>CM075064.1:97340613-102219363 GCA_037428765.1 Rubia yunnanensis | reverse complement strand
GCTCCCCCTTCGGCCGCCTGATTTGTTTGACCAGGATTTTTTTAAAAAAAAAATAAAAAAACCAGAGGACGCCATTTCGTAAATGCATCCTCTATTTAAAAAGTTTTTTAAAAAATTGCACACGGAGAGGACGCATTATGTAAATACGTCCTCCACCATAATATGCGCTGTTTGTGGCTACTGTAATCACAAACATAGAAATTTCTCTGAACCTTTATTTGCGGAAGCCCTCTCCATGCAACTTGCATGTGAACTGATGGATGCAATGGGAGAAACAAATATTTCAATTATAGTTGACTCATTAAATCTGATCCAAATGATCTGTGGTGAATTGGAATGCCCAGTTTCTGGCTCGGAAGTAATTGAATCTTTGCGCATGAAGTTTGAAGAGAGTCCCACTAGAGTTCCTTTTTGGATGTCAAGAATACAAAACTCTGTAGCTCATTTGCTAGGAAATCATATAAAATTGTGTAATGAAATAAGTAAGGAATGGTCATCTCCTCCCGACTTTGTACTAGACGACATTGGATGTTTTCCAATGATATGAACATTTTTACTTCAAAAAAAATAGGTAGAAGTTAAATTTAACTAAAAACTGAGAAGAATACATTTTTAATCCGATGTCCTTTTGAAATTGCAGATATAATCTTGTAAATCTGAAAGTGTAATTCTAACCAAGGAATTAGTTAACCGAAATGTCAATAGCCAAATTGGTTGGAAATCATTGAAATGACCGTTATACCCTTTAGTTAAAAGATTAAAAAACAAAAAATAGTTAAAAAGACAGTAATGCCCTCACAGTTTTTAACAAAACAAAAATAGGAAAATGGAAAAGAGCTCCTGCCGTGAAATGGGAAATGGGAAAAATGGGAGCTCTTTCGTTGCCCGGTGGTGGTGAAGCTCTCGATGGAATTGGGCAGCGATTTCCATGGTGGTGGAACTGAGGCATATTATTACAAGGTTAAGGGCAAAGGTGGTGGGTGGGGTAGCTAGCTCTTTCATTTTCCGGCATTGGTTAAGCTCTCAGCAGAATTGGGCGAAAGCGGGTGGTGAAGCTCTCGGTGGTGGTTCCTTGCCAATGGAGATTGCACCGATGGATTGTAGCTCGCCATTTCGGTTTTAGCGCTGGTCTAAGTTGGTTGTTAGTTGTGGCAAAGCGAAGTGGGTGGTGACACAGAACTCTGGCGGTTGTCAAGCAGGAAAGGTTTAATGGGTGGATCTCGACGGAGGTGGGTGAGATGCAAGGGGAAGTGGTGGGTGCAAAGAGCGATGATGGTGGGTGGGTAAGAGGGGGCAGCGAAACATCTGGAGGGGCTAGGGTTTCTGGGCTGTGGGTGATGGGTGAAGGAGGTAGCTGTGCAACTAGGGTGCTGGGCAGGGGTTTTTAGGCTAGGGTGGCGGTGCGGCGGAGCAGAGTGGTGGGGCGGGGGCTTTCGAGCTATGGTGTTGGCGTGATGGAGCTAGGGTGGCGGGGCTGGGGTTTTTGGGCAGCAGTGGTGGTTCTGGGTGGTGGTGTGGAGAGGACGTGACAGTAGATTAGCAGTGGGGCAGAAGAGCAGCTGCAGGTGGTGGTTAACGGATGTGTTTGACGATGACGAAGAACAAGTCCAGGGTAGAATTGTCATTTCATCTTCAATTTTTAGTTCATGGGTAATTTTGTGTTTTCATGTTTGGTCAACCATTGATTTCATTGAGTAAACGCAAGCAAAATGGGCATAATTGCACAATTTTACATAAACTTAGGTTTAATTTTGCACTTTCAGATTTTACAAGGTTATTCATGCACTTTCAAAAATTAATTGGGTTATTTATGCACTATTATTGAGACAACTAAATGAGACTTGTAATATTTCTTGTTTTTTTTCTATTTACATAGCACATTTTAAAAAAAAAAATGAGAGTCTTATATAATTTATAGGGAAAGTCTCAGGAAAGGCGGCCTTTTCATAAGGTTAAGAACAGTCCTCAGGGGCATTTGCCTTAAATTTTGTAATTTTTTATAAAATTTAAATATTGCATTTTATAAGTTAAAACAAGTAATATTATGTATTTGAAGGTGAAAATATAAAAATATATGATATATAAAAATATTTTCAAAAATTTTAAATTTTGTATGTAATTTAAGAAATGCAATGTATAAGGTAAGAAATAAGTGGCCTGTCCATAAGCTTATGGACAGGCCGCCTGTCAGGAGACCCACTCTAATTTATAAATGATATTTTTACACATATAACCCTAACTTAGTTTTAAAGTGCTAATGTAACCCTGCAAAATGAGAAAGTGTCAAAATAACCCGATCTTTATGATAAATTGTGCAGATATAACCTTTTGGCCTAATTCTAGTGCTGACTCATAAATTTGATAGTTGACGAACTTGAAATGATGAAAATAGAGTTGATGGACTATAATTTATTTGCATACAACTCTAATTTATTTATATTAAAAAAATTCTAAATTTTAAAATTATAATCCAATACATTTTTTTTACTTTCGATTTATTTTTAGAATTCATTCATTTTCTATATTTCGGAATATTTAAAAAAATGAAACACGGATGTTCAAAATTAGAGGAAATATGACATTAAATTTATTCTTATAAATTTTCAATAGGTCGTTCAAAATTTTCCATTTACTTTATTCTAGTAAATAGGATGTTCAAAATTTATTATCATAAATTTAAAATAAAAATTTCAAATTCTTCCAATGCATTTATTCTAGTAAATATGAAGTCCGAAAAAAATTAAAAAATAAAATTAGAGGACACATTCTACAAATACGTCCTCTTTATTTTTTTTAATAGCTAGAAATTAGATGATGCGTTTGCTAAATGCGTCCTTTTCATTCCCTTTAATTTTAAGAACTCTTCTTCCATTTTTTACTGAATATCACATTGAAAAAAAAAAGGTTACAGGACGCATTCATGCACTAGATAAAAAAAGAAAAATTAAAACAGTGGACGCATTATCTAAAAGTATCCTCCATAAAAGTTGCCAGGTTTGAAAATAGCGTATTTGCAGCCGGATCAAAATTATTCACCACCATCAAAGAAAGATCTCAAATTTTTGCTCCAATTTTACCCATTTTCTTCTTCTTCAAATCCCCACCCCACCTATCCTTAACCCAGCAACAGCCTGGCACAACCAACCGGCACCACCCACCACCCGACACAACCCTCTGTGACATCCCCGTCGGCGGTGTTAGCCTTTGAAATTGGACCCGCCTTCTTCCATTTCCTTCCCCATCTTTCTCTTTTCCGATAAAATCCAAAAAGTTTCCCATGTTCATCCTCTCTATATTTCCTTCTATTACCCTGTAAAAACAAAAACTTCCCGGTGAACGGAGCTTGCAATGCGGGTAAACGGGTTGTTGAGTTCGGGATCCGGGCAAGCTCGGGCATTAAAGATTTGGAGGATTCAAAGGTCATGAATTTAGGCAAGTTTTTGGCTCTGGTGAAGGGGCTCAGTACGGTGGCAGCAGCGCAGTTGGCGAAGGAGGAGGAGGAGGCGCGCCTTCATGGCGGCAAAAGTATCCTGCCAAAAATTGATGAAGCTTTTGGTGTCTTGGTCGTGGAGAGATTTTTGAGTTCCCAGTATCCAAAAACCTCCTTGAACAGAGCTTGAGATAGAGCTCTAAGCTTGAATCTACTGCTTGTGTATCTGCATTTTAGTGAACAGAGCAGCCTACAATGTTCCCACAAGATAGTATGATTTGCCACCTTTTGAATACCTGCATAAAAGCAGAGAAAAGCAGCAAAAAAAAATCCAAATTGATGAAACATAGACGTAAAAGGAGTAATTTAGAGCAAAGTGCATATATAACCCTGCATAATTGATCAAAGTGCAGATATAACCCTCCGATAATTGAAAGTTTAAATATAATCCTAGATATTTAAGTTATGTGCAAATATAACCTTTTCCAGCCATTTGAGACCGGAATTAGATGAAAAGTTTATTTTACCCCTATGATTTTCTTTATAAAAAAAGAGAACTGATGAAGTTACTATTATACCCTTCTCTCCTTCTGTATCTCTTTGTTTTCTCTTCCATTTAAAGAGAAAATTACTTCTCTTCTTCCACTCCGGCTCCGGCGCCGGCGCCCTAGTGACAACGCGAGTTGAATCTAGCTGCTTGAATCGCGATGAACACCATAACCGCTCTTTTAGATCTGATTGCGTCGGATTATACGATTGTGTCAGCTGTGTCGAATTTGTCCTTATGGAATCCAACGGGATGACTTTAATAGGTTGAAAGGGAGGAGCTTTGGGGTTCGTCCTTCGCCGGAGATGGAAGTGCACGGACAACTGGTCTTTCTGGGTTTAGTGGAGATTATGTCTCGGCTTCGATGGAGGTGGGCCTGTTAATTGGTTTCTTTGGCTTCAACTGGGGCTTCATAATGGCTAACGGAGTAGATCTCAACGGAGCTAGGGCAGGGGTTCATCAAGAGGGGATTCAGAGGTGTTCGATTTCGGCGTTCTTGGTTTTCTGGACAAAGGAAGAACATGGGTGATTCCCAATAAACTCTCCAGCCAAATCGGTCGGAATCTGGCTGGCCGGAGATGTTAGCACACCAAATGGGCATGGCTCCTCCAAAAGCGGTCTGTCGTTGGGTCAAGAGCTATCCGGGTAGGGTTTGAGTCAATTGCAGTTATTGTCTATCCCTAATTCAATGTTTAAATGCAAATCGAGAGGATATGGATTGCCAGTCCGAGTGGCGGAGTCTGATGATAGAGGGTCTGAATTTTTGGGGAGAGGGGACCGGGTGGAGGGTGATGGCAGGTGGAGTAGCGGCAGCGCCACCGTGAAGGTGGTGGTGGCAGTATAGTACAGTGCCATTTTTTGTCCTTTAAATTTTTAGTTTAGGAAAAAAGGACATTTTTGTCATTTTCAGTCGGTTAATGGATGGAAATGGTTAGTCAACGCCGAAAGTGTCATTAAAAGGTTATATTTGCACTTTCGTTAAGTAGTTAGTGTTATTTTTGCACTAAACTATCTCATGGTTATATATGTACTTTCTCAATTACATAGGGTCATATTTGCATATTTCCCAATAATTTATGAACAACATATAGAAGGGATGCCAAGTTGGGTTGTCGGGTTTGGGATCCGGGTGGTAATAAAGATGAAGAAAAGGGCATTTCGGTCTCATCCATTTTTTTCTTTTTCTTTTTTTTTAAATTAGGGGGAAAATTGGTCATTTCATTAAATTCAGGCCAAATTTTTCGTTAACAAGTGAAGTCAACAGCACCCTGAGTTAGATTGACACATACATTATAAAGTTGATTATTTTGACACTTTCTCATTTTGTAGGATTGTATTGACACTTTCAGTTTAAACTTAAGGTATTTTAGCACTTACGCTATTTTTTTCGTATCCATTTAAAATTTAATTATACAAATATATAGTATCAGCCTTCTCGCTGTTTTCATATATAGCTGCATTTGGAGGTTCCAAAATGACCAGTTGATTCCACAGCGTTCCAAACTACTATGTCCTTCAACCGGCCATGGAGGTAAGCACATCAGCGCGCCGGACAATAATTAATATCCTACATTGTAATTTCAAAACATTGGAGAGCATAACTTTGGTAGGATCCAAATGCCCCTTTTAAACGTCATATCCGAACGGATTAAAATCATTGATACATCGATTAAGTGTCCAGCCAAGCACAAAGAATATTTTAGATAGTTTCAATCAATCAAGTGATCTATCAATTCATAAATTAATTAGTCTCTCAGTCCCGGAATAAACTGCATACTTTTTATATTTGGCTGTCCCCAATTAAATTTGAATGGGTCAGAAAATTCTTAAACCAGCCAAGTTTACTGATTGTGAAAAGATAAAAATGAAGTTGGCAAAATTACATGGGTTAAGGCTGATTAATAAGGCCTGTTGGACCACTCTGGGACGGGTGTCGAGACATGCGTTTGTATTTTGAAAAGCGGTCAGATTATTCACGTGCCTAACTTTTGATCTTCCCGAGCTCCATTATTGTTTCCCAACGCTCCCATTTACTCCTGAACGCTCTCCTTTACTCTCCCATTTCTCTTTTCACTCTTCAAACTCACCGCTCCTCTCTCTCAACTCTCTTAAACACCAAAAACCATAGCCGCTCCTCCTCTGATTTCTGTCTATTCCGTGGTCTATCCCTCTCGATTTTTTAATGGTTTCGATGATTCTATGTGATTAGAATCTCGGGTTGTTGTTATCACGGCCTTATGGGTTTCCAAATTAGGGTTTTCTTCGGTTGTTTGGGGATTTTCAAAATTAACACAATCTGTGTCTGTTAATGTTTGTCACAATATTTTGAGATTCGATCTGTGTTGTGCTCGCTCATTTGGTTGGTTTTGAACTCATTCTATTGGGTTTTTAGTTCTGGGTTCTAGATTCGCTGTGTTTTATATGTTGAAATATACATGTTCTTGAGTTTTGTTGTAGAAAACTTGTTGCATGCGAAGATTTCAAGAGTTTTAGACTTTTTTGACATGAATGGCCTGTTTATTTTGTGATTATTGTTGGATTTGTTGAGACTTTAGGGCCGATCTGTGACTGAAATACCCCTATCAATGGTGTTCTTGTTGTTCCGGGTTTTATGTGTAAGTGTTTTTTTTTGTGTTTTTGAGTTTTTTTGACAAAAAGGGCATGTCTATTTTATGACTATTGGTAGATTTATTGAACTTGCTACCAGATCTGTGACCGAAATACATCTGTCCGTGGTGTTCTTGCTGTATTGAATTTTTGAAATCCTAGATTTGACTCGATTAGGGTTTCCAATGATATTTAAACCTCTTTTTAAAACACATATGATCTAAAATATGTTTGCATGTGATTTATATTTGGTTGTTTGATTATTTCTGATGCTCAATCATGACAGAGTTTGGAAATGCATGCTTCTTTCTGTTCTGAGCTTTTTAATTCTGATGTGGCGTTCGATTAGGGTTTTTTAAAAACTATCTACGCTCATTCATGTTCATATGTGTTGTCTTAATCCCTCATTTATATTTGTTCTTGATTTTCAGACCATATAGTTGTGTCTAACTTTCCCCTTACTATTACTGCATTGTTTCTCCCCAACCCTTGTAATAGAGTACTGATTTTTCCATTGTCATTGTTTGCATCTGAAATCCAATCCCCACCCACTGTGTCTACCCTTACTTGATGGATCATGGTGATAGGGTCATGGATGGGCATGGTAAGTCATCCCCTTTCCAATTCTTGAGTGAATCCGAATATGACTTTCAGTTTGAGGCGAGTATTGATCCCACATTATTTAATGGGCTTGATGATATTGAGTAATAAACGAAGCCCAGTAAAGTTATCCCCCCAGTACCCTGTTCTTGATACTGATTCATTTGAATCTTAGGATACCCCTGTGGCCACACATTTTAGCCCTGTACCTGAAGCTGCCCTCTACCACTCAGATTCGGATTATGATTCAGATAAAACACAGCCCCCTGATCCACATGAATCGCATCCCCCTGATTTTGATGAAACACAACCCCCTGATTCTTATGAAACCCAACCCCCTAATTCTGATGAATCTGATTCCGAATCCCGGTGTGATCCACATCCTGCAGTGTACTTCATGGGTAATGAATTCCCTAAGCATGATAAGCCCAGTTTCCGGGAAACTAGGGCTTGTCTATATCCTGGTAACAGGAGAGGATATGTGCGTCACAGTGATTCTAATGCTAGAAAATAGTTTTATTACTCACAGGTTTGTAATAAATAATCCCTTTCAATTCTATTGTAGCTTTATAATTTAATATTATTGAGTACTTACTAATAGTATACCTCTTACTGCAGGTTTGCTTTTTACAACAACTATGTGTTGTGTTTGTCTGTGATATCTTATGTGCTACTAGTCTGTGATAGCTTATGTGCTACTTTCTTTGCTGGGTATTTGTATCTGTGTGTTGTTTATGTTCAAATGTGCAACCATTTAGAATGAGACTCATATTCAGTTGAAACTTGGGTGGTTGTTCCCCATTTTTCATCTGAATATGATGTTGAACCTAGGTCAGGCAAGGCATGTCTCACATTAGGGGCAATGATAGAGCAGTAAAAGTGATGCATGTGTATGTGTTTGTGGTTCTTATATGCAACAATGCAATGTTGTTTCCCAAACTGCATAACCTTGGTTGGGCATGTATTAACTGCATTTTATATGAGATATCAGAGCTTCTAAAATTGTTATTGATGGCATGTTTATGTGCTGGTTGAATGATTAATGATGTTTATGTGATGAATGATTAAAACATGCAGCCATGCCTATCAGTTACGAAACTGATTTTATCTTGGCGGGGCATGATGTGATTAAACCAGCTGTGAAATTATTTTGCCTACTTGACCCTGTATTAGTTGTTGGCCACCTATGATGATATTGTTTGTTCACACTTATGCAGCAACTGTGTTTGTTAAAATCACATGGATGGTAGCTTTGTAGTGTTTGTTGCCTCAAAATTACCGTGTGTGTCATGCCATCCATTACATTCTGGTTAATGCTTGTTTGCCTCAGTTCTGGAACCTAAATTTTAAAATATGATTTTTCAAATTGCATGCATACAGAAGGGAGTTTAGCCCTCCCAGCTTTTACAAGGTTGCCCTGTAAATATACCTTTACCAAAACTACCTAGGCCTGAATCTAGAAGAACAACCTAACAAAAGTACATATCCCTTACATATCTAAACAAGCTTCATACTGATCAACAAGTCTTGAATGTCCCTTGTTCTCCCAATGACCACCATGTGTTCCAAACAACTCCTTACTAGCTTAGGGTCCACAATTAAATTGTGAGGCAGTATACCAAGCCTTCTTAGCCTGTTTTTTCCCATATGTGGCAGTTTAAACTCATTCCCACCTCTGCATTTCATGATTTCCACCATGAAACATTTTCCATAAGTCTAGGATCATATCTCTGAAAGGCATCATACTTAGCCTCCAGTAACTCATCTAGGTTTTGAGTAGGGTTTTGCTATTGTAAACTTTGAATTGAGGCAAAAAAACCCCAAATCCAGAATGTTTAGATTGAGTGATTTTGATGATTGGCACACTAATTGTATATTAAACCAATCTGAGGTGGCCGCAGCTAGAAATTCAAGGTCGTTTGCAAATATTTGGTAAGGGGCATTATCTTGTTGTATGAAAATGTTTTTGTTTGCCTAAACTGGCCATTTTGCCTCGATTGCTGGTATGAACTCATGAGTCATCTTGTGTCTTATGATGTCTCTAGTTATGGTTGATATGGGTGTGAGTATCATGGTTCCCCTAGGTCTATTTACAGTCTTGTACTTAGCTTCTACATAATCAATGTATGGAAACACCCCTATTTTCCCATCAAACATTACATTACCCTCTAAGTCAAGTAATGGTCTACACACATCACATAAAAACATGAGTTTTTGGAATGTAATGCTTGCTTTGAGTGATGGTTCAATTTCATTTGAACCTAGAATATACCTTGTTATTGCCTCTGTCAAGTAGAACCACTTTTCATCGATGTGTATGACATTTTCCATGGGCTTGAACTATATGTTGCACTCTAGTTTACTTATGCACCACTCTAGCCTTGATTCTTTGCATGCCAATTTTAGTTGCGGGTGTACTGCATTAGTGTGGCTTCTGATCTCCTTGCTTGCTTTAGCCTTTTGTATGGTGCTTTTTCCAATATACATTTATGCTACTGTGTTCCGGAAGGTTCACCGGTACCTTAGTGGCACTGCTATTAAAGCCTCTAGGTCGATCGGTTTCTTGATTCTGCCACACCGCCCATGTCTTTTTGAACGGGCATTCACAGCTTCGCGCATTTTGAAGCTGCTGCTTTGCCCGCACCCAGATTGTAAAGATGGTTCACACTGAACATGACCATCTCTGTGATGCCGCTCAATCTGATCATCTATTAGGTTTTCCCTTACGATCACAACATTGTTCAATGATGAATAAAAACTAAAGGAGGGAATATGTTTTTGTATCTGGCCAGTTCGTCAAGAACTGGCTAAAAATATTCTGAGACCTTTTGTTTGGTTTTTGTTTGGGTGCTTTAGTAAATGCCCCTATTTATAGATGTAAGTGTGACTTTTTCAATTTCCTGAACAGATGCTTGAAATTGAACAATTGGCTCCAAGAGTGAAATTTTGGAGCCAAAAGTTAGAAAAAAGGATGGAATATTTGCTGTTTCCGTCAGGGATAATCAGCTATTAAACCCGTGTACAGTCATTTTTTGTCCCATCAGAGGAAAAGTTTTAGCTTTTCGTACCGAAAAGCTGGCTATTTTTTACTTTTCATTTTTGCACCCAATTTTTCTTTCATGCAATTTATTTTGGGACGGAGGGAGTATAAACATTTATTCACATTACTTTTAGAGTCAGTCTCTTAAAAGACGGTCTTTCTATAGCCATGGAAAGACCAAGGTTTAAAGTGTAAATTAGAAGAAATGAAGATAAAATTTTCGTTTGTATGAATTGGATTATAAACTTTATAACGACTACACGTTGATTAATAAATTTTTAATATTGTAACTATGACCTTTTACCTTTATTATTCTAATTAAACCCCATATTTGCATAATCCTATGGAAAGACGGTCTTTTAAAAAAATTTGCCTTAATTTTAATCACGAGATTCATATTTTGTTCAAGAAAATGTAAGAAAAAAGACTTTGATTTTGTTTTTTTTTTAAATAAAAATAAAAATAATATCCGTTAGTATTATTCAGAACACGTTTCATGTAAGTTCAACTTTTCGTATATTTAGGAAGAGGGGATCTCCTGACATGAGGCGTGTCCGTAATATTATGGACAAATCACTTATTTTTTACCTTATATATCGCATTTGTTAAATAACATGCAAAATTTAGAATTTTTTAAACTTTTTTTATCATATATTTTTATATTTTCACCTTTAAATACATATTATTACTTGTTTTAACTTATAAAATATAATGTTTAAATTTTATAAAAAATTACAATATTTTAAATAAAAGTTCCTGTGGACTGTCCATAAATTTATGGAAAGGAGAATTTTAAATATCGTGGATTAGTTACAAATGAAACCAATTTTGCGGGTAAGGACTTTTTGTTTATGTTCTTATGTACCTCAGCATGTACATCAATCAAATAATATTACCTTACCATGTACACCAATTTTGTGGGTTGTCTAATTTTAATTTCGAATGGGTATGGGTGAAATGAGTAGTAGGTTAAATAGATAATGGATCAAATGAGTAGTAGAAAAATATGAGTGAAACGAGTTGGGTTTGTGGGTTGACAGCAGGTTTACCCATATGGGATGAAATCCGCGGGTTAAACCACGTGGGTTGGTATACCAACCCATACACTACTGCAGGACTTTATTAAAAAAAACACTACTGTAGGACAGGGGAATTTGCACCGGTAATTTAGGGCGGTGCGTATGTATAGGGGTGTAGAAATGCAAAAAAAAATTGCACCGGTAAAATGGACCGGTGTAGAGCAGTATTTACACTTGTATCTTATGCCGGTGCAAAATAACGGGATCACAAAATGTGTGCACCGGTATTATTTGGAAAATCAGTGAAATACCAGAATATAGTTTGCACCGGTATTTAACCAATGAACCGGTGTAAAACAGTGATTTGTACGCTGATATTAAATCCAACACAGGTCTTTGTTTTGTAGTCGAAATATAGTTTTTTTCACCGGAATAGATTGCACCGGTATTTTTTTACATTGGTATTTTTGTACTTTATGCACCGATATTATTGAAATAATTAAAAATAAATTATTTAAAATGTGAACTTTATCTACACCGGTACATGCCTTATACCAGTGTATTATGTGGCTAAAATTTGCAATGCCTAATTTATTTTTCGATGGTCCATCCCGGATCATTTCTGGGGCAACGGCAGCCAGAGATACTTGTGAACTTTTATAGATTGGAAACTTTTGAATAGGTGAGAAATTTGAAACATTCTATTACGAAAAAATGGCTCGCAAAACACGTGAACATCATTCCAACATATGAAATAGAAGAAGTATCTTAAGCATGCTATCAAAAAAGTAAAACATCATCAGCCATTCAATATTAACCATCAACTTATGATGTTGTTCATATCATCCAGAAGTTACAATGTAGTATTTGCCTGCTGCTGGTAGTTTCCGAGCCAAACCCAACACTCTCTATTTGCTACACCTTGAATTTCGTACACATGGTATGACCATTTTCCCTCGGGAAAAATCTGTTAATTTCAAAATTACACTGTTAGTCAATAATGTCGTGTTTACTAGAGATTAATAATATCAAATTTTGAGATGCAAGGTTTACCTCCAAGATATTGTTTGTCTCTGGGTGGTTAACAAATTCTTCCATGAAGAGCATGATGGAGTACCCGCATTGCCATGAACCATTATGGGCTCGGCACTGTACGAGAAAGATAAATTTAATTGCTAACCCTAATTATAAATTTCGATGGATGAAATGAAAGAACGACTTACCATAATATTGTTGATTTTCCAAGTGTAGTTAGGTTCTGGCTCTGTCTTTCTCTTCTTCCTTTGGTATGTGCAAGCAAGTTTGTCAAGAAAGTAAATTTAAATGGTTACTTCTTCCCGTTTATTATGAAGCTAGGATTTATGATTTGATTGATTGAAATACCTTGAAATGGCCCTGAATTCAACCAAGTTTGTTGGTTTGATACCCCCTGACAATGTGTCCTGAGTGAAAACCTCCTCCGTCCGAGGACGGATAATGATGAGGTACCAATGATCGCTCTCGGAAAATTATGTTAACAAATTAATGAAACGGAAGTGGTTTTAAATGTGAATGTAATTATCAGGAAGAAATACTTACATTCTTATGTAGGGTACAATGTAGAACTCACCATCCGTTTCCTTCATTGTTTCTCTAGTTTGTTTGAAACTGAATTCGACCTCCTACTCGAAGTTGGTTAGGTTGCCACAGCTGGATAGGCAGAATTTTGATGCAGCCTGAATTAGTTTCATATATTTTCTCCTAGTGTTCGCATGCGCCAAATCTGATGTGGCGTCCGAAAGTGTAATTGCTATAAGCATGCCACGCTGACAAATTCTTAATGCATACCGCTTGATTCCCACGGAAATAAAACGTAATAGGATTTGCAGTGTTATGCTTTGCCAACATCACTGTCTGGCGCGTACTAGTTCCCCACCTCCTCAAATAACATTTTACCCCAAACTTGTCCCATCATTCTCCATTTTTTCCTCCAGTTTTTGTCAAGTCGTCGTTTCCTTCATTAATAGTTGGCCTTCCTTTGATGGTTCTCTTTCCCTTTCCCTTGTGAATTTTTGTTTTGGCCAACTGTTTACCGGCATCCACTCCTTCAACATCCCCTACAATAACATCACCCGGTTCCGTGGTTTCTTCCTTCTCTTCACTAGACGGGTATTTCGTTTGAGTGGCTTCTTCCTCAAATTTTATCTTCAACGGGATCCTTTTTGGCTGTGGTTCTTGGTCCGCCACATCCACCTCCTCATCGACCACATCTTTCACCTCCTCCTCCTTCTTCGTAACTCGCCGCTTCCTATTTGTGTTGAATTTCCCCTTCTTCGGTGGCATCTACAATAGTAGAATTGGAAATTATCAATCCATAATGGTTCACACAATAATGGTACTTAAAGATCAACATTGATAGAACATGACATATAGCTTGATCAACTAGTTCGTAAAAATTTTGAGCAAAACATGGCATAGAAATTGAACAGTTCATAGATGAAACTACATCATGTGAGGCATACAAGTTTATATAACATGGCATAGAACATGAAAAATTAAGGCATGGAACTTGATATAGGATGAAATGGAACCTTGTAGAAGTTGATCGAATATCATACCAAAGTCTTTGGATTCATAAATTAGGCATACAACCGAGTAATTCTCACTCCCACAACGTGACTATCAACATTATTACCAACGAAAATACTATAGAACTACATTAGCCATCCACAAAAAATGCAAAACATTTACTCCCCATAATTGTATGAACATACCATTCAAGTGTGTCATTCAACTTTTTGTAGATTTACATATTTTTGGTCATATAGGCAATTGATCAAACATGTATTTTACGTGAGGGATGTAATGGTTTTTTTAAGAGAATTTGACTTGGAACCCATGGTAACATAAACCCCAACACTTACCTTCACCAATGGAGTATTTTTGTTGCTACTCCCTTTTGCCGAATTCGTCAAGAATGGATTGACAACTACTTTCTTCTCTCCCCAGCTTCCGCTCTCATTTTTGTTTGTTCTCTTGTGTTGTTCCACACTTTATAGGGATGGAATGGGAGAAGAGGAGTTATAATGGTTGATGAGGAGTTGTGGATTGATTGGTTGGAGTGGTTGATGGTGGTTTTGAAAGAGAAATTGAAGGATTTGAAGATGAGAATATGATGAATTACGGGACTTATGGCCGTTTCAAATGGTTTTGATTTCAGAAGTTACGTTTCTTATACCGATAATACATACAGTACCAGTGTAAGAATAGTGAAAATGGGCTAGAATGTTTGCTAACTGTTCAACACCGGTAACAATACCGGTGTAAAAATGCAGCTGCTTTAAATGAATTTTCCTTTGACCCAAGAGGAACGCACGAAAATTTTAGTTAAGGGTTGTACACCGGTATATAGTACCAGTGTATGAAAGGAAAATACCTATGCAAAAAGTAGCTGCCTACTACTGCTTTAAATATATTTTTGGGGAAAATGTCAACCCGAGAGTAATTTCTGTAATTTTTTTCAACTGTCCAACACCGGTATATACTGGTGCAAAATCTTAAATTACTAGTGTAAAATGTTTTGCGCCTTATTAAAAATCCAAAAAATTGAAAATTTTGAAATGCGCGCCAAAAATTTGTACAAATACACCGGTACTTCTTCATTATTACCGGTGTAAAAATTTTTTATTAGTTGTTTAAATTAACACTTATTGCATTTGCCTCTCATGCATTTTTCAAACGACCTAAATTAATGAAATTGACATTCAATTATTAGGAATAGACATTGTACTAGTTGTTTCATGCAAATATCGACCACACATGGGACCCGTACGGTGATGTGTCTAAGCATTGTTTAATTTCAAAAAAATTTGCAGATTGACCCCAAACATTTTGTTCGACCCCTTCAAGCACTTTTCCACCGGTCAAAATGGAATTTTCAAATGCTCAAGATTGAATAAGTAACGTTTTCGTACCTCAACGGTACCGAGGAACCCATAAAGTTAATTGTGTGCGTTTATTGCAATTAGGTCCCCCTAATTGTGACATGCGATTACAATGTGTAAGGAAACTACATAAATTATCAAATTTAATATTCCAGGATTAAATCATAATTGAAACATAATCTGCCCGGGTGGTGGTTTGTCCTGAAGTGCTAGTAAGTGTTGTAGAGTAAACGATAAGGGTTTACTCTAATGTATCTATATGTAATCTGAACAACTTCGAAACTAAATACAGAGCCAGGACTTGTTCATTTCACCACATATTTTACTTGGAGATACAAAAGGGTTATTTTGTGGACCATGCGGTTCGATCAGATTGCAATTTCGATTTACGAGTAAACCTTACTTTTTGCAATTTAGTCCCTCCAAGAATCTTGGAAGGGTCGGAATTAAAATTGGCTCCATATATATGCAATTCAATACACAACAATCGTGTTAATGTATTTGTAGACCCTACTGGTGGACGGAAGGCCATGTAAAACCAACAATGAATGCTTGCACTATATTTTTCATAATTACACTATTGCTCACAAATTTACTTGGGGAACCTCCATAGCTCCCAATGCTACAATATTTTGCAATTCTAACTATTCTCGAAATATAATGCACCATATTCGGCGGTCCTAAAGTAAAAAAATTGGTCAATTACGTTTGGCCCATCTTTTTGGTCTTCATGAGTGTATTTGATGGACATAATTACAATTAAAGCGGCGCACAAATTTTTTATTCGATTCATCATCGTGCATGTTTGTCAAAAGTAAGAATCTCAAACTGTCTTAGTGCAACAGAGTCAAAGTTGAGTACAGAATCTACTCTTCCTAACTGCCAATACAAGTTTTCTACGAATAATATTGAGAAAATGGCTCTACCCCGGCAGCTGGTCCTGTTGCATCACCATCACGGGTACTTGTGCCAACGTCCATATCCTCGACATAGCCTGCACGAAAGGTTGGAAAATTTTTGAATGCTGCCACGACGTTAGGAAATTGATACGTCATAACCTTGGTCATATGTTCCTGCCAGGATCTTTGGTATTTGGATTCTTCAAATAAGTTTGCTACACCGACCTCTAATGCAGCAACTCTAGATTCTATAGTAGTGACAGACGTGTCAGTTGTCTATCTATAGAAAGAGTCCACACAAATCTTACCCATGGGTTGGCCATAAACGTCATGTGCACGGACACTAACTCCCACTCTTGAACAAAGTGCAGAGATGATACTGAAATAGGAATAAGATCCCATCTGATCTCGTTCCCTCTACAACATAGGACAAATTTGAAGACCAATATTCCGTTGAAGCTCCCTCTTTATTGCATACAAGAAGGTGAGGCAAAGTTTTTGAACTTCCGTGTTAACACTTACTGGATGGATTCTAGATGTCACAAAGTGGTACCACCTATTCATTTTCGGAGCTAGAGTTTTCTTAGATATTTTGATCCAACCTGGTTTGACCAACTCGTCTATGTTCGTACCTGCCCTAGTTACTGTCCCAACGATCTCCTTCTCAATTGGTTGTATAATATACCCATCTTCACCTAGAAAATGTAGTGCGAGAAACTCATCTTCATCGTTTGGAACATTGGGAAACCCAAACAAGTCATTGATAGATTCTGGTGTCACAGGGATAGTTTTACCTTGACAATACATGTGATCATAGCTTGGCCTGCACTTTAAGTTTGCATAGAACTCACTTACAATGGTTAGGTTGAATGGTTGTGGACTCTCGCAGCATTTCCCACCCAAGCTTCAGGATAGTTTGTTCAAATGGGAGAGAGGCTTAAATTACTCTCTGTGTGTGATGGCGTCATCCTTTGTAAGATTCATGGACAAATCTAGTCTCCTCAGACATGAAGGTACCATCCGGGTAAGTGTGCAGTGATACTTTCGACAACGATGGGGACGTTGAATGGTGTATCCTTTTCAAATTTGATTTTGGAGGCATTTCCTAAGAAACACATTGAGGCATTTCATCAAACACCTTATATTCAAGTCAAGCTATTCATGATGTCACATTCTCAATGATTCTATTTCATATGTAATTTCTTATTAATCATACAATAGAAGCATTACAGTGGTTTACCTGATTACATGCCAACCTACATAGGATTTCACCAAAGATTGGTAGTGATAGAGATGGTATGGTGTGAGAGATATAATTCTAAGTACTGTGAAAATGGGGTGCTGATTGGGTTTTTGAAAAGAGAACATTTTTTATACACCAGTATTATACATATATCGGTGTAAAACGCGGCCTAAAGCAGCTGCTTTAGGCTGCTTTAATTAATATTTTTAAATCTAATCCGACCCGAGAGTAAATTTTACAAAAGTTTTCTAAGTACCCAACACCGGTATAATTATCGGTGCAAATGTTAAAAAAAGCAGCTGCTTTACGCTGCTTTAAATGCCAAAAAATTGATATTGTCAGACCCAAGAGAAAAAAGACTAAAACATTTTCTAAGTAATGTGCATTGGTAGGAGTACCGGTGCGTACGTACAAAACAAAGTCCCTCCCCTGTTTTTCTACACCAGTAATTTCATCTTTACCTGTGTAAAAAATTAACACCTTATAGAAAAAATTTAATCTCAATATAAAAACATTTTCACAGGTTCAATTCATAAACACTCAATTGAAATCATGGATTATACTAACCAATTCATAAAAGAGTGTCAATTAAATACATTACACACTAAATCGCTGAATGATCATATGATTTTTCACAAAACAGGTTATAAAAACAACGGTCGGGAATGACTGATCTACCGCTTCCGCTTCAAGACATTGTCCCCACCTACTATTTCACCTCTATCATCAACCCACAGCCCATTGCCGTGAGAACGCCTTCCAGCAATGGGTCCCCCAACATCTTCCAAACCGGGAAATACCGATGGAAACTCAGGACTATCAGTTATGGTGGGTTGATAAATCTCCTCATCAAAGTAAAATTTTTCCCATGAAACACTACATGATACTTCTTATTCAAAGGGTCCTTGATGTAAAAAACCTTTCATGCCTGGTTAGCTAAGATGAACGTGTAATCTTCATATCCTACACAATTCAAGTCAACCAACGTGAACCCTATAGGCTTCTCAACAACAACACCAGAACCGTGTTCCACCAAACAACACTTGAACACAACAACCTTGAAATCTACATAATCCAACTCCCAAATTTCCTCAATCGCCCCATTGAAAGGAATCACAGCAACAACCGGGTGTTTATCTCTCTTGCTTGCCTTCCACATGGATTCAAATTCAATATAAACACCACTATTTTGAGTGGTGCTCTTCTCGTCCTTCGCCAATGTTGAGAAACTGAAGCCATTAATGTCATAACAAAGGTATCGTCTAACGGTGCAGTTCAGCTTCCTTGCAAATGCCCGTAGGTTACTGGGCATCCCATCAACATTATAATAATTGTAAAGCCAGTTAACAAACCTTGAATAATGCTCGACCTGAATTTTATTTGGGGGCCAGCCAAGATGAATCTCTTCTAAAACGGAAACATGCTCTTCAACATATGTTACAATCTCGCTACTATTATGCAATACATACAGGTGAACAGTCATCAACTCAGCGTGATAGGGTGTATGAAGCGTACCCTTGGAACGTGGAATCCCATTCCGCCTTTCACAGTGGGGTCATCCAGAAACACCAATCGCTCTTCTTCCAACCAAGTTCGCTGTACAATACTCGATGATCTTCTCAGTGACATACATATGAACAATGGAAGCATCGGGCCGACTACGATTATGAACATAACCCTTGAAAACAGCTATGTGATGCTCAAAGGGGTATATCCAATGCATTCTGATAGGCCCGCACATACATATCTCCGTAACTAAGTGTACCACTAGGTGCACCATGATGTCAAATAATGACAACAATAGCCTCTCGATCCAATTCATCAAGCTGTTGCCTGCTAATATTTTTCCTGCATATCGAGTTGAAGAAGAAACATAGGCGCATAACAGAAAATCTAACTTCCTTTTCCAAACACCCACGTATTGCTACAGGAAAAAGTTGTTGCATAAGGACATGACAATCGTGTGATTTCAAAGCATTAAGACGCAACTCATAAATCACAAACTGACTAATATTAGAGGAGTAACCGGAAGGTACCTTCATTCCTTGGATGCTCTCACACACCAATCTCCTCTCAGCAATTGTTAGATTGTAAGGAGCGGGGGGCAGGTACATTTTCTTCCCTCTTACCTCTGGTTCCATATCAAACCGTATACCAAGGTCAACTAAATCTTTCCTTACATTCAAGGTATCCTTAGTCTTCTCGGGAATGTTCAGAAGCATCCCAATTAGACTCTCACAAACATTCTTTTCAATATGCATGACATCCAAACAATGGCGAACATCCAAATCTTCCGAGTACTGAAAATCGAAGAAAATTGACCGTTTCTTCCACGGTCCATCTACAGCCCCACCACCCTTTGATAACTTCTTACCTAGAACAACATTCAATTTCTTCACCTCGTTGTGAATAGCTACACCGGGCAAAGGTTTGGGTGCCTTTTTCCTCTCCTTCCCACCAACGAATGCAACCATATTCTCCTGCAACTTGTGACCTACAAGGAGGAATTTACGGTGACCCAAATAAATAGTCTTACGTCCATTCCTCAACTGATGGTAATCTGTCTCATCCTCGCAATCAAGGCAAGCCTTGTGACCCTTTCCACATACCCGGAAAGAATACCATATGTCGGGAAATCATTTATGGTACAAAAAAGCATCGCCCTCAATGTAAACTCTTCAACACTACAACCATCAAACATTAAGGCGCAATGTAAACTCTTTCAATCAAAGCACCTTCAAATCTTCTATCAAAGGGAAAAGATAATTGTCTATGTCTTTTCAAGATTGTTTTGGGCCTGAAATCATGATGGGCATCAACACATATTTTCTCTTCATGCACAAGTACGAGGGAAGATTGTAAATGGAAAGCATAACCGGCCACAAACTGTGCTTCGAGGACATATTCCCAAATGGGTTCATACCATCAGTACACAAAGCAAATCTCAAATTCCTAGGTTCGGATGCAAAGTGTGGATACATCCTGTCAAATTTCTTCCACTGGTCCGCGTCTGCCGGGTGTCGAATTATATAGTCATCTTTACAACCTCCCATATCAACACACCACGTCAAGTTCTTTGCATCCTTTTCATTCTTAGATGACCTTCTCATCCTTAGAATAATGGGAAGATACCACATACATTTGGAACACCCGCTTCCTCACCGGCACAACATACTCTCCACCGACAGCCACATTTCTCTTCTTCTTTTAACGCGACACATTACATACTGGAAAAACAATCTTATCCTTAAGGTCACCCCTATATATGACACAATCGTTCGGACAAGCATGTATCTTTTCATACTCCAATCCCATCGGACACATAATTCTTTTAGCTTCATAAAGGTTTATCAGGAACCCCGTTACCCGGTGGAAGCTTTTTATTCAAAAACTTAAGAAATTTATTCATGTTAGTATTACTCAATGACCCTACACCTTTCAAATTAAACAACTCCATCAAACACGACATGACCATTTCTTCTTTCTTGCAACCGGGATACAATGGTGTATCCTTCTCACCAAGGAAGTTAGACAAATCCTTGGGCCTCCCTTTAAACTCATTAACAACCTCCTCACACATGTCATCCAACTTAGCACCCCCAAAGCACTCTCCCTCACTACTAACTCTCACTTTCGGTGGTAATTTTTCCCCATGAAAGGTTCACACAACATAATCTTTTGCAAACCCCCAGCTATACAAATGGAGTTTCAGGGTTTCCATCTTATCAGTACGAATTTGATTTCCACAATCACGGCAGGGACATAATATTCTCTTCTCTCGACTTAAAGCATGCTCCAAAAACTCATCCACGAACATAATGTATTCATCGCTCACCCTACTAACGTTGGCATACACATGCTTACGCCTCTCGATGACGTGATAAAACTCTACATATCAATAAATGTCCAACAATAAAATTTCAACACATTTAATACAATAGAATTTTTATTATGACTTCCTGATCTTGCAACATCCTAAATGCACAATATACACCAACATTACAATTACAACATTCTTAACATGTCTGACACCATAGGAGTCAAATGCCATAGCATTATAACTACAACAACCTTGAGAACAAATCACAAACTAATAACTACAATTCTACCTCAATCACCATCAAATGATCAAACACAAAATGTAAATATCTCTACTAGCCAAAACCATACATGAAATCCTTAATATCCATAAATGTAATTAAAAAAAAATGTACCTTCAAGGGTCTTCATTGTGAGAATTCAATGCCTTCATCAACCAAAAAACACCATTGATGAACCTCCTCTTCCAAAAATCCCATTTTTAACCCGCTAAAAAAAGGTGATAGGTGAGCATTTAATGCTATTTTCTACACCGGTATTTAGTCCTGCTAATAATGGACAAATTTGGCTTTTTTGGAACTCTAACTTACTCCTAACTGTTAAACATGATAATCTTCAGTTCCTAGGAGTACATCTACAGTGTATTAACCTTCTTAAGTCCATGAATGTTTTCTTTATATATGGCCTCAGGACTAGAGCTGGGAGGAAATCTCTGTGGTATGATCTTAGTTCTTTTACTCACTCTGAATCCCTTCTCATTGGAGATTTTAATTGCATCACTTCTATAAATGAATATAGGGGCCCTGCTTCCCCAAAGCTGGGAAGTATCCAAGATTTCAATGATTTCATTCATCTTATGGCCTTAGAGGAACTCAGCACTGTTGGTAACCTGTTTACATGGACAAATAACAGATTAAGATCTCCAACATTAAAAAGACTAGATAGGGGTTTATGCACTCCCTCTTGGTCCCTGAATTTCCCTAATTCTTCAATCCAGATTTTAAATAGGACAAGTTCTGATCATAATCCTTTGCTGTTAACTGTTGGTAGTGCTATTCCAACTAATCCTAGGCCATTTAGATTCCTAAATACATGGTACAAGAGGAAAGATTTCACTGATATAATTAAACAGAACTGGGAAGTTCCTCTAAATCAGTATGGAATGTTAGCTTTCTACCTTAAACTTGTCAGACTGAAGAAAGAATTAAAAATCTGGAATAGGGATAAGTTTGGCAACATACATGACAATGTAGTACAAGCCGAGTTGGCTCTATAGGCACAGGAACTAATTTCTGATCAGACTGACTCTCAAACTGAATTGGTTAGACTCAAACTTGCTAAATCCAGGTTAGTTAGAGCTTTGACTGAACAAAAACACTTCTGGAAACAAAAGGCAAAAATTAAATGGCTCAGAGAAGGGGATAACAACACTAAGTTCTTTCATAATTCTGTTATGGAAAGAACAAATAGACTGAAGATAACAAAGATAAAAAACGGGAGTGGCCAGTGGCTAGATGATATTATGGATATTGAAAGGGATGCTATTCAGTACTTCCATAATCTTCTAACTGATGATAGTCCCTCAAATAGCTCTTTCTTTCAATCTCACTTTCTAAATCACATTCCTAAACTGGTTAATCAGGATGATAATGATAAACTTCTTCAACCGGTTACTTTAACTGAGCTAAAAAACATTGTTTCCAATCTGAATAAATTAAGCACTCCAGGTCCAGATGGCTTCACAGCCAAGTTCTACATTAAATCATGGGATATTATTGCTAATGATCTTCTGCTAGCTGTTCAAGATTTCCTTTCTGCTAATGTTATGCCTAGGGGTATTGGTAGTACTTGGATCACATTAATCCCTAAAAAGAAGACCCCTACTTCTTTCGTTGATTACAGACCTATTAGCCTCTCAAATGTGATTAACAAAATATGTTCTAAAGTGCTCATGGAGAGGCTAAAATCTGTAATGCCTAAGATTATTTCCCCAAATCAGACAGCTTTCCTAAGGGGTAGAGATATCTCGGACAATGTAATTTTTTTACAGGAAATGATCAGGTTTCTTAACCGGAAAAATAGGGATTCTAATTGTATTGTGAAATTGGACCTTCAAAAGGCTTTTGATCGTGTTAGATGGTCCTTTTTATATAATGTCCTAGCCAAATTTGGCTTCCATGCTAGATTCATTTATTACATTATGAAAAACCTTTCACAGTCCTGGTTCTCGGTTTTGATTAATGGCAAACCGGTTGGTTTCTTTCAAGCCACTCGAGGTATTAAGCAGGGAGACCCTTTATCTCCTTTCTTATTCAATATTTTTTCTGAGGCTTTCTCTAGAAGCCTGGCTTTCATTTTTCAGAGTGGTAAACTGTCATACTTTGATCTTCCAGGTAATCCTCCTCAAATTTCTCATTTATCATATGCTGATGATACAATTGTTTTTTTCAAGGCAACTAGAATTACTCTGATCCGATTTAAAGCTTTTCTATCTACTTTTGAAGATGTCTCTGGCCAGAAAATTAATTTTAACAAGAGTGATTTCTTCATAAGTAAACATGCTTCTGCCCAAAAAGTTAACTCCATTAAAAGGTTATTGGGGATGAAACTGGGAATTTTTCCTTTCACATACCTAGGGGTGCCAATATTCACTGGGAAAGCAAAGAAAGTCTACTTTCAACCCCTTTTTGAACAGATTGATAATAGATTAGGAAACTGGAAAAATAGATGGATCTCTAAAGGTGGTAAAATGATATTAATTGAATCCTGCATCTATTCCATACCACAGCACATATGGTCAGTTATTAAACCCAGTAAAATGATCATCAGGACCATTGAAAGGAGACTGAGTAATTTCTTTTGGGGTGACTCTGAACTGAAAAGCAAAAGAGCTTGGAAAAAATTGTCAGCTCTCTGCTTTCCAACTAATCAAAATGGGCTAGGATTTAGATCTATTACCACAATAGTTGACACTTGTTCTGTTAAATTGTGGTGGAAGTTCCAGATAGCTAAAGCTCAGTGGACTCATTTACTAGCTAGCCTCCCTTCCTCATACAGAACCTCACCTAACTGGAAAAGAATTTGTAGTATTAATTCCTGGGCTGAAGTGAACTCTACAGTTATAATAGGGAGTGGGAATTGTAACTTCTGGACATCTAATTGGCTAGATACAGGTTGCCTTGATGACCTTTGTGATCAGAACTTGGTGGAGATAGATGGTGATTGTACAGTTTCTGACTTCATATCCAATAGATCCACTCTTCTCCCCAAAATTTCACCATTCCTGTCAACTGATGTTATTTATCTTCTTCAGGTGGCCAAGCTGGCTCCACATAGGGAGGATAGACTAATCTGGAAACCAGGTATATCAGGTGATTTCTCCTTCAAATCAACATACCTTGCACTTAGCAGCAACACAGGTACCATTGCATCCTTACAGCATTTCTGGAACTCCAGAATTGATAGGAAAATGTCAGTCTTCATGTGGAGGTTGACTAATTCTCTTCTGCCTTTTGACAACATACTCAGAAAAATGAAATATTGTTTAGCATCCAAATGCTGCATGTGTAAAGTACAGGAAGACTCCATAGACCATTTTTTTAACTCCTGTGAATTTACTGTTGAGGTCTGGAGGTCTGTTCATCAGTTCATGGGAATTAGGGATAGGGCTTTCCCATCTATTTGGGAAAGATTATCATGTTACACTACTTTTCCTACTCTAAGCACCCTACATGCTACTATAATCCGAACTGCTTTTATTATTACTTGCTGGAACCTATGGAAATTGAGGAACAATTTATTATTTGATTCTATCAATCCTACCAAAGTCCTAATCTTAAAGCAGGTCAAAGATCAGATATTTCAATCCTTTTGTGCCAATTCTGTTTTCATAACCTCTGCTATGGATTTCAGTATTGCGGATCACTCCTTCTTGCCTCTGATAAAATCTCCACCTAAGCCAAAAAATTTTAGAATTGCATGGCAAAGACCTCTTTCAGTTCTTAAGTTTAATATGGATGCACCTTGGTGCTGCAATACAAACATGTGTGGAATAGGGCTGATTATTAGAGATTGTAGAGGTGGTTTCAGGGGGGCGCATACTCTATATACATTTGCATATTCCCCTCTTGAAGCTGAATTAAAGGCAATTAAGTTTGCAATACAACATGCTACAGTTCTCTCCTCTCATATTTTTCTGGAATCTGATTGCCTTAATGCAGTTAATTTTTCCATGGATCCATTAAGAGCTCATTGGCAATTGTACAATCTATCTGATGAGATTCATCAATCCCTGAGTTCATATAATCTGGCTCACATCTTCAGACAGGCAAACTTGGTGGCTCACACCCTGTCTAAGAATTGTTTGCAATCTAAGGCTAACTCTTCCTTCCATAGATTTTCCGAGCTTTCCAGCATGGTCCAGGGGCTTATTAGGCTAGATCAAATTGGTACTCCATCTTTAAGGATAGTTTAAACTAGCTCGGATGCTACTAATTTCAATTTTTTGGTGCAGGTTTAAGGTGATTCCTCAATTCAGTAAAGTCTCTGCCGCATGATTACTGGAGAGTTTCTTTCCCTCATGAAGGAAGGTCCAATCCTACTTCATCTCAAGCTCACTTGACCAGCAGCACTCGGCTGGTTGGCACCTGGTTTTTTGCTATTTGTTTTTAGCAAACTTTTCTGTACATAGTTTCTTATGTATAGAATGCTAGCACCTTGCAAATAGTTGTGATCATCTAGTCAGAATCACGATCATTAGAGGATATGCTTCTGCACTATGTTGGGATGATTTAGACTGCCTTGTGTCTCTTTAATTAGATTCACTAATAAGTTTGATCATCTTCATCATAGTTTAAAAGCTTTTGTAATCCTCTAACGTTTTGCAGTTTTTTTCTCTTCATTCTTTTGGAAGCAACTAATGTGGCTTCATGAGCCTAGTGCTCACTACTGTATATCTTCACTTAGCTACGGCTTCCTTTCTCAGTCCTTTAATTTTCCGTTTGTTTTATGGCGTGGGAAGGCCAAATACAATTCCCCCATCTTCGGATGGTTTATTAAAAAAATAAATACACCGGTATTTATACTTTACCGGTGCATTTGAAGTATTTTACACCGATAAAATCCATTATCGATGTTGATTTTCAGCCAAAAGGAGCATATTTTCCAATCCTGCACTGGTACAATCACAATACCGATGCGAAAACTAATAGTTTTGAAGCCAAAGTTCAAGAATAAGAATTTATTTTTGCACCGGTATTAAGAAAATACCGGTGCCTGATTAATTCTCACACCAATGCTAATTGTAACTAGTGTACAAATGCAAAATTTTCCCACTCTTTTTAAATTTGTGCACCGGTAAATTCCCATTACCGGTTTAGTAATTTTTCCTCTTCTCGCCAAATTAATTTTAAAAAAAGGGTAAATAAGTACACACCGGTAATCCTGTACCGGTGCACATGTTAGCAATTGCACCGGTTCAAGTACCTATTCAAAAAATACTGGTGCAATATATTTGACATTGGTACACCGGTAGAACCAACACCATTGCAAAAATAGGTGAACTTTACACCGATTGACACGATACTGGTGCGTATGTACTTATTTGCACATGTACCAATGTTAACATGATAAATACCGGCGCAATTGGTTACATGTGCACCGGTATAACTATACTCATAAATTTATACTAGTGCGTATGTACCTATTTTCCAGTAGTGATATGGGTAGCTACATAAACCCACATGGGTCAATCAGTGGGTTGAAACCCTCGAGTTTTACCCAATTTTGACCCATGAGTTGAATGGTTTTCAACCCACAGGTTGAGCGTGTTTTAGCCCAACCCGTTTTGACCCAAACAATTGTTTTACCCATCATTAAATGGGTCAGAATGGGTCATACCCATATTTTTTAAATACCCATTTTACCCAGCTCATATTTGACCCATCCGCCCCTTTGCCACCCCAAGCAAAAACCCCTGGAAAATATTAGAGATAGTTCCCTGTAAAATAATTAGTGATAGGTCCTTTAAAATTATTAGAGATAGGTCCATAGAGCTAAAATATAGTTAGAAATGCATAAAGGCCCATGCCTAAAGTTTAGGGTGACTCATAGGAGACCATCCATCTGTCAAGAGTAAGTCTCGGGAAATGTGGCATGTCCATATGCATAGGCATAGGGATAGGCTAGGGACTATTTTACAAAATGGGATTTTTTGTAATTAATTAAAATTAACATATTAATTTTAATTAAAAGCATGCAATAGGTCTCTGCGATTCTTCTTCTCTCTGCAACAAGTCATTTTTTCTCTAGTGATTTCACTCTTCTCTCCGGGGATTTCTCAACCTCCTCTCTATCTCTTCTCTGTTTCTTTGTCGTCTCTTCTCCGTTTCTCTGGTGGTTTCACATTTCTTTGCCTCTTCTCTGTGTTTTTCCACCTCTGCTTTGCGATTCTCAGGCCGCTTATTTCTTTGATTCTTCTTCGCTGTCACTATTTTTTTCTTCATCGGTTGTTCATCGTTCACAGGATGAGGTATGTCGTATATGTAGGGTTTAATTTCGACAGTACTATTACACAAACTTTGTTCGATTTTTCTAGATTTGGTATGTTCTTAGTTTTGTTGAGTTGTTATGTGCTTTTTTTTTAGATCTGGTTTTAAAGTGTTCGCTTGTTATCACAACAAACTTGTTGATTGTTCGTCTTGAATTATGAGGTGCATTAGTTTGATTATATATTGCAGCTGTTATTATCCAATTTGTACCTGTTAATCGTACTATGAATGATTTTTTTTCTTCTTTTTTTGCTGATCGTTTGTGTTGGTATGCCTTGAATACTGTAATAGCCGCTTCTGCGACCCTGGCCTGGATTACAACTACATCTACAATTATGATAAGAATATAATTCCAATTCCAATTTGGACTGATGTTGATTTGGGCCGAATTGTGTTTTGTTCCAATCCCAGTTTGTTAGGGTTTAGTGGAGACAATATATAAAGTGTCTCTCTTCTCTCTGTAAACATTAATTCTGTTCTGCACTTAGATAGGTAGAAATCTGGCCAATTTCTTGGCGTCTGTAACCTGCTACCTATTATAGTGAATCCGTCTCCCGTGGATGTAGCCAAATTGGTGAACCACGTAAATCTTGTGTCTTGTTATTTTCGTTCATACTTTCTGTTCTTTCTCCATTCCGCACAACAAACTGGTATCAGAGCGGTTTCTTTTTCCGGCGATATCCGTAGTGGGTATATCGGATTCTGGGCTCATCAGATCGGGGCTGATCGGGGAGAAAGATGTCTGGGTTGAACGTGAAGATCGACAAGGTTACCGGGAGAAACAGTTTCAGTTTATGGCAGATCAAGATGCGAGCTCTGCTGAAACAGCAAGGTTTGTGGACTCCGTTGACGAAGGATTTCGCGAGCAGTTCTGGCGATGTTGTGAGTCTGGAAGAAAAGGCACACTCGACGATTATGTTGTGTCTCGCGGACAAAATCATCACCGAGGTCTTAGATCAGGAGACTGCTGCACAACTGTGGCTGAAGATGGAGAGTTTGTATATGACGAAATCTCTAATTAACAAGTTGCTTCTGAAACAACGCCTCTTCGGTCTCCGAATGCAGGAAGGTACAGAAAGTCAGGCCACTGGCTTGTTTGCTAGTGACGGAAACACAAAAGGAAAGGAAACCGGTAATAAGAAGAAGGGCAAGAAGTCATCTTCAAAGGGTCCCAAGGCCAATGATGTTTGTAACTACTGTAAGGAGAAGGGGCATTGGAAAAAGAAGTGTCCGAAGAAGGCTAGTAAATCTGGGAGTACATCTGGTACTACTGCTGTGGCTGAAGGGGATTTTAGTTCTGAAGATGATTTTGCTCTAGCTGTTACTGGGCAAAATAATCATTCTAATGCGTGGTTTCTTGATTCTGGGGCATCTTACCATATATGCCTAAGGAGAGATTATTTCTCAACTTATGAGCAAGCTGAGGGCATCATTACTACAGCAAATGGTGTTGCGTGCAAGGTAGTTGGGATTGGTTCAATCAAGATCAGGACGCAAGATGGTAGTTTCTGTACTTTGAACGATGTCAGGCATGTTCCATCGATGACAAAGAATCTGATTTCTCTTCCTACGTTGGATAGAAAGGGTTTCGTCTACTCAGGGAATGATGGAGTTCTGTGTGTCTGCAAAGGTTCTAGGCTGGTTCTGAAAGGTGTTCTGCATGGTACCTTGTATTTTCTACAAGGTTCCACGGTTATGGATTCTGTTAATGTTGCATCTTCGGAGGTTCACCAGGATGATATGACTAAGTTATGGCATATGAGGCTTGGTCACATGGGTGAAAGAGGGATGCAGATTCTGTCGAAGTATGATCTTCTTGGTGGCCACAAGATCAAGAGCTTGGACTTCTGTGAGCATTGCATTTTTGGGAAGCATCACCGCAGCAAGTTTCCTAAGGCGATTCATAGAACAAAGGGCACATTGGATTACATCCATTCTGATTGTTGGGGACCTTCACGAGTTGAGTCACTGGGAGGTCACAGGTACTTTGTTTCTCTGATTGATGATTACTCAAGGATGACTTGGGTTATCATGATGAAACATAAGAGTGAAGCTTTCTCGAAGTTCAAGGAGTGGAAAGCTTTGGTGGAGAATCAGACCGGGAAGAAGATCAAGAGGCTTCGAACTGATAATGGGCTGGAATTCTGCTCGTCTGAGTTTGATCAGTTTTGTAGGGATGAAGGGATTGCTCGTCATCATACAGTCAGGAATACGCCACAGCAGAATGGTGTAGCTGAGCGGATGAATCAGACATTGCTGGCGAGAGCGAGGTGCATGCTCTCTAATGCTGGTTTGGAAACGAGATTCTGGGCAGAGGCGGTGAGTACAGCTTGTTACCTGATCAACCGCGGGCCTCACACAGGTATAGAGTGCAAAATACCTATGGAGTTGTGGTCAGGTAAAGTTGTTGATTACTCCAAGTTAAAAGTTTTTGGTTGTACATCTTATTATCATGTTAGTGATGGTAAGTTAGAGCCCCGAGCCAAGAAGGGTGTCTTTGCGGGTTATGGAGATGGAGTTAAAGGCTCCAGGATATGGTCTCCATCTGAGAAGAGGGTTATTCTGAGCAGGGACGTTGTCTTTGATGAAAATTCTTTGCTTAGATCTATGGTGAAGCCCTCAGTTGTGCCAGAAACTAGTGGAGTTGATAAACAGGTGGAGCTTTAAGTCACTCAAGGTGAAAATAGATTGGAACAATTTGAGGTGAATCAAGAGCCACAGACAGAATCTGAGATACCAGAATCTCCACCACCAGATTCTCAACCATCAGGAGCTACAGTCCGCAGTTTAGCTGAGGATCGACCCAGGAGGGTTGGAGTTGGGGCGCCCAAGAGATATGGGTTTGAGGATATGGTGGGTTATGCACTACAGGTTGTTGAGGAAGTGGATACTCATGAGCCATCCACCTACAGAGAAGCTGTTTCAGGTACTGATGCTGACAAATGCCTTTCCGCAATGGGAGACAAGATGGAGTCTCTTCAGAAGAATCAGACATGGGATTTGGTTCAACAGCCTCAAGGGAGAAAGGTTATCACTTGAAAATAGGTTTTCAAGAAAAAGGAAGGGATATCACCTACAGAGGGAGTCAAGTACAAGGCTAGAGTTGTTGCTAGAGGTTTCAGTCAGAGAGAGGGAGTAGATTACAATGAGATTTTCTCACCAGTGGTCAGACACACTTCCATCAGGGTGTTGCTAGTTATAGTGACACATCGGGATTTGGAGCTTGAACAACTTGATGTGAAGACCGCTTTTCTACATGGAGAGTTGGAGGAAGAGATATACATGACTCAGCCAGATGGTTTCCAAGTTCCTGGAAAGGAAAAATATGTTTGCAAGTTGAAGAAGTCCTTATATGGGCTTAAGCAGTCTCCGAGGCAGTGGTACAAGAAGTTTAACAGTTACATGCTTCAGCTAGGATATACGAGGTGTGCTTATGACTGTTGTGTCTACTACAGCAGGTTGAGAGATGGGTCATTCATCTATCTGGTGCTTTATGTAGATGACATGCTGGTAGCGCAAAGAGTAAGCACGAGGTTCAGAAGTTGAAAGGACTTCTTAGTGCTGAGTTTGAGATGAAGGATCTGGGTGCAGCTCGGAAGATACTAGGAATGGAGATTCTTAGGGATCGAAGTCACCGGAAGCTTTTCTTGTCACAAAAAGGCTACATTCAGAAAGTGTTGGCTAGGTTTGGCATGTCTACAGCCAAGCCTATAGACACTCCTAGTGCTGCAAATATTCATCTCACCACTATGTTTGCTCCTCAGTCAGACGAGGAGAAGGAGTATATGTCTCGGGTTCCTTATGCCAGCGCGGTGGGGAGCTTGATGTATGCTATGGTTTGCACGAGGCCAGATTTAGCACAGGCAGTCAGTGTTGTGAGCAGGTTCATGGGGCAACCGGGAAAGGAACATTGGCAAGCTGTGAAGAGGATCTTCAGGTATCTTAGAGGTACGTCTGATGTGGGTCTCATTTATGGATGTGATACCGAGTGCTTAGTTACAGGCTACTCGGATTCTGATTATGCTGGTGATGTTGACACGAGGAGATCGATGACTGGTTATGTATTCACTTTGGGAGGTTCTGTGGTTAGTTGGAAGGTGACTTTGCAACCTACAGTGACGTTGTCTACTACGGAAGCAGAGTACATGGCTCTGACAGAGGCTGCAAAGGAGGGAATATGGATGAAAGGACTGGTTAGTGATCTTGGTTTACATCATGATCAGGCTACTGTGTATTGTGACAGTTTGAGTGCAATCTGCCTAGCCAAGGATTAGGTCCATCATGAGAATACCAAGCATATTGATGTCAGATATCATTTCTTGAGGAGTGAGAGGAGAATCAGGGTGAAGAAAGTGGGAACTGCTGACAACCCCGCTGATATGTTCACCAAACCTGTTCCACATAGCAAGTTTCAACGCTGTTTGGACTTGCTGAACATCAGAGCTGATTAGGTGCTCTATGGGCAGTCCCGGGAGTGGAGGGATAAGTCTGCTCATCTGGCACTGTAATGGTGCATCTGGAGTTTTCTACTTTGAGGATTCAAGTCAAGGTGGAGATTTGTTGGTATGCCTTGAATACTGTAATAGCCGCTTCAGCGACCCTGGCCTGGAATACAACTACATCTACAATTATGATAAGAATATAATTCCAATTCCAATTTGGACTGATGTTGATTTGGGCCGAATTGTGTTTTGTTCCAATCCCAGTTTGTTAGGGTTTAGTGGAGACAATATATAAAGTGTCTCTCTTCTCTCTGTAAACATTAATTCTGTTCTGCACTTAGATAGGTAGAAATCTGGCCAATTTCTTGGCTGTAACCTGCTACCTATTATAGTGAATCCGTCTCCCGTGGATGTAGCCAAATTGGTGAACCACGTAAATCTTGTGTCTTGTTATTTTCGTTCATACTTTCTGTTCTTTCTCCATTCCGCACAACAGTTTGTTTTGAAATACGAGCTAAATATGTTTACTTATATGTTGCATCTGTTTGTATTCAATGTGTATTTGTTAGTTGTAGTGCCTATGACCTTTTGTTAATTGTACATTTTGAATAATGAGTTGCTTCTGTTAGTATATGTGTGTACGTTTTAGTTGTATTGTGTATAACTATTTTTTTTAATAAAAAATTGTTGTTGGTTGTTTATTTTTAATTAGGAACTGCATCTGTTTACTTATATATTGCATCTTTTACAATTCAGTTTTGTTAGTTTTATTATCCAACGTGTACCAGTTAGTGTACAACAAATGACATTTTTCCCATTTGTTTTTTATTGTTCGTTTTGAATTACGAGGTGTATCTATTTACTTATATGTTGCATCTATTAGTATTCAGTCTGTACATGTTAGTTGTATTTTGTATGGCTTTTTATTTTCATTTGTTGTTCATTGTCCATTTTGAATGGAACAACACATGTTTACTTATATCTTGCATCTGTTAGTATCCAGTATGTAAGTGTTAGCTGTGTTGTGTATATATTTTTTAATATAAATTTGTTGTCTGTTGTTCATTTTCAATCAAGAACTGCATTTTTTTACTTATATATTGCATGTGTTAGTATCTAGTATGTACTTGTTAGTTTTATTGTGTGTGACTTTTTCTTTCATTGTTGATTATTATTCATTTTGAATTATAAATTGTACTTGTTTGCTTATGTGTTGTACATGTTAATATCATGTGTATGACATTTTACAGGAGTTTGATCTAAACTTTTTTGGGTTTTAACTTTTAAGGAATCAGACAGCATTGAACATCAGACTCCACAAGATGTTCTGACACGAGGAGGATTCATATGAAGATGACATTAAACTTGAAGATTCTAAGAGGACCCCCCTTTGAAAATTAATAATTAATTTAGTGTATTTGAGACTTTGACTTAATCTATATTGGAATACTATTTTAATTGTGTGTTCCCTAATGGAAGATTTCTGTCACAAGCACTTTATTTTCCATTTTTTTAGATATTGAGAGCCCTTCTCGTGTTTGAATTTGACAAATTTTGCATGTTTTTTTATACAAAGTATGCAATGCTTTACATGTGTTGCATTCACGCCGACAATACATTCTGTGACCTTTCTTTGATTTAAATCAGGGAAACTGCTCATGTTATTCAAAACAAACACATGTTTTAATGCTATTGGTATATATTGTAAGGTATTAAATGCAATACATATGAAAATTTGAAAAACTACAAAATTATGTGACCTCTATTATGTATTCTATAAGAGAATACTAGTTGTAGGCTAACACATGCATGTTTTAACAAACCATAAACTATTCATAACTTAACTTGTACACGATCTACTGGAAAGTTTCATAATTCATATTTAGAGCTTTTAAAATAGGTGCATGTTTTAAAACAAACGGTACACATTGTAAGGTAAAATGTGCATAGTATATACAAAAACATTCAGCAACATTTTGTTCATTTTCTGTATATTTGCCACATATTTTTTACGTGTAAATAACAGCAGAATTCATACATTCAGAAGTTTTAACAATTTCACTTACAATGATGGCTATATAAGAAACATAAACGGATAAGCTCAAATCTCGACTTTGCGAAAAGATTCATTAGTGACAATATCAAACCTCAGTTTATTAACAACCAAACCAGTCTATTCAACCTAAGACATAATCCTATTCTTCACCATTAAAGGCGTACTGAACCAAAGGTACAGCCAGCAATGCATAGTATAACGGAGTATAGAACAAGGAATTTTGATAAAGTAACTTCGGTTTGGCACATAGATTGGGCAATTAAGCTGACATCAATTGGACAATCCGATGAAGCTGCCCCATGAAGGCTCTGAAGTCAACATTGGAGCTACAATTTTTATGGATTTTAGTCGCCGAAGAATGGATATACTTGAGGCACGAGCGTGATGCCAGCGGTGAGGTCGGCGGCGAGATCGACTTGCAGATTTGGTGGCAATCGTAAGTCTTATCCATCGGTAGCAAGGGAAAAAGGTCTCGATCCACTCCATCCGGCGACGGTGAGTTTCTGTGAGGCGCGTTGAGGAAAATGAAGAAGCCGATGACAATTGGTCCTCTTTGCTAGAACCTTATGACCCGAAGTTCGATGGATCTGATCCGCAAATTTTATTGTATTTCTTTTATTTACAAATTAGTCCATGGTCTGTCCATAAGCTTATTGGACCGACTGTCTGTCACGAGACCTACTTTTATTTCAAATAAGATTATATATAAAGGTTCATGTTTGATTGTTGAAAAATCTAAATTAATTATTTCAGTTTGAAATATACATTGAAATAATGTTGGATGGTTGATTGTAATTTTATTTAGCTGAAAAGCCTGAAATTGTTACAAATATCTTATTAAAAGTACAACTGGGTCCTAAAGTTCTGTACTAATTTGATAACAGCCTAGCGTCGTGGTCAGTTAAAGAACTATCACCGCCAGTATTAATAAACACTAAACAATACTCTACAAATCATATAACTCACATCCCACTAATGCTTCTTGTTGGTATGCCTTGAATACTGTAATAGCCGCTTCTGCGACCCTGACCTGGAATACAATTACATCTACAATTATGATAAGAATATAATTCCAATTCCAATTTGGACTGATGTTGATTTGGGCCGAATTGTGTTTTGTTCCAATCCCAGTTTGTTAGGGTTTAATAGAGACAGTATATAAAGTGTCTCTCTTCTCTCTATAAAAATTAATTCTGTTCTGCACTTAGATAGGTAGAAATCTGGCCAATTTCTTGGCGTCTGTAACCTGCTACCTATTATAGTGAATCTGTCTCCCGTGGATGTAGCCAAATTGGTGAACCACGTAAATCTTGTGTCTTGTTATTTTCGTTCATACTTTCTGTTCTTTCTCCATTCCGCACAACAAACTGGTATCAGAGTTGTTTCTTTTTCCGGCGATATCCGTAGTGGGTGTATCGGATTCTGGGCTCATCAGATCGGAGCTGATCGGGGAGAAAGATGTCTGGGTTGAACGTGAAGATCGACAAGTTTACTGGGAGAAACAGTTTCAGTTTATGGCAGATCAAGATGCGAGCTTTGCTGAAACAGCAAGGTTTGTGGACTCCGCTGACGAAGGATTTCGCGAGCAGTTCTGGCGATGTGGTGAGTCTGGAAGAAAAGGCACACTCGACGATTATTCTGTGTCTTGCGGATGAAATCATCACTGAGGTCTCAGATCAGGAGACTGCTGCACAACTGTGGCTGAAGTTGGAGAGTTTGTATATGACGAAATCTCTAACCAACAAGTTGCTTCTGAAACAACGCCACTTCGGTCTCCGAATGCAGGAAGGTACGCAACTCAGAGACCATCTAGAGCAATTGAATACTTTGTTATTAGAATTGCGAAATATAGATGTGAAAATTAAAGATGAAGATGCTGCTTTGATTTTGCTAGTTTCTTTACCACTTTCGTATGAGAATTTTGTTCAGTCATTTATTGTTGGTAAAGATTCTGTGTCTCTGGAGGAAGTAAGATCCTCTCTCCATAGTAGAGAGTTGCGACATAAGGCAAACAGTACAGGTACAGAAAGTCAGGCCACTGGCTTGTTTGCTAGTGACGGAAACACAAAAGGCAAGGAAACCGGCAATAAGAAGAAGGGCAAGAAGTCATCTTCAAAGGGTCCTAAGGCCAATGATGTTTGTAACTACTGTAAGGAGAAGGGGCATTGGAAAAAGGAGCGTCCGAAGAAGGCTAGTAAATCTGGGAGTACATCTGGTACTGCTGCTGTGGCTGAAGGGGATTTCAGTTCTGAAGATGATTTTGCTCTAGCTGTTACTGGGCAAAATAATCATTCTAATGTGTGGTTTCTTGATTCTGGGGCATCTTACCATGTATGCCCAAGGAGAGATTATTTCTCAACTTATGAGCAAGCTGAGGGCATCGTTACTGCGGCAAATGGTGTTGCGTGCAAGGTAGTTGGGACTGGTTCAATCAAGATCAGGACGCATGATGGTAGTTTCTGTACTTTGAACGATGTCAGGCATGTTCCATCGATGACAAAGAATCTGATTTCTCTTCCTACGTTGGATAGAAAGGGTTTCGTCTACTCAGGGAGTGATGGAGTTCTGCGTGTCTGCAAAGGTTCTAGGCTGGCTCTGAAAGGTGTTCTGCATGGTACTTTGTATTTTATACAAGGTTCCACGGTTATGGATTCTGTTAATGTTGCATCTTCAGAGGTTCACCAGGATGATATGACTAAGTTATGGCATATGAGGCTTGGTCATATGGGTGAAAGAGGGATGCAGATTCTGTCGAAATATGATCTTCTTGGTGGCCACAAGGTCAAGAGTTTGGACTTTTGTGAGCATTGTGTTTTTGGGAAGCATCACCGCAGCAAGTTCTCTAAGGCAATTCATAGAACAAAGGGCACATTGGATTACATCTATTCTGATTGTTGGGGACCTTCCCGAGTTGAGTCGCTGGGAGGTCACAGGTACTTTGTTTCTCTAATTGATGACTACTCAAGGATGACTTGGGTTATCATGATGAAACATAAGAGTGAAGCTTTCTCAAAGTTCAAGGAGTGGAAAGCTTTGGTGGAGAATCAGACCGGGAAGAAGATCAAGAGGCTTCGAACTGATAATGGGCTGGAATTCTGCTCGTATGTGTTTGATCAGTTCTGTAGGGATGAAGGGATTGCTCGTCATCATACAGTCAGGAATACGCCACAGCAAAATGGTGTAGCTGAGCGGATGAATCAGACATTGCTGGCGAGAGCAAGGTGCATGCTCTCTAATGCTGGTTTGGAAACGAGATTCTGGGCAGAGGCGGTGAGTACAGCTTGTTACCTGATCAACCGCGGGCCTCACACAGGTATAGAGTGCAAAATACCTATGGAGTTGTGGTCAGGTAAAGTTGTTGATTACTCCAAGCTAAAAGTTTTTGGTTGTACATCTTATTATCATGTTAGTGATGGTAAGATAGAGCCCCGAGCCAAGAAGGGTGTCTTTGTGGGTTATGGAGATGGAGTTAAAGGGTCCAGGATATGGTCTCCATCTGAGAAGAAGGTTATTCTGAGCAGGGACGTTGTCTTTGATGAAAATTCTTTGCTTAGATCTATGGTGAAGCCCACAGTTGTGCCAGAAACTAGTGGAGTTGATAAACAGGTGGAACTTGAAGTCACTCAAGGTGAAAATAGATTGGAACAATTTGAGGTGGATCAAGAGCCACAGACAGAATCTGAGATACCGGAATCTCCACCACCAGATCTTCAACCATCAGGAGCTACAGTCCGCAGTTTAGCTCAGGACCGACCCAGGAGGGTTGGAGTTGGGGCGCCCAAGAGATATGGGTTTGAGGATATGGTGGGTTATGCACTACAGGTTGCTGAGGAGGTGGATACTCATGAGCCATCCACCTACAGAGAAGCTGTTTCAGGTACTGATGCTGACAAATGGCTTGCTACAATGGGAGACAAGATGGAGTCTCTTCAGAAGAATCAGACATGGGATTTGGTTCAACAGCCTCAAGGGAGAAAGGTTATCACTTGCAAATGGGTTTTCAAGAAAAAGGAAGGGATATCACCTACAGAGGGAGTCAAGTACAAGGCTAGAGTTGTTGCTAGAGGTTTCAGTCAGTGAGAGGGAGTAGATTACAATGAGATTTTCTCACCAGTGGTCAGACACACTTCCATCAGGGTGTTGCTAGTTATAGTGACACATCAGGATTTGGAGCTTGAACAACTTGATGTGAAGACCACTTTTCTACATGGAGAGTTGGAGGAAGAGATATACATGACTCAGCCAGATGGTTTCCAAGTTCCTGGCAAGGAAAAGTATGTTTGCAAGTTGAAGAAGTCTTTGTATGGACTTAAGCAGTCTCCGAGGCAGTGGTACAAGAAGTTTGATAGTTACATGCTTCAGCTGGGATATACGAGGTGTGCTTATGACTATTGTGTCTACTACAGCAGGTTGAGAGATGGGTCGTTCATCTATCTGGTGCTTTATGTAGATGACATGCTGGTAGCCGCAAAGAGTAAGCACGAGATTCAGAAGTTGAAAGGACTTCTTAGTGCTGAGTTTGAGATGAAGGATCTGGGTGCAGCTCGGAAGATACTAGGAATGGAGATTCTTAGGGATCGAAGTCACCGGAAGCTTTTCTTGTCACAGAAAGGCTACATTCAGAAAGTGTTGGCTAGGTTTGGCATGTCTACAGCCAAGCCTATAGACACTCCTAGTGCTGCAAATATTCATCTCACCACTATGTTTGCTCCTCAGTCAGACGAGGAGAAGGAGTATATGTCTCGGGTTCCTTATGCCAACGCGGTGGGGAGCTTGATGTATGCTATGGTTTGCACGAGGCCAGATTTAGCACAGGCAGTCAGTGTTGTGAGCAGGTTCATGGTGCAACCGGGAAAGGAACATTGGCAAGCTGTGAAGAGGATCTTCAGGTATCTTAGAGGTACGTCTGATGTGGGTCTCATTTATGGAGGTGATACCGAGTGCTTAGTTACAGGCTACTCGGATTTTGATTATGCTGGTGATGATGACACGAGGAGATCGATGACTGGTTATGTATTCACTTTGGGAGGTTCTGTGGTTAGTTGGAAGGCGACTTTGCAACCTACAGTGACGTTGTCTACTACGGAAGCAGAGTACATGGCTTTGACAGAGGCTGCAAAGGAGGGAATATGGCTGAAAGGACTGGTTAGTGATCTTGGTCAACATCATGATCAGGCTACTGTGTACTGTGACAGTTTGAGTGCAATCTGCCTAGCCAAGGATCAGGTCCATCATGAGAGGACCAAGCATATTGATGTCAGATATCATTTCCTGAGGAGTGAGAGGAGAATCAGGGTGAAGAAAGTGGGAACTACTGACAACCACGCTGATATGTTCACCAAACCTGTTCCACATAGCAAGTTTCAACATTGTTTGGACTTGATGAACATCGGAGCTGATTAGGTGCTCTATGGGCAGTCCCGGGAGTGGAGGGCGAAGTCTACTCATCTGGCACTGTAATGGTGCATCTGGAGTTTTCTACTTGGAGGATTCAAGTCAAGGTGGAGATTTGTTGGTATGCCTTGAATACTGTAATAGCCGCTTCTGCGACCCTGGCCTGGAATACCACTACATCTACAATTATGATAAGAATATAATTCCAATTCCAATTTGGACTGATGTTGATTTGGGCCGAATTGTGTTTTGTTCCAATCCCAGTTTGTTAGGGTTTAATAGAGACAGTATATAAAGTGTCTCTCTTCTCTCTATAAAAATTAATTCTGTTCTGCACTTAGATAGGTAGAAATCTGGCCAATTTCTTGGCGTCTGTAACCTGCTACCTATTATAGTGAATCTGTCTCCCGTGGATGTAGCCAAATTGGTGAACCACGTAAATCTTGTGTCTTGTTATTTTCGTTCATACTTTCTGTTCTTTCTCCATTCCGCACAACACTTCTCTTAAATTGATAACTTTTTTTTTTATATCTAATATACTTGTTTATGTTATAAACATGCATAGTTTTCTAAAGAAGATAATATCTAAATATAAATTTACAGAAAAAGGAAATGACAGAAGTGATAGAGAATATTAAACGAGGAATGTTCCTTGCTTCCATTTCATTTAGAATTGTCACATCTTTAATCTATAAACCAAAATTTATAATAACTACTAAAATAGAAAGAATATTTATGACAAGTGGCATCCCCGCATTTTTTCACATTAGCTTTAAAATATTTATTTATAAATAAAGTTTATATTATAAATGGAACATTATTTACTTTCCAATGCGTTTCTTGAAAACTGAAAACGGTGACAGTTAGTGCAATCATAAATTCTCCGTACTTGGAAATTATATTTACATATTTCATTACAAATATCTGCTTTGTTCCCTATTGGAGGAAAGCCTATTAAAGGCGGTTATATCGGATCAGGTAGTGCATTTGATCGATTTCGATAAAAGGCGGTTCCAAAAACTGCCTTCTACTGTGTCCAAAATAAATTTCGAATTCGTAAAAAAAAAGAAGAGCCTATTGTGTCGTAAATCGCCTTCTATTGTGTCGGAGCCTATCTCCGACCTTCTAAAAAAAAGTCTGCCAAAAACTTCTCCGGCGAAGGCGAAGGATCAACAACAGACAGCCTACATAATGATCTGAAAGCATTAAAACAACTAATAACAACATAAAAAATTGTGCTTGCTGAATATAAAAAAGACAACAAACATTAAGAACAAAAACATTAACATCCCGACTTTGGTTTCAAAAAAAATGCTTTAACCCAAGGCAGCGGAAGAGAGCTTCGGCAAACAATTCTAGACTCAAAGGCAGATCTGGACTAAACCGAGGTGGTGGAGGAGAGCTTCAGCGGCGGAAGGCTTCGACTGGAGGGCTTTACAGGCGGAGGTGGAGGGCTTTTTTAGCGGAAGGCCACGGAAGGCAAGTGGCGGAGGAGGCGTGTTGGAGTGAGCAGTGGCCCAGTGGTTCTGGAGAAGCGACAACGCAGAGCTTCACAACGGTGACGTGGTGGTGCAGAGGGATCTTCAGCGGCGGAAGGATGAGAAAGGGAGAGGCAGATCGGAGGAAAATGGAGGAGGAGGAATTTGCGGCGGAAACGAAAATGTGGAAGGAGAGGGCTGCGTGAAAAAAGTTGAGAAGGCGGGCTAGTTTACTTTAAAAAATTACGCTAATGATTTTTTAAATATGGGCAAAAAAAGACGGCCCATTAAAGACGGTTCTACAATAGAACCACATTTAATTGATTTTAATCAAAGGTAGTTCTACCTTTGATTGATTTAAATTCGCCTTTAAAATAAAATATGTTACCCAAGATGGAGTTCCAAACTTGGAACTTGATTCGGATCCTAATAGCAAGATTGTGTGTTTACCTCCTGAAGCATTCTGTGCGAAAATTACTGTTACTGTGTGCGAAAATAGTGCGATACACACACAATCACACTTTACCTACTTTTTCAAATTTTCTCTTCTTTTTCCTTTTCTTCGCCCGTCTCTGCGCCTGTAACGGTCAGATTCTGGTTTTTCATCCCTCTCTATGGCGGCTCCTTCGCCAGGCCGCGCCGCTACCGCGGCGGCCAAAACATTCCTTCAAGCCTTAGACAGCCGTCCTCCACCACTTCATGCCACCCTCCCGTCTAACCCAGAAATTGTGCCAAAAACCCAGTATAAGGGAGATATAGCCTGTCTGGTTTCTCGGAAGGATGCTGAAGCCTTGGCCACCCATTATCAAAACGCTTTGGTAGGCAAGTTTGCGAGAGGAAAGCCAACGATGTCATCTCTCAACGAAGCTTTCAAATCGGTGGGATTCAAAGGCAAATTCCAGCTCGGATCCATTGATAACAGACATATCCTCATCTGATTTCAAGACAAGGAGGACTATCAGAGATTATGGCTCAAAGGGCAATGGATGTTCAATCATGCGCCGATGAAGGTTCTCAAATGGACTATCGATTTCTCGCCTGAGGTAGAGTCTTCCATTGTTCCGGTATGGGTTAATATTCCCCAAGTTCCAATCTTCTTCTACAATATTGCAATGATAGAAATTATGGGGAATCAAATAGGAGAGTATATTAAGATGGACGCTGCTACTGTAGCTCTTTCTAGACCCTCAGTAGTTAAGATGTGCGTAGAAATAGATTTGAAAAAAAATCTTCCATCATTTATTCGAGTGGGGATTGAGGAGGAAGGGGCGGAGTACAATGTGGTTAAACTGCCTTTAGAATTTGAGGACCTACCATTGTATTGTCATCACTGTAACTCTATTGGTCATGATGATACTCTTTGCATCTATCTGCATCCTGAACTTAAGAGATCAAGGTACAATAGGATAGATAAACTCAACAATAGCCATATTGAGAACAAAGAACACCATAGGGATTCTGAATTTCAGGTTATTAAAAATGATAATAGGGCAGAAGGCTCTGGAGTCTCAGCATCTGAGAAACTAAAAACCCTGGCATTACAAAAGTTCAAATATGTTCCAAAGAGACAGCCTGCATCTGATAAGAATGTTGAACAAAATAAGGTTCCTGAGTTACCTCAGATAGCTGAGTTACCTCAGATAGTTGAGTTACCTAAGGATTTAGTTCCCCCTCCGGAGGACTCAGCTGGAAACCAGAAGGCTATTGACCTGAGTAAGGATACCCTAGGTGTAGAGCAAGTAATGGATCCGGCTACTCAGTTTCAGGCCACCACTGATGGGGTGCAGTTTACTGAAGTGGCCATACCTGACCACCTCATAGTTATCCAGGATGAGCATGCAGAACGTGCATTTCCAAAACCACAGTCTTCTACTCAATTGACTACACATTCACTATCTGCTCCACCAAATCTCAAATCAAAAATTTTTTTTTGCTAAGGATGACATTCCTAGCAAACGAGGTAAATCTTTCTCACCTTTTCATTCCATCATTGCAGCTAAAAATTTCATTTTCTCTCAGCAAAAACACAGGCAGAACAGATTTCTACCCCTGGAGACGGAGGATACATCAAGTGAAGAAGAAAGTGCTACTCCAGTGACTGCTGACAACTCTGAGTTTCAGGCAACATCTGAGCCTAGTAAGGAAAAGGCCACGAAGAAGCTAATAAGTCAGCAGAATGCCCCTTCTACCAAAGGAACAGAAATTAGCACTACTCAGACAAGCCAGGTAAGTTCCACTAACTTGCACTCTGAAACAAGCCAGCTGAGGAGAAGGAAACATTCAGAGAGATTAACTAACCATGGTAATGAGACATATTTAACTCAGTTAAATACTATCATGACTAGATCAAAAAGCTTGAATAATGTTTCCTTATGAATAGCTCAACCCTTAAGATTAAATTTCTGGTATGGAATGTTAGGGGTATGGATACTTCAATGCTTAGACTACACAACTTAATTAATAGACATAGGTTTGAGCTTATATGTCTAATTGAGCCGAAACATGACAATTTACAGTGTGACAAGTACAGACAATTGCTACAATATGATAACTGTGTCACTGCTACCAATGGTTAAATTTGGCTTTTCTGGAATTCTAACATATCATTGACAGTTAAATGTGACAACCTACAATTTCTGGCTGTCACATTAAATAGCTTATCTTTCAATACCAGTATGGATGCCTTCTTTGTGTATGGTCTCAGAACTAGAAATGGTAGACAAAATCTCTGGTTGGACCTTAAATCCTATACCCACTCAGATTCTCTTTTTATTGGAGATTTTAATGCCATTACTTCTATAAATGAGTATAAAGGCCATTCTAACCCCAAACTGGGTAGTATGAGAGACTTTAATGAATTTATAACTGCAATGGGTCTGGAAGAAATTAACACCGTGGGTAACCATTTTACCTGGAGCAACAACAGATTGAGGAAACCCACAGCTCAAAGATTAGATAGAGGTTTATGTAATTCTGCTTGGTCTTCTGCTTTTCCTGCTTCCTCTATCCATATCTTGAATAGGATATCTTCAGACCATAATCCCATGCTCCTTACCATTGGCAGTGACATTCCATCTATCCCTAGGCCATTTAGATTCTTGAACACCTGGTATAAAAGGAAGGAGTTTAATGACCTAATCAGACAAAACTGGAATCTTCCTCTACATAGATCAGGAATGCTAAGGTTTTTTCTTAAACTCATCAGACTAAAAAAAATGTTAAAAATCTGGAATAAGGAACATTTCGGTAATATCCATGATAATGTTGTGCAAGCTGAAAATGCTCTTCAAGCTCAGGAACAAACTTATGACCTTAATGCTTCTCCTGATAATCTGATTCAACATAAGAAAGCCAAAGCTAAGGTAGTGATGGCTCTAGCAGAACAAAAAAGCTACTGGAAACACAAGGCTAAAATTAAATGGCTAAAGGAAGGGGATAATAATACTAGTTTTTTTCATAACTCAGTTAGGGAAAAAAATAGTAGGCTAAAGATCACAAAAATTAAGAGTTCCAATGGTCAGTGGCTAGATGATATTCAGGAAATTGAACAGGAGGCCATTCAATATTACCAGGAACTGTTAACTGATGACAGCCCCCCAGATAGCAATTTTTTCCAAGCACATTTTTTAAGCCAGATACCTAAATTGATCACCCAAGAGGATAATGATAAACTGCTGCAACCTGTTTCACTGCCTGAACTTAAGGATATTGTCCTTAGCCTTAATAAAAATAGTAGCCCTGGGCTGGATGGTTTCATGGCTAAGTTTTTTATTAAATCTTGGGACATAATTGCAAATGATTTGTTACCTGCTGTACAGGATTTTCTAACTACAAACAACATACCTAGAGGCATTGGTAGTACTTGGATTGTCATTATTCCTAAAAAGAAAATTCCCATTTCTTTTGATGACTATAGGCCAATAAGTCTTTCTAATGTAGTCAATAAGATTTGTTCCAAAGTCCTAATGGAAAGACTTAAACCTATAATGCCGAAAATAATTTCTCCACATCAAACAGCTTTCATCAAAGGTAGAGATATTTCGGATAATGTCATCTACTTGCAAGAAATGGTAAGGTTTTTAAATAGGAAGCAGAGGCATCCAAACTGTATAGTTAAGCTTGATCTTAAGAAGGCTTTTGACAGAGTTAAGTGGTCTTTTCTTAACTGTATTATGTCCAAATTTGGATTTCATGCTAAATTCATCTTTCATATCAAGAATCTTTCACAAGCTTGGTTCTCTGTTCTAATAAATGGTAAGCCTGCTGGATTTTTCCAATCTACGAGGGGTATCAAACAGGAGACCCTCTCTCTCCTTTTCTTTTTAACATCTTCTCTGAGGCTTTTACTAGGAGCTTAGCATACATTTTCCAGAAGGGTAAATTAGCATATTATGGTTTACCAGGTAATTCTTTACCAATCTCACACTTATCCTATGCTGATAACACTGTAATTTTTTTATCAGCTACAAATCAGACCTTGATTAGATTTAAAGCATTCTTGTCCACATTTGAGGAGGTCACTGGTCAACATATAAATTACAGCAAAAGTGACATTTTCATAGGGAAAAATGCTTCTGCTCATAGGGTTAACTACATAAAAAAACTCTTGGTATGAAAATTGGGAGTTTCCCGTTCACATACTTGGGAGTACCAATATATACTGGGGTTACCAAAAAGATCTATTTTCAACCACTTCTTGAGCAGATAGATAGTAGAATAGGCAGCTGGAAAAATAAGTGGCTCTCTGCTGGGGGGAAAATCACTCTAATACACTCATGCATTTATTCTATCCCACAGCATATATGGTCAGTTATAAAACCAAGCAAAGTGATCATTTCTATAATGGAGAAAAAACAGAGTAGATTTTTCTGGGGGTTTGTTGATCTGAAACCTAAGAGAACATGGAGAAAATGGGAGGCTCTTTGCTTTCCAATCAATCAAAATGGGCTAGATTTTAGATCAATCACCACCATAATAAATACATGCTCTGTTAAGTTATGGTGGAAATATCAAAAGGCTGAGGGTTTGTGGACTCATCTTATTGCATCACTGCCTCCCTCTTCCAGATCCTCTCCTAATTGGAAGAGGATATGTTCAGTTAATGCCTGGGCAGAATCTCAAACTAGGGTGATAATAGGCAGGGGTGACTGCAATTTTTCGACAGGCAATTGGTTAGACATAGGCCCTATTATGGACCTATGTGATCAGTATTTGGTTGATATCCCTACAGCCTGTACTGTCTCTGATTTTATTTCTCAAAAAGTAGTATTGCTTCAGAAGATTTCTCCATTCATAACCTCTCATGTTTTCTCTCTTTTACAGGACTCAAAGCTCTCAATACACAGGGAGGATAGGCTTATATGGAAGCCTGGATTAACAGGTGAGTTCACTTTCAAATCCACATACCAATTGCTCAGAACACAATGAGGTACTACTCATTCTATCCAACATCTTTGGAGTCCCAAAATTGAAAAGAAGATCTCTATATTCATGTGGAAATTGTTAAACTCCTATCTACCTTTTGATAATGTCCTAAAAAAATTGAGATTCTGTTTGCCTTCCAAATGCTGTGTGTGTCATAATAATGAAGATTCACTAGATCATTTTTTCAATTCCTGTCATTTTTGTGAACAAATCTGGGGAAAGGTACATCACTTCATGGGAATCAGTGATAGATCCTTCCCATCTCTATGGGAAAGAGTATCATTCTATCTTACCTATCTTGGACTGAGTGCGTTACATTCAATAATGATCAGAACTGCAGCTGCAATTACATGTTGGAATCTCTGGAAGATGAGGAATAAATGCTTATATGACTCGGCCATTCCATTAACAAGTTTTGTGCTTAATCAAATAAAGGATCAAATCTTCTACACTTTCTGTGCAAAACCTGTTTTCATAACATCTAATTTTGACTTAGGAATTGCTGAGCACTCATATCTGCCTTTGATTAAAGCTTCACCAAAGCCAAAAATTTTTAAGATTGCATGGACTAAGCCAGCTACAGGCTACAAAATTAATGTTGATGCTGCTTGGTCTAGTCTCTCTAACATGTGTGGAATTGGTATGATTATTAGAGATTCTAGAGGTGGTTTTATTGCTGCTTATACTGACTACACACAAGCTAAATCCCCTCTGGAAGCAGAGTTGCTTGCTATTCGATTTGCATTAACTAAGTGTGCTGGATATTATGCTTCGGTTATCATTGAATCAGATTGTCTAACCGCAATACAATCCGTGCTCGTCCCTTTAAATGCTCACTGGAATCTGTTCGAACTTTCTGATGCCATTCATCAAATGATGACTGATTAGCTTAGTGCACATTCATAGACAGGCCAATTTGGTGGCGGATTTACTAGCTAAAAATTGTCTCAAAGCTCAGATAGGTTACTCTTTTGACAGAGTTTCTATGCTTGCTAATACTATTCAAGGATTGATTAGGCTAGATTAGATAGGTACTCCATCTCTCAGGATGGTTAATTGAATGGATGCTACTAAATTTTGCTGATTTATACAGGTGGATACTGCACCTTGTTCGAAGGGCACTGCATGCACTGGGACTCAGAGACTTCACTGGCAGCATCTGTGGCATCAGATGGACTGATGAATGGACGCATAATCAAATTACTGCAACAACTACATACGGATGCACATGGATAGACAATTAACCTGGCCGAGGGCTTTCTTCCTGATGGATCAATGATACTTTTTATTCAATTTAATAGAGGATAAGCTTCTTAAACTGCTTGTGGAAAGTCTGACTGTCTTGTGTTTCGTGAATGCGATTCACTAATTAGTTCTATGATCCTACAAACAGTTTAACAGCTTTTGTAATCCGCTAACTATAGACCTCATCTCTTTCCTCATTTTGGAAGCAATAATGGTTGCTTCAAGAGTTGATGGCTCACGTCAGTACATATTAACTACGACTTCTCCTAACCCTGCTTGTATATTTTCCTGTTTTTATATGGCTCGGGATGGCCTAATATAAATTCCCCCATCCATGGATGGTTTTATTAAAAAAAAGATTCGGATCCTAATTAAAGGCGGTTCCTCAAAATTCACCTTTTATCACTACCTTTAATAGGCCTTCCTCCACTAGTGCCTCTCCTTCCTTCTTAATAGAGATGTAAATCAATTAGAATCAGGATAAGAAAGGAATACACTTTCTGATTGGTTTTGTCTATATATTGTTCAATATTTGTTTAGGTCTTGTATACTCTTTGTACTCACTATATATGTATATATATATATATCAATACACACATCCACAATAATTTGTTGGTTTTACATTTTATCATGGTATCAGTCAGATCTCTTGAAAATTCATGGTCTTTTCTTTTTTCTGAAATTTATTTGTTGTTTTCTTCCTCGCACTAACACCGAAACAAACGTCGACTTCCAATTACAAGCTTGCTGTGTAATTGGTCCATTCTTCTCTCTTTGTTAGTGTTGTGGATTGTTCTTTTTTTTCATTCGAAAAAACTCCTTGCCCTTGACAGTTGCCGCCCGCCGCCCACCGTTGTCGTCTTCCATTGTTGATTGCCACCCCCTACTTCATCGGACCTCCATTTTCCCAGTGCTAACATCTACGCTACCAGTCTGCTCAACGTCAACGGTCATCTCCAGCCGGATTCACCTACGAATCAGACATTATTCTCCAGTCCATCGGGCTCCTCCGCTGTTCACCTTGCCCGCCGAGCTTCCATTTTTTGTGCCTCCACGTTGGTAACCTATGCTCCCTGCTTCTTCTGCAACCTCATTTTACTTTGCCTGGCATCCCCATTCACGAAGACAAGGCGCGAGTCAGATTCATGCACGCGTCTTCCTTTCCAGAAGTGCGTGCAGCAACGTGCTTTATAGATATGCAACCATCACTTCACAGCTCATATAATACAGGAGCGCATTGCGCCGTACGGTCCTTCATTCTACAGCACATTCACTCACGTGCCTTATACATTAGCTGCTATTTTTGTCTCCTCCTGCTGGGGCTCTCTCTTCAGATTTTTAATTTATTTTATACAAAGTAAATAAATTTTATTATGTCTCTTGATCAATCGAGGTGTCAATGGGGTTATGTTCTAGGCTATGTAGCTTCTTCTTGCTATAAGTTGCAAGGTGAATGGTACCAGTTGCAGTGTCAGTGGTGTAAGAAATTTGGTCACTTTGCCTCGACGTGTCCTCACTTTGTCTTTCGAGCTTCTTCTCATGGCTCTTTGCCGCATGCTCACTGGATAGTTGATTCTGGCGTGACCAACCATATGACTTATTCTCAGTCCGCTCTTGATCGCGTGACTCCTTATTTTGGTAACAGTCATGTTATTGTTGGTAATGATTCTACTCTTAACATTACCCACGTTGGTCATTTTTGAGTGACTGATTCATTATCCTTGTCAGATGTTTTTGTGGTTCCACAAATTACTAAAAAATTACTATCTATTAGCAAGTTGACTTGGGATATAAATACTATTATTTGCTTTGATGATTCTTCTTTCACTATTTTGAAAAAGTTTACTAGAGATGTTATTGGCAAAGGCCATCTTGATAATAACTTATGTGTTTTGGATCATGGTGTTGCCGCTTTATCTGTTTTTGTTGCATCGAGTGCTTCTAAAGCATCTTTTGAACTTTGGCACAGTAGATTGGGTTATGTGCCTCACAACATCATTTCATCTTTGAGCAAGTCTGGATGTTTGTCAGTTACCAGTTTGCCGTCTAAGCCTCATTTATGTCCCGCTTGTGAGATGGCTAAAGGCAAACGTCTTTCTTTTAATGATAAATTAAAACGCACACCACGCATACTTGATCAAGTTCATTGTGATCTTTGGAGACTTTCACATGTTGTCTCTCGAGCAGGCTACTCCTATTATGTCAGTTTTGTTGATGATTTTTCTCGGTTTACTTGGTTATAACCTTTACAAAGGAAGTCTGATTTTGTAGAGGCTTACATGCAATTTGAAGCTTTTGTTGAAAACCAATTTTCTACCACCATTAAATTATTTCAGAGTGATGGTGGAATCAAGTTTGTAAATCATCGCATGCGAACTCATTTTGCGTTAAAAGGCATTCATCATCAACTTTCATGTCCTTACACTCTAAAGTAAAATTATCACGCAGAGAGGAAGCATCATTATATTACAGAGACAGGTTTATCGATGGTCTTTCATTATTTCATTCATCACTCCTTTTGGTATGATGCTTTTTTGACAGCCATCTATATCATCAACAGACTGCCTACTTCGGTTTTATCTGGTCAATCTCCACTCTCCGCTATTTTTGGTACTACGCCTCACTACTCCAATTTTCACCTATTTAGTTGTTAAGTTTTTCTGTATTTGAGGCCCTATGCTGCGCATAAATTAGCACCCCAAAGTATGTCTTGTATATTTTTGGGTTACGGTTCACAGTACAAGGGTTATTGATGTCTTGATCCTCTCACAAAGAAGGAGTACATCACTCGCCATGCTCAGTTTGATGAGTTGTTTTTTCTAGCTACCCGTACTGGCACTATTACATATTCTTCATCACTAGATGTATCTACTTTTTTGAAACTTGTATCGGTTCCTTCAGAGGAGTTTGAGCCATCTTCTACATCACAACCTCCCATTAATTTGGAAAATTCAAATTTTCCAACTGTACCGAAAGCTCAGGGTTTTTCAAAAAATTGCATTTGTTTGCCATAGGGTGACCAGCAGTGTGTCTAACACTAGGTAACGCTGCCAGCACAACCAACAACGTTGCTGCTGCCAACTCATGCACCGGCCACCCTAGCCACGCATGTACACCACGCGATGTCTCTACAGCCGTCGGAGTCTTTACCAAATTCACCGGCCGCTCCTGCTTCTCCAGTGTCGTCATCATCGCCTCCTGCTGGCCTGCCCATTACTGCCTCAGCCTCCGTGACATCCTCGGGATCCGTGCCTTCACCGGTTGTGGGTCTCCCCTCTCGGCATCCTATGAGTACTCATCTGTGCATGGATTCTCTACGGTACGAGGATTTATCCGAATATGATATTTCTAGTTTACCGAGTGCTTTATTTTCTAAGACCGAGCCTTGGAGTCATCGCTCAACTGTCAATGATCCTGAATGGGTTACTGTTATGGACTCAGAGACGGATGTTTTGCACACTCAACAGACATGGGAGCTGGTTCCTCGTTCTTCCCATGCAATTGTTGTTGGTTCAAAATGGGTTTACCAGTTGAAGTATAAATCAGATGGCTCCCTTGACTGGCACAAAGTGAGGTTAGTTGCTAAGGGTTTTTCGTAATTTTCTGGTTTTGATTATGATCATACTTTTAGTCCAGTGGTGAAGGCCTCTACTGTTCGTACTATTTTATCCATTGCTGTTCATCGCAATTGGCCATTGCGATAGCTTGATGTGGAGAATGTTTTTTTAAATGGCATTCTGGAATCTTCGGTATACATGGAGCAACCTACTGTATACAAAGATCCTATGCATCCTAATTATGATTGTCATCTATGCAAGGCCATTTATGGTTTGAAGCAAGCTCCACGCACTTGGTTTCAGCATTTTAGTTCCTTTTTTATTGGCATGGGTTTTGTATGCAGTTCTTCAGATACCTCCTTATTATTTTTCTCACAGGGTGCCTCTTTACTCTATTTATTGGTTTATGTTAATGACATTATTCTTATAGGGAATGATGGTCGTCTTATTCCAAATTTTATTGATTAGGTTAATCATTAGTTTAAGATTACCAATCTTGGCACTCTGCAGTATTTTTTAGGATTGTAGTTTGTTCGTACTTCTGAAGGCTTATTCCTTGGTCAAGCCAGATATGCTAGAGACATTTTACTGTGAGTTGACATGTAATACTCTGTGCCTGTTGCTATTACATTTGTGGTTTTTTTGCAACTATCCAGCTATTCCGGTAAGCTGTTTGGAAACCGCTCACGTTATCGTTCTTTGGTTGGTGCACTATTGTATCTGTCGATCACACGTACCGACTTGTCCCATGATGTGAATATGGTCAGTCAGTATATGCAGACTCCTACTAATGATTATTACCAAGTCGTCTCTCGGATTTTGCACAATGTGCATGGTACACTCGACTATGGTCTTCAGTTTTGCGTAAACTCTTCCACTTTACTGGTTTTGGTTTACTCTGATTTTGATTGGGCTCGTTGTATAGAGACTCGTAAGTCTACATATGGCTATGCCATTTTCCTTAGTGGTGACCTAGTTTCCTAGAGGGCTAAGAAGTAGCCTAGAGTTTCTCTTTCTAGTTTTGAATCAGAGTACCGTGCTATGCAAAATACTGCTAAGGAGTTAGCTTGGTTGATGCATCTTCTTTGGGACTTACGTGTGACGTCGGACATCCCGCCCATCTTGATGTGTGATAATAATAGTGCCATCTTCCTAGCTCAGAATCCAATTTCTCATAAGAGAGCTAAGCACATTGATATTGACTATCATTTTGTGCGTGAGATGGTGTCTAGCTCAAGGTTGCACATGTTTCTACGGACTTGCAGCTTGCTGACATCTTTACGAAGGGTCTACCCCATCCTTAGTTTGAGTTTCAACGTTCCAAGCTTTGCGTTACGACTAGTCCTACACTCTCCTAAATGAGGGGGGGTGTATTAGATTTAAATCAATTAGAATCTAGATATGAAAGGAATACCCATTCTGATTGGTTTTGTGTATATCATGTTCCATATTTGTTTAGGTATTGTATACCATTTGTACTCACTATATATATTGAATTTTGTTTTACCACTTTTTATAGTAGTTACTAGTGTGTTCCAACATGACTAGTCTAACCAAGTGCATAATAACGTAAAGCGTAAAGAACGCATGACTTGGTTATGCAGTTCGGTGTAATCCACATACATTTGCGGGGCCTGGCCTAGTTCAGAATGAATCCACTAATTAGAAAGATACAGTACAGAGTACAGTTTACAAAATACTTATCTTTGATAACTATATAGTGTGAATTCTGCTAGCTCCCCTAGCTACCGATCTGCCTTGATCAGACTCCCTCTGACCTCGAACTCCGCCGACACTGGATCTCCCCCTGCATTAGTCATAAACATCAATCTTCCAATCGGGACTTCTCGGCCTCCAGACTTGTTTTCGCCGTCTTCAAAGAAGCCATTTGTATACCTATAGCACCAAGTCGGGCATTCAAAACCATCAGCCTAGCCTCCTTTTCTGCTGCTGATGAAGAAGTTTATGCAGATGGTTTCCACGGAAGATCCTGCACATGCCTTAGCACGAACGTCTTCTTGTTGGGCCTCAGAAATTCTGCATCAATCACAACATCCAAGGCCTTCCCCTTTACTTTTGCACTCTTGGCTAGTGCAGAGACTAGAGCAGGGTAAATGATGGCATCATTGACCTTAGGAGCAGTAGCTTGTCTGACTAAATGCTGTTGAATAAGTAGTCTAAGGTTAACCTCCTTCTGTATTCCATCACAGTACAGCAGTTTAGCCATTTCCCTTCTTAAGGTTGTGGTATTAGTAGAGGGCAACCAACAATGTACAGCCACCTGATATAATCCAAAGAATATCAAAGACAAACATGATGCTTGTGAATATTCAGTTGCTGGCCATTCAACCTTATAACCACCAGAGATAACAGATAATATTTCATTGTCAGAAACTCCCAGGTTTTCAGGAAAGACTTCCCCTGTCTCAGGTGTCTTCAGACCCAGCAATGTGTTGATTCTAGAAGCAGAGACATCCATGATCTTCCCCCATGCATATACCTTACCATACCATGGGGAACTTATCTCTAGATTACCAGTCATAAGGTTAGAATATACCTCAAGTACAACCTGTCTATTGTATTGTAGCTAGATCGTTGCTACAGTAGTCATGCCAATCACCTTTAGATAATCTGAGAAGCCACTCTCCTTATAGGCTTTTAAATCTAAAGGCCTTTCTGCTATAAACTTCTTCTCAGAGAAAAAATCTCCCATCTCTTCACCTTTTTCATCATAATATATAGCAGAATACGCCTTGCTGACAGAGGGGGGAGGTAAAACTTTGTTTTCCTTGCTGTCATGCCTTCTCTTGCTCCTCTTTCCTTGAGCAGAATCCTTGGCTTTATCAGCCTTTCTTTTGCCTTTTTCCATCTGATAGAATTCATCCAGTACTTCATCACTTGAATATGCCAAATCAGGAATATCCTGTATTGGAACACTCCCTGATCCTTCAGCATCCTTCTCAGTTTCTTCATTACTCTTAGAACCATCATTCTGGGTAGAAAGATTTCCTTCAGCTGCTTCATCATCCTGATCATCATGAAAATCACCATCATCTGTAACTCCTAGATCATTATCAGAATCTAAATCCATATGATCAGGTTCACCCCTCTGTGTTGGAACACTGTCATCACTATCTGATAATTCAATGATGTTGGGCTTTCTCAATTCTTCCATCCTCTTGGCAGAATTCAAATCATAGAATCCCACCTGAAACTTGTCTCTGTTTCTCACAAATTCTCTTCCAGACACCTCACAGTCATTTATCTCTCTCAAAACAACACAACTCGACAATGGAATATAGCAATGCACATAGAATCTATCTTTCCCCCTAAACTCAGCATATTTTCCCATCACAAATTTCACAGTATAATTCTCAAGCCTCCTTATTTCTCCTATGTTCCCTATCACTAACTCCTTAACTTTAACAGTCAAATATTCTCCTCTAATCCTCTTGATCTTTGTTAAATCTACGGAAACTCTATTAGCCTCAAGCCATTCAAAGATTTCATCCACACTCTTACATTCAATACCCATGAATTTTAATGGATGAGGGTCAGGACCAGTTACCGTGGGTTTCTTCTTCTTGGTTCCAGAAGATTATTCTTGAGCATCAGGTTCAGCTTTGGCTGTCTCCTCAACCTCTGCATTCTCTGTGCTTCCTCCGATCTGAACTTGATTTTCTTCTTCATCTCTAACAGCTTGATAAACATATTTTCTCTGCTCAGCAACCAAAACCAATTCCAAATCAGTTGAAACTTGATCTTCCTTCATGATTTCTGATGCCTCTGCTTCATGTGCGGGAGAATTTGGAGTTGACATTCTTTAAACCAATATCGCGACGGGGGAGAGTTATTGAAGCGAGAATTTTTTGCAGAGTTTCGGAGAGGTGATTATCGGCCGAGAGTAGAGGATACGAAGGGATTTTTGGGCAAGTTTGATTCCCACTTTAACTCTTCATCTATTCACCTCTTTTCCCGCGAGATTTCCCAAACTTGTAATGATGGCACTTTCTCCTCTTGTCAAATCAAATTGTCATGCCACAATTAACTTCTAACACACCATACTAACCATCTCCTATTTTTGTACACCTTTGCTTCCTTCCATTTTTTTTTGTTCTTTTTCAATTTTGCTAAACAAAACTAACCAAAAGAAATATTTACATTAAAAATAATTTCGGTAAAAATTACCTCAGATTTTACAAACACCTAAGTGTTGTCGAAGGCTCTCAAAAGAGGTGGCATCCAACGGCTTTGTAAATATATAAGCAATTTGCTTGTGTGTTGGAATATAGACTACTTCCACTTCCTTTCTTTCAACCAGATCTCTAATAAAATGATGCCGTATGTCAATATGTTTGGTTCTCGAGTGCTGAACTGGATTCTTAGAAATATCAATAGCACTTGTGTTGTCACATAAAATCTTCAAGGAGCCTTGATGGATTCCATAATCTCTCAACATGTGTTTCATCCATAATAATTGTGAACAACAACTCCCTGCTACAAGATACTCCGCTTCTGCAGTAGATAGAGAGATCGAGTTCTGTTTCTTGCTATACCAAGACACCAAATTTGTTCCAGTAAAGAAACATCCACCTGTGGTACTTTTTCGATCATCAGCATTATCAGCCCAATCAGAATCACTGTACCCTATCAACTCTGAATCTTGATTCTTAGAATACCAAACACCATACTCCGAAGTCCCACTTACATATCGAATAACTCGTTTGACTGCAGTAAGATGAGATTCCATAGGATCAGCTTGAAATCTTGTACACATTCCAACACTGAAACATATATTTGGTCTGCTTGCGGTGAGATACAATAGACTTCCAATCATGCCTCTATATAACTTTTGATCGACCGGAACTCCTTTTTCATCCTTTACCAATTTATCAGACACTTCCATAGGAGTTCGAACTGCTCAAGCACTACTAAGTCCAAACTTTTTAATCAAATTCAAGGCATACTTACTTTGATGTATGAATAGACCATTTTGTCCTTGTTTGACTTGCAATCCCAGAAAGTAAGTCAGCTCTCAAACCATGCTCATTTCAAATTCAGATTTCATAATGGTGACAAAATCATGTACCATAGATGGTGAAGTAGAACCAAAAACTATGTCATCTGTAGATTCCTCGGGAGTTGGACTTATTTATGGCATATTGTGAATACTAGTGATATGGTGTTTTAACACCACTGCTATCCAGTTTTTCCAGACAACAGGTTTCTAGCCACGAGTTATGGAGCGAATTATGGAGTATAATTATGCGACCAGATCAGAATATTGTGAAGATTAGTGTGTGATTTCGTGGCAATCTATTTCTGGTAACCAAATATTCCTGTAATAGTTAGGAATTAATTAAGTAGTTTATTTATGGTACAACTCCTACTGATAAAGGATTGTCCATTTAAATACCAGATTAGAATTAGATCTTTCTATAGTTTAGAAGTCTATTCTTGGTAGAGTTCGACAAGGAAAGCATTGTGTACAAGGCAGGATTACGAAGATGATAAAAGGAAGAAGATACAACGCAATCAGCAAGGGACCAAGTATTAATCTCTACGTGAGATACGGTGGTTTTGAGCAATCTGCCCGTGCTGTTTTGGAGGTTCGAAAATCAACCGAACAAGTTTGTAAAGATCAGAAACAAGGAAGCCTTAATTCCTTGGGAGGAGGAGATCCAGAGAGACGTGTTGATCGTGAGGGTTCAATGGCGTAGGATCGACAGTGAGGGGATCTCACAACATTCACTCGATAGGTTAGCAATGTATTAGTATTTAAGTTAAGCTTCTTGTACTAAAGACTGCTTTCTAGTGAATGGTTTCTGATCTGGGCAAGGCCCCGCAGATGTAGGTGTGTTTGCACCGAACTGCGTAAACAAGTTGTGTGTGCACCGCGTATTTTACTTCATGTTTTAACACCAAACATTAAACAACTTGTCATAAAAGTATAGACAGTAGGTTGAACAGAATTTCAATTGGTATCAAAGCAAGGCACTTGCTGACCCCTATACAGGAAGAGTGAGATCAGGTTTCACCATGGCACCAAAGGAGGGGGCGTCAGTCACGCGACCACCATTGTTGGAACAAGGGAATTATGCTTACTGGAAGGCACGTATGAAAGTGTTCATTGGAGCACTAGATGATCAAGCTTGGAACTATGTCATAAATAAATACACTCCACCTGCAAGTGACGAAGCTGAAGGATCAAGCTCGCTGACCACTAAACCATTTTCTAAATACTCCACTGAGGAGCACAAAGCACACGTGTCCAACTCAAAGGCATTGAATGCCATCTTAACGGCAGTGGATGAAGATTAGTTTAAGATGATTTCAAACTGTGAGACTGCTAAGGAAGTGTGGGATGTGTTACAAACTTACCATGAGGGGACAAGCTCCGTCAGGGAATGAAAGCTGCGGTATTACACGTCAAAATTTGAAGAACTAAAGATGCGTGAAGATGAGACTATTTCTGAGTTCAATGGACGAGTCCGAGATATTGCAAATAAAGCTTTTCAATTTGGCAAAAAGTACAAAGATCAAAAGCTTGTCAGGAAGGTGTTAAGAGCTTTACCTCCGCGGTTCAACATGAAGGTCACAGCAATTAATGAAAATGGAAGGATGGGGACAATGACACTTGATGAACTTATGGGATCACTAGAATCTTATGAGATGGAGATGCTGCAAACAAAAGCAGGAAAGAAAGAGATGGATTTTTCAAGCAGAACCTCTGAAAAGTCAGAAGATCATTCAGATAATGAAGAGTCCGACGAAATTGTAAACTTAACCAGGAACTTCTCCAGATTTATGAAGAAGATGGGCAGGAAGCCACAAGAGAAGTCAGGTGGGAACAAATATCCAAACACAAACTCCACTCCAAGATTTGGCCAAGCAATTGGTGTTGAAACACCAAAGTTTAAACCAACAAATCCAAACCTGAATAGGAAAATCCAGTGTAGAGAGTGTGAAGGTTTCGGGCACATACAAGCTGAGTGTGCAAATACGCTTAAAAGGAAAGAAAAATCATATACCACAACCTGGAGTGACGATGACGTAGTAGATGAGTGTAAGGATGGAGAGGAGTATACCAATCATGTTGCCTTCGGTGTGTCAGTGGTGGAGTTAGAAGACTCTTTCGAGGAAGGTCTCAGTGAGATGAATGAAGATGAGAGTGGTACCTCAGATGAAGAGACTAGGAGCATTAGTGATGAAGACATTCGCAAGGAAAGCATGGAAATGTACAAGATGTGGTTAAAAGTGGCGGATGAAAACAAAGTGCTCAAGTCTGAGAACAAGAGACTGAGTGAAGAAGCTAAAATGAAGGAACTTGAAAAGGAAAAGGCAATCGGCGAACTGGAAATTTTCAAGAAGGAATTTGCTGATATGGTGCAACGAGCAGAGGCAGCAGAACAATCTATTAGACGATTCAATACAGGAAAAGCTAAGCTCGAAGATTGTCTAAGAATGGGACAGACGACCAAATATGGAATCGGTTATGAAGGATCCACACCTGTGAATTCATGGAGTAACAAGGCAGATCAAGGTACGCTAGCCCCAAGAAAAATCGAGAGAAATTTCCCTATTAAAAGGATCAGACAATGCGGATACTGTGGAGTGCAAGGACATGTAAGAAATAGATGTTTTCAGCTGCTTCGGACACTGTCTTTCAACTCAGCAAATCGAAGATTCAACACTGTGTCAGGGTATGATAAAGGGCACTGTTACAACACTGGTGGATACAGAATCAGATTTCTGAACACACGTGATAACCAAAGTCCACATCACATAGCTCGACCAACACGCCAGGTATGGATTCGAAAAACTCAAGATGTGTGTTTTTCAAGTTTTGTATGATTTGGGGCACATACAGGGAACTCTTGGTATTTCGATAGTGCTTGTTCAAGACATATGATTGGAATACCTGAATTCCTGCGAAAATTTAAACCTGGATTTGGAGGACATGTGAGATTTGGAGATGGGAAACGCAGTAGAATAATCGGCAAAGGTGAGTTAGCCATCAAAGGGCTTCCGGTTTTCCAAGATGTGTTACTAGTGGAAGGTCTGAAGGAAAACTTATTGAGCATCAGCCATATATGTGACAATGAAATGACTGTGTTTTTTGAAAAGGAGAAATGTGTAGTAAATCATGGGACTGGAGCGTTCACTGGATCAAGATCAATGGATAACTGCTATCTGCTCGATCAAGTCGTCACCTGCTTGAGTTCAAAGAAGGAAGTCAGTACTCTGTGGCACAAAAAATTGGGGCACATGAATTATAAATCCTTAGCACGAATTTCCAGACTAAAAGCAGTCAGAGGTATTCCAGAGATCAGTGACAACAGGGAGGTTGTGTGTAGGTCGTGTAAAGAAGGAAAGTAAATCCGGATTCCACACCATGCAGTACACGATGTTTCAACGTCCCAACTTTTGGAACTACTGCATATGGATTTAATGGGGCCAGTGAACACCCCTAGTGTGGCAGGGAAGAAGTATATTTTCGTATGTGTAGACTATTTCTCGAGGTATACATGGGTATCATTTCTCAAGGAGAAGTCAGAGGCTGCTGATGTTTTCAAGAACTTGGCCCACAGGCTACATGTAGAAAAGGGAACCACCCAGGTACGAATCGTACGAATCAGGAGTGATCATAGAAAAGAATTCAAAAATTCTAAATTTCAGGATATTTGCGAGACACTTGGAATACACCACGAGTTCTCTGCTCCCATAACTCCTCAACAAAATGGTATAGTAGAAAGGAAGAACCGAACGTTGCAAGAAATGGCACGAGCAATGTTAGCCGAGAAAAAGGTTCATGCTAGATATTGGGCTGAGGCGGTACATACAGCATGTTACACTGTCAACAGAGTATATCTGCGTCCGTTTACGGAGAAGACACCATATGAGATCTGGAAAGGGAAGAAACCAGATGTGTCATACTTTCACGTCTTTAGAAGTAAGTGCTATATTCTAAAGGATCGAGAACCCTTAGATAAATTCGATTCTAGAAGTGATGTTGGTATGTTCTTGGGGTATTCTCCCACAAGTCGAGCTTTTCGAGTTTTTAACCAACGTTCTGGAGTAGTCATGGAGTCTATTAATGTGGTTGTTGACGATTCAGAAGAAGATTCTTTGGGAGAAGGCGATATTGGTATTGAAACACCAACACTCGATTCAGTGAATCCTACTGGTGTTGAAACACCAACATAGTCAACTGGTGTTGAAACTCCGGAAACAGGAGCACATGAACCGGATCAAAGTTCGGCCAGACCCATGCAGTTAAGGGATCAACCACGGGTAAATTACAGAGAATTGGCAGGATTATCATGTTTTATCTCCCTTACTGAGCCCAAAAATTACAAAGAAGCCTTGCTCGATGAGTATTGGATTTCGGCGATGCAAGAGGAGTTGCAACAATTTGAAAGAAACAATGTTTGGTATCTCAACCCGCGGCCGGCTGATGTAAATGTGATCGGAACCAAGTGGATCTTTAAGAACAAATCTGATGCGGATGGTAACATTACCAGAAATAAAGCTCGACTAGTTGCTCAAGGTTACACACAAGTAGAAGGGGGTTGATTTTGATGAAACTTTTGCGCCCGTAGCTCGATTGGAGTCTATTCGGTTGATGTTGGCGGTATCCTGCATTCTGGACTTTACTCTTCATCAGATGGATGTCAAGAGTACATTCCTGAATGGTCTAGTGAAGGAGGAAGTTTACGTGGAGCAGCCCAAGGAATTTGAAGACCCACATTTTCCTGACCATATCTATCGGTTAAATAAAGCATTGTATGGCCTCAAGCAGGCACCCCGTGCATGGTATGAGCGACTGACAACCTTTCTGATTTAGAAGGGATATCGTCGAGGGGGAGTAGACCGTACACTATTTGTGCTGCATAAGGGGACAAATATCCTAATCGCACAGATTTACGTTGATGATATTGTTTTTGGATCTACCTCTCCAGCATTATTGAAGGAGTTTGTTGACCTAATGACTAAAGAGTTTGAAATGAGTATGGTTGGGAAATTATCATATTTTCTGGGGTTGCAGGTTAATCAGGAGAAAAATGGTCTGTTCATCAACCAACAGAAATATGCTGAGAATTTGATCAAAAGATTTGGACTCACAAGTGCTAAGACGGTGCGCACCCCAATGGCTACCACTGATAAACTTACAAAAGATGAGTTGGGTCCAAGTGTTGACCAAACATTGTACAGGGTATGATTGGCAGCTTATTATACTTAACTGCAAGTAGACCAGACATCTGTTTGAGTGTTGGAATTTGTGCTCGCTACCAGGCTAATCCAAAGGAATCACATATGTCAGCTGTGAAGAGAATTATTCGATATATAAGTGGGACAGTGGAGTATGGAGTATGGTTTTCTAAGAACAAGGATTCGCAGTTAGTAGGATTCAGTGACTCTGACTGGGCAGGGAATGCTGATGATCGTAAGAGTACCACTGGTGGATGCTTCTTTGTTGGATCAAATCTGGTCAGCTGGTACAGCAAAAAGCAGAATTCTATATCATTGTCTACGGCCGAGGCAGAATATCTAGCTGCAGGTAGTTGTTGTGCGCAGCTATTGTGGATGAAGCAGATGATGAGAGACTATGGATTCAATGATGTAAGTTTGACAGTCTTGTGCAATAATAAAAGCGCCATTGATATCTCCAAGAATCCTGTGCAACACTCTAGGAAAAAACACATCGATATTCGACATCACTTTATCAGGGATTTGGTCAAAAAAGGAGAAGTTTCAGTTCATTATGTCCCAACGTCAGAACAACTTGCTGATAGTTTTACAAAGCCTCTGGATGGCGAGACGTTTGAAGGCCTCAGACAGCACTTGGGTGTGTGTCGAATGTAAGGTACCCAGATCTTCCATTATGTTGTATTATTTACTGTTCCATTTTTTTTCTCTTTTAACTATAGTTGAATTTTTTTTTTAGAAAAATTAGAAAATCTCAAAAATATGAGAAGCCGTGTTTAAACACCGAGGGCTGGTGGTACTGAAAAATTGCTTGATTGGGAAGTAGATCAGATGAGCTAACCTTGGGCCAGAAATTTATGATGATGGGCTTAAATGTTTGTATGATGGTATTCTGAAAGAAGAGAAAGTAGAGTGGCTTTTTGGTTTTCGAAAAAGGAAAGTGAAAGTGACAAGTGGTTGATTCCCACACAAACTCAAGTTCTTCAACTGTTCATCTTCCTAAATAGAGCTCCCACACTTGTCTTCCTAGCAAACCTGAAATTTTCAAAAACCCAGAAACCGCATATCCCACACAAAACCTCGTCGAAAATGGTGAACTTTACCTTCAAGAAATGGTTTGGGGGTTTCTCAAGTGTGCAAGTTCCGGAGAATCCGCATTTTGAGGAGCTTGACCCCAATGTAGACGTGGAAGAATGCCCTGGAGGCCGAGAACAGAGGATCACTAAGTGGGATGGAGTAAATCGCCGATGCCCTAAGCCCAGGTTTGACCATTCTTTTGTCCATGACGGGACTTACTTTTACTCCGTTCTGGAATTTATTGCGTGGATGGTTCAGAATAGAGATTATGTTGATCTTCGAAAATTCAAGAATTTGCATGGGAAGATAAATGGATTTGATTTGAAAGAACTATTAACCGGTGGCATTGGAGAAATCAGTGAAATTAGTAAATTCTATGCTACATTAGTTGGAGTAGATTTTGGTGAACAGTACAAAGTAGGTGAGGAAATAGATCAGTTTTTTACCATCTATACGAGAATAGGTTCTCTGCACAAGCCCGTTATTAGAAGTCTAGGGGATGATGTGGTTGTGCAACCCTGGGTTAAAGTGGTTAAATCCACTGATTTTGCTAGAACAAGTGGCAAAGAAATTGAGTGCTTTAATGGGTCTATGTTCTTGCTTCAAGAATTGTTGAGACAATTTCCTGTTCCAGTGGTGGAGATCAGTGATAGTGAAGAGGAGGCAGGGTGTGCAGGGGGAGCTGATGAAGCTGAGACATTTTTGATGATAAATGAACCAGGGAATGCCTCTGTGCTGAGTGAAGGTGTTTCAGAGTTTTTGAAGTCCGATTTTGAGAAGGAAGATGATGAAAGTATTGCTGTGGAGAGTGTAGATGGTTTTGATATGCCTGGTACTGGTACTCAACCACCAGTTGTGAACCTGGCCGAGAGGGAGCAAACTCCTGATGGTCCTGATGTTGGTGTTGAAACACCATCAGGGACAAGACAGACACGTGGACTCAAGAGGAAGAGTAAGGAGATGGGTGTTGAAACACCATCAGAGTCTGGGGAACTGCATGCCACTCAGCTGTCAAAGAAGGCCAGGGATAGTGTGGCCTCTGCTTCCAAGGGTAATCGAAGATCGAAGAGGTGCAGAGTTAAGAGTATGGCCACTAGTGAGGACAGTGATGAGCCGATTGGGCTGAAACTGAAGAAGTTACGTGCAGACCGGCAGAAGAGATCAGTTGAGCAAAAGGAGTCTCAGGCACTACCTGCACCTGAGGTAAGTAGTGCAATTAGCCCTGAGTTTTATGATGAGGCTAGCAGAGAAAAGTGGGAGTTCATCTGTGGGAGAAAAATATTGGCAGAAAGGCCAGCTGACTCCGAAAAATATAGAGATTGTGGATTCACTGATTTTTTACAATACCTCAGAGTTGTGAAGGCTGCTACATGCTTTGTGGATTACAACAAGCAAATGGTGATGGAATTTTATTCTAATCTGAAAGAAGAGTGTGAGGATGAAGATTCCCCTTGGCTCCATAGGGTGTATGTGCGAGGGGAAGTTGTTGAGTTCTCCCCAGAGGCTATGAATAAATGCTTGAGGCGTGGCACTTCCAAAAATGACCAGTCGGTGTTTAAACACCAGATGGCAGAAGCTTTTGATGAAGTGGCAGCGGAGCTTACAGGTGGTGTGGAAAGTACATGGCCAGTGACTGGTAGACAACAGATACTTGCATCCAATCTCACCTCCAGGTATTATTGCTTGTATATGGTAGCAGTACACAATTGTATTCCTTCGGTCAATAACACAAGCGTCACCAAAGAAATGGCTACACTTCTATATAGTCTGGGAGCAAGGCATAAGGTCAATATGGGAAGACTGGTGTTTAACGATATCATAGACTGTGCTCAGAAGACTAGGAAGGAAGCATTGGTACACCCATGTGTTATCACAATGGTGCTGCAACAAGGGGGTGCAGTCACAAGGGAGTCTGATGAAGTGATTCCTACCCAAGCCTTACGGCCGACCCTCAGAACCTTGAGTGGTCGAATTGTGAAGGGTTTACCCTGGACACCTCCGGAAACAGCATGCTTAGATGTTGGTGTGGCTTGGTTGAGAGCTATTGAGGCAAGGGCAGCAGTGTGTCAGGAACTGCTCGAGCGTCATCAGACTGCTGTAGTGAAGATTCAGGGGGAGTTGGCTGCATTGGAGGCTGAGCGAGGAGATTTGCTGGCTGCAGCAACTTCGGATGCTGATGGTTCAGATGCTGATGGTTCAGAGGATGATGGTTCAGAGGATTCAGATGATATTTTGGAATAAATAGCTTTCTTGACATATTAATGAATTCAGGGGGAGAAACTTGACAGCAGAATTTTGATTTTGAATGATTTTGACTTTGCATGATGTAGATGTTTGGAATTCGGAATTTGATTGTTGCTTTGGTATGGATATTTGGATAATTGTGCTATCTGGTTGTCTATGTTATTTGTGCTGATGAATTCACCAATATGCCAAGGGGGAGATTGTAGAGTCCTCGGGAGTTGGACTTATTTATGGCATATTGTGAATACTAGTGATATGGTGTTTTAACACCACTGTTATCTAGTTTTTCCAGACAACAGGTTTCTAGCCACGAGTTATGGAGCGAATTATGGAGTATAATTATGCGACCAGATCAGAATATTGTGAAGATTAGTGTGTGATTTCGTGGCAATCTATTTCTGGAAACCGAATATTCCTGTAATAGTTAGGAATTAATTAAGTAGTTTATTTATGGTACAACTCCTACTGATAAAGGATTGTCCATTTAAATACCAGATTAGAATTAGATCTTTCCTTAGTTTAGAAGTCTATTCTTGGTAGAGTTCGACAAGGAAAGCATTGTGTACAAGGCAGGATTGCGAAGATGATAAAAGGAAGAAGATACAACGCAATCAGCAAGAGACCAAGTATTAATCTCTATGTGAGATACGGTGGTTTTGAGCAATCTGCCCGTGCTGTTTTGGAGGTTTGAAAATCAACCGACCAAGTTTGTAAAGATCAGAAACAAGGAAGCCTTAATTCCTCGGGAGGAGGAGATCCAGAGAGACGTGTTGATCGTGAGGGTTCAACGGCGTAGGATCGGCAGTGAGGGGATCTCACAACATTCACTCGATAGGTTAGCAATGTATTAGTATTTAAGTTAAGCTTCTTGTACTAAAGACTGCTTTCTAGTGAATGATTTCTGATCTGGGCAAGGCCCCGCAGATGTAGGTGTGTTTGCACCGAACTGCGTAAACAAGTTGTGTGTGCACCACGTATTTTACTTCGTGTTTTAACACCAAACATTAAACAACTTGTCATAAAAGTATAGACAGTAGGTGGAACGGAATTTCATCATCAACATAAATTTGAGCAATCAGAAACATTGAAGCCTTGTCAAGTACGAACAAAGTGCGATCTACTCCCCCTCGACGATAACCTTTCTGAAGAAGAAAGGTAGTAATTCATTCATATCATGCCCTGGGTGCTTGCTTGAGTCCATATAAAGTCTTCTTAAGACGATATATATGATGTGGATAATGAGGATCTTCAAGGCCTTTAGGTTGTTCCACATATACTTCTTCATTAACCACTCCATTTAAAAAAGCACTCTTGACATCCATTTGATACAAAGTAAAGTTCATATAGCAGGTAATAGCTAGTAGAATTCGAATAGGCTCTAACCTGGCAACTGGTGCAAGGGTTTAATTAAAATCAACACCTTCTACTTGTGTATAACCTTGAGCAACAAGTCTAGCTTTGTTTCGGGTGACTAAGCCATCTGCATCTGATTTATTCGTGAAGATCCACTCCGTACCAATGACATTAATGCCTTTGGGGTGAGGAGTAAGATACCAAACATCATTCCTTGTAAACTGACCAAGTTCATCTTGCATTGCAGCAATCCAATACTCGTCAAGTAAGGCTTCTTTGTAGTTCTTGGGTTCAATTAGAGAAACAAAACAGTGGTCCAGCCAGTCGTCGGTAATCAACTCGAGGCACTAATCGAGTACTTCTCATGGTGGAACCGGGTTGGTCATGTGTTGGAACATGGGCGTCAGTAGCGGGGGACTGTGTTCCAACATGGTCAGCTTCGGTAGAGTTAGGATTCTTTTGCTCAGTTGTTCCAGCACGTTGGTGAAGGTCAGAGTCAACTAATGGATTTTCCTTTTCTGAGTTTTGAGACTGTGTTGGAACATGAGTGTTGCTAAGTTCTTCCTCTACACCTTCTGGATGTTGTTCCTTCTCTGAATCATCCACAATAACATTTATGGATTCCGTGAGAGTGTTGGTTCGATGATTAAAAACTCTATAGGCACGGCTATTGATGGAATACCCGAGAAAAATTCCTGTATCACTCTGATTATCAAATTTTGCCAACCGTTCTCTATCTCTGAGAATATAGCATGTGCTCCCGAACACATGAAAATATGAGACATTTGGTTTCCTGCCCTTCCAAATCTCGTAGGATGTCTTGCTAGTGAATGGTCGAAGATACACTCTATTGATTGTATAACATGCTGTATTGATCGCTTCTGCCCACCATTTCTTGTGAACATCTTTCTCTTCCAACATAACTCGAGCCATCTCTTGTAGATTTCTGTTATTTCAGTTTGTAATTTCACTACAAGGCTTCTAAATACTTCTATCGTATCATATTTTTCTTTCAAAAAGGCTACCCATGTAAATCTGGAGAAGTCATCAACACATACAAAGATATATTTCTTTCCACCTATACTAGGTGTATTAACCGGACCCATCAAATCCATATGCAATAATTCCAGATTTCTAGATGTAGTAATATACTGAACTGAAGAGTGGGGAGATCGAATTTGTTTACCTTGTTGTCATGGTCCACATACAACTCCATCCTTGCTGGTTAAGGTAGGCATTCCTCGTACAACTTTCACATTTGTGATTTTCACCAATGTTTTATAATTGATGTGGCCGAGCTTCGTGTGCCAAAGAATTCCTTCATCTTGCTTTGAAATCATACACCGAATTCCTTGTTCTGGCAGATAGCAATTGTCTGATGATCTTATTCCTGAAAGAACCTTGTTTTCTCCATGCTTCACTATACATTTGTCCTTCTGGAACTCCACTACCATATTGTCGTCACACAGCTGGCTCATACTTAGCAAGTTTGCCTTTAGATCTTCAACAAATAATACACTTGTGAATACTGGAAACCCTTCAATTTTCAATTTTCCCTTGCCAATTACTCTGTTTCTCTTTCCATCACCAAAGGTTACATATCCGCCATCATATGGAGTAATGTTCTCTTTCCATCACCAAAGGTTACATATCCGCCATCATATGGAGTAATGTTCGTGAGATATTCTGGAGTGCCAGTCATGTGGCGAGAACAACCGCTATCAAAGTACCACGAATCACTGGAATAAGCTGTTAGAGAACTGTGTGCCACCAGACACGTACTAGATTTTTTAACAATCCATACCTTTCTGATCGATTTTACTGTATGAATATTACCTGTGTTGGAACGCAGCAGAAGTTGTCTACCTGTCATTTGATATCTGATCAGTCTTTTGCACTGCTTTTCAGTATGTCCTTGATACGTACAGTATTTACATATGAGTGGCTTTCTCTGTTATGGCATCCCATGCTTTCGCTTTACTTCTTGGATCTTAACCTTGAGGGTTACTGGTTTTTCATTTGATTCAGTCTTGGGTTCTTTCCCGTATCCAATCCCGTGTCGATCACCAAAGTTTCTTCCCATATCCAGAATATCATCAAGCTTTGCCTTTCTGGAATTTAATTTAACAATAGTTGCTTTAGACATCTCGACCCTCTTGACTGCTGCTATCAGTTTTTCATTCAGTTCTTCATTACTTTTTTCAAGTTTTACAATCGTGAACTGTAATTCTCTTTCACTTTCCATTAACTTCCTTTTTTTCGTTCAGCTCTTTGTTTGCGTTAGCTACTTGGACCCATATAGCATACATTTTTTTCATAGGTGCTGTAGATTTCTTCATCACTTACAGACAAATCATCATCTTCATTGTTGTGTGAGTCATACAGATCTATGTTGGAACATACAGCTTTACCTTTGTTCAGTGTGTTGGAACATTGGTCCTTTGATGTATCATGAACCTTTGCTCCGAAAGCTACGTAGTTACTGGTGAATTCCTCTTCATCCTTCTCATCATCTTCATCTTCACTCCAAGAGGTGGCATATGATTTTCCTTGTTTCTTGCGAGTGTTAGCACATTCAGCCTGGATATGACCGTATGCTTCACATCCTCTGCACTGAATTCGCCCAGCCTGTTTTGGTTCGTTGTTCTGATTTATCCCGAACTACGGATTCCCTGGTTCAAATCTCATTCCACGATTATTACCTGAGTCTTGTTGTCTTTGTTTATTTCCGCCAAACCTTTCCTGAGATTTCTTGTTGACCACCTTCTTTAGCATTCTCGAGAAATTCTTCGTGATCAGTGCAAGTTTTTCAATCTCATCGTCGCTGTTAGACTCGTGATTATCCTTAGGTGGAGACACTTTGAACGCCAATTCCTTAGAGACTATTTTTGTAGCTTGTTAGAATGTCATCATATGTCTGTAATGAACCCATTAGTTCATCTAGGCTCATGGTGGCAACGTCTCTTGCTTCCTCTATTGCTGCTACTTTCATTGCAAATCTTTTGGGAAGTGATCTCAGGGTCTTTTTCACCAGTTTTGTTTCTTTGTACACCTTTCCAAGTTGATAAGCCATGTTGGAGATGTTCCTGAGTTTTCCATTGAATGTAGCAATGGTGTCATCTTTATCCATTTTAAGTTCCTCAAACTTTGTAGCCAGCATCTGTAATTTGGATTCACGAACTTGACTAGTTCCTTCATGAACAATCTGTAAAATGTCCCATGCTTTCTTTGCTTGGTGACATGTAGAGATAAGATTGAACTGATTTTCATCGACTGCAATGAAGATTGCATTAAGTGCCTTCCAATTCACCAGAGATTCTTTGAGATCATCTGGAGTCCATTTAGCCTTGTCTTTGGGTTTCTGCTTCCTTTGGCTTGACTCTCCTTCTACCGCCTTAGAACTTGAATCAGCATCTTCTGTAGGATGATTCCATTCATTCTCAACATAAAACCATGCAAGTTCGTCCAGTGAATTGATGAAAACCCTCATGCGTGCCTTCCAATAGTTGTAGTTGTTGCCTTCTAGCAGAGGTGGTCGAGAGACTGAAGCTCCTTCTCTTGTCATCATGGTAAAACTGGATCTCACTTTCCTTGAAACAACCAAGGGAATAATAAGTGATGAAGCTCGGATACCAAATAAATTTTAGTTTTACCACTTTTTCTAGTAGTTACTAGTTTGTTCCAACATGACTAGTCTAACCAAGTGCATAATAACGTAAAACGTAAAGAACACATGACTTGGTTACGCAGTTCGGTATAATCCACCTACATCTGCGGGGCCTGGCCCAGTTCAGAATGAATCCACTAATTAGAAAGATACAGTACAGAGTACAGTTTACAAAATACTTATCTTTTCTAACTATATAGTGTGAATTCTGCTGGCTCCCCTAGCTACCGATCCGCCTTGATCAGACTCCCTCTGACCTTGAACTCCGTCGACGCTGGATCTCCTCCTCCCGAGGAATTAAGGTTTCTGATTCTGAACTTTGTGCGACAGGTCAGGTGTGTTGGAACACAGTAGTCTGACTCTTTGCAATTCTCGAAAGTCTCAAAAATCTGTATGCAGGTTTTTGCTCTGTAAAATCCGTGAGTATGCAGCCGTGTTTTTCCCAATTTATATCCACGAACAGATTGAAATACTCCTTGATTATCCCCACAATATTCCTATTCCAAATCTGCTTCTTGAAGCATATCCAAATCCCATAAATAAAGGGATTTACCTTATATCAATCTATCCCATATATTCGAATATATCATCTCCTTATAAGTAGGGATTTTCCATAAATCAATTACGCTTCACATGCATGATATACATAGCCAAACATACGACTTTCATAAGTTATAAAATACTCAAATATTTCGGCTTTGATTTCCATAAAACCTTGGCGTGAATATTCTGCATCAGCATGCTCCAACATGGAATGTTTTCTTGTTCACAAAATTGCCAATCAAATATTCACTTGCAAATCCCTTGACTTTACATATATCAATATACACAGCCACAATGATTTGTGGGTTTTACATTCTATCACTTCTCCTTTGTTTTTCTTCTTCTCCTTTCTGAAAAATTGCACCGCATACAAATTTTCCTTTCCAGTTGATTACGTGATTCCGGTGAGGGAGCAACTACAGAGCATAGTGAGACTACAAAGAGGGGAAAGCCAAGTGGTGTATGTACTTAATAAATGTACTTGGAGGTTTTGTTCGGAGACTACAAACAATCGGGGGTAAAAAGTGTTGTTTCTTGTAGTGCATAGTGTTATTTCTTGTAGTGCATAGTGTTATTTCTTGTAGTGCAGGTTTAACAAACACCCAAACAAAATGCCAAACATATTTCCTTGGTGCAAAAGTTAAGGCCTGGTCCCATACATAATGTGATAAGCTGAAAGAGAGAATATACACGGCTTCAACAAAGTCAAATTTTCTCAATCTTAAAATGTATAATTATTATAAAAGCCAAAAAACCACCCCCCATGTTGCCGCCATGAGCCGGCTGATGTTTCACCATATGTCAAATATCAATTTCTCATAATTAGTATAAATGATCGCATGAATCAGAACTTCATTACATCAACAACTACTAGTCTATTACTACAAATCAACAGAAAGAAGAAAAACCTTTTGAGGATTTGTAACAAACCATTACAATGGCATCAAATCATTTTTTTATGGCGGTTGCTATGGTGGCTACCATCATTTCTCCAGCGATCGCCAAGGAGATTGTGGTTGGAGACGATAAAGGATGGACTCTGAACTTCGACTACAAGAAATGGGCTCAAGGCAAACAATTCTTCGTTGGTGATACATTAGGTAAACTATGCTCATTCAAATAAACTCTCCATTACAACTAATATATAATCAAATGTTTATCATTTAAATTTATAAAAATTGATATTTAGAAAATATATATGAAGATAATTAATATCTTTGTTTGTGCGTGCGACAGTGTTCAACTACCCGGCCGGAAAACACAATGTAGTGAAGGTGAACGGGACTGATTTCCAGCTGTGTGCTACACCACAAACACCGACCCTCTTAAACTCCGGTAATGACAAGATCCCGCTCATGACTCCCGGAAGGAAGTGGTACATTTGCAGCATCTCCACCCACTGTGTCGACGGGCCAATGAAGCTGTTCATCAATGTGTGGCCGGTTGGATATGCACCCGCTCCTAGTCCGACTGCCGGCAGCTCTGCAGCCTTGGGAATCGTTCCTGCTGCCTCTTTTTGGATCGCTGCACTTGTTTCCTCGATCGCTTTAGTCATGGCTTGATTTTAATTTGGAAATTTTAAGAAAATCTACTTTTATATTATGAATTTTGGAAGAAATTTGTACCATTTTGAATATTAGTAATTAACACATGTATACGTAACTCATTTATGTATTAATTCATGATGACAGAATGATTATTTATGTGTTATGAGATTATATTTTGGCAGTGAGGAGAGCATCATGCACACATCAATATTAGTGCGTTAAATAGAGATATTCAAAAAATGTAACACCACTTAATTTAAATAACGATCTATGTTGTCCAAATTGTATATGAACTAGTGGAAAACCTTTGATTAAAGGCATCATTCAAATGTGGTTCCATGGAAATTTTCAGGAACGGGGGACTTCGACGTCGGAAGTATTGAAGTTTGGCTTCTCCAATGAATTAGTGGCGGTTAAATTGTTTTCAAAGGCATTTCTTATAAAATTGCCATTGAGTGAACTCAAACAAAGGCAGTTTAGGTTGGAATTGCCTTTGAATGGTTCAATTTAAAGGCGGTTATGCCAAACCGCCTTTAATTCGTGTTATTTACGAAATCAAAACATGTACCCGAATAATTTCCAATTGAGTAACGTAGTGATTATCACATGGATGAAGAGCGGACAAATTTTATGAAGTTGGAAATAAAATCGTGTCCAGGTTCCGAGTCTTGAACATAGTCTAGTTGTTATGTAGGGTTTTGTTAAACAACTTCCGGACTCAAAAGTCGAGGGGCTAGTTTAAAAAATATGTTTTTTTGCAATGATGATGGAAAACCTTATTTGAGTGATAACAAATGGGGTTTGGAAATGATGAAGAAGTAATATAGCTACCCATGAGTATTTGATAAGGTATGTAAATGTGTACAATTGAACCACTAGCTATTGGGTTAAATTCATGTGTTGTATGATTTTGTTTTGTGCATTGGATTAGTTTTGATGCTCTATTGCTTTCGATAAACATTTTTTTTGGAATTTATGTGTTGAGTGGATGTTAATTGCATTTCAATTTAGGTGATTGCCTATGGATAGAATTGAATTAATTGGTAGAGATTTGAGAAAGCCACCCGATTACATCCCTTTGGTGGAATCTTTTATTGTGGTTTCCTTTAACCATGCTTCGAAGAATAGTGTTATAAGGGCACGTTGTCCATGTAAGGATTGTAAGAACAATGTATATTTGGGAAGGAAGAAGATATGTGAATATCTTATCAGCTGAAGGTTTCAAACTAGTTATATCTCCTCGGTGTGGCACAAAGAGGCTGTTACACCTAGTGTTTAAGATAGTCGTAAAGAGGTTGGGGATTTAGATGTGAATGATGGATTCGATGAGATGGTGGAGGATGTTGATAGGTAATTCCACAGTAAACCCGAAGGTCTTGAAGCTTTGCAAAATGACAAGAAAAAGTCGTTGTACACTGGTATCATGCATTGTTGTTGAGTGCCACTTTGTGAATGATGAATTTGAAAGCAAAATTTTGATGGACTAATAAAAGCATGACAGAGACGCTAAAATTGGTTAAGGAATTGCTTATTGAAGGCAATCTTCTACCTTACAGAGCGTACGCTGCAAAAAGAGTTCTTTGTCCTTTGGGAATGGAATTGAAAAAAAAATCATGCTTTCTCGAATGATTGTATATTGTATAGAGGACCATACGATGAGGAACGAGACAGATGTCAGGTATGTGGTGATTCTTGTTACAAGTTAAAGCGAGGAGGCATTGCGGTTGGGGCAGATGCTGATTTATTTCGAAGAAAAAAACATTGGCTAATGTTTTATGGTATCTGCCTATCATTCCTCGGCTGAAGAAGTTGTTTGCTTGCAAAAAAAATGCAAAGATTTTGCATTGGCATTCTGAGAAAGACCGACTTTCAGATGATATGATTAGACATACTTCTGACGGGGAGCAGTGGAAAAAGATTGATGCATTGCATTGTACCCCAATTTTGGTTCGGAGCCCCAACATTTAAGACATAGCCTTTCCACATACGGTATGAACCCATTGGGTAATATGAGCAGTACACACAGCTTGTGGTCCATTATATTAGTCATATACAATCTCTCATCATGGTTGACGATGAAACAAAAGTACGTCCTGTTATCGATCATGATATCGGACCCTAGGAAACCTGGTAATGATATAGACGTGTACCTCGCTCCTTTGGTGGATGATTTGCTCACATTTTTCATGGATGGGGTCCACACTTACAATGGTTTTGAAGGAGAATATTTCACATTAAATAAGTTATTTTTTGTACGATAACTGACTTTCCCGCATATGGAAATTTGTCCGGGTACTCACTGAAAGAGCACTACGCTTGTCAAGTGTGTGAGAAACAAACCTCATTTTGTCAGTTGAAGCATGGATTTAAAACCATATATCAAGGTCATATGAGGTTTCTTATAGATGGTTACCTGTGGAGATCGGCAAAAAAATGGTTCAATGAGGAAGTAGGGTAGAGACTGGAACCGGTACCGCTAACGAGTTTTGAGGTTTATAAGAAAGTTAAGGAATTGCCTCATGACTTCGGAAAGAAGAAGCATAAAGTTGCAAGTGATGAGAGTTTGAAGAAATGTTCCATTTTATTCTGACTCCCTTATTGGAAAGATTCGGATGTACGAAATTGTGTCGATGTAATCACTAGTACAGAAACCCCTATTAAAGGCAACATTGGAAGGCAGTTTTCCTACAACATCCTTTAAAAATGGTTTCCGAGTTTGGAAAATTCTGATCATGTCCCCTTAATCGATTTAAAGGCAGTTTTTTGTTGATTAAAGGCGGTTATGCCTTGAATGCCTTTAATTAAAGGCGGTTCAAGGCATAACCACCTATAATTGACCATTTTTAAGGCGGTTGAAAATTATGTTTACAATTTTTGAAAGAACGATGGGATGGGTTTCCGAGTACGGAAAGCACCTACTTTATGTATTTCCTAGAGAGGAAACAATTTCTAGCTTCAAAAATGGTTTCTGAGTTCGTAAAACGGTAGATTGCATCTTAAATATGGTGGGCTATAGTTTTTGAACTCGGAAAAGGGCTGGTCTATTAAACAAAATAAACGCGCCCAACTTCATTAAATGTTCTAAACCTTAATTCTTCGAAGAAGAAACTCTTTTTTTCCTAACACATTGTTGAGAACAAGGTTCTGTTGTTGGAGAAGGTTAGTTTTATCTAAATCATGAAGTTGATGAGTTTGTTCAAATAATTTTATATGTATTTAATGTTTGATATATGTTCATATTTTCAATTATGCTATGAAATTAGCTAGGTTTATGAATATTGTTGAATGCATCCTCATGTGTTGCATTTTAAATGAATTTTAGGATAGATCGAGATGAACTAATTGGTAATGATATAAGGAAATCACCCGAGTATATGCCACTGGTTGAATCATTTGTTTCGTTTGCTCTTGAACATACTTCTAGAAATGGTTGTTCGCAGGCACGATGCCCTTGTAAGGATTGTAGAAATGATGCGTATTTGGGGAGGAGGAAATTGCTGGAACATATCATAATGAGAGGGTTTCAAACTAGCTACACTCGGTGGGTATGTCATGGGGAAAGTTGGAAGAATCACATTCGAATGAATTGGAGGACACCATGGCGGGTGATGAATTAGATGGTAATGCCGAGTTTGACAAAATGGTGGAAGATATTGCAAGGGAAGTCACTGGTAAACCTGAGTCATCACAAGCTCTGATTGACGATAAAGGGACACCTTTGTACCATGGTTCTAAATACTCGATTCTGAATGCCACATAGTAGATAATTAATTTGAAGGCAAAGTTTTGATGGACAGATAAGTCGATGGTTGAGGCTCTCTAGTTATCCAGGGATTTGCATCCCGAGGGTAGTATAATGCCTGATAGGTTATATGCTTCCAAAAAAACACTATACCTAATGGGATTGGAATTGTAAAAAATTTGTGCTTACCCAAACGACTGTATGTTGTATAGAGGGGAAGTAGATAAAGATCGAGAAACTTGTAAGGTATGCGGCGAGTCTCGGTACAATTGAAAAGAGGTGCATTTTTCGTGGGTGCAGAAGTTCCATTGAAGTTAAAGAAGAGGACACGGAAAATATTTCAGTGGTACCTTCCAATTATTCCCCGTTAGAAGAAATTGTATGCTTGTAGGGAAGATGCTAAGTTGTTGAGGTGGCATGCTAATAGAGACCGACTGGCGGATGATGTCTTAAGACATACTTCCGATGGGGAGCAATGGAAGAAAGTCGATACTATGTACCCTATGTTTGAAAATGATTCTCGGCATTTAAGGTTAGGGTTATGTCCAGGCAGTATGAATCCTTTTGGCAAAATAAGAAAAAATCATAGCTCTTGGCCTGTTATATTGGTCATGTACAACCTTCTGTCTTGGTTGACCATGAAATATAAGTATGTGTTGCTATCTTTGATGATATCAGATCTGAACCAACCTGGTAATGATATTGACGTATATCTTGCTCCTCTAGTGGAGGATTTGGTGACTTTGTTTAAAGATGGTGTTAGAGTGTTTTATGGGTTGATTCCTTCACTCTTAAAGCATTGTTATTCTTCACAATTAATGATTTTCCCACATATGGTTATTTGTCTGGTTATTTTGTGGAAGACCGCCTAGCTTGTCCAGTCTGTGAGACGGACACTAATTTCTATCAATTAAAACATGGCTGAATTACTGTTTACCAGGGGTACATGTGGTTTCTTCCCGAAGAACACCCATGACTATTGGCCAAAAATGGTTTAATGGGAAAGTGGAGATTCAAGTTGCACCGGTGCCACGATCAGATACACAGATTTACAAGAGTGCTAAGGATTTTGCCAATGACTTTGGGAAGAAGAAAAGAAAGGTTGATGTTGATGGTATTTGGATTAAATGCTCCATTTTTTTCAAGCTACCTTATTGGGAGCATTTGGAAGTCAGACAATGTCTTGACGTTATGCACATTGAGAAGAAATTTTGTGACTCTTTTCTTCGGACATTGTTAAATACCCCTAAGAATACAAGGAGGGATTGAAGGCTAGGTTAGACTTGGTTGAGTTGATTATTCGGAAGAATCTTGCACCAGTGAGTACGGGTGATAGTTGTTATTTCCCCCCTGCTTACTATTCAATGTTGCAGTAAGAGAACAAATCGTTTTGCAAGACCCTTAGTAGTTTGAAAGTATCCAGTTCATGCTCGTCCAACATCAGCACATATGTGTCAACTGAGAGGTTGGGTTTGGGTGGGTTGAAGTCACACGATTGTCACAAACCTAATACATGAATTGAATGTTATCGACATTTGATCTACACTGCCTTCTCATGTAGGATTGTGCATTACAAAGCTCTGTATGTTTTTCAAATTCATTTTTCGCAAAAGTATTAGCGTACCAAAGTTTGATAGGTTGCAAGTAATGATCATTGAAGTTGTGTGCCATATGGAAATGTATTTCCCTCCTTCATTTTTTGACATTATCGTCCACTTAATTGTCTATTTGGTGTGGGTGTGGTCCGGGTTTTTATGAGATGGATGTACCCGTTCGAGAGGCATATGAAAATATTCAAGACTTTGTGAAAAATCAGTACATGCCAGATGCTAGTATTGTATAGTGTTACGTGATGGAAGAAGCCATTGAGTTTTTCATCGATTATATGAAGCAAGTTGAATTTGTTGGGGTTCCAACTGGTAGACATAAAGGGAGGGAAAATGGTTTAGGGGTCAGACAGGGCAAACTATATACCCTAGTAAGGAAGATTTATATGTCATACATCTGTACATTCTGCACAATCACGAGGATGTAGTTCCATACATAGAGGTTTATATGGAAGCCATACGACAGTTGCACCCTAATGTCAATGAAGCTTAAATTCTTCAATTGCACACATCTACATTTGCGTCATGGTTGCGGGATCACGTAGATGTCGGCGATCATCTTGCTATAATTAAGTGGTTGGCTCGTAGACCATTAGGGACCGTTATTTCCTACAGAGGCTATGACGTCAATGGTTTTACATTTTCCAAATAATCAGTGGATGATAAGAGTGTCACTCAAAATAGTAGAGTGTCTCTTGTCTCCAAAGCATTGCACGTTGGTAGGGGTGGAGATGAAAATTCTACTTATGACGAAAAATGTTACTTTCTCACAATATCCTAAATTTGGGAGCTTGACTATGTGAGTATGTGTGTCCTTGTGTGCAAATGTCAGTGGATGGATATTAACAACAGACATCACATCGAGGATTTTGGCTTCACCCTTGTCGATAGAGCTCGGGTATGATGGAAGAATGATCCTTTCATATTGGTTCTAAAGCGTACCAGGTTTTCTATGTCAGGGATTCAGTTGATCCTAGATGGGAGATTGTTGTTGAAGGGAAACATGCTTTCATTGAAGAAAATGACTTGGAAAAAGTAATTGGATTTGGATGCTATATATTGAGTTGTGGGTCAGAAGAAGTCTATTTGGTCGAGGAAGAAGATCACAGTCCACACCATTTTATGTGTCGTAATGATCATAAAGAAGGGATGTGGATCGACGGTAAGGGGACGATCAATCGTAGAAAGAAGAAGTCAAATAAGGTCTTAATCAAGAAAAGGAAGCATAAGTAGTAAGTGTTTCAATATCTACGTGTACGTTGGCTGCATTATGATTTGAATTCAAATGATTTAAATTACAAGAATTTAAAATTCCAAAAATAATTCTTGCATAAAAAGTCATAGATATAGTCATGGATCATAAAAATACTACAAATCTCGCAAGATTCAATCAAATTCATGTTTATAAGCTAGGGCACGCAAAGTCAATCATTAACATCTTCAATGGCTCTAGCCAAAGCTGATCGATCGAGGCATTGGTAGGAGCTTGATGTGGCATGTCACTCATAAGCTCGCTGAGACTTTTCCAGGTACCTACATACAACGACCAAAGTAAGAGTTGTATAACAAAGAAGAAAATTTAAGCAATACATGCACTATATCAACGCTAACACATTTGTGACTAACCTTCCTCAACTCACGACTTCTTTCTTGGTTCCACCCTCCCCGTCTGGCTTATGATACCATTTCCCATCGCGCAAAACCAAACCCTTGTTCTTGAACCAAACTCCCATATGGTAGCCAAGTCAAAACTATCTTCCCGGTTGTATAATGCAACATATTCCTAAAAATAGCCGCCCCGGAGTTGATCCTTCTACCCTCCATGATTAGTTAAAATAGCATAAGGGTTGGGTAATTAGGCTCAGTTAAGTGCCCCTCCCCCCCCTCGTCGACGGGACCAAACTCCTATTTATCATCTCATACATAATATGTTGATCCACGAGGAGAATCTTTAAATCAAAGGTCTCCGGTTTTCCTAAATTCATTCGATTGAAGTTGAAATAGCATACACTACACTTAACGGGGTCAATGTATGGAAGATCAACTACAAGAGGCGATATCTTCCGATGGTAGCAATCATCCAACATACCATCGGTGTCCTCCATGTAAACATGTTCTGGAGCCAAGTACTAGCAATCTAAAAACTTATTAACTATCCATCTATTAAGTGGGATGTCGATTCCCCCAACCCTCGTAGCATAATCCCCACTACCCAGTTCTTGCAAGTTAGCATAGAATTGGCATGTCAAGTCAAAATATGCTTTTTCATTACAACATAGTAAATTCTCAATGTATTGTTCACTAAATGGTTTTGGGCATCAGATAACCCTAAAGCTAAATATTCATCAAAGTCCACAAGAAATGTACTCCCTCCGTCCCATAGAAATTGGCACATTTTGACTTTTAAAAGTTAAACTAAGCCAACTTCGACCATTAAATTCTATTATTATATATTAAGACTAATATCGTGTTATATGTTGCTGGGTTCATTATAACATGTATTTTTTAAAAACTTTCTGAATTTTTTTATACACATAAATAATGATATTAATTGTTCAAAATTGATTCAATTGACTTTCAAAAGTCAAAATGTGCCAATTTCTCTGAGAAAGAAGGGGTATCTAATAACTTTTCCCTCTCATGAAATGCTTAATACCTATTTTGGGCAAATGTATAGACAAACCTTTCATCATCGTACCCCAAATTGTTGCCGGTTGAATGAGAACGACCCGTTGTGCAGCTTGAACCACCCCTAGTCATGCCAAGATCTTGGTTGAGTTAAGAGAAATGGAAGAAGTTGAGAAGTTTTCAAAATCGTAAAGGAGGCTAGGGTTTGGAATTTGGGGAATAACTTTGTGAATTCAATTCGTCCCTTGTTTTTTTTATATAAGCAGGTTTTTCTGAGTTTGGAAAGCCAATTTTGTCTCTTCAATATGAAGAGACGATTAGTTTCCGAACTCGAAAACTTTTTGATAACCCAAAAAAAGGATTCCTTGTCAATTCCATTGTCATCCTAAATCTGTCAGACGAACTCGAAAATGATCTTTCCGAGTTTGGAAATTGAGTTTCATCTTTTTGTATAAAAAGCTAGGACCCATTTCCGAGCTCGTAGAAGAATTAAATCCCCCAAAAAAATATCAGTGGCCATACCAGCATCATCCGGGATCTGTCACACAAACTCGGAAACTAAGTTTCCGGTTTGTAAAGAGATGTCTTGCCCTTTGTTCACACATTTTTTGTGTGTGCAAAAACATGTCTTGTCTTTACTTACATAGAGGAGAGGAGTTTTCAAACTCATAAAGTCTTCCCGCCTTTTGGTTATTTTCATAATTCATTTTGTAATGAGCAAAGAACATTAGCTATTCTCTCACTAAAATATTATACAAAGCATCAAACATAACTCCATAACAACAAAATAATCTAACTTCCTTGCAATAAAATTTCAAATGTAATAGTCTATTGTACGTAAAATATAATCCATCAACCCTATCCTTACATACTTAAGTTTTTAAACCAATCCTCAAATACAATCCCTCCCCACCCTACATTTGGCCCCCAATGTTGTTGTCATCATCCACACCCCCATGATCACCATCATCAGTGTCTTCATCATCTTCACTCTTGGAGAAGACCGGCTCAAAGTTAGGTGGCTCGTCATCTTTGCTCAATTGCAATTCAAGACCCCAAGATTCTAAGAACGCGACATGTTGGGTATATGTGTGGGTCAACATTTTGCTTATCTCGGTCAGGTTGGCACGCAGCCAGTCAAAGTATTTGGTCAACTTAGTTTTTGAACTGCTATCGGTACCTACAAATAAACATAAATCAAAATCAAATTCATATGGAAATTTTTTTTAAATTCAAATAAATTGAATTACTCAATCTCTTACGGGAGCTCGATGCCTCTTCCCTTTCTGCTTCCACTTCCTGAGCCCTCTTTGTCATCTTAGATTTTTGACGGGGTATATTACACACCTTCCACTTGCCGTCATTGCCTAATTCAAGGTTTTTGTGTTGGAACCAATTATTGTCGTAGTATTCCATCCTCAAAGGCTTATCATGTGCAATTATGCCCACCTTCTTCAACATAGAGGTTTTCAAACCACCATAAGGAAGATATTTCTTCTTCGTTGCGCAGCCTTCAACATGAAATTAAAGACAGTGAAGCTTGGGTTTATCTTTCTACCTTCCATGGCGTAGTAAAATATCATAAGGTTAGCAATTGTCGGCTTGCAAGCATGGCCACCCATAGGGAATACATTTAGGTATATCCAATCATAAATAATATTCTCCACAATAGTTAATTGACTGACATCAAAGCTCTCCACTTTCCTTGCATTAGCTCCTACTCTCTTAAAATATTTCCTCGCCATGGCTATGGGACAAGAGGGAGTGGCGTCACTCACACTTGAGAAAAAATGAGTGTGATAGATATAGAGAGGGCCAATGAGGTCATTCGGTCTTAATTTCTCTGGGGTGGTGTAGGGGCAACCTAGGGGTAGTCACAGACAAATCTTTCCCATTAACCCTAGTCACGTCTCTATTGTTTCGACTCTGACCTAAGTTCGCATAAAACTGAATCACTTCATCCGTGTGTACATGCTAATTGATACAAATTAATTTCTCCAAATGTGGGGTCTTAAAATGTTCTAGCGAATACCCTAATCCTAAATCCTCAATGTTCGAAGATAATATAGCCTTCGAATTGATAAATTTTCTCTTCAAGAAATCAACATACTTTTGTTCAGCGTCATCATTGAAGAACGTCCTTGATTCATCTGTCTCCGGGATGGGACGATGACTACAATCATTTGCCTTCGACTTAGAGCCCTTTCCCTTTCCTGTCATGGTGTAAATTTGCAAAACAATTTGGGAAGTTTTTGAATTGTTAGGGTTCGTGAAAATAAATTGGGGAGGTTTAGAATCCATCTTGATTTGGGGCTTTTTACTATCTGCCCGTTTTTGTGTTTTTAAAAGGAAAAAGAGTTTCTGAGTTCAGAAACTCTTCTTGTCATCTACAATTAAGTGACGATTAAGTTTTGAGTCCGGAAACAGGTTTAGTTGCAAATAAAAATAAGGTAAGGGTTTCAAATGGACAATTACTCTAATTTGAAAAACCCTCCCTTACCATTTCCTCCCCTCCAAAAAACCATCAACCCCCAACTTATCCATCCATTTCATAGCCAAATCTCTCATTTCAAGTGTGGATTGTTTGAGGTATTTCTACATTTCTACTTCTCTGAATTCCATATCCAATTCATTTTTTTTGAACATGGGTTTTTCAAGAAATTTAGGTATAATCTATTAGGACATTTTTATACCATTTGGTTGATCAACAAAGAAATTATAGTCTCCAAGAATGTGCTAGGGTTTTTTTCTTTCAAACAAAAATGAGAAAATTCAAGTATTAAGTTGTTCTTGTTAGCCAGGGTTTGAATTTTGTGATTTCTATGGCTTCTATTTTGGATTTATTGATTGAGCAATATATAAGTGTGCTTAAATGATAGGAAAATTGCTAGGCCTAAATTGTATTGTTCTATATTTTCTTAAATTGTCAAATCATCGTCTATATTATATGCTCATTAGCCAGGGTTTATTTAATGATTGGTATGTTACATATTTTGTGCATAATATAGATATTAGTAACTCAAGTTTGGCTGAGGTTAAGCTATTTTTGGTATGTTCGTACATGTAGCATTCAAAATTGAAACTAGGAAATAGACTCGTGAGGATGTGTCACAGTCCAGTAATGTTGATCCCCCAACAACAGAGGTTACGCGGGATGAGGACAATGGTACGAGGGATGTGGGAAAACACCGAACACATTGTAGAGAATTAGAACGTAGAATGTCTAGGAAAGAGTTAACATCGTTAACTTTGGACAAGAAGGGCAATTGTGTGTTGGAGAAATGTGCCAAATGGTCTAGTTGGGTGGCAAACGTCAGTAGAACACGGTAGATTCCGCTATGATACTTGGCATGATGTCCAACATGATTACATGGACACTTTGTGGATAGAATGCAAGGTAGCTTTAGTGAATCATTTTCCCTACTTTTTTCTTCTACAAATTTTCATCAAATGTACTCTCCCTCATAACATCCTCAAGTTTCATAATTTTCAAAGAGAACTTTTCAAATCAAAGCACAAGATGTGGGCACTTTGCGAAAGAAGGCAATGTTCATGATGGCAAAGAGTTGGCGTGAACATAAATACATTTTGTCCAGAGACTACTTATATAGTGATAAGAAAGGTGACTGCCCATGGAAAACTTACACGAACATTCTACCGGAGATCTAGGAGATTCATAAGCAAAAGGCATTGGAAAATAGTGAAAATGTTGGTAGAGACTAGTGCAAATTATTAGTGCGATTAATTTCGTACATTAAAATGTCTGTAGAGTTAACATGAACCTAACATCCAACTTGAAAAGATCCCTCTTCTCGTGGACGACCCCGACTTACCATTATCTACTTTATTGTAGATAGGAAGCATTTAGGGCTTAAAAGTATTAACTTTGAGAGGTACAGCGATGACCTCCCAAATTTTGGCACCGCTGCCGGGAAAGAGGCGTTTATTTTTAAGTGTTTGGGCATATTATGTGTGATTATATGCTATTTGTAAATATTTGTTAGTTTGGTTTTTATTTTGATTTCTTAGTTGATTTGCCATTTTTACTTGGCTTGGAGACGTATTTTTTGAGTTCTTGGTGTATGGTTCGCACGCGATCATCTTCACAAGAACCCCTACACTACGACCCTGAGTTGGAGTTGAATTTGAGACGGGCTAGGAGGCTTTCTTTGGAAAGTGTGAATAACACCCCTCCTAGTGACTATTTTACGGATACATCTTCATCAATGGAACATCAAATCGAGCACAAATATGAGCATCCGAGAGGGGAACCTCGCCATCCTCCTCTCCACCAAAGAGAGATCCCTTTGGAGTAACCCTTTTTGAGAGACATCATGGCTCCCAACCTCGATCAACAACCGATGTGTATCGAATATCCCGTGGTTGGACCAAATGGGCATTTTGAGCTAAAGACCGAGTTCATCAACATGCTACCCGTCTTCCTTAGTAGGCAAGGGGAGAATGCCAACAAACACCTCACCGAGTTTCACTTCTTGTGTGGTGGTACAGTCCTCCATGGAGTGGATGAAGAGTTCTATAAGTTGAAGGCATTCCCGTTCACACTAAGGGATGGCGCAAGGGATTGGCTCCACTACCTACCGTCCGAGAGCATTAAGAGTTGGCTTGATATGAAGATGAAGTTTCTAGACAAGTACTTCCCGGCCTCTAGATCCGTCTCCTTGAAGAAGGACATAAGCAACATCCTCTAGTGGCATGAAGAATCTCTCTTCGACTATTGGGAGAAGTTCAAGACGCTTCTTGCAAGTTGCCCTTACCATGGTTATTTGGAGGGGGATTTGGTGTATTACTTCTACAATGGCCTTCTTGATGAGGACCAAAGGTTGGTTAGAATTTCTTGTGGTGGCACCCTCGGGAACAAAACTTCATCCGAGGCAATGCAATTGTACGAGGAGCTAGCGGAAGAATCACGAAACTTTAGCTCAAGGGCCAATTTGAGAAGGAGAAATCCAATGCCTGCGAGTGACTCTTCCAATAGTGGGAAGCTAGAGGATCAAGTCTCATCTCTTGCATCCATGGTGAAATATTTGATGACAACGCCCGGAAATGCGCCACATGTTAAATCATGTGAAATTTGTTACTCGGCGCACCCTACGGACACTTGCCCTACTTTGCAAGAAGACTACGTCAAAGAGGTGAGTGCCATGGGGTATCAAAGGATCAAGGATACCAAGGCAACCAAGGGTATCAAGGTGGCCAAGGCTACCAAGGTCACCAAGGCTACCAAGGGTACCAAAATCGATCGTACAATTTGGGAAATCGTGATAACCCGAACCTCCAACATAGAAACCCTCAAGGGAGCCAAAATCCTCAACCATATCGGCCCCCTCAACAACAGTTCCAAAGGCTCCAAGACAAACCCCGAGACCAAGGGGAGAGCTCGGGGCTAACAAAGGATGAGGTGATGCAAGCCATTCACCGGTTGGGCATGTGTGCGGAGAAAAGCAAGAAATTCCAAGATGAAGCCAAAGCAAGCATCAAGAACTTGGAAACCCAAGTGAGCCAAATAGCTCAAGTGGTGAATTGGATAGAGGCCCGAGAAAGAGGAAAACTTCCCTCCCAACCGGAAATTGATCCTCGACCAAATGTGAGTGCAATCTCATTGAGAAGTGAAAGGGAAGTGAAGGAGCCCCAAGAAAGGGTTGTTGTTGAGCAGAAGGTTGAGAAAGAAGAAGATTATGAGAAGAAGGCAGAAGAGTTGGCCAAGGAGAGCCAAGGAGAAGAAACAGAGGTGGAGACATTTGTGCCAAGACCGGGATCAAATCCCGAAACCTCATCCCCACCTCACAAGAAATCAAGAGGGGCAGAGATTCCTATCTATGTGTTGGAACCACCATTCCCGGAGGCACTAAAAGATAAGAGGACCAAGCAGGAAACCAAGGACATCTACGAAGTCTTTTGTAGATGCGAGGTAAATATCCCACTCTCAACTGCTCTAAATCAAGTTCCTAAGTATGTTAAATTTCTTAAATAATTGTGTACCGTCAATAGGAAACAACAATTTAAGAGTAAGAAAAAGAGTGTGAAGAGTGAATATGTCTCTGCCATGTTTGATAATGAGATGCCCCCTAAATGTGATGATCCGGGAATGTTTGCAATCCCTTATAAGATAGGAGGAAAATGTGCTAACATGGCCATGTTAGACTTAGGTGCTTCCATCAATGTGATCCCGTATTCCGTGTATGAAAATCTAAATCTAGGCACTTAGCACAAAATTGGGGTTGTTATCCAACTAGCCGATAACTCTAGTATATACCCGAAAGGTATCGTGAAGGATATGTTGGTGAAAGTGGATTCTTTAACATTCCCTGCTGACTTTTATGTTCTTGAGATGGGAGGTGACAGTAGCTCTAAACCTATCCTTTTAGGAAGGCCATTTCTAAAAACATCAAGGACCATAATTGATGTGCATAAAGGAACATTGACCATGGAATTTAAGGGGCGGAGGGTAGAATTCGACACTAATGGTTGTATTGATCACCCTAGTAAATATCATTCTTGCCAAACTGTTCATGTTATTGATGACGAAGGGAAAGATGAAATTGAGCTCAGAAATGGTAGTTCCTTAAATGTTGCCATAAATGATTTTTTGAGTGATAATTTGATTTCAAATGTTGTTAGTCCTAACTTGAAGGAAAGCAACGGCAAATGCACTCTTGGGGGCGCAGCATCCAACCCTTTCCGTGTGTCTGCGGGTAAGCCAGTAAGGGTGTTTTTCCCTCCTTCTCTTGAGAAGACTTCGGTGAAAGAGTGCAAACCACCATCGAAAGCTCTTAAATGTTCACCCCTTAGAGAAGGAGAGAAACCCCTTAATGCTCACGTGCTTGGGATCACCATGGAACAAAAAGGTGAGTTGTTTGTTGAGGGAACATGAAGAAACCCCTAGCTATTTGAAGAAAGTTTTGTTGAGGGATGATGTGAATCCCGATTGTTTTGACCCGGATCGGGGAAAGGAGTTCGATCATCTCGGTTTATTTTGTGAGTAAGCTCCAAGGAGGTGAGTAAGTCGTGCCGACGACGTTAAATAAACTTGGTTTTGATCATCCAAATCGTAATTTGTGACTTTTCGTCGAGGTTATCTCAATTTAAATTTTTATTGTTATTTTTCATAGTTTTAATTTATTTTATTTCTATCACGGTTGTTTTTTCCACGATTTTGTAGCAAAATAGGTCGAGCATTGGAGAATCGACGACAATTTTGGAAAGAAAAAATTGGCCATGAAAGTAAAAAAAACCTGATCAGCGGAGCTGGTCACGGAAGCTGGGAGCTCTCCGGCAGCACGAAAGGCACGGGGAAAAAAGAGAATAAGAACAAGCTGGGCGCGGATGTTGGGAGCCTTCCCGTACGCGCGGCCAAGCCTCCGCCATGCGACACTGTTCACCAGCACTGTTCACCGTTTTCTCATGCCAAACATTTTTGCCCTTTCCCATTCCTCCTTCCTATTTCTCCTCTCTTTTCCATTTCCTCATTTCAAGAACTCCCCCAAATAATTCATCTCCATCTTCCAAATTTCACCAATTTTTGTGGTGATGTGCTATATTGTCAATTGTTCGTTGGACTCTTGGAGCTTGGGGGAGTCTTCGCATCAATATTTGTAAGTTGTTTCTCCTCTGTCCTTATGCTTGAAACTTATTGCCTTAGGTGTTTTACATTGAGGGCAATGTATGATTTTAAGTGTGGAGAGGGGGATTTAATGATTTACATGTATATAATTAGCTACTTTTGAACGGAAAAACACGAAAAAAATATAGAAAATGAAAAGAAAAAAAATTAAATGAATCCCGCTAAGTTGAAAACCAGAGAGGGCATCTTTAGGCAACATTGGGGGCCCGGATAGGTCGAAAACCCAAAAGGGCTCATAGGCAAAATGAGAGAATATGAGAGAAATTGAAAAATGTTAAGTGTTCACTCATTTGCCGGCATTGGAGTCATAAGGTTGCGGTGGACATATCGATGGATCGGGTAGCTTGACATCTTGAGACCTTTTGGGAGTGGAAAATTTAGCGGGAGAAGACAAAGTAAGTTATGAAATTCTTGATCGTTAACATGCTTCGTTTTTAGGTTGATATATTGATATAAAGTGGAGCATGTGTTTTGAACTGTATACATGTCCTTAGCTTCACCTTGTATCATTGGATTTGGGATTATCAATTCGGGATTTGGAGATGTTTTAGGGAAACCAATGAATTGATGGGTTGATATGGTTTGGGTAGATTTAGAAGTAGGGGTTGTGGGAAACTTCTCATTTGATCTTAACGTTGGGATGTGTGATATTGAGAGCTTTGTGAGATATTGACTTGGGGGAATAGTGGTTAGGATGTGGATACGTTAATTCCTTCGTACACTTGGATCTTTTCTTACTCGAGGGTGAGTAAGGTTTAAGTGTAGGGAGGTTTGATGTGTCCATTTTATGTGCATATTTTAGTACTTTTTGGGATCACTTTTGTGCTCTTCTGTTATCAAGAATTTGTGTTTTACCTTGAAATTCTCTTAGAAGAGGTAAGAGGACTTTCGGCTCTTTTACCTTTTTCTAAGTGTATTTTGTGTGACAAAGGAAGAACATCGAGACTTGAAGACCGGAGACCATTGAAGATCACCTTTTGAAGATTTTGAAGATTTGAAGACTAGCTTTGAAGATTGAAGACAAAAAAGAATCGGGGATTTGAAGGCAAGGCGACACAATGGTGAACACGCCCCACCCGGGCGAGGCCATTCTCGCCCGGGCGGCAACCTGCCACACTTTTGCTTTTCTTTTCCTCCCTCTTGCACTATAAAAGGGATTTTTGGCCACCCACTTCATATCTTATCCTCTTTGGCCGAAATTCCTCTTCTCCCAACCCTAGGTTTTTCATTTCTTCCATCTTTTCTCTCTTCATTTCTCTATGCATTTGTTTATGGATGTTAGTATGATTTGTATTAGCTAAATCTAGTTCTTGGGAGCAATTGATTGAAGGTTCCGAGCTTATGTAGTAAGATTTCATGTTTGCTCATTTATGATCATTTATTGGAGAGCATTTATTATGCCATTAATGTTGTGTTTTACCTCATTTATACCATGGGTTGTTTGAGTATATGAAATATTTGTAAGATTGAAATGTTAGGGTGTTAGGAAAGTTGCAAATTTCTTAACTCATTTGATATGGAAATCCAAGAGCATGGATTTAGAACTTCTTGTGTATAATGTGTGGTAATCCTTACTAGATGAGTATGTTAATGTGATTTGTTCTCATATTTGTCATATAGATGCAAAGAAAGGTTGAACCTTGAATGTTGTTTGTTCTTAGTTTAATCTAATGAATGCTTTGTTTGATTCAATGACTATGCCTTTGGTAGAAGGCTTGTTATTATCAACTCTATGGTCCTTTGGGTGAAATGCCATTGATGAAATACCCCTATGGTCGTTGTTTTTCTAGGGTGATCATCAATGAGGTTTGCAAATGGTCATTTTTCTTTGCAAACTACTCTTAAGGAGGAAGGAATGTTGATCTTTGAATGAGAAATGATACATTCCCCATAGACAATAAATGTTCTTGGCGACCCTTCTGGTGTCGGCCTGGGCATTGCGTCCAGGCCTTCTAAATCATGACCGAACTCTTTCGTTTCAACCTCATTCATTTAAGGTATAACCTAACTTCACTGCCTACTGCGTTCACCTGGACTCTGATGGCAGATCCATAAAACTCTGCCTGGATTACGCGTGGCGATCCTTCTTGCGTCGGCCTGGGCTCTGCGCCCAAGCCTTCTATATCATGACTGAAATTTTTTGTTTTGGCCTCATTAATTATTCAAGGTATAACCTTGGTTTGCTACCTGCTACGTCAACCTGGACTCTACTGGCAGCTCTATAAAATCTTTCCTAGGTCGCGCTTGGCGACCTTCCTGGCATCGGCCTAGGCTCTGCGCCCAGGTCTTGTAACTCATGACTGAACTCTTTTAATTTGGCCTCATTAATTCTTCAAGGTATAACGTTGAATTTTTGCCTGCTGCATTAATCTTGAATCTGCTGGCAGCTCCATAAAATTTTGCCTGGGTCATGCGTGGCGACCCTTATGGCGTCGGCATGGGCTCTTTGCCAAGGCCTTTCAAATCATGACCAAACTCTTTTGTTTCGACCTCATTAATTTTTAAGGTATAACCTTACTTCACTGTCTGCTAGGTTAACCTGAATTCTGCTGGCAACAACATAAAATTCTGCCAAGGTCGCTTGTGGCGACCCTTCTGGCATCGGCCTGGGCTCTGTGCCCAGGCCTTCTAAATCACGATCAAACTCTTTCGTTTGGACCTTATTTCTTTAAGGTATAAACTTACTTTGCTTCTTGCTGCATCAACCTGGATTCTGCCGATAAAATTCTTCCCGGTTCATGCGTGATGACCCTTTTGGCGTCGGCCTGGGCTCTGCGTTCAGGCCTTCTAAATCATGACCAAACTCATTCATTTCAGCCTCATTAATTTTTTAAGGTATAACCTTACTTCGTTGCCCACTATGTCAACCTGGACTCTGCTGGCAGAACTATAAAATTCTGCCAAGGTCACTCGTGGCGACCAGTCTGGCATCGGCCTGCCCTTCGCACCCAGGACTTTATAATCATGACCAAACTCTTTCGGTTTTTCCTCATCTATTTAAGGTATAACCTTACTTTACTACCTACTACATCAACCTGGACTCGGCTGGCAGCTCCATAAAATTCTGCCAAGGTCGCTCGCAGCGACCCTTCTGGCAGCGGCCTGGGCTCTTTGCCCAGGCCTTCTAAATCATGATAGAACTCTCTCATTTTGGACTCATTTATTTCAGGTATAACCTTACTTTTTTGTATGCTGAATCAACCTGGACTATGTTGGCAGGTGCATAAAATTCTGCTTGAGTCGCGCGTGGCGATCTTTCTGGCGTCGGTGTGGGCTCTGTGCACAGGCCTTCTAAATCACGACTGAACTTTCTCTTTTTTGGCCTTATCAATTCTTTTCAAATAGTACGATCCTTCCCTCTCTCTCTCCCCCCAAATAGGAAAAGGGTTAATCGGCGCCCTACGTGAACATGCTAAGGGGTGATTATTGCCTTGCTATTTTAGGTTGAGGTTTGATTTGCTGGCTGTTTGAACATGTCGTGGCTGAACTTTCATTGCCTAAGTCAACTTACCTACCATGCTGTCATACGTCAATTTAAGTGACAAAAAGTATGCAAATGTAATTGACACTTGTATCATTTTTTCTTTTGATCAACCATACGTAGTGCCTTTATTTTTGGATTTCATAATGACCATTGCGTATGTTAGCCCAAGCTTATTTGCCTACTGGTACACACATAACATTTGTACATATCATACAAGTGAACAGTTGTATATTTCTTACCTTGGTGATTAATGACGCAACCTCCCTTGTAAGGTAGTTGTTTCATTGTATGCATGTGCTTTGCATTCTCACTGCGTTGCGGCATCGCGATGTGGCCTACAGCTCGTTGGTTGCCGTGAGTTGGAGCTAATTGTTGCATCCTGGTGATATGGCTTGATGTTTTACAGCTATGGATGTGCTAGAGCTCCTTTCTTTGTCTGTTTGGACTTAGCCTACGATCTGCTGGCTGCTGGGGCCATGTTTGCAATTTTGGCCTGGGTTTGGTTCACTGGTCGTCAGTCGTGGCTGTAGCTGGAGTTTTTTTCCTTCTTGCCCCTAGCTAGAAATTTTCCTGGCTGTTGAGGCCAGGATTGCAACTTCAAGCCAGGGTTGGGTTATTTTTCTCGACGTCCCCAGTTGTGGTCGAAGAGATATCCTATCGCATACTTGTCCCTAGCCTAGAAATTTCCCTAGTTGTCAAAGACAGAGTAGCCACTTTGAGCTAGGGCAGGCTTGTTTTCCTTCGACTCTGGTTATGGCCGAAGGTATATTCTCTTGCCTACTTGTCCCAGGCTTAGAAATTTCCTTTGCTGTCAGAGCCAGGGCTGCCACTTTGGTTCAGGGCCTGCCATTTTCCTTCAGCTCTGTTTGTCATCAAAGGTATTTCCTCTTGCCTACTTGTCCCTGACTTAGAAATTTCCCTTGCTGTCAGAGTCAGGGCTGCCACTTTGAGTCTAGTCTGGTGCATTTTCCTTTGGCTCTGTCTGTGGCCGGTGTCGAATCTTTTAGCCTATTTTCCCCTGGCTGATAGTTTTCCTAGCTGATAGAGCCAGGATCATAATTTTGGCCTGGGTCAGGCTCATTACTCAACAGCAGTCATAATGCTAGAGCCACTAGATGTTGTGTTGTCTAACCTGTAAAAACTACACATTTCATGTTTGAGTGAATAATGCCAACATTTGTTAGTTTGGATGACAACGTAATACATCAGCTCTTACCCATAATACATAAAATGTTTTAAATAAATAATAAAGGAATGTAAACATAAAACATCTCTTGTATATATATCTTGAATGAATATGAGAGGCATATATAGCAATACCATTCCTTTACATTCTTCTCTTCTTTTTCTTTAAGGGGGTTATTTTATGGCCCTGTCTTAATAGGGCGAGTAGTTGTTGCCCTTCCCAAACAGGCCAAGGGTTGATCTTCACCGTGCCTAGACAGTCTGAAGACTGAACTTTCTTAGTTGTGGCGTGTCAGGTCATTACCCTGTCTTTCATGGGGCTGAGGGTGCCTTGCTTGTTGCTTTTACCGTCGAGCCGACATAATTAAGTATTTCATGCTAATACTTGCCGCCTTAATGGGCATTGCTAACACGCATCAGTCTAAGAATCAACATACTGCATCATATATCAGTCTAAGAATCAACACATTATTCTTCAATTTCACAGTGAGTGTTATTGTTTACCCATACATTTAACAAAGACATGTAGATGTAGGCATCATTTGTATGCATAATTTCATAAATAATATGCATGATCATACAACTTTTTCTTGAGGCTGCCATGTTATGGCCTTGCATGAACAGGTAGAAGGGGTTAGGTTTTACCTGGCAAGAACTTCACAAAACATTACCCTATTTGTGCACACTGATGGGTGCTCTCTGCTCTGTCTGAGCAGGCAGAGGGTTGATTGCGCCCTGTCTGGCAGGCTGGTGGACAGGCTGATGGCTATGCTTTATTTGCCTGTTATTTTACTGCCCGGCCTGTATTACTACACATTTCATGCTAACGTGTCTAAATTTAAACAGACCCCGTTAGCATGCATCAGTCCAACAGGTGATATGATTTATCAACTCTTTTTCTTTCAGTTTCTTTAATAAACAATCGTTATCATGCATAAACTTAAATGACAAAGTCATGTAGAATATGGCTAGCACTTGCATTAATCCTTTTTATCTTTAAGTAATCATGCATAGTGTCTTTAGTTTTGAATTTCAACATGCTAGTCATATACACGATTTCTTAAATTTTTTTACTTACCATCATGTACTAATAAAGTATTTGATAGCGCTAGGCAAATGATTGCTCCCATAGAGCTATGTGATTTTGTTCGAAACACTTTATGTATGCTTCTACAGGGAGTCATGCCAAGGTTATTGTTTAAGAGAACAATTGTATATTTCTAACCTTGGCGGCTACTCACAAAGCCAGCCTTGTCTTTTTTATGCAACCAGCCTTGCCCTGCTGATGTAGTTAGCCTTGTCACGTGGGTGCTCCATCGTGTGGCTATTCTTTGCGCTCCAGTTGGCCTGCGGCGTTATGGCTGTGCTTTGTCTTCCTGCCCGGGCTCTGTTGAGTCCCAGTTGCTGTGATATATATTAACTCTTGGTGCCATATCTGAAATAAGAAGAATGAATTGGAGCAGAGCAATGAATATTATTGCCATTCTCCTTTCCTCTTCCCCATTTTTTTATATGAAAAAGGAATTTTCATTTTCTATCTCTCCTTTCTCTTTTTCTCTCCTTTTCTTTTCCAATTTTCTTTTTTGCTCATTCTTTTTCTCTCCTTTATCTTTTTCTCTCTTTTTCTTTTTATTCTCTCCTTTCTCCTGTGTTCTTGATGCATTTTTCTCTTTTCCGCCAATAGTGTCTGACAGCGTCACCCTCGCTAGAAAAATTGTCTTCTTGCCTGCGGCCTTATGTTTGCCGAAAACTTGATCACCTTCGCCGGGCCCCAAACTCGCTGCTGTCATTATGCCCTTGTGGGTCTGGCTCTGGGAGTGTTGAAAAGTCGTCTGGCTCGCCGGATCTGTTGGCTCACCAGTCGTTTGTCTTGATGGGCTTCCCCGGAGATACTCTTCTTCAGCCGGAGAAGTTGCTGACTCACTGGAGGAGACGACGTTTGAAGGAACGTCATTGACAACCTCCTCCCACCGATGGAAAGGACAGCCAGTGGATCTGCTGACGCTTGGGGAGCAAATGTTTGGTTTCAATATATTGCAAAGGTAACCGTCGGATGAGGATAGCTTGTGATCTAAATTATTTAATGTTGGCTGATGTTAAATCCAAGATATTTTCAGCCCTGGTATGTGTCATTGCAACAAAGATATACCAAAAGAGCTAGCATTATTTTTTTTTTTTAATTAAATCATCCGAAGATGGGGGAGTTGTATTTGGCCTTCCCATGCCATAAAATAAACGGAAAATTAAAGTACTGAGAAAGGAAGCAGTAGTTAAGTGAAAATATACAGTAGTGAGCACTAGGCTCGTGAGTCCCCATTAGTTGCTTCCAAGGAATGAAAAGAAAAAAACTGCAAATCGTTAGAGGATTACAAAAGCTTTTAGACTATGATGAAGATGATCAAACTTATTAGTGAATCTAATTAAAGAGACACAAGGCAGTCTAAATCATCCCACCATAGTGCAGAAGCATATCCTCTAATGATCGTGATTCTGACTAGATGATCACAGCTATTTGCAAGGTGCTAGCATTCTAGGCATAAGAACCTATGCACCGTAAGGTTTGCTCAAAACGAATAGCAAAAGACCAGGTGCCAACCAGCCGAGTGCTGCTGGTCAAGTGAGCTTGAGATGAAGTAGAAATTGGACCTTCCTTCATGAGGGACTCTTCATTCCATAGATTTTCCGAGCTATCCAACATGGTCCAGGGGTAGATCAAAAGAGCTAGCAAAGAAAAACAAGACAATCAACCATGCATATTGTCTTGATTGGCCTGAACAAACACTTTCGAAAGCTACAAAACTTAAGACTTGGTCTCAATCTCAACATTTGTAATAAGCCGAAAGAGAGAATATACACGGCTTCCCCGAAATCAACTTTTCTCATTCTTAAATAATTATAAGCCTAAAATCATCCATCATAATACCGCCATGAGCCGGCAGATGATTAACCGTATGTCAAATATCAATTTCTCAGAATTAGTATAAATGGTCACATGAACTACCAAAACTTAATTACACCAACAACTATTAGTCTACTGCTACAAGATCAACAGCTTTTGAGGATTTCTAATTGTTAATTAACAAATTATTAGTCTACTGCTACCATCATTGCTCTGGCGATCGGCAAGGAGATTGTGGTCGGAGATGATAAAGGCTGGACTTTGAACTTCGACTACAAGACCTGGGCTCAAGGCAAACAATTCTTCTTTGGTGATACATTAGGTATATTTGCTCATTTAAATCATTTTAGTTTGATTGTTAATATAAAATATTGTACTCCTTCCTCACACTTTTTATAACTAATATGATCGAATGTTTATAATGCAAAGTTATAAAAATCGATATTTAAAAAATATATATGACAATAATTAATATCTCTGTTTGTGCTCACGACAGTGTTCAACTACTCGGCCGGAAAACGCAACGTAGTGAAGGTGAACAGGACTGATTTTCAGCTGTGTACCACGCCACAAACACCGACCCTCTTAAACTCCGGAAATGACAAGATCCCGCTCATGACTCCTTGAAGGAAGAGGTACATTTACAACGTCTCCACACACTGTGCCGATGGGCCAATGAAACAAGTCATCAACGTGTGGCCGGTTGGATATGCACCGGCCCCTAGTCCGACTGCCGACAGCTCTGCAGCCTCTTGAATCGTTCTGGCTGCCTCTTTCCTGATCTTTGCACTTGTTTCCTCGGTTGCTTTAGTCATGGCTTAATTTTGATTCGAATTCTTATTTTTAATATCTTTTTTTATCGTTTGAATTCTGGAACTTTTTATCATTTTGATTATTGGTTTGCAGATGTATACCTCATCTATACGTGTATGTATTAATTCATGATGGCAGAAACATTGTTTTATTTTTTGAAAATAGAATTGATCTCGGTTAATAATACAAGATCATTTTGAAATTCCGTTCCACCTATTTTTATACTTTAGCAAGTTGTTTAGCGTTTGGTGTTAAAACACGAAATAAAGTACGCAGTGCACACACAACTTGTTTACGCAGTTCGGTGTAAACACACCTACATCTGCGGGGCCTTGCCCAGATCAGAAACCATTCACTAGAAAGCAGTCTTTAGTACAAGAAGCTTAACTTAAATACTAATCCATTGCTAACCTACAGAGTGAATGTTGTGAGCTACCCTCACTGTCGATCCTACGTCGTTGAACCCTCACGATCAACACGTCTCTCTGGATCTCCTCCTCCCGAGGAATTAAGACTTCCTTGTTTCTGATCTTCACGAACTTGGTCGGATGAATAATCACTCCTCCAAAACACCACAGGCCAATCGCTCCAAAGTTCTCACGTAGAGAATAAATCTTGGTCACGTGAATTGATTGCGTTGTAATCGTCTTCTATTTATCCCATCGCAATCCTGCCTTCAATCAACTTCTTTCCTTATCTAACTCTACCATAAATAGACTTCTAAACTAAGGAAAGATCTAATGCTAATCTGGTATTTAAATGGACAATCCTTTTATCAATAGGACTTGTACCATAAATCAACTACTTAATCAATTCCTAAATATTACAGGAATATTTGTTTACCAGAATTAGACTGCCACGAAATAAGATAATATTCTTCACAATATTCTGATTTGATCGCATAAATATACTCGCATAAATCCTTTTATCAATTCGAATTGCTGTAATTCTTCTTGCATTGCCGAAACCCAATATTCATCGAGAAGCGCATCTTTGTAATTTTTTGGCTCAGTGAGAGAGATGAAACATGATAGTCCTGCCAATTCTCTGTAATTTACATGCGGTTTATCCCTCAAGTGCATGTGTCTGGCCGGACTCTGGACAGAGTCATGTGTTACAGTTTCCAAAGTTTCAACACCGATTGACGGTGTTGGTGTTTCAACACCAGTAGAATTTCCTGGATCAAAATGTGGTGTTTCAATACCAATATCGCCTTCTCCCAAAGACTCTTCTTCTGAGTCGTCAACAACCACGTTAATAGACTCCATAACAACTCCAGACCGATGGTTAAGAACTCGAAAAGCTCGACTTGTGGGAGAGTACCCCAAGAACGTACCCATGTCACTTCTGGACTCAAATTTGGCTAAGGGTTCTCGGTCTTTCAGAATATAGCACTTACTCCCAAAGACGTGGAAATATGACACATCCGGTTTCTTCCCTTTCCAGATCTCATATGGTGTCTTCTCTGTGAACGGGCGCAGATATACTCTGTTGACAGTGTAACATGCTGTATGTACTGCCTCAGCCCAATATCTAGCATGAATCTTTTTCTCGGCTAACATTGCTCTTGCCATTTCCTGCAACGTTCGATTCTTCCTTTCTACTATGCCATTTTGTTGGGGAGTTATGGGAGCAGAGAACTCATGGTGTATTCCAAGTGTATCGCAAACATCCTGAAATTTCGAGTTTTCGAATTCTTTTCCATGATCACTCCTGATTCGTGCGATTCGTACATGGTTGGTCCCTTTTTCTACATGTAGTCTGTGAGCCAAGTTCTTGAATACATCAGCAGCCTCTGACTTCTCCTTTAGAAATGATACCCACGTATACCTCGAGAAATCGTCTACACATACGAAAATATACTTCTTTCCAGCTACACTGGGAGTGTTTACTGGTCCCATTAAATCCATATGCAGTAGTTCCAGAAGTCGTGACGTTGAAACATCGTGTACAGCATGGTGTGGAATCCGGATCTGCTTACCTTCTTTACATGACCCGCATACAACCTCCCTGTTGTCACTGATTTCGGGAATACCTCTGACTGCCTTTAGTCTGGAAATTCGTGCTAAGGATTTATAATTTATGTGCCCCAATTTTCTGTGCCACAGAGTACTGACTTCCTTCTTTGAACTCGAACAGGTGACGACTTGGTCAAGTAGATAACAATTATCCATTGATCTCGATCCAGTGAATGTACCAGTACCATGACTAACTACACATTTCTCCTTGTCAAAGAACACACTCATTTCATTGTCACAGAGATGGCTGATGCTCAATAAGTTTGCCTTCAGGCCTTCCACGAGTAACACATCTTGGAACACAGGTAGCCCTTTGATGAATAGCTCACCTTTGTCGATTATTCTACTGCGTTTCCCATCTCCAAATCTCACATGTCCTCCAAATCCGGGTTTAAATTTTCGCAGGAATTCAGGTACTCCAGTCATATGTCTTGAACATGCGCTATCAAAATACCAAGAGTTCCCTGTATGTGCCCCAAAGCAAACAAAACTTGAAAAACATACATCCTGAGTTTTTCGAATCCATACCTGGCGTGTTGGTCGAGCCATGTGATGTGGGCTTTGGTTATAACGTGTGTTCAGAAGTTTGGTTTTGTATCCACCAGTATTGTACCAGTGCCTTTTATCATACCTTGTCTCGGTGTTGTAACTCCAACCTGCTGGGTTGAAAGATGATGTCTGAAGCAGCTGAAAGCATCTATTTCTTACATGTCCTTGCACTCCACAGTATCCGCATAATCTGATCCTTTTGATAGGGCAATTTCTCTCAGTTTTTCTTAGGGATGATGCACCTTGATCTGCCTTGTTCCTCCATGGATTCGCCGGTATAGATCCTTCATAACCAATTCCATATTTGGTCGTCTGTCCCATTCTTAGACAATCTTCGAGCTTAGCCTTTCCAGTATTGAGTCGTTTAATAGCTTGTTCTGCTGCCTCTGCTCGTTGCACCATTCCAGCAAATTCCTTTTTGAAGCTTTCCAGTTCCCCAATTGCCTTTTCCTTTTCACCTTCCTTTATCTTAGCTTCGTCACTCAGTCTCTTGTTCTCAGACTTGAGTACTTTGTTTTCATCCGCTACTTTTAACCACATCTTGTACATTTCCATACTTTCCTTGCGAATGTCATCATCACTAATACTCCTAGTTTCTTCATCTGAGGAACCACTTCCATCATCATTCATCATACTGAAACCTCCCTCGAAAGAATCTTCTAACTCCGCCACTGACACGCCGAAAGCAACATGATTGGTGTACTCCTCTCCGTCCTTACACTCGTCTCCTACGTCATCGTCACTCCAGGTTGTGGTATATGATTTTCCTTGCCTTTTAAGCGTATTTGCACACTCAGCTTGTATGTGTCCAAAACCTTCACACTCTCTACACTGGACTTTTCTGTTCAGGTTTGGATTTGTTGATTTAAACTTTGGTGTTTCAACACCACCTGCTTGTCCAAATCTGGGAGTGGAGTTTGCAGTTGGATATTTGTTACCACATGACTTCTCTTGGGGCTTCCTCCCCATCTTCTTCATAAATCTGGAGAAGTTCCTGGTTAGGTTTGCAATTTCATCGGACTCTTCATTATCTGAATGATCTTCCGACTTCTCAGAGGTTCTGCTCGTGAAAGCCATCTCTTTCTTTCCTGCTTTTGTTTGCAGCATCTCCATCTCATAAGATTCCAGTGATCCCATCAGTTCATCAAGTGTCATTGTCCCTATCCTTCCATTCTCATTAATTGTTGTAACCTTCATGTTGAACCGAGGAGGTAAAGCTCTTAGCACTTTCCTGACAAGCTTTTGGTCTTTGTACTTCTTGCCAAACTGAAAAGCTTTGTTTGCAATATCTCAGACTCGTCCATTGAACTCAGAAATGGTTTCATCTTTGCGCATCTTTAGTTCTTCAAATTTTGACGTGTAATACTGCAGCTTTGATTCTCTTACAGAGCTTGTCCCCTCATGGTAAGTCTGTAACACATCCCACGCTTCCTTCGCAGTCTCACAGTTTGAAATCATCTTAAACTGATCTTCGTCCACAGCCGTGAAGATGGCATTCAATGCTTTTGAGTTGGACACGTGTGCTTTATGCTCCTCAGTAGAATATCTAGAGAATGGTTTAGTGGCAGTGGAGCTTGATCCTTCAGTTGCGTCACTAGTAGGTGGAGTGTATTGATTTATGACATAGTTCCAAGCTTGATCATCTAGAGCTCCAATGAACACTTTCATACGTGCCTTCCAGTAAGCATAATTTCCTTGTTCCAGCAATGGTGGTCGCGTGACTGACGCCCCCTCCTTTGGTGCCATGGTGAAACCTGATCTCACTCTCCCTGTATAGGGGTCAGCAAGTGCCTTGCTCTGATACCAATTGAAATTCCGTTCCACCTATTTTTATACTTTAGCAAGTTGTTTAGCGTTTGGTGTTAAAACACGAAATAAAGTACGCAGTGCACACACAACTTGTTTACGCAATTCGGTGTAAACACACCTACATCTGCGGGGCCTTGCCCAGATCAGAAACCATTCACTAGAAAGCAGTCTTTAGTACAAGAAGCTTAACTTAAATACTAATCCATTGCTAACCTACAGAGTGAATGTTGTGAGCTCCCCTCACTGTCGATCCTACGTCGTTGAACCCTCACGATCAACACGTCTCTCTGGATCTCCTCCTCCCGAGGAATTAAGACTTCCTTGTTTCTGATCTTCACGAACTTGGTCGGATGAATAATCACTCCTCCAAAACACCACAGGCCAATCGCTCCAAAGTTCTCACGTAGAGAATAAATCTTGGTCACGTGAATTGATTGCGTTGTAATCGTCTTCTATTTATCCCATCGCAATCCTGCCTTGAATCAACTTCTTTCCTTGTCTAACTCTACCATAAATAGACTTCTAGACTAAGGAAAGATCTAATGCTAATCTGGTATTTAAATGGACAATCCTTTTATCAATAGGACTTGTACCATAAATCAACTACTTAATCAATTCCTAAATATTACAGGAATATTTGTTTACCAGAATTAGACTGCCACGAAATAAGATAATATTCTTCACAATATTCTGATTTGATCGCATAAATATACTCCATGATATGCTCCATAATTCGTGGACAGAAACCTGTTTTTCGGAAATCTGGAAAACTTGTAAAACGGTGTTAAAACACCAGATCACCAGAATTCGCAATATGCCATAACTAAGTCCAACTCCCGAGGACTCTACACATTTTTTAATCTATTGGCCGCTATGTCGCTCTACTTAAACTTAGGGCTGGCCTAGAGCGGTGTGGGCCATGCTTTTGCACCGGGCACAATATTTGAATGGGTCCAAAAATGTTATAATTGCCTACTATATATCGGGTGTTTTCACCACTGGAAAATACCTGATGGAGATGTCAAGACAACTACCACCATAAATAAAGACATTCCACGACTTGATCAAACATTTAAAGGATATGTTTGGGATCCTCTAAGTGACATGGTGGGACCTATGACTAGGTCAAGGGCTAACCTTAGAGATGCTGCTTTAAATGCTTTGATTGATCTCCTTTATGATGAAGAATTGAAGAAGGAGTCATCATCGACATCTTGGATTTATTGTTCAAGACTGCCGAAAAACTGAAGATATCATGAAAAACACTATACTCTTTTCACACTGGATTTTTTAATAAAGTAGTATAATCGCTGTAAAATATTGTAAACTTATTTCAATTTGGGTTTATGGACTGACAGTTCGGCCAAGTGGGCTTTGAAGAACTGAATTTCAAAAACACAGTCCATTAGGGTTTAGTATATTCAGTTTTATTCTAATTAGAATTAGATTTGGTAAGATTAGATAAGGTAATATTCTTCAAAGTTATTTTTTGAAGAATTCGACCATATTACCTTAGATTACCATTTGTTTTAGGTATTTTAATTAGATATGGTTTTACATTCTTAAAGCTGCCACAAGTCAAATCAGTTTCCAGTTGTGATAAGGGTTTATGACCGAAATCTTCCGTATAAATAGGGAGGGCTTATGGACGAATTTACCACTTTTATCAATCAAATATACAACTTTTTGAGTTCTTACTCTTTGCTTGCGAGTTATTCCATTGTTGCTTAACCCCGAGTGCTAGTTAAGTATCAATAAACCTTGGAATATGATAATAAGGGCTAGTTAGAGAGAAATTTGAGATTAGGCCTACCCCGAGTGCTAGACACCTGAATTTTGTGCGAGATAGTGAGAGTTACAGATCCCTTCACTAGATCAAAGATACTAATTCTGAAAATTGTGAGTCTTCGCAAAAAGATTCATATCAGTTGGTATCACAGCAAAGTGAAAGATTTACTGAGGCCGAAAAAAAACAAAAATGGGGTTTCAATCTTTTGTTGAATTTGTTTTTTTATTTATTTTAATTTATAAACTCTTTCGTGTTGTATTTTAACTATGTTTTTTTATCTTTCTTACTAGGAGGATTGAATCTAGAGTTGAAGGACATCAAAGAGTCCGAGAGTTAGAATACTTCGGTATTACTATCTGCCTTCACCTTCATCAATCAAGTCATTAGGATGTCAAAGGATCTGAGTGTTAACAAGTATTATCCACCTTTACCTCCTGGTTAGTTTTGTAATTTTAGGTAGTTACAAATTTTGGCTGAAAAAGAAGAGGAAAAAAAGGAAGTCCGATTTGAAAAAGGAAAAGAAAAATGACAAAATCCTAATCGTAAAAGGAAAAGGAAAAAAAACCAATTGAGAGAGGGGTTTTGATCTGAATTTTTGACTTGAGGGACAAGTAAGTCATTAAAATCATTTACTACAAGGGATTTGGATTTGAGTTCCTATTCCAATTTCTTTACGGAAAATTTTCTTGAATTTTTGGAATCTATTTGTCGCCTAAATAAAGCCTTCTTGTTTTTGATAATAATTCATTCAATATAGCTCCAATTCGTGTCATTCAAAAAGCATTTTATTCCTTATTCTTTTTAGAATTTAGAATTACATATCGTAAAGCCCAATTTTGAGTTTATATATTTTTAATATCGAAATAAGTTATTCAAGACTCATCTCCATAGTTTGCTTTGAATTGGGGTGAATTGATCAATTGCCCTCGCATTATCCTTCACCTTGTGAGTTGTGAGTGTTATAAATTTGGTGCGTGACCTTACTAAATAAAGGGAGGGGAGGGGGACAATTGTCTTTAACTAACTGTTTGATATTCTTAGTATTTTAGCGAAGATGGGGGACGAAAATCCAAAACACCTCTAATGGTGTACGTCCTAGTCATCCATGTGAAGAGGCTCCAGATAGTTGGGAGTGACATCAAATTAATCCAAATGAAGCCAATGATCCTGATCGGTTTGTTGTCGCAATAAATGCACTTATGAGTGAGGGGCAAAGGTTGGCGAGAAAAGTTGACAGCATGGCACCGCCTACACCTACATCATCGGTCAAGAGGGAAGAAACCAATAAATATGTCCATCAATTCAATGGTTCTGGAAGTTCAAATGACTATTCTGATGATGGTTCGGAAAGGTGATCACACTGAGGATCTTACAGAAGGCATCGCCATAGTAAACCTCATTCTCGAAGAAGGGTGAAGAGTAATTTGGGATCAGAGTTGGGTTCTAATGAAACTCAAGACATCAAGGGTTTAAAATATGACATCCCTCATGGTCAACACAATCAAATGAAGTATCTTGATTGGGAGCAACAGATTGAGAATTTTTTTGATCTCAACATTATTGGGTGAAGGAAAAGGTCCAAGTGGTGCAGTATTCTTTCACTCACTATGCGGCTGAATGGTGAAAAATAAAAAGGAGTCGCGATATCTTGCTGGAAACAAATCTATCTCCACTCGGGAGAGATTGATATCCGAGCTTCGCCAATAACATGTTCTGCCTACTCACTTGATGGAACAACATTCTTACCTGTCTAACATGAAGCAAGGAAATTTCACAATTGATGAATACTGGCAAGATCTTGAGTTGACTATGAGAAGAGTTGGAATGAAAGAACATGACACATTTATCAAAAATCGATTCATTGAAGGCTTGCGTGAAAACTTTCAAACGCCATTCAAGCTTTAACATCACATATCTATGAATGATTTATTGGTGAAACCAAGATTGGTTGAGAGTACCCTGCGACTAAGGAGGCCAAAGCCCAGATTTCCCAGTCAACAACCAGGGTTTGACTCTAGAAACCCTAGTTATGGCTGCAGTAGGGGCATGCGTATAGGAGGATGAGGATCGGTTCACACTTATTCAAATATGACTTATAAGCCTACTGAGAGGAGGGAGGCACCACTAACTCAACAGGTTTGAAAAATTCTAGGTAAGTCCACTACTTCTTTATCAAATTTGATTTCCGTTAACTCTCCTACATGTTTTCATTGTAAATAAAGAGGACATGTCCGCAATAACTGTCCTCATGCACGAGTGTTAACAACAATTGAGGAAGGTGATGAAGAAGCGTAATATGCTGATATGCCACCATTGTCTGAAAGTGGTGAAGAACAGGTAGATGAAGAGATCATCATAAATAATCATGGTGAACAAGGTCCAGAAACACAAGGTAACTGTGTGTCTTTAAGAGTTATAAACTATCAAATGGCTGAAACAAAGGTACATAGGATTAACATTTTTCATACTCATTTCCTTGTAAAGGATAAGAATTTTTTACTAATTATTAATGGTGGTTCTTGTGCTAATAATATGTATATTCTTCTTGTTAAATCATTGTCTTTGCATGTGACTACTCATCCATCACCATATAAACTTATTTGGTTAAACGGCACTGGTGAAATTAGGGTTAACAAACAATGTATGGTTAACTTTAAGATTGGGAAATACCATGATTCTATCTTATGTGATGTTACCTATGGAAACTAGTCATATTTTGTTAGAGAGACCATGGCAGTTTGATCGTAAATTTATCCATGATGGTTACACTAACAAAATTACTGTGATTAAGAATAGAAGAAGGTATACTTTGGTTACATTATCTCATGTGGAAGTTTTAGAGGCACAGAGACGCATGAATGTTGACAAAGAGAAGTTTACGACTGATGTGCAAATGGCCGACCAAACCCCTAGCCAGGGCTTGAAGGAGATCGGCCACAAGGTGAAAAGTGGAGCAAAAACGTTGATAATTTTGATCAAAAATCAAGGGAGACCATCCTAGGTAAGCTAGTTGAGTCTAAGAATGATTCTGATAAGTCGCGTAAAATATTATCTTCACATCGTAGTCCTTTGCCATCACTTTACATGATAAGTCATGAACTTCCTAATCATTCTGGTAGATAATTTTATGCATTGATTAGGGATGTGAATCATGCTTTTTCTAATCATTCTTATGTGCTTATCATGCATTTTAAAGAGAGATACTTTTCCAGTGATGATATTCATATGCATGTTCCTCCACAGTTTGCTCAGATCTTAAAGGAATTTAAGGATGCTCTCCGGAAGCCTTACCTGTGGGTTTACCGTCCGGCGTATAAAGCAAACCCTGAGGAGACAAATGAACTACAACAACAAGTCGAAAGGTTACTTCAAAAAGGTTGTGTGCAAGAATCCCTATCTCCTTGTGTTGTGCCTATCATTTTAGTTCCTAAGAAAGAAAAAACTTGGCGTATGTGCATTGATTGTCGTGCTATTAACAAGATCACCATTAAGTACCGCCATCATATCCCTAGGTTAGATGATATGCTTGAAGATTTGTATGGATCTGTGATTTATACTAAGATTGATTTGACTCAGGGTTATCATCAGATTCAAATTAATGAGGGGGATGAATGGAAAAATGCATTTAAGACAAAGTTCGGGTTGTATGAATGGATTGTTATGCATTTCGATTTAACTAATGCACATAGTAATTTTATGTGGTTGATAAATCATATCTTAAGAAAGCTTATTGGTCAGTTTGTTGTAGTCTATTTTGATGATATATTGATTTATTCTAAGTCGACTGATGAACATATTGAGTCTTACACTCTGTGAGTCTTGTTTGTATGCGAAGATCAAGAAGTGCACATTTTACGCTTCAGAAGTGGTGTTTCTTGGTTTTGTGGTCTCTAAGGAGGGCATAAAAGTTGACGAAACCAAAATTGAGGCCATTAAGACCTGGCCGAGACCTAGTAATTTCAACCAGGTACGTTCTTTTCATAGTTTAACTAGTTTTTATAGAAACTTCGTGGGTGATCTCTCATCTATTGCTGCACCTCTAAATGAACTAGTTAAAAAGGATGTGAAATTTGTTTGGACTGATAGTTAAGAGAATGCATTTAATGAACTGAAAGTACGATCATGTAATGCTCCTATTCTTGCTTTACCTGATTCTAATGGTACTTTTGAGATTCATTTTGATGCTTCTGGTGTTTGTATTGGTGCTGTTTTGATGTAAGAGAATTGACCTATAGCTTATTTCAGTGAAGAAAAGCTAAAGGACGGTGCTGTAAGCTATCATGTGTATGATAAAGAATTTTATGCAATTGTGCGTGCATTAGGAACTTGGCAACATTATTTATTGCATAAAGAATTTGTCGTTCATAGTAATCATGAATCCTTGAAATACTTGAAGAGTCATATGAAGTTGAATAAGCATCATTCTAAATGGTCTAGTTTCATTGAATCATTTCCTTATGTGCTCTGTTACAAAAAGGGTAAAGAAAATGTTGTTGCTTATGCTTTGAGTTGCAGACATGTTTTACTTACACGATTGGAATACATTATGTTAGGGTTTTCATTTGTGCGAGATTTATATGCGACTGATTCTGATTTTTCATCTATTTATGCTGCATGCGAAAATGGTGCTTATGAGAAGTTTTTTGGAATGATGGTTTCTTGTTCATGAATAATAGGTTTTGTATTCCTCAATGTTCAATGTGTGAATTACTTGTTGGAGAAACTCATTTAGGTGGTTTAATGGGACATTTTGGTGCATTTAAAACTTATAATTTGTTGTGAGAACACTTATATTGGCCAAAAATGGCACTTGCTAGTTTGTAGGAATTGTCTTAATTGCTCAAAGGCTAAGTTTAAAACTAAGCTTCATGGTCTTTATACTCCATTACATGTTCCTACACATCCTTGGGTTGATATTTCTATGGATTGTTTCCTAGGTTTACCACGTTCTCAGTTAGGTTATGATTCTATCTTTGTGGTTGTGGATAAAATTTTAAAATGGCACATTTTATTCCTTGTAGGAAGACAGGTGATGCAAAGCATGTTTCAAATCTATTTTTGAAGGAGGTAGTTCGGTTACATGGAATTCCCATGTCCATTGTCTCTGATCACGATGTTAAATTTTTATCATACTTTTGGAATACCTTGTAGCCCAAGCTAGGAACAAAGTTGCTGTTTTTGACTGCCAGTCATCCTTAAACTGAAGGACAAACAGAAGTGACTAATCAAGCCCTAGGGGCTCTTCTACGTGCCCTAGTTTAGATAACTTAAAGAATTGGGAAAAATGTATTCCAATTGCAGAGTTTGCTAATAATCACACTATTCAGTCTACTACTTATTTACCTCCATTTGAGATTGTTTATGGTTTTTTACCTAATACACCTCTTGACTTACTTCCTTTAAACAGGTTAAAAATCTTGATGGAGAAAAGAAAGATGATTTTGTGAAGAAACTTCATGAGAAGGTGCGCATGAAAATTGAACGGACAAATGCCCAAAATGCTGATAAAGCTAATGAAAGCTGCAAGTTGATGAGGTTTAACGTGGGAGATTATATTTGGGTTCATCTGCGGAAAGAGAGGTTTCCAAATGCTTGGAAATCTAAGTTGAGTCCATGTAGAGATGGTCCTTTTAAAGTGTTGGATCGTGTGAATGACAATGCTTACAAGATTGAGTTACCAGATCAGTATAGTGTTAGTGCAACCTTCAATGTTGCTGATTTATCTCCATTTCCCTTTGAAGACGATTTAGCTTCGATGGCAAAACCTTTCGACCACAGAAGGAATGATGGAGATGCCAAGATGACTACCACCATAAATGAAGACATTCCACGACTTGATAAAATATTTAAAGGATATGCTTGGGATCCTCTAAGTGGCACGGCGGGACCTATGACTAGGTCAAGGGCTAAGATTAGAGATGCTACTTTAAATAATTTGATTGATCGCCCTTTTGATGAAGAATCAAAGAATGAGTCATCATCGACATCTTGGATTTATTGTTCAAGACTGTCGAAGAACTGAATACATCATGAAGAACACCATACTCTTTTCCCACTAGAGTTTTTAATGAGGTAGTGTGATCACAGTAAAATATTGTAAAATTATTTCATTTTAGGTTTATGGACTGCCAGTTTGGCCATGTGGGCTTTGAAGAGCAAAATTTTGAAAATACAGTCCATTAGGATTTAGTATATACAGTTTTATTCTGAATAGAATTATATTTGGTAAGATTAGACAAGGTAATATTCTTCAAAGTTATTTTTTGAAGAATTCGACCAGATTACCTTATATTACCATTTATTTTAGGTATTATTTAGATATGGTTTTAGATTCTTAAAAGTTTCACAAGTCAAATCAGTTTCCAGTTGTGATTAGGGTTTATGGCCAAAATCTACCCTATAAATAGGGAGGCCTTATGGACGAATTTACCACTTTTATCAATCAAATATACGACCTTTTGAGTTCATACTCTTTATATGCAAGCTATTCCATTTTTGGTTAACCCCGAGGGCAAGTTAAGTATCAATAACCCATGTTATTTGATCATGAGGGCTAGTTAGAGAGCAAGTCGAGATTAGGCGTACCTCGAGGCCTAAACACCTAAATTTTGTGTGAGATAGTGAGGGTTTGCAAATCCCTTCACTAGATCAAACATATTAATTCCGCAAATCGTGAGTCTTCGCAAGGAGATCATATCAATACCCCTATAGGCACCGGTATTTCTCTGCATAGGCAATGGTATTTTAAGAATTTTCATACCGGTGCCTAAGTGACCTGGTGTAAGAATGTAGTTTCATAGCCACCGGTAAGTGGTACCGCAAGAATGTAATTTTATAGGCACTTGTAAGTGGTACTGGTACCACTTACTGGTGCCTATGAAACTACATTCTTTCACTACATCACTTAGGCAGCAATATGAAAATGCTCAAAATACACGTGCCTATGCATGAAATACAGGTGCTAGTAAATAGGCAATCAATAATAAAAATTTGGCCAGTGAGAATAAACACACCAACCTGAATATGAACCCAAAAAATTCATAAAGAACAATAGGACAAACAAAACACACAAAAAAATAGAAGTTCATGTAAAAAACTGGAAAATTCATAACCACAACCCAGAAGTTCATTACATATATCTGAAAATACATAAAATTCCTCATTTCATGAAACAAGCTAGACCTAAACATAGATTAACAACATCAATTATCAAAAAAATGGGTACCCAATCTCCACAAACCCTAGATAACATCAATGAACCTTAATCATGAAGGTGAGGTTGGGCGCAATGGCTGAGGTGGGGTCGAATGTGGTGGTGGCGTTGAGGGCTAAGGTGCAGCGGATCTTAGCTGAATTTGGCATTTTTGGTAAAGCTCGTGGGAAATGGTGTTGGTTCTGGTCTGGGAGATGGCATCGGGGATGGTTCATCGGGGAGGACAGAGAGGGGGTTGTCATCGTCGGCATCGAAGCCTTCAAAGTAGGGTTGGGCGGCAGCACCAGTGGAGAGGGAGGGTGGAGAAGTAAGAAGGAGAGGATTGAGAGGAGGCTGAAGCAGGAAGAGGTGGTGAAGTTAGGGTTATTAGGAGAGGAGAGTTTTATATGATTAGGGTTTGGGTGCTCTAAATTGGGCCAAGTTGGACTTCTTTTTTTAATACCGTAGCACTCGCATTCATACTGGTACAAATGGTGATCATACCGGTGCTAATGCTTCAAAGAGGAGAAAAATATTTTAAGTACCTAGCACTAGTATGAAAACTGGTGCCTATGGTTATCAATCTGGTGCTAGGTAAAATGCAGCTGCCTGACATTGCTTTAAATGGGCATTTTGATTTCCTTTTTCTTCCCGAGAGCAAAGAGGAGAAAAATATTGTATGTACCTAGCACTGGTATGAAAATCTGTGCCTATGATGATGCTATCAGTGCAAAAAATAATCCCTCAAAAATATTGGACGAAAATTCAAAATCTTCTTTTTTCCCACTATATAGTAGCATCGGTATAACTAAAAAACAATGTCGGTTTTTGCATATTTTACCCTCTAAGTAACTTTTTTATTTTTACAATTATGTCCATGAGAATAAATTTGGAGAAGGCGAATCACAACATTGGAGAAACCAAAATGCAATTAAATAAGAGACAATTGCGTTATTGAAAATTGGGCTACAGTGGGTTAACAGAAGAGCTTGTAACATAATTCTTTGAAACCTAAACGGTGGCCCAAAAGTGTGTTACCTCATTACCCATTGCTCCAAAGTACATGATTTTCGTTATTCTTGCCTAAATATGAAAATATAAAATAAATGATTTTTTTTGTGAAATATTGAAAAGCGTTAGTACATATTCCACAGTAACTTATGGTTGATTATTTGGATGTTACAAAGTGAAATTGGAAAAGATTATTGATATGTTCTTGTGCTTGATTATTTATAAATACTCCTTTACATACATGGAAAATACAATGGGGGTGTATATGGTAGCATCACGTTCGAGCGGATTTCAATTTGGAGTTACGAGTAAAGTTTTTACTTTTTACACTTAGGTTTCTCCAAGAAAGCTGGAGTCGTCGCATCACAAAATTGGTGGAACCAAAATGAAATTGATTAATATGCAATAGCAATTCTGCAATTTGGGCATGTATGGGTGAACTGAAGGGCCTCGAAAGTCAACATTGGTTGATTCTATAAATTCTTGGAATATACATTGTGGCCCAAAATTGTGGTACCCCATTACCATTGCTCCAAAATACACGATTTTTTGTTATTCTTTCCCAAATATAGAAATATAAAATAAATAATTTTTTGGTGAAATATTGAAAAACACTAGTATATGTTCTTAAGTAACTTGTGGTCGATTACTTGGAAGTTACAAAGTGAAATCAGAAAGGATTGTGGATATGTTCTTGTGCTCTATTTTTGATAAATATTCAATTATAGACATGGAAAATACAATGAGGGTGTATAGGGTAGCATCACGTTTGAGCAGATTTCGATTTGGAGTTATGAGTAAATGTTTTACTTTTTGTACTTAGGTCCCTCCAACAAAGTTGGAGTTTTCGAATAACAAAATTGGCAACACCAAAATGAAATTCAATCATATTTGGCCATGTATGGGTGTATGGAAGGGTCTCAAAAATCAGCATTGATTACTTCTACACAGTCTTGGAAAATTACAATGTGGTCCAAAATTGTGTTACCCCAATATATATTCTTTAAAATACACAATTTTTGTTATTCTAGCCTAAATATAGAAACATTGAATTAATGAATTTTGTGGTGAAATGTTGGAAAATGCTAGTACATGTTCTTGAGTAACCTATACCATAAACCCATTTTCAAAAGTAACTCATAGCATAAACCAATTTTTTTAAAAAAATTTCTATGTATAAAGCACCAGTACTATTACTGGTGTCATTCGTCAACATACCTATTTCCCCACCAAAAGTTTACCCACAAAAATTACTATTTTGGTCATGGGCACCAGTATTAGCACCGGTGTATGTAATTCATCTACTACTGGTGCTGAAAAATATTAAGTTCAATCATTTTTCCTTTAACAACACTGTTATCTGGCTCTGGTTTTCAGTGTACTGGTGCTGGATTTATTCCTAGGCATCGGTATTCAATGTACCAGTGCTAGATTTTTTCATAGGCACTGGTATTTTTATTTCATAGCACTGGTAGCACTGTCATACTAGTGCCTATATATATGTTTTCCAACAGTGTATAAACCATTAACAATGGTGTGTCATAAACGAATGTCCATTAAAGGTGTACTAAGTATAGGTTAAAGCATGCATTTACAATAGTTCTTTTAGTATCTTGAATTAATGTATCATAACTTAAGATATATGGCATGGATGTAAAAATACCACCCGATACATTCTTATAAGCACACACAATCAAAGAGAAAAGAAGAAAGCAAAAACACTCTCCATTAAATACTTTATCACTCTTGTCATTTCTTTATCCTTTAATTATCTAGACTTTTTTTCTTTGGAAAACTATATGATATGAATATCAAATGCTTTGATGTGCTAAAAATGCTTTGATGGATCAACTTTATGATGAAGAATTGAAGGAGTCACCATCGACATCTTGTATTCATTATTCAAGATTGTCAACAAACTGAAGACATCGTGAAGAACCCTATACTCTTTTTTCCCACTAGGTTTTTAATGATGTAGTGTGATCACTGTAAATTATTGTAAAATTATTTCATTTTGGGTTTATGGACTGACAGTTCAGCCACGTGGGCTTTGAAGAGCTGAATTTTGAAAATACAGTCCATTAGGGTTTAGTATATTCAGTTTTATTCTGATTGAAATTAGATTTGGTAAGATTAGATAAGGAAATATTCTTCAAGGTTACTTCTTAAAGAATTCGACCAGATTACCTTATATTACCATTTATTTTAGGTATTCTAGTTAGATATGGTTTTAGCTTCTTAAAGCTGCTATAAGTCAATTCAGTTTCAAATTGTGATTAGGGTTTATGGCCTAAATCTACCCTATAAATAGGGAGGCCATATGGACGAATTTTACACTACTTTTATCAATCAAAATACAACCTTTTGAATTCATACTCTTTGCTTGCGAGCTATTCTATTGTTGTTTAACCCCAATGGCTAGTTAAGTATCAATAAACCTTGTAATCTGATCCTGAGGGCTAGTTAGAGAGCGAGTCAAAATTGAGTGTACCCCGAGGGCTAGACCTTGAATTTCATGCGACATTGAAGGGTTTGCGAGTTCCCTTGTTTTGTCAAAGATCTTAATTCCATAATCCAGATTCTTCGCAAGGGGATTCATATCACTATATATTTTATAAAACGTTACAACACGAGACTCTACCCTGAGTGCGATTTAAATTTTATTTTTTAAAATCAGTTTTTGAGTTTGTATAAGGATTTGAAAATTTAAGGATTTCTCATTTGGTAAGTGCAGTGAGATATATTTTAAATATTTTTTAATATGGCTCATTTGTAGAAAATTTTAATTGACACATATAAAAGAAAATATTACATGTATCGTAATATAATAATCTTCATGATCCTTATTTTATTTAGATAATCGAGAAAATGTATCCGTGTTCTCCCGGACCAAGACGCTTGTGGGAGTCATGAGCTCCACCAAAAACATTAGGTTCAACTCAGATCCACCGCGGCTTAGAAAAAAATCTACCGCACCTTAGCTCTTAGCACCACAACCTGTATGATCGCACCTTTGCCCTGCGTCCAACATCTGATTCTGGTTTGTCAATGCTCTTTTGGGTTTATGGATATAGGTTCTAGTTTTTTATGATAATTAATGTTGTTACACTACAATAAATATGACCTTTTACTTTGCCCCTTTTAGCTCAGTTTTTTTGTTAACCCCAAATAATCGAGGTAAAAAGTTCTTTTACCACGGTTCTTTTTTTTTAAGTAAATATTTTTTACCTTGGTTTTTAAAACACAAGGCAAAGAGTAAGACATGACCGACATCGCATAAATCGGTAGTCCTAAGGTTTCTTGTCACCAACGGATTTATTACTGTTCACTAGGGGTGATTTCTGGCGATTACAGTGCGATTCACACACCTCCGTCCTTTCCCTTCACCATCTGCTACTATTCTCGGCCAATTCATATCGGCCACCGATGGCGTTGCCGCCGCCCGCTCCCATGGTGGAGTCGGGTCCCGCGATCAATAAGAGTTTCATCCAAGCTCTCACCACTAAGCCATCTCCTCTGTTCACATCCCTCCCGGATACTCCTAATCTCCACCCGGTCACAGAATACAAAGGGAAGATTGCGTTTATCCTTCCCCTTGAGGAAGGAGAACGCCTGGCGTCCCATTACCAGAACGCTCTGGTCGGCAAATTCAATCGGGGAAAGCCCTCGATGGATTTCTTACAAACTGCTTTCAAATCAATAGGATTTAAATCTAAATTTCAGCTAGGTTCTATTGACTATCGCCATGTTTTGATCAGATTTCAGGACCCTGAAGACTATCAGCGCTGTTGGATGAAGGGGCAGTGGATGATCCAGGGCGCGGTGATGAAGGTGCAAAAATGGACGCCCGATTTCTCACCAACGGCAGAGTCCTCAATCGTCCCGGCGTGGGTAACGATTCACAGACTCCCTCTCCATTTCTATAACAACTCTACCATTATTGGTCTAAGTAGTCAGATTGGAAGGTTTTTAAAAATGGACGCTGCTACGGCAGCTTTAACTAGACCCTCGGCAATAAAAGTCTGCGTTGAAATAGACCTTCAGTCCCAACCCCCTGCTTCTATTGTTGTAGGTATAGGTAATAAGGTCTCTGAATATCCAATAGAATATGATGAACTTCCATATTATTGTGCTCACTGTAAAGTAGTTGGACATAACCAAGATAAGTGTACTTTCTTACACCCTGAGCTCAAAAAAAAGGTTACTGAAACTAAGAAAAAACAAGGAAGGGCAGAAAGTAACACAGCTGATCTGGCTCAGGATAGTTCTGATGTTGAGAAACAAGCCCACACTGAAGGAATATTTGAGAAACAGTCTCACCATGAGGAATTAGCTAAGGATAAGATAACTGGAACCTCAGCCCTTACTGTTTCACAGAAACAAAATGAATTTCAAAAACAGAATTATCACTCAGGCCATCCACAGAACATTTTTGCTAACACATTCAACAATACTCATAAGAAAAGATCAGACTTCTACTCTTTGGACGATATTTCAAAGCCTATTAACAACATAATATGGAGGAAGAAGACTAAGCAATCTGAAAACCTCAGATTAGAAACTTTAGAGCATACTCACTCAGTGTCTATTTCTAATGCTTTTCAAGCTCTAGATGTATCCTTTGAAGAAGAACAGGAAGAAGAGGCAGTGGAGATCTTCCATGAGACTCAAGAAACTCACGACCAGGTAAATCACTCGGGCACCACATATTCATCAGAAAGAAGCTCTGAAGGTCAACTTAACTCAGAAAACATACCTGAAGTCAGACCAGTTCAGAACCTAGTCTCTGCACCAAAACAATCATCATCTCTTGAGCAATCTCCAGTTGAGAAGGTAACAGCTACTGCCAATCCAGGTGACAAACCTCAACCTACTACTGATGAAGTTAACTTAGAGCACACAACTGTTAATACTCTGAAGTCTAAAGCACTTTCGGTCAAAGGTAAAGAGACTCAGGATAATTCTACTATAGCTTTGCCTAGTAAATCTAGAAAACTCAGATCCTCTCATAAAGCCGTTCCAATGAGTTTTAAATGATTAGATACACCATCATAGGTAATATCTTGGTATGGAATGTGAGAGGTTATGGCACATCTCTGGAAAGACTAAAAACATTAAAGAGGAATCATAAGATAGACATCCTTTGCCTCTTAGAACCTTGGCATGATAACCAGCAGGTTGATCATCTTAAGCATGTCCTAGGGTTCAATAATGCTCTTGCTGCTCAAAATGCCAAAATATGGATTCTGTGGAATCAATCTTTTCATTTATCTTGTGTTAGAGAATCAGATCAATTCATTCATGCTAAAATCACTGAAGTTGCTACCTCATCCAGTTGGAATTGTTTTTTCATTTATGCTAGTGTACATAGGATTATGAGGGAAAATTTATGGCATGATTTAGGCTCAGCTCTCTCAGAACCTGCCATATATATAGGGGACTTCAACACGGTTTCTTCAGTTAATGAATACAAAGGAAGGAAATCAACCCCTCATAAAAGTATGAAACATTTCAATGAATTCATTCATAGATCTGATTTGCATGATATTCCCACTGTTGGGAATTCTTTTACCTGGTGTAACAATAGGACCAAGGACAGGGGTAAAGATATAATATTCCAAAGACTGGATAGGGGTCTCTGCAACTTAGAATGGCTCAATTTATTTCCCCACAGCTCTATTCAGGTTTTAAATAGAATCACCTCAGATCATTCTCCTTTACTCTTATCCATACAATCAGCTTCTGAGTTTTCCCCTAGGCCTTTTAGATACCAGGAAATGTGGTCTTCTAGGCAAGATTTCAGGGATATAGTAACAAAGAGTTGGACTTTAACATCTCCTCTAAAAGGCATGACTGGTTTAGTTTTCAAACTCAAGAGGCTAAAAGTGGAAATAAAACAGTGGAATAAACTTATTTTTGGGAATGTCAACCAGAATCTGATTCAGGCTGAAGAGAGAGTTAGTGAACTGGAAATAATTTACCAACAAACACTGAATGATAAGGATCTAGTAATTTTAAATGAATCAAAAGCCTTATTGTTAAGATCTCAGAAAGAAAAGATAACATTCCTATCACAAAAAGCTAGACTTAATTGGCTTAAGTTTGGGGATGCTAATACAAAATTTTTTCATCATGCCATAAAGGAAAACCGGGCAAAATCTAGAATCAGCAAAATTAAGGATTTCTCAGGCAATTGGATCTCGGACCCTAATCTGATTAAGGAAGAAGGAATCCGGTTTTATAAAGAATTACTGAATGAGGAACCAACCCCTAAAACTGGATCTCATCTTAAGTTTTTTCTTCAAGAAATTCCTCTGCTCATATCTGAAGAACAAAATCTTTTGCTCCTTCAACAGTTTAATATCCAGGAACTTAAGAAGGCTGTTTTTGAATTGAAAAAAGATAGTGCCCCAGGCCCTGATGGTTTCTCAGGGAATTTTTACACAACTTTCTGGGAGATCATAAAAAATGACCTGCTTGATGCAGCTAATGACTTTCTGGTTTCTGGAAATATTCCCTTAGCAATCTCGTTGGCCTTGATCCCTAAAAAGCCAATTCCACTCTCCTTCTCTGACTTCAGACCAATAAGTCTTTCTAACTTCATCAACAAAGTTTTTTCAAAAATGTTAATGGAGAGAATTAAACCACTAATGCACTCCTTAATTTCTCTTGAACAAAGTGCCTTTATTAATGGAAGAGACATCTCAGATAATGTGCTACAAATGCAAGAAATGGTGAGAGTTTTAAACAGAAAATCAAAGGCTCATAATATTATTGTGAAACTTGATATGCAGAAAGCCTTTGATAGAGTGTCATGGTCCTTTTTAAACTCTATACTCCTTCAATTTGGTTTTCATGGACACTTTGTTAAAATTATTCTGAGTAACATAGCCTCTGCCCATTTCTCAGTCTTGATAAATGGAGTCACTTCAGGTTTTTTTAAATCCTCCAGATGACTAAAACAGGGAGACCCCCTGTCCCCTTTTCTATATAACTTAGTTTCTGAGGCTTTCTCAAGGACTCTTAAAAAAATGATAACCACTGGCTACCTTCACCAGTTTAGTTTGCCTCTCACTTGTCCAATTGTTACTCACCTCATGTATGCTGATGATACAGCTATCTTTCTAAATGCCAAACCCACAACTTTAAAGAGATTTAAAAGGTTCTTAATTGCCTATGAACATACCATAGGTCAGAAAGTAAATTTTGGGAAATCTGAATTCTTCACCTCACATAAAACCCCCCCTGACCTCATTCTAACTGTTAAGAGACTTTTGGGTATGGATCAAGGTGCACTCCCTTTTAAGTATCTTGGTGTGCCAGTATTCTATGGTCGAAACTTGCAGGTTTATTACAAGCCAATGCTGGAAAGGATGGAGAAGACAATAAACAATTGGAAGAACAGGTGGCTCTCCAGTGCTGGTAAGCTGGTTCTTATCAACCACAGTATACTCTCAATTCCTACTCACATTTTCTCAGTTCTGCGCCCTCCTAAGATTGTTATAAGGAAAATGGAAAAATTGGCATCTACTTTTTTCTGGGGGAAAGTGAATAACACTGAAAAAAAGAAATGGAGATCATGGAAAAATATGTGTCTACCTATTGATGAAAATGGCTTAGGACTTAGGGATATAGGAGCAATTGTTGAGGCTTTCTCATGCAAACTTTGGTGGAAATTACAAGCCAACAAATATCAATGGACCTCTTTAATTTGGTCACTCCCTAACTCTTACAAAACATCCCACACCTGGAAAAGAATCTGCTTAATCACAGAAAAGGCTAATAGACATTCAAAAGTTATTTATGGTCAGGGTGAGTGCTCCTTTTGGAGTTCCAATTGGACTGGAAAAGGGGCCCTTTGTTATGAATGGCCAGAAGGGATGTCTATCCCCTTTGAGGATATCTCCCTGAGGTTTTTCATACAAAATAAAAATAATTTTCTCCCTCTCCTGGAGCCACACCTGGCTACCAATACTCTTGCCATCTTGCAGGTTGCTGAATTGATATACCAACATGAGGATAGGATGATATGGACTCCAAATATCAATGGTAGATTCTCTATTAGCTCGGCCTATCATACCTTTAGGCAAAGAAAACAAAGAATCAGACAACTATTAAAGGTATGGAGTTCTTTTATTCCAAGGAAAATGTCTGTTATATTGTGGCGTGCTTTAAATGGCATTCTGCCTTTTGATAATATTTTGGCAAGAAGAGGCTTCCAATTTGCATCTATATGTCCTTCCTGCATGAATCATCCTGATATCCTAGATCACTTTTTCAATTCATGCTCATTTGCTTTTAAAGTTTGGCAGGCTGTTGGTGTCTTACTTGATATGCATATGCCAAGGTTTGGAAGTCTGAAGTCTAGAGTTGATTTCATCCTATCTTTCAAAACTGCCACAAGGATTCAGTCTCAAATCATCATAGCTTCACTTTTGGTCACAGTTTGGATTCTGTGGGTTAAGAGGAATAAATACATTTATGACAATGAATCTTTTTCCCTTAATGCCTGTATTCATGAGATTAGATGCCTCATTTATGACATATTTACTGCTCACCAGCCTTCTGGCAACCTAGAAAGGAACAGATATTGGACCTGTTCTAACATTATTCCCAAGATTCACCCCAAGAGGAAGAAAATTATAACAGTTGTAACATGGAAGAAACCTTCCTCTGGCTTTAAAATCAACACTGATGCCTCATGGATACATCCAGGTCTGGCCTCATCAGCTGTAATTGTTAGAAACATGTCTGGTAATGTGATTTGCATGAGGACCAAAACCTTCCAGTCACCAACACCTTTTGATGCTGAACTGGTAGCAATTCAGGATGGGTATGAAATAGGATATGAACTAGGAATTGCTAATGGTGCATTGGAAACTGACTGTTTAAATGCTGTAAGAGGTATTCACAACCCATTGAATGCCCCATGGAGGAACTTCTCCATCTGCAGTGCTCTCCATATTCATCATATGAAATTTCCAATCTCTCACATTCACAGGGAAGCCAATAATGTAGCTGATTATCTGGCTAAATTCTCATTACAGAACAATATCCAAGGGAACCTCGATCTCCTATTGGCTCCAATTGTGCTTAGAGGACTCATCTCCCTTGATAGATTAGAAATCCCCTCAGTAAGAATAGGCTCAAGACCAGGAGATAATACTTAACTCTTTCTACTCTTAATTTCAAATGTTAATACTATACGGACTCCAATGAGTTTTCTCTCTTCATTGCACTGGAATGGAATCTACTGTGTTTCTTTTCCCTTTTCAGGTCTGCTGCTGGAACTGGGAGTTCAACCACGGTGCAACTCAAGGATGAACACCTACCTCAATTTTAACTTCACTGGTTGAAGTTCCTTGCTGCTACTCTTGTATTTAGGACTGCTACACTCTCTCTATCTTGCTGCTCTTCCCACAGATTCCTTCCTAATGTTTTCCACGGACTAATAGGGGTCTCGCTTTGGCCGATTCGCCGATCTGTTTATGGACTACATTTGGTAGCAATTTGTAGGAAGTACCTCACTAGACTCTTCCTTTCGATAGCTAGTTATTTAGCATCTTAAGCATCTGTTTTGCTCTCTGATCATCATATTGATGAATTTTGTAAACCAATATGCACTTTCAGGCTTATGCCAGTTCTTTCGGCCTGGGGAGCCAAATAAAATTCCCCCCATCCTTAGGATGCTTTAAACTTTAAAAAAAAAAGAAAAGACGTCGCATGCATGTCTGGCTTACTAATGTCGGTTGTTTTTTGTGAGCGATGTTACATGTCACTCTCGCAGATATGACGATTAACGTCGCACGCATGTCTGGCTTACATATGTGGGTTATTTTTGTGACCGATGTCGTATGTCACTCTTGCAGACATGAATGACCAACGTCGCATGCATTTCTTGCTTACCAACGTCGCTTATTATTGTGATCGACGTCACATGTCCCATTCGCAGCATGGAATGACCAACATCGCATGCCTTTTTTGCTCACCGGCGTCGCTTATTTTTGTGACCTACATCTCATGTCACTCTTGCATATATGGTACTAGATAACACCCTGGCGATGCATGATTTAAAATAATTTAATATATATATATATATATATGTGTGTGTGTGTGTGTGTGTGTGTGTTTATAGTGTAATTTATTTTTAACACAACGAAAATATTATTTTTAAATTTTTTATACAACGCTATTTCTTTTGAATTTTAAAAGATTTTTAATTATACTTTTAACTATGACTTTTATATTTATGTTTTCAAATGAAATAAATTAAACGTAGATGATACATGATCGAAGTGGAAGATGAATAAATAAAATTTATTTTCATTGAATAAAATTTTATATACTACATAGGCAAAGTCTTGGGAAAGACCGTCTTTCCATAGGCTTATGGAAAGACATAGTTTAATTGGCATAATAAAAGGCAAAGATCTTAGATGAAATATTAAAATTTTATTATACGGCGTGTAGTAGTTATAAAATTTATAACCAGATTCATGCAACCCGGAAATTTTATCTTCATTTGTTCTAATTTGAACTTTAAACCTTGGTCTTTACATAACTTATGGAAAGACCGTCTTTCAAGAGACAGACTTTACTACTTGTTCATAATTAGATAAATAAGTAGTATATCAAATTTTATTCGATGAAAAATAGAGTTTATTTATTAATATTCAACTTTGATCACATATGACTAGAACACTACATTTAATTTATTTCATTTGACAAGTGGCTAATTCCATGGATGACACATGTCAAATGTGACATGGCTAAGCGTTGCTCTTTTAATCTTTTCCATTTGACACTTAGCTAATCCCTTTCTTTCTTCTATGTAAACAACTCTAAGTTATTCTAGAACATGTACTAGCGCTTTCCAACAATTCACCAAAAAATTCATCTATTTAATATTCCTATATTTATGCAAGAATAATACAAATCATGTATTTTGGAATAATGGACTATAGGGTAACACAATTTTGGGCCATAATGTAATTTTTCAAGATTGTGTAAAAGTAATCAATGTTAACTTTCGATGCCCTTTCATTCACCCATACATGTCCAAACTGAAAAATCAAAACTGTATAATATTGAATTACTTTTTGGTATTGCCAATTTCGTGATTGGACGAATCCAACTTTCTTGGACGGACCTAAGTGCAAAAAGTAAGAACTTTACTTGTAACTCCAAATTAAAATCTGTACGAACGTGGTGCTACCCTATACACTCCAATTGTATTTTCCAAGTGAGTAACATATTATTGGTTAATAAACATACACAAGAATATATTTGTAATATTTTCCGATTTACCTTTCTTACTTCTATGTAACCAACTCTAAGTTACTCTAGAACATGAACTAGCATTTTCCAACATTTCACCAAAAAAATTAATCTGTTCAATATTTCCAAATTTATGCAAGAATAACAAAAATCATTATTTTGGAGCAATGGATTATAGGGTAATACAATTTTGGGTCATAGATTAATTTTTCTAGATTGTGTAGAAGTAAATAATAATAACTTTCGAGGCCCTTTTGTTTACCCATACATGCCCACATTGCAAAATTGCAACTATAAATTATTGAATTACATTTTGGTGTTGCCAATTTCATGAATGGACAAGTCCAACTTTATTGGAGGGACCTAAATGCAAAAGGTTAAAACTTTACTTGTAACTCCAAATTGAAATCAACTCGAACGTGATGCTATACACCCCAATTATATTTTCCAAGTTTGTAACATAGTATTTATCAATAAACATGCACAAGAATATATTTGTAATCTTTTCCGATTTACCTTTCTTACTTCTATGTAACTAACTCAAAGTTATTATGGAACATGTACTAGCATTTTCCAACATTTCACCCATCTATGTTGTGAAAATCACTAATTTTGTACTAATTAGTTAAGAAAGTAGTAAGGAACTTGGTGTTGCGAATAAGAAGGATAGAATGGGGAAGAAGATAAGATGAGAAGAAGTGGGAATTGAAAGAATCAGAGGTGTGTATTTTCTTCATCCTCTTAGGGGGTATTTATAGAAATGTTTTAGGGGTAATGGCATAGTATTTCCCTACGATAAATAAATAATGATATAATTAATCATCACTAATCTAGCTTATTGCCAATAAGCATTTCATTATTCAAAACACCCACCCAGGAATGCTCATTACAATAATTACGTGTTCATGCTGTCTCATTAAAAACCTTACTAGGAAAAACCCAGTGGGATAAATTCCACAGTAAGGTAAAAAGAGTATAGCCACGTATAACTCCTCCCATATTGACATTGGTGACGGATGTACTGGATGTTTATAATATTACTCTCTTCCAGCCCTTGTGAAAAGAACTTTGGAGGAATGCGCTGTGCTCTGTCACTTTTGATGTATCCTTCCTTCATTTGATTAACACATGCAAGATTACATTCATAAAGTGTGATGGGATCATTATTTGATAGTAGACCACTTGTGGTTCTGATATGTCGTGTCATGGATCTCAACCACACGCACTCTTGACTTTCTTCATGCAATGTGATAAACTCAGCATGATTTGATAATGTTGTGATGAGCGTTTGCTTCTGGGAGTGCCAAGAAATCATTTTCCCTCCGCAAGTAAACAAATACCCAGTTTGAGATCTCCTTTTGTGTGGATCTGACTGGTAACCTGCATCTGAATAGCCAATCAAAATGGGTTATATAGTGTTGGAATAAAATAATCCCAAATCAATTGTTCCTTGAAGGTAACAAAACACATACGCTTGATTCCGTTCTAGTGTCTTTTAGTGGGAGATGAACTTAATCTTGCTAATAAATTAACAGCAAAAGCTATGTCAAATCGAGTACAATTAGTGAGATACATAAGTGCTCCAGTTACACTGATATATGATACTTCCGGAACAAGAAACTATTTAGATTCCTCACATGAATGAAATTGACCCTTTTCCAAATCAAGGGATCTGACGACCATTGGGGTACTCAATGGATTTTATTTATTCATATTTAATCTCTCTTATATTTTTTTCATGTAATTTGATTGATGCACAAGTATCCCACTTTGCAAGTGCTCAATCTACAAACCAAGACAATATTTGTTTTCCCAAGGTCATTCATCTCGAACTCTTTCTTTAAGTAAGAGATTACTTCCAGAATCTCTTCATTGGTCCCATGATATTAAAATTATCAACATAGTCAATGATAATCACACACCCAGATGTTGTTTTCTTGATGAAAACACATGGACAAAGATGGTCGTTGACATACCCCTTTTGTAATAGATATTCACTTAGTCGATTGTACCACATGCGTCTAGATTTCTTTAACCCATATAAAGATCTTTGTAATTTCATTGAATAACTTTCTCTGGGTTTTGAACTGAGTGCTTCATGCATTTTGAATCCTTCAGGGATCCTCATGTAAATTTCAGCATCAAGCGATCTGTATAAGTATGTGGTAACAACATCCATAAGGTGCATATTAAGTTTCTCATGAACTGCTAGAATGATAAAGAATCTGAATGTAACTCCATCCATGACTGGGGAATATGTTTCTTCAAAATCAATTCTGGGCCTTTGAGAAAAACCTTATACAACAAGTCTAGCCTTGTATCTCACAATTTTGTTTTTCTCATTTCTTTTTAGCACAAATACCCATTTTTATCCAACATGTCACACATATTCAGCTGTGAGTACTATAGGCCCAAAGAATTTGTTCCTGTTAAGGGAGCCTAATTCAGCTTTAATGGCCATTTTCCATTCTATCCAATCGTATCTATTTTTACACTCAGTAACAGGCCGTGGTTTGGGATCCCCATTATTTTATTCGTAAAATTTCATGCCAAAATGTAAGAGAATGCATAATTGATTTCCTCATTTTGGTTCCACTTTATAGCTATATTGGCATAATTAATCAAAAAAAATTATTTTCCACGTTTCGTATTTCTGCAGGAATATGGCCCTCCATTTAGGGGTCATCTTATTTCTGTGGTCCTTTTCATTTTTGAGGATTTTATCTTTGGAACCGAGTGATTTTCCATGCTTCAGGCGTGTCATGATTTCATGGGTAACTTTGTTTTCAGTTTGCCCTTTCGTGATTTCAATTTGAGCAGGAGCATTCTTGGCTGGTATGTGAGATTTAGTCACTCTCTTTGTGCCTGTAAATGCATCAGGAAGTTGATTTGCTATATCTTACATATGCAAAATTCTTTGGAATATTCCATCACATTATTTTGTATAAGGATCAAGATGAAATAATGTTGATATGGACCCAGTAATATTCCTTTCTAGCTGTTTTCTTTCTCCCCCTAATGCTGGAAACTTTTCTTCATCAAAATGGTAATCAGCAAAACGAGTTGTACAACTATTCCCAGTTTGAGGATCAAGATATTTAACAATAGATGGGCTTTCAAAGCCTACATAAATCCAAAGACTTCTCTGTGGCCCCATCTTCATTCTTTGAGGTTGTGCAATAGGCACATAAATAGAGCAACCAAAATTCCTTGGATGAGATATATTTGGTTCTTGGCCTGATGCAAGTTGTAGTGGGGAGTATTTATGATATGCACTTGGCCTGATATGAATCAATGCTATAGCATGTAATATTGCATAACCCCATACTGAAGTAGGGAGCATTTTTTTCATTATCAATGGCCTAGCAATGAGTTGGAGACATTTGATCAGTGATTCAACCAGACCATTTTGTGTGTGTACATGAGCAACGAGATGCTGAACAACAATTCCAACTGACATACAATAACCATCGAAAGTCTGGGATGTGATTTCACCGGCATTATCAAGTATGATTTTCTTGATCGTATGATCAGGTAATTGAGCTCGCAATTTGATTATCTCAGCGGATAATTTAGAAAATGCCATATTTTAAGTTGATAACAGGCATACTTGTAACCATTTTCTAGATGCATCTATCAATACCATGAAGTACCGAAATGATCCACATGGTGGATGGACATGTCCACATATATCACCTTGAATACGTTCAAGAAATGCAGGAGATTCTGTTTCAGTCTTTTTCGGTGAAGGCCTTATAATTAGCTTTCCAAGAGAACAAGCCTTACATTAATTTTGTTTCCATGGGGGATCTTCTGGTCCTTCAATGGATGCCCATGTGTATTTTTAATAATTCTTCGCATCATAGTTGAACTAGGATGACCCAGACGATGATGCAATATGGTAAATATTGAAGGTTTGATCACTACCGCATTTGATAAAATTGCATTTATATGCTTGTAATGCAATCAAGTATGGAGTATTGATAGTTTTTCGAGTATGTATTTCCTTCCAAATTTATACACAATGAGAGCATATATTTCGTGGTACCTTCAGTTATAGACTGAGTATCAAATCCATGAGAGAATATATATCATTGAAACTCAATAAGTTCCTTTTGGACTTTGGCGAAAATAAGGCACTGTTTATTGTAAATATTGTGCCATTCGGCAATGTAAAGTTTGCCTCGCCAACTCCTTCAATCAGATATATAGGACCTAATATCATGGGTGGAACTAGGGGGCGAGGGGATGCTAGCGCCACCCCTAGGATCGGGTGGCCTGAAATTTAGGCCTAAAGCCACCGGGAACCATCGGATTCTGCCCCCCTTAACACCAGCAGCGGTGGGCGACTGGGCGTGGAGGAGATGACCCATGTTTTTTTCTTTTTTTTTAAATAAACAAAATGACGTCATTTTGTCTTAAGTGAAACGGCGTAATTTTATTAAGGTAAAGATAAAAAAAATAAATGATGCCAATTGGGCTGAAACCTAATTGGCCCAAACAAAAATTTAAAACCTAAGAGGAATTATCCAATTCCTCTTGACTCTTGTCTTCCTTCATTTCTGCCAAAACACAGCCGACTACCAAGTGCCATCCATCTGCCACCGTCGTTCGTCCGTCGCCGCCGCTTTTGCCCTTTTTTAGCCCCCCAACATATCATCCTGGTTTCGCCACTGCCCTATATTGTATTCACAGTGGTTTGTGTTTGTTTTACCTTCGAGAAAACCTTTTATCATTTAATATAGTGTGTGTTGTTCCACATTCGAGTATGCAAATTTCTTCATTTTTAATCCTTTGGTTGGCTTCACGACTAGCTTTATCCATTTCACCACTTTAACTAAAAACAGTACAAATTTTGATGAGAAAGATAATAAATTTGAAAATAGCAGACTTTTAAATAAAACCATTTATTTATATAAATATAAGAGATACAAATAAACATCAGATCATCTAGCTTCATTTTCAATAATAGTTATACAAGTTTCCTTCTTTCAGTTTCCACCATTTGCTTGTTCAGTGAAATCACCAACTATGTCAATGAAATCATCGTTGAAATTAGATGCTTTGAGATGAGTGGATTCATTGAAGTTTACCACCTTCCCCTTCTCGTTTATGGACTCTTGGTAGAGCTCGCATAAGGGCTTCAGGACTCTACAGACTCTTGACCAATACCCTTTACCGCTATATCTAAAATAAGAGGTTCTAGAGCCCTTTGATGAACTGACTTATTTTCCCCTTTTATGGGTACTTTCATGGTTCCTCTCGTATTGTTGATTCTTATGGTAGTAGTTACCAGACTTAGAGGACAATTTGTAAGCACATCAACCACGTCCGTAACCATGACCTTGACCTCTCTCTCGACCATGAAATTACTCATGCATTCAAGTCCATCAGAGTTAACAAAGTTTGCTTCAGGAAAAACTTTTAAGCCAGTCGGAAAAGATTGAAGATTCTTCATCAACAACTCATTATTTTTTTCTGCAATGAGGAGACAAGCAATTAGTTCAGAATGTCTTTTAAAACCCCGAACATGATATTGTTCTTGCAAGGTTGAATTTGATGCATGGAAAGTAGAAAGAGTCTTTTCCAACATTTCATTATCAGTTATTGTAACCCCACAATGTGTCGAGCGGGTTACTGTTGTGTACATTGCAGAATTATAGTCGTTGAGTTTCTTTTAATCTTGGAACCATAGATTGCTCCAGTCATCACAGTATATGGGAAGCATTGCATTTCTTGTGTGATCGTATCTTTCTTTCAAATTTTTCCACAACTCAAGTGGATCTTTGATAGTGAGATATTCATTTTTGAGGCTCTCATATAGGTGTCAATGAAGGAAGATTAAATATCGTGCCTTGTCCATCCTTGATGAGTTATTCCCCTCTTTGATTGTCTCAAGGAGATTTATTGACTCCTAGTGCATCTCAATGTCTATCGTCCAAGGCATATAGTTGTTTTCACTGATCTCGAGTGGACTAAATTCAAGCTTCACAAGATTTTACATGATTATGATAACTAATAGGGATAATAAAATAATTCATTCGATTTAATTCAAAATACAGCAAAAAATAAAGAGTAATACATGATTACGATCATCAATGAAGAAGAACAAAATTCTTCCTGGTGAAACATCTACGGTGAGAATTGTAACATGTAATACAAAAATAATTATAGCGACAAAGACAAATATTAGTCTATCAGCAAATTCAATGAAAATATGAGGTAGAAGAGAGGATTTGGTTTTGTATCATTTTATGTCTTCGCATTTTTAGTGTAAAATATAGCAGTTTGTAGCCGTTATATTACCGCTAGACATATAGCCATTATATATTAATTAATTGCAATTAAATGTTAAGAGTAGATTAGCTATGTAATGTCATCAAATAAAATGTAAAAATAGACAAACATATTAGAGACATAATTAATTGCTGAAATATTAAAATGAAACAGTTACAGATTTGGTTAAATGTAGTTCACACCATTTCACTATAAGGTGGCAGAGCCTCCTGTAAATAGAATTATGGTGTTATGTATTTACAAAGTTAATAAATCATATCACATTACCATAAGGTGGCAACGCCTCCTGTATATAGTAATATGGTGTTATGTGGTTAGAAAGTTAGTGTGTTATGTAGTTAGAAAGTTAGTGGTGTTATGAAGTTGCAAAGTTATCAATCACATCCCATTACCATAAGGTGGTAAAGCCTCTTGTATATAGTAATATGATGTTATGAAACAATAATAACAATCATTAAAGTTTTAGTGCTTTATAACAATCATAAGGGTTTTAGTGCATAATAACAGTCATAAAGTTTTTAGTGCACGGTTTATTATACTAGTGTTATGAACTTACTTGATGTAGACGGAGAGTGATCGTACTGATAACGTATTGTAAATATCACTAATTTTCTACTGATTAGTTAAGAAAGTAGTAAGGAACTTGGTGTTGTGAATAAGAATGAGAGAATGGAGAAGAAGATAAGATGAGAAGAAGTGAGAAATGAGAGAATGAGAGCTCTGTATTCTCTTCATCCTCTTAGGGGGTATTTATAGAAAATTTTTAGGGGTAATGACATAGTATTCCCCAACGGTAATTAAATAGTGATATAATTAATTATCACAAATCTAGCTTATTGCTAATGAGCATCTCATTATTTATAACAATCTATTTAATATTTCTATATTTATGCAAGAATAACAAAAATCATGTATTTTGGAGCAATGGATTATAGGGTATCACAATTTTGGGTCATAGTGTAATTTTTCAATAAGCGTTCAACCCTTATTTGACTTTTTATGCATAAACACTAATGAAATGTTTGGCTTAACAAATCAATGGTCAACCCTTATTTGAATTTTCATAGATGAACACTGATGAAAATGTTTGACCTTAACTAATGATCGGTTCACCCTTATTTGACTTTCCGCATATGAACCATAATGAAAATGTTTGATTTGAACTAATTAACACTAAAAATAGGTTTGACCTTAATTAATCAATGGAAAATTATTAATTACTTAATATTATAAATACTAATGAATGGTCGTAAATTTAACTAATAAAATGCCAACCCTAAATTGATTAATCATACTTGAAAACTATTTTTTTATCTTTATACGTTTATGTAAGTATAAGCAACAATATAAATTTGTTATAATTCCAATTACAAATATAATAATAATAAATTTTTATTAGTGAGATATTTTTAAAATTTTAATTTATAAAAAAAATTAAAATAGAATTTTATTTTTACAACATTTTAAATATAAATTCATGGTATGGTATTTCATCCTACTTAGTTTTTAAGCCCAATCCAGCCCAAAAACATGTACAATCCCTATCCCTATAAATAAAATGAAACCCTAATCCATCCCTTACTACTTCAGACAACCTCTCCTTCTTACACCCCTTCGCCGTCGGTCGGACATCATCCACCTACACCCCCGATCGGAGCCCTGAGACCGACGCCACCATTACCGATTCGAGCCCTAAGAGACCGACGCTACCACCATCGAGGGCTCGTCGCCACCGACCGCGCCTCATTACCACTGAGCAGCGCAGAACATCCACCGACCGACGTGACTCCTCCGTCTCCACCACTGCGAAGATCCAATCTACCCTGTCTCGCCAGAGGTCCGCTCTGCCCTGTCTCACCAGAGGTCCGCTCTGCCCTGTCTCGCCAAAGGTCAACTTTGTCCTATCTCGCAGGATATCCGCCCTGTCTCGCCGGAGGCCCGCTTTTGCCGGAGGTCTGCTGCTCAAGAATTCAAAACCCTTTGTTCGCCGGTGATTCTGTTATAGTTTTGTGATATAAATGTATTTTGTGTTTGTTTGTAATTTCTCTTATTTTGGTTGTAATTTCTCTTAGGTCCGCTCTCTTGTTTTTGTTGTAATTTCTCGTGTTGGTGTTGTGCACTATTCAGGCTGGAGTCTTGGCGGAAAATTCTTGTTAGACTTCGGTAGTTTTTTTAAAATTTTGAAATATAATGTGTGATGTCACACTAGCACCAATGAATTTATTCACCCCAGTTCTAAATTTACTGGGTTTGAAAATTTCGATGCGACCCCGCATGGATGTCGCTAGATACCAATATTTACCTCAGTTATTTTCCAAAAAACCTGAGGTAAAAAATACGAATCGAGGTAAAAATGTAATTTTTACTCCGGCCACGTTTACCTCGGTTTTTTTGGACTAAAAACTGAGTTTAAAACCCCTCCAGAACCGAGGTAAAAGGTGTCGTCTCTTGTAGTGTTAATTGATGATTAGGTCTAATTGTTTTTCATGAATCATGGGTTTTTATGTAATTTTAGATACAATGAACTTCTGGGTTGTGGTTATATGAGTTATCCAATTTGTTACATGAATTTTGGTTTTTTTTATGTTTTGTCCGTCCTATTGTTGTTTATGAATTTCTGGGTTTCATGTTCTAGCTGGTGAATTAATTCTCACCAGCCGAATATTATTATTGATCGCCTATTTAATAACACTGGTTCCAACCAGACAACCAGTGCCCTATCTTAGAACCGGTTCTCTTTTATTTACACCAAAAAACTTAGCACCTGTATTGATTACCGGTGCTTTAAATATACATTTCACCACCACCCTATTTAGGCAGCAATATTTAAAGGGGTCAAAATACCTATGCTTATGTGATGAAATACCATACCTATGTACCTGTCCTATAGTAGTGAAATAATTAAACAAAGTGCACCATACACCAGCTAATTAGTTGATATCAAGAATGGTTTTTAATTATAATTTATAACGAGTACAAAAAGTTGTTTTAATTTTGTATTTGTCGTTCAACTATATTTCTTTAACATGCATATACAATAAAAGATATTGTGATCTAAGTTTTTTAAATTAATGTTGGTTGAGCTTAATTGCAAGACAATATTGTTACCCCCGATAAGTGTCATTGCCACAAAGATGTACCAAAAGAGCAAAGGAAAACAAGACAATCAACCATGCATACTGGCTTGATTAGGTTTAACAAACACAAACAAAATGCCAAACTTATTATCTGATGGTACAAAACTTAAGACTTGGTCTCAAACTCAACACTTGTGATAAGCTGAAAGAGAGAATATACACGGCTTGCACGAAATCAATTTTTCTCATTTTTAATTAATTATTTTAATTATAAGCCAAAAATCATCCACCATATTGCCGTCATAAGCCGGCTGATGTTTAACCATATGTCAATTATCAATTTCGCACAATTAGTATAAATGGTGGCGTGAACCAGAACTTTATTACATCAACAACTTCAAAATCAACAGAAAGAAGAAAAACCTTTTTGAGGATTTGTGATTATTTTAGAATGGCATCCAAGTACTTGTTTATGGCGGTTGCAATGGTGGCTACCATTGTTGCTCCCGCGATTGCCAAGGAGATTGTGGTCGGAGACGATAAAGGCTGGACTCTGAACTTCGACTACAAAACCTGGGCTGAAGGCAAACAATTTTTCGTTGGTGATACGTTAGGTATACTTTGCCTTTTGAAATAGACTCTTCTTTTATATACATAATTTATTTTGATTTTTAGTACAAAATGTTGTATTCCGAGATGCCTCACAATTTTTATAACTAATATAATCAACTGTTTATATTTTAAATTTATAAAAATTGATATTAAGAAAATAGATGTGATAATAATTAATACATCTGCTTCTGTGCACGACAGTGTTCAACTACCCGGCCGGAAAACACAATGTGGTGAAGGTGAATGGGACTGATTTCCAGCTGTGTGCTACGCCACTAACACCAACACTCTTAAACTCCGGTAATGACAAGATCCCACTCGCGACTCCCGGAAGGAAGTGGTACATTTGCAGCGTCTCTACCCACTGTGTTGACGGGCCAATGAAGCTGTTCATCAACGTGTGGCCAGTTGGATATGCACCCGCCCCCAGTCCCACTGCCGGCAGCTCTGCAGCCTTCGGAATTGCTCCTGCTGCCTCCTTCTTGATGGCTACGCTAGTTTCCTCGGTTGCTTTAGCCATGGCTTAATTTTGATTTATTTTTTAAAAATATTTCTATTTATTATCGTTTGAGTTTCGGAAGAACTTTTTATCATTTTGATTATTCGTTTGCAGATGTATACGTAACTCATTTATTGTCGAATAAATGGTGATCATAATACTGTTATTTTCAGTCGAGCCTACCTATATATTAAAAATAAATTTTTTATACATATACACACACACACACTTTCATAGGGATTTTTACATTTTTAACCTTAATTTTTAAGCTCAAAGAGCTAATATAACCTTGCAAAATGAAAAAATGTTAAAATTGCCCTAATTTTATGACGAATTGTGTAGCTCTAATATTTTGGTCTAACTATGGCATTGGCCGAAGGAATTGGCCGTTCACCGAATCTGAAATGTTAAAAATACACTTGACCATTACTTTGTCAAACCTCCCTTACCCTAGTCACCGCCCACCACCATCCCACCACCGCAAAATTGCTGATGTCATATGGTACCTCTGCTCACCTCCGTCTCTCCACCGTAGCCCATTGCCAGAGTGGCATCACACTGTCGACACCTCCGTTCCAAAATCTTCAAGCAGAGTTGCAGCACAACGCCTCCCATCGTTGCATCCCACTCCCTCCCGCCCTCTTCTCTGCTGCCGTCACGACCATCCAAACCCGTAGGAAAAAAAGACAATTAGCACAGTCGTGACCCGACTCCCCGCTCGAATAGGGATAATCATGGGTCTAGGACCCAACCCACACTCATCCCATCGGGTCATTTTCCGGGTATGGGTCTAGATTTTAAAAAATGGGTCTAGGTCCGGATCTAAAATATTAAGACCCAGACTCGATTGAGACCCAATCCGTAGGCCCATATTACCCTAACTATATATATATATATTCCATCTATCCCAGACCAAGCTGCAATTTACTCTTTGACAAGTCAACACTGTCAAACTTTGACCACGTATTTGAATAGATATATGAACAATAATATTATCATATGTGATATTGTTTGATTCGTCGTAATAAGTAGTTTCCAAATACTAACTTTTTATGTATTTTTAGTATGCTTAGTTAAAGATATTAACAGACAAACATGTTTTTGATGACCGTGAAAAAAAATTCAATGTAGCTTGGTATGGGACAGAGGGAGTATTATTTATCCTAATTTCAGAATTCCTTTCATGTTTTCTTTGTATTTTTTGTTTTTAATTAAACAAATGATGTGTATTGTATATTTTTTAAAAGAATTAATTCATGTCCATATTGAACATGAATTATTTTTATTTAAGATAACATAAATTTTATTTAGAGGAAAAAAGAGAAAAAGTCTTAGGAAAGTCGGTCTTTCCATAAACTTATGGAAAGTCACAATGGCTTTTACCTTAAATGTTTTAATTTTTTTTCAAATTAAAATATTTTATTTTAAAAGATAAAATAAATAATAATCTGTATTTGAATGTGAAAATATAAAAGTTTATAATGTAACAAAATATTTTCAAAATTTCTATATTTAGTATGTAATTTAACAAATGAAGTGTATAAGTCAAAAAATAAGTGGGATGTACTTAAGCTTATGAGCATGCTGTCTATCAGGAGACTCATTTATAAAATAGAAAGTTAGACCCATTTAGGACCTAAGACCAAGTGCAGTGGTAGAAACCGCTACTGGTTTCTTACCAATTAAATATATCATTTCTCTCATTCTTTTTCTTCCACCTAACCTTAAGAAACCATTTAAGAAACCAAAATTTTTTCGCCACAATGGTAAGAAATTACTCTTTACTATTTATGGATCCCGAGTGAAATTTAGTTTTACCACTTTTTCTAGTACTTACTAGTGTGTTCCAACATGACTAATCTACCCAAGTGCATAATAATGTAAAACGTAAAGGACACATGACTTAGTTACGCAGTTCGGTGTAATCCACCTACATTTGCGGGGCCTGGCCCAGTTCAGAATGAATCCACTAATTAGAAAGATATAGTACAGAGTACAGTTTACAAAATACTTATCTTTACTAACTATATTGTGTGAATTCTGCTAGCTCCCCTAGCTACCGATCCGCCTTGATCAGACTCCCTCTGACCTCGAACTCCATCGACGCTGGATCTCCTCCTCCCGAGGAATTAAGGTTTCTGATTCTGAACTTTGTGCGGCAGGTCAGGTATGTTGGAACACAGTAGTCTGACTCTTTGCAATTCTCGAAAGTCTCAAAAATCTGTATGCAGATTTTTGCTCTGTTAAATCCGTGAGTATGCAGCCGTGTTTGTCCCAATTTATATCCATGAACATATTTGAATACTCCTTGATTATCTCCACAATATTCCTATTCCAAATCTGTTTCTTGAAGCATATCCAAATCCCATAAATAAAGGGATTTACCTTATATCAAACGATCCCACATATTCGAATATATCATCTCGTTATAAGTAGCGATTTTCCATAAATCAATTATGCTTCACCCGCCTGATATACATAGCCAAATATGCGACTTCCATAAGTTATAAAATACTCCAATATTTCGGCTTTGATTTCCATAAAACCTTGGCTTGAATATTCGCATCAGCATGTTCCAACATGGAATGTTTTCTTGTTCACAAAATTGCCAATCAAATATTCACTTGCAAATCCCTTGACTTTACAATCTCCCCCTTTGGCATTTTTGTGGACCCATAATATTTTGGACATGTAATTCCAACGAAAACTTCCAGCATCAATATCATAAGCTTGCATCAAAAATAGCAGAATAATGATCAACATAATGCCAGAATTCTCTTAAGCATGAAAACCAAAAACCAGAATCCAGAAATCCAGGTCATCCAAAACATACAATCAAAATTACAGCCATATTGAATAAAACATTCAAATTTAAAACCATCATCCAAAATCACTCCCCCTGGGACCACACATATGGCCAAAGACAACATCAAAATCATCAAAAAATAACAGCAACTAGCAGCAATCAGTAATGCTCCCTCTGCATTAGTCATAAAAATCAATCTTCCAATCGGGACTTCTCTACCTCCAAAGCAGCCATTTGTATACCTATAGCACGAAGTCGGGCATTCAGAACCATCAGCCTAGCCTCCTTTTTTGCTGCTGATGAAGAAGTCGATCCAGATGGTTTCCACGGAAGATCCTGCACATGCCTTAGCCCGAACGTCTTCTTGTTGGGGCTCAGAAACTCTGTATCAATCACAACATCCGAGGCCTTCCCTTTTACTTTTGCACTCTTTGCCAGTGCAGAGATCAGAGCAGGGTAAATGATGGCATCATTGACCTTGGGAGCAGTGCTTGTCTGACTAAATGCTGCTGAATAAGTAGTCCAAGGTTAACATCCTTTGGGTGTTCCAACACAGTATAGCAGTTTAGCCATTTCCCTTGTCAAGGCTGTGGTATTAGTAGAGGGCAACTAACAATGTACAGCCACCTGATATAATCCAAAGAATCTTGAAGACAAGCAGGATGCTTGTGAATATCCAGTTGCTGGCCATTCAACCTTATACCCACCAGAGATAACTGCTAGTATTTCATTATCAGACACTCCCAGGTCTTCAGGAAAAACTCCCCCTGTCTCAGGCATCTTAAGACCCAGCAATTTGTTAATCCTAGTAGCAGAAATATCTATGATCTTCCCCCGTACATATACCTTACCATACCATGGGGAGTTTATCTCCAAATTACCAGTCATAAGGTTGGAATATACGTCAAGTACCACCTGCCTGTTGTACTGTAGCTGGACCTTGGCTGCAGTAGTCATGCCAATCACCTTTAGATAATCTGAGAAACCACTCTCCTTATAGGCTTTTAAATCCAAAGGCCTTTCTGCTATAAACTTCTTCTCAGAGAAAAAAATCTCCCATCTCTTCACCTTTTTCATCATAATATACAGCAGAATACGCCTTGCTGACAGAGGGGGGAGGTAAAACTTTCTTTTCCTTGCTGTCATTCCTTCTCTTGCTCATCTTTGCTTGAGCAGAAGCCTCAGCATTGATGGGCTTCCTCTTTCTTTTAGCCAACTGAAAGAATTCATCAAGCACTTCTTCGCTTGAGTATGCAACATCAGGAATGTCCTGTGTTGGAACATTCTCTGAGCCTCCAGCTTCATCCTCCTTCTCAGAATCTTTTTCATACATCTCATCTTGATCCATGTCCTTTGGTTCAGTCATATCTTCATCAGATTCCACATCACATTCATACATATCATTTTAGTCTTGACCTCCCAGATCAGTATCAGACTCTATATCCATAGAATTTGCATGTCCACACTGTTGTGTTGGAACACAGACCTCCTCATCATTGTCTGACAGTTCGATTATCACAAGTTTCTTGAATTCTTCCATCCTTTTATCAGCAGTTGATTCATAAGCACTCACATGTAACCTATCTCCATACTTCACAATCTCCCTTCCAGCAGCTTCTTCCTCACTAATCTCCCTTAACCATACATAGCTTCGCTGAGACATGCGACAGAAAATATGGAATTTATCCTTTCCCTTTCCCCTGAGCCTACCATACATCCCCCTAAGATATCTAACTTTCTTGGTTTCTATGTCCCAAACATCCTCAAAATGACCAGAGACAATTTCTTCAATTTTAACATGTAAGAATTCCATATCCTTCTTTATACTTCTGATTTTGGTTAGGTTTACAAAATAACGATTTGCTTCTAACCATTCAAATATCTCATCAACAGTTCTGAACTCCATACCCATAATTTTTAGAGGACGAGGATCAGGACCAGTTACCTTTCCATATCGACCTTTCCTTTTGGTTCCGAGGTGTTCTTCCTGAATGTCACTATTTTCACCTGAATCCAGAGTCTCTGCATTCTTCACACCATCATCAGTTACCTCTGCTTTGACATTCTTCTTAGGCAAGAGTTTGGCATCAACTTCTTCTGCATTGGTTTCACCTTTGTCAGACAGATTTGACTCCACAATGTCCGTCCTCTGTTCCTCTTCCATGACTTCTGAGGATTGATTAACCTCCAGAACCCTTTCTTCTCGTGTGGGGATGATCGGGCTGGAAGCCATTTTTCCGGCAGGGATTCGGAGAGTAAGGATTTCGACGATGATTTTCAAGATAAATTCGAGAGGAAGTTGAGACTAACGGAGAGAGAGATTTTGGAATGTGTTTAGCCAACATAGAACCCTAAACCAACTCTTCAACTCACCTCCTCTATTCTCGCGAAACTCCTTTTTAGATTTCCCAAGGCTTGTAATGATGGCACTTTCACCTCTTGTCAAATCAAGTTGTCATGCCACAATTAACTTCCAACACACCATACTAACCATCTCTTATTTTTGTACACCTTTCTTCCTTCCATTTTTTTTGTTCTTTTCCGATTTTGCTAAACGAAAATAACCGAAAGAAATATTTACAAGAAATAATAATTACGGTAAAAATTACCTCAGATTTGACAAACACCTAAGTGTTGTCGAATGCTTTCAAAAGTGGTGGCATCCAACGTCTTTGTAAATATATCAGCAAATTGCTCGTGTGTTGGAACATAGACTACTTCCACTTCCTTCCTTTCAACCAGATTTCTTTATAAAGTGATGTCGTATGTCAATATGTTTGGTTCTTGAGTAATGAACTGGATTCTTCGAAATATCAATAGCACTTGTGTTGTCACATAAAATCTTCAAGGAGCCTTGATGGATTCCATAATCTCTCAGCATTTGTTTCATCCATAATAATTGTGAACAATAACTCCCTGCTGCAAGATACTCCGCTTCTGCAGCAGATTGAGAGATTGAGTTCTGTTTCTTGCTATACCAAGACACCAAATTTGTTCCAATAAGGAAACATCCACCTGTGGTACTTTTTCAATCATCAGCATTACCAGCCCAATCAGAATCACTGTACCCTATCAACTCTGAATCTTGATTCTTAGAATACAAAACACCATACTCCGAAGTCTCACTTACATATCGAATAACTCTTTTGACTGCAGTAAGATGAGATTCCTTAGGATCAGCTTGACATCTTGAACATATTCCAACACTGAAACATATATCTGGTCTGCTTGCAGTGAGATACAATAGACTTCCAATCATGCTTCTATATAACTTTTGATCGACCGGAACTCCTTTTTCATCCTTTACCAATTTATCAGAAACACCCATTGGGGTTAGAACTGCTCGAGCATTACTCAGACCGAACTTCTTAACTAGATTCAAGGCATACTTACTTTGATTTATGAATAAACCGTTCCCTCCTTGCTTGACTTGCAATCCCAGAAAGTAAGTGAGTTCTCCAACCATGCTCATTTCGAATTCAGCTTGCATAATGGTAAGAAAATCCTATACCATAGATGGTGAAGTAGAACTAAATACTATATCATCCACATAAATTTGAGCAATTAAAAACGTTGATGCCTTGTCAAGTACGAACAACGTGCGATCTACTCCCCTTTGATGATAACCATTCTGAAGAAGAAAGGTAGTAAGTCGTTCATACCATGCCCTCGGTGCTTGCTTTAGTCCATATAAAGCCTTCTTAAGGCAATATACATGATGTGGATAATGAGGATCTTGAAATCCTTTAGGTTGCTCCACATATACTTCTTCATTCACCACTCCATTTAGAAAAGCACTTTTGACATCCATTTGATACAAAGTAAAATTCATAGAGCAGGCAATAGCTAGTAAAATCCGAATAAATTCTAACCTGGCAACAGGCGCGAATGTTTCGTCGAAGTCGACACCTTCCACTTGTGTATAACCTTGAGCAACAAGTCTGGCTTTGTTTCGAGTGATTAAACCATCTGCATCTGATTTATTCTTAAAGATCCACTTTGTACCAATGACATTGATGCCTTTAGGGCGAGGAGTAAGGTACAAAACATCATTCCGTGTAAACTGACCAAGTTCATCTTGCATTACAGCAATCCAATACTCATCACGTAAGGCTTCTTTGTAGTTCTTGGGTTCAATGAGGGAGACAAAATAGTGCAACCCAGCTAGCCTACGATAATCCACTCGAGGAACTGATCGAGTACTTCTCATGGTGGATTCCGATTTGTCCTGTGTTGGAACATGGACGTGAGTTGCGGGGAACAGTGTTCCAACATGGTCAGCTTCGAAAGAGTTAGGATTCTTTTGCTCAGTTGTTCCAGCACGTTGGTGAAGGTCAAATTCGACTGATGGATCTGCCTCGTCTGAGTTTCGAGACTGTGTTGGAACATGAGTGTTGCTAGGTTCTTCCTCTACACATTCTGGTTGTTGTTCCTTCTCTGAATCATTCACAATAACATTTATGGATTCCATGAGAGTATTGGTTTGATGATTAAAAACTCTATAGGCATGGCTGTTGATGGAATACCTGAGAAAAACTCCTGTATCACTCGGATTATCAAATTTTGCCAATTGTTCCCTATCTCTGAGAATATAGCATGTTCTCCCGAACACATGAAAATATGAAACATTTGGTTTCCTGCCCTTCCAAATCTCGTAGGATGTCTTGCTGGTGAATGGTCGAAGATACACTCTATTGATTGTATAACATGCTATATTAATTGCTTCTTCCCACCATTTCTTGTGAATATCTTTTTCTGCCAACATAACTCGAGCCATCTCCTACAAGGTTCTGTTCTTACGTTCTACAATACCATTCTGCTGAGGAGTGATGGGAGCCAAAAATTCATGCTAGATTCCAAGCTCATCACAGAAGTCACTGAATTGTACATTCTCAAATTCTCTACCATGATCACTTCGAATTCGAATTATCTTTCCTTCTAAACTTCCTTTTTCAGTTTGTAACTTCACTACAAGGCTTCTAAATACTTCTAACGTATCAGATTTTTCTTTCAAAAAAGCTACCCATGTAAATCTGGAGAAACCATCAACACATACAAAGATATATTTTTTCCCACCTATACTAGGTGTATTGACTGGACCCATCAAATCCATATGCAATAATTCCAGATTTCTAGATGTAGCAATATACTGGACTGAAGAGTGAGGAGATCGAATTTGTTTACCTTGTTGACATGGTCCACATAAAATTCCTTCCTTGCTGGTTAAGGTAGGCATTCCTCGTACAGCTTTCTCATTTGTGATTTTCACCAATGTTTTGTAATTGATATGGCCGAGCTTCCTGTGCCACAGAACCCCTTCATCTTGCTTCAAAATCATGCACCGTACTCCTTGTTCCAGTAGATAGCAATTGTCTGTGGATCTTATTCCTGAAAGAACCGTGTTTTCTCCATGCTTTACTATACATTTATCCTTCTGAAATTCCACCACCATGTTGTCGTCACACAGCTGGCTTATACTTAACAAGTTTTCCTTTATATTTTCAACAAACAATACACTTGTGAATACTGGAAATCCTTCAATTTTCAGTTTGCCTTTTCCAATTACTCTGCTTTTCTTTCCATCACCAAAGGTTACATATCCGTTATCATATGGAGTAATGTTCATGAGATATTCTGGAGTGCCAGTCATGTGGCAAGAACAGCCACTATCGAAGTACCACGAATCTCTGGAATAGGCTATGAGAGAAGTGTGTGCAACCAGACATGAGTTAGATCGTTTAACAATCCATACTTTTCTGATCGATTTTACTGTATGAATATTGCCTATGCTGGAACATGACAGAGGTTGTTGTCCTGTCATTTGATCTCTGATCAGTCTTCTGCAATGTTTTTCAGCATATCCTTGATACATACAGTATCTACAAATGATTGGCTTTCTTTGATGAGGCATCCCATACTTCTGTTTCACTTCTCGGATCTTATCCTTGAGGGTTACGGGTTTTTCATGCGATTCATTCTTGGGTTCTTTCCCGTATCCAATCCCGTGTCGATCACCAAAGTTTCTTCCCATATCCAGAATATCATCAAGCTTTGCCTTTCCAGAATTTAATTTAAATATAGTTGCTTCAGACATCTCAGCCCTCTTGACTGCTGCTATCAGTTTACCATTTAGTTCTTCATTACTCTTTTCGAGTTCTGCAATTGTGAATCGATATTCTCTTTCTCTTTCAATTAACTTCCTTTTTTCTTCGTTCAGCTCTTTGTTCGTGTCGGCTACATGAACCCACATGAACCCACATAGCATACATTTTTTCATAGGTGTTGTAGATTTCTTCATCACTTAAAGACAAATCTTCATCTTCGTTGCTGTGTGCATCGTTCAGATCTATGTTGGAACATACAGCTTTACCTTTGTTCAGTGTGTTTGAACATTGATCCTCTGATGTATCATGAACCTTTACTCCAAAAGCTACGTAGTTACTGGTAAATTCATCTTCGTCCTTCTCATTATCTTCATCTTCACTCCAAGAGGTGACATATGATTTTCCTTGTTTCTTGCGAGTGTTAGCTCATTCACCCTGAATATGACCATATCCTTCACATTCTCTGCATTGAATTCGTCCAGGCTGTTTTGGTTCGTTGTTTTGATTTCTTCCGAACTGTAGATTCACTTGTTCAAATCTCATTCCACGATTATTACTCGAGTCTTGTTGTCTTTGCCTATTTTCGCCAAACCTGTCCTGAGATTTCTTGTTGACCACCTTCTTTAGCATTCTCGAGAAATTCTTTGTGATAAGTGCAAGTTTTTCAATCTCATCATCGCTGTCAGACTCATGATTGTCCTTAGCTGGAGACACTTTGAACGCCAATTCCTTAGAGACTCTTTTTGTAGCTTGCTGGAATGTTATCTCATATGTCTGTAACGAACCCATCAGTTCATCTAGGCTCATGGTGGCTACGTCTCTTGCTTCCTCTATTGCTGCTACTGTCATTGCAAACCTTTTGGGAAGAGATCTCAAGGTCTTTTTCACCAACTTAGTTTCTTTGTACACCTTTCCGAGTTGATAAGCCATGTTAGAGATGTCCTTGAGTTTTCCATTGAATGTATCAATAGTGTCGTCCTCCTCCATTTTGAGTTCTTCGAACTTAGTAGCCAGCATCTATAGTTTCAATTCACGCACTCGACTGATTCCTTCGTGAACAGTCTGTAGAATATCCCATGCTTTCTTTGCTTGGTGACATGTAGATATAAGCGTGAACTGATTTTCATCAACTACAGTGAAGATTGCATTAATGTCTTAGAATTCGCCAGAGATTCTTTCAGGTCATCTGGAGTCCATCTAGCTTTGTCTTTGGGTTTTTGCTTCCTTTGACTTGACTCTCCTTCTACCGCCTTAGAAATTGTATCAGCATCATCTGTAGGATGATTCCATTCATTCTCAACATAAAACCATGCTAGTTCATCCAGTGAATTGATGAAGACCCTCATGCGTGCCTTCCAATAGTTGTAGTTGTTGCCTTCTAGCAGGGGAGGTCGAGAAACTGAAGCTCCTTCTCTTGTCGTCATGGTAAAACTGGATCTCACTTTCCTTGAAACAACCAAGGGAATAATAAGTGACCAAGCTCTGATACCAAGTGAAATTTAGTTTTACCACTTTTTCTAGTACTTTACTAGTGTGTTCCAACATGACTAATCTAACCAAGTGCATAATAACGTAAAACGTAAAAGACACATGACTTGGTTACGCAGTTCGGTGTAATCCACCTACATCTGCAGGGCCTGACCCAGTTCAGAATGAATCCACTAATTAGAAAGATATAGTACAGAGTACAGTTTACAAAATACTTATCTTTACTAACTATATTGTGTGAATTCTGCTAGCTCCCCTAGCTACCGATCCGCCTTGATCAGACTCCCTCTGACCTCGAACTCCGTCGACGCTGGATCTCCTCCTCCCGAGGAATTAAGGTTTCTGATTATGAACTTTGTGCGGCAGGTCAGGTATGTTGGAACACAGTAGTCTGACTCTTTGCAATTCTCGAAAGTCTTAAAAATCTGTATGCGGATTTTTGCTCTGTTAAATCCGTGAGTATGCAGCCGTGTTTGTCCCAATTTACATCAATGAACAGATTGGAATACTCCTTGATTATCTCCATAATATTCCTATTCCAAATCTGCTTGTTGAAGCATATCCAAATCCCATAAATAAAGGGATTTACCTTATATCAATCTATCCCATATATTCGAATATATCATCTCCTTATAAGTAAGGATTTTCCATAAATCAATTATGCTTCACACGCCTGATATACATAGCCAAATATGTGACTTCCATAAGTTATAAAATACTCCAATATTTTGGCTTTGATTTCCATAAAACCTTGGCTTGAATATTCTGCATCAGCATGTTCCAACATGGAATGTTTTCTTGTTCACAAAATTGCCAATCAAATATTTACTTGCAAATCCCTTGACTTTACACCATTTAATTTTCACTATCCTACTCACTGATTTTTTACATTTAATTTAAATAACTTAATTCACCAAAATATGTTAAATGTAAAATTTAATAATACATTTTCATTTTAAAATTAATTTCGCTTTGTTTTAAAAACTCATTAAGTATTTTGTGAATAATTATTTTTCCAAATTTATAAAAAAAATTATGGATTTATAAATTAATTTACAAATTCTAAAATAAAGTTTACAAATTTAAAAAATCTAGATTTTTTTTTTTTTAAAAAGAAAGGTTGGGACACGTGGCCCAATTAGAGGGTGTCATATGTCCCTCCATTTTACAAAAAAAAAAGAGAGCATCATTGAGTGGGACACGTGGGCCAATGCATGGATGCCACGTGTCCCATTTGGGGACAAAAAAAGGGGCAGCATCTAGCGGCCCCATGCCCATGTGCGTGTTTGCACACAACTGGTTTCCAAACTGGTTCCCTCTGTAGTAACTATGGGTCTGTTTCTTGTTAAGAAACCTTCTTAGAAACTACCACTATGAGTGTTTTTAATTTCTAGAGCGATTTTTAAAATTTAAGAAACCACCGTTGTCTTTGCTCTAAGACCCATTCAGACCCATCGAATTTTGCTATGAGTCTAAAATTTTCAAACACTGCAGATCTGGGTCAGGTATGAATCTAACTAAAAAAATTTTATGGTCTTATATGAGTCTTATTAGACTCAACCCAGACCCGATCCATGAACATCCCTACGCTTGAATGCCTCTCTCTTGGACAATGGGACGGATGGATGGGCCCTTTATTCAACTGAATCTGGGTTTTGAAATGGTTTAATACGCTCGTGGGTATCAAAACACCCAGCAATCAACGAAGATGTAAGCAGAGGTGGTCACAGAAGGTGCCGGACGGCGACAAGAAAGGAGTTTCTGGGATTGATTTGAGCCTAATCTCTAGGGCGTTCTATTTCTTTGGTTTTTTAATTCTTTCGTTTCCATTCTTGTTTTTTTTATTTTCTTCTCTGTTTTTCTTGTTTGAGATTGTCTCAGGTTAGGCAGCATAAATTTTAAGCAGGGACCTTTATACAATTCTAACTCTATTCTAGTTGTAGAGATCTATCTCTAATAATTTAACATATATACATCTTTAATTTTTTTCAAGGAGCTATTGCCAATATTTTTCCGATGACTTTTCTCCAATTTATTCCCATCATTTCCCCCCTGCTGTAATCTGCAAAAAAACTTCAAAAAAATTATTTAAAAGATACCTATATCTAATAATTTAAAGGCAGGGGCTTTTATACAATTCTAACTCTATTCTAGTTTTAGAGACCTATCTCTAATAATTTAACAGATACCTATCTCTAATTTTTTTTAGGGAGCTATCGTTAATATTTTTCCAAGGACTTTTCTCCAATTTATTCCCATCATTTCCCCCCAGCTGCAATCTGTAAAAAACTTCAAAAAAATTATTTAAAAGATATTTAAAAAATGCAAAAAATCAATATGATCATCGAACTAAAAATCATAAACATCAGCTACAACTAGCAAAACATCAACTAGAAAATCACAAGACATCGACCAAAAAATTTCTAGAAAAAAAAAATAAATAATTAAATAAAATTCAACAAAAAATGAAAAACCATCGACTACAACTAACAAAACATGAACTGAATATCATAAACATCATTAACTAAAAATCATGCAAACGTCAACAAAGCTTAAATTACTCCAAAAAACTACTAACATCAACCTATATCATTCAAAAGCTAAAAACACCAGTTCACATCACCTAAACTTCACCAAAAAATGAAAAAAGTCAACATAAGTGAAAAAAACACTACAAAACATCAACCTATCCCAAAAACAAGCTACAACCATCAACTCCTATCACCTAAAACAAACTTGAAAAATGGAAAAACATCAATATGAGAGAAAAAAAAGCTAAAAATATCAACACATATAACCCCAAAAAAAACTACAAAGCTTTGACTCATATCAACTAAAACTCACCTTAAAAATGAAAAACAAAAACATGAGAGGAAAAAACTAAACCCATTAATAAAAAAGCTACGGTACCTGTAGAATATAAAGTCTTCACTCTAAAAATGATAAAACATTAACAAATTTTTTTAAATTATAAAAAACTATAAATATCAACCTATATCACTCAAAAGCTACAAACATCAACGCCACTAGTAGAGAAGGGCCATTATAGGCAGTGTTAGAAGGCAGTTCCATCGGAACTGCTTTTCATTGAGGCCAGAAAGAGGTTCCGAGTTTGGAGGCACCTCCTATGTCACCTTTTCCATTTTAAAGACTGTTTTGAAATTAATTAAAGGTGGTTCAACCTTTAATGACGATTGATTAAAGGTTGTTCTGCCTTGTAGAGCTTCCTTTAATTAGGATTCGAAAGTGTTATCCCAAGTCACATTTTTATTTAAAAGGCGGTTCGAAATGTGCTCATGTTTTGGCCCAATATGCTGAACCCATACTTAGTCTTTTACTTCATCTCCTTACTTTCTCCAGCCTCTAGCCCTTCATATCCACCTCACAAATTTCATCTCTATACTAGGGTTTTACTTAATCTCTTTACTTCCCCCCCAGCCCCCCCACAGCCACCTCCACTCTACCGCTGCCCCACAACTCTGTCGCCTCTTCCCCTCTCCGGTACCTCACACATCCACTGTTGCAGCCCCTCCTCCGCCATTCAGCCCTACCTCCGTCGTTCAGCCCTACCTCCGTCGTTCAGCCCTACCTCCGTTGTTCAACCCTGCATCCACCGTTCAGCCCCACCTCTGCTCGCTCCAGCCCTGCCTCCGCTCGCTCCAGCCCTGCCTCCGCTCGCTCCAGCCCTGCCTCCGCCACTCGATTGTATATATCTCCCACTTTAGTTGTTGTTTTTCAATTTTATTAGGGTTTGGATCTATTTTGATTGTATATCACGTTTTCATTTTGGATCCATAGTTCTTTGCAGCCAAAAAATTTAGGTTTCGGGCAGCTATTTTTTTGGAAGGTCAGAAAGAGGTTCCAAGTTCATAACCTATTTAGGACCCTATTAAAGGTGGTTATTTGAATCGCCTTTGATCGAAATCATCGAAGGTGATTATTTGAACCGCCTTGGATCAAAATCGATCAAAGGAGAAACCAGAGAAGGCACTTTGAAAGTGCCTTCAGTTGTCATATATAACCGCCTTTAATAACCCATTCATCCACTAGTGTCCTAACACCTAAACCTCACCCTGAAAAAGAAAAAACTTCAACATGAGAAAAAAGACATTTCCAATATTAACTCCTATCACCTAAACCTCAGCCCAAAAATGAAAAACATCAAAATGAGAAAATAAAAAAAGCTACAAATATCAATCCATATATATCACCCAAAAAAACTACAAAACATCAACTCATATAAACCTCACCCGAAATAACGAAAAATATCAACATGAGAGAAAACAAAACTACATAAATCAACCAAAAAGCTACAGTACCTCAAAAGCCACAAACACCAAATCCTAACACCTAAACCTCATATTGATAATGAAAAATATCAACATGAGAAAAAACAAACTGTAAACATCAACTCCTATTACCTAAACATCAACATGCGAAAATTCTAAAAAACTACAAATAAGCTACAACACTTGAAGAACATAAATTCTTTAAAAAAAAGGTCTTGGTGAGATCCAGGACACTATCCGCAAATCCCAAAATACTAACCACTACACCAAAGAACCATTGCGGAACATTTTCTTAGTCATATATAGTACCTCAAAAGCTACAAACACCAACTACTAACACCTAACCCTCATATTGAAAAGGAAAAATATCAACATGAGAAAAGAACACACTACAAACATCAACTCCTATAACGTAAACCTCAGCGAAAAAATGAAAAACATCAACATGAGATTTTTTTTTAAAAAAATACAAGTAAGCTACAACACCTGAAGAATATAAATTCTTCGAAAAAGGTCCGTTGGAAGTAATTCTGGGTCAAAGGTCTAGGGTCTTCCGAAATTCAATCTATCTCGGCTAAAGTACCTCTCACTACATTCTACAAAATCAATGTAGGGGTAATCAACTTCTAGCAGCCACTTCTCCCTGTGGTAGCAATCATCCAACTGGCCATCTATAGGTACGGGCAATCTAATAAATTATTAATGGCCCACTGGCTAATAAGGACATCAATTCCTTTGACCTTAGTCGCATAATCCCCATTCCCCACTTCATACAGATTAGCATAAAATTGACAAGCAATATCGAAAGAAGCCTTCTCATTACACGAAAGCAACCGCTCAACATGTTGCTCGCCAAATTATTTTGGCGGTCGGCCAATCCAATATTTAAGTACTGGTTAAAATTGACAAGATAAGTATCTAGCAACTTCCTCATCTCACGCAGTGCATCATATCGATTTTGGGCAAATTGAGAAACAAACCTCGTGTAATCAAAGCTCGGATTATGCCTGGTTGAACGAGATCTTTCGACTCCCCGACTTGAACCTCCTCGAGCCAAGTGTAAAACGTTGTAGATTTAGTACAATTTGATGGATTGAAGGGAGATTGCGAGTTTGAAATGAATCTAGGGTTTTCCAATTTGGGGGAAAAGGTTGATATGAATCGTTTCCCTTATTTTTTTTATATGTCTGGAACTTTCCAAGTTCGGAAAGCAAGATTTGTGTCTTTGTAGGATGGATACGATGCAATTCTTAACTCAGAAATGTTTCCCTAAGAAAAAAAAGTGTGCGCCATTTCAACCCAAGAGGGAACAGAAATGACCAACGTGATAGGAAGCATAGTTTCCGAGCTCGGAAAATATACACTCCTATCTCCCTCTTCCACACTTTATTTTTCCGAACGCGTAAATATAGTTTAGAAGTTGGAAACTATCTCGTCCCCTAGTGTCATAATCACACCCAATATTTCCGAGTTCGTAAAGTGTTCTGTTCTATAATTGCGAAGAGAAGATTCGTTTACAAACTCGGAAAGCTGTTCGGACTTATGGTCAATTATTACAAAAACCTTTGACAAATGGTCTAAATATTTTTATCTTCTTTGACAAGAATCCAATTAGAAAAAAATCATTTTCCAAACCAAGAGAAAATCAAACATTTGGCAAAAACAAATCCTAGGTTCACAAGATTTAATTTAGTCAAATATGTTGATAAACAAATTGCAAAAAACTATCCATAGCATTCCAATCCTTGGTTACATGATTTAAATTAGTCTTAACATTTAATTTGACATAAACAAAGGTTTTCAAATATAGTCAAACAAGGATGGTCTATTTAAGTATTCTATCAATCGAGGAGTCACTATTCTAGTCTTTGCCCCCAAGGTTTTCTTCTCCGCCTTGACCAACATCCCCGTCATCCCCACCATTATCACCATCATCGTCATCTTCAACATCACTCTCTGAGAAGACTGGTTTGAAGTTAGATGGCTCGTCATCTTCACTCAATTCCATGTGGAATCTTTGGGATTCCATGAATGCAACATGCTGGAATGGGCACGAGTCAACATCTTGTGCATCTCAGTCATGTCTGCACATATGCAGTCGAAGTATTTGCTCAACCTAGCCTTCCAACCGCTGCCAGTACCTGCAAAACAATACTCATAAATTTTAAATAGAAAAAAATATTTTATTTAATCACTCACACTAAATGTCTATAAAAATAATAATAATGTATATGTACGAGAGCTTGATGCCGCCTCTCTATCTTCAGTCGCTTCACGATCCCTTTTTTTTACTCTTAGCTTTTTTACCAGGTTTTTGGCGGATCTCCCACTTGTTTTCAAACATGATACTGAGTTGTTTATGTTCAAACCATGCTTCTTCGTATTATTTTAAGCAACTAGCCTTATAGTAAAACATCATCAGGAATCACACCCGTCTTTTTCAACATAGCGGGTATTAAACCTCTATAAGGGAGATCCTTGTTTTTCGTCTGGTGGACTTTAACTTACACTAGATGATAGCAAAGTTGGGGTTGATCTTGACCCCCTTCATGATGTAGTAAAACATCATGAGGTTAGCCATTATCGGCTTCCAAGTGTGGCCACCCGTGGTAAAAATGTTAAGACAAATTCACTCATAGACAAGACGCTGCTCTACAGTCAACAATCTGATGTCAAAACTATCTGCTTTCCCCACATTAGATCCTTGTCTCATAAAATATTACCTAGCTATTTCAATAGGACATAGTGGTGTAGCGTCGCTAACACACGACCAAACATGTTTGTGATGAATTTCTAGGGGTCCATTGGGGTCATTCAGCCTTAATTTCTCGGGGGTAGTGTAAGTGCACCAAGGCAGCATTAATAGTATACTTAGTCACATGCGCCATTTTCCCATTCACTCTAGTAACATCACGATTGTTCTTACTTTAGCCCAGATTTGAATAGAATTGTATCATTCTGTCCGTATAAACGGGCTCATCCATAGATCATATTTTATGAAGATGTTGAGTTTTTAAGTATGCTAGAAAGTAATCAAGTCCTAATTTTCCAATATCAGATTCTAATAAGACCTTAGAATTTATATCCCTCTTATTACAAAAATCGACATACCTTTGCTCCGCATCGTCGTTGAAGATATTTTTGGACAGGGCAATCTCCTTGAACGGATGATGGCTCCTATAGCTTGCTAGAACCTTAGACGTCGTGCTCTTACGAATCATTGTGAATGGGTGAATTGTGTGAGGGAATTTGGATTTGGGATTTGTTGGTTTGGAGTATTTTGAAAACAAGGGTTTTGATTTGGGGGTTTTACTAATACCCTATTTTTCCTTTTTTTTATATATACTAAATGACTTTCCAAACTCGGAAAGTCATCTGACCCAATATGGTTTTTATAGGATTTCCGAGTTTGGAAATCCTTCAGATCGCAAAAAAAAACCCATAAAGTGGGTTTCAAATGGGATTTAATACCCACTTGACAAAAGCGGGATTTTCCCATCATTTGCCTCTCCCAAAACCCTCCCTCACACTACACTTCATTTCCTCTCATTAAAACTTCAAGATTTCACACAAGATGTTAAGAGCTAAGTTTTGAATCCAATATCTATTCCATTCCCCCTTTTTATGTCAATTTTTTAATTTCCTTAAGGTTTTTGTACATTCAAATAGGTAGAAGACATAGTGAAGTATTTCATATCTATTTATTTCTCAAAAAATTTAAATCTTTCTATTGATTCATTAGCTAGGGTTTATGATTATGGAACAAAAATGACCATAGTCAAAGATTTGTTACATGATGTTAGCTAGTTTTTACATTTTGTGAGTCTTATTTGTTTTATTTTAGATGGAGTTTGTTATCTAACACAGTTTTTGTTTTATATTATGATTTGGGTGCCAAAAAGGTGTTTGATGGTAAAATGATGCTATGGGTTTAAGAAATTTATTCTTATAATTGGTAGATATATTGATTGACTAAGGTATTAGAGTGCTTTAAATGCTTTGTTAGATAATATTGTGTTTAAACATCAAGTGCAATCTCATTATATATTTGATTTTTTTATAAATAACATGTTCTTCTTGCATAAGGAATTTTCGGTATTCCTTAAAATAATAGTGAAATTTATTATGTAAGGTTAAATATTGTTTTGCAAGTGTAGAGTACCAAATGACATATGGGAAAAGGACTCGTGACAATGTGTCACTTTCTTGGAATGTTGATCCCCCGTCGACCAGCCCAACATGGGATGAAGATGATGGAGCGGGGGATGGAATACATCAAATTCATTGTAGAGCCTTAAAATGTATGATGGCTAGGAAAGATTCGGCATCGGTGATTTACGACAAGTTGGGTAATTGTGTCTCGGAGCAACGTGCTCAATGATCTAGTTGGGTTGCGAAGTTGGGTAGAACAAGGGTAGATATTTGCTACAATAGTTGGCATGAAGTGCCAAGAGATTACAAGGACACCTTGTGGCTAGAGTGCAAGGTAGCTTTTGTCAATCCGTTTTCCATATTTTTCCTTACAAACTTTATCCTACTCGTGTAAACCCCATAATTCAATCCATGTGGTTATAATAATCCCCACAGAGACCTTTTGAAATTGAAGCACCGGACGTGAGTGCTTTGTGGAAGAAGCCTATGTTCATGATGTCCAAGAGTTGGCATGAACATAAGTACCGATTGTCCAAAGATTACATATTTAGCGATAATAAAGGTGATCAGCCATGGCTAACATACTTGCACATTGAAACGGAGAGCTGGAATATCCAAAAGAAAAGGGCATTGGAGAATAAGGAAAATGTTAGTAAAATAATATATTTTTGTGATTAATTGGATTAAAATGTCTATAGTCATAACATAAACCTAACCTCTAACTTAGGGTACGAGGAAAGAAAAACAATGCTTTGTCGGGGAGAATACAATTCCACACTAATTAAGTTAAGGGGGTTATGTGTTAGCGGCATTCGAGATAGTGAAAGAACGACTAGAACTAGATGTGCGAATTACAATGCAGGGTCGGATGACAGAGGATGAGTCAAGAGCTTCAGTGAAACTGATCAATGTGGATGACATCAAAAGGTGACCTATTTCTCTGAGGCCGGCGAAACAAAGATGGTGTATATGTCAATGATGAAGAGAAAGAACTTGCAGAAAAAGTGGTATGAAAATGTTTAAGTTTATCTATTATTAAGGTTGCAATCTATTTAGGGTATAATGAACTAAGAAACATTTATGTATTTAAGTTTTCACTTAGGAAAAACTGAAGAATGATCATTCAATCGGGAAATTCATTCCCACGGGCAAACACGACATACTTTGTGAAGCCATGGAAAAAATTCACCACGTGGGCTGTGTGAGAGGCGTCGGTAGTTTCTGGACCCAACAAGGGTATTTAGGATTGTATGGTCCTACAATGAAACATAACCCTATGGAACCTATAATTTGAAAAACAAATCCCGACGACAAAAATGAATCAAGCAACAAGACATTCTAATCTGGAGATTGGTCCAACACACCGAGCTCGTTCTTTCAGACAATTTAGAGGACTTGACGCCCCGATTGGACACCATCGTCTAGGGGTTCATGACATTCTCCCGCATATGTGCAGGTAAATCGTGAGGCGATAGTTTAAAATCCTAGAATCGATAGGCAAAATTTCAAACTCGGCAACCTCTACAATGCCATCCTTGCAAATAAGAAAAAGCTACATAATTTCATCTCATAATTATGACCCTAAAACTAAAAACTAGTTTAATTTATATTTTATTTTTGTTTTAGAAGTCATGTGCGTGTGAACTATACATTGATCAAGAAATAGAAGGTCCATGTTGCCGATAGAGTTTTGCATGAGTTAATGAGACATCATCACTTCGTGCCTATTGTTAATGGTCTTTCAAGGGTTTCATTCGAGAATTGTTTTGTGATGGACGCCCCTTTACTAATCTTGGACGGAGAATGCAAGAAAGTTGGCCCTGCCCGGGGAATGTTCCTTGCTTGTCCCCGAGGACTTATTTACACCGATCCCATCAAGGATCGACATTTAAAGTAAACAAGGTCACCCAAACCGCAGAAGACTACACCCAGACTTGCACTAATGCCCTGCTGTGAGTCTCCATGTGAGGGGAATTTATCCTGAGATATCTGCTTAAGATTGTTATCAGTTTTACTCTTATAAACAAATTGTGATTTAGGACCTAAAGTACCAGTTGAAGATAGACCATTTCCTTTACCTTTCTGTCTACCCTATTTATCAATGGAAATGGTCTTATTACCTTCTTTAAATGAAGTACTTTGAGGTTTCCATGGAGTGAATTTAGATAAGTTCTTGTCAAACCTGCACGCTGAATCTAGATGTCCTAATTTGAGGCAATGAGAGCAATAATAAGGCACATTTTCATATTCAATGTATTGCCAGAAACCTATATCCCTAAAGCTCAACCAGATTCTTTCCAACATAGGTTTAGTAACATCTAATTCAACACAGATCCTTGCCACATGAGGTCTAGTCCTATTAATTAAGGCTCTGTCAACCCTAATTGGTGTTCCAATGATATTACCAATTGACATAAGCACATTATAATCGAAAAATTACTATTGCAGGCCATAGAGGGAAATCCATATTGGGACAATGGGGGAGTCAGCGTTGGGATTAAAATTAGGCACCCATTTTGTGATTCTGAGAGAGTAAGAACCGAAGTTCCAGATTTTATGAAGCCAGCAATGGTAATAATCATCAGAAAGAGAAAATGTTATCAAAACCTGTCTGTTATCCAGCAAAGTGATGCTGTTTTGGCCCTTGAACCCAGTAGTATGGAAATCGTTTTGGAGCTTCTCTAGCTGTGGCCGGCTGCGCGAGAATTTCCCGATCAACGTCCATTTAAGGGGGGCTTCCAATCGTAAACACTCCTCCTCCATGAAATGGAGGCCAGGTTCTCCCAGGTGATCAATTCATTGTTTTGGAATGAAGGGAGCACTGTGGGCATCTTGTGGGTTTGAGGGCGAGAGATTAAGAGCTTCTCGGAGTTCCTGATTCACTGCTTGGGCATAAGATAGTGGAGGGTTGGTAGGCGGTGCCGGATGGATGAAAGAGACGAGGGCACAGAGGGTTGACTCCGATCGCACTTTTTGTGTGTGAAAATTACACACACTAAAGTACCAGTATACCACATGTTGTGATTGTATGAACATTATATACTTATAGTTAATCATCTACAATGCTCAACACAATGTACTTGCATATTTATAATTAGATGGATAGAATGTTTTTAGCTTTTAATTTCATAAAAAACATAGAACATTAAATTTCATGTGATTTTATGTGGTTGAAATAATCGTTTTTATAATGCTTGTAGTGAGGGTATTAATGGAATACTAAAAAATGATGGACGATTACCCCGATTTGCGGACAAGACCCTTGCAATCCCCTAGTCAAACTCATGTTCACCCTTAGTGATAAAGAAACTGGCATGATCCCACAGAGGATTCCATAAGTTCTTCCTGAATGAACCTTATATGTAATCATCTACAATGCTTTACACAATGTACTTGCGCATATTAAAATCCGATGGATGGAACTTTATTAGTGTTTAATTTCATAAATAAACCAAAAATATTAAATTTCATGTTATTCTATATGCTGGAAATAATCTTTCTCATAACACTTATAGTAAGGGTATTAATGGAATACTCCAAAAATGACGGACGATTACCCCAATTTGCAGACGGGTATCTTGCAATCCCCCCCAGTAAAACTCATGATCACCATTAGTGACAAAGAATCTGGCATGATCCCATAGAGAATTCCACAAATATTTCTTGAATGAACCCTGTGTACTTATAAGTAATCACACAAAATTTACGCTACACAATGTACTAGCACATTTTAAATTTTGATTGACTCAATTTATTAGCTTTTAATTTCATAAAAAACCTAGAATTTACTCTACAAAATGTACTAGCGCTTATAGTATGGGTATTAATAGAATAATCCAAAAATGACGGACGATTACCGTAGTTTACGGACGAGACACTTGCCATCCCCCTGTCAAAATCAGGATTACCGTTAGTGATGAATAATTTGTCATGATCCGACAGAGAATTCCACAAGTTCTCACTGAATGAACACTGTATATTTATAAGTAATCGGCTGCAATTTATTCTACACAATGTACTAGCGCTTTTGAAAATATGATGGATAGCATGTTATTAGCTTTTAGTTTTATAAAAAACCTAGAATATTAAATTTCATGTGATTCTATGTGGTGGAAATAATCATTCTCATAACGCTTATAGTATGGGTATTAATTTATTGCTACAAAAGTGACAGACGATTACCCCGGTTCGAGGATGGGACCCTTTCCATCTCCCAGCCAAACTCATGATCACAATTAATGACAAATAACCTGGCATGATCCCATAGAGAATTCCACAAGTTCTTCCTGAATGAACCCTGTATACTTATAAGTTGTCATCTAAAATTTACCCTACACAATGTACTACTGCTTTTTATAATAAGATGGACTGAATTTTATTAGCTTTTCATTTCATAAAAATTGTGGAATATTAAATTTCATGTGATTATATATGGTGGAAATAATATTTCTCATCATTCTAATAGTAAGGGTTGTAATTGAATACTCAAAAAATGACGGACGAAAACCTCGGTTCGCGAAACCCAGTCAAACCCATGATCACCATTAGCAAAAAAGAATCAGACATGATTCCTCAGAGAATTCCACAAGTTCTTCCTGAATGAACCACATATACTTTTAAGTAATCATATACAATTTATTCTACACAATGTACTAGCGCTTTTTAAAATTTGATGGATAGAATTTTATTAGCTTTTAATTTCATAAAAAAACCTAGAATGTTAAATTTGATGTGATTCTACGTGGTGGAAATATTCATTCTCATAACGCTTATAGTATGGGTATTAATGGAATATATTTTTAAAATGATGGACGATTACCCCGGTTCACGGATGAGACCCTCGCTAACCCCCAGTCAAACTCATGATCATTGTTAGTGATAAAGAATTTGGCAATATCCCACAGAGAATTCCACATGTTCTACCTGAATGAACCCTGTACACATTTAAGTAATAATCTACAATTTACTATACACAATGTATTAGCTTTTTTAAAAATTTGATGGACTGAATTTTATTATAATTTTAATTTCATAAAAAAACCTAGAATTTAATTTCATGTGTTTATATGTGGTGGGAATAATTTTTCTCATAATGCTTATATTATGGGTATTAATACATTACTCAAAAAATGACAGACAATTTCCCCGGTTTGTGAACTGGACCCTTTCCATCCCCCTGTCAAAGTCAAGATCACCATTAGTGACAAAAATTCTGGCATGATCCCATAGAGAATTCCACAAGTTCTTCCTGAATGAACCCTATACACTTATAAGTAATCATCTACAATTTACTATACACAATGTATTAGCGCTTTTTATAATTTGATGGACTGAATTCTATTAGGTTTTTAATTTCATAAAAAAACCTAGAATATAAATTTCACGTGTTTATATGTAGTGGAAATAATCGTTCTCATAACGCTTATGTTATAGGTATTAAAGGAATACTGCAAAAATGATAGACGATTACCCCTGTTTGTGAATGGGACCCTTGCAATCCCCCGGTCAAACTCATGATTATTGTTTGTGACAAAGAATTTGGCATGATCCCGCAGAGAATTCAAAAAATCATCCTCAATGAACCTTGTATACTTATAAGTAATCATCTAAACTTTACTCCACACAATGAACTAGCGCTTTTTTGAATTTGATGGACGAAATTTTATTAGCTTTTAATTTTTTTAAAAAAACAGGAAAATTTAATTTAATTTCATTCCATGTGGTGGAAAAAGTCGTTCTCATAATACTTATAATATGGGTATTAATGGAATACTCGAAAAATTAAGGAGGATTACCCTGGTTCCCAGTAGGGACACTTGCCATCCCCCAGTCAAAATATGATCACCGTTATTGAAAAAGAATCTGGAGTGATCCCATAGAGAATTCCACAAGTTCTTCCTGAATGAAGTTGGTATGCTTATAAGTAATCATCTACAATTTACTTTACACAATGTACTAGCGCTTTTTAAAATTTGATGGATCGAATTTAATTAGCTTTTAATTACATAAAAAACCTGGAATATTAAATTTCATTTGATTCATGTGGTGGAAATAATCGTTCTTATAACGCTTAAAATATGGATATTAATGGAATACTCCAAAAATGATGGACGATTATCCTGGTTCACAATCGGGACCCTTGCCATCCCCTAGATGAACTCATGATCACTGTTAGTGAAAAAGAATCTGGCGTAATCCCTCAGAGAATTCCAAAAGTTCTTTCTGAATGAACCTTGTATACTCATAATTAATCATCTACAACTTACTCTACACTATGTCCTAGCAATTTTTAAAATTCGAGGGACAGAATTTATTTAGCTTTTAATTACATAAAAAACCTAGAATATTAAATTTCATTTGATTCTATGTGGTGGAAATAATCGTTCTCATAATGCTTGTAATATGGGTATTAAAGGAATACTGCAAAAATGACAGACGATTACCCCAGTTTGTGAACGGGATCCTTGCCATCCCCCAGTCAAAGTCATGATCACTGTTTGTGACAAAGAATTTGGCATGATCCCACAGAGAATTCTAAAAATCATCCTGAATGAACCTTGTATACTTATAAGTAATCATCTTAACTTTACTCTACACAATGAACTAGCGCTCTTTTTAATTTGATGGACGGAATTTTATTAGCTTTTAATTTTTTTTAAAAAACATGAAAATTTAATTTAATTTCATTCTATGTGGTGGAAATAATCGTTCTCATAATGCTTATAATATGAGTATTAATGGAATACTCCAAAAATTACGGAGGATTCCCCTGGTTCCCAGTGGGGACACTTGCCATCCCCCTGTCAAAATCATGATCACTGGTATTGAAAAAGAATCTGGCGTGATCCCATAGAGAATTCCACAGGTTCTTCCTGAATGAAGTTGGTATACTTATAAGTAATCATCTACAATTTACTTTATACAATGTATTAGCGCTTTTTAAAATTTGATGGACATAATTTAATTAGCTTTTAATTACATAAAAAAACCTGGAATATTAAATTTCATTTGATTCTATGTGGTGGAAATAATCGTTCTCATAACGCTTAAAATATGGATATTAATGGAATACTCCAAAAATGATGGACGATTACCCCGGTTCACAATCGGGACCCTTGCCATCCCCTAGAGAAACTCATGATCACTGTTAGTGAAAAAGAATCTGGCGTGATCCCAAGAGAATTCCACAAGTTCTTTCTGAATGAACCTTGTATACTTATAAGTAATCATCTACACTTACTCTACACTATGTCCTAGCAATTTTTAAAATTTGATGGACATAATTTATTTAGCTTTTAATTACATTAAAACCTAGAATATTAAATTTCATTTGATTCTATGTGGTGGAAATAATCGTTCACATAACGCTTGTAATATGGGTATTAAAGGAATACTGCAAAAATGACAGACGATTACCCCAGTTTCGAACGTGACCCTTGCCATACCCCAGTCAAAGTTATGATCACTGTTTGTGACAAAGAATATGGCATGATCCCGCAGAGAATTCAAAAATCTTCCTGAATGAACCTTGTATAGTTATAAGTAATCATCTAAACTTTACTCAACACAATGAACTAGCGCTTTTTTTAATTTGATGGAAGGAATTTTATTAGCTTTTAATTTTATAAAAAACATGAAAATTTAATTTAATTTCATTCTATGTGGTGGAAATAATTGTTCTCATAATGCTTATAATATGGGTATTAATGGAATACTCAAAAAATTACGGAGGATTACCCTAATTGCTAGTGGGGAAACTTGCCATCCCCCTGTCAAAATCATGATCACCGTTATTGAAAAAGAATCCGGCATGATCCCATAGAGAATTCCACAAGTTCTTCCTGAATGAACTTGGTATACTTATAAGTAATCATCTACAATTTACTTTACACAATGTATTAGCGCTTTTTAAAATTTGATGGACAGAATTTAATTAGCTTTTAATTACATAAAAAGCCTGGAATATTAAATTTCATTTGATTCTATGTTGTGGAAATAATCGTTCTCATAACGCCTCAAATATGGATATTAATGGAATACTCCAAAAATGATGGACGATTACCTCGGTTCACAATCGGGACCCTTACCATCCCCTAGAGAAACTCATGATCACTGTTAGTGAAAAAGAATCTGGCGTGATCCCACAGAGAATTCCACAAGTTCTTTCTGAATGAACCTTGTATACTTATAAGTAATCATCTACAACTTACTCTACACTATGCCCAAGCAATTTTTAAAATTCGATGGACATAATTTATTTAGCTTTTAATTACATAAAAAACCTAGAATATTAAATTTCATTTGATTCTATGTGGTGGAAATAATCGTTCTCATAACGCTTGTAACATGGGTATTAATGGAATACTCCAAAAATGACGGACGATTACCCCGGTTCACGGTTGGGACCCTTGCCATCCACCAGTCAAACTCATGATCACTGTTTGTGACAAAGAATTTGGCATGATCCCACAGAGAATTCCAAAAATCTTCCCGAATGAACCTTGTATACTTCTAAGTAATCATCTAAACTTTACTCTACACAATGAACTAGCCCTTTTTTTAATTTGATGGATGGAATTTTATTAGCTTATAATGTTTTTAAAAAAAAACATGAAAATGTAATTTAATTTCATTCTATGTGGAGGAAATAATCGTTCTCATAATTCTTATAATATGGGTATTAATGGAATACTCCAAAACGGAGGATTACCCTGGTTCCCACTTGGGACACTTGCCATTCCCCTGTCAAAATCAGGATCACCGTTACTGAAAAAGAATCTGGCGTGATCCCATTTAGAATTCCACAAATTCTTCTTGAATGAACTTGGTATACTTATAAGTAATCATCTACAATTTACTTTACACAATGTACTAGTACTTTTTAAAATTTGATGGACAGAATTTAATTAGCTTTTAATTACATAAAAAACCTGGAATATTAAATTTCATTTGATTCTATGTGGTGGAAATAACCGTTCTCATAACACTTAAAATATGGATATTAATGGAATACTAAAAAAATGATGGACTATTACCCCGGTTCACAGTCAGGACCCTTGCCATCCCCTAGATAAACTCATGATCACTATTAGTGAAAAAGAATCTGGCGTGATCCCACAGAGAATTGCACAAGTTCTTTCTGAATGAATCTTGTATACTTATAAGTAATCATCTACAACTTACTCTACATTATGTCCTAGCAATTTTTAAAATTTGATGGACAGAATTTATTTAGCTTTTAATTACATAAAAAACCTAGAATATTAAATTTCATTTGATTCTATGTGGTGGAAAGAACCGTTCTCATAACGCTTGTAATATGGGTATTAATGGAATACTCCAAAAATGACGGATGATTACCCCGGTTCACACTTGGGACCCTTGCCATCCGCCAGTCAAACTCATGATCACTATTTGTGACAAAGAATCTGGCGTGATCCCACAGAGAGTTCCACAAATTCTTCCTGAATGAACCTTGTATACTTATAAGTATTCATTTACAATTTACTCTACACTATTTACTAGCGCTTTTTAAAATTCGATGGATGGAATTTTATTAGCTTTTAGTTTCATTAAATAACCTAGAATTTAAATTTCATGTGATTCTCTGTGGCGGAAATAATCGTTCTTATATTGCTTATAGTAAGGGTATTAATGGAATAATTTAAAAATGATGGACGATTACCCTAGTTCATACACGGGACCCTTGCCATCCCCCAGTCAAACTAATGATCACCATTAGTGACAAAGAATCTAGCAAGATCCTGCAGAGAATTCCAAAATTTCTTCCTGTTTGAACCATGTATACTTGTAAGTAATCATCTACAATTTACTCTACACAATGTACAAGTGCTATTTAAAATATGATGGACTAAATTTTATTAGCTTTTAGTTTCATAAAAGACCTAGAATTTTAATTTCATGTGATTCTACGTGGTCAAAATAATCGTTCTCATAACGCTTATAGTAAGGGTATTAATTGAATTCTCCAAGAATGACGAACGATTACCCTGGTTCGAGGATCCCAGTCAAACTTATAAACACTGTTAGTGACAAAAAATCTGGCATTATCCCATGGATAATTCCACAAGTTCTTCCTGAATGAACCTTGTATACTTATAAGTAATCATCTACAATTTACTCTTCACAATATACTAGTACTTTTAAAAATTTGATGGACATAATTATATGTTTTTTATTTCATAAAAAAATCTAGAATATGAAATTTCATTTGATTCTATGTGATGGAAATAATCATTCTATTAACGCTTATATTATGGGTATTAAAGGAAGAATGCTGCAAACATTATAGACGATTACCCCAGTTTGCGAATGGGACCCTTGCCATCCCACAGTGAAACTCATTACCACTGTTTGTGACAAAGAATTTGGCATGATCCCACAGAGAATTCAAAAAGTTCTTCCTGAATGAACCTTGCATACTTATAAGTAATAATCTAAACTTTACTCTACACAATTTACTAGTTCTTTTTTAAATTTGATGGATGGAATTTTATTAGCTTTTAATTTCAGAAAAAATAACCTCAAAAATTTAATTTAATTTCATTCTATGTGGTGGAAATAATCATTCTCATAACACTTATAGATATGAATCCCCTTGTGAAGAATCTGGATTGCGCAATTAAGATCTTTGACAAAATAAGGGAACTCACAAACCCTTCAATGCCGCATGAAATTCAAGGTCTAGCCCTTGGGGTACACTCAATTTTGACTTGCTCTCTAACTAGCCCTCGGGATCAGATTACATGGTTTATTGACACTTACCTAGCCCTTGGGATTAAGCAACAATGGAATAGCTCTCAAGCAAAGAGTATGAACTGAAAAGGTTGTATATTTGATTGATGAAAAGTCTTAAATTTCGTCCATAAGGCCTCCCTTTTTATAGGGTGACAATCTTGCCTCAAACCCTAATCACAAATGGAAACTGCATCGACTTATGGTAGCTTTAAGAAGCAAAAACCATATCTAACTAAAATACATAAAATAAATGGTAATCTAAGGTAATCTGGTTGAATTCTTTAAGAAGTAACCTTGAAGAATATTACCTTATCTAATCTTACCAAATCAAATTCTAATCAGAATAAAACTGAATATACTAAACCTTAATGGACTGTATTTTTGAAATTCAGCTCTTCAAACCCCACATGGCCGAGCTATCAGCCTAATAAACCCAAAATTAAATAATTTTACAATATTTTACAATGATCACACTACCTCATTAAAAACCCAGTGGGAAAAAAGAGTATAGTATTCTTCATGATGTCTTCAGTTTGTCGACAATCTTGAATAATGAATCCAAGATGTCGTTGGTGACACCTTCTTCAATTCTTCATCGTAAAGGCAATAAATCAAAGCATTTAAAGCAGAATACCTAAGCTTAGTCCTCGACCTAGTCATAGGTCCCGCCATGTCACTTAGAGGATCTCGAACATATCCTTTAAATGTTTGATCAAGTCATGAAATATCTTCATTTATGGTTGTAGTCGTCTTGGCATCTCCATCATTCCCTCTATGGTCGAAAGGTTTCACCCTCAAAACTAAATTATCTTCAAATGTAAATGGAGATAAATCAGCAACATTGAAGGTCGCACTAACACCATAATGATCTGGTAACTGAATCTTGTAAGCATTGTCGTTCACACGATCCAACACTCTAAAAGAACTATCTCCACGTGGACTCAACGTAGATTTCTGAGCATTTGGAAACCTCTCTTTCTACAGATGAACCCAAACATAATCTCCCACATTGAACCTCATCAACTTGTAGCTTTGATTAGCTTTATCAGCATTCTGTGCATTTGTTCGTTCAATTCTCATGCGCACCTTCTCATGGATTTTCTTCACAAAATCAGCTCTCTGTTCTCCATCAAGGTTTTTAACCTGTTTAAAATTCAAAGGAAGTAGATCAAGAGGTGTAATAGGTAGAAAACCATAAACAATTTCAAATGGAGATAAAGAAGTAGTAGAATGAATAGTGCAATTGTAAGCAAACTCTGCAATCGGAATGCATTTTTCCCAATTCTTTAAGTTCTTCTGAACTAGTGCACACAGGAGAGCCCCTAGGGTTTTATTGGTCACTCCCATTTGTCTATCCATTTGAGGATGGCTAGCAGTCGAAAACAGCAACTTTGTCCCTAACTTGCGCCACAAGGTATTCCAAAAGTAGGATAAAAATTTAACGTCGCGATAAGAGTCTCTAGACGTAGGAATTCCATGTAACCAAACTACTTCCTTTAAAAATAGATCCGCAACATGCTTTGCATCATCTCTCTTCCTACAAGGAATAAAATGTGCCATTTTCAAAAATCTATCCACAACCACAAAGATAGAATCATTACCTGACTGAGATCATGGAAAGCCTAGGACAAAACCCATGGAAATATCAACCGAAGGATGTGTAAGAACAGGTAATGGATTATAAAGACCATGAGGCTTAGTTTTAGACTTAGCCTTTAAGCAACCAAGACAATTCCTACAAACCCTGTCAATAACAAGTGCCATTTTCGGTCAATAGAAGTGTTCTCGCAACAAATTATAAGTTTTAAATGCACCAAAATGTCCCATTAAACCGCCTGAATTAGCTTCTCTAACAAGTAATTCACGCATAGAACATTGAGGAATACATAACCTATTATTCATAAACAAGAAACCATCATGCCGAAAAGGCTTCTCATAAGCACCATTTTCGCATGCAGCATAAATATATGAAAAATCAGAATTAGTCGCATATAAATCTTGCGCGAATGAAAAACCTAACATAATGTATTCCAATCTTGTAAGTAAAACATGTCGACGACTCAAAGCATCAGCAACAACATTTTCTATACCTTTTTTGTAATGCAACACATAAGGAAAAGATTCTATGAAGCAAGACCATTTAGCATGACACTTATTCAACTTCATCTGAATCTTCAAGTATTTCAAGGATTCATGATCACTATGAATGAAAAATTCTTTATGCAATGAATAATGTTGCCAAGTTTCTAATGCATGCACAATTGCATAAAATTCTTTATCATACACAGGATAGTTTAGAGCACCGCCCTTTAACTTTTCAATGAAGTAAGCTATAGGTCGATTCTCTTGCATCAAAATAGCACCAATACCAACACTAGAAGCATCACAATGAATCTCAAAAGTACCGTTAAAATTAGGTAAAGCAAGAACATGAGCATTACATAATCGTACTTTCAATTCATTAAATGTATTCTCTTGACTCTCAGTCCAAACAAATTTCACATCCTTTTTAACTAGTTCATTTAGAGGTGCAGCAATAGATGAGAAATCACGCACAAACCGTCTATAAAAACTAGCTAAACCATGAAAAGAACGTACTTGGTTGGCATTAGTAGGTCTCGGCCAGGTCTTAATGGCCTCAATTTTGGTTTCATCGACTTTTATGCCCTCCTTAGAGACCAAAAATATGAGAAACACCACTTCCGAAGCGCAAAATGTGCACTTCTTGATGTTTGCATACAAACAAGACTCACGGAGTGCAACAAGAACCATTTTAACATGCTCAATATGTTCATCTATCGACTTAGAATAAATCAATATATCATCAAAATAGACCACGACAAACGGACCAATAAACTTTCTTAAGATATGATTCATCAACTGTATAAAAGTACTAGGTGCATTAGTTAAACCGAAAGGCATAACGATCCATTCACACAACCCAAACTTAGTCTTAAATGTTGTTTTACATTCACCTCCCTCATTAATTAGAATATGATTATAACCTCGAGTCAAATAAATTTTAGTAAAAATCACAGATCCATGCAAATCTTCAAGCATATCATCTAACCTAGGGATAGGATGACGATACTTAATGGTAATCTTGTTAATAGCACAAAAATCAATGCACATACGTCATGTTTTATCTTTCTCAGGAACTAAAATGACAGGCATGACACAAGGAGATAGGGATTCTTGCACATACCCTTTTTGAAGTAACTCCTCGACTTGTCGCTGTAGTTCCTTTGTCTCCTCAGGGTTTGCTTTATACGCCGGGCGATTTGGGATAACCGAACCTGGAATCATGTCAATCTAGTGTTCAATACCTCGCAAAGGTGGTAAACTCGTGGTAAGGCTTCTGGAAAGACATCCTCAAATTCTTGTAACATATGAGCAAACCGTGGAGGAACATTCATAGGAATATCATCAATAGCAAAGTAGCTCTCTTTAAAATGCACGATAAGCACATAAGAATGATTAGAAAAATCATGATTCACATCCTTAATTGATGCATAAAAAATCTACCAGAATCATTAGGAATTTCATGTCTCATCATGTAAATTGATGGCAAAGGACTAAGATGTGAAGATAGGATTTTACGCTACTTATCAGAATAATTCGTAGACTTACCTGGCTTACCTGGGATGGCCTCCCTTGATATTTGGTTGAAATTATCAAGGTTTTTTCCTCCATTCTTCACCTTGTGGCCGATCTCCTTCTAGCCCTTGCTAGGGTTTTGGTCGGCCATTTGCACATCAGTCGCAAACTTCTCTTTATCGACTCTCATGCATCTCTATGCTTCTAAAACATCCAGTGGAGATAATGGAACCAAAGTATACCTTGTTCTATCCTTAATCACAGTAATTTTGTTAGTGTAACCATCATGCATGGATTTACGATCAAACTGCCAAGGTCTCCCTAACAAAATATGACTAGCTTCCATAGGTATAACATCACATAAGATAGAATCATGGTATTTTCCAATCTTAAAATTAATCATGCATTATTTGTTAAGCCTCATTTCACCACTACCATTTAACCAAATAAGTTTATATGGTGATGGATGAGTAGTCACAGGCAAAGACAATGATTTAACAAGAAGATTGGACACAGTATTAGCACAAGAACCACCATCAATAATCAGCAAACAATTCTTATCTTGCACAAGGCAACGGGTGTGAAAATGTTAATCCTCTATACCTGTGTTTCAGCCATTTGAGAGTTTAGAACTCATAATAACACGAAGTTACCATGCGTTTCTGGACCCTGTTCACCATGATCATTTATGATGATCTCTTCATCTACCTGTTCTTCACCACTTTCACACAATGGTGGCATATCAACATATTCATCTTCTTCATCTCCTTCCTCAATTATTGTTAGCACTCATGTATGAGGACTATTATTACAGACATGTTCTCTTTCTTTACAGTGAAAACAAGTAGGAGAGTTAACAGAAACTAAATTTGATGAAGAAGCAGTAGACGTACCTGGAATTTTTGAAACCTGCTGGGTTAGTTGTGCTGCCCTCCTCTCGGTACGATTATAAGTTGGATTTGAATAAGTCTGAACTGATCCTGTTCCTCCCATGGGTGTGCCCCTACTACGGCCATAACTAGGGTTTTCAGAGTCAAACCCTGGTCATTGACTTGGAAAACTGGGCTGTGGCCTCCTTGGTCGCAGTGTACTCTCAACTAACCTTGCTTTCACCAATAAATCATTCATAAATATGTGATGATGAAGTTTGACTAGTGTTTGAAGGTTTTCACACAAGCTTTCAATGAAACGATTTTTGATGAATATGTCGTCTTCTTTCATTCCAACCCTTCTCATGGTCAACTCAAGATCTTGCCAGTATTCATCAACTGTCCAATTTCCTTACTTCATGTTGGATAGATAAGAATGTTGTTCCATCAAGTAAGTAGGTAGAACATCATATTCGTGAAGCTCGGATCTCAATCTCTCCCATGTGGAGATAGGTTTCTTTCTGGCAAGATATCGCGGCTCCCTTTTATTTTTCCACCACTCAGCCGCATAATGAGTGAAAGAATACTGCACCACTTTGACTTTCTCCTTCTTTGATAATTGTTGAGATCAAACAGATTCTCAATCTGTCGTTCCCAATCAAGATACTTCACTGGATTGTCTTGACCATCAAATCGAGGGATGTCATATTTTAAACCCTTGATATCTCGAGCTTCATCAGAACCCAAATCAGATCCTGAATTAATCTTCACTCTTCTTTGGGAACGTGGTTTACTGGGGTGATGCTTTCTAGAAGACCCTAGGTGTGATCACCTTTCTGAACCATCATCAGAATAATCATCTGAACTTCCAGAACCATTGAATTGACGGACATATTTCTTGGTTTCTTCCCTCTTAAATGATGATGTAGGTGTAGGCGGTGCCATGCTATCAAATTTTCTGGTCAACCTTTGCGACAGCAAACCGATCAGGATCATTGGCTTTATTTGGATTAATTCGATGTTACTCCCAATTATCTGGAGCCTCTTCACGTGGATGACTACCACGCCCACCATTAGAGGTGTTCGTTAATGGAAAATTGTTAGGATTGCTAACAAAAGGTGGGACGAATGGATTTTCATCCCCCATCTTCGCTAAACTGCCAAGAAAATCAAACGGTTAGTTAAAAAAATTGCCACCCCTTCCCTTTGTTTAGTAAGGTCACTCACCAAGTGTATAACACTCACAAATCACAAGGCGAAGGCTAATGAGAGGGCAACTAATCAATTCACCGGAATTCAAAGCAAACTATGTTGATGAGTACTACAGAACTTATTTCGAAATTTAAAAATATATAAACTCAAAATTTGGATCTACGATCTGGAATTCCAAATTCTAAAAATAATAAGGAACAAAATAAAATTTGAATGGCACGAATTGGAGCTGTATTGAATGAATGATAAAGAACGATAAAGAAAATAAATAGGATTATGAGCATGCAATAATTTTGAGAACAGTTGACGAAAATATCACAAGCACATAAACTGTTTAAGCTACTTAAAACTATGAAACTGACTGGGAGGTGAAGGCCAATAATACTTGTTAAAGCTCAGACCCTTCGACGTCCTCCTGACTCGATTGATGAAGGTGAAGGCGGATAGTAATACCGAAGTATTCGAACTCTCGGACAATCCTCCTGGTAAGAAAGATCAAATAAACACAGTTAAAACATGACACAAAAGATTATATATATATAAAATATTAAAATAAATTAATGCAAAACTCGAAACCCCTTTTTTTGTTTTTTTTCCGGCCTCAGTAGATCTTTTGTTTTTCTCTGATACCAACTCATATGAATCCCCTTGTGAAGAATCTGGATTGCGGAATTAAGATCTTTGAAAAAACAAGGGAACTCGCAAACACTTCAATGCTGCACGAAATTCAAGGTCTAGCCCTCGGGGTACACTCAATTTCGACTTGCTCTCTAACTAGCCATCAGGATCAAATTACAAGGTTTATTGACACTTAACTAGCCCTCGGGGTTAAGCAACAATGGAATAGCTCTCAAGCAAAGAGTATGAACTCAAAAGGTTGTATATTTTATTGATGAAAAGTCTTAAATTTATTCCATAAGGCCTCCCTTTTTATAGGGTTACAATCTTGCGTCAAGCCCTAATCACAAATGGAAACTGAATCGACTTATGGCAGCTTTAAGAAGCTAAAATCATATCTAACTAAAATACCAAAAATAAATGGTAATATAAGGTAATTTGGTAGAATTATTCAAGAAGTAACCTTGAAGAATATTACCTTATCTAATTTTACCAAATCTAATTCTAATCAGAATAAAATGGAATATACTAAACCTTAATGGACTATATTTTCAAAATTCAGCTCTTCAAAGCCCACATGGCCGAGCTATCAGTCCAATAAATCCAAAATGAAATAATTTTACAATATTTTAGAATGATCACACTACCTCATTAAAAACCTAGTGGGAAAAAAGAGTGTAGTGTTCTTCATGATGTCTTCAGTTTGTCGACAATCTTGAATAATGAATCCAAGATGTCAATGGTGACTCCTTCTTCAATTCTTCATCATAAAGGCGAACAATCAAAGTATTTAAAGTAGCATCCCTAAGCTTAGTCCTTGACCTAGTCATAGGTCCCGCCATGTCACTTAGAGGATCTCAAACATATCCTTTAAATGTTTGGTTAAGTCGTGGAATGTCTTCATTTATGGTGGTAGTCGTCTTGGCATCTCCCTCATAAAATTTAATTTAATTTCATTCTATGTGGTGAGAATAATCATTCTCATAACACTTATAATATGGGTATTAATGGAATACATCAAAAATTAAGGGCGATTACCCCGGTTCGCGGTCGGCACACTTGCCATCCCCCTGTCAAACTCATGATCACCGTTATTTAAAAATAATCTAGCGTGATCCCTTAGAGAATTCCACAAGTTCTTCCTGAATGAACTTGGTATACTTATAAGTAATCATCTATAATTTACTCTATACAATATACTAGCACTTCTTAAAATTTGATGGACATAATTTAATTAGCTTTTAATTACATAAAAACCTGGAATATTAAATTTCATTTGATTCTATGTGGTGGAAATAATCGTTCTCCTAACTCTTCAAATATGGGTGTTACTGAAATACTCCAAAAATGACGGAGGATTACCCCGGTTCATGGTCGAGACCCTTGCCATCCCCTAGCCAAACTCACGATCACTATTAGTGAAAAAGAATCTAGCGTGATCCCACAGAGAATTCCACAAGTTCTTTCTGAATGAACCTTGTATACTTATAAGTAATCATCTACAACTAAATCTACAATATGTCCTAGTGCTTTTTAAAATTTGATGGACTGAATTTTATTGTCCTTTATTTTGTAAAATACCTAGAATTTAAATTTCAAGTGATTATATGTGAAGGAAATAATCATTCTTGTAACGCTTATATTACGGGTATTTATGGAAAACTCCAAAAATGACGAGCGATTACCCCAGTTGTTAGACGGGACCCATGCCATTCCCTAGCTAAACTCATGATCATTGTTAGTGACAGAATCTGGCATGAACCCACAGAGAATTCCACAAGTTCTCCCTGAATGAACCATGTTTACTTATATGTAATCATCTACAAATTACTCTAATCTATGTCCTAGCGCTATTTAAAATTTGATGGACTAAATTTCATTGGCTTTTAATTTCATAAAAGACCTAGAATTTAAATTTTAAGTGATTCTATGTGGTGGACATACTAGATCTCTTAACGCCTATAGTAAGGGTATTAATGGAATACTCAAAAAATGACAAACGATTACCCTGGATTTTAATTTTTTTAAAAAAACTAGGAAAATTTAATTTCATTTGATTCTATGTGGTGGAAATAATCGTTCTCATAACGATTCTAATATGGGTATTAATGGAATGCTAAAAAAATAAGTGGCAATTTCCCCGATTTGCGGTTGGGACCCTTGCCATCCCTCTGTCAAACACATGATCACCATTATTGAGAAATAATCTAGCGTGATCCCACAGAGAATTCCACAAGTTCTTCCCGAATGAACCTTGTAAACTTATAAGTAATCATCTACAAATTACTCTACACTATGTCCTTGCGCTTTTTAAAATTCGATGAATGGAATTTTATTAGACTTTAGTTTGATTTAAAAACCTAGAATTTAAATTTAATGTGTTTCTATGTGGTGGAAATAATCGTCCTTATAACGGTTATAGTAAGGGTATTAATGGAATACTCAGAAAATGACGGATGATTACCCCAGTTCAAAGACCTGACCCTTGCCATTCCCCGGTCAAAGTAATGATCACCATTAGTGACGAAGAATCTAGCATGATCCCACAGAGAATTCAAAAAATTCTTCCTGTTTGAACCTTGTATACGTGTAATTAATCATCTACAATTTACTCTACACAATGTACAAGCGCTATTTAAAATATGATGGACTGAATTTTATTAGATTTTAGTTTCATGAAAAACCTAGAATTTAAATTTCATGTGATTGTATGTGGTCGAAATAATCGTTCTCATAACGCTTATAGTAAGAGTATAAATGGAATACTCCCAAAATGATGGAAGATTCCCCCGGTTCGAGGACCCCGGTCAAACTCATAATCACTGTTAGTGACAAAGAATCTTGCATGATCCCGTGGAGAATTCATCAATTTCTTCCTGAATAAACCTTGTATACTCATAAGTAATCATCTACAATTTACTCTACACAATGTTCTAGCGCTTTTTAAAATTTGATGGAAAGAATTATATTAGCTTTTAGTTTCAATAAAAAACCTGGAATATTACATTTCATTTGATTCTATGTGGTTGAAATAATTGTTCTTATAACACTTATATTATGGGTATTAATCGAATACTCCAAAAATAGCGGACGATTACCCCGGTTTGTGGACGAGACCTTTGCCATCCCCCAGTGAAAATCATGATCACCGTTAGTGACAAAGAATCTGTCATGATCCCACGGAGAATTCAACAAGTTCTTCCTGAATGAACACTTTATACTTATAAGTAATCATCTACAATTAAATCTACACTATGTCCTAGTGCTTTTTAAAATTTGATGGACTGAATTTTATTGTCCTTTATTTTGTAAAACACCTAGAATTTAAATTTCATGTGATTATATGTGAAGGAAATAATCATTCTTGTAACGCTTATATTATGGGTATTTATGGAAAACTCCAAAAATGACGAGCGATTACCCCAGTTGTTAGATGGGACCCATGCCATTCCCTAGCTAAACTCATGATCATTGTTAGTGACAGAATCTGGCATGAACCCATAGAGAATTCCACAAGTTCTCCCTGAATGAACCATGTTTACTTATATGTAATCATCTACAAATTACTCTAATCTATGTCCTAGCGCTATTTAAAATTTGATGGACTAAATTTCATTGGCTTTTAATTTCATAAAAGACCTAGAATTTAAATTTTAAGTGATTCTATGTGGTGGACATACTAGATCTCTTAACGCCTATAGTAAGGGTATTAATGGAATACTCAAAAAATGACAAACGATTACCCTGGATTTTAATTTTTTTAAAAAAACTAGGAAAATTTAATTTCATTTGATTCTATGTGGTGGAAATAATCGTTCTCATAACGATTCTAATATGGGTATTAATGGAATGCTAAAAAAATAAGTGGCAATTTCCCCGATTTGCGGTTGGGACCCTTGCCATCCCTCTGTCAAACACATGATCACCATTATTGAGAAATAATCTAGCGTGATCCCACAGAGAATTCCACAAGTTCTTCCCGAATGAACCTTGTAAACTTATAAGTAATCATCTACAAATTACTCTACACTATGTCCTTGCGCTTTTTAAAATTCGATGAATGGAATTTTATTAGACTTTAGTTTGATTTAAAAACCTAGAATTTAAATTTAATGTGTTTCTATGTGGTGGAAATAATCGTCCTTATAACGGTTATAGTAAGGGTATTAATGGAATACTCAGAAAATGACGGATGATTACCCCAGTTCAAAGACCTGACCCTTGCCATCCCCCGGTCAAAGTAATGATCACCATTAGTGACGAAGAATCTAGCATGATCCCACAGAGAATTCAAAAAATTCTTCCTGTTTGAACCTTGTATACGTGTAATTAATCATCTACAATTTACTCTACACAATGTGCAAGCGCTATTTAAAATATGATGGACTGAATTTTATTAGATTTTAGTTTTATGAAAAACCTAGAATTTAAATTTCATGTGATTGTATGTGGTCAAAATAATCGTTCTCATAACGCTTATAGTAAGAGTATAAATGGAATACTCCCAAAATGATGGACGATTCCCCCGGTTCGAGGACCCCGGTCAAACTCATAATCACTATAAGTGACAAAGAATCTTGCATGATCCCGTGGAGAATTCATCAATTTCTTCCTGAATAAACCTTGTATACTCATAAGTAATCATCTACAATTTACTCTACACAATGTTCTAGCGCTTTTTAAAATTTGATGGAAAGAATTATATTAGCTTTTTAATTTCAATAAAAAACCTGGAATATTACATTTCATTTGATTCTATGTGGTTGAAATAATTGTTCTTATAACACTTATATTATGGGTATTAATCGAATGCTCCAAAAATAGCGGACGATTACCCCGGTTTATGGACGATACCTTTGCCATCCCCCAGTGAAAATCATGATCACCGTTAGTGACAAAGAATCTGTCATGATCCCACAGAGAATTCAACAAGTTCTTCTTGAATGAACACTTTATACTTATAAGTAATCATCTACAACTTACGCTACACAATGTCCTAGTGCTTTTAGAAATTTGATGGACTGAATTTTATTAGTTTTTAATTTCCTAAAAATCCTAGAATTTTAATTTCATGTGATTCTATATGGAGGAAAGTATCATTCTCATAACGCTTATAGTATGGGCACGAATTGAATACTCCAAAAATGATGGACCAATACCCAGATTCGTGGACAGGACCCTTGCCATCCAGCAAGCGCTCTCATGATAACCGTTAGTGACAAAGATCTAACATGATCCCACGGAGAATTCCATAAGTTCTTCATGAATGTACCCTGTATACTTATAAGTTATCATCTACAATTTAATTTACACAATGTACTAACACTTTTTAAAATTAGATAGACTGAATTTTATAAGCTTTTCATTTTATAAAAACTTGGAATATTAAATTTCGTGTAATTATATGTGGTGGAAATAATCGTTCTCATAATGCTTATAGTAAAGGTATTAACGGAATAGTCAAAAAATGATGGACGAATACCCCATTTTGTGGATGGGACCCTTGCCATCCCTCAATTAAATTCACGATCACCGTTAGTGATAAAGAAACTACCATGATTCCACAGAAAACTCCACAAGTTCTTCCTAAATGAACCTTATATACTTATAAGTAATCTTCTATAATGCTTTACACAATGTACTAGCGCATTTTAAAATTCCATGGATGGAATTTCATTAGAATTTAATTTCATAAAAAAACCTAGAATATTAAATTTCATGTGGTTATATGTATTGGAAATAATCGTTATCAAAACGCTTATAGTATGGGTATTAATGGAATACACCAAAAATGACGGACGATTACCCCGGTTCGCGGACAGGACCCTTGCCATCCCCCAGTCAAACTCATGACCACAGTTAGTGATAAAGAATCAGGCATGATCCCACACAGAATTCCACAAGTTCTTCTTGAATGAACCTTATATACTTATAAGTAATCATTCACAATGCTCTACACAATGTACTAGCATATTTTAAAATTCGATGGATGGAATTACATTAGCTTTTAATTTAAAAAAAACCCAGAATATAAAATTTCATGTGATTCGATGTGGTGGAAATAATCGTTCTCAATGCTTATAGTAAGGGTATTAATGGATTACTAAAAAAATGACGGACGATTACCCTGGTTCGCGGACGGGACCCTTGCCATCTCCCAGTCACACTCATGATCAGTGTTAGTTACAAAGAATCAAGCATGATCCCACAGAGAATTCCACAAGTTCCTCCTGAATGAACCCTTTATACTTATAAGTTATCATCTACAATTTACCCTACACAATGTACTAGTGCCTTTTAAAGTATGATGGACAGAATTTTATTAGCTTTTAATTTCATTTCATTCTATGTGGTGGAAATAATCATTCTCATAACACTTATAATATGGGTATTAATTGAATACTTAAAAAATTAAGGACAATTACCCCGGTTCGCATCGAGACACTTGCCATCCCCCTGTTAAACTCATGATCACCGTTATTGAAAATTAATCTGGTGTGGTCCCATAGAGAATTCCACAAGTTCTTCCTGAATGAACTTGGTATACTTATAAGTAAACATCTACAATTTACTCTACACAATATACTAGCGCTTTTTAAATTTTGATGGACATAATTTAATTAGCTTTTAATTATATAAAAAACCTAGAATATTAAATTTCATTTGATTCTATGTGGTAAAAATAATCGTTCTCATAACTCTTAAAATATGGGTATTAATGAAATACTCCAAAAATGACGGAGGATTACCCCGGTTCACGGTCGGGACCCTTGCCACCCCCTAGCCAAACTCATGATCACTGTTAGTGAAAAGGAATCTGGCGTGATCCCACAGAGAATTCCACAAGTTCTTTCTGAATGAACCTTGTATACTTATAAGTAATCATCTACAATTTAATCTACACTATGTCCTAGTGCCTTTTAAAATTTGATGGACTGAATTTTATTGTCCTTTAATTTTGTAAAACACCTAAAATTTAATTTTATGTGATTATATGTCAAGGAAATAATCATTCTCGTAACGCTTATATTATGGGAATTTATGGAAAACTCCGAAAATGAAGGGCGATTACCCCAGTTGTCAGACAGGACCCATGCCATTCCCCAGTCAAACTCATGATCACTGTTAGTGACAAAGAATCTGGCAAGATCCCACAGAGAATTACACAAGTTCTCCCTGAATGAACCTTGTATACTTCTAAGTAATCATCTACAAATGACTCTAATCTATGTCCTAGCGCTATTTAAAATTCGATGGACTAAATTTCATTAGCTTTTAATTTTATAAAACACCTAGAATTTAAATTTCAAGTGATTCTATGTGGTGGAAATAATGGTTCTCTTAACGCTTATAGTAAGGGTATTAATGGAATACTCAAAAAATGACAAACGATTACTCTACACAATTTACTAGAGAATTTTAAAATCTGATGGACGGAGTTTCATTGGCTTTTAATTACATAAAAAAACCTAGAATATTAAATTTCATTTGATTTTATGTGGTGAAAATAATCGTTCTCATAACGATTATAATATGGGTATTAATGGAATACTCAAAAAAATAAGGGACGATTACCCCGATTTGCGGTTGGGACCCTTGCCATCCCTTTGTCAAACACATGATCACCATTATTGAAAAATAATCTAGCGTGATCCCACAGAGAATTCCACAAGTTCTTCCCGAATGAACCTTGTATACTTATAAGTAATCATCTACAAATTACTCTACACTATGTACTCGCGCTTTTTAAAATTCTATGAATGGAATTTTATTAGACTTTAGTTTCATTTAAAAACCTAGAATTTAAATTTAATGTGTTTCTATATGGTTGAAATAATAGTCCTTATAACGGTTATAGTAAGGGTATTAATGGAATACTCAAAAAATGATGGACGATTACCCCAATTCAAAGACCTGATCCTTGCCATCCCCAAGTCAAAGTAATGATCACCGTTAGTTACGAAGAATCTAGCATGATCCCACAGAGAATTAAAAAAGTTCTTCCTGTTTGAACCATGTATAATTGTAAATAATCATCTACAATTTACTCTACACAATGAACAAGCGTTATTTAAAATATGATGGACTGAATTTTATTAGATTTTAGTTTCATGAAAAACCTAGAATTTAAATTTTATTAGCTTTTAATTTAATTTCATTCTATGTGGTGGAAATAATCATTCTCATAACACTTATAATGTGGGTATTAATGGAATACTTCAAAAATTAAGGACAATTACCCTAGTTCGCGGTCGAGACACTTGCCATCCCCCTGTTAAACTCATGATCACCGTTATTGAAAATTAATCTGGTGTGGTCCCATAGAGAATTCCACAAGTTCTTCCTGAATGAACTTGGTATACTTATAAGTATACATCTACAATTTACTTTACACAATATACTAGCGCTTTTTAAATTTTGATGGACATAATTTAATTGGCTTTTAATTACATAAAAAACCTAGAATATTAAATTTCATTTGATTCTATGTGGTGGAAATAATCGTTCTCATAACTCTTAAAATATGATTCCACAGAGAATCTGGTATGATCCCACAGTCAAACTCACTATCACTGTTAGTGACAAAGAATCTGGTATGATCCCACAGAGAATTCCACAAGTTCTCCCTTAATGAACCTTGTATACTTCTAAGTAATCATCTACAAATTACTCTAATCTATGTCCTAGCGCTATTTAAAATTCGATGGACTAAATTTCATTAGCTTTTAATTTTATAAAACACCTAGAATTTAAATTTCAAGTGATTCTATGTGGTGGAAATAATGGTTCTCTTAACGCTTATAGTAAGGGTATTAATGGAATACTCAAAAAATGACAAACGATTACTCTACACAATTTACTAGAGAATTTTAAAATCTGATGGACGGAGTTTCATTGGCTTTTAATTACATCAAAAAAACCTAGAATGTTAAATTTCATTTGATTTTATGTGGTGAAAATAATCGTTCTCATAACGATTATAATATGGGTATTAATGGAATACTCAAAAAAATAAGGGACGATTACCCCGATTTGCGGTTGGGACCCTTGCCATCCCTTTGTCAAACACATGATCACCATTATTGAAAAATAATCTAGCGTGATCCCACAGAGAATTCCACAAGTTCTTCCCGAATGAACCTTGTATACTTATAAGTAATCATCTACAAATTACTCTACACTATGTCCTCGCGCTTTTTAAAATTCTATGAATGGAATTTTATTAGACTTTAGTTTCATTTAAAAACCTAGAATTTAAATTTAATGTGTTTCTATATGGTGGAAATAATAGTCCTTATAACGGTTATAGTAAGGGTATTAATGGAATACTCAAAAAATGATGGACGATTACCCCAGTTCAAAGACCTGATCCTTGCCATCCCCAAGTCAAAGTAATGATCACCGTTAGTTACGAAGAATCTAGCATGATCCCACAGAGAATTAAAAAAGTTCTTCCTGTTTGAACCATGTATACTTGTAAATAATCATCTACAATTTACTCTACACAATGAACAAGCATTATTTAAAATATGATGGACAGAATTTTATTAGATTTTAGTTTCATGAAAAACCTAGAATTTAAATTTTATTAGCTTTTAATTTAATTTCATTCTATGTGGTGGAAATAATCATTCTCATAACACTTATAATGTGGGTATTAATGGAATACTTCAAAAATTAAGGACAATTACCCTAGTTCGCGGTCGAGACACTTGCCATCCCCCTGTTAAACTCATGATCACCGTTATTGAAAATTAATCTGGTGTGGTCCCATAGAGAATTCCACAAGTTCTTCCTGAATGAACTTGGTATACTTATAAGTATACATCTACAATTTACTCTACACAATATACTAGCGCTTTTTAAATTTTGATGGACATAATTTAATTGGCTTTTAATTACATAAAAAACCTAGAATATTAAATTTCATTTGATTCTATGTGGTGGAAATAATCGTTCTCATAACTCTTAAAATATGATCCCACAGAGAATCTGGTATGATCCCACAGTCAAACTCACTATCACTGTTAGTGACAAAGAATCTGGTATGATCCCACAGAGAATTCCACAAGTTCTCCCTTAATGAACCTTTTATACTTATAAGTAATCATCTACAAATTACTCTACACTATGTCCTAGCGCTTTTTAAAATTTAATGAACTAAATGTTATTAGCTTTTAATTTCATAAAAAACCCAGAATTTAAATTTCAAGTGATTCTATGTGGAGGAAATAATTTTTCTCATTACGCTTATAGGAAGGGTATTAAATGAATACCCCAAATCTGACATACGATTACCCTGGTTTGCGGACTGGACCCTTGCCATCCCCCTGTCAAACTCATGATCACTATTAGTGACAAAGAATCTGGCATGATCCCACAGAGAATTCAAAATTTTCTCCTTGAATGAACCTTGTATACTTATATTTAATCATCTAAAAATTACTCTACATTATGTCCTAGCGCTTTTTAAAATTCGATGGACTATATTTTATTAGCTTTTATTTTCATAAAATACCTAGAATTTAAATTTCAAGACATTCTCTGTGGTGGAAATAATCGTTCTCATAACGCTTATAGTAACGGCATTAATGGAATACTCAAAAAATGACAAACGATTACCCCAGTTTACGGAACCCAGTCAAACTTATACACCATTAGTGAAAAAGAATCCGACATAATCCCACAGAGAATTCCACAAGTTTTTCCTGAAAGAACCTTGACTACTTTTAATTAGTCATCTACAATTTACTCTACACGATGTACTAGCGCTTTTTAAAACTTGATGGAAAGAATTTCATTAGCTTTTAATTCCATAAAAAAAGTTAGAATATTAAATTTCATTTGATTATATGTGGCGGAAATAATCAGTCTCATAATGCTTATTGTAAGGGTATTATTGAAATGCTTCAAAGATGATGGAAGATTACCCCGGTTCGCGGACAGGACCCTTGCTATCCCCCAGTCAAACTAATGATGGCCATTAGGGACAAAGAATCTTGCATGATCCCACAGAGAATTCCAAAATTTCTTCCTAATTGAACACTGTATACTTATAATTAATCATCTAAAATTTACTCTACACAATGTAAAAGAGCTTTTTCAAATTTCATGGACTGAATTTTATTAGCTTTTAGTTTTGTAAAAAACCTATAATTTAAAACTCATGTGATTCTACGTGGTCGAAATAATCGATCTCATAATGCTTATAGTAAGGGTTTCAATGGAATACTCCGAAAATGACTGACGATTACCCTGGTTCGAGGACCCCAGTCAAACTTAAAATCACTGTCAGTGACAAAGAATCTGGCATGATCCCATGGAGGATTCAACAAGTTCTTCCTGAATGAACCTGGTATACTTATAAGTAATCATTTACAATTTGCTCTACACAATTTACTGGAACTTTTTAAAAATAAGATGGACAGAGTTTTATTAGCTTTTAATTACATAGAAAAACCTAGATTATTAAATTTCATTTGATTTTATGTGGTGGAAATAATCGTTCTGATGATGCTTATCACATGGGTATTAATGGAATACTAAAAAAATGACGGACGATCACCCCAGTTAGCGGCCACGACCCCCAGTAAAACTCATGATTACCGTTAGTGAAAAAGAATCTGGCGTGATCCCACAGAGAATTCCACAAGTTCTTCCTAAATGAACCTTGTATACTTATAAGAAATCGTCTACAATTTACTTTACACTATGTCCTAGAACTTTTTAAATTTTGATGGTCTAAATTTTATTAGCTTTTAATTTCATAAAACACCAAGAATTTAAATTACAAGTGATTCTTTGTGGTGGAAATAATATATCTCATGACACTTATAATAAGGTTGTTAACAGAATGCTCTAAAAATGACGGACGATTACCCCGGTTTGCAGACTCGACCCCCGACCATCCCCTTGTCAAACTTATGATCACTGTTAGTGACAAAGAATCTGGCATAATCTCACAGATAATTCCACAAGTTCTTCCTGAATGAACCTTGTATACTTATAAGTAATCATCTACAAATTACTCTACACTATGTTCGCATTTTTTAAATTTTGATGGACTAAATTTTATTAGCTTTTAATTTCATAAAAAACCCTAGAAGTTAAATTTCAAGTGATTCTATGTGGTGGAAATAATCGTTCTTATAACGCTTATAGTAAGGATATTATTGGAATACTCAAAAAATTACAAACGATTACCCCTGTTCTTGGAACCTAATCAAACTCATGGTCACCGTTAGTGAAAAAGAATCTGGCATGATCCCACAGAGAATTCGACAAGTTTTTCCTGAATCAACCTTGTATACTTTTAAGTAGTCATCTACAATTTACTCTACACAATGTTCTAGCGCCTTTTAAAACTTGATGGACAGAATTTCATTAGCTTTTAATTGCATAAAAAAACCTAGCAAAGAAAATTTCATTTGATTTTATGTGGTGGAAATAATCTTTCTCATAATGCTTATAGTAAAGGTATTATTGAAATACTTCAAAAATGACAAGTGCTTTTTAAAATTTACTTTACACAACGTACAAATGCTTTTTAAAATTTGATGGACTGAATTTTATTAGCTTTTAGTTTCATAAAAAAGCTAGAATTTAAATTTCTTGTGATTCTACTTGGTAAAAATAATGGTTCTCATAACTCTTATAGTAAGGGTATTAATGGACTACTCAAAAAAATGACGGACAATTACCCCGGTTCGAGGACCTCTGTCAAACTAATAATCACTATTAGTGACACAGATTATGGCATGATCCAATGGAGAATTCCACAAGTTCTTCCTGAATGAACCTTGTCTAGTTATAAGTAATCATCTAGAATTTACTCTACACAATGTACTAGCACTTTTTAAAATTTGATAGACAGAATTTTATTAGCTTTTAATTTCATAAAAACCTAGAATATTATATTTCATTTGATTCTATGTGGTGGAAATAATCATTCTCATAACGCTTACATTATGGGCATTAATGGAATACTCCAAAAATGATGGACGATTACCCCAGTTTACGAACGATACAATTGCCATCCCCTGGTCAAAATCATGACCATTGTTAGTGACAAAGAATCTAGCATGGTCCCACAGAGAATTCCATAACTCTTCCTGAATGAACCCTGCATACTTATAGGTAATCATCTAAAATTTAAGCTACACAATGTAATAGTGCATTTCCAAATTTGATGGACAGAGTTTTATTATCTTTTAATTTCATAAAAAACCTAGAATTAAAAATTCATTTGATTATATGTATAAAAAATAATCTTTCTCATATCGCTTATGTTATGGGTATTTATGGAATACTCCAAAAATAATGGATGATTACCCCGGTTTACGGATGGGACCCTTGCCATCCCCCAGTCAAACACATGATCACCGTTACTGAAAAAGAATCTAGCATGATCCCATAGAGAATTTTAAAAGTTCTTACTTATTGGACCCCGTATACTTATAAGTAATCATCTACTATTTACTCTACACAATGTACAAGCGCTTTTTAAAATTTGATGGACTGAATGTATTAGCTTTTAGTTTCATAAAAAACCTAGAATTTATATTTAATGTGAAACTATGTGGTGGAAATAATTGTTCTCATAACGCTTAGTAAGGGTATTAATGGAATACTCTAAAAATACAGACGATTACCCTAGTTCGAGGACCCTAGTCAAACTTATGATCACTGTTAGTGACAAAGAACCTGGCATGATCCTATGGAGAATTCCAGATGCTCTTTGAGAATGAACCTTGTGTACTTATAAGTAACCATCTACAATTTACTCTACACAATGTACTAGCGCTTTTAAAAATTCGATGGACCGAAATTCATTTGCTTTTAATCACATAAGAAAACCTAAAATATTAAATTTCAATTTGATTTTATGTGGTGGAAATAATCGTTCTCATAACGCTTATATTATGGATATTAATGGAATAGTCCAAAAATGACGGATGATTACCCCGGTAGGCGGTCGGGTCCCTTTCCATCCCCCAGTTTAACTCATGATCACCATTAGTGAAAATGAATCTGGCATGATCCCACAGAGAATTCCACAAGTTTTTCCTGAATGAACCTTGTATACTTATAAGTAATCATCTATAATTTACTTTACACGATGTCTTAGCGCTTTTTAAAATTTGATGGACTAAATTTTATCAGCTTCAAATTGCTTCAAATTTTATGAAAAACCTCGAATTTAATTTCAAATGATTCTATGTGGTGGAAATAATCTTTCTCATAACGCTAATAGTAACGGCATGAATGGAATACTCAAAAAATGACAAACGATTACCCAAGTTTGCGGAACCCAATAAAACTTATGCACCGTTAGTGAAAAAGAATCCGGCATGATCCCACAGAGAATTCCACAAGTTTTTCCTGAAAGAACCTTGTATACTTTTAAGTAGTCATCTAAAATTTACTCTACACAATGTACTAGCGCTTTTTAAAACTTGATGGACAGATTTTCATTAGCTTTTAATTGCATAAAAAAACCAAAAATATTAAATTTCATTTAATTATATGTGGCAGAAATAATGGTTCTCATAATGCTTATAGTAAGGGTATTATTGAAATGCTTCAAAAATGACAAGTGCTTTTCAAAATTTACTCTACACAATGTACATGTTCTTCTTAAAATCTGATGGACTGAATTTTATTAGCTTTTAGTTTCATAAAAAACATAGAATTTAAATTTCTTGTGATTCAACCTAGTCAAAATAATCATTCTCATAACTCTTATAGTAAGGGTATTAATGGACGACTTAAAAAAATGACGGACAATTACCCCGGTTCGAGGACCTCGGTCAAACTCATGATCACTGTTAGTGACATAGATTATGGCATGAACCAATGGAGAATTCCACAAGTTCTTCCAGAATGAAACTTGTCTACTTATAAGTAATCATCTACAATTTACTCTACACAATGTACTAGCACTTTTTAAAATTTGATGGACAGAATTTTATTAGCTTTTAATTACATAAAAATCTAGAATATTATATTTCATTTGATTCTATGTGGTGGAAATAATCATTCTCATAACGCTTATATTATGGGTATTAATGGAATACTCCAAACATGACAGACGATTACCCCAGTTTGCAAATGATACCATTGCCATCCTCCGGTCAAAATCACGATCATTGTTAGTGACAAAGAATCTAGCATGGTCCCACAGAGAATTCCATAAGTCTTCCTGAATGAACCCTGTATACTTATAAGTAATCATCTAAAATTTAAGCTACACAATGTAATAGTGCACTTTCAAATTTGATGGACAGAATTTTATTATCTTTTAATTTTGTAAAATACCAAGAATTAAAAATTCATGTGATTATATGTATAGAAAATAATCTTTCTCATATCGCTTATGTTATGGGTATTTATGGAATACTTAAAAATTGATGGACGATTACCCCGGTTTACGGATGGGACCCTTGCCATCCCCCAGTTAAACTCATGATCACCGTTAGTGAAAAATAATCTGGCATGATCCCATAGAGATTTTTAAAACTTCTTACTGATTGAACCCCGTATACTTATAAGTAATTATCTACAATTTACTCTACACAATGTACAAGCGCTTTTTAATATTTGATGGACTGAATGTATTAGCTTTTAGTTTCATAAAAAACCAAGAATTTATATTTAATGTGATAGTACGTGGTTGAAATAATTGTTCTCATAACACTTATAATAAGGGTGTTAATGGAATACTCCAAAAATGACAGACGATTACCCCAGTTTGAGGACCCCTGTCAAACTCATGATCACTGTTAGTGACAAAGAATCTGGCATGATTCTATGGAGAATTCCACATGTTCTTTGACAATGAACCTTGTATACTTGCAAGTAACCATCTACAATTTACTCTACACAATGTACTAGCGCTTTTTAAAGTTTGATGGACCAAATTTTATTAGCTTTTAATCACATAAAAAAACCTAAAATATTAGATTTCAATTTGATTTTATGTGGTAGAAATAATCGTTCTCATAATGCTTATAATATGGATATTAATGGAATACTCCAAAAATGATGGACGATTTCCCCGGTACACGGTCGGGACCTTTTCCATCCCCCAGTGTAACTCATGATCACCGTTAGTGAAAATGAATCTGGCATGATCCCACAGAGAATTCCACAAGTTCTTCCTGAATGAACCTTGTATAGTTATAAGTAATCATTAACAATTTACTTTACAGTATGTCTTAGCGCTTTTTAAAATTTGATGGACTAAATTTTATTAGCTTCAAATTTCATAAAAAACCTCGAATTTAAATTTCATGTGATTCTATGTGGTGTAAATAATCGTTCTCATAACACTCATAGTAAGGGTATTAACCGAATACTCCAAAAATGACGCACGATTTTCCTGATTTGCGGACTGGACTCTTGCCATCCCCTAGTCAAATTCATGATCACTATTAGTGACAAAGAATCTGGCATGATTCCACAAAAAATTCCACAAGTTCTTCCTAAATGAACCTTGTATAATTATATGTTATCAACTACAAATTAGCCTACGCAATGTACTAGTTTTTTTTAAAATTTGATGGACAAAATTTAATTAGCTTTTAATTACATAAAAAAGCCTAGAATATTAAATTTAATTTGATTCTATGTGGTGGAAATTATCATTCTCATAACGCTTATAGTAAGGGTATTAATGGAATACTCCAAAAATGGTGGACGATTACCCTGGTTCTCGGACGGGACCCTTTTTATCACTCATCAAAACTTATGATCACTATTAGTGATAAAGAAACTGCCATTATCCCGTAGAGAAGTTCACAAGTTATTCCTAATGAACCTTGTATAATTATAAGTAATCACCTACAATGTACTCTACACAAAGTACAAGCGCTTTTCAAAATTTAATGGATGGAATTTTATTAGCTTTTATTTCATTGGAAACCTAGAATATTAAATTTCATATGGTTCTATGTGGTGGACTATTCATGATCCCACAGAGAATTCCAAAAGTTCTTCCTGAATGAACCACGTATACTTATAAGTAGTCATATATAATTTACTCTTCACAATATAATAGCCCTTTTTAAAATTTGATGGACTGAATTTTGTGAAACCTAGAATATGAAATTTCATGTGGTTCTATGTGGTGGAAATAATCCTTCTTATAATGCTTATAGTGAGGGTATTAATGAAATACTCCAAAAATGATGGACTATTACCCCTGTTTGCGGATGAGACCCCTCCAATCCCCCTGTCTAAATCAGGATCATTGTTAGTGACGTGAAAACTTTCATGATCCCATAGAGAATTCCACAAGTTCTTCCGGAATGAACCCTGTTTACTTATATGTAATCATCTACAATTTACTCTACACAATGTACTGGCACTTTTTAAAATATGATGGACTGAATTTTATTGGCTAATAATTTCATTAAAAACCTAGAATATTAAATTTCATGTGATTCTATGTGGTGGAAATAATCGTTCTCAAAACACTTATAGTAAGGGTATTAACGAAATGTTCCAAAATTGACGGACGAATACCCCGGTTCGCAGACCTAACCCTTGCCATCCCCCAGTCAAACTAATGATCATCGTTAGTGACAAAGAATATAGCATGATCCCATACAGAATTCCAAAATTTCTTCCTGTTTGAACTTTGTATACTTGTAAATAATTATCTACAAATTACCATACACAATGTACAAGCGCTATTTAAAATATGATGGACTAAATTTTCTTAGCTTTTAGTTTCATAAAAAACCTAGAATTTAAATTTCATGTGATTCTATGTGGTCGAAATAATCATTCTCATAACGCTTATAGTAAGGGTATTAATGGAATACTCCAAAAATTATGGACGATTCCCTAGGTTCGAGGACCTCGGTCAAAGTCATAATCACTGTTAGTGACAAAGAATGTTGCAAGATCCCATGGAGAATTCATCTATTTCTTCACGAATAAACCTTGTATACTTATAAGTAATCATCTACAATTTACTCTGCACAATGTTCTAGCACTTTTTAAATTTGATGGAAAGAATTATATTAGCTTTTAGTTACTAAAAAAACCTAGAACATTAAATTTCATTTGATTCTATGTGGTTAAAATAATTGTTCTCATAACGCTTATATTATGGGTATTAATGGAATAATCCAAAAGTAATGGACGATTAACCTAGTTTGCGGACGAGACCATTGCCATTCCCTAGTCAAAATCATGGTCACTGTTAGTTACAAAGAATCTGGCATGATCCGACAGATAATTCCACATGTTCTTCTTGAATAAACCATGTATACTTATAAGTAATCATCTAAAATTTACACTACACAATGTCCAAGTCCTTTTTAAAATTTGATGGACTGAATTTTATTATCCTTTAATTTCATAAAAAACCTAAAATTTGAATTTCATGTGATTATATATGAAGGAAATAATCGTTCTCATATTTGTAGACGGGACCTATGCAATCCCCCAGTCAAACTCATGATCACTGTTAGTGACAAAGAATCTGGCATGATCCTACAAAAAATTCCACAAGTTCTCCCTGAATGAACCTCGTATACTTTTATGTAATCATCTACAAATTACTCTACACTATGTCCTAGCGACTTTTAAAATTTGATGGACTATATTTTATTAGATTTTAATTTCATAAAATACCTAGGATTTAAATTTCAAGTGATTCTATGTGGTGGAAATAATCGTTCTCATAACGCTTATTGTAAAGGTATTAATGGAATAATCAAAAAATGACAAATGATTACCTCGGTTTGCGGAATCCAGTCAAACGTATGATCACCATTAGTGAAAAAAATCCGGCGTGATCCTACGCAGAATTCCAAAAGTTTTTCCTGAATGAACCTTGTATACTTTTAAGTAGTCATCTACAATTTATTCTGCACAATGTACTAGCATTTTTGAAGACTTGATGGGTAGAATTTCATTAGCTTTTAATTGTATGAAAAAACCTAGAATATTAAATTTCATTTGATAATATGTGGTGGAAATAATCGTTCTCATAACGCTTATATTAAGGGCAGTATTGAAATGCTACAAAAATGACAAGTGATTTTTAAAATTTACTCTACACAATGCACAAGTGCTTTTTAAAATTTGATCGACTGAATATGATTAGCATTTAGTTAATAAAACACCTAGATTTAAATTTCTTGTGATTCTACGTGGTCGAAATAATCGTTCTCATAACGCCTATAGTAAGGGTAGTAATGGACTACTCAAAAAATGACGGACAATTACCCGGGTTCGAGGACCCTAGTCAAACTCATAATCACTAGTAGTGACAAAGAATATGGCGTGATCCCATGGAGAATTCCACAAGTAATTCCTGAATAAAACTTGTATACTTATAAGTACACATCTACAATTTACTCGACACAATGTACTAGTGCTTTTTAAAAGTTGATGGAAAGAATTTCATTAGCTTTTAATTACATTAAAAAACATAGAATATTTTATTTCATTTGATTCTATGTGGTTGAAATAATCATTCTCATAACGCTCATATTATGGGTATTAATGGAATACTCCAAAAATGACAGACGATTACCCCGGTTTGCGGACAATACCCTTGCCACCCCCCAGTCAAAATCATAATCACTGTTAGTGAGAAGGAATCTGGCATGATCCCACAAAGAATTCCATAAGTTCTTCTTGAATGAACCCTGTATACTTATATGTAATCATCTAAAACTTACGCTACACAATGTACTAGTGCATTTTAAAATTTGTTGGAAATAATTTTATTATTTTTTAATTTTGTAAAAACCCTTGAATTAAAATATCATGTGATTATATGTGAACAAAATAATCGTTCTCGTATCGCTTATATTATGTGTATTTATGGAATACTCCAAAAATGATGGACATTTATCCCCCTTCCCATCCCCCAGTCAAATCATTATCACCGTTAGTGAAAACAAAATGCTACAAAATTTCTTAATGAATGAAACCTGTATACTTTTAAGTAATTATCTACAATTTACTCTATACAATGTACAAGTGCTTTTTAAAATTTTATAAACTGAATATTATTAGCTTTTAATTTCATAAAAACCTGGAATTTAAATTTCATGTGATTCTATGTGGTGGAAATAATCGTTCTCATAACGCTTATAGTAAGGGTATTAACTGAATACTCCAAAAATGACGGAAAATTACCTTGGTTTGCAGACTGGACCCTTGTTATACCCCAGTCAAACTCATGATTACTGTTAGTGACAAAGAATCTGGCTTGATCCCAGAGAGAATTCCACAAGTTCTTCATGAATGAACCTTGTACACTTCTAAGTAATCATCTACAAATTACTCTATACTATGTCCTAGCGCTCTTTAAGATTTGATGGACTAAATTTATTAACTTTTAGTTTCATAAAAAAGATAGAATTTAAATTTCATATGATTCTATGTGGTAGAAATAATCGTTCTCATAACGCTTATAGTAAGGGTATTAAAGGAATACTCCATAAATGACGGACGATTGACCAGGTTCGCAGAACCCAGTCAAATTCATGATCATCGTTAGTGACAGGAATCCGACATGATCCCACGGAGAATTCCACAAGTCTTTCCTTAATGAACCTTGTATACTTTTAAGTAATCGTCTTCAATTTACTCTGGACAATATACTAGCACCTTTTAAAATTTGTTGGATAGAATTATTTTAGCATTTAATTTCATAAAAAAAACCTAGAATATTAAATTTCATGTGATTCTATGTGGTGGAAGTAATCGTTTTTATAATGCTTATATTGTGGGTATTAATGGAATACTCCTAAAATGATGGACGATTACCCCAGTTTTCAGTTGTGACCCTTGCCATTCCCTAGTCAAACTCATGATCACCGTTCGTGACAAAGAATCTAGCATAATCGTACATAGAATTCCAAAATTTCTCCCCAATTGCCCTGTATACTTATAATTAATCATCTAAAATTTATTCAACACAATGCACAAGCACTTTTTAAAATTTAATGGTCAGAATTTTTTAAGCTTTTAGTTTCATAAAAAACCTAGAATTTAAATTTCATGTGATTCTACGTGGTCAAAATAATCGTTGAATAACTCTTATAGTAAGGGTATTAATGGAATATTAAAAAAATGATAGACGATTACCCTGGTTCAAGGAACCAAATTGAACTCATAATCACTGTAATTGACAAAGAATCTGGCATGATCCCATGGAGAATTCCACAAGTTCTTCATGAATGAACCTTGTATTATAAGTAATCAGCTACAATTTACTCTAAACAATGTACTAGCGCTTTTTAAAATTTGAAGGACAGAATTTTATTAGTTTTTAATTACATAAAAAAACCTAGAATATTAAATTTCATTTGATTCTATATGGTGGAAATAATCATTCTCATAACGCTTATATTGTGGGTATTAATGGAACACTCCAAAAATGAAGGACGATTACCTTGGTTTGCGGACTAGACCCTTGCCATCCCCTAGTCAAAATCAAGATCATCGTTAGTGAAAAAGAATCTGGCATGATCCCATTGACAATTCCACAAGTTTATCCTGAAAGAACCTTGTATACTTATAAATAATCATTTAAAATTTAATTTACACTGTGTCCTAGCACTTTTTAAATTTTGATGGACTAAATTTATCAGCTTTTAGTTTCATAAAAAACCTAGAATTTAAATTTCATGTGATTCTATGTGGTGGAAATAATCATTCTCATAATGCTTATAGTAAGGGTATTAACTGAACACTCAAAAAATGATGGACTTGCATACTCGACCCTTGCCATCCCCTAGTTAAATGTATGATCACTATTAGTGACAGAATCTGGCATGATTTCACAGAGAATTCCACAAGTTCGTCATGAATGAACCTTGTATACTTATAAGTAATCATCTACAAATTACTTTACACTATGTTTTTGTGCTTTTTGAAATTTGATGGACTAAATTTTTTTAGCTTTTAATTTCATTAAAAACCTAGAATTTAAATTTTAATTGACTCTATATTGTGGAAATAATCGTTCTCATAATGCATATAGTAAGGGTATTAACAGAATACTCAAATAATGACAAATGATTACCCCGATTCGCGGAATCCAGATAAACTCAAGATCACCGCTAGTGAAAAAGAATCTGGCACGATCCCACAAAGAACTGCACATGTTTTTCATGAATGAACCTTGTATACTTTTAAGTATTCATCTTCAATTTTTTTGATGGGTAGAATTTTTTTAGCTTTTAATTTCATAAAAAAACCTAGAATATTAAGTTTCATGTGATTCTATGTGGTGGAAATAATCGTTCTCATAATGCTTATATCATGGGTACTTATGGAATGCTCCAAAAATGACGGACGATTATCCCGGTTTGCGGGCTGGAACATTGCCATCCCCTATTAAAACTCACGATCACCGTTAGTGACCAAGAATCTGGGATGATCCCATAGAGAATTTAAAAAGTTCTTCTTGATTGAACCCCGTATACTTATTAGTTTCATAAAAAACCTAGAATTTATATTTAATGTGATTCTACTTGGTGGAAATAATTGTTCTCATAACGCTTATAGTAAGGGTATTAAAGGAATACTCCAAAATGACAGACGACTTCCCAAATTCGAAGACCCCAGTCAAACTCATGATCACTATTAGTGAAAAAGAATCTGGTGTGATCCCATGGTGAATTCCACATGTTCTTTCTGAATGAACCTTTTATACTTATAAGTAATAATCTATAATTTACTCTACACAATGTACTAGCACTTTTTAAAATTCGATGGACAAAATTTCATTAGCTTTTAATCTCATAAAAAAACCTAGAATATTCAATTTCAATTGGATTTTATATGGTGGGAATAATCGTTCTCATAACGCTTATAATAATAATGGTATTAACAGAATGCTTTAAAAATGATGGACGATTACCCCGGTTTGCAGACTGGACCCTTTCCATCCCCATGTCAAACTCATGACCACTGTTAGTGACAAAGAATCTGGCATGATCCCACAGAGAATTCCACAAGTTCTTCCTGAATGAACCTTGTATACTTATAAGTAATCATCTACAAATTACTCTACTCTATGTCCGTACTTTTTAAAAATTTGATGGACTAAATTTTATTAGCTTTTAATTTCATAAAAAACCTAGAATTTAAATTTCAAGTGATTCTATGTGGTGGAAATAATCATTCTTATAATGCTTATAGTAAGGGTATTGATGGAATTCTCAAAAAATGACAAAAGACTACCCCCGGTCGTGCTGCCCAGTCAAACTCAGGATCACTGTTATTGAAAAAGAATCCGGCATGATCCGACAGAGAATTCCACAAGTTTTTCCTGAATGAACCTAGTATACTTTTAAGTAGTCATCTACAATTTACTCTACACAATGTACTAGCACTTTTTAAAAATTGATGGACAGAATTTCATTAGCTTTTTATTGCATTAAAAACCCAGAATATTAAATTTCATTTGATTATATGTGGTGGAAATAATCTTTCTTATAACGCTTTTAGTAAGGGTATTATTGAAATTCTTCAAAAATGACAAGTGCTTTTTATAATTTTCTCTACACAATGTACAAGTGCTTTTAAAAATTTGATGGAATGAATATTATTAGCTTTTAGTTAAATAAAAAACATAGAATTTAAATTTTTTGTGATTCTATGTGGTCAAAATAATCGTCCTCATAACGCTTATAGTAAGGGTATTAATGGACTACTCAAAAAATGACGGACAATTACCCCGGTTTGAGGACCCCAGTCAAACTAATGATCAATGTTAGTGACAAAGAATAGGGCATGATCCCATTAAGAATTCCACAAGTTCTTCCTGAATAAACCTAGTATACTTTAAAAGTAGTCATCTACAATTTGTGCTACACAACGTACTAGTGCATTTTAAAATTTGTTGGAAAGAATTTAATTAACTTTTCATTTCATAAAAAACATAGAATTAAAATTTCATGTGATTATATGTGACCAAAATAATCGTTCTCATATCGCTTATATTGTGGGTATTTATGGAATACTCTAAAAATGATGGATGATTACCCCGGTTTATGGATGGGACCATTGCAATCCCCCAGTCAATTAATGATTACCGTTAGTGAAAAAGAATTCGGCATGATCCCATGGAGAAATCCAAAATTTCTTCCTGAATGAAACCTGTATACTTTTAAGTAATCATCTACAATTTACTCTAAACAATGTACAAGCGCTTTTTGAAATTTTATATATTGAATACTATTAGCTTTTAGTTTCATAAAAACCTGGAATTTAAATTTCATGTGATTCTATGTGGTGGAAATAATCGTTCTCATAATGCTAATAGTAAGGTTATTAACCGAATACTTCAAAAATGATGGATGATTACCTCGGTTTGCAGACTGGACCCTTTTCATACCCCAGTCAAACTCATGATCACTGTTAGTGACAAGAATCTTGCATGATCCCACAGAGAATTCCACAAGTTCTTCAAGAATGAACCTTGTATACTTATAAGTAATCATCTACAAATTACTCTACACTATGTCCTAGCTCTTTTAAAGATTTGATGGACTAAATTTATTAACTTTTAGTTTCATAAAAAACATAGAGTTTAAATTTCATGTGATTCTATGTGGTAGAAATAATCGTTCTCATAACGCTTATAAGTTATCATCAACAATTTACTCTACACAATGTACTAGCTCTTTTTAAAATTTGATGGACAGAATTTCATTAGCATTTAATCACATAAAAAACCTAAAATACTAAATTTCAATTTTATTTTATTTGGTGGAAATAATCGTTCTCATAGCGCTTATAATATGGGTATTAATGGAATACTCCAAAAATGACGGACGATTACCTTGGTTCGCGGTCAGGACCTTTTCCATTCCCTAGTCAAACTCATGATCACCGTTAGTGAAAAATAATTTTGCATTATCCCACAGAGAATTCCACAAATTCTTCCTGAATGAACCTTGTATACTTATAAGTAATCATCTACAATTGACTTTACAATATGTCCTAGCGCATTTTAAAATTTGATAGACTAAATTTTATCAGCTTTAAATTTCATAAAAAAGATAGAATTTAAATTTCATTTGATTTTATGTGGTGGAAATAATCGTTCTCATAATGCTTATAGTAAGGGTATTAACTGAATACTCCAAAAATGACAAACGATTTCCCTGGTTCATGGACTAGACCCTTGCCATCCCCCAGTCAAATTCGTGATCACTGTTAGTGACAAAGAATCTGGTATGACCCCACAAAACATTCCACAAGTTCTTCCTGAGTGAACCTTGTATACTTATAAGTAATTATCTACAAATTACCCTACAGAATGTACTAGTGCTTTTTAAAATTTGATGGACAAAATATAATAGCTTTTAATTACATAAAAAATACTAGAATATTAAATTTCATTTGATTCTCTGTGCTGGAAATAATCGTTCTCATAATGCTTATAGTAAGGGTATTAATAGAATACTCCAAAAAATGGATGGACGATTACCCCAGTTCGCAGACAGGACCCTTTCTATCACCCATAGAAACTTGTGATCACTGTTGATGATAAAGAAACTGCCATGATCCCGTAGAGAATTCCACAAGTTATTCCTAATGAACCTTGTATAATTATATGTAACACTACCACACGAAGACACCTCTAGCACCGGTTGTTTTGGTTCCTAGCACCGGTTTTTTGGTGGCTAAAATATTGGTGCCTAAGTAAGCGATGCTACGTTATCACCGGTTGAAACAAAACCGATGCTAAATTTATTTTATTAGCACCGGTTATATATTGCACCGGTTTAAGTTACCGGTGCTCTAATGTACCATATTAGCACCGGTTTCAAGAAACCGGTGCTAGAAAAAACTGGTGTAATACCGGATTTATCGCACCGGAATTGTTAGCACCGGTAATGGAACCGTTGTTAAATCTTTATATCTCACACCGGTTTGTGGGTAGGTAGCACCGATTTTTAAACTAGTGATAGAAAAATAAATTGCACCGGTTATAGTTTACCAACGGTTTGGGAACCGGTGTTAAATCTTTATTTCTAACACCAATTTGTAGGTATATAGCACCGGTTTTTAAACCGGTGACAGAAAAATTAATTGCACCAGTTATAGTTAGCAACGGTTTGGGAACCGGTGATAAGAAAACAATTTTATTGCATCGGTTATTTGTTAGCACCGGTAAAAAAAACTGGTGCTAGAGTTGTTTATTTGTTGCACCGGTTAAATTTAACACCGGTTTGAAAACTGGTGCAATGAAGTAAATATAGCACCGGTTATTATCGCACCTTTTTTGTAGTAGCAGTTTTGAAAGCGGTGCTACCAGCGTTAATTTTGCACCGTTTAATTAGCACCGGTTCTCTAATCGAAAAAAACCGGTGTTAAAAGCGTGAGTAATTTATGTGGTCACTGTAAGCTGCAGCTGCTGCAGCGTTCATCATCTCACAGCCAGCTCCTTTTTTTCAAGGCATGGTACCCAGTATTTGTTGTGCATAGTAACTGAATGGTGCACGGAGACAAATTGAACAAATTCGGAGCCACAGTATGCATAGACAACAAAGTAGGTTGAAGAACGGATTGAATCTGATGAAGTATAATATATGACTAGCAAAAGAAGAGCAGGAAGTGTTCCGTGGTGTCGTAAGATACTGAAACCCCCTGCAGTGTCGAATTTGACGAGTATCAGATGAGATGGCCAATTACCTTTCTTGTAACAGATAAGACTAACCACTATCCGACGATTTGTGTAAGTCCTTGTATGATATTCAATTGAGCCATGCATTTTGGCAGAGTATTTTTTTCAAAAATACAAACCCACTTCACAGCAATACTCCGCAGTTCATCCCTCCCCAGTGGAGTGTAATATTCCAGGAATTGCTGAAACAATGCATTAAATGACATGTTAAGAGAAGGATGTAAATGTCAGGATAACGAATAAATAGAAGAAATGTAGGAAAACGTACCGGAATAATGTCAATGTCATGTACGTGCCTCACAATTTTTTCCATGTAATACATGCAATGGTACCCGCACTCCCAAGTACTACTTTGTATCTTGTGCTGATGATGGAAAAGACATTTTGTTGAACCGATTACGAAGATGAAAATGACACGTGAAATATGAAGGTATGAGATGATACGTACACTGATGTTTATGACATCCCAAGTGTAGTTGGAAGGGTAGGACCTATTTTGTTTGGAATTGGACCGTCGATATATTGTTTCAATCCTACAGTATAGATGGAAACCTATTTTCGTCAACATGAGGAATATTATTTTCAGAAATTGGGGTTCACACAATATATGATCATGGGAAGAGTAACAGTAATTGTAAATAATTGAGCCAAGAGAGTGCGAAACGTACAAGAACATAATTACGGGAACAACCATTTTTGGAAAACATCGAAGCTGAAGGAAAGAAACGAATGTGTTCCACTTACAAATGAATCATTTTAAGGCATGATCTATTTCGTTTGGAAATTCCCCCAGTCATTGAGTCGATGCAATAGACTCGATCAATTTCTGGTACGAAGACAAGCAAAAACCAATGGTTCCTATGGGAAAAGGGTAAAACAAAAGTACTTAAGATTCAAACAAATAAAATCACAGCACACGGTTGCTTTCGCTTCCATGTGGATGGGTCTAGCTACTCGGAAAATGAATGGAACTTACTCTCGTTTGTATGGGAAGATGTACATCCTCGCTTCAATGTGCCACATGACAGCCGAAACCTCGTCCACAGTCAATTCCACCCTTTGATTTTCCTTCTGAGCCATTGAGTTCGAAGAGGCAGGAATAAACTGGACGTGGCCTCCACGTACCACCCCATCGCAGAGGTATCTTGCAAATTAATATGGTCAGTGAAGCAAATATAATGATACTTGTATCTATGAATAATAACAGCATGCACTTCTTACGATGCCCATATATCCAGTTGGCACCCACTAATCCACTCCATTTCATCATCCGCGTCCAAGCTGTTCATGAACAGTCGTATCTTGTCAGTGAATATGTCTGTGTAGACTTCTTCTGATCCGAACACCTTTGCGCTGAAATTGATGCGGAATATTTTGTCTGGTCCACATATTTATGCAGATAGCCGTAAAGCCTCACTAATCTGGTGAACAGTAGTGATGCTTTCTTGGTTTTCCATGGCTCCCTAATCATTACATTCAGAATCTAATAATATCAGTTGAACAGTATTTTTATGTAATTCAGTAGTGGATGGTAATGTAAAGGCTGAAATGAGTTCTCACAAATATGTATTTGGGAGAAATCGACGAGGGAGGATTTCGTTGCCCATTCTCCGGTGATGTAGTTTTCTCTTTTGGTATTTGCTAATGGGTAAAATGTTAGTGATGCGTAGATAGAAAATCATTTGGAATGAAATAGTATGGGGGTATGTACCTTTCCTTTTACCGATCGAGCAGCCACCTCTCCCAAAGGAGTATCTTCCTTAGGCACTGGTGTGAGGTTTGTTTGAGGACTTCCATTTTTGTCGACCATCTTTTGCTGCGGAGGCAGTTGCTGTTCGTTCTCCTACGTAAGAATATGAATAACATATCATGTCATTGTATTAGCACCTAAGATATGTATGAGCACTGATGAGAAGAAGAATGCAACTATCACACCTCATCATCCTGTTGCTCTATGACACTTATCAGCTTTCCCGGCCATAGAATGTTATACCCGATGGCCTGAATGACGAACTCAAATTCTTCGTGTTAAATTGGCAAAGGTGCCTTTGGTATGATCACAGGTCCTTTTAGATTTACCCGCTCCCACTTGATGGGTAAGTCAGTTTCTGCTTCCTTCGGAAAGAATATACCGAATGCGGCTACCTCCCTCTCTCCATGATGGTTCAAAACATATAGGCAGCATTTTTTTCCTCTCTGAGAGATGAACTTAGAGATTGGGTAAATACATGGGTCAGGAAATAACTAATAAGAAGTAATGAACTGTACATGTAGCTGCTGAAGGCTGCCGCGCGCTGCAGCTTTCAGTGCCCAGCTGAGACTGAGAGCTACAGCGTGCTGCAGCTTCCAGCATTCATCAGCAACAAACTGTATCCCCACACAACATCAATCCAAATCAGGAAATGGAAATCCATATACTACAAATCACATAGCCAGAAAGGAACAAATACGATTGCAGTTCACAGTTTGGACTACCTTGTCATCCGCTGCAGTTCCTTGTGGGTCACTACATCCCGATGCTGAAGGAATGAATACCCGGTTGTCCTTGGTCGTGGGGGTGGAAGATGCAGCAAGGAAATTACGGGCATCCAAGTGTGGGGGAATAGTTTTACCCAATTGCCCAGCTAGCCAGTTTCTTTGGGCCTCAAGTAAAGCAACAAATGTTTCCCTGAGCTCGATGACATCTGTTGGCTTTTTAGTTGAATTTGAAATTTCCTCAGACGGTTTTGTGTTTGTGCTCCCACATCGACTAGATGCGTAACGGGTGACAGTCATATGTGGCAGGGCCTCGTTGACCCCCGTGATCCTTCCTACCCATTGTCAAAGCTCCCACTCATGTCTTCTTTTACCGTAGTTTCTTCTGCATCTCCGGACTTCTCTGATCCTGAGCAATATTTCTGTGCTCCAGCCCCTTCCTCGCAATTGTCGTCACAGTTGGCATCCTTTGGAGGGGTAAAACATTCATGAGCAACAGTTTGTCTACCACCGAAGACAAAAAATTTCTTCCTCGGCAGCGCCATTGAAGCTCTTCTATCAGTAAATGAAACACAAGCAAAACATTAATCCAGCACTGCCCTTTGCGGATTTTCACAAAAATCCAACCGACTTCAACAAATTCGTGTAGGGGGCACATGGGTAGGCAAAAACTATGACATTACAAGCAAGCATATCATGTATGAGCATGAAACAACACCCATAATAGTTTAACCAGAAAATTCAACATAAACTCACACGCAAGGAGACCAACCAAAATATAGCTACTCATTAAACCCGGGAAATCATTGGAAACTACTAATGGGTGTTACCTTTTATGCGCAACAGCCGGCCACCCCTCCCCTGTGAACATTACGAGCCGGGTACGAAATTTGTGGAGTAGAGTGTCGATAAAATTGGGGTATCTGGTTGGCGACCTGGATTGGGAGGTTGAAGCCCGACATAAATGGTGAAGGGAGGGACATTATTTTTGGGGGAAATCTGCACGGGGTAATGGGGGGAAGAGGGGGAACTTGGGATCAGAGATGTGGTGGGTGGAAAGAACTCGGTTCTGGTGGGGAGGGAAGGGTACGGAAACAGAGGGTTAAGGATATGGAGGGAAAAGGGCAACTTTTGGAGGGAATGAAAATGCAGCTTTGTTGGCACATTTTGGTGTCTTTTAATTTTTGGTACTTTAATTTAAAAACAATAAGCTCATGTGACATTATGGATCGGGTAATTTCGCAGTTACTAAGCTCATATGGAATATAATCTTACCTAAGAAGATTTCTACCACTCCCCTGGAAACTGCTTAACTCCTGCTTACCATTTGATGATATCCTCGTAAAATGTGGTTATAGCTTAGCCTCTAAATGTCCTCTGTGCAATCAATCTAACTCCATGGAAAATTTCTTTACTAATTTTCAACTGTGTAAATCCATTTGGTTTCAGATTACTGCTTTCAATTAGCGGAATGTGCATAATACAGTGGAAACGTTTTCCAATTTCTGGAATTGTAGTGACCTGACTGGAATAGCAGAGACTGCTATGTCATCTGATTCATATTGTGATCTGCTGGGCTTTATGGAAGGCTAGGAATGCTTATTTTTTCTATGGCACACCTTTTCTCATCTCCCATATTAGCAAGGAAGTCACAGATACACTCTACCTTTCCATTACCACCTCTCCCCGAAGGTTTCATGTTTCCTTCTTTGTTGTTTCCCCCCAGTCCCCCACCGAAGCCAACTATTTCCACAGTATACTAGGAATATCCAGGTCACAGTTTCATCAGGGTTACAGTGGATGCATCTTGGTCTAATTCCTCTGTTTCAATTGGCTTAGTTGCTCGCAATCGCCAAGGTTTACCAATCCTTAATAGATCCTATACCATAATAGCCATATATCCACTAGAAGCTGAAGTTAAGGCAATTCTTATGGCCTGGCAGATCTGTCTGGACGGATATCCCAACCTCATAATTGAATCTGACTCACTACAGGCAGTTTATATGATTAATGAGCCTTCACTTTCCAAATGGACCCTATACCCTCTACTTTTCCTAGTTCACACTCTTTTGTCCCATGCTACCCTGAAGCACACATATAGAGATTGTAACTCAGTTGCGGATGCCATGGCGAAATATGAAGCATCATCTGCAGTGGTTTCAACTTTGCATATGACCCGCATTCCGATACATTATAACGGCTTAATCTATATGGATATTATTCATACACCTTAATTATATTAGAATCCACAGGCAAGCCTTCAAATAAGATTGATACTAGTGATCTTTCCTCTATTTTTTCTGCTCTTCCGCGATGGCTACAAATTTTTTCCCAGTCTCAAGAGTGCTTTCACATGGTGGATTTCTAGTTTCTAGCATCCAGCCCTCGAGCCTGGAGCCCTCGAGCCCTGGAGTCCGATAGGACTCAAGCCTTGGAACCCTCGAGCATTGGATGCCCTCGAGCATTGGATGCCCTCGAGCACTGGATCCCCTCGAGCCCGGATGCCCTCGAGCCGAGAATGCCCTCGAGCCCAGAATACCCTCGAGCATTAGATGCTCTCCAGCACTGGATCCCCTCGAGCCCGGATGCCCTCGAGCCGAGAATGCCCTCGAGCCCAGAATACCCTCGAGCCCAGAATGCCCTCGAGCAATGGATGGCCCCGAGCACTGGATGCCCTCGAGCTTACAGGATGCCCTCGAGCCGAGAATGGCCTCGACCCCTGGATGTCCTCGAGCCCCGAATGCCCTTGAGCAATGGATGGCCCCGAGCACTGGATGCCCTCGAGCCTGGATGCCCTCGAGCATGGATGCCCTCGAGCGTGGATGCCGTCGAGGCTGGATGCCAGCGAGCACTGGAGGCCCTCGAGCCTATATGCCCTCGAGCACTGGAAGCCCTCGACCCTGCAAGCACTTGACCATCAACCCCTCGAGTCAAAAACTTAATATTCTACTGGCCTAACATTCAGCCCAAAACAAATGTAAACTGCAGCCCAATCAGTATAAGGTGTGTGTGTATTAGTATTTCGCCCACAACCTCTCCTCTTCCATCACCTCCATCCGCAGTTCCCGAGGCCATTCCTCCGCCGTTCCCAAGGCCATTCCTCCGCCCCTTCAACTTCTCAACTGGAAAGGGAAAGGCTGACTTTGATTGGAACTATGCGCTTTTAGCCTGGAAAGCAGGATGTAAATGGTTGGTTGACTCGCCTGCCTATTATCGCCTAGGAAACCCTCCCACCAAGGTCAAGGTGTTCAAATCAATGCCATCTAGGGTTCGATCATTGGTAGCTTAGGGTCATCTTACCTTACCTGAAGCAGATCAGGTGGTCTCGTGTCTCCCCTGCTCCCTCCGCCTTCCTCTACTCTCACGGTGCCGTCCCCTGCCACCTCCGCCGTGCCCTGCTCTCTCCGCCGTGCCCTGCTCCCTCCGTCGTGCCCTGCTCCCTCCGCCGTGCCCTGCTCCCTCCGCCGTGCCCTGCTCCCTCCGCCTTTCCAGCTCCCTCCACCGTCCACTTCTCCAGCCGTGCCCCTTGATCGGCCATGCTATGGCTGACCATCTTAAACTGTACACCAAACACCAGTCGTCAACAACCCGTACTCCCAATTAGGTAAGGAGATTATTTTCCTGAGGTTTAGTCAATTGAAATTTTTTGTTCCTCATGGGTTGATTTCATGATAATGCCTCATTGTGTCAATGCCCTCAATGTGCTCATGTTTTCGGCATTGGTGAACAATTTTGTGCGTAACCTGATTGTTCATGATATGTGATTCTGGATGGCATAACCCGTGCTCGCATATAATATGATAATTTTATGCATCACCTGATTGTTCATGATATTTTTTCTTGCTCACGGGTTGATTTCATCATAATGCCTCATACCAACAATGCCCTCATTCTGCTCTTGTTTTCAACATTGGTGAGTACTTTTGAGCATACCCTGATTGTTGTTCATGACATGTGATTCTGGATGCATGGCCCATCGATTCGCCAAGGATTTATAGAATGTCCATCTTGTTCAATTCTTTTGCTTCTGTTAATATTATCAAAAATTGGGATTAAGTGTGAGTAAACATTATTCCACATTCAGCCTATGAGAAGGAATGCTTAATTTAGAAGAAGTTGAGTCTGTATTATTTACCTTTGTGACTGTGTTTTATTTACCGTGTTCCGTTCTGGCTGCCGTTAACACATTTAGTTTAATAGACATGGCCCCCAAAAAAGGTTCAACCAAGTAAAAGAACAACACCCAACAGCCTAGGAAACAGCCAAGAGTGGTGGAGGGGGAGGACGTCGAGCACGGGACTCAGATTGTTCCGTCGACTGAGCCCATACCGGCCGCAGAGGCGGACTCCACTCAGCATACAACAGTCTACAAGGACTTTATCTCGAGGGGCCTCATCCTTGAGAGAGGGCTGAGGCTGGAAAAGCCCTTCAGGAACTATGTGAAGGAGCACGGCTGGGAAGGGCTCATCGCACAACCGTTGCGGGCAAACCAGACCATGGCTTGTGAATTCTTGTCGATGATGAAGTACAAGAATTTAGCAACGTTTTCCTCCGTGGTCAGTTGGTCGAGTTGTCTTCAGATTTGATCAAACAGGATCCCACCGAAGCCCGCGAGCTTGTACGAAGCCGCTGACACCGCAATTGAACAAGCTTCATGGGAAGACATCATCACAGAAATCTGTGATGACAGCGCTGCAGTAATTCAGAATCTACCCCAAGAATAGTCCAGCATAGAGAAAAAGTACTTGACTGAGGACATGAACGTGTGGTAAAGTTTCATAGCTGCCCGACTACTCCTCATGAAATTGAATAGCGAGGTTCATCGGTCTCGTATGCTGCTGCTGTACAAGATAAAGAAGAACATGAGCCTGGATGTTGGGAGTACAATAATGGCATACATCTGGGATTGTGTCAATGCCCATAACTGTATAGGCTTGTCCTCACTCATCACTGCAATATGCGTGGAAGCAGGTTGCGGATACAAAGATGATGACGTCATAATGATGCCAAAGCTCCCCATAAACCCTCTCATATTCTCCAAGAAGAAGAACGTTGCTGAGTCATCGAGGGCGGCAACAAGTAAATCATCGAATGAGAACTAGGATAGGGACTTGGCTGCATTGCAAATGAAGGTGGATCATTTCGTTCACTGGACATCGCAGGTTGGGAAGATCCTCACAGCCATGTGTGATGAGAGAATCAATGAATTGGGTCCAATCCCTACCTTTGATTCGCCAAGGCCTAACACGGAGGAGAAGAGGGTGCGTAGGAAATGACTGCCCACAGTGACCTCACATCTGTGTATTATCACATTTTTTCAGTTGCTGGTTTAATTTGGATGTGGGGATCTAACATTTGTTGCTTTCGAAACATACATTGCTACTTTGTCCTGACTGTTTTTGCTTTGGATTTTGGAATGTTAGCTTTCAGGACACATAACGTATTTGTGTTGTCTTAAACGACCTGCATGAACAATTCGTATCAGGTTCCTGCCTGAGTAAAATTGTTTCAACGTGCTGAACCAGTAGAGCTGCAGCGCGCTGCAGCTGGCAGAACCTATCATAGGAATAATTGTCCACTTTTTTTACCAGCCTTTACCAAAACCGTTGTAGTACACTGCAGCGGACAGAACTGCACCACTTGGCAACAAATGGGAAGATAGTTGTACAACAGTTGCTAGAGGCAACAAAACCCAACAAGGTACAAGAAGTAAATTAAATTTTAACTTCGACATCGATGCTCGACCCCCCTAGTCTACAACCAACTTCATCTTCTTGGATTGACTGTCTTGAAGTTCTCAGCCATCGTCATCTATCCAAATGCCATCTTTGTGTTACCTCCGTATGGCTCCCGCCTCAATCCCGTTGTCACTAGGTAGAGGGGAAATAGAGGGGAACTCTAACCTTTCACTTGTAACCTCAAAACCATTTTCATCGCGGAAAGAGAATTTTCTACCTTGTACCACAATAGACCAACCTACATTGGACAGGTCATTTACGTAGAAAACTTTTCTTGCTTGTTCGGCCAAAATAAACTGATCATTTTCATATGCCACACGAGTCGGGTCAACAAGGGTAAATCCCATTGGATCATCAGTTCGAGCCCCAGTTGTGTTAACAAACCATTGGCACTTGAAAACTGGAATCTTGAATTCTCCATAGTCAACCTCCCAAATCTCATCAATAACACCATAGAACGACATCACAGCTACGACTGGTTTTTTGTCTTTCTTACTTGCTTGCCACATAGTCTCCGAATCAATGTATACCCCACTATTTTGTGTCGTGCTCTTCAAATCTTGGTCCCTAGTAGCAAAAGAAAAACCGTTGATGTTATACCCAGAATACCTCAAAACTGCGCAGTTAGGCTTCCTCGCAAATGCCCTAATTTTTGGGTCGTAATCAGCAACATTGCATCTGTCATATAACCAATTCACAAACTTGTCAATGTGCTCCAACTGGACTTTATTAGGGAGCCACGTGGGATGACACTCTGTTATCGAATGAAGGTGCTCAGTCACATAAGCAGAAGTCTCCAAACAATTCCTCAACACATACAAATGAACTGACATCAGATCACTATTCAATGGAGTAAATAACGTTCCCCTCGACCTTGGCTTGCCCCCCTTCCTCCCAACATATCGATTCAGGGGCACCCCAAATTTTCTGTGTTCCTCCAAATAGGAAGAGAAAAATTCAATCACTTCTTCGGTAACATACCTCTCAACAATACTAGCTTCTGGCTGACTCATACATTTCACGTACCCCTTAAAGACTTTCATGTGACGCTCGAATGGATACATCCAACGCATGCCAACTAGACCACATATCTTCACCTCCCGCACTAGATGGACGACCAAGTGAACCATTATATCAAAAAAGGATGGAGGGAAATACATTTCCAACTTGCAGAGCACAACAACAACATCTTTTTGTAGAACATCTAGATGGTCCCGGTCAATAGACTTCCGGTATATGGAGGCAAAAAATATACAAAGTCTAGTGATTGAGTGCCTTACGTCGGCCTCCATTACCCCACGAATAGCAATAGGTAAAAGTTGTTGCATCAAAACATGACAATCATGAGATTTCAACCCCACCATCCGACAATCCTTCGTAACTACCCGACTCACATTCGATGAATAACCAATTTACTGATTTCAAACTATCACAAACTGAGATTCTCTCCTCCTTAGACAAGGTACAAGGTGCAGGGGGCAAGTACGTCCTCTTACCCTTCACTTCTGGGGCGAGGTCATTTCTGATTCCCATATCAACCAAGTCCAACCGGGCATTCAAACAATCTTTCGTCTTCCAAGAAATATTCAAGAGGGTGCCTATCAAACTTTCACAAACATTTTTCTCAATATGCATCACGTCTAGGCAATGCCTAACCTCAAGATGCTCCCAGTATGATAGATAAAAAAATATTGACCTTTTCTTCCATGGCCCACCACAATTTATTTTGTCCTTGCCTTTGTACTTTCCAACACCACTCGTAATTTCTTAACCTTGCTGTGAATCCGCACACCAGTTAGTGGTGTAGGGGATTTCCTTCATTCATTCCCGCCAACAAAATTGACCACATCCTCCCGGTATTTATGGTTTCCGTTGAGCCATTTTCTATGGCCAAGATACACTGTCTTTCTTCCATGTCTTAGCTGTTTGAATTCAGTCTTCTCCTCACAAATGGGACATGCATTGTGCCCCTTCACAGCGTACCCAGACAAATTTCCGTAGGCCGCAAAATCATTGATAGTGCAAATTAGCATGGCCCGCAGTTGAAACTCCTCATTCATATGGCCATCAAATACCAACACCCCTTTATCTTCCCACAATATCTTCAAATCTTCTATCAATGGTCTCAAATACACATCAACCTCATTCCCAGGTTGTCTTGGACCTGAGATTAACATAGGCATCATAACATATTTACGTTTCATGCACAAATATAGGGCCAAATTATATATAACCAACATCACGGGCCACGAACTATGCTTCGGTGACATATTACCAAATGGATTCATCCCATTAGTACACAATGCGAGGCGGAGATTTCTAACCTCCGAAGCAAAGGAAGGATATCGCTTGTCAAAATTTCTCCATTGTTCACCGTCCGCCGGATGTCTTATCTTGTCGTCATGTAGTCTTTCCCGCTCTCCATGCCATTGCAAGTTTTTCGCATCTTCTGAATTCGCGAATAATCTCTTCAACCTAGGAATTATAGGAAGATACCACATACACTTCAATGGGACCTTCTTCTTCTTCTTAGCCAAACACCCATCAACATCATTCGTCACACCCTTATATCTTGCATTTTTGCACACGGGACATTCAACCGCATCTATCAAATCAGCGTCATACAAAACACAATCATTTGGACATGAGTGTATTTTATTGTATTCCAAACCAAGTGGACACAATATTTTCTTGGCCTCGTAATAGTTTTTCGGAATTCCATTCCCTTCCGGGAACTTATCCTTCAGAATCTTCAGTAGTGAATTCACACTTGCATCACTCCAAGAACTTGTAGCTTTCAAATTGAAGACCTCCATCAAAAAAGATATTACGGTATCCTTACTTTTACATCCCAGATACAATGGCCTTTCTTTCTTGTCCAGCAAAGCACTCAACATTGTAGGTTTCCCCTCAAAATCTCTCACAATGTCATCGAACATACCATCAACTGTACATTTGTCTCCATCTACCTTGTCAAACCCACCGTCATGTCCTTGCTTAACCTCTCCATGAAATGTCCATAAAATGTAACCTCCGTCAAATCCGTTCTTCAACAAGTGAAATCTAACAACCCCACGATCGTCAAACCGTTCACGACACAAACATCTTTTGCATGGACAAAGTATCCTCTCCTCCCGACCAAAGGCATAATCTAGAAAAAAATCAATAAATGCAATATGTTCACCACTCCCTCTATCTACACTTGGACAGTTAACCATTTTCCCCCTCCCCGCAAACACGGATTCTCGGTCCACTGTATCTAAACAAGACGAAACACACCATTACACATATTTTCATTGGTCAAAAATACGAACAATGAACACGATCTTTTTGCTACACAATACTAAACGTGTCATGCATGTCCGTGTACAAGTATGCGAATCGATCAACTGCATGTTCTCGGGAAACATATAAATATATATACCGCCTACCTATCGTTGCCCAAAAATGTTCACATCAACACTCATTAATTTACACTCCCACAACATGATCGATACTCAACCAACATAAGCTAGGCATAGAGAAACAAATAATAAATACAAAAACACTACCCCCAATCATGCATTTATGGTTTTGGTTGATTGAAATTCCAAAAAATTAATGAATACTTACTTCCATGAGTCTTCATTTGTTTAAGTTATTGCACACCTTCCCAAGAAATCTACCATCTAATAATGGATGTTCAAGTTCAGAACTAATTTAAGAGGGTAAGTTTGGAGCATTAAATGCTCGATTTAGCACTGGTTTTTGTCAATAAGACACCAAACTGGTGCCAGTTTTCCCACATTTTTCCACGAATGCATTCAGCACCAGTTTCTACATCCCATAACACCGGTTTCTATAACCGGTGCCAAAAGCATACATCACGCGGGTTTCTAGGATTCTTTGCACCGATCTTCAAACCGGTGCGAATATAACACCGGTGATCGTTGTTTTTAGCACCGGTTTTTTGACCGGTGCTAAACTCTCAACGGTTTCCACAAATTCTAGCACCGGGTTCCCGACCGGTGTAAAAATAACACCGGTTTTTATTTAAATAACCGGTGCAAAAAAAATTATAATCGGTGCCAGAATAACACCGATTTTACACCGGGTGCTAACACTAAAAAAACTGCTGCTAAAACAAGATTTATGCCGGTTTCCGTAACCGGTGTTAAAAAACCGGTGCCAGAGGGGGGGTCTCTGTGGTAGTGGACGGAATTTATTAGCTTTTAATTTCATAGGAAACCTAGAATATTAAATTTAATGTGATTCTATGTGGTGGACTATTCATGATCCCACGGAGAACTCCAAAAGTTCTTCCTGAATGAACCCTGTATACTTATAATTAGTCATTTATAATTTACTCTACACAATGTAATAGCCGTTTTTAAAATTTGATGGACTGAATTTTGTTAGATTTTAAATTCAAAGGAAACCTAGAATATAATATTTCATGTGATTCTATGTGGTGAAAATAATCCTTCTTATAATGCATATAGTGGGGGTATTAATGAAATACTCCAAAAATGATGGACTATTACCCTGGTTTGCGGACGAGACCCTTCCAATCCCCTTGCCTAACCGAAGATCATTGTTAGTGACGTGAAAACTTTCATGATCCCACAGAGAATTCCACAAGTTCTTCAGAAATGAACCCTATTTACTTATACATTATCATCATACAATTTACTCTACACAATGTACTAGTGTTTTTTAAAATATGATGGACTGAATTTTATTAGCTAATAATTTCATTTAAAACTTAGAATATTAAATTTCATATCATTCTATGTGGTGGAAATAATCGTTCTCAAAGCGCTTATAGTAAGGGTATAAAGGAATATTCCAAAAATGATGGACGAATACCCCAGTTTACAGACGGGACCCTTGCCATTCCCCAGCCAAACTCATGATCACTATTAGTGATACAGAAACTAGTATGATCCTACGAAGAATTCCACAAGTTCTTCTTGATGAACCTTGTATAATTATACGTAATCACCTACAATGTACTCTTTACAAAGTACTAGAGCTTTTTAAAATTTAATGGACGGAATTATATTATTATAGGAAAACTAGAATATTAAATTTCATGTGATTCTATGTGGTGGAAATTATCATTCCCATAATTCTTATAGTGAGGGTATTAATGGAATATTCCAAAAATGATGGATATTACCCCGGTTCACGGATGAGACCCTTGCAATCCCCCAGTTAAACTTATGATCACCGTTAGTGATGTGAAACCTTTCATGATCCCACAAAGAATTCCACATGTTCGCTCTGAATGAACCCTATTTACATATATGTAATCATCTACAATTTACTCTACACAATGTACTTGCGCTTTTTAAAATATGATGGACTTAGTTTTATTAGATATCAATTTCATTAAAAACCTTGAATATTAAACTTCATGTCATTCTATGTGGTGGAAATAATCATTCTCATAACGCTTATAGTAAGGGTATTAATGAAATAATCCAAAAATGACGAACGAATACCTCGTTTCATGGACAAGACCCTTGTCATTCCCCAGTCCAACTCATGATCACCGTTAGTGATAAAGAAACTGGCAAGATCCAACGGAGAATTCCACAGTGTCTTCCTGATAAACCATGTATAATTATATGTAATCGCCTACAATATACTCTTTACAAAGTAGTAGCGCTTTTTAAAATTAAATGGATGGAAATATATTATTGTAGGAAACCTAAAATATTAAATTTCATGTGATTCTATGTTGTGGACATAATCGTTCTCATACTGCTTATAGTGAGTGTATTAATAGAATACACTATAAATGATAGACGATTACCCCAGTTCGCGGATGAGACTCTTGCAATTCCCCAGTCAAACTCATGATCATCATTAGTGATGAGAAAAATTTCATGATCCAACTGAGAATTCGAAAATTTCTTCCTAAATGAACCCTGTAACTTATGAGTAGTCATCTATAACTTACTCTGCACAATGTACTAGCCCTTTTATAAATTTGATGGGCTGAATTCTGTTAGCTTTTAATTTCACAGGAAACCTAGAATATTAAATTTCATATGATTCTATGTGGTGGAAATAATCCTTCTTACGATGCTTATAGTCAGGGTGTTAATGAAATACTCCAAAAGTGATGGACTATTACCCCGGTTCGTGGACGAGACCCTTCCAATCCCCCATTCAAACTGATGATCACCGTTAGTGACTTGAAAATTTTCATGATCCCACAGAGAATTCAACAAGTTCTTCCGAAATGAACCCTGTTTACTTATATTTAATCATTTATAATTTACTCTACACAATGTACTAGCGCTTTTTAAAATATGATGGACTTAATTTTATTAGCTATTAATTTAATAAAAAACCTAGAATATCAAATTTCATGTCATTCTATGTGGTGGAAATAATCGTTCTCATAACGCTTATAGTAAGGGTATTAATGGAATAATCCAAAAATGATGGACGAATACCTCGTTTCGCGGACAGGACCCTTGTCATTCCCCAGTCCAACTCATGATCACCGTTAGTGATAAAGAATCTTGTAAGTGAGGGTATTAGAAGAATACACCCAAAAAATGATAATTGTTCCTGAATGAACCCACAGGGAATTCCACAAGTTCTTCCTGAATGAATCCTATATACTTATATGTAATCATCCACAATATATTCTACTCAATGTTCTAGCACTTTATAAAATTTGATGGACTGAATTTTATTAGCTTTTAATTTTATAAAAAACCTAGATTATTTAATTTCATGTGATTTTATGTGGTGGAAATAATCGTTCTTAAATGCTTATAGTAAGGGTATTAATGGAATACTCCAAAAATGATGGACGAATACCCCAGTTCGCAGATGAGACCCTTTCCATCACCCATCCAAACTTTTGATCATTGTTAGTGATAAAGAAACTGTCATGATCCCATAGAGAATTCAATAAGTTCTTCTTGATAAACCATGTATAATTATATGTAATCACCTACAATGTACTCTACACAAAGTACTAACGCTTTTTAAAATGTAATGGACGAATTTTTTTAGCTTTTAATTCGGTAAGAAACTTAGAATATTAAATTCTTGTGATTCTATGTGGTGGAAATAATCATTCTTATAATGCTTATAGTGAGGGTATTAATGAAATACACTAAAAATGACGGACTATTAACCCGGTTCTTGGACAAGACCATTCAAATCCCCTATTCAACTCAAGATCACCATTAGTAACGACAAAACTTTCATGATCCATCACAGAATTCCACAAGTTCTTCTGGAATGAACCCTGTTTACTTATTTGTAATCATCTACAATTTACTCAACACAATGTACTAGCACTTTTTAAAATACAATGGACTTAATTTTATTTGCTATTAATTACATAAAAAACCTAAAATATTAAATTTCATATGATTCTATGTGGTGAAAATAATCATTCTCATAATGCTTATATTAAGGTTATTAATGGAATACTCCAAAATTGATGGACAAATACCTCGGTTCGCAGACGGGGCCCTTGCCATTCCCCAGTCAAACTCATAATAAAGGTTAATGATAAATAAACTGGCAAGATCCCATGGAGAATTCCACAAGTTCTTCCTGATGAACCATGTATAATTATATGTAATCACCTACAATGCAGTCTTTAGAAAGTACAAGTGCATTTTCAAATTTAATTGACGGAATTATATTATTATAGAAAACCTAGAATATTAAATTTCATGTGATTCTATGTTGTGGAAATAATTGTTCTCATGATGCTTATAGTAAGGGTATTAAAATACACCAAAAATGATTGACGATTACCCCAGTTTACGGACGAGACCCTTTCAATCCCCCAGTCAAACAAATGATCATTGTTAGTGTTGAGAAAACTTTCATGATCTACACAGAATTCCAAAAGTTCTTCCTGAATGAACCATGTATTCTTATAAGTAGTCATCTATATTTACTCTACACAATGTACTAGCGCTTTTTAAAATTTGATGGACTAAATTTGGTTTGTTTGAATTTTATAGAAAGCCTAGAATATGAAATTTCATGTGATTCTAAGTGGTTGAAATATTTGTTCTTATAATGCTTATAGTGAGGGTATTAATGAAATAATCCAAAAATGATAAATTATTATCCCGGTTCGCTGATGAGACCCTTCCAATACCCCAGTCAAACTCATGATCACCATTAAAGACGAGAAAACATTCATTATCCCATAGAGAATTCAACAAGTTCTTCCAGAACGAACCTTTTCTACTTATATGTAATCATCTACAATTTACTTTACACAATGTACTAGCGCTTTTTAAAATACGATGGACTGAATTTTATTAGATATTAATTTCATAAAAAACCTAGAATATTAAATTTCATGTCATCCTATGTGGTTGAAATAATCGTCCTCATAATGCTCGTAATAAGGGTATTAATGGAATACTCATATATTGACAGACTAATACCCAGGTTCGTGGACAGGACCCTTGACATTCCCCAGTCAAAGTTATGATCATCATTAGTGATAAAGAATCTGGCAAGATACCCTGAAGAACTGCACAAGTTCTCTATGATGAACCTTGTATAATTATATGTAATCTCCTACAATGTACTCTTTACAAAGTAATAGGGCATTTTAAAATTTAATGGATGGAATTATATTATTATTGGAAACCTAGAATATTAAATTTCATGTGATTCTATGTGGTGGAAATTAATCGTTCTCATAATTCGTATAGTGAGGGTATTAATGGAAACTCGATAAATGGTGGACTATTACCTCGGTTTGCGGATGAGACCCTTACAATCCCCTAGTCAAACTCATGAACACCATTTGTAATGTGGAAACTTTCCTGATCCCACAGAGAATTCAAAATGTTCTTCCTGAATGAACCCTGTTTACTTATATGTAATCATTTACAATTTACTCTACACAATGTACTTGAGCTTTTTAAAATTTGATGGACTGAATTTTACTAGCTATTAACTTCATAATAAACCTAGAATATTAAATTTCATGTCATTCTCGGTTCGCGAATGGGACCCTTGCCATTCCCAAGTCAAACTCATGATAACCGTTAATGATAAAGAAACTGGCAAGATCCCACGGAGAATCCCGCATGTTCTTCCCGATGAACCATGTATAATATATGTAATCACCTATAATGTACTCTATTCAAAGTACCAGCGCTTTTTAAAATTTAATGGATGGAATGATATTATTATAGGAAACCTAGAATATGAAATTTCATGTGATTCTATGTGCTGGAAATAGTTGTACTTATAATGCTTATAGTGAGGGTATTAATGAAATACTCAAAAAATGATGGACTATTACCCCGGTTCACGGAAGAGACCCTTGCAATCCCCCATGCAAACTCATGAACGCTGTTAGTGATGGGGAAACTTTCATGATCCCAAAGAGAATTCCACCAGTTTTTCCTGAATGAATGATGTACACTTATTTGTAATCATCCACAATTTATTCTAAAAAATGTTCTAGCACTTTATAAAATTTGATGGACTGAATTTTATTAGCTTTTAATTTCATAAGAAACCAAGAATATTAAATTTCATGTGATTCTATGTAGTTGAAATAATTCTTCTCGTAATGTTTATAGTAAGGGTGTTAATTGAAAACTCAAAAAATGACGGTCGATTACTCCTGTTCGTGGACGGGACCCTTTCTATCCCTCAGGAAAACTCATGGTCACTGTTAGTGATAAAGAAGCTGGCATGATCTCACAGAAAATTTCACAAGTTCTTCCTGATGAACCTTGTATAAATGTAAGTAATCACCTACAATGTACTCTCCACAAAATACTAGCCCTTTTCAAAATTTAATGGATGGAATTTTATAAGCGTTTAATTTCATTGGAAACCAAGAATATCAAATTTCTTCTGAATCTATGTGGTGAAATAATTGTTCTCTTAATTCTTTTAGTGTGGGTATGAATGGAATACTTCAAAAATGTTGGACTATTACCCTGGTTCGTGGACGAGACCCTTGCAATCCCCCAGTCAAACTCATGATCACCGTTAGTGACGAGGAAACGTTCATGATCCCACAGAGAATTCCACAAGTTGTTCCTATATGACTCCTGTATACTTATAAGTAATCATCTACAATTTACTTTACACAATGTACTAGCGCTTTGAAAATTTGAGGGACTGAATGAACTATGTATACATATAAGTAATCATCTACAATGTACTCATCACAATGTACTAGCGCATTTTAAAATTTTATAGATTTTAATTTCATAGTAAACCTAGAATATTAACTTTTATGTGATTCTATGTCATTGAAATAATAGTTCCCATAATGCTTATATTGTGGGTATTAATGGAATACTCCAAAAATGACAGACAATTACCCCGGTTCACGGACGGGACCCTTTCCATCCCCCGACCAAACTAATGATAAAGAAACTGGTATAATCCCACAGAGATATCCATAAGTTCTTCCTGATGAACCTTGTATAATTATAATTAATCATCTACGATTACCCTAGTTTACGGACGAGACCCTTGCAATCCCCCAGTAAAACTCATGATCACCGTTAGTGATAAGAAAACTTTCATGATTCCGTTGATAATTCCAAAAGTTCTTCCTAAATGAATCATGTATACTTATAAGTAATCATGTACAATTTACTCTACACAATGTACTTGCGCTTTTAAAAATTTGATGGACTAAATTGTGTTAGCTTTTAATTTCAAAGGAAACCTATAATATTATATTTCATGTAATTCTATGTGGTGGAAATAATCGTTCTAAAAATGCTTGCAGACTAGACCCTTCCAATCCCCCAGTCAAACTCTTGATCACCATTAAAGACGGGAAAACTTTGATGATCCCAAAGCGAATTCAACAAGTTCTTCCTGAATGAACCATTTTTACTTGTATGTAATCATCTACAATTTACTCTATAGAATGCAGTAGCGCTTTTTAAAATATGATGGACTGAATTTTATTAGCTATTAATTTCATAAAAAACCGAGAATATTAAATTTCATGCCATTCTCCAGTCAAACTCATGATCACTGTTAGTGATGAAGAAACTTTCATGATCTCAAAGAGAATTCCACAAGTTCTTCCTGAATGAACCCTGTATAGTTATATGTAATCATCGACAATTTATTCTACACAATGTTCTAGCACTTTATAAAATTTGATGGGCTGAATTTTATTAGCTTTTAATTTCATAAAAACCTAGAATATTAAATTTCATGTGATTCTATGTGGTTGAAATAATCGTTCCCATAACCCTTATAGTAAGGGTATTAATGGAATACTCCAAAAATGACGGTCGATTACCCCGGTTCATGGACGGGACCCTTTCCATCCCTCAGCCAAACTCATGATCACTGTTAGTGAAACAAAAAAACTTGCATGATCCCACAGAAAATTTCACAAGTTCTTCCTAATGAACCTTGTATAATTATATGTAATCACCTACAATGTACTCTACACAAAGTACTAGAGCTTTTTAAATTTTAATGGACAGAATTTATTTAGCGTTTAATTTCATAGGAAACCTAGAATATCAAATTTCTTGTGATTCTATGTGGTGGAAATAATAGTTCTCTTAATGCTTCTAGTGTGGTATTAATGGAATACTCCCAAAATAATGGACTATTACACAGTTCACGGACGAGACCCTTGCAATCCCCCAGTCAAACTCATGATCACCGTTAGTGACAAGGAAACTTTCATGATCGCACAGAGAATTCCACAAGTTCTTCCCATATGACCCATGTATACTTTTATAAGTAATCGTCTACAATTTACTTTACACAATGTACTAGCCCTTTTGAAAATTTGATGAATTGAATGAACCTTGTATACATATAAGTAATCATCAACAATGTACTCAATACAATGTACTAGCACTTTTAAAAAAAATTGGATGGAATTCAATTAGCTTTTAATTTAATAGGAAACCTGGAATATTAAATTTCATGTGATTCTATGCTGTTGAAATAATTGTTCTCATAATTCTTATAGTGTGGGTATTAATGGAATACTCCAAAAATGACAGACAATTACCCCGGTTCACGGACGTGGCCCTTTCCATCCCCAACCAAACTAATGATGAAGAAAGTGGCATAATCCCACAGAGATATCCACAAGTTCTTCCTGATGAACCTTGTATAATTATAATTAATCATCTACGATTACCTAGTTCGTGCATGAAACCCTTGTAATTCCCTAATAAAACTCATGATCACCATTAGTGATGAGAACACTTTCATGATCCCACAGAGAATTCCAAAAGTTCTTCCTAAATGAATCTTGTATACTTATAAGTAATCATCTACAATTTACTCTACACAATGTACTAGCGCTTTTTAAAATTTGATGGACTAAATTAGGTTAGCCTTAAATTTAATAGGAAACCCATAATATTAAATTTCATGTGATTCAATGTGGTGAAAATAATCATTCTTATAATGCTTCTAGTGAGGATATAAATGAAGTACTCCAAAAAAGATGGACTATTACCTCGGTTCGTGGACGAGACCCTTCCAATTCCAAAGTCAAACTCATGATCACCGTTAGTGACGGGGAAACTTTCATGATTCCACAGAGAATTCCACAAGTTCTACGTGAATGAACCCTTTATACTTATATGTAATCATCCACAATTCATTCTATACAATGTTCTAGCACTTAATAAAATATATTGGTCTAAATTGTATTAGCTTCTAATATCATAAAAAACCTATAGTATTCAATTTCATGTGATTCTATGTGGTGGAAATAATCGTTCTTATAACGCTTATAGTAAGGGTATTAATGGAATACTCTAAAAATGATGGATGATTACCCCTGATCGCAGACGGGACCTTTTCCATCCCCCAACAAAACTGATGATCACCGTTAGTGATAAAGAAACGGGCATGATCTCACAGAGAATTACACAAGTTCTTCCTGATGAAACTTGTATAATTATAAGTAATCACCTACAATGTACTTTACACAAAGTACAACGCTTTTTAGCATTTAATGGATGGAATTTTGTTTGCATTTAATTTTATAGGAAACATAGAATATTAAATTTCTTGTGATTCTATGTGGTGGAAATAATCGTACTTATAATGCTTAAAGTTTGGATACTAATGGAATACTCCAAAAATGATGGACAATTACCTCGGTTTGCGGACGAGACCCTTGCAATCCCCCAGTCAAACTGATTGTCGTCGTTAGTGATGAGGAAACTTTCATGATCCCACAGAGGATTCCACAAGTTCTTCCTGAATGAGCCCTGTATACTTATAAGTAATTATCTACAATTTACTCTACATAATGTACTAGCACTTTTGAAAATTTGATGGACTGAATTCTTTTTGCTTTTAATTTCAATAAAAACCTAGAATATTAAATTTCATTTGATTCTATGATGTGGAAATAATCGTTCTTATAATTGTTATAATAAGGGTATTAATGGAATAATCCAAAATTGACAGATTAATACCCCAATTCGCGGACGGGACCCTTGCCATTCACCAGTCAAACTCATGATCACCGTTAGTGATAAGGACACTGGTATTATCCCATGGAGAATTCCACAAGTCCTTCCTTGATGAACCTTGTTTACATATAAGTAATCATCTACAATGTACTCAACACAATGTACTAGATCTTTTTTATATTTTATGGACGGAATTTTATTAGCTTTTAATTTCATTGGAAACCTAGAATATTAAATTTCATGTGATTATTTATTGTTGAAATAATCGGTACTCAACACAATGTACTAGATCTTTTTTATATTTTATGGATGGAATTTTATTAGCTTTTAATTTCATTGGAAACCTAGAATATTAAATTTCATATGATTATTTATTGTTGAAATAATCATTCTCATAATGCTTATAGTGTGGGTATTAACGGAATACTCTAAAGATTACAGACGATTACCCTATCGCGGATGGGACCCTTTCCATCCCCCAACCAAACGAATGATAAAGAAACTGACATGATCCCACAGAGAATTTCAAAAGTTCTTCCTTATGAACCTTGTATAATTATAAGTAATCACCTACAATGCACTCTACACAAAGAACTAGCGCTTTTTAAAATTTAATGGACGGAATTTTATTAGTATTTAATTTCATAGAAAACCTAGAATATCAAATTTCTTACGATTCTATGTGGTGGAAGTAATAGTTCTTGTAATGCTTATAGAGTGGGTATTAATGGAAAACTCCAAAAATGCTGGACTATTACCTCGATTCGCAGACGAGACCATTGCAATCCCCCAGTCAAACTCATGATCACCGTTACTGACGAGGAAACATTCATGATATCTTGGAGAATCCCACAAGTTCTTCCTAAATGAACCATGTATCCTTCTAAATAATCATCTACAATTTACTCTACGCAATGTACTAGCACTTTTTAAAATTTGATGAACTAAATTTTATTTGATTTCAATTTCATAAAAAACCGAGAATATTAAATTTCATGTGATTCTATGTGTTGGAAATAATTGTTTTCATAACGCTTATAGTAAGGGTATTAATGGAATACTCCAAAAATTATGAACAAATACCCTGGTTCACTGACAGGACCCTTGTCATTCCCCAATCGAACTAATGATGACCGTTAGTGATAGGGACACTAGCAATATTCCATGGTGAATTTCACAAGTTCTTCCTGAATGAACCTTTTATACATATAAGTAATCATCTTTAATGTACTCAACAAAATGTACTAGCTCTTATGAAAATTGGATGGATAGAATTTTATTAGCTTTTAATTTCATAAAAAAACTCAGATTATTAAATTTTGTGTGATTCAATGTGGTGGAAATAATCATTCTTAAAATGCTTATAGTAAGAGTATTAATGGAATACTCTAAAAAGATGGAGAAATACCCCGGTTCGCAGACGGGACCCTTGCCATTCACCAATCAAACTCATGATCACCGTTAGTGATAAAGACACTGGAATTATCCCACAGAGAGTTCCACAAGTTCTTCTAGAATGAACTTTGCATACATATAAGTAAATATCTACAATGTACTCACCACAATGTACTAGCATTTTTTAAACTTGTATGGATGGAATTTTATTGGCTTTTAATTTCATAAAAAAACCTATATTTATTAAATTCCATGTAATTCTATGTTGTTGAAATAATCATTCTCATAATGCTTATGGTGTGGAGATTAATGGAATACTCAAAAAATTACACACGAATACCCAGGTTCACGGACGGGACCCTTTCCATCTCCCAACAAAACTCATGATAAAGAAACTGGCATGATCCCACAGAGAATTTTACAAGTTCTTCCTGATGAACCATGTATGATTATAAGTAATCACCCACAATGTACTCTACACAAAGTACTAGCACTTTTTAAAATTCAATGGACGGAGTTTTATTAGCATTTAATTTCATAGGAAACATAGAATATTAAATTTCATGTGATTTTATGTGGTGGAAATAATCGTTCTCATAATGCTTATAGTGTGGGTATTAATGAAATACTCCACAATGTTGGACTATTACTCTGGTTCGCGAACGAGACCATTGCAATCACCCAGTCAAACTCATTATCACCATTAGTGACGAGGAAACTTTCATGATCCCAAAGAGAATTCAACAATTTCTTCCTGAATGAACCGTGTATACTTATAAGTCATCATTTACAATTTACTCTACACAATGTACTAGCTCTTTTGAAAATTTGATGGACTGAATTTTATTTGCTTTTAATTTCATAAAAAACCTAGAATATTAAATTTCATGTCATTCTATATGGTGGAAATAATTGTTCTCATAACGCTTATAGTAAGGGTATTAATGGAATACTCCTAAACGATGGATGAATACCCCTTCTCGCAGATGGGGCCCTTGCCATTTCCTAGTCAAACTCATGATCACCGTCAGTGATAAAGACATTGGTATTATCCCTTGGAGAATTCCACAAGTTCTTCCTGAATTAATCCTTTATACATATAACTAGTCATCTACAATGTACTCAACGTAATGTGCTATTGCTTTTTAAAATTTTATGGACGGAATTTTATTTGCTTTTAATTTCATAGAAAAACCTAGAATATTAAATTTCATGTGATTCTTTGCTATTGAAATAATCGTTCTCATAATGCTTATACTGTGGGTATTAATGGAATACTCCAAAATTGACAGACGATTACCCCAGTTTGCGGACGAGGCCCTTTCCATCCCCCAACCAAACTCATGAAAAAGAAACTGACATGATTCCAAATTCATCCTGATGAACCTTGTATAATTCTAAGTATTCATCTACAATTTACTCTACACAAAGTACTAGCGCTTTTTAAAATTCAATGGACAGAATTTTATTAGCATTTAATTTCATAGGAAACATAGAATAATAAATTTCATGTGATTCTATGTGGTGGAAATATTCGTTTTCATAATTCTTATAGTGAGGGTATTAATGGAATACTCCAAAAATGATAGACTATTGCCCCGGTTCGTGCACGAGACCCTTGCAATCCCCCAGTCAAACGCATTATCACCGTTGGTGACGTGGAATGATCCCACCAAAAATTTAACACGTTCTTCCTGAATGAACCTTGTTTACTAATAGGTAATCATCTAAAATTTACTCTAGACAATGTACTAGAGGTTTTTGAAATTGGATGAACTGAATTTTATACGCTATTAATTTCATTAAAAACCTGGAATATAAAATTTCATGATATTCTTTTTTGTTGAAATAATCGCTCTTATAATGCTTATAGTAAGGGTATTAATGGATTACTTCAAAATTGATTGACGAATACCCCGGTTCGCAGACATGACCCTTGCCATTCCCCAGTCAAACTCATGATCACCGTTAATGATAAAGGCACTGGTATTATCCCACATATAATTCCAAAAGTTCTTCCTAAATGAACTTTGTATACATATAAGTAATCATCTACAATGTACTCAACAAAGTGTACAAGCGCTTTTTAAAATTTTATGGACGAAATTTTATTAGCTTTTAATTTCATACGAAGCCTATAATATTAAATTTCACATAATCCTATGTTGCTGAAATAATCGTTCTCATAATGCTTATAGTGTGGCTATTAATGGAATACTCGAAAATCGACACACGATTAGCCCAGTTCACGGACGAGACTGTTTCCATCCCCCAACCAAACGAATGATAAACAAACCGACATGATCCCAAAGAGAATTTCACAAGTTCTTCCTAATGAATCTTGTGTCATTATAAGTAATCGCCTACCCTGTACTCTACACAAAGTACTAGCACTTTTTAAAATTTAATTGACAGAATTTTATTAGTGTTTAATTTCACAAGAACCTAGACTATTAAATTTATTGAGATTCTATATGGTGGAAATAATCGTTCTCATAATGCTTATAGTGTGGGTATTAATGGAATACTCTAAAATGCTGGACTATAACCCCGGTTCGCATAAAAGAACCTTGCAATCCCCTAGTAACACTAATGATCACCGATAATGACAAGGAAAATTTCATGATGACACAGAGAATTCAGAAATTTCTTCCTGAATTAACCATGTATAATTAAAAGTAATCATGTACAATTTACTCTACACAATATATTTGCTCTTTTGAAAATTTGATTGACTGAATTTTATGTGCTTTTAATTTCATAAAAACCTAGAATATTAAATTTCATGTGATTCTATGTGGTGGAAATAATTTTTCTCATAACGCTTATTGTAATGGTATTAATAAAATACTCCAAAAATGACGGACGAATACCCCAGTTCATGGATGTGGCCCTTCCCATTCCCCAGTTAAACTCATGACCACCGTTAGTGATAAACACACTGGTATTATCCCACGGACAATTCCACAAGTTATTCATGAATGAATCATTTATACATATAAGTAATCATATAAAATGTATTCACCACACTGTACTTGCGCTTCTTTAAATTCTATGGGCTGAATTTTATTATCTTTTAATTTCAAAGTAAACCTAGAATATTAACTCTCATGTGATTCTATGTTGTTGAATTATCCGTTCTCATAATAATTATACTGAGGGTATTAACGGAATACTCCAAAAATGTCAGACGATTACCCCGGTTTGGGGGTGGGACCCTTTCCATCCCCCAACCAAACTTATGAAAAAGAAACTGACATGATCCCATAGAGGTATCCACAAGATATTCCTGATGAACCTTGTATAATTATAAGAATTAATCTACAATGTACACTAGACAAAGTACAAGCACTTTTTAAAATTCAATGGACGGAATTGTTTTAGTAATTAATTTTATCGGAAACATAAAATATTAAATTTCATGTGATTTATGTGTTGGAAATAATCGTTCTCATAATGCTTATAGTGTGGGTATTAATGGAATACTCCAAAATTCTCGACTATTTTGCGGACGAGACCCTTCCAATCCCCCAGTCAAACTCATCATCACCGTTAGTGACAAGGAAACTTACATGATCCCACAGAGAATTCAAAAATTTCTTCATGAATGAACCTTGTATACTCATAAGTAATCATCTACAATTTACTCTACACAATGTACTAGCTCTCTTGAAAATTTGGAGGACTGAATTTTATTTACTTTTAATTTCATAAAAAACCTAGAATAATAAATTTCATGTCATTCTATGTGGTGGAAATAATTTTTCTCATAATGCTTGTTGTAAGGGTATTAATAGAATACTCCAAAATGATGGACGAATACCCCGGTTCGCGGGCGGGGCCCTTGCCATTTCCCAGTCTAACTCATGATCACCGTCAGTGATAAAGACATTGGTATTATCCGTTGGAGAATTCCATAAGTTCTTCTTGAATGAATCCTTCATACATCTAAGTAATCATCTACAGTGTACTCAACACAATGTGCTAGCGCGTTTTAAAATTTTATGGAAAGAATTTTATTTGCTTTTAATTTCATAGAAAAACCTAGAATATAAAATTTCATGTGATTCTATGCTGTTGAAATAATCTTTCTCATAATGCTTATACTTTGGGTATTAATGGAATACTCCAAAATTGATAGACGATTACCCTGGTTTGCGGGTGAGAAACTTGCCATTCCCCAACCAAACTCATGAAAAAGAAACTGACATGATCCCACAGAGATATCAACTAGTTCATCCTTATAAACCTTGTATAATCCTTATAAGTATTCATCTACAATGGAATCTACACAAAGTACTAGCGCTTTTTAAAATTCAATGGACAAAATTTTATTAGCATTTAATTTCATAGGAAACATAGAATATTAAATTTCATGTCATTCTATGTTGTGGAAATATTTGTTCTCATAATTCTTATAGTGAGGGTATTAATGAAATACTCCAAAAATGATGGACTATTACCCCGGTTCGTGCACAAGACCCTTGCAATCCCCTAGTCAAACTCATTATCACCATTAGTGGCGTGGAAACTTTCATGATCCCACAGAAAATTCAACAAGTTCTTCTTGAATAAACCATGTATACTTATAGGTAATCAACTACAATTTACTCTAGACAATGTACTAGCGCTTTTTAAAATTTGATGAAATGAATTTTATAAGCTATTAATTTCATAAAAAGCCTAGAATATAAAATTTCATGAGATTCTATGTTGTGGAAAAAATTGTTCTTATAATGATTATATTATGGGTATTAATGAATTACTCCAAAAATGATGGACGAATACCCCGGGTCATTCTCCAGTAAAACTCATGATCACCGTTATTGATAAAGACGCTGGTATTACCCAATGAGAATTCCAAAAGTTCTTCCTCAATGAACTCTGCATACATATAAGTAATCATCTAAAATGTACTCAACATAGTATACAAGCGCTTTTTAAAATTGTATGGACGAAATTTTATTATATTTTAATTTCATAGGAAACCTATAATATTAAATTTCATGTAATTCTATGTTGTAGAAATAATCGTTCTAATAATGCTTATAGTGTGAGTATTAATGGAATACTCAAAAAATGACACACGATTAGCCCAGTTCACGGACGAGACTGTTTCTATCCCCCAACACAACGAATGATAAAGAATTTGGCATGACCCCAAAGGGAATTTCACAAGTTCTTCCTGATGAACCTTGTGTCATTATAAGTAATCACCTACAATGTACTCTTCACAAAGTACTAGTGTTTTTTAAAATTTAATGGACGGAATTTATTAGCGTTTAATTTCACAAGAACCTAGAATATTAAATTTATTGAGATTCTATATGGTGGAAATAATTTTTCTCATAATGCTTATACTATGGGTATTAATGGAATAATCTAAAATGCTGGACTATTACCCCGGTTTGTAGATAAGACCCTTGCAATCCCCTCGTAAAACAAATGATCACTGATAATGACAAGGAAACTTTCATGATTCCACAGAATTAAGCAATTTCTTCCTGAATGAACCATGTACACTTAAATGTAATCATCTACAATTTACTCTACACAATGTATTTGCTCTTTTGAAAAATTGATGGACTGAATTTTATTTACTTTAAATTTCATAAAAAACCTAGAATATTAAATTTCATGTGATTCTATGTGGTGAAAATAATTGTTCTCATAACACTTATTGTAAGGGTATTAATAAAATACTCCAAAAATGACGGACGAATACCCCAGTTAATGGACGGGGCCCTTGCCATTCCCCAGTCAAACTCATGATCACCATTAGTGATAAAGACACTGGTATTATCCCATGGAGAATTCCACAAGTTCTTCTTGAATTAAACATTTATACATATAAGTAATCATACACAATGTATTCAACACAATGTACTTGCGCTTCTTAAAATTCTATTGACAGAATTTTATTAGCTTCTAATTTCATATTAAACCTAGAATGTTAAATTTTATGTGATTCTATGTTGTTGAAATAATCGTTCTCATAATAATTATACTGAGGGTATTAACGGAATATTGCAAAAATGACCGACGATTACTCCGGTTCGGGGATGGGACTGTTTCAATCCCCCAACCAAACTTATGAAAAAGAAAGTGACATGATCCCACAGAGATATCCACAAGATATTCCTGATAAACCTTGTATAACTTTAAGTATAAATTTACAATGTACTCTCCACAAAGTACTAATGCTTTTTAAAATTCAATGGATGGAATTTTATTAGCTTTTAATTTCATAGGAAACATAAAATATTAAATTTCATGTGATTCTATGTGTTGGAAATAATCGTTCTCATAATTCTTATAGTGTGGGTATTAATGAAATACTCCAAAAGTTTGGACTATTACCTTGGTTCGCGAACGAGACCATTGAAATCCCCCAATCAAACTCATGATCACCGTTTGTGACAAGGAAACTTTCAAGATCCCACAGAGAATTGAAAATTTTCTTCATGGATGAACCTTGTATACTTATAAGTAATCATCTACAATTTACTCTACACAGTGTACTAGCTCTTTTGAAAATTTGGTGGACTGAATTTTATTTACTTTTAATTTCATAAAAAACCTAGAATAATAAATTTCATGTGATTCTATGTGGTGGAAAAAAAATTTCTCATAAAGTAGTAGGGGTATTAATGGAATACTCCAAAATGACGGACGAATGCCCCGGTTCACTGACGGGGCCCTTGTCATTTCCCAGTCAAACTCATGATCACCGTCAGTGATAAAGACATTGGTATTATCCCTTGGAGAATTCCACAAGTTCTTCCTGAATGCATCTTTTATACATATAAGTAATCATCTACAAAGTACTCAACACAATGTCCTAGCACTTTTTGAAAATTTATGGATAGAATTTTATTTGCTTTTAATTTCATAGAAAAACCTAGAATATTAAATTTCATGTCATTCTATGTTGTTGAAAAAATCGTTCTCATCATGCTTATACTGTGGGTATTAATGGAATACTCCAAAATTGACAGACGATTACCCCAGTTTACGGAGAGACCATTTCCATCCCCCAACCAAACTAATGAAAAAGAAACTGACATGATCCCACATGGATATCAACTAGTTCATCCTGATGAACCTTGTATAATTATAAGTATTCATCTACATTGTACTCTACACAAAGTACTAGCGCTTTTTAAAATTCAATGGACAGAATTTTATTAGCATTTAATTTCATAGGAAACATAGTATATTAAAATTCATGTGATTCTATGTTGTGTAAATAATCGTTATCATAATTCTTATAGTGAGGGTATTAATGGATTACTGCAAAAAATGACGGACTATTACCCCGGTTCATGCACGAGACTCTTGCAATCCCCCAGTCAAACTCATTATCACCGTTAGTGATGTGAAAACTTTCATGATCCCAAATAACATTCAACAATTTCTTCCAGAATGAACCCTATTTAATTATAGGTAATCATCTACAATTTACTCTAGACAATGCACTAGCGCTTTCTAAAATTTGATGAACTGAATTTTATAAGTTATTAATTCCATAAAAAACCTAGAATATTAAATTTCATGAGATTCTATTTTGTGGAAATAATCGTTATTATAATGGTTATAGTAAGGGTATTAATGGATTACTCCAAAAATGATGGACGAATACCACGGTTCGCAGACGGGACCCTTGCCATTCCCCTGTCAAACTAATGATCACCATTAGTGATAAAGACACTAGTACTATCCCACACAGAATTCAAAAATTTCTTCCTAAATGAACTTTGTATACATATAAGTAATCATCTATAATGTACTCGACACAGAGTACAAGCGCTTTTTAAAATTGTATGGACGAAATTTTATTATCTTTTCATTACATAGGAAACCTAGAATATAAAAATTCATGTAATTCTACGTTGTTAAAATAATCTTTCTCATAATTCTTATAGTGTGGGTATCAATGAAATACTCAAAAAATGACACACGATTAGCCCAGTTCACGGTCGGGACCGTTTTCATTCTCCAACCAAACGAATGATAAAGAAACTGGCATGATCCCAAAGAGAATTTCACAAGTTCAGCGCTTTTAAAAATTCAATGGACAGAATTTTATTAGCATTTAATTTCAAAGGAACCTAGAATATTAAATTTATTGAGAATCTATATGATGGAAATAATTGTTCTCATATTATTATAGTGTGGGTATTAATGGAATATTCCAAAATGCTGGACTATTACCCCGGTTCGCAGATGAGACCCTTGCAATCCCCTAGTCAAACAAATGATCACCGATAGTGACATGGAAACTTTAATGATCCCACAATGAACGAAGAAATTTCCTCTTGAATGAACCATGTATACTTAAAAGTAATCATCTACAATTTACTCTACACAATGTACTAGCCCTTTAGGAAAATTGATGGACTGAATTTATTGCCTTTTAATTTCATAAAAAAACCTAGAATATTAAATTTCATGTGATTCTATGCGGTGCAAATAATTGTTCTCATAATGCTTATTGTAAGGGTATTAATAAAATACTCCAAAAATGACGGACGAATACCCCAGTTCATGGATGGGGCCTTACCATTCCCCAGTCAAACTTATGATCACCGTTAGTGATAAAGACACTGGTATTATCCCACGGAGAATTCTACAAGTTCGTCCGGAATGAATAATTTATACATATAAGTAATCATATACAATGTATTCAACACAATGTACTTGAGCTTTTTAAAATTCTATGGAAAGAATTATATTAGCTTTTAATTTCATAGTAAACCTAGAATATTAAATTTCATGTGATTCTATGTTGTTGAAATAATCGTTCTCATAATAATTATACTGTGGGTATTAACAGAATACTCAAAAAATGACACACAATTACCCCGGTTCGGGGATGAGACCCTTTCCATCCCCCAACCAAACTCATGAAAAACTAACTGACATGATCCAACAGAGATATCCACAAGATATTCCGAATGAACCTTGTAAAATTATAAGTATTCATCTACAATGTAATCTACACAAAGTACTGGCGCTATTTAAAATTCAATGGACGGAATTTTATTAGCATTTAATTTCATAGGAAACATAAAATATTAAATTTCATGAGATTCTATGTGTTGGAAATAATCGTTCTCTTAATGCTTATAGTGTGGGTATTAATGGGATACTCCAAAATTCTGGACTATAACCCCAGTTCGCGGACGAGACCCTTGCAATCCCCTAGTCAAACTCATAATCACCGTTAGTGACGAGAAAACTTTCATGATCCCACAGAGAATTCAAAATTTTCTTCATTAATGAACATTGTATACTTATAAGTAATCATCTACAATTTACTCTACACAATGTACTTGCTCTTTTGAAAAATTGTTGGACTGAATTTTACTTGCTTTTAATTTCATAAAAAACCTAAAATATTAAATTTCATGTGATTCTATGTGGTGGAAATAATTGTTCTCATAACGCTTATAGTAAGGGTATTAATAGAACACTCCAAAAATGATGGATGAATACCCCAGTTCGTGGACAGGGCCCTTGTCATTCCCCAGTGAAACTCATGATCACCGTTAGTGATAAAGACACTGGTATTATCCCACGGAGAATTCCACAAGTTCTTCCTAAATTAATCATTTATACATATAAGTAATCATATACAATGTACTTAGTACAATGTACAAGCGCTTTTTAAAATTTTATCGACAAAATTTTACCAGCTTTTAATTCCATAGGAAACCATGAATACTATATTTCATGTGATTCTATGTTGTTGAAATAATCATTCTCATAATAATTATAGTGTGGGTATTAATGGAATACTCCAAAATTGATAATTGATTACCCCGGTTCGGGGACGAGATCTTTTCCATCCCCCAACCAAACTCCTGAAAAAGAAACTAACATGATCTCACACAGATATCCTCAAGTTCTTCCTGATGAACCTTGTATAAGTATTCATCTACAATGTCCTCTACACAAATTACTTGCGCTTTTTAAAATTCAATGGACGGAATTTTATTAGCATTTAATTGCATAGGAAACATAGAATATTTAATTTCATGTGACTCTATGTGGTAGAAATAACCATTATCATAATTGTTGTATTAATGGAATACTCCAAAAATGATGGACTATTACCCCGGTCAAACACATGATCACCGTTAGTGATAAAGACACTATTATTATCCCACAGAGAATTCCAAAATTTCTTCCTGAATAAACATTGTAAATATATATGTAATGATCTACAATGTACTAACCACAATGTACTAGCACCTTTAAAAATTGTATAGACATAATTTATTTGTTTTTAATTTCATTGGAAAGCTAGAATATTACATTTCATGTGATTCTATGTTGTTGAAATAATCGTTCTCATAATGCTTATGGTGTGGGTATTAATGGAATACTCCAAAAATGATACACGATTACCCCGGTCCACAGACGGGACCCTTTCCATCCCCAAACCAAACTCATGATAAAGAAACTGGCATGATCCCACAGAGAATTTCACAAGTTCTTCTAGATGAACCTTGTATAATTAGAAGTAATCACCCAAAATGTACTCTACACAAAGTATTAGCGCTTTTTAAAATTCAATGTACGGAATTTTATTAGCGTTTAATTTCATAGGAAACCTGGAATATTAAATTTCTTGTGATTCTATGTGGTGGAAATAATCGTTCTTAAAACGCTTATAGTAAGGGTATTAATGGATAACTCCAAAAATGACGAACGAATACCCCGATTCGCGGATGGGACCCTTGCCATTCACCAGTCAAACTCATAATCACCATTAGTGATAAAGACACTGGTATTATCCCACAAAGAATTCCACTAGTTCTTCCTGAATGAACCTTGTATACATATAAGTAATCATCTACAATGTACTCCACCCAATGTTCTAGCACTTTTTAAAATTTTATGGACGGAATTTTACTAGCTTTTAATTTCATAAGAAACCTAGAATATTAAATTTCATGTGATTCTATGCTGTTGAAATAATCGTTCTCATAATGCTTATGGTGTGGGTACTAATGCAATACTAAAAAAATGACAGATAATTACCCCAGTTCACGGACGGGGCCCTTTCCATCCCCCAACCAACTCATCATAATGAAACTGGCATTTTCTCACATAGATATCCACAAGTTTTTCCTGCTGAACCTTGTATAACTATAAGTAATCGTATACACTGTACTCTACACAAAGTATTAGCGCTTTTTAAAATTCAATGGATGGATTTTTATTAGCATTTAATTTCATATGAAACCTAGAATAATAAATTTCACGTGATTCTATGTGGTTGAAATAATCGTTCTTATAATGCTTATAATGAGGGTATTAATATAATACACAAAAAATGATTGACGATTACCCCAGTTCGCGGACGAGACCCTTGCAATCCCCCAGTCAAACTCATGATTAGAGTTAGTGATGGGAAACCTTTCACAATCCCACAGAGAATTCCAAAAGTTCTTCCTGAATGAACAATGTATACTCATAAGTAATCATCTACAATTTACTCTATACAATGTACATGCACTTTTTAAAATTTGATGGACTAAATTTCGTTAGCTTTTAATTTCATTAGAAACCAAGAATATTAAATTTCATGTGATTTTGTGTGGTGGAAATAATCGTTCTTATAATTCTTATAGCGAGGGTATTAATGAAATAATCCAAAAATGATGGACTATTACCCCGGATCGCGGATAAGACCCTTCCAATCCCCCAATCAAAGTAACGATCACCGTTAGTGATGGGGAAACTTTCATGATCCCACACAGAATTCCACAAGTTCTTCCTGAATGAACCCTTTATACTTATAAGTAATTATCTACAATTTACTCTACACAATCTACTAGTGCTTTTGAAAATTTGGTGGACTGAATTTTATTAGCTTTTAATTACATAAAAAACCAAGATTATTAAATTTCATGCGATTCTATGTGCTGGAAATAATCGTTCTTATAATGCTTATAGTAAGGCTATTAATGGATTACTCCAAAAATGATGGACAAATACCCCGGTTCGTGGATGGGACCCTTGCCATTCCCCAGTCAAACTCATGATCACCGTTAGTGATAAAGACACTTATATTTTCCCACAGATAATTCCAAAAGTTCTTCCGGAATGAACTTTGCATACTTATAAGCAATCATCTACAGTGTACTAAACACAACGTACTAGCGCTTTTTAAAATTGAATGGATGAATTTTTTTTAGCTTTTAATTTCATAGGAAACCTAGAATATTTAATTTCATGTAATTCTATGTTGTATAAATAATCGTTCTCATAATGCTCATAGTGTGGGTATTAATGGAATACACCAAAAATGACACACAATTACCCTGGTTCAGGGACGGGACCCTTTCCTTCCCCCAACCAAACTTATGATAAAGAAACTGGCTTAATCCCACAGAATTTCACATGTTCTTGATGAAACTTGTATAATTATAAGTAATCACCTAAAATGTACTCTACACAAAGTACTAGAGCAGTCCTCTGTATCTGATTTCATCAGGAATAAAACAGAGATTCTATCCCAGATATCACCCTACCTGGAAAATGATACTTTGTTATTTTTTGCAGGATGCAGTGGTGGTGGAAGATAGAAATGATAGGATCATATGGAAACCGGACACCTCAGGTGCATTTTCATTCAAAACTGCATATCATACCATCACAAGTTCTACAGGTAACTTCCCAGTTTCAAAAAATGTGTGGAATGTATTGCTGCAAAAAAGGATATCGATTTTTACATGGAAATTGCTTCATTCCTTCCTCTCCTTCGATGATGTACTGATAACCTGTGGATATAGTTTGGCTTTCAAATACTCTGTGTGCTACCACTCTGATTCAATAGATCACTTTTTCATATCTTGTACACTGGCAAAATTGATATGAAGTAAAATGGCTTCTCTGATTGGTTTCAACCTCCCTCATTATCAATCCATCTCTCAGAGATTCTATTCTTTTTGGAACTGTTCGGACTTAACTAAAAGCTACCAACTGATGTGTAAAATACTTCCTTCTCTCATTTGTTTGAGTCTTTAGAAGGCTCGAAATAGGCATATGTATGATCAGGTCCCCTTTTCTGCTGAGCTTATATGTAGGGAGATACTTGACCTCATCAAATTATCATTATACTCCTGTCCTACTAAGATGAGTTCTACTGCTAAATTTCCACAAACATTTAGACATCTATTACCCCTTCTTAGGCCACCTCCTAAGCCAATCTTTAGGTCTGTCTAGTGGCAAAAACCTGGAACCAATTCTATCAAAATTAACACAGATGCATCATGGTTCTCCCATACAGCTGCAGCTGGGATTATAGTAAGGGATAGCTCTGGCATGCCTCTTTTCATTAATTCAATCACTATCGTGGCTGTATCTCCTCTTTATGCCGAACTATTAGCCATACTTGCTGCTTGTCCATCTTTTCAACATAGAGACATTCCCTTAATCATTGAATCAAATTCTCTTTTAGCCATTAACATGATTGAAAATCCATACTCTGCTAATTGGAAGTTTTTCAATTTGGCCTATAAGGTTAAGAGTTTATTATGTGGAGCAGTGCTTAAACATGTTTATAAAGAATGCAACTCAGTGGCTAACACAATTGCGAAATATCATTCTTCACATAATCAGCCACTAAAATTGTATAATTTGCCTGTCCATATCAAAGGTCTCATTCACTTAGATATGGAGCAATTTCCTCATGTTCGAATTCAGAAACATGGCCATGATAGGACTTGATACTGCTAATGGTGATTTCATTTACATACAGATCAATTTGCTACGCATGATGATGGACTGGAGCCGCTGTTCATCCTACGGTCGCCAATCTGATTTTGCAGCTCCTTTCACATTAAGGGACTCCTACAGATTCTGCTACAAGCCTCCTCTGGTGCAGCTCATGTCCTCCAATCCTACTTTTGGGTTTTGGAACTTTTCAAGCTTAGCTATTGACTTACTGTCTTCGAAGTTGCCTGGCCAAGGGAGAGAATTAACACGAGGGGTGGAGATTCTCTCTTTTGGGTTGCAACTTCATTACAGATTATGTTACCCTTGTATAGCTGTTCATATATCCTTCAATATAGATAGTTTTAGGACTTTTGGAGGCAACTGTGTTGCCTCAACGCTTAAGGAACTAGCAACACTTGATGTACCAACAGTTGATTTTGTTACAAGGCCTGGGGAACCTTAATACATATTTCCCTCACCTTCGGGTGTTTTCATTTAAAAAAAAATATCTTTTTAAAATTTAATGGACGGAATTTCATTAGCGTTTAATTTCATAGGAACCCTAGAATATAAAATTTATTGAGATTCTATATGGTGGAAATAATCGTTCTCATAATGCTTATAGAGTCACTACCACAGAGACCCCCTCTAGCACCGGTTTTTTTTTCTAGCACAAAGACCCCCCTCTAAGTAACCGATGAAATGGTTTCACCAGCTGGAAAAAAACTGGTGCTAAATCCCTACTTTTAGCACCATTTTTTAGCACCTATTTTTAAACCAGTGCTAATATGTACCGCGATAGCACCGATTTTTTTGTTAGCACCAGTTTTTAAACCGGTGCTAAGTTTTTTTCGTTAGCACCGGTTTTTTGTTACCACCAGTTTTTCAACCAGTGCTAATTTAGCGCCGGTTTTTTTGTTACCACTAATTTTTCAACCGGTGCTAAATTAGCACCTGTGTTTTTTGTTAGCATCATATTTTTAACCGGTTCTAAATTATTTATGACGACTAGAAAACATCCCTTCCTCCGCTGTCAGAGGAAGGGAAAAAGACCCAAAATTAACAATTTATTAAGACATTAATTTAATAATAAAATCAAGTTCACAAAATTGATAATATAGAAATAAAACAAAAAATAGTTATGATACAAAATTAATAATCTATGGGACTAAACATAACTATCCCAAACATAACTATCTACGGGACTAAACATAACTTTAGCTTGAACTAGCAATTTAATCATGTGTCATATACACATCAAATCACAAGATTAAGCCACACAAATAATCTTGAATATATGATCCTTAAAAATGCTCAGATGTACGGTTCCATATGCATCTACGGGACCATACAACTACAAACTTCAATTTAGTTTGCAAAATTGGTAGGGGGGAAAGGTAAATGCATCCCTTGGCCCGTAGGTCCTGACACAAGGTTAGAATTCTAGCTCTTCCAGAGTGGTATCTCACTGATGGCTCGGGCCCCCCCGGAAGGAGGCCTTCTTCGCCTTCCACCTAAGCTGCGCAGGAAAGGCAAAAAGCCAATCCCAGGGAACAGTGAAGCTTTATAGGGTCTTTCTGTCCAGGTGGACTAAATCAGTAAATCTTACCTTGGAAGGCTCATTGTATGTTCAAAAGCTAATTCCTGTAATATACTTAAGACAAATTGGAAATCCTCTGTACATTCAAACAGACAAAGGAATCAAACATGCACACAAAGGGGCAACATAGTTTAGATATTAATAAACATGGAGAAGAAAAAAGAGTAATCAAAACTCCACTCATCACACAAGTCTATCTCATTATGTTTTACCTTACGATTTGAAAATAATGTCACAAGCAGCCTATATAAATAAGAAAAGGTTTAGTGAATGCCCACTGACTAGCCTATGATTATGGAACAGTGTACCATGAGGCAAAATCAATTTATGGTGGTTAAGCTTGTTTATGAATATTAATCAATGCTACATTCGATACAAAGCAGAAATGAAATAGACTAAAGCTCCAACCAACTAAGAACATTTTATTCTTCATACAATGTAAAACTACTTTGTCAGTTCATCTAAGCTTGTTGTTCAATAGTATATGAACTTCCTCTATTTTACTTTAATTTCAGGATAAACACTTACTGTCCCATTGAATGAGTAACAGGTTTCAGGAAGAAATAATAGAAACCCCAAAATAAAAACACAAAAAAAACTCTAATGCAGCATAGGATACTGGGCAAAAACTAATGGGGTCACATTTCGCTTCAACCATTTATGAGTAGCACATTATTAAGAAATAATTGGATATTATCATTAAAACTAAGATGAAGTAGCACATTTTTGGAGGGAAGATAGAATTTGATAAATATATAGCACCGATTTTTAATAACCGGTGCTAATATTTCGAAACCAGTGCTTTCTTAAAAATTTTGACTATTTATTTGGCGGGATAATTTTTAGCGCCGGTGCTAATTTTTTTCAAAACTGGTGCTATTGTAAAATTTAGCACCAGTTTTTTAAAAACCAAAGATAAAATTAAAAAAAAACGGTGTTAAATTAACACCGGTTTTCAAAATCGGTGTCAAAATTAAAAAATACCCCGACGCTATAACATTTTTAGCACTGGTTTTGAAAAATGGTTCTAAAAACCTGATGCCAGAGGGTGGTCTCCGTGGTAGTGTGTGGGTATTAATCGAATACTCCCAAAATGTTGGACTATTACCTCGGTTTCGGACGAGACCTTTGCAATCCCCCAGTCAAACTCATGATCAGCGTTTGTGACGAGGAAACTTTCATGATCCCACAGAGAATTCCACAATTTCTTCCTGAATGAACCCTTTATACTTATAAGTATTCATCTACAATTTACTATACTCAATGTACTAGCTCTTTTAATAATTTGGTGAACTAAATTTCATTTTCTTTTAATTGCATAAAAAAACCTAGAACATTAAATTTCATGACATTCTATGTGGTGGAAATAATCGTTCTCATAACGCTTATAGTAAGGATATTAATGGAATACTCCAAAAAATGACGGACGATTACCCTGGTTCGCGGACGGGACCCTTTTCACCCCCCATCAAAACTCATGATCACTGTTAGTGATAAAAAAAACTAGCATGATCCCATAGAGAATTCCACAAGTTCTTCCATATGAACCACATATAATTATAAGTAATCACCTATAATGTACAATACACAAAGTACTAGCACTTTTTAAAATTTATTAGACGAAATTTTATTAGCTTTTAATTTCATAGGCAACCTAGAATATTACATTTCTTGTGATTTTATGTAGTGGAAATAATCATTCTCATAATGCTTATAGTGTGGGTATTAATGGAATACTCCAAAAATGCTAGACTATTTGCAATCCCCCAGTCAAACTCATGATCACCGCTAGTGACGTGGAAACTTTCATGATCCCACAGAGAGTTCCACAAGTTCTTCCTGAATGAACCCTGTATACTAATGAGTAATCATCTACAATTTACTATATATACACAATGTACTAGCACTTTTGAAAATTTGATGGACTGAATTTTATTTGCATTCAAATTCATAAAAAAAACCTAGACTATTAAATTTAATGTGATTCTATTTGGTGGAAATAAATTTTCTCATAACGCTTATAATAAGGGTATTAATGGAATACTCCAAAAATGACAGACGAATACCCCGGTTCGCGGACGGGACCCTTGTCATTCCCCAATCCAACTAATGATCATAGTTAGTGATAAAGAAACTTGCATTATCCCATGGAGAATTCCACAAGTTCTTCCATAATGAACCATGTATACATTTAAGTAATCATCTACAATGTACTTAACACAATGTACTAGCGCTTTTTAATATTTTATGGATGGAATTGTGTTAGCCTTTAATTTCATAGGAAATCTAGAATATTAAATTTCATGTGATTCTATGTAGTCAAAATACTCGTTCTCATAATTCTTATAGTGTCGGTATTAATGGAATACTCAAAAAATGACGTATGTTACCCCAGTTCACGGATGGGACCCACCCTTTCCATCCCTCAACCAAACTCTTGATCACCATTAGTGATAAAAAAAACTGGCATAATCCCACAGAGATATCCCCAAGTTCTTCCTGCTGAACCTTGTATATTTTAAGAAATCATTTACAATGTACTTTACACAATGTACTAGTTCTTTTTAAAATTTAAGGGACGGAATTTTATAAGCTTTTAATTTCATAGGAAACCTAAAATATTAAATTTAATGTGATTCTATGTGGTGGAAATAATCATTCACATAATGCTTATAGTGATGGTATTAATGAAATACTCAAAGAATGAAGGACTATTACCCCGGTCGAGAACGAGGGCCTTGTAATCCACCGGTCAAACCCATGATCACCGTTAGTGATAACGAAACTAGCAAGATTCCACGGAGAATTCCACAAGTTCTTCCTAATGAACCTTGTATAATTATATGTAATCACCTACAATGTACTCGTAACAAAGTACTAATGCTTTTTAAAATTTAATGGACCGAATTACATTATAGTAAGAGTATTAATGGAATAATGCAAAAATGTCGGACGATTACCCCAGTTTGCGGATGGGACCCTTTCCATCCCCCATCAAAACTCATGATCACTGTTAGTGATAAAGAAAATGGCATGATCCCACGTAGAATTCCTCAAGTTCTTCCTAAATGAACCTTGTGTACATATAATTAATCATCTACAATGTATTCTACACAATGTACTAGTGTTTTTCAAAATTTCATGGACGGAATTTTATTAGCTTTTAATTTCATAGGAAACCTAGAATATTAAACTTCATGTGATTCTATGTTGTTGAAATAATCTTTCTCATAATGCTTATAGTGTGGGTATTAATGGAATACTCCAAAAATGATAGATGATTACCCCAGTTTGCGGATGAGATCCTTTCCATCCGCCAACCATACTCATGATAAAGAAACTGGCATGATCCCACAGAGATATCTACAAGTTCTTCTTGATGAACCTTGTGTAATTATAAGTATTCATCTACAATGTACTCTACACAAAGTACTAGCGCTTTTTAAAATTCAATGGACAGAATTTTATTAGCATTTAATTTCATAGGAAACCTAGAATATTAAATTTCTTGTGATTATATGTGGTGGAAAGAATCGTTCTCATAATGCTTATAGTTTGGGTATTAATGGAATAATCCAAAAATGTTGGACTGTTACCCCGGTTCGCGGACGAGACCCTTGGAATCCCAAAGTAAAATCACCATTTGTGACGAGGATACTTTCATGATCCCACAGAGAATTCTGCAAGTTCTTCCTAAATGAACCTTGTATACTTATAAGTATTCATCTACAATTTACTCTACACAAAGTACTAACGCTTTTTGAAATTTAATGGACGGAATTATATTATAGTAAGGGTATTAATGAAATATTCCAAAAATGATGGACGATTACCCCAGTTTGCGGATGGGACCCTTTCCATCTCCCCATCCAAACTCATGATCACTATTAGTGATAAAGAAACTGGCATGATCCACAGCATAATCCAAAATGAACCTTGTATACATATAATTAATCATTTACAATGTACTCTTCACAATGTACTAGCGCTTTTTAAAATTTTATTGGTGGAAATTGATATGTCCATTTTACGTTCATAATTTAGTACTTTTTGGGGTCACTTTTGTGCTCTTTTATTATCTAAACCTTGTGTTTTACCCTGAAATTTTCTTAGAAGAGGTAAGTGCAACTTTACGCTCTTTTACCTTTTCTAAGTGGATTTTGAATGACAAAGGAAGAACATGGAGGCTTGAAGATCGGAGGCCATTAAAAGATAACTTTTTGAAGACTTGTTTTGAAGGCACAAAGACTTGAAGACCGGAGGCCGTCGAAGAATATTTTTGAAGATTTTGAAGACTTTCTTCAAATAGTTGAAGACTTGGAAAATGAGAGGAATCATTGTGAAGATAAGTGTTCACCACAAGAAGAAGAAAAGAAAACAAGGTTATCTTCTGGCATCCATCACGAGTCGCGACAAACGGGTGGCTAGAACCTAACCTTATTCTTTTTGTACTATAAATAGCACTCCCTTTCCTCTCATTCACATCTTCTTTTTCCTGTATTTTTGGTACTGTTCTAACCCTAGTTTTTACCATTTTTCATCATTAAATTCACTTGTATTATGTTTGTTTTGTTAGCATTAATTAGTGTAAACTCTTGTAGCTAAATCTAGTTCTTGGGAGCAATTGATTGAAGATTCCAAACTTATGTAGTAAGATTCTATATTTGCTCATTTATGAACATTTATTGAAAAGCATTTATTATGCCATTAATGTTGTGTTTTACCTCATTTATACCATGGGTTGTTTGAGTATATGAAATGTTTGTAAGATTAAAATGTTACAATGTTAGTAAAGTTGAAAATTTCTTAACTCATTTGATATGAAATCCAAAAGCATGGATTTAGAACTTCTTGTGTATAATGTGTGGTAATTCTTGCTAGATGAGTATGTTAATGTGAATTGTTTTCATATTTTTCATATATATGCAAAGTAAGGTTGAACCTTGAATGTTGTTTGTTCTAAGTTTAACCTAATAAATGCTTTGTTTGGTTAAATGACCGTGTCTTTGGTAGAAGGCTTGTTGTTATCAAACCTATGTTCCTTTGGGTGAAATTCCATTGATGAAATACCCCTATGATGTTGTTTGTCTTTGGTGATCATCAATGAGGTTCGCAAATGGTTGTTGTTTGTCTTTGAAAACTAATCTTAAGGAGGAATGAATGTTGATCTTTGAATGAGAAGTGATAACATTCCCCATAGACAATAAATGTAATTGCATGAGTGAATGAATCAATGAGCTATAGTAAGTTTTGAAGTGGAAGTCGATTGCCCCCAAGGCTCCGTTAATTATCATTTGCGTTGTACATTTAGTTGTATTGCATGATTAGCATAGTTCTCTTGCTTTGCTAATTGTTGTCTTTCAATTTGATATCTTAGGCTCAAAAACCAACCAACCCCCTCCCCCCTTGTTTACATGCTTTTATATGTATCTATGTATGTATATGCCTAGTATGTTTTCTCCTATATATGTTTAATCACTTGAAAAGATCCCTCTTCTTGTGGACGACCCCGACTTGTCACAATCTACATAATTGTAGATAAGAAGCATTAGGGCTAAAAAGTATTAACTTTGAGAGGTACGACGATGACCTCCCAAATTTTGGCACCGCAGCCGGGTAAGAGGCATTTATTTTTAGGTGTTTGGGCATATTATGTGTGATTATATGCTAATTGTAAATATTTGTTAGTTTACTTTTATTTTGATTTCTTAGTTGATTTTCAATTTTCACTTGGCTTGGAGACTTATTGTTCGAGTTCTTGGTGTATGGTTCTTATGTGATCCTCTTCACAAGAACCCCTACATTACGAGTCCGAGTTAGAGTTGAATTTGAGACGGGCTAGAAGGCTTTCCTTGGAAAGTGTGAAAACCACCCCTCCTAGTGACCATTATGTGGATACCTCTTCCTCTATGGAACATCAACGTGAGCACAAAGATGAGCATCCAGGAGGGGGGCATCAACATCCTCCTCTCCAAGGGCGAGCTCCTCCTCTCCACCAGAAATGTTTTAGCTTTTAATTTCATAGGAAACATAGAATCTTAAAATTCATGTGATTCTATGTTTTTGAAATAATCATTCTCTTAATGCTTATACTGTGGGTATTAATGGAATACTCAAAAAATGACAAACGATTACACTGGTACACTAACGGGATCCTTTCCATCCACGAACCAAACTCATGATAAAGAAACTGTCATGGTCCCATAGAGATATCCACAGGTTCTTCCTGATGAACCTTGTATAATTATGAGTATTCATCTACAATATACCCTACACAAAGTACTAGCGCTTTTTAAAATTCAATGGACGGAATTTTATTAACATTTAATTTCATAGGAAACCTAGAATATTAAATTTCATGTGATTCTATGTAGTGGAAATAATCATTCTCATAATTATTATAGTGAGGGTATTACTGGAATACTCCAAAAATGATGGACTACTACCTCGGTTCACGGACAGGACCCTTTCTATCCCCAATCCAAACACATGATCACTGTTAGTGATGAAGAAACTAGCATGATCGCACAGATAATTCCACAAGTTCTTCGATATGAACCTCGTATAATTACAAGTAATCACATACAATGTACTCTACACAAAGTACTAGCACTTTTGAAATTTTAATGGATGGAATTTTATTTGCTTTTAAATTCATAAAAAACCTAGATATTAAATTTCACGTGATTCTATGTGGTGTAAATAATTGCTCTCATAATGCTTATAGTAAGGGTATTAATGGAACACTCCAAAAATGATGGACGAATAACCCGGTTCACGGACGGGACCCTTATCATTCCCCAATCCAACTAATGATCACCTTTAGTTATAAAGAAACAGGCATTATCCCCCAGAGAAGTCCACAAGTTCTTCTAGAATGAACCCTATAGACATTTAAGTAATCATCTACAATGTATTGAACACAATGTACTAGCGCTTTTTAAAATTTTATGGATGGAATTGTATTAGCCTTTAAATTCACAAGAAACCTAGAATATTAAATTTATTGTGATTCTATGTTGTTGAAATAATCGTTCTCATAATCCTTATAGTGTCGGTACTAATGGATTACTCAAAAAATGACGGACAATTACCCCAGTTCACGGACGGAACCCTTTCCATTCCTCGGCCAAATTCATGATCACCGTTAGTGATAAAGAAACTAGCATGATCCCACAGAGATGTCCCCAATTTCTTGCTAATGAACCTTGTATAATAATAAGTAATCATCTACAATGTACTCTACACAAAGTACTAGCATTTTTTAAAAATTTAAGGGACGGAATTTTATTATCTTTTAATTTCATATGAAACCTGAAATATTAAATTTCATGTGATTTTATGTGATGGAAATAATCGTTCTCATAATTTTTATAGTGAGGGTATTAATAGAATACTCCAAAATGACGGACTATTATCCCGGTTCGTGGAAGAGACCCTTGCAATCCCCCAGTCAAACTCATGATCACTGTTATTGACGAGGAAACTTTCATGATCCCATAGAAAATTCCACAAGTTCTTCTTGAATGAACCCTCTATACTTATAAGTAATTATCTACAATTACTCTACACAATGTACTAGCACTTTTGAAAATTTGATGGACTGAATTTTATTTGCTTTTGATTTCATAAAAACCTAGAATATTAAATTTCATGTGCTTCTATGTGGTGGAAATAATTTTTCTCATCATTAGTGATAAAGAAACTGGCATTATCCACCGGATAATTCCACAAGTTCTTCTAGAATGAACCTTGTATACATTTAAGTAATCATATACAATGTATTGAATACAATGTACTAGAGATTTTTAAAATTTTATGGATGACATTGTATTAGCCTTTAATTTCGTAGGAAACCTAGAATATTAAATTTCTTGTGATTTTATGTTGTTGGAATAAACGTTCTCATAATTATTATAGTGTCAGTATTAATGGAATACTCAAAAAATGATGGATGATTACCCTGATTCACGAATGGGACCCTTTCCATCCCTCGGCCAAACTCATGATCACCGTTAGTGATAAAGAAACTGGCATTATCCCACAAAGAATCCCCAAATTCTTCCTGATGAGCCTTGTATAATTATAGGTAATCATCTACAATGTACTTTACACAAAGTACTAGCGCTTTTTAAAATTTAGGGGATGGAATTTTATTATCTTTTAATTTCATAGGAAACCTAAAATATTAAATTTCATGTGATTCTATGTGGTAGAAATAATCATTCTCATAATGCTTATAATGAGAGCATTAATGGAACACTCCAAAATTGATAGACTATTACCGCGGTTCACAAACGAGACCCTTGCAATCCCCCGGTCAAACTCATGATCCCTGTTAGTGACGAGGAAACTTTCATGATCCCATGGAGAATTCCACAAGTTCCTCCTGATTAAACCATGAATACTTATAAGTAATCATCTACAATTTACTCACCACAATGTACTAATTCTTTTTAAAATTTCATGAACGGAATTTTATTACCTTTTAATTAAATAAAAAACCTAGCATATTAAATTTCATGTGATTCTATGTGGTGGAAATAATCGTTCTCGTAAAACTTATAGTATGGGTATTAATGGAATACTCCAAAGATGATGGAAGATTACCCTAGTTCCCTTTCCATCCTCCAGTCAAATTCATGATCACCGTTAGTAACTAACAAACTGGCATGATCCCACAGAAAATTCCACAAGTTCTTTCTGAATGAACCATGTATACTTATAATTTATCATCTACAATTTATTCTATACAATTATCATCAAGGTCATCATTATCCGAGCTGATTGAGTGTATTGTAATTTCTGTTATGTAGGTACTGAGGCAATTCTTTTTCTAATTTATTTATGTACTATATTTGTAAGGGTATCTTCATGAGTACTATTTTTCTAATTATTTGTCTATCTTATTTGAACATTTAACAAAGGGGTAACTGGTTGTGTACGAATCAGAGGAGGATTTCTAGGGTGTTTGTAGCACAATGATTGCTAGCAACTGTTGTTCCTAACTAACCTTAATTTTAAATTCCCCCAAATTAATCATGATGACGTAATATTAGGAGGAGAGAGACGCCAAACACAACAAGAAAAGCGCACGACCTCCATTTTATTTTAATTTTTTTTCTATCATCGTCAAATTTGTTACTATAACTTGTCTTTTACATATATCCGACTTTTTCTATCCCCGTAAAAATATTTACCTCAGTTATTTGGTGTTTACATAAAAAACCAAGGTAAAAGGGACGAAGTAGTAGGTCATGTTTCTCGTAGTGATACTCCAGAAGCACTAGCTCGGTGTGTTGGACCAACTTCTGAACTGCAGGATCTTGTTGCTCAATTTGTTTATCTTAGAGTTGGGCTTTTTTTAAAAAAAACGAATGGAGTCTTCAGGGTTCAGCTAGATTGTAGGACCGTACGATCCTGATTGCTGGTCGTTGGGTCAAGAAACTATCCACACCCCTAACGTGGCCCAGATGGTTGGGTTTTTCCATGCCTTCACAAAGGATGTCGTGTTAATCACTTGGAATAAATTCCCCTTCGAAATTGATCATTCTTCAATTTTTCCTAAGTGAAAACATAGATAGATATAACTTTTTTTTATTCCGATATAAACTTAATACACTTCAAAATAATAATGTATTCACCTAAAAATTTACGTACCACTCTTTGGCAATTAGTTTCTCTTAATCCTTGACATATAGACCCTAGTTTTTGTCAACCTTCGAGAAATATATCGCACCTCTAATTATCATCCACACTAATCGGTTGCACCAAAGCCCTTGCCTTATCTTCCATCATCCTGCACGCTATCTTAATTTTTGCATCTTGTTCTAGACTTCACTAGCAATATTACCGCTAAATTATAACCCCCCAACTCAATTGGTGAGGAATTTTACTATCCCTGAAAACGCGTTGTTTTTCAACCCTTGTACCCTAAGCTAGATGTTAGGGTCATGTTAGCACTATAGGCATTTAAATGTAATTAATCACACTAATAATTTTCATATGTTTTTTCTAGCATTTTATCTATCTCCACTGCCCTTTTCTTGTGAATCTCCCAGCTCTCGGTAAGAATGTGCGTATAAGTTTCCAAGGGGCGATCACCTTTCTTACCGTTTCATGTTATTCTATGTGGTTAAAATAATAGTTATCATAATGCTTATAGTATGGGTATTGGTGAAGTACTCCAAAAATGATGGACGATTACCCCAGTTCACTGACGAGACCCTTTTAATCCATCAGTCAAACTCATGATCACCATTAGTGACGAAGAAACTTGCATGATCCCATGGAGAATTCCACAAGTTCTTTGTGAATGAACCCTGTATACTTACAAGTAACCATCTACAATTTACTCCACACAATGTACAAGCGTTTTTTAAAATTTGGTGGACAGAATTTTATTAGCTTTTAATTTCATAAAAAACCTAGAATTTTTAACTTCACGTGATTATATGTGGAGGAAATAATCGTTCTCATAATTATTATAGTAAAGGTATTAATGGAATACTCCAAAGATGATGGATGATTGCCTCGTTTGGCAGACGAGACCCCTGCCATCCCCCTGTCAAATTCATGATCACTGTTAGAGACAAAAAAACTTACATGATCCCAAACAGAATTCAACGAGTTTTTTTTAATGAACCCTGTATGATTATAAGTAATCATCTATAATTTACTCACCACAATGTATTATTGCTTTTTATAATTTGATGGATGTAATTTTATTATCTTTTAATTACATAAAGAACCTGGAATATTAAATTTCATGTGATTCTATGTGGTGGAAATAATCATTCTTGTAACACTTATAGTAAGGGTATAAATTGAATACTCCAAAAATGACGGAAGATTACCCCAGTTCACGGACGGGACCCTTGCCATCCCCAGTCAAACTCATGATCATGGTTCGTAACTAACAAACTGCCATGATCCCACAGAGAATTCCACAAGTTCTTTCTGAATGAACCATGTATACTTATAAGTAATCATCTACAATTTACCCTATACAATGTACTAGCGCTTTTTAAAATTTAATGGAAAGAATTTTCATAGCTTTTAATTTCATGAAATAACCTAGAATATTAAATTTTATGTGATTCTATGTGGTGGAAATAATAATTTTCATGATGCTTATAGTCAGGGTATTAATGGAATACTCCAAAAACAATTGATAATTACCCTAGTTAGCGGATGGGAGCCTTTCCATCCCACAGTCAAACTCATGATCACCGTTAGTGACAAAGAATCTGACTCGATCCCATAGGGATTTCCAAAATTTCTTCACGAATGTACCTTGTATGCTTATAAGCAATCATCTACAATTTATTCTAAAGAATGTACTAGCACTTGTAAAAATTTGATGGACCAACTTTTATTTGCTTTTAGTTTCATAAAAAACTTATAATATTAAAATTCATGTAATTCTATGTGGTGGGATTAATCATTCCCAAAAACCTTATAGCTAGTAAGGGTATTAATGGAATACTAATAAAAATAATGGACGATTAGCCCGGTTGGCAGGCTGGACCCTTCCCATACCCCAGTCAAACTCATGACAATGCGATTAAGAATATTGGGTAGCTCCAATTTTGCATTTCGTCCTCTCCACCATCTTGGAAGGACCTAAGTGTAAAAACAGAAAAGTTCATTGACTATGTTAAATTTGAATCCGTCCAAACGTTAATATAGTTCGTGGACAATTATAAATTTAAATTAGAAATATCTAATATACAATTACCAATTTTAAGGTCAATTATGTTCGTGTTGGTAAAACATAGGCCTAGTTGACATGTTAGAGGGCTGAAATGGTGAGGCTCAATTTCATAGTCGATGGTGTCGGTCCTATGTCGCTCCCATATCGCTAAACTAAAATTATATGCAACCTCGCAAAGGTTTTGTTCAAACACATGCCCATTCCTCTGCTATTGGGCTGAAATGGTGAGGCCCATATTTATATTAGCCGACATCACACTACTGCCGGTCATAGGATGTTAAGCTCGACTGACATGCAACATTGCATAGCCTTAGGCGGAAGCCACAATGCTTCATAACAAATATGTAAATGGAGCCCACCTCTCATACATAATTTCAAAATTTCTGTATCCTCTCAATTTTTGACACTCCTCCCTACCTATCTTCTAAAAGGTATGGTTTCCACATGTGGTTGCACTACTTTTGTTTTTGTATTTATCCTTGAAATTGTTTTGCACCTGGATTAGGGTGTGAATATGTTAATTATTTAATTTTTGAACTTTCTACGATTTGTGGTACTAGAATATGGTTTTAGGTTGTTAGAATATGGTTTGAGTGTGTTAGAATATGGATTGGGGTGCTACAAAATTGTTTAAGGGTGAAGATTATGATGTTATTCATTCTCTACTTGAATACTACTTCAATGACATGTCGATCGTCCTTCTTTTGTACCGATCCTTAGGCGATGTTGCATATCATGTTTTCTGTATTGGGCCAAGTAAATGCAACATCGCACCCTTATCGGTTAACCAATCAGTTATAACAATACTGGTTACAGCCATGAATCAATTGATGTGAGCGATTTTTTGCTATGTTTTAAATATTCCTCCTTATTCAATTAAGGAGATTCTAATTGAATTTTTAATAATTTCATTGACCAATATAGATCTGATTTGGACTATTACAGTCCATGCCGTATATTCCCAAGTAGATATCCGCATTTGGTACATACTCTAACCCAGAAAAACTTCGGGTCAAATCTAATTATGGCAAATCCTCCCTATTTCAAGCAGATTGAATTTTCGATTAACTTTTTCTATAGATTACTTTCATAAGTACTAAGTATGGTTTTTTTTAATAATTCAGTACGTTCCTGACCAAAATTTTGAGTTGTACCGTCGTACAGGTTGGATGTTGTGATCAAGTGCAAAGGGAGGGAGTACCACATGCACTACTCGGGGAACATGAGGCTCAAGACCCTTACCCCGAAGGGGTTTGGCCAGTTTCTTGAGGTAGTGGAATTGTAGATTAGGGACACACTGTACTTCAAGCTCATAAATGGTGTTCGGCCCATAGTTTTCCATGTTGTCATTTTCCCCAGAAACATTAAATGTTTAGCTTAGACTTCTTAAGACAATGTATTCAAAACTAATTGATTCGTATTTGGAAGAATATTTATTCAGACGTATTTTATATCTGGAATCTTTCAATTTTGTTGTTTATTATTATTTTAATTTTATTCAGTGCTTAATATATAATCTAACATATGATTAAAAAAGTTTTAATTTAACAATCATTTAGGAAAATGTAAAAGACTTGTGTTTACTAAATAATTTCATCCAATTATTCTGTAACTAGAAAATATTTGTTGATTTGAAATATTTTTAGTAAATTGGAATTGTTGACCGACTGGGTGGTAGGCTGAAATTGTTAGGCCCATAAACATGCGACGTCGGTCACATATCGGTACATTTTTCTATGAACCGACATACGTGTGACATCGCACCATAAAAGGAGGACTTCACAATCTGGTTATAACTACGTCATTCTGAAACAAGTATAAACATGGTAACTCTAACAGAGAATTCAAGCTTCTCTTCAAAACTTTCCCGCGAATTCTAACGGTCTCCAGCTTCCTCCATTCTCTTCTATCTAGGAAAAAGGGTGTGGTTTTTCTAATCTCCTAACACCCAAGTTTTTTAATTCTTACTTCAGAATGTCATTTTTCTGTGAATTTATTTTGTTTTCTCAGTTTTATATATTTTTTTTCTAATTTATGAGAGAGTAAACTTTCCTTGACTTTGAACGTTGGCACAAGTTTTTGGTATGTCTCCAAAGGGTTTTTTTTATAAATTTGAAGTTCATGAAGCCTCATGTTTTCTGGTTCAATGAGTTTCTTCCCATAGCTTCCTCTGATATCTGCAACATCGGTCATTTGTCTAACACATTTTGGTTCATGCGATAAAAGGGTGACGTCGCATATTTTTATTTCTAGTTGCATATTCTTCAGTTTCTAACATCGCATGTATCTCGGTCTGACCTTCTATATGCTCGAATCGATACTGGTGCCACATTATGGCTTCTAAGTTTACTTGGGATATGCATCTGCAACATCAGTATTGCGTCAGTCAATTGTTCGATTTAACTGACACAAAACTGAGGTCGCATTGACTTGTCGACCAACCCACTACTTTGCACCGACATGCACTTGCAATGTTTTTGCTAACGTCGCACCTTGCATTTCACAGGGTAGTTTCGTACTTCACATTTTTGTTGTTGATGTAATACTAATGGCTAGCTATGGATCGTCTAATTGGCCCCTTTCAGGTATTTCGCCTATTTACATATATATATATATATATATATATATATTTCCAAGCATAACTTCACACTTCTTAACAACTAATAATTTTTGGTTTCGTACAGTTCACCGCAGAACAGAGCCACCCATAATTTATTTTCTTCGACATTGAACATCATTCGATGGCTAGTGATAGCCCATGTTTTGACTACACTTTGAAGCTTCTAAACTTTGGGAAAATGCCAACTTTGGTAAAGATTTTTAAATAAATTTTGTTTGTTGACAATTGCATATGTATATATATGTATATATTTCTAAGCAATAATTTTTACGGCGACATAGTACATCCCTTGGGAGATTGTACCACAACTATCGAGTGAGAAGACCCCCGTAGTGCGGAGGTTCTACGGGACAGAGTGGCGTATGAGCTACTCGGGGGGTGGGAGGGTTAAGTCCCTTTCCCCAGAGGGTTTTGGCGAGTTCCTTATGGGGAAAAACCTACGCATCGGGGACACCTTGTTCTTCAAGGTTATACAAGTTGGGGGGGAAATTATCTTCAAGGTCATTATTATCCGAGCTGATTGAGTGTATTCTAATTTTTGTTATGTTGGAACTAAGAAAATTATTATTAGAATTTAATTATGTACTAAATTTGTAAGGGTATTTTCATGACTACTAATTTTCTAATTATTTGTCTATCTTATTTGACCATTGAACAAAGGTGGTACTGGTTGTGTACGAATCAGGGGAGGATTTCTAGGGTGTTCGTAGCACAGTGATTGCTAGCAACTGTTGTGCCTAACTAACCTTCATTTTACATTCCCCCAAATTAATCGTGATGATGCAATATTAGGAGGAGAGAGACGCCAAAGCCAATAGGAAAAGTGCACGACCACCATTTTATATTTATCTTTATTTCAATTTCCTTCAAATTCATTACTATAACTTGTCTTTTACATATATGCTACTTTTCTTATCACCGTAAAATTTTTTACCTCAGTTATTTGGTGATTACAAAAAAAAGGTAAAAGGGGCGAAGTAGTAGGTCATGTTTCTTGTAGTGAATGTCCAGAAGAACTAGCCCTGTGTGTTAGACCAACTTTTGAATTACAAGATCTTGTTGCTCAATTCATTTATCTTGGAGTTGGACTTAAAAAAATGAATGGAGTCTTGAGGGTTTCATTCGATCGTAGGACTGTACGTAGGATCCTGAATGCTTGTGGTTGGGTCAAGAAACTACTCATACCCCTAACGCACCTTGGATGGTCGGGTTTTTCCGTGGCTTCACCAAGGATGTCGTGTTTATCACTTGGAATAAATTCCCCTTGCAATTGATCATTCTTCATTTTTTTCCTAAGCAAAAACATTGATAGATAAAACATTTTTATTTCGATATAAACTTATTATACTTCAAATTAATAATTTATTCACCTAAAAAATTATGTACCACTCTTTTGGCAAATAGTTTCTCTTCATCCTTGACATATAGACCCTTGTTTTTGTCGGCCTTTGAGAAATATATCGCACCTCTCAATATCATCCACACTAATTGGTTGCACCAAAGCCCTTGCCTCATCATACATCATCCCGCATGCTATCGTAATTTGCACATCTTGTTCTAGACGTTCCTTCACTAGCAATATTTCCACTAAGTGATAACCCCCACAACTCAACCGGTGAGGAATTTTACTATCCTTGGCAACATGTTTTTTTCATCCCTTGTACCCTAAGCTAGATGTTAGGGTCATGTTAGCACTATAGGCATTTAAATGTAATTAATCACACTAATAACTTTCATATGTTTTTACTAGCATTTTAACTATTTTCCACTGCCATTTTCTTGTGAATCTCCATGTTGTCGGGCAGAATGTGTGTATAAGTTACCCATGGGATCCACGGGGATTACGACACACAGGGATATGAGGAGGGAGAGTACATATGGAGAAAAATTGTTGAAGAAAAAAGTTGGGAAAATGATTCACTAAAGCTACAATGTGTCCCTGTACTCATTTGGGACATCTTGCCAAGTATCGTAGCGAAAATCTACCCTTGTTCTACCGACCTTCGCCACCCAACTAGACCATTTGGCACATTGCTTCGTAACACAATTTCCCAACTTGTCAAAAATTAACAATGCTAACTCATTCCTAGACATTCTACGTTCTAATGCTCTACAATGAGTTTGATGTTTTCCTACATCCCTAGAACCTTAAGCCTCGTCCAACATCATCTCCATTGTTGGGGGATTGACATTACCATACTATGACACATCGTCAAGAGTAAGTTTCCTAGTTTCCATTTTAAATGCTACATTTACAAATATCCCAAAAAATAGCTTAACCTCGGACAAAAATAAGTTACTAATATTTATAGAATGCCAAAAATATATAAGATGAAATTTTGTACTAAACCCTAGGAAATGAACATATACAGTAGACAATGAATTTACCATTTAAGATCAAGATGGAAAAATATAAATTGTAATAAAAAGCCTAGCAATTTACCTATCATTTAAGCGCACTAATACAAGGCTCAATCAATAAATCTAGTACATTACCATTTATTATCAATTATCTTGCATGATTTTATGATCCACCACCATGAAGGCAACCAGCTCCTAATATTATACACAACTTATTTTTAATAATAAACCTCACTTAAAATAGAAGCCATAAGAATCACAAAATCCAAACCCTGTCTAACATGAACCACTCAATATTGGAATTCGCTCATTCATGTTTGAAAATAATAAACCCTATTTTTTTATAGGAGACTATATTTACCTTGTTGATAAATCAAAGGGTATGAAATACTACTTCATAGCTTCTACCTACATTTCATAAAAAACCCAAGTTGAAAATAAAAAATTTGAAGAGAGAATTTGGAGTAGAAGAATTATAGACATACCTCAAATTATCGACACTTCAATGGGAGGTTTGGTGATGAAATGGATTGATGAGTTGGGGTTTGAAGGTTTTTTGCAGGGGGAAAAAGTGGGGAAGACTGCTTTTTTCAAATGGGAGTAAATGCCCATTTGTAACCCTTTCCCCCTTTTTTTATTCCCGATTTAAAGGGTTCCGAAGTCGGAAACATATTTTCTGGACCGGGAAATAATTTGTCTCTACTATATGGTAGACAAGACGGGCTTCCGAGAAACCCATTTTGGATTTTTTTTTTAAATGAAAAATGGACAGATGTTTAAAACTAAACCCTACAATCCTTAAACCCCCAAACTCTTTCCCAAATTTCATAATCCCAAACCCCCAAACCAATTCACAATGAGTCGCAAGAGCACCGCCTCTAAGTCAAAGGTAAGCGGTTGTAGTCATCACCCTATCACGGATATTGGTTAATTGAAAAAGATCTTCAATGACAGTGCCGAGGAAAGGTATGTCGATTTTTTGAAGATAATGTTATTAATTCAAGGGCTATATTATCATCGCGCATTGAGGAGTTAGGGGAAGGGTATTTTCTAGCACATTTCAAAATCCAACATCTGGAGAAACTACTTTGTATAGGTGAGCCTGTTGACAAGATGAAGTGATTCAATTTTATGTGAATTTGGGTTAAAGTAGCTAGAGATATGACTAGGGTTAATGGGAAAGAATCATCTGTGACCACGTATACAATTAACGCTACCCAAGATTTTCCCCTGCACCACCCTCGAGAAATTAAGGCCCGATGACCCCAATGGCCCTCTCGATATTTATCACAAACATGTTTGGCCGGGTGTGAGTGACACTACTCCCCTTTGACCCACAGCCATGGCTAGGAAATATTTTAAGAGAGTAGGAGCTAATGCGGGAAAAGCGGAGAGTTTTGATATTGGTGTTTTAATTGTATAGGAGTGTCTCGTTTATGTGTGGATATGCCTGAATTTGTTTGCCATGGGTAGCCATGCATGCGAGCCGACTATTACTAAACTCATAATTTTTTACTACATTATGGAAGGTAGAATGACAAACCTGGATTTGCCATCATCTCTTTCATGTTTAAGGTTGCGCAAATAAGGAAGGAAGATCTTCCTTAAGGTGGTTTGATAACCACTATGATAAAGAAGGCGAGCATAATTCCTTAGAATAAGCCTCTAAGAATGGACTACTATGACAAGAACTGGTTCCAACACAAAAACCTCCATCTAGGCTTTGATGGCAAGTGGGCCTACCATGAAATACCCGGTCAAAAAGCTAAGATTAACTAGAGGGCTCATGAAGAAGAAGCCGAAAGAAAAGAGGCATCGAGCTGTAAGAGATTGAAAATTTAACTTAAGTACAATTTAAAATATTTAATTTTCATATCCATTTAAATTTGATGTATATTGATTTTCAGGTACCGGCAGTGGTTGGAAGGCTAGGTTAAGCAAATACTTTGATTCTATGCATGCATACTTGACCGAGACCCACGAAATGTTGACCCTCGCTCATACCCAGTGTGTAGCGTTCCTGTAAGCTCAGGGCCTGCAATTAGAATTTAGCGAACATAATGAGCCGCCTAACTTCAAGCCGGTCTTCTCAGAGAGTGAAGATGATGATGGTGATCATGGTGGTCATGGGGGGATGATGAGAACATTGCGGGCCAAGAATAGGGTTGGAGGGGAATCGTTATAACATGAAATTGTTATGTGCTTGTTGAAAACATTGGATATAGTTAGGATGTTATTTGGTTGTAAAACTTGAGTTTTTAAGGTTTGGATGATGGATTATATATGAATTCATTTAGTCGCATTAGTTCAAAATTTTAATGCATGGAATTTGAAATATATAGTTCTAATGTCATTTTGTTTAATGTTAGGTAGATGTAATTAGTGGTCCAATAGGTGACCATCCAAGGTGCATATTTTGTAGAATCTGAAAATGACCATAAAATATGACGACTTTCCGAGCTTGGAAATACCTTTGTCCTTTGCATTTATAGACCAGATCCATTCCCGGACTCGGAAACAATTCCACTTTTTCAGACCTATTGGCACGATTAACTTCTTGAGCTTGGAAATAGAGATTACAAACTCCAAAAAATTTCTTGCTTTGAATACAAGAACGCATGAGCAACTTTCCAAGTTCGGAAAGTTAGTTTCCGAGCACGTGTGACAGTTTTAGACCATTTATGAAAATTTCAAAGCGTGCATTGTTTCCATGAAAAACATTTCTGAGCTCGAAAATGTTTTGTGCATGATAATGAAGAGATAAATTGGACTTTTCAAACTCAAAAAGTCCTAACTATATAAAACATAATAGGGGACGAATCAGATTCATAAAATTGGTCACCAAAACTCCAATAGCCTACATTCCAAACTCGAAAATGCCCTCAAATTCCCCCATTTTCACAAACCCCATCAAGTATTTGGCCTGGCTAGGGGTGGTTCAAGCCCCAGAATGTCTAGATCTCGTTCAACCGGCCACAATCCCAGCTTCGATGAGATAAGGTTTGTTTCTAAATTTAAGCAAAATTGGTATGATGCATTTTGTGAGAGGGCGAAGTTAGTAGATACATTTTATTGACTTTAATGAGTATTTAGCTTTAGGGCTGGCCTATCCCCTACAACCATTTAGTGAACAATATGTTGAGAATTTGCTTTTGTGTAATGAGAAAGTGTATTTTGATTTGACATGCCCATTTTATGCTAATTTACGAGAAGTGGGTAGTGGGAATTACGCTACCAGGGTTGGGGGAATTAACATCCCGCTTAGCCAATGGATAATTAATAAGATATTAGATTTCCCATACTTTTACCCGGAATTCATTTACCCGGAGGACACCGATGGTCCGTTGGATGATTGCTACCATCGGGTAAAATGGCATCTTGAAGTTGATTATCCCTACATTGACCCCGTAGAGTGTAGTGTATGCTACCTCAACTGGAATAGACTGGATTTAGGAAAACCAGAGTCCTTCGATCAAAAACTTCTCATTGTAGACCAATGTATTACATATGAAATAATGAATAGGAGTTTAGTCCCCTCAGGCGGACACTTGACCGAGCCTAACTACCCAACCCTTATGCTATTCTATTTACTCATGGAGGATAGAAGAATCAACCCCGTGGTGGCTATTTTTAGGAACATTTTTCATTATGCAAATTCTAAGAATGTATTGACACGCCTACTATATGAGATTTTAATAACTTTCATTTTGAAGAGTGTTGAGGGGTTGACTATCGAAGGGGAGGGAAAAAGTCCCGGAGTATTATGACATGACTTACTTCAAGAACAAGGGTTTGGTGTTGCATGATGGGAAGTGGTATCATAAGCCCAAGGAAGAAGGGGAGCCGAGCAAGGGGCAACACATTGAGGAAGGTTAGTCACAAATATGTTTTCTATGATTTAGTTCATATATTGTGTATATTTTCTTCATTTTTTATATAATTCAAATCTTTGTTGCTATATGTAGGTATCTAGATATCATACTTGAAGGGCTTCAAGGATTGCTACAAATGGATGCGCAAGGAATTTTTCACTTAAAGGCGAAGATTAGGTTCTTGGAAAAGTCTCAGCAACCTTATGAGTGATACCTCGCATAAGCTCCCAACAACGACTCGACCGATCAACTTCAACTGGCGACATTGAAGATATTAATGAATGAATTTTCAAGACTTGATTATGTTTTCTCATTTGGCATGACTGTAGAAATTTTAAGATCGAAGACGTTGTCTGTGGATTTCTACTTTCCGAATTGTTATGAAATTTAAGTAATTTGGAGTGCTAAATTTCTTTCCTATGCTTTGAAAAATTACTAATTTGGGGATGCGTTTATGAAAATGTCAATAACAAAAGCAAGTTAATTTTCCAAGGTACAACAATGAAAAAATCCATAAACTACATTTTACATTGGAACAACTTACTACTTATGCTTCCTTTTCTTGATCACGAACTTCCTCGACTTCCATTTTATACGTGTGATCTTCCCCTTACCATCGATCAACATTCCTTCATCATGGTCATCATCTTCCTCGAGCAGAATGACTTCTTCTGATCCACAACTCGATGTATGGCATCCAAATACAATTACTTCCTCCAACTCATTTTGTTTAAGGAAAGCATGTATCCCTTCAACAACAATCTCCCACCTAGGATGAACAGGATCCGTAACATAGAAAACCTAGTGTGCTTGAGACACCAATATGAAAAGATATTCTTCCATTCAACCGGATTTCTATCGACATGGGTGAAGCCCAAATCCTCGATGCACTGCCCGTTGGTAATATTGACTCACTGACATTTGAACACGTGGACACGCATACTCACATAGGTAAGCTCCCAAATTTTAGAAATTGTGCCAAAGTAGCATTTTACGACATACATAGGATTTTCATCACCACCCCTTCTAACGTGCAATGATTTGGAGACAAGAGACACTCCATTATTTTGAGTGACACTCTTATCATCCATTGATTTTGTGGAAAACGTAAAAAAAATTGATGTTATAGCCTCTGTAGGAAATAACAGTCCCCAATGCTCTACAAGAAAACCATTTAATTATCCTTGGATGTTCGCCGACATCTATGTGATCCCGCAACCATGATGCAAATGTACAAGTGTGTAATTGGAGAACCTAAGCCTAATTGAAGTTAGTTTGCCTCACTCGTATGGCATCCATATGAATCTCTATGTATGGAACTACATCCTCATGTTTACACCGAACATAAACATGGGTGGCACATAAATCTTCCGCACTAGGGCAAAATAATTTTCCCCACAAACCCCTAAACCGCCCGACCTCCTTTCATTTCTAGGAATGGAACCCCAACAGATTCAACTTGCTTCATATAATTAGTGAAAAACTCAATGGCCTATTTCATCACATATCGTTTCACAATACTAGCATCTGGCCTATACCGATTTTTCTCAAAGTGCATTAAGATTTTCATGTACCTCTCGAATGGGTATATCCATCTTAGAAAATATGGACCACATAACTTTATCTCCCACACAAAATGAACAATCAAGTGGACCATAATGTCAAAAAATGAGGGAGGTAAATACATTTCCATGGGGCATAGAACTTCAACAATCATTACTTGCAACCTATCCAACTTTGATGCGCTAATACTTTTGTGACAAATGGATTTGAAAAACAAACAAAACTTTGTAATGCACAATCTTACATGAGAAAGCAATGTAGATCGAATGATAATGACATTCAATTTTGGCATTAGGTTGTTACAATCATGTGACTTCAACCCACCCAACCTCACACTACTAAGGGTCTCACAAAAATATTTCTTCTCTGACTGCGAAAATTGAATATTAAGCAAGGGGAAAATAACAATCATCACCTGTAGTCACTGGGTGAAGATTCTTCTGAATACCCAACTTAACCAAATCTAGCCTAATATTCAATATGTCCTTTATCTTCTTAGGGGTATTTAACGTTGTCCCAACCAAAGAATCATAAACATTCTTTTGAATGTGCATAGCATCAAGACAATGTCTAACTTCCAAATGCTCCTAATAAGTTAGCTTAAAAAATGAGCATTTCTTCCAGCTTCCTTCCATGGAAACTTTACTTTTCTTCATCCAAAACTCATTGGCCAAATTCTTAACACTCTCATAAATCTATGTAACTGACCGTGGCACCGGTGCAACTCGTGTCTCCACTTTCCCATTAAATCATTTTTCGGACAATCGCCATGGGTTCCCCTTGGGAAGAAACTGCTTGTGCCCCTGGTAAACAGTCTCACAACCATGTTTTAATTGAAAAAATCAGTGTCTTTCTCACAGACTGGACTAGCTAAGTGGCCTTTCAAAAAACAAAACCAGACAAATTCCCATATGTGGGAAAATAATTAATTGTGCAAAATAATAACGCTTTATGAGTGATGAAATCATCAACCAACCCATCAAAAACTATAACATCATCATTAAACAAAGTAAAAAAATCCCCCACTAGAGGAGCAAGGTACACATCAATATCATTACCAGGTTACTTCAGACCTCATATCATCAAAGATAGTAACACATACTTACGTTTCTTGGTCAACCAAGACGGGAGGTTGTATATGACCAATATAACAGGCCAAAAGCTATGTGTGCTACTCATGTTACCAAAAGGATTCATACTATATATACACAACCCTAATCTCAAATGCCAAGAATCTTTGTCAAGCTCAGGGTACATAGCATCGACTTTCTTCCATTGCTCCCCATCCAAATTATGTTTTATTACATTATCCACCGGTCGGACTCTATCCGTGTGACAACGCAACAACTTGGCATCTTCCCTACAAACATACTTCTTCAAATGGGGAATGATCGGGACGTACCATAAAACTTTTTCCGGTGTTCTTTTCTTGATTTCAAGGGAACTTCCGCACCCACCACAATCGCACCCCACTTCAACTTGCACCGAGACTCACCGCATACCCAAAACGTTTCTCAATCTTTATCTACTTCTCCCCCCCCCCAATACAACATACAATCATTCGAGCATGCATGATATTTTTGCAATTTCAATCCCATTGGGCATAGTATTTGTTTTGAAACATATAACCTATCGGGCATTAAATTACCCTCAGGAAGCAAATCCCTAAACAACTCGATAGCCTTGGTCATCGACTTGTCAGCCCGTCTAAATTTTTCCTTAAAGTTCATTATTCGTAGAGTCGTATTCAGAACTGAGTTTTCAAACCATTGTACAAATGCATCCTTTTGTTGTCAATCAAAGCTTGTAACAACTCCAATTTACCTTTGAATTCCCTCGCAATATCTTCCACCATTTTGTCAAACTCGGTGTTATCATCTAATTCATCACCTAACATCATGTCCTCCAATTCATTAGAATGAGATGCTTACACAAAATCCCCATGCCATACCCACCGATTATAGCTAGTTAGGAACCCTCTCATTATGAGCTGTTCCCACAACTTTTTCCTCCCTAAATATGCATCATTTCTACAATCCTTACAATGGCATTGTGCCCACGAACAACCATTTATAGAAGCATGTTCAAACGTAAATGAAAAAAATTATTCAACCAATGGAATGTACTCGGGGGATTTCCTAAGATCATTACCAATTAGTTCATCCCTGTCCATTATCCTAAAAGTCAATGAAAATGAAACACATGAGGATACATTCAAAAATATTCATAAACCTAGCTAATCTCAAAGAATAATTGAAAATATGAATATATATGAAGCATTAAACACACCTTAAATTATTTTAACAAAATAATTAACTTCATCATTTGGATAAAACTAACCTTCTCTATGCACAAAATATTTTCCACAAAAATGAGTAAGGATAAAATGAGCTTCTTCTTCTAAGAATTAGGGTTTTGTGGCATTTAACTGAAATGGGCGCGTTTATTTTTTTTTATGTATAGGTCAATTTCTGAACTCAGAAACTATGTCCCTTATTATGTAAGACGTGATCAACTACTTTCTGAATTAAAGAATTGGACACGAATAGTTTACAAATCCGGAATATGTTTCCTCTCTTTGTACTAAGGAAACCATCACTTCCCGAGCTTGGAAAGCCTTCTGTTCCTTGTTTCCAACTTCGTAAAGCATCATTTTAAAAGGCGGTTGGTTATAACCGCCTTTAATTAGGGTTAATTAATGCTGATTATGCCTTGAACTTCCTTTGTTTAGCCCTAATTAAAGGAGGTTAATGGAAAACTGCCTTAAATCAACAATAGAACTGTCTTAAAAATTAGTTCGGGGACACGAAGGGAGATTTCTGACTTTGGAAATGTACATTAATGACGGTTTTCAGCGAAGCGCCTTCCATTGATGCCTTTAATAGGAGGCTCTCTATTACTAATGTTACACAAATGTCCCCAATTGTTAGCTTAATATAATTCATTCTCTTGTTCTTGCATGTTCAGTGTTTGATAGACAACACCCCCCCCCCAAAACCATATTTGCTACACTAGTCATTACCTACACACAATCAAAGTGACGCCCGATTACAATTTTTGCGTAGTTTGCTTTTGAATTCTAGCATCTCTATGGAAAACCCTCAACTTGCCACTAACTATTGTTTGGTATTTTTTAGTGAGTACATGAGAAGCAATATAAATTTCTGTCTTTAGTCTCACAGTGCTCCGTGAGTAAGTAGATTTCCCGTGGGTTTATTAGCAACCTCGAGGAGTGCGGATCAGCGGTCAACCCTTAATTTTCCTTCTATATATATATATATATATATATTCTTAAACACTAACAACTAGGGTGTGACTTTAAAAAATCAACGATCAACCCTTAATTGGCTCTATATATATAAAATTACTAATAACTATGGTTTGATTTAAAGTAATTAACTACCAACCCATAATTGGCATTCTACATATATTTTAACACAAAAAATTAGGGTTAGAATTTAACTAATCAACAGGCAACCCTTAATCGGCCCTATATTATTTATTCCCTCTATTCCACTCTAAATTGCTTTGTTATTTTTTCATAGTCTTCAATGAGCATGTTTGACCGTAAATATCTCTAGCTATATATAATAACGCTATATAAAAATTGATATTTTGAAAATAAATGTTAAGATGAATCAAATAATATTTCACATGATAATTTTATTATATACAGATTAATTTAAATTTACGGTCAAAGTCTACAAAGTTTGACTCTCAAAAAGAAATTAAGCAATTTAGAGTGGAATAGAGGGAGTCCATATGTAAACACTAATACCTAGGATTTGATTTTATGTAATCAACGATTTGATTTTAAGTAATCAACATTCAACCTGTAATTGACCTTCTATATTTAAACACTAATAACTAGGATATCACGTCATGTAATCAACCATCAACACTTAATTTATTTTCTCTATATAAACACTAATTACTAGAAATTTACTTCAACTCATCTATGCCAACACTAAATATTTATAATATTATGTATATGTTATTATTAAAGCATATATTTTAAATATATTTTAAATAATTACTATTTTAAATCCATAATTAATTTTATGACCTATTAAAGAGTACTAAACGACTTTGAAATTGAATTTTATTTTAAATGTGAACATAAAACTATCAATATTTATATATGAGTATTAATTTATTTATAATATTTGAAAAAGAAAAAAATTCTAACATAAAATATATGTTTACAGTAAAATAATAATTATTTGAATTAGGAAATTAAAAAATTGAAAAAATATTATTCTAAATAAATCTGAACTGTTACTTTCTATTGAAGGCATTAAATAGATGTCTGGGGAATTTTCAATTTGAAAGGTCCAGAGAGGGCGGAACGGGGGGCGGGGATCATACGACGGCAAGACGGTGGTCAGGGATGAGATTGCGGTGATTGGGCGACCAAGATTCACTATGAAATGGTCTGCCAATTAGTGGTGGCTTTGATTGGATGCTTATATAAGGGGTGCGAGATTGTGACGTTAATCAATGGGAAATTGCCTTTAACACGATTATGGTTCGTCAGGTTTTCTAAAATTTAAAATAGGTTGTTTTAATATATTGCATCTATATGGAATTATTTTGAAGCCTTAAAAATGTAGGCAATGTTTGATAGACCAATGTCGTCTTCATATCGGCTTCTTGTTCATATCATCAATCAACTTTGAACCAAAAAGACTCTTCCATCTGCTTTCTGCGCATACTCTCAGTCGACTAGAAGCTAACATGGTGTTTTGTTCATATTACCTGTCGACTTCAATCCTAGATGTATCCGAGATCTGAATTCTTCCTAAGTGCACTAGTAGATATGTATATTAAAGGTGCTGGTAGAAAGTGGTTCCACCGAAACAACCTTTAATTGAGGTTCAGAAGGGGTTCCGAGTTTAGAAGTCTCACCCATGTCATTTTAAAGGTGGTTTAAATTAATTAAAGGTGGTTTGGCCTTTACTTATGATCAATTAAAGGTGGTTCTGCCTTTACACGACCTTAATAGAGGGCCGGAAGAACTTGCGAGTTTGGAAGTGCTATCCCAAGTCACTTTTTCATTTTAAATGCGGCTCTATATTTAGAACCGCCTTTAATGCGCTTATTTTGTTTTCCCAAGCGCTAAAACCCATTACTTAGGAACTTTTTTTATAATGTTCTTTACCCATTCACTCATTAACCCCAGCTATTCTCTTCTCCCCGTTAGTTTCTCTCCCCCCCCCCCCTCCCCCCCTCCCACACTTTATTGGCTCGAGGCCCACTTCCGTCGCTAGCCTCTCCATCGCTCGTTACTCTGTTGCTCGACATTGTTGGCTACCACTAGAGATCAATGCCCCTCACCACCACCATAAAAGCTGATGCTAGGGAGAGTTTGGATGTCAATTGCCACCACCATAGAAGCCGCTCGCCACCGATGGAGATAGACGCTGCCGGTGAAGCCCTTCGCCATTTGAGATGGATCGATGCATGAGTTCCTCGCCAAAGCCTCATCGCCTGAGTTCTCCGCTGGTTTGCTGATTAATTTATCATGTGTTTTGTTCTTTTTTCTAGATTTGGCTTTGGTTTATTCTGCCTGCGACCAATCGATTTTCGGCATCTGTTTATTTGGAAGATTGGAAATAGGTTCCGAGTTCGGAACCTTTTTCAGACCACATTAAAGGCAGTTATTTGAACCGTATTTAATCAAAATTGATCAAAGATGGAGCCAGAGAAGGCGGTTCTAATTTGCTATCTCTTGTATGATAGAAACGCTTTTAACCATCCCTTTCTCCACTAGTGGTATTAGCCGACTAGAACACAAGGACCCGATATCGGTGGTATTTTTTATATAATAAGTCAACTAAAATTTGAAATGTAATTGAAACCAAAGCGATAGGTGAACAATATCGGTTCTCTTATCGCATTAAAACAAAACATAGGGTTTAACTTTAAGAAGTCAATGGCGAACCCTTTATCGGCCTTGTATTTACATTAATAACTAGGATTTGGCTTATCAACAATCAACTTTTAATCAGCCCTATGTATAAACACTAATCATAAGGGTTTGACTTTAGCAAATATAAGTTAAATCCGTCAAATCCTTAATCGTTTGTATAAATATATATATATATATATATACACACACACACACAAATAACTAAGGTTTGAATTTAACAAATTAATGATCAACCCTTAATCAACCCTAGATGTAATATATATATACATACACACACAAATAATAGAGTTTGACTTTTACAAATCAGCGGTCAACCCTTTATCGGCCTTATATATATAAACAATAATAAATAGGGTTTGATGTTTACAAATAAATTGTTAGCCTAGTTACTCTACCATAGAAATCCCCCTATAGCACCGGTGCCCAAATGGTAATAGAACCGGTTTTTGTTATTTTAACACCGGTAAAAAACCAGTGTTAAATTAACACCAATTTTTTTATTTTTAACACTGGTTTTTTTTAAATCGATGTTAATTTAACACCGGTTTAAAAAATGATGTTAATTTAACACTGGGGTTTTTTTTATTTTAACACCGATTTTAAAAAAAATGGTGTAAAATTAACACCTGTGTTAAAATAAAAGTTTCAAAAAAAGAAAAAAAATTGGCACCTGTTAATCTAGCACCAGTTTGAAGAGTAGAATGTCCTATGTGAAAACAATTATGATATAAACGGAAGAATGTCCAATGTGAAAACATTCATGATATAAACGTGTACGAAATGATATTGATGGGTCTTTGGCTAAGAAGAAGAAGAAAGTCCCGTTGAAGTTTATATAGTATCTTCCTTTGATTCCAGGGTTGAAGAGGTTATTTGCAAATTCAAAGGATGTAAAGAACTTGTGATGGCATGGAGATCAGGAAAGACAAGTGACGACAGGATAAGACATCCTGCAGACGGTGAACAATGGAATGATTTTGACAAGGGATGTCCTACATTTTGTTCAGAAGCTAGGAATTTATGCCTTGCTTTGTATACAGATGGGATGAATCCATTTGGAAATATGTCATCGAAACATAGTTCTTGGCCCGTGATGTTGGTTATCTATAATTTGGCCCCTTATTTGTGCATGAAACGAATATACGTTATCATGCCTCTATTAATCTCAGGTCTTAGAAAACCTGGAAATGACATTGATGTTTATTCGAGACCATTGATTAATGATTTGAAGATATTGTGGGATGAAAAGGGGGTGACGGTATTTAATGCCCATATGAATATGGAGTTTCAATTGCCTGACATAATTTTTTGCAAGATTAATGATTTTCCAGCTTATAGAAATTCGTCGGGGTATGTTGTGAAGAGGCACAAAGCATGTCCTATTTGTGATGAGAAGACATTATTCAAACAGCTAAGCCATGGAAATTTGATTGGTGAATGTCATTTCACTCACCAAAATAATCTGCAAACTCTATAGAGGAGATTAGCACAGTAGTAAGCAGAGTTGATCCCATGAGGAATAGAGCAAAAACTACAATAAAATACCTACTAATATAAAACACTTTTGGTGTAGCCACCATGCCTTAATTTTCATATTCATCTAACTAATAATGCAACTAACTAATATAAAATAATAATACAACTGACAGATATAAAAATCTATAAAATATATGAATAAGGTAATCGGCTAGGAATAACTAACAATAGTTAAACATCGATCATAGGCACAAAGATAAACCAATTCATATGCATCTATCAGTTATAGGAAAGTACGTACGCTTAACCTCCCCAATTCTTTCGTACTTTATCGGCAATTAACCAATTATAATTAACTAATTATAATTAACTAATTGTTTATCTTACCAAGATACCCCCGGAAAGTATTCGCTGAACCAAATACACACCATGATAGCATTCAGAATTAAAAGAACCTGATATAGAAATTACCCAAGTATTCGCAAGTAGTAACGCACACTTAATTGTTCCCCATCTTGCTATTACAGTCTTAGCTAGTTAGTTGTTTTTTACAAGAACTCGCTACTTACTAACCCTTTCCAATGATTACGTATTGGTGGAATTAGATAGCATTATCCCAATATTGTTCAAGTTGGCAAGACTTAAACACATTAAGAAAAATTAAACAAAGAACAATCAAGAACACATAAGAATCAATTATAAAATAATTAGGCCTCACGATTCATAAACTAATGCTTGCTATTTCATACCGATATATAAATTGGCTACTCATGATAATGAAACTAAACAAATAAAAATATAAAAACATAAAAACAATACATAATTAATATATAAAATTAAGCACACCGTAGAACAAATAGATGCACGGTCGGATGCTCCAGGTGAAGGTAATATTGATTCCAAAGCTACAAGCATGAAACCATTGTTCACAAATTCCCTCCCAGAACCAAAGTAACCAAAACTAAACTGATGAATTCCTAAGTCTGCGTATTAATGTTTACGCAGGTGTAATATATACACGCGTATTACAAGACTTAAACCCACTTATAATCGGATTCTTCTTGCGAAAATAAATTAAAATCGAGTCCAACTCTAATTAACTAAGAGTCCGTCTCTTGAAAGACGGTCTTTCCATAAGTTATGGAAAAACCAAGGTTTAAAGTGTATATTAGATGAAATTAAGATAAAATTTTTGGGTTGCATGAACCGGGTTGTAAATTTTATAACTACTACATGTTTCATACTAAAACTTTAATATTGCAACTAAGACCTTTTACCTTTTATTATTCTAATCAAACCCCATCTTTCCGTAAGCCTATGGAAAGACCGTCTTTCCATAAGCCTATGGAAAGACCGTCTTTCCCAAGACTTTGCCATTAACTAATTCTAAAATTAAGTAATTTCAAATGGAAGGGAGATAATACAATTCTTATCAATATGGGAAGTTAATATATTTAATTTCTTCAAATCCACATCTCTTCAATAATTCACTTTTCACCCCATAACTACAGCAGTTCTGCTTTTGCCTCTCTTCCTGCATCCCTGGAAAAATATCTTATAAAATAAGAACATTATCCATTGGGGCACATCACCTCATTAAAAATGTTAACCTGGAAAACCCAGTGGGAAAAAACCATTGGTTAAGGAGAAAAGAGTAGAATGTATAGCTCCCTCTCAATTTTTCACAATCCATAAATTCCTGCACCAAAAACACCTTAAAGTGCAAATTATATCTTAATAAATCATAATAATCCAACAAAATATGAACACAATATAACACACATCAAATATCCTCACACTTGAATCATTATTGCCCCCAAGTATGAAGTGAAGAATATAAGATCAATCAATAATCCACAGTGTTCATAAGTTCTTATTCCCTCACAAGACTCTATCTAAAATGACCTATTAAAAGAAAAAGTAAGATAAAAACACAAATCACACAACGAGGCAAACAAAAATTCAACATTTAAAAATTTTAGATTCTACTCTTATAACGATAAATTTTCCCCTGGCAAGGAGTAAAGGATCACGTTAATGCACATGGAAATCATCAATCCTTAAAGTAATTGAAATGAAATTGTTCAAGATCATGAAATATAATCATCAATTTAGTCAAAATCGAACAAGCGATGAATATTTCTCACAGTTTTACTCAATCACTTTCAATACATGAAGGACAATCAATCAAATAATTCACAAGTTATAACATAGAGAAGTTAATATGCAAATTAGGAAGGTCTTTCTCAAGGGTTGTAACAGGGCTAGGGACAATTCAGTTTGGTGAGATTCTAAGGGTTCTAAGCTCAAACAAAATCCATCAAAATACTATGCATGTTTTTTTCTTCAACCATCATCCATATATAGTGGACATTCACCAACAATCTTCATCTCATGGCTATTATGAGAAAGCCAAGTAATATCACATCAAATGTAAGTGCTATTTTCTTTTTTTCTTTTTTTTAATTTTTGCAGCACAATTCTTCTCCAATATAGTCCAAAACAAGTACCTTTGAGAGAAAAATCGCAACCTAACAAACAATAAGATTTTTTTTCATAGTTACGCCCTCCAGTTTGACCAAACGGAACCATAGTGTCACTATTCATAATAAAATTCAACTTTCAATTTTCAAAACCATTCCGTCTAGGAAAACTGGACACATACTCAGTAATGTCATCAACTCAAGAGAACACAATGGATGAATTCATCAACATCAACTCCAAGAACATGCATAATAGGGCCAAGAGAAAGGATAAAACAAGGCTTTAGCTAAATATATAGTAACTCATATCAAAGAACATAGTCAAAGCTTCAAAGTGTTTCACTATGGGTTAATGTAATTTGTAGGCAATTTAAGCTGTGTGGTTCTTCCTAATGCCTTCCATCACTTTCACACATAACAACTCCAATTATAACAATGTGATCTCTCAGAACAAAGATTGATGTAGAGAGTGCTCCTCTCTATCTCAAACCTCACTTTAGTAGGCTAAAATATTAAATTAAACTCATCCTTTTTCTTCATCCCAAAATTCATATCAATCAAATTTCACAAATCAAAGAATATCTCATTCAAAAACCTCAAGTCATATCAGATTTACCAAGTTTGTTACAATGGTGTTTACAACCGGCAGGGTACTGTTATCAAGAGCCACTAGAATTTCTTCATGCCAAACTATCGACTCAAAACAGATGTTTGAACAAAAAAAATTAAATTAAAATATATTTTTTCCCAAAAAAATATGAAACAAAACACACTAAACCTCCTCACACTCAAACTTTGCTTGCCCTTAAGCAAATAATGCAAAGCTTTTATGAGAAAAGGTTTAACACACAGTCAACATCATAAAAATGACGAAGGAAGTGGGAACATATAGTGGTGGGTTTGGAGGAATTCCGGATCAAGAGGAGAGCGTTTGATCAAAATCAGGTTCTTCCGCAGACCTCCAGTTTGTCCAAACGGAACCCTGTGAGTCCCAGCTCTCCAAAGGTGTGAATTCTCCATGGTACCAATTCAAGTACTTCAAACTCTGTAGATCAAGAACTGAGATCACATGAGAAATTGAAATTCCTTAAGATAAAAAATAAAAACTTAAAAGAAGAAAAAAACTAAGAAAATTGGGTTGCCTCCCAATTAGCACTTTTGTTTATAGTCTTTGGCTAGACTTTCAGCTGCCTTTAATGATTATTTGTTGGGCACAATGGAATTTCTTCCATTAATGCCACCTGAGAAGTATCATAGTATGGCATAAGGAAATGACTATCGATGAGGAACGCCCTTTTTGCATCTATGCTTATAATCGCTACGACCTCATTAGGCTAAACATAAGCCACTTCGAATGGTCTAGTCCCTTTACACTTGAATTTCCGTGTCATATGTTGAAAGATGGACTAAGACATAAGAACTTTCTGCCCAACAACAAATTCATTTGACTTCAAATTTCTATCATGCCACATCTTATTGTGCTCCTTGTACCGCATAGCTTGATCAAACCCTTTCAATGTTAGATCTCTCAATTCTTAGAGTGGGAACTTAGGCTCTTCCTCACACTTGACCGACTTCATACTCACTGGAAGAGTATCATCATCTCCTTGATAAACATGCTTCAGATCGGGTGGTAACGCCTTCAACTCCATATTTGAGGTTTTACATCCGTTGGGACTAGTCCGGTGGATGGGTCCCATTTGGGGAAAACGGACCCTGTACGTACTTTAGAATTTTTCCAAACATCTGCTTCGAACTGAGTTGAGTTGGGCATTCATTTATTTATTTCAGTTTTGGGCACCACTTTTTGGGAGTGCACTAAACACACCAATTTGCAGATTTCCATATCACTTGAGACTTGAACATTTAGCTCTTCTAGACTTGTAGAAATTTGAATTCTCATCTTATCCTAAAAAACTTTAGTCTCAAGAGAATATTGGACAAACGGGTCAGTATGATCAATTGCATTCACATTCTCAGCATCTATAGATTTCTGCATGGGTTTATCAATGTTGAGTGTGTACTTATAACCAAAATAATCAAGTGAAATAATTCCATTCCCAACATTAATAATGGTGTTCATTGTCTTCAAGAATGGATGACACAACAATACCCCTTGTGCTCCTTTATCACTAGTATGATTCATTTTTACCACATAAAAATCTGCTGGATAAATAAAGTCATTAACTCTCACAAGCACATTTTCCAACAACCCTTCCGAAAACACGCAAGATCTCTCTGCCAATTGAATTACTACTTTAGTGTCTACCATTTCAGCTCCATTTAAAGTTTGATACACAGATAATGGCATAACATTAATTGAAGCTCCTAAATCACACATGGCAGCATTGATCTTCTTATCTCCTATAAAACAAGGTAAGGAAAACATACCTGGGTCCTTGCACTTTTGAGGCAATTTCTTTTGAATCAGAGCCAACACAGATTCACCCATCATGATCTTGCTAGAATTTCTTAGCTTTCCTGCAATAAAATCTTTCAAGAACTTGCCTACTGGTGGTAACTTTATTTCCTGCACGAACGGAAGATTAATCTCCATTTTTCCAAAAATTGATATAAAATCCATAGGCTCTTCCTTTTTGTTTTCTAATCTACAGGGGAAAGGAGGAAAAATTTTAAGTGTAGGATCATGTAAACTCAACCTCTTACTTACCTCAGCTGGTACCTTGAATTTACCTTTATCTCTGGTCTCAGTATGCCCAGGATTCTCATATTTTTTGGTGGTTTTGTCATCTTTTTCCTCTGCTTCTTGATTCTGAATATCTATTGCAGGGTTCGGTTTGGGAAAACCGAACCCTCCGTCAGTGAACTCCTTCGCTTCTTTGCTTGCGGATTTCAATGGTAACGCACCAACTACCTTTCCACTTCTAAGTGTGACCTGATTTACCATCTCATGGGGGTTAAATTATACCTAAGAAAGCATTCTAAGCTACTTCATCCTAAGTTCATTCAGAGAATTTGACAGATGAGTAATTTGTCGTGCATGCTCCTCCAAGGTTTATTCGATCTTCTTGGATTTCTTCACCATCATGTCCATCAACATATCCACATTTTAATTCAATGATTTCTCTTGAACTCCTTGTTGGGGCTGGGGAAAACCTGGAGCTTCTCATTGCATTGGTGGAACATAGGGTCATTCATAATGTTGAGGCTGCTGCGGAGGGAAACCTTATTCTCTCCACTGGAAGTTAAGGTGATCCCTATACCTTGGATTGAAATTTTGGGGATATGGTCCACCTTTTTGCTGCCTGTCATTGAAATTTCCCATAGCATTTACTTGGATAGGTATCTCTCCCATGGTCAGAATGTATTGCGACATCATAGGGTTCACTGCTCCACACGTATTGCCAGGCCCTTTATGTACAGATGCAACCTTGTCAACGACCTTGGATAAAATTTTCTCCATTTTTCATTCCTTTCCTTGATCTCATCTTTTTCGGGAGTGGATGTATGTGCCATCTTCTTCAAGATTCGTACGTCTTGCTGATCATACTTCTTCTTAGAGTCCACCAACCTCTTGATGATCTCTCTAGCTTCATTCACTCGAAGGTGAGAAAATCCACCACTACTAGAAGAGTTCACCAAGTCCTTGTTGCTGGATGTCATCTCTTGATAGAAGCATTGAAGCAACTGGGCTTCCGTCATTCGGTGATTAGGGAAACTGTCTACCAACTTCCTGAACCTCAGCCAATACATACTCAATGGTTCATCATACTCTTACTTGATGCTTGTGATCTCCTTCTTCAGGGAATCTGTTCTTGTGGTTGGAAAGTAGTACTCTAAGAAGAATATCTTCAATTTTGCCAATGTCGAACAGAGTTGGGGGGCAAGCTCGAAAACCACTTATTCGCTGCTCCTGTCAAACAGAATGGGAATCCCACCAATTTGAATTGATCTTTTGTCACGGTTGATGGCCTCTTCTGAACCTTACAAATCTTGATAAATTCGCTCAAAAAAATGTAAGGGTCTTCGGTGCTTCTTCCGTGGAACTTTGGAAGCACGTTCTGGAGTGCTAGCTTGATTTAAATAGGATTTTCCATCTCTGGCAACTGATTAGGAGTTGGGGGTCATCTTCACTATGACCAGTAAGTTCCCACATGTATGGGTTGTTTGGGTTCTGCCCGGGATTTGGGTTTCGGTCAGCTCCGTCCATCTCGATATTAGTTCCTGAATCAGATGTGGTTGCTGAAATTGTGATGAGATCAATTTGGACAAACCGAAGGGTCTCTGCAGAAACTGCTTTTCGTGCCTTTGTTCGCTTTTTGTTCTGCTTGGCTGTCTTCTCAACTTCCGGGTCGAATATTAAATTTGGCCTGGATGATTTGCTCATAAACCAAGCACAGTAACACAGAGATTAGCAGGAAAAAATTCTAGAAATTGACTTACTGTTCTCCAGCAACGACACCAATTTGGTGAACGTCGTTTCACTCACCAAAAGAATCTGCAAACTCTATATATGAGATTAGCACAGTAGTAAGCAGAGTCGATCCCATGAGGAATGGAGCAAAACTATTATAAAGTACCTACTAATATAGAACACTTTTAGTGTAGCCACCACGCCTTAATTTTCAAATTTATCTAACAACTAATAATGCAACTAACTAATATAAAATAATAATGCAACTAACAGATATAAAAATCTATAAAATATATGGATAAGGTAATCGCCTCGGAATAACTCACATTAGTTAAACATCGATCATAGGTGCAAAGATAAATCAAATCATATGCATCTATCAGTTATAGGAAAGTAGGTATGCTTAACCTCCCCAATTCTTTCGTACTTTATCAACAATAAACCAATTATAATTAACAAATTATAATTAACTAATTTTTTCTCTTACCAAGATGCCCCCGGAAAGTATTTGCTGAAGGAGATACACACCTTGATAGAATTCAGAATGAAAAGAACCTGATATAGCAATTACCCAAGTATTCACAAGTAGTAACGAACACTTAATTATTCTCCGTCTTGCTATTACAGTCTTAGTTAGTTAGCTATTTTTCACAAGAATTCGCTACTTACTAACCCTTTCCAACGATTACGTATTGGTGGAATTAGATAGCATTATCCCAATAATATCCAAGTTGGCCAGACTTTAACACATTAAGAATAAATTAAAGTAAGAACAATCAAGAACACATAAGAATCAATTATAAAAAAACTTAGGCCTCACGATTCATAAACTAATGCTTGCTATTCCATGCCGACATATAAATTAGCCACTCATGATAATGAAACTAAACAAATAAAAATTATTAAAACAATACATAATTAATATATAAAATTAAGCAAACCGTAGACCAAATAGATGCACGGTCGGATGCTCCAGGTGAAGGTAATATTGATTCCAAAGTCAAAAGCATGCACCATTGTTCACAAATTCCCTCCTGGAACCAAAGTAACGAAAACTAAACTAATGAATTCCTAAGTCTGCGTATTAATGTGTCTGTCTGTAAACCCTTTACGCAGGTGTGTATATATACGCGCGTACTATAAGACTTAAACCCACTTACAATCCGATTCTTCTTCCAAAAATAAATCAAAATCTATTCCAACTCTAATTAACTAATTCTAAAATTAAGGAATTTCGAATGGAAGGAGATAATACAATCCTTATCAATATGGGAATTGAATATATTTATTTTCTTCAAATCCACATCTCTTCAATAATTCTCTTTTCAACCCAAAACTTCAGCAGTTCTGTTTTTTCCTCCCTTCCTTCATCCCTGAAAAAATGTCGTATAAAATAAGAACATTTTCCATTGGAGCACATCGCCTTATTAAAAACCTTGTCCTGGAAAAACCAGTGGGAAAAAACCATTGGTTAAGGGAAAAAGAGTACAATGTATACCTCGCTCTCAATTCTTTACAATCCATGAATTTCTTCACCAAAAATACCTTAAAGTGAAAATTATATCTTATTAAATCATAATAATCCCACAAAACATGAATACCATATAACGTCAACAAGTCGTTCAAAATTGATGAATAAATCACGTAACAAAAATAATGATGCTACCTGACAGTGTGTGGCTGATGTCGATTACATGTTGCTGACATGAATCGGTTCATCCGGTAACTCTCCGAACTTCCTTCGGGACCTACCAACTCGGTTTTGTTTGTCGTGGTAGGTTGAAACGGGAAAACTTGACCTTGGAAGGGAGATTCGAAGGATTTGACAGCTGGTTGTGAGGTAGGAAAATTGTGCTTGGCAGTTCACGGTCGAGCGGTGGTGAGTGAAGGTGAACCATGTTGAGGGAAGTTGAATGATGGTAGACGGAGGTGACTGGCGGTAAGGAGCGAGGTTAACCGGAGGGATGAGAATTGAATTTGAGCTACAAGTGTTAAGGTTTGAAGAAATGGTTGTGGTAGGGAAAAATTATGGTTTTTAATTTTTATATAAGGTAATTCAAGGGTTGAAATTTAATGTCTCCAATAGAAAGCAACAATTCAGATTATTTGGAATAAATAAATTAATATTTTAATTTTAGAATTCATATAATTATTATTTTACTGTAAATATATATGTATGTTAGAAATTGTTTTTTTATAAAACATTATGAATAAATGCTTTAATACTAATATATAAATATTGCTATTTTTATTTTTATATTTATAATAAAATTCAATTTTAAAGTTGTTCAAGATACTATAATAGGTAATAAAAATTAATTATGGATTTAAAAAATAGTAATTATTATAATATATGCTTTGATAATAATATGTACTCCCTATGTCCCATTTCTAGTTGTAATTTAACTATTCATTTAGTCAAAATTTCCTAATCTTTACCCCAAAATTGAATCGATAAATAAGTATACGTACTAGTGTATGATACATTGTTAGATTCGTTATAAAATATGCTTTCAAAATATTAATTTTCAAAAGTTTTAATTATCTTTAATGAAAAATATTAAAGATCAAACATTTTTCAAGTTAAATGCTAAAAGTCAAAGTGTGCATCTTGAAATGGAACGGAGGGAATACATAATAATATAAATATTTAGTGTTGCCATTGATGAGTTGAAGTAAAATTCAAGTTATTTGTGTTTATATAGAGAAATCCAATTAAATATTGATCATTAATTACTTAAAGTGATATAGTAGTTATTAGTGTTTAAATATAGAAGGCCAATTACGTGTTGACCATTGATTACTTAAAATTGATTCGTTGATTACTTAAAATCAAATCCTAGGTATTAGTCTTTTTATATACACTCACTTTGTTCCACTCTAAGTTTCTTAATTTCTTTTTGAGAGTCAAAATTTGTAAACTTTGACCGCAAATATAAATTAATCAATATATGATAATAATATCGTGTGGGATATTGTTAGATTCTTCTTAACAATTATTTTCTAAATATCAAACTTTTCATACGGAGTGATTATAGATAACTAGAGATATTTACAGTCAAACATGCTCATTGAAGAGCATGAAAAAGTAACTAAATAATTTAGAGTGGAACAGGGGGAGTATATAATATAGGACCAATTAAGGGTTGACTATTGATTTGTAAAAGTCAAACCCTAATTGTTAGTGTTTAAATATATATATAGAAATTCAATTACGGGTTGATCGTTGATTAATTTAAATAAAACCACAGTTATAGTGTTTATATATGTAAGTCCATATTAAGGGTTGATCGCAGATTTGTTAAAGTTAAATCATATATGGTTAATAGTGTTTATATATAATACTATACGACTGATTAAGGGCTGACTTTGCTTTGTCAAATTCAATCCTACATAAGTCTTTATATATATTATACGACTAATTAGGTTAACTATTGATTTGTTAAATTCAATGTAACGTATTAGAGTTTATATGTATTATTTGGCTAACACTATAGTACATATTTTTTTTCGTTCTAGCACCATTTTTTTTGGGTAGAAAATACCGGTGCCTAAGTAGGCGGTGAAATGGTTTCCCGCCAAGCCTTAATGCTTTCTTAATACTGCGTTCAATTTCTTAACCTTCTTATGAATCCGCACACCTATTAGTGGTCTAGGGGATTTCCCTCATTCTTTCCCCCCAAGAAAATTGACCACATCATCCCGGTATTTATGATTTCCTAAGCAATTTCCTATGGCCGAGATACACAATCATTTTTCCATGGCTTAGCTGTTTGAATTATGTCTTCTCCTCACAAATAGGATATGCTTTGTGCCCCTTCAAAACATACCCCAACAAATTTCTATAAACTGAAAAATCATTAATCTTGCAAAAAAGCATGTCAGGCAATTGAAACTCCACATTCATATAGGCATTAAATACCGTCACCCCCCTTTTCTTCCCATAATATCTTCAAATCATCAATCAATGGTCTCAAATAAACATCAATGTCGTTTACAGGTTGTGTAGGACCTGAGATTAATAGAGGCATCATAACATACATCCATTTCATCCACAAATAAGGGGGCAAATTATAGATAACCAACATCACGAGCCAAGAACTATGTTTCGATGACATATTTCCAAATGGATTCATCCCATTAGTACACACAGCAAGGCATAAATTTCTAGCTTCTGAACAGAATGTAGGATATCGCTTGTCAAAATCATTCCATTGTTCACCGTCTGCATGATGTCATATCTTGTCGTCACTGGTCTTTCCCGATCTCCATGCCATCACAAGTTCTTTACATCCTTTGAATTCGCAAATAACCTCTTCAACCCTGGAATTAAAGGAAGATACTATATACACTTCAACAGGACCTTATTCTTCTTCTTAACCAAAGATCCATCAACATCATTCCTTACACCTTTATATAATGAATGTTTGCACATAGGACATTCTACCGCATCTTTAAGATCACCGTACAACACACAATCATTAGGACACAAGTGTATTTTCTCGTATTCGAAACCAAGTGGACACAATATTTTCTTAGCCTCGTAAAAGTTTTTTAGTATTCCATTCCCATCCGGAAACTTATCCTTTAGAAGCTTTAGAAGTGAATTCACACTTGTGTCACTCCAAGAACTTGTAGCTTTCAAATTGAAAACCTCCATAAAAAAGGAGATTATGGTATCCTTACTTTTACATCCCGGATACAATGGTTTCTCTTTTTCTTCAAGCAAAGCACTCAATATTTTGGGCTTGCCCTTAAAATCTCTTACAATTTCATCGAACATAGCATCTACGGTACAATTGTTTCCATCTATGTTGTCAAACCCACCACCCTTATATTGGTGCTCTACCTCTCCATGAGATGTCCAAACTATGTGACTTCTATCAAATCGTACCTAAGAAAGTAAAATCTAACAAGCCCACGCTCATCCAAACTTTCACGACATAAGCATTTTTTACATGGGCAAAGTATCCTCTCCTCCCAACCATAGGCATAATCAAGAAATGAATCTATAAGCGCAATATATTCACCACTCCTTCTAGTTGCACTTGGATAACTAACCATTTTCATTCTCCATGTAAGAATCGGTTCTCGGTCCATTGTATCTAAACATAATAATACAAAAAACAAATATTCAATATTAAAACATAATAAAAATAAACACAATCAATTTGTTATGACTACACAATACTAAAAAAGTATATGTATGTGCATATGTATAAGTATCAATGAGTTCTTGGGAGAGATTTATATGTACCATCTACCGAAATAAACAGAACCATGTTTAAGTTCACTATCAATTACACTCACACAACATGATAACAAACCATCTTAAAGAATATAAATCATTAATAAATACAATTAAACTCACTCCGTGGATGCATTAATGGTTATAACCACTACTATTTAAACGAATTTCACTAAAGAAAAGGAAAAATTACATTCATGTGTCTTCATGGCTTTGGGTTGTTGCTTACCTCCCAAAACAAATCCTCCAAGAATGAAGAGAGAAGGAGCTTCAAATTTTAGCTTTAATTTTTGGCTCGTAGTTAGGAGCATTTAATGCAAAATTTAGCACCATTTTTTAATGAAGAGTGACTTAACATCGGTGCCAATTTCTCAATAGCACCGGTTTCAAACCGGTGCTAGATAAACAAGTGCCAATTTTTTTCTTTTTTTAAACTTTTATTTTAACACACTTTTACACCAGTTTCTTTTTAAACCGGTGTTAAAATTAAACAAACCAGTGTTAAATTAACATCATTTTTTTAAAACCGGTGTTAAATTAACACCAATTTTAAAAAACCAGTGCTAAAAACAAAAAAATTGGTGTTAATTTAACACTTGTTTTGTACCGGTGTTAAAATTAAAAAAAACGGTGCTATTACAATTTGGGCACCGGTTTTCAAAACCGGTGCTAGAGGGGGGTTTTTGTGGTAGTGTAACTAGGTTAACCATTGATTTGTAAAAATCAAACCCTATTTATTATTGTTTATATATATAAGGCCGATAAAAGGTTAACCTCTAATTTGTAAAAGTCAAACTCTATTTATTTGTGTGTGTGAATATATATATATATATTATATCTAGGGTCGATTAAGTATTGATCATTGATTTGTTAAAGTCAAACCTTAGTTATTTGTGTGTGTATATATATATATATATATTTATTTATACAGACGATTAAGGATTGAACATCTATTTGTTAAAGTCAAACCCTTATGATTAGTGTTTATACATAGGGCTGATTAAAAGTTGATTGTTGATATGTTAAAGCCAAACCCTAGTTATTAATGTAAATACAAGGCCGATAAAGGGTTCACCATTGACCTCTTAAAGTCAAACCCTATATTTTGTTTTAATGCGATAAGAGAACCGATATTGTTCACTTGTTGTTTTGGTTTCAATTACATTTCAGATTTTAGTCGACTAATTATATAAAACATACCAGCGATATCGGGTCCTTGTGTTCTAGTCTGCTAATACCACTAGTGGAGAAATGGGTGATTAAAAGCAGTTCTATCATACAAGAGATAGCACATTAGAATCGCCTTCTCTGGCTCCATTTTTTATCAATTTCGATCGAAGGCGGTTCAAATGACTGAGGGTTCGATGACATTGCCTATATGTGGGTGACATCATTTCCTTAAGGATTTGACATCAGCCAAGTTGAGCTTGGTGTCAATTTTATCTATGTTTGTTACACAACAACATAGAGTTTCACCATTGCAACCATCAACATCGGTTACGTTTCAGGATGGTGTTGGTCATATTATATTTACCCAAATTATTTTTAAAAATGAGGTAAAAGAGTAACCTTTTACCTTAGTTATGAACTAAGAAATAAAGTATACCTATTATTGCTGTGATATTTACCTTGAAATTTCAAGGTAGAATAATCGAGGTAAAAGCCCCTCAAAAACCGAGGTTAGATGTCATGTTTCTTGTAGTGAAGGGACATAGTGATGGTAAACTGAATCCAATACAAGACCAGCTGATCCTTCTTTCTCCACTCAGCAAAGGCCAGGTTGGGGCCTCGTGGTGAATATGACTTAGAGGCATCAGAATCAGGTTGCATGGTCTCTGAATGGGCTAATTATGAAAGGAGAAATTTATCAAGATCATACCCCACGAGGGCATATTAATGGACGGGTGCCAAAGGGATCAAGTCAAAACTGGAGAGTAGAGAGTTTGATAGTTGATAAAAGAAATAGATAATTTCAGGTTAAAAATTTCTAAATGCACCTTATAATTAGATAAATCAAGCAAGTGGATTCCAGGTAGGATGTATATAGATTCTATTTATTTAATCTTTTGGTCGATCATTTAAAATACAAAAAAATAGTACTTAAAGTACCACATCCTAAGGTTAAATGGTCAAACTAGTGTTGAAAAATTCTTAATTAATACTTATATCCGTGCAACATGCATCTACATAGTGGATTGAAATGATTAATATAAAACAGGCCGCTGATCTCTAGTTTGTCTTGATTACCTGCGCATGAGACTGGATACTTAAGATCAATAAAAACTGATTTTATGGGGCCATTTGAACATTGGAAAACCATTTCAAAATATAAACCGATAGATCTAGCCTTTTAGAAAAATTAAGTAATAATAATAAAGTTGACACAGCATGTAGCAGCAGTACCAGTACTGTAATTGCAGTGTGGTGATGTTTGAATGTTTCCACGACATTAATTTTATACAAATGTAGCTGGCCGGTTTAGCTCTTTCCTAGCTACCTTCACACACCATTCATGTTCTACAAATAGGATCGTCAGCTATGAGCTCAAAGTACAATTTATCTCTTACAAGCACATATATAGATACCCCAGATTCATATATATATTCATCAATCTGACGATTAATAATTAAATTAATGGCTTCATTTCGAGTGATTTCTGCAATCGTTCTTCTTGCCACCATCACATTCCCGGCTGTTTTAGCAAAAGATCATAATGTCGGTGATGGACATGGTTGGAAGCTCCGTTTCGACTACCAAGCTTGGGCCAAGGGCAAGCAATTTTACGTTTGAGATACACTAAGTAAACATATATACTCCCTCCTAGCTCTATATTACACTGATTATTTCTTTACATACTTCATCTACTCAAACAAAATGGTAGAAGCCAAGAAGTTTACACTGATTATTAGGCTAAGCAATCAGCTCTCGAACAAAATGGTAATCGATATCAATGTGCTTCGCCCGCTTGTGAGCCATGGAGTTCTAAGCCAAGAAGTTTGTACTACTTTTATCACATAACAACAGAGGCGAGCCATCCAAAGGAAACTATAAATCGTGCAGAAGATGAGATAGCCAAATGACCTCAGCAGCTGTATTGGCGAGTGCACGATGCTCAGATTCGGGACTCGAGTGAGAAACAGTGGGTTGCTTCTTGGCACTCCAAGACAACAAGTTGCCACCCTAGAAAACTGCATAGCCATATGTCGATCTCTGAGTCTCTAGACGGCGAGCCCATTCTGCGTCCGAGTAAGCACAAACATCGGAGGAACCAGCCGAACGAAAGGTGTGACCATAATGGGGGTGTACCCACTATATAGCGAAGAATACTGGTAACAGCAGAAATGTGATCCTCACGAGGATCCTGAAGTAACTGACTGAATGATTTCACCGAAAAAGCCAAATTGGGAGGAGTCATAGTCAAATACTAGAGCTCACCAACCAAAGAGCGGTAGAGAGTTGGGTTTCTAAACGGTGTACTCGAGCTACTATGAAGCTGGGATAGTGGCACAAAAGGAGTAGTCACCGGAGAAGCATCAGACATCCCGGCCCGTCGAAGAATATCTTGTGTATACTTGGCTTGTCCAAGAAAAAGACTAGGTGGAGTAGAATTAACCTCAAGACCAAGGAAATAGTTTATAGAGCCCAAATCCTTAATCGAAAACTCCCGATCGGTTCGAGTGAAGAACTGACGAATTGCCCCAGCATCATTCCCAGTGAGAATGATGTCATCCATATAGACAAGTAAGTACAACGAAGTGGCACCACGAGAGAAGACAAAAAGGGACGTGTTCGAAGAGCTGCACCAAAAACCAAGATCTTGAAGGTATGGGCTGAATCGATCAAACCATGCACGGGGGGCTTGTTTAAGCCAACAGGTAGCCTTCTGAAGGCGACATACATAATCAGGCCGAGTGGATCCTAATAATTGACATGTTGCACCATGTAAACTGGGGTATCAAGAATGCCATTGAGAAAGGCATTCTTGACATCAAGCTGATGTAGAGGCCACCATCTCAAAGTAGCAATGTCAAGAACGGTGCGAACCATAGCAGCTTTGACCACAGGACTGAAAGGGTGATCAAAGTCGAATCCAGGAATCTGAGAATACCCCCGAGAAATAAAACACGCCATGTAAAGATAAATACTACCATCAGGTTGATACTTCAGACAATAAACCCACTTAAAACCGACAACATTAGTGTTCTAAGTACAAGGAACCAATTCCCAAGTTTCTAATGACGAAGTGCATCCTTTTCTTCATCCATAGCACCATCCACTTTAGATCCCAAAGCGCATCACGATAATCGTGGAGCTAAGAATGCTCCCGAATAGTAGTAATTAGACCTGTAACTACATAATGAGTGTGTGTCTTGGCACGTCGAGTGCCATTCTGATCCCTGGTTACCATCTAATAAGTATGGTGAGGAGAAGAATCAGGACTGGATTACAATCAAGATGATGAAGCAGGTGAATCCAGGGGAGATGATGGTGGAGTAATTGCCGATGAGGGCAAAATGGGTGAGCCCGAAGGAAGCAAAGTCTAAGCGTCCAGAGGCAGTGTAAGATCATTGGAATCACAAACTACGCAAGGAGCCGAGAAGAGGATGGCTGCGAAGAAGCCAAAGTAGGAGGAGGTTCATGAGCATCCCCAATCAATGATGTAACAGCTCCATCAAAAAATGATGAAATCTCTAGATCCAAAATAGAACCAATGTTCGCAAAAGATGAAACAAAAGGGAATAAAGTTTCATCAAAACAAACGTGGCGAGAGACATAGACATGCCTAGAAGTCAGGTCAAGACACTGGAAGCCCTTGTGATGAGGGTTGTAGCCAATAAAAACACACGGAATGGATCGCGGTGCAAACTTATCAATAGTAGTGGCACGCAGACATGAAAATGCAGGACATCCAAATGGGTGAAAAAGGGTATAGTTAGGCACATGACCAAAAATAACCTCAAAAGGTGATTTTCCACCAAGAAATGAACTAGAGAGATGGTTAATGATGTAAACCATAGAGGATAAAGCTTCCACCCAATAACAGTGTGGCCCAGAAGAGTGAAAAAACATTGCAAGACTAGTCTTTGTGATGTGACGATGCTTCCGCTTAGCTCGGCCTTTCTGAGCATGTGTATAAGGCGAGGATATTCGATGATGAATACCACATGATATGAAGTGAGCTTGAAGTCGATGATTAGTAAACTCTGTGCCACCATCAGTCTGAAAATTTTTAACTTTGCAGAAAACAAGGTCTCAACAAAATTTTGAAACTTGAGAAATGTGTCATAGAACTCCAACTTATGCCGCATTGGGAGAAGCCATGTGAATCATAAAAAATCATCGATAAAAATGGCATAATAAGAGAAACCACCTGCAGATAAAACAGGGGCTGGTCCCCACAAATCACAATGTACCTAATCCAACAAATCAGTAGCACGTTTATCATTGGCAGAAAAGGGAAAACAGCTACTCTTGGTCACCTGACAAGGAGAGCCACTAACAGATGCAGGCATAGCGGAAGTGACAGAAATATGGCCTCATTGACTCAACAACCAAATAGTATCATGAGACACATGACCGAGGCAAGAATGTCATTGCTCAAAAGAAGCCTAAAGCTTTCCAGAGAGTAATTCGCCTAAAAAGCTTGAATCACAAGTCTCAAGAAAATAAAGACCTAAACTATGACGTCCTTTACCAATTATCTTCCATGTATGCTTGTGCACAATGAAAAATGCATCGGCATCAAATATAACACAGATAGGTAGATCACGAGTAAACTTACTAATTGACAATAGACTTCTAGTAATCTTTGGAACAATAAGATCATCATTAACAGAGTAATGACACTGACCAATGTGAGAAACAAATAATGTTCACCATTGCCAACAAGAATAGCATCAGAACCACAATAATATTGTACCTTATCAAGATGACTAGTATTGGCAGTGGTATGAGATGTAGCACTAGAATCAACAATTCACTGATTCGATGAATGATGACGGTTGGAACTATTCAAACTAGCCTGAAATAAAACTTTGTCCGCAATCCAACTAGTGGAACAATCTTCCCGAGATAAAGGCGCAAAATAAACCAAAATTGTAGTGAATATTTCTGAAGAGTACCAAAAAATATTTGTTCAAAAAAAACTAAGGGCAGCAAAGCTGGAAGGAGAAATGAGCGTGCAATGCACGGCCAGGAAGAGAGCACGCATACAATCCACTCGCACATGTGCTTCACGTGCTGTAAGGGTGTTGTAGCCAATGTGTGTGTGATGTTCACACGCCTTCTTCAACAACAGGCGTGTGTATAACACACCCTTAAAAAATCTCTTTGCTCTATTAGGATTGGAATCAACTGCCTAGGGGCGGCGGATCTAAATCATCACTGGTAAAACACCACTGAAATTGAACACTGGATGCCTCCAATAGAAGATAGTGGGAAGAGATGCCAATGTAGATCGTCGATAGAGTGAAGACAGCCTAACTAAGAACTGTGAATTTACCGCTAGTTGAAGAAGGGATACCAATCGGAGAAGATGAAGAAACCAGAATCAAGAGGCCTGAACTGCTGCGGGAGATGAAGATGAGACCGGAAATAATGAAGATACACTGATTGCCGAAGGTCACCGAAAAATGACTAGAATTTTGCTGGAATATGGTGATTTGGTCACCGGAATTTTTTGGGAGGGTGTTTGGTTGACCGGAAATAGAGGGGAGGAGAGGGGTGATTGGAAAAATAAAAATATATATTTTAGGGTTTAGGATCAGAACCTTGCTCTAATACCATGATATAATAGAAACCTCGATGAGTGAGGTGTTGATTATTAGGGAATAAATAGGGGCCTGTGAAACCTAACTAGTACAATAAACCTGGTCTAGTACATAATGGGCCAAAACCCATATCAGTCTATCATTCTAACAGTACAAACAATGAGTTTATAATCCATTAGCATTTTTTGGTGATTTAGAAGTGCAATAGTAAAAATCCATGTGAAGAAAACTAGAGAAACTGAGTTATGATATATGATTCTTTGATATAAGAATCAATGATGATACAAGTGTTTCCATGGAATTTGAGCATTAGATCTCTTGATCTTTGTTTTCCATCGTAGTACTCAAATTTTAAAAAGCAATCGGCGTAGCAAAAGAGGGTTCCAGCTTTTGACGGAAGAGATTTGTGTCATTAGGAGCCTATGAAATCAAGTCTAACCCTTATGCAGAATACTACACAAGGTGCTTGCTTCAGGTCCCCAACATTTATCATCGGGAAACGTTCCTCATTTTTTTACTTTGTCCCTTTTATATTGGTGTCGTGCTTGACAGTGATGTTTAAAAAGGGCCCCCAATAGGCATTCTCTATTCTGTCGAAGGAGCTAAAGTCAACCTTCTATCTACTAGGTTTTATGAATGAGAGATTTTCACTTAAAAATATCCAGAGAGTGGGGAATGGCGGCGGGGATGATAGAACGGTAGAATGAAGGTCAGTGATGAGCTTGCGGTTGCAGAGCGGCAAATATTCACCTTGAAATGGCTGGCCTATAGGTGGTGTCTTTGATTGGGTGTGAGATGGGGGTTGCAAGGTAATGACGTTGATCAATGCAAAATTTCCTTTATCTTGATTAGGGTTCATTAGGTTTTCTTGAATTAAAATTTGGGTTTTTTAAATTTATATATTGCAATTGTTTGACGTTATTTTGTAGCCTTAAGGACATAGGTTATGTTTGATTGACCGATGTAGTCTTCATAATGGCTGCATGTTCATATCATTAACCGACTTCGAACCAAAATGACTCCGACATCAGCTCTATGCTCATACTAGCAGCCGACTAGAACTTAAATAAACCTAATATTGGCATAATGTTCATATAACCAGTCGACTCCAATCCTAGATGTAAGCGAGACCGACCCTCTAATAAATAATCACCTGACTGGAACATGAAAGGGACTCAATATCGGTGATACGTTCATATAATCAATCGACTTTAATTTGAGATGTAACCGACATTGGCTATTGTTTTTAAAAAAAATGCGATGGGTGAACGATATTGGTTCTCTAATTGTATTAAAACCAAACAGGGTTTGACTTTAACAACTCAATGGCCAACCCTTAATTGGCCCTATGTATAAACACTAATCATTAAGGTTTAGCTTTAACAAATAAAGAGTCAACCCTTAATCATCCGTATAATTATATATATACATAACTAACTAAGGTTTTACTTAACAAATCAATGGTGAACCCTTAATCGGCCCAATATATATATAAAATAGAGTTTGACTTTAACAATCAACGGACAACCCTCAATCGGCCTTAGACACAGACACACACACACACACACATATATATATGTATATATATACTAATAACTAGGATTTTTATTTTTTAAAATCAATAGTTAACCCTTAACTAGCCATAAAATGTATATATAAACACTAATAAGTAGGTTTGACTTTAACAAATCAAAGTTAACTCTCAAATAGCTGTATATTTTTATATATGTAAAGATTAATAACTTGGGTTAAACTTTAACATATCTACAGTCAACCCAAAATAGACATTCTATATATATATATATATTTAAACACTAATGATGCTACTAGGACCGATTAAGCAGCGCCGCCTGTCCCTTCACTGTGACCTGCAAAACAAAGCCCCTGGAGTCCTCCGGGGGGGGGGGAGAACCCTCCGACGGTAGTGTCAGCCTCCATATTAGAAATGAGGAATAATAGTTCATAATTTGCAATAGTAGACATACCTTGGTATAAATACTCTAGCAACCCTAGGGTTTATATTGGGTCATTGCTCTTTAACCCAGTTGGGCTAGGTAGGCCCAATTGCCAATATTGTTATGATTATTTATTGTTTTGACTTGTGGCCCATTAGTATTGGGCCACTGAAGATCATGTATTACCAAGAAGCCTCTGAAAATCAAAGGTCCTATCAAGGTTTGAGAGGCTTTCGAGATAGGTAGATACATTAGGAGGCTTCTGAGGAGGATCGTTCAAGATATTTGGGACTTCAGTTCTCGATGTGGCATTTGGTTTTCTCAAATGAGTGACATTTACTCTAAATGTAGAAATGTGTGTGTTAAAGGAAAAGAGCGGGAAAGACAGTCACATAGGGCATAGTGAATCCTATTAAACGAGAGAGAGAGAGAGAGAGAGAAAATATTCTCCATGTTCATTAATATAGAACATCCTCTGGGAGCACACATTGAGCATTTTTGCAAAAGAAGGAAAACCTGGTCATCGAGGAAAACTTGAGTCTATGGTTAACGGGAACCTACTCATGGTTATTAGCAAAGCCCAAAACTCTGACCAATCACTGCCAGAGGGAACTCCTGATCATGGGAAATCCTCCCACCTGGGTGGAGGAATGGGCAAAAGCCCACTAAGACCCCTTTCGAGGTTGGGGTGACCCGAACCTAGGAAACTCCCTTGAGAGAAAGGTCCTCGAGAGTTTTGGGGGAGCCTCCTATCAAGAGTCTCGAGGTGAGATGAGATTATGGAGAATTTATTTATGGAAACCCTGGATGCAATGAGCTTGGGCATGTATCCCAGAGTTCCTACAAATTTATAACTATCACACCTGGCAGGGGAGTTCCCCTCGTCCGGGATAAAAGGCATCAACCTTTTTAACTTATCTTAGCATTCGTGAATAGAAATGAAAGGCATCGACATCCTTCACTTATAAGCCATCGCGGAAATTTTGAAAAGATAAGAGGGGCATCAACCTCCCCAAGCAAAAGAGGTGCCTCCTGCTAAATGAATAGGAAAAACTACGGCCCAAGAGTGAAAACTATGGGCAAGTTTGTTCCCATCGGTGGAAAGGTGTCAAAATCCTTGGCAACCATCCCCTCGTTGATGTTACTGAGGTGCTACATGATCAATGAAAAGACCAAGGGGATGAGGGCCGCCAACTTTGGGCAGAAGGTTAAGAATGAGGAGCTTTTAGGCTAAAACTAAAGAGTGAAAGGCTGTCGAGCCAAAGCTCGAGAATGAGAGGCTAAGTGTAGCCAATTTTGAGCAAAAGCTCAAGAGTGAGAGGCTGAGTGAAGCCAATTTTGGGCTGAATATCAATAATGAAAGGCCTTTGGGCCAGAGCATAAGAATGAAAGGATCTTGAGCCAAAGCTTGAGAGTGAGAGGCCATCGGGCCAAACCTTAATAATGAGAGGCCTACGGGCAAAAGCTCGAGGCTGAAAGGCTATCAAGACAAAGCTCGAGAGTGAGAGGTCGAGTGCAGCTAATTTGGAGCCGAAGCTCAATAATGAGAAGCCTCCAGGGAAAGGATTGAGACTGAAAGGCTATTAGGCCGAAGCTCGAGAGTAAGATTCCTTCATGTCAAACCTTGAGACCAAAAGGCTAGCGGGCCGAAGCTCGAGAGTGAGAGGTTGAGTGCAACCAATTTTGAGCCAAATATCGATAAGGAAATGCCTTCGGGCCTAAGCTCGAGGATGAAAGGATGTTGGGCCAAAGCTTGAGAGTGAGAAGCCTTCTAGGTAAACCTCAAGACTGAATGACTATCAGGCCGAAGATCAAGATGGAGAGGCTGAGTGCAGCCAATTTTGAGCCAAAGCTTGATAGTGAGGGGCCTTTGGGCCAAAGTTCAAGACTGAAAGGCTATCAAGCTGAAGCTCAAGAGTGAGAGGGTGAGTGCAGCCAATTTCGAGTCGGAGCTCGATAATAAGAGGCCTTCAGGCCAAAGTTTGAGAGTGAGAGGCCTTAGGGCCAAACCTCGAGACTGAAAGGCTATGGGACTGAAGCTCGAGAGTGAGAGGCCGAGTGTAGCCAATTTCATGCTGAAGCTCAATAATGAGAGACCTTCGGGCTAAAGCTCAAGACTGAAAGGCTATCAGACCGATGCTCGAGAGTGGGAGGCTCGGTGCAGCCAATTTCAAGCCAAAGCTCGATAATGAGAGGGCTTCGGGCCAAAGCTTATGCCAACGAGATGGTGGGGAAAAATAGGTGTGTTGAGGAGGAGATCAATACCTTGCAAGGGGTTATCGAAGCTCATGCTACTGTAAATGACAATCTTTGCGTCAATGACGAAGTTCTCAAAAGACCTCTAGTATGAAGGCCCTTGGAGATTCTTCACTATCTATGGTCGACCTACTTATCCTCATCATGCCTGATCATCAACCTCTTCAAAAAGATGGATATAAATAATGTATTGGTTATTCCAATCTTAATTCATACTTCTTAATTTTATTTAGGCTACTCTTCGTGTTTCACTACTCTTGTTGAGCTGTATTTCCTTATACTTGAAGAATAATATTCAAGGTTTTGAAAATTTTGTTTTTTCATATATATTGTTGCCCTCGCTAAAATATGTTATAGTCATTTTGGTACGGTACGAACAATGAGTTTATATTTCATAAGTATTATTTGGTGATTAAGAAGCTCAACCGTAAAACCCCACATAAAGAAAACTAGAGAAACTATTTGATGATATATAATTCTTTGATATGAGAATCAGTGATAATACATGATATTTTCATGGAATCTAAGTGTTAGATCGCTTGATCTTTTTTTTTATCATACCACACTCAAAGTTTAAAAGGAAACTGGCCTAGTAGAAGAGGGTTCTAGCTTTTGGTGCTAAGAAATATGTGTCACTATGAGCCTATGAGAGCAGGCCCAACCTATAATTTGACAAGCATATGAGGTGCTTGCTTTAGGTTCCCAAATTTTATCATTTAGAAAAGGTCCCTTTTACTTTGTCCCATTTATATTGGTGTTTTGCTTGATACCAACATTTAAAAAGGGCCCACAATGGATGTTTTCTATTCCATAGAAGGAGCCAAAGTCAGCCCTCTGCCGGATAGGTTTGGTAAACAGGGAGATTTTCACTTTGAAACGTCCTAAGAGTGCGGGACGACAGTGGGGATGATACGACGGCGGAACAGAGGTCAGGGACGAGATTGTTGTTGTAGAGCGGCAATGAATCACCTCGAAATCGTTGGCCTATAGGTGATCATTCAAGCTGGGTGGATGTGGGGGCAAGAGATGGTGGTGTTGATCAATGCAAAATCGTCTTTCTCTAGATTAGGGTCTGTTAGGTTTTCTTGAATTTAAAATTGGGGTTTTTAAATTTAAGTATTACGCCTGTACAACTTCTTTTTAAAGCCTCGGAGATAAAAGTTATGTTTGATAGACAGATCTCGACTTCATATCAGCTGTTTGTTCATATCATCAGCGGACTTCATACCAACATGAGTCAAACATTGGCTCTCTGCTCATACTATTAGTCGACTATATACTGATATGAACCCAATATTGGTGGTATGTTCATATAACCAGTCAACTTCAGTCTGAGATGTAATCGAGATTGACTCTCTGCTTATGTTAACATCCAACTGGAGCTAGATATGAACCTGATATCGCTGGTATGTTCATATAATCAGCCAACTTCAATATGAGATGTAACTGATATCGGCTCTCTATCTGCAAATTGAAACCTAAGCGGCAGTTAAACGATATCAGTTTTCTTAACATACTAATGGACAATCCTTAATCGGCCCCATGTATAAGCACTAATCACAAGGGTTTAACTTTAACAATTCAACGACCTACCCTTAACTGTCCATATATAATTATATACTCCCTTTGTCCCATTAATTCATGTCTAGTTTGGCTTTTAATAGTCAAATGCATCAATGTTTAATTAATAATATCTTTATTAATGTGTGTAAGAAAATTACGAAAACATAATATTGTAAAATTATATGCTATGATGAATCAAACAAAATATAACATGATAATAATTATACATACATGATAGCAGAATTTAATGGTTGAACATGGCTCAAATTGACTTTCAAAAGTCAAATCAAGCAAGAATTAATGGGACTGGGGGAGTGTATAAACACTTAATAATTAGGATTTGACATTAACAAACCGAAGGTGAACCCTTAATCGACCCTATATAAATAGTGATAAATAGGGTTTGAGTTTAAGTAATCAACTGTCAACCGTTAGTCACCCCTATATGTATAAACACAAATAATTTGGGTTTGAATTTAACAAATAAATTGTCAAATCTTAATTGTCGTGTGTATATATATGTCCATGTGTGCGTATTTTTATAAAAATAATTGTCACTAGGACGAGGGTACATAGGGTTCTCATTCATTTCCTATTAAGCTCAATCACGATGTGCGATTACAATATATAATATGGGATAATCTCATTTACACTGAGGCGCTAGCTAAATACTACGATTATAATCTAAGGCCACAGTGGCTAAAACAAAGAGATACAGAAAGGCACTAATCGATATTACAAGACTAAGTAAAGGACGATGTGGCAACGAGAAGAGCACACCAAGGAGAAGTGGTTGTCACTATGTTGCCATAGTGTAACCACACTATTATCGACCTGAAACTACCATCATAACCAATCATAGTGAAGTATCAAATGAAAAGCACACAGAATGATCCATCCACACTCCTGATCAAACATCTATGGCAATAAAAACAAAATAAATGAAGCTCCCCAACTAAAGATCTGATTCGTCACAATTTCACCTGGTAATACCACTTGCCTAAACTAGACTAAAACCAGTCATTTTAATTGTTTAATATTTTTCATCAGTGTATGGAAATCACATATAATTCGTAGAAATATTTCCAACTTGACCCCAAAATACAGAGAAGACCAATTAAATAAAATTAACAATATAATTGGCTTGAATATCCTAATGGACCGCAATCTACACATCTGATTTAAATCCTCGAAAAAACAGTATTGCCAAAAATTGATTGTTTTAACAAATTTGACTAGGATTTCTCCCTTTTTACTGGATATCGAATCCGAAGTCAATCAAATTTTACAAGACTATGATTTTTCAGAAAAACAAGCTTGGACAAAGACAATTCCTAATCCATACTTAAATTTTTTAAAAAAAACTATTTTAAATAACGCACATTTTAAAACTGGAAAATGTAAAAAATTGAAAAAAAAAGAGAAATTTTTATGAAATAACAAAATAACATAATTAAGAGCATCTCACTCAGGAAAAAAAATAAATATAAAAAAGTAGAAAGAATTACCTTATCTCTCCGAAAAATAGGAAAACCAGTAAGTTCCCATAAATCTTCAGTCAACCAGATCTAAAACAATTCATATCCTTATTTCCTGACTTTCATGTAGAGTCACACCATTAAAAAACCAAAAAATCCCTACTTTAGCCGTCGCAACTTTTACTCGGAAGAGTTTCTAAGAGCATCTCCAATGCATAAAGAGTTTTCCTTATTTAACGGGTACAAATGGTAGAATCTGATTGGAACATTGATTCACCTTCAGTCTGACGTAATATTAAATGTTTCGACTGTGGGTCTCGTTTGAAATCATTCTCCAATCCAAACTTCAAATGAATAATTATTACGTGACGTGAATATGCTACAAACTCCCAATTCCAATTATTATGTGACGTGTATATATATAAGAGTCCGTCTCTTGAAAGATGGTCTTTCCATAAGTTATGGAAAGACCAAGGTTTAAAGTGTAAATTAGAAGAAATGGAGATAAAATTTTCGGGTTTCATGAACCGGGTTATAAATTTTATAACTACTACATGTTGTATACTAAAAGTTTAATATTGCAACTAAGACCTTTTACCTTTTATTATTCTAGTTAAACCCCGTCTTTCCATAAGCCTATGGAAAGACCGTCTTTCCCAAGACTTTGCCTATATATAATATTGAAATTGAATTTTAATATTATATTTGATCTCAACAAATATAATATTCATACAATTAATTATATTTTGGATGCATCTAATTATTTTTACAAGAGTAATGATGGAGAATAAATAATTATATTGGTTCAATAAAAGGCAAAGTCTTGGGAAAGACGGTCTTTCCATATGCTTATGGAAAGACGGGGTTTGATTAGAATAATAAAAGGTAAAAGGTCTTAGTTGCAATATTAAAGTTTTAGTATGAAACATGTAGTAGTTATAAAATTTATAACCCGGTTCATGCAACCCAAAAATTTTATCTTAATTTCTTTTAATTTACACTTTAAACCTTGGTTTTTCCATAACTTATGGAAAGACCGTCTTTCAAGAGACGGACTCTCAATAAAATAGTTTATATGAACTCGAGTATAACATTAATCGGCACTAACTTATTTTTAGTTCATGTTTAAAATAAAATTGATTTTATTCTAGAAATTAATTTGTTATTCTCATTAAATTAACTAATTATTAAATAGACAATGAGTTAAGAAACTTTCTAATTTATGTCTCAATTTTACTTGTATGGAGAAAGAGTAAAAAACAAAAATTAATTGAAATTAATTTTTATTTTTGCCAATCTATAATATATGCATCATTATTATTTATATATTATTAAATATAAATGAATATATTTAGCACTTAACATGTGGATTTTCATTATTATTAAAATACATCATTAAATTATTTTATAACCTATAAATTCATAGTTACTTTTTAGAATTTGAAAAAAAAATTGAATTCTAATGTTAATAGACTAAGTGGTAATATATAAGTGGTAATATATATATAAATGCATAATTTCAAAAGGTAAATAATATTTGATAAATTCAATCTCACATGTGTATATCTTTTTGTGGTTTATTCTATATATTTATGATTTATAGATGATTAATTTTACTTTTTGGAAGTTATTTGTACTGTAAAAGTAGATTTACAATTTTTTAATGAGTTTTATCAGGTTGAATCATTTGTTTAAAAATAATGTGGTTATGGAATTTTTGGTTGTTGTGTGTATATATATTTGCAATTTATTCTAATGGAACGTGCAATAATTTTTTTAATACAAAGATTTACCGTCATGTATAATTTTTTTTAACCGTATGCTGATTTGGCAAATAGCGAGCCTCAGATTGATAGTCTGAGTACAGAAGGTCACATCGACAATGTCAATTGAATTTTCATCCACGTCATTGCGACTCCTTTATTTGACCCTTGGATTGGAGAGTAAATTTAGGTTTGAGAGTCCATTACTCTTACGTGGCAAGAGAAGTTTACCGTATTGAATCTCACATTGGAGATGCTCTAAGTTGCGAATCAAACCTTAACTAAGGTTTGACTCGGACCAAGTTGAGTGAGTCCGTACCGAGTTGACCGAGTTGACCAAGTTGACCAAGTTGACCAAGTTTTGGACAATTAGACCTTGACTCGGGCTTGGCTCTTTATCGTGGGTTGGGATGCTAATGTGACATCGCCAATGTGGCTCTTCACCATGACGCCATTGTGAAACTGCTAGGACATCACCGTGACATCACTGTGAACCTTGAGCCATTGAATTTGCTGGATCTTAATCGATTCAACCATAAAACTCATACCCAAAAGCCAAAACCATTGGATCTTGACACAGAATGCCAGATCTTGACTCAAGACCCGAGAGCCTTCAAACCACCGCGGCCTTGTCTCCAGCCTTTTGTGGAATTTTATTCAAGTCTGTCAAGTGCGCAGTGGTATCTGTTAGACTTAGCAAAAACAAGAACAAAACAATGATTTTGGTGTTGCTAAAACGTTGCTACTTTTCTGCTTTATGATCTGCCATTTATACAAAATGAATGAGCAACTAGAAAGCTAAAAAATCTCCTATCTATAAGGTATCACCATCCCACGTTCACCTCCCACAAATCCAACTACTCTACTTTTCTAAAAACAGAAAAAGAACAAGTCAAGGTGCATACCTTGTGTTTTCCTACTAAAATAACAAAATCCTAAGTGGCACAGGATTACTCAAAAACAACAAATCACCCCCTAATCCTGAAGCCCGTTTGAAACTTCCATGACACCGAGCTTTAGTCGAATTTCCAAGAACTTGACACGCCCCAATGCCTTGGTCAGAATGTCTGCAAGCTGGCCGTTGGTTCCAATGTGTTCAACTTCCACCTTGCCCTCCTCGATGCATTCACGGAGAAAATGAAACCGAGTATCAATGTGTTTACTTCGCTCGTGATGCACCGGATTTCTGCTTAGCTCAATTGCGGACTTGTTGTCCACATGCAGCTTCACCATCGTAGGAGGTATGCCAATCAGTTCCCCGAGAAGCCGACTCAGCCACACTCCTTGACAAGCTGCCGTTGCCGCAGCAATATACTCCGCCTCACAAGATGAGAGAGCGACGACCTTCTGTTTCTGTGACGTCCACGTGATGATGCTTGAGTCGAGGAAGAACGTGACGCCGGTCGTGCTTTTCCGATCATCAATGTCTCCGGCGAGATCGCTGTCGCTGTACCCAGTTAGTACAGGATCTGCCGCCGTGCCCTTCTTGTAGCAGCATCCGTAAACAGCTGTCCCGCTGACGTAGTGCAGAATCTGCTTCACCGCAGCCCAGTGCGATGTCGTTGGAGCTTCCATGTACCTGCTCACAATGTCGACGGCGTGTGTGATGTCCGGCCTGGTGTTGCAGAGGTAGCGAAGACTCCCGACAATGCTCCGATAACGTGTAGCGTCAACTGCATCATTAACTCTGGCCTTGCTTAGCTTCAACCGATTCTCCATCGGAGTGTGACAAGCATTGCATCCTGCCATTCCTGCTGCATCCAGGATTTTTTTGGTGTATGCTCTTTGGCAAATCGTAATCATGCCAGCATCCTGCTTAACCTCGAATCCGAGATAGTAGCTTAACAATCCGAGATCGCTCATGTCGAACAAGCGATGCATCTGTTCCTTGAACGCTGAAATGTCCTTCTCTTTCGTGCCGGTGATGATAAGATCATCGACGTAGACGCCGACTATCAGCATCTCCTTGTCAACGTCCCTCCTGTAAACCGCGTGCTCAAGAGGGATCCGTTCGAACCCGAGCGACACGAGAGACGCATCCAGCTTTGCGTTCCAGGCTCTAGGCGCCTGTCTGAGGCCGTACAAAGCTTTGTGCAAGCGTAACACCTTGTCCTCGTTGCCGACGCTGGCGTAGCCCGGCGGTTGTTGCACGTAGACCTCCTCCGCAAGATCGCCGTTCAGAAATGCCGACTTGACGTCCATGTGATGCACCTTCCATCCAAAGTGAGCGGCGAGAGCTAGCAGCAACCGTACAGTCTCCATCCGTGCCACTGGCGCAAAAACCTCATCGAAATCCACCCCCTGCCTCTGAGCGTAACCTTTAGCGACGAGGCGTGCTTTATGCTTGATCACATGGCCGTCTGGGTTTTTTTTCACCCTAAAAACCCACTTTAATCCTATTGCTCGATGGCCTTTTGGAAGTGTGGCGAATTCCCAAGTTCCATTGCTTCGGATGGATGCCAATTCGTCGTCCATGGCGCATTTCCAGCAAGTTTTCGACAATGCAGTATCGATACTTGCGGGCTCCTCTGCTGCGACTAGGCACAACTCGTCTGTGACAATTTCTGCTGCCATGACAAAGTCCGTGTACAGCGTGTTTGGCTGAACTATGCCGTCTCGTGCTCGTGTGGTCATCGGATGCTGTGGTTGCGGCAGTATAGGATTCTGTCCCGCAGGTGCGATGTTGATGCTTGCTGGTGGTGAAATTGGCGTGCCTCCGTGCACAGTGGAGGTCGGTGTCGATGCAGGCGTTACAGGTTCTGCTGCGGCGGCAGAACTTTGCCCCACTTCTCTTACCATGGTTTCACTTCCGCAGGTGGAGTTGTTGGCGCCCGTGTCGAGGACCCATGTGTCATCGCGGCGTGATTCCGTTGTGAGGAAAATGTGCTCCTCCACCAGTTCCACCTGTACTTGATCGCCGTTCACCATCTTCGTTGGTGCGTTCACTCGTGCCGTTAACGGAGGTGCCTCCGTGACGGTCGCCATAAGAAGTGATGGTCCGTCGTCGTCGCTGATCATGCAGGTACGTGCAAAGAGTGCAGCCAGCTCCTCCTCTCCGGTCTGAGCAAGATGAGCCTGTCCTCGCTGTTGCTGCTGACCCTTTCATTCCTGTCGCGGCTCCGTGCAATCCCTCGAAAAATGGCCTGCATATTTGTTGCAATTGTAACATTTCACCCTGGCCTTCGTTCCGTTCCCGGGGCTAGCTCCAGACCCTTGGTCGCGCTGCTTTCCTCGAGCAATCCACTCCTGCTCCGTGAGTAGGATCTGCCTGCTCGCGCCAGCCGTGACGTTGTTGCCGCAGCGCTCGGAGGCTGACCGAAGGCGTCCGATCAGCTCTTCGACGGACATCCCATTCAGATCGAGCAGCGTCTCGATCGAGCAAGCGATCTACGCATACTGGCTCGGGACCTCTCAGAGGAATTTCTGCACGACCTTGATCTCCTCGACGCCGTCACCGAAGGATCGGAGGTTGTTGACGATCCCAGTGATGCGCAGCCCAAACACGTCGAGTGATTCGCCGTCTTTGAACGTGATCACCTCAAACTCTTTGCGAAGCCGTTGTGCCGTTGCTTCGCAAGCACGATCCACCCCCATCCGCATGAGTCTCACTGCCTCCCAAGCCTCGTGAGCCGTCTCCTTGTTCGCGAGGATCGGCACCATCTCTGGTGGCACCGCACGAAGTAGTGCAGCGAGCGCCGCCATGTCCTCTCGATCGCTTGGCTCGCCTTCACCAGACATGGCCTCCCAAAGACCTTGCGCGCACAGATTGATCTTCATCACTTTCGCCCAATCGATGTAGTTTGTCGCCGTCAAAGTAGGGTAGACGATGTTGCTGCCGAAATTTGTGTGCACGATACGCTCGTGAACGACGACCTCGTTGTCATTCCTCCATGCCCGGCTTCGTCCCCGACTGCGTCCTCGAGCCCGTGGCGGTGAACCTGCGGTGTCGTCGTTCCTTGCTCCGCTGGACATGGTCACCAAAATCGTTATTTGGCTCTGATACCAAATGTTAGACTTAGCAAAAACAAGAACAAAACAATGATTTTGGTGTTGCTAAAACGTTGCAACTTTTCTGCTTTATGATCTGCCATTTAGCTCGTTGAGTGTGCAGTGGCACATAGACTTTGGAGTGCTAGTATTTAGCAGCGTGACAACTCCGACACTTAGCTCAGTCGCACTCAGCCGTGACCGGGACTTTTGCCTTTGCAATCCCACCTCCGTGAACATGGATCTCTGAGGAAGGAAGTAATTGTGGGTAGGGGTGTTGGGGACGCTGGGAATGAGGTTGTTGGGCAGGGGCGCCAGAGGTGGTGGCTTGCGGCAACGACCCTCCCAAAAGCTAGGGTTTTGGTGTTTAGAAGAAAAATGAATAGAGTGTGTGTGAGTTGAGAGGAGGTCTCCTATTCCAAGGTCATATATATGAACACTAATAATGAATTTAAGAAATCAATGGTCAATCCTTAATCCTTTGTATAATATATATGAACAGTAACTAGGGTTTGACTTTAATAAATTAACGATCAATCATTAATCATTCGTATAATATTTATATAGAAACACTAATAAGTAGGGTTTAACTTTAACAAATCAATTTTCAACTTCTAACACTAACAACTAGGGTGTGGATTTAACAAATCAATTATCAGTCATTTATCGGTCCTATATTAATCTATATACAATTAATTATATATATATATATATATATATGTATGTCTATATATATATATAACTAATAATTATGGTTTGATTTAAACTTCACAAAAGTCCTTGATATTTCAACCTAATCTTGTGATATTTTTTCAGAAGCCTTTTTTAAAACTAAAATCACGTGTTTTAAACTCAAATTTGGATCTTTTATTGTAAATCTTGTCTTTTCTTGTTAAAATTTTGAGACTTTATACATGTTGACAGTAGTTAGTGATGCTTTATTATCTTAAATTTTAAGTTATAATTTATCCTTCCATAATGATTGATGTATTAGTTTTTCAGCACATCCTTTTAAAAATTGATATTGATATTTCTTTTTTTTCTAGAATATTATATTTTTATATAGTGTATCCTTGATATTTCAGTTGCGTGAAATGATTTTTAAATTTTTAGTACTGATGTTTTTTTTAATATTAGTGTCACATTTTGTTGTACACCTTGATGTTTTGAAATTAATTTGTTTTTTTTATTTGATGTTTTAATATTATAATTTGATTATTTTCCCTAGTGTTTCTATTAGATGTTCAATTGTTATTAATTAATTTTTTTTGGAATATTAAATTTTTATCTAATGTGTCCTTCATATTTCAATAGTATGAAATAATTTTTTTATTTTATTTCTAGTACTGATGTTTTTTTTTAATATCAGTATCACATTTTGTTACACACTTTGATGTTTTAAAATTCATGTGTGTTTTTATTTGATGTTTTTATATTAAAATTTGATGTGTTTTTCCATGTATATATGAGATGTTCATCTTTTTTTATGTAATGTTTGCTTTATGATTACATTTGATGTTTAATTATTTAAATTTGATGTGAATTTTAATGTTTTAATTTGATGATTCATTATTTTAGTTTGATATGCATTTTTCAAGTTTTTTATTTGATGTTAAACTATTTCAATTTTAATTTATTAGTTTTTTTGTTTTTATTTGATATTTAACTATTTTATTTAATTTGTATATTAATTTTCCCTTTAATGTTTAGAATAATTAATTTAATGTTTATCAAATTTAAATTGATCTTAAATTTTTGTTTGACTGAAAAATAATAGGCCCTAATTAAAAAAAAACAACATGCCCAACTATAATAGGCCCAAAATAATCGACAATTGGCCATTCGTAAGCACGTCAAACGGATCGGGTCACCCGTTGGATAACCGTTATCCATATGCTATTTTCACTTATTGGATAAGACTTATTGGATAATGACTCATTGAGTTAATGGATATAATTGAGTTGTAGTTATTGGGTTTAGTTGGGTTGGATAATAAATTACCCGTTGGATAATTTTGGGTGGGTTGAGTTGGGTTGGGTAATGGGTGAACCGTGGATAATTTTATATCACAAGATAACTAAATTTTCACAAGTTTGATTACGAATGATTAATTTTTCCCTAATATATAATCATTTATTATATTATGTAACATAATATCATGTACAATATATTATAGAGTGCGTCTCTTGAAAGACGGTCTTTCCATAAGTCATGGAAAGACCAAGGTTTAAAGTGTAAATTAGAAGAAATGAAGATAAAATTTTTGGGTTGCATGAACTGGGTTATAAATTTTATAACTACTATATCTTGCATGCTAAATTTTTAATGTTGCAACTAAGACCTTTTACCTTTTATTATTCGAATTAAACCCCGTCTTTCCATAAGCATATGGAAAGACCGTCTTTCCCAAGACTTTCCCAATATTATATTATATTTAATAAAAAAATATATAATATGTTGGCTTTGTAAACTCGACGAAATTAACAAACAATATTAGTTGGGATCGAGCTTGAGCTCAAATACTGTACGAGCTCGAATATTGTACGAACTCGAATACTGTACGATATTGAGCTCGAATACTGTACGAGATTGAGCTCGAATACTGTACGATCTCGAATACTGGACGAGATTGAACTCGGATATTGTACGAACTCGAATATTGTACGAGATTGAGCTCGAATACTATAGGAGCTCGAATATTGAATGAGATTGAACTCGAATATTGTATGAACTCGAATACTGTACGAGATTGAGTGAAAATTTTGTACGAACTTTATATTGTACGAGATTGAATTCAAATAATGTACGAGCTCGAATACTGTATGAACTTGAATATTGTACGAGATTGAACTCGAATAATTTTTGAATTATAATTTGTATAATTTGTGAATTATATTGAATATTTATGTTAAATATTACACATGCATTTAATTGGGTAATTTTGGATACTTATTAGGTATTTGTTAGGTTCCCATTGAGTTAACATAATATGGGACCCATTGAGATCAAAATTTCCCATTAACATAATTATTCTCATCCCGCCAAATCCCAAAAACAAATGAGTATTTAATGTCTGATCTCATTGGATAATGACAACTTGTAACCCAAATCAGAAGAAAATATTGAAAGATAACTTATTTGGTTAGTTACATAATGACTTATTGGATAATATATTTTAACTCATTGGGTCATATGAGTTATCTCATGAATTACCCAATGGGTTATCCATTTAATGACCCAACCCATTTATGATCCAACTCATTATGACCCATTAATAAATGGGTTAATTGGATAAAGATCCATTCGATAATGAGTTAATTGGGTTTGGATAATGGGTTGATCCAATTAACTCATTTGACATGCCTTTTTGACTCAGAGTCATCACATCTAAACCTGGCTAAATTTTAGAGTCATCGCATCTAAACCCGAACGGTTGGCCTCATTTCTTCTGGTGATCATAGTCACCAGAAAATCCAAATCTTCACTGCGAGAAATGAGGTCGATCGTTCGCCTTGAAAACCTCAAGAATCAAAGCCAAAAATTCATCGGGAAAAACACAATTCCACCCAAATAATCAAAGATCTTCAAAAATTGGTATTGCATGAGAACTACAAATTTAGAATAGCAGAAACTTACGGTGACATCACGAGGAAAGCGACAAAGATCTTCGAAATTGAATTCCAGAAACCTACACCGATATCAAGAAGAAAGCGACGAATAACTTCGAGAGTAAGGTTTCAAGCAAACCCTACTACGTGATTCAGACCTTCGATTGGTAGGGTTCGAGGGTCACCGATTGATTTAGACTCCGTCTCTACAAACTTGATGGAGGTGAATTCAGACTCTATCTCTCTTTCCCAGTAGGGTTTCATCGTTGCAAGGAAGAGTGCAATAGGCATAGCCCTTGTCGTGGAAACACGGGGGTTTAGCAGGGTAAGGAGGCCGGTGACGAGGTTTTCTATTTTTATAGAATTTGCAGATCGGTCCCTGATGTTCTACTTGCCTTTAAAAATAAGACCCCCGAGTAGAAGTATTTATAAATTACTCCCGAATTTAAAACATCCCATCTTATGTTTATCTTAATATACAATTTACTCCCGGTCTTACCATGAGATGGTCTCATTTTAATTTGATATATTTTTCTTGAGTCCGTCTCTGGAAAGACGGTCTTTCTATAAGTTATGGAAAGACCAAGGTTTAAAGTGTAAATTAGAAGAAATGAAGATAAAATTTTCGGGTTGCATGAACCTAGTTATAAATTTTATAACTACTACATATTGCATACTAAAATTTTAATATTACAACTAAGACATTTTACCTTTTATTATTCTAGTTATACCCCATCTTTCCATAAGCATATGTAAAGACCGTCTTTTCCAAGACTTTGTGTGACAATAGAAAGTTTGGAAGATGATTAGTCTTTTGTAATTAGTCTTTTGTAAGTTTGGAAGATATTTAGTCTTTTGTAATTAGTCTTTTGTAAGTTTGGAAGATGATTAGTCTTTTGTAAGTTTGGATGATGATTAGTCTTTTGTAATTAGTCTTTTGTAAGTTTGGAAGATGATTAGTATTTTGTATAGGGCCTCACTTGTACTATATATAGCCATGTAAATCCTAATACAATTGCAAGAAGAAATTCATTTGATATGGTATCAGAGCATTGACCGATTCTGAGACATTTTCTCGCAGTACCTTGGCTGCTCTTTTCTCCCTCAAATTTCTTCCTAATTTGCTCAGCATAATTCCCAGTACCTTGGCATCAGCGACACTAAATTTCCTTTCTTCCTACTAAATTTGCTGTTTCTCCCTCAAATTTCTTCCTAATTGCTCAGCCCTGAATTTATGTTTCTACCAGCAACTTGTACCTTCCAAATTTCTTCCTAAATATCTTCCTAATTCGCAGTACCTTGGCATCGGCGATCGACTTTAGAATTCAGATTTTTTTTCTTTTTTTCTTTCTTTTATTGTTTCATCATGGCTGAAAACAAGAATTCAGATCGGCTTTCTCTCAACACCATGATCCATCTTCTCAACACGAAGTTGGATGCTACGACATATTTGCAATGGAAGCAACAGGTGCAATATGTGTTCCGACCGCAGGGTCTGTTTTGCCACCTTGATGGCTCTTCTCCATGTCCGGAATTTCCGGTGATGCAGACAACGGAATTCTCCTCCTCCACTCCACCGGATAATGATGCTCTCCTCAGGGTCAAGGAGGCTTTTGATCAGGCTAAGCGCACTTTTGATGATTGGGTTGCTGATGATCAACGAGTTTGTAGTGTACTTTACTCCTCTCTCTCTCTTCCGATGCTAAGAATGAGATCTCTCAATGCACCACCGCGAAGGATATGTGGGATTCTTTCGCCACCGCCTATCAATATAGCACTGCGATTGCAGCGTTCAGCCTCCGTCAACAGGCTTCTGTGATTCGCAAAACTGGTACGGTCCATGATCTCCATCTCTCTTTCATGAAAATCATTGATCAATTATCTGTTATGGGTGATCCTGCTACCAATCGTGAGAAGATATTGTGGTTTCTTACTGCTTTGGGTCCTATATTTAAAAATTTTAGTGCTCCTATTGCTGCCCGTGATCCCCTTCCTGCTTATATGGATGTTGTTGATGAAACGAAGGGGTATGAAGCTTTTGTGCTTAGTATAGAGAAAACCCCATTGCCAAGTGTTCAGGGACACATAAATTCAGGGCCGGTGGTTTTTATGGCCTCTGAACAGACGCAGCAGGTCGCTGGTACTGACCAGCAGCCCACAGGAGGTGGTGCGTGGTCTCACGCGCCGCAGGAACCCGCGAGTGGTGGTGGTGCGTGGGCCCCACGCGTGGCCGGGAATGGCCGCTCCGGTGGTCGGCGAGGTGGTCGTGGCTTCTGGAGGTCCTCTGGTCGTGGTCCCTGGTCCAGGACTTCTGCAAATGGCTCTCCGATTCAGTGCTTTACCTGTGAGGGTTTCGGGCATATTTCCAGTCAGTGCCCTTTGAACTATCCTCGTCCTATGACTCCGGCTCCTCTGCCTCATGTCCAGCTGCAGTACCCATCTTTTTGTGGTTATGTTCCGCGGACTGTTTAGGCCCATCTTGTTCAGCAATATCAGCCGTATGCTCCTCCGATGCTTTAGGCTCCTCCAGCTCCACCTGGTTTTACGACACCTCTGTCTCATGCTCCTCAGTATTTGACCTATCCCACTCAGCCATCCATTGCTCCTGCTCCGAGTGTTGCTCAATCGGTTACTGCCTCTGATTGGTTTCTTGACACAGGTGCAACCAATCACATGAGCTCCTCTGTCTCAAACCTGTCGAGTGTCACTTCTTACAATGGTAACACTCTTGTCTCTGTTGGTAATGGTGCGTCTATTCCTATTTCTGGTATTGGTGATGCTAGAATTAGTCCCTCTTTGCATTTATCTGATGTACTGCTTGTGCCTGCCATTACTAAGAATCTGTTCTCGATTAGCAAGCTTACTCGTGATCTTTGTGCTGTTGTTACCTTTGATGATCGATCCTTTGTCATTTGGCACAAGGTCACCAAGGCAACTCTGGGGCGGGGACACATTGAGGATGGTCTCTATATGCTGGACCGTGGTGACGAAGCACTCGTTTCATTTGTGAAACATCAGAATAATAGAGCATCTTTTGAGATTTGGCATGCTCGATTAGGACATGTGTCCTCTAGTATTGTTTCTTTATTGAACAAGAATGGTTACTTATCTCTTACTTCTGTACTTCCTAAACCTGGTATTTGTGAGCCATGTGCTATGGCAAAGGGATAGAAGTTATCATTTGTTGAGAATCCTAAGCGTGCTGCTCATGTTCTAGATTTAATACACTGTGACTTATGGGATCCTTCTCCGGTTTTGTCTGGAACTGGTTTTGCATATTATGCGGTATTTGTGGATGATCACTCGCGATTTACCTGGTTTTATCCTCTTCGTCGTAAATTCGACTTCGTTGACATCTATTTTCAGTTTGAGGCATTCGTAGAGAATCAGTTTTCAACCCACATCAAAGTCTTTCAAAGCGACGGGGGCACTGAATTTGTCAACAACAGGTTACAATCACACTTTAGTACTCGGGGCATCCACCATCAGGTGTCTTGTCCATACACTCCGGAACAGAATGGTAGGGCTGAACGGAAGCATCGCCATATCACAGAGATGGGTCTATCTATGCTTCTGCATTCTCACATACCTCTCTCGCACTGGAATGACGCTTTTGGTGCTGCAGTTTTTACCATTAATCGTCTGCCAACTCCGGTTCTTGGTAACATATCTCCCTTTAAGGTTCTGTTTGGTCGGCCTCCTACGTACTCCAACTTTCATCCTTTTGGGTGTAGAGTTTTTCCTTATGTTCGACCCACTGCAGCCCACAAGCTTGCTCCTCGTAGCCTTCCATGAGTCTTTATTGGTTACAGTGCTCACTACAAAGGATTTCGATGCTTAAACACAGTTTCTGGACGCATTTACATGACTCGCCATGCTCGTTTTGATGAGTCTCACTTTCCCTTTGCTACTGGATCTTCAGAGGCTTAGTTCACCTCTCTTGATGTGTCGTCGTTTTTGGACCCTACCGATTCGGACCCATCAATCACCATCCCTGATCATGCTCCAGCTTCACAGGCATCTCCTTGTTCGGCTTGTTCTGAATCCTCACTTGAGGTAACAGCACTACCAGTTGTTCCAAATGAAGATGAAGTTGTTACACCACCTAGACCGTCTGTGTCTTTGAGCTCATCGCCAGCTTCTTCCAGTGGTTCGGCTGGGTCCTCCAGTCCCAGCTCTAGTTCCTCGGGCCATGTATCTCCGACTCCTCCAATGCCTCGTACTCATCCTATGACCACTCGTCTTCAGGATGGGACACGTGTTGCTTGGGATCTTGGACCTAATTTTGTGGCAACAGGGTTACTTGATGAGCTTCTAGATCAAAGAGAGCCACATAATTATCGTGCTGCTGTGAAGGATTCTAGGTGGATCGCTGCTATGGATGAGGAAATGGCTACTCTTCGCCATCAGCAGACATGGGACTTGGTGCCTTGTCCTCCGAACGTCAATGTTGTTGGCTCCAAGTGGATTTATCGGCTAAAGTATTATCAGGATGGATCTGTTGATCGCTATAAGGCTCGTCTGGTGGCCCAGGGATATTCTCAAATCCAGGTATCTGATTTTTATCATACATTCAGTTCGGTGATCAAGGCTGCCACTATTCGCACTGTACTTGCCATTGCCACTATGAGGAAGTGACCCCTCCATCAGTTGGATGTCAAGAATGCTTTCCTCAATGGTGTTCTTGACACTTCTGTTTTCATGGCTCAGCCGGCAGGTTACCAGGATCCTGATCGTCCTAATTATGTATGTCGCTTACGGAAAGCCATCTATGGTCTCAAGCAGGCACCCAGGGCATGGTTTGACTGGTTCAGTGCATTTGTTCGGCAACTCGGTTTTGTTGGTAGTCTATTAGATCCATCGCTGTTTGTGTTCTCTCGTGGCACTGTTGTTCTCTATCTTCTTGTCTATGTTGATGATATAATCCTCACAGGGAATAACAGTGTTGCTATTCGCCAGTTCATTGCCCGTGCTGATCGTGAGTTTTCGGTCAAGGATCTGGGTTTTCTGAGCTATTTCCTTGGCTTGGAGGTTACTCCTACCGCTACTGGTTTGTTTTTGGGACAGGCTAAGTATGCCAGAGATATCCTTCAGCGAGCTGGCATGTTGAAAGCTTCTTCGGTCTCTACACCGTTCTTGCCTTTGTCTCAACTTCACAGCAGTACGAGTGGACCATTTCACAATCCTAGGCTGTACCGTTCCCTTGTTGGCGCTCTCCAGTATCTTACCATTACTCGACCTGACTTGTCCTTTGCGGTCAATTCGGTCAGTCAGTTTCTTCAGGATCCGCGTGACAACCACTTTTTCGCTGTTACTCGAATACTCCGATATGTTTGTGGCACAATGCATTATGGATTAACCTTTGGGTTTGGAGGTGTTCCGGAGGTTCTTGCCTATTCAGATGCGGACTGGGCACATTGCCTGGAGACGCGTCGGTCCACTTACGGCTATGCGGTTTTTCTTGGTGGCAACTTGGTTTCTTGGAGTGCGAAGAAACAGCCTACTGTCTCCCGTTCGAGCTCGGAATCTGAGTATAGGGCTCTTGCTAACACAGCTTCGGAGGTTGTTTGGTTGTTACATATTCTCCGTGATCTTCAGTTTTCATTGCAGGGCTCGCCTGTGCTCCTTTGTGACAATAATAGTGCTATCTTTCTTGCTGAGAACCCTGTTGCTCACAAGAGAACTAAGCACATTGACATTGATTACCATTTTGTGCGGGAGTTGGTGACTGCTGGTAAACTTCGTGTTGGTCATGTCTCCACTTCCTTGCAGGTTGCGGATATTTTCACGAAGGGGCTTAATCGTATTTTGTTTGCCTTCTTCAGGTCCAAGCTTCGCGTCTCGGTTAATCCGACGCTCCGCTTGAGGGGGGGTGTGACAATAGAAAGTTTGGAAGATGATTAGTCTTTTGTAATTAGTCTTTTGTAAGTTTGGAAGATATTTAGTCTTTTGTATGTTTGGAAGATGATTAGTCTTTTGTAATTAGTCTTTTGTAAGTTTGGAAGATGATTAGTCTTTTGTATAGGGCCTCACTTGTACTATATATAGCCATGTAAATCCTAATACAATTGCAAGAAGAAATTCATTTGATACTTTGCCATTTTTCTTTTGATGTTTCAATAATTCTAATTTGATGTGTATGTAAGTAGTATTTTATTTATTGTTTAACTACTTTATTTTAATGTATGTAAGACCGGAAGACTGTCTTATGTTTACGACTTTGGAGAAGTTGGAAAAGCCTTAAAATCCTTCGGTTGATCATGAAAGGAAGGATTTTACAAAATACAAAGCAGTTGGAGGACTCGGATAAGTCAGAGAGTTGTTGAAGTTGGATTCCAGTACTATATCAGAGAAGATGGCCACGGGAATCAGAGAAAGAGGTCGTGGGCTTCTTTTATCCACTGAGAAGATTTTATTCCATTTCCAGTAGTTTTTGCAATTCAGTCCTTCCATTTTCTTTCATTTTTGAGAAAAGACCCTGATGCTGAAGTTTATACATTTAATCCCCAAATTTTAGAATTTCTTGGTTTATGATTTCAGTATTTCTAATTACCCTCTTCTTAGCAATAGACAGTTTTGTAGGATACGAACTCTTGGGACTGTTATAAATAAAAAATTAAATTAAAACTCACCAAAGGTGAGAGGGAAATTTAGTAGGCTCCCAAAACCATAAAAAGATGAAAATAGATAATCACAATGTCTAATAAGACTGTACATCGTGGGAAGACGTGGTAATCTATTTGATTATAGAATCATAATACTAAGTTCCATTCTTTTTACTTCCACAACCCCTGTGATAGTAAAAAGAATGGCCAGTCCCTCTAGTCGAGGCGTAGAATGACATACCACTTTTTTGCCTCCACCCCAAGTGTTAGCAAAAGAGGTGGCCTCCCGTCCTAGCCCCTTGCACCTTACTTCCCCGTACATAAGGTACTCCTCTTTCAGTATGGATATGCCCAATGGTGCGCCTCCACTCTTTGCTTGTCACAACCTTCACACAGTCTTCAAGTGTTAAGTTTAACTCCAGTCTCTGCTTGTCATAGCCTTCACAGCCTTCAAGTGTTAAGTTCAGCTTCTTCCATGGGATGACTTTGAACCTCATATCTTGCAATTCAACTGAATGTTTGAGCCTACTTCTTCAGACCCGCTCCTATCTCCAACTCCAGCAGCAGTACCTGAAAATAAACAATGGAAAAAGCAATACCCAAAGTCCAACTCTAGCAGCTGTACTTGAATATAAACAATCAAAAAAGTAGTACCCAAAGTCAAACTACAGATGCCTAATATAAGGTAATGAAGCAACATCTAGCTTTATGAGTCCCTGAACATGTTTTGGCAAAGTGTTAAGTTAAAATGTTAAAATGTTGCCATTTTGGAAAGAGCATCAACCACACTATTTTCCTCTTTGAAGACATGAGATAATAAACATTGAACCCGCTGCATCAGTGCCCATATATTTATGATTTCCAAAGCTAATTTCCAAGGAATTTTATATTCCTTTCTTATCATTTTTACTAGAATGAGTGAGTCACATTCTACCTGTATATTAGTAAAGCCATGTTGCAAGGCTAGCTATAAGACAAATTGTAGTGCCTTGATCTCGGCCATAAGGCTTGTGCCTTGCCCATGATGCTTAGCAGCTGCTAACTTTAAGGAACCTTGGGCATCCCTGATAAATATGCCAGCACATGTTTCACCATTTCTTAGAGCACAACCATCTAAATTTAGTTTCAGATGCGTAGGAAGTTGCCAGGACACAAAAACTTTGTTTCCCTTTTTCCTAGCAGTTGTAGGATGAAAAAATGAGATAGGTATTCCGAGTATTAGTGGAAAACTTAAATTTCAATTAGTGAACTTTGAAGATATCCTGAATCTGATTAATCAATTTTGGATAATCAACACTGTGTTTGGCTTGATTGAATTATATAGAAACTTGTTCCTTGAACACCAAACAAACCAGACAAAAATACATGGAAGGATTCTAATCAATTTCGGCAGTCTGTCATTAGAGTGCTTAAATTTCCAGTAAAATAAGAACCTATCCCACATTGTATTAAAACTCAGCTCTTGCAGGTTAAAGAAACTGTGAATCTTATGATATAATGATTTAATTGTTGAACAATCATCAAAAGTATAATGGATTGTATCAAAGTCATTATGACAGAATGTGCATTTTGATGGTAAATGAAACAAAAAGCCCTCAAGCACATCAGGCATAGCCAACAATCTTTTCAACAATTTCCAGATAAATACACTAATTTTCCTTTGCAACAGTGTTGTCCACATATATTTGAAAGATGGAATCACAATTCTTTTTTCTTTGATCAGTTCATATGCAAACCTGACAGGGAATATTCCATGTTCTTCTGGCTTCCAGATAAGAGTATCATGGTACTCTAAATGGTTCAAGATACTGGTTTATAGTTTAGATAAATCTGAGGAAGGTAACCCGCCGTGAATATTTTTCATGAAACTGGCATTATCAGAGAAAAAATCTTTTATGGATGCTTCTTCATGAGGGAGAGGTTCAAGAAGCATCCATTAAACTGGATAAGAACAGTGATCATATGCAGGGGCATAGCAAGCAAAACATGTTTTATCAAAATTATTTTTCCTACTTGATTTAGGGATTTGTTTTGCCATGAGTTTAGTTTTGTAGAAATTGAATCTCGGAGACTTTGGAAATATATATTTATATTCCTTCCTAGATAGATAGGGCACCCTAAATATTTAAAGGGAAAATATCCCTCTGTCCTACTAGTCTCAGCTTGGATAATTCTTTTAACCCTAGGAGTAGCATGTTTGGACATGATGAAGGAGGATTTTTTGAAGTTGACCTTCTACCCAGTGGCATTTTCAAATGTTTTTAAAAATCCAATCAAAGTTTTCATGCCACTTTTTGAGTATTTCAGGAAAATTGCAGTATCATCTGGAGATGACCGATTTGTAACTATAAGCATTGATTGAGGCTATTTATAATATTCCATATTTGAATATTGGAATAAGAAGTTGAGGTTCCTTGTGAAAGTCTCTACCATCAATATAAAAAGATAGGGAGAAAGGAGGTCTCCTTGTTTGAGCCCCCTTGTAGTTTGGAAGAAACATTTAGGACTGCCATTAATCAGTATAGAGGAGAAAGCATCTTTGAGGTTTCCCATTATAATATTAACCATCTTTTCAGTGAACCCCATTGTTAAGAGAATTTTAGATAGAAATAGCCAAGACACTCTGTCAAAAGCTTTCATCATATGAATCTTGAATATGATATTAGATCCCCTTGTTTTTTAATTTAGAAAGTTAGTGACTTCTTGCATGAGCAAGACATTGTTAGCTAACACTCTACCCTGAACAAAAGCTGATTCTTCAGGGGAAATGAGAGTTGGCATTAAGTGTTTTAGTCTTTGAGCAATCATTTTGGAGAAAATTTTATTTAAGAAGTTACACAAACTGATTGGTCAAAAGTCTTTGAAAGAAGAAGTGACTTCTTTTGTAGGAATCAGGACCATAAGAGTAGAAGAGATAGTTTTTGGGATTTTGTTACCATCCAGGAAGTCCCGAACTGCTTGCAAAAGGTTATTATTAATTATGTTACAACATATTTTGTAAAATTTTCCATTAAAGCCATCAGGGCCTAGAGCTGAATCACTTTCCATGGATGAGACTAAGTTAAAGAGCTCCTCCATGGTTACTGATTGGGTTAAGTTAAGATTCATATCTTCAGTGACCAGCTTTGGAAAATTTTCCAGCAAAACAGTTGTGTTAACACCAGAAGAATTATGATTATCATCTGTTAGCAGGTTAGAGAAGAAGAAGACAACGACATTACTGATATCTTCTTGTTCTTCTAACCAGTTTTCATTTGAGTCTCTGATTGAGGCAATTTGTTGCTTATGATTCTTGGGATTTACTGTGTTATGGAAAATGTTTGCATTAGCATCACCTTTTTTAGCTATTTTAATCTTGATTTTTGCTTCCGGTAGCTATCTTGGTGAGCTAAATCTAGGGTTAACTCTGCTTTAGCTCTGTTATGTGCAATTAAGTTTTCATCATTTTCCTTATTTTGCAAGTCCAGTTCAGTGTTTGAGAAATTATCTTCACAACTTTTAACCTTCTCAAAGATGTTCCCAAAAGTGTTTCTGTTCCATATTTTAAGTGCCATCTGAAGGTTTTTAAGTTTAAATTAAAAAATTTCCATTCCTTTAAGATGTATTCTGATTCCCTATGCTTGATTGACAATGTCCATGAAGGTTGGGTGTTTGATCCAGCAATTTAAAATTTTAAAATCCTTAGGGCCTGTAAACCTGTTAGCAGGTTTAATATGAGAGATCAGAGGTGAGTGGTCTGTATGTGTTCTAGCTAATACATGTATGTGAGATGATGGATAATCATTTAGCCAGTTGGAATCAGCAATTCCCATGTCCAATCTTTTCTATTAGGCCTTATTCTAGTCCAGGTAAACAAGTTAGTTACCTGAAGAAGGAAGAGTTGTGAAGTCTCTAGAGTGTAAGAATGAATTAATATCAGAAATTACATTGGGGTTAGGGATGGATTGGCCAATGTATTCATACTAATTTTCTATTACATTAAAATGTCCTATCAGAATAATAGGCAAATTTTTTAAAATGTAATAGCCATTCCCAAAATTTTCATTTTGCCTTTTGTGAATGTTTTGCATAAAAAAAGGCAATATGGCAAGATTTATTAATAGAGCTATGGGTAAGCCTTACTAGGATGAACTATTTATGAGTATGAAGGATATCTAAGCATACACTTTCATCCAAAAAGAGCCATATTTTACAGCCTTTAGTAGCAAAGGGATTTATAATATTAAGATCAAAGGCTGTTTTACCAATGTGTGTATTATCCTGAATGGGTTCAATTAGGGTTAGCAGAGATGTTTTATGTTTATTCCTTATATCCTTAACCCTGATCCCTGAGGCTATATTTCTAATTCCCCTGACATTCCAGCAACATAGGTTTGGATAAAAAAAATTAGTCTTTGGAAGATAAATTGGAATGGGTTATAACCGTTTTAAAGATGAGTAATCCTTTTTAGTGTATTTTCTGGGCTTGACAGTGGATGCTTCATCTGCGATGTTAGAATCTTTTATCAGTGTATTAAAATAGTTTTGAGAGATTATCATCTTAGAGAAAAAATTATCACGAAATTACTGAGGCTGAATGTTCATGTGTTCAGGTTCTAAATTATAACCCGAGTTGATGGATTCCACGTTAGATTTCAATCATCATTAAAAACCACTTTCTTTTTGTGTTTTCTATTTGAGGAGAGGAGTGGAGAAAAACCAGCATTAATTTCAATAAATTTCTCATATTGGTTATCCGTAAAAACTATATTATCATAAATGTGAGTTGCATCACTATTTCCTGTAGTTGTTAAGGTAGGGTCTTGAATAAAAAACCATATTAGGGAGTTCAGAGATTTGGATGTTCTTATTTCTGATTTCATGATTGTTCAAAGGCTTAGATAATTCTTTTACATTCAAATTTTCACTTTCATTAGGGGCTGCCAATCTCGGATTAGGTTCTGAGTTGCTTGGGGATACATTTTGATTGTTGTATTGATAGATTCCGGTGAAGGAGGATTAGGACTAGGAGAGTTAGTAAGACATTGAGAATGGGTTTGTGCATCTTCAGGAGAACTATTATTACTGTAATAGTTGTCAAGTGTTGGGGTATATGAGTCATGTAAATTAGCAGAGGTATTAGTTGACAGAGAATTCTCAGCATCAGGGTTGGGGCTTTCAATTACCTGAACCTCTCTAATAGAGGCTGTCCCTTGAGAACTTAACTTCTTACGCCTCCAAACTTCCTGCACTACAATGTTAGTAGCGTTTTTATGGATGGGAATCACCATCTTCTCTTTATAAGGAACCCCTGAACAGGAAGGGGTTTCATACCTACCTTCCTTTTTTACCCTGTCTTTCATTTTTCTTTGGTCTCCAAGGGGTAAAGTTATGCTGGATCGGCTCATACTTACAAAAATATTGTAACCAAGCTTTAAGCATTTTGAACAATATTCAAGAATGTTTTCATAATCCACAGGTTAGCAGAAACCAATTCCACGAAAACTAAGCCAGATTCTATGTAATCTAGGTTTAGTGATATCAAGTTCAACACATATTTTAGCCACACGAGGCCTGGTTCTATTTAGAGTGGCTTTATCTATTTTCACAGGTTGTCAATAATACTCCCTATTTCAATCATCACTTGAGTATCCAAGAATTGACTAGGTAAACCATAAAGACTAACCCAGATAGGCACAATAGGGCTTGATTCTGATTGAATAAGAGCCAAAGTTCCATATTTTATGGATCCAACTTGTATAATAGTCATCTGATAATGAGAATTTGATCAATACTTGACGATTGTCCACTAGATGGATGCTGGTGTGTCCCTAAAAGCTTGTTGTTTAGAAATCACGCTTCAGCTTGACTAGTTTCGGTCTGCTCCGTGAGAATTTCCCGATTAGCATTAGCCTCAATGGTTCTTCAAGGGGATTACAATCTACATCGGTAAAGTGGAGTCCTAATTCTCCTAAATGATCAATTCTACGATCTGGATTGAGTGGAGCTCTGGTGTTCTCTTAGTGAGCTAGTGTTTGCAATTAGAGGAGATTTAAGGTTGCAGTTTAAGGGTTGATATGGTTAGCAAGCAGAGTGGGAGATGCAGTGTGGGTAGTAACTATGTTAGCATAAGAATGAGTAGGAGCTCCTAGTGGCTCCACCATAGTGGCGGCGCCAATCGAGAAGCTGAGATGAGGATCGAGCAGTGGGTTCCCTGAAATTGCACATTTATTATCTTGGGACAATTATAAATGTTCCATCACTTCAAATAATTTTTGATATTATGATTAAAATTCCCTTAACATAAAAAAATGAAGTATTCTTGCATTACCGACCTTATTCAAGGCAACATAGGATACATCATATGCATTTAGTACAAACCAAATACATTGTATCAAAATAATTTTGATGTCATCTGTGATTTTAGAGTCTTTTATCAGTGCATTCAAACGTTTTTAAGAGATCATCATCTCAGAGATAAAATTATCACGAAATAACTAAGGTGAAATGTTTATGTGTTTAGGTTCTGAGTTATAACCTGAGTTGATGGATTCCACGTAGGATTTAATTAATCATTAAAAACCACTTTCTTTTTGTTTTTTCTATTTGAGGAGAGGAGTGGAGAAAAACCAGCATTAAGTTTAGTAAAGTTTTCATATTGGTTATCCATATCAACTATATTATCATAAATGTGAGTTGCATCACTATTTCCTATAGTTGTTAAGGTAGAGTTTTGATTAAAATAAAAGATTACGGAGTTCAGAGATTTGGATGGTTTTATTTCTTATTTCATGATTGTCGAAAGGCTTAGATAATTCTTTTTCATTCAAATTTTCACTTTCATTAGTGGCTGCCAATCTTGGATTAGGTTCTGAGTTGCTTGGGGATACAATTTGATTGTTGGATTGATAGATTCTGGTGAAGGAGGATTAGGACTAGGAGAGTTAGTAAGACAATGAGAATGGGTTTGGACATCTTCAAGAGGATTATTATTACTGTCATAGTTGTCAAGTAGTGGGGTGTATGAGTCATGTAAATTAACGGAGGTATTGGTTGACAGAGAATTCTCAGATATTCAAGAATTGTAACCAAGCTTTAAGCATTTAGAACAATATTCAAGAATGTTTTAATCTTCCACAGGTTGCTAGAAACCTATTCCAGAAAAACAGAGGCAGATTATATGTAATCTGGGTTTAGTGATATCGAGTTCAACACATATTTAAGCCACATAAGTTCTGGTTCTGTTTAGAGTGGCTTTATCTATTTTCACAGGTTGTCCAATAATACTCCCCATTCCCATCATCACTTGAGTATCAAAGAATTGAATAGGTAAACCATAAAGACCAACCAAGATAGGCACAATAAGGCAATCATTATTAGGGTTAAAATTTGATTCCCATTTTTTTATTCAGATTGAATTAGAGCCAAAGTTCTATATTTTATTAATCCAGCATGTATAATGGTCATCGGATAATGATAATTTTATCAATACCTGACGATTGTCCACTAGATGGATGCTAGTGTGTCCCTGAAAGCTTGCAGTTTTGAAATCACGCCAGAGCTTGGCTAGTTTTGGTCTGCTCCGTGAGAATTTCCCGACTAGCGTTAGCCTTAATGGTTCTTCAAGGACATCACAACCTGCATCGGTAAAGTGGAGTCCTAATTCTCCTAAATGGTCTATTCTACGATCTGGATTGAGTAGAGCTCTGGTGTTCTCTGAGTGAGCTAGGGTTTGCAATTAGGGGAGATTTAAGGTTGCGGTTTAAGGTTTGATATGGTTAGCAAGTAGAGTGGGAGATGCGGTGTTGGTAGTAACTATGTTAGCATAAGAATGAGGAGGAGCTCCTAGTGGCTCCACCACGGTGGCGGCGCCAATCGAGAAGCTGAGATTAGGATCACGTAGTGGTTTCCCTAAAATTGCACAAAGATTATGTTGGGACAATTATAAATGTTCCATCACTAGAAATCATTTTTGATACTTTGATAAAAATTCCATGAATTATTTTAACATAACAAAATGAAGTATTCTTGAATTAACGACCTTATTCAAGGCACCATAAGATACATCGTATGAATTTAGTACAAACCAAATACATTGTATCAAAATAATTTTGATGTCATATGTGATGTTAGAGTCCTTATTCAGTGCATAAAAACGCTTTTGAGAGATCATCATCTCAGAGATAAAATTATCACGAAATAACTGAGGTAGAATGTTTATGTGTTCAGGTTCTGAGCTATAACCTCAGTTGATGGAATCCGCAATTAGATTTAAATCATCATTAAAAACCACTTTCTTTTTTTGTTTTCTATTTGAGGAGAGGAGTGGAGAAAAACAAGCATTAATTTCAATAAAGTTCTCATATTGGTTATCCGTAACAACTATATTATCATAAATGTGAGTTGCATCACTATTTCCTGTAGTTGTTAAGGTAGAGTCTTGATTAAAAAAAAATCAGATTACGGAGTTCAGAGATTTGAATGGTTTTATTTCTGATTTCATAATTGTCCAAAGGCTTAGATAATTCTTTTTCATTCAAATTTTCACTTTCATTAGTGGCTGCCAATCTTGGATTAGGTTCTGAGTTGCTTGGGGATAAATTTTGATTGTTGGATTGATAGATTCCGGTGAAGGAGGATTAGGACAAGGAGAGTTAGTACGACAATGAGAATGGGTTTGGACATCTTCAGGAGGATTATTATTACTGTCATAGTTGTCAAGTGGTAGGGTGTATGAGTCATGTAAATCAATAGAGGTATTAGTTGACAGAAAATTCTCAAATATTCAAGTATTGTAACCAGGCTTTAAGCATTTAGAACAATATTCAAGAATGTTTTCATCTTTCACAGGTTGCCAGAAACCTATTCCATGAAAACAAAGCCAGATTATATGTAATATAGGTTTAGTAATATAGGTTTACTGTTATATTTGTCAAGTGTTGGGGTGTATGAGTCATGTAAATCAGTAGATGTATTAGTTGACAGAGAATTCTCAACATCAGGGTTGGGGCTTTCAATTTCCTGAACCTCTAGAAGAGAGGCTATCCCTTGAGAACCTAACTTCTTAGGCCTCCAAAGTTCCTGAACTACAGTGTTAGTTTCATTTTTATGGATGGGAATCACCATCTTCTTTTTTTAAGGAACCCCTGATAAGGAAGGGGTTTCCTTCCTACCTTGGTTTTTACCCTATCTTTCATTTTCCTTTGGTCTCCAAGGGGTAAAGTTATGCTGGATCTGCTCATACTTACAAAAAAAAAGATTGTAACCAAACTCTAAGCATTTAGAACAATATTTAGGAATGTTTTCATAATCCACAGGTTGCCAAAATCCTATTCCACAAAAACTAAGTTAGATTATATGTAATCTATGTTTAGTGATATTAAGTTCAACACATATTTTAGCCAGATGAGGTATGGGTATGTTTAGAGTGGCTTTATCTATTCTCACAGGTTGTCAAATAATACTCCCTATTTCCATCATCACTTGAGTATCACAAAACTAAATAGGTAAACCATAAAGACCAACCCAGATAGGCACAATAGGGCAATCAATATTAGGGTTACAATTTGGTTCCCATTTTTTTATTTTGATTGAATAAGAGCCAAAGTTCCATATTTTATGGATCCAGCATGTATAATAGTCATCTGATAATGTGAATTTTATCAATACCTAACGATTGTCCACTGGATGGATGCTGGTGTGTCCCTGAAAGCTTGCCATTTGGAAATCACGCTGGAGCTTGGCTAGTTTCATTCTGCTCTGTGAGAACTTCCCAATTAGTGTTAGCCTCAATGCTTCTTCAAGGGCATCACATCTGCATCGGTAAAGTGGAGTCCTGATTCTCCTAAATGATCTATTCTACGATTTGGATTGAGTGGAGCTTTGGTGTTCTCTGAGTGAGCTAGGGTTTGCAATTAGGGGAGATTTAAGGTTTCCGTTTAAGGGTTCTAGCAAGCTGAGTGGGAGATGTGGTGTGGTATTAACTCTGTTAGCATAAAAATGAGGAGGAGCTTCTAGTGGCTCCACCATGGTGGCGGCGCCAATTGAGAAGGTGAGATGAGGATCGAGCAGTGGTTTCCCTTAAGTTGCATAGTGATTATCCTGGGACATTTATAAATTTTCCATCACTACAAATCCATTTTGATGGTTTGATTAAAATTCCATGAATTTCTTTAACGTAAAAAAATACAGTATTCTCGCATTAACGACCTTATTCATGGCACCATAGGATACATTGTATGCATTTAGTACAAACCAAATACATTGTATCAAAATAATTTTGATGACATTCAAACATACTTCTAAGAAAAAATCCCATACCCTTCAAGAATTAAGCCATGAACATCCAAAAAATAAGAAAAGAAGCAAGCACCGAAGGAAAATGCTGAGGATTAATTCCTTGAGCAGAATTTGAGTAAGATGATCCATCCTTTTGTTGAAGGCTGATGAAGAGTTTCATCCCATTGTTACAATGATTACTAATGCCACAAATGTACAATTTGTTTCCTGCACTGGCTAGGGTTTCAACATTTTTCCCATTTTTGAGAGCATTTGGTCCATATGGGGTTGTATTATGATAACGTATGGGCCATAAGGCCCAATAATAGCCAAAGGCCCCAGGCTCGCGTAAGAAGACAAGCCGAGGAAAATGGGATTGGCAAGTGGCTGATGGGACCTGACATACAAAAGATGCCCCATCAGCCACCAAAATGCATGAAACTAGGAGCACACACAATTTGAAAGGTAACTTACAAACCAAACTACAATTCACGTAAGATTCTCTCTACGCATGGTCCATGATTGACCGGGGCGTCGAAGAAGGCACGACCCTATGCTTGCCTATTCGACCTTAGTTTGCCTATTTTATAGGTTAAGAAGTATGCTAGACTCAAGGAGATCATATGTGGGTGAAGGTACAAAATTTGGAATTAACATGAGCACCGTTTGTGGGGATCGATATACATCTTTCAAGCATCCGCGCAGCTCAGATGATATGGAGGCACAACCAATAGGAACTCTATTCAACCTAGTGACGATGGAGGATGTGACACACCTGGATGAGGACTCTACCCTGACCCTGACGCCGATGGGAGAGAGACACCAGTTGCGCACCTCAACGGAGCTGGACAACAACTTAGAGGTACTTCCAGCACTTCTAGCATCTCTGAATGAAATACTAAGGAGAATGAAAAGTTAGAAGGACCATAAGAACAGTGAGACGAGGAGAAGGGGCGTAAACCTGCATCCAACACAGTTATTCCCCGAGTAAGAGAGGGAGAGAAAGGGATCCAGTCGGAAAGATAGGGGCTCAGAAATAGACTGGAGTAGGACCCGCTCCAAAAATTAAGAGCCATTTATAGAGGGAGAAATGATGGAAGACCGTGAATAGCGGGAAGGCTATGTGCCACCACCCCGGATAAAAGAGCAGGACAGAGGTAAGGCCCCAGCCAGAGAGTAGGAGTCAAAGGCAAGGATGGAGTGCAGGGGATCCCCATTCACCATGAGGATTCAGGTGTTTACAGCTAATCTGTAGCTGAAAATACCAGCAAATCAGGGGCAGTATAATGGTGAGGTAGATCCAGAAGACCACTTGCACACATTTTGCACCAATATGGAAACCTTTGCAATACCGTGGGCTATCTGGTGCAAAGTGTTTCTGACCACCTTGATAGCTGCAGCCAGGGTGTTGTTCAAGAACCTAGAGGACGAGACGATTGACATCTTTAGCCAGTTGGAACGGAAGTTCTTAGCACGTTCATGCAGATAAAGAAGTTTAAGAAGATGTGCTCCGGGCTACTAGCCATAAGGAAGAAGCCGAAAGAGATGCTGTCAGTTTACTAGAAATGTTTCTATGATGAGGCTAATCAAGTAGAAGAAAATACCAGCCAGTTCCTCGTCGACACGCTCATCAATAACTTAAGGCATGACTGTTGTTGAGGGGCTACACCCTAGACCTGCCACAAACGATTGATGACCTGATGAAGAGAGTAGGGAACTTTAACAGGGCAGACTTGGATAACAAGAGGAGGAAGGAGACCCAGGTTGGCCAGGGCAGAGAAGGACTGAGACCGATGGAATGGCGAGGAAGGAAGAACGTGCTAAGGGAGTTGGCTCTCTGTTGCCAAGCAGGTTGAACAGGTCAGACAGGGTCTTCATGCCACTCATCAAAATGCCAAGGATATTTTCACCCTGTACGTAGTGAAGAAGATCTGGGATGTGCTGCCAAATATGAGGAATGACCCTGACAAGACGAATAAGTCTCAGTTATGTGCTTATCATGGTGACCACAGTTATGATATGAATGATTGCATTCAAAGTATAACATTGAGGATTGTATCCAGAGTAGCGAGCTCGTGCATCTGGAAAAAAGTGCCAAAGCTCATAACAAAGCTACTTGGCAGAGCAAGAACAAGCATGGAGGGCCTCGCTGAGCAGAACAATAGCCTGAATAGAAGGGCAATGCCAGAAGCCCAGACAGAGAACAGAGGAGTGAGAGAGGCAAAGAGGTTTCCAGGGCCGAAGTCAAGGATGAACGAGGAAAAGGATGAAGGGGGGATTCCCCAACGGAAGACAGCAGGCTCGCCATGTTGACATGCATATATGCAATTATAGGAGTAAGTGCTGGAGGCCGAACAGAATCCTAGCAAAAGGCTCGTTGTAGGTAAACCCCGTAGCCAACACCGGAAGATAGGGTGTTGGGGCCAAACGAAGCAATAACGTTTGACTCCAGCGACCCTATATCAGACAGGCCAGTGAGACGAGATGCCGTTGTAATAACAATGAGGGTGATGGACAAAGGAATTTCCTGGGCATAAGGGACAACAGGAGCTCAGTAGAGATGATGCACTTGAGCTATTTTGAGAAGTTTGATGAATACACGAAGAGGAAGCAACATACTACAGATATCCTGTTGGTGGACTTTGTAGCATAATAGTATGGCTGGAAGGGACTATACTCCTCCCTATAATGGTGGGGAAGGAGAGAAAAGTAAAACTATAGACATGGAGTTGATAGTTATGAAAGAAAATAGTCCATACAATATAATTTTGGGTAGGCCAACCCTAGCCCTACTGAAGGGGATTGTGTCGACCGTGCACCTGCTTCTCAAATTCCCTATGAAAGAATGGATTTCCGTTGTACGAGGGGATAACCAGAAAGCTAGGAAATGCCACATGATTGCTCTCAGGAAACGGAAGCGAGAAAACTATGACACAGGTAGGGAGAGCCAATGAAATCACCCCGACCTGTCAGGATGATAATGGGCGGAGATGACCCATCCAAGTTGGACGCAGAGGTGGAAACAACAAATATAAACATAGACTAGACACTGCAGGTAGGCATGGCACTCCCTCTCTAGGTTAAAAGGGAGCTGATAGGGCTTTTAAAGCAGAACAAGAAAGCCTTTGCATGGAGACCGGAAAATATGACGGGAGTCTGGAAGAGTGTGGGTTGTCACGAGCTGAGAGTAGACCTGGCTCACATAACGGTGACATAGAAAAAGGAGGATGCTCTGCAGGGAGAGAAACAAGGTAATGGCTAAGCTAGCTGGTCACAACGGGGATCCTATAAGAAATCCCCAACCCGACCTGGCTGGCTACCCCCGTCCTGGTAAAAAAAGTAAATGGTAGCTGGAGGATGTGCATGGTTTACACATACCTGAACAAGGTCTGTCCCAAAGATTGCTACCCATTGCAAGTCATAGACCAAAAGATAGATGCTCTTAAAAACTATCCAATTAAATGTTTTCTTGATGCATATAAGGGGTATCACTAAATCCCCATGCTAGAGAGCGATGTAGAAAAAACTGCATTTATTACTGAGAATGGGAGCCTTTGGCTACCGAATGATGCTATTTAGCTTAAGGAATGCTAGAGCCACATATCAAAAGGTAGTTGATAATCTTCCATAAGCATATTAGAAGGAATATGGAGGTGTATGTGGATGACATGGTTATACAAAGCATCCAGTATGAGACCTTCCTGGAGGATGTCAAGGAAACCATAATACGCTTCAGGGTGATAGGAATGAAGTTGAACCCATCCAAATTCCAGTTTGGCGTGGAGGCAGGGAAGTTGTTGAGGGCACATGGTATAGAATGAAGGGTTGAGGGCAAACCCAAAGAAAGTTAAAGCAATCCTGGAAATGAAATTACGTGGCACAGTGAAGAAGATACAAAGCGTGAACGAGATGCTGGTATCCATGAACCACTTTATGTCAGGGGCAGCAGATAGAGCACTCATTTTGTTTCAAAACCTTGAAGAGGTGTGTGGATAATAAAGGGGAAATACAGTGGGGGTGAGCTCGAGGAAAAGGCATTTTAGGAGCTCAAAGCTTACCTGAAGGACCTTCCCACGCTGACCAAGCCAAAAAAGGGGGAAACCCTATATTTGTATGTGACGGCCAGCGAGGAAGCAATCCGTGGGGCACTAGTGAAAGAGAAGAACATAATATAGCAATTGGTAAGAAGTACATTGATCAGAAGAAATTTGAGTTAACAGTAGTTCATTATGTGAGAAGGCTCTGACAGTACTTCCAAGCGCACCCTGTGATAGTACTAACCAACCAGCCATTGAAGGCAATACTGACTAAGCCGAAAGCCGCAGGGAGGCTTTTGAAATGGGTAGTGGAGATGGGACAATATGATATTAAATATGCCCCTAGAAGAGCAATGAAAGGGCAGTTAATGGAAGACTTTTTGGCTGAAATGCCTAGAGGACAAAAAATAAAAGCATTGGAGGAAGCAACAAGTCAAGACAAAATAGTCAACTCTCACTATCTGATGGTGCTAAATGTGTGGAAATTGTATGTTGACGTGGCATCTAGAGTGGAGTGCATAGGGCCAGGCCTGGTAATATCGGACCCGGAGGGCGTAAAGGTAACCTATGCCTTGCATTTCAAGTTCCATGTGTCAAACAATGAAGCTGAGTACAAGGCGCTGATAGCAGGCATAGAGATAGCCAAGAAATTAGGAGTGAAGTAGCTACAAGCCTATTGGGACTCCATGCTGGGGGCTAACCAGTATAATGGGTAGTACACTGCCAGAGAGCCAACCATAATGAAGTACAGAGACAAGGTTAGGAGCCTAGAATTCAGTTTTGAGGAGTTCAATATCACCAAGGTCCCAAGGTCTCAGAACACAAGGGCTGAAACGGTTAGTAAGCTAGCATCCTCCGCACATGCCCACTTGACTAGGTGGGTGTTGGTCTAAGAGTTAGCAAGCAGGTCGATAGAGATGGGCCTGGTGGCTACAATATAGGATGCATCACCCAATTGGACAACCCCACTCTGGGCGTACTTTAAGTATGAGGTGCTGCCAGCAGATAACAAAGAGGCAAGAACAATCAAGAGGAGAACTCTATAGTTCACCCTGAGAAATGACTAGTTGTAATAAAGGGGATGCACAAACCCATGGCTAAGATAAGCGGAGCCAATGCTGGCAGAAATGGTCCTCTGTAAAATACATGAGAGGTGTTGTGGAAGCTATCAGGAACCAAGAACAGTTGCACTACGGGCTATGCGAGTATGGTATTACTGGCCAACAATGAGGGCAGATGCAAAAAACCTGGTTAAGACATGTCATATGTGCCAGGAGCATGCCAAGATCAAGAGGCTCCCTGGAGAGCAAATGATTAGCATAAGATGGCCCTAGCCCTTAGCCAAATGGGGGGTTGACATTGCCGGACCTTTGCCAGAGGCAGTAGGGAAGAAAAAGTTTCTGGTGGTGGCAATATATTATTTCACAAAGTGGGTGGAAGCAGAGGTTGTGGCAAAAGAAACTAATGTTCCCATTTTGGATGGTTATTAAGACTTTCAGGATTCACTTTTGTGCTCTAGATGTGGAATTTTTCCTTGAAATTCTCTAAGGATAGTTAAAAGCGACTTTTAGCTTTTATTACTTTTCTATAGGATTTTGTGTGACAAGGAAATTTGTTTGAAGACTTTGAAGAATACCGTTGAAGATTTGAAGACTTGTTTTTGATCTTTTGAAGACTTGAATAATTGAAGATAAGTGAAGTGAAGAGGAGTACTTTGAAACAAAAAGAAGAAAGAAATCAAAATACTAAAACTGGGCTCGGTCATGACTCGCGATGAATTTGTTGCGAGTCGCGACAGACAGGTGGCCAGAAACTTTCTTACTTTTTTGTACTATAAATACTAAATCTTATCCTCTCCTCTTCCTCTCTTTTTCTTCCTGCAATTTTCTGGGTTCAAAACCCTTGTTTTCCTTTCTTTATTTTCTTAGTTTTTGTAGGTTTACCATGTCTTTTCATTATCTAGGTTAGTTTAATATTGGGAGCAATTGATTGAAGCTTTTATATCTATGTAATAAGAACCTCTATTTCACTCTACTTGAACCATTTGTTATTTAGCATTCATGTGTTTTAATGTGATTTTTTAATTCATTTATATCATGGTTTGTTTGAGAATAGGAAGTGTTTGTATGATTGAAGTTTTAGGGTGTTAGGACAGTTACAAATTTCATAACTCATTTGGCATGAAAATCAAAGAATGTAGAATTAGAACTTCTAGTGTATAATGTGTTGTAATTCTTGCAAGATAAGTTTGTTAATGTGGATTGTACTCATATTTATCCTATAGATGCAATGAAAGGTTGAATCTTGAATGTGGTTTATTCTAGGTTTAGCCTAATGAATGCTATGTTTTGTTAAATGGCTATGTCTTTGGTAGAAGTCTTGTTGTTATTAAATCTATGGCTCTTTGTGTATAATTCCATTGATGAAATACCTTTATGGTGTGATTTTCCTAAAATGATTATCAATGAGGTTTGCAAATGGTTGTTGTTTGTCTTTATGAATTACTCTTAAGAAGAAATGAATGTTGATCTTCAATTTAGAAGTTTTAGCATTCCCCATAGGTAACGAATGTAATAGAATGAGTGAATAGTTCAATGATCTACATGAGGTTTCGAAGGGGATATCAATTGCCCCCAAGGCTTTGTCTTTTTATATTTTAAAACCCCTCTTCTTAGTTTGTTTGATGATTAGCATAGTTAATTGACTTTGCTAGTTATCTTGTCTTTTAATTTCCTAACTTAGGAAAACCAACAAACCAACCCCCTTACCTTTTACATGCTTATATATATATATTTACTTCTAGCATAATATCAACCTTTTATGTTTAAACGCTTAAGAAAATCCCTCTTCTTCATAGACGACCCTGACTTGCCATTATCTACTTAGTTGTAGATAGGATGCATTTAGGACTTATAAATTTAACTTTGTGAGGTACATCGAAGACCTCCCACCAACAGGAAGAAATATCACAAAATTTGCATGGAGGAACATAGTGTGCAAATTCGGAATCCCACAAGTGATAGTGAGAAACAATGAGAAGCAGTTTGCTGATGAGCCTTTCAAATCGTGATCACGGGCCTGGACATAAGGCAGTAGTTCACGCCAGAAGCACATCCCCAGGCAAACAAGCAGACATAGGTAACAAATAGAACAATTGTGCAAGGCTTGAAAAGAAAGGTGGGTTAGGCCAAAGGAGAATGTGAGGAAGTACTGGCAAGTGTGCATACAGGACGATAAGGAAACCTTAGCGGAAACCATAGGGAAGCTAGTTGAATATGCTAAGTTTCCAAACCACCTATTCCTTCTAAAATTGATTCCTTCTCTACTATATCTTCCTGTTTGAAGACTCTTATCCCCCACTTCTAAATTTTTGGGTGTCCAAGGTGATGGGGTACAAACCCGCACCTTATGGATAACATTAGGGTCATGTCAACAACCTTGAATATACGAAGCTTCTCGGGAGGCAACCCGAGCTTTGAAAAAATTATATTAGTTTAGTATTCTTTATGTGTTTTCCTATTTGTAGCCTTTTGCTTTGGGGACACTATTACACTTGGTATGCATGTTTGTTTTGTAGGTAGCATATGGTTATTGGAGGAAGGTGAGCAAATAAGGAGTCCAACTCATGGACCATGTAGATGTACAGGGTTCATGATGCTCAAAATGGTGGATAAGGAGGATAACCAAAACCCATATTCATGGGGTGTGTAGACATGCACAACCCATGAAGCTCACATAGTTTCCTACACCCCAATCACTATTTCTTCCCTACCACCACCCAAACCCACTAACCCTCAAAAACCTTGAAACACACACATCGAGAAATAAGAGGTAGCCCTCTATTGGATGCAATTCTCTATTTTATTTGTGATGCATGATAGTGCTTAGAGTGAACTTTCTTGATTAGAGGTTAGGGGTAGTATATTGGGTGATGGTAGTCTATTTTTTACATTCCATGATGGTGCCATCAAGGGTAGATTTTAGTCATCATTTTTTTTTATTATAAGTGCTTTCCAATCTCCATCCCTTGTCATATGTTCTTTTATTTTGTATATGCATTAAGGATAATGCAAGCTTTAAGTGTGGGGAAGGAGATTAGATAGCACTTATGATTTTTAGTTATCTCTATGTAGCTAATAGATCTTTTAAGAGCATCCTAAAAAAATTGAATAAAAAACCTGGACAAGTTGGAAACTTGAAAGGGCAAATTTGGTAACATTGGGAAAATCTCGGATAAGTCAAAAGACCTAGGTAAAAGTGAGAGTCTAGGCCCGGCTAGGCTTATGAGCCTAGGTAAAAATGAGAGGCTGTGTGGAAAAGGTGAGAAGTGAGTACCCTTTGGGTGTTAAAGCGAGGATGAAAACCCAAAAGGTCTCCTAGGCAAAATGAGAGGAAACAGAACATAGGTTGACGTTACATTTGAATCCTTGGTTGTAACTATGTTGAGAATCATGAATTATCCCTATGTTACAACAAAGTCGATGGCTCCTGGATTTCCTTGGTGGGTTGTTTTTGAAGATGACTCTTTGACTGCCTTTTGGGATCATTATGGGAAAAGTAAGCTAGCTCGACACTTATCTTCTTGGCTTATCATTTTCCACATTTTTACTTTTTGGTGGATAGGTTACTTTAGGATCTTCTGGGAGTGTGAGAGTTGTGAGGATTTTCTCTTATTTTGGGGAACAAGGGTAGCTTGGAAATAAGTTGGATGCCACGGTTAACTTTCGCTTGCACACTACATTTCGCTTAATTCCTTTTCTTGTCTTTCTTTACTTGAGGACAAGTAAAGGGTTAAGTGTGGAGAGTCTGATGTGTTTCATTTTGCATTCGTTGACCATTGAATTCGGCATAGTTTTTGTCATGATTTGTTTGGCGGATTACTAGTACTAGTTGAGTTTACTACACAGGGGATTTAGACGACCATCTTTGGTTTTCTTGTCTAAATCCTGCATTTTTTAGATTTGATTAGTAGTAATGGACATCTTATATCCATGGGCTCCTAGATCTTCCATTTGATCATCTTTAGTGGGTCACTCGTGGGTACTTTTTGGTTACATTCTATGTGAAAGCTATTTATAAGGGCGGTAGAAGATGTTGAAGGTCATTCGCAAGAATGGTAGAAGAGACCGAATGTCATTCACCACTATAATGGTAGTAGACGAAAGCCACAAACATCAATGTATGGTAGAAGTAGATTGGAGTCAAAGATAGGTGGCAACGGAGATCAAAGTAGCCAATGCAGAAATGGGGAGTCGTGGTCCGATGAGTTGTGCCACAGTCTAGGAATGATCCAAGAATAATTAGCCTTCAAGGCTGATTCATTGGATTTTTATTCTAGAGCACTATAAAATCAACTACCAGAACTAAAACAATTGGACAAACGGTTCACCCGTAGTGAAGGAAACAAGTCCAGCCAGCCAAGGCACCATGGGTCGGCGATGGCCGTTCATAGTTAGGCACCAATGGCCCGCGCTAGAGGAGATGTCACGCGCCAACAGTTCTAGCACAAAGGAGTGGTGCGACGCACACCAAATCTCACAGCCAACGGAGCACAAGTTCAAGACTTTGCTAAAAATTGGCTAAGTATGGGCACATACAATCTATTCACGATGGCCCATGCCGTTCCAAGTTCTAGATGCCAAGACCAACCTATGGTCCATGCCAAAGGCTGCACCCTGGCCGAACTTCTGAGAGGAACGAGCCTCCAGGCCACGACCCACACCAAAATTTTGAGCAGAACATGCCTCTAGGTGATGGCCTGCACTAGAATCTATGCCCCGAGGCTCAAAAGTTCCGAATTGAGCATTCAGTCGGCGAGCTCGCATCAATGGCCATGGTCCGTACCAGAGCCCCGCGTCCTGAGATGTAATACAGCCCGCACTTGATCTAGTTCGCTGCTCTGGATGAAGAAGCATGGCCTGCACGATCGTGCAGCCCACGGAAAGTATGTGGTGCGGACTGCACCATCTGTAATGGCCCGTGCCATGGGCGGCTAAACTATGGTTTCTCACTATTAGTTATAACTCTATCAATTTTCATCCAATTTTCCTCTACTATATATCTAAATCTTCATCTTTCCAAGTTCTATCCAACGCATTAAATTCCAGCTCCTGAAGGTTCACGGATTTGATCATTTTATTCGAGATAGATACCGCCACAAGAGGGAAAGGTGACTAGGGTTTTGACCTTATTTTGGCCTTTTTTTGGGCCTATCTTTAGGCCCAATCCTTTACTACTATATATAGGAGTATTATTATTCTAGTAAACCCTAAGTTAGGCATAATGTAGATTTTATTGCTCTCTCTAGATAGAAAGGAAGAGGAGAGCTCCCTCTCTAGAATTCTTCTTCCCTTTCCTTATCTTTTATCTTTTTCTTTTCTTTTCTTCATCATATTTTCTTAGATCCATGGCATATAACTCAATATTTTCCATGGATCTATATTTTGTAGAGTAGATTTATAGCTTGGGGATAATTGTAGTGCATGAATTAACTTATGTTTTGTGAAATTCATAGTATTTGTGTTCATGATATTATTATGATTGTTCTTGAATGTTAGAATTGCATGAATAGTACACAACATTTGCACACACTTTGGGCTATATTTATGTATGGTGCAAATATTGATGCCCCATTGGGAAGAGAAACCTGGATGTCAGAATGGGTAAGAGAGTATGTTGCGTCTGTGTGGGTGTGAGCACGGGAGACCCAAGTATTGCACTGACTTACTTTTCATCGCACCATTCTTAGCAGATTACGCTATGTTTTCCAATGTGTTATGGGTAGAGATAGTTAAAAAGTAGCAAGCTAGGGATGTAAGAGGCCCTAGTATCATAAATAAGGTGCCAATGACCCTAAGGCCTAGTCGATAGGACCCGGGGGAAGTAGTGCATTCGTGGTGGAAGCCCTGAATGTAATTGCATGGGGGAGAAATAGACCTAAAACAATGGTCAGACTTTGTTGTACTCCCCTAATTACAATGGCGGCATTGATGGAGAGTTGTGAGCGTGCCAAATGTAACAGGTACGGGGAAGTGTATGCCATCTGCAACACCACATGTTATGAACACTTTATTAGGTTGTTTCGTAAATCTTAAATGGGAATGAATCGAGGATCAAAATGTTAGATTAATCATGTTGCACAATGACTCCACAAGTGCTTAGCTTAATTAGATTACTTGTTGTTTTACTTTATGTTTTGTAGTTGATAATATGAAAATCCACCCGTCCCTTTTGTGTTTGCATTTACTAGCTATTCCTTTAACTTGTAAGGATTGATGACCCATACGAGGTTCTGTTTTTAGTTGATACTTGAGCCCTAACATCTTTAAGGTCAAACCTAGGGCATACTGCTAACTACCTTTTAGGTAGCATAGCTGTGAGAAAGAATGCAAAATTATAAATTTTAGCATTGACCTTCTCAGCTTCCGCTCAGGTTAATTAGCTACAAGTAACAACCCTAGGTGGAGGTGGGTCAAAATCCAAGAATCGATAGGCAATTTTTCAAACTCGATGGCCTCAACAATGCCATACTTGCAATTGAAAAAAAGGTAAGAATGATTCTTTTCTCAATCATGACCCTTTGAATTATGTCTCAAATTTAATAGATATTTTGCATTTTTTTAGATATCATGTCCGTATGAACTGTACATTGAGCAAGGCATATATGGTAGACCACTACATACAGCCGATGGATTTTTGCATGAGTTGATGAAACATCATCACTCCATACCAATTCCGAAAGGTCTTTTGAGGGTTTTGTTGGAGAATCCATTAGTGATGGGTGCCTCTTTGCCAATCTTGAACAGGGAATACAAAAAAGCTAGCCCTTTCTAGGGAATGTTCCTTACTTGGCCACGTAGAACTATATACGCTGATCCTATCAAGGATTGATATTTGAAGGAAACAGGTCCTCCATCATCAATACCAGTGAAGACAACACCAAAACCGGTCCAAACAAAGCCCAAACCGGTGCCCACATCCCTCGAGACATGCCTGGCTTCATGCGTATCCTTTATAGTTTGCTACAACCCTATGATCGAAACTCAAAACCCATATACTTGTGAAATGAATGCGTATTAGGATGCAAACGTGAAATCATGGAGTTATGGAGTGATTTTAAAGAGCTACGGAGATGTGAGCAAGTTAATCAAGCGATGATGTCGATCAACACCTTGTGAGTGATTTTATTAATTTTATTACTAAATTAAATTTTAATTACACTAAACATTATTACAAATATTACCTACTATGAAATTGTCCAGGTACATGTTTTTTTAGTAATCAAAAGAAGAAAATCATTGCATACATGTGCCCGGTGATGATACAGGAAATTGGTTGTACAAAATAAGAGAGAATCGACTACATTAAAAAAATGCTTAGGCTGGAAGGATAAATTGCTTTTTGTGGCGCCATACATCGAGAGGTTAGCATAGGTATTGGAATATCGATAGACTAAAATAGCATGAAACAAAATTTTCAACAATCACTTAAAATTCCTTTTGTCATGCTCGCTCTATTACCACCCAGAAAAACAGTTATAAGTGGAGAAAAATGGGTGGAAAAGAAATAAATTTTCCCACATTTTAAATAATAAATAAATTTTGTTCTTCAGAGACCATTGGAGATTAATATTGATAGTACCCGCAAAGAAGCGAGTGTAATGAATGGATCCCCCCCACTTTCAACCGTTCAATCATTCGTTGAGATTTTGGAAACTACAATGAAGGAATATAGTGAGTAAAAAAATTGTGAGTTTCACGTGGTCAAAATAAAGGTGGTCTACCAATATGTTCATTTCCTAAATACTATACTCAATTATTTGATTCATTAGAATTAATAATTTATGTTTCTTGCATATAATACAAAAACATGCCAAAACTTGGGAGTGCGGCTATTACGTCATGTTATACGCTTCCGAGTGCGTAGAGAAAGTTCAGGAAGATGTACTTGAACTTGACAAGGTATTTGTACATTTTAATGTGGTAATTTTCCTAGCTAACCTTTGCCAAATATTGTATACTATAATATCCTTTTCAGATTTTCAAAAAGGATTGGAAACCCTACTCGCAAGAAGATATCAACAATGCGCGCAATTCCTTGGCTCGACATATAATTCTCAATCGGTCACACACACTGGAAAATCCCATTATTGGTAGGGACACTCAAGTTAGATAATAAATGAACCTTAGAAATGTCGGAATAGATTTATATTGATTTCTATTCCTATCTATCGATTATTGCTTGGTTAGCGTTATCTATGGATTTTTGTTTAGAGGCCAGATATTATCGTGTATTTTATTTAAATTGTGGCTGTGTATCGAGGCTGTTATTGTGCTGAATATATTAATGAAACAAATTTTTTTTACCAAAAGACCAGATTGGGTTTCTGAGTTCATAAACTATTTCATCCCTTTTATGTTAATTTTCCATTGGTTAAAAAATATTTTCCGAACATGGAAACAAAAGAGCCGACATAGTTTCTGAGTTTGGAAAGTAATTTAGACAAATAAATACTCATCCAAAATTTCCAGAGAGGGACCGAAAATGACACAGGAATTTGGAAACTATTTTCCGTTTTATAAAGAGACGAAACACAGTTATTATAAGTTTCTGAGTTTGGAAAGCCTTGAATTTACGAACTCTCAAAATAAGGACAAGTACGATGGGTAGACCATAGTTTCCAAGTTCAAAATCTAATCTCAGGCAGTTCCTAGAGCTAATTAAAAGTGGTTTTTAACCACCTTTAATCATAAATTTTAAAGGCGGATCGGGGAACTGCCTTCTTTTAAAGGAACAACCATTAATGGCACCTAAAAAGTGCCTTTAAATTGGTGATAGAACTGCATTTAATAGGTCATTCCTACACTAGTGCATAAATGGTAGAAGACTTTGATCCTAGATTCTGTCAAGTACAAGATGTATAAACTAATCCCTATGTTTATGTCACATAGTTTGGTTGATAGTCAACAATTCCTAATGTCTTTCACACAAAGGTGCTCACGTCTATCCTATCAACGCTACCTCTGTAATTAAGGGAAATGAATCATGTGGTCCAACCAATCTACTCTTCTATTTCCCTATAAAGAATTATATCCTGGGCCTCCACTATGAATGCTCTTCCCTAGGCCTATAGAGGCAAAGAGATCGGTGTATCAAGATGACTCTAGAGTTGAAACGATGATAATCGCTACCCTACAACTACAACCCTCTACAAACTATCATGCATTATCTATCAAGGTTCTTGACCCAGTCAAAATTAGGCATACGCACAAGTTGATTCGGTCAATGTGCATACATTTACATAGCCGGGACTAGCGATCCTGCATATCCTAACAAAACACTCCCAAGGGAAACAAGCCTAGCACTATTGCTGAAACATATGTCTATTATGTATCATAGAATATCTAACATGCATTTCACAAGAACGTAAAGATTAAAGAGCAAAGTGCATTTTTAACCCTATGTTTTGGACAAAAGTGCATAAATGACCTTGTAAAATCTGAAAGTGAGGAAATGACCATGGATTTCGTTGACCAAAATGCGAATAGCCAAATTGGTCAGAAAAGGGTGAAAAGACCATAAAACCCCTCAATCAAAAAAGTAAAAAAAAGAAAAACCTCCTCACCCCACTCCCATTTATTCCTCAGCCAGGTGCCATTCACAAGAGAGATATTTAGATAAATCTAATTCACTCATTCCGGTGACACAAGCCCTTTTTTCCTCCTTTATTCATCCGTCGATTCTTCCTAACCCGTTTAACCAAATTTTAACTGGGAACCATACCTTTTCTTTCAACGGTAACCAAAAATTTTCTTTTTCCAGGAACCAGACTTCAATTCTGTCAAAAATTAGAGTCATCAAATTGACTCTTCTCACCCACTTAGGTAACTAACCTAACCATTTTTCTTCCATCGCAATAATGCTACTATGGGGTTTCATCGCAAATTAAGGGTGGGTTTCATCAGGCCAAAATTTCATGGGTTACATCGAGCCGGGTATGTTATCTGGGTAAGGTCGCCGATGCTGGAAATTGGCGATGGGGCACGGGTGGGAGGTTTTTGTGATAGGGTTTGGGTAGGGAATGAGCAGTTAGTAGGGTGATGGTGTGCGCGGGTTGAGCAGTGATGGTGGTGGCTTCGAGCTAGGGAAGAGACGGTGGGTTCAAGTGTTTTTTCGTCAGGCTGAGACAGTGACGGCTTTGGGATAGGGCTGAGATTATGGGTTCCAGTGTTTTTCAGGGTTAAGTCCAATTGGAGAGTCGCCAGAGGTTTGATAGACTGGAATATTTTTCTTTATGGTGCAGAAGCAGAGATGGAGCACGGCGGTGGAGTTGGTAGCAGGTTTGAAATGAAGAAGAAGAAGGCAATAGTGGTATTTTTGTCATTTGTTTTAAGAGTAGGGGTATTTTTGTCTTTTCATAAATTTTCAACGCCTGAATTCATTTTGTCAATGCCTGAATGGTGCAATTTTGGTATAATTAAACTATTTTTACAAAAACTTAGGGTTAATTCTACTCCTATACTTAGTCACACCACAATTTTGGCTAGAATGGATCGTGCAATAGGACACGGTCATGCCAATCTTCAATGTTTTCCAGGCTTCAAATCCTTTCTCTTTGGTGCATTTCCATCTACTACCACAATTAAGCCCGTGGCCTTCTGTGTACTACCATCCTTGCAAATGGCTTTAAAATATCTACCATCGTTCTTGCGAATGGTCTTCTACTCCAAAGTGCTTACAAGCGATCTACAATCAAGCTAACAAAATAGGATTTAGATTCCCGTAAGGACATAGCACCCATTATGTCTAAATAAATCTACAAAATGAGGGATTTAGGCAAGAAAACCAACAAAGGCTATCCAAACACCTTGTGATGCAAACCAAACTAAATCTAGCAAACAACCAAACAAAAAATACTAATAAGTGTGCTAAATGAATTTGTTAACACATGCTTCTAGGTGCAGATCAGCTGCAGATTTGTTAAAGTTAAACAATAGTTATTGGTGCTTATAAATAATATTATACAGCTGATTAAGGGTTGACTTTGATTTCAGTCAAACCTACTTATTAGTGTTTATATATATCATATGGAAAATTAGGTTTACCGCTGATGTGTAAAAATCAAACCCTAGTTATTAGTGTTTATATATATGGCCGATTTAGGGTTTACCGTTGATTTGTTAAAGTCGAACTCTTTTTATTTGTGTGTGTATATATATATTATATCTAGGGCCAATTAAGGGTTGACCATTGATTTTTTAAAGTCAAACCTTAGTTATTTGTGTGTGTGTGTGTGTGTATATATATATATATTATTATATGGTAATTAAGGATTGAACATTGATTTGGTAAATTCAAACCCTTATGATTAGTGTTTATACATCAGGTCGATTAAAGGTTGACCGTTGATATGTTAAACTCAACCCCTAGTTATTAGTGTAAATACATGGCCGATTAAGGGTTGGCCGTTGACTTGTTAAAGTCCAACCCTATGATATTTTTTGGCTCACTAAGAGTTGCCTTTCATTGGCTAAAGTCAGACCTACTTATTAGTGTTTATATATACATTTTACGGCTAATTAAGGGTTAACTGTTGAATTTTTAAAAATAAAACCCTAGTTATTAGTGTTTATATATATATATATATTTACCGATTGAGGGTTGGCCATTGATTTGTTAAAGTTAAACATTATTTATTTATATACATGTAATTATACAAACGACTAAGGGTTGATCGTTTATTTGTTAATGCCAAACCTTAATGATTAGTGTTTATACATAGGGTCAATTAACGGTTGGCCATTGAGATATTAAAGTCAAACCTTATGTTCGATTTTGGTTTTCAATATCATTCACCCATCGCTTAGGTTTTGGTATGCAAATAGATGATGTCAATTACATCTCAAATTGAAGTCGACTTGATTATATGAACATACAACCGATATCAAGTCCTTGTCGTGTTCCATTCAGGTGATTATTAAGTAGAGGGCCGGTTGCAGTTACATTTAGGATTGGAGTCGACTGGTTATATGAACATTATGCGAATATTAGGTTTATGTCAATTTCTAGTCGGCTGCTAGTATGAGCAGAAAGATGATGTCAGAGTCATTTCGGTTTGAAGTCAGTTGATGATATGAACATGCAGCCAATATGAAGAAGACATATGTCTATCAAAATAACCTATGTCTTTAAGGCTATAAAATAATGGCATACCAATGCAATGAATAACGTTTAATAAACCAAATTTGAATTAAAGAAAACCTTGCTAACCCTAATTGAGATAAAGGTAATTTTGCATTCATCAACGTCATCCCCTTGCAACCCCCATATTGTACCCAATCAAAGACACCACCTATAGGCTATTCATTTCAAGGTGAATTTTTATCACTCTGCAACCGTAATATCCTCCCTGACCTTCATTCTATCATCATATCGTCCTTTCTGCTGTGCCTCCCTCTCCAGACATTTCAAATTGAAAATCTCTCATTCACTAAACCTAGTAGATAGAAGGTTAACTTCATCTCCTTCAACGGAATAGAAAATGCCCATTTGGGGGCCCTTTTAAAACATCAGTGTCAAGCAGAACACCAACATAAAAGGAAAAAAATTTAAAAAAACTGAAGACCCTTTCCCGATGATAAACTTTGGGGGCCTAAAGCAAGCACCTTATGTAATTTTTAGCATAAGGGTCGGACTTGATTCCATAGGCTCCTAGTCAAACAAATCTCTTCCGTCGAAAGCTGGAACCCCCTTCAAGTGAAGTGTCGGATGTTCAGCAATACAAAGCATAGATCTGAAGAACTCAAATAGAGGGAAGGAAAGTCCCTTAGTGAAGATGTCAGTAATCTGAAGACCAGTGGAAACATGTGCAACTCGGAACTTGCCAAAGGTGACCAGCTCACGAACAAAATGGTAATCAATGTCGATGTGCTTCACCCGCTTGTGGAAAACCAAATTCTGAGCCAGGAAAATGGTACTGTTGTCGTCACATACAATAGTGGCGAACCCAAAGGAAAACCACAAAGATCGCGAAGAAAATGAGACAGCCAAACTACCTCTGAAGCAATGTTGGCAAGATCCCGATACTCTGACTCCGTACTAGAGTGAGAGATAGTAGGCTACTTTTTCATGCTCTAGAAGACCAAATTACCACCAAGGAAGGCTGCATAGCCATAAGTGGAATGGCAGGTCTCCGAACAACGAGTCTAGTTAACATCAGAATAACCCAAGACCTCAAGAGTGATGGCAGAGCAAAAAGTGAGACCAACATAGAGCGTGCCGCAAACATATCAGAGAATCCGAGTGAGTGCTGCAAAATGAACATTACGAGGGTCCTGAACAAACTAACTGACGGTGTTAACCAAAAAAATCCAAGTTAGGATGAGTGATCGTTTGGTACTGTAGAGCACCAACTAAGGATCTATGCAGAGTCAGGTTCCGAAAAGGAGGACTGGTGGAGCTGTGTAACTGTGAACCACGAACAAAAAGAGTAGTGATCAGAACCACATCAAAAATTCTAGCATGAGTAAGAATATCCCGAGCACAGAATATTTCGAGCATACTTAGTTTGGCCAAGAAGTAAGCCCGACGAAGTGGGTGAAACCTCTAAGCTAAGAAAGTAGTGCAAAGCGCCCAGATCCTGGATAATGAATTCCTGATGTGTCCGATAAATAAACTGGCAGAGAAGCAATTGATTATTGCCAGTGAGGATGATGTTATCAACATAGACCAGAAGATAAAACAGAGACATCCCTCCAGTTAAAACATATATGGAAGTGTATATCGAAGTGCACTGAAAACTGAGCAGCAATAGATAAGTGTTGAACCTCTAAAACCAAGCCTGAGGAGCCTGCTTAAAACCATAAATAGCCTTTTGCAGGCAGCTGACGTAATCCAGACAGAGTGGGCCCTTATTGCCAATAGGTTGTACCATGTAGACGGGAGTATCAAGAACCCCATTTAGAAACGAATTCTTGATGTCCAGCTCAAGAAGTGGCCAAGAACGCATCGTAGCAATGGCAAAGACAATGCAGACGGTGGAAGCTTTGACCAACATGGCTAAAAGTGTGGTCAAAGTTAACCTGTGAAAACCCCTGAGCAACAAGTCGGGCCTTGTGATGATCAACTGTGCCATCTGGTCGATACTTCAGTCGATAGACCCATTTCAAGCCAACAACGTTGACATTTGATGGGCGAGGAACCAAATTATAAGTGCGTTGGCCTTTTAGGGCAGCAATCTCTTCATATATTGAAGCGATCCAAGAAGGATCCTTCAGGGTCGAGCGTTAATCAATGGGCTTAGATTTAGTAAGAAGGGTAGCAAGAAGACCATGCGTAACAATATCTAAGTAATCCTGTCACTGAATAACACCAGTGGTTGACCGAGTAACGATCTGATGGGTGGTTGGCCGAGGCAAGGAAGTCAGTGGGGGAAGGAACACCAGAAGAAATTAAGGATGGGGTGGCGGTGGTGATAGGAAAAGACACGGCTGAGGAGGTTAGACTATCCGACGATGATTGAGAAGGGGGCTAGTGGTCAGATGTCAGCTCATATGGATCAGACAAGTAAATTGCGCTAGGCGCAACAACTGACTCATCAAATAGGGACAATAATGGGCCTGAACCACCGTCGGCATCCAAAAAAGTAGAGATATCAAAAGTCGAAAGATAAGATTTGGACGCTGAAGTGGAGGAGGCAAAAGGAAAACAACTCTCATCAAACTGAGCATGACATGTGAGATATATGTTGCCAGTGGTAGTGTCAAGACAACGGAAACCCTTGTAATGACAGCTATATCCAATGAAAACACAAGGAATTCTCTAAGGAGATAACTTGTGATCGGCCATAGGATAGACATAAGGAAATACTCAACAACCAAAAGGATGGAATTTTGAGTAAATAGGATCCCACTGATAGAGAAGACCATAGGGGGAGGCACCCTGTAAAACTGGACTAGGTAACCGATTAATGGTATAAACTGCTGTGGCAAAAGCGTCAACCCATTTAGAAAGAGGAAGATGCGAATGGAATAGAATTTGTAAGAGCCATTTTAGCAACATGTTGGTGTTTGTGTTCCACTCATCCATTTTGCTCTGGAGTATATGGACATAAAATTTGGTGGTGAATGCCTTTTGAGGCAAAATGAGACCACAGGTGCGTGATAAAAAAATTAGTGTCACTATCACTATTAAAAACCTTAATTGTAGATGTAAATTTATTCTCTACCAATGGCTCAAACCGTAAGTATGCTTCAAAAAACATAGATTTTCGATGAAGCGGAAAAAACCAATTAAAATGAGAATAACCATCCACAAATAAGGCATAATCAACAAAACCAGTCTCAGATAAAACTGGGGAGGGACCCCACAAATCACAATGTACAAAATCTAGGACATACGCAGCACATTTAGTGTTGTCATCAAAATATAACTGCTACCCCTTTGCCAAAATTGAAGGAGTACAAGTATTTGGTTTAGGTAATAAAGAGGAAAATGAAAGTAAACCATACTTCTACAGATCGGACTACACATGTCCTCGGTGAGTGTGCCAAAGCTCATAGGATGCCCGTCATTTATTTTGTTGCAAAAATGAAACCAAAGTAACATCAGAATCGAAGCACATTTACCAACAGAAACTTGAGAATTATCAGAATATGGAGAAACAATGTCCAGGCCAGAGGCTGAAGACGTCATGTGACTGGTTGCGCTAGAATCAAGATACCAGTCTAATGTGCTCGTCGATGGGTTCAGCTGCACGGATGCCTGGAAGTTTTCATTCAGATGGGTCGAGTATGTACGATGGGTCTGTGCCAACATCTTATAATAAGTAGTAGCAAAATGACAGGGCTGATCACACTAAGTGCAGTGTGGCTGACCGCTACCTGAACCTGAGCCCATGGCAGCCGGCTGAGTAGAACTAGGAGAGCAACCACCGCAGAGCCCACAAAAATGTCCGCCTCTAGTAGTGCGTGCACTAAACATGCTGCCACCCCTCATCGATGCATGATCCCACATGCGACTGGCTGAGGGGTTTTCCTCCACAGCCAACACGATCGGCCATGATGCAGTCGCTGAATTACCCTATAATATTTTAAAAAATTCCTCGTGGTTCTTGGCACGAGATAACACATCGGCTTATATGGGTGTAGGGGAAGAATTAATCAATGAGGCAGAAAAATCTCTGAACTGTTACCCAAGAGCAGTTAAAAACCAAATTATCTTATCATCATTAGAGACTAGAGAACCCATAAGGGATAACTTCTCAAAAATATCATTAAATTGTAAATGGAGTTCATGAACAGCACTGCTCTAACGTATACCGTGGGCATCGGCACAAAGACGCATAATGGTGGATGTGCAACTGTTATGAAAAGTGGCGCAAATGTTGTCCCAGATGTCATTGGCAGTCACACACAAGGCCTGAAGTTCAAAAAGAGCCTCAGGAGAGAGTGAAGATAACAACAGATTGCAAACCCTCTAGTCTTCATCAATCCAGAGGTTTCAGACTTCCTTGGCCAATTTGTAGGCTACCTGAGCTGCCGCACGATTGGTCTTGGAGCTGGCGAGAGAAGTGCTGGTGGCAGAGGTAAACGAAGAGGATGAGGAGCCAGGCGGCGGCAGAGTAGGGAGAGATGGGAATGGAGTTGACCCATCAAGATAACCAAAAAGCTTCTGGGGCTTGAGGTTATATCTAATCTTAAATTTCCATAGAAGAAAGTTGGACTTATTGAGCTTGATTTGCATCATATGAAGAAGGGTATTTGAACGATAATTTTTCACTGGCCATGATCAGAGTTGTACCGGAAAAACTTTCGCCTGAAGGGAGAGGGGGAAGATGGCGATCGGCCGCTGCTGGGAGAAGGAGAGTGCGATAGAAGTTTTCAGGTTTTAGGAAGGTGGATCAGAACACTGCTCTGATACCATGACAAGATGTATTTATCATAATGAAATAATGTATTGCTGACATGATTAAATAGAGTACAATAAGGAAAGATAGTACTACTAGGATTCTAGCTTAGTTAACAAGACTTATCAAGAATCAATCAAATCAATCAATTAATAAAAAAACCTAATTTACTCTAACAACTTATTTACTTTTTGAGAGTCAAACTTTGTAAACTTTGACCCTAAATAAAAATTAATATATAAATAATAAATATATAATGTGAGAAATTGTTAGATTTGTATTAACATCCATTTTCAAAATATCAATTTTTCTAAATAAATAGAATCTATATACACCAGTGTAGGAGTGGCCGATCTAAGGCGGTTCTGTTATAAATTCAAAGGAATTTTCTAAGTGCCATTGACGGTTAAGCCTTAGATCACACCAAAAATATTGTTGTTAGCAGAACTGCCTTTAAAATGCCCGATGCGTCTGGAAACCAAATGAGTAGCTCCGTTGAATCCTTTGGCTTAGATCTGCAGGACAACAAGCCCCGAGAGGTCCCAGGGGAAAACTCCCTGATGCCTAAATCAGAAGAATACTAAAAAAAGTATAAACGTTTGTATGAATAATAATGAACCCATACCTTTAATTTTTACTGTATCATTAAAAAGTATTTGTCTTTAACTACAAATCTTAATTCCCAATTATACGACAATTGAATATTCTTTCACTCCATACTCATATTGGGCTGAAATAGGCCCAGGACGCCTTCTAGGCCTTTGCTAGGTCACTCCATCATCTTTTTTTTTTAAGTTTAAGACCATCCGAGGATGGGGGGAAATATATTAGGCTCCCCTAACCGTTATAATTAAAAGCCTAAATAGCGCCGTATGATTTTGTTCCTTACAAAAGGTCAGCCAAAATGCTTACAAAAGCGTTATATACACCTATACAAGAAGAAACTAATACTAAAAATGAGGCAAAGTGGCAGAAGAGGTCTATCTTATTATTCCGATGTACTGTAATATCACGAACGAGTCGGGGAATCGAGGATGTCGAAACCCCTATTTGTCAATGATATTCAGACAATAAGAACATAAGTAAGCAGACCATATGTAAGGCGGGATTTGTAGCAGCACTTGGACTGTAGAACGAGCATCATTGTAGCAAGATTACAGCATGTATCCTCTCAGCTTCCTGGTAGCGTATTTAAACTTCCTTGCAGCAACATCTTCAGCAACTCAGCAGCATGTATACTGCAGCTAAAAGTTTACTCTCAGCTTCCTGCAGCAACATCCTTTTGCTTGCCCCCGAGAGTCCCTGAAAAAGAGAAAAAGGAGAAGCAGCAGTATATGTAACACTTTAAAAGTAATATACAAGCACAGAAGTAATACCAAATGTTATCTATCCGATTATGTAGCTTCATAATAGCTACTGATGTTTGAATTCCTAGATGAATCAACTCGAATTGCTGGAAAACTCATGCAGTCAAGTGTTAGTAAACCTTTAAGGAATAGTGGAATAGAATTGAGCTCAATGACCCCAGTAAGGTTTTTTTCCTTTGCATATTTGGCCAGGAAATCAGTGGCCGAGTTAGCTTCACGTGGTATGTGTTGCAATGTGATGGAGCCTATTGCTATGTTAAGAGCATTGCACATAGAAAAAACTCTCTAGGGAGAAGAGAGAGGGTTTAGAATACCCCTTACAGCGGATAAGCAGTCTGATTCAATGATAACATTTTCAAAATTAAGTTCAGAGATGACATCGAAGCCGCTTCGAATAGCAATTAGTTCTGCATGTAAGGGAGATGGACAATAAAACGTGCTGGCACTCATTTTTACTACATTTCCAAATCTATCCCTTACGATAACAACCGAAGATGACAAACCTCCTGATATCCAAGATGCATCAGTGTTGACTTTATAGCCTACAGTAGGTTTCTCCCATTGGACCTTAGAGAGAGCATTTTTCTGTTTTTGAATTATGTGTGGAACAATGTTGTCCTGTGTCCAAAACCTATTCTTTTCCTTATTACCTATTAGGCTGTGTGCCGTGAATATTTGATAAATAGAATCCTTTATTTCAGCAAAGCAAACCTCATGAGAGTATAGTCTATTATCAAAAAAGAATCTGTTCCTATGAATCCATAATGTCCATATTGTAACCACTAGAGCTGCATTGATAATGTTTCCATGAATTTTAGATTCAGCTCTGAATGATAAGAGGAAATGCACTCTACTTTTTAAATCTCTGAAATCAGAACCGGGTAATCTTAACATGAAGAAAACACTGTTCCACACTGCGGTTGAAAAATTGCAAGAATTGAAAAAATGATCCAAACTATCTCCACTATTCTTGCATATGGAGCACATTGAGGCAACTGAGAAGCCAATTCTTTTTAGTATGTTATCAAAAGGCAGTAAATTATTAAGAACCCTCCACAGTAAGATAGACATCTTTCTTGGTATGAATGAGGACCATACCTTTTTGAAATGTTGGATATGGGATCCCCTCTGTCTCAGGGCATTGTGAGCCGAGCTGACAGAGAAATTTCCATCAACAGTGAGTATCCACACCAATTTATCTTCATGGCTATACTCCAACCTTGTCTCCTGTAGAATAGTAATAATGTTGGTAGCCAAATGTGGCTCCAGGATTGGAATAAGTGCTGATTTGTTAGATAAAAAATCCCTAAGGGAGATGCACTCAAAGGGAATATCAATGTTAGCCGGCCAGATGTAGCACAGTGCTCCCTCCCCACTCCAATTGGCACTCCAGAAAGAACATTGGCCCCTACCAAAGAGGACTCTGGAGAAACTGTTTGCCAAAGCTGTAATTTTTGGTGATTCTTGCCCATATGTGAGAGTGTTTATATGAAACTGGCAAAGTCCACAAGAGGTTTGCCCACTGAGCCTTATTGATTTGTAACTTCCACCATAATTTACAAGAATAGGCATCTAAAGTATCACTTAATTCTCTAAAACCTAAACCATTTTCTTCCAATGGATAGCACATTCTTTTCCAAGACCTCCACCTTCTTTTTTCAGTTAAATCAGAGTTTCCCCAGAAAAAGTTAGATGCCAATTTTCCCATTGTTTTTAGAACTGATTTTGGGGGGTGTAAAACTCCAAATATGTGCGTTGGAATAGAAAGCATCACTGAATTTATCAAAATTAATTTACCTGCTGGACTCAACCACCTATTTTTCCAATTATTTATCTGTTTCTCCATTCTTTCAATTACTGGTAAGTAGTACACCCTCAGATTTCGACCAGTAAAAATTGGAACACCAAGATATTTAAAAGGAAAAGATCCCTTCGTCATCCCTAATGTTCTCCTAGCAGTTTGAGAACACTGAGGAGGAGCCTTATGTGAGACATAAAATTCAGATTTTGAGAAGTTAACTTTTTGTCCCGAAGTCTCTTCATATGCATTAAGGAACAGTTTAAAACGCTTTAAATTTTTAGTGTCCGTATTCAAAAAAATTGCAGTGTCATCTGCATACATCAGATGAGTGAGGGGTGTACAAGATGTAGGTAGGCTGAAATATGTAAGTATCCAGTGGAGAAGAGTTTTTTTAAGCCCCTTGAGAAGGCCTCAGATAGGATGTTATATAGAAAAGGAGATAAAGGATCTCCTTGCTTGATCCCCCTGGTAGAGCAAAAAAACCCTGCTGTGACTCCATTAATTACCACAGAGAAATTTACTGTCATTATGTTGTGCATAATTAATCTCACAAATTTTCCATGGAACCCAAAACAAAGTAGTATAGAATTTAGGAAGGACCAAGAAACTCTGTCAAAGGCCTTTTGCATATCAAGTTTAACTATTAGATTCGGAACCTTTGTTTTTCTAGACAGTAATCTAGTCATTTGCTGCATTAAAATGACATTGTCCGAAATATCCTTCCCTTTCATGAATGCACTTTGTTCTGGTGATATCAAGAGCTGTATTAACGGTTTAATCCTTTCCATTAGAAGTTTTGAGAAAACTTTGTTTACAAAGTTGGATAAACTTATTGGCCTAAAATCAGCAAATGTGTTCGGGATGGATTTCTTTGGGATTAGAGTGAGCCAAGTACTAGAAATGGCTTTTGGGATTATACCATTATTTAAAAAGTCATTTGCAGCTTCTAGTAAATCTGCTTTAATGGTATCCCAGAAATGTGTAAAAAAGCAACCAGAGTATCCATCAGGACCTGGTGCACTTGTTTTGTTAAGATCAAATACTGCAGTGTGCAACTCCTGAGAGATGAAAGGAGAAAGCAGAAAACTGTTCTGCTCTTCAGAGATGACAGTTGGAATTTCAGTCAAAAAATCTTTAAAATGAATTCCCTTCTGTTTTGAGGCTTCCTCTATTAATAAATCCTGAAAAAATCTAACACCCTCCTCTCTAATTAAATTGGGGTCAGTTAACCATGTTCCATTACCATCTTTTATTTTACCTATTCTGGCCCTTGCCTTTTTTTTCTCTAATTGTGTGATGGAAATACTTAGTGTTTGCATCTCCATGCTTTAACCAGTTTAACCTAGCCTTTTGCTTCAAAAAAATGTTATGTTCCTTTTGTGCTCGAAGTAAAAGGTTTTTAGCTTGCAGCATTTCCGAAAGCACTGACTCATCATGTGTTTGCTGAAACTTTATTTCCAAATCAGTAACTTTTAATTCATACTGATCCAAATTATTCTTAACATTGCCAAAAGTGTGTTTGTTCCATTCCTTAATAACTACCTTAAGTCTTTTTAATTTGTGCACTAACCTTGTCATTCCAGAAAGTGGGGAGAAGAGATTCCAGTTTGTTTCCACTAAGTCTTTGAATTCATTCCTGTTTATCCACATTTCCTGGAATCTAAAAGGTCTTGGAGCCATCTCAATTGCAGATTGGATAGACAGCAATAGAGGAGAATGGTCAGAAGTCATCCTGTTAAGGACATGTACTGTACTGTTTGGGAATTTATCTAGCCATTCTAAATTACTAACACCTCTGTCTAATCTTTGAAATTGCAAGTCCTTACATTTGTCTCTAAATCTGTTATTGCTCCAAGTGAAAGTATTACCAACAGTTGGGATACCATGCAAATCCATATATTTAGAAAGTCATTAAACTGATTCATACTTTTCCTAGGGGTTGACTTTCTACCCTTGTATTCAGAGATTGATGAAACAGTATTGAAATCGCCTATGTAAATAGAAGGATCAGGTGTTGCAGCTTTTAGGTCAGACCATAAAAACTCCCTCATCTGTCTATGTACACTTGCATAGATAAAAAAATATTCCAGTTAGCCGCAGAGGCTATGTCAGTGACTTTAGTTTGAATATACTGATCAGATTCCTTTACAATATCTAAGTTGAAAACATGATTCCAAAGAATCCAAATTTTAGCCTGTTGAGCAGGAATAGCATTACTGTAGCCAAGTTGATGCTTCAGAGAGATTATATTATGCTTATCATGCCATGGCTCAATTAAACAAAGCAAGTCAATCTTGTGTTTCAGTTTAAGTGCCTTTAACCTATCCATAGAAGAACCATAACCCCTAACGTTCCACACTAAAATAGCACCTATTTTTGTGTACTGAATCATTTAAAACTAGGGGGGTCGCTTTTTGTGATGACCTTAATTTCCTTTGTTTTGAGAAGGTGACAATACTGTTTTTTCCTCTTTTGTCTTCACTTTTCCTAGCCAAATCTGTTGAGAGAGGACTTACCTTCGAGGGATTTACCTATTCTGCAGTGCCTCTGTTATCCCCAAGATAAAATTGGTCTTGGCTATGAAGTGTAGGATCAGTTGCTGCAGTTGAAGTCTTAGCTGCCTCATTTACAATGTCATCTAGGACCTGATGATCTGCTTCAGGATTTTTTAAAGTTTGCTCCATATTACCTTCTGAAATCCCCTGATCTACCTGAGGACTGCAACTGTTCTCTTTGGTTGCAATCTTTTCAGTATCACTTTGTGGAGTCATAGTATCTTGTGATTCCACAGATTCATGGTAGATTTCCCCTGAATCATCCTCTTGGATAGCAGTGTCCTCTTCCTGTAGATCAATTAAAGAGTGGAAGGCATTTGATATAGAAACCATATTACTTTTTGTTATCCCTTCCTGGATGGGGTGGGGTTCATTGATTTGGGTTTTTTTTCTCCAGAAAAAATTGGTGATAGGTTTAGAAATATCATCCAGAGAGTAAAAAGGTCTTCTTTTAGACTGACTATGAGTATGGGAAATAGTATTATTTTGCTACAGGGAAAATGACTTCAAATTCTGACTTTGGAAATCTTTTTCTTTCTGTGATATTGATAAGTTAGATTTCCCTTCCAGTTCTACGGTAACCTGAGGTCTAATCAGTCTATGTTCCTGCTCATCTACCCTTTGGTTCTCTTCCAGAGCCTCAGATTGTCTTCCCCTGTTAGCCTTATGTTCAGCCTGATTTTTTCCAGTTCTCCTAAGTTCAGGGTGTAAAAAATTGCAATTTGTCTGGTTATGTCCGATGATTCTACAGTGAGTGCAGTACATTGGTAGCTGTTCATATTCAATTGGGTAATCCGAAACCTTATTACCAATGCCTACTACAATTGACTTTGGGAGCTGAGCTAAAAGGTAAACTTCTACACAGACCTTAATTGCCGAAGGCCTAGTTAGAGCATTAGTAGCCGCATCCATTTTAAGAAATTTTCCAATTTGGCTACTGATGCCTATTATTGCAGAAGTATTATAAAAATGTAATGGCAGTTGATGTAAAGTTACCCAAGCTGGAACCACTGATGATTAGGCCGTCGGCGAGAATTCGGGCGTCCATTTCTGGACCCTCATTGCTGTTCCATTTAGCATCCATTGGCCTTTCATCCAGCACCTTTGGTAATCTTCATTATCCTGAAAACGAATTAGCACATGTCGGTAATCAATGGAACCCAATTGAAAATTTGACTTAAAACCTATGGATTTGAAGGCAGACAAAAGTTTCTCCATTGGAGGTTTGCCTCTGTTAAATTTCCCGACTAAAGCTTTTTGATAATGTGAAACCAAGAGCTCGCCTTCCTCTGGAGGGAGGATGTAGGCTAGCTTGCCCTTATATTCGGTGATAGGATGTAAGTCGGGCGTGTCTGGAAGGGATGATAGGAGAGGAGCAGATTTAGTATTCAAAGCTTGTAGGAAGCTCATATGCGTGGAAGGGTGGGTATCGAGAGGTTGGTTAGGCGTCGGAGACGCCATGGCCGAGGACCAGTTCACAGAAGGCCGAGAACCAGTACGGAGAGAGCCGTTAAGAGACAAAATAGAGATAAAAGGAGAAGAAAGTTAAAGAAGACGAGGGAACAGTAATCAGTGCGTGTTTCGCACCAGCGTTTCGCACACAGTAGTCAGAGCGTTTGCAACTTTTTTTAATAGGTCACTCCATCATCAAGAGCCCCCAGAAAAAAAAATGGGGCCTCGAGGCTGAGAACCTTCGAGGCATCACATTCTTGTCCTCAAACTTCTAAACCCTTGGGATGTGTATCTTTGAGGGTTATGGCCTCTTAGACTCACAATACCCTTGAGTAAGGGCTTCAAGCTTCAAGGTATCATTTAGTTTTCTTTTTTTAATTTTTTTTTATTTCTAACAGAATTTTAGATGGTGCACATGATTGGCTATGTGAAATGGCGTGTGAATAATGGAAATTTCTAAAAAGGTGTAATAATATTCACACCTTTTAAAACTTTCCACCTTCCCAAGACAATCATTATCTTGGCCTATGTTTCAGGCTACTTAACTGCCCACTTCTCTCACGTCTCCTCTCTTTATTTGCAGGTATTTTAGAAGGATTTTCAGTACCTTGTTATCCATCTCTCTGACCTTGCATTCATCTTTCTTCCTTTATCATTAAGTTCTCCTGGTCTCTGTTCTTTCTTTCTCTTTATTCTCCCTTATTATAGCTAGCTTCGGTAAGAAATACAGTGAGAGGGGGCGCCTCAATGAGGTTAGGTCAGAGGGTTTGAGGTTGAATCGCCTGAGAAGGGGGATTCTGATGTTACGCTTAGTTATTTTGGGCGTTCTCTCTGGGATTCTGGGCCAGATGCTAATGAAATCGGCCATACAAGCTATTTTCTGATCACCAACACGCCTTTAGAAGAATATCCTTGTATTTGGTCCTTGGGTATGGGAAGAAAGGGATATATTCAAAGGTCGCCCCATCTTGGCGATGTAGAATTTAGTCCCTCTTTTCATAAGGAATGGGATTATTCGAGAATGCCTGGAGAGGTTAATGCAAGTGCCTCTAGGATAGTATTACCTACCCTCGAGACTCAAGAAGAAAACACTCCAGAGCCCCTGTGGGGGAAGAGGCTCAGGAGCTCCCAGCTCATGATGAATCCTGGTCGATAATAGGGATTTTATAGTCTCCGTCCCCCGATCAAAGGGTTCCTTCTTATGTTGATTTGCAGTTGTTGGGAACAACACGGTCTCCAGAAAACCTTCCCGAGGGGAGATCAGTAATATTTTTAAGGCATCTACGAGCAGGACTGTGCTTCCCATTTCCATCGATATTCTCAAGGCTTCACAAGAATTTCCATGTGAGCCTCGCCCAAGTCCATACAAATGTAGTGATAACCATTATGCTTTTTATGATGCAATGCCATAGGTTAGGTATAGAACCCGAGTAATAGCTGTTTTGTTCTTTGTGTGATGTCACTGCTAGAAAAAGCCTCCGAGAACATTATCACAGTTTCCAGTAGGCAAAGGATGCAAAAATGCTTTACTATCCCTATTAAATTGGGTAGGTAGAGGGCTATAAAGAGAAGACCTACTTTCAAAAGCATTAGATATAAGCTCCCCCATTGGAATCCAGACGTTATCATCGAGACCTAGTTGCCAGGAAAATATGTTTGTCCCGAACACCTTCAAGGTAGTCAGAACCATTTATTGGCCTCGTACCTTCCTTATGTTTACTATACCTATCTGAATAAATCGATTGGGGGACCGTCTTGGCCAATTGAAATTTATCAGAAATACACCTATGAGCCAGCCAAGAAGAAGAAGTTATCAAGGCGGCAACATTTGGCTCCAGAAGATGAGCCTAATCTAAGTAAGAGGTGGAGGAGGCTTGTTAAGGAAGGAGATAAGCCTCAACTTTCCCTCAACCTAGCCACTCAAGAGCCCCTTCTCAAAGATTATGTTGATTACTCTGAGTTTAAAGGTGTTTTAATGTCTTATTATCCGTTCTTGCACGGTTACATCCTTTTGTTACTTCTAACTTTATTTTCATCCTCTTAAGAGGGCAGAAATTTAGTTACAATGATTAAGAAAGGGCGTAATAATATCCATTCGAAAGTTGTTCCTCTTGCCCTCCTAAGGTTGCTATTTTTGTAAAGTCACCGATAAAGCAGAAACCTGAGGGCGACTCCTCCTCGAGGGAGTGTCATTAGAATATTTCACAAGATAAGGCTTCTCAAGAGCCTCCTATCCAAGGCATTGAAGATGAGGCCAACGTCGGGATACCCCCCATGAGTCTTTCTGTTGTGGGGGCCTATGCCCTCAGCCATTTTGAAAAAAATCCCCAAGCTGGTATTCCACCAGGAAGATAATATTTTTTCATTTTAAAAAAAGTTTCCTAATCCTTCTACCTTCTTTCAAGTGGTTAAGGATCTTGAACTGGTATCCTCCTCGCTCTCGTTGGTGTCCTCCTCTCTCTTTGCCCTTCTTTAGAGCCCGGGTTCCCACTATATCTCCTCTCTTTCCTCTGCTGAAGAGGAAAAGGATAACTTAATTTCCTCATTGGAGAGGGAGCTCGAGGCATCGAAGAAGAATGTCACTGAACTTGAGGCTGTGAATGAGCATTTCATCATAAAAAATAATGTTGTTGTAGAGGATGTTAAAAATGCTTGAGATACAGAGTCTCAAGTGGTCTTGCTGGAGGCTTTAAAGGATAAGGTCCTCCATAGTCAATAGCTCTTTGATCCATTCGTTATTCTCATCGACATGGCTAAGGGCGTTGGATGCAACCTCCTCATTGAAGAAGTCATCCTACCCAGGATGTCCTCGTCTTATCTTAAGATAATGTTAAGCTTTTAAAAGAGAAGGCCAAGTCTGAGGGTGTGGAGGATTTCAACCGAAAGTGGGACAAGGTCGTGTACAAGGGGGGTTTGAGCTTATCCATGATGAACCTTCTCATGGCCTTGGGTAAATAACACTCCGCTGAGGAGATTCTTGCCATCCATGATCCCAATGAAGAGATCAAGGGGCCCAAGACTGAAGTCGAGCCCAACAACAAGGTTCCAGTAGGGGATAAGCCCCCAAATGTGGGGAATATCTTGTAACTTGCCCCTTTTGGCCTTTCATGTAACCATTTATGCTTTGCTATAAAAGATTTATTTCCATTATTAATTGTGTGTCTACATTTTCATTTTCATAGCTTAATGCATTGCGAAAGGAACTTCAATCCATTTGCAAAGATTTTTCTAAGACCAATGCAAAGCTTGAAACTGCTAGGGTGGAGTTAATGATGACCATGGTTGTTTAAGGAAGTGCTCTGAAGAGTTATAATTATGGCACAATGGGACTCATCCTCATATAGGAAGCCTTGATAAGGACACATCCAACTTGACTGTAGCTTTAGATTCTGCTAAGAGAGAACTAGACTCTACAAAAGGGGATTTGAAATCTTGGAAAAGTGGAGACAATCCTATATTTGTAGAGCTCTTGAGGGACCTCGAGCGTAGGAAATATAATGGTGTTATGCCCCATAAAGTTGTTGAGAGCTCTGTCTCTCCAAAGTTGATTATCAAGAAATAGGGCATCACATAATCTATCCTCGAGGGCTGCCTTATAGCTAGCCGAGGTATGATTTACAGACTTAGGTCCTATGTGGGAGAGATCACATAACTTCATAAAGTTTCATTGGATGAAATTGCTAGGCTAAATGAGGATCTCTCAAGAAAGAATACCACTGTTGAGGAGGATACCATGTTAGTTGAATTAGTTGTTGATAATACTCGTCTAGCGGCAGAGAACAATGCCTTGGAGAAAAAAATCACACAGTTGGAGAAGAGGTTCATCATTATGATCAGAGTCTTTAAGCTCATAGACTGTTTCATGTTGTTGCTCGCCCAAATCTCACTGATGACAATTCATTACTAGGATTTCTTCTTAGAGCATCCCATCATTGGATTATAAAGAACCAAGTTGAGTCAAATGGGACCGATCATCATAAAGAGGCTTCTACCACCATTCTCAAATGGATACGAAGATTTCCTATCCGCCTTCCAAGAGATTGAAGGTCTTCGAGATTAGCAACCATGAAGGCCACCAAGAGTAGTGGTTCTACAAGTCGCAACCTCAAGCGATCTGCAAGGAAACATACCAAGAACCAGATTCCTCGATCAAATCATCTTCGATCAATGGTCAAGATAAACATAGATGATTATCCTGAAGAGTATTAGGAGAAGAATTTTCAACAAGCGGCCATCATCAAGATAGAAGAAGTAGAGAGAATGGAAGAAATTAGTTCCTTGATTCTTCGAGGACTGTAATTATAAGCTGTATAATGTTGGTACTTAAATTATCACTTCCTCGAATGTATATTATTCCCTTCTCCCTTTTTAAGATAAAATACTCTTCATTTATAGTATATGGATTTTTTTACTTATTAGTGACGGGTGAATGTAGTTTCTTAATAATTAAAAGAAACACAAGAACACCAAAGATTTTACCCACGTTTGGTGTTTCCACCTACATCCAAAAAAGATTATTCCACTAGATCATTGGTCAAAATTACAATTAACAAGGGCATCACGAGGGTGTTCCTTATTAGCTTCCCACTCCTCCCTTTAGACTTAGATGGAATTAATACAAGAGTTCCGGTTATCAGCTTTTCACTTATCTCCTTAGCCTTAGCTGGAAAAATATACAAGTGTGCTGCTTATCAGCTTTTCACTCTATTCATCAGCTTTAGCTGGAAAATAATACAAGAGTGCCACCTATCAGGTTTTCACTTGATACCTCAGCCTTAGCTGGAATTTGATAAGAGCGCCGCTTATCATCTTTTCACTCATTTCCTCATTAGAATTTTTAAAAAAAAGCCACTTATCAACTTTTCACTCAATACCCCAATCTCAGCACGTAGCATAAGACCTTGTGAAATCATCCACTCTAGTTGGAGTTAATGGTATATTCATAGATTGGCAACATTCCATCTCCTTGGGACTTGAACTCCCTCCATTGTCTCAAGGACATAGCTACACCCAGGATATGGTTCAACTACCTTGTAAGGTCCTTCCAAGTCAATAGCCAGTTTTCCTTCAGGTTCTCGCCTAATTTTTTCATTCATTCTTATCACCAGATCTCCGGGACTGAATTGCACTTTCCCGACCTAATACCATTTCACCTTTTCTTTTACCTTAGCCTCATGGATAGAGGCAACTGCCGAGCCCCCTCTACCATATCGAGGTCCAGACATTGATTTTCATTGTTAACTCCTTCCTCGGATACTCCCAACATCCGTGGGCTTGGTACCCTTATTTCCACCAGAATCACAGCTTCAGAGCCATAAACTAGATTGTGAGTCATTTCCTCTGCGAAGGAAGATTAAGCAGTTCTATAGGCCCATAGAACACTGGGTAACTCACATATTTGGTTTCCTCCAGCCCCCTCGAGTCTTGCTCTGATTCCATTTACAATAGTTTGATTTGTTACGTCTACCTAGCCATTGGCTTGAGGATGACATATAGATGTTACCTTGTTGTATCTTGTACTCCTCGTACCATTTCTTGAACGGAACGTAAGCGAACTACTTCCCATTATTTGTTATTATAGTCCTCAGAATTCCAAATCTGCATATAAGGTTTTTCCAACAAAAAGAAATAACTAATTTTCCTATCATATTGGTCAGAAGCTTTGCTTCCACGATCTTTGTGAAATAATCGACAGCCACAATTATATGATTAAACTTCCCAGGAGCTTCCAGAAATGGCCCTACCAAATCAATTCCCCATTTATTGAACGACAATAAGCTGTGAATATTCATCATCCCTCCAGGGGAATTGCTTAAGCAGTGCATATTTTTGACATTGATGGCAGGCTTTTATGTATCCATTAACATCATCGACTAATAGTTCCCTGGTTGAATAAGCCTCCTTGACACCGATTTTTCTCCTTGGTGGCTTCAACATATACCCTCATGAGCTTCCCTGATGAAATAACCTACTTTGTAGGGATTTACACATTGAAGTAGTGGCTGCAAATGCCTTCTTTTTTATAGAATTCCATCCTGCAGCACATATTTTGAACCGCGTGCAGGGTCTGCATGTAGGGTCTGATTCAGAACCGCGTCAGTTCCTGAGAAAGTTATGGTCGCATGTAACTTGAAGGAATCCGCATTCATCATTGAGTTTGAGGGCCTTTCACCCACAATTCCACTTATCATGTTGATCACTCTACAGATTGGAGAACTTTAACCATTTCTATTCTCTTGATTTTTAGCTGGTTGTTCTCATTGGCCTCCATCTCTTCTTCCTTGCTCTCTATCTCGAGGCTCTTAAGGATATTGACCCTGAGGTCTTATGTCCCCCTACCTCTATTATTCTTGTAATTCCTTCTATATGGTCTACGAGGCTTGTCTCGATTTCCTTGCCTGGGTCTAGGACCTCAAAGTTGTCCTTCCCTCTCGTACCTCTCAATCTTCATTTTCAAATGAGTACAGTATTTCGTATCATGTCCATAATCCATATGAAAATCACAAAACATGTTCGTGACTCTCCTCCCAGACACTAGTGCAAGTGTGTTCTGCATTGGTTGTGGTTACCTGAGTAACCCTCGATAAATTCTCAGGATTTTGGTTGGTGACCTGTTCATGTGTGTACCTCTCAACGTTAGGTCTTGTTACTGCCATTTGTATCTTTCCTTGAGAATCATTACTTTTCCCTGGCCTATCAGTCATACTTTCCTTCATTATTCTTGTGGCTTCTTTGACTTTTGAATAATGCTCAACAACTTCTTGAAGTTTCTGAAATGTACGAGGGATATTAGTACTTAGCTTCTTATACAATTCTATATCTCGCATTCTCAACATGCGTACTTGGAATACTTCATTTTTCGTGGTCTCCATCACTCCCAAACTTTCATCCACAAAACAATTATAAAAAACCCCTGTCATCTCCTCTAGATTTTGTTTTGTCTAATACAACTCCAATAGAGTTTTAGTAAATTTATGTTTTGGGCGTACTGGCTTAATAATGCCATACTGAAGCCCCTGCAGGAATGAAAAGACCCCATTGGCAACATATTATACCACTCTTAAGCTTTCCCTCGAAGATGGCTCCCCACTAAATTGAATGTTAACTTTTCATCGAAATCCCTCAAATTCAGTATACTGAGGAAAGTCAGAATGAACTCTCAAGGATCTGCTTCTCCACTATAGGTGGGAAGCCCCTCTAGGGGTTTTGTGTCTACTGGCGATCGCTTTCCTGTTATTAATGGAGTAAAAGGCGATCCAGCTGGCTGGCCAAGTGGTCCAATCAGCCTATCAAACTTCCTCTTCAGTGCACCCCATATCTCCTGCTTGTCCTCGTTGCTCTCCAGGTACATTCAAGCCTCTATTAGCATCCGCATAGGGCATATGATGCATGGGCTGCTGACCCATACACCCAGGATTCATCCAAGACTGCATGGCCCCTGAACTTACATCATGCACCTCATACGAGCCATAGAATCCTTGACTAGCAGGATAATTTGGTATCTTTTTGCTACCATATTCTTCAAGTCCCAATATCATCTCTGTTCAGTGAAGTGCAACCATGGGGGCTATGTGCATCGAAGGGGGGACGGAATATACTACCCTAATGGATATTCTGGGGAAGAAGGTTGAGGTCGTGCCTGGTTCCCCTCTCAAGCCTATCCAAGGTAAGGGAATGACAACATGGGTTGAGAAACATTACCCACATGCATGTCCATAACAATCGATGGAACCACATTTCTCGGTATACCTATAGGTACTAAGAAATGTGTGACCCAATATCCAACAACCGCTAACATTTGAGTTGCTCAGGCTAGATCTGGCCATGAACCAACCACTCCCATAGTTTGATTTGATTGCAGGGCCCGCTCGTAGGCCTCAATATGGGAATCACCAGAAGCTTCCATGATGTAGCTATATCTTCCATTGTACGACGTAGTTGGTATATCTTGTGCAGGATTTAGGACCCCTACATCTCGGCCCTTATAATCCTCCATACCTCTCGAAGGTCTAGCTATGTCTTGAAGGGTCTTGACTATTAGTGGAGTAGGCTTGATGTAGCCTTGAACTGCATCCCTCCCACTAGTCGAAACTTGCAACGCTCATATCTCTCTTGTCGCGGCTTACACAACTTCTCTCTCAACATTCAGGGACACCGAAGGGTTAACGATCCTTTTTCTTATTCTTCCTCAATACAGAGATTGTATCTCACCAGTAGAACCTATTCCCTTAAACCTTAATCTCTCACTATTTTGAGTATTTGTAGAAGCAGACATACACCAAAGAACCCAAATTTGACTAAATCAGCCCAGTGGGTGTGCCAATTGATGCATCTTGAAACCAATCGAGTCACTTCGCTGAATCCTTTGGTTGAGATCTGAAAGATAACAAGCCCCGGGAGGTCCCAGGGGAAAACTCTCTTATGCCTAAGTCAGAAGAATACTCGAATAAATATTAAAGTGTTTGAATAATAATGAATACATACCTTGTATTTATCATGTGTCGTTAAATAGTATTTATCTTTAATTAAAAATCTTAATTCCTAATAAATATGAAAACTGAATATTCTTTCACTCCATACTCATATTGGGCCGAAATAGGTCCAGGAAGCCTTATGGGCCTTTACTAGGTCAGTCCATCATCAATGCCCTATCTAAGGTGGTTCAAAACTGCCTAAAAATTATCGATGGAACTGCCTAAAATTATTTCAAAACTTGGAAAAAATATGCAGGTCCTCATATATTGCACAATGTTTTTGAGTTCAAAAACATATATGTTTACAAACTCTGAATTGTTTTTTACGTTATCGTGTGGTGCAGAAATTTCTGAACATGGAAACTTTTGCCATTTTTGGCTCTTTGTTGTAGTTTCTTTTACTTTCCGGCATCTTGTCCCTATTCTGTTCCCTTGTTGTATATTTCAAGACGTGCCTTTTTTTAGCCATTTTTTCTGAGTTCGGAAACCTAGCCGGACATCCTGTTGCCGAATTTGAAAATGTATTCCGACATATGCAAAAAAGCATTCTTGGATCAAACATGATTTCTAGACTCAAAATTATGTTCTGGCTAAGTGGTAAAAAAATTGTTTCATTTGCATTTCCGACTCCAACAAAACCACGATTCACAACCACAATTTTAAAATAATACATGTTAGTATGTTGTACATTAACAAAAATGTATAGATAACGTTAAACAAGCAATAATCTATAGATAGGAATAGAAATTACTACAACTATATTCTGAAACTTCTAAGACTTAATATCTATCTAACTTGCAATACCCTACCAATATTGGGATCCCCTAGAGTTGCTGACCGATTGAGAATTCGATACCTAGCCATACTATTCAACGCATTGTTGATTTCTACTTGCGAGTAGGGTATCAAATCCATTAAATATAGTAAAGGTTAGATAAAAATATGACTACAAACAATTGTACAATTACCTTGTCACGTTCAATTACATCTTCCTCAGTTTTCTCTTATGCAGTCAATCGCGTATAACATTACGTAATAGTCACACTCCCACGTTTGTGCCAGTTTCTTGAACTAATTGTGAAAAACATAATTTATTACACCCTCTATTTTCTTAAGTTTGTCACACTTACGATATTTATATGTTTTTCTAAGTTTGTCACCTTTCCTTTATGGCAAAAAATACATCATTATCAACCACCGGAACACATCCTCACTCAATTTCCGCCACACATTTCAACTTACAAAAAAAATAAAATCTAAACCTATGGTGCAAAACATACTGAAATGGAGGAAGTAGGTTTGTTGCACCAATTGAGTTTAGTAAAACAAAAATAAAGTTATCTGTAGACCACCTTGATTTTAACCAACTCAAACGGAGTTTTATTTTTGTCGCTTGGTTCCTTCATTGTTGATTCCAAAATTTCAATGAATGAATCCGACGGTGGAAAGTGCATGGGATCCATCCAAAACACCCGCTTATTTGCAAGAACTATCAATATCAATCTCCAATAGTCCCTGAAAACAATTTTTTTAAATTATCATAAAAATTTTCCAAAACAATGTTGGAAAAGAAAATGAACATAGTAAATTACCTCTCAATGTACGGTGAAACAAAAAGCATATCCTTCCAGTTGAGGCATTTGCAAATTTAGTCGATCATCTCTGGTTTCGTACAACCAATTTCATGTATCATGGTCGGGCACATGTATCCAATCTATCCTTTTTTTATTAGTGGTGAAAAACATGTACCTCAAGATTACAATTTAGTCATCATCTAAAAAAATGCTTAGTGTAATAGAAATAGACTTTAGAAAAGAAATTTACAAAATCACTCACAAGGCGTAGATCAACTCATCGCTTGATTAACTTGGTCACATCTCCATAGGTCTTCAAAATCACTCCATGATGCTATGATTTCACGTTTGCATCCAAATATGCATTCATTTACGAAGAATCACTATTGGGAGGACCTCTATAGGCACCGGTAAAAACCTCCTTATAGCACAGGAATTTTCTCAGCTGGGATACTGATGCCTAAGTGACCCAGTGCAAATTGGAGACTTATTAGCACCGGTAAGACATACCGGTGAGAAAAATGAGTACCAGGATGTTAAGTAACGATGCTCAAAATATGTTAACCGGTGTACAAATAAGTATCTCTAGGTACAGATACTGGGCACCGATAATTAGGATATGTGCCGGTGCTTATTTCACAACACCGGTTTGGATGTGTTCCGGTGCTTTAAAACTTGAAGAAGGATGCTCAGAAATAGAACCGGCAAATGATAAATTAGCACCAGAAATAAAAACATGATGGTGCTAAATTTTCTAGCACTGGTAGTAGTTAAGTACTAGTGTATTTTTTTCCATTTGGTTGTTTTAGAACCGGGGCTAGATAATTTAGCACTGGAAGTTTTCGTATGTTATCATTTCCAATAGCACCAGTATGAATTATACTTATTACACTTGTATAATAATAAAGTTAATTTTTTAAAGCACTAATACATAATTAAGTATGTAACCGGTGCTAATGTTTTTGGAAATTTGCGTGCATTATTTTTAAATTCTGGTGCAATCCCGGATCAACCACGGGGAAAAAGGATTATAATAAATATCATAGAACTAGCGAAAAAATTGTAATTATGCTATTTATGAAAATATGAATGAACATGTGGTAAAAGAAAAGAAATCATGAATTTCAATGTTAATACACAAATTCATCACCCACATACATATCAGTCAACGAAATTGTTCGGATCATTTTTGGCCTCTTTTGCATACATATTAACACATGCCTTGAACCATTTGCCTGCCATCTCCTGAAGTTTGTAGGCGTTGTATTAGCCTTGGTTCTTTGGAAAAACATGTGGTTTGATTTGATTAAATTTCAGTTAGTAGGACTAGGTTACTACAGCAGAAGGTAGACACATATTATGGTATTTGTTTTGGAGTTTCGATACTTACATCAAGTGGATTCTTGGAAGTTGTCTTCGAGGCGAGCTTCTCAAGGAATAGCATGACATAATTACCTCATTCCCAGCTACTTCCTTGTTCTCATTGCTAAGATGGAATACAAGATTTGATAATGAATAATCAGTGTACGGAGAGAATAAAAACTATAAAGTATGTGTAACTTTTTATGTTGAATACTTACTTTGATGTTTTTTATCTCCCAGCTGAAATGGCTTAGGGTTCGTTCTTCCTCTTCAACCTCTCATATTGACATGCAAGCCTAGGATATATTTATTTCAAATATTAACTTTGAAACTAGCATGGCAAGAAAGTAGGCTGATTGAATGAAAAGTAATACCTGGAAAGAACTTGTGTTCTGATGTAATCATAAGACTTTATACCACCAGTGAGTGTGTCCAATGTGAAGACATGGTTAGTACGAGACAAATGAGAACGAGGAACCAATGTGACTTGCGTTAGTACTTAACAAATTAATCTCTAAGCTGAATTTTACTAAGATAACAATAGTTTAAACATTATTGTATTTTATCTGACCTCCTGCGGCAGGGAACCAAAAAAATGTCAGCATCTAATGCTTTAATCATGTCCAAATGAGGCAACCTAGTTATTTATGTCACTCTCTTGAAACAAGTTGTCATTTCTTCTTGTGTTTGCGACACAAACTTGGATTCTCCCATTGTTCATGCCTTCCATTTTACTCTGCAAGTGCTTGTTAGCATACAACTCAATTTATGACATGGATATGTTAAAGACCAAAAACAGGAATTGAATTGTTTGGAACCAACCCATCAATAAATCTAGCTATGCATTTGAGATCTATGTCATGCTGTGACAATTTCCAAGCTTGCCTCCGAACTTCAACAGTTGCTGGATGCGAATGGAAGTTTTGTATCGTTTGGCATATGTTGTTACAGGAAACTAGTTGTAATACACAACCTTCCCCATAGAATTAATTTCCTTTGCATTCTCATTGCACAGGTCGATGAACTCCCCCATCATTGGATAGTCATTTAAGTTGCGGTGGTTTACAATCTGCATGTAGTTAGCAAAAAAAAAATTTGTTCAGTATACGTAAATTTTTCAAATAGAATATTTGATATATTGATGAGTTGTGATAGCATTTTCAATTTCAATGGCTTGATATGTTTCATGGTCGTCCCTTCCCCCCTCCCGGCCTGCAATTGTGGTCGAATTGGAAGGCTGCGTGGATAAAGTAGTGACAAATGTAATTTGAAAAAAATTACATTCAAACACTTAGATTATGTAAATAATAATAATATATATATTAGGAATAATTTATTTGAGATACCTCGTCATCGGGGATGTCAATAATTTCCCATTCTTTGTCCACCCACTCATTGACAGGAACATCATTCTCTTATTCGTTAGGGGTATCCAAATCTTGGTTGATCAAAGTCATTGGCTAGTCAACCACATGTCCAAGAACCTCTTCGACATCAATGGATGTGTGGTTGGAAGATAGAAAGCCCTCTTTAGCATGGAACACAGGCTCTGATACTCGGACACGAGGGATTCCACTTGCTAATGTATGGTTGTGGAACTTTCTTTGGAGAAATGCCTTTTCCACCATGGCCCTTGACCCATATAATTGCTTCACAAACAAAGTCACTTTTCCCCATTCTATCATGCATCGTAGAACTTTGTTTGTTTCAAAATATTTAAACTATATTTGTTAATAGACCAACCTTTTTGGTGCTGAAGCTTCCTTATCCTATGTGGATGCTGGAGGCTCTTTAATTTTATCACTGGATTCCTTGATTTTTAATCTTAGGGGAGTGACGGGTGCGGTGGTCTGAGTATCATCCAAGACGGGTGTGGTGGTCTAAGTAGCATTCACAATTTTTTGTGCTACCTCACCCCTCTTTCTCTTCCCCTTTGCATTGAAATTTTTACCCTTGGAATGTATCTTCGATGAGATCACCAAACCAAATGTGTGAGAACATAACCATCGATAAAGAGGAAAATCACAATTCACAGTTCACAGTTCACAGTTCACAATTCACAATTCACAATCAAAATAGGCAAATCACAAATCACAATCACAATTCACAATCATTATTCAAAGCTTGAAATTAAAAATTTAGAATCACAATTCAGAAACACAATTGACAAATCACAACCAACAACGACATTTCACAAAGACATTTAACAATCAAATTCCACAACCAAAAATTCACCATTCACAATCCCCAATTCAAATCCATTAACAACATTAACAAACAATGAATATGAACATTAATTATGGAAGGAAAAATCAAAATTAACAATCGATAAATGGAATGGGATGGGATGAATGGAATTGCTAGTACGGCAGAAACTAACCTTTAATTAGATAAGAACAACGGAATATTGGAATTGCTTGAACAACAGAGGTCCGACAGAGGTGGTCAATGTCCCAGAGGTTTACAAGGGTTGATGTCTCCAACGGGTCACTGGTGGATTACAAAGGACACCGGCCTTAAGTACCGCTAATGTATGGTTAATCCCCACAGTCATAGTTGGTTGGCTCAATCACCAGTGGAGAAGGTATCTAAAGCTAGGGGGGTAAATTGGGAAGGAAAGGTGATTGGTGGCAGATTAATGGTGGACAGTGTGCGGAAATCAGTGAAGATGGCCGGTGAAGAGAGGTTGGTGAGACCGGAGATGGAAATCAGAGAGATGGTTGGGAAAGTGGGAGCATTAGTGGAGTAGGCTGGGGTTTTTATATGTTTCCAAATAGCACCGGTAAAAGTGTTACCGTTTATATAGCTAAGTTAAACCGGTGCCTATTACTATAAAAATCAATTGCACGCAGCTTCTTTTAGTGTATTTTTTATTCATGTTGTTAGACAGGTAGCATTTACTAAAATATTTTCTAACTGTTGAGCACCGGTAAGGCATGCCGGTGCTTTTTGCTTCAAAATGCAGCTCCACACAGCTGTTTTGACAGTATTTTTAATTTATTGAGTTGGACAGAGAGCAATTATCAAATAGTTTTTCTAAGTACTGAGCACCAGTAAACCATAACAATGTCTTTTTATTCATAATGCAGCTACGCACACTAGCTTTGATAGTATTTTTAATTTATTGAGTTGGAAAAGAGCAATTATCATATACTTTTCTAAGTGTGGAGCACCGCTACAGTTTACCGGTGCCTTTAAATATGTTTACCAGTGCATAAATAATTCAATTTTCCCACCTGAAGGATTCAAAATTTTGAAACTCATTTCATTTCCTGCAAAATTTATAGAACTGGTAGCATTAGTATAATACCAGTTCTAATAGTGGTTACAAATTTGAATTATTATCATTTTCACCCCCACACTTTTTGGGATAAGTTGGATAACAAAATTGACCTAATTAAAAAAATTAATTCATAGTTTAAACCGTATATGTCACGGTGTATCGGTTAATTAATCATTCAAAATGTGGCGTATTATGTAGTGTCAGAAAATTACATTAGTGCCCAATAAGTTTCAAAAATGTTTATGACCATGAATTGCTACTTGAAGGGTATTAACTAGGTATCCAAAATGCACGGGCACATGTACAAACTATTAGTTTACAACGATTGTCGTTCAGAGGACAATTATTATTATTTTTTGTAAAAAGGCCCTTCAACTAAATGTTTCAATTACATTAACTCCCCCCCAAACCACACCCACGATTTTTCATTTAATTGGATAGTATCGATACATTAAAATAATCCTTTATTTACGGGTACATGAGCAAAAGTGCTAGTATATGTTCTAGAGTTTGTAATAGAGGCTTATATAGTGGTAACTATGAGATTCCAGGGACTTTTAGGGAGACATTCGGATCCTAATGGTGATGTTAAAATTGAATACAGATTGTATAATACATCTTGGAGTTGAATTGTACCATAATTTTTCAGCGGATCTAAATTCGGAATTACAAGCAAACATTTTACTTTATGCATTTTAGTCCCTCCAAGAAAGTTGGAATTGTCGAAATACAAAATTGGCTCCGAAGAAATGAAATTCAAATTTTGGGAATGTAATGTTTCTCTATTTGGCTTTTCTGGGTGAAAGAAAGGTCATCTTTTGTGAGTTGTGACCTCTACAACATAGTTTTGGAAAATTACATTATGGCCCCAATTTTTGTTTCAAGTGTTCCCACAACTCCAACACACTTAATTCTTGATATCCATGGTTATTTCATATAGTTTCTCATACACATAATTTTAGATTTTTTTTACGTTTCTAAAAATTGCAGTTGTAGTGCATTTAATGGTTATATGGTGCAAACAGTTTCCATACCGGTGCATATAATCCAATATACCGGTGCTAAAAAATTGAAAAAGCAGCTATGCAGGGCTACTTTAATTATCATGATTTGCATTCTAAGGTGCTGAACTACTATGGAAGGGGGGAAATTTAAAGCAGTTTCTTATGCATAATTATCATCCAAAAACATCGCAATCAAATGTTATGGGTGCAAAAGTATTAATTGTCAAGTTACAAGAGAATACATTAGTCAAATTCACGAATAATAATTGGTGAATGATTCCACTTCCACGTTGCCTGTTGCATTGTCCCTATCATGTGACATTGATTCCAAAGAAATGTCCATCTGTGCCGGAAAAGGACTACCTTCATGGCTTCAGGAAATTGGTATCTTATCACTTTCCCCATGTGGTCACACCATCTCTTTTGGAATTGGCAATCCATCCACAGAGTTTGAATTCCATTCTCAAGTGCGGAGACCCTAGATTCAATCGATGTTGCATAGAGAGGTGGGACATTCTTGCAGAAAGATTCAATAGCAATTTGCATCATCGGATGACCAAATGTGTCATTCTCATAGTTAGGTACACCTGCAACTTTACAAAGTGAAGAAATCATACTGCAAAAACCATAGGATCCAGACTTCTCCTTGTCCTCTGTCAGCGCCTGATGAATTCACTCCCCAAGATTCCAATGGAGTTTCTTTTTTATAGCATATATCTTGATTATCCAACTCTTATGAACTTTGGTTTTCACTGTGACAGGGTCTATACGGGAGGCCATGAAGTGATACCACACATTCATATTTGGTGTTAGTGATTTCTTCAGAATATTTGTCCACCCGGGAAACACAAGAGCATCCACCTTGGTACCTTCAGTTGTGATGCACTGAACCAATCATCTCGATACTTCTTCATGCAAATCATCATCCTCATTGATCAATCTCATCCACCTCATCTTGAAAATTGGGCAATTCATACAATTCATTGATAGCTTGAGGAGTGAGAGGGACATATTTGCCACAACATAAAACCTTGTCCATGCTAATTCCATGCCTCAAATTTGCATAGAACTCGATTACGATGGTAAACTTGAAAGTGGGAAGTGTAGCACAAATCTTTTCCCATCCCAATTTTTGAATAGTTTCTTGAAATGGTGGATTTGCTTCGATTCCACGTTTTGGATAACGCATCTCATTCTGTAACTTTGGGCCAACAACCTTGCCTCCTTGGACACAAATATCTCCTCTACCACCCTCAAGTAAGAACCTTTTGATGGTGACGAACACCCTTCTTTCCCAGGCCTCTTATTGGGGGTTTTGGGGGCCATCCTATACATTAACCTGGAGGCATTTTATCAATCACCTAGTTTGCAGTGGGAATTTACCAAAAGTTCATAGAAATTTGAATAACATGATTGTACTGATGACTATAACAAGGATATATTTTTATCAATAACACAAGGGATTATAAAACAAAGTGAACATACACCAACTTGAATCACAACTTAATGGAAAACTCCAAATCAAGTTTTCATCACAAGTGTAAAACATTTCCAATTCATTTCAAACTTAAAGGGAGAAATGACAGTACATTTTTGAACCACAATCACCATTTGGGGAAAATTGGGTTTGCTTTAAGTAGATATGAACAAGAACTTGTGTAGGTTTGATATAATGACGTAGAAATTGATGGTTTTGATGAAATTGACTTTATTGATAACATCGATACAAATAGATAATACAGGTGCTGATGTTGTAAAGCAGTCTGACGCAACTTCTTCGAATGCATTTTAATTATTTTTTAATGGGACCAGAGAAAAACTCATCATTTTTTGTGTATGTATGAAGCACTGGTAACAAAATAAACTGCACATACCAGTGCCATATTTGAAAGGCAGCCGGATAAAACTGCTTGTAAATCATTTTTATTATTTTGTGGTGGACCAGAGAGAAACCCTTTTTTTAAAGTATTAAGCACCAATTTTATAATCGGTGCCGTTAACCAACACTGACCGGTGCCTTATGTTCAAGAGCAGCCTAACACAACTGCTTTTAATTCATTTTAATTATTCTCAAGGTGACCCGAGAGCAACTAACATTTTTTTCTCTAAGTGTCAAGCACCGGTATAATAAGCGGTGCGATTATCCTTCTCAACCACTTCTCAGAAGTTCTAGGCAGGATGAACCATCTGCGTTGTTGAATTATATTATTATCACCGGTATGTTTCCGGTGCTAATACTCTAATTTTCCACACACAGAGTAATTACTTGGCTTCGTAGCACCAGTATTCAATGATTTGGCCAATGGTACTAATAACTAAAAAAATATTTCTTGCTTAAAATGAGGGAAATAGATACAATTTAAAAAATGACCACTAAAAATACAATTAGGGTCAGACAAAATGGTACAAAAGGGCGCAAAAGGGATCGATAAACCAAACGTACCAACCTATCTTTTCCTTTTCAAGACTACATCACCACCAACAATATGACCATTCTCGTCCAACCACAATCCATCCTAAAGTGATAATCTAAATACAAGTGGTCCACCGATGTCTTCCGAACTCAGGAATGCAGAGAGAGACTCTCCAATGTTGGATTTGACAAGCGTATCAATTTCATCTTCAAAAAATTACTTCTTCCATGGAGTACAACATTTCAATTCTCATTGGTTGGGTCTCAGATATAAAATGCCCCGCGAGCTTGAGCTGCTAGGATGGACTTGTAATTCTCGTAGCCCACTTGATTCAAGTCCACCAACATAAAACCCATGGGCATCCTGGTACACACCCCAATACCATTTTCAACCCATCTGCACTTGAACAAAACCACTTTAAACTCAACATAATCTAACGCCCAAATCTCCTTGATGACCCCATAAAATTCCATAACTACAACGATAGATATTTTTTGTCTTTCTCTCTTGTTTTCCACATAGATTCAAATTCCACATAAACCACGCTATTCATGGTGCAATCGGGTGTCCTTGCAAATGCATGAAGTCTAGATGGCATCCCGTCTACATTGCATAGATTATAAAACCAATTGACATATGTTGCAGAATGCTCAAGTTGCAACTAGTTAAATGGCTATCATTGATACAGTTCTTCAAACAATGACATGTGATCCTCAACATACATTGCAGTCTCACTACTATTACCTAAAACATAATGATCAACTTTCATCAACTTAGCATTAAATGGTGTGTATAGGGTAATTTTTGTACGTGGAATCCAATTCTTCCTGCCACAGTGCACATGCTGGAAGACTTCAACTACTATCCTCCCAGTCAAATTTGAAGTTCAATACTCAATTATCTCCTCCGTGACATACCTCTAGACAATGCTAGCATCGAGTCGGCATCAATTGTGTACTTAACCCTTAAAGACCCCCATGTGCCGCTCAAATAGGTATATCTAATACATTCCAACGGGATCACATATTCTAATTTCCCTGACAACATGGACTACAAGATGGACCATAATGTCAAAGAATGCTGGGGGAAAGTACATTTCAAACACACATAACACAACTATCCCCTCATGCTCCAACTCATCAAGTTGTTTCCTGCTAATATTCTTACGACAAATGAAGTTGAAAAAGAAACACATGTGCATGATGCAGAGTCTCGCCTCCTTCTCCATGACACCACAGATAGCCACGGGCTAGATTTATTGCATCAAGATGTGACAATCATGGGATTTCAATGCATTAAGATGCAATTCACAATTCACAAACCGACTGACATTAGAAGAGTAGCCAGACGGTACCTTGATTCCCTGAATGCATTCACAAACCAACCTCTTCTCACTGATAAAAAGATTGTAAGGGGCTAGTGGTAGGTACGTTCACTTACCTTCCACTTCCGATGCCAAGTCAACTTGTATATCGAATTCAACCAAGTCGTTATATGCATTCAAACTGTCCATCATCTTACCAGGAATGTTATGTAGAGTACCAATTAAACTCACACGTATTATTCTCTATATACATCACATCCAAACAATAGAAAACCTCCAAAGTCTCCCAATACAGAAAATCAAAGAATTTCGATATTTTCCCAATGTCCATCATTTAAGGCAACCACTTTAAATATATTTTTTTTGAGAACAAGAATTAATTTCTTCACATTGTTATGGATGGAAAATCCACTCAAAATTCTTGGCACCTTCCTCCTCTCCCTCCTCCTAACAAAATGAATGTCGCCATCTCATAACTTGTGCTTTGCTGGGAGGAATTTCCTATGACCAAGATACATAGTCTTCCGACCATTTTTAAGCTGCATAAAATTAGTTGTTTCCTCACACACAGGACATGCCTTGTGACCCTTAATGACATAACCCGAAATATTACCATAAGCCGATAATCATTTATCGTGCAGAACAACATGGCCTTCAATTGAACTTTTTCCCACGATAACCATCGAACACATAAACACCGTCCAACCAAAAAGGCTTCAAATCTTTAATGAGTGGGGCTAGATAAGTATCTATGTCATTTCCGGGTTGTCTCACCCAAAATCATCAATGACATTAAAACATATTTCCACTTCATGCATAAATAAGGAGGTAGATTGTATATACAAATCATAACAGGCCATGAACTATGTTTTGATGAAATGCTACCAAAGGGATTCATACCATCAGTACACAAAACCATTCTCAAATTCCTGGGTTTAGCTGCAAACTTAGGATACACATTATCAAATATTCTTCCACTGATCTGCATCGGTAGGGTGACTAATGATATCATTATTGGGACAATCCCTATCCTTGTACCATGTCTTTTTTTTTTGCATCCTTAGCATTCTGGAACAACCTCTTTAGCCTGGAACAATAGGAAGGTACCACAAGCAATTCATAGGGACCCATTTCCTTACCTTCACAACAAGCTCTTCATCCGCAACCTCATTTCTCCTTTCCTTATAACGAGAAATGTTGCATACAGGGCAAGTCACCTTTTTTTCAAAGCATCCCTATACAAAACACAATCATTGGGGCATGTATGAATTTTTTTATACTTCATTCCCATTGGACACAAAATTCTCTTGGCATCGTACAGGTTGGGATTCTCATTCAAGAACTTCATCAACTTATCCATGCTAGTATCACCCCACAAACCAACGCCTTTCAAGTTTAACAACTCTATAAAATATGACATTACAGTGTCTTTCTTCTTGCATCCGGGAAATAACGGTTTGTCCTTCTCATCTAGAAATTTTAACAGAACCTCAGGCCTTCTTATAAATTCATCCACCACCTCCTCACACACGTCATCCAATTTAAAATCCCCAAAATATTCTCACTTGCTACCTACAACCACCTCTGCCGGTGGTTTCTCACAATGAAATGTCCAAACCAAGTAATTCTTCAAAATCCCTCTCTTGTACAATGGAGTCGCAACAAATCCCGATCGTCAGTACGCCTACGATTCTTAAAATCACAACTTGGACATAGGATGCACTTTTCATGACTAAAAGCATGCTCCAAGAACTCCCCAACAAAAGCAATAAATTCATCACTCACCAAAATAACGTTGTGATACACATGTTTACGCCTCTCGATGGCACGATAAATCTCTACAATTTAATCAATTTGTAACATTTAAACATCCAAAGTAATATCAAATTACACCATAAACATTAATTTTATTCATACCACACCCTATGAACATGCAACATCACACACTATTACAATCCTACCACACCCCCTATATATCTAATCATATACATTCAAATCCATTCAATACATCAACAATACTTGCTACAAACCATATTCTTTTAGAGTGTGAAGCAACATAACAATGTTCAAACTTACAAGATATTTAGAGCAACATATCATTCCACACATTTCCCACCATAAATGATAAATTTGAAAAAAACATGAAGTACCTTCAAGGGAATTCATTCATAAGCATTCAATGTCTTCTTGGTCCCCTAATTTCCATTAATGAGCTCAAAAACCATCTACCAAGTTTTTTTTACTCAATAAAAAATGTGGTAGGTGAGCATTTAATGCATCAATAGCACCAGTACAAACAACTAATACCGGTACAAAAAGTGAAACTAGCATAATAGCAATGGTAAAAGAACTGGTTCTAAAACAAAAATTTTAAATCGGTGCAAAAATTGATCCCATTTCCCATGCTTTTTTATTCTTCATAAAAACACACTCGTACACATAGTGGTATTGTACGATTTCTTTCATTTTTTATTTGAGCAATGGTATAAACATGTAATATATTCAACCGATGCTGGTTTTCATCCTATTTCCCAAGTTTTTTGGATCTTCACATTTATGCACCGGTTAAGAATACCGGTGCTGTAACATTTCCCACCATTTTCCCCCAACCGAACCGGTCCAACATCTTTACCAGTGCATATTTGTAGTGTTCCCACGTAAATTATCAAATAGAACCACTCTTCTACACCGGTATGAATAGTACTGATGCTCAAAACTTCCAAATTAATTTTTATTCCATACATAGGTACTGATATTTGGCACTTCCGGTATGTTTTGTACTGGTTCAGTTATCTAATAGGTACCAAATATTCTTTTTATGGATGTCCTTACCGGTGCAAAAGGGATTTTACTGGCACCAGTACATCTATATCGGTGCCTATGTACCTATTTTCAAATAGTAAATGTGTATGTTGAGTTTCGATCATGGGGATGTAGCAAATTATAAAAAACTGTATGGAGTGAGGTGAGTCTCGAAGGACTTGTGCTCTTCCCAATACTGCTCTAACCCTAGTTGGTGTTGTTGGGACTGATTTGGGCGTTGCTTTGACTAGTCTCGTTGTAGTCTTCACTGGTTTAGGTGATGCAGACCTTGTTTCCTTCAAATGTCAATCCTTGATGTGATCGGCATAAATAAGTATTCGAGGCCAAGTAAGGAACATTTCCCAGGCAGGGTTAATTTTCTTGTATTCTCTGTCCGGGATTTGCAAAGGGGCGCCCATCACCAAAGAATTCTCCAATGAAACCCTGGAAAGACCATCAACAATAGGCAAAGAGTGATGATGTCTCATAAACTCATCCTAAACTCCATCGGCAACATGGAGTGACCTACCTTCTATATCTTGATCAATGTATAGTTCACACGGACATGATTTCTAATACCAAAAGAAAATATATATTAAATTAGATCGTAATTCATAGAGTCATAATTATGAAAAGGAATTATGTACCTTTTTCTCATTTGCAAGAATGACATTGTCAAGGTTGTCGGGTTTGCCACTTGCCTATTGATTCTTGCATTTTGAACTATTGCCTCACAATTTACTCCACATCCATGGGAGAATGTTGTAAATCCCTCGAGGGTTCTATCCAATCGGATGTCAAGTTCTCTAAATTTTTTGGAAGAACAAGCCTGGTGTTTGGACCAATCTCCGGATTAGAATGTCTTGTTACTCGATTCGTTTTTGTTGTTGTTGGGATTTCTTTTTCAAATTATGGATTCCCGAGGGTTCCATTCAATTATAGGACCATACAATCCTAAATACCTCTCATTGTGTCAAAAAACTACCAATGCCTCTCGTACGAGCCACATGGTTGGATTTTTTCCGTGGCTTCACAAAGTATGTTGTATTTGCCCGTGGGAATTAGCTTGATCCATTGATCTTTCTTCAATTTTTCCTAAGTAAAAAACATAAATAGATAAATGTTTGTTAGTTCTTTATACCTTAAATAGACTGCAACATTAATAATAGATTAACTTTAACATTTTCAAACCAATTTTTCTACAAGTTGTTTCTCTTCATTATTGACATGTACACCATATTTGTTTCACCGGCCTCGGAGAAATAGATAACACCTTTAAATGTCATCCTTATTGATCGGTTGCAGTGAAACTCTTGCCTCATCCTTTGTCATCCCTCCCTCCATTGCAATTTGCACACCTTCTTGTTCTTTCACTATCTCGAATGCCGCTAACACATAACCCCCTCGACTCAATCGGTGAGGAATTTTATTCTCCCCAAAAATGTATATTTTTCTTTCCTAGTACCCTAAGTTAGAAGTTAAGTTTATGTTATGACTATACACATTTTAATCTAATTAATCACAAAGTTATATTACTTAACTAACATTTTCATTAATCTCCAATGCCCTTTTCTTGTGAATCTCCCAGCTCTATGTTTGAATGTGTGTGTATATTAGCCATGTCCAATCACCTTTCTTGTCACTAAATATGTAGTCTTTGGACAATTGGTACTTATGTTCATACTATTTTTTGGACGTCATGAACATAACATTCTTCCACAAAGCACCCACATCCGGTGCTTCGATTTCAAAAGGTCTCTATAGGGATTATTATACCCACATGGATTGAATTATGGGATTGACATGAGTAGGATAAAGTTTGTAAGGAAAAATATGGAAACGGGTTGACAAAAGCTACCTTATGTTGTAGCCACAAGGTGTCCTTGTAATCTTTTGGCACAGCATGCCAACTATTGTAGCGGATATCTACCATTGTTTTACCTACCTTCGTAACCCAACTAGACCATTTAGCACATTGCTCCATGACACAATTGCCCAACTTGTCAAAAATCACCGATGTCGACTCTTTCCTAGCCATTCTACATTCTAAGGATCTACGATGAGTTTGGTGTATTCCCACATCCCTCGCTCCATCATCCACATCCCATGTTGGGCCGGTCAACAGGGGATTAACATTCCCAGAAAGTGACACATCATCACGAGTCCTTTTTCTAGATGTCATTTTGTGTTTTACACTTACAAAAAAAAATTAACCTTGCATCAACAATTTCACTATTATTTTAAGGAATACCCAAAATTCCTTATACAAGAAAAATATGTTGTTTATAAAAAAAATCAAATATGTAATGAGACTTGACTTGAAGTTTAAGCACAATATTATCTAACAAATTATTGAAATCCCTCTAATACTTTAGTCAATCAATATACCTACCAATTATAAAAATAAATTTCCTAAACCCATAGCATCATTTTACCATCTCACACCATTTTGGTACCCAAATCATAATATAAAACACACATTGTGTTAGAAAACAAACATCATCTAAAATAAAACAAATAAGACTCACAAAATGTAAACCCTAGCTAACATCATATAACAAATCATTGACTATGGTCATTTTTGTTCCATAATCGTAAACCCTAGCTAATAAATCAATAAAAAGATTTTCCTTTTTGACAAATCAAAGGAAATGAAATACTTCACCATATCTTCTACCTATTTAAATGTACAATAACCTTAAGGAAATTTTAAAAATTGACATGAGAAGGGAGAATGGAATAGATATTGGATTGAAAACTTACATTTTAACATCTTGTGTGAAATATTGAAGTTGTGATGAGAGGAAACAAAGTGTAGTTCGGGGGAGGGTTTTGGTAGTGGGGAATGGTGGGAAAATCCTACTTTTTTCAAATGGGTATTAAATGCCCATTTGAAACCCACTTTATGCATATTTTTTACGATCTGAAGGATTTCCAAACTCGAAAATCCTATAAAAACCATTTCCGAACTCGAACACATTTTGTCCCTTTGTAATATAAGGACAAATAACTTTCTATGTTCGGAAAGTTATTTATTATAAAAAAAGGAAAAATAGGGTATTGGTAAAACCCCCAAATCAAAACCATTATTTTCAAAATACTCCAAACTAGTAATTCTCAAATCCGAATTCCAACACAAAATTCACCCATTCACTAAGAGTCGTAAGAGCACGACGTCTAAGGGTCTAGCAAGCAATAGGAGCCATCGTCCGTTCCAGGAGATTGCCCCGTCCAAAAAATTCTTCAACAAAGGTGCGGATCAAAGGTGTGTCGATATTTGTAAGAGGAGGGTTATAAATTCTAAGGTAATATTAGAATCCAATATTGGAAAATTAGAACTTGATCACTTGCTAGAACACTTTAACACTCAACATCTTCATAAAATATTATGTATGGATGAGCTCAGTTATTCGGACGAAGTGATACAATTCTATGCAAATCTGGGCCAAAGTAAGAACAATAGTGACGTTACTAGGGTGAATGGGAAAATAATGCATGTGATTAATAATACTATTAATGCTGCCCTAGAAAGCCCTTACACTACCCCCTAAGAAATTAAGGTTGGCTGATCCAAATAGATCCCTAGAAATTTATCACACACATGTTTGGTTGGGTGTTAGCGACGCTACCCCACTATGCCTTTTTGAAATTAATAGGAAATATTTTGAGAGAGAAGGATCTAATGCGGGGAAAGAGGATAGTTTTTGAAATTAAAGCAGGGTCTTATCTATTCGTGGAAGTGTCTTAACATTTTCCCACGGGTGGCCACACGTGCGAGCCAACAATAGATAACCTCGTGATGTTTTACTACATCATTGAGGGGGTAAAGATCAACCCCAGCTTTGCCATCATCTAAATATGTTGAAGGCTGCCCAGACAAAAAAGAAGCATCTCCCATACATGGGTTTAATATCTGCTATATTGAAGAAAGCGATCGGGATTCCTCAGGAAAAGGCTAGTCGCTGGGAATACTATGATGAATCATGGTTCACACAAAAAAAATAGTCTCTATTGCAGGTACTGGAAGCGGTTGGAAGGCTAGGTTGACCAAATACTTTAACTGCATGCGTGCGAACATGACTGAGATGCATGGCATGTTTAACCGGCCCCTTCCCAGCATATTGCATTCATGGAATCCCAAGGCATCCACTTGGAATTGAGTGAAGATGATGATTCATCTAAATTCAATCCGGTCTTTTTGGATAGTGATTTTAATGATGACGATAATGGTGGGGATGATGAGGATGTCAGTCAAGGCGGAGAAGAAAACCTTGAGAGCGAAGATGAAAATAGTTACTCCTCGATTGGTAGAATGCTTGAATAGACTAACCTTTTTTACTATATTTGAAAACCTTTTTTTATGTTGAATTGAACGTTAAGACTAATTTGAGTCATGTACCTAGGATTGGAATGCTAGTGATAGTTTTTCGCAATCTTTTTATCAAGATATTCGACTCAATTGAATATTGTGAACCTATGATTTGTTGTTGCCAAATGTTTAATTTTCTCTTGGTTTGGAAAATGATTTTTTTTTCTCTTTAGATTCTTCTCAAAGAAGATAAAAATAGTTAGACCATTTGTCAAAGGTTTTTCGTTATAATTGACCATATATCCGGACAGCTTTCCGAGTTCATAAATAGTTTTTCTCTTTGGAATTATAAAACATAACACTTTACAAAATCGGAAACATTGGTTGTGATTATGACACTAGGAGACGAGATAGTTTCTGACTTCTGAAACTATATTTACGAGTTCAGAAAGATAAAGTGTGGAAGAGATGAGATAGGACCGTATATGTTGGTCATTCCGTTCCCTCTCTGGCTGAAATGGCGTACACATTTTTTTTCTTAGGGAAATGTTTCCGAGTCTGGAATAGCATCGCGTTCATCCTACAAGGACACGAATCTTTCTTTCCAAACTTGGAAAGTTCAAGACATTTGAAAACAATTCATATAAACCTTTTGCCTCCATATATGAAAACCCTAGATTCATTCCAAACTCGCAATCTCCCTTCAATCAATCAAATTGTACTAAATCTACAAGGTTTTACACATAGCTCGAGGAGGTTCAAGCCAAGGAGTCCAAAGATCTCGTTCAATTGAACACAATCCAAGCTTCGATTCCACAAGGTTTGTTAATCAATTTGTGCAAAATTGATATGATGCACTACGGGAGAAGGGGAAGTTGATAGATACTCATCTTGTTTATTTTAGCGAGTACTTAAATATAGGATTGGCCGACCCGCTAATATACTTTGGTGAGGAACATGTTGAGTGGTTGCTTTAGTGTAATGATAGGTTTTTTTTTCGAAATGACTTGTCAATTTTATGCTAATTTGAATGAAGTAGGGAATTTTGATTACACAACTAAGATCGCGGGAATTGAAGTCCCGATTAGCTAATGGACTATTTATAAGTTATTAGACTGTCAGTACCTATACCTCGGATGTTTTTTCCCGGAGGATTTAGATAGCCCATTAGATGATGTCTTCCATGGGGAGAAGTGGCCGCTAAAAATTGATTACCCCTACATTGATTTTGTAGAAAGTAGTGAGAGGTACTTTAGCAGGGATAGATTGAATTTGGGATGACCCTAGACCTTTGACCTAAAACTACTTCCTATAGACCAAGGTATTGTGTATGAGATCATTGCTAGAAGTTTGGTCCCCTCGGGCGGACACTTGACCGAGCCTAATTACCCCTGCCTTATGTTGTTCTATTTAATAATTGAGGGTAGAAAAATAAATCCCAGGGTGGCTATTTTTAGGCACATGTTTCACTTTGCAACCTCAAAGAAGGTGTTAACATGCCTAACATATGGGGGTTTAATCACCCCCATTTTGAAGAGTGTTGAGGGAATGATTTTAGAAAGGGAGGAGAATGGGTCGACATATGATGACAAGACATAGTTCAAGAACAATGGTTGGGTGTTGATAGATCGTAAGTGGTATCATAAACCAGAGGTAACTCCCAAGGCAAGCAAGAGGCCACACATTGAGGAAGGTTAGTCACAAATGAGTTTATGTCAATTTGGTTCATATATTTTAGTTCTTGTTTTTGTTTTCTACATTGTTTAATTAATTGAAATCTGTGTTGATGTAATTTTTAGGTAATCAAAAGTATTAATTGAAAGGCTTCAAGGATTGCTATAAGTGGATGCGCAATGAATTTTGTGACGTGAAGGCGAAGATTAGGTTCTTGGACAAATGTCAACAAGCTTATGAGCGCCACCTCGCATCAAGATCTTGACTAAAGCTCGACCGATCGACTTCAACTGGCGAAATTGAAGATGACATTGAATGAAATTTGTAGACAATACCCCTAAACTTTCATTTTAGATTATTTTAGAATTATTAAGATACTTTTATCTACTTTAATTTCCCTAAACTTTTCCAATTGTTGAACTATTATATTTCTGGACTTTATTTCTAGGTTTGGAATTTGAATGATTTGTAGGTTTGAATTTGAGAGATTTTTAGTCATCTCACATATTTTAGAGTAAACCAATGACTTCTACCAGATGCATGTGAATTATTCTAAGTACATAACTTAACAAAACACATGAATATATTACATTTGAATGTGGACAAATTACTTCTTATGCTTCCTTTTCATGATCACTTCTTCGATCTACGTTTTCTACGTGTGATCTTCCCCTTATCGTCCATCCACACTCCTTCATCATGGTCACTACGGCCTAGGAAGCTGTGAAGACTCCAATCATCCTCCTTGAGCAACATAACTTCATTAGATCCACATATCGATGTATGGCATCTGAATCCAATTACTTCCTCTAACTCATTTTCTTTAACAAAAGCACATTTCCCTTCGACAACAATCTCCCACCTAGGATCAACAGGATCCCTGGCATAGAAAACCATGTGCACTTGAGACACCAATATGAAAGGATCATTCATCCAACCAACTTTACTTCTATCTACTAGGGTGAAGCCCAAATCCTCGACGCGCTGTCTGTGGTTAATATCGACCCCCTGACATTTAAACAAAAGGACACATATACTAATATAGTTAAGCTCCCAAATTTTGGAAATTGTAAGAAATTAGCACTTCATGGCGTACATGGGATTGTCATCACTCCAACTTCCAACGTACAATGCTTCAGAGCAAGATACACTCCACTATTTTGAGTGACACTCTTATCATCCATTGATTTTGTGGCAAAAGTAAAACCATTGATGTCATATCTAGAATATGAAAGAACATTATCCAATGGTCTGCGATCCAACCATTTTACTTTCGTTGGATGTTCATCGACATCTATATGATCCCACAACAATGATGCAAAAGTTACAGTGTTCAATTGGAGGACCTGAGCCTCATTGAAATTAGGGTGCTCCACTCGTATGACATCCATATGAATCTCGATGTGTGGAACTACATCCTCGTGGTTGTTCAGGACATAAAGATGAGCAGCACATAAATCTTCCGCACTCAAGATAAATAATTCCCCAGTCTAACTGTAACACCTTTAAGCCTCCCTTCATGTGTACCAATTGAAACCCCGACTGATTCAACCTCCTTCATACACTACCATAGAGACCCCCCTCTAGCACCTATTTTTTTGGTTCTAGCACCGATTTTTTTGTTAAACAAACTGGTGCCTAAGTAACCAATGAAATGGTTTCACCGGTTGGAAAACAACCGGTGCTAAATTCCTACTTTTAGCACCGGTATTTTTGTTAGCACCGGTTTTTCAACCGGTGCTAATTTAGCACCGGTTTTTGCACCGGTGCTAATTTAGCACCGGTTTTTCAACCGTAGCTAATTTTGCACTGGTTTTTCAACCGGTGCTAATTTAGCACCAATTTTTTTGTTAGCACCAGTTTTTTAACCGGTGCTAATTTTAGCACCGGTTTTTTTCGTAGCACCAGTTTTTTAACCGGTGCTAAATTATTTACGATGACGGAAAAAAATCCCTTCCTCTGAAAGCGGCAGCGAAAAAGACCCAAAATTAACAATTTATTTCCACATTAATTTAATAATAAAATCAACATCACAAAATTGATGATATAGAAATAAAACCAAAAAATGTTATGATACAAAATTAATAATCAATGGGACTAAACATAACTATCACAAACATAACTATCTACGGGACTAAACATAACTTTAGCTTGAACTAGCAATTGAATCATGTGGCGTATACACATCAAATCACAAGGCTAAGGCACACAACTAATCTTGAATATGTGATCCTTAAAAGTGCTCAGATTTACCGTTCCATATACATCTACAAGACCATACAACTACAAACTTCAATTTAGTTTTCAAAAATGGTAGGGGGGAAAGCTAAATGTAACTAAATCAGTAAATCTTACTTTGGAAGGCTCATTGTATGTTCAGAAGATAATGCCTGGAACATACTTAAGACAAATTGGAAATGCTCTGTATATTCAAACAGACAGAGGAATCAAACATACACACAAAGGGGCTACTTAGTTTAGATCTAAATAAACATGGAGAAAAAAAAGAGTAATCAAAACTCCACTCAGCACACAAGCCTATCTTATTATGTTTTACCTTACAATTTGAAAAAAAATGTCACAAGCAGCCTATATAAATAAGAAAAGGTTAAGTGAATGCCTATTGACTAGCTCCGCCAAGTCAATTCACGCTATGTTTAGCAATACCCAAATGTTTAGCAAGAAAACTCAATGTGTTCAACAATAACAAAACAATAATTGTGTGATACCTCTGCCTTTGATTTCTCATATGCAATTTCAAGTTGTTTAAGGGCTAATTCATTTGCCTGAGAAATACTTTTATACTGACATAATAAATAGGAAAAATTAGCATATGCTTGATTCATGCTATAACGACAGAGTCATTCAGTACCTGAAGCATGTGATCTTTATTCATTTGTGCCTCCTCCACCAACTTTACAATTTCATCATTTTGTTGAGCAACTACATAGTTCACAATAAAACCGAGATTTAATAGTACCATGAACTATTTAGCATAAACATGACATGAATTATAAATATAAGCATAGGTTTAAATTCAAAGCTTCTCTGATGCATAAAAAGTGACACACGTATCATGTATGGTCTACTAGCACTATTGTTATAAGTTAGAAAGATGAAGCTTCTATATAGATGCTCCAAACCAATGTCAGAGTTGTTCAAGCAAGTCTTTAGCTATATCTACTGTCCCTTCTACTACTTAATACAGTACTATGCATGAACAATCACAAGGGGAAAAGGAGAAAGGTTCATTCGGTATCATTGACTTTACTAATGCCCTTATTACTGCACTCAAGACTAAGAAGGGTTCACAATTTGAAGTGACATCCAATTTACTAATTAAATAGAACTCTAACCTTCCACTAGGTCTAATGTATACATCTCATGCTCTTCAAACCTGCATATAAATGGAAAAAGTCAGTGATCAACTGGAAAAATCTTGGCCATCTTGCTCTAACGAAGCTTTCTCACCTAGTTTTTAGAGATGATGTTCACTAGAACATTGAAATTTATTCTCAGCACATTTTGTAACAAAAATAATGCTTGAAGAAGTGCCCATATTAGCAATTTTTCATTGATGGATTTGACTATTGAATTGACATCCGAAAACATATCAAGAATAGGGGAGATTGGCAATTTCGTAGTTCTTGTAATTTTTCCACAATCAGCATTACCTCAAGCTACATGTTAAATCAAATAAGCATTACAAGCAAGGGACATGCAATTGATAATATGAGCACATAAATACTACTTACATCAGATCCTAATATTTTCTTCTCCCCTTTGGCTTTGTGTTTTGATATTCGCTTCATTTCTTCCACACGAATGCACAAACAAACCGATTAGCCCGAAGCTATATTCGGTTCCCAACTGTATGGGAAACAATTCCAAGTGATAAGGAATAAAATAAAAGTTACACCTCTTGGCATGGATAAGTTAGAAGCTCGTATAAGCTATACATAATATTTGTGACTGGTTAAAAACCAAGTCAATTCACCCTATGCTACATTAGTTCTCAAAGACTAGAAGATAGGTGAAATAGTGAATCAAATAATGCATAACAGATCATATGAGTACAATGAGTTCCATCTGATGGACACATTTTACTATTTTGAGCAGTTTCTTGCAGTGCTTTAGCGAGGCTGGAGGTTTCGTGCAAGATTTTGAGGGTCTCGCGGACGTTGCTGGTGTTCCAGAAGGCGCTCAACAGTAGGGAAAATGGAGGTAGCAGAATCGGAACCCACGGCGGTGGGGTGAACTTGCCGGGCATGAAGGGATTCATCGGCTCGTGTAGCCACAATGTAATATGGCGTGCTTCTTCAGCTTGTTTCAAGGCATTATTCATGTCCCCGCCCTAGCTCTACCACCTCCTAGCTCTACCCTAGCTCCGCTAGACACCCACGCCACCAGTCACCAGAAAGAACCCTGCCCCTACCTCCGCCCTAGCTCCTCCACCTCCTACCTCCTCCACCTCCTACCTCCTCCACCTCCTAGTTCCGCCAGCTCCTAGCTCTGCCCTACCTCCGCCAGAAACCCACACCACTAGCCACCAGAAAGAACCTAGCTCCACCATCGCTGCCTTAGCTCTGCCACCCCCTACCTCTGCCCCAGCTCTGCCAGAAACTCTGTCCCTCATCTCACCGCACCGCTTTGCCGTCGCTTCTCCAGAACTGCTCCAATCGAACCACCGTCGAGCTGCCGCTGACTCATCTCTAATCGCACCACAGTGCCCACACTAATTGAACCATCATCAATCATCGATTAGTCAAGCAGCGGTGAGGAAAATGCAAAGGATGAGTTTTAAGAAGAAAGAAAATGTAGAAATGAGGGCAGGGTTTCGTTCTTTATTTTTTCATAGGGGTATAATAGTCATTTCACTTATTTCCAGCCATTTTTTATTTGTATGTATATATACTAATTTAAATTAAGATTGACTATGGATTAGTTAAAGTCAACTTAGTTATTAGTGTTTAAATAAGGAAAATTGAGTAAATTTTGATCATTGATTAGTTAAAGTCAGCTTAGTCACTAGTCGAAGGTAATGGTAAATAGAAAGAAACCGTGAGAGTCTACGGGAGTGGGAACATTGTCCCACTCCCGTGATACAATGAAACATACTAAACTACACCTGATCTAGATGATACAATCAGGTGGCCCAGAAGAAACTGGAAAAGTCTACGGGAATGGGAACCTTGTCCCACTCCGTGAATATATGATACCTACTAAGCTACCCGTGGGCTAGATGATACAGCCAGGTGGCCCAAAAAGATGCTACCCCTTCGTAATGACAGGGGCCTGTAGAAATCATCTATGAAAATACCGAGGGGCATGAGAACAGCCTCACTAGCCCCTCACTCCATGCTACTTCCATACAACTAGTTGTGTGAACCGGCTCTTCAGCCGTGGTTTATTCCCCACGGGTGTCTTCCAAACCGAGAATAGTCTCGGCCTTCCAGTTAAGTAGTATAACGTCTTCTCCAGGCAGAGCTAGCACACCGCTTCTACCATGTACACCTCTAAGATGAAGATAAAGAGGTGTTATTGGCCTTCGATAATGATCTCTGGATAAGTGCCGAGGTTATCTCGGTGGGGTTGGGAGCAGATTGACCGTAGCCTGTGTTTCTCCCTAGTGTTCCCCACCGATAGACCTCCTAATTATGAAGAGACTGGGCATGGCTTCTACCACGCATGCCCCGCGTAACGGTTTTGTAATCGTCTTCTCCATTTTAGCCATTGGACAGCCTGATGCCATTTTGCACTTTTCAGTGCAGCGCAGGCAAATAGCGCAACCGTCAAATCCAAGTGATACCTAGCAAGGGGTTAATTTATTTGTCTACGTCAAATTAATTAACCCCCTACCCGACCTGCATGGCCCTAAAACTAACATAGGAAATCCTTTTGGCCAGATGAAGAGAGGTTGCTGTGTTTTTTTTATTCTGCGGACCCCTTCGAGGACTCGAATGCCCCCCTCGAGCACTCAAAAACATCCATATCTCAAATGTCCCATTCGAACACTCGAACACCTCCATCACTCGAATGCCTCCTCGAGCACTCGAACGCCTCCAGCACTCGAATGCCTCCTCAAGCACTCGAAGACCTCCAGTACTCGAATGCTCCCTTCGAGCACTCGAACATCTCCAGCACACGAACACCTCCATCCCTCGAATGCCCCTTGGAGCACTCGAAGACCTCCAGCACACGAATGCCCCTCCCGAGCACTCGAACACTTCCAGCACACGAACATCTCTATCACTCGAATGCCCCTCAGGAGCACTCAAACACCTTCAGCACTCGAGTACCTCTACCACAAATTCCTCTTCGAGCAGTCAAATACCTCCAGCTCTCGAGGGCTCACACATCAGCCCATCGAGTAAAAAGCACTGATGAGTCACCAGATACTGGGCAAAATCAGTGAATCCACCAAATACGAGAATCTGCATTTCCAATCTTCTTTTTTAGGGCTTGAACACACTGAAAATGAAGTATTACATATGAGTGTTCAAAAGCAAATAAAGTGAAATCCGTGTCCATGGCATAGAGTATAGCAAATCAGTCTGAACTCCAACTAATTCAGGTAAGACAAGGCCGGGCCATTTTCGGGAATTGAGCACAACTGAGTCTGGGCCTAGGTTTGAACACATGCAAGGCGGTGGTTCACCGGGCACTTGCAAGGGTGAGAGTTTCCCAGGTTTTAAACGCAAGGCCGGAAGGTGATCAGGTTTTGGGCACTAGCTAGGCCAGAGGGGTGGACCGGGATCTGAACACAAGCTAGGCCGGTCAGGTGCCCGGGGTTCGAGCCCAAGCTCACTTGAATCAGTTGAGTAGCTATACTCTCTATGTATGAAACCCATCATTCATTCCATTCCCAAATGAACTTTCATACTATCCATCCATTATCAACAAGAAACAACATAGATTCTCCATAAACATCCCCTCAAAAATCAGCCCAGATTTTCCCTAAGGGACTCCCTAAGAATCCATACATGGGTGTTCATGAGTCCACAAAATAGATCAGAAATTCGACATAAAAAACATAGCACTGGATCGAGGGTTTTAATCAAACTAGCAAACATGGCCGGGATAGAGCACAAGTTCACTAGGATGAAAGCTGTCAAGTGCTATGAATTTTTATGCCTGAGCTTCATCACTATTCTGCGTGCGGAACAAACGATTCCACCCAATAAACTTAGGACACAGTTCCACAACAATCCACACCAGTTTAGCATACAATACAAACTCCTTTCCACAACAGTTCACATAAAATAGAGTTCTACATAACACACTCTGTTTCGTGGAAACAGAGTTCCCTCCAAATTTGTTACACCTAAATCCTAGGTTGGGCAAAAAATGACACAGAAAATCCACACAACAGGTTCATCCACACAAATTCGCAAAACAAATCAGCACAAAATCTGCACAAGAAATTGAACCGCAAAAATTTGCACAGCAAAATCCGCACTTAATTCATCATACCACCATTCACACCAATCCGTAAAGCCACATGAATTTAGAGAGCAAGACTTATATGGGTGTTTGCCAAGCTCTCTTTGTTTGCGTCGGGTTCGGGTCTTTCTCTTCCTCCAGAAATTCGTCTTCCTCCTCCGGTAGAAAACTCCACTCATCAAGACCGGTGGGCAGGTCTTCCGCCAAGAGAACACATCGTGGATCCATGGGTCTTTAAATTCAAGTTCGAAAAGTGCGATATTCGAACATCAAGAACCCAAAAGCTCCAAGCTTGAAGACCGAAAAGCAAGTCTTCATCCCAGAAAACCCATAAAGAGGCTATCGGTTTTCAAAATCCACGTTCGGAATGCGTATCTTCCTCCAAAATTTCAAGAATCGAACATTATTTTTCAAAACGGGGAACCCAAATCCTGAATTCAAAACTTCAAAGACCGAAGCAAACCATACATGAAGACACTCCCGGCGAGGAGCCCAACATTAATTTTGGACTCCTCGTCGGGAAAGAAGAGCCGTGGAAAAGAAACCTGGCAAAAACTGACTACGATGAACAGTAGCAGGGCTGCGCCCTATTTTCGCCTCTCTCTTTCAGCTTAGTCGCTAGTGTTTCTATACAGAGAGAGAGAGAGTCAAGTAAAGTCTGACCGTTGATTAGTTAAAGTCAACTTAGTCACTATTATTTATATGTAGAAAGTCAAGTAAGGTTTGACCGTCGGTTAAACAAAGTCAAACATTGTTTTTAGTATTTAATATATACTAATTCAAATAAAGTTTGATCGTTAATTAGTTAAAATCAACTTTTTTATTAGTGTTTATTTATTGAAATTCATGTAAAGCTTGACTATTAATTACATAAAGTCAACCAAGTTGTTAGTGTTTATATATTGAAAGTGAGGTAGTGTTTATATATTGAAATATTGAAATTCGAGTAAAGTTTGACCGTCGATTAGTTAAAGTCATCTTAGTCAATAGTGTTTCTGTATAGAGAGAGTCAAGTAAAGTTTTACATTGATTAGACAAAGTCAAACATTTTTATTAGTATTTATTATGTACTAATTAAAAAAAAATTGACCGTTACTTAGTGAAAGTCAACTTTGTTATTAGTGCTTATTTATTGAAAGTCAAGTAAAGTTTGACCATTGATTAGACAAAGTCAACCTAGTTATTAGTGTTTATACATTGAAAGTCAAGTAAAAATTGACTGTTGATTAGTTAAAGTCAACTTAGTCACTAGTGTTTCTATATAAAGAGAGAGTCAAGTAAGTTTGACCGTTGTTTAGTTAAAGTTAGCTTAGTCACTAGTGTTTCTATATAGTGATGGTCAAGTAAAGTTTGACCGTCGATTAGTTAAATTCATCTTAGTCACTAGTATTTATATATAGAAAGTCAAGAAAGATTTGACCGTTGATTAGACAAAGTCAAACATTTTTATTAGTATTTATTATATACTAATTCAAATAAGTTTGACCGTTAATTAGTTAAAGTTAGCTTTGTCATTACAGTTTATTTATTGAAAGTCAATTAAATGTTGACCATTGATTAAACAAAGTCAACCTAGTTATTAGTGTTTATATATTGAAAGTCGAGTAAAGTTTAACCGTTAATTAGTTAATGTCAGCTTAGTCACTAGTATTCATATATAGAGTCAAATAAGGAGTTCGAGTCCTCGAGGCAGGTGGTTCGAGGGCACGAGAGTTTGAGGTCTCGAGGCAGGAGATTCTAGGGCTCGAGGGTTTGAGACTCGAGGCTCAAAGTTCAAGGGCACGAGCGTGAAGTGGTCGAAAATCCCCACATTCAGGATTGAGGCTCAAGGTAGAAGGTTCGAGGGCTCGAGACAGGAGGTTCGAGGGCTCGAGACAGGAGGTTCGAGGGCTCGAGACAGGAGGTTCGAGGGCTCGAGATAGGAGGTTCGAGGGCTCGAGGATCAAGGGCTCGGGGGCTCAAGCGTGAAGTTGTCAAAAATCCAAAAAAATTAAAATTAGGATTTTTTTAATTGAAAATATTTGCTCATTAGTAAAATTACCATTTTACCCCTGACTATGCCGGAAAACCATTTAGTCTTACCTGAAAACCACCTTTCGGGACCAAACAAAATGTTTTGAATTTGTTTGGTAACGTCTAAGGGTTGATTTGCACATGGTACGAGATACTTTGTAGGGAACTAAAAAAATAATTTAGTCTTGTATTTATGTATACTAAATAAATTGAGGGTTGAACATTAATCAGTTAATGTAAACAAATTTTATTATTATTTGTATATATTAGGTCAGTAAAGGTTGATCGTTGAATAATTTAACTTAACTTAGTTATTAGTTAAAGTCAACAAAAGAAGTGAACGATTTTGAAAGTTAAAAAAATAGCATATAGTGGTTGGGCAGCTGCTCCCAACTCATGAAATTTCTGGGAATATAATTTGAAATATTTGGCAAATGTTTTGAATTCTTTGGCGGAAAAATTGAACTTAAAAAATTTCAACGAATATTTAAAATATTTTGGCCGGAAGATTGAAATATAATTTTTTTGGCGATTTCTTTGATGGAATGATTTTTTTGGCAATTTCTTCGGTGGGAAAAATTTAAAATTTTAAAAACTTTTAGCACCGGTTTAAACCGATGCTATTTTTAAATTTTTAGTATAGGTTTTTCAAATCGGTGCTATTTTTTCCAAAACCGGTCCTATTTAAAAATTTTTGGATATTTCTTTGGCGGGAAAATGAATATTGAAAATTTTTAGCACCGGTTTTTAAAAACTAGTGCTATTTTTTAAAAGCCAATGCTCTTTCTTAATTTTAGCACGGGTTTTTAAAACCGGTGCGATTTTTTACAAAAACCGGTGCTAAATTTTAATATTTAGCACCGGTTTTAAAAACCAATGCTATTTTTAAATTTTTAGCACCATTTTTTAAAACCGGTGCTATTTTTTTAAAATTAAACCATCCGTAGACGGGGGAAAATATATTATGCCTTCCCAAGCCATGAAATAGACAGAAATGAAAGGACAGTGAGAGAAGCCGTAGCTAAGTTGTGATATACAATGGTGAGCAATAGGCTCGTGAAGCAACACTTGTTGCTTCCAAAAGATGAAAATAGACCGGCAAATCATTAGGGGTTACAAAAGCTCTTAATCTATGGCAGAGATGATGAAACTTATTAGTGAATCTAGTTAAAGAAACACAAGGCAGTCCGCATCACTCCACATAGATTAGTAGCGTATCCTCTACTGACCGGGAATGTGGTGAGAGTACCAAACTATTTGCAGCTGTGGCAGAAATAGCTGCTCCAAAATGTGAAACTATACAGAGGGAGGAATCCCGATGAGAATTATCGGCCAAGTGATGAGGGGCAAGCTTTATGGAGAACCGAAACCTGCCAATAATGTCCTGAATCTGCATTGTAAGATTTGAAGTACTGATGTAAACTCCATACATCGTGCCTAATGTCAGCCATTAGAATATTCAGTTTCTATCCATCGACCTGCAATATTAATTACAATCAGTAGCATCCATTCAGCTAACCATCCGTATAGAAGGTGTACCCAATTGATATAATCTAATCAGTCCCTGTACAGCATTTGTTAGACTCTGAAACCTAAGAAAAAAGGAAGTTGTCCGATTTCTTAAGCAATCTTTAGCTAAAGTGTCTGCTACCAAATTTGCTTGTCTATGAACATGCATTAGATTGATTCCTCCCAAAAGTTGATTCTCATCTTCTAGTTGAAACAATTTCCATGGCGCTTTAGAAGGATCAACCACATATTTTACAGCATTAAGGCAATCAGATTCCAAACAATAAGAAAGGTTTGGTTCTAGACCAGATTGTAAAGCAAACCTAATTGCAATCATTTCTGCCTCCAAAGGAGAATAAGCAGGAGAAACAATGGTATGAGCAGCAATAAAACCACCCCTGCCATCTCTGAAAATCAAACCTATTCCACTCATGTTAGTTTGGCAACACCAAGCAGCATCAACATTGAGTTTATACCCAGTGCGTGGTTTTGTCCAAGCAATTTTATACATTTTTGGTTTCGGAGGTTGTTTGATCAGTGGTAGAAAAGAATGATCAGAAATGCCCATATCCATCCTAGAGACTACGAAGACCGGCTTTGCAGTGAACATATAAAAAATTTGGGTCCTTATGTGAGTTAGGACTAAACTAATTGCTGGATTGATAGAATCATGCAAACATTTATTCCTAACTTTCCACAAATTCCAGCATGTTATTAAAGCAGAGGATTGAATCATTACAGTTTGTAATGAACTTATTCCATTATAAGTAAGATAGAAAGAGAGTCTATCCCATATAGATGGAAAAGCCCTGTCCCTAATTCCCATAAAAGAATGAATCTGTTTCCAAACTTGCACAGCAAATGTACATGAGTTGAAAAAGTGGTCAAGAGAATCTTCATGCTTATGACACATATAACATCTAGAAGGCAGTGAAATTCTCAAATTATGCAGAACATTATCGAATGGTAGAAAAGAGTTCATCAGTTTCCACATGAAGACAGAGATCTTTTTTTCAATTCTAGAACTCCATAGATATTTAAAAGAAGCAACATTACCTCTTTGATTCCTGAGCAAAAAGTAAGTTGCTTTGAATGAGAACTCACCCTTGATTCCTGGTTTCCATATAAGTCTGTCTTTTCTGTGAGTTGATAGCTTGGCTTCCTGTAAAAGAGAAATGGCATAAGTAGGTACTGGACAGATTCTAGAAATCATGAGTGATCTATTGGTAATGAATTCAGAAACACTACAGGTAGCAGGAATATCAACATCCATTTGGTCACACAGATCCTGTAAAGGCCCTATATCTAACCAATTAGCAGTCCAGAAATTACAATCCCCTGTTCCTGTTATGACTCTAGATTGGGATTCTACCCAAGCATTGATGAAACAAATCCTCTTCCAGTTTGATGAAGATCTGGAAGATGGTGGCAGAGATGCAACAAAGTGTGTCCATAGAGCTTCAGCCTTTTGGTATTTCCACCAAAGCTTAACAGAACATGTATTAATAATGGTGGTTATTGATCTAAAACCTAGACCATTTTGGATGGTAGGATAGCATAGTGCATCCCACTTCCTCCATGCTCTTTTAGGAATTAGATCATTAAACCCCCAAAAGAAATTGCTCAGATTTTTTTCTATGGCTGATATGACCTGCTTACTTGGTTTAAGGACTGACCATAAATGCTGGGGAACCGAGTATATACATGATTGTATAAGTGTAATTTTTCCTCCAGCCAAGAGCCACCTATTTTCCAACTACCTAACCTACTCTCTATTTGTTCAAGTAATGGTTGGAAATATATCTTCTTTGCTCTCCCAGTAAAAATGGGAACTCCTAAGTATGTGAAAGGAAACCTTCCAATTTTCATGCCTAGAGTTCTCCTAATTCTGTTAACTCTGTTCACAGTTGCATGTTTCCCTATGTAGAGGTCACTTTTATTGTAATTAATCTGTTGACCTGTAACCTCCTCAAATGTATCCAGAAAGGCCTTAAATCTGATCAAAGAATTGTTACTGGCTTTAAGAAATACCACAGTATCATCAGCATAAGATAAGTGTGAGATTTGGATTGCATTACCTGGCACACCATAGTATGACAAGCTACCATTCTGAAAAATGAAGGACAGACTTCTAGTGAAAGCCTCTGAAAAGATATTAAAAAGAAATGGTGATAGGGGATCACCCTATTTAATACCCCTTGTAGATTGGAAGAAACCTACTGGCTTACCATTTATTAGAATAGAAAACCAAGCCTGAGACAAGTTCTTTATAACAAGAAAGATGAATCTAGCATGAAATCCAAATCTAGCAAGCACAGAATAAAGAAAAGACCACCTTACTCTATCAAAAGCTTTCTTAAGATCCAATTTAACAATGCAATTAGGTTCTCTCTGCTTTTTGTTTAAAAATCTCACCATTTCCTGAAGGTAGATAACATTATCTGCAATATCTCTACCTTTGAGGAAAGCTGTTTGGTGATTTGAGATGATTTTTGGCATTAAAGGCTTTAGTCTTTCCATTAATATCTTAGAGAAAATTTTGTTAATTACATTGGAGAGACTAATTGGTCTGTAATCCTCAAAGGTAGTTGGTGTACATTTTTTTGGTATGATTGTTATCCAGGTACTACCAATCTCTCTTGGGATATTATTGACAGTTAGAATATCTTGTACAGCAGATAGTAAGTCATTAGCAATGATATCCCAAGATTTAATATAGAATTTTGCTGTAAATCCATCCGGACCAGGGCTACTGCTCTTATTAAGTCCCAAAACATTATTCTTAAGTTCAGAAATCAAAACAGGTTGCAGTATTCTATCATTATCCTCCTGAGTGATCACTTTTGGAATCTGACTTAGAAAGTGAGGCTTGAATAAATTACTGTCAGGGGAATTCTCCTCAGTTAGAAGATCCTGGAAGTAGTGAATGGATTCATTCTCAATATCTTGTGCATTATCTAGCCACTGACCATTACCACTTTTAATTTTTGTGATCTTTAACCTACATTTTCTTTCCTTAACCGATTTATGAAAGAAACTGGTGTTATTATCCCCCTCCTTTAGCCATTTCACTTTTGCTTTGTGCTTCCAGAAACTTTTCAGTTCTACTAATGACCTGACCAGCTTAGCCTTTTCCTCTTTAAGTTTTACCAGGTTCTCAATTGTTGAATTCGAGTCATAAATTTCTTCCTTTTCTTTCAGGATGGATTCAGATTTTAGAACATTGTCGTTTATGTTTCCAAACACTTCTTTATTCCATATTTTCATTTTTTTTTCAGCCTCAGAAGTTTTAGAAAGAAGCCTATCATTCCTGATTGCTGGATCTGAACATCCCAACTTTGCTTAACTACATCACTAAAACCTTTCCTTTTATACCAGGTATTAAGAAATCTAAATGGCCGAGGGGTGGATGTAATATCACTACCTATAGTGAGTAGCATAGGGTTATGATCCGAGGAGATTCTATTCAAAATGTGAACAGAGGAGTTAGGGAAAGTAGCCGACCAAGAAGCTGTACATAGACCTCTATCCAATCTCTGAACAGTGGGATTCCTTAACCTATTATTACTCCAGGTAAATAGATTACCCACAGTATTAATTTCTTCCAAAGCCATACTATTTATAAACTCATTAAAATCCTTCATACTACCACGTTTCGGATTAGAAGGACCTCTATATTCATTTATCGATGTAATAGCATTGAAATCCCCAATAAAAATAGATTCTGAGTGAGATATTGTCCTAAGATCCGACCAGAGAGCTTTCCTACCAATTCTAGTCCTGAGACCATATACAAATACAGCATCCATGCTTTTGTTCAGATTAATACTATTCAGTGTAACAGCTAAAAATTGCAGATTATCAGATTTAATTGAAATTGATATGCTAGTATTCCAGAATAGCCAAATCTGGCCATTATTAGCATGCATACATTTGTCAAAATGTAATAACTATCTATACATATCACATTGCATATTGTCATGTTTAGGCTCAATTAGACAGATTAGCTCAAACTTGTGTCTGCTTATCAAATTATTGAGCCTTAGCATGGAAGTATCCATTCCCCTAAGGTTCCAAACTAGTAGCTTAATCTGAACTGTTGTGCTATTCATAGGGAAACATTGTTAGAGCTTTTTGATCTAGTCATGATTGTATTTAACTGGGTTAAATAGGTCTCATTACTATGTGTAGACACTTTATGTTCCTGGTTTCCCATTTTTGTTTTTCCTGACCTAGGTTGAGGGGGTACAGGAGTTACCTGACTTACCTAAGGAGTATCAGTTTGAGCATCATTGACAACCAATGAGGATATGTCTTCATCCTCGAGTGGCAGGAATCTATTCTGCCTGTCTATGTGTTGAGAGAGAATGAAACTTTTAGCAGCAAGAATAGGGTTAAATGGTGAGAAAAGCTTACCCCGTTTGCTAGGAATATCATCCTTAGCAAAGCCTATCTTAGTGATTAAATTCAGTGGAGCTGATAGGGACATCTTGTACAGTTTTACAGAAGACTGAGGACTGATGATTGTGACCTCGGGATTTTCCTCCTGAATCTCCTTTGGATGTCCATTAATGTTATCCTTCTGCTGGGCTTCAGTGGACTGATTTAGTATCGAGGACTGAACTTCCACTAGATTTTCATTCCTGTCATCTGGTTCCAGACTCAATTCAACAGACTGATCAGGCAATTCATGTATCTCATGGGTCCTATCTACCCCAGTTTAGGAGAAACAGAACTCTCCAAATGATCACCCTCCACAACTGATACTGCCTTCTGCTTGGGGATATATTTAAATTTCTGAGCATACAGAGTCTTAAGTTTTACATTTGCAGAGACTCCCGAACCCCCAGCCTTATTATGCTCATCATAGATTGTACTTATTCCATCATGTATCAGATTTTCTTGACCACTCTGTTGGTTCTTGTTTTGAGTTATTATCTTTTGTTCACTTATGACCTTATTAACAGGTTTTGATTTATCCACCCTATTATTCCTTGGTTTCTTGAGTTCCGGATGTAGATAAATACAGAGATTATCATCATGCCCTATGGATTTACAGTGGTGACAGTAGAGTGGGAGTTCCTCAAATTCAATTGGGAGTTTGACTACATTGTACTCTATTCCATCCTCTTCAATTCCCACCCTGATACAGGATGGTTGTTTCTTTTTTAGATCAATTTCAATACAAATCTTATTGGTGCTATTTTTTTAAGAAAACCGGTGCTTTTGATTTTCTTTGGCGGGAAGATAGAATTTTATATATTTTTAGCACTAGTTTTTAAAAACCAGTGCTAATATTTCCGAAACCGGTGCTATTTAAAAAATTTTGGATATTTCTTTGGCGAAAAAAATAAAATTTCAAAAATTTTTAGCATGGTTTTTAAAAACCAGTGCTATTGTAAAATTTAGCACCGGTTTTTAAAAAGCCTGTGTTAAAATTAAAAACACCGGTGAATTAACACCGGTGTTAAAATTTTAAAAAATGGAACTATTAGATTTTAAAACTGGTGTTAAATTTACACCGCTTTTAAAACCCGGTGTTTAAATTAAAAAACAATGGTACTATTAGATTTTTATCACCGGTTAAAACCGGTGCTAGAGACGGGTCTGTGTGGTAGTGATATAATCAGTGCAAAACTCAATGGCTTCTTCAGTCACGTATTGCTGAACAATACTGGCATTTGGCCTATACCGATTTTTCACAAAGCACTTGAAGATTTTCATGTACCTCTCAATGGGTACATCTATCTTATAAAAACCGGACCACAAATTTTTATCTCTCGCACTAAATGGACGATCAAGTGGACTATAATGTTAAAAATTGATGGTGAGAAATACATTTCCATACAGAAGAAAACGTCAACAATTATCGCTTGCAACCTATCCATCTTCAGTGCACTATTAATTTTGTGACAAATGGATTAGAAAAAAAATAGAGTTTCCTAATGTACAATCTTACATTATAAGGAAATGTAGATCGAATGGCAATGACATTCAATTCCCGTATTTGGTTGTGAAAATTGTGTGACTTCAACCCATCCAACCTCAACTCCTCAACTGACAAACAAGTGTTGATGTTGGACGAACATGCACCAAGAACTTTTACACTGCTAAAGGTCCCAAAAAAGGATTTTTCTCAGACTGCGACATTGAATAACAAGCAGGGGCAAATAACATTCATTACTGGTACTCACTGGCCCCAGATTCTTCCGAATACCCAACTCAACAAAATCAAGCCTAGCCTTCAATTCATCCTTTGTCTTACCAGGAGTATTTAACAAAGTCCCAACCAAAGAATCACAAACATTCTTCTCAAAGTGCATAACGTTTAGACAATGTCCAACATCCAAATGCTTCCAATAAGGTAGGTTAAAAAAGATTGAAAATTTCTTCCAACTTCCTTAAACAACAAATTTTATTTTCTTCTTACCAAAGTCATTAGGTAAATTCTTAACACTTTCACGAATATGTGTACTGTCTGTGGCAATGGTTTTCCTCTTTCCTCCATTTTCCCATTGGACCATTTTTTTTGCTAATCTCCATGGATCCCCCTCGGGTAGGAGCCGTATGTGGCCCTGATAAACGATCTCACATCCACATTTTAACTGACAAAAATCAATGTCTGTCTCATAGACGGGACAAGCCAAGTAACCTTTCACAGAATAGCCAGATATATTTCCATATGCAGGAAAATCATTAATTGTGTAAAATAACAAGGCCTTAAGAGTGAATAAATCTTCACCCAACCCATCATAAACTCGAACACCATCTGTAAACAAAGTCAAAAAATCCAAAACTAGAGGAGTGAGATACACATCAATATCATTACCAGGTTGCTTTGGTCCTGATATCATCAAAGACAACAACACATACTTACATTTCATGGTCAATGAGGATGGAAGGTTGTCAATGACCAACATAACGGGCCAAGATCTATGTGTACTACTCATATTACCAAAAGGATTTATATCATCTTTACACAATCCTAACCTTAAATGCCAAGAATGTTTTCCAAACTCAGGGTATAGAGCATCAACTTTCTTCCATTTATCCCCATCTAAAGTATGTCTAATCACATCATCTATGTGCCAATTCCAACATCAATTTACCAGCTACTTGTTTCATGGCTTTAATTTGAGCCGCAGACCCGCAGGCTTGATTTATTAGCATTTAATATATCGTCAGATAGGAAAATTTGGTCATCCGTATTAGAAATTACATTTGTAGGAATATAAGCCGAAACATCTCCCAATTGAGTTTTGCTTCCTCGGTAAATGTCTTGGTAGAAGAAATTATTTCATGGAACTAAGGTTTCTTAATTTTGACGTAAGTACGTAATTTGACAAGAAATTTCTTTACCTGTCCAATTTCTAATGAATCAAGATAGCCATTTGTTCTGGTATAAATAGTTATTATCTGCTCTTCCACTGCAGGAGGTGCTAATTAGGATTGCTTAAGCAGTTCACGCAATTGTTGCCCGCTTGCCAATTGATTCTGAGTCAGACCTTATCCACGTTCCAATGCAATAACTATGGATCTTCCTTACACGCATACAACTTCTTCAAACGGGGAATGATCGGGAGTTACGTTAACACTTTTGCCAGTGTCTTTTTCCTTGATTTTAATGGAACTTCTACACCCACCACAATCACACCTCTCTTCAACTTGTACCGTGACTCGCCACATATATGACGATTTTCTTTATTTTATTCACTTCTCCCCTATACAACATTCACTCATTTGGGCATACATGGATTTTTTAGCAACTCCATTCCCATCAGGAAAAGTATTTTTTAATAACATACAACCTATAGGGCATTAAATTACCTTTGGGAAGTAAATCCCTGAACAATTTAAGAGCTCCGTCATTGACTTATCAGTCCATTCAAATTTTTCCTTCAAGTTCACTATCCGTAGAGTCACACTCAAAATTGAGTATTTCAAACCATTGTACAAGGGTGTGCCCTTGTCGTTCATCAAAGCTTGTAATGACTCTAGTTTACCTTTGAACTTCTTTGCAATATATTCCACCATTTCATCAAACTCCACGTTCCCATCTAATTCATTACCCACCATCGACTCCTCCAATTCATTCATAGGAGAGGCTTCCCAACTTCCCTATGCCATATCTAACGAGTGTAGGTTGTTTGAAACCCCCCTCACTATGAGATGTTCCTGCAACTTCTTCCTCACTACATACACATCATTTCTAAAATACTTACACGGACATCGTTCCTGGGAAGAACCATTTTTAGAAGCATGTTTAAACACAAACATAACAAATGATTCAACCAATGGCATGTATTCAGGTAATTTCCTAAGATCATTACCAATTATTTAATCTCAATTCATTATCCTAAAAATCAATTACAATGCAATACATGAGGATCCATTCAACAATAATCATAACCCTATCTAATCTAAAACTCTAGTTGTAAATATACACATAAAGCACTAAATACACATTCAAATATTTCAAGATCACTAGGTAAATAATTTGGATAAAAGTAACCTTCACCAATGGGAAATGATGAACTCACAAGTACAAAACATTTTCTTCAATAGAGGGGAAGAAAAATTAGGGTTTTGATGCAATAAATGCAATTAGGCATGTTTTTGTTTTTACTTATACAGGGGCCTTTTGGAACTCAGAAAGGGCATTCATATATACAGGGACACGATTATCTAGATTTTGAGTTCGGAAACTATATTACAAACTTGGAAAAGTGTTCTTCTCTATGTAATGCGGTGCCTAGGACTTTTTTAAGCTCGGAAATGTGCTCGTGTCCTGCTCTTGAGTTAAAAAATAATGATTTTTTAATGGGGATATAACTAACCACCTTAAATTAGGGTTAATTTAAGGTGGTTCTACCTTGAACCACCTTAAAATAGCCTTAATTCAAGGCGGTTATCAAAAACCACCTTAAATAAAAAAACACCTTAAATTGAAGAAAGGGGATCCAGCTGTTTTCGAGTTTAGAAATGTGTTTTTAAGGCGGTTCTGGACTGAAAATTGGAAACTGCCATCCATTGTTGCCTTTAATAGAAGGCTTTCTACTAGTGATACATCCTACGTGGAATCCACTTGCTTGAGTTATCTAATGATATTCAACATTTGGAAATTTTCAACCTGAAATTATCTATTTCATTTATCCACTCTCAAACTCTCTACTCTCCAGTGTTTACTTGATCGCCATAATTACTCCCTTTAGCACCCATTTTTAAATCTTCCCTCATGGTGTATGATCTTGATGAATTTCTCCTTCCGGGATCGGTCCTGTCAAAGACCCTCTAGCCTGATTTTGATGCCGCCAAGTCATCTTCACCATTAGGCCCTAACCTGGCCTTTGCTGAGTTGAGAAAGAAGGATCTCTTGGTCTTGTATTAGATTCAATCTACCATAACTATGTCTCTTCACTACAAGAAACATGATCCCTAACCTCTATTTTTTCAGGGGCTTTTAACTCGATTATTCTACCCTAAAAGTTCAAGGTAAATACCATAGCAATAAAGGGTATACTTTTTATCTTAGTTCATAACTAAGGTAAAAGGTTACTCTTTTACCTCATTTTTAAAACAATTTGGGTAAATATAATTTGACTGACACCATCCTGAAATGTAACCGATGTCAATGGTTACAATGGTCAAACTTTGTATCGTTGTGTAACTGGCATCGATAAAATTGACACCAAGTTGAGCTTTGCTAATGTCGAATCGTTAAGGAAATTATGTCAGCCACATTTCGGCAATGTCTTCGGACCCATGGTAATATAAAGTAATATCGAGAGCATCCTAAAGATAGTTTAGCGTAAAAAATAATTGAAATGTAGCCAAAGTGTGATCGACATAGGCTCTTTTTTGTTTCATCGAAGAAAAATAAAAAATGTCAGTTATGACTTCAGTTGTTTATCTTTCAACATGTTCAATTTACAAAAGCAGCAACAAAATACCTAATTTAAAAATATTTTTTGCACAAGAGCACTTATACAACAAAATTTGGTTGAATCTTGAAAACTAACACGAACACGAAACACACTTAAAATATGCACAATCTATACGAACTCGAAACCCTAATTCTATTTCAAATTATACTACAAAACAATGAAATTGTCTTCACACCACAACTTCTTCACTTCAGCCTAAAAGAAGACATAAATATAACGTCAATAGGTCATTCAAAAATAATGAATAATTCATAAAATCGAAACAGTGCTGCTACCTGAAAGGGTGTGGACAATGCTGGTTACATGTTGCTGACATGAATTAGCTCATTTGGTAGCTCACCGAACCGACGTCAATACTGAACGACTAGCTTTTGTTTGTCGTGGTGGGTTGAAAATGGGAAAAATTAACCGTGGAAGGGAGATCTGAAGGATTTCACTATTGGTTTTGAGGTAGGAAAGGTCGTGCTAGGTGGTTTACGATCGAGCGATAGTGAGAGAAGGTGAACAATGTTGAGGGAAGGTCAACAATGGTGGATGGAGGTGATTGGCGGTGAGGAGCGAGCTTGAGCGACGGGGTGAGCGTTGAATTTGAGCTACGGGTGTGAAGGTTGGGAGAAATGGTTGTGGTGGGAAATTATTAGTGTTTGGAATTTTTTTTAGAAGATTTTTTTAGGGTTGAGATTTAATGTCACCAATCGAAAGCAACCGTTAATAATTATTTGGAATAAATAAATTTATTTTTCAATTTTTAATGTCATAATTCATATAATAATACTTTATTGTAAATATATTTTTTATTGTAGAATTTGTTTCTTTTTCAAACATTATGATCAAATGTTTTAATACTTATATATAAATATTGATATTTTTAGGCTCATATTTATAATAAAATTCAATTTTAAAGTTTTTTAGAAGACTCTAATTAATAGGTTATAAAAAATAATTATGTATTTAAAAATTGTAAGTATTTTTAAAAATATTATTAGTGTCTGATTTTATAATAACATATATATAACATTATATATTAAGAGCATCTCCAATGATTTGAGGGTCTCCCTTGTTATAGGTGTCACGTGTAAAATTTTAATTGAAACTTCAGTGTGATGTGAATAAATGAAATGAATTGATGGTGAATAAATGAAATTTTAATTGAAACTTTAGTGCTTTTTAACATTACTGATCCCCAGTCCCTAGCTCAAACTTTTTTCACATTTTGGAACTGTGGGGACCTGCCCAAAAGCCACCAGCTGGTTTGCAATATACTTCCTCCTATTATTTGTTGGTCCCTTTGGAAGGCAAGAAATCGATTTCTCTTTCAGCAAACCACTTTCTCTATAGATTACGTCTGTAAGGAGGCCCTTGATCTTACCAGGTTAACACTGCAGGCTAATCCTACCTATCTGAAATCCCCTAGAGGCCTACCACATCCCATTCAGAGCCTAATTCCCCACCCAAGACCCCCTCCAAAACCGATAATAAAATCTGTCTGTTGGGTGAAACCAAGAATTTCATGCATTAAGATCAACTCTGATGCATCATGGCTTCCAAATAAGGCAACTGTAGGGATAATCATAAGAAACAACAGTGGAACTCCCTTACTAGTTAAATCTGCATCAATCTCGGCTAACTCCTCTTTGCTAGCTGAAATACTGGTAGTTCAATTTGCATGCCAAAATTGCTGCCACTTGGATGAAACTGTTACTATTGAATCTGATTCTCAATTAGCAGTTAAAATGATTACCGATCCATACTCTTCACACTGGAATGTTTTTAATGAGGCTTTCCGAGTTAATCATCTTCTGGGTGGTGCTAAACTTTTGTTCGTGCCCCGGGAAGGGAATATGGTTGCTGATGAAATAGCCAAATATCATTCTGCACATAATCTGACTTTGAATCTACTTAATCTCCCGATGCATATCAAAGGTCTTATTGATTTAGATATGCAGCAACTGCCTCAGATTAGAATTAACTCGAGTTAGAATGGATACTGCTAATGAATCTTGTTTTTCTTGTAGGTTACTTCCACCACTGCTCAGTCCGAGTGATCTTCACTCTACTGGAAGAAACACTCAGACTTCATCATTCCGGAAGAAAGACTCAGACACGGATACCACTTCACCGTCACAACAACTTTTGCAAAGATTTTCTTCTTTTGGAACCATTTTAGGTTAGTTGCCTGGCCAAAATACGAATTAACACGGGGTGTGGAGATTCGTAGCTTTGGAATCGCAACTAACCTAATAATGTTAATAGTGTACAACTCTTAGCCTAGTATGTACATCTCATTTTGCAGGCAATTATGTTGCCTTCCTGTAAATTATTACTATACATTTCTCTGGTTCCTTTGGTTTGGGGTACCATATATATATATATATATCAATCCCCACCCTCGGGTGCTATTCTATCAAAAAAAAAAGAAATGAATTGATGGTGTCTTTTGAAGTTTCATCTCCACTGTTTTCGCCCCAATGATAACTTCAATATGACGTGTACAAATAAAAAAAAGTCTACAACACATTCATATTTGTAAACTAGTGAGTATTAATTTATTGATATGTTTTATTAGAGCAATTGAGATTTTTTATTTAATATTTATTTTAATCTAAATTTTATAATTACATAAGTAATTATTATTTAAAACAATGCACTCCAAAGTGAGTTTCTACATTCAAACACCAAACCAAAAACATTATTTTATATTTTATGACGTTAAAAAAACACTATGTTCTTGGTATAATTTTAGAATTTGACATTATTTAGATTGCGTGTAAATAGGAATTATTTTGAAAAAAAATTTAAATCAAAGTGATTTCTCAATTTTATAAATATTTCAAAAATATTTAAATCTCTCAAAATATTAAATTGGTATAAATTTATGTGTATTGGAGTATAAAATTTGAAATGTTATAAGAAGGGAATACTTTCTTTTTAAAACAAATACTAGCATTAAATGAATTGGTAAAGTGAAGGCCACACATTCACTTTCAGTTTACGAATGGCCTAATTGAATATCTCAATACACTAGTTGTCCACATCAGATTGACCCTTAAAATTGACCCTTGCATTGGAGATACAATTTAACTTGAGAGTCTATCAATCTAACGTGGATATTGATTTTTTCCAAATTGATTGTTGGGTTAGAGATGCTCTAAGGCTTGGTGTTGATGACACTAGTGGAGAACCCTTGATTGAAGGCACTCAATAAAATGAGGTTCTTGAGGAACCACCTTTAATGAGGACCTGAGGTAGGTTCTGAGTTCATACCTCTCTCCCAGGTTACCCCAAAAATTCTAAAGGTACTTTTTATTTGATTAAAGATGGTTAATGAAAAACCGCCTTTAATTGGCATCAATTAAAGGTTGTTCTATTGAAGAACGATCTTTAATTAGATGTCTTTGTTGGACTTCTTGGCCCAACTACATAAAGATACCAGGATTTCTTCCCCCTTAGTTATTTTCCTAACTTAGTATTCAGAATCCGCAGAAACCCATTTAAGCTCTCTTCCCTTCACGATCTGCCTCTCCATCGCCAACCCTCATGCTGACGCCCACTGTCACGCCACCCCAATCCTCTGCTGCTGGGAGGTCGTCGTCATACCTCTCAAAGTTAGTACTTTTAAGCCCTAATGCTTCCTATCTACAATTAAGTAGATAATGGCAAGTCGGGGTCATCCACGAGAAGAGGGATCTTTTCAAGTGTTTAAACATATATAGGAGAAAACATACTAAGCATATACATACATAGATACATATAAAAGCATGTAAACAACGGGGGGTGGGGGCTAGTTGGTTTTTTATCCTAAGTTATCTGATATGCCCATTTTATACGGTTATAATAGGACGTTTAGGATTCACTTTTGTATACTTTTGTGCTCCAAATGGGACATTTTGCCTTGAAGTTCTGTAAGGAGGGTTAAAAGTGACTTTTATACTTTTATTACTTTTCCCGAGAATTTTGTGTGATAAGGTATTTTTTTTGAAGAATTTGAAGAATACCTTTGAAGATTTGAAGATTTGAAGAATTGAAGAAGTGAAGAGAAGAGGGGGATATGAAACAAAAAGGAGAAAGAAGAAATGGTGTTGGACATGGAGTTCGTCACGAGGTCGTCGCGAGCACATCGCGACTTGAACCGGATGAGTAGTCAGAAACTCTTCTTGCTTTTTGTACTATAAATACTCACCTTATCCTCTCCTCTTCAAGAGACGAATCCAGCCTCTTCTTCTTGCATTTTTCTGGGTTCAAACCCTAGTTTTTCTTTCTTTCTTATTTTAGTATTTGTAGGTTAATCATTTTTAATTGTCTAGCTTAGTTTTATCTTAGGAGCAATGGATTGAAGCTTCCATTTCTATGTATTAAGAACCATATATATATATATATATATATATATATATATATATATATATATCTATTTAGTGCTTTTGCTATTGTACATTTATTGAGCTTTGAATGTGAATTGTTAATGGCATTGATGTTGTTGGAAGCTTGAGTATATTAATTGCTTGTATGATTATTTGTTAGGGTTGGGAGAAAGTAGCTAATTCTCCCCTCTTTTAATGTGTAATCCAAGAGCATGAGTTAGAGCTTCTTAATGATGTTGATGTGTTGATTATTGCTAGATGAGTGTGATGATGTTGAATTTCTTGTCATGTTTGTTTTAGGTAGCAAATGAGAGAATTCAATGAATGTCGACTGTTCTCGGCTAATCTTGTGTAAATGCATGATTAGTGAATGTAGTGAATAGATTTTTTCATTATTTCTTGAAGCCTTTGTTAGTGAAAGTGTTTGCGTGATTTAAGTGTTAGGGTGTTAGGAAAGTGATGAATTCCTTAGCTCCTTTGCATGAAAATCTAGGAGCATGAACTTAGAACTTCTTGTGCATAATGTGTTGTGATTCTTTCTAAATAAGTATGTTAATGCGGATTGTTCTCATATTTATCCTATGGATGCAATGAAAGGTTGAACCTAAAATGTGGTTTATTCTAGGTTTAGCCTAATGAATGCTATGTTTGGTTAAATGGCTAGTCTTTGGTAAAAGGCTTATCATTTTCAAATCTGTGGTCCTTCGTGTATAATGCCATTGATGAAATACCCCTATGGTCATTCTTTGTCTAGGGTGATCATCAATGAGGTTTGTAAATGGTCGTTGTTTGTTTTTGCATTTTACTCTTAAGAAGGAATGAATGTTGATCTTCCATTGGCATTCCCCATAGATAACAATTGTGATAGGATGAGTGAGTGGTTCAATGATCTACATTAGATTTGGAAGTGGATATCGATTGCCCCCAAGGCTTTATCTTTTGTAGTTTTTCTTAGTTTTGTTTGATGATTAAGCATAGTTTCTTTACTTTGCTAGTTGTCTTGTATTTTAACTTTCATAACTTAGGACCACCAAAAAACCAAGCCCCCTCCCATTTACATGCTTTTATATGTATATATATATCTACTCCTAGCCTAATAGAAACCTTTTTGTGCTTAAACACTTGAGAAAATCCTTCTTCTTCGTGGACGACCCCAACTTTCCGCTATGTACTTTATTGTAGATTGGATGTATTAGGGCTTAAAAGTATTAACTTTGAGAGGTATGGCAATGACCTCCCAAATTTTAGCGCTGCTGCCGGGGAAGAGGTGTTTATTTTTAAGGGTTGCACATTAGCTAGTTTTTTTTTATTTTCCACTCCTTGGTGGTTGTTTTTGTTCGGAGTATGTATTGCTTGAGTTCTTGGTAAATTTTTATCGAGAATCCTTGCAATACAATTTTGAACTTTTGAAAATTTTAAAAAATATAAAATAAAATAATGGAGCGTCTCACCTTGAGAGAACTCATGATTAGAAGAGAGGCTCAACAAGCAAGGTTTCATAGGATGTGTCATTCCGACCATCCTACCGAGTCTTGCTATTTGTTGTGGGAAGAGCACTATGAGGGGGAAAGAACCCTTGGTTTCCAAAACCAAGGGTATTATGAAGAGTGCTACCAAGAGGTAGGAGATGTTGGTTTTCAAGGGCAAGATGCTCAAGAATGGTATCCATACCACAATCCTTACAATCCGGAATGGAGTGGTAATCCGGATTGGTGGTATGAGAATGAGCCAGAAAACCAACAATACGAGTAAAATAGTTGGCCATCACCACCCTATACCATACCCCAAAACCAAGCCCAACAAAGAAGTTCAAGTTTGATACGTGAGGAAGTCATGAATACAATAGCAAACTTGAACAACTTTACTAGTGAAGAACCGGACACCCGTCTCTCCTCTAGTGTTGAGGCTATTGAGAGGCATGTGAAGAGTATATTAGAAGTGTTGGCCCGAATGGAAGCTCGTGATTCCAAAAATACACCATCCCAAATTGAACTCGAGGATTCGGTGAGTAAGGTCACCATAGGAAATGATCTTGAGTTCGAAGGGGATGAGGAGTAAGTTGTTGAGGATGATAAAAAGGAGGAAGAGGTGATTGTGCTACATTCATTAGCATTGTCACCCCTACCCCTACCCATTGAACCAACTCCATCATTTTCGGAAGTTTTGAGGGAGATAATAGAGGAGCCAAAAGACTACCCCAAACCTCCTAACCACCCAACTCCCTTTAAACCATCTCCACCTCAACAAGACTTTCCTCTTGAAAGTTTTGAACCCCCACCTCTCTACTTTTTTATACTCATTGTGAAAGGGTTCAAGCCTTCACCATATGGATAACATTATGTTTGTGCCAACGACCTTAAATATATGGATCTTTTTTGTGTCGACGATGTAAATAAACTCAACCTTTTATTTTGGTTTTTGTTGTTTAGTTTTTGTTATTTTGTTTTGTTCTTTTTATGGTGTGTTTTTCTGTAATTTTGTAGCAAAGTGAAGTGCATTGCATTGGAGGAAATGAAGGAATGAAATCTATGAGAAAGGGAAGAAATCTTGGAATGTTGGTGAGAAAAGATCGAATTCTTTCTAAGTGCTTGGAGGTTTTGTGATCACGAGTTGTGACTATCTCGCGATGACCTCACAATGGACCATTATGATTTGCGATGTGATCAGAAGTTTTGTGCTAAAAAAATCAGCCCCCAACCACCACTTTCCGTGAGTTACGATGAGCCGTCTCAAGTTGCGACCAACAGGTCCTCGAGACAGTATCCACTCGAGACCTCGAGTTGAGCCAAACCCAAAAAGCCATCAGTCCTCGAGGTTACAGGCCCTCAAATTGAGCTGAAACCTTGGAGACATCATTCCCTTGAGATCTCAGGTCCTCAAGGCTAAAAGCCCTCGACTCGAGTTGAAACCCTGGAGACCTCGAGTCCTCATGGTCGCAAGACCAGCCCTTCAAAAAGCCATGAGTCTCAAGACCATTATCCCTCAAGATCAGTCCTTCGAAACCAGTCAGCCCTCGAGGTCTCAGGTCCTCGAGGTAGCAAGGCCTCAACTCGAGCAGAACTTGATAGCCTATTACCATTTTGAGGCCAGTTCTCGAGGCCAGCCCTTTAGACATCATCCCCACGAAACAATCATACCTCGAGAGGAGCCAAAGCCCTCGAGGTATAAGCTTCTCCAGACATCAGGTTCTTGAGGCCAACATCCTTCGATTCGAGCTGAGCACCTCGAGACCTCGGGTTCTCGAGGCTGTAATCCCTCGACACATGCTGAAGCCCTCAAGACCTCGGGTCCTCGAGTCCACAAGCCCTCGATTCGAGTTAAGCCCAAAAGTGCATCATAACCTCAAGAACTTGGGTCCTTGAGGCTGCAATCCCTCGACTAGAGCTAAAGTCCTCGAGGCTGCAAGCCCTCGATTTGAGCTGAGCTTAAAAATGCAAGCCCAGAAAGACCTTGGGTCCTCGAGGCAAAAAGCCCTCGACTCGAGATGATGCATCGTGAGTCGCGACCAGTGCTGTCGTGAGTCACGATGAAAAATCCCAAATTCAACTGAGCTTTAATACTGCATAATCCTTTCTTCTTCTCCAAATACTCCCAAGAATCACCACATATCCAGCCATTCTTCCACCATCTCACACATATTGACATATGAAAATTTTTACATCTCTGTAGTATATTTGTTGATTGTAGTATACCGACTACATCATTGAGTCTTTAATTGCTATATTCTATAATGATGCTTGGATATGTGCCGATATATGTTAGATATTTTTATTGGACAATCTTATAGTGGTGGTTATGGATTGGTTGTTCTTTGATAATACTATGGTTATTAACTCTTGATGCTAAACCTAGTATTACAAATCCTTATGTACTTGTGAGTTTGATGTTGTTCTTTGTGGTGTTAGTCTTGATGAAACGGCGCCAAGGAGACAACATTTTACTCTAGGGGTGAGTTCTTCTACGGCACTTTTGCTCCCCAATCCGGCTCTGAAACCAATTTTAGGACCAATTCTATACAAGTACATTGGATTACACCATATCACAGGTGACTATGCAGAGAAACGGGTGTCACTTTACATCTTACCTTGAGTTTTTTTATTCTTTCCTTACATGTTTACATTGAGGGCAATGTAATGTTTTAAGTGCGGGGAGGGGTTAGAGGACTCACATACATGCTAGCTTCATTTGAAATGCTTTTTGCTACATTTGATTGGAAAAACATGAGAAAAAGAAAGAAAAAATTGAAAAAGAAAAAAAATAATAGAAAGAAAAGAAAACCCGCTAAGTTGAAAACCCGAGAAGGCAACTTAGGCAACATTGGTGGCCCGGATAGGTTGAAAACCCGAAAAGGAGGCCTAGGAAAAAATGAGAGGCTAAAATGTGCAGAAAAAGGTGAGATGTGAGCCAAAGAAACATGATGTGTGGCTAGGATGAAAACCCGAAAGGGCTCCTAGGTAAAATGAGAGAAAAAGAGAGAAAAGAAAAATGCTATGATTTCACTCATTTGCCAGCATTGGAGTCATAAGGTTGCGGTTGTCATACAGATGGATCGGGTAGCTTAACATCTAGAGACCTCTTGGGATTGGGTAACTTAGTGGGTTGAAAAACGAAGTAGGGTTATAAAATTCTTGATTCTTTTATACTTCGTTTTGGTTGATATATTGGCATTGGGTGAAGTATGTGTTTAAACCTCCTCTATAGTTTTGACTTCATTTTGTGTCATTGGATTTTGGTTGATATATTTGTATGAAGTGAAGTATGTGCTTGAACCCTTCTTATGGTTTTAACTTCATTCTATATCATTGGACTTTGGGATTATCAATTCGGGACATTGAAACATTTTTATAGGTATTTAGTTATATTTAGGAATTGGGGTTGTGTGTGTGAAACAATTCTCATTTGAGCTTTGATTTTGGGATTTATGATATTGAGAGTTTTTTTTATGAGGTTTTGATTGGGGGAATATTAGTTTATGATATGGATATATGAATTCCTTCGTGTGCTTGAATCTTTGCGTACTCGAGGGTGAGTAAGGTTTAAGTGCGGGGAGGTTTGATGTGCCCATTTTATACGGTTATATTAGGATTTTTAGGATTCACTTTTGTATAATTTTGTGCTCTAAATGGGACATTTTTCCTTGAAGTTCTCTAAGGAGGGTTAAAAGCGACCTTTATGCTTTTATTAACATTTCTAGAGAATATTTTGTGACAAGGTAATTTGTTTGAAGACTTTGAAGAATACCATTGAAGATTTGAAGATTTGAAGAATTGAAATTGAGCTTTTGAAGATTTAAAGATTTAAAGACTTGTAATTGAGCTTTTTAAGATTTGAAGAATTTAAGAAGTGAAGAGAAAAGGAGGATATGAAACAAAAAGGAGAAAGAAGAAATGGTGCTGGACTTGGAGTCCGCCGCGTGCCCGTCACGACTCGCGACGGAGGAGTGGTTAGAAACTCTTCTTGCTTTTTGTACTATAAATACTCACCTTATCCTCTCCTCCTCAAGACCAAATCCAGCCTCTTCTTCTTGCATTTTTCTGGGTTCAAACCCTAGTTTTTCTTTCTTTGTTTTCATAGTTTTTGTAGGTTAATCATGTTTTCAAATTGTCTAGCTTAGTTTTATCTTAGGAGCAATGGATTGAAGCTTCCATTTCTATGTGGTAAGAACCATATATATATATATATTTGGTGCTTTACTATTGTGCATTTATTGAGCTTTGAATGTGAATTGTTAATGGCATTAATGTTGTTGAAAGCTTGAGTATATGAATTGCTTGTATGATTACTTGTTAGGGTTGGGAGAAAGTAGCTAATTCTCCCCTCTTTTAATGTGGAATCTAAGAGCATGAGTTAGATCTTCTTATTGATGTTGATGTGTTTATTATTGCTAGATGAATGTGATGATGTTGAATTCGTTGTCATGTTTGTTTTAGGTAGCAAATGAGAGAAGTCAATGAATGTCGATTGTTCTTGGCTAATCTTGTGTAAATACATAATTAGTGGAAGTAGTGAATAGATTTTGTCATTCGTTCTTGAAGCCTTTGTTATTTAGCATTCATGTGTTCTTAATGTTATTTTTCACTTCATTTATGCCATGTTTTGTTTTAAAATAGGAAGTATTTGTATGATTGAAGTGTTAGGGTGTTAGGAAAGTGACGAATGCCTTAGCTCCTTTGCATGAAAATCAAGGAACATGAACATAGAAATTCTTGTGCATAATGTGTTGTGATTCTTTCTAAATAAGTATGCTAATATGGATTGTTCTCATATTTATCCTATAGATGCAATGAAAGGTTGAACCTTGAATGTGGTTTGTTCTAGGTTTATCCTAATGAATGCTATGTTTGGTTAAATGGCTATATCTTTGGTAGAAGGCTTGTCATTTTCAAATCTATGGTCGTTCGTGTATAACGTTATTGACGAAATACCCCTATGGTCATTGTTTGTCTAGGGTGATCATCAATGAGGTTTGAAAATGGTTTTTTTTTTTTGCAAATTACTCTTTAGAAGGAATGAATGTTGATCTTCCATTGGCATTCCCCATAGATAACAATTGTGATAAGATGAGTGAATGGTTCAATGATCTACATTAGATTTGGAGGTGGATATCGGTTGCCCCCAAGGTTTTATCATTTGTAGTTTTAAAACCCTTTTTCTTAGTTTTGTTTGATGATTTAGCATAGTTGCTTGACTTTGCTAGTTGTCTTGTCTTTTAACTTTCATAACTTAGGACCACCAAACAACCATACCCCCCACCCCATTTACATGCTTTTATATGTATATATATATCTACTCCTAGCCTAATAGCAACCTTTTTGTGCTTAAATTCTTGAGAAAATCCCCCTTCTTCGTGGACGACCCCGACTTGCCGCTATCTACTTTACTGTAAATAGGAAGGATTAGGGCTTAAAAGTATTAACTTTTAGAGGTATGACAACGACCTCCCATTATCAAATTGAAATACAACAACTAGCAAAGCAAGAGAACTATGCTAATAATGCAATACAACTAAAGATACGATGTAAATAATAATTAATGGAGCCTTGGGGGCAATGATTCATTCACTTTCAAGCTTCATATAGCTCATTGATTCATTTACTCATTCAGTTACATTTATTGTCTATGGGTAATGTTATCACTTATCATTCAAAGATCAACATTCATTCCCCTTTAAGAGTAGTTTGCAAAGACTAACGACAACCATTTGCAAACCTCATTGATGATCACCCTAGACAAAAAACATCATAGGGGTAATTCATCAATAGCATTTCACCCAAAGGACCATAGGTTTGATAACAACAAGCCTTCTCCCAAAGACATAGTCATTTAACCAAACAAAGCATTTATTAGGTTAAACTTGTAACAAAAAACATTCAAGGCTCAACCTTTCTTTGCATCTATGTGACAAATATGAAAACAAATCACATTATCATACTCATCTAGCAAAAATTACCACACATTATATACAAGAAGTTCTAAATCCATGCTTTTGGATTTCCACATCAAATGAGTTAAGAAATTTGCAACTTTCCTAACTCTCTAACATTTCAATCTTACAAAATTTCATTTACTCAAACAACCCATGGTATAAATGAGGTAAAACACAACATTAATGGCATAATAAATTCTCTCCAATAAATGTTCATAAATGAGCAAACATAGAATCTTACTACATAAGTTTGGAAGTTCAATCAATTGCTCCCAAGAACTAGATTTAGCTACAAGAGTTTATACTAATTAATGCTAAGCAACCAAACATAATACAAGAGAACTCAAAGATGAAAATTGAAGAAATAGGGTTTAGAATAGTACCAAAATAGCAGAAGAAGAAGATATGAATGCGAGGAAAGAGAGTGCTATATATAGTACAAAAAAGGATAAGGTTAGATTATGGCGGCATCGTGACTCATGATGAGTTCATTACGACTTGCGACGAGTTCATTGCGACTCGCGACGAGTTCATTGCGACTCGCGACGAGTTCATTGCGACTCGCGACGAGTTCATTGCGACTCGCGATGAGTTCATTGCGACTCGCGACGAGTTCATCGCGACGAGGACGAGTGCCAGAATTTAACAATGTTTTCTTTTCTTCTTCTTCTGGCAAACATTTATCTTCACAGTGATTCCTCTCATTTTTCAAGTCTTCAAGGTCTTCAAAAATTGTCTTCGATGGCCTCCAATCTTCATTTCTTCCAAGTATGTGTTCAAAAGTCTTCAAAATGTTATCTTTAATGGCCTCCGGTCTTCAAGTCTCCATGTTCTTCCCTTGTCACGCAAACTCCACTTAGAAGAGGCAAAAGAGCATAAAGTTGCTCTTACCCCTCCTAAGAGAATTTCAAGATAAACACAAGCTCTTGATAATAAAAGAGCACAAAAGTGACCCAAAACAATACTAAATTATGCTCATAAAATGGACATATCAAACCTCCCCACACATAAACCTTACTCGCCCTCGAGTAAGAAAAGATCCAATCATACGAAGGAAATGACGTATCCACATCCTAACTACTATTCCCCCAAGTCAATACCTCACAAACCTCTCAATATCACACATCCCAATGTTAAGGTCAAATGAGAAGTTTCCCACAACCCCCATTCCTAAATCTACCCAAACCATATCAACCCATCAATTCATTGATATCCCTGTAACATCTCCAAATCCCGAATTGACAATCCCAAATCCAATGACACAAGGTGAAGCTAAAGACATGTATAATTTTCAAAAAACATGCTCCACTTTATATCAATATATCAACCTAAAAACGAAGCATATTAAAGATCAAGAGTTTCATAACTTACGTCATCTTCTCCCACTAAATTTTCCACTCCCAAGAGGTCCTCGAGAAGTCAAGCTACCCGATCCATCTGTATGGCCACCGTAACCTTAAGACTAGAATGCCAGCAAATGAGTGAACACTTAACATTTTTCAATTTGATTTCTCTCATTTTTCCTAGTAGCCCTTTCGGGTTTTCATCCTAGCCACACGTCATGTTTATTTTTTCAGCTTACATCTCACCTTTTTTCACACATTTAGCCTCTCATTTTTTCCTAGGTCACCCTCTTGGGTTTTCGACCTATCCGGGCCCCCAATTTTTCCTAAGATGCCCTCTCAAGTTTTCAACTTAGCAGGATTCTTTTTATTTTATTTTTTTCATTTTTTATTTTTTTTCAAGTTTTTCAAAATATTTCACGTTTCTCCAATCCAGAAAGTAGCAAAATTCTTTCCAAATGTTAAGGCTAAGAAAAGTATCAAATCCAACATTATCCAAGTATATCAAAAGAAAAAAATCCCAAAACAAAATGGAAAAATGTCCAAAACAAAACAAAAGAGTTATCCAAAAGTAGCAAGTCTTCAAAGTATCTTCAACCCCAATCACCTCAAAGTAGATACCCCTCACCACACTTAGAACACTACATTACCCTCAATGTAGACAATAGGGCCAAAACGTACAATGCAAAGCATGGAAAGGGTAAGGATATGGTGCTCACAAATCACAAATGTGAGGAAGAAGGCTCACCGCCAAAATAGCGATACTGATAATGAGCTAGCCAATCCGTGCTCCTCTGTCTCCTAGCTTTCCACCTCTTTGCTTCCAGATCAGGGCCTGAGACACCGCTTGCCTGGGGCTGCATCTCATGGATGCGAGCTGACAGGTGGTCAATCTTCCCATCCATGTCGAATCAAGGTCTGGGAGGCAAACAAGTTGTGCTCCAGTATCATGCTGTCCTGGCGGCGGAGTCCATCCTGCATGGTCTGCATCGTCTGCTCATAAAAATCAGGTGGAGGCTGGGAGCAGTGAGGTGGCACATCGTTCTCCTTTATTCGCTCGGTCTCTGGTGGAGGCTGTGGGGAGTGCTGTTACTGCTGTCGTTCAGAGAAAGGTAGACTTCTATCATCGCGCTGGAAAGGGGCTGGACCAAGGTCATGGAGCTCACGCTGGAAGTCATCTCTACACAAGGAGTTAGTTGAAATCTCAAGTACCCTAGAGGTGTATCAAATTCTAGCTTCGTCTTGTTGGGCTGAGGAAGTGCCATGACCTTTCTGGAGCCATACAACCAGTGGAATAGCCCCGTGGTCCGGGTGGCACTGAGCATCTCAAATCAAACCAACCTCTCACCAGTGATGAGGTAGGAAGTGCGCCTCCCTAAGCGTGGAAAGTCAGCCGGAGGAACCAATCCTAGGTACTCCGCTAAGAGGCCAATCATACCTCCGACCATGACTTTCCCCTTTGGCTTTCCTGCTACCTCCACGATCCTCTTTATCCACAACTCAGTCCACAACCTGTATCCTGGTCCCTCACTCATCAAGTTCCACAGAAAGTGAATGTCGTTGTCTAGCACATTTGTCTGCTCTGCCAAGCAAAGTACTATGCTAGCCAACAGTCGGTGCACATAACGAAGTGCAGGGTAGATGATACCACTGCTCTTGTCATGGGAGTTCTTTGGCCTCATATTGATGATATTCCAAAATTGCATGTCATCCTCGATTGATCGCTCCTGGTCCAGTGGGTCCAGCCTGGCCCGTATCTCTGCAGTGTAAAATCCAACTACCTCCTCAATCGGAGTGATGGTCATTTACCAAGATATATCATCCAAGTGGAAATAAATGTACCTCTCACATGGTTGATCATCTCTCATGTTGCAGATCCTGACTGTGGACAGGAACTCTAGCGTGTATCTCCGGCAATAGGGTGCGCTCCTACTCATGAATCCCTCCATTGACCCCTTGGCGAGGAGGCATCTGATAGGCTGGGTGAGCCCAATACCATCTAGTGTGGGTATGTCTACAAAACTCATCTCCTTGTGTTGACGACTTTCCAGGGCTTTCTAACTCTCAGCTTATGACCCAGTGATCTGGGTCAAACCCATGTACATATCCAGCGGGGGAGGTACAAGGCTCGATTCCGGAGCTAGTGGTGGAGGCAAAGGTGGAGCGGCAGTATGCCCACCTTGGGGAGGAGCCCTGGGCCTCTTTGTAGGGGCCATATCTAACAACCACAACAAACAAGTCAAATGCACAGGAATATGTGTATATGCAATATTGCAAATTCATACTCAACCTTAAACTAGTTCATCATCACAAGCCAAATCAAGTCAGGCCTACTAGTTCAAGTTCTACTCACAGTTTCACATACAATCCATATTATGTCACACATGCCCATATTCTCAAGTCCATGAAGTCCTCACATTGTTGAAATCGAATATGCTATATCTCAAAATTAGATTCATGCCTAATTAGTTTATCCACCATTAGTACATTCACAATGTCCACATTTAAGTCCCATGGCTAAAATACCCTAAGCAAAATACCATTTCAAAGCACAATAACATTTTATCCAAATAACAATTTATCCAAATAACAACTAAGTATCATCAAGGGCCAACATGCCTCATATCTAGTATAAACCACAATACATTCTCAAACAAAGCAACACTAATAGCACAATGGAAGCATAAGACCAATACGAGCAACTCAACACACTCAAAGTGATTATGATGTTATCCTACATCCAACCAAGCCATAAACACCAAATATTCATACAATTCTTCCAAATCAACTTGCAAGCACAATATATTCAACAACATCTACAATGTTCCAATCAATCAAACTAACCTAAGGTATCACACAAAGTTCGTACAATATCCCACAAAATAGTTGATTCAATCATAATCACAAGTAAAGTGTAAGAGATTAAAGAATTGTACCACTTAGATGCCTAGGATGAGAAAGGAGTGAAACCCACAAGCAATTTGAAGTTTAATTGCAAAAAATCACAAACCCCAAAATTTGAGGGTTTTGTGTTCTTCAACAATTTTAGGTGGATTTGTGGGTGGAGCTTGGTAAGAAGGAATGGGAGTATGGAGTGGTGGTTGTGAGCGGCAATGAGCGGCGGTCGACGGGAGATTGCTTGGTGGAGAAATAGTGGAGAAGGTGAAGAGCGGTGGAGGGAGATGTGTGTTTGTGGCAAAACAAAATCTGCCCATTTTTTTTAAAATAGGGTTGTACGCCCATCACGAATCACGATGGGTAGGTCAAAGAATGCCAGAAGTCAATGTTTACGACGTGAATCGCGATCACTTTATCGCAACTCGCGATGGTCCATCGCGACTCTCGATCACTTCATCATGACTCTTGATGGTCTATTGCGACACGCGACAAGGCCATCGCGACTCGCAAAAAGTGGAGGCCAAGAGCTGTATTTTCACACAAAATTCTTGATTTGGTCGCGACTCGCGACCACTTCGTCGTGACTGGCAATGGTTCGTCATGACTCGCGACTAGACCATCATAACTCGTGAAACGTGGAGGTCAAGACCTCCATTTTTCAACCAAAATCCCTGATTTGGTCACGACACGTGACCACTTGGTCATGACTCGTGATGGTCCATCACGACTCGTGACGGACTACTAACCTGGTACTTAGAAAATTTTTCCGATTACTCCTCTTGTCCAAGTCTTTCCTTCTTGACTCCAAGCATTTCTACCTTCAAAAGTCCAATGCCTTGGCTTCAAAATTGCTACAAAATCATGGAAAAACAACTTGTGAAAAACAGAAAGCAAAACAATGAAACCAATGACAAAATCCAAAACCAAGCAACATCAAAAGAAAGTCACGAATGACGATCTGGATGATCAAAACCAAGTTTATTTAATATCTTCGTCACAACTTACTCCCTTTTCTTGGAGTTTAATCACAAATTGGATGGAAGAGATCAACGTCTCCTCCCTTTTCTAGCACAAAATTCTCGTGGTAAGGTTTCAAACGTTGTTCATTAACCTTGAATGTATTGGACTTAGCTCGATTTAGAATCTCTACCGCGCCATGCGGGAATACCTTAACCACCTCAATAGGACCGATCAAAGGTGGGATGGGCTGATGGGAATAGGAGGATCTTTTGACCAAAGTCAAATTCCTTCCTAATAATCATCTTTTCGTGCCACACCTTTATCTTCTCTTTATAGATTTTGACATTCTCATAGGACTCCCTCCAGATCTCATCCAGTTCATCCAATTATAACTTCCTATGCAAGTCGGCCTCATCTATATCAAGATTGAATTCTTTGACCACCCAGTAAGCCTTATGTTGAATTTCCACTGGTAGATGGCAGGGCTTACCAAACACTAACATGTATGATAACATACTGATTGTTGCCTTGTAAGCCATCCTATACGCCCATAAGGCATCATTCAACTGAGGACTCCAATCCTTCCAATTAGGGTTAACCATTTTTTGAAGGATGGACTTGATTTCCCTATTGGAAACATCGGCTTACCCATTGGTTTGTGGGTGATAGGCGGTGGATGTCTTATGAGTGATACCATAGTTCTTCAAGAGTGCCTCTATGGTCTGATTGCAAAAAAGGGTGCCACGATCACTAACCAAAGCTCGGGGTACCCCGAACCTATAGAAGATGTTATCTTTCAGGAATTCTGCAACCACTTTAGAATCGTCAGTCCTAGTGGGTTTTGCTTCAACCCATTTCGACACATAATCAACAGCAAGAAGAATATATTTAAAGCCATAAAAACTAGGGAAAGGTCCCATGAAATCAATACCTCAAACATCAAAGATTTCACAATATAGCATAGCCTTTTGGGGCATCTCATTTCTGGATGATATTTCCTACTCTTTGGAACTTGTCACAAGCCTTACAAAATATGTATGCATTCTTATTCAAAGTAGGCCAATAAAAACCACTTTCCAAGACTTTCCTAGCGGTCATTTTAGCTCCAAAATGACTGCCACATGCATGAGAATGACAAAAGGTGAGAATTGAATGCACTTCATTATCGAGGATGCATCTCCTAACAACTTGGTCTACACAATGGTTTCACAAAAAGGGATCATCCCACATATAATATTTAGCATCACTCTTTAGCTTATCTTTCTGTGCTTTAGAAAAGTGAGGAGGAAATTTACCAGAGACAAGAAAGTTCATAATGTCAGCATACCACGATTGGAGGTCCCTGATAGCGAACAATTGTTCATCAGGGAACTCCTCCCACAGTTGCTCCTTCATTAACAGATTTACCTCACTATCTTGGCAGGGTGCCAACTGGCTCAAGTGATCAGCCACAAGGTTCTCCGCGCCCTTCTTGTCTCGCACCTCTAACTCAAATTCACTCAGGATCAGGATCCACATAATCAATCTTGGCTTGGCCTCTTTCTTCTTCATTAAATGATGAAGCGATGCATTGTGAGTATACACAATAACTTTTGCACCAAGCAAATAAGATCAAAATTTTTCCAAACAAAATATCACTGCTAGCAACTCATTTTCGGTGGTGGAATAGTTTCTTTGGGCTTCATTGAGAGACATGGATGCGTAGTAGATAGCGTGAGGCGCTCTCCCCACCCTTTTACCAAGCACCACTCCAACAAAGTAATCACTATCATCACACATAATCTCAAAAGGCAACGAAGAATCCGGGGGTTATATAATAGAGGCCAAAACTAACCTTCCTTTCAATGTATCAAAGGCACCTTTACAACCCCCATCCATCACAAATTCCTCCTCTTTTTGCAACAGCTTACATAAAGGAGATGCTATCTTTGAGAAGTCCTTGATGAACCAGCGATATAATCCTACATGGCCAAGAAAATAGCACACTTGGAGCACATTAGTAAGATAAGGCAAAGTTTGAATTGTGTCTATATTTTCCTTGTCAACCTCAATACCTTTAGAGGAGACAACATGGCCAAAGAAAATGCCTTGCTCTACCATAAAATGAAACTTCTCATAATTGAACACAATATTAGTGTCAATGCAACGTTTAAGAACTTGTGCCAAATTCACTAAACAATTATCAAATGAATTACCATGAATGGTGAAATCATTCATGAATACCTCGACAAAATTTTCAACAAATTCTGAGAAAATGCTTACCATACACCTTTGGAAAGTTGTGAGGGCATTACATAACCCGAAAGGCAAACGCCGGTAAGCAAACGTACCAAAGGGGCATGTGAAGGTGGTCTTTTCTTTGTCTTCTGGGGCGATAGCCACTTGAAAATACCCTGAGTACCTATCCAAAAACTAATAGAAAGGGTGGCTTGCTAACCTCTAGAGCATTTGATCAATGAATGGAAACGGGAAGTGGTCCTCTCAAGTCTCCGTATTTAGCCTCCAATAGTCACTACAAACGCGCCACTCATTTTAAACTCGAGTGGGTACCATTTCACCCTTCTAATTTTCGACTACCATCACCCCACTCTTCTTAGGTACCACTTGAGTTGTACTCACCTACTTGCTATCCGAGTTTGGATAAATCATGCCCGCTTGGAGTAACTTGAGGATTTCCACCTTTACCACCTCCATCATAGGTGGGTTTAAACGGCGTTAGGGTTGTCGCACGGGTCATGCATCTTCCTCCAACAAAATTCTATGCATGCAAGTGGATGGACTTATGCCTTTGTTATCAGAAATAGTCCATCCAATTGCTTCCTTGTTCTCCCGTAACACCACCTTCAACTTTTCTTCTTGCTCCATGGTGAGTTTGCTTGAAATGATGACCGAAAGCGTCTCCCCTTCCCCAAGAAATGCATACTTGAGGTCACTTGGCAACGGTTTAAGCTCAATCACTGGAGCTTTCACAAGTCATGGGAAAAATTCTGGTTCTTCAGTTTCCTCTAAGACTAGAGGGCCAGGACTTTGCACCACTTCTTCAAGAATGCTTAACTCCTCAATGCTTTCCTTCAAGTTAGTACTCAGGGAATACACAAGACATGAATTTTCAACATCATTTTCGAAAGCAACTAACAAGGAATCATCACCACTCAATTCAAAAACATCTTCCACGACATTGTCAGCAAAATCAATAGCATGGGAAGAATACTCTTCAAGAGGATACTTCATAGAGTCATTTATGCTAAACTCTAATTTAATCCCATCAAATTCAATGGTGAGGGTACCGTTATGCACATCAATGATGGTCCTAGAGGTCTTCAAAAATGGCCTTCCCAACAAGATTGGGGCAGTATGTTTATCATGCTCCATGTCTAGGACATAAAAATCTGCGGGGAATATTAAGGAATCCACCCTAACCAAGACATCCTCGAAGATACCCTTAAGGTACGCACTAGAACGATCGGCTAGTTAGATCACCACCCTAGTTCTGTGCAAAGTACCTTGCTTGAGGCTTTCATACAAAGAATAAGGAATCACATCTATTGATGCACCTAAGTTAAGTATTTCTTTTTCAAAATGTGCATTCCCTATCATGCAAGGGATCGTGAACATGCCGGGATCACTACATTTAGGGGGGTAACTCCCTTTGTTCTTCATTCTTTGTTTCCTATTTATTACACATAATTACTTCAAAAATTTTGCTTAGCTAGGAATTTGTTCAATCGCATTCAAAAGAGGGTTACCTAACACCTATGAAAGACTTCATAGATGTCCTAGTTGGATTCCTTCCTCCGTTTGTCTTTTAGAGCTTCCGAGAACGGTGGCTCCGGCACATATGGAGGAATCTTCACTATTCTTGCCTTCTTGTGAGATGGGGATGATTTTTTGGAAATGAAGGTTGATTTCTCAATGGTGATCTCCTCTTCCTTCACCTTTCCCTTCCTTGCTTGCTTCTTGGCCTTCTTCTCGTTCTCTTCTTTCACTTCTTTCTCAATAATTTCAAGCTTCCTAGGTTCGTCCTCAACAACTTCACCAACCTTAGGAGAGCCAACCTCTTTACCACTTCTCAAAGTGATAGCACTTTCATTTTGTCGAGGGTTGATCCCGGGTTGGGATGGTAGCTTACCCTTTTCCAAGGCTTCCATCTGATTCACCACTTGAGCTATTTGGCTCACTTGAGTTTCCAAGTTCTTGATACTTGCCTTGGCTTCATCTTGGAATCACTCACTTTTCTCTGCACACATTCCCAACTGGTGAATGGCTTACACCACCTCGTCCTTTGTTAGCCCTGAGCTCTCCCCTTGGTCTCAGGGTTTGTCTTGGAACCTTTGAAATTGTTGTTGAGGTGGCCTATATTGTTATTGAGGAGGCCAATATGGTTGAGGGTTTTGGCTTCCTTGAGGGTTTCCATACCAAAGGTTCGGGTTATCACAATTTTTTGAATTGTACGGCCGGTTTTAGTACCCTTAATAACCTTGGTAGCCTTGGTGACCTTGGTAGCCTTGGTGACCTTGGTTGCCTTGCCCATCTTGATATCCTTGGTTGCCTTGGTAGCCTTGATTTCCTTGATATCTCATGGCACTCACCTCCTCAACATAGTCCTCTTGCAAAGTAGGTCAAGTGTCCGTAAGATGCACCAAGTAACCAATTTCACATGATTTAACAAGTGATGCATTTCCGGGCTTTGTCATCAAAGATTTCACCATGGATGCAATGGCCGAGACCTGATCCTTGAGCTTCCCACTATTTGAAGAGTCACTTGCGGGTATTGGATTTCTCCTTCTCAAATTGACCCTTGAGCTAAAGTTTCTCGATTCTTCCGCTAGCTCCTCATACAATTTCATAGCCTCAGATGATGTTTTGTTCACAGGGGTGACACCATAAGAACTTCTTACCAACCTTTGACCTTCATCAAGAAGGCCATTGTAGAAGTAATAAACCAAATCCCCCTCCGAATAACCATGGTAAGGGCAACTTACAAGAAGCATCTTGAACCTCTCCCAATATTCAAAGAAAGATTCTTCATGTCATTTGAGGATGTTGCTTATTTCCTTCTTCAAGGAGGCGGATCTAGAGGTTGAGAAGTATTTGGCTAGAAACTTTGTTTTCATATCGAGCCAACTCTTAATGCTCTTGGGCGGTAGGTAGTGGAGCCAATCTCTTGCACCATCCCCTAGTGTGAACGGGAATGCCTTCAACTTATAGAAATCTTCATCCACTCCATAGGGGACCGTACCTCCACACAAGAAGTGAAATTCAGTGAGGTTTTTGTTGGCATTCTCCCCTTGCCTACCAAGGAAGATGGGTAGCATGTTGATGAACCTGGTATTTAGCTCAAAGTGCTGGTTCAGTCCAACCACGGGATACTCAATACACATTGGTTGTTGATTGGGGTTGGGAGCCATGATTCTCTTAACAAATCTTGCCCCAAAGGAATCTCCCTTTGGTGGAGAGGAGGAGCTCGCCCTTGGAGAAGAGGATGTTGAGGTCCCCCTCCCGGATGCTCATCTTCGTGCTCAAGTTGATGTTCCATAGAGGAAGAGGTATCCACAACATGGTCACTAGGAGGGGTGTTATTCAAACTTTTGAAAGAACGCCTCCTAGCCCATCTCAAATTCAACTCTAACTTGAGGTTGTAGTGTAGGGGTTCTTGTGAAAAGGATCGCGTACGAACCATACACCAAGAACTCGAACAATACGTCTCCAAGCCAAGTGAAAATGGAAAATTAACTAATAAATCAAAATAAAAGAAAACTAAAAAATATTTACAATTAGCATATAATCACACATAATATGCCCAAACACTTAAAAATAAATGCCTCCTCCCCTGCAGCGGTGCCAAAATTTGGGAGGTCGTCGCCGTACCTATCAAAGTTAATAATTTTAAGCCCTAATGCTTCCTATCTACAATTAAGTAGATATTGGCAAGTCGGGGTCGTCAATGAGAAGAGGGATCTTTTCAAGTGTTCAAACATATATAGGAGAAAACATACTAAGCATATACATACATGGTTACATATAAAAGCATGTAAACAAAGGGGGGGAGGAGTTGGATGGTTTTTGATCCTAAGTTATCAAATTGAAATACAACTAGCAAAGCAAGAGAACTATGCTAATCATGAAATACAACTAAAGATACAATGTGAACGATAATTAACGGAGCCTTGGGGGCAATCGACTTCCACTTCCAAACTTCATATAGCTCATTGATTCATTAACTCATTCAATTACATTTATTGTCTATGGGTAATTTTATCACTTCTGATTCAAAGATCAACATTCATTCCTCCTTACGAGTAGTTTGCAAAGATAAACAATGACAATTTGCAAACCTCATTGATGATCACCCTAGACAAACAACATCATAGGGATATTTCATCAATGGCATTTCACCCAAAGGACCATAGGTTTGATAACAACAAGCCTTCTACCAAAGACATAGTCATTTAACCAAAGAAAGCATTTATTAGGTTAAACTTAGAGCAAACAACATTAAAGGTTCAACCTTTCTTTGCATCTATGTGACAAATATGAAAACAAACCACATTAACATACTCATCTAGCAAGAATTACCACACATTATACACAAGAAGTTCTGTATCCATGTTGTTGGATTTCCATATCAAATGAGTTAAGAAATTTGCAAATTTCCTAAGACTCTAACATTTCAATATTACAAAAATTTCATATACTCAAACAACCCATGGTATAAGTGAGGTAAAACACAACATTAATGGCATAATAAATGCTCTCCAATAAATGTTCATAAATGAGCAAACATTGAATCTTACTACATAAGTTTGGAAGCTTCAATCGATTTCTCCCAAGAACTATATTTAGCTACAAGAGTTCATACTAATTAATGCTAAACAACAGAACATAATACAAGAGAATTCAAAGATAAAAATGGAAGAAAATAGGGTTTGGCAGTACCAAAAACGCAGAAGAAAAAGATGTGAATTAGAGGAAATAGAGTGCTATTTATAGTACAAAAAAGGATAAGGTTAGATTTTGGCCACCCCGCAATGGGTACGTAGCGACTCGCGACGGGTTCATCGCGACTCGCGGCGAGTGTCAGAATTTAACCCTGTTTTCGTTTCTTCTTCTTGTGGTAAAAATTTATCTTCTCAGTGATTCCTCTTTTTTTCATGTCTTCAAGGTCTTCAAAAATTGTCTTTGATGGCCTCCAGTCTTCATGTCTTTAAAGCAAGTCTTCAAAAGTCTTCGAAAATGTGATCTTTAATGGTCTCCGGTCTTCAAGCCTCCGTGTTCTTCCCTTGTCACACAAAATCCACTTAGAGGAGGTTAAAGAGCATAAAGTTTCTCTTAACCCTCCTAAGAGAATTTCAAGGTAAAACACAAGGTCTTGATAATAAAAGAGCAAAAAATGACCCAAACAGCACTAAATTAAGCATATAAAATGGATATATCAACCTCTCTCTCACCTTCGCTCCCCCAGCCTCACCTCCGCCGACTGGATGTCCATTGTTTTCTCGACTCTGCCTCCACCTCTGAACAATGATACACCTCTACTGCTTTACTCTGACTCCTCTATCACTTGACTCTTACTCTAACTCTGACTCCGCATAACTTCACCTACACCGATGAACAAGGAAGTGTCTCTACTGCTTGACTCTGACTCCTCCACCACTTAACTCCAATGATGCTAGATTCTAACACCGCCCTTGTCACCACCACTGAAGACTCTGCCGCTAAGTCTCCTCCACCATTCACCACCGTTGGATGTCTTCCTAGAGTTCCCACCTTTTTTTCTTCTTTTCCTGCTTTGTTGTAACCGATTGATGTTAATTCTCTATTGCTGGGTCACATTGGCCGTCGTTGAATCCCAACAAATGTAGCTGGCTTTGATTCACTACCAGAAACAGATTGGTTTCTGGAAGCCTTTGTTTTGGTACCCTAGAAAGAGGTTAGAATTCAAAACCTATTTCCTACCCCGATATAATGCAGGTTTTGAACTGACTTTGATCGATTTAATCATAGTCCACGATGAGAATAGGCACTTGAAAAGTGCCTTCTCTGGTCTAATAAAATCACATTTCATAGGTCTTTCTACACTAGTGTGAGTTAAAGTAAAATTCTTGTTATTAGAGAAATCCAATTAAATAGTGATCATCGCTTAATTAAAGTGATACACAATTACTAGCATTTTAATATAGATTGCAAATTACGGGTTAACTGTTGATTACTTATATAAATTGCTGTTTAGTTAAAATAAAATCCTAAGTATTATTTTTATACATAATATAGGGCCGATTAAGGGTTGACTATTGATTTGTTAAAGTCAAACCCTAATATTAGAGTTAAAGTATATATAGAAAGTCAATTTTGGATTGGCTGTTGATTACTTTAAATCAAACTGTATTTATTAGTGTTTATATATATATATACTGTTAGCATATAACTTGAATCTGAATCCCTTTCTATTTTCGATTTGTTATTGGGTAATTTCAATTCTATTTTGGAATAGGATTAGGCTAGTCTTATTCCATTTTGGTTTAGGATTTTGTAGTTTAGGAGATCTATATAAACTCTCACTTGGGTCTATTTTGTAATGTTCTTGAGATTTCAAGAAATCTATTTTAGTCTTATATCTCCCTTCTGAGTCTTTTAATAAAATATTTTTTCATTTTTTATGTAAATAACACACTGTTAGTGAACCACGTAAAATTCTCCGTGTTATTCTTTAATTCTTTGTTTGTTAACTGCACATGTCATAACAAACTGGTATCACAGTTATGGGTTGATCATAGACTTCGGTTGCAAAAATAACGAGGAAGAAGAAAAACAAAAGGAAGAAAAAATTAAGCTTGGGTAATCCGTTGGAAAATCTAGAGAAGTCATCCGTTTCTGTCACCTCTATTGGAATTCACGAGTTGTGTTTAACAAGTTCTTTCCTGGTTAAACTTATTCAAATCTGGTTATCAGTTCTGTTACCAGCTTTACAAGGCCTTTTCTGGTTGAACTTGTGGAAAATTGTTTGTTCAGTTTGATAAATCCTTTTATGGTTGGATTTATTCTAGTTTTCGGTATTTGGGTACCTTTGGTGCTGTCTAGCACTTGTTTCTTGCACTGTTTACATATGGCACTGCCATTGTGCGCGTGATACATCTGGCACATTCTCTGTGCATCTGGTACATTTGTCACAACTGTTGGGTTCTGCATCTGGTACATTTGGGATATGTGTATGTCTGTATCTGGTATATTAAAGATTTAATTCAAGGGGGGAGATTCTTAGAATTGTATTCAATCTTAATTTGTTTATTTTTTGTTTTGGTCTTTTGAGTCGAAGAGGGGGGGAATTGTTGGGATTTCTCCTCAACACACCTTGAACAAAGTTAGGTATGTTCTGCCAATGACAAATGGTCTATCACTTATTGTTCTTGATAGCTGGGGTTTCAGTTTTCAAGTTGAAGGTGGAGTTGTGAATGTCTACAAGGGTTCAAAGGTGGCTCTGAATGGTGTAAAACGTGGTACCTTGTATTTCTACAAGGTCCTACCCTGCTAAGTTCTGATGCGGTTGCATCATTTGAAGATCGGAAGATGAAAGTCAGCATTGTTGATAATCTTGCTGATATGTTCACCAAAATGGTTCCTCATTGCAAGTTCCAACCTTGTTTGGACTTGCTAAATGTTCTAAGTTGTTAATCTAGCTTGAGGAGCATTCTGGGGCAGGAAAATTCACGATACATCTAGAATGTTTTGTTGCATCTGGTATCATCTGATATCTGCCATCGATTAACAGTTTTGGGAGAAGAAGATTCAAGTCGAGGTGGAGATTGTTAGAATATAACTGGAATCTGGGTCCTTTTCTGTTTTGAATTTGTTATTGGGTAATTCCAATTCTGTTTAGGAATAGGATTATGCTATTCTTATTCAAGTTTGGTTAAGGATTTTGTAGTTTGGGAGATCTATATAAACTTTCATTGGGGTCTATTTTGTAATATCCCTTCTGAGTCTGTTAATAAAATCTATTTCCATTTTTTGGATGTAACTAACACATTGTTAGTGAACCACGTAATATTCTCCTTGCTCTTGTTTAATTCTTTGTTCGTTAACTACACCTGTCATAACATATATATATATATACTCACTTAGTCTTGTATAAAATGACACATTCACTTTTGGATCGCTCTTTTATGCAAGCTGATGTGGCAAGGGGTAAGTGTGAAAAGGTAAGGATATTTTGGGAAAGAAGTTGACCCAGTTTGGAAGTGATTGAATATAAAGAGGACGTTGTAGGAATTTTCAACATATTCTTTACCATTATTGGTAGTTTTAAAATTATGTCATTTTTATTAAGATGGACGAAAAAATAACTTGAGCCTATTTTATTTGGGACGGGGTGAGTAGAATATAGGGACGATTAAGGGTTAATCATTGATTTGTTAAAGTCACACCCTCGTTGTGTTTTTAAAGAACTTTTCTGTATATTAATTAATTCTAACCAAAAAGTACATGTTTAGGCTTTCTCTCCTAGCCCTTTACGATCTCTTCATTTCATAAACAAAATTTCAACAAATGAAGTTTTCTACATAATCCTATACAACACCAGTTCCTTCAAAACATCGATTTTCCTCAATCGGATCCTTCCAATTTTTCCTTTGCCTCAATTTGCATTCCATTCAGATTTGTGCAGCTATTGTTCCATCTTTAATTACTTACTTGCTAAAAATCCTCTTATTCCTCTCATCCCATACTCTGTACATCACAAAAATCATCAGCATCAGTCTCCTTTCATGCTTTCTCCTTACCTTCAACAGTTTTTTCTTTATCTTGCATAAATTTTTTTACTACATATACATACCCTAGCTGTAAGTGTTTAAATATATATAGAATGCCAATTTTGGGTTAACCGTAGATTTGTTAAAGTTTAACCCTAGTTATTAATATTTATATATATATATAATATTATACGGCTGACTGAGAATTGACTTTGATTGGTTAAAGTCAAACCTACTTATTAGTGTTTATATATACATATTACGGCTAATTTAGGGTTAACTTTTGGTTTTTTTAAAAAAATCAAACCTTATTTATTGGTGTTTATACATATACATGTCTAAGGCAGATTAAGGGTTGACTATTGATTGTTAAATTCAAACTCTATTTATTTTTTATGTATATTATATACATATATATATTGGGCCGATTAAGGGTTGACCATTGATTTGTTAAAGTCAAACTTTCGTTATTTATATATACATATAATTATACGGATCATTAAGGGTTGACCATTTATTTGTTAATGCCAAACCTTATGATATGTAATATATAGTGTTCATATTTTGTGGGATTATTTTGATTTATTGAGATATAAATTCCACTTTAGGTGTTTTGGGTGCAGGTTTTCGCAATTATAGAGAATTTGAGAGGGAGCTATACATTGTACTCATTTTCCCTCAACCAATGGTTTTTCCCACTAGGTTTTCCAGGTTAAGATTTTTAATAAGGCGATGTGCTCCAATGAAAAATGTTATTGTTCCATAGATGAAAAAAGAAGCTAAAAGCACAATTGATGAAGTATTGGCGGAAAAATGAATAAGTGAAGTGATCTTAGTTATTCAAAGGAGGAGTGTTATTGTTAAATTTTAAGGTATCTTGGGCTTCCATCTTAAAACCAATTGGTACTAAGTGGAGTTGACCTAAGACCTTATATATAAGTCATTATATTTGTAAGAAACCGATGTGAGATATATCTTTCAACACGCCCCCCCACGTGCCAATGTGGAAGTACTCCACAACCCACATCGGGCTAAATTAATGGGGATCCACACATCGGCCCAATAACCTAACCCAGGCTCTGATACCATGTTAAATTTCAAGGTATCTTGGGCTTCCATCTTAAAACACATTGGTACTAAGTGGAGGTGACTCAAGATCTTATATGTAAGTCACTTTGTCTTTAAGAAACTGATGTTGGATATATCTTTCAACACGCCCCTCATGTGCCAACGTGGAAATACACCACGACCCATATCGGGCCTAATTAATGGGGATCCACACATCAGCCTAATAACCCAACCTGGGCTCTGATACCATGTTAAATTTCAAGGTATCTTGGGCTTCCATCTTAAAACTAATTGGTACTAAGTGCAAGTGACCCAAGACCTTTTATATAAGTCATTATCTTTGTAAGAGACCGGTGTGGGATATATCTTTCAACACGCCACCTCAATTGCCAACGTGGAAACACTCTACGACCATATCGGGCCAAATTAAAGGGGATCCACACATCGGCCCAATAAACCCAACCTGGGTTTTGATACCATGTTAAATTTCAAGGTATCTTGGGCTTCCATCTTAAAATCAATTGGTACTAAGTGGAGTGACCTAAGACCTTATATATAAGTCATTATATTTATAAGAAACTAATGTGGGATATATCTTTCAACAGTTGTGAATTACTTAATTAAATAGATAAATACCATTAAGTGGAATTCATTGAAAATAAATTAGTTCACGTATTCAAAACCCTTCATAAGTGTATCTTAATGAGATTTCATCAATTGTAGCGTGATGAAGTTCCATTAGTATGGTAGATTAATTAGATTCCAGCAGTGCTTTGTGTTAATAATGTTCAATTACTGTTGTAACATACAAGAGCACTATAAATAGTGCTTGTACATTTGAAGAAAACAGTACATTTTGAATACAAACGGAGTTACACAATAGATTTGTTAGTTTTCTTATGTTTAGACACAGCCACAAATTTACATTGGGTGATTAATTGATTTTCATCATTTTGCTCTCAGGTTTCATTGTTTCAAACTATATAATTAGTTAGTTGTTGTTATGTTTCGTTATTATATTATTTGTTTGTTTATTTTAATTAATATGAGTAGCTAATTGTTTATTCGGCATAGAATAATGAATCACTACTTTAATGAATCTGTGAGGCCTACTAGATTTATAATTATTATCTATGAATTCCTGATGTTGCGAGCATAATTTATTCTCATTTTATTTGAGTCCGATGAACTTGAGTTTAATAGAGATAGTGCTAATTCATTCCACCAATCTGTAATGGTTGGCAAGGGTTAATAAGTGTTAAACATCCATAAAAACAACAAACTATCTAACAGAGGTAGGGAATAATTGGTAGATAACAATTACTTGCGAATACTTGGATAATTTTCTGTATTGGGTTCTTTTTGTGTTTATGCTATTGGAATATTTATATGGTTAAGGGAATACTTACTAGAGGTATTCTGATAAGGGAAGTAGCTAATTCAGCAAATACTTGCTAGCTATCAATGAGGTAAGAAAGAATTGGGGTAGTTCGGCAAATACTTGCTATCCTATGACTAGTTGATTTATAGATGATAAGTTACTATTGCACCAAGGATCATGTCAATATAATTACTGTGGATTTATTCTAATACCGAATTACTTCTCTATTTTGATAATATCTTTGTAGTTTCAGTTTTATTAATTATTTTATTAGTTGATAAAATCACTCTTTTACACTAAAGTGTGGTGACTTCACCAAAATTGATCATTAAAATATTGAATTTTAACTGCACCATTCTCTGTGGGATTGACCCTTCTTATCACTGTGCTAGATTAATTCTTAGCAAATATCAGGAATTATTTGGTTGTTTAGCGACACACCACATTAATGATTAGTGTTTATACATACGGCTGATTAAGGGTTGGCCATTGAGTTGTTAAAGTCAAACCCTATGTTTGGTTTGAATACAATTAGAGAACCAATATCGTTCACCCATCACTTAGGTTTTGGTTTAAAAACAGCCGATGTCGGTTACATTTCAAATTGAAGTCGACTGGTTATATAAACATACCACCGATATTGATTCCTAGTCGTGTTCTATTCGGGTGATTATTAAGCAGAGGGTCGGTATCGGCTACATCTAGGACTGGAGTCGACTGATTATGTGAACAGTGCTCCAATATTAGGTTTATGTCAGTTTCTAGTCACCTGCTAGTATGAGCTGAGAGCTGATGTCAGTGTCATTTCGATTCAAAGTCAGTTGCTAATATGAACATGCAGCCAATATGAAAATGACATTGGTCTATCAAACATAACCTATGTCTTTAAGGCTATAAAATAACGTCATATAGATGCAATGTATAAATTAAAAGGCCCAATTTTCAATTCAAGAAAACCTAACAAACCCTAATGGAGATAAAGGCAATTTTACATTGATCAACGTCATCAACTTGCAACCCACATATCGCATCTAATCAAAGACACCACCTATAGGCCAGCCATTTCAAGGTGAATCTTTGCCGCTCTGCAATCGGAATCTCGTCCCTGACCTTCGTTCTGCCATCGTATCATCCCCACCGCTGTGCCCCCCTCTAGACATTTCAAAGTGAAAATATCCTATTCACTAAACCTTGCAGATAAAAGGCTTACTTCAGCTCCTTCAACAGAATAGAGAATGCATGTTGAGGGCCCTTTTTAAACATTAGTGTTAAGCACAACACCAATGTAAAAGGGACAAAGTAAAAAAACTGAGGACCCTTTCCCGATTATAAAGTCAAGATTTGTTAAATTGGCAATTTATGGAAATTATGCAAATATGGTATTATTGTGTTGCAACATCAAAGAAGGAATTTTGGTAATATAAGGAGTGTAAAAGTTTAATCTGAGAAGATGTAATCCCATCCAATATGATTTGATTTGGTGAATTTATCAATTCCTATATTTGTGGGATTGGATTAGATTCATGGAAGTGGAATTGATATGGAGTTTCGGCTATGGTATGGCGAAGGAGAAGATATTCTGGTTCTGTATTTAAAAGGATTAGATTTGGTGATTTTTATCTCAAAGGGATTGGATTTTTATCAGAGTATTTTATAGAGATAGAATTCTAGTCACACAAGTAACTGAAAACGTGTGACCAAGCTATATATTGTGGACATTCTAGCTAAGCTACTTATAATTTATTTTGAGAAAATCTACACTCAGGTTTTCATCATTCAGAAGTAGCCAAGAGCTGTAATGTTGTGTTCCAACATGATCAAAACCTTTTGATCTTAAAGTTCAGAATGTAAGCCTTAATTCCTCGGGAGAAGAAGATCCAGCGTTGACAAGTTTTAGGGTCACGGGGAGTCTTATCAAGGCTGATCTGCAACTATGGGAGCTAGTAGAATTCACATGTTTAATTTTAAAAAATAAGTATTTTATATGGTGTACTTTGTACTATCTTTTTGATTAGTGGATTCATTTTGAACTGGGTCTGGCCCTACATATGTAGAGCACGGTACTTGGTAAATTTGGTTCACTTCTACTTAGTATTTTGTATGGTGTCTTTCTGTTTTTACTTTATCATGTACTTGGTAAATTAGGTTATGTTGGAACACGGTAAACTCAATTGAATTAATTAGGTAAAACCAAATTTCAGTTGGTATCATATCTAAGTCACTCATTCTTACCTTGGTTGTGTCAAGGAAATTACTGATCCAGTTTTACAATGGCGACCAAAGAACGAGCTTCGGTATCCTGGCCTCCACTCCTAGAAGGAACGAAGTACACCTATTGGAAGGTCTGTATATGAGTGTTTATGAGCTCACTCGATGAACTTGCCTAGTATTTCATTGAAATAGAGTGGAGTCATCCCATGGAAGATGTCGAATCTAGCTTAAAGGAGAAGGAAGGAGAAACAAGTTCAAAGAAATGAAGGCTCAAAGATAAGTCAACATGGACTCTAGATGAGTTGTAGGCCTCGATGGAAAACTCCAAAACTTTAAATGCTATTTTCACAACAGTGGATGAAAACAAGTTTAAACTCATATCAACTTGTAACCAAGCAAAGAAAGTATGGGATATACTGCAAATAGTGCATGAAAGAACAGGTTGTGTGCATGATTAGAAGTTACAAATGTTGGCCACAAAATTGAGGAGTTGAAGATGGAGGAAGATGAGACCGTTGCTATGTTCAGGGGGAAACTAAGAGACATCTCCAACATGGCTTACCAACTGGGGAAAACCTTCAAGGAAGAACAATTAGTGAAGAAAACACTAAGATCCCCTCCTAAACGATTCTCTATGAAGGTTTTTGCCAATCAAGAAGCAAGAGACATGGTAAACATGACATTAGATGAGTTGATGGGATCATTGAAGAATATGAGATGCCTCTTGACCAACCATCAAAGAAAGTTCATAAAGAGTTAGTGTTCAAAGCCTCAGCCTGAAGGGATGATTATAAAGGTGATAGTGAAAGTGAAGCTGAAGAACTTGCTCTTATAACCAAGAATTTTTCAAAAATGCTGAGAAAGGTGGTGAATAAGAAATTTCAAGACATATCTGGAGGAAGTAGACCTCGTTTACAAGAGTTTGGTAATGCTCAAGGACCCCGAATGGAATAAAATAATCAGCAGTTTTTGAGAAATCAAAACAGTGAATCAAAACAGCCAAGAAGGATTCAATGCAGAGAATGTGAAGGTTTTGGTCACATCCAGGCTTAATGTGCTAATACATGAAAGAAGCAAGAGAGGTCATATGTTACCTCATGAAGTGAAGATAAAGAAGAGGAAAAGAAGAACTTACTAGCAACTATGTTACCTCATAAAAAATTTTGATTGTTTAAATTTATGTAGATGACATTTTTTTTGCTCAACTTCACTATCTAGGGTACATTATTTTGTAAATCTCATACAAGATGAATTCTAGATGAGTATGGTTGGTGAACTTACTTATTTTCTAGGACTTGAAGTGAAGCAAAAAAAAAAGAATGGCCTGTTTATAAATCAGAGTAAGTATGCCATGAATCTCATGAAACAATTTAGTCTGAGTAATTCTCGATCAGTTCAAACACCTATGGGGGCTACAGATAAGTTGGTGAAGGATGAGAAAGGTATTTCAGTGGATTAGAAACTGCATAAAAGAATGATTGGTAATCTACTATACCTTACAGCCAGTCGACCAGATATATGTTTTAGTGTCGGGGTATGTGCAAGATTTCAGGCTAGTCCCAAGGAAACTCATTTGACTCCGGTAAAGTGGATTGTTCGGTATGTTAGTGGAACTTCAGAATATGGTATCTAGTACTCTAAAAATCAAGACTCAGATATATTTGGCTATAGTGATTTAGATTGGACTGGTAATGCAGATGATCGAAAAAGTACTAATGGTGGTTGTTTCTTTATTGGCCCGAATTTGGTATCTTGGTAAAAATTCTATCTCTTTATCATCTGTTGAAGTTGAATATCTTACTGCTAGAAGTTGTTTTGCACAATTATTTTGGATGAAACAAATGCTGAAAGATTATGGAATTCATCAAGGGCCTCTGAAGATTTTGTGTGACTACAAAAGTGCTATAGACATATCTAAAAATCCAGTCCAGCATTCTTGAACGAAACACATTGTTATAAGGTATTACTTTATTTGAGATCTTGTGGAGAGAAAAGAAGTCACGGTGGTCTATGTTCCAACGTCAGAGCAATTCGCTGATATTTTCACAAAGCCACTGGATTCAACCACATTTGAGCCCCTCGGACAACACTTAGGTAAGTGTCATATTTGAGGTATTTTTGCCATAAAAATTTATTAGCTGAGATCTTTTTTGTTTCTTACTTTTGTATACAGAAAAATTGAAAAACACAAAAAAATAGAAAAGATAAAAAGGAAAAAAATTGGAAGTGGTGTTGCATGTTGGAATATGAAAGGATAATTAATTAGAAGAGAGGGAGAGGTGGATTTGATGGCTGGTGGGTTAACGAAGGTAATTATTACCTTGGAAATAGAAAAAGGTGGTACGAATATTAAGGAAAGGGAAGTAAATCTTTTCAAAAAATTTTAATCTCTTCACCTTTCCTCCTTCCCACAACCTCTCCCCTTATTTTCTTGGCATCTTCTTGATTTTATGGGATTGTGCTCAGATTTCTCGTAAAACCCTACGATAAGAAGATTAAGCACTGTGAAGAGTCCCCAAAACTTACCTTCAGCAGCCACTTTCTCATAGAACACATCATGGAGAAGAGCAAGAATTTAAAGAAACTTTTTGGGGAGCCTAAGCAGAGCTTCAATCTGTCATAAAGAAACATGTTTGAGCCCTGGGATGGTGTGCTAGAACCAGGAGTTGAAGTGATAGCTCCACCTGTCCATCCTGCTCAGCCAGAATAAGACCCTTCTGAACCGGTCAAAATCAAGGTATTTCAAGAAAAAATATTTTACCTTTAATGGGAAAACTTTCAAATCTCTGGATGATTACATGAAGTATTATTTGAAGCATAATAAGAAAGTGGGCTTAAGAGGGTATAAATCTATGTTAAGGAAGATTAATGGTTATGATTTAAGCCATCTGATGAAAGGGATTATTGGGGGTATTTGTTATATGGAATACTGGAATCCTATGCTAACAGAACTAGCATACATAGATTATGAAGGAAGAAAAGCCATGTGTGTATATACTAGAGTATCAAGTTCTAGAAAGTTGAGATTGAGAAGAGTAAAAGGGTTCCCTGAAGATCTTTATGTGTTGAGCTCTACTATTTACAAGGCTATGCAAGTTTATGATCCAAGTGTGGCTAAAAATTTTAATGAACTTAGGAAGTTGCATCCGGTGGTGATTAATGTTGATTCTAATGAGAATGACCTAGAAGTCAGGGATACTGGCCCAACAGATAATGAGAATGCAGGGGGAGAAGATATTGATACTATGATTTGGGAGGAAGTCATGCCCCAGAAAATCAAGAGGATGAAAATGGTGAGTTTGTGCAATTTCTGACTCCAGAGATGGAAACAGGGGAAGAAGAGGTTAAAGCTGATGATGTTCGAACATCATATCAGCTTCATAATGTGTAAGAATAAGCTGAGATTGAAAAGTTTTGGACTTGATGATGTTCCAAATCAGACTAACCAGAGATGGAAGATGCTGAGAATGAAGGTGATGTTCCAACACCAAAACACACTAAAACTGATGGTGTGGCTTGAACCGATGTTTCAACATAAGAAATAATTTTTGAAGGCTTGGCTTACACAAGTGATGAGGTGCTAGAAGAATTTGTTCAAAATAGGAGATCCAAGAGGAAGGATGTAGAAACTGACTCAAGGGTTGTTCAACCAGAGAAGAAAAAGAAAAAGGTGAAGGAGACTGGTCAGAGTTTAGGGAGAGCTCCATCTGTAAGTTCTACTTTAAATGAAGACTTCTATGATACCAGGTGTCAAGAAAGCTAGGATCTGATCAGTGAAAGAAAGATCATCACCGAGAGAACATTGGACCTAGAAACGTATAACGCATGTGGCTTTACAGCCTTTCTTGAGCACCCAGGTTTCATTACTGCTGCTACAGTTTACAAGAGGTACAACAGGGAGTTGGTTCAGGTGTACTACACAAATGTTATGCCAGAGAACCTGGATGTAGACTTAGACTGGTTTGGATGGACTTACATGCATGGAAAAATAATTGAAATTGTATCTTAAAAGATTAATGAGATTCTTGGACTCCCCACTCCTTAGTTTGCTGGTTCTTATGCAGAAGACTTGGAGCTGACTGCTAATCAGATTATTCGTGAGATCTCTAGAGGGTTGGAGTCCGCTTGGCCGGCACAGGGTAATGATGCTATGTTAGACCTGACTAGCATATACTTTTGCCTGTTCCAAATAGCTATAAACTGTTGGATCCCTTCTACAAACACCTCAGCCCTAACTCGAGAGATAGCTAAGCTGTTGTACTACATAGATAAAGAGATTCCAGTAAATTAGGCCAGAATCATTCAAGAGATATAGTGTTCCAGGTTGTTTCATCCAGGAAGGAATCCCTGCCACATCCATGTGTGATCACAACACTGGCTAAAGATGGAAGGTGAAGACCAAGAGTGATGATGAGATTATAAAGCCGAAGATTTTCAAGGCTAATTCAAGGCCTTTCTCCACTAGAAAAATTGATGATCTCCCATGGACTTCTTCTGACACTGGAAATTTATCCAAGGTAGTAGTACAAAAGGCTAAGGAGGGAAAGAAGCTGAAGCTGAAAAGAAAAATTGCAGCTTTTTAGGTCCAGATTGCTGCAAGTGAAGCAAAATTGACCATACTGGATGTAGATGAAGATGCTCAAGGGGAGCCTACTAAAGAAGTTGATGCATGATCTTTTTTTCTCTGGATATCCTGAATTTTTATGGTTAGCATGCTCTATGGCTCCAAGGGGGAGTACTTTTAGAATGTTTGGATTTTATTTTTTGGATTTCTGGAATTCTGGATATTATGTTGGGCCCAGCTGGAAGCTATGGGCATGGTGGATATTTGATATGTGTGTTGGTTCTCGGATTTCTAGTATTTATATGTTATTCGTGTTAGGGTTGTGTTCCAACATGGTTTCCTGAGAAGTTAATTACTGATTGTTATTTTGATGTTACAACATGGATGTCGAGGTTCTGATGGTTTGAAGCTATGATATTTAGGGGGAGCTAAAATTCTTTGAGCTCATGTTCCAACACCCATACTGTTTTTAAGTTCATGTTCGTATTTGCACAGTTATGACATTGAAAGTCCAAAAGATTGTTGGGTCCACAAAATGACAAAGAGAGAGATTGTAAAGTCCATATTTGTTAAATTGGCAATTTATTGAAATTATGCAAATATGGCATTATTGTGTTCAACATCAAAGAAGGAATTTTGGTAATATAAGTAGTGTAGTTTGTTTAATCCGAGAAGAAGAAATCTCGTCCAATATGATTTGATCTGGTGAATATATCAATTCCTATATTTGTGGGAATGGAATAGATTCATGGTAGTGGAATTGATATGGAGTTTCGGCTATGGTATGGCTAAGGACGACATATTATAGTTCTTTATTTAAAGAGATTAGATTTGGTGATTACTATCTCCGGGAGATTTGATTGATATCAGAATATTTTGTAGACATTCTAGCTAAGCTACTTACGAATTTATTTTGAGAAAATTTGCACTCAGGTTTTCATCATTTAGAAGTAGCCCAGAGTTGTATTGTTGTGTTCCAACAGGATCAAAACCTTTTGATCTTAAAGTTCCATTACGTAAGCCTTAATTCCTCGGGAGAAGGAGATTCAGCGTCGACGAGTTTCGAGGTGAAAGTGAGTCTAATCAAGGCTTATCGGCAACTAGGGGAGCTAATAGAATTCACAAGTTTAATTAGAAAATATAAGTATATTTTATGGTCTACTTTGTACTATCTTTCTGATTAGAGGATTTATTTTGAACTGGGTCAGGACCCAGAATTGTAGGTGACTTTCACTAAACTGCATAACCAAGTCGTGTGTCTTTAAGTTTTTACTTTATTACGTACTTGGTAAATTAGGTTATATAGGAACACGGTAAACTCAATTGAATTATTTAGGTAAAACCAAATTCAAATAGTGTGATATAAACCAAAGATCAAGAGATATAATGCTCAAGTTCGATGAAAAAATCATGCATCATGCGTCACCGATTCTTATATCAAAGAATCATATATCATCACTGAGTTTCTCTAATTCTCTTTACATGGTATTTTACTGTTGTGCTTCTTAATCACCAAAAAATGCTAACGAATTATAAACTCTTGTCCGTACCATACCAGACTGACTATAACATAGTTTAGCGAGGGCCACAATATATAAGAAAAAACAGAAATTTTCAAAACCTTGCATATTATTCTTTAAGTGTAAGGAAGTACAGCTCAAACAGAAGTAGTGAAATACAAAGACTAGCCTAAATAATATTAAGAAGCATGAATTATGATTGGAACAACCAATACATTATTTGTTGCCATTTTTTGAAGAGATTAATGATCAGGCATGATGATGATGAGTAGGTCGAGCATTCACAGTGATGACAAATTTCATTCCACGCGAACAGTTATTAAGAACTCCACAAATGTATCATTTGGTGTTGTTGTGCGGAATACTCGAGAAAGAACAAGCAAAGAAAATAAAGCGAAAAAATAAGACACCGAGATTTTACGTGGTTCACCAATTGGCTACATCCACGGCCGACCAAGATCGGATTCCACTAGAGAGAAAGGCCAAAATTATAGATTTCCTACTCTCTACCAATCTTATCTCTTACAGATTACAATAAAAGACGTGACACTATATATATAGTCCTCTCTACCATAAACCCTAACGGCTTTGGGCCCATAAACAATCTGGCCCAAACTAGAACAGGAGACAGAATGCCAATAACAGCGAGACCCCCGTACCAACCTGTCGAAGCGGCTAATACGTATTCAAGGCATACCAACAAATCTCCACCTTGACTTGAATACTCAAAGCAGAAACTCCAGACGCACCATTACAGTGCCAGATGAGCAGACTTATCCCTCCACTCCTAGGACTACCCCACTGGGCAACTACTGATCTCCGATGTTAAGCAAGTCCAAACAGTGTTGAAACTTGCTATGTGGAACAAGCTTGGTGAACATATCAGCAGGATTATCAACAGTTCCCACTTTCTTCACCCTAATTCTCCTCTCACTCCTCAGGAAATGATATCTGACATCAATGTGCTTGGTCCTCTCATGATGGACCTGATCCTTGGCTAAGAAGATAGCACTCAAGCTATCACAATACACAGTAGCCTGATCGTGGTGTAGACCAAGGTCACTGACTAGCCCCTTGAGCCATATACCTTCTTTCGTAGCCTCCGTCAGAGCTATGTACTCTGCTTCCGTAGTAGACAAAGTCACTGTAGGTTGCAAAGTTGCCTTCCAGCTAACAACAGAACCACCAAGGTAAAGACATAGTCGGTCATAGATCTCCTCGTGTCAACATCCCCAGCATAATCAGAATCAGAATAACCCGTAACCAGGCACTCAGTATCACCCCCGTAAATGAGACCCACATCAGACGTACCTCTAAGGTACCTAAAGATCCTCTTCACAGCTCGCCAATGTTCTCTACCTGGTTGCCCCATGAACTTGCTCACAACACTGACCGCATGTGCTAAGTCTGGCCTCGTACACACCATAGCATACATCAAGCTCCCCACAGAGCTAGCATACGGAACTCGAGTCATATACTCCTTCTCCTCTTCTGACTGAGGAGCAAACATGGAAGCGAGATGGATATTTGCAGCACTAGGAGTGTCAATAGGCTTGGCTGAAGACATGCCAAACCTAGCCAACACCTTCTGAATGTAGCCTTTCTGTGAGAAGAAAAGCTTCCTCTGACCTCTATCTCAGAGAATATCCATTCCTAGTATTTTCCGAGCTGCACCCAAATCCTTCATCTCAAACTCAGCACTAAGAAGACCCTTCAGCTTCTGAACCTCATGCTTACTCTTTGAGGCTATCAACATGTCATCTACATAAAGCACCAGATAAATGAATGACTCATCTCTTAACTTGCTATAGTAGACACAACAATCATATGAACTCCTTGTGTAGCCCAACTCAAGCATGTAGGTATCAAATCTCTTGTACCACTGCCTCGGAAACTGCTTAAGCCCATTTAAGACTTCTTCAACTTGCAAACATACTTTTCCTTGCCAGGAACTTGGAAACCATCTGGCTGAGTCATGTATATCTCTTCCTCCAACTCTCCATGTAGAAAAGCAGTCTTCACATCAAGTTGTTCAAGCTCCAAATCCTGATGTGTCACTATAGCTAGCAACATCCTGATGGAAGTGTGTCTGACCACTGGTGAGAAAATATCATTGTAATCTACTCCCTCTCTCTGACTGAAACCTCTTGCAACAACTCTAGCATTGTACTTAACTCCCTCTGTAGGTGATATCCCTTCCTTTTTCTTGAAAACCCATTTGCAAGTGATAACCTTTCTCCCTTGAGGCTGTTGAACGAAATCCCATGTCTGATTCTTCTGGAGGGACTCCATGTCATCTCCCATTGCTACAAACCATTTGTCAGCATCAGTACCTGAAATGGCTTCTTTGTAGGTGGATGGCTCATGAGTATCCACCTCCTCAGCAACCTGTAGTGCATAACCCACCATATCCTCAAACCCATACCTCTTGGGTGGACCAACTCCAACCCTCTTTGGTCGATCTTTAGCTAAGAAATGAACTGTAGCTCCTGATGGTTGATGATCTGATGGTGGAAGCTCTTGCAACTCACTTTCTGTCTGTAGCTCTTAATCTCCTTCAAGTTCCTTCAAACCACTCTCACCTTGAGTGACTTGAAGCTCCACCTGTTTATCAATGCTACCAACTTCTGTTGTAGACGTGGACTTCACCATGGATCTAAGCAAAGAGTTTTCATCAAAGACAACATCCCTGCTCAGAATAACCCTCTTCTCGGATGGAGACCAAATCCTTGATCCCTTGACTCCATCTCAATAGCCCACAAAAACCCCCTTCTTAGCTCGGGGCTCTAACTTACCATCACTCACATGATAATAAGCTGTACAACCAAAAGCTTTCAGATTAGAGTAATCATCAACTCTACCCGACTATACCTCAATAGGTGTCTTACACTGTATGCCCGTATAAGGTCCACGATTGATCAAGTAGCACGCTGTACTCACTGCCTCTTCCCAGAATCTTCTATCTAACCCAGCATTCGAGAGCATGCACCTCGCTCTCACCAGCAATGTCTGATTCATTCACTTAGCTACACTATTCTGCTATGGTGTATTCCTGACTGTATGATGCCAGACAATCCCTTCATCCCTACAAAACTGATCAAACTCAAACGAACAGAATTCCGGACCATTATCAGTTCGCAGCCTCTTGATCTTCTTCCTTATTTGGTTCTTGACCAGTTTCCACTGCTTGAACTTCATGAAGGCTTCACTTTTATGTTTCATCATGATAACCCAAGTCATTCTAGAGTAGTCATCAATCAAAGACACAAATTACCTGTGCCCTCCCAAAGACTCAACTCGGGATGGCCCCCAACAATCAGAGTGGATATAATCTAGCGTGCCTTTCGTTCTACGAATAGCCTTTGGAAACTTGCTGCAGTGTAGTTTCCCAAAGACACAGTGCTCACAGAACTCCAAACCCTTGACCTTGTGGCCATCAAAAAGATCATCCCTCGGCAGAATCTGCATCCTTCTTTCACCCATGTGACTAAGCCTCATGTGCCATAACTTAGTCATATCCTCATGGTGAACCTCTGACGATGCAACATTTTTCGAATCCATAACTGTGAAACCTTGTAGAAGATACAAAGTACCATGCAGAAAACCTTTCAGAACCAGCTTAGAACCCTTGCAGACACTTAGAGCTCCATCTTTCCCTGAATAGACAAAACCCTTTCTATCCAGCAGACTAAGAGAAATCAAATTCATCGCCATCGATGGAACGTGTCTAACCTCGTTCAAAGTACAGAAACAACCATCATGTGTCCTGATCATGATCGAACCTATCCCAACTACCTCACAGGCAGTACCGTTAGCCGTAGTAATGCTACCCCCTGCCTGCTTATAAGTCGAAAACCACTCTCTCCTTGGAAAAATGTGGTAGGATGCCCCAGAATCTAGGAGCCACACATCGGAGTGATGAGTGTGTCCAGCAGCAACCAGAGCAATATCCTCTTCTGAATCAACGTCTCATTCCGCCAGAGCAGCAGAACCCGATTTGTTTCCTAATTGCCTCATCATCAACTTCTTTGGACACTCATATTTCCAATGTCCCTTCTCCTTACAGTACCTACAGATATCACCGGGCTTGGGAACCTTTGAATTCTTACCTTTTTTCTTTCCGCCATTTCCCTTTCCCTTATCGCAACTAGTAAACAAATCAGATGCCTGATTATCTGTTCCTGAACTGCTAGCACTATGACGCAACTCTCTGCTATAAAGAGAGGATCTAACTTCCTCCAAAGTCACAGAATCTTTCCCGACAATAAATGACTGAACAAAGTTCTCATATGAAAGCGGTAGAGATACTAACAATATCAAAGTAGCATCCTCATCATCAATTTTCACATCTATATTTCACAGTTCTAATAACAAAGTATTCAATTGCTCTAGATGATCTCTGAGTTGCGTACCTTCCTGCATTCGGAGACCGAATAGACGTTGTTTCAGAAGCAATTTGTTTATCAGAGACTTCTTCATGTACAAGCTCTCCAACTTCAACCACAGCTCCGCAGCAGTCTCTTGATCCGAGACCTCAGTGATGACTTCATCCGCGAGACACAGCATAATTGTTGAATGCTCCTTTTCTTCCAGACCCACCATGTCCGAAGTGCCAACGACCGAGAACCCCTTCGTCAGCGGCGTCCACAACCCTTATTGCTTCAACAAAGCTCACATCTTGATCTGCCATAAATTGAAGTTGTTCCTCCCGGTAAACTTATCTACCTTCACGTTCAGCGCAGCCATCTTTCTCTCCGATCAGATTAGAGATCCGACCACCCCAGATCCGATAAACCCAAAAATCCGATAGACCCACCGTGGATCTAACCAGAAGCTCTGATACCAGTTTGTTGTGCAGAATACTCGAGAAAGAACAAGCAAAGAAAATAAAGCAAAAAAAAAGACACCGAGATTTTACGTGGTTCACCAATTGGCTACATCCACGGCCGACCAAGATCGGATTCCACTAGAGAGAAAGGCCAGAATTACGGATTTTGTACTCTCTACCAATCCTCTCTCTTACAGGTTACAATAAAAGACGAGGCACTATATATATAGTCCTCCCCACCTTAAACCCTAACGGCTTTGGGCCCATAAAAAATCTGGCCCAAACCAGAACAGGAGACAGAATGCCAATAACAGCGAGACCCCCGTACCAACCTGTCGAAGCGGCTAATACGTATTCAAGGCATACCAACAGGTGCCAGGGCTTGAAAGTGTAATCACATCTCTGCCTGAGTTCAAAGGTGACAATCCAAACGGCTTTACGTGTTGGGGTAGATGCTGTAATAATGCATTCCAATGGGAATGACAAAATTACACTTGGATGATGATGGTAAAACTTTTCTTGCATATCGATTTGAGTCGCGTTACGTACGCTTTCCTTAAAGAGTAATTTGACCCTATTATAGCCTTGGGTTACACGAATTCCCTTCGAGGATAAAACAATCGAGAATCCCTCCAGTTCTAGGCTTGAATCAGAAGAATACTTTGAGTACCTGTGTTTTTGGTTGTATACATGTCTAGGAAAATTCCTAGTTTTTCCGTGTGTATTCTGTGTTCTTTCACTTCTGTATTGTGTGTATGTAACCATCCATGCGAATGCATGTATTTATAAGAAACTAATGTTGTGAAAAGACATAACACTTCATCATTCCTACTAAATCATGAACCTATCAGAATTATAAATTTTGAAATGATGCAATTTTTCACACGATACATCTTTCCACATTGCACTACAACATTCAATGTATCTTATTTAATCTGATATCATCCTTATCATTTCAATCAAAGAGAAGTTAGACAATACACACCACCGTATCAAAATTATAATAAATTCTGAAATGATATATCTTTCCAGGACAAGCCATGTTAGTTATCACCAACACAATTAATCCTTATCATATGAACTGGTAAACTCGTAGATAGTTTATACAAATGTGCACTCCGTACCACCAAACTTGTTTTAACATCCCGAGTTTACAATTACTCAAATCCAATTATGGTTAAATAGCTTTGTGTTTCATAAAACACCAACATTATGCACTTCTGGAAGTCATGTCCATTTCCCAACCTCAACACATTGTGACGTCCTCTGTGGTAAACAAATACTGCAACAAAAGAAAATTATTGATTACTTTTGGATGATATTTTGATCATAAAACACAGGACATTAACGTTTGATGCAGAAGACATGCATAAATTTGAGTAGAAGAAGTATGTAAAGAAATAATCAGTGTAATATACAGCTAGGAGGGAGTATATATGTGTACTTAGTCCATCTCCAACGTAAAATTGCTTGCCCTTGGCCAAGCTTGGTAGTCGAAATGGAGCCTCCAACCATGTCCATCACCGACACAATGATCTTTTGCTAAAACAGCCGGGAATACGATGGCGGCAAGAAGAACGATTGCAGCGATCACTCGAAATGAAGCCATTAATTTGATTATTAAGTGTAAGATTGATGAATATATATGAATGTAGGGTAGAAATATGTGTTTGTAAGAGATTAGTTGTACTTTGAGCTCATAGAAGACGATCCTATTTATAGAACATGAATGGTGTGTGAAGGTAGCTAGGAAAGAGCTAAACCGGCCGGCTACAATTGCATAAAACTAATGTCGTGGAAACATTCAAACATCACCACACTGCAATAACACTATTGGCACTGCTGCTGCATGCTGTGTCAACTTTATTATTATTAATTTTTTTTTGAAAGAAGACTAGATCCATCGGTTTATATTTTGAAATGGGCTTCCAATGATCAAATAGCCCCATAAAATCAGTTTTTATTGATCTAAGGTATCCAGTCTCATGTGCAAATCAGGACAAACTGGATATAGCGGCCGGTTTTATATTAATCATCTCAATCCACTATGTTGATGCATGTTGCATGGATATAACTATTAATTAAGAATGTTTCAACACTACTTTGACCATTTAAACTTAGGATTTGGTACTTTAAGTACAACCTCCTCCGTCCCACGCGAATCTGTAAACTTTTTGGCCAACTTTCTCTAAACACATTTAACCATAAATTTGAGCTAGTATATAGGCACCAATATCATCAAGTGAAATATTGTTAAATTCCATGTATCGTGTAGTTTCTAAATATTATTTTAATACACTAGTAGTATACGTAATCAAAGTTTTTGATGGTCAAACATGGCCGGAGAAAGTTGATCAAAAAGTGCGCACATTCGGATGGGACGGAGGGAGTACTATTATTCTATTTTAAACGATCGACCAAAAGATTAAATAAATAGAATCTATATACATCCTACCTGGAATCCACTTAGACTATCCCTTTCTTTATTCTATTATGAAGCTTACCTTATTATTAGAGAAAGGGGGAATGGAAACCAGGATCAAGCGGAGACATAAAAGAAATGAATATGAATAAAAGGCCGGTGAGTTGATTTTCACATGCATTCTGGTGAAAAAAAGGGTGACTCCACTTCTCAGCTAGAGTTGGGGGTTTATTATAATTAGTGCACTTAGAAATTTTCAATCTAAAATTGTCTATTTCTTTTATCCACTCCCAAACTCTCTACTCTCCAGTTTTGACTTGATCGCCGTAATTACTCCCTTTGCCACCCGTCTGTTAAATATGCCCTCGTGGTGTATGATCTTGATAAATTTCTCCTCGGGTGATTGGCCTCTAAAGAGACCATACAGCTTGATTCTATTGCCGCCAAGTCATCTTCACCATTAGGCCCTAACCTAGCCTTTGCTGATTGGAGAAAGAAGGATCGCTTGGTCTTGTATTGGATTCAATTTACCATCACTATGTCCCTTCACTACTGGAAACATGACCTCTAACTTAGATTTTTCAGGGGCTTTTACCTCGATTCTCATGCCCTGAAAATTCAAGGTAAATACCACAACAATAAAAAGGTATACCTTTTATTTTAATTCATAAAACTAAGGTAAAAGGTTACTCTTTAACCTCATTTTTAAAAATAATTCGGGTAAATATAATATAAACGATACCATCCTAAAATGTAACCGATGTCGATGGTTGCAGTGGTCGAACTCTATCACGTTGTGTAACCGACATCGATAAAACCGACACCAAGCTGAGCTTGGCTGATGTCGAATCCTTAAGGAAATGATGTTAGCCACATTTCAGCAATGTCGTCTAACCCTCAACAATATAGAGTAATATCGAAAGCATCCTCAAGATTGTTTTATTGTAAAAACTAACTGAAATGCAGCCAAAGTGTGATCGTCGTAGGCTCTTTTGTGTTTCATTGTAGCAAAACAAAGTCGGATATATTTCGGTTGTTTATGTGTCAACATGTTTAATTTAAAAATGCGGCAACTAAATACCTAATTTAACAATATTTGTTGAACAAGAGCACTTATACAACAAAATTTGGTCGAATCCAAATAACTAACATGAACACAAAACACACTTAAATTATGATAATCTATACGAACGCTAAACCCTAATTCTATTTCAAATTCAACTACAAAACATTAAAAATTTCCTTAACACCATAACTTCTTCACTTCTTCCTAACATAAAACATAAAAATAACTTCAACGGGTCGTTAACAAAAAAAGAATAAATCACAAAACCGAACAGTGATGCTACTTGAAAGGTTGCGGCCGATGCCGGTTAAATGTCGCTGGCAAGAATTGGCTCATCTGATATCTCACCGAACCATCGTCGATACTGAATGACTCGGTTCTGTTTATCATACGAGCAAACATGACAATGGAAGGAAGATCTAAAGGATTTCACTGTCGGTTTTGAGGTAGGTTGGGTCGTGGTAGGCGGTTTACAGTCAAGCAACAGCGGGGGAGGTGAACGAAGTTTAGGGAAGGTGAACAATGGTAGACGGAGGTGATTGGGTGTGAGAAGAGAGCTTGAGCGATGGGTTGAGCATTGAATTTGAGCTATTGGTATAAGGGTTGGGACAAATGGTAGTGGTAGGAAATTATTTGTGTTTAAAATTCTTTTTAGAAGATTATTTTAGGGTTGAGATTTAATGTCTTCAACAGAAAGCAATGGTTCATATTTAGGTGCCATGTGTCAAATTTTAATTGAAACTTTACCGTGATATGAGTAGATCAAATGAATTAATGCTGTAAATTGGATTTTTATCTCCAATATTTTCGTCGTAACGATAATTTCAGTATGACGTGTCGATATAAAAATAATTCTAAAACACATTAATATTTGTAAAATAGTGATCGTATTAATTTATTGACATGTTTTATTATTGCAATTGAGAATTTTAATTTAATATTTAATTTATTCTAAATTTAATAATTACTTAAATAATTACTTTTTAAAATAATGTACTCCAAAATCGTCTTTTAAAAGTGAGTCTCCACATTCAAACAGCAAACAAAAAACATTATTATCTATTTTCTTACGTTAGAAAAACAATATTTTCTTGGTACATTTTAGAATTCGACACTATTTAGAGTACATATAAATTAGAATTATTTTGATCAAATTTTAAATTCAAAGTTAATTCTCGGTATTATAAATATTTTTAAAAAATAGAAATCTCTCAAAATATTAAATTGGTATAAATTTTTGTGTATTGAAATATAAAATTTGAAATGTTATGTGAAGAGACTGCTTTCTTTTTCGGGAAATATGTAAGTACAACCCTATATAATTGAGAAAGTGCAAATATAACCCTGAGATTATTTTTAGTGAAAAATGGCCTTGACTATATTTTATAAGTGTAAATATAACCTAAAGCCTAAATTCTGGGATAGACTGGTCATTTTTGCCCATTGATCAACCAAAAATTACTAAAATGCCCTTTCAGCCTAATATAAAAATTTGAAAGAAAAAAATGCCCCTTAACCCACCACTGTTGTGCCACCACCGCCACTGCTTCACCATCATCACCGTGTCGCTGCTGGCTCTTTCCACCACCGCCACTGCTCCGGCTCCACCATCAACCAGCCCTAGCCTCATCTCCTCCTAAACTCTGCCAACCACCACCACTAACAGGAGAAAGAGATAGAAAGAAAGAAAGCTCATAGTGACAAAGCAGGAGAAGCAGCAGCAGCAGCAAAGAAGTATAGAAAGATTAAAAAAGTGTGTCCGAGTTTGTAGGATGACGGCGTGGCAGACCTGTAATTTCACCCCTGTTAATGCCGCATTATCTCCTCCATTTTCACACTCCTTTTTCTCCCTGACCTAAATCCATCATCTTCTTCCTCGCTCGCAATCATAACACTTGTGATATGGATTGTCACCCACAATTGATGCCTCGGAGATGAAGATTCAAGCTCAGGAAATGGTTGGCTTATTCTCACTAGGCATCGACGAAGGTAGAGGTGGAGGGGGAGGAATGAGAGGAGTTACCGCAAGCACCACCAATCAAACCAGCAGCGAGATTAACCATTCCATACGAGAGTTTAATGCTTGTAAATGGAGAATGTAAATGGAGTAACCATTCTATATAAGAGCTTCGAGCTTGTAAATGGAGAAAGTAAATTGATTAATCATTCCGTACAAGATCAACTTTCCATAAATTTCCATCCAAACCCATCAGAAGCATACTGTAGGTGCTTCGAATTAACCGGCAGCGGAGAATGTAAATGGAGTTCCTTAGCTCCTCCTTGGAAGAGAATGGGAAAATGGTGTTCCTCAGCTCCTCTCCATACATAAGAGAATGGCGGATGATTTGGGAAAGACATAAGATCGCTAGAGAGGTGTTGAGAAAGAGAATGGCAGAGCTAATGATTACTATGGTTATGGTGTTTTGGGTTAAAATAGTAAATCCACTTTTTTTGTTTTTATTTTTTTAGAATGGTAGAATTGACTTTTCACTTGTTTCCGATCTCAAACTACCGGAAAGGGTTATATTTGCACATATACTAACTATCTAGGGTTATATTTGCACTTTCAATTATCACTAGGTTATATGTGAACTTTTGTGAATTATGTAGGGTTATATATTCCTTTCGCTCTCTTTTTCGTAAAACAAATACTAGCATTAAATGAGTTTGTAAAGTGAAGGTCACACTTTCACCTTCCGATTACAAAAGGCCTAATTTAAACTCTCAATACACTTGTTATCCACTTAAGATTTACCCTTAAAATTTACCATTGCATTGGAGATTGAATTTAACTTGAGAGTCTATGATGTGGATACTGATGTTTTCCAAAATTGACTCTTAGGTTGGAGATGCTCTAAGGCTTGGCGTTGATGCCTCTAGTGGAGAACCCTTGATTAAAGGCACTCAATCAAAGAGGATTCATGAAGAACCACCTTTAATGATGACTAAAGGTAGGTTCCGAGTTCGAAACTCACTCCCAAGTCACCCCCAAAATTTTGAAGGCACTTTTTGATTTATTAAAGATGGTTCTTGAAAAACACCTTTTATTTGACATCAATTAAATGCGGTTCTATTGAAGAACGACCTTTAATTGGATATATTTGTTGGACTTTTGGGACCTACTATATACATCCACTAGGGTTTCTTCCCCCCTTAGTTATTTTCCTAACTCAGTATTCAAATTCTGCAGCTTAGTTTTCATTCCCACAACTCATAAACCTATCTGCGTTTTCTCCCCTCCACGTTCTACCTCTGAACCGTCCAACCTCCACCACTGCCATCGTCACACTCCCACCCACCATCACTCTAACCCAACCCTTTGCCGCTCCCTCACCTCCGCTCTCTCAGCTTAACCTCAGCTGACTGGATGTCCGCTGCTTGCTCGACTCCGCTTCCGCCGCTGAACAAGGATACACTCCACTGCTTGACTCTGACTCCTCCGTCGCTCGACTCCAACTCTTAATCTGGCTCTGATTAAGACTCCACTAGACTCTGTATCCACGGATAATAAGGAACCGCTTCCGCCACTCGACTCTGACTCCTCCGCAACTAGACTCTAACTCGCACCAGCTGGACTCTGCCTCCACTTGCTTGACTCTGACACCGCCTCCGCCACCGCCGCTGAAGACTCTGCTACTGGGTCTCCTCTTCTACCGAACACTGCCATTGGATGTCCGCCTAGAGTTCCCATCTTTGTTGTTCTTCTTCTACTTCTTTGTCGTAACCGATTGATGTTGTTTCTCTATTGTTGGGTCACATTGGCTGTTGCTGAAGCCCAACAAATATGGCTGGCTTTGCTTCACTACCTGAAATCGATTGGTTTTCAGCAGCCTAGTAGTATCTCAGTAGGAGTGAACGGAGGATTACAGAAGACAAAGGAAAAGCCATCAGAACAATGGAACAAGAAGGTTTAAGACCTACTATAGGATATAAATACATGTCTTTTGAAGCTGGTGGAGAAGAGAATCTAAGGAATACAATGAAAGACCACCTCAACTTTGTGTGTCGACTTCGGATGAAAGAAATAGAAAGTGGAGATGCTCAGAAACTTGTAGACACACTCATGGAAATCAATGCCAAGGACAAAGATTTCTTCTTCAAAGTCTAGTTCGACGAGGAAACAAAACTATCAGCAGTGTTTTGGAGAGATTCAATGATGCTGGAGGACTACAAACTCTATGGAGATGTCACCATATTTGACACTATATAGAGAACAAACAAGTATAACTTGATTTGTGCGCCAATAGTTGGAATCAATAATCACTGGAACATAACAATGTTTGCTTGTGCTTTTATAGCAAATGAGTTGGCTGATACTTTTGTGTGGCTCCTCAACACTTTCAGGAAATCAATGGAAGGAAAGGAACCTGTCACAATATTCATAGATCAAGATCCTGCAATGGGCAGAGCAATAAATGAGGTATGTTCTGAAAATTTGTTGCATACAGTTCTGGGCACTGAATATGCACTGGTAGACATTGAACCTCTTACCTTACAGTATGCATTACATAGATCATAAGCTGCACTTGTTACTTTAGAAATCAGGTTTCCTGAAAATGATGCAACATCAGAAATTCCATTTCTTAGACCTGAAACTGAGTAGGAAATGTTAACTTCTGTACGTGTCAGCTTACAATATGTATACTGATCAACATCCATTTCTTGTTGCAACTTCCAGGTCTTCCAAAACACAAAACATAGGTTGTGCCTGTAACACATAAAATAAAATGCAATACAACATTATGGGAGATTAAAGAAAGATGAATCCTTCAAAAGTGATCTAGGCTACTGTATGAAAAGATGTCATAATCCTACAGAATTTGAAGAAAAATGGACTTCCATGATCGGCACATACAAGCTGGAAAGTAGCACCTAGTTTCAACTCCTGTACAGCATCCGTGAAAAATGGAGCACGGCATTCAGCAAAGATATTTTCTCAGCAGGCATCTTATCATCACAACGAAGTGAAAGCACCAACCACGCACTATGCTTCAATACAAACAAAACAACAACACTGACACACTTCTAGGAGCTCTTCAACCAAACAATCAGAAAGTGGAGGAGAGATGAAGCAGAAAAGGAAAATGCATGTACAAAAGCAAAGCCAAATTATCAAAACAAAGCAGGTATGTTCACATTTGAAAATATGTATTACTTAGTCTAGAACACGAATTTGCTAACTTACAGTATGCATTTATATCCCACTATTGGACTTGTACAGGTTTGGTAAAATATGTTGCTCAGGTTTACACACTTGCATTGTACAAAGGATTCAAAAAGGAATTTTCCCTAGCAATGGCAACTAAGGTCAAGGAACTTTTCTCAGAACCACCGAAAAAAAAATATGAGGTCAGCCTAGAAAATGATGAATCCAAATATGAGACAGTTGAGTTCAAAAATGAAGATGGGTTGGTTGAAGTACAATGCACATGCAAGTCCTTCGAGGTGTCAGGTATGCCTTGTTTTCATACTCTCAGGATATTGCACCTTCATTCCATCAAAGAAATACCTGCAAAGTACATCCTCAAAAGGTGGACAAAAAAGGCCAAAACAGAAGTTTGGGACAGGATTCTTGGCCAAGAAAAACAACAATCGGAAAGCATCAACAGTGTACTTTCATGGAGGAACCATATGTCCAGCAGATTCTACAATCTGGTTCTAAAGAGCGAAGGAAACTCAGAAGCTAGAAGCACTCTTGAAGAGATGTTTTACACCTGCTCGGTAAGAATAGAAGACTTGTTGGCATAAAAAACAAATGCCATTGAACAATCAACCACAAGTAGCCAAAGCAACACAACCATAACAAGTGCACCTAAGATACTCGATCCAGCCCAAGTGAAGACAAAAGGAAGAGGAAAAAGGCTAAAATCAGGCATGGAAAAGAAAAAACCAAGGAAGAAAACTACTGAATTCGGCACAAAAACACCAGATGTGAAGACACTGTAAAGAGTAGCATTGTTTAGGATACAAGTTGCATTTGTTTAGCTGTATATTGTATTTGTTTTTCAGGATCTTACTGTATGCCACAGATTTTTATGTACCTAAGATTTTTATACATTCAATAACATACTGTATTTTTTAGCTTACAACTATAAATTATCAAATTATAACTTGCATTTATTTTTCTATAAGCTCAAAAACCCAACACAATAAACCACATAACATTACTAAAATGTAACTTCGTATTAATAAGCATACAAATATTACTTCTTAACATGACATGAACTTGTTTCCCTAAAAGGAACTTGTATTATATTTCACATAATTTTAGTGATACGAAAACCACTGAATACACGTAGAACTACTTAGCTTACACATGTAGTTTATTAACCTACCAATTGCATTTGTTTTCCTATAAGCTCAGAAAAACAACACAATCAACCCCATCAAATAATTCAAAAATCAACTTGGAATTAAAAGCATACAAATAGTACTTCTTCAAACTAAACATGCATTTGTTTCATTAAACCTTCAACCTTACAAACAAATCCTAAAACAGCGTCTCAAATGTGCTCAACATATCACCCACAAAACAGTCAGTCACAAATCATCCAAATATACCTTCAACCTTAAAAACAACTCCTAAAACAGCGTTTCAATTGTGCTTAACATACCACAAACAAACCAATCAGTCACAAAATAAGCTGATTACAGATCATCCAAAAATAATTCAAAGATACTAAAGCTACAAATCATCAAGTCCTTCAATCCCCAGGGAGAATGAAGGAATCATAGAACGAGCTTTCCTCATGTATTCTTCAACTATCTTATCAACCCACTCATGTGTGGCTGGGTCTTCCATAATTTCTTGTGTTGTCTTCACATGAACAGCATCCTCATTGGCTGTGGTTGTTACTTCTTCCTGAGGTTCTAATTGTGGCTGCGGCTGAGGCTGCGGTTGTGGTCGCACAATCGGGCTAGCATTTGCCCTCTCGAGGTTTTGAACCAATACACGTGTAATGACCTCTATATCTCGTTTGAAAATGAGGCATGCCCTATTAAGAGGCTGACAAAGAAGAACAAATATCAGTCCAATAAAAAATCAGAATCTATCTAAAAAGAAAATATGAACTACAAACTACATTAGATTAACTAACATCTGCATTAGTTTTAAAACAACATGCACTAATTTTTACAAACTATATAAAAAAAAGACAAAAATTACTTACATTGCTGGTAGCTTTGTCAATGTCTTCATTGCTCATCACACCGTTAGGTATTCGATAAGAAATAAATCCTGGCTCCTGAGCAATGCCATCACATGCAGCAATAGGTGTATGAATCCCCTCATGGCTATTACGAGTTCCCTTAGATTGCTGTTGGCTACTTATGTTATCTTTAACCCTCCCATCCTTTGTCAAAGGAAAACCAGCAACTACCATAACACCCTTATCATAACCCATTTTTTCCAGACGATGAGCCCTGTCGAGCAAAGATTTGTTTGACCAATGCATGTATAAGGGAAGTCTGGTAGTCTAAAGGGAAACCTATAAATATAAGCTAGCAGCAATACAAACACACGACCCCCAACACAGGACACGTCTCTATTACCTGAATCAGATTTGAAGCTCCTAACACCCTCACAGAGACGATCAAGCACTAAGCCACACCAATCAAGACTCTTGATGGTCCCAACATTTTTTAAAGCACTAACCAGCTTAAAATCAACCAAATTTCTGGTAGTTGGCGCCAAAAAAGTACACATGACATACATAACAAAAAAATCTCTTAAAGTGCTCACCACCATCACTTAGTCTACCCAGCTCCTCAAAAAGATTAACATGAGAAATATTACCATATTTATCAGCATCCAACTCTTCTCTCCATTTATTCATAATGTCCACATCTTTTGACAAACCCCTACCATTATTCCTAACCAAACCAACGCCACAGCCTGGAATCTAGGATACAGAATATATCAAACACATCATCAGGTGTAATGATGTACCTTGAGCATGATATTTCTTGCACACAACCAACATGATCAAACCTAAAACAAAAAAATAAGAAGTCAGCCTAGAACAATTTGTAGTCAGCATTAAACAATATGAAATCAGCCCACATAATCAAACCTGTCAACCAGCCAAGACACAAATCCAATAAGAATGGATGAGATGTCAAATGCAAGAAGTCTACCAAAACCTATATCTTCCACATCAATCTTTTGGGCGGGAGTGAGTGAGGCAATTAACGATTTTAGCTTCGAAGGACAACAACTGGTTGAGAATTTCTTAGAAAAGCTAAAATAAAATAAAATATGAAGAATGTAAGTTTATTTGAGACTGTGAATAACAAATGAACACTGAATCTTATCAAATGCAGCATCTTATGAATCAAGACCAGTTTATAACACATTAAAATACACTTACGTGTTACCCTCCTCATTAGTACGTTGGACCACCTGCTTCTTCTGACGGTTGCGCTGTTGTTTCGCAGCTCCTTCTTCACCAGCAACCATTTTTCTTGACCCAGAAGCTTCAACAGCAGTACTCTCCACTTTCCTCTTCAAACCATTTTTTTTCCACTTCAACAACTTTCTTCACCTTCTCAGCAGACTCCTTCAAACTAGTTTCTTTCGCTACTTCAACAACTTCCTTCACCTTCTCAACAGACTCCTTCAAAACCCCACCAGATTTCTTCGCCTTCACAGCACCTTTCTTCACAACTTTTTTAGTCTTTGTCTTCATCGCCTTCTCAACGGGCGACTTTGTAGCAAGTTCTTCTGCCTTCCTTTTATTCTGTCCAGTAGAAGTCTCACATTGTTTACCCTTCTCCTTGCTCAACAAACAAGGTGAAGACCTCTCCTTCTCTCCTTTAAATGAGACCAACACTCTCACCCATTTCCACATCAGCTTCACCACCCTCACTTTCCCTCTCACACGTAGCCGTAGCAGCTTGCGCCGCCTCCGCCTTCGCAACTTCACCCAAAATCCACTGATTTTCATTAATATAGTCTTTGATCATACTGTCCATACTGTCACCATCATCACTGGACCCGCCTTCACCATTATTCTCAACAGGTACAACTTTCTCCCTAACAGATTCAGTCTCTTTCCCCTCAGCAGACCTAACAACTCCATCAATTCGTGCAGAACCATCCTTAGAACCCATGGCTTCATCAACACCAGCTACCTCTCTACTCATTCTAGCAACATCATTCACCAGTATGTCATAATAAAAATCTTGACTTAATCCACCTTCACCCGTAGCTGATAGGCCTTCACCATCTTTCAAACGATCGACCAAAAGATCGACCAAAAGATTAAATAAATAGAATCTATATACATCCTACCTGGAATCCACTTAGACTATCCCTTTCTTTATTCTATTATGAAGCTTACCTTATTATGAGAGAAAGGGGGATTGGAAACCAGGATCAAGCGGAGACATAAAAGAAATGAATATGAATAAAAGGCCGGTGAGTTGATTTTCACATGCATTCTGGTGAAAAAAAGGGTGACTCCACTTCTCAGCTAGAGTTGGGGGTTTATTATAATTAGTGCACTTAGAAATTTTCAATCTAAAATTGTCTATTTCTTTTATCCACTCTCAAACTCTCTACTCTCCAGTTTTGACTTGATCGCCGTAATTACTCCCTTTGCCACCCGTCTGTTAAATATGCCCTCATGGTGTATGATCTTGATAAATTTCTCCTCGGGTGATTGGCCTCTAAAGAGACCATACAGCTTGATTCTATTGCTGCCAAGTCATCTTCACCATTAGGCCCTAACCTAGCCTTTGCTGATTGGAGAAAGAATGATCGCTTGGTCTTGTATTGGATTCAATTTACCATCACTATGTCCCTTCACTACTGGAAACACGACCTCTAACTTAAATTTTTCAGGGGCTTTAACCTCGATTCTCATACCCTGAAAATTCAAGGTAAATACCACAACAATAAAAAGGTATACTTTTTATTTTAATTCATAAAACTAAGGTAAAACGTTACTCTTTAACCTCATTTTTAAAAATAATTTGGGTAAATATAATATAAACGATACCATCCTAAAATGTAACCGATGTCGATGGTTGCAATGGTCGAACTCTATCACGTTGTGTAACCGACATCGATAAAACCGACACCAAGCTGAGCTTGGCTGATGTCGAATCCTTAAGGAAATGATGTTAGCCACATTTCAGCAATGTCGTCTAACCCTCAACAATATAGAGTAATATCGAAAGCATCCTCAAGATTGTTTTATTGTAAAAACTAACCGAAATGCAGCCAAAGTGTGATCGTCGTAGGCTCTTTTGTGTTTCATTGTAGCAAAACAAAATCGAATATATTTCGGTTGTTTATGTGTCAACATGTTTAATTTACAAATGCGGCAACTAAATACCTAATTTAACAATATTTGTTGAACAAGAGCACTTATACAACAAAATTTGGTCGAATCCTAATAACTAACACGAACACAAAACACACTTAAATTATGATAATCTATACGAACACTGAACCCTAATTCTATTTCAAATTCAACTACAAAACATTAAAAATTCCCTTAACACCATAACTTCTTCACTTCTGCCTAACATAAAACATAAAAATAACGTCAACGGGTCGTTAACAAAAAAATAATAAATCACAAAACCGAACAGTGATGCTACTTGAAAGGTTGCGGCCGATGCCGATTAAATGTCGCTGACAAGAATTGGCTCAACTGATAGCTCACCGAACCATCGTCGATACTGAACGACTCGGTTCTGTTTATCATACGAGCAAACATGACAATGGAAGGAAGATCTAAAGGATTTCACTGTCGGTTTTGAGGTAGGTTGGGTCGTGGTAGGCTGTTTACAGTCAAGCAACAGCGGGGGAGGTGAACGAAGTTTAGGGAAGGTGAACAATGGTAGATGGAGGTGATTGGGTGTGAGAAGAGAGCTTGAGCGATGGGTTGAGCATTGAATTTGAGCTATTGGTATAAGGGTTGGGACAAATGGTAGTGGTAGGAAATTATTTGTGTTTAAAATTCTTTTTAGAAGATTATTTTAGGGTTGAGATTTAATGTCTTCAACAGAAAGCAATGGTTCATATTTAGGTGCCATGTGTCAAATTTTAATTGAAACTTTACCGTGATATGAGTAGATCAAATGAATTAATGTTGTAAATTGGATTTTTATCTCCAATGTTTTCGTCGTAACGATAATTCAGTATGACGTGTCGATATAAAAATAATTCTAAAACACATTAATATTTGAAAAATAGTGATCGTATTAATTTATTGACATGTTTTATTATTGCACTTGAGAATTTTAATTTAATATTTAATTTATTCTAAATTTAATAATTACTTAAATAATTACTTTTTAAAATAATGTACTCCAAAATCGTCTTTTAAAAGTGAGTCTCCACATTCAAACAGCAAACAAAAAATATTATTATCTATTTTCTTACGTTAGAAAAACAATATTTTCTTGGTACATTTTAGAATTCGACACTATTTAGAGTACATATAAATTAGAATTATTTTGATCAAATTTTAAATTCAAAGTTAATTCTCGGTATTATAAATATTTTTAAAAAATAGAAATCTCTCAAAATATTAAATTGGTATAAATTTTTGTGCATTGAAATATAAAATTTGAAATGTTATGTGAAGAGACTGCTTTCTTTTTCGGGAAATATGCAAGTACAACCCTATATAATTGAGAAAGTGCAAATATAACCCTGAGATTATTTTTAGTGAAAAATGGCCCTGACTATATTATATAAGTGTAAATATAACCTAAAGCCTAAATTCTGGGATAGACTGGTCATTTTTGCCCATTGATCAACCAAAAATTACTAAAATGCCCTTTCAGCCTAATATAAAAATCTGAAAGAAAAAAATGCCCCTTAACCCACCACTGTTGTGCCACCACCGCCACTGCTTCACCATCATCACCGTGTCGCTGCTGGCTCTTTCCACCACCGCCACTGCTCCGGCTCCACTATCAACCAGCCCTAGCCTCATCTCCTCCTAAACTCTGCCAACCACCGCCAATAACAGGAGAAAGAGATAGAAAGAAAGAAAGCTCATAGTGACAAAGCAGGAGAAGCAGGAGAAGCAGCAGCAGCAGCAGCAAAGAAGTATAGAAAAATTAAAAAAGTGTGTCCGAGTTTGTAGGATGACGGCGTGGCAGACCTGTAATTTCACCCCTGTTAATGCCCCATTCTCTCCTCCATTTTCACACCCCTTTTTCTCCCTGACCTAAATCCATCTTCTTCTTCCTCGCTCGCAATCATAACACTTGTGATATGGATTGTCACCCACAATTGATGCCTCGGAGATGAAGATTCAAGCTCAGGAAATGGTTGGCTTATTCTCACTAGGCATCGACGAAAGTAGAGGTGGAGGGGGAGGAATGAGAGGAGTTACCGCAAGCACCACTAATCAAACCAGCAGCGAGATTAACCATTCCATACGAGAGTTTAATGCTTGTAAATGGAGAATGTAAATGGAGTAACCATTCTATATAAGAGCTTCGAGCTTGTAAATGGAGAATGTAAATTGATTAATCATTCCGTACAAGATCAACTTTCCATAAATTTCCATCCAAACCCATCAGAAGCATACTATAGGTGCTTCGAATTAACCGACAGCGAAGAATGTAAATGGAGTTCCTTAGCTCCTCCTTGGAAGAGAATGGGAAAATGGTGTTCCTCAGCTCCTCTCCATACAAAAGAGAACGACGGATGATTTGGGAAAGACATAAGATCGCTAGAGAGGTGTTGGGAAAGAGAATGGCAGAGCTAATGATTACTATGGTTATGGTGTTTTTGGGTTAAAATAGTAAATCCACTTTTTTTTGTTTTTATTTTTTTAGAATGGTAGAATTGACTTTTCACTTGTTTCCAATCTCAAACTACCGGAAAGGGTTATATTTGCACATAAACTAACTATCTAGGGTTATATTTACACTTTCAATTATCACTAGGTTATATGTGAACTTTTGTGAATTATGTAAAGTTATATATTCCTTTCGCTCACTTTTTCGTAAAACAAATACTAGCATTAAATGAGTTTGTAAAGTGAAGGTCACACTTTCACCTTCCGATTACAAAAGGCCTAATTTAAACTCTCAATACACTTGTTGTCCACTTAAGATTTACCCTTAAAATTTACCATTGCATTGGAGATTGAATTTAACTTGAGAGTCTATGATGTGGATACTGATGTTTTCCAAAATTGACTCTTAGGTTGGAGATGCTCTAAGGCTTGGCGTTGATGCCTCTAGTGGAGAACCCTTGATTAAAGGCACTCAATCAAAGAGGATTCATGAAGAACCACCTTTAATGAGGACTAAATGTAGGTTCCGAGTTCGAAACTCACTCCCAAGTCACCCCCAAAATTTTAAAGGCACTTTTTGATTTATTAAAGATGGTTCTTGAAAAACACCTTTTATTTGACATCAATTAAATGCGGTTCTATTGAAGAACGACCTTTAATTGGATATATTTGTTGGACTTTTGGGACCTACTATATACATCCACTAGGGTTTCTTCCCCCCTTAGTTATTTTCCTAACTCAGTATCCAAATTCTGCAGCTTAGTTTTCATTCCCACAACTCATAAACCTATCTGCGCTTTCTCCCCTCCACGTTCTACCTCTGAACCGTCCAACCTCCACCGCTGCCATTGTCACACTCCCGCCCACCATCACTCCAGCCTAACCCTTTGCCGCTCCCTCACCTCCGCTCTCTCAGCTTAACCTCAGCTGACTGGATGTCCGCTGCTTGCTCCCACTCCGCTTCCGCCGCTGAACAAGGATACACTCCACTGCTTGACTCTGACTCCTCCATCGCTCGACTCCAACTCTTAATCTGGCTCTGATTAAGACTCCACTGGACTCTATATCCACGGATAATAAGGAACCGCTTCCACCACTCGACTCTGACTCCTCCGCAACTAGACTCTAACTCGCACCAGCTGGACTCTGCCTCCACTTGCTTGACTCCGACACCGCCTCCGCCACCGCCGCTGAAGACTCTGCCACTGGGTCTCCTCTTCTACCGAACACTGCCATTGGATGTCCACCTAGAGTTCCCATCTTTGTTGTTCTTCTTCTACTTCTTTGTCGTAACCGATTGATGTTGTTTCTCTATTGTTGGGTCACGTTGGCTGCTGCTGAAGCCCAACAAATATGGCTGGCTTTGCTTTACTACCTGAAATCGATTGGTTTTCAGCAGCCTAGCAGTATCTCAGTAGGAGTGAACGGAGGATTACAGAAGACAAAGGAAAAGCCATCAGAACAATGGAACAAGAAGGTTTAAGACCTACTATAGGATATAAATACATGTCTTTTGAAGCTGGTGGAGAAGAGAATCTAAGGAATACAATGAAAGACCACCTCAACTTTGTGTGTCGACTTCGGATGAAAGAAATAGAAAGTGGAGATGCTCATAAACTTGTAGACACACTCATGGAAATCAATGTAAAGGACAAAGATTTCTTCTTCAATGTCTAGTTCGACGAGGAAACAAAACTATCAGCAGTGTTTTGGAGGGATTCAATGATGCTGGAGGACTACAAACTCTATGGAGATGTCACCATATTTGACACTATATAGAGAACAAACAAGTATAACTTGATTTGTGCACCAATAGTTGGAATCAATAATCACTGGAACATAACAATGTTTGCTTGTGCTTTTATAGCAAATGAGTTGGCTGATACTTTTGTGTGGCTCCTCAACACTTTCAGGAAATGAATGGAAGGAAAGGAACCTGTCACAATATTCATAGATCAAGATCCTGCAATGGGCAAAGCAATAAATGAGGTATGTTCTGAAAATTTGTTGCATACAGTTCTGAGCACTGAATATGCACTGGTAGACATTTAACCTCTTACCTTACAGTATGCATTACAGAGATCATAAGCTGCACTTGTTACTTTAGAAATTAGGTTTCCTGAAAATGATGCAACTTCAGAAATTCCATTTCTTAGACCTGAAACTGAGTAGGAAATGTTAACTTTTGTACGTGTCAGCTTACAATATGTATACTGATCAACATCCATTTCTTGTTGCAACTTCCAGGTCTTCCAAAACACAAAACATAGGTTGTGCCTGTGGCACATAAAATAAAATGCAATACAACATTATGGGAGATTAAAGAAAGATGAATCCTTCAAAAGTGATCTAGGCTAATGTATGAAAAGATGTCATAATCCTACAGAATTTGAAGAAAAATGGACTTCCATGATCGGCACATACAATCTGGAAAGTAGCACCTGGTTTCAACTCCTGTACAGCATCCGTGAAAAATGGAGCACGGCATTCAGCAAAGATATTTTCTCAGCAGGCATCTTATCATCACAACGAAGTGAAAGCACCAACCACGCACTATGCTTCAATACAAACAAAACAACAACACTGACACACTTCTATGAGCTCTTCAACCAAACAATCAGAAAGTGGAGGAGAGATGAAGCAGAAAAGGAAAATGCATGTACAAAAGCAAAGCCAAATTATCAAAACAAAGCTGGTATGTTCACATTTGAAAATATGTATTACTTAGTCTAGAACACGAATTTGTTAACTTACAGTATGCATTTATATCCCACTATTGGACTTGTACAGGTTTGGTAAAATATGTTGCTCAGGTTTACACACTTGCATTGTACAAAGGATTCAAAAAGGAATTTTCCCTAGCAATGGCAACTAAGGTCAAGGAACTTTTCTCAGAACCACCGACAAAAAAATATGAGGTCAGCCTAGAACATGATGAATCCAAATACGAGACAGTTGAGTTCAAAAATGAAGATGGGTTGGTTGAAGTACTATGCACATGAAAGTCCTTTGAGGTGTTAGGTATGCCTTGTTTTCATACTCTCAGGATATTGCACCTTCATTCCATCAAAGAAATACCTGCAAAGTACATCCTCAAAATTTGGACAAAAAAGGCCAAAACAGAAGTTTGGGACAGGATTCTTGGCCAAGAAAAACAACAATCGGAAAGCATCAACAGTGTACTTTCATGGAGGAACCATATGTCCAGCAGATTCTACAATCTGGTTCTAAAGAGCGAAGGAAACTCAGAAGCTAGAAGCGCTCTTCAAGAGATGTTTTACACCTGCTCAGTAAGAATAGAAGACTTGTTGGCATAAAAAACAAATGCCATTGAACAATCAACCACAAGTAGCCAAAGCAACTCAACCATAACAAGTGCACCTAAGATACTCGATCCAGCCCAAGTGAAGACAAAAGGAAGAGGAAAAAGGCTAAAATCAGGCATGGAAAAGAAAAAACCAAGGAAGAAAACTACTGAATTCGGCACAAAAACACCAGATGTGAAGACACTGTAAAGAGTAGCATTGTTTAGGATACAAGTTGCATTTGTTTAGCTATATATTGTATTTGTTTTTCAGGATCATACTGTATGCCACAGATTTTTATGTACCTAAGATTTTTATACATTCAATAACATACTTTATTTTTTAGCTTACAACTATAAATTATCAAATTATAACTTGCATTTATTTTTCTATAAGCTCAAAAACCCAACACAATAAACCACATAACATTACTAAAATGTAACTTCGTATTAATAAGCATACAAATATTACTTCTTAACATGACATGAACTTGTTTCCCTAAAAGGAACTTGTATTATATTTCACATAATTTTAGTGATACGAAAACCACTGAATACACGTAGAACTACTTAGCTTACACATGTAGTTTATTAACCTACCAATTGCATTTGTTTTCCTATAAGCTCAGAAAAACAACACAATCAACCCCATCAAATAATTCAAAAATCAACTTGGAATTAAAAGCATACAAATAGTACTTCTTCAAACTAAACATGCATTTGTTTCATTAAACCTGCAACCTTACAAACAAATCCTAAAACAGCGTCTCCAATGTGCTCAACATATCACCCACAAAACAGTCAGTCACAAATCATCCAAATATACCTTCAACCTTAAAAACAACTCCTAAAACAGCGTTTCAATTGTGCTTAACATACCACAAACAAACCAATCAGTCACAAAATAAGCTGATTACAGATCATCCAAAAATAATTCAAAGATGCTAAAGCTACAAATCATCAAGTCCTTCAATCCCAAGGGAGAATGAAGGAATCATAGAACGAGCTTTCCTCATGTATTCTTCAACTATCTTATCAACCCACTCATGTGTGGCTGGGTCTTCCATAATTTCTTGTGTTGTCTTCACATGAACAACATCCTCATTGGCTGTGGTTGTTCCTTCTTCCTGAGGTTCTAATTGTGGCTGCGACTGAGGCTGCGGTTGTGGTCGCACAATCGGGCTAGCATTTGCCCTCTCGAGGTTTTGAACCAATACACGTGTAATGACCTCTATATCTCGTTTGAAAATGAGGCATGCCCTATTAAGAGGCTGACAAAGAAGAACAAATATCAGTCCAATAAAAAATCAGAATCTATCTAAAAAGGAAATATGAACTACAAACTACATTAGATTAACTAACATCTGCATTAGTTTTAAAACAACATGCACTAATTTTTACAAACTATATAAAAAAAAGACAAAAATTACTTACATTGCTGGTAGCTTTGTCAATGTCTTCATTGCTAATCACACCGTTAGGTATTCGATAAGAAATAAATCCTGGCTCCTGAGCAATGCTATCACATGCAGCAGTAGGTGTATGAATCCCCTCGTGGCTATCACGAGTTCCCTTAGATTGCTGTTGGCTACTTATGTTATGTTTAACCCTCCCATCCTTTGCCAAAGGAAAACCAGCAACTACCATAACACCCTTATCATAACCCATTTTTTCCAGACGATGAGCCCTGTCGAGCAAATATTTGTTTGACCAATGCATGTATAAGGGAAGTCTGGTAGTCTAAAGGGAAACCTATAAATATAAGCTAGCAGCAATACAAACACACGACCGCCAACACAGGACACGTCACTTTTACCTGAATCAGATTTGAAGCTCCTAACACCCTCACAGAGACGATCAAGCACTAAGCCACACCAATCAAGACTCTTGATGGTCCCAACATTTTTTAAAGCACTAACCAGCTTAAAATCAACCAAATTTCTGGTAGTTGGCGCCAAAAAAGTACACATGACATACATAACAAAAAAATCTCTTAAAGGGCTCACCACCATCACTTAGTCTACCCAGCTCCTCAAAAAGATTAACATGAGAAATATTACCATATTGATCAGCACCCAACTCTTCTCTCCATTTATTCATAATGTCCACATCTTTTGACAAACCCCTACCATTATTCCTAACCAAACCAACGCCACAGCCTGGAATCCTAGGATACAGAATATATCAAACACATCATCAGGTGTAATGATGTACCTTGAGCTTGATATTTCTTGCACACTGCCAACATGATCAAACCTAAAACAAAAAAATAAGAAGTCAGCCTAGAACAATTTGTAGTCAGCATTAAACAATATGAAATCAGCCCACATAATCGAACCTGTCAACCATCCAAGACACAAATCCAATAGGAATGGATGAGATGTCAAATGCAAGAAGTCTACCAAAACCTATATCTTCCACATCAATCTTTTGGGCGGGAGTGAGTGAGGCAATTAACGATTTTAGCTTCGAAGGACAACAACTGGTTGAGAATTTCTTAGAAAAGCTAAAATAAAATAAAATATGAAGAATGTAAGTTTATTTGAGACTGTGAATAACAAATGAACACTGAATCTTATCAAATGCAGCATCTTATGAATCAAGACCAGTTTATAACACATTAAAATACACTTACGTGTTACCCTCCTCATCAGTACGTTGGACCACCTGCTTCTTCTGACAGTTGCGCTGTTGTTTCGCAGCTCCTTCTTCACCAGCAACCATTTTTCTTGACCCAGAAGCTTCAACATCAGTACTCTCCACTTTCCTCTTCAAACCATTTTTTTTGCCACTTCAACAACTTTCTTCACCTTCTCAGCAGACTCCTTCAAACTAGTTTCTTTCGCTACTTCAACAACTTCCTTCACCTTCTCAACAGACTGCTTCAAAACCCCACCAGATTTCTTCGCCTTCACAGCACCTTTCTTCACGACTTTTTTACTCTTTGTCTTCATCGCCTTCTCAACGGGCGACTTTGTAGCAAGTTCTTCTGCCTTCCTTTTATTCTGTCCAGTAGAAGTCTCACATTGTTTACCCTTCTCCTTCTCTCCTTCAAATGAGACCACCACAGTAGGTCAGGCTTCAACACTCTCACCCATTTCCACATCAGCTTCACCACCCTCACTTTCCCTCTCACACGTAGCCGCAGCAGCTTGCGCCGCCTCCGCCATCGGAACTTCACCCAAAATTCACTGATTTTCATTAATATAGTCTTTGATCATACTGTCCATACTGTCACCATCATCACTGGACCCGCCTTCACCATTATTCTCAACAGGTACAGCTTTCTCCCCAACAGATTCAGTCACTTTCCCCTCAGCAGACCTAACAACTCCATCAATTCGTGCAGAACCATCCTTAGAACCCATGGCTTCATCAACACCAGCTACCTCTCTACTCATTCTAGCAACATCATTCACCAGTATGTCATAATAAAAATCTTGACTTAATCCACCTTCACCCGCAACTGATAGGCCTTCACCATCTTTCAACTGCTTAACAACCACATTCATCTGTTTCTTCTTTCCCAGCTTAGGAACAACTGGAACTGAAATCTGTGGAGTAGCACCACCACCAATCCTGGCAGCCCTACGTGCCAATACAACTACTACACAAAAAATGAAAAATAAAAAACTGTATAAGCACATATTTGAAAAACAAACATAATCACACAAATAAAATGCAACATGTAAAAAAAACCTCCAGAAGCATAAGACTCCAGAAGAAGAAGGCTGACACAACTTCTCAGCTTTAGAAAAAACATATTTTAATGCATACTCTGATAGCCAATAAGAAACCTGATCTAGGAGAACAACAGTATAACTAACTAATGAATAGGCTATACTAATATATGCAACTTGTAATGAAACAAATGCATACATAGTCTGACAATCAGTACGCAACATAATCTGACATACACATTCTAACTAACTTATGCACATAGTAAACTAACATAAGCAACTTGTAATGAAACAAAATACATACTAGCAAATCAGAAAGAATAGCAATAACTAACTAACAATCAGTGAAACTCAAACACAACCTAAGTAACTAATACATAAGTTATATTAACATACGAACATTCTAGGAAAACAAGTACACAATATAACAATCAGTCAACAATAAAATAAGTAACTCGAAAAACACATTACCTAACTTCTAAGAAAATACAGACCTGACATACAAATAAAAAAATAGAATGACTAACTAATACAGCTGTTAACCTAACATATGCAACTCCTAACAAAACAAATGCAAATTATAATTGAACTGATAACATGCTGGGAGAAAACAGAGCAACTAACTAGTGCATATCTTACAATAACAAATGCAACTTCTAAACAATCAAATGCATGTTATAAAAAAGACTCAAAACATACAGATCTAACAAGCAAAAAAGTCAACATCAACAACTCATATGCAAATCTGACTTACGAATAAAATTCTAAAAAAGTCAACATCAACAACACTGAAAAAACACAACACACACAACAAGAACAAAAAAAGCGCGAAACTCCAAATATTCAAAACGGAAAACAGGAAGAATACAAACCAGGAGAAGAAGAAGGCTGAGACAACTTCTCAGCTTCAGGAAGAACAGCTGGTGAACGTCATTCACTCACCAAAATAATCTGCAAACTATATAGATGAGATTAACACAGTAGTAAGCAGAGTCGATCCCACGAGGAACGGAGCAAAAACTATTATAAAATTCCTACTAATATAGAACACTTTTGGTGTAGCCACCACGCCTTAATTTTCAGATTTATCTAACAACTAATAATGCAACTAACTAATATAAAATAATAATGCAACTAACAGATATAAAAATCTAGTAAATATATGATGAATGCAATCGGCTCGGAATAACTCACATTAGTTAAACATCGATCATAGGCGCAAAGATAAATCAATTCATATGCATCTATCAGGTATAGGAAAGTAGGTACGCTTAACCTCCCCAATTCTTTCATATTTTATCGACAATAAACCAATTATAATTAATTAATTATTTCTCTTACCAAGATGGCCCTGGAAAGTATTCGCTGAACCAGATACACACCTCGGTAGCATTAAGAATGAAAAGAACCTGATATAGCAATTACCAAAGTAAAAGCAAATAGTAACGCACGCTTAATTGTTCCCCATCTTGCTATTACAGTCTTAGCTAGTTAGCAGTTTTTCACAAGAACTCGCTACTTACTAACCCTTTCCAACGATTACGTATTGGTAGAATTAGATAGCATTATCCCAATAATATTCAAGTTGATCTGACTTAAACACATCAGAAATAAATTTAACCAAGAACAATCAAGAACACTTGAGAATCAATTATAAAACAATTAGGCCTCACGATTCATAAACTAATGCTTGTTATTCCATGCCGATATATAAATCAGCTACTCATAATAATTAAACTAAACAAATATATAATATAATAATAAATCATAATCAAAATAATAAATTAATGACTAATGAAAAACAAATAACAAACCAGGAAATTGGTTTGCATGCAAAACCCCAAATTTTCTTCAAGTCTGCGCACCCATATATGTTCTTCCTCTCAGTATTAATATGTATGTCTGCTTATCTCCTTTTTTTTAAGGTCTGTGCACTCCATGTATTTATATACATGTACGTGCAACCCCAAAGAATTACATACCAAACCAAATCTAACTCTAATTCCTTTTCATCTTACGGAAGAATTAAGGAAATAAGATAATATATATTTTAATTCTAAATAACTAATTCCTACAATTAAGGAATTTTAAATGGAAGGAGATAATACAATCCTTATCAAAATGGAAAGTGAATATATTTATTTCCTTCAAATCCACATGTCTTCAATAATTCACTTTTCACCCCATAACTTCAGCAATTCTGCTTTTGCCTCTCTTCCTTCATTCCTGGAAAAATGTCTTATAAAATAAGAACATTTTCCATTGGAGCACATCGCCTCATGAAAAACCTTAACCTGGAAAACCCAGTGGGAAAAAACCATTGGTTAAGGGAAAAAAAGTACAATGTATAACTCCCTCTCAATTCTCTGCAATCAATGAATTCCTGCACCAAAAACACCTTAAAGTGAAAATCATATCTTAATAAAATCATAATAATCCCACAAAATATGAACACAATATAACACACATCAACAGCTGTTGTGCGGAATGGAGAAAGAACAGAAAATATGAACGAAAATAACAAGACACAAGATTTACGTGGTTCACCAATTTGGCTACATCCACGGGAGACGGATTCCACTATATCAGAATTAATGTTTACAGAGAGAAGAGAGACACTTTATATGTTGTCTTCACTAAACCCTAACAAACTGGGCCAAAACACAATTCGGCCCAAATCAACAGCAGTCCAATAAAGAGACAAGCTATACCGTCGGACCGGGGGCGACTCCTCCCCCCTGGACCCCCAGGCCAGGGTGCGCTCCGCCCCCCTGGACCCCCCGACTCGCTGACCGGGCAGCGAGACCCCCGTTTGTTTCCCGGGGGCGACTGCCGCCCCCCCGGACCCCTAGGCCAGGGTTGCAGAAGCGGCTATTACAGTATTCAAGGGGGGCGACTCCGCCCCCCCGGACCCCCAGGCCAGGGTTGCAGAAGCGGCTATTACAGTATTCAAGGGGGGCGAGTCCGCCCCCCCGGACCCCCAGGCCAGGGTGCGCTCCGCCCCCCTGGAGCCCCCGACTCGCTGACCGGGCAGCGAGACCCCCGTTTGTTTCCCAGGGGCGACTGCCGACCCCCTCCCGGACCCCCAGGCCAGGGTCGAAGAAGCGGCTATTACAGTATTCAAGGCATACCAACAAATCTCCACCTTGACTTGAATCCTCAAAGTAGAAAACTCCAGATGCACCATTACAGTGCCAGATGAGTAGACTTTGCCCTCCACTCCTGGGACTGCCCATAGAGCACCTAATCAGCTCTGATGTTCAGCAAGTCCAAACAATGTTGAAACTTGCTATGTGGAACAGATTTGGTGAACATATCAGCGGGGTTATCTGCAGTTCCCACTTTCTTCACCCTGATTCTTCTCTCACTCCTCAAGAAATGATATCTGACATCAATATGCTTGGTCCTCTCATGATGGACCTAATCCTTGGCTAGGCAGATTGCACTCAAGCTGTCACAGTACACAGTAGCCTGATCATGATGTAGACCAAGATCACTAACTAGCCCTTTCATCCATATTCCCTCCTTTGCAGCCTCTGTCAGAGCCATGTACTCTGCTTCCGTAGTAGACAATGTCACTGTAGGTTGCAAAGTCGCCTTCTAGCTAACCACAGAACCTCCCAAAGTGAATACATAACCAGTCATCGATCTCCTCGTGTCAACATCACCAGCATAATCAGAATCAGAGTAGCCTGTAACTAAGCACTCCGTATCACCTCCATAAATGAGGCCCACATCAGACGTACCTCTAAGATACCTGAAGATCCTCTTCACAGCTTGCCAATGTTCCTTTCCCAGTTGCCCCATGAACCTGCTCACAACACTGACTGCCTCTGCTAAATCTGGCCTCGTGCAAACCATAGCATACATCAAGCTCCCCACCGCGCTGGCATAAGGAACCCGAGACATATACTCCTTCTCCTCGTCTGACTAAGGAGCAAACATAGTGGTGAGATGAATATTTGCAGCACTAGGAGTGTCTATAGGCTTGGCTGTAGACATGCCAAACCTAGCCAACACTTTCTGAATGTAGCCTTTCTGTGACAAGAAAAGCTTCCGCTGACTTCGATCCCTAAGAATCTCCATTCCTAGTATCTTCCGAGCTGCACCCAGATCCTTCATCTCAAACTCAGCACTAAGAAGTCCTTTCAACTTCTGAACCTCGTGCTTACTCTTTGCGGCTACCAGCATGTCATCTACATAAAGCACCAGATAGATGAATGACCCATCTCTCAACCTGCTGTAGTAGACACAACAGTCATAAGCACACCTCGTATATCCTAGCTGAAGCATGTAACTGTCAAACTTCTTGTACCACTGCCTCGGAGACTGCTTAAGTCCATACAAAGACTTCTTCAACTTGCAAACATACTTTTCCTTGCCAGGAACCTAGAAACCATCTGGTTGAGTCATGTACAACTCTTCCTCCCACTCTCCATGTAGAAAAGCGGTCTTCACATCAAGTTGCTCGAGCTCCAAATCCTGATGTGTCACCAAGGCTAGCAACACTCTGATGGAAGTGTGTCTGACCACTGGTGATAAAATCTCATTATAGTCTACCCCCTCCCTTTGACTGAAACCTCTTGCAACAACTCTTACCTTGTACTTGACTCCCTCTGCAGGTGATATTCCTTCCTTCTTCTTGAAAACCCATTTGCAACTGATTACCTTTCTCTCTTGAGGTTGTTTGACTAATTCCTATGTCTGATTCTTCTGAAGAGACTCTATCTCATCTCCCATTGCAGCAAGCCATTTATCAGCATCAGTACATGAAGTAGCCTCTCTGAAGGTTGATGGCTCTTGAGTATCCACTTCCTCGGCAACTGACAGTGCATAACCACCATATCCTCAAACCCATATCTCTTTGGCACCCCAACTCCAACCCTCCCGGGTCGGTCCTGAGCTAAACTGCGGACTGTAGCTCCTGATGGTTGAGGATCTGGTGGTGGAGATTCCGGTATCTCAGATTCTGTCTGTGGCTCTTGATCCACCTCAAATTGTTCCAATCTATTTTCACCTTGAGTGACTTTAAGCTCCACCTGTTTATCAACTCCACTAGTTTCTGGCACAACTGTGGGCTTCACCATAGATCTAAGCAAAGAATTTTCATCAAAGACAACGTCCCTGCTCAGAATAACCCTCTTCTCAGATGGAAACCATATCCTGGAGCCTTTAACTCCATCTCCATAACCCACAAAGACACCCTTCTTGGCTCGGGGCTCTAACTTACCATCACTAACATGATAATAAGATGTACAACCAAAAACTTTTAACTTGGAGTAATCAACAACTTTACCTGACCACAACTCCATAGGTATTTTGCACTCTATACCCGTGTGAGGCCAGCGGTTGATCAGGTAACAAGCTGTACTCACCGCCTCTGCCCAGAATCTCGTTTCCAAACCAGCATTAGAGAGCATGCACCTTGCTCTCGCCAGCAATGTCTGATTCATCCGCTCAGCTACGCCATTCTGCTGTGGCGTATTCCTGACTGTATGATGACGAGCAATCCCTTCATTCCTACAAAACTAATCAAACTCAGACGAGCAGAATTCCAGCCCATTATCAGTTCGAAGCCTCTTGATCTTCTTCCCGGTCTGATTCTCCACCAAAGCTTTCCACTCCTTGAACTTCGAGAAAGCTTCACTCTTATGTTTCATCATGATAACCCAAGTCATCCTTGAGTAATCATCAATCAGAGAAATAAAGTACCTATGACCTCCCAGTGACTCAACTCGGGAAGGTCCCCAACAATCAGAATGGATGTAATCCAATGTGCCCTTTGTTCTATGAATCGCCTTAGGAAACTTGCTGCGGTGATGCTTCCCAAAAACGCAATGCTCACAGAAGTCCAAGCTCTTAACCTTGTGGACACCAAGAAGATCATATTTCGACAGAATCTGCATCCCTCTTTTACCCATGTGACCAAGCCTCATATGCCATAACTTAGTCATATCATCCTGGTGAACCTCCGAAGATGCAACATTAACAGAATCCATAACCGTGGAACCTTGTAGAAAATACAAAGTACCATGCAGAACACCTTTCAGAGCTAGCCTAGAACCTTTGCAGACACACAGAACTCCATCACTCCCTGAGTAGACGAAACCCTTTCTATCCAACGTAGGAAGAGAAATAAGATTCTTTGTCATCGATGGAACATGCCTGATATCGTTCAAAGTACAGAAACTACCATCATGCATCCTGATCTTGATTGAACCAATCCCAACTACCTTGCACGCAACACCATTTGCCGTAGTAATGATGCCCTCAGCTTGCTCATAAGTTGAGAAATAATCTCTCCTTGGGCATATATGGAAAGATGCCCCAGAATCAAGAAACCACGCATTAGGATGATTATTTTTCCCAGTAGTAGCTAGAGCAAAATCATCTTCAGAACTGAAATCCCCTTCAGCCACAGCAGCAGTACCAGATGTACTCCCAGATTTACTAGCCTTCTTCGGACACTCCTTTTTCCAATGCCCCTTCTCCTTACAGGAGTTACAAACATCATTGGCCTTGAGACCCTTTGAAGATGGCTTCTTGCCCTTCTTCTTACTGCCGGTTCCCTTGCCCTTTGTGTTTTCATCACTAGCAAACAAGCCAGAGGCCTGACTTTCTGTACCTGTACCGTTTGCCTTATGTTGCAACTCTCTACTATGGAGAGAGGATCTAACTTCCTCCAGAGACACGGAATCTTTACCAACAATAAATGACTAAACAAAATTCTCATACGAAAGCGGTAAAGACACTAGCAAAATCAAAGCAACATCTTCATCTTCAATTTTCACATCTATATTTCGCAATTCTAACAACGAAGTATTCAATTGCTCTAGATGGTCTCTGAGTTGCGTACCTTCCTGCATTCGGAGATCGAAGAGGCGTTGTTTCAGAAGCAGCTTGTTGGTTAGAGATTTCGTCATATACAAACTCTCCAACTTCAACCACAGTTGTGCAGCAGTCTTCTGATCTGAGACCTCGGTGATGATTTCGTCCGCGAGACACAGCATAATCGTCGAGTGTGCCTTTTCTTCCAGACTCACAATATCGCCAGAACTGCTCACGAAATCCTTCGTCAGCGGAGTCCACAAACCTTGCTGTTTCAGCAAAGCTCGCATCTTAATCTGCCATAAACTGAAACTGTTTCTCCCAGTAAACTTGTCGATCTTCATGTTCAACCCAGACATCTTTCTCCCCGATCAGCCCCGATCTGATGAGCCCAGAATTCGATATACCCACTACGGATATCGCCTGAAAAAGAAACCGCTCTAATACCAGTTTGTTGTGCGGAATGGAGAAAGAACAGAAAATATGAACGAAAATAACAAGACACAAGATTTACGTGGTTCACCAATTTGGCTACATCCACGGGAGACGGATTCCACTATATCATAATTAATGTTTACAGAGAGAAGAGAGACACTTTATATGTTGTCTCCACTAAACCCTAACAAACTGGGCCAAAACACAATTCGGCCCAAATCAACAGTAGTCCAATAAAGAGACAAGCTATACCGTCGGACCGGGGGCGACTCCGCCCCCCCCCGGACCCCCAGGCCAGGGTGCGCTCCGCCCCCCTGGACCCCCCGACTCGCTGACCGGGCAGCGAGACCCCCGTTTGTTTCCCTGGGGCGACTGCCGCCCCCCCGGACCCCTAGGCCAGGGTCGCAGAAGCGGCTATTACAGTATTCAAGGGGGGCGACTCCGCCCCCCCCCCCCCCCCGGGACCCACAGGCTAGGGTGCGCTCCGCCCCCCTGGACCCCCAGGCCAGGGTCGCAGAAGCGGCTATTACAATATTCAAGGCATACGAACAACAGATTTCCCCTTCGCCCTACCCATCACTAGGTCAAATACACAAAAAAAACCTCACATCAGAATCGCGTACAACCATAAATCAAAAATAGAAAAGAACAGCAACAAAATTTCAAAACCTAGAATATCAATCTTACCGAATCCAGGCAATTCCGGTTCAAACAAAACTTTAGCAACGCGATTCCGGCAAAATTTCGTGGATAAAGGAGAACGAAGAAGTACAGAGAAATTGAAAAACGAAGAGAGGAGAAGAGAGGGCAAAACAAGCGCGAATAATGAGGAGACAGTGATAACGCGCGATAAATGATACACTTTCCAAAAATTACACACGAATGATGATTAGGCACGGATTATTTTTAGGCACCCCATTTTTAAAATAATTATAATATGACCCCATATTACATATTAGTCTCTGGCCTGTCCATAAGCTTATGGACATGCCGCCTTTCCTGAGACTTTCTCAATTAAAATTAAGAAGCATGAATTAAGATTGGAATAACCAATACATAATTTGTAGTCATGTTTTTGAAGAGATTGATGATCAGGCATGATGAGGATGAGTAGGTCGTGCATTGACAGTGATGACAAGTTTCATTCCACGCGAACAGTGATTAAGAACTCCACAAGTGTACCATTTGGTGCCAGGACTTGAAAGTGTAATCACATCTCTGCCTGAGTTCAAAGGTGACAATCCAAACGGCTTTACGCACTCCTTGAAGTCACGTCCATTTCCCAACCTCAACACATTGTGACGTGCTCTGTGGTAAACAAATACTGCAACAAAAGAAAATTATTGATTACTTTTGGATGATATTTTGATCGTAAAACACCGGACATTAACGCTTGATGCAGAACATAGGCATAAATTTGAGTAGAAGAAGTATGTAAAGAAATAGTCAGTGTAACAAGTAGCTAGAAAGGAGTATATATGTGTACTTAGTCTATCTCCAACGTAAAATTGCTTGCCCTTGGCCCAAGCTTGGTAGTCGAAATGGAGCCTCCAACCATGTCCATCACCGACATAATGATCATTTGCTAAAACAGCCGGGAATGCGATGGCGGCAAGAAGAACGATTGCAGCGATCACTCGAAATGAAGCCATTAATTTGATTATTAACTGTAAGATTGATGAATATATATGAATGTAGGGTAGAAATATGTGTTTGTAAGAGATTAGTTGTACTTTGAGCTCATAGCAGACGATCCTATTTATAGAACATGAATGGTGTGTGAAGCTACAATTGCATAAAACTAATGTCGTGGAAACATTCAAACATCACCACACTGCAATAACACTATTGGCACTGCTGCTGCATGCTGTGTCAACTTTATTATTATTAATTTTTTTTTGAAAGAAGACTAGATCCATCGGTTTATATTTTGAAATGGGCTTCCAATGATCAAATAGCCCCATAAAATCAGTTTTCATTGATCTAAGGTATCCAGTCTCATGTGCAAATCAGGACAAACTGGAGATAGCGGCCGGTTTTATATTAATCATCTCAATCCACTATTTTGATGCATGTTGCATGGATATAACTATTGATTAAGATTGTTTCAACACTACTTTGACCATTTAAACTTAGGATTTGGTACTTTTAAGTACAACCTCCTCCGTCCCACGCGAATCTGTAAACTTTTTGGTCAACTTTCTCGGAACACATTTGACCATAAATTTGAGCTAGTATATAGACACCAATATCATCATGTGAAATATTGTTAGATTCCATGCATCATGTAATTTCTAAATATTAAATTTTAATACACTAGTAGTATACGTAATCAAAGTTTTTGATGGTCGAACATGGCCGGAGAACGTTAATCAAAAAGTGCGCACATTCAGGTGGGACGGAGGGAGTACTATTATTCTATTTTAAACGATCGACCAAAAGATTAAATAAATAGAATCTATATACATCCTACATGGAATCCACTTAGACTATCCCTTTCTTTATTCTATTATGAAGTTTACCTTATTATTAGAGAAAGGGGGAATGGAAACCGGGATCAAGCGGAGACATAAAAAAATGAATATGAATAAAAGGCCGGTGAGTTGATTTTCACATGCATTCTGGTGAAAAAATGGGTGACTCCACTTCTCAGCTAGAGTTGGGGGTTTATTATAATTAGTGCACTTAGAAATTTTCAATCTAAAATTATCTATTTCTTTTATCCACTCTCAAACTCTCTACTCTCCAGTTTTGACTTGATCGCCGTAATTACTCCCTTTGCCACCCGTCTGTTAAATATGACCTCGTGGTGTATGATCTTGATAAATTTCTCCTCGGGTGATTGGCCTCTAAAGAGACCATACAGCCTGATTCTGATGCCGCCAAGTCATCTTCACCATTAGGCCCTAACCTGGCCTTTGCTGATTGGAGAAAGAAGGTTCGCTTGGTCTTGTATTGGATTCAATTTACCATCACTATGTCCCTTCACTACCAGAAACATGATCTCTAACCTAGATTTTTCAGGGGCTTTTACCTCGATTCTCATGCCCTGAAAATTTATATAACTAAGGTAAAAGGTTACTCTTTAACCTCATTTTTAAAAATAATTTGGGTAAATATAATGTAAACGATACCATCCTAAAATGTAACCGATGTCGATGGTTGCAATGGTCGAACTCTATCACGTTGTGTAACCGACATCAATAAAACCGACACCAAGCTGAGCTTGCTGATGTCGAATCCTTAAGGAAATGACGTTAGCCACATTTGAGCAATGTCGTCTAACCCTCGACAATATAGAGTAATATCGAAAGCATCCTCAACACTGTTTTATTGTAAAACCTAACCGAAATGCAGCCAAAGTGTGATCGTCGTAGACTCTTTTGTGTTTCATTGTAGCAAAACCAAAGTTGGATATATTTCGGTTGTTTATGTGTCAACATGTTTAATTTACAAATGCAGCAAGTAAATACCTAATTTAACAATATTTGTTGAACAAGAGCACTTATACAACAAAATTTGGTCGAATCCTAATAACTAACACAAACACAAAACCCACTTAAATTATGATAATCTATACGAACTCTAAACCCTAATTCTATTTCAAATTCAACAACAAAACAATAAAAATTGCCGTCACACCATAACTTCTTCACTTCTGCCTAACAAAAAGCATAAAAATAACGCGAATGGGTCGTTAAAAAATAAAGAATAAATCACAAAACCAAAACAGTGATGCTACTTGAAAGGTTGCGGCCGATGCCGGTTACATGTCGCTGACAAGAATTGGCTCATCTGGTAGCTCACTGAACCATCGTCAATACTGAACAACTCGGTTTTTTTTGTCATGGTGGAATTAAAACGGGCAAACATGACAATGGAAGGAAGATCTAAAGGATTTCACTGTTGGTTTTGAGGTAGGAAGGGTCGTGGTAGGCGGTTTACAGTCGAACAACAGCGAGGAAGGTGAACGAAGTTTAGGGAAGGTGAACAATGGTAGACGGAGGTGATTGGGTGTGAGAAGAGAGCTTGAGCGATGGGTTGAGCATTGAATTTGAGCTATTGGTATAAGGGTTGGGACAAATGGTAGTGGTAGGAAATTATTTGTGTTTAAAATTCTTTTTTGAAGATTATTTTAGGGTTGAGATTTAATGTCTTCAACAGAAAGCAATGGTTCATATTTAGGTGCCATGTGTCAAATTTTAATTGAAACTTTACCGTGATATGAGTAGATGAAATGAATTAATCCTGTAGATTGGATTTTTATCTCCAATGTTTTCGTCGTAACGATAATTTCAGTATGACGTGTCGATATAAAAAACTTTTAAAACACATTAATATTTGTAAAATAGTGATCGTATTGATTTATTGACATGTTTTATTATTGCAAGTGAGAATTTTAATTTAATATTTATTTTATTCTAAATTTAATAATTCCATAAATAATTACTTTTTAAAATAATGTACTCGAAAATCGTCTTTTAAAAGTGAGTCTCCGCATTCAAACAGCAAGCAAAAAACATTGTTATCTATTTTCTTACGTTAAAAAAACAATATTTTCTTGGAACATTTTAGAATTTGACACTATTTAGAGTACATATAAATTAGAATTATTTTGATCAAATTTTAAATTCAAAGTTAATTCTCGGTATTATAAATATTTTTAAAAAATAGGAATCTCTCAAAATATTAAATTGGTATAAATTTGTGTTTATTGAAATATAAAACTTGAAATGTTATGTGAAGAGCCTGCTTTCTTTTTTGGGAAATATGCAAGTACAACTCTATATAATTGAGAAAGTGCAAATATAACCCTGAGATTATTTTTAGTGAAAAAATGGCCCCACCTATATTATATAAGTGCAAATATAACCTGAAGCCTAAATTCCGGCATAGACTGGTCATTTTCGCCCATTGATGAACCAAAAATTACTAAAATGCCCTTTCAGCCTAATATAAAAATTTGAAAGAAAAAAATGCCCCTTAACCCACCACTATAGTGCCACCACCGCCACTGCTCCACCATCTTCACCGTGTCGCTACCGGCTCTTTCCACCACTGCCACTGCTCCGGCTCCACCATCAACCAACCCTAGCCTCATCTCCTCCTAATCTGCCAACCAACCATAGCCTCATCTCCTCCTAAACTCTGCCAACCACCACCACCAACAGGAGAAAGAGATAGAAAGAAAGAAATCTCACAGTGACAGAGCAGGAGAAGCAGCAGCAGCAGCAAAGAAGCAGAGAAAGATTAAAAAAATGTGTCCGAGTTTGTAGGATGACAGCGTGGCAGACCTGTAATTTCACCCCTGTTAATGCCCCCTTCTCTCCTCCATGTTCACACTCCTTTTTCTCCCTGACCTAAATCCATCTTCTTCTTCCTCGCTCGCAATCATGACACTTGTGATATGGATTGTCACCCACAATTGATGCCTCGGAGATGAAGACTCAAGCTCGGGAAATGGTTGGCTTATTCTCACTAGGCATCGATGAAGGTAGAGGTGGAGGGGGAGGAATGAGAGGAGTCGCCGCAAGCACCACCAATCAAACCAGCAGCGAGATTAACCATTCCATACAAGAGTTTCGTGCTTGTAAATGGAGAATGTAAATGGAGTAACCATTCTATACAAGAGCTTCGAGCTTGTAAATGGAGAATGTAAATGGATTAATCATTCTGTACAAGATCAACTTTCCATAAATTTCCATCCAAACCAATCAGAAGCATACTGTAGGTGCTACGAATTAACCAGCAGCGGAGAATGTAAATGGAGTTCCTTAGCTCCTCCTTGGAAGAGAACGGGAAAATGGAGTTCCTCAGCTCCTCCCCATACAAAATAGAACGGCGGATGATTTGGGAAAGACAGAAGATGGCTAGAGAGGTGTTGGGAAAGAGAATGGTAGAGCTAATGATTACTATGGTTAGGGTGTTTTTGGGTTAAAATTAGTAAATCCACTTTTTTTTGTTTTTATTTTTTTAGAATGGTAGAATTGAATTTTCACTTGTTTCGGATCTCAAACTACCGGAAAGGGTTATATTTGCACATAAACTAACTATCTAGGGTTATATTTGCACTTTCAATTATCACTGGGTTATATGTCAACATTTGTGAATTATGTAGAGTTATATATTCCTTTTGCTCTCTTTTTCGTAAAACAAATACTAGCATTAAATGAGTTTGTAAAGTGAAGGCCTCACTTTCACCTTCCGATTACAAAAGGCCTAATTTAAACTCTCAATACACTTGTTGTCCACTTCAGATTGACCCTTAAAATTGACCATTGCATTGGAGATTGAATATAACTTGAGAGTCTATGACGTGGATACTGATGTTTTCCAAAATTGACTTTTGGGGGTTGGAGATGCTCTAAGGCTTGGCGTTGATGCCACTAGTGGAGAACCCTTGATTAAAGACACTCAATCGAAGATGATTCATGAAGAACCACCTTTAATGAGGACTAAAGGTAGGTTCCGAGTTCAAAACTCACTCCCAAGTCACCCCCAAAATTTTAAAGGCATTTTTTGATTTATTAAAGATGGTTCTTGAAAAACACCTTTTATTTGACATCAATTAAATGTGGTTCTATTGAAGAACGACCTTTAATTGGATATACTTGTTGGACTTTTGGGACCAACTATATAAATCCACTAGGGTTGCTTCCCCCCTTAGTTATTTTATTTTCCTAACTCAATATTCAGATTCCGCAGGTTAGTTTTCATTCCCACAATTTAGAAACCTATCTCCGCTTTCTCCCCTCCATGTTCTACCCCTAAACCATCCAACCCCCACCGCTGCCATCGTCACACTCCCGCCCACCATCACGCCAACCCAACCCTTCGCCGCTCCCTCACCTCCGCTCTCTCAGCTTAACCTCAGCTGACTGGATGTCCGCTGCTTGCTCGACTCTGCTTTTGCCGCTGAACAAGGATAAACTCTACTGCTTGACTCCGACTCCTTCGTCCCTCGACTCCAACTCTTAATCTGGCTTTGATTGTGACTCCGCTCGACTCTGCATCCAGGGATAATAAGGAACCGCTTCCGCCACTCGACTCTCACTCCTCCGCAACTCGACTCTGGCTCGCACCAGCCGGACTCTGCCTCCTCTTACTTGACTCCGACATCGCCTCCGCCACCAACGCTGGAGACTCTGCCACTGGGTCTCCTCTTCCACTAAACACTGCCATTGGATGTCCGCCTAGAGTTCCCATCTTTGTTGTTGTTCTTTTCCTTCTTTGTCGTAACCGATTGATGTTGTTTCTCTATTGCTGGGTCACGTTGGCCGCTGCTGAAGCCCAACAAATCTGGCTGGTTTTGCTTCACTACCTGAAATCGATTGGTTTTCGGCAGCCTTTGTTTTGGGACCCCAGAAAGAGGTTTAGAATTTGTAACCTATTTCTCACCCCGATAGAAAGCAGTTTTCGAACTGCCTTTGATCAATTCGATCAAAGTCAGGACGAGATTAGGCGCTTGAAAAGTGTCTTCTATGGTCAAATAAAACCGCCTTTCATAGGCCTTTCTACACTAGTTTGAGTTGAATTAAAATTCTAGTTATTAGAGAAATCCAATTAAATGTTGATCATTGATTATTAAAGTCATACATAGTTATTAGTGTTTAAATATAGAAGGTCAATACCGTTGATTGCTTAAAATAAAATCATTGTTTACTTAAAACAAAATCCTAGGTATTATTGTTTTTATATATATAATATAGGGCCGATTATGTGGTGACTATTGATTACTTTAAATCAAACAATAGTTATTAGTGTTTCTATATATATATATATATATATATATATATATATATATATTTATATGCACACACTCTAACTTAGTCCGGAATAAAATGACACATTTACTTTTGACTCACTCTTCTGTTCCAGTTGATGTGGCAAGGAGTAAGTGTGAAAAGGTAAAGATATTTTGGAAAAGCCATAGACCCAGTGTGGAAGCGATTGAAATTAAAGAGAAAATTGTAGAAATTTTAAACATATTCTTTACCATTTCAGGTAGTTTTCAAATTGTATCATTTTTATTGGGACGGGCAAAAAAAATAAATTGTGCCCATTTTATCTTGGAGGGGGGGAGTAGAATATAGGAACGATTAAGGGTTGATCGTTGATTTGTTAAAATCACTCCATCGTTCTTTTTTTAAGAGCTTTTCTATATATTAATTTAATCAAACCAAAAAGTACATGTTTAGGCTTTCTCTCGGATACCTTTACAATTTCTTTTTTTCAAAAACGAAATTTCAACAAACGAAACTTTTACATAACCCTATACAACCCTAAATCCTTCAAAACATTGATTTTCCTCAATCGGCTCCTTCCAGTTTTTCCTTTGCCTTCATTTGCATTATTTTTTTATTAATGGTTGAATGTTGATTGTTAAAGTAAAACTCTATTTATTTGTTTATATATTGTATATATATTGGTCCGATTAAAGGTTGGTCATTGAGTTGTTAAAGTCAAACCTTATTTTTTTGTTTTAATACAATTAGAGAACCAATATCGTTCACCCATCACTTAGGTTTTGGTTTGCAAACAGCCGATGCCGGTTACATCTCAAATGGAAGTCGACTAATTATATGAATATACCACCGATATTCCTTGTCGTGTTCCAGTCTGGTGATTATTAAGTAGAGGGTCGGTCTCGATTATTAGTATGAGAATAAAGCTGATGTCAGAGTCATTTCACTTCGAAGCCAGATGATGACATGAACACGGAGCCAATATGAAGATGACATGGGTCCATAAAACATGACCTATGACTTTAAGGCTACAAAATAACGTCATACAAATACAATATATAAATTCAAAATCCCAATTTTCAATTCAGAAAACCTAATGAACCCTAATCGAGATAAAGGCAATTTTTCATTGATCAACGCCATCACCTTGCAACCCCGATTTCGCATCCAATCAATGACACCACCTATAGGCCAGCCATTTCAATGTGAATCTTTGCCGCTCTGCAACCGCAATATCGTCCTTGACCTTCGTTCTACCGTCGTATAGTCCCCGCTGCCGTGCCGCCCTCTCCGGACGTTTCAAAGAGAAAATCTCCCATTCACCAAACCTAGCCGATAGAGGGCTGACTTCAGCTCCTTCGACGGAATAGAAAACGTCCTTTGGGGGCCCTGTTTAAACATCAGTGTCAAGCAAAACACCAATATAAAAGGGACAAATTAGAAAACAAACTGAGGACCTTTCCCCAAGATAAACTTTGGGGGCTAGAAGAAAACACCTTATGTATTTTTCAACATAAGGGTCGGACTTGATTTCATAGTGAAATTTGGTTTTACCACTTTTTCTAGTACTTAATAGTATGTTCCAACATGCTTAGTTTAACCAAGTGTAAAATAACGTAAAATGTAAAAGACACACAACTTGGTTACGCAGTTCGGTGTAAACCACCTACATCTGCGGGGCCTGGCCCAGTTCAGAATGAATCCAATAATTAGAAAGATACAGTACAGAGTACAGTTTACAAAATACTTATCTTTACTAACTATGACATGTGGACTCTGCTAGCTCCCCTAGCTACCGATCCACCTTGATCAGACTCCCTCTGACCTCGAACTCTGTCGACGCAGGATCTCCTCCTCCCGAGGAATTAAGGTGTACGATTCTGAACTTAGTACAGCAGGACAGTGTTGGAACACAGTATATTGGCTCTTGTAAGTTTTGTAAGATCTCAAAATCTGAGTGAAGATTTTGTTCAGTAAAATCGTGTGATATGCACCCGTGTTTGTCCCATATTTATATCCATGAATCAGATCTGAATATTCTTGATTATCTCCATAATATTCCTATTCCAAATCTGATTGTTGAAGCATATCCAAATCCCATAAATAAAGGGATTTACCTTATCTCAAACTATCCCATATATTCGAATAAATCTTCTCCATATAAGTAGGGATTTTCCATAAAACCAATTATGCTTCACACGCCTAATATATAGCCAAATATACAATTACCATAAATTCTAAAATACTTCAATATTTCGGCCTGAATTCTGTTAAAACCTTTGGCGTAAAACCTTCTCCAGTTCTGCTCCAGCACCATATTCCAACATGGTCTGTATATCAGTTCACAAATACTTAACACAAAATTGCCAATTAAATAATTCCTTGACTTTACAATCTCCCCCTTTGACATTTTTGTGGACCCATAATATTTTGGACTGTAATCACATAATCAACTACATTCAACGAGCAGAATAATGATCATAATACCAGAATTCAAATAATGAAAACCGACACCCAGAATACCAGAAATCCAAAAATTATACAACCAAATTGAAAACCAAATATCCAGAATCCAAAATTACTCCCCCTGGGACCACACAGAGGCTAAAGAAACGTCATCACAAAATCAAAAAAAATTGAACTCAGTCTTTAAAACTCCCCCTGCATTAATCAACCTTCCAGCCTTGATTTTTCTTCTTCCAACCGTGCTTGCTCTGCTTGTAAGGCTGCAATTTGAATCCCTACAGCACCAAGTCTAGCATTAATAGCCATCACTCGAGTCTTTTTGTCTGCCGTGGCTGATGAGGAGGTTGACCCAGAAGCTGTCCATGGAAGGTCATGTACTTGCCTGAGCCCGAAAGTCTTCTTATTAGGCCGCAAAAACTCAGTGTCCACTATCACATCAGAGACCTGCCCTTTGAGTTTGGCACTCTTTGCTAAGGCAGAGATTAGGGCTGGGTAGATGACCACATCATTCACTTTTGGAGCTATGGCCCGTCGAACCAAATGTTGCTGAATTAAGAGCCCGAGATTGATTTTCCTCTGTGTTCCAACACAGTAAAGTAGCTTGGCCATCTCCGTGGTGTTTCTTGATGGCAACCAGCAGTGAACAGCTATTTGATACAAACCGAAAAATCTGGACGTCAAGCATGATGCTTGAGAGTACCCCACTGCTGGCCACTTCTTCTTATATCCCCCAGATATAACCGACAAAATCTCATCATCACTCAAGTCCAAATCATCAGGAAATACTCCCCCTATCTCCTGAGTTTTCAGCCCAAACAACACATTGATTCTAGTAGCAGACACATCTATGATTTTTCCTCGAACATAGACTCTACCAAACCATGGAGAAGAAATATCTAGATTTCCAGGCATGAGATTAGAATATACCTCTAAAACCACCTGCCTACTGTATTGCAGTTGGATTGTGGCTGCCTTTGTCATCCCCATTGCCTTTAAGAAATTTGTGAACCCACTCTCCTGATAAACCTTTAGGTCCAAAGGTCTTTCAGCAATAAATTTCTTTTCAAAGAAGAAATTTTCCATCTCTGCTCCCTTCTCATCAAAGTAAACTACAGAAAAGGCCTGGGAGACAGATGGAGGAGGCAGAATCTTCCTCGGGTTGATATCCCGTCTCTTCTTACTCCTTTTTTCTTCCTTAGTATCCATGGCAGAGCTAGCCTTTCTTTTTCCTTTTTCCTTTTGAAAAAATTCATCCAGGACCTCGTCACTGGAGTATGTCAGATCTGGGGCATCCTGTGTTGGAACACTGTCAGCTCTTTCAACCGGTTCTTCTTCTGAATCAACACCCTGAACTGGCAGATCTTCATCAGCTACTCCAATCTCCTGATCCCCTTCATCATCAGACTGATCAGGGGCTTCATCATTCAAATCTTCATACACCTCATTATCCTGTGTACCACCCTGATCAGCATCAGACTCTACCTCCATATACACAGATTCTTCCTCCTGTGTTGGAACACTGTCATCATCATCAGACAGTTCAATAATCATGGGTTCTCTTAATTTCTCCATCCTTTTTGCACTCTCCTCATCAAAAAATCCAACCTGTAGCTTGTCTCCATACCTTACCGTCTTCATCCCAACAGCTTGTTCCTCATTAATTTCTCTTATCCACACATAACTATGAGCAGTCATACGACAGAAAACATGAAATTTGTCCTTCCCTTTTCCATTCAGCTGACCATACATTCCTCTCAGATACTTCACATTCTTATACTCAATATCCCAGACATCAGAAAAGTGACCAGACACAATCTCCTTAACTTTCACATGCAATACTTCCAACTCTTTATCTATGCTTCTGATTTTGCTAAGATCAACATAAACTCTATTTGCTTGCAACCATTCGAAAATATCATCAAAAGATCTAAATTTCATACCATTAATCTTTATCGGAGGAGTATCGGGCCCGGACACCTTCCCATATGGACCCCTGTTCTCGGCTCCGTGATTTTCTTCGCCGATATTGCCGCCAGATTCCATCCTCTCTGTGTTTTCTACACCATTGTCTGACGCCTGTGCTTCAAAACTAGGAGTGCTTGTGGTTTCCATTCTTTCTTTGATAACAGTAGAGTTTTGTGAGAGCAACAGAAAAATTTTGGCAAGGTTTTCGGAGAACAAGAGTTTGGGCCGAGAAGGATAGAATTCAAAAGGGGTTTTAGAGTTTGAATCAACTTTCAACTTTTCATAAACTTGCCTCTTTTCCCGCGAAGAGCCTTTTTAGATTTCCCAAAAATTGTAATGATATCCTTTCCTCTTCTTGTCCCATCAACGAGTTATTCCTGTTTTAACTTCCAACACTCCTTACTTAACTGCTCCTATTTTGGTAAGTCTTTACTTTCTTCCAGAATTTTTTTTTTCTAATTTTTGACGTAAATAACAGAAACAAAAATTATTTACACGAAAAAACTAACCAAAGGTAAAAATTACCTCAGATTTGACAAACACCTAAGTGTTGTCGAAGGCTCTCGAAAGTGGTAGCATCAAGTGGCTTTGTAAATATATCAGCAAACTGCTCGTGTGTTGGAACATAGACCACTTCCACTTCTTTTCTTTCCACCAAATCTCGAATAAAATGATGCCTTATGTCAATATGTTTGGTTCTTGAGTGTTGAACTGGATTCTTTGAAATATCAATGGCACTTGTATTGTCACATAAAATCTTCAAAGGTTCTTGATGAATTCCACAATCCTTCAACATTTGTTTCATCCATAGCAGTTGTGCACAATAGCTCCCTGCTGCAAGATACTCTGCTTCCGCAGTAGATAGAGAGATTGAATTCTGTTTCTTGCTATACCAAGACACCAAATTTGTTCCAATAAAGAAACATCCACCTGTAGTAATTTTTCGATCATCAGCATTACCAGCCCAATCAGAATCACTGTACCCAATCAACTCTGAATCTTGATTCTTAGAATACCAGACACCATAATCTGAAGTTCCACTTACATATCGAATAACCCTTTTCACTGCAGTAAGATGAGATTCCTTAGGATCAGCTTGAAACCTCGCACATATTCCAACACTGAAACATATATCTAGTCTGCTTGCGGTTAAATACAATAAGCTTCCAATCATACCTCTATATAACTTCTGATCGACTGAAAATCCTTTTTCATCTTTCACTAGTTTATCAGAAACTCCCATAGGAGTTCGAACTGCACGAGCACTACTGAGTCTGAATTTCGTAATCAAGTTCAAGGCATACTTACTTTGATTGATGAATAGACCATTCCGTCCTTGTTTGACTTGTAATCCCAGAAAGTAGGTCAATTCTCCAACCATGCTCATTTCAAATTCAGATTGCATTGTGGTGACAAACTCTTGTACCATAGATGGTGAAGTGGAGCCAAATACTATGTCATCAACATATATTTGAGCAATTAGAAACTTTGAGGACTTGTCAAGCACAAATAAAGTGCGATCTACTCCCCCTCGACGATAACCTTTCTGAAGTAGAAAGGTAGTAAGTCGTTCATACCATGCTCGAGGTGCCTGCTTTAATCCGTATAAGGCCTTCTTGAGACGATATAATCTTCAAAACCTTTAGGTTGTTCCACATAAACTTCCTCATTCACCACTCTATTTAAAAACGCACTCTTAACATCCATTTGATACAAAGTAAAGTTCAAAGAGCAGGCAATAGCTAGTAGAATACGGATAGATTCTAACCTGGCAATAGGTGCAAAGGTTTCATCAAAATCAACACCTTCCACTTGAGTATATCCTTGAGCAACAAGTCTGGCTTTATTTCTGGTGACTAGGCCATCTGCATCGGACTTGTTCTTGAAGATCCATTTTGTACCAATGACATTAATGCCTTTGGGGCGGGGAGTGAGATACCAAACATCATTCCTGGTAAACTGGCCGAGTTCATCTTGCATTGTAGCAATCCAGTATTCATCAAGTAAGGCTTCTTTATAGTTCTTGGGCTCAATCAGAGAAACAAAACAGTGTAGACCAGCCTGTCGTCGATAATCAACTCGAGGCACTGAACGAGTACTTCTCATGGTGAAGCCAGATTGATCGAGTGTTGGAACATGGTCGTCAATAGGAGGTGACTGTGTTGGAACATGGTCGTGTGTTGGAACATGGCCATCTTCAGTAGAGTTAGAGGTCTGGTGATCATTTGGTTCAGTAGAATCTGCTGAAGACTTTGCTTTGTCTGAACATTGAGACTGTGTTGGAACATGAGTGTTGGCAGATTCTTCCTCTACAACTTCTGGAGCTTGTTCCTTTTCTGAATCATCCACAATAACATTTATGGATTCCATGAGAGTGTTGGTTCGATGATTAAAAACTCTGTAGGCACGGCTGTTGATGGAATACCCGAGAAATATTCCTGGATCACTTCGATTATCGAATTTTGCCAACTGTTCTTTATCTCTGAGAATATAGCATGTACTTCCGAACACATGAAAATACGAGACGTTTGGTTTCCTGCCCTTCCAGATCTCATAGGCTGTCTTGTCAGTGAATGGTCGAAGATACACTCGGTTGATTGTATAGCACGCGGTATTGATTGCCTCTGCCCACCATTTCTTATGAACATCCTTTTCTGCCAACATAACTCGAGCCATCTCTTGTAGAGTTCTGTTCTTTCTTTCAACAATGCCATTATGTTAAGGAGTGATAGGAGCCGAAAAATCATGTTGGATTCCTAGCTCATTGCAGAAGGAACTGAATTGTTCATTTTCAAACTCTCAGCCATGATCACTTCGAATTCGGATTATCTTTCCTACAGGGCTTCCCTTTTCAGTTTGTAACTTTACTACAAGGCTTCGAAATACCTCAATCGTATCAGATTTTTCTTTCAAGAAGGCTACCCAAGTAAATCTGGAGAAGTCATCAACACACACAAAAATATATTTCTTTCCTCCTATGCTAGGTGTATTAACTGGCCCCATTAAGTCCATATGTAGCAATTCCAGATTTCTAGAAGTAGTAATAAACTGAACTGAAGAATGAGGAGAACGAGTTTGTTCACCTTGCTGACATGGTCCGCACATAATTTCATCCTTGATAGTCAAGATTGGCATTCCTCGTACAACTTTTATATTAGCAATTTTCACCAGTGTTTTATAGTTGATGTGTCCAAGCTTCCTGTGCCAGAGAATTCCTTCATCCTGCTTTGAAAGCATGCATCGAACTTCTTGTTCCAACAAGTAACAATTGTCTGAAGATCGTATTCCAGAAAGAACCTTGTTTTCACCATGCTTCACTACACACTTGTTCTTCTGAAATTCCACTATCATGTTGTCGTCACACAGCTGGCTTATACTAAGCAAGTTTGCTTTTAGATCTTCAACAAATAGTACACTTGTGAGTACTGGAAACCCTTCAATCTTTAATTCGCCTTTGCCAATTACTCTGCTTTTTTTTCCATCACCAAAAGTTACATATCCGCCATCATATGGAGTAATGTTTGTAAGGTATTTTGGAGTCCCAGTCATGTGGCGAGAACAACCACTGTCAAAGTACCAAGAATCACTGGAATAGGCTGATAAAGAAGTGTGTGCCACCAGACACTTACTGGACCTTTTAATAACCCATACCTTCCTGATTTTTGTATGAGTATCGACTGTGTTGGAACACAGTTGTCTTCCAGTCATTTGATCTCTGATCAGTTTTTTACACTGATGTTCAGCATGACCTTGGTATGTACAGTATCCGCAGATTAGAGGCTTTCTTTGATACGGCTTTCCATACTTCCGTTTTACTTCTCGAATCCTAGCTTTGAGAGTAACTGGTTTTTCGAGGACTTCAGTCTTTATTTCTTCCCTGTATCCAATCCCGTGTGATGTGTGATATTTAGTTGTTCATTTTTGAAGGAATTTAGTGCTCTTTTATGTGATTTTTGGTACTTAATTGATTTATTTTGTTGATAGATCACTATTTTTGGAGCAACGCGGTATTGGAGCGGAAGAGCTATTTTTGGAGCACTATAATGCTGTTCCAGCTATCCTTAGTCGGAATCCTTCATGTGGCAGAATTGTGCTTCGTTTAACGATCACTAAGTTGCTTCGTGAAGTCGACCCGATTAAGGTGAAGCTAATGAAAGGGGGATTGTTATACTCTTTTTTCCCGAAAGGGTTTTTAATGAGGTAACGATCCCGATCCCTCGTTAGGGAGTTTACGGAGTTGCAGTTCAGAAGGAAATCAGTCCAGAAAATGCAGCACTGTGATTGGGCCGTTATGAAGCAATGAAGCCCAAGACTTGGATTAATTATTTATTCCAAGTTAGAATTTAATTGTAATTAGGCTGAAATTAAGTGGAAGAATATTTTTTTTTGGATAAGAATTCTAATTTTCCAAAATTAGTTAGGATTCGGGTTTTAATTTTAGTATAAGTATAATCGTGAGAGGAGGAAAAAAAGAAAAAGAAATGCTGGAATTGGTTTGTTTTTGTTTTGGACGAAAAAGAGGGAGATGATTATTCATAGGATTTTGTTTTCCTGGGCGAGAGAAACAAAAAGCAAGAAAAGATAGGAGAAGACAGGTGACGGAACAGGAGAGGAGGAGCAGGGCTTGGTTTGATTAATTATTCAACGAAAACTTCACATTGGTGATTTACATGATTTCTTTGTTTTCGTTAGTTAATTAATTTATTATTTTGATTATGAATTATTATTATATTATATATTTGTTTAGTATAATTAATATGAGTAGCTAATTTATACATCGGCATGGAATAACAAGCATTAGTTTATGAATCGTGAGGCCTAATTGTTTTATAATTGATTCTTATGTGTTCTTGATTGTTCTTGGTTAAATTTATTTCTGATGTGTTTAAGCCTGATCAACTTGAATATTATTGGGATAGTGCTATCTAATTCTACCAATACGTAATCGTTGGAAAGGGTTAGTAAGTAGCGAGTTCTTGTGAAAAACAGCTAACTAGCTAAGACTGTAATAGCAAGATGGGGAACAATTAAGTATGCGTTACTACTTGCGAATACTTGGGTAATTGCTATATCAGGTTCTTTTCATTCTTAATGCTATCGAGGTGTGTATCTGGTTCAGCGAATACTTTCCGGAGGCATCTTGGTAAGAGAAACAATTAATTAATTATTATTGGTTAATTGTCGATAAAGTACGAAAGAATTGGGGAGGTTAAGCGTACTTACTTTCCTATAACTGATAGATGCATATGAATTGATTTATCTTTGTGCCTATGATCGATGTTTAACTAATGTGAGTTATTCCAAGCCGATTACCTTATTCATATATTTTATAGACATTTATATCTGTTAATTGCATTATTATTTTATATTAGTTAGTTGCATTATTAGTTGTTAGATAAATCTGAAAATTAAGGTGTGGTGGCTACACCAAAAGTGTTCTATATTAGTAGGTATTTTATTATAGATTTTGCTCCGTTCCTCGTGGGATCGACTCTGCTTACTACTGTGCTAATCTCATCTATAGAGTTCGCAGATTATTTTGGTGAGTGAAACGACGTTCACCACCGTGTCTATCACCAACGGTTCTTCCCATATCCAGAATGTCATCAAGATTTGCTTTCCCGGAATTTAATTTAGAGATAGTTGCTTCAGACATCTCGGCTCTCTTGACTGCTGCTATCAATTTCTGACTCAGTTCTTCATTTTGCTTTTCGAGTTCTGTAACAGTGGATCGTAGTTCCTTTTCACTTTCAATTAGCTTTCCTTTTTCTTCATTCAATTCTTTGTTCTTGTCAGCTACTTGAATCCACATAGCATACATTTGTTCGTATGTGCTATAAATCTCTTCATCACTAACAGATAGATCATCTTCATCACTACGAGCATCGTCTAGATTCTTGTTGGAACATACAGCCTTACCTTTGTTCAGTGTGTTGGAACACTGACCTTCTGATGTATCATGTACCTTTGCTCCAAAAGCTACGTAATTACTCGTAAGTTCTTCTTCATCCTTTTCATTATCTTCATCATCACTCCAAAGAGGTGACATATGATCTTCCTTGTTTCTTGCGGGTGTTAGCACATTCAGCCTGAATATGACCAAATCCTTCACATTCTCTGCATTGAATTCGTCCAGCCTGTTTTGGTTCGTTGTTCTGATTCCTCCCGAACTGCATATTTCCTTGTTCAAATCTCATTCCGCGATTATTGTTCGAATCTAGTGGCTTTTGTCTGTTTCCACCAAACCTCTCCTGAGATTTCTTGTTAACCACCTTCTTCAGCATCTTTGAGAAATTCTTTGTAATAAGTGCCAGTTTTTCAAACACATCATCGCTATCAGACTCATGACTTGCCTTGATCGGAGAAACTTTGAACGCTAAATCCTTGGAGATTCTTTTCGTAGATTGCTGGAATGTCATCTCATAAGTTTGTAACGAACCCATCAGTTCATCTAGGCTCATGGTGGCTACGTCTCTTGCTTCCTCTATTGCTGCTACTTTCATTGCAAATCTTTCGGGAAGAGATCGCAATGTATTTTTCACTAGCTTAGTTTCCTTGTAAACCTTTCCCAGTTGATAAGCCATGTTGGATATATCTCTGAGCTTTCCATTGAATGTAGCAATGGTGTCATCCTCCTCCATTTTTAGTTCTTCAAACTTGGTAGCCAGCATCTGTAATTTAGATTCCCGCACCCGACTGGTTCCTTCATGAACAGTTTGTAAAATATCCCATGCTTTCTTTGCCTGGTGACATGTAGATATAAGCTTGAACTGATTTTCATCAACAGCAGTGAAGATTGCATTCAGGGCCTTCGAATTTGCCAGTGATTCTTTAAGATCATCTGGAGTCCACTTAGCTTTGTCTTTGGGTTTTTGACTTGACTCCCCTTCCACAGCCTTAGAACTTGTGTCAGCATCTTCTGTAGGATGATTCCATTCATTCTCAACATAAAACCACGCCAGTTCATCTAGTGAATTGATAAAGACCCTCATATGTGCCTTCCAATAGTTGTAGTTATTTCCTTCCAACAGTGGTGGTCGAGAGACTGAAGCTCCTTCTCTTGTCGTCATGGTAAAACCGGATCTCAGTTTCCTTGAAACAACCAAGGGAACAATAAGTGACTCGCTCTGATACCAATTGAAATTTGGTTTTACCACTTTTTCTAGTACTTACTAGTATGTTCCAACATGCTTAGTTTAATCAAGTGTAAAATAACGTAAAACGTAAAAGACACACAACTTGGTTACGCAGTTCGGTGTAAACCACCTACATCTGCGGGGCCTGGCCCAGTTCAGAATGAATCCACTAATTAGAAAGATACAGTACAGAGTACAGTTTACAAAATACTTATCTTTACTAACTATGACGTGTGGACTCTGCTAGCTCCCCTAGCTACCGATCCGCCTTGATCAGACTCCCTCTGACCTCGAACTCTGTCGACGTAGGATCTCCTCCTCCTATAGGAATTAAGGTGTACGATTATGAACTTAGTACAGCAGGACAGTGTTGGAACACAGTATATTGGCTCTCGTAAGTTTCGTAAGATCTCAAAATCTGAGTGCAGATTTTGTTCTGTAAAATCGTGTGTTATGCAGCCGTGTTTGTCCCATATTTATATCCACGAATCAGATCTGAATATTCTTGATTATCTCCATAATATTCTTATTCCAAATCTGATTGTTGAAGCATATCCAAATCCCATAAATAAAGGGATTTACCTTATCTCAAACTATCCCATATATTCGAATAAATCTTCTCCATATAAGTAGGGATTTTCCATAAAACCAATTATGCTTCACACGCCTAATATATAGCCAAATATACAATTACCATAAATTCCAAAATACTTCAATATTTCGGCTTGAATTCCGTTAAAACCTTTGGCGTAAAACCTGCTCCAGTTCTGCTCCAGTACCATATTCCAACATGGTCTGTATATCAGTTTACAAATACTTAACACAAAATTGCCAATTAAATAATTCCTTGACTTTACACATAGGCCCTTAGTGACACAAATCTCTTCCGTCGAAAGATGGAACCCTCTTTCGCTGGGCCGGTTGCCTTTTCAAATTTTAGTATGATAGAAAACAAAGATCAAGAGATCTAATGCTCAAATTCCATGAAAAAATTGTGTATCATCAATGATTCTTATATCAAAGTATCATATATCATCACTGAGTTTATCTAGTTATCTTCACGAGGATTTTTACTGTTGCGCTTCTTAATCGCCGAAAAATGCTGATGGATTATAATCTCATTGTTCGTACCATACCAGACTGACTATAACATAATTTAGCGAGGGCCACAATATATATGAAAAAGCAGAAATTTTCAAAACCTTGCATATTATTCTTTTAGTATAAGGAAGTACAGCTCAAACAGAAGTAGTGAAATACGAAGACCAGCCTAAATAAAATTAAGAAGCATGAATTAAGATTGGAATAACCAATACATAATTTGTTGTCATGTTTTTGAAGAGATTGATGATCAGGCATGATGAGGATGAGTAGGTCGAGCATTGACAGTGATGACAAGTTTCATTCCACGCGAACAGTGATTAAGAACTCCACAAGTGTACCATTTGGTGCCAGGGCTTGAAAGTGTAATCACATCTCTTCCTGAGTTCAAAGGTGACAATCCAAACGGCTTTACGCACTCCTTGAAGTCACGTCCATTTCCCAACCTCAACACATTGTGACGTGCTCTGTGGTAAACAAATACTGCAACAAAAGAAAATTATTGATTACTTTTGGATGATATTTTGATCGTAAAACACCGGACATTAACGCTTGATGCAGAACATATGCATAAATTTGAGTAGAAGAAGTATGTAAAGAAATAGTCAGTGTAACAAGTAGCTAGAAAGGAGTATATATGTGTACTTAGTCTATCTCCAACGTAAAATTGCTTGCCCTTAGCCCAAGCTTGGTAGTCGAAATGGAGCCCCCAACCATGTCCATCACCGACATAATGATCTTTTGCTAAAACAGCCGGGAATGTGATGGCGGCAAGAAGAACGATTGCAGCGATCTCTCGAAATGAAGCCATTAATTTGATTATTAACTGTAAGATTGATGAATATATATGAATGTAGGTTAGAAATATGTGTTTGTAAGAGATTAGTTGTACTCTGAGCTATAGAAGACGATCCTATTTATAGAACATGAATGGTGTGTGAAGGTAGCTAGGAAAGAGCTAAACCGGCCGGCTACAATTGCATAAAACTAATGTCGTGGAAACATTCAAACATCACCACACTGCAATAACACTATTGGCACTGCTGCTGCATGCTGTGTCAACTTTATTATTATTAATTTTTTTTTGAAAGAAGACTAGATCCATCGGTTTATATTTTGAAATGGGCTTCCAATGATCAAATAGCCCCATGAAATCAGTTTTCATTGATCTAAGGTATCCAGTCTCATGTGCAAATCAGGACAAACTGGAGATAGCGGCCGGTTTTATATTAATCATCTCAATCCACTATGTTGATGCATGTTGCATGGATATAACTATTAATTAAGAATGTTTCAACACTACTTTTACCATTTAAACTTAGGATTTGGTACTTTTAAGTACAACCTCCTCCGTCCCACGCGAATCTGTAAACTTTTTTGTCAACTTTCTCGTGACACATTTGACCATAAATTTCAGCTAGTATATAGGCACCAATATCATCATGTGAAATATTGTTAGATTCCATGCATCATGTAATTTCTAAATATTAAATTTTAATACACTAGTAGTATACGTAATCAAAGTTTTTGATGGTCAAACATGGCCGGAGAACATTGATCAAAAAGTGCGCACATTCAGGTGGGACGGAGGGAGTGCTATTATTCTATTTTAAACGATCGACCAAAAGATTAAATAAGTAGAATCTATATACATCCTACCTGGAATCCACTTAGACTATCCCTTTCTTTATTCTATTATGAAGCTTACCTTATTATTAGAGAAAGGGGGAATGGAAACCGGGATCAAGCGGAGACATAAAAAAATGAATATGAATAAAAGGCCGGTGAGTTGATTTTCACATGAATTCTGGTGAAAAAATGGGTGACTCCACTTCTCAGCTAGAGTTGGGGGTTTATTATAATTAGTGCACTTAGAAATTTTCAATCTAAAATTATCTATTTCTTTTATCCACTCTCAAACTCTCTACTCTCCAGTTTTGACTTGATCGCCGTAATTACTCCCTTTGCCACCCGTCTGTTAAATATGCCCTCGTGGTGTATGATCTTGATAAATTTCTCCTCGGGTGATTGACCTCTAAAGAGACCATACAGCCTGATTCTGATGCCGCCAAGTCATCTTCACCATTAGGCCCTAACCTGGCCTTTGCTGATTGGAGAAAGAAGGTTCGCTTGGTCTTGTATTGGATTCAATTTACCATCACTATGTCCCTTCACTACCAGAAACATGACCTCTAACCTAGATTTTTCAGGGGCTTTTACCTCGATTCTCATGCCCTGAAAATTCAAGGTAAATACCACAACAATAAAAAGGTATACTTTTTATTTTAATTCATATAACTAAGGTAAAAGGTTACTCTTTAACCTCATTTTAAAAAATAATTTGGGTAAACATAATATAAACGATACCATCCTAAAATGTAACCGATGTCGATGGTTGCAATGGTCGAACTCTATGACGTTGTGTAACCGACATCGACAAAACCGACACCAAGCTGAGCTTGGCTGATGTCGAATCCTTAAGGAAATGACGTTAGCCACATTTGAGCAACGTCGTCTAACCCTCGACAATGTAGAGTAATATCGAAAGCATCCTCAACACTGTTTTATTGTAAAACCTAACCGAAATGCAGCCAAAGTGTGATCGTCGTAGGCTCTTTCGTGTTTCATTGTAGCAAAACCAAAGTTGGATATATTTCGGTTGTTTATGTGTCAACATGTTTAATTTACAAATGTAGCAACTAAATACCTAATTTAACAATATTTGTTGAACACGAGCACTTATACAACAAAATTTGGTCGACTCCTAATAACTAACACAAACACAAAACCCACTTAAATTATGATAATCTATACGAACTCTAAACCCTAATTCTATTTCAAATTCAATAACAAAACAATAAAAATTGCCGTCGCACCATAACTTCTTCACTTCTGCCTAACATAAAGCATAAAAATAACGCGAATGGGTCGTTAAAAAATAAAGAATAAATCACAAAACCAAAACAGTGATGCTACTTGAAAGGTTGCGGCCGATGCCGGTTACATGTCGCTGACAAGAATTGGCTCATCTGGTAGCTCACTGAACCATCGTCAATACTAAACAACTCGGTTTTGTTTGTCATGGTGGGATTAAAACGGGCAAACATGACAATGGAAGGAAGATCTAAAGGATTTCACTGTCGGTTTTGAGGTAGAAAGGGTCGTGGTAGGCGGTTTACAGTCGAACAACAACGAGGAAGGTGAACGAAGTTTAGGGAAGGTGAACAATGGTAGACGGAGGTGATTGGGTGTGAGAAGAGAGCTTGAGCGATGGGTTGAGCATTGAATTTGAGGTATTGGTATAAGGGTTGGGACAAATGGTAGTGGTAGGAAATTATTTGTGTTTAAAATTCTTTTTTGAAGATTATTTTAGGGTTGAGATTTAATGTCTTCAACAGAAAGCAATGGTTCATATTTAGGTGCCATGTGTCAAATTTTAATTGAAACTTTACCGTGATATGAGTAGATGAAATGAATTAATCCTGTAGATTGGATTTTTATCTCCAATGTTTTCGTCGTAACGATAATTTCAGTATGACGTGTCGATATAAAAAACTTTTAAAACACATTAATATTTGTAAAATAGTGATCATTTTGATTTATTGACATGTTTTATTATTGCAAGTGAGAATTTTAATTTAATATTTATTTTATTCTAAATTTAATAATTCCATAAATAATTACTTTTTAAAATAATGTACTCGAAAATCGTCTTTTAAAAGTGAGTCTCCGCGTTCAAACAGCAAACAAAAACATTGTTATCTATTTTCTTACGTTGAAAAAACAATATTTTCTTGGAACATTTTAGAATTTGACACTATGTAGAGTACATATAAATTAGAATTATTTTGATCAAATTTTAAATTCAAAGTTAATTCTCGGTATTATAAATATTTTTAAAAAATAGAAATCTCTCAAAATATTAAATTGGTATAAATTTGTGTTTATTGAAATATAAAACTTGAAATGTTATGTGAAGAGCCTGCTTTCTTTTTTGGGAAATATGCAAGTACAACTCTATATAATTGAGAAAGTGCAAATATAACCCTGAGATTATTTTTAGTGAAAACATGGCCCTACCTATATTATATAAGTGCAAATATAACCTAAAGCCTAAATTCCGGCATAGACTGGTCATTTTCGCCCATTGATGAACCAAAAATTACTAAAATGCCCTTTCAGCCTAATATAAAGATTTGAAAGAAAAAAATGCCCCTTAATCCACCACTATAGTGCCACCACCGCCACTGCTCCACCATCTTCACCGTGTCGCTGCCGGCTCTTTCCACCACTGCCACTGCTCCGGCTCCACTATCAACCAACCCTAGCCTCATCTCCTCCTAAACTCTACCAACCACCACCACCAACAGGAGAAAGAGATAGAAAGAAAGAAAGCTCACAGTGACAGAGCAGGAGAAGCAGCAGCAGCAGCAGCAAAGAAGCAGAGAAAGATTAAAAAAATGTGTCCGAGTTTGTAGGATGACAGCGTGGCAGACCTGTAATTTCACCCCTGTTAATGCCCCCTTCTCTCCTCCATGTTCACACTCCTTTTTCTCCCTGACCTAAATCCATCTTGTTCTTCCTCGCTCGCAATCACGACACTTGTGATATGGATTGTCACCCACAATTGATGCCTCAGAGATGAAGACTCAAACTCAGGAAATGGTTGGCTTATTCTCACTAGGCATCGATGAAGGTAGAGGTCGAGGGGGAGGAATGAGAGGAGTCGCCGCAAGCACCACCAATCAAACCAGCAGCGAGATTAACCATTCCACACAAGAGTTTCGTGCTTGTAAATGGAGAATGTAAATGGAGTAACCATTCTATACAAGAGCTTCGAGCTTGTAAATGGAGAATGTAAATGGATTAATCTCCGTACAAGATCAACTTTCCATAAATTTCCATCCAAACCCATCAGAAGCATACTGTAGGTGCTTCGAATTAACCAGCAGCGGAGAATGTAAATGGAGTTCCTTAGCTCCCCTTTGGAAGAGAACGGGAAAATGGAGTTCCTCAGCTCCTCCCCATACAAAATAGAACGACGGATGATTTGGGAAAGACAGAAGATGGCTAGAGAGGTGTTAGGAAAGAGAATGGCCGGGCTAATGATTATTATGGTTAGGGTGTTTTGGGTTAAAATAGTAAATCCACTTTTTTTGTTTTTATTTTTTTAGAACGGTAGAATTCACTTTTCACTTGTTTTGGATCTCAAACTGCCGGAAAGGGTTATATTTGCACATAAACTAATTATCTAGGGTTATATTTGCACTTTCAATTATCACTGGGTTATATGTGAACTTTTGGGAATTATGTAGGGTTATATATTCCTTTCGCTCTGTTTTTCGTAAAAAAATACAAGCATTAAATGAGTTTGTAAAGTGAAGGTCTCACTTTCACCTTCCGATTACAAAAGGCCTAATTTAAACTCTCAATACACTTGTTGTCCACTTCAGATTGACTCTTAAAATTGACCATTGCATTGGAGATTGAATTTAGCTTGTGAGTCTATGACGTGGATACTGATGTTTTCCAAAATTGACTCTTGGGTTGGAGATGCTCTAAGCCTTGGCGTTGATGGCCTTTGTGGAGAACCCTTGATTAAAGGCACTCAATCAAAGAGGATTCATGAAGAACCACCTTTAATAAGGACTAAAGGTAGGTTCCGAGTTCGAAACTCACTCCCAAGTCACCCCCAAAATTTTAAAGGCACTTTTTGATTTATTATAGATGGTTCTTGAAAAACACCTTTTATTTGACATCAATTAAATATGGTTCTATTGAAGAACGACCTTTAATTGGATATATTTGTTGGACTTTTGGGACCAACTATATAAATCCACTAGGGTTCTTCCCCCCATAGTTATTTTCCTAACACAGTATTCATATTCCGCAGCTTAGTTTTCATTCCCACAACTCATAAACCTATCTGCGCTTTCTCCCCTTCACGTTCTACCCCTGAACCGTCCAACCTCCACCGCTGCCATCATCACACCGCCGCCCACCATCACGCCAGCCCAACCCTTCGCCGCACCCTCACCTCCGCTCTCTCAGCTTAACCTCAGCTGACAGGATACCCGTTGCTTGCTCGACTCCGCTTCCACCGCTGAACAAGGATACACCCACTACTTGACTCCGACTCCTCCGTCGCTCGACTCCAACTCCTAATCTGGCTCTGATTGTGACTCCGCTCGACTCTGCATCCAAGAATAATAAGGAACCGCTTCCTCCACTCGACTCTGACTCCTCCGCAACTCGACTCTGACTCGCACCGGCAGGACTCTGCCTCCACTTGCTTGACTCCGACACCGCCTCTGCCACCGCCGTTGTAGACTTTGCCACTGGGTCTCCTCCTCCACTAAACACTGCCATTGGATGTTCGTCTAGAGTTCCCATATTTGTTGTTCTTCTTTTTCTTCTTTGTCGTAACCGATTGATGTTGTTTCTCTATTGCTGGGTCACGTTGGCCGCTGCTGAAGCCCAACAAATATGGCTGGCTTTGCTTCATGACCTGAAACGATTGGTTTTCGGCAGCCTTTGTTTGGGACCCCAGAAAGAGGTTTAGAATTGGGAACCTATTTCTGACCCCGATAGAAAGTAGTTTTCGAACTGCCTTTGATCAATTCGATCAAAGTCAGGACGAGATTAGGCGCTTGAAAAGTGTCTTCTATGGTCAAATAAAACCGCCTTTCATAGGCCTATCTACACTAGTTTGAGTTGAATTAAAATTCTAGTTATTAGAGAAATCCAATTAAATGTTGATCATTGATTAATTAAAGTGATACATAGTTATTAGTGTTTAAATATAGAAGGTCAATGTTAGGTTGACCGTTGATTACTTAAAATAAAATCATTGTTTACTTAAAACAAAATCCTAGGTATTATTGTTTTTATATATATAATATAGGGCCGATTATGTGGTGACTATTGATTACTTTAAATCAAACAATAGTTATTAGTGTTTCTATATATATATATATTTATATTTATATGCACACACTCTAACTTAGTCCGGGATAAAATGACACATTTACTTTTAACTCACTCTTCTATTCCAGTTGATGTGGCAAGGAGTAAGTGTGAAAAAGTAAAGATATTTTGGAAAAGCCATAGACCTAGTGTGGAAGCGATTGAAATTAAAGAGAAAATTTTAGAAATTTTAAACATATTCTTTACCATTTCAGGTAGTTTTCAAATTGTATCATTTTTATTGGGACGGGGAAAAAAATAAATTGTGCCCATTTTATCTTGGATGGGGGAGTAGAATATAGGAACGATTAAGGGTTGAACGTTGATTTGTTAAAATCACACCATCGTTCTTTTTTTAAGAGCTTTTCTGTATATTAATTTAATCAAACCAAAAAGTACATGTTTAGGCTTTCTCTCGGATCCCTTTACAATTTCTTTTTTTCAAAAACGAAATTTCAACAAACGAAACTTTTACATAACCCTATATAACCCTAATTCCTTCAAAACATTGATTTTCCTCAATCGGCTCCTTCCAGTTTTTCCTTTACCTTCATTTGCATTATGTTCTTATTTGTTCAGCTATTGTTCCATCCTTAAATACTTCCTTGCTAAAAATCCTCTTGTTCCTCGCATTCCATACACTGTACATCACAAAAATCATGAGCATCAGTTTCCATTCCTTCTTTCTTCCTACCTTCAACAGCATTTGTTTCTTTATCTTTCTCATATGTGTCGAGTTTTCCAGGTTTAGTAACTCCAAGATCTCTTTGATATCTTCATAGTCTGCGAAGAGATGTTATGCTGTTCCAAAATTTTTATAGCTTAAACTCCGGCTTTGCATAAAATTTTTACTATATATACACACCCTAGTTGTTACTGTTTATATATATAGAATGTCAATTTTTGGTTAACCGTAGATATGTTAAAGTTTAACCCTAGTTATTAATTTATATATATATTTATATATAATATTACACGGCTGAGGGAGAGTTGACTTTGATTTGTTAAAGTCAAACCTACTTATTAGTGTTTATATATATATTACGCCTAATTAAGGGTAAAATATTGAGTATTTTTAAATAAAACCCCAGTTATTAGTGTTTATTATATATGTGTGTGTGTCTTAGGTCCATTAAGGGTTGAATGTTGATTGTTAAAGTCAAACTCTATTTAGTTGTTTATATAATGTATATATATTGGTCCGATTAAAGGTTGGCCATTGAGTTGTTAAAGTCAAACCTTATTTTTGGTTTTAATATAATTAGAGAACCAATATCGTTCACCCATCACTTAGGTTTTGGTTTGCAAACAGCCGATGTCGGTTACATCTCAAATGGAAGTCGACTAATTATATGAACATATCACCAATATTCCTTGTCGTGTTCCAGTCTGGTGATTATTAAGTAGAGGGTCGGTCTCGATTATTAGTATTAGAATAAAGCTGATCAGAGTCATTTCACTTCGAAGCCAGATGATGACATGAACACGGAGTCAATATGAAGATGACATGGGTCCATAAAATATGACCTATGACTTTAAGGCTACAAAATAACGCCATACAAATGCAATATATAAATTCAAAATCCCAATTTTCAATTCAGAAAACCTAATGAACCCTAATCGAGATAAAGGCAATTTTGCATTGATCAACGCCATCACCTTGCAACCCCGATTTCGCATCCAATCAATGACACCACCTATAGGCCAGCCATTTCAATGTGAATCTTTGCCGCTCTGCAACCGCAATATCGTCCCTGACCTTCGTTCTACCGTCGTATAGTCCCCGCTGCCGTGCCGCCCTCTTCGGACGTTTCAAAGAGAAAATCTCCCGTTCACCAAACCTAGCCGATAGAGGGCTGACTTCAGCTCCTTCGATGGAATAGAAAACATCCTGCCCTGTTTAAACATCAGTGTCAAGCAAAACACCAATATAAAAGGGACAAAATAGAAAACAAACTGAGGACATTTCCCCAAGATAAACTTTGGGGGCTAGAAGGAAGCACCTTATGTATTTTTCAGCATAAGGGTCGGCCTTGATTTCATAGGCTCCTAGTGACACAAATCTCTTCCGTCGAAAGATGGAACCCTCTTTCGCTGGGCCGGTTGCCTTTTTGAATTTTAGTATGATAGAAAACAAAGATCAAGAGATCTAATGCTCAAATTCCATGAAAAAATTGTGTATCATCACTGATTCTTATATCAAAGAATCATATATCATCACTGAGTTTCTTTAGTTATCTTCACGAGAATTTTTAATGTTGCGCTTCTTAATCGCCGAAAAATGCTGATGGATTATAATCTCATTGTTCGTACCATACCAGACTGACTATAACATAATTTAGCGAGGGCCACAATATATATGAAAAAACAGAAATTTTCAAAACCTTGCATATTATTCTTTTAGTATAAGGAAGTACAGCTCAAACAGAAGTAGTGAAATACGAAGACCAGCCTAAATAAAATTAAGAAGCATGAATTAAGATTGGAATAACCAATACATAATTTGTTGTCATGTTTTTGAAGAGATTGATGATTAGGCATGATGAGGATGAGTAGGTCGAGCATTTCCAGTGATGACAAGTTTCATTCCACGCGAACAGTGATTAAGAACTCCACAAGTGTACCATTTGGTGCCAGAGCTTGAAAGTGTAATCACATCTCTGCCTGAGTTCAAAGGTGACAATCCAAATGGCTTTACGCACTCCTTGAAGTCACGTCCATTTCCTAACCTCAACACATTGTGACGTGCTCTGTGGTAAACAAATACTGCAACAAAAGAAATCACCGACATAATGATCTTTTGCTAAAACAGCCGGGAATGCGATGGCGGCAAGAAGAACGATTGCAGCGATCACTCGAAATGAAGCCATTAATTTGATTATTAAGTGTAAGATTGATGAATATATATGAATGTAGGGTAGAAATATGTGTTTGTAAGAGATTAGTTGTACTTTGAGCTCATAGAAGACGATCCTATTTATAGAACATGAATGGTGTGTGAAGGTAGCTAGGAAAGAGCTAAACCGGCCGGCTACAATTGCATAAAACTAATGTCGTGGAAACATTCAAACATCACCACACTGCAATAACACTATTGGCACTGCTGCTGCATGCTGTGTCAACTTTATTGTTGTGCGGAATGGAGAAAGAATAGAAAGTATGAACGAAAATAACAAGACACAAGATTTACGTGGTTCACCAATTTGGCTACATCCACGGGAGACGGATTCACTATAATAGGTAGCAGGTTACAGATGCCAAGAAATTGGCCAGATTTCTACCTATCTAAGTGCAGAACAGAATTAATTTTTATAGAGAGAAGAGAGACACTTTATATATTGTCTCCACTAAACCCTAACAAACTGGGTTTGGAACAAAACACAATTCGTTCCAAATCAACATCAGTCCAAATTAGAATTGGAATTATATTCTTATCATAATTGTAGATGTAGTTGTATTCCAGGCCAGGGTCGCAGAAGCGGCTATTACAGTATTCAAGGCATACCAACAAATCTCCACCTTGACTTGAATCCTCAAAGTAGAAAACTCCAGATGCACCATTACAGTGCCAGATGAGTAGACTTCGCCCTCCACTCCCAGGACTGCCCATAGAGCACCTAATCAGCTATGATGTTCAGCAAGTCCAAACAATGTTGAAACTTGCTATGTGGAACAGGTTTGGTGAACATATTAGCGGGGTTGTCAGCAGTTCCCACTTTCTTCACCCTGATTCTCCTCTCACTCCTCAGGAAATGATATCTGACATCAATATGCTTGGTCCTCTCATGATGGACCTGATCCTTGGCTATGCAGATTGCACTCAAACTGTCACAATACACAGTAGCCTGATCATGATGTAGACCAAGATCACTAACCAGTCCTTTCAGCCATATTCCCTCCTTTGCAGCCTCTGTCAGAGCCATGTACTCTGCTTCCGTAGTAGACAACGTCACTGTAGGTTGCAAAGTCGCCTTCCAACTAACCACAGAACCTCCCAAAGTGAATACATAACTAGTCATCGATCTCCTCGTGTCAACATCACCAGCATAATCAGAATTCGAGTAGCCTGTAACTAAGCACTCGGTATCACCTCCATAAATGAGACCCACATCAGACGTACCTCTAAGATACCTGAAAATCCTCTTCACAGCTTGCCAATGTTCCTTTCCCGGTTGCCCCATGAACCTGCTCACAACACTGACTGCCTGTGCTAAATCCGGCCTCGTGCAAACCATAGCATACATCAAACTCCCTACCGCGCTGGCATAAGGAACCCGAGACATATACTCCTTCTCCTCGTCTGACTGAGGAGCAAACATAGTGGTGAGATGAATATTTGCAGCACTAGGAGTGTCTATAGGTTTGGCTGTAGACATACCAAACCTAGCCAACACTTTCTGAATGTAGCCTTTCTGTGACAAGAAAAGCTTCCGCTGACTTCGATCCCTAAGAATCTCCATTCCTAGTATCTTTCGAGCTGCACCCAGATCCTTCATCTCAAACTCAGCACTAAGAAGTCCTTTCAACTTCTGAATCTCGTGCTTACTCGTTGCGGCTACCAGCATGTCATCTACATAAAGTACTAGATAGATGAATGACCCATCTCTCAACCTGCTGTAGTAGACACAACAGTCATAAGCACACCTCGTATATCCCAGCTGAAGCATGTAACTGTCAAACTTCTTGTACCACTGCCTCGGAGACTGCTTAAGTCCATACAAAGACTTCTTCAACTTGCAAACATACTTTTCCTTGCCAGGAACTTGGAAACCATCTGGCTGAGTCATGTATATCTCTTCCTCCAACTCTCCATGTAGAAAAGCGGTCTTCACATCAAGTTGTTCAAGCTCCAAATCCTGATGTGTCACCAAGGCTAGCAACACTCTGATGGAAGTGTGTCTGACCACTGGTGAGAAAATCTCATTTTAATCTACTCCCTCTCTCTGACTGAAACCTCTAGCAACAACTCTGGCCTTGTACTTGACTCCCTCTGTAGGTGATATCCCTTCCTTTTTCTTGAAAACCCATTTGCAAGTGATAACCTTTCTCCCTTGAGGCTGTTGAACCAAATCCCATGTCTGATTCTTCTGAAGAGACTCCATCTCATCTCCCATTGCAGCAAGCCATTTATCAGCATCAGTACCTGAAACAGCTTCTCTGTAAGTGGATGGCTCATGAGTATCCACCTCCTCAGCAACCTGTAGTGCATAAACCACCATATCTTCAAACCCATATCTCTTGGGCGCCCCAACTCCAACCCTCCTGGGTCAATCCTGAGCTAAACTGCGGACTGTAGCTCCTGATGGTTGAGAATCTGGTGGTGGAGATTCCGGTATCTCAGATTCTGTCTGTGGCTCTTGATTCACCTCAAATTGTTCCAATCTATTTTCACCTTGAGTGACTTCAAGCTCCACCTGTTTATCAACTCCACTAGTTTCTGGCACAACTGTGGGCTTCACCATAGATCTAAGCAAAGAATTTTCATCAAAGACAATGTCCCTGCTCAGAATAACCTTCTTCTCAGATGGAGACCATATCCTGGAGCCTTTAACTCCATCTCCATAACCCACAAAGACACCCTTCTTGGCTCGGGGCTCCAACTTACCATCACTAACATGATAATAAGATGTACAACCAAAAACTTTTAACTTGGAGTAATCAACAACTTTACCTGACCACAACTCCATAGGTATTTTGCACTCTATGCCTGTGTGAGGCCCGCGGTTGATCAAGTAACAAGCTGTACTCACCGCCTCTGCCTAGAATCTCCTTTCCAAACCAGCATTAGAGAGCATGCACCTCGTTCTCGCCAGCAATGTCTGATTCATCCGCTCAGCTACGTCATTCTGCTGTGGCGTATTCCTGACTGTATGATGACGAGCAATCCCTTCATCCCTACAAAACTTATCAAACTCAGACGAGCAGAATTCCAGCCCATTATCAGTTTGAAGCCTCTTGATCTTCTTCCCGGTCTGATTCTCCACCAAAGCTTTCCACTCCTTGAACTTCAAGAAAGCTTCACTCTTATGTTTCATCATGATAACCCAAGTCATCCTTGAGTAATCATCAATCAGAGAAACAAAGTACCTGTGACCTCCCAGTGACTCAACTCGGGAAGGTCCCCAACAATCAGAATGGATGTAATCCAATGTGCCCTTTGTTCTATGAATCGCCTTACGAAACTTGCTGCGGTGATGCTTCCCAAAAATGCAATGCTCACAGAAGTCCAAGCTCTTGATCTTGTGGCCACCAAGAAGATCATACTTCGACAAAATCTGCATCCCTCTTGCACCCATGTGACCAAGCCTCATATGCCATAACTTAGTCATATCATCCTGGTGAACCTCCGAAGATGCAACATTAACAGAATCCATAACCGTGGAACCTTGTAGAAAATACAAAGTACCATGCAGAACACCTTTCAGAACCAGCCTAGATCCTTTGCAGACACACAGAACTCCATCACTCCCTGAGTAGACGAAACCCTTTCTATCCAACGTAGGAAGAGAAATCAGATTCTTTGTCATCGATGGAACATGCCTAACATCGTTCAAAGTACAGAAACTACCATCATGCGTCCTGATCTTGATTGAACCAATCCCAACTACCTTGCACGCAACACCATTTGCTGTAGTTATGATGCCCTCAGCTTGCTCATAAGTTGAGAAATAATCTCTCCTTGGGCATATATGGTAGGATGCCCCAGAATCAAGAAACCACGCATTAGAATGATTATTTTGCCCAGTAACAGCTAGAGAAAAATCATCTTCAGAACTGAAATCCCCTTCAGCCACAGCAGCAGTACCAGATGTACTCCCAGATTTACTAGCCTTCTTCGGACATTCCTTTTTCCAATGCCCCTTCTCCTTACAGTAGTTACAAACATCATTGGCCTTGGGACCCTTTGAAGATGACTTCTTGCCCTTCTTCTTATTGCCGGTTTCCTTGCCTTTTGTGTTTCCGTCACTAGCAAACAAGCCAGTGGCCTGACTATCTGTACCTGTACTATTTGCCTTATGTCGCAACTCTCTACTATGGAGAGAGGATCTTACTTCCTCCAGAGACACAGAATCCTTACCAACAATAAATGACTGAACAAAATTCTCATACGAAAGTGGTAAAGAAACTAGCAAAATCAAAGCAGCATCTTCATCTTCAATTTTCACATCTATATTTCGCAACTCTAATAACAAAGTATTCAATTGCTCTAGATGGTCTCTGAGTTTTGTACCTTCCTACATTCGGAGACCGAAGAGGCGTTGTTTCAGAAGCAGCTTGTTGGTTAGAGATTTCGTCATATACAAACTCTCCAACTTCAGCCACAGTTGTGCAGCAGTCTCCTGATCTGAGACCTCAGTGATGATTTCGTCCGCGAGACAAAGCATAATCGTCGAGTGTGCCTTTTCTTCCAGACTCACAACATCGCCAGAACTGCTCGCGAAATCCTTCGTCAGCGGAGTCCACAAACCTTGCTGTTTCAGCAAAGCTCGCATCTTGATCTGCCATAAACTAAAACTGTTTCTCCCAGTAAACTTGTCGATCTTCACGTTCAACCCAGACATCTTTCTCCCCGATCAGCCCCGATCTGATGAGCCCAGAATCCGATATACCCACTACGGATATCGCCGGAAAAAGAAACCGCTCTGATACCAGTTTGTTGTGCGGAATGGAGAAAGAACAGAAAGTATGAACGAAAATAACAAGACACAAGATTTACGTGGTTCACCAATATGGCTACATCCACGGGAGACGGATTCACTATAATAGGTAGCAGGTTACAGACGCCAAGAAATTGGCCAGATTTCTACCTATCTAAGTGCAGAACAGAATTAATTTTTATAGAGAGAAGAGAGATACTTTATATATTGTCTCCACTAAACCCTAACAAACTGGGATTGGAACAAAACACAATTCGGCCCAAATCAACATCAGTCCAAATTAGAATTGGAATTATATTCTTATCATAATTGTAGATGTAGTTGTATTCCAGGCCAGGGTCGCAGAAGCGGCTATTACAGTATTCAAGGCATACCAACATTTATTATTATTAATTTGTTTTTTAAAGAAGACTAGATCCATCGGTTTATATTTTGAAATGGGCTTCCAATGATCAAATAGCCCCATAAAATCAGTTTTTATTGATCTAAGGTATCCAGTCTCATGTGCAAATCAGGACAAACTGGAGATAGCGGCCGGTTTTATATTAATCATCTCAATCCACTATGATGCATGTTGCATGGATATAACTATTAATTAAGAATGTTTCAACACTGACCATTTAAACTTAGGATTTGGTACTTTTAAGTACAACCTCCTGCGTCCCACGCGAATCTGTAAGCTTTTTGGTCAACTTTCTCGGGACACATTTGACCATAAATTTGAGCTAGTATATAGGCACCAATATTATCATGTGAAATATTGTTAGATTCCATGCATCATGTAGTTTTTAATATTAAATTTTAATACACTAGTAGTATACGTAATCAAAGTTTTTGATGGTCAAACATGGCCGGAGAACGTTGATCAAAAAGTGCGCACATTCAGGTGGGACGGAGGGAGTACTATTATTCTATTTTAAATGATCGACCAAAAGATTAAATAAATAGAATCTATATACATCCTACATGGAATCCCCTTAGACTATCCCTTTCTTTATTCTATTATGAAGCTTACCTTATTATTAGAGAAAGGGGGAATGGAAACCGGGATCAAGTGGAGACATAAAAAAATGAATATGAATAAAAGGCCGGTGAGTTAATTTTCACATGCATTCTGGTGAAAAAATGGGTGACTCCACTTCTCAGCTAGAGTTGGGGGTTTATTATAATTAGTGCACTTAGAAATTTTCAATCTAAAATTATCTATTTCTTTTATCCACTCTCAAACTCTCTACTCTCCAGTTTTGACTTGATCGCCGTAATTACTCCCTTTGCCACCCGTCTGTTAAATATGCCCTCGTGGTGTATGATCTTGATAAATTTCTCCTCGGGTGATTGGCCTCTAAAGAGACCATACAGCCTGATTCTGATGCCGCCAAGTCATCTTCACCATTAGGCCCTAACCTGGCCTTTGCTGATTGGAGAAAGAAGGTTCGCTTGGTCTTGTATTGGATTCAATTTACCATCACTATGTCCCTTCACTACCAGAAACATGACCTCTAACCCAGATTTTTCAGGGGCTTTTACCTCGATTCTCATGCCCTGAAAATCAAGGTAAATACCACAACAATAAAAAGGTATACTTTTTATTTTAATTCATAAAACTAAGGTAAAAGGTTACTCTTTAACCTCATTTTTAAAAATAATTTGGGTAAATATAATTTAAACGATACCATCCTAAAATGTAACCGATGTCGATGGTTGCTGTAAAGTCAAGGAACTATTTGATTGGCAATTTTGTGTTAAGTATTTGTGAACTACAGACCATGTTGGAACATGGTGCTGGAGCAGCACTGGAGCAGGTTTCACGCCATAGGGTTTAACGGATTCAAGCCGAAACATTGATGTGTTTTAGAATTTATGGTATCTGTATATTTGGCTATATATTGGGCGTGTGAAGCATATATGGTTTATGGAAAAATCCCTACTTATATGGAGAAGATTTATTCGAATATATGGGAGAGTTTGAGATAAGGTAAATCCCTTTATTTATGGTATTGGGATATGCTTCAACAATCAGATTTGGAATAGGAATATTGTGGAGATAATCATGGATATTCGGATCTGATTCGTGGATATAAATATGGGACAAACACGGCTGCAAAACTAACGATTTTACAGAGCAAAATCTGCACCCAGGTTTTGAGATCTTACGAAACTTGCAAGAGTCAATATACTGTGTTCCAACACTGTCCTGCTGCACTAAGTTCAGAATCGTATACCTTAATTCCTCGGGAGGAGGAGATCTTGCGTCGATGGAGTTCGAGGTCAGAGGGAGTCTGATCAAGGCAGATCGGTAGCTAGGGGAGCTAGCAGAATCTACACGTCATAGTTAGTAAAGATAAGTATTTTGTAAACTGTACTCTGTACTGTATCTTTCTAATTAGTGGATTCATTCTGAACTGGGCCAGGCCCCGCAGATGTAGGTGATTTACACCGAACTGCGTAACCAAGTTGTGTGTCTTTTACGTTTTACGTTATTTTACACTTGGTTAAATTAAGCATGTTGGAACACACTAGTAAGTACTAGAAAAAGTGGTAAAACCAAATTTCAGTTGCAATGGCCGAACTCTATGACGTTGTGTAACCGACATCGATAAAACCGACACCAAGCTGAGCTTGACTGATGTCGAATCCTTAAGGAAATGACGTTAGCCACATTTGAGCAATGTCGTCTAACCCTCGACAATATAGAGTAATATCGAAAGCATCCTCAACAATGTTTTATTGTAAAACCTAACCGAAATGCAGCCAAAGTGTGATCGTCGTAGGCTCTTTTGTGTTTCATTGTAGCAAAACCAAAGTTGGATATATTTCGGTTGTTTATGTGTCAACATGTTTAATTTACAAATGCAGCAACTAAATACCTAATTTAACAATATTTATTGAACAAGAGCACTTATACAACAAAATTTGGTTGAATCCTAATAACTGACACAAACACAAAACCCACTTAAATTATGATAATCTATATGAACTCTAAACCCTAATTCTATTTCAAATTCAACAACAAAACAATAAAAATTGCCGTCACACCATAACTTCTTCACTTCTGCCTAACATCAAACATAAAAATAACGCGAATGGGTCGTTAAAAAATAAAGAATAAATCACAAAACCAAAACAGTGATGCTACTTGAAAGGTTGCGGCTGATGCCGGTTACATGTCGCTGACAAGAATTGGCTCATCTGGTAGCTCACTGAACCATCGTCAATATTGAACAACTCGGTTTTGTTTGTCATGGTGGGATTAAATCGGGCAAACATGACAATGGAAGGAAGATCTAAAGGATTTCACTGTCGGTTTTGAGGTAGGAAGGGTCATGGTAGGCGGTTTACAGTCGAACAACAGCGGGGAAGGTGAACGAAGTTTAGGGAAGGTGAACAATGGTAGACGGAGGTGATTGGGTGTGAGAAGAGAGCTTGAGCGATGGTTTGAGCCTTGAATTTGAGCTATTGGTATAAGGGTTGGGACAAATGGTAGTGGTAGGAAATTATTTGTGTTTAAAATTCTTTTTTGAAGATTATTTTAGGGTTGAGATTTAATGTCTTCAACAGAAAGCAATGGTTCATATTTAGGTGCCATGTGTCAAATTTTAATTGAAAATTTACCGTGATATGAGTAGATGAAATGAATTAATGCTGTAAATTGGATTTTTATCTCCAATGTTTTCGTCGTAACGATAATTTCAGTATGACGTGTAAATATAAAAAAAATTAAAACACATTAATATTTGTAAAATAGTGATCGTATTAATTTATTGACATGTTTTATTATTGCAAGTGAGAATTTTAATTTAATATTTATTTTATTCTAAATTTAATAATTCCATAAATAATTACTTTTTAAAATAATGTACTCCAAAATCGTCTTTTAAAAGTGAGTCTCCGCGTTCAAACAGCAAACAAAAAATATTGTTATCTATTTTCTTACGTTAAAAAAACAATATTTTCTTGGAACATTTTAGAATTTGATGACATTCTGGATATGGGCAGAACCGCTGGTGATAGACACGGGATTGGATACAAGGAAGAAATAAAGACTGAAGTCTTCGAAAAACCAGTTACTCTCAAAGCTAGGATTCGAGAAGTAAAACGGAAGTATGGAAAGCCATATCAAAGAAATCCTCTAATCTACGGATACTGTACATACCAAGGTCATACTGAACATCAGTGTAAAAAACTGATCAGAGATCAAATGACTGGAAGACAACTGTGTTCCAACACAGTCGATATTCAAACAAGAATCAGGAAGGTATGGGTTATTAAAAGGTCCAGTAAGTGTCTGGTGGCACACACTTCTTTATCAGCATATTCTAGTGATTCTTGGTACTTTGATAGTGGTTGTTCTCGCCACATGACTGGGACTCCAAAATACCTTACAAACATTTCTCCATATGATGGCGGATATGTAACTTTTGGTGATGGAAAAAGAAGCAGAGTAATTGGCAAAGGCGAATTAAAGATTGAAGGATTTCCAGTTCTCACAAGTGTACTATTTGTTGAAGATCTAAAAGCAAACTTGCTTAGCATAAGTCAGCTATGTGACGACAACCTGATAGTGGAATTTCAGAAGGACAAGTGTGTAGTGAAGCATGGTGAAAATAAGGTTCTTTCTGGAATACGATCTTCAGACAATTGTTACTTGTTGGAACAAGAAGTTCGATGCATGCTTTCAAAGTAGGATGAAGGAATTCTCTGGCACAGGAAGCTTGGACACATCAACTATAAAACACTGGTGAAAATCGCTAATATGAGAGCTGTACGAGGAAGGCCAATCTTGACTAGCAAAGATGAAATTGTGTGTGGACCATGTCAGCAAGGTAAGCAAACTCGTTCTCCTCATTCTTCAGTTCAGTTTATTACTACTTCTAGAAATCTGGAATTGCTACATATGGATTTAATGGGGCCAGTTAATACGCCTAGCATAGGAGGAAAGAAATATATTTTTGTGTGTGTTAATGACTTCTCCAGATTCACTTGGGTAGCCTTCTTGAAAGAAAAATCTGATACGATTGAGGTATTTCGAAGCCTTGTAGTAAAGTTACAAACTGAAAAGGGAAGTCCTGTAGGAAAGATAATCCGAATTCGAAGTGATCACGGCAGAGAGTTTGAAAATGAACAATTCAGTTCCTTCTGCAATGAGCTAGGAATCCAACATGAGTTTTTGGCTCCTATCACTCCTCAACAGAATGGCATTGTTGAAAGAAAGAACAGAACTTTACAGGAGATGGCTCGAGTTATGTTGGCAGAAAAGGATGTTCATAAGAAATGGTGGGCAGAGGCGATCAATACAGCGTGCTATACGATCAACCGAGTGTATCTTCGACCATTCACTGACAAGACAGCCTATGAGATCTGGAAGGGCAGGAAACCAAACGTATCGTATTTTCATGTGTTCGGAAGTACATGCTATATTCTCAGAGATAGAGAACAGTTGGCTAAGTTCGATAATCGGAGTGATTCAGGAATGTTTCTCAGGTATTCCATCAATAGCCGTGCCTACAGAGTTTTTAATCATCAAACCAACACTCTCATGGAATCCATAAATGTTATTGTGGATGATTCAGAAAAGGAACAACCTCCAGAAGTTGTAGAGGAAGAATCTGCCAACACTCATGTACCAACACAGTCTCAACCTTCAGACAAAGCAAAGTCTTCAGCTGATTCTACTGAACCAAGTGATCACCAGAACCCTAACTCTACTGAAGCTGACCATGTTCCAACACACGACCATGTTCCAACACAGTCCCCTCCTACTGACGAACATGTTCCAACACTCGATCAATCTGGATCCATCATGAGAAGTACTCGATCAGTGCCTCGAGTTGATTACCGACGACTGGCTGGTCTACACTGTTTCGGTTCTCTGATTGAGCCCAAGAACTATAAAGAAGCCTTACTTGATGAATATTGGATTGCTGCAATGCAAGATGAACTCGGTCAGTTTACCAGGAATGATGTTTGGTATCTTACTCTCCGTCCCAAAGGCATTAATGTCATTGGTACGAAATGGACCTTCAAGAACAAGTCCGATGCAGATGGCTTAGTCACCAGAAACAAAGCCAGACTTGTTGCTCAAGGATATACTCAAGTGGAAGGTGTTGACTTTGATGAAACCTTTGCACCTGTTGCCAGGTTAGAATCCATTCGTATTCTACTAGCTACTGCCTGCTCTTTGAACTTTACTTTGTATCAAATGGATGTTAAGAGTGCATTTTTAAATGGAGTGGTGAATGAGGAAGTTTATGTGGAACAACCTAAAGGTTTTGAAGATCCCCATTATCCACATCATGTATATCATCTCAAGAAGGCCTTATACGGACTAAAGCAGGCACCTCGAGCATGGTATGAACGACTTACTACCTTTCTACTTCAGAAAGGTTATCGTCAAGGGGGAGTAGATCGCACTTTACTTGTGCTTGACAAGTCCTCAAAGATTCTAATTGCTCAAATATATGTTGATGACATAGTGTTTGGCTCCACTTCACCATCTATGGTACAAGAGTTTGTCACCACAATGCAATCTGAATTTGAAATGAGCATGGTTGGAGAATTGACCTACTTTCTGGGATTACAAGTCAAACAAGGACGGAATGGTTTATTCATCAATCAAAGTAAGTATGCCTTGAACTTGATTAAGAAATTCAGACTCAGTAGTGCTCGTGCAGTTCGAACTCCTATGGGAGTTTCTGATAAACTTGTGAAAGATGAAAAAGGAGTTTCAGTCGATCAGAAGTTATATAGAGGCATGATTGGAAGCTTATTGTATTTAACCGCAAGCAGACCAGATATATGTTTCAATGTTGGAATATGTGCAAGGTTTCAAGCTGATCCTAAGGAATCTCATCTTACTGCAGTGAAAAGGGTTATTCGATATGTAAGTGGAACTTCAGAATATGGTGTCTGGTATTCTAAGAATCAAGATTCAGAGTTGATTGGGTACAGTGATTCTGATTGGGCTGGTAATGCCGATGATCGAAAAAGTACTACAGGTGGATGTTTCTTTATTGGAGTAAATTTGGTGTCTTGGTATAGCAAGAAACAGAATTCAATCTCTCTATCTACTGCGGAAGCAGAGTATCTTGCAGCAGGGAGCTGTTGTGCACAAATGCTATGGATGAAACAAATGTTGAAAGATTATGGAATTCATCAAGAACCTTTGAAGATTTTATGTGACAATACAAGTGCCATTGATATTTCAAAGAATCCAGTTCAAAACTCAAGAACCAAACATATTGACATAAGGCATCATTTTATTCGAGATTTGGTGGAAAGAAAAGAAGTGGAAGTGGTCTATGTTCCAACAAACGAGCAGCTTGCTGATATATTTACAAAGTCACTTGATGCTACCACTTTCGAGAGCCTTCGACAACACTTAGGTGTTTGTCAAATCTGAGGTAACTTTTACCTTTGATTAGTTTTTCGTGTAAATAATTTTTGCCTTCTGTTATTTACGTCAAAAATATTTTTAAAAAAAAAATTTGAAGGAAGTATAAGACTTACCAAAATAGGAGTAGTTAAGTAAGGTGTGTTGGAAGTTAATGAAGGAAGACAAAGTGATGTGACAAGAAGAAAAAGGGATATCATTGCAATTTTTGGGAAATCTAAAAAGGGGACTTCGCGGGAAAAGAGGTAAGTTCATGAAGAGTTGAAAGTTGTCTCAAACTCTAAAAATCCCTTTCGCATTCTGTTACCCTTGGCCCGATTTTTCCCAAAACTCTTGCCTCAAAAATCTCCTCCATCTCGGCATTGTTCCAAATAATGTCAAACCCAAATTCTCCGATAAAAGAAGCTTCAGTGCCGAAAATTATGGAAGAAGACCGAAGCTCAGTGAATTCGGAATTGGTAGTGTTTGATGAGCCGAGAAGATATGTTGAATTGGGTGAGTCACAAACTCAAGATCAGAACAAAGTAAGTGCTAACCATGAAGAGGATGAGGAGATGGCTGAAGCAGAGCCTGAGAAAGCTGAAGAGGAAAAGGAAGAGGAAGAGACATCTGTCAAGAAACAGAGTGAAGATTCAGATGCTCAAGAGCATGCGTCTGGAGGCAAGAAACAGGAAAAACCTAAGGTAACTGGTCCTGACCCTCGACCATTGAAATTCTTGGGTTTTGAAAGTAGAAGTGTGGATGATATTTTTGAGTGGTTACAAGCTAATAGATATTCTGTGGATCTAAGCAAAATTAAGAGTATAAGAAAGGATTTAGAAGTGTTGCATGTCAAAATTAAGGAGATTGTGTCTGGCCACTTTACTGATGACTGGGATATTGAGTATAAGACTGTGAAGTTTCTGAGAGGGATGTATGGTCAGCTGAATGGAAAAGGGAAAGATAAATTTCATGTTTTCTGTCGTATGACTGCTCATAGTTATGTGTGGATAAGAGAAATTAATGAGGAACAAGCTATTGGGATGAAGACAGTAAGGTATGGAGACAAGCTACAGGTTGGATTTTATGATGAGGAGAATTCAAAGAGGATGGAGAAATTGAGAGAACCAGTGATTATTGAACTGTCTGATTATGATGACAGTGTTCCAACACAGGAAGAAGAATCTGTGTATATGGAGGAAGAATCTGATGCTGATCTGGGGGGTACACAGGGTGAAGAGGTTCAAGAAGAAATGAATGATGGAGTTCCTAATCAATCTGATGATGAAGGGAATCAGGAGAATGAAGAAGCTGAAGAAGATCTGCAGGATCAAGGTGTTGAGTCAGAAGAAGAACAAGTAGGAAGAGCTGACAGTGTTCCAACACAGGGTGCCCCAGACCTGACATACTCCAGTGACGAGGTCCTGGATGAATTTTTCAAAAAGGCAAAAGGAAAAAAGGAAGGCTAGCTCTACCTTGAATACTGAGGCAGCAAAAAGAAGTAAGAAGAGAAAGGATAGCAAGCCAAGGAAGGCTCTGCCACCCCCATCTATCACTCAGGCTTTTTCTCCAGCTTATTTTGACAAGAAGGGAGCTGAGATGGAAGAATTCTTCTCTGAGAAGAAGTTTATTGCTGAGAGACCACTGGACTTGAAGGCTTATCAGGAGAGTGGGTTCACAAATTTTCTAAAGGCAATGGGGATGATGAAGGCGGCCACAATTCAAAGGAAATTCAATCGACAGGTAGTTCTCGAGGTATATGCTAATCTCATGCCTGAGAATCTAGATATTACTTCTCAGTGGTTCGGTAGAGTATATGTTCGTGAAAGATTGTAGAACTGTCTGCCACTAGAATTAATATGTTATTTGGGCTGAAAACTCCGGAGATAGGGGGAGTGTTTCCGGACGATTTGGAGATGACTGATGATGAAATTTTGGCTGTGATTTCTGGAGGATACAAGAAGCAGTGGCCGGCAGTAGGATATTCGCAAGCATCATGGTTGACCTCCAGATTCTTCGGGCTATATCAGATAGCGGTTCACTGCTGGTTACCATCTAGCAATACTACTGCATTGACCAGGGAAATGGCCAAACTGCTCTACTGTGTTGGAACACAGCAGGAAATAAATCTAGGGTTATTAATTCAGCAACATCTGGTTCGACAAGCCACAGCTCCTAAGGTGAATGATGCTGTAATATACCTATGTCTGATCTCAGCGTTAGCCAAAAGTGCAAAGGTGAAGGGGAAGGCCTCTGATGTGATCATTGATACGGAATTCTTGCGGCCTAACAAGAAGACCTTCGGACTCCGTCATGTGCATGAACTTCCTTGGACAGCTTCGGGGTCAACCTCCTCATCAGCAACAGCAGACAAGAAGACTCGATTGATGGCTATTAATGCTAGACTAGGAGCTTTGGGTATCCAAATTGCAGCCTTACAAGCAGAGCAAGCACGGTTGGAAGAAGAAAAATCAAGTCTAGAAGATTGATTATCTCAGGGGGAGTTTTAAAGACAATGTTTCATTTTTTTCTGATTTTGTGAAGATGTTTCTTCGGCCTCTGTGTGGTCCCAGGGGGAGTAATTTTGGATAATCCTGGATATTTGGTTTTCAATTTGGTTGTATAATTTTCAAATTTCTGGCATTCTGGCATTCTGGATTTCGGCTTTCATTATTTGAATTTTTCTGGTATTCTGCTCGTTGAATGTAGTTGATTATGTGATTGCAGTCCAAAATATTATGGGTCCACAAAAATGCCAAAGGGGGAGATTGTAAAGTCAAGGAACTATTTAATTGGCAATTTTGTGTTAAGTATTTGTGAACTACAGACCATGTTGGAACATGGTGCTGGAGCAGAACTGGAGCAGGTTTCACGCCATAGGGTTTAACGGATTCAAGCCGAAACATTGATGTGTTTTAGAATTTATGGTATCTGTATATTTGGCTATATATTGGGCGTGTGAAGTATATATGGTTTATGGAAAAATCCCTACTTATATGGAGAAGATTTATTCGAATATATGGGAGAGTTTGAGATAAGGTAAATCCCTTTATTTATGGGATTGGGATATGCTTCAACAATCAGATTTGGAATAGGAATATTGTGGAGATAATCATGGATATTCGGATCTGATTCGTGGATATAAATATGGACAAACACGGCTGCAAAACTAACGATTTTACAGAGCAAAATCTGCAACCAGGTTTTGAGATCTTACGAAACTTGCAAGAGTCAATATACTGTGTTCCAACACTGTCCTGCTGCACTAAGTTCAGAATCGTATACCTTAATTCCTCGGGAGGAGGAGATCTTGCGTCGACGGAGTTCGAGGTCAGAGGGAGTCTGATCAAGGCAGATCGGTAGCTAGGGGAGCTAGCAGAATCCACACGTCATAGTTAGTAAAGATAAGTATTTTGTAAACTGTGCTCTATACTGTATCTTTCTAATTAGTGGATTCATTCTGAACTGGGCCAGGCCCCGCAGATGTAGGTGATTTACACCGAACTGCGTAACCAAGTTGTGCGTCTTTTACGTTTTACGTTATTTTACACTTGGTTAAATTAAGCATGTTGGAACAAACTAGTAAGTACTAGAAAAAGTGGTAAAAACAAATTTCAGTTGCAATGGCCGAACTCTATGACGTTGTGTAACCGACATCGATAAAACCGACACCAAGCTGAGCTTGACTGATGTCGAATCCTTAAGGAAATGACGTTAGCCACATTTGAGCAATGTCGTCTAACCCTCGACAATATAGAGTAATATCGAAAGCATCCTCAACAATGTTTTATTGTAAAACCTAACCGAAATGCAGCCAAAGTGTGATCGTCGTAGGCTCTTTTGTGTTTCATTGTAGCAAAACCAAAGTTGGATATATTTCGGTTGTTTATGTGTCAACATGTTTAATTTACAAATGCAGCAACTAAATACCTAATTTAACAATATTTGTTGAACAAGAGCACTTATACAACAAAATTTGGTCGAATCCTAATAACTAACACAAACACAAAACCCACTTAAATTATGATAATCTATACGAACTCTAAACCCTAATTCTATTTCAAATTCAACAACAAAATAATAAAAATTGCCGTCACACCATAACTTCTTCACTTCTGCCTAACATAAAACATAAAAATAACGCGAATGGGTCGTTAAAAAATAAAGAATAAATCACAAAACCAAAACAGTGATGCTACTTGAAAGGTTGCGGCCGATGCCGGTTACATGTCGCTGACAAGAATTGGCTCATCTGGTAGCTCACTGAACCATCGTCAATACTGAACAACTCGGTTTTGTTTGTCATGGTGGGATTAAATCGGGCAAACATGACAATGGAAGGAAGATCTAAAGGATTTCACTGTCGGTTTTGAGGTAGGAAGGGTCGTGGTAGGCGGTTTACAGTCGAACAACAGCGGGGAAGGTGAACGAAGTTTAGGGAAGGTGAACAATGGTAGACGAAGGTGATTGGGTGTGAGAAGAGAGCTTGAGCGATGGGTTGAGCATTGAATTTGAGCTATTGGTATAAGGGTTGGGACAAATGGTAGTGGTAGGAAATTATTTGTGTTTAAAATTCTTTTTTGAAGATTATTTTAGGGTTGAGATTTAATGTCTTCAACAGAAAGCAATGGTTCATATTTAGGTGCCATGTGTCAAATTTTAATTGAAAATTTACCGTGATATGAGTAGATGAAATGAATTAATGCTGTAAATTGGATTTTTATCTCCAATGTTTTCGTCGTAACGATAATTTCAGTATGACGTGTAAATATAAAAAAAATTAAAACACATTAATATTTGTAAAATAGTGATCGTATTAATTTATTGACATGTTTTATTATTGCAAGTGAGAATTTTAATTTAATATTTATTTTATTCTAAATTTAATAATTCCATAAATAATTACTTTTTCAAATAATGTACTCCAAAATCGTCTTTTAAAAGTGAGTCTCCGCGTTCAAACAGCAAACAAAAAATATTGTTATCTATTTTCTTACGTTAAAAAACCAATATTTTCTTGGAACATTTTAGAATTTGACACTATTTAGAGTACATATAAATTAGAATTATTTTGATCAAATTTTAAATTCAAAGTTAATTCTCGGTATTATAAATATTTTTAAAAAATAGAAATCTCTCAAAATATTAAATTGGTATAAATTTGTGTGTATTGAAATATAAAATTTGAAATGTTATGTGAAGAGACTGCTTTCTTTTTTGGGAAATATGCAAATACAACCCTATATAAATGAGAAAGTACAAATATAGCCCTGAGATTATTTTTAGTGAAAAAATGGCCCTGACTATATTATACAAGTGTAAATATAACCTAAAGCCTAAATTCCGGCATAGACTGGTCATTTTTGCCCATTGATCAACCAAAATTACTAAAATGCCCTTTCAGCCTAATATAAAAATTAGAAAGAAAAAAATGCCCCTTAACCCACCACTATTGTGCCACCACCGCCATTGCTCCATCATCTTCACCGTGTCGCGACCGGCTCTTTCCACCACCGCCACTACTCCGGCTCCACCATCAACCAACCCTAGCCTCATCTCCACCTAAACTTTGCCAACCACCACCACCAACAGGAGAAAAAGATAGAAAGAAAGAAAGCTCACAGTGACAGAGTAGGAGAAGCAGCAGCAGCATCAAAGAAGCAGAGAAAGATTAAAAAAATTTATCTTAGTTTGTAGGATGACGGCGTGGCAGACCAGTAATTTCACCCCTGTTAATGCCCCATTCTCTCCTCCATTTTCACACTCCTTTTTCTCCCTTACCTAAATCCATATTCTTCTTCCTCACTCGCAATCACGACACTTGTGATATGGATTGTCACCCACAATTGATGCCTCAGAGATGAAGAATCAAGCTCAGGAAATGGTTGGCTTATTCTCACTAGGCATCAACGAAGGTAGAGGTCGAGGGGGAGGAATGAGAGGAGTCGCTGCAAGCACCACCAATCAAACCAGCAGCGAGATTAACCATTCCATACAAGAGATTCGTGCTTGTAAATGGAGAATGTAAATGGAGTAACCATTCTATACAAGAGCTTCGAGCTTGTAAATGGAGAATGTAAATGGATTAATCTCCGTACAAGATCAACTTTCCATAAATTTCCATCCAAACCAATCTGAAGCATACTGTAGGTGCTTCGAATTAACCAGCAGCGGAGAATGTAAATGGAGTTCCTTAGCTCCCCATTGGAAGAGAATGGGAAAATGGAGTTCCTCAGCTCCCCCCCCATACAAAAGAGAATGACGGATGATTTGGGAAAGACAGAAGATGGCTAGAGAGGTGTTAGGAAAGAGAATGGCCGAGCTAATGATTACTATGGTTAGGGTGTTTTGGGTTAAAATAGTAAATCCACTTTTTTTTGTTTTTATTTTTTTAGAACGGTAAAATTCACTTTTCACTTGTTTCGGATCTCAAACTGCCGGAAAGGGTTATATTTGCACATAAACTAATTATCTAGGGTTATATTTGCACTTTCAATTATCACTGGGTTATATGTGAACTTTTGGGAATTATGTAGGGTTATATATTCCTTTCGCTCTCTTTTTCGTAAAACAAATACAAGCATTAAATGAGTTTGTAAAATGAAGGCCTCACTTTCAACTTCCGATTACAAAAGGCCTAATTTAAACTTTCAATACACTTGTTGTCCACTTCAGATTGACTCTTAAAATTGACCATTGCATTGGAGATTGAATTTAGCTTGTGAGTCTATGACGTGGATACTGATGTTTTCCAAAATTGACTCTTGGGTCGGAGATGCTCTAAGCCTTGGCGTTGATGGCCTTTGTGAAGAACCCTTGATTAAAGGCACTCAATCATAGAGGATTCATGAAGAACCACCTTTAATAAGGACTAAAGGTAGGTTCCGAGACTTCATACTAAAGATAAGCATCGGATGGAGGAAGGGGATAGCATGGAGAAGGTATGCTCTTTGTGCCATTTGGAAGAGGAGACAAATGAGCATTTGTTTTTCAAGTGTGAATTTTCTGAAGTTGTTTGGGGGCGTATTCGGACTTGGATTGGTTTAAGGAGACGAACTAATTCAATCCAAAGTTCCATGACTTGGGTGAAGAGGCAAGTTAAGGGCTCCAAGATGTGAAAGAAGTTTGGTATACTAGCCTTGATCACCACGGTTTATCGCCTTTGGAGGGAAAGGAACAATGTGGTTATGGATGGTGCTCAACCAAGCTCGGAAAGAGTGGTGAAAATCATCATGAAGGATTGCTACATGGTGATGAATAGGCTGTTTCCGGAGGAGCACTTGTTCTAAATGGAGAAGCTGCTTGGAGATTGAAGGGTGCTGGCGGCATCGTGCTATGTGCTTCACATTCCGGGTCAAGGTGCTTCATTCCTGGCGCTGTGCTGGCGTTAGGCGTAGCGCTGGACTTCGTTATGGCCGAAGGGATGCAGGACGCCGGCTTGGGAGAAGGTTTTGGCGATTGAAGGCTGGAACGGCGTGTCACGGCTCGGGTCTTCTGGCACAGTTTTCAGTGATGGTTGATGCGATTTCCAGCGCTGGGAGAAGCTATTTGTGCTCGATGGAGCCCGGATGTCTACGGTTCTTCTTGGATTTCTTTTGGCACTTGCAGCTCGGCATTCAGGAGGAGGCAATAGGTTTTAGAGTAAGGATTCCCGTCCTCATACTCTTTCTCCTAAGCCTAGTTATTACTACTGATTTGACGGTTATTTATGCGCTTTATGCTCGCGCTACACTCTGTGTTAAAATAGCATATAGCTGTCCATTTGCTCAAAATGGAGTGGGCGAGTACATACTCGCCACGCTTGGTGCACGCGGTATAAGTGCATCCATTCTCACATCTTTCGGAAGTTGATTTCACTGGGAGACACTAAGGTTGGAGGCACGGCCTCATTAATCTTGGCCCATAGGATCAGCTTCGGTGCAAAAGGAGAATGCAAGAAGGCCAATAACATCCCTCTTTCTTCACCTTAGGGATGTATATGGTAGAAGCGGTTGTCCATTTGGTTCATCGGCTTCAACTTTTATGTGACATCCAAGACCCGAGACATCCTCGGCTGCATTAGGAGTTTCTTATTATCCGTTCTTGGTCTTAGTCCCTTCATCAACGATCCATCACCTACACTAATTTAAGACCCGAGACCCTTCTCGGCTGCATTTCGGAATTGGATTGAAGAAGGCCCCATTTGTTAGGGGTACAAGCGGATTTGTTTATGGGTAGTGAGTTTGTTCTCACCCCATCATTTTGTTTGGGTTATAGCCTGTGTTTTTCCAGGTTGTTTTTGCTCCCTCTGCTCGGCTATCTTGCATTGGGTTGGTTGTTATTTTACTTGGACATACGGGGGGGATAGTCGAGTGTTGTCTTCTGGATTTACACTCTACTATTCCCCCCCCCTACCTCTTTTGGATTTTACTCCTTAGGTTTACTATGTAGCCTAGGGTTGGATTCTTTTGTATTTGGTGGGGTCCATTTAGGGCTCCACTGCAGGTTCCACCGTCTATACTATTTACCTATTTACGTCGTAAAGGTAGGTTCCGAGTTCGAAACTCACTCCCAAGTCACCCCCAAAATTTTAAAGGTACTTTTTGATTTATTAAAGATGGTTCTTGAAAAACACCTTTTATTTGACATCAATTAAATGTGGTTCTATTGAAGAACGACCTTTAATTGGATATATTTGTTGGACTTTTGGGACCAACTATATTAATCCACTAGGGTTTCTTCCCCCCATAGTTATTTTCCTAACTCAGTATTCATATTCCGCAGCTTAGTTTTCATTCCCACAACTCAGAAACCTATCTGCGCTTTCTCCCCTCCACGTTCTACCCCTGAACCGTCCAACCTCCACCGCTGCCATCATCACACCGCCGCCCACCATCACGCCAGCCCAACCCTTCGCCGCACCCTCACCTCCGCTCTCTCAGCTTAACCTCAGCTGACAGGATGCCCGCTGCTTGCTCGACTCCGCTTCCGCCGCTGAACATGGATACACTCCACTACTTGACTCCGACTCCTCCGTCGCTCGACTCCAACTCTTAATCTAGCTCTGATTGTGACTCCGCTCGACTCTGCATCCACGGATAATAAGGAACCGCTTCCTCCACTCGACTCTGACTCCTCCGCAACTCGACTCTGACTCGCACCGGCAGGACTCTGCCTCCACTTGCTTGACTCCGACACCGCCTCTGCCACCGCCGCTGCAGACTCTGCCACTGGGTCTCCTCATCCACTAAAAACTTCCATTGGATGTTCGCCTAGAGTTCCCATCTTTGTTGTTCTTCTTTTGCTTCTTTGTCGTAACCGATTGATGTTGTTTCTCTATTGTTGGGTCACGTTGGCCGCTGCTGAAGCCCAACAAATATGGCTGGCTTTGCTTCACTACCTGAAATCGATTGGTTTTCGACAGCCTTTGTTTTGGGACCCCAGAAAGAGGTTTAGAATTGGGAACCTATTTCTGACCCCGATAGAAAGCAGTTTTCGAACTGCCTTTGATCAATTCGATCAAAGTCAGGACGAGATTAGGCGCTTGAAAAGTGTCTTCTATGGTCAAATAAAACCGCCTTTCATAGGCCTGTCTACACTAGTTTGAGTTGAATTAAAATTCTAGTTATTAGAGAAATCCAATTAAATGTTGATCATTGATTAATTAAAGTGATACATAGTTATTAGTGTTTAAATATAGAAGGTCAATGTTAGGTTGACCGTTGATTATTTAAAATAAAATCATTGTTTACTTGAAACAAAATCCTAGGTATTATTGTTTTCATATATATAATATAGGGCCGATTATGTGGTGACTATTGATTACTTTAAATCAAACAATAGTTATTAGTGCTTCTATATATATATATATATATATACATTTATATGCACACACTCTAACTTAGTCCGGGATAAAATGACACATTTACTTTTGACTCACTCTTCTATTCCAGTTGATGTGGCAAGGAGTAAGTGTGAAAAAGTAAAGATATTTTGGAAAAGCCATAGACCCAGTGTGGAAGCGATTGAAATTAAAGAGAAAATTGTAGAAATTTTAAACATATTCTTTACCATTTCAGGTAGTTTTCAAAATGTATCATTTTTATTGGGACGGGGAAAAAAATAAATTGTGCCCATTTTATCTTGGATGGGGGGAGTAGAATATAGGAACAATTAAGGGATGAACGTTGATTTGTTAAAATCACACTATCGTTATTTTTTTAAGAGCTTTTCTGTATATTAATTTAATCAAACCAAAAAGTACATGTTTAGGCTTTCTCTCGGATCCCTTTACAATTTCTTTTTTTCAAAAACGAAATTTCAACAGACGAAACTTTTACATAACCCTATACAACCCTAATTCCTTCAAAACATTGATTTTCCTCAATCGGCTCCTTCCAGCTTTTCCTTTGCCTTCATTTGCATTATGTTCTTATTTGTTCAGCTATTGTTCCATCCTTAAATACTTCCTTGCTAAAAATCCTCTTGTTCCTCTCATTCCATACGCTGTACATCACAGAAATCATGAGCATCAGTTTCCATTCCTTCTTTCTTCTTACCTTCAACATCATTTGTTTCTTTATCTTCCTCATATTTTTTGAGTTTTCCAGGTTTAGTAACTCCAAGATCTCTTTGATATCTTCATAGTCTGCGAAGAGATGTTATGCTGTTCCAAAAATTTTTACAGCTTAAACTCCAGCTTTGCATAAAATTTTTACTAGATATACACACCCTAGTTGTTACTGTTTATATATATATATAGAATGTCAATTTTTGGTTAACCGTAGATATGTTAAAGTTTAACCCTAGTTATTAAGTTATATATAAATATTTATATATAATATTACACGGCTGAGGGAGAGTTGACTTTGATTTGTTAAAGTCAAACCTACTTATTAGTGTTTATATATATATTACGCCTAATTAAGGGTAAAATATTGAGTTTTTTTTTAAAATAAAACCCCAGTTATTAGTGTTTATTATATATGTGTGTGTCTTAGGTCCATTAAGGGTTGAATGTTGATTGTTAAAGTCAAACTCTATTTAGTTGTTTATATAATGTATATATATTGGTCCGATTAAAGGTTGGCCATTGAGTTGTTAAAGTCAAACCTTATTTTTGGTTTTAATACAATTAGAGAACCAATATCGTTCACCCATCACTTAGGTTTTGGTTTGCAAACAGCCGATGTCGGTTACATCTCAAATGGAAGTCGACTAATTATATGAACATACCTCCGATATTCCTTGTCGTGTTCCAGTCTGGTGATTATTAAGTAGAGGGTCGGTCTCGATTATTAGTATGAGAATAAAGCTGATGTCAGAGTCATTTCACTTCGAAGCCAGATGATGACATGAACACGGAGCCAATATGAAGATGACATGGGTCCATAAAACATGACCTATGACTTTAAGGCTACAAAATAACGCCATACAAATGCAATATATAAATTCAAAATCCCAATTTTCAATTCAGAAAACCTAATGAACCCTAATCGAGATAAAGGCAATTTTGCATTGATCAACGCCATCACCTTGCAACCACGATTTCGCATCCAATCAATGACACCACCTATAGGCCAGCCATTTCAATGTGAATCTTTGCCGCTCTGCAACCGCAATATCGTCCCTGACCTTCGTTCTACCGTCGTATAGTCCCCGCTGCCGTGCCGCCCTCTCCGGACGTTTCAAATCTCCCGTTCACCAAACCTAGCCGATAGAGGGCTGACTTCAGCTCCTTCGACGGAATAGAAAACGTCCTTTGGGGGCCCTGTTTAAACATCAGTGTCAAGCAAAACACCAATATAAAAGGGACAAATTAGAAAACAAACTGAGGACCTTTCCCCAAGATAAACTTTGGGGGCTAGAAGGAAGCACCTTATGTATTTTTCAGCATGAGGGTCGGACTTGATTTCATAGGCTCCTAGTGACACAAATCTCTTCCGTCGAAAGATGGAACCCTCTTTCGCTGGGCCGGTTGCCTTTTCGAATTTTAGTATGATAGAAAACAAAGATCAAGAGATCTAATGCTCAAATTCCATGAAAAAATTGTGTATCATCACTGATTCTTATATCAAAGAATCATATATCATCACTGAGTTTCTCTAGTTATCTTCACGAGGATTTTTACTGTTGCGCTTCTTAATCGCCGAAAAATGCTGATGGATTATAATCTCATTGTTCGTACCATACCAGACTGACTATAACATAATTTAGCGAGGGCCACAATATATATGAAAAAACAGAAATTTTCAAAACCTTGCATATTATTCTTTTAGTATAAGGAAGTACAGCTCAAACAGAAGTAGTGAAATACGAAGACCAGCCTAAATAAAATTAAGAAGCATGAATTAAGATTGGAATAACCAATACATAGTTTGTTGTCATGTTTTTGAAGAGATTGATGATCAGGCATGATGAGGATGAGTAGGTCGAGCATTCACAGTGATGACAAGTTTCATTCCACGCGAACAGTGATTAAGAACTCCACAAGTGTACCATTTGGTGCCAGGGCTTGAAAGTGTAATCACATCTCTGCCTGAGTTCAAAGGTGACAATCCAAACGGCTTTACGCACTCCTTGAAGTCACGTCCATTTCCCAACCTCAACACATTGTGACGTGCTCTGTGGTAAACAAATACTGCAACAAAAGAAAATTATTGATTACTTTTGGATGATATTTTGATCGTAAAACACCGGACATTAACGTTTGATGCAGAAGATATGCATAAATTTGAGTGGAAGAAGTATGTAAAGAAATAGTCAGTGTAACAAGTAGCTAGAAAGGAGCATATATGTCTACTTAGTCTATCTCCAACGTAAAATTGCTTGCCCTTGGCCCAAGCTTGGTAGTCGAAATGGAGCCTCCAACCATGTCCATCACCGACATAATGATCTTTTGCTTAAACAGCTGGGAATGCGATGGCGGCAAGAAGAACGATTGCAGCGATCACTCGAAATGAAGCCATTAATTTGATTATTAACTGTAAGATTGATGAATATATATGAATGTAGGGTAGAAATATGTGTTTGTAAGAGATTAGTTGTACTTTGAGCTCATAGCAGACGATCCTATTTATAGAACATGAATGGTGTGTGAAGGTAGCTAGGAAAGAGCTAAACCGGCCGGCTACAATTGCATAAAACTAATGTCGTGGAAACATTCAAACATCACCACACTGCAATAACACTATTGGCACTGCTGCTGCATGCTGTGTCAACTTTATTATAATTAATTTTTTTTTGAAAGATGACTAGATCCATCGGTTTATATTTTGAAATGGGCTTCTAATGATCAAATAGCCCCATAAAATCAGTTTTTATTGATCTAAGGTATCCAGTCTCATGTGCAAATCAGGACAAACTGGAGATAGCGGCCGGTTTTATATTAATCATCTCAATCCACTATGTTGATGCATGTTGCATGGATATAACTATTAATTAAGAATGTTTCAACACTACTTTGACCATTTAAACTTAGGATTTGGTACTTTAAGTACAACCTCCTCCGCCCCACGCGAATGTAAACTTTTTGGTCAAATTTCTCGGGACACATTTGACCATAAATTTGAGCTAGTATATAGGCACCAATATCATCATGTGAAATATTGTTAGATTCCATGCATCATGTAGTTTCTAAATATTAAATTTTAATACACTAGTAGTGTACGTAATCAAAGTTTTTGATGGTCAAACATGGCCGGAGAACGTTGATCAAACATGGGACGGAGGGAGTACTGTTATTCTATTTTAAACGATCGACCAAAAGATTAAATAAGTAGAATCTATACACATCCTACATGGAATCCACTTAGACTATCCCTTTCTTTATTCTATTATGAAGCTTACCTTATTATTAGAGAAAGGGGGAATGGAAACCGGGATCAAGCGGATACATAAAAAAATGAATATGAATAAAAGGCCGGTGAGTTGATTTTCACATGCATTCCGGTGAAAAAATGGGTGACTCCACTTCTCAGCTAGAGTTGGGGGTTTATTATAATTAGTGCACTTAGAAATTTTCAATCTAAAATTATCTATTTCTTTTATCCACTCTCAAACTCTCTACTCTCCAGTTTTGACTTGATCGCCGTAATTACTCCCTTTGCCACCCGTCTGTTAAATATGCCCTCGTGGTGTATGATCTTGATAAATATCTCCTCGGGTGATTGGCCTCTAAAGAGACCATACAGCCTGATTCCGATGCCGCCAAGTCATCTTCACCATCAGGCCCTAACCTGGCCTTTGCTGATTGGAGAAAGAAGGTTCGCTTGGTCTTGTATTGGATTCAATTTACCATCACTATGTCCTTTCACTACCAGAAACATGACCTCTAACCTACATTTTTCAGGGGCTTTTACCTCGATTCTCATGCCCTGAAAATTCAAGGTAATACCACAACAATAAAAAGGTATACTTTTTATTTTAATTCATAAAACTAAGGTAAAAGGTTACTCTTTAACCTCATTTTAAAAAATAATTTGGGTAAATATAATATAAACGATACCATCCTAAAATGTAACCGATGTCGATGGTTGCAATGTTTGAACTCTATGACGTGTAACCGGCATCGATAAAACCGACACCAAGCTGAGCTTGGCTGATGTCGAATCCTTAAGGAAATGACGTTAGCCACATTTGAGCAATGTCATCTAACCCTCGACAATATAGAGTAATATCGAAAGCATCCTCAACACTGTTTTATTGTAAAACCTAACCGAAATGCAGCCAAAGTGTGATCGTCGTAGGCTCTTTTGTGTTTCATTGTAGCAAAACCAAAGTTGGATATATTTCGGTTGTTTATGTGTCAACATGTTTAATTTACAAATGCAGCAACTAAATACCTAATTTAACAATATTTGTTGAACAAGAGCACTTGTACAACAAAATTTGGTCGAATCCTAATAACTAACACAAACACAAAACCCACTTAAATTATGATAATCTATACGAACTCTAAACCCTAATTCAATTTCAAATTCAACAAAAAAACAATAAAAATTGCCTTCACGCCATAACTTCTTTACTTCTGCCTAACATAAAACATAAAAATAACGTGAATGGGTCGTTAAAAAATAAAGAATAAATCACAAAACCAAAACAGTGATGCTACTTGAAAGGTTGCGGCCGATGCCGGTTACATGTCGCTGACAAGAATTGGCTCATCTGGTAGCTCACTGAACCATCGTCAATACTGAACGACTCGGTTTTGTTTGTCATGGTGGGATTAAATGACAATGAAAGGAAGATCTAAAGGATTTCACTGTCGGTTTTGAGGTAGGAAGGGTCGTGGTAGGCGGTTTACAGTCGAACAACAGCGGGGAAGGTGAACGAAGTTTAGGGAAGGTGAACAATGGTAGACGGGGGTGATTGGGTGTGAGAAGAGAGCTTGAGCGTTGGGTTGAGCATTGAATTTGAGCTATTGGTATAAGGGTGGGGACAAATGGTAGTGGTAGGAAATTATTTGTGTTTAAAATTCTTTTTTGAAGATTATTTTAGGGTTGAGATTTAATGTCTTCAACAGAAAGCAATGGTTTATATTTAGGTGCCATGTGTCAAATTTTAATTGAAAATTTACCGTGATATGAGTAGATGAAATGAATTAATCCTGTAAATTGGATTTTTATCTCCAATGTTTTCGTCGTAACGATAATTTCAGTATGATGTGTCAATATAAATTTTTTTTAAAACACATTAATATTTGTAAAATAGTGATCGTATTAATTTATTGACATGTTTTATTATTGCAAGTGAGAATTTCAATTTAATATTTATTTTATTCTAAATTTAATAATTCCATAAATAATTACTTTTTAAAATAATGTACTCCAAAATCGTCTTTTAAAAGTGAGTCTCCGCGTTCAAACAGCAAACAAAAAACATTGTTATCTATTTTCTTACGTTAAAAAAACAATATTTTCTTGGAACATTTTAGAATTTGACACTATTTAGAGTACATATAAATTAGAATTATTTTGATCAAATTTTAAATTCAAAGTTAATTCTCGGTATTATAAATATTTTTAAAAAAATAGAAATCTCTCAAAATATTAAATTGGTATAAATTTGTGTTTATTGAAATATAAAACTTGAAATGTTATGTGAAGAGCCTGCTTTCGTTTTTGGGAAATATGCAAGTACAACTCTATATAATTGAGAAAGTGCAAATATAACTCTGAGATTATTTTTATTAAAAAAATGGCCCTACCTATATTATATAAGTGCAAATATAACCTAAAGCCTAAATTCCGGCATAGACTTGTCATTTTCGCCCATTGATGAACCAAAAATTACTAAAATGCCCTTTCAGCCTAATATAAAAATTTGAAAGAAAAAAATGCCCCTTAATCCACCACTATAGTGCCACCACCGCCACTGCTCCACCATCTTCACCGTGTCGCTGCCGGCTCTTTCCACCACTGCCACTGCTCCAGCTCCACCATCAACCAACCCTAGCCTCATCTCCTCCTAAACTCTACCAACCACCACCACCAATAGGAGAAAGAGATAGAAAGAAAGAAAGCTCACAGTGACAGAGCGGGAGAAGCAGCAGCAGCAGCAGCAAAGAAGCAGAGAAAGATTAAAAAAATGTGTCCGAGTTTGTAGGATGACAGCGTGGCAGACCTGTAATTTCACCCCTGTTAATGCCCCCTTCTCTCCTCCATGTTCACACTCCTTTTTCTCCCTGACCTAAATCCATCTTGTTCTTCCTCGCTCGCAATCACGACACTTGTGATATGGATTGTCACCCACAATTGATGCCTTAGAGATGAAGACTCAAGCTCAGGAAATGGTTGGCTTATTCTCACTAGGCATCGACGAAGGTAGAGGTCGAGGGGGAGGAATGAGAGGAGTCGCCTCAAGCACCACCAATCAAACCAGCAGCGAGATTAACCATTCCATACAAGAGTTTCGTGCTTGTAAATGGAGAATGTAAATGGAGTAACCATTCTATACAAGAGCTTCGAGCTTGTAAATGGAGAATGTAAATGGATTAATCTCCGTTCAAGATCAACTTTCCATAAATTTCCATCCAAACCAATCAGAAGCATACTGTAGGTGCTTCAAATTAACCAGCAGCGGAGAATGTAAATGGAGTTCCTTAGCTCCTGGTGAACGTCGTTTTACTCACCAAAATAATCTGCAAACTCTAATGATGAAATTAGCACAGTAGTCAGCAGAGTCGATCCCACGAGGAACGGTATAATTTCTATCAAATTCAAACTACCAACAGGGTTTGGTTTAGCAACCACGCCTTAATTTTCAGATTTATTTAACAACTAATAATGCAACTATAAAATATGAATTAATAATGCAAACTAAAATATATAATTGTCTATAAAATATAGGAATAAAGTAATCGGCTCGGAATAACTCACATTAGTTAAACATCAATCATAGGCGCAAAGATAAATCAATTCATATGCATCTATCAGTTATAAGACGGCAAGTATTTGCTAAACCCTCTCAATTCTTTCTTACCTTGTCGACAACTGACTAATTATAATTAACCAATCGTTACTCTTACCAAGATGCCTCCGGAAAGTATTCGCTGAACCAGATACACACCGATAGCATTAAGAATGAAAAGAACCTGATATAGCATTACCCAAGTATTCGCAAGTAGTAACGCACACTTAATTGTTCCCCATCTTGCTATTACAGTCTTAGCTAGTTAGCTGTTTTTCACAAGAACTCGCTACTTACTAACCCCTTCCAACGATTACGTATTGGTGGAATTAGATAGCATTATCCCAATAATATTCAAGTTGATCAGGCTTAAATATATCAAGAATAAAATAAACCAAGAACAATCAAGAACACATAAGAATCAATTATAAAACAATTAGGCCTCACGATTCATAAACTAATGCTTGTTATTCCATGCCAATATATAAATTAGCTACTCATAATAATTAAACTAAACAAATAAATAATATAAATAAAAATAACTAATCTAATAAAGTAATACTAACTAACTAAAAAACAAACCAGGAATATGTTTGCATCCGTCTCAATTGTTGCTGCCGTCCTCTGTATTAATATCTATGTGTGTTTTTTTTTTTACAAATCTGCATTCGACTATTTATATACCCAAACCAAATCCAAATCCAAATCAACTTCTAATTACTTTTCTTCTTATGGAAGAAATAAGGAAATAAGATAATATCTATTCTAATTCTAAATAACTAATTCCTACAATTAAAGAATTTCAAATGGAAGGAGATAATACAATCCTTATCAATATGGGAAGTGAATATATTTATTTCCTTCAAATCCACATCTCTTCAATAATTCACTTTTCACCCCATAACTTCAGCAATTCTGCTTTTGCCTCTCTTCCTTCATCCCTGGAAAAATGTCTTATAAAATAAGAACATTTTCCATTGGAGCACATCGCCTCATTAAAAACCTTAACCTGGAAAACCCAGTGGGAAAAGATCGTTGGTTAAGGGAAAAAGAGTACAATGTATAGCTCCCTCTCAATTCTCCGCAATTAATGAATTCCTGCACCAAAAACACCTTAAAGTGCAAATTATATCTCAATAAAATCATGATAATCCCACCAAATATGAACACAATATAACACACATCAGCTCCCCTTTGGAAGAGAACGGGAAAATGGAGTTCCTCAATTCCTCCCCATACAAAAGAGAACGACGGATGATTTGGGAAAGACAGAAGATGGCTAGAGAGGTGTTAGGAAAGAGAATGGCCGAGCTAATGATTACTATGGTTAGGGTGTTTTGGGTTAAAATAGTAAATCCACTTTTTTTTTTGTTTTTATTTTTTTAGAACGGTAGAATTCACTTTTCACTTGTTTCGTATCTCAAACTGCCGGAAAGGGTTATATTTGCACATAAACTAATTATCTAGGGTTATATTTGCACTTTCAATTATCACTGGGTTATATGTGAACTTTTGGGAATTATGTAGGGTTATATATTCCTTTCGCTCTCTTTTCGTAAAAAAAATACAAGCATTAAATGAGTTTGTAAAGTGAAGGCCTCACTTTCACCTTCCGATTACAAAAGGCCTAATTTAAACTCTCAATACACTTGTTGTCCACTTCAGATTGGCTCTTAAAATTGACCATTGCATTGGAGATTGAATTTAGCTTGTGAGTCTATGATGTGGTTACTGATGTTTTCCAAAATTGACTCTTGGGTCGGAGATGCTCTAAGCCTTGGCGTTGATGGCCTTTGTGGAGAACCCTTGATTAAAGGCACTCAATCAAAGAGGATTCATGAAGAACCACCTTTAATAAGGACTAAAGGTAGGTTCCGAGTTCGAAACTCACTCCCAAGTCACCCCCAAAATTGTAAAGGTACGTTTTGATTTATTAAAGATGGTTCTTGAAAAACACCTTTTATTTGACATCAATTAAATGTGGTTCTATTGAAGAACGACCTTTAATTGGATATATTTGTTGGACTTTTAGGACCAACTATATAAATCCACTAGGGTTTCTTCCCCCCATAGTTATTTTCCTAAATCAGTATTCATATTCCGCAGCTTAGTTTTCATTCCCACAACTCAGAAACCTATCTGCGCTTTCTCCCCTCCACGTTCTACCCCTGAACCGTCCAACCTCCACCGCTGCCATCATCACACCGCCGCCCACCATCACGCCAGCCCAACCCTTCGCCGCTCCCTCACCTCCGCTCTCTCAGCTTAACCTCAGCTGACAGGATGCCCGCTGCTTGCTCGACTCCGCTTCCGCCGCTGAACATGACTCCACTACTTGACTCTGACTCCTCCGTCGCTCGACTCCAACTCTTAATCTAGCTCTGATTGTGACTTCGCTCGACTCTGCATCCACGGATAATAAGGAACCGCTTCCGCCACTCGACTCTGACTCCTCCGCAACTCGACTCTGACTCGCACCGGCAGGACTCTGCCTCCACTTGCTTGACTCCGACACCGCCTCTGCCACCGCCGCTGCAGACTCTGCCACTGGGTCTCCTCATCCACTAAACACTGCCATTGGATGTTCGCCTAGAGTTCCCATCTTTGTTGTTCTTCTTTTGCTTCTTTGTCGTAACCGATTGATGTTGTTTCTCTATTGTTGGGTCACGTTGGCCGCTGCTGAAGCCCAACAAATATGGCTGGCTTTACTTCACTACCTGAAATCGATTGGTTTTCGACAGCCTTTGTTTTGGGACCCCAGAAAGAGGTTTAGAATTGGGAACCTATTTCTGACCCCGATAGAAAGCAGTTTTCGAACTGCCTTTGATCAATTCGATCAAAGTCAGGACGAGATTAGGCGCTTGAAAAGTGTCTTCTATGGTCAAATAAAACCGCCTTTCATAGGCCTGTCTACACTAGTTTGAGTTGAATTAAAATTCTAGTTATTAGAGAAATCCAATTAAATGTTGATCATTGATTAATTAAAGTGATACATAGTTATTAGTGTTTAAATATAGAAGGTGAATGTTAGGTTGACAATTGATTACTTAAAATAAAATCATTGTTTACTTAAAACAAAATCCTAGGTATTATTGTTTTCATATATATAATATAGGGCCGATTATGTGGTGACTATTGATTACTTTAAATCAAACAATAGTTATTAGTGTTTCTATATATATATATACACATTTATATGCACACACTCTAACTTAGTCCGGGATAAAATGACACATTTACTTTTGACTCACTCTTCTATTCCAGTTGATGTGGCAAGGAGTAAGTGTGAAAAAGTAAAGATATTTTGGAAAAGCCATAGACCCAGTGTGGAAGCGATTGAAATTAAAGAGAAAATTGTAGAAATTTTAAACATATTCTTTACCATTTCAGGTAGTTTTCAAATTGTATCATTTTTATTGGGACGGGGAAAAAAATAAATTGTGCCCATTTTATCTTGGATGGGGGGAGTAGAATATAGGAACGATTAAGGGCTGAACGTTGATTTGTTAAAATCACACCATCGTTATTTTTTAAGAGCTTTTCTGTATATTAATTTAATCAAACCAAAAAGTACATGTTTAGGCTTTCTCTCGGATCCCTTTACAATTTCTTTTTTTAAAAAATGAAATTTCAACAAACGAAACTTTTACATAACCCTATACAACCCTAATTCCTTCAAAACATTGATTTTCCTCAATCGGCTCCTTCCAGTTTTTCCTTTGCCTTCATTTGCATTATGTTCTTATTTGTTCAGCTATTGTTCCATCCTTAAATACTTCCTTGCTAAAAATCCTATTGTTCCTCTCATTCCATACATTGTTCATCACAAAAATCATGAGCATCAGTTTCCATTCCTTCTTTCTTCTTACCTTCAACAGCATTTGTTTCTTTATCTTCCTCATATTTGTTGATTTTTCCAGGTTTAGTAACTCCAAGATCTCTTTGATATCTTCATAGTCTGCGAAGAGATGTTATGCTGTTCCAAAATTTTTACATCTTAAACTCCAGTTTTGCATAAAATTTTTACTAGATATACGCACCCTAGTTGTTACTGTTTATATATATATATATAGAATGTCAATTTTTGGTTAACCGTAGATATGTTAAAGTTTAACCCTAGTTATTAATTTTTATATATATTTATATATAATAATACACGGCTGAGGGAGAGTTGACTTTGATTTCTTAAAGTCAAACCTACTTATTAGTGTTTATATATATATTACGCCTAATTAAGGGTAAAATATTGAGTTTTTTTTTAAATAAAACCCCAGTTATTAGTGTTTATTATATATGTGTGTGTCTTAGGTCCATTAAGGGTTGAATGTTGATTGTTAAAGTCAAACTCTATTTAGTTGTTTATATAATGTATATATATTGGTCCGATTAAAGGTTGGCCATTGAGTTGTTAATGTCAAACCTTATTTTTGGTTTTAATACAATTAGAGAACCAATATCGTTCACCCATCACTTAGGCTTTGGTTTGCAAACAGCCGATGTCGGTTACATCTCAAATGGAAGTCGACTAATTATATGAACATACCACCGATATTCCTTGTCGTGTTCCAGTCTGGTGATTATTAAGTAGAGGGTCGGTCTCGATTATTAGTATGAGAATAAAGCTGATGTCAGAGTCATTTCACTTCGAAGCCAGATGATGACATGAACACGGAGCCAATATGAAGATGACATGGGTCCATAAAACATGACCTATGACTTTAAGGCTACAAAATAACGCCAAACAAATGCAATATATAAATTCAAAATCCCAATTTTCAATTCAGAAAACCTAATGAACCCTAATCGAGATAAAGGCAATTTTGCATTGATCAACGCCATCACCTTGCAACCACGATTTCGCATCCAATCAATGACACCACCTATAGGCCAGCCATTTCAATGTGAATCTTTGCCGCTCTGCAACCGCAATATCGTCCCTGGCCTTCGTTCTACCGTCGTATAGTCCCCGCTGCCGTGCCGCCCTCTCCGGACGTTTCAAATCTCCCGTTCACCAAACCTAGCCGATAGAGGGCTGACTTCAGCTCCTTCGACGGAATAGAAAACGTCCTTTGGGGGCCCTGTTTAAACATCAGTGTCAAGCAAAACACCAATATAAAAGGGACAAATTAGAAAACAAACTGAGGACCTTTCCCCAAGATAAACTTTGGGGGCTAGAAGGAAGCACCTTATGTATTTTTCAGCATGAGGGTCGGACTTGATTTCATAGGCTCCTAGTGACACAAATCTCTTCCGTCGAAAGATGGAACCCTCTTTCGCTGGGCCGGTTGCCTTTTCGAATTTTAGTATGATAGAAAACAAAGATCAAGAGATCTAATGCTCAAATTCCATGAAAAAATTGTGTATCATCACTGATTCTTATATCAAAGAATCATATATCATCACTGAGTTTCTCTAGTTATCTTCACGAGGATTTTTACTGTTGCGCTTCTTAATCGCCGAAAAATGCTGATGGATTATAATCTCATTGTTCGTACCATACCAGACTGACTATAACATAATTTAGCGAGGGCCACAATATATATGAAAAAACAGAAATTTTCAAAACCTTGCATATTATTCTTTTAGTATAAGGAAGTACAGCTCAAACAGAAGTAGTGAAATACGAAGACCAGCCTAAATAAAATTAAGAAGCATGAATTAAGATTGGAATAACCAATACATAGTTTGTTGTCATGTTTTTGAAGAGATTGATGATCAGGCATGATGAGGATGAGTAGGTCGAGCATTGACAGTGATGACAAGTTTCATTCCACGCGAACAGTGATTAAGAACTCCACAAGTGTACCATTTGGTGCCAGGGCTTGAAAGTGTAATCACATCTCTGCCTGAGTTCAAAGGTGACAATCCAAACGGCTTTACGCACTCCTTGAAGTCACGTCCATTTCCCAACCTCAACACATTGTGACGTGCTCTGTGGTAAACAAATACTGCAACAAAAGAAAATTATTGATTACTTTTGGATGATATTTTGATCGTAAAACACCGGACATTAACGTTTGATGCAGAAAATATGCATAAATTTGAGTGGAAGAAGTATGTAAAGAAATAGTCAGTGTAACAAGTAGCTAGAAAGGAGCATATATGTCTACTTAGTCTATCTCCAACGTAAAATTGCTTGCCCTTGGCCCAAGCTTGTGTTAGTAATAAATTTTGTCAGTTTTTTTTTCTTTGTGTTTAAATTCATTTAGGAGCATTTGTTATTCCTATTTTGTAACTCCTCATTTAGGAGCATTTAGGAGCATTTAGGAACATTTGTTATTCCCATTTTGTAACTTGTTTTTCAATTCTATTTATAGCAAAATATATGAAGAAAAGCAGTAGTTTTTCTGCACCAAAGTATTGTGTTCTTATTCAAAATCTCACATTTGGTATCAGAGCCACAACGATCCTATGGCCGACGCTACGAGTTCAGCATCATGATCTCCGGTACGTGCGGAACGCCAGAGAGAACGCGGACGCAGCAGGGCACGGCGGGGCAACGGCGGCGAAGTTATCATTCACGAACGTGTCATCCAAGAACGTAACAATCTTGGTGCCAACATCGTGTATCCCACGTTGACGACAACAAACTACATAGAATGGGCTCTCGTGATGAAGATAAACCTACGGGCACAAGGTTTATGGGAGGCCACCTCCGGCATCGGAGATCCGTCCGAACGGGAAGACATGGCGGCTCTCTCGGCGTTGATCCGCGCGGTGCCACCGGAGATGGTACCGACGCTAGCTGTCAAAACGACGGCACACGAGGCTTGGGAAGCCATCCGGATGATGCGAGTCGGCGTAGATCGGGTGCGCGAGGCCACGGCGCAGCGTCTGCGCAAGGAGTTCGAGCAAATCACCTTCAAGGACGGGGAGTCGCTCGACGCTTTCGGCATGAGGATTACGGGCATCGTCAATAACCTTCGATCTCTCGGTGACGCCATAGAAGAGATCAAGGTGGTCCAAAAGTTTTTGCGGGAGGTGCCGAGCCAGTACGCCCAGATCGCTTGTTCGATCGAGACGTTGCTCGACTTGAACGGCATGACGGTGGAGGAGCTCATCGGCCGGCTCAGGTTGGCAGCGGAACGTTGCTCCATCAACACCATGGACAACACCAGCGGCCAGGTCTTACTCACGGAACAAGAATGGATCGCACGGGGCCGGGGCTCTAGCTCCGGGAACAAAGGCAAAGGCAAGGCTTTCCAGAAGGGGAAGAAACCAAGCCATGACCGAGACGGAAGCCAACGTGCAGTAAGCGGTGACCGGGACTTGACGAAGATGAAGTGTTACAATTGTAACAAATACGCCGGCCACATCTCCAAGTACTGCCCCGAGCCACGGCGCGAACGGAGGGAACGCGCCAACCTCGTGCAAGACCAAACGGAGGAACCAACGCTTCTTGTGGCAAGGCTACACTCCCTCACGATCGGGAACCAGGCCTCCGAGGAGCGCGTCCTGCTCAGCGAGGCGCGGTCTCAAGCACTGTCCACAAAGGAGCCCGGGCAGTGTGACACGACATGGTTCCTCGACTCCGGTGCGAGTGCCCACATGTGTGGAAAATGGGAGTTCTTCTCCGAGCTAGACACAAATGTACGAGGCTCGGTCAAGTTGGGAGACGACACCTCTGTGGAAATAGAAGGCATCGGCACGATTCTTTTTACGTGCCGGAACGGTGAGCATCTAAAGTTGGACGAGGTGTATTACATACCTCGGCTCCATAGCAGCATCATCTCTCTCGGTCAACTGGACGAGAACGGGTACGACATGAGGATCCAGCACGGGTGGCTCGCATTACGGGACCAAGGCGGGCGCTTGCTCGCGCGGGTGCCAAGAAGCCAAGGGCGCCTCTACCTCCTGCATCTGAACTTGGCACGGCCCGTGTGCCTTGCGGTGCACGGGTGTGAGGATGGGTGGCGCTGGCATGCAAGGTACGGCCACATGCATTTTGAGGCTCTTCGTCGCCTGGCCCGAGAGAAGATGGTGCACGGACTCCCGCTGCTCGGTGACACCGAGCGCCTGTGTGACGCTTGCCTGGCCGGGAAGCAGAAACGCGGTTCGTTTCCACGCCAAGCCAAGAACCGAGCTACCGAGCGCCTTGGGCTCATGCATGCCGATCTGTGTGGACCCATCGAGCCACAAACCCCTGGAGGTAAACGATATTTTCTACTAATGGTAGATGATTTTAGTAGATATATGTGGGTAGTCTTGTTGGCCTCGAAGGATCAAGCGGCGGACGCCATCAAGAGGACCGTGGCAGCAGCCGAACGGCAAAGCGGGTGCAAGTTGAAGACGCTGCGGACCGACCGTGGAGGTGAGTTCAAATCTCACGGACTCGGCGAGTACTTTGCCGACCGCGGAGTGCACCGACAAACGACGGCACCATACACGCCCCAGCAAAATGGCGTGGTCGAACGACGAAATCAAACGGTGGTTGGCATGGCACGGTGCCTCTTGAAGGCCAAAGGCATGCCGTTGAGGTTTTGGGGAGAAGCTGTGACGACGGCGGTCTACCTCCTGAACCGGGGAACCACGAAAAGCGTCATCGGCAAAACACCCTACGAAGCATGGCACGGGTGCCGGCCGAGCGTGCACCATCTCCGGGTGTTTGGGTGCGTCGCGCATGTCAAGGCCACGCAGCCGGGGTTGAAGAAACTGGAGGACCGGAGCACGCCGATGGTGCTGCTTGGTTACGAAACTGGAACCGTGGGGTACCGCATCTACGACCCCGCCACGGACCGGGTAAAAATTTCCCGCGACGTCGTCTTCGACGAGGATGCAGCATGGAACTGGACTCTTCCAGGGAGCAAGCAGAGACGTGATCATTGTGGAGAAACATTCTCCGTCGAGTGGTTTGTTTCTCCCGTTGCAGGTACTGAATTGCACAGGAGCAAGATGGACGCAGAGAGAGCATCGTCTTCAAACGCCGGAATCTCCACCGGAAACGAAGCCGGAGACGTGCCCTCACCAGTCACTCAAACTACTTTGGTTGCACCTCAACCGCCGACGGTGGAGTTTGTGTCCCCACCGACCGGTGCTTCAGAACCATCTCCGGCGCCTCTCCGGTACCGCACGCTAAAAAGTCTATACGATGAAACTGCCCCTGTTGAAGCAGAAGACGACGAACAGTGTCTCCTCATCGCCAACGAACCGACAACCTTTGCTGAAGCCGAGAAGGATGAAGGGTGGAGAGCTGCGATGGTGGAGGAGTTGGGCAGTATTGAGGCGAATCAAAGTTGGCGCCTCACTGTGCTACCACCAGGAAAACGAGCAATCGGCCTGAAGTGGGTTTATAAACTCAAGAAGGATGCAGTCGGGGAGGTTGTGAAACGAAAGGCACGGCTGGTGGCGAAGGGTTATGTACAGCGTCAGGGGGTGGATTACGAGGAAGTCTTCGCTCCCGTCGCAAGGATGGAAACCGTGCGAGTGCTGATCGCGCTTGCGGCTCACCATGGTTGGCCGGTCCACCACATGGACGTCAAGACCGCGTTCCTCAACGGTGATCTGATCGAGGAAGTCTACGTCAAGCAACCGCCGGGTTTCGAAATTCAAGGCAACGAAGGCAAGGTTCTCCGGCTTCAGAAGGCTCTCTACGGACTACGCCAAGCTCCGAGGGCTTGGAATGCCAAACTTGACAAAAGTCTCCGCGACTTGGAGTTTGTGCGATGTGAAACCGAGCACGCGGTTTATCGCCGAAGCAACGGGCAGGAGCAACTTCTAGTTGGGATTTACGTCGATGACTTGATCATCACCGGAACTTCAATCGAAGAACTGACGAAGTTCAAGAAGGAAATGACCAATCTCTTTGAGATGAGCGATCTCGGCGAACTAAGTTACTACCTCGGCATCCAAGTACAACAACGGAAGGGTTTGGTCACTCTTTGCCAATCATCTTATGCCAGGAAGCTTTTACAAAAGGCCGGACTGGAAGAGTGCAATCCATGCGCGGCACCAATGGAGGCACGGCTCAAACTAAGCAAGACCGGAGACGGGAGACCAGTGGATGCCACGTATTACCGCAGCTTGGTAGGAAGCCTCAGGTACTTAGTTCACACTCGGCCGGACATTACTTTTGCAGTTGGTTATGTTAGCCGATTTATGGAGGAGCCAAAAATTGAGCATTTGGCAGCGGTGAAACATATTCTACGCTATGTGGCGGGAACTCTAGATTTTGGAGTTTCGTATGGAAAAGGTGTTGGACCTTTACTTTTGACAGGTTATAGTGATGCTGATTTGGCTGGAGACATCAACGACAGGAAGAGCATGACGGGAGTATTTTTCTTCCTAGGCCAATCTCCGGTGAGTTGGAAATCACAGAAACAACGGGTGGTGGCAATCTCTTCGTGCGAATCAGAGTATATTGCAGCTGCCACTACCGCTTGCCAAGGTGTTTGGCTTAGTAGATTGCTTGGAGAAATGCAAGGTGAACAGCCACAAGCACCAACGTTACTGGTGGACAACAAATCGGCAATCAATCTTATCCGAAATCCTGTGTTTCACGATCGAAGTAAACACATTGATACACGTTACCACTTGATTAGAAATTATGTGGAGCAGGGTGATCTTGAAATTGACTACATCAACACGGAAGCGCAGCTCGCTGACATTCTGACGAAGGCACTTGGACGAGTTCATTTCCAGGAGCTAAGGAGCAAGATTGGTGTTGCCAACACAACATAAGCAACGACAAGATTAGGGGGTGATTTGTTAGTAATAAATCTTGTCAGTTTTTTTTTCTTTGTGTTTAAATTCATTTAGGAGCATTTGTTATTCCTATTTTGTAACTCCTCATTTAGGGGCATTTAGGAGCATTTAGGAACATTTGTTATTCCCATTTTGTAACTTGTTTTTCAATTCTATTTATAGCAAAATATATGAAGAAAAGCAGTAGTTTTTCTGCACCAAAGTATTGTGTTCTTATTCAAAATCTCACAGCTTGGTAGTCGAAATGGAGCCTCCAACCATGTCCATCACCGACATAATGATCTTTTGCTAAAACAGCTGGGAATGCGATGGCGGCAAGAAGAACGATTGCAGCGATCACTCGAAATGAAGCCATTAATTTGATTATTAACTGTAAGATTGATGAATATATATGAATGTAGGGTAGAAATATGTGTTTGTAAGAGATTAGTTGTACTTTGAGCTCATAGCAGACGATCCTATTTATAGAACATGAATGGTGTGTGAAGGTAGCTAGGAAAGAGCTAAACCGGCCGGCTACAATTGCATAAAACTAATGTCGTGGAAACATTCAAACATCACCACACTGCAATAACACTATTGGCACTGCTGCTGCATGCTGTGTCAACTTTATTATAATTAATTTTTTTTTGAAAGATGACTAGATCCATCGGTTTATATTTTGAAATGGGCTTCTAATGATCAAATAGCCCCATAAAATCAGTTTTTATTGATCTAAGGTATCCAGTCTCATGTGCAAATCAGGACAAACTGGAGATAGCGGCCGGTTTTATATTAATCATCTCAATCCACTATGTTGATGCATGTTGCATGGATATAACTATTAATTAAGAATGTTTCAACACTACTTTGACCATTTAAACTTAGGATTTGGTACTTTAAGTACAACCTCCTCCGCCCCACGCGAATCTGTAAACTTTTTGGTCAACTTTCTCGGGACACATTTGACCATAAATTTGAGCTAGTATATAGGCACCAATATCATCATGTGAAATATTGTTAGATTCCATGCATCATGTAGTTTCTAAATATTAAATTTTAATACTCTAGTAGTGTACGTAATCAAAGTTTTTGATGGTCAAACATGGCCGGAGAACGTTGATCAAACATGGGACGGAGGGAGTACTGCTATTCTATTTTAAACGATCGACCAAAAGATTAAATAAGTAGAATCTATACACATCCTACATGGAATCCACTTAGACTATCCCTTTCTTTATTCTATTATGAAGCTTACCTTATTATTAGAGAAAGGGGGAATGGAAACCGTATTCAAGCGGATACATAAAAAAATGAATATGAATAAAAGGCCGGTGAGTTGATTTTCACATGCATTCTGGTGAAAAAATGGGTGACTCCACTTCTCAGCTGGAGTTGGGGGTTTATTATAATTAGTGCACTTAGAAATTTTCAATCTAAAATTATCTATTTCTTTTATCCACTCTCAAACTCTCTACTCTCCAGTTTTGACTTGATCGCCGTAATTACTCCCTTTGCCACCCGTCTGTTAAATATGCCCTCGTGGTGTATGATCTTGATAAATATCTCCTCGGGTGATTGGCCTCTAAAGAGACCATACAGCCTGATTCCGATGCCGCCAAGTCATCTTCACCATCAGGCCCTAACCTGTCCTTTGCTGATTGGAGAAAGAAGGTTCGCTTGGTCTTGTATTGGATTCAATTTACCATCACTATGTCCCTTCACTACCAGAAACATGACCTCTAACCTACATTTTTCAGGGGCTTTTACCTCGATTCTCATGCCCTGAAAATTCAAGGTAAATACCACAACAATAGAAAGGTATACTTTTTATTTTAATTCATAAAACTAAGGTAAAAGGTTACTCTTTAACCTCATTTTAAAAAATAATTTGGGTAAATATAATATAAACGATACCATCCTAAAATGTAACCGATGTCGATGGTTGCAATGGTCGAACTCTATGACATTGTGTAACCGACATCGATGAAACCGACACCAAGCTGAGCTTGGCTGATGTCGAATCCTTAAGGAAATGACGTTAGCCACATTTGAGCAATGTCGTCTAACCCTCCACAATATAGAGTAATATCGAAAGCATCCTCAACACTGTTTTATTGTAAAACGTAACCGAAATGCAGCCAAAGTGTGATCGTCGTAGGCTCTTTTGTGTTTCAATGTAGCAAAACCAAAGTTGGATATATTTCGGTTGTTTATGTGTCAACATGTTTAATTTACAAATGCAGCAACTAAATACCTAATTTAACAATATTTGTTGAACAAGAGCACTTATACAACAAAATTTGGTCGAATCCTAATAACTAACACAAACACAAAACCCACTTAAATTATGATAATCTATACGAACTCTAAACCCTAATTCTATTTCAAATTCAACAACAAAACAATAAAAATTGCCTTCACACCATAACTTCTTCACTTCTTCCTAACATAAAACATAAAAATAACGTGAATGGGTCGTTAAAAAATAAAGAATAAATCACAAAACCAAAATAGTGATGCTACTTGAAAGGTTGCGGCCGATGCCAGTTACATGTCGCTGACAAGAATTGGCTCATCTGGTAGCTCACTGAACCATCGTCAATACTGAACGACTCGGTTTTGTTTGTCATGGTGGGATTAAATGACAATGGAAGGAAGATCTAAAGGATTTCACTGTCGGTTTTGAGGTAGGAAGGGTCGTGGTAGGCGGTTTACAGTCGAACAACAGCGGGGAAGGTGAACGAAGTTTAGGGAAGGTGAACAATGGTAGACGGAGGTGATTGGGTGTGAGAAGAGAGCTTGAGCGATGGGTTGAGCATTGAATTTGAGCTATTGGTATAAGGGTTGGGACAAATGGTAGTGGTAGGAAATTATTTGTGTTTAAAATTCTTTTTTGAAGATTATTTTAGGGTTGAGATTTAATGTTTTCAACAGAAAGCAATGGTTCATATTTAGGTGCCATGTGTCAAATTTTAATTGAAAATTTACCGTGATATGAGTAGATGAAATGAATTAATCCTGTAAATTGGATTTTTATCTCCAATGTTTTCGTCGTAACGATAATTTCAGTATGATGTGTCAATATAAAATTTTTTTAAAACACATTAATATTTGTAAAATAGTGATCGTATTAATTTATTCACATGTTTTATTATTGCAAGTGAGAATTTCAATTTAATATTTATTTTATTCTAAATTTAATAATTCCATGAATAATTACTTTTTAAAATAATGTACTCCAAAATCGTCTTTTAAAAGTGAGTCTCCGCGTTCAAACAGCAAACAAAAAACATTGTTATCTATTTTCTTACGTTAAAAAAACAATATTTTCTTGGAACATTTTAGAATTTGACACTATTTAGAGTACATATAAATTAGAATTATTTTGATCAAATTTTAAATTCAAAGTTAATTCTCGGTATTATAAATATTTTTAAAAAATAGAAATCTCTCAAAATATTAAATTGGTATAAATTTGTGTTTATTGAAATATAAAACTTGAAATGTTATGTGAAGAGCCTGCTTTCGTTTTTGGGAAATATGCAAGTACAACTCTATATAATTGAGAAAGTGCAAATATAACCCTGAGATTATTTTTAGTAAAAAAATGGCCCTACCTATATTATATAAGTGCAAATATAACCTAAAGCCTAAATTCCGGCATAGACTGGTCATTTTCGCCCATTGATGAACCAAAAATTACTAAAATGCCCTTTCAGCCTAATATAAAAATTTGAAAGAAAAAAATGCCCCTTAATCCACCACTATAGTGCCACCACCGCCACTGCTCCACCATCTTCACTGTGTCGCTGCCGGCTCTTTCCACCACTGCCACTGCTCCGGCTCCACCATCAACCAACCCTAGCCTCATCTCCTCCTAAACTCTACCAACCACCACCACCAATAGGAGAAAGAGATAGAAAGAAAGAAAGCTCACAGTGACAGAGCAGGAGAAGCAACAGCAGCAGCAAAGAAGCAGAGAAAGATTAAAAAAATGTGTCCGAGTTTGTAGGATGACAGCGTGGCAGACCTGTAATTTCACCCCTGTTAATGCCCCCTTCTCTCCTCCATGTTCACACTCCTTTTTCTCCCTGACCTAAATCCATCTTGTTCTTCCTCGCTCGCAATCACGACACTTGTGATATGGATTGTCACCCACAATTGATGCCTCAGAGATGAAGACTCAAGCTCAGGAAATGGTTGGATTATTCTCACTAGGCATCGACGAAGGTAGAGGTCGAGGGGGAGGAATGAGAGGAGTCGCCGCAAGCACCACCAATCAAACCAGCAGCGAGATTAACTATTCCATACAAGAGTTTCGTGCTTGTAAATGGAGAATGTAAATGGAGTAACCATTCTATACAAGAGCTTCGAGCTTGTAAATGGAGAATGTAAATGGATTAATCATTCTGTACAAGATTAACTTTCCATAAATTTCCATCCAAACCAATAAGAAGCATACTGTAAGTGCTTCGAATTAACCAGCAGCGGAGAATGTAAATGGAGTTCCTTAGCTCCTCCTTGGAAGAGAACGGGAAAATGGAGTTCCTCAGCTCCTCCCCATACAAAAGAGAATGACGGATGATTTGGGAAAGACAGAAGATGGCTAGAGAGGTGTTGGGAAAGAGAATGGCAGAGCTAATGATTACTATGGTTAGGGTGTTTTGGGTTAAAATAGTAAATCCACTTTTTTTGTTTTTATTTTTTTAGAACGGCAGGATTGACTTTTCACTTGTTTCGGATCTCAAACTGCCGGAAAGGGTTATATTTGCACATAAACTAATTATCTAGGGTTATATCTGCACTTTCAATTATCACTAGGTTATATATGAACTTTTGGGAATTATGTAGGGTTATATATTCCTTTCGCTCTCTTTTTCGTAAAACAAATACTAGCATTAAATGAGTTTGTAAAGTGAAGGCCTCACTTTCACCTTCCGATTACAAAAGGCCTAATTTAAACTCTCAATACACTTGTTGTCCACTTCAGATTGACCCTTAAAATTGACCATTGCATTGGAGATTGAATTTAACTTGAGAGTCTATGACATGGATACTAATGTTTTCCAAAATTGACTCTTGGGTTGGAGATGCTCTAAGGCTTGGCGTTGATGGCCTTAGTGGAGAACCCTTGGTTAAAGGCACTCAATCAAAGAGGATTCATGAATAACCACCTTTAATGAGGACTAAAGGTAGGTTCTGAGTTCGAAACTCACTCCCAAGTCACCCCAAAAATTTTAAAGGCACTTTTTGATTTATTAAAGATGGTTCTTGAAAAACACCTTTTATTTGACATCAATTAAATGTGGGTCCATTGAAGAACGACCTTTAATTGGATATATTTTTTGGACTTTTGGGACCAACTATATAAATCCAATAGGGTTTCTTCCCCCCATAGTTATTTCCCTAACTCAGTATTCAGATTCCGCAGCTTAGTTTTCATTCCCACAACTCAGAAACCTATCTGCGCTTTCTCCCCTCCACGTTCTACCCCTGAACCGTCCAACCTCCACCGCTGTCATCATCACACCGCCGCCCACCAACACACCAGCCCAACCCTTCGCCGCTCCCTCACCTCCGCTCTCTCAGCTTAACCTCAGCTGACTGGATGCCCGCTGCTTGCTCGACTCCGCTTCCGCCGCTGAACAAGGATACACTCCACTACTTGACTCCGACTCCTCCGTCGCTCGACTCCAACTCCTAATCTGGCTCTGATTGTGACTCCGCTCGACTCCGCATCCACGGATAATAAGGAACCGCTTCTGCCACTCGACTCTGACTCCTCCGCAACTCGACTCTGACTCGCACCGGCAGGAGTCTACCTCCACTTGCTTGACTCCGACACCGCCTCTGCCACCGCCGCTGCAGACTCTGCCACTGGGTCTCCTCATCCACTAAACACTGCCATTGGATGTTCGCCTAGAGTTCCCATCTTTGTTGCTCTTCTTTTTCTTCTTTGTCGTAACTGATTGATGTTGTTTCTCTATTGCTGGGTCACGTTGGCCACTGCCGAAGCCCAAAAAATATGGCTGGCTTTGCTTCACTACCTGAAATCGATTGGTTTTCGACAGCCTTTGTTTTGGGACCCCAGAAAGAGGTTTAGAATTGGGAATCTATTTCTGACCCCGATAGAAAGCAGTTTTCGAACTGACTTTGATCAATTCGATCAAAGTCAGGACGAGATTAGGCGCTTGAAAAGTGCCTTCTATGGTCAAATAAAACCGCCTTTCATTGGCCTTTCTACACTAGTTTGAGTTGAATTAAAAGTCTAGTTATTAGAGAAATTCAATTAAATGTTGATCATTGATTAATCAAAGTGATACATAATTATTAGTGTTTAAATATAGAAGGTCAATTTTTGGTTGACCGTTGATTACTTAAAATAAAATCATTGTTTACTTAAAACAAAATCCTAGGTATTATTGTTTTTATATATATAATATAGGGCCGATTATGTGGTGACTATTGATTACTTTAAATCAAACAATAGTTATTAGTGTTTCTATATATATATATATATATATATATATATATATTTATATGCACACACTCTAACTTAGTCCGGGATAAAATGACACATTTACTTTTGACTCACTCTTCTATTCCAGTTGATGTGGCAAGGAGTAAGTGTGAAAAAGTAAAGATATTTTGGAAAAGCCATAGACCCAGTGTGGAAGCGATTGAAATTAAAGAGAAAATTGTAGAAATTTTAAACATATTCTTTACCATTTCAGGTAGTTTTCAAATTGTATCATTTTTATTGGGACGGGGAAAAAAATAAATTGTGCCCATTTTATCTTGGATGGGGGGAGTAGAATATAGGAACGATTAAGGGCTGAACGTTGATTTGTTAAAATCACACCATCGTTATTTTTTAAGAGCTTTTCTGTATATTAATTTAATCAAACCAAAAAGTACATGTTTAGGCTTTCTCTCGGATCCCTTTACAATTTCTTTTTTTAAAAAATGAAATTTCAACAAACGAAACTTTTACATAACCCTATACAACCCTAATTCCTTCAAAACATTGATTTTCCTCAATCGGCTCCTTCCAGTTTTTCCTTTTCCTTCATTTGCATTATGTTCTTATTTGTTCAGCTATTGTTCCATCCTTAAATACTTCCTTGCTAAAAATCCTATTGTTCCTCTCATTCCATACACTGTTCATCACAAAAATCATGAGCATCAGTTACCATTCCTTCTTTCTTCTTACCTTCAGCAGCATTTGTTTCTTTATCTTCCTCATATTTGTTGATTTTTCCAGGTTTAGTAACTCCAAGATCTCTTTGATATCTTCATAGTCTGCGAAGAGATGTTATGCTGTTCCAAAATTTTTACATCTTAAACTCCAGTTTTGCATAAAATTTTTACTAGATATACGCACCCTAGTTGTTACTGTTTATATATATATATATAGAATGTCAATTTTTGGTTAACCGTAGATATGTTAAAGTTTAACCCTAGTTATTAATTTTTATATATATTTATATATAATAATACACGGCTGAGGGAGAGTTGACTTTGATTTCTTAAAGTCAAACCTACTTATTAGTGTTTATATATATATTACGCCAAATTAAGGGTAAAATATTGTGTTTTTTTTAAAATAAAACCCTAGTTATTAGTGCTTATTATATATGTGTGTGTGTCTTAGGTCCATTAATGGTTGAATGTTGATTGTTAAAGTCAAAATCTATTTAGTTGTTTATATAATGTATATATATTGGTCATATTAAAGGTTGGCCATTGAGTTGTTAATGTCAAACCTTATTTTTGGTTTTAATACAATTAGAGAACCAATATCGTTCACCCATCACTTAGGTTTTGGTTTGCAAACAGCCGATGTGGGTTACATCTCAAATGGAAGTCGACTAATTATATGAACATACCACCAATAGTCCTTCTCGTGTTCCAGTCGGGTGATTATTAAGTAGAGGGTCGGTCTCAATTATTAGTATGAGAATAAAGCTGATGTCAGAGTCATTTCACTTCGAAGCCAGATGATGACATGAACACGGAGCCAATATGAAGATGACATGGGTCCATAAAACATGACCTATGACTTTAAGGCTACAAAATAATGCCATACAAATGCAATATATAAATTCAAAATCCCAATTTTCAATTCAGAAAACCTAATGAACCCTAATCGAGATACAGGCAATTTTGCATTGATCAACGCCATCACCTTCCAACCCCGATTTCGCATCCAATCAATGACACCACCTAGAGTGTTGGTATGCCTTGAATACAGTAATAGCCGCTTCTGCGACCCTGGCCTGGGGGTCCGGGGGGGCGGCAGTCGCCCCCAGGAAACAAACGGGGGTCTCGCTGCCGGTCAGCGAGTCGGGGGGTCTAGGGGGGCGGAGCGCACCCTGGCCTGGGGGTCCGGGGGGAGGGGCGGTGTCGCCCCCCTTGAATACTGTATAGCTTGTCTCTTTATTGGACTGCTGTTCATTTGGGCCGAATTGTGTTTTTGGCCCAGTTTGTTAGGGTTTAGTGGAGACAGCATATAAAGTGTCTCTCTTCTCTCTGTAAACATTAATTCTGATATAGTGAATCCGTCTCCCGTGGATGTAGCCAAATTGGTGAACCACGTAAATCTTGTGTCTTGTTATTTTCGTTCATATTTTCTGTTCTTTCTCCATTCCGATGGTATAGCTTGTCTCTTTATTGGACTGCTGTTGATTTGGGCCGAATTGTGTTTTTGGCCCAGTTTGTTAGGGTTTAGTGGAGACAGCATATAAAGTGTCTCTCTTCTCTCTGTAAACATTAATTCTGATATAGTGAATCCGTCTCCCGTGGATGTAGCCAAATTGGTGAACCACGTAAATCTTGTGTCTTGTTATTTTCGTTTATTTTCTGTTCTTTCTCCATTCCGACGGTATAGCTTGTCTCTTTATTGGACTGCTGTTGATTTGGGCCGAATTGTGTTTTTGGCCCAGTTTGTTAGGGTTTAGTGGAGACAGCATATAAAGTGTCTATCTTCTCTCTGTAAACATTAATTCTGATATAGTGAATCCATCTCCCGTGGATGTAGCCAAATTGGTGAACCACGTAAATCTTGTGTCTTGTTATTTTCGTTCATATTTTCTGTTCTTTCTCCATTCCGACGGTATAGCTTGTCTCTTTGGACTGCTGTTAATTTGGGCCGAATTGTGTTTTTGGCCCAGTTTGTTAGGGTTTAGTGGAGACAGCATATAAAGTGTCTCTCTTCTCTCTGTAAACATTAATTCTGATATAGTGAATCCGTCTCCCGTAGATGTAGCCAAATTGGTGAACCACGTAAATCTTGTGTCTTGTTATTTTCGTTTATTTTCTGTTCTTTCTCCATTCCGACGGTATAGCTTGTCTCTTTATTGGACTGCTGTTGATTTGGGCCGAATTGTGTTTTTGGCCCAGTTTGTTAGGGTTTAGTGGAGACAGCATATAAAGTGTCTCTCTTCTCTCTGTAAGCATTAATTCTGATATAGTGAATCCGTCTCCCGTGGATGTAGCCAAATTGGTGAACCACGTAAATCTTGTGTCTTGTTATTTTCGTTCATATTTTCTGTTCTTTCTCCATTCCGACGGTATAGCTTGTCTCTTTATTGGACTGCTGTTGATTTGGGCCGAATTGTGTTTTTGGCCCAGTTTGTTAGGGTTTAGTGGAGACAGCATATAAAGTGTCTCTCTTCTCTCTGTAAACATTAATTCTGATATAGTGAATCCATCTCCCGTGGATGTAGCCAAATTGGTGAACCATGTAAATCTTGTGTCTTGTTATTTTCGTTCATATTTTCTGTTCTTTCTCCATTCCGCACAACAAACTGGTATCAGAGCGGTTTCTTTTTCCGGCGATATCCGTAGTGGGTATATCGAATTCTGGGCTCATCAGATTGGGGCTGATCGGGGAGAAAGATGTCTGGGTTGAACGTGAAGATCGACAAGTTTACTGGAAGAAACAGTTTCAGTTTATGGCAGATCAAGATGCGAGCTTTGCTGAAACAGCAAGGTTTGTGGACTCCGCTGACGAAGGATTTCGCAAGCAGTTCTGGCGATGTTGTGAGTCTGGAAGAAAAGGCACACTCGACGATTATGCTGTGTCTCGCGGACGAAATCATCACTGAGGTCTTAGATCAGGAGACTGCTGCACAACTGTGGCTGAAGTTGGAGAGTTTGTATATGACGAAATCTCTAACCAAGTTGCTTCTGAAACAACGCCTCTTCGGTCTCCGAATGCAGGAAGGTACGCAACTCAGAGACCATCTGGAGCAATTGAATACTTTGTTATTAGAATTGCGAAATATAGACGTAAAAATTGAAGATGAAGATGCTGCTTTGATTTTGCTAGTTGCTTTACCACTTTCGTATGAGAATTTTGTTCAGTCATTTATTGTTGGTAAAGATTTCGTGTCTCTGGAGGAAGTTAGATCCTCTCTCCAAAGTAGAGAGTTGCGACATAAGGCAAAAAGTACAGGTACAGAAAGTCAGGCCACTGGCTTGTTTGCTAGTGACGGAAACACAAAAGGCAAGGAAACCAGCAATAAGAAGAAGGGCAAGAAGTCATCTTCAAAGGGTCCCAAGGCCAATGATGTTTGTAATTACTGTAAGGAGAAGGGGCATTGGAAAAAAGAGTGTCCGAAGAAGGCTAGTAAATCTGGGAGTACATATGGTACTGTTGCTGTGGCTGTAGGGGATTTCAGTTCTGAAGATAATTTTGCTCTAGCTGTTACTGGGCAAAATAATCATTCTAATGCGTGGTTTCTTGATTCTAGGGCATCTTACCATATATGCCCAAGGAGAGATTATTTCTCAACTTACGAGCAAGCTGAGGGCATCATTACTACGGCAAATGGTGTTGCGTGCAAGGTAGTTGGGATTGGTTCAATCAAGATCAGGACGCATGATGGTAGTTTCTGTACTTTGAACGATGTCAGGCATGTTCTATCGATGACAAAGAATCTGATTTCCCTTCCTACGTTGGATAGAAAGGGTTTCGTCTACTCAGGGAGTGATGGAGTTCTGTGTGTCTGCAAAGGTTCTAGGCTGGTTCTGAAAGGTGTTCTGCATGGTACTTTGTATTTTCTACAAGGTTCCATGGTTATGGATTCTGTTAATGTTGCATCTTCGGAGGTTCACCAGGATGATATGACTAAGTTATGGCATATGAGGCTTGGTCACATGGGTGAAAGAGGGATGCAGATTCTGTCGAAGTATGATCTTCTTGGTGGCCACAAGATCAAGAGCTTGGACTTCTGTGAGCATTGCGTTTTTGGGAAGCATCACCGCAGCAAGTTTCCTAAGGCGATTCATAGAAAAAATGGCACATTGGATTACATCCATTCTGATTGTTGGGGACCTTCCCGAGTTGAGTCACTGGGAGGTCACAGGTACTTTGTTTCTCTGATTGATGATTACTCAAGGATGACTTGGGTTATCATGATGAAACATAAGAGTGAAGCTTTCTCGAAGTTCAAGGAGTGGAAAGCTTTGGTGGAGAATCAGACCGGGAAGAAGATCAAGAGGCTTCGAACTAATAATGGGCTGGAATTCTGCTCGTCTGAGTTTGATCAGTTTTGTAGGGATGAAGGGATTGCTCGTCATCATACAGTCAGGAATACGCCACAGAAGAATGGCGTAGCTGAGCGGATGAATCAGACATTGCTGGCGAGAGCGAGGTGCATGCTCTCTAATGTTGGTTTGGAAATGAGATTCTGGGCAGAGGCGGTGAGTAGCTTGTTACCTGATCAACCGCGGGCCTCACACGGGTATAGAGTGCAAAATACCTATGGAGTTGTGGTCAGGTAAAGTTGTTGATTACTCCAAGTTAAAAGTTTTTGGTTGTACATCTTATTATCATGTTAGTGATGGTAAGTTAGAGCCCCGAGCCAAGAAGGGTGTCTTTGTGGGTTATGGAGATGGAGTTAAAGGCTCCAGGATATGGTCTCTTTATTGGACTGCTGTTGATTTGGGCCGAATTGTGTTTTTGGCCCAGTTTGTTAGGGTTTAGTGGAGACATCATATAAAGTGTCTCTCTTCTCTCTGTAAACATTAATTCTGATATAGTGAATCCGTCTCCCGTGGATGTAGCCAAATTGGTGAACCACGTAAATCTTGTGTCTTGTTATTTTCGTTCATATTTTCTGTTCTTTCTCCATTCCGCAGAACATATAGGCCAGCTATTTCAATGTGAATCTTTGCCTTGAATACTGTAATAGCCGCTTCTGCGACCCTGGCCTGGAATACAACTACATCTACAATTATGATAAGAATATAATTCCAATTCCAATTTGGACTGATGTTGATTTGGGCCGAATTGTGTTTTGTTACAATCCCAGTTTGTTAGGGTTTAGTGGAGACAATATATAAAGTGTCTCTCTTCTCTCTGTAAACATTAATTCTATTCTGCACTTAGATAGGTAGAAATCTGGCCAATTTCTTGGCGTCTGTAACTTGCTACCTATTATAGTGAATCTGTCTCCCGTGGATGTAGCCAAATTGGTGAACCACGTAATCTTGTGTCTTGTTATTTTCGTTCATATTTTCTGTTCTTTCTCCATTCCGCACAACAAACTGGTATCAGAGCAGTTTCCTTTTCCGGTGAGATCCGTAGTGGGTGTATCGGATTCTGGGCTCATCAGATCGGGGCTGATCGGGGAGAAAGATGTCTGGGTTGAACGTGAAGATCGACAAGTTTACCGGGAGAAATAGTTTCAGTTTATGGCAGATCAAGATGCGAGCTTTGCTGAAACAGCAAGGTTTGTGGACTCCGCTGACGAAGGATTTCGCGAGCAGTTCTGGCGATGTTGTGAGTCTGGAAGAAAAGGCACACTCGACGATTATGTTGTGTCTCACGGACGAAATCATCACCGAGGTCTCAGATCAGGAGACTGCTGCACAACTGTGGCTGAAGTTGGAGAGTTTGTATATGACGAAATATCTAACCAATAAGTTGCTTCTGAAAAAATGCCTCTTCGATCTCTGAATGCAGGAAGGTACACAACTCAGAGACCATCTAGAGCAATTGAATACTTTGTTATTAGAATTGCGAAATATAGATGTGAAAATTGAAGATGAAGATGCTGCTTTGATTTTGCTAGTTTCTTTACCACTTTCGTATGAGAATTTTGTTCAGTCATTTATTTTTGGTAAAGATTCTGTGTCTCTGGAGGAAGTAAGATCCTCTCTCCATAGTAGAGAGTTGCGACATAAGGCAAACAGTACAGGTACAGAAAGTTAGGCCACTGGCTTGTTTGCTAGTGACGGAAACACAAAAGGCAAGGAAACCGGCAATAAGAAGAAGGGCAAGAAGTCATCTTCAAAGGGTCCTAAGGCCAATGATGTTTGTAACTACTGTAAGGAGAAGGGGCATTGGAAAAAGGAGTGTCTGGAGAAGGCTAGTAAATCTGGGAGTACATCTGGTACTGCTGCTATGGCTGAAGGGGATTTCAGTTCTGAAGATGATTTTGCTCTAGCTGTTACTGGGAAAAATAATCATTCTAATGCGTGGTTTCTTGATTCTGGGGCATCTTACCATATATGCCCAAGGAGAGATTATTTCTCAACTTATGAGCAAGCTGAGGGCATTATTACTACGGCAAATGGTGTTGCGTGCAAGGTAGTTGGGATTGGTTCAATCAAGATTAGGACGCATGATGGTAGTTTCTGTACTTTGAACGATGTCAGGCATGTTCCATCGATGACAAAGAATCTGATTTCTCTTCCTACGTTGGATAGAAAGGGTTTCGTCTACTCAGGGAGTGATGGAGTTCTGTGTGCCTGCAAAGGTTCTAGGCTGGTTTTGAAAGGTGTTCTGCATGGTACTTTGTATTTTCTACAAGGTTCCACGGTTATGGATTCTGTTAATGTTGCATCTTCGGAGGTTCACCAGGATGATATGACTAAGTTATGGCATATGAGGCTTGGTCACATGGGTGAAAGAGGGATGCCGATTCTGTCGAAGTATGATCTTCTTGGTGGCCACAAGATCAAGAGATTGGACTTCTGTGAGCATTGCATTTTTGGGAAGCATCACCGCAGCAAGTTTCCTAAGGCGATTCATAGAACAAAGGGCACATAGGATTACATCCATTCTGATTGTTGGGGACCTTCCCGAGTTGAGTCACTGGGAGGTCACTGGTACTTTGTTTCTCTGATTGATGATTACTCAAGGATGACTTGGGTTATCATGATGAAACATAAGAGTGAAGCTTTCTCGAAGTTCGAGGAGTGGAAAGCTTTGGTGGAGAATCAGACCGGGAAGAAGATCAAGAGGCTTCGAACTGATAATGGGCTGGAATTCTGCTCGTCTGAGTTTGATCAGTTTTGTAGGGATGAAGGGATTGCTCGTCATCATACAGTCAGGAATACGCCACAGCAGAATGGCGTAGCTGAGCGGATGAATCAGACATTGCTGGCGAGAGCGAGGTGCATGCTCTCTAATGCTGGTTTGGAAACGAGATTCTGGGCAGAGGCGGTGAGTACAGCTTGTTACCTGATCAACCGCGGGCCTCACACGGGTATAGAGTGCAAAATACCTATGGAGTTGTGGTCAGGTAAAGTTGTTGATTACTCCAAGTTAAAAGTTTTTGGTTGTACATCTTATTATCATGTTAGTGATGGTAAGTTAGAGCCCCGAGCCAAGAAGGGTGTCTTTGTGGGTTATGGAGATGGAGTTAAAGGCTCCAAGATATGGTCTCCATCTGAGAAGAGGGTTATTCTGAGCAGGGACGTTGTCTTTGATGAAAATTCTTTGCTTAGATCTATGGTGAAGCCCACAGTTGTGCCAGAAACTAGTGGAGTTGATAAACAGGTGGAGCTTGAAGTCACTCAAGGTGAAAATAGATTGGAACAATTTGAGGTGGATCAAGTGCCACAGATAGAATCTGAGATACCGGAATCTCCACCACCAGATCCTCAACCATCAGTAGCTACAGTCCGCAGTTTAGCTCAGGACCGACCCAGGAGGGTTGGAGTTGGGGCGCCAAAGAGATATGGGTTTGAGGATATGGTGGGTTATGCACTACAGGTTGCTGAGGAGGTGGATACTCATGAGCCATCCACCTACAGAGAGGCTACTTCAGGTACTGATGCTGACAAATGGCTTGCTGCAATGGGAGACGAGATAGAGTCTCTTCAGAAGAATCAGACATGGGATTTGGTTCAACAGCCTCAAGGGAGAAAGGTTATCACTTGCAAATGGGTTTTCAAGAAAAAGGAAGGGATATCACCTACAGAGGGAGTCAAGTACAAGGCTAGAGTTGTTGCTAGAGGTTTCAGTCAGAGAGAGGGAGTAGATTACAATGAGATTTTCTCACCAGTGGTCAGACACACTTCCATCAGGGTGTTGCTAGTTATAGTGACACATCAGGATTTGGAGCTTGAACAACTTGATGTGAAGACCGCTTTTCTACATGGAGAGTTGGAGGAAGAGATATACATGACTCAGCCAGATGGTTTCCAAGTTCCTGGAAAGGAAAAATATGTTTGCAAGTTGAAGAAGTCTTTGTATGGACTTAAGCAGTCTCCGAGGCAGTGGTACAAGAAGTTTGACAGTTACATGCTTCAGCTGGGATATACGAGGTGTGCTTATGACTGTTGTGTCTACTACAGCAGGTTGAGAGATGGGTCATTCATCTAATCTGGCACTGTAATGGTGCGTCTGGAGTTTCTACTTTGAGGATTCAAGTCAAGGTGGAGATTTGTTGGTATGCCTTGAATACTGTAATAGCCGCTTCTGCGACCCTGGCCTAGAATACAACTACATCTACAATTATGATAAGAATATAATTCCAATTCCAATTTGGACTGATGTTGATTTGGGCCGAATTGTGTTTTGTTCCAATCCCAGTTTGTTAGGGTTTAGTGGAGACAATATATAAAGTGTCTCTCTTCTCTCTGTAAACATTGATTCTGTTCTGCACTTAGATAGGTAGAAATCTGGCCAATTTCTTGGCGTCTGTAACCTGCTACCTATTATAGTGAATCCGTCTCCCGTGGATGTAGCCAAATTGGTGAACCACGTAAATCTTGTGTCTTGTTATTTTCGTTCATATTTTCTGTTCTTTCTCCATTCCGCACAACATTTTCTGTTCTTTCTCCATTCCGCAGAACATATAGGCCAGCAATTTCAATGCGAATCTTTGCCGCTCTGCAACCGCAATATCGTCCCTGACCTTCGTTCTACCGTCGTATAGTCCCCGCTGCCGTGCCGCCCTCTCCGGACGTTTCAAAGAGAAAATCTCCCGTTCACCAAACCTAGCCGATAGAGGGCTGACTTCAGCTCCTTCGACGGAATAGAAAACGTCCTTTGGGGGCCCTGTTTAAACATCAGTGTCAAGCAAAACACCAATATAAAAGGGACAAATTAGAAAACAAACTGAGGACCTTTCCCCAAGATAAACTTTGGGGGCTAGAAGGAAGCACCTTATGTATTTTTCAGCATGAGGGTCGGACTTGATTTCATAGGCTCCTAGTGACACAAATCTCTTCCGTCGAAAGATGGAACCCTCTTTCGCTGGGCCGGTTGCCTTTTCGAATTTTAGTATGATAGAAAACAAAGATCAAGAGATCTAATGCTCAAATTCCATGAAAAAATTGTGTATCATCACTGATTCTTATATCAAAGAATCATATATCATCACTGAGTTTCTCTAGTTATCTTCACGAGGATTTTTACTGTTGCGCTTCTTAATCGCCGAAAAATGCTGATGGATTATAATCTCATTGTTCGTACCATACCAGACTGACTATAACATAATTTAGCGAGGGCCACAATATATATGAAAAAACAGAAATTTTCAAAACCTTGCATATTATTCTTTTAGTATAAGGAAGTACAGCTCAAACAGAAGTAGTGAAATACGAAGACCAGCCTAAATAAAATTAAGAAGCATGAATTAAGATTGGAATAACCAATACATAGTTTGTTGTCATGTTTTTGAAGAGATTGATGATCAGGCATGATGAGGATGAGTAGGTCGAGCATTGACAGTGATGACAAGTTTCATTCCACGCGAACAGTGATTAAGAACTCCACAAGTGTACCATTTGGTGCCAGGGCTTGAAAGTGTAATCACATCTCTGCCTGAGTTCAAAGGTGACAATCCAAACGGCTTTACGCACTCCTTGAAGTCACGTCCATTTCCCAACCTCAACACATTGTGACGTGCTCTGTGGTAAACAAATACTGCAACAAAAGAAAATTATTGATTACTTTTGGATGATATTTTGATCGTAAAACACCGGACATTAACGTTTGATGCAGAAGATATGCATAAATTTGAGTGGAAGAAGTATGTAAAGAAATAGTCAGTGTAACAAGTAGCTAGAAAGGAGCATATATGTGTACTTAGTCTATCTCCAACGTAAAATTGCTTGCCCTTAGCCCAAGCTTGGTAGTCGAAATGGAGCCCCCAACCATGTCCATCACCGACATAATGATCTTTTGCTAAAACAGCCGGGAATGCGATGGCGGCAAGAAGAACGATTGCAGCGATCACTCGAAATGAAGCCATTAATTTGATTATTAACTGTAAGATTGATGAATATATATGAATGTAGGGTAGAAATATGTGTTTGTAAGAGATTAGTTGTACTTTGAGCTCATAGAAGACGATCCTATTTATAGAACATGAATGGTGTGTGAAGGTAGCTAGGAAAGAGCTAAACCGGCCGGCTACAATTGCATAAAACTAATGTCGTGGAAACATTCAAACATCACCACACTGCAATAACACTATTGGCACTGCTGCTGCATGCTGTGTCAACTTTATTATTATTAATTTTTTTTTGAAAGAAGACTAGATCCATCGGTTTATATTTTGAAATGGGCTTCTAATGATCAAATAGCCCCATAAAATCAGTTTTTATTGATCTAAGGTATCCAGTCTCATGTGCAAATCAGGACAAACTGGAGATAGCGGCCGGTTTTATATTAATCATCTCAATCCACTATGTTGATGCATGTTGCATGGATATAACTATTGATTAAGAATGTTTCAACACTACTTTGACCATTTAAACTTAGGATTTGGTACTTTAAGTACAACCTCCTCCGTCTCACGCGAATCTGTAAACATTTTGGTCAACTTTGTCGGGACACATTCGACCATAAATTTGAGCTAGTATATGGGCACCTATATCATCATGTGAAATATTGTTAGATTCCATGCATCATGTAATTTCTAAATATCAAATTTTAATACTCTAGTAGTATACGTAATCAAAGTTTTTGATGGTCAAACATGACCTGAGAAAGTTGATAAAAAAGTGCGCACATTCGAGTGGGACGGTGGGAGTACTATTATTCTATTTGAAACGATCGACCAAAAGATTAATAAATAGAATCTATATACATCCTACCTGAAATCCACTTAGACTATCCCTTTCTTTATTCTATTATGAAGCTTACCTTATTATTAGAGAAAGGGGGAATGGAAACCGGGATCAAGTGGAGACATAAAAAAATGAATATGAATAAAAGGCCGGTGAGTTGATTTTCACATGCATTCTGGTGAAAAAATGGGTGACTCCACTTCTCAGCTATAGTTGGGGGTTTATTATAATTAGTGCACTTAGAAATTTTCAATCTAAAATTATCTATTTCTTTTATCCACTCTCAAACTCTCTACTCTCCAGTTTTGACTTGATCGCCGTAATTACTCCCTTTGCCACCCGTCTGTTAAATATGCCCTCGTGGTGTATGATCTTGATAAATTTCTCCTCGGGTGATTGGCCTCTAAAGAGACCATACAACCTGATTCTGATGCCGCCAAGTCATCTTCACCATCAGGCCCAAACCTAGCCTTTGCTGATTGGAGAAAGAAGGATCGCTTGGTCTTGTATTGGATTCAATTTACCATTACTATGTCTCTTCACTGATAACTAACTAACACGAACACAAAACTAACACGAACACAAACTAACACGAACACAAAACACACTTAAAATATGATAACCTACAGGAACTCTAAACCCTAATTCTATTTCAAATTCAATTACAAAACAATAAAATTGCCTTCACACCATAACTTCTTCACTTCTGCCTAACATAAAACATAAAAATAGCGTCAAAGGGTCGTTCAAATATAAAGAATAAATCACAAAACCAAAATAGTGATGCTACTTGAAAGGGTGCGGCCGATGCCGGTTACATGTCGCTGACATAAATTGGCTCATCTGGTAGCTTACCCAACCACCATCGATACTAAACAACTCGGTTATGTTTTTCATGGTAGGTTGAATACTGGCAATCTTGAAAATGGAAGGAAGATCTAAAGGATTTCACTGTCGGTTTTGAGGTAGGAAGGGTCGTGCTAGGCGGTTTACATTCGAGCGACAATGGGGAAGGTGAACGACGTTGAGGGAAGGTGAACAATGGTAGACGGAGGTGACTGGCGGTGAGAAGCGAGCTTGAGCGATGGGTTGAGCATTGAATTTGAGCTACTGGTATGAGGGTTGGGACAAATGGTTGTGGTAGGAAATTATTTGTGTTTAGAATTCTTTTTAAAAGATTATTTTAGGGTTGAGATTTAATGTCTTCAACAGAAAGCAATGGTTCATATTTAGGTGCCATGTGTTAAATTTTAATTGAAGCTTCAGCGTGATATGAGCAGATGAAATTAATTAATGGTGTTAATTGGACTTTCATCTCCAATGTTTTCGTCGTAATGATAACTTCAGTATGACGTGTCGATATAAAAAAAATGTCTAAAACACATTAATATTTGTAAAAATTTAAAACCAATCTTCACGATTTTTTTTTAAAAAATAAAAAACTGAGGATGCATTCACATAATGCGCCCTCTTCACAATAATCAAAAAAATATTTGAACGGTGAGGACGCATTCAACGTATGCGTCCTCTATGGTATTGAACATGAAGATGCATTCTTCCACCATGGTATTGAAATTACAGGAGATGCACAATTGCATCAAAAATCATGAGATCAGTGACTCTAAAGTCAAGAGCTCGACAAACTGGGGATAGCAGCCAGTTTTATATTAATCATCTCAATCCACTATGTTGATGTATGTTGCATGGATATAACTGGAGATAAGAATGTCTCAACACGTTTTTGACCATTTAAGCTTATGATTTGGTACTTTAAGTACTCTCTGCGTCCCAGGGGAATCTGTACACTTTTTGGTCAATTTTCTCTGAACATATTTGACCATAAATTTGAGCTAGTATATGACCACCAATATCATCATGTGAAATATTGTTAGATTCCATATATTATGTAGTTTCTAAATATCAATTTCTTTTTTTTCCCCATAAACCATCCGAAGATGAGGGAAATTATATTAGGCCTTCCCAAGCCGTGTAATAAAACAGAGAAGCGCCAAAACAGGAAAAGAGATGAAGCCGAGGCTTAGTTGAGATTTACAGGAGTAAGCCATAAGCTCTTGAAGCAACAGTAGTTGCTTCCAAAATAATGACGGATATTAAGTTAATAGTTAGAGGATTACAAAAACTATTAGACTAATGGAGAGGATTATCGAACTTGTTAGTGGATCGTAATAACGAAACACAAAGCAGTCAGAATCACCCTCCAAAGACTAAAGAGCATATCCTCCACTTATAGTGAGATCCATCCATGTACATCAATTGAGCAAACCAGTGAAGCCGAAAGCATCCAGCAAGTGAAACCTTCAATCCATAAGCATCCAGTGCAATGAACATAACAGTTTGAAGCCGTATCAACCTACAAGTAGCAGTTCAAATCAGTAGCATCCATTCATTGTACCATCCGTGAGGAAGGAGTACCTATCTGATCTAACCTAATTAAACCCTGGACCGAGTTGGAAAGTATAGCAAATCTAAAGAGGGATGAATCGGTCTGAGCTCGAAGACAAGCTTTTGCAAGTGAATCTGCTACCAGGTTTGCTTGCCTCTGAACATGCACAAGGTCAATATCACCCAAAAGTTGGTGAATATCATCTTCTAACTGGAACAATTTCCAGTGTGCCTTTAGAGGATCAGTAACAGACTGAACTGCATTTAGACAATCCGATTCTATGCAAACATGTGAGGAGTATCCTGCACACTTATTTAAAGCAAACTGAATTGCCTTCAATTCAGCTTCTAGTGGGGAAATAGCATGAGTATATTTAGTATGTACACCTCTGAAGCTACCTCTACTATCTCTAATAATCATTCCAAGTCCACACATATTAGTATGACAACACCATGAAGCATCAACATTAATTTTCGAACCTGTACATGGCCTTATCCAAGAAATTTTAAGAATTTTAGGCTTTGGAGAAGATTTGATCAGAGGCAAAAAGGAATGATCAGCAATACTTAAGTCAATAGCAGAGACTATAAAAATAGGTTTAGCACTGAAGGTATAAAAAAATTGATCCCTTGTTTGATTTAGTACTAAATCTGTGAGTGGCATAGCAGAGTCATATAGACATTTATTCCTCATCTTCCATAGATTCCAGCATGTTATTGCAGCAGCAGTTCGAATTATAATTGAATGTAAGGAGCTTAAGCAGGGTAAGTAATATAGCATGATATTCTTTCCCATATAGATGGGAAAGATCTGTCCCTGATTCCCATGAATTGATGCACTATTTTCCAAACTTTCACAGCAAAAATGCAGGAATTGAAACAGTGATCTAGAGAGTCTTCATGAACATTACACATACAACATTTGGAAGGTAAACAAAATCTCAGTTTTCTCAGGACATTATCAAAAGTTAAAAATGAATTAGTCAACTTCCACATGAAAACAGAGATTTTCTTTTCAATTCTAGCATTCCAAAAATGTTAAATAGAAGCAATATTACCTCTCTGGTTTCTGAGAAAAAGGTAGGTGGATTTAAATGAGAACTCACCCTTGATTCCAGGTTTCCATATGAGCCTATCACCTCTGTGTATTGATAGCTTAGCTTCCTGCAAAAGAGAGATAGCATGAGGGGGTAGAACATGAGTAATTTTTTGAATCAAACTTGATTTATTTGAGATAAACTCTGAGACTATACAGTCAGCCGAGATATCAACCAGATTTTAATCACAGAGATCCATAATGGGACCTATATCTAACCAGTTAGATGTCCAAAAGTTGCAGTCTCCTCTGCCTACAATCACTCAAGAATTAGATTCTGCCCAAGCATTAACATAACAAATCCTTTTCCAGTTAGGAAAATCCCTAGAAGAGGGTGGCAGGGATGCAACAAGATGAGTCCATAAAGCCTCAGCTTTTTGATATTTCCACCATAGTTTAACTGAGCATGTTTTAATTATGGTGGATATTGATCTGAAACCTAGTCCGTTTTGAGCAATAGGATAGCAAAGATTATCCCATTTTCTCCATGTTCTTTTAGATTTTAGATCATTAGCCCCCCAAAAAAATTTTCTAAGTTTTTTTCTATGGCGGTAACGGTCTGTTTCCTAGGTTTTCGAACTGACCAAATGTGCTGAGGAATAGAATAAATGCATGACTCAATGAGTGTGATTTTCCCCCAGTGGAGATCCATCTATTTTTCCAGCTCCCTATCCTACTATCTATCTGTTCAAGTAGTGGTTGAAAAAATAATTTTTGTGCAATCCCAGTAAAGATAGGAACTCCCAGATATGTGAATGGAAAACTTCCAATTTTCATACCTAGAATCCTTTTTATGTTGTTAACTGAGTGAACAGAAGCATGTTTCCCAATGAAGATGTCACTCTTATTATAATTTATCTTTTGACCAGTAACATCTTCAAAAGTAGACAGAAAAGCTTTAAATCTAATCAAAGTTTGCTTACGAGCTTTTAAAAAAACTACAGTGTCATCCGCATATGATAGATGGGAGATTTGGAGAGAATTACCTGGAAGGTCATAGTATGCCAACTTACCATTCTGGAAAATAAAAGCCAAACTCCTGGTAAATGCCTCAGAAAAAATGTTAAACGGAAAAGGAGAGAGGGGGTCGCCCTGTTTAATACCCCGTGTAGATTGAAAAAATCCAACTGGCTTACCATTAATTAGAATAGAGAACCAAGCTTGTGATAGATTTTTCATGATGGAAAAAATGAATTTTGCATGAAATCCAAACTTAGCCAGGACACTATTTAGAAAAGACCACTTAACCCTATCAAAGGCCTTCTTAAGATCTAATTTGACAATGCAATTGGGTTCCCTTTGTTTCCTGTTCAGAAACCTTACCATTTCTTGCAGGTATATTACATTATCCGAAATGTCTCTACCTTTAAGGAAAGCTGTTTGGTGTGGGGAAATGAGTTTAGGCATTAGAGGTTTGAGTCTTTCCATTAGTACTTTGGAGCATATTTTGTTTACTACATTGGAAAGACTTATTGGCCTATAGTCATCAAAAGAAGTAGGGTTTTTTTTTGGAATAATTGCAATCCAGGTACTACCAATACCCCTAGGAATGTTGTTTGTAGCTAGAAACTCTTGAACAGCAGAAAGTAAGCCCTTAGCAATTATGTCCCAAGATTTAATGTAAAACTTAGCTGTGAAACCATCTGGCCCAGGGATACTAGACTTATTAAGACTAAGAACAATCTCCCTGAGCTCAGACAGTGATACAGGTTGCATGAGTCTTTCATTATCCTCTGGAGTGATCAGATTAGGTATCTGACTCAAGAAATGAGACTGGAAGAGGGAACTGTCAGGGGAGCTGTCATCTGTTAAGAGGTCCTGGTAATAGTGAATGGCTTCCTTCTCAATGTCCTGTATATTATCTAACCATTGACCATTACTATTCTTGAATTTTGTGATCTTTAGCCTACAGTTTCTTTCCTTTACAGAGTTGTGGAAAAAATTAGTGTTATTGTCCCCTTCCTTTAGCCATTTAATCTTGGCCTTGTGTTTCCAGAAATTTTTCTGTTCTGCTAGAGCCCTAACAACCTTAGCTTTAGCTTCCTTAAGTTTAGCCAAATTATCAACCGAAGCATTTAGGTCATATAAATGTTCCTGAGCTTCTAAAGCAGTTTCTGCTTGCACAACATTATCATTAATATTGCCAAATTGTTCCTTATTCCAGATTTTGAGCTCTTTTTTCAATCTTACAAGTTTTAGATAGAAGCCAAGCATTCCTGATTTATGGAGAGGAATATCCCAGTTTTGTTTAATTACATCATTAAAGTCCTTTCTTTTATACCAGGTATTCAAAAATCTAAATGGCCTAGGATTAGATGGGATATCACTACCAACAGTAAGAAGCATAGGATTATGATCTGAACTAATCCTACTCAAAATCTGAACAAAAGAGGCAGGAAAAGAAGATGACCAAGAAGGGGTACAGAGACCTCTATCTAATCTTTGGACAGTAGGATTTCTTAGCCTATTATTATTCCAAGTGAATAGGTTTCCCACAATATTAATTTCTTCCAATGCCATTACATTAATAAACTCATTAAAGTCCCTCATACTACCAAGTTTGGGTGTAGATGGACCTTTATATTCATTTATAGATGTAATGGCATTGAAATCACCAATGAAAAAAGATTCTGAGTGAGTAAAGGACCTAAGATCAGACCAAAGAATTTTCCTTCCATTCCTAGTTCTGAGGCCATATACAAAGAAAGAAACAACTAAGAATTGCAAATTATCACATTTAACTGTTACAAATATGCTAGACTTCCAAAAGAGCCAGATCTGGCCATTATTTGCATACATACAGTTATCATAATGTAATAGTTTTCTGTAAGAATCACATTGTATGTTGTCATGTTTTGGCTCTATTAAACAGATAAACTCAAAGCTGTGCCTATTAATCAAATTATGAAGTCTTAGAATTGAAGTGTCCATTCCCCTAAGATTCCAAACCAGCATTTTAATCTTAAGTGTTGTGTTATTCATAAGGAAACATTATTAGAGCTTTTTGATCTAGTCATGATAGTATTTAACTGAGTTAAATATGTCTCATTACTATGGTTAGAATCTTTCCCTGATGGTTTCCCTATTTTCAGCTTGCCCGGTTTGGAGAGTAAGATAGAAGAGCTTACCTTATTTACCTGATCAGCTCTATTTTCTAGAACATTGGCTGAAGAAGCTTCCAGGTAATCTGTTGAAGTATCTGCTATATCTGGAAGCTCAGCATTGATTGGGGTATTATTTGGAGTATCTTCATCACTGGGTATTTCTTCATCCGCCAGGGGGAGGAATCTGTTTTGCCTGTGTTTCTGCTGGGAGAAAATAAAATTTTTAGCAGCAATGATAGAATTGAAAGGTGAGAAAGACTTACCCCGTTTGCTAGGAATATCATCCTTAGCAAAGACTTTCCTTGTGTTGATATTTGGTGGGGCAGATAGGGAGTGCTTAGTCTGATGTACTGAGACATGGGGGTCAGAGGAATGCTGTTGAGGGTTGAGGAAGCTAAGGGGTTCAATATCAGATGGTGTAAGGTTAATGGCCATGCTCGGAGACTGAAGTTGAGGGTATTCTGCACTATCCTTTTCAACAACCGTAAGATGTTCAACATTATAAACATCAGAAACCCTCCCAACATTGGTTTCCTGATTAGGAACCTGGATCTGATCATCATCCTTAGTTAACTTCTTTCCCTCTGGAAGCAGATCTTCCAGTACAAACTCAGAAGCTCCTTCTTGTACCACCAGCTTCTTTGGAACATATTTGAAGTTTTGTGCATACAGGGTTTTTTGTTTTTCTGTAGCTGAAACACCAGAACTCCCAGCTTTAATATTACCATCATGCCTAAGACTTACAGCATCCTTACCTTGACCATCATAACCCATTTGCTGATCTCCAGTTTGAACCACTAAATCTATATTGGTAAGGTTTACTTTATCTATCCTATGGTTCCTTGATCTCTTTAGTTCAGGATGCAAATAAATGCAACGATTATCATCATGTCCTATAGATTTGCAATGGTAACAATATGGGGGAAGATCCTCAAATTCTAGGGGTAGTTTGACCACATTATACTCAGTTCCTTCCTCCTCTATACCAACTCTAATGAATGATGGAAGCTTTTTTTTCAAATCGATTTCAACACACATCTTAACTGCTGAAGGTCTGGAAAGTTCCGCAGTTGCTGCATTCATCTTAATGTAATTTCCTATTTGGTTCCCCATAGATTCTAACATAGCAGTGTTATAGAAGAAAACTGGAACATAGGGTATAGTAACCCATACCGGAACTATGGACGATTCTGCCTCAGGGGAGAAGTCAGTGGTCCATTTGAGAACCTTCATTTGGGCATGGTTGAATATCCACTGGCCTTTGAGCCATAGCCGCTGGTAATCCTCTTTGTCTTGAAACCGGATTAATACGTTTCTGAAGTCAATCGATCCAAGTTGGAATTTGTTGAATCCAACCGAGTTGAAAGCTTCATTGAGGGCAGTCATCGATGGCTTGCCTCTTGCAAACTTACCAACGAGTGCATTTTGGTAGTGGGAAGCAAGAATTTCAGCATCTTTGTGGATTACCAAGCAAGCTATGTCCCCCTTATAATGTGTTTTCGGGACAATTTCCAGGTTAGAGGGAAGGGAGTCATTTAGAGGAGGCGGACGGTTACCTAAAGCCTGAAGGAAGGATTTACCCACCGCGTAGCCACCGCGGTCAGGTGGAGGAGCCACCATAGCAGCAGGAAGAAACCGGCCAGTGACCGTTATCAGAGAAAGAAAAAAGGACGAAGGTGAATAGTGGTTGTGTGTGTATCGAACCTAATTTCGCAAATTTTCGCACACAGTGAGAACTAGTAATATTTCCAAAATTGGTGCTATTTAAAATATCAATTTCTAATACACTAGTAGTATATGGAATTAAAGTTATTGATGGTCAAACATAGCCTAAGAAAATTAACCAAAGAGTGTGCACATTCAGTTGGTACGGAGGGAGTACTAGTATTCTATTTTAACCGATCGACCAAGAGATTAAATAAATAGAATCTATATACATCCTACCTGGAATCCACTTGCTTGATTTATCTAACTATAAGGGGCACTTCTAAATTTTCAACCTGAAATAATCTATTTCTTTTATACACTCTCAAACTCTCTACTCTCCAGTTTTGACTTGATCCCCACAGTTACTCCCTTTGACACCCGTCTGTTAAATAGGCCATTGTGGAGTATGATCTTGATAAATTTCTCCTTCCGTGATCGGCCCCATTAGAGACCATGCATCCGGATTCCGATGCCGCCAAGTCATCTTCACCATCAGGCCCTAACATGTCCTTTATTGAATGGAGAAAGAAGGATCACTTGGCCTTGTATTGGATTCAATATACCATCAATATGTCCCTTCTCTACAATAAACATGACCTCTAACCTAGATTTTTCAGGGGCTTTTACCTCGATTCTTATGCCCTAAAAATTCAAGGTAAATACCACAACAATAAAAGGTATACTTTTTATCTTAGTTCATATAACTAAGGTAAAAAGTTACTCTTTTACCTCATTTTTAAAAATAATTTGGACAAATATAATATAAACGACACCATACCAAAACGTAACCGATGTTGATGGTTGCAATGGTCGAACTCTATGTCGTTGTGTAACAGACATCGATAAAACTAACACCAAGCTGAGCTTGGCAGATGTCGAGTCCTTAAGGGAATGACATCAGCCTCATTTCGGGAATGTCATCTAACCCTCGATATATAAAGTGATATCGAAAGCATCCTCAAGGCAGTTTTATTGTTAAAACTAACCGAAATTCAGCCAAAGTGTGATCGATGTAGGCTCTTTTGTGTTTCATTATAGCAAAACAAAAGTCGGATATATTTCGGTTGTTTATGTGTCAACATGTTTAATTTACAAATGCAGCAACTAAATACCTAATTTAACAATATTTGTTGAACAAGAGCACTTATACAAAAAAATTTGGTAGAATCCTAATAACTAACACGAACACAAAACACACTTAAAATATGACAATCTATACGAACTCTAAACCTTAATTCTTTTTCAAATTCAACTACCAAACATTAAAATTGTCTTCACACCATAACTGCTCCCTAATAGAAAACATAAAAATAATGTCAACGGGTCGTTCAACAATAAAGAATAAATCCCAAAACTGAAATAGTGCTGCTACCTGAAAGGGTGCGGCCAAAATCGGTTACATGCCACTGGCATGAATTGGCTCATCTGGTAGCTCACCCAACTGTCGTCGATACTGAACGACTTGGTTCTGTTTGTCATGGTAGGTTGAAAATGGGAAAAATTGACAATGGAAGGAAGATCTAAAGGATTTCATTGTTGGTTTTGAGATATGAAGGGTCGTGCTAGGCAGTTTACATTCGAGCGACGATGGAGAAGGTGAACTACATTGAGGGAAGGTGAACAATGATAGTTGGAGGTGACTGGAGGTGAGAAGCAAGCTTGAGCGGTGGGTTGACCATTGAATTTGAGCTACTGGTATGAGGGTTGGGACAAATGGTTGTGGTAGGAAATTATTTGTGTTTAGAATTTTTTTTAGAAGATTATTTTAGGGTTTGGATTCAACGTCTCCAACAGAAAGCAATGGTTCATAATTAGGTGCCACATATCAAATTTAATTGAAACTTCAGCGTGATATGTGCAGATGAAATGAATTAATGGTGTTAATAGGATTTTCATCTCCAATGTTTTCGTCGTAACGATAACTTCAGTATGACGTGTCCATATAAAAAAAGTCTAAAACACATTCATATTTGTAAAATAGTGATCGAATTAATTATTGACATGTTTTATTAGAGCAATTGAGAATTTTAATTTAATATTTATTTTACTCTAAATTTAATAATTACATAAATAATTATTTTTTAAAATAATGTACTCCAAAATCGTCTTTTAAAAGTGAGTCTCCACGTTCAAACACCAAACAAAAAACATTACTATCTATTTTCTTACGTTTAAAAAACACTATTTTCTTGGTACAATTTTAGAATTCGACATTATTTAGAGTACATATAAATTAGAATTATTTTGATAAAATTTTAAATTCAAAGTTAATTCTTTGTATTATAAATATATTAAAAATATTGAAATCTCTCAAAATATTAAATTGGTATAAATTTGTGTATATTGAAATATAATATTTGAAATGTTATGTGAAGAGACTACTTTCTTTTTGGGAAATATGAAAGTATAACCCTATATAATTGAGAAAGTGCAAAGATAACCTTGAGATAATTTTTAGTACACAAATAACCCTAACTATTTTATAAAAGTGCATATATAACCTAAAGCATAAATTCTGGCAAAAAGTGCATCTCAGTTTGTGGGATGACGGCGTGGCAGGCCTGTAATTTCCCTATTAATGCCCCATTCTCTCCTCCATTTTTAGACCCCTATTTCTCCCTGACCTAAATCCACCTTCTTCTTCCCCGCTCATAATCATGGCACCTGTGATATAGATTGTCACCCACAATTGATGCCACAGAGATGAAGACTCAAGCTCGGGAAATGGCTGGCTTATTCTCACTAGGCGGCAGCAGCGATAGAGGTGGAGGTGGAGGTGGAGGAGAAGGAACAAGAGGAGCAGCCGCAAGCACCACCAATCAAACCAGCAGCGAGATTAACCATTTCGTACAAGAGTTTCATGTTTGTAAATGGAGAATAAAAATAGAGTAACCATTCTATACAAGAGCTTTGAGCTTGTAAATGGAGAATGTAAATGGATTAGCCATTCCGTACAAGATCAACTTTCCTTAAATTTCCATCCAAACCAAAAAAAGAACACTGTAGGTGCTTCAAATTAACCAGTAGCGGAGAATGTAAATGGAGTTCCTTAGCCCTTCCTTGGAAGAGAACGGGAAAATAGAGTTCCTCAACTCCTCCTCATACAAAAGAGAATGGCGGAAGATTTGGGAGAGGAGATGGCTAGAGAGATGTTAGGAAAGAGAACGGCAGAGCTAATGATAACTATAGTTAGGGAGTTTTTGGGTTAAAATAGTAAATCCACTTTTTCCTGTTTTAATTTTTTAAAAAGGTAAAATTGACTTTTCACTTAATTCTGATCTCAAACTACCGAAAAGGGTTATAGTTGCACATAAACTAACTATCTAGGGTTATATTTTCACTTTCATTTATCACAGGGTTATGTGTTCACTTTTGTAAATTATGTAGAGTTATATATGCACTCCGCTCTTTTTAAAAAAATAAAGAATACTAGCATTAAATGAGTTGGTAAAGTGAAGACCTCACTTTCACCTTCAGTTTCCAGAAGGCCTAAATGAAACTCTCAATACACTTGTCCACTTCAGATTGGCCCTTAAAATTGACCATTGCATTGGAGATAGAATTTAACTTGAGAGTCTATGACGTGGATATTGATTTTTTCCAAGTTGACTCTTGGGTTGGAGATGCTCTAAGGCTTGGCGTATATGACACTGGTGGAGAACCCTTGATTTAAGGCACTCAATCAAAGGCGGTTCTTGAAGAACCATCTTTAATGAGGACTCGAGGTAGGTTCTGAGTTTGAAACTCACTCTTAATTCACCCCAAAATTTTAAAGGCACTTTTTGATTTATTAAAGACGATTCTTGATAAACCACCATTAATTAACATCAACTAAAGGAGGTTCTATTGAAGAACGGCCTTTAATTGGATATATTTGTTGGACTCTTTGGACCAACTATATAAAGCTACTAGGGTTTCTTCCCCCTTAGTTCTTTTTCTAACTCAGTATTCAGAATCCCCAGCTAAGTTTTCTTTCCCACAACTCATAAACCTATTTGCGCTTTCTCCCTTCCATGTTCCGCCCCTCAACCGTACACCCTCCACCGCTGCCACAGTCACACCGCCGCCCATAGTCATGCCAACCCAAACCTCCACCGCTCCCTCGCCTCCACTCTCTCAGCTAGACCTCAACCGTCTGGATGTCCGGTGCTTGCTCGACTTTGACTCCGCCGCTGAACAAGGATACGCTTTCTCTGCTTGACTCCGACTCCTCCATCGCTCGACTCTAACTCTGAATCCAACTCTGACTCCTCCGCCGCTCGACTCCAACTCTGCATGTGCTCGCTTGACTCCAACACCGCCTCCGCCATCGCCGATAAAAACTCCACCACTGGGTCTCCTCCGCCACTCACCACTGCCATTGGATGTCCACCTAGTGTTCCCGTCTTTGTTGTTCTTCTTTTGCTACTTTGTTGTAACCGATTGATGTTGTTTCTCTGTTGCTGGGTCATGCTGGCCGCTGCTGAAGCCCAAAAAATCTAGCTGGCCTTGCTTCACTACCTGAAACCAATTTGTTTTTGGCAGCCTTTGTTTTGGTACCCCAGAAATAGGTTTAGAATTTGGAACCTATTTCAAACCCCAATAGAAAGACATTCTTGAACTGCCTTTGATCGATTTGATCAAAGTCAGGATGAGATTAGGCGCTTGAAAAGTGTCTTCTATGGTCAAATAAAACCACCGTTCATAGGCCTTTCTACACTAGTGTGAGTTGAAGTAAATTTCAAGTTATTAGAGAAATCCAATTAAATGTTGATCATTGATTAATTAAAGCGATACATAGTTAATAGTGTTAAAATATAGAAGGTCAATTTTGGGTTGACCATTGATTACTTAAAATAAAATCGTTGTTTACTTAAAACAAAATCCTTGGTATTATTGTTTTTAGATATATAATATATGGTTGATTAAGTGTTGACTGTTGAATATTTTAAATCATGCAATTGTTATTATTGTTTATATATATACATATATATGTATACACACACAAACTTTGTCCGGAATAAAATGATACATTTACTTTTGGCTTGCTCTTTTATGCAAGTTGATGTGGCAAGGTGTAAGTGTGAAAAAGTAAGGATATTTTGGAAAAATAGTACACCCAGTTTGGAAGCGATTGAAATTAAAGAGAATATGTAATTGGTAGGTGTTTCTTTTATAACTACAAAAATAACTTGGTGTGTTGATGTGTGTTACATTGTGTTCATATTTTGTGGGATTATTATGATTTTATTGAGATATAATTTGCACTTTAAGGTGTTTTTGGTGCAGGAATTCATTGATTGCGGAAAATTGAGAGGGAGCTATACATTGTACTCTTTTTCCCTTAACCAACGGTTTTTTCCCACTGGGTTTTCCAGGTTAAGGTTTTTAATGAGGCGATGTGCTCCAATGGAAAATGTTCTTATTTTATAAGACATTTTTCCAGGGATGAAGGAAGAGAGGCAAAAGCAGAATTGCTGAAGTTATGGGGTGAAAAGTAAATTATCGAAGAGATTTGGATTTGAAGAATTAAAGATATTCACTTCCCATATTGATAAGGGTTGTATTATCTCCTTCCATTTTCAATTTCTTAATTTTAGAATTAGTTAATTATAGTTGGAATAGAATTTGATTTATTTTCGGAAGAAGAGTCCGAATTGAGAATTGTTTTGGTTTATTACTGGCCGAGCAAAGGTATATAAATACCTGATGCTTTGCGGCAGAGAAGGAGGCAGATTTGTAATTGGGAAGACATTAGTGGCGAAACATAAACTTAACATTGGAATCATATGCGATTCATGCATATTTTCTCTTCCAGGAGCATGAGCTTGAATTAATCACTTCCATCGATTTTTGTGCGCATGCTTTTGGGACACGGTTAAGTTAATTTTGTTTTGTGTTATTAGTTCATTATGTATGTTGCTTATAATTTTTATTTGTTTAGTTTAATTACCATGAGTAGCTAGATTCTTAATCGGCTAGGTTAATTCGATGGTTCACGGATTGTGAGGCTTCGGGTTTTTAGAAAATTAATCCTATGAGTTTTTAATTGTTTATGCCTACAATCTATGCTTGCTTGTTTGAGTTTGATCACCTCAATCTTGTTAGGCTATGGCTAATTAAGTAGCACCTCTTGTGAATAACAGATAACAATTATGACTGTAATAACAGGATGATAAACAATTAATTGGATAAACTGCATGCAAATACATGCTTGTTGTCTAAATTGGGTTCCCTAGGTCGTAAGATCGTTAAGATGTAACTAGTTTAGCAAATACTTGCTAGGAATATCTTAATCAGGAAGATCGCGGGTTTAGCAAATACTTGCTCGCGATTGGAAATTTAAGGGGAATTTAGGGGAAATAGCAAATACTGTTCCTGCTTATAACCAATTAATTCATGGGGGTTAAATGAATTGTGAGTAGTCGATGATCAAGGAATGAACCAAAGATTAACTTATGCCGATCCTTTGTTATCCATATATTTGTTCGTAATTTATCTCTGCATTTTCTGCATTATTTTGGCCCTATTTTTAGCTTAGTATTTCATTAGTTTATTAAACAAATATCAAATCATAGGCGTGGTTGCTAAATCAAACCCTGTTGGTAGTTTAAATTTGATAGAAATTACACCGTTCTCTGTGGATACGACCTGCTTCTACTATACTAATCTATGTGCTAGTTTGCAGTTTTCTTGGTGATAGGAACGACGTTCACCAAAATGGCGCCGCTGCCGGGGAACGGTAGTTAATTTCTATTTATTTTGCTACTAATTTTTTGCTCTTTAGTTATTGGTATATGACCAGGTCCCAGGAGCAGGAATTGATATTTGATTCTGAAGTTGAAAAGACAGCTAGGAAGAATTACAAACTCGCCAGGGAGAGAAAGCTGAAGGCTGTCGCAGAGCCCCTGTTTGGCCAAACAGAGGCTATTTCCGAGACAGAATCCGAATTTGAGATTGAATCCATTCCTGATACTGTAATAGGGGACAGAGGAGAGGCGGATCCCAATGCTAACAATCCGTACATGTGGGAATTAACGGGGCATAGTGAAGAAGACCCTCCCACACCAATTTCTTTGCCAGATGCTGCGACCCCTGTGGAGATTAAGTTGGCATTGCTGAACGTGCTTCCGAAGTTCTATGGGAAGAATAATGAAGACCCTTACAATTTCTTGAACGAGTTCATCAAGATTTGTAAGGTTCAGAAAAGACCAGTTGGTGTCACAGAAGATCAGTTCAAGTTGGTGGCTTTTCCGTTCAGCATGACAGGAGCAGCGAGCCAGTGGTTTTCAAGCTTGGCTCCTAACTCTGTCACTTCCTGGAATGCGCTCAAGAAGCTATTTTTGGACTATTTCTTTCCAGCCACTAAGACGGATGCACTGAGGAAAGAAATTTCGAGCACCAAGTAGGAGTATGATGAGCCGCTGAGTACATTTTGGCTGAGGTTCAGACGATTGGTAGATCGTTGCCCTAACCATCGATACACGGAGGGGCAACTGCTACAGTATTTCTACCAAGGATCCACAGCTGCGAACAAGGATTTGCTGAATACCGCAAGCAATGGTGGATTTTTGGAAATCAGAGTCAATGAAGCAAAGGAGATAGTGAAGAAGTTGATCAATTCCAAGAAGGAGTATGACACTGATGAGATTCGAATCCTGAAAAGAGTGGCACAAACAGAGCCCTCAAGCCAAGATAATTTTAAGGAGAGGATGGACAGGATGGAGAGGGTACTATCCAAGTTGGTGGATAAGGTCACCGTTGCTAGCACCTCAGTTGGTCCTCAAGAAAAACCTTGTGACATCTGTTGCAGTCCAAACCACATCACTTTACAATGCCCTCTTGCAATGGATGAACAAGCTAATGCCATGGGGAATTGGAATGATAGGCAGCCAAGGAGGGACCCGTACTCAGCTACCTATAATCCGGGATGGAGAGATTATCCCAACTTTCGATGGCGAGATCCAGGAAATCCAATACAACAAGCATATGTTCCACCCCATCGAGCTCCTCCCCCTCCATATGCTCAGAATCCACCACCCCCTCAAGGGAATTCTATGGATGAAAAGCTAGACATGATGATGGGCATGCTTCAAAACCAGATCCAAAATTCGAAAAAGACTGAGGCCACCTTGGAGGAGCACACACGACAGATTTCACAGCTGTCAAACTCGATGAATGAGCTCTGAATGAAGCAACCTGGATTACCATCTCAAGTGCAACTCAACCCCAGAGAGACGGCCAATCAGATCATGTTAAGAAGTGGCAAGGAGTTTGAGCCACTACCTCCTAAGATGCAGTAAAAGGAGCTAAGAAGCGGCCGGAGCAGTCTGTCGCAGACCACGATTTGGCCAAACAGGGGCTGACGACAGAAACAGAAAGTGAGGTACAAGGGCATTTTGATCAAACCAAAGAGTCAAATCCAAAGTTGGGTCAGAATGATCCTCCAATTAAAATTCTTCCTCCTTTTCCTCGTAGTTTAGCTAGAAAGAAAGATGATTCCGTTGATTTCCTATCTATCTTTGGAAAAATGGAGATTAACCTACCTTTCTTGCAGGCTATAAGGCTCCCGCCTGTGAGCAAGTTTTTGAAAGATTTTATTGCAGGAAAGCCAAAGGATTCAAGCAAGGTCATAATGAGTGAATCTGTGTCAGCTGTGATCCAAAAGAAAATGCCTCAAAAGTGCAAGGACCCAGGTATGTTTTCCTTACCTTGTTATATAGGAGATAAGAAGATCAATGCTGCCATGTGTGATTTAGGAGCTTCAATTAATGTCATGCCATTATCTGTGTATCAAACTTTGAATGGAGCTGAAATGGTAGACACTAGAGTGGTAATTCAATTGGCAGATAAATCTTGTGTATGTCCTGAAGGGTTGTTGGAAAATGTGCTTGTGTGAGTCAATAACTTTGTGTACCCAACAGATTTTTATGTGGTAAAAATGAATCATACCAATGATAAGGGAACACAAGGGGTATTGTTGGGTCGTCAATTCTTGAAAACTACAAACACCATTATTAATGTTGGGAATTGAACTATTTCACTTGATTATTTTGGTGATAAGTACACACTCAACATTGATAAACCCATGCAGAAATCTATAGATGCTGAGAATGTAAATGCAATTTATCATATTGACCCATTTGTCCAAGATTCTCTTGAGACTAAAGTTTTCCAGGACAAGTTGGGAATTCAAATGCCTACAAGTCCAGAAGAGGAAAATGTTCAAATTTCAAGTGATTATCAAGGAGATGATGATACTCTTCCAGTGAGTATGGAGTCGCTCAAGTGTGAGGAAGAAACAAAGTTCCAACTCCAAGAATTGACAGATCTAAGATTGAATGGGTTTGATCAAGCTATGCGGTACAAGGAGCGCAATAAGTTGTGGCATGACAGAGATTTGAAGCCTAAGAAATTTGTGGTTGGGCAGATAGTTCTTATATCTGAGTCAAACTTTCAACATATGTCATGGAAATTCAAGTCTAAATGGACTAGACCATTCGAAGTGGCTTACGTTTGGCCTGATGGGATGGTAGAGATTATAAGCATGGACGCAAAAAGGGCATTCCTCGTCGATAGTCATCGCCTTATGCCATACTATGATACTTCTCAGGTGGCATTAATGGAAGAAATTCCATTGTGCCCAACAAATATTCATTAAAGGCATCCAAAAGTGTAGCCAAAGACTATAAACAAAAGCGCTAGTTGGGAGGCAACCCAATTTTCTTAGTTTTTTTTTCTTTCTTTCTTCTTTTAAGTTTTTATTTATTTTTAGGAATTTCAATTTCTCATCTGATCTCAATTCTTGATCTACAGATTTGAAGCACTTGAATTTGCACCATGGAGAATTCACACATTTGGAAGGCTGGACTCGCAGGGTTCCATTTGGCCAAACGGGGGGCCTGTGCCAGACTCTGACTATGATCAAACGCTTTCCTCTTGATTGGGAATTTTTCCGAGACACACCACTATAAGTTCCCTCTTCCTTTGTCATTTTTTATGATGTTGACTCTGTGTTAAACCTTTTCTCATAAGAGCTTTGCATTATTTGCTTGAGGGCAAGCAAAGTTTAAGTGTGAGGAGGTTTCTTGTGTGTTTTGTTTTGTATTTTTGAAAAAAAAATTAAAAATATATTTTTATTTATTTCAGGTTTTTTTACAGTCAAACATGTGTTTTTGTGTTGTTTGAGTCGATAATTTGACATGAGAAAATTCTAGTGGCTCTTGATAAAAGTACCCTGCCGGTTGTAAACTTCATTGTAACAAACTTGGTAAATCTAATATGCCTTGAAGTTATTGAATGAGATTTTCTATGATTTGTGAAATTTGATTGCTATGATTTTTGGGATGACGAAAAAGGACAAGTTTAATTGAATATTTTAGCCTACTAAAGTGAGGTTTGAGCTAGAGTAGAGCACTCTCTACATCAATCTTTGTTCTGAGAGATCACATTGTTATAATTGGAGTTGTTATGTGTGAAAGTGATGGAAGGCACTAGGATGAACCACACAGCTTAAATTGCCTACCAATTACATTAACCCCTAGTGAAACACTTTGAAGCTTTGACTATGTTCTGTGATATGAGTTACTATATATTTAGCCAAAGCCTTGTTTTATCCTTTCTCTTGGCCCTATTATGCATGTTCTTGGAGTTACTGTTGATGAATTCATCCATTGTGTTCTCTTGAGTTGATGACATTACTGAGTATGTGTCCAGTTTGCCCAGATTGAACGGTTTCAAAATTTGAAGGCTGAATTTTATTATGAACAGTGACACTGGGTTTCGTTTGGCCAAACTGGAGGGGCGTAACTGTGGAAAAAAAGAGAAAAAAATCATATTTTTATGTTGCGATTTTCCTCTAAAAAAAGTACCAGTTTTGGACTGTATTGAAGAAGAATGGTGCTGAAAAAAAAGAGAAGAAAAAAAAGAAAAAAAAAAGAAAAAAATAAATAGCACCTACTTTGATGTGATCTTACTTGGCTTTCTCATAATAGCCATGAGATGAAGATTGTTGGTGAATGTCTACTATACATGGATGATGGTTGAAGGAAAAAAAAACATGCATAATATTTTGATCGATATTGTTTGAGCTTAGAACCCTTAGGATCTCACCAATCTGAATGGTCCCTAGCCCCGTTACAACCCTTGAGAAAGACCTTCCTGATTTGCATATTAACTTCTCTATATTATAACTTGTGAATTAACTAAGTGAATGTCCTTCATATATTGAGAGTGATCGAGTGAAACCGTGAGAAATATTCATTGCTTGTCCGATTTTGACTGAATTGATGATTAGATTTTCTGATCTTGAACATTTTCATTTAAATTACTTTAAGGGTTGATGATTTCCAGGTGCGTTAACATGATCCTTTACTCCTTGCCAGGGGAAAATTTATCGTTATAAGAGTAGAAGCTAGAGTTTTTGAATGTTGAATTTTTATCTGTTTAGTTGTGTGATTTGTGTTTCTATCTTACCTTTTCTTTTTAGGGTCATTTTAGATAGAGTCATATGAGGGAATGAGAATTTATGAACGTTGTGGATTGTTGATTACTCTTATATTCTTCACTTCATACTTGAGGACAAGCATGATTCAAGTGTGAGGATATTGGATGTGTGTTATATTGTGTTCATATTTTGTGGGATTATTATGATTTTATTGAGATATAATTTGCACTTTAAAGTGTTTTTGGTGCAAGAATTCATTGATTGCGGAGAATTGAGAGGGAGCTATACATTGTACTCTTTTTCCCTTAACCAACGGTTTTTTCCCACTGGGTTTTCCAGATTAAGGTTTTTAATGAGGAGATGTGCTCCAATGGAAAATGTTCTTATTTTATAAGACATTTTTCCAGGGATGAAGGAAGAAAGGCAAAAGCAGAATTGCTGAAGTTATGGGGTGAAAAGTAAATTACCGAAGAGATTTGGATTTGAAGAATTAAAGATATTCACTTCCCATATTGATAAGGATTGTATTATCTCCTTCCATTTGCAATTTCTTAATTTTCGAATTAGTTAATTAGAGTTGGAATAGAATTTGATTTATTTTTGGAAGAAGAATCCGAATTGAGAATTGTTTTGGTTTATTACTGGCCGAGCAAAGGTATATAAATACCTGATGCTTTGCGGCTGAGAAGGAGGCAGATTTGTAATTGGGAAGACATTAGTGGCGAAACAGAAGCTTAACATTGGAATCATATGCGATTCATGCATATTTTCTCTTCCAGGAGCATGAGCTTGAATTAATCACTTCCATCGATTTTCGTGCGCATGCTTTTGGGACACGGTTAAGTTAATTTCGTTTTGTGTTATTAGTTCATTATGTATGTTGCTTATAATTTTTATTTGTTTAGTTTAATTACCATGAGTAGCTAGATTCTTAATCGGCTAGGTTAATTCGATGGTTCACGGATTGTGAGGCTTCGGGTTTTTAGAAAATTAATCCTATGAGTTTTTAATTGTTTATGCCTACAATCTATGCTTGCTTGTTTGAGTTTGATCACCTCAATCTTGTTAGGCTATGGCTAATTAAGTAGCACCTCTTGTGAAAAATAGATAACAATTATGACTGTAATAACAGGATGATAAACAATTAATTGGATAAACTGCATGCAAATACATGCTTGTTGTCTAAATTGGGTTCCCTAGGTCTTAAGATCGTTAAGATATAACTAGTTTAGCAAATACTTGCTAGGAATATCTTAATTAGGAAGATCGCGGGTTTAGCAAATACTTGCTCGCGATTGGAAATTTAAGGGGAAATTAGGGGAAATAGCAAATACTGTTCCTGCTTATAACCAATTAATTCATGGGGGTTAAATGAATTGTGAGTAGTTGATGATCAAGGAATGAACCAAAGATTAACTTATGCCGATCCTTTGTTATCCATATATTTGTTCGTAATTTATCTCTGCATTTTTCTGCATGATTTTGGCCCTATTTTTAGCTTAGTAATTCATTAGTTTATTAAACAAATCTCAAATCATAGGTGTGGTTGCTAAACCAAACCCTGTTGGTAGTTTAAATTTGATAGAAATTACACCGTTCTCTGTGGATACGACCTGCTTCTACTATACTAATATGTGTGCTAGTTTGCAGTTTTCTTGGTGATAGAAACGACGTTCACCATGCGTAGAGTATAATTCATAGGTGCTTCAATCGTTACTTGTAAGTGCTTCAAATGTAATGTTTCTTTTATAACGTGTGCTATAAAAATAACTTGGTGCTTAGAGTGTAACTTGTAGGTGCTTCAATCAATGCTTGTAAGTGCTTCAAATGTATGTCATAGGTGCTTATTTTATAGTTTGTGTGTCATGAAAACAACTTGGTGCTTATAGTACAACTCATAGGTGTTTCAACCATTGCTTGTAAGTACTTCAGATGTAGTTAGTATGTGCTTCTTTTATAACTTATGTGTGGTACAAAAATAACATGGGGCTTATAGTATACCTTCTAAATGCTTCAATCATTGCTTGTAAGTGCTTCAAAATGTAACTAGTATGTATTTGTTTTATAATTTGCATGTGCTATAAAAATAACTTGGTGCTTTGAGAACAACCTGTAGGTGCTTCAATCGATACTTGTAAGTGCTTCAAATGTAGGTTACATGTGCTTATTTTATAACTTTTGTGAGTCATGAATACAACTTGGTGATTAGAGTACAACTCGTAGGTGTTTCAATCATGGCTTCTAAGAGCTACAAATGTAACTAGTATGTGCTTCTTTTATAACTTACGCGTGGTAGGAAAATAACTTGGTGTTTATACTATATGCCGTAGGTGCTTCAATTGTTGCTTGTAAATACTTCAAATGTAACTAGTAAGTGTTTCTTTTATAACTTACATGTTCTATGAAAACACTTTGGTGTTTAGATTATAACTCGTAGATGGTTCAACCAACGCTTATAAGTGCTTCCAATGTAATATATAGATGATTCTTTTGTAATTTGATTGTGCTACGAAAACAACTTTGTGTTTAGAGTACAACTCATAGGTGCTTTAACCATCACTTATAAGTGTTTCAAATGTAACCTGCAAGTGCTTTAATTGTACAGAGAAAATAAAAACTTACAATACAAAGTTCTTGTCGAAAATAATATTATGTTTAGTAATTAATGCAAAAGACAAATAATATAGACATCAGGTACGCTTAACCTCAATTTGGACAAATACTATAGACATGAGGAACGCTTAACCAAAAGACAAAAGACAAATAATATTATGGATGTGTGTTATATTGTGTTCATATTTTGTGGGATTATTATGATTTATTGAGATATATTTTGCACTTTAATATGTTTTTGGTGCAGGAATTAATAGATTGTGAAGAATTGAGAAGGAGCTATACATTGTACTTTTTTCCCCTTAACCAATGATTTTTTTTCCACTGGATTTTTCAGGTTAAGGTTTTTAATGAGGTGATGTGCTCCAATGAAAAATATTCTTATTTTATAAGACATTTTTCTAGGGATGAAGGAAGAGAGGCAAAAGCAGAATTGCTGAAGTTATGGGGTGAAAAGTGAATTATTGAAGAGATTTGGATTTGAATAATTAAAAATATTCACTTCCCATATTGATAAGAATGTTATTATCTCTTCCCAATTAAAATTACTTAATTTTGGAAATTAGTTATAGATTTAAAATAGATATGATCTCATTTCCTTATTTCTTTAGTAAGAAGAAAAGGAATTAGAAGTTAGATTTGGATTTTGTTTTGGTTTTGCGGCATAAGTATATATACGGCCATATTGTAATAGAATGAAAGGGGAACAATTCGAATACACATACATCCAGAGAAGTAATTATAGTATTGGTTTGGATTGTTTTATTTTCGGAGACTTAATTTTATGGTTTCATCAGCAACCTTGGTGCGCAACAACAGCATGCAAGCCAATATCCTGGTTAATTTGTTTAGTTGATTTTGGTAGTTATTATTTTATTATTTTGATTATGTTTGGTTATTATATTATTTATTTATTTAGTTTAATTATTATTAGTAGCTAATTTATATATCGGCATGGAATAATAAATATTATGTTAAGGAATATAAATATTACTTGTAATTATAATTAGATTATATTTCCTTTTCCTATCTTATATAGGTATTTTGTACTACTATATAATGGACCCTGAGGTCATGAATAAACATAGATCATTACCCTTATTTTCTTCATGGTATCAGAGCCTAAAATTCTGAAACCTAAGACCTTAAAATACTGTCCTAAAATTTTCGCTGTCGTCGGTGCGTGAACTCCAAGCGCCGCTGATCCAGACTAACTTTCTGGAAAAAAATAAAAATTCCTCTTCAGCCCGCTTCAACCTCGCTCACGCCGCCGGCCTTACTCCGCCGCCGGTCCTGCTCCCGCTCCACTGGTCTGCTCCCACTCCGTTCGAACCGCTCCCGCTCCATCCGGACCACTCCCGCTCCATCCGGACCACTCCCACTCTGTCCGGACCTCTCCAGCTCCGTCCAAACCGTTCCCGCTCCATCTGGACCGCTCTTGCTCCGCTTATTTTCTCAAAATACGCCATCTACTCATTGCTCGATCGGGGCCGTTTGTGATCGACCGGAGCCGTTTGCTCGTTTGCTCAAGACGTTGCCCGACCGGCGCCGTTTGGTCGTTTGCTCCGTGTGCACATTGGCTCAGCCCTGTGTTGATGATTTTCTCGTTGCTCAAGAAGACAGCCGCGCTTGAGATTCACGTGTGTGGCCACAAGAAAAGCGTGAGGTCACGCGCGGTTGAGGAAAACGCACCATCTCCTTCATCAGCGTGTGTTTCCACGCACCACTATAGGAAGCCGCAACTTTCCTCTTTGGTTGATATTACCCGTTTGACTGCTCCATTTTGGGCAATTTTTTTCTTTAATACTTATTTATTATGCAAAATATTATAGCTATTTTTGCCGGTGTGGTGACGTCGCCGCAAGGGTTTGTGGCAGCCGCCTCTTTTGGCACCTCTTCCCGATCTGATTTCGGTCCTAGTCCGTCTGACGACCAATAGAGTACGACTATATATTTATTTAATCATTTTAATTCATTATCTGACCATGGGTCAGGTAAGTCTACTTTACCCTGGATTTTTATTCGGGAGCCTCATATCACATGACTGGTGGCAAGGGTTCTCTTACTGAGATTACTACTGCTACCAATTCTTTGAATGTTTAGAGAAAATCAGTACGAGGACTGTGATTGGCGTGAGTGAACAGCAAAGGGGGGGGGGGGGTTTATTGGCTTCGTCTCTTGGATACTCGTGTTCGTCTTCATATCCTGCAGTCTATTCCGACAGTTTCTTCGGTTTCTTTCTCTGATTTATAGCATCAATGCTTTGGTCATCCATCATCTACGAAGTTGTCTTCTATTCCTACTCTTGATTTTAGCACAAATAATACTACTATACCTTGCTCTGTATGTTATAGAGCAAAACAGACTAGACATAGTTTTCCATTGAGTTCTACAAATGCTACTGCATTATTTGAATTAGTACATTGTGATGTTTGGGGCTCTTCTAGAACACCATCTTCTAGTGGTGAATTTTATTTTTTTTACAATAGTTGATGATTATTCCCGAGCTGTTTGGGTTTATTTATTAGTGGCTAAGTCAGAAGTAGCTTCTAGATTTTAGGAATTTTGTGCTCTAGTCAAGAATAAATGGAGTCGAACTATACTGCTTGTCCGGGCTGACAATGGGACTGGATTTTTGCCTTTGAGATCTCATTTTACTGCATATGGGATCATTTTTTAGACATCTATGGTTGATACACCACAATAGAATGGTAGAGTTCAAAGAAAGCATCGACATTTACTCAATGTGGCACGTGCTTTACGGTTTCAAGCCAGTCTTCCAATTAAGTTTTGGGAGGAATGTGTTCTTACTGCTGCTTATCTGATTAACCGGACACCGACAAAAAATCTCAATGGTTGCACTCCCTTTGAGATACTATATGGACAAGCTCCAAATTACTCATCTTTAAAGGTATTTGGATGCTTGTGTTTTACTGCTCACATTCCCAGATACTGCGACAAGTTTGCACCAAGAAGTCGGCGATGTTTGTTTCTTGGTTATCCTGCTGGAAAGAAAAGTTATCGCTTTTTTGACCTAGAATTCCGCGTCATCTTTAACAGTCGGGATGCCTATTTTTTTGAAGACCAGTTCCCCTATGCAGCAACTCCGACATCGGCCTCTTTCGTAGATCATGGTGGCACCACCACCTCACCGCCGACATCACATGCCCAGATCGCGGCACCACCGGTCCAGCCGACCGCCGCTGAACCTATGTCACCGATCGTCGCAGTCCTAGATAAAATTACACATTTACTTTTTACTCGCCCATTTATGCCAGTCGATGTGGCAAGGAGTAAGTATGAAAAAAGTAAAGATATTTTGGGAAAACCGTAGACCTAGTTTGGAAGCGATTGAAATTAAAGAGAACATTGTAGAAATTTTCAACATATTCTTTACCATTTCAGGTAGAATTGTGTCATTTTTATTGGGACGGGCAAAAGAAATAAATTATGCCCATTTTATCTGGGACGGGGGGAGTAGAATATAGAAACGCTTAAGGGTTGATCATTTATTTGTTAAAATCACACCATCGTTGTTTTTTTAAGAACTTTTTTGTATATTAATTAAATCAAACCAAAAAGTACATGTTTAGGCTTTCTCTCCGATCCCTTTACAATTTCTTCGTTTCAAAAACGAAATTTCAACAAACGAAACTTTTACATAACCCTATACAACCCTAATTCCTTCAAAACTTTAATTTTCCTCAATCGGCTCCTTCCAGTTTTTCCTTTGCCTTCATTTGCATTATGTTCTTATTTGTTCAGCTATTGTTCCATCCTTAAATACTGTCTTGCTAAAAATCCTCTTGTTCCTCTCATTCCATACACTGTACATCGCAAAAATCATGAGCATCAGTTTCCATTCCTTCTTTCTTCTTACCTTCAACAACATTTGTTTCTTTATCTTCCTCATATTTGTTGAGTTTTCCAGGTTTAGTAACTCCAAGATCTCTTTGATGTACTCCAATTTTGTATAAAATTTTTATTAGATATACACACCCTAGTTGTTAGTGTTTATATATATATAGAATGTCAATTTTTGGTTGATCGTAGATTTGTTAAAGTTTAACCCTAGTTATTAATTTATATATATAATATTATACGGCTGACTCAGAGTTGACTTTGATTGGTTAAAGTCAAACCTACTTATTAGTGTTTATATATATATATATTACGGCTAATGAAGGGTAAACTATTGAGTTTTAAAAAAAATAAAACCCTAGTTATTAGTGTTTATGATATATGTGTGTGTGTCTTAGGTCCATTAAGGGTTGAATGTTTATTGTTAAAGTCAAACTCTATTGATTTGTTTATATATTGTATATATATTGGCCCGATTAAAGGTTGGCCATTGAGTTGTTAAAGTCAAACCTTATTTTTGGTTTTAATACAATTAGAGAACTAATATCGTTCACCCATCACTTAGGTTTTGGTTAGCAAACATCTGATGTCGGTTACATCTCACATGGAAGTCGACTAATTATATGAAAACACCACCGATATTGAGTCCTTGTCGTGTTCCAGTCAGGTGATTATTAAGTAGAGGGTCGGTCTCGATTATTAGTATGAGCATAAAGCTAATGTCGAAGTCATTTCACTTCGAATCCAGTTGATGATATAAACACGGAGCCAATATGAAGACGACATGGGTCCATAAAACATAACCTATGACTTTAAGGCTACAAAAATAATGTCATACAAATGCAATATATAAATTAAAAATCCCAATTTTCAATTCCGAAAACCTAATGAACCTTAATCGAGATAAAGGTAATTTTGCATTGATCAATGCCATCACCTTGCAACCCCGATATCGCATCCAATCAATGACACCACCTGTAGGCCAGCCGTTTCAATGTGAGTTGGTAAATTGAAGGCCTCACTTTCACCTTCAGATTACAAAAGGCCTAATTTAAAATCACAATACACTTGTTGTCCACTTCAGATTGAACCTTAAAATTAACCATTGCATTAGAGATTGAATTTAACTTGAGAGTCTATGACGTGAATACTGATGTTTTCCAAAATTGTGGGTTGGAGATGTTATAAGGCTTGGCATTGATGCCACTAGTGGAGAACCCTTGATTAAAGGCCCTCAATCAAAGACGATTCTTGAAGAACCACCATTAATGAGGACTAAAGGTAGGTTCCGAGTTCGAAACTCACTCCTAAGTCACCCCCAAAATTTGAAAGGCACTTTTTGATTTATTAAAGATGGTTCTTGAAAAACTCCTTTTATTTGAAATCAATTAAAGGCGGTTCTATTGAAGAACGGCCTTTAATTGGATATATTTGTTAGACTTTTGGGGCCAACTACATAAATCCACTAGGTTTTTCTTTCTCCCTTTGTTATTTTCCTAACTCAGTATTCAGAATACGCAGCTTAGTTTTCATTCCCACAACTCAGAAACATATCTGTGCATTCTCCCCTCCACGTTCTACCCCTGAACCGTCAAACCTCCACTGCTGCCATCGTTATACCACCACCCACCGTCACCCTAACCAACCCTCCACCGCTCCCTCACCTCCGCTCCCTCAGCTTAACCTCAGCTGACTGGATGTCCACTGCTTGCTCGACTCCGCCTCCACCGCTGAACAAGGATACGCTCCACTGCTTGACTCCGACTCCTCCATCACTCAACTCCAACTCTTAATCCGAGTCTGACTGTGACTTCGCTCGACTCTGCATCCACGAATAATAAGGAACCGCTTCCACCACTCGACTCTGACTCCTCCGTAACTTGACTTTGACTCGCACCAGCCTGACTCTGCCTCCATTCGCTTGACTCCGATACTGCCTCTACCACCGCCGCTGAAGACTCTGCCACTGCCGCTGAAGACTCTGCCACTGGGTCTCCTCCGCCACTCACCATTGCCATTGGATGTCCGCCTAGAGTTCCCATCTTTGTTGTTCTTCTTTTTCTTCTTTTTTGTAATCGATTGATGTTGTTTCTCTTTTGCTGGGTCTCGTTGGCCGCTGCTGAAGCCCAACAAATCTGGCTGGTTTTGCTTCACTACCTGAAGCCTTTGTTTTGGGACCCCAGAAAGAGGTTTAGAATTCTGAACCTATTTCTAACCCCGATAGAAAGCAGTTTTCAAACTGCCTTTGAACAATTCGATCAAAGTCAGGACGAGATTAGGCGCTTGAAAAGTGTCTTCTATGGTCAAATAAAACCACTTTTCATAGGCCTTTCTACACTAATTTGAGTTGAAGTAAAATTCTAGTTATTAGAGAAATCCAATTAAATGTTGATCATTGACTCATTAAGGTGATACATAGTTATTAGTGTTTAAATATAGAAGGTCAATTTTAGGTTGACCGTTGATTACTTAAAATAAAATCATAGTTTACTTAAAACAAAATCCTAGGTATTATTGTTTATATATATATATAATATAGGGCCGATTTAGTGGTGACTATTGATTACTTTAAATCAAACAATAGTTATTAGTGTTTAATATGTGTATATATATATATATGTGCACACACTCTAACTTAGTCTGGGATAAAATGACACATTTACTTTTGACTCGTTCTCTTATGGTAGTTGATGTGGCAAGGAGTAAGTGTGAAAAAGTAAAGATATTTGGGGAAAGTCGTAGACCCAGTTTGGAAGCGATTGAAATTAAAGAGAACATTGTAGAAACTTTCAACATATTATTTACCATTTCAGGTAGTTTTCAAATTGTGTCCTTTTTATTGGGACGGGCAAAAATTTTTTTTATTGGGACGGGGGAGGGGGGTATAATATGGGAACGATTAAGGGTTGATCGTTGATTTGTTAAAATCACACCATCGTTGTTTTTTTAAGAACTTTTCTGTATATTAATTAAATCAAACCAAAAAGTAAATGTCCTCTCCGATCCCTTCACAATTTCTTCTTTTCAAAACCAAAATTTCAACAAACAAAACTTTTACATAACTCTATACAACCCGAATTCCTTCAAAACTTTGAATTTCCTCAATCGGTTCCTTCTAGTTTTTCCTTTTCCTCCATTTGTATTCTGTTCTTATTTGTGCAGCTATTGTTCCATCCTTAAATACTTCCTTGCTAAAAATCCTCTTGTTCCTCTCATTCCATACTCTGTACAACACAAAAATCATGAGCATCAATTTCCATTCCTTCTTTCTTCTTACCTTCAAAAACATGTGTTTCTTTATCTTCCTCATATTTATTGAGTTTTCCAGGTTTAGTAACTCCGAGATCTCTTTGATATACTCACAATCTGCGAAGAGAAGTTATGCTGCTCCAAAATTTTTACAGCTTAAACTCCAGTTTTGCATGAAATTTTTACTAGATATACACACCCTAGTTTTTAGTGTTTATATATATAGAATGTCAATTTTTGGTTAACCGTAGATATGTTAAAGTTTAAATTTTGCCCATTGATCAAACAAAAATTACTAAAATGCCCTTTCAGCCTAATATAAAAATTTGAAAGAAAAAAATGCCCCTTGACCCACCACTATAGTGCTACCAGCGCCACTACTCCACCATCTTCACTGTGTCGCCGCTGGCTCTTTCCACCACCGCTACTGCTCCGGCTCCACCATCAACTAGCCCTAGCCTCATCTCCTCCTAAACTCTACCAACCACCACCACCAACAGGAAAGAGATAGAAAGAAAGAAAGCTCACAGTGACAGAGCAGGAGAAGCAGCAGCAGCAGTAAAGAAGCAGAGAAAGATTAAAAAAGTGTGTCCGAGTCTGTAGGATGACGGCGTGGCAGACCTGTAATTTCACCACTGCTAATGCCCCCTTCTCTCCTCCATTTTCACACTCTTTTTTCTCCCTGACCTAAATCCATCTTCTTCTTCCTCGCTTGTAATCACGACACTTGTGATATGGATTGTCACCCACAATTGATGCCTCAGAGATGAAGACTCAAGCTGAAGAAATGGTCACTAGGCAGCGACGAAGGTAGAGGTGGAGAGGGAGGAATGAGAGGAGTCGCCGCAAGCACCACCAATCAAACCAGTAGCGAAATTAACCATTCCATACAAGAGTTTCGTACTTGTAAATGGAGAATGTAAGTGGAGTAATCATTCTATACAAGAGCTTCGAGCTTGTAAATGGAGAATGTAAATGGATTAATCATTCCGTACAAGATCAACTTTCCTTAAATTTCCATCCGAACCAATCAGAAGCATACTGTAGGTGCTTCGAATTAACCAGCAGCGGAGAATGTAAATGGAGTTCCTTAGCCCCTCCTTGGAAGAGAACGGGAAAATGGAGTTCCTCAGCTCCTCCCCATACAAAAGAGAATAACGGATGATTAGGGAAAGACAGAAGATGGCTAGAGATGTGTTGAGAAAGAGAATAGCAGAGCTAATGATTACTATGGTTAGGGTGTTTTGGGTTAAAATAGTAAATCCACTTTTTTTAAATTTTTTTAGAGCGGTAAAATTGACTTTTCACTTGTTTCCGATCTCAAACTGCCGGAAAGGGTTATATTTGCACATAAACTAACTATGTAGGGTTATATTTGCACTTTCAATTATCACTGGTTATATGTGAACTTTTGTGAATTATGTAGGGTTATATATTCCTTTCGGTCATAAAAAAAATACTAGCATTAAATGAGTTTGTAAAGTGAAGGCCTCACTTTCACCTTCCGATTACAAAAGGCCTAATTTAAACTCTCAATACACTTGTTGTCCACTTCAGATTGACCCTTAAAATTGACCATTGCATTGGAGATTGAATTTAACTTGAGAGTCTATGACGTGGATACTGATGTTTTCCAAAATTGACTCTTGGGTTGGAGATGCTCTAAGGCTTGGCGTTGATGCCACTTGTGGAGAACCCTTGATTAAAGGCACCCAGTCAAAGATGATTCATGAAGCACCACCTTTAATGAGGACTAAAGGTAGGTTCCGAGTTCGAAACTCACTCCCAAGTCACCCCCAAAATTTTAAAGGCACTTTTTGATTTATTAAAGATGGTTCTTGAAAAAAACCCTTTTATTTGACATCAATTAAATGCGGTTCTATTGAAGAACGACCTTTAATTGGATATATTTGTTGGAATTTTGGGACCAACTATATAAATCCACTAGGGTTTCTTCCCCCCTTAGTTATTTTCCTAATTCAGTATTCAGAATCCGCAGCTTAGTTTTCATTCCCACTACTCAGAAACCTATCTGTGCTTTCTCCCCTCCATGTTCTACCACTGAACCGCCCAACCTCCACCGCTGCCATTGCCACACCGCTGCCCACCATTACGCCAACCCAACCCTTCGCCGCTCCCTCACCTCCGCTCTCTCAGCTTAACATCAGCTGAATGGATGTCTGCTGCTTGCTCGACCCCGCTTCCGCCGCTGAACAAGGATACACTCCACTGCTGGACTCCAACTCCTCCGTCGCTCGACTCCAACTCTTAATCTGGCTTTGATTGTGACTCTGCATCCATGGATAATAAGGAACCACTTCTGCCACTCGACTCTGACTCCTCCGCAACTCGACTCTGACTCCTCTGCAACTCGACTCTGACTCGCACCAGTCGGACTCTGCCTCCACTTGCTTGACTCCGCCACCGCCGCTGAAGACTCTGCCACTGGGTCTCCACTTCCACTAAACACTGCCACTAGATGTCCGCCTAGAGTTCCCATCTTCAATGTTCTTCTTTTGCTTCTTTGTCGTAACCGATTGATGTTGTTTTTCTTTTTCTGGGTCACATTGGCAACTACTGAAGCCCAAAAAATCTAGCTGGCTTTGCTTCCCTACCTGAAATTGATTGGTTTTCGGCAGCCTTTGTTTTGGGACCCCAGAAAGAGGTTTAAAATTTGGAACCTATTTCTAACCCCGATAGAAAGCAGTTTCAAACTGCCTTTGATCAATTTGATCAAAGTTAGGACGAGATTAGGTGCTTGAAAAGTGTCTTCTATGGTCAAATAAAACCGCCTTTCATAGGCCTTTCTACACTAGTTTGAGTTGAATTAAAATTCTAGTTATTAGAGAAATCCAATTAAATGTTGATCATTGATTAATTAAAGTGAAAAATAGTTATTAGTGTTAAATATAGAAGGTCCATTTTAGGTTGACCGTTGATTACTTAAAATAAAATCATTGACTCTAACTTAGTCTGGGATAAAATGACACATTTACTTTTGACTCGCTCTTCTATTCCAGTTGATGTGGCAAGGAGTAAGTGTGAAAAAGTAAAGATATTTTGTGAAAGCCGTAGACCCAGTTTGAAAGCGATTCAAATTAAAGAGAAAATTGTAGAAATTTTTAATATATTCTTTACCATTTTAGGTAATTTTCAAATTGGGCCATTTTTATTGGGACTGGCAAAAAAAATAAGTTGTGCCCATTTTATCTTGGATGGGGGGAGTAGAATATAGGAACGATTAAGGGTTGATCGTTGATTTGTTAAAATCAAACCATCTTTCTTTTTTAAAGAACTTTTCTGTATATTAATTAAATCAAACCAAATAGTACATGTTTAGGCTTTCTTTCCGATCCCTTTACAATTTCTTTTTTTTCAAAAACGAAATTTCAACAAAAGAAACTTTTACATAACCCTATACAACCCTAATTCCTTCAAAACATTGATTTTCTTAAATCGGCTCCTTCTAGTTTTTCCTTTGCCTCCATTTGCATTCTGTTCTTATTTGTGCATCTATTGTTCCATCCTTAAATACTTCCTTGCTAAAAATCCTCTTGTTCCTCTCATTCCATACACTGTACAGCACAAAAATCATGAGCATCAGTTTCCATTCCTTCTTTCTTCTTACCTTCAACAGCATTTGTTTCTTTATCTTCCTCATATTTGTTGAGTTTTCCAGGTTTAGTAACTCCAAGATCTCTTTGATATCATCATAGTCTGCGAAGAGATGTTATGCTGTTCCAAAATTTTTACAGCTTAAACTCCAGTTTTGCATAAATTTTTTACTAGATATACACACCCTAGTTGTTACTGTTTATATATATATAGAATGTCAATTTTTGGTTAACCATAGATATGTTAAAGTTTAACCCTAGTTATTAATTTATATATATATTTATATATAATATTACATGGCTGACGGAGAGTTGACTTTGATTTGTTAAAGTCAAACCTACTTATTAGTGTTTATATATATATTACGGCTAATTAAGGGTAAAATATTGAGTTTTTTTAAAAAATAAAACCCTAGTTATTAGTGTTTATTATATATTTGTGTGTGTCTTAGGTCCATTACGGGTTGAATGTTGATTGTTAAAGTCAAACTCTATTTATTTGTTTATATAATGTATATATATTGGTCCGATTAAAGGTTGGCCATTGAGTTGTTAAAGTCAAGCCTTATTTTTTGTTTTAATACAATTAGAGAACCAATATCGTTCACCCATCACTTAGGTTTTGGTTTGCAAACAGCCGATGTCGGTTACATCTCAAATGGAAGTCAACTAATTATATGAAAATACCACTGATAGTTCTTGTCGTGTTCCAGTCGGGTGATTATTAAGTAGAGGGTCGGTCTCGATTATTAGTATGAGCATAAAGCTGATGTCAAAGTCATTTCACTTCGAAGCCAGATGATGATATGAACACAGAGCCAATATGAAGATGACATGGGTCCATAAAACATAACCTATGACTTTCAGGCTACAAAATAACGTCATACAAATGCAATATATAAATTCAAAATCCCAATTTTCAATTCAGAAAACCTAATGAACCCTAATTGTGAAGAAACCGATATTCTTGATAAACCACCTTCAATTCAGAAACTATTCTTGATAAACCACCTTAAATTGATATCAATTAAAGGAGGATCTATTGAAGAACCACCTTTAAATGGATATATTTGTTGGACTCTTTGGACCAACTATATAAAGCTACTAGGGTTTTGTCCCCCTTAGTTCTTTTTCTAACTCAGTATTCAGAATCCACAGCTTAGTTTTCTTTCCCACAACTCAGAAACCTATTTGCGCTTTCTCCCTTCCACATTCCGCCCCTCAATCGTACACCCTCCACCGCAGCCACCGTCACTCCGCCGCCCACCATCACGCCAACCCAACCCTTCATCGCTCCCTCGCTTCCACTCCCTCAGCTTGACCTCAACCGATTGGATGTCCGGTGCTTGCTCGACTTTGACTCCGCCGCTGAACAAGGATACACCTCCTCTGCTTGACTCCGACTCCTCCATCGCTCGACTCCAACTCTGAATCCAACTCTGACTCCTCCGCCGCTCGACTCCAACTCTGCCTATGCTCACTTGACTCCAACACCGCCTCCGCCATCGCCTCTAGAAACTCTACCACTGGGTCTCCTCCGCCACTCACCACTGTCATTGGATGTCCACCTAGAGTTCCCGTCTTTGTTGTTCTTCTTTTGCTACTTTGTTGTAACCGATTGATGTTGTTTCTCTATTGCTGGGTCATGCTGGCTACTGCTGAAGCCCAATAAATCTAGCTGGCTTTGATTCACCACCTGAAACCGATTGGTTTTTGGTAGCCTTTGTTTTTGTACCCCAGAAATAGGTATAGAATTTAGAACCTATTTCCAACCCCGATAGAAAGCCATTCTTGAACTGCCTTTGATCGATTTGATCAAAGTAAGGACGAGATTAGGTGCTTGAAAAGTGTCTTATATGGTAAAAAAACTGCTTTTCCTAGGCCTTTCTACACTAGTGTGAGTTGAAGTAAAATTCAAGTTATTAGAGAAATCCAATTAAATGTTGATCATTGATTAATTAAAGTGATACATAGTTAATAGTGTTTAAATATAGAAGGTCAATTTTGGGTTGACCATTGATTACTTAAAATAAAATTGTTGTTTACTTAGAACAAAATCCTTGGTATTATTGTTTTTAGATATATAATATATGGCTGATTAAGTGTTGATTGTTAAATACTTTAAATCATGCAATTGTTATTAGTGTTTATATACATACATATATACACACACACACACAAACTTAGTCCGGAATAAAATGACCCATTTACTTTTGGCTTGCTCTTTTATGCAAGTTGATGTGGCAAGGTGTAAGTGTGAAAAAGTAAGGATATTTTGGAAAAGCAGTACACCCAGTTTGGAAGCGATTAAAATTAAAGAGAATATGTAATTGGTAGGTAATTCTTTTATAACTACGAAAATAACTTGTTGCGCAGAGTATAATTCACAGGTGCTTTGATTGTTACTTGTAAGTGCTTCAAATGTAATGTTTCTTTTATAACGTGCGCTACAAAAATAACTTGGTACTTAGTGTGTAACTTGTAGGTGCTTCAATCAATGCTTGTAAGTGCTTCAAATGTAAGTCATAGGTGCTTATTTTATAGCATGTGTGTCATGAAAACAACTTGGTGCTTATGGTACAACTCATAGGTGTTTCAACCATTGCTTGTAAGTACTTCAGATGTAGTTAGTATGTGCTTCTTTTATAACTTATTTGTGGTACAAAAATACCACGGGGCTTATAGTATACCTTTTAAATGCTTCAATTGTTGCTTGTAAGTGCTTCAAAATGTAACTAGTATGTGTTTATTTTATAATTTGCATGTGCTATAAAAATAACTTGTAGCTTTGAGAACAACCTGTAGGTGCTTCAATCAATACTTGTAAGTGCTTCAAATGTAGTTGCATGTGCTTATTTTATAACTTTTGTGAGTCATGAATACAACTTGGTGATTAGAGTACAACTCGTAGGTGTTTCAATCGTGGCTTCAAAGAGCTTCAAATGTAACTAGTATGTGCTTCTTTTATAACTTACGCGTGGTAGGAAAATAACTTGGTGTTTATAGTATACGTCGTAGGTGCTTCAATTGTTGCTTGTAAATACTTCAAATGTAACTAGTAAGTGTTTCTTTTATAACATATATGTTCTATGAAAACACTTTGGTGCTTAGATTATAACTTGTAGATGGTTCAACCAATGCTTATAAGTGCTTCAAATGTAATATGTAGATGATTCTTTTGTAATTTATTGTGCTACGAAAACAACTTTGTGTTTAGAGTACAAAACTCATAGGTGCTTCAACCATCACTTATAAGTGTTTCAAATGTAACCTGGACGTGCTTTAATTGTACAAAGAAAATAAAATGTTACAACACAAAGTTCTTGTCGAAAATAATATTATGTTTAGTAATTAATGCAAAAGACAAATAATATAGACATCAGGTACGCTTAACCTCAATTTGGACAAGTACTATAGACATAAGGAACGCTTAACCAAAAGACAAAAGACAAATGATACTGTGGATGTGTGTTATATTGTGTTCATATTTTGTGGGATTATTTTAATTTTATTGAGATTTATTTTGCACTTTAAGATGTTTTTGGTGCAATTCATAGATTGTGAAGAATTGAGAGTGAGCTATACATTGTACTTTTTTTCTCTTAACCAATGGTTTTTTCCCACTGGATTTTCCAGGTTAAGGTTTTTAATGAGGTGATGTGCTCCAATGAAAAATATTCTTATTTTATAAGACATTTTTTCCAGGAATGAAGGAAGAGAGGCAAAAGCAGAATTGTTGAAATTATGGGGTGAAAAGTGAATTATTGAAGAGATTTGAATTTGAACAAATAAAGATATTCACTTCCCATATTGATAAGGATGTTATTATCTCTTCCCAATTGAAATTACTTAATTTTAGAAATTAGTTATAGATTTAAAATAGATATGATCTCATTTCCTTATTTCTTTAGTAAGAAGAAAAGGAATTAGAAGTTAGATTTGGATTTTGTTTTGGTTTTGCGGCATAAGTATATATACGGCTATATATACGGCCATATTGTAAATGGGGAATTACTATGTAATTAGCTCTGAAATATACAAAATTGAGTAACTGTGTGCGAGTAACCGTGCAAAATCACCGAAACGACTATACTGTCGTTGTTTTCCCCTGCTCTGTTTCTTTTCTTCTTCAATTTCCTCTGCTAACGGCTATATTTTTCTTCATCGGAGTGTCATCCTTCCGCTGCTATGGCGGCTCCGCCGTCTGGTAGCGGTGGCCACGGGGGAGGAAAATCCTTTCTTCAGGCCCTCGCTAACCGCCCACCGCCCCTACGTGATTCCCTCCCCTCAAACCCGGAGATTTCGCCCAAAGTCCAATTCAAAGGGGAGATCGCATGCCTTGTCACGCGCAAGGATGCTGAGACTCTTGCCTCCCACTACTGCAACTCTCTGATAGGTAAGTTTGCCCGTGGAAAGCCGACGATGATCCAACTAAATAGTGCTTTCAATTCTGTAGGCTTCAAGGGCAAGTTCCAGATTGGCTCGATTGACTATCGTCACATTCTCATCCGATTCCACGAAAAGGAAGATTATCAACGATTCTGGCTTAAAGGACAGTGGACTCTCAACAATGCCCAGATGAAGGTCCTCAAATGGACTCCTGATTTTTCACCGGAGGCAGAATCGTCGATCGTTCCGGTATGGGTATCAATTCCCCAAGTTCCAGTTTACTTTTATAACTCTACCATGCTTGAGATTATTGGGAACCAAATTGGAAAATTTATCAAAGTTGATGCTGCTACTGAGGCACTGACTAGGCCTTCCTGTGTCAAAATGTGTGTGGAAGTTGATTTAAAGAACAAATTACCAACACATATTAGAGTGGGTATTGAAGAGGAGGGAAATGAATTTAATGTACGCAAATTACCCCTAGAATATGAGGATATCCCACCCTACTGTTTTCATTGTAAATGTATTGGTCATGAGGACAACTATTGTGTATATTTACACCCTGAACTTAAGAGAACTTGGACAAAAAAACCAGAGTTCAAAATACCTGAGGCTCATCAGATTAACTCATCTCAACTAGAGTCTCTTAAAGCTGGGAGTTCTGGAATGTCTATTTTGGAAAAACAGAAAAACTCCCAAGCTCAGAAAATGGTATATGTTCCTAAGAAAGTCCCTAATATTGAGCAGGACACCAATAAGACTAATCCTTCTGGTTCTGTTCCCCTATTAGCTCCCCATAGCTTACAGATTCCTGATCCGGTGACAAATGGATCTGTGCCCCCAATGATTTCTGATCCTGTGACAAATGTTTCTGTGCCATCTGGTTCTGTTCCCCTACTGGCTCTACAAACTACAATGATTCATGATGCTATGACAAATGATATGCTAGATCATAACACTAAGATTGATGCTATTAACTGTACTAATGAGATGCCATATCATGATCTGAGCCAAATACTGATAATAGAACAAGACAAGGAGAACCAACAGCTTAATAAGGCAACAATGGTTCCTCCCCTCCCTCCCCCTCTGGAGATGACAGGAAAAAATAAGGTTTCAAATTCATGTACTACTCAAAATGATCTGGTAATCTCTGGAGAAGTTCTACCCTTGTATGGGGACACTTCCCCTGCTGCTCCTTCCTCTGGTTATAGTCCAATTAGGCAGATAAACAAGATATCTCAATCTGATCCTACCAACCGTAGGAAAACCTTTGCAAAGGATGATCTGTATGGTAAGCGAGGTAGATCTTTCTCTCCTCTTAATTCCATTATTGCTGCAAAAAACTTCATCTTTTCTCAACAGAAACATAAGCAAAATAGGTTCTCCCTTTTGGCTGATGAAGCATTGAATGAAGACCTGCACATTAGGGAAGATCCTTTACAAAGTGGCACACTGGAAGTAGTTTCATCCTCAGCCTCTCCAGGTACTATGGAGGACCTGAGCCATAAGGTTAGTCCCTCCACTACTCATCATGGTAAGGAAGGATCTGATAGTCCTCAAATGAAGCAATTAAAAAAAGGTAAAGAATCCTTTTTCTCACAAAAAAACATTATAATGACCAGATCAAAAAGCTCCTCTAATGTTTCTCAATGAATTGTACATCCACCAAGCTTAAAATGTTGGTCTGGAATATTAGGGGCATGGATACATCCATATTAAGGCTTTGTAATCTTTCTCAAAGACATAATTTTGACCTTATCTGCCTAATAGAGCCTAAACATGATAACTCCCAATGTGAGTCATATAGGCAGAAACTAAAATTTGATTTCTGTTTCTCTGCTAATAGTGGCCAAATCTGGTTATTCTGGTCATCAAATCTAATCCTAAAGGTTAATACAGATAACCTGCAATTTCTAGCAGTAAACTTGAGTAGTATAAAGCTTAATTGCCCAATGGATGCTTTCTTTATCTATGGACTTAGGACCAGAAATGGAAGATTACCCCTTTGGGCAGACCTTAGTTCCTATAGCCATTCTGAATCTTTATTTATAGGTGATTTTAATGCCATTTCTTCTATCACTGAGTATAAGGGACCATCATCTCCAAATTTAGGTAGTATAAGGGATTTTAATGGTTTCATAAATGGTTTGGCTTTGGAAAACATCAACACCTCTGGTAATCTGTTTACTTGGTCAAATAATAGATTAAGATCTCCCACAATAAAAAGACTGGATAGAGGTTTGTGCACCCAATCTTGGTCTACATGTTTCCCTCAATCCTCTATCCAGATTCTTAATAGAGCAACCTCGGATCATAGCCCTATGCTATTAACTGTAGGAAATGATTCCCCCTCTTGCCCAAAGCCTTTTAGATTTCTTGATACATGGTTTAAGAGGAATGAGTTCAATGAAATCATCAAACAAAATTGGGAAATTCCTGTCAACAATACTGGAATGTTAGCCTTCTACCTTAAATTAATTAGACTTAAAAGGATTCTAAAAATCTGGAACAAAGAAAAATTTGGTAATATACATGATAATGTGATTCAAGCTGAACTTGCAGTACAAACTCAAGAGTCTCTAGCTGATGTTTCAGATTCTTTGTCAGATCAGGTTAAGTTGAAAGAGGCTAGAGCTAGGTTAGTTTTGGCTCTATCTGAACAAAAAAATTTTTGGAAACATAAGGCTAAACTTAAATGGCTGCAAGAGGGAGATAACAATACTAGTTTCTACCATAACTCGGTTAAGGATAGAAATAACAGACTGAAAATAACAAAAATCAGGAGCAGAAATGGATTGTGGCTAGATAACCCTAATGATATTGAAATGGAGGCTATTAATTACTATCAGGAACTCCTGAGTGAAGAAGCTGCAACTCTCAGCTCTCCTTTTCAATCTCATTTTCTTAATCATATCCCATCTCTAGTGACTGAGTCAGATAATGAAAAGTTACTCAGGCCAGTCTCCCTTGATGAACTTAAACAGATTGTTTTCAGCCTGAATAAGTCTAGCAGTCCTGGTCCAGATGGTTTCACTGCAAAATTTTATATTAAATCTTGGAACATTATTGCTATAGATCTTCTTAGTGCGGTTCAGGACTTCCTATCTTCATCCATTATGCCTAGAGGTATAGGAAGCACATGGATTACTATTATCCCAAAGAAGAAAACTCCAATCTCCTTTGATGATTACAGGCCTATAAGTCTTTCTAATGTGATTAATAAGATTTGCTCTAAGGTGCTTATGGAGAGACTTAAAGATATAATGCCTAAATTAATTTCCCCTAACCAAACAGCATTTCTTCAAGGTAGGGACATTTCAGATAATGTCATCTATCTACAAGAAATGGTAAGGCTGCTCAATAGGAAGAAAAGGGAACCTAATTGCATAATGAAATTAGACCTTAAAAAGGCTTTTGATAGGGTTAGATGGTCTTTCCTATATAAAGTCCTTGCTAAATTTGGTTTCCATCCAAAATTCATCTTTTCAGTTATGAAGAACCTGTCTCAAGCATGGTTCTCTGTTATCATTAATGGCAAGCCTTGTGGTTTTTTTCAATCTTCTAGGGGTATTAAGCAAGGGGATCCTCTTTCCCCTTTTCTATTTAATATTTTCTCTGAGTCTTTTTCTAGGAGTATGGCCTACATTTTCCAAACAGGTAAGATCTCATCCTATGACCTGCCAGGTAACCCTCCTAAAATCTCACATCTTTCATATGCTGATGATACTGTCATTTTCTTTAAAGCTAATAAACTAACTCTAATTAGGTTAAAAGCTTTCTTATCTACCTTTGAAGAAGTCACGGGCCAATCTATTAACTATAATAAGAGTGACATTTTTATCAGTAAACATGCTACTGCTCAAAGGGTAAATCAGATTAAGAGAATCATGGGAATGAAAATTGGCACTTTTCCATTCATGTATCTAGGTGTTCCAATCTTCTCTGGTGCTTTAAAGAAGATCTATTTTCAACCTCTATTTGAGCAAATTGATAATAGGATTAACAATTGGAAAAATAGATGGTTGTCTACAGGAGGTAAACTCATTTTAATTGAATCCTGTATCTACTCTATCCCTCAACATATCTGGCAAGTAATTAAGCCCACAAAACTGATTATCTCCTCCATGGAGAAAAAACTGAGCAGATTCTTTTGGGGAGATAATGAACAGAAACCAAAAAGAGCATGGAGAAAGTGGACTGCATTATGTGCATCAACTGATCAAAATGGTTTGGGCTTTAGAAATATTAGAACTATTGTTAAAACCTGTTCAGTTAAGCTGTGGTGGAAATTCCAGATGGCAGATACATTATGGTCTCACTTGTTGGCTAACCTCCCTCCATCTTATAGAACATCTCCTAACTGGAAAAGAATCTGTTCAGTGCATGCTTGGGCTGAACCTAACTCAAGAGTAATAATTGGAAATGGAGAATGTAACTTCTGGAATTCCAATTGGTTGGGAACTGGAATGATCTCTGATTTATGTGATCAAAATAGCATAGCTATTGATGATAATTGCTCTGTTGCTGAGTTTATACATAATAAACCTAGCTTTCTCCCTTTAATTCAACCATTCCTACCACCTCACACTACTCTTCTCTTGCAGGAATCAAGAACATGGCCACATAGACCTGACAGACTGATCTGGAAGCCAGGATCCAATGGTAACTTCTCATTCAAAGCCACTTATTTGTTACTATGTAACAATTCAGGTCAGTATGCTTCTCCAAGTCATTTCTGGAATTCCAGATTTGAGAAAAAAATATCTGTGTTCATGTGGAAAATGACAAATTCACTGCTTCCTTTTGATAATATTCTTCAACATCTAAGAATTAATCTGGCCTCTAAATGCTGTATGTGCAACTTACATGTGGATGATCTGGATCATTTTTTCAACTCCTGTGAGTTTGCTTTGAAAGTCTGGAAATATATTCATCAGTTTATGGGAATTAGAGATAGATTTTTTCATTCTGTGTGGCACAGATTATCTGTTTATCTATCCCTCCCCACTCTTTCTAAATTACATACCACCATTGTTAGAACAGCAGCAATCTACACTTTCTGGAACTTATGGAAGATGAGAAATAGTTTCATCTTTGATTCAGTTAAGCCCTCTGCTTCTATTGTTCTTGACCAGATCAGAGATCAAATCTTCTTTTCTTTCTCTGCTAAACCAGTATACATATCTTCTCCATCTGATCTCAGCATTGCAAACCACTCTTTTCTTCCTCTCATTAAGACTCCCCCAAAGCCAAAAATCTGGAAAATTGTATGGATCAGGCCATCAACTGGTTTTAAAGTTAATGTAGATGCAGCTTGGTGTTCTAAGACAAATAAATGTGGCCTCAGCATGATCATAAGAGATTGTAGAGGGTGTTTTCATGAAGCATATACATCTTTTACTGATGCAAAGTCTGCTCTTGAATCTGAACTAAAAGCTATTCTGTTTGCTATTCAATTCTGTGACTCTTTGTCTAGTGTATGTATGGAATCCGATTGTCTTAATGCGGTGCTATATGCAAATGACCCATCAAAATCACCTTGGCAGCTGTTTAACTTAGTAGATGAGATCCATCTCTCTTTAAGGGATATTCGCATTATGCATATTTTCAGGGAAGCAAACCAGGTAGCACATTCTCTAGCAAAGACATGCTTCTCACAAAAATGTAACTTAGTTTTTTCTCAATTCTCATTGCTGCCTAACCAAGTACAAGGACTAATTAGACTGGACCAAATGAACACTCCCTCTGTGAGAATTGATCATTAGTTGGAAGCTACTGTTTTCTTTCATGTTTTTCCATGGCAGGACAAAGATTGGATCTGGTTTTCACTGCTGGACTCTGATATTGAACAAGTTTGGATGCTACTAACTTCCAATTTTTTGGATGCAGGTTTTCAGGATGCAGGTTTTTAGGATACCCTCCCTAAGGATATCCTAAACAAGCTCGGATGCTACTAACTTCCAATTTTTTGGATGCAGGTTTTCAGAATGGTCACTATGGATGGATCAAATCAAGCTCCAGCTCAGAACAAGCTCACAGGAATCATTAAATCACTCAAGCTCAACTCAAGCTCACCCGAATAGGATCCGATGACACACCTGAGGCCATAATACCAGGTTGCTGCGAGCAACATTAGGTTTCAAGTCTATGTTGCTCTACTGCATCCTTTTCGCTTCAACAATCTATACACGGCTCTCAAGATTCTCAAGTTACAAGCTCCTAAATGAGCATGCTATGGTCAGCACTGATCATCCAATTTGGAGTAGGTTGTTCATCAGTTTTGAGTAGGGAAATGAGAAAGCTCATCAGTTTTTTCTTCTTTCCACTACAATTTGCTAGTTTTCACTTGTTTTTGCAAACTAAGAGACTATGCTTATGGTGTTTCTCTCTGACTGACCTGTGTCTCGATGTCGATTCACTAACAAGTTCGAGAGTACATCCTATAGCATCCAAATACTCTAGTTCATTCTTTTGGAAGCAACTTATGGTTGCTTCAGGAGCAATCCGCTCAGTCTGTACATTAACTTAGCCTTCTGGCTTCCTTATTTTTGTTTTATTACGGCTCGGGAAGGCCAATATAATTTCCCCCATCTACGATGGTTTCATTTAAAAAAAAAAAAAAGAAGAAAAGGAATTAGAAGTTGATTTGGATTTTGTTTTGGTTTTGTGGCGTAAGTATATATACGGCCATATTGTAATAAAATGAAAGGGGGACAATTCGAATACACATACATCCAGAGAAGTAATTACAGTATTGGTTTGGTTTGTTTTATTGTCGGAGGCTTAATTATATGGTTTCATCAGCAACATTGGTGCGCAACAACAGCATGCAAGCCAATATCCTGGTTAATTTGTTTAGTTGATTTTGGTAGTTATTATTTTATTATTTTAATTATGTTTGGTTATTATATTATTTATTTATTTAGTTTAATTATTATTAGTAGCTAATTTATATATCGGCATGGAATAACAACCATTATGTTAAGGAATATAAATATTACTTGTAATTATAATTAGATTATAGTTTCTTTTCCTAGCTTATATAGGTATTTTGTACTACTATATAATGGTAGGGGTCATGAATAAACACAGATCATTACCCTTATTTTCTTCATGGTATCAGAGCCTAAAATTCTGAAACCTAAGACCTTAAAATACCGTCATAAATTTTTCGCTGTCGTCGATGCGTGACCTCCACGCGCCGCTGATCCAGACTAAATTTCTGAAAAAAATAATAAAAAATCCTCTTCATCCCGATTCAACCTCGCTCACGTCGCCTGCCTTACTCCGCCGCCGGTCCTGCTCCCGCTCCGTCCGGACCGCTCCAGCTCCGTCCGGACCGCTCTCGCTCCGCTTACTTTCTCTGAATACGCCATTTGCCCATTGCTCGACCGGGGCCATTTGTGATCGGCCGGCACCATTTGCTCATTTGCTTAAGACGTTGCTCGACTGGCGTCGTTTGCTCGTTTGCTTCGTGTGCACATTGGCTCAGCCCTGTGTTGCTGATTTGCTCGTTGCTCAAGAAGATAGCCGCACGTGAGATTCACATGCACGGCCACAAGAAGCGCGTGAGGTCACGTGCGGTTAAGGAAAACGTGCCATCTCCTTCATCAGTGCGTGTTTCCACGCGCCAGTATAGGGAGCCGCAACTTTCCTCTTTGGTTGATATTACCCATTTGACTGCTCCATTTTGAGCATTTTTTTCTTTAATACCTATTTATTACGCAAAATATTATTGCTATTTTTGTTGGTGTAGTGACGTCGCCGCAAGGGTTTGTGGCAGCCACCTCCTCTAGCACCCCTTCCCGATCTGATTTTGGTCCTACTCCGTCTGACGACCAATGGAGTACGACCATATATTTATTTAATCATTTTAATTCGTTATCTGACCATGGATCAGGTAAGTCTACTTTACCCTGGATTCTTGATTCGGGAGCCTCATATCACATGACTGGTGGCAAGGGTTCTCTTACTGATATTACTACTGCTACCAATTCTATGAATGTTATACTACCTGATGGATCTGTGTCGTCTGCTACACAATATGGGTCTATTTTTTTTATAATGTCACCCTTACTTATGTGCTATACATACCTACTCTGTGAGGCAATTTATTATCATGCTCTAGATTATTATCTGCCTTAAATTGTCTAGCCTTGTTTACTGAAAATTATTGCATTTTATAGAAAATCAGTATGAGGACTGCGATTGGCATGGGTGAACAGCAGGGGGGGTTTATTTGCTTCATCTCTTGGATACTCGTGTTTGTCCTCATATCCTGCAATCTATTCCTACAGTTGCTTCGGTTTATTCCTTTGATTTATAGCATCAACGCTTTGGTCATCCACCATCTACGGTGTTGTCTTCTATTCCTACTCTTGATTTTAGCACAAATAATACTACTATACCTTGCTCTGTATGTTATAGAGAAAAACAGACTAGACATAGTTTTCCATTGAGTTCTACAAATGCTACTGCATTATTTGAACTAGTACATTGTGATGTTTGGGGCCCTTCTAGAACACCATCTTCTAGTGGTGCATTTTATTTTTTACAATAGTTGATGATTATTCCCGAGCTTTTTGGGTTTATTTATTAGTGGCTAAGTCAGAAGTAGCTTCTAGATTTTTGGAATTTTGTGCTCTGGTCAAGAATCAATGGGTCGAACTATACTGCTTGTCCGGGCTGACAACGGGACTGAATTTTTTCCTTTGAGATCTCATTTTTCTGCATCTGGGATCATTTTTTAGACATCTATGGTTGATACACCACAATAGAATGGTAGAGTTGAAAAAAAGCATAGTTATTTACTCAATGTGGCACGTGCTTTACGGTTTCAAGCCAGTCTTCCAATTGAGTTTTGGGGGGAATGTGTTCTTACTGCTACTTATCTGATTAACCAGACACCGAAAAAACATCTCAATGGTCGCACTCCCTTTGAGATAATATATGGAAAAGCTCCAAATTACTCATCTTTAAAGGTATTTGGATGCTTGTGTTTTACTGCTCACATTCCCAGATACTGCAACAAGTTTGCACCAAGAAGTCGGCGATGTTTGTTTCTTGGTTATCCTGCTGGAAAGTAAGGCTATCGCCTTTTTGACCTGGAATCTCGCATCATCTTTAACAGTCGGGATGATGATTTTTTTGAAGACCAGTTCCCCTTTGCAGTAACTCCGACATCAGCCTCTTTCGTAGATCCCGACAGCACCACCACCTCACCGCCAGAATCACATGCCCAGATCATGGCACCACCGGTCCATCCGACCATCACTGAACCTATGTCGCTGATCGTCGCAGCTCCTGCCCCTCGGCCATCGTCGTATCCTTAGAGTCAGATGCCGCCGCGCCTATACTGCCGGTCGCTTTTTTGGTTCTGGCGACCGACCCAGATCCCCGGCAACCCTTGACATTCCAGCTTGATAATGCACTGCCTAGGACGCTACCGGCAACTGGCGATCATGTGCCTCTAGCTCCGGTGACTCCTTCTGCTTCGCTGCCCAATGCGGTGTCTCCGGCCCCGACTAATTCTTCTCGCTGTTTACCTCTATCAACTCTGCCGCCTGTTTCATTGGTTGTTCTGATGTCTCCTCATGCCGCTGAGTTGCCTCCTATCAGACAAAGTGTTCGCGCTCACCGACCTCCTCCCTATTTGGAAGATTATGATTGTGATGATTACGCCTGTGCTCTTACTACTGAAGACCCCCCTCCTACTGCTATGTTCACTCATGCGTCATCACGATCCTCATGTGTTCTCTATCCTCTTACTGATTGTGTAAATTGTGATACTTTTTCTAGTAAGCATTCTAGAATTTTGGGTGAGTAACGTCTAGTGCATATCCCACAACTTATTCTGAGGCATCACAGCATTCTCATTGGCATGATGCGATGACTGAAGAGCTTACTGCACTTAAGTGCAATCAGACTTGGACTTTGGCCCCTCTACCTCTGGATAAGAAGGCAATTAGTTGTAAATGGATTTACCAGACAAAGTTCAATTCAGATGGTACTATTGAACACCATAAGGCGCGCCTAGTGGTTCACAGGAATCCCAGGTTGAGGGGATTGATTATACAGAGACATTTGCTCCTGTTGCGAAGATGAGTTCTGTTCATCTATTCGTATCTGTTGCAGTCATTCGTGGGTAGGAACTGCATCAGATGGATGTCCATAGTGCTTTCCTGCGTGGTGATTTACTTGAAGAGGTTTTTATGCGACCCCACCAGGCTATGCTGCACCCCATGGTCAGGTATGTCGCCTTTAGAAATCTCTTTACGGTCTTGGCTAGGCTCCTGGAAATTGGTTTGCCAAATTGGCTCAGGCTTTACGAGCATTTGGTTTTGTTCAGAGTAAGGAAGATTACTCTTTGTTTATCTTTTCCTGTGGATCGGTTTGTTTGCATGTTCTGGTTTATGTGGATAATTTGGTCATTGCTGGAAGCTCTTCTGCGCTTATCTCTGAGTTCAAGAAATACTTGGGTTCTTGTTTCCATATGAAAGATCTTGGTTTACTTAGGTATTTCTTGGGCATAGAGATTGCTAGAAGACCGGAGGGGATGTTTCTTTCGCAAAGGAAATATGCCTTGGACATTTTATCTGATACAGGTTTGTTTGCCTCTAAACCAACTGACTTTCCGATGGAGTAGCAACACAATCTGGCGCATGTTGATGGCCCACTTTACCATGATCCTAAGCAGTACAGGCGACTGGTTGGGTGCCTGATATACCTTACTTTCACACGTCCTGAGCTTAACTATTCAGTTCACACACTTGCTCAATTTATGAAGCCCCCTTGTGTTCCTCACTGGCAGGCTGCAGTTCGTGTGTTGCACTACTTGAAGAGTCATCCTGGTCAGGACTTATTTCTCTCTTCCCATAGTGCGTTACAGTTGACTGCTTACTGTGATTCTTATTCGGCTGCTTGCCCTATTACTCGGCATTCTCTTTCTGGTCACTTTGTGATGATTGGTGATTCTCCAGTTTCTTGGAAGACCAAGAAGCAACCTACAATTTCTCGATCTTCTGCTGAAGCGGAGTATCGTGCTATAGCAGTTACCTGTTATGAGTTATTATGGCTTAGGTCTTTACTGAAAGATTTAGGGGTCGCGCATACTATTCCTATGCATTTGTTTTGTGACAGTCAGTCTGCTCTTCATATTGTAGCAAATCCAGTATTCCATGAACGTACGAAGCATATTGAAGTTTATTGTCATTTTTTCTAGGATCTTGTGCAGTCTGGTACTATAGTTACTCATCATATCCGTACTACAGATCAACCTGCGGACTTGTTTACCAAAGCTCTCAAACGTAACATGTTTCATTCATTACTTGGCAAGTTGGGTCTTTCTGATCCCTATGCTCCAACTTGAGGGAGGGTGTTAAGGAATATAAATATTACTTGTAATTATAATTAGATTATATTTCCTTTTCCTAGCTTATATAGGTATTTTGTACTACTATATAATGGACCCTGAGGTCATGAATAAACACAGATCATTACCCTTATTTTCTTCACATTAGTTTATGAATCGTGAGGCCTAATTATTTTATAATTGATTCTTATGTGTTCTTGATTGTTCTTGGTTTAATTTATTCTTAATGTGTTTAAGTCTGGTCAACTTGAATATTAATGGGATAATGCTATCTAATTCCTCCAATACGTAATCGTTGGAAAGGGTTAGTAAGTAGTGAGTTCTTGTGAAAAAACAGCTAACTAGCTAAGACTGTAATAGCAAGATAGGGAACAATTAAGTATGCGTTACTATTTGCTTTTACTTTGGTAATTGTTGTATCAGGTTATTTTCATTCTTAATGCTATCGATATGTGTATCTGGTTTAGCGAATACTTTCCAGGGGCATCTTGGTAAGAGAAACAATTAGTTAATTATGATTAGTTAATTATAATTGGTTAATTGTCGATAATGTATGAAAGAATTGGGGAGGTTAAGCGTACCTACTTTCCTATAACTGATAGATGCATATGAATTGATTTACCTTTGCGCCTATGATCGATGTTTCACTAATGTGAGTTATTCTGAGCCGATTACCTTATTCATATATTTTATAGATTTTTATATATGGTAGTTGCATTATTACTTTATATTAGTTGGTTGCATTATTATTTGTTAGATAAATATGAAAATTAAAGCGCGGTGGCTACACCAAAAAAGTTCTATATTAGTGGGTATTTTATTATAATTTTTGCTTCGTTCCTCGTGGGATCGACTCTGCTTACTATTGTGCTAATTTCATCTTAAGAGTTTGCATATTATTTTGATGAGTGAAACGAGCACCACCATTACAATACAAAGTTCTTGTCCAAAATAATATTATATTTAGTAATTAGTGCAAAAGACAAATAATATAGACATCAGGTACAAATATAATTATGTTTATGTGCTTCAATAAGAAAAAAATTAATAAGATGGGCAATAATAAGCAATAATACGAATAATGAGAAGAAGAACAAGACGCTCTCAAAATTATCGTGTTCACTTATACGCTCTCGAGAACGCTCTGTGGCAATCAAACCCTTCCTCTGACTGCAAAACCTTCCCCTCGTTAGCGGCAACACCTTCATGACAGAGCCACCACCGCTGCTGGAACTTCAACCGGCCTTCTCCTACAAATAAGCTCTGGGCAAAGAACTTCTAAAAACTCTTCACCCAACCACTGATTCCATCCCTTCCCAACCTAGAGGTCCATTCAATCCAAAACAACCGATATACCATTTAGGAGAGCCAGGCCTGAGTTTCACGAAAGATGAATGCGAGAGGCTAGAGGCTCCACTACGGCTGAAGTTGATTGGAAATTTTGCTCAAAGCAGACCCCGGCTGGATCGTCTCCGAAAGGATTTCCAAACTGCTGATTTCAAAAACCAAACGGACATCTCGCTCCTTGACAACCGCCAGGTACTGATACAATTCTCCTTGTAGGAGGATTACTACCGTTGTTGGCTACACAAGGTATGGAACTTTGGTTCATACTCACTTCGAATCACCAAATAGGAACCTAAGTTTAACCCTAATGCGGATTCCCTCATATGCCCCATATGGATTGCTATGTATGGCCTCCCCCAACAATTTTTTGATGAATGTGTATTGTTATCTCTGGGAAATATTATAGGGAAACCAGTAAAGGTAGATAAGGCTACGTTGAGTAGATCCAGACCACATGTAGCTAGGGTTTGTGTGGTAATAGATATCACAAAAACACAGTTGGAAAGGATTTGGATAGAATTTAGGGGAGTAGGTTTCTGGCAGTATCTAGAATACGAGGGTATGCCTGAAAACTATGCTAAATGCCTCAAATTAGGCTAATCTAACACCTCTTGTAGGAATGACCAAAGCCAAAGCACGATTCATGCCTGGAGACCATCTGGCACATCATCCAACAATACAGGTAATATAGCCTACACTAAAGGTGAATAGCGAATAATGGTAATGGTACTAAGTCTTCCTCTTCAGGATTAACTTCTCAGGATAAAATTTATATACCTATCAGTAGAAAAAAAAGCTAACATCCCTATACAGGCTAATAAAGCAAACACGATTTCAAACCAGAGCAACAGTACTCCTGCTCCTAAGGATGTTCGGAAAGAAGCAAAGGAGACAAATCAAGGAAATGTTTCAAGTTCTGAAGACTTGAACCTTGGTCAAGGTTCCCAGGTTCCATTCACAAACTCTCAATTTACTGAAAATGTGAACATAGGGAACTCACCGCAATCTAATCTGAGTACTGATCATGTTGTTAATAATTTAATCATTCAAGACACAGGATCAATTCCTAGGGAGCGTGTTGCTAATATTTTAGTCACTAATCTTCCTTTATGTATTGAAGCAATTACTGAGAAACAAAAATCAGATTCTATCATTCCTATAAACCTTGATGTACTACATATGAAACAAGCAGTTCCATTAACTGCTAATGATCATATGAGCAGTAATAATCATAATGTTGGAAATATAATAACAACTAAAACATTAATTACTCCTCCATTTTCAGAAGCCAATCTTAATATGATTCTCAAGGATCAGCCAGCGGAAAACCTTATTCCTTAGTCAAACAATGCTACAGTTGAAGCCGAACTCACAGAAGAAGCTTTTACAGAAATAAATTAAGGAAATTTTTCCCTACTGTGTTTCAACTCTAAACTTAACAGAAGATCAATTTCTAATAAGCCAACTCATGACACTTTGTCTGTAGATGGTATAACACTCTAAATCCACTTTCAAGGAATCCCAGAATAGCTTCAACTACTTAATAAACTCAGAAGATGTTTTAGACAACCTGGAATCAAATAAGAATAGAAAATACAACAAAAAATCATATACTCAAACCCCAAAAATGGTTCTTATCCGTTCAGCGTCGACACATAACAAATCTTCTCAATGACAGGTTTGAAAACATGTGTATGGAATGCAAGGAGGTAATTCTAGCACTATAAATAGGTTAAAAGATATTAAAAAAAGACATAAAATAAATATCCTAACCATAATCGAGCCTACGTTAGAAGCCTACTCCATCAAGAAAGTAGCCTTCCAAACTAACTTTGAACATCATTTCTCAAATCCAACCTGCAAAATTTGGATTCTATGGGATGATTCAGTTCAAATGCAGATCATCTCAGTGGATGAGCAAATGATATTAACAAAATTCAAAAACCAATTTTTAACACAAGACTATTTCACAGGTTTCATTTATGCCAAGCATACTGTAACTGAAAGGAATAAACTATGGAAACAAGTGTTGAACCATAGAAATTCACCATTAAGTTTAATAGGAGACTTTAATGTCATAAGCTCCATGGAAGAATATCTTGGTCAATCTATTCCTGAACCAAGGAGTATTCAGAATTTTAATAATTTCCATAGAAAAGCTAATATGTCTACAATTCCCACATCAGGATTACTTTTTACTTGGACTGGAATGGGATTCAAAGGAAGGGTTTGGAAAAGGTTAGATAGAGGTTTATCTAACAATATGTGGTGGGACATTTTTAGAGCATCAGGCATCAAAACACTAGCAAGATCAAACCATTCCCCCTTACTATTTACCATAGCTGAACCTAAATTATTCAATAAACCAACCCCCTTCAGGTTCCAAGAATGTTGGATAAATCACCCAACTTATATGAAGCTTGTAGAAGATTCATGGAACATCCCTTCAAATAAACTAGGAATAGAAAATTTCCTATTCAAGCTAAAAAACTTTAAAAATGCTCTAAAATTCTTGAATAAACAAACCTTTGGGAATATATTTGATGCAGTCAAAGCTTGTGAAGAAAATCTTCTTCAAGCAGAAACTGTCCTTCAACATAATGAATCACAAGCTAACCTGGAAAACTTAAATAAAACAAAAGCAAAGTTAGCTTTTGCTCTAAAGAATCAAGAACTTTACTGGAGGCAGAAATCTAGAGTTAAATGGCTAAAAGAAGGTGATCAAAACACAAAATTTTACCATCAAACAGTGAATTCTAAATATAAAAGACAATCCATAATCTCAATCAAAACTGAAGCTGGTATAACTTTAAATACTCAAGAGGAAATTGCAGAAGAAGGTGGTAAGTTCTTCTCCAATCTATTACAGGAAGAGTTCAAAGATCCCTCTGGCATTAACACTGCTTGGTTATTAGAAAATATACCAAGGCTAATTACTGAAGAAATGAAGTCAAATCTAACCAAACATGTAACCATTGAAGAATTAACAAACATAGTTAAAACAATGGATGGAAATTCAGCTTCAGGGCCGGATGGTTTCTCTGGTTTTTTCTATCAAAAATGCTGGCACATCATAAGCACTGATGTCTTACATGCTATACATGACCTCTTCCATTCATCCAACATACCAAAAGCAATTTCAGCCACATTAATTATCCTTATCCCTAAAAAAAGGTGTGTTCATCCTATAAAGATTATAGACCAATTAGTTTCTGTAACTTTATCAATAAAATATTTACCAAAATCCTCTCTGAAAGGCTAAAACCAATTATGGATTCCATAATAAGTCCTGAACAAACAACGTTTATCTCAGGAAGTGAAATTTCAGAAAATATTCTTTTGATGCAAGAACTAGCCTCATTCATTAATTCCAAAACCAAAGGTTTTAACCTGATAATAAAGCTTGATATGATGAAGGCATTTGATAGAGTCTCTTGGTCCTTTTTGTCTAAATTATTAGGTCAGTTTGGATTTTCAATCAAAATAATAGACCTAATAATGAAAAACTTGAGATCTACCTTCTTCTCCATTTTGATTAATGGGTCATCTTATGGTTTCTTCCAAGCAACCAGAGGGTTAAAATAAGGAGACCCTTTATCTCCACTTCTATTCATCTTAATGGAAGAAGCTTTTTCAAGGAACATAAAGAAGATCTCTCATCTATCTTTTGCTGATGACACCATAATCTTAATGAATTATAAAAAATCTGTCTTAAAACACTGAATTATTTTCTGGAATCATATGAAATGGCTACAGGGCAAAAGATAAACTTTGAAAAGTCTTCCTTTTATATTGCCAAACACTGCCCCTTCAGAATTATTGGTGATATTAAAAGTGTAACAGGAATGTTATAGAACAATTTTCCATTCAAATACCTAGGCTGCCTAGTATACATTGGTAGGAATAAAAATGTACACTTCTCAAGCATTATATCATCAATACAAGCAAAAATAAATAAATGGCAAAACAAACTACTATCTCAAGCTGGAAAATTGATTCAGATTGAGCATGCATTATCTTCTATTCCTATACATCAGATCACAGTTTTGAAACCAACTAAACATATTATTGATGTAATTCACAAACTACTTGGCAAATTTATAGGGACCTTCAATTCAGATTCCTCATAAAGGAAGAGAGTTTGGAGGTCATTTCCATGTTTGTGTTATCCAATTGAAGAAAATGGCTTAGGTTTTAAAAATATCGACACACTGGTTCAAAGTTTCTCCATAAAACTATGGTGGAAGCTACAAGTGGGAAGGTCACTTTGGTCACAATTTATGTGGTCAATACCAGATCACCACAAAATTTCCAAAACCTGGAAGAGAATTAAATAAATCCAAGACATAGCCATTCTAAATTCCAAAATACAAATAGGGAAAAGGGATGTTTCTTTTTAGGACTCTGGTTGGTCATCTTGTGGTCCACTATTTAGGGTATGGGATAACAATCTAATTAATCCTTTCACAGAGTTGACAGTTGCTAAATTTTTAACTAATAAACAACTATATCTCAACCATCTGAAACTTCACTTGCCCGAACACATAATTACTGAACTGGACAAAAATCAAGCAACCTTTCCTGACTATGAGGATATTCTGATATGGAAACCAACTGAAAATGGAAACTTCACTTTGAAAAGTGCTTATGAACCCATCAGAAATAGGAGAACAGTGGTATACTCCTTAAATCATGTCTGGTCCTCAATTATGCCTAGGAAAGTGTGCTTTATGAACTAGAAAATGCTAAACCGATTCATACCCCTTCCTGATGTATTAGAGGATCTATCCTTTAATCTACCATCCATTTGTTGTTTTTTTTTTTGGTGATGAAGAGAGTATACATCATAGTTTCAATTCTTGCAAAGAAATTAAGAAACTGTGGACATGGATAGATATTGTCTTCAATGCTCCAACAAAACATACTCCATACCTGTGGGATAAATATTTCTTATACTGGAATTTGAATACTCAGTTTCCAGATCACAAGAAACTATTTCAAATTATCCCCTGTTTAGTAGTATGGACTATATGGTGTTTTAGGAACAAACACTATCATGAAAATGTAAAGTCTGGCATTATACAGATGTTTAGGAAAACTTTACACCTCTTCAATGATATTTTATTAGCCTACAAACTAAACTTGAAGTGGGATTTAACCAATGCTTTTCCAAGGTTACTAATAGACAATCAACAAAAACATGGTAGATTTGTTAGTGTAACCTGGAAAGCAACTGTACCAGCCTTCTATAAACTAAATGCAGATGGTTCTTGGAAGGATTCAAATAAGGCAGGTACTGGAACAATTATAGAGATGCTGTAGGGAACATGTTAATAGCTGATGCTCAGAAGATATGTAGCCCCTCTCCCCTTCGTGCTGAAGCAAGGTCAATTAGATCAGGATTACAGTTGACAATCTCTTTGGGTATTCATTATCTAAAGATTGAAAGTGACAACAAAGTGCTCATAAAGGTGTTAAGGAAACAATTTCAGCCTCCTTGGAAAACCATAGAGGAAGTTAGGACAATCTGGGAACTAATGAAAATGATTGAAGTCACTTTAACTCATATCAATAGAGAAGCCAATAGAGCAGCAGATTTACTAGCTAAAATGGGCAGCTCAGATCAGGTAAACACTTTCACATGCTATGCGCAGTTACCAAGAGATTTGAAAGAAATAATAATTGCAGATAAACACTCTTTACCTTCTATTAGAAGGCTATAGCTGGATTTTGCCTGCAATTTATTGTTTACTGCAGTTTTGCTGTTTACAATATGGTTCTAATAGGGTTTGTTATGCATCAGTTATCAATATCTTTGCACGAAATTAGTTGGATATCTTTTGCTCGAACTATTTACTACTGGCTGTCTTTTTACTATGACAGGTGCAGAAGTGAGGGACTTTCAAGTATCAACTATGTGGTGTGGAGTACCAACAATACAGCAGCTACAAGGACTTTACAAAGTTTCCTCTCAAAAGACAAACTTTAGTAATTAACTTCGGGGGAGGATAATTGCAAGGGAACTCTATGGAAGGTCACCTCTTCTTATCAACACTGGGATGTGGAGGCAAGAAAGTGTAAGGCCATAGTTTTGTCCTCGACCGGGATATAGGGCCATCTCCTTCATCGAGATAGGGTTTTAGATGAAGTTTTTGGGGTTACATCAGCTTGTAATTAGCTTCCACTATAGATTACATGCGATGAAGTATCGATGTACTTTACGACTACCTTTTTTCGAAAGGTCCGGGGAGCCTAATACATACCCCTCACTAAGGTGAGTTTTCATAAAAAAACCGAGAAGAAGAACAAGAGAGTGTGAGTAATAAAGAACATTACGCCAATATTAGATTTATGTCAGTTTCTAGGCGGCTGCTAGTATAAGCAAAAACCTGATGTCAGAGTCATTTCGATTCAAAGTTGGTTGATGATATGAACATGCAGCCAATATGAAGATGACATCTGTCTATCAAACATAACCTATGTAGTTAAGGCTACAAAATAACTTCATGAAGATGTAGAATATAAATTTAAAAAACCCAATTTTCAATTCAAAAAACCCAACGAACCCCAATCGAGCTAAAGGCAATTTTGCATTGATCAACGTTATCACCTTGCAATCCCCATATCACACACAATCAAAGACACCACCTATAGGCCAGCCATTTCAAGGTGAATCTTTGCCGCTCTGCAACCGTAATCTCTTCGTCGACCTTCCTTCTGACGTCGAATTGTTCACGCCTCTATGCCGCCCTCTCTGGACATTTCAAAGTGAAAAATATCTTGTTCACCAAACCTAGCCGATAGGGGGCTGACTTCGGCTCCTTCGAAGGAACAGAAAACGCCCATTGGGGGCCCTTTCTATACATTAGTGTCAAGCACAACATCAATATGAAAGGGACCCAAAAAGAATTTAGGTGTGCTAAATCATGCCTTGTATTTTACTACATTATGCCCTAATACATATACACACATATAGTACTAATTTTAACTTTTTAAAATTAAAAAAAAATCATACTCCCTTTCACTTGCACTTGTTGTGCCACCGCCATCGCCGACGTTGGAAACATCCCCGTCAAGTCTCTCTCACCGGTAGCCCAACCCCGCCGAAACAACCATCCCTCCCAGCCCCCCCCCCCCCCCCCGGTCCCTAGCCACCCCCTCCCGACCCCTCTCTCCCCCCATCAAGTCTCTCTCGCCGGTAGCCCAACCCCGCCGAAACAACCATCCCTCCCAGCCCCCCCCGGTCCCTAGCCACCTGTCGTCCCCTAGCCCACCCTCACCTTCATCCCCAGCCACCCGATGGAACCACCATCCCTCCCAACCCCTCCCATACCCAGTCCAGCCGAGCTCTCGAGCGATGGTTCTTGGTGTGGCTCTCGAGTGGATGGTTCTCGCGGGTGAAACGAGAGCTAGGTGGGCGGTTCTCGTCGATTGGAAATGAAAGCGAGAAAATGAGAACCGGGGGAGACGGGCAAACTAGAACTGGGTAAACAAGAGCAATCAAAATGAGAGCGAGGGATGGGAAAGGGAGAACCCGGGGAGAACTAGGAAAAAAGGGCCAGCCGAGGCTGGGATAGGAGAGTCGGGGAGAAGGGAAGAATTGGAAACAGTGAACCGGTCGGGGCTGGGAAAGGAGAACCACAGCGGTCAGAGCGATGAGAACGGCGGTCAGAGATGAGGAGAACGACATTTGAAATGCCTGAGAATGGGGAGAATGACTGGGGATGGGGAAAATGGTCGGGGATGGCTAGCCTTGTTGGAGGAGACGTCGGAGCACGCCTGAACATCATCGGTCAACTTAATCAAAAAAAATTTGAATAATTTATTATTATTAAATAAAATTTTAAATTATTTAATTTAAATTTGAAATACGCAAAGTATTCTAACAATACAAATACAAGGCGTGGACTAGTAAAATATAGGGTGTGATATAGCAATCCACTAAACTTTGGGGCCTGACGCAAGCACCTTATGTACTTTTCAGCATAAGGGTCCACTTCTACTAATTAGAGCTATCGTAACACTTTCCTTGCAACACTTATTAAAAATGATACAATAACTTATAAAGTGTTAGTTAAACCTTTGAAACTTATACTTTGAACCTATTTTAACAATTTTACAAGTAGTGCCTTAGGTGATGTTGCATTGAATCCAACTGAACACCTTTTAAAATTTAGGCAACACTTTTCAATATTTATGTAATAGTTTTCAAATGTTTAAGTGGCACAGTATTATAATATTTTTAATGAGTATTATAATGAAAGTGTTACATTAGCCTTATTTTGTAGTAGTGGTCGGACTTGATTTCATAGGCTCCTAGTGACACAAATCTCTTACGGCGAAAGCTGGAACCCTCTTCCGCTGGCCGGTTGCCTTTTCGAGTTTGAGTAGTGTGATAGAAAACAAAGATCAAGAGATCTAACGCTCAAATTCCTAGAAAAAATCAAGTATCATCACTGATTGTTATATCAAAGAATCATATATCATCACTGAGTTTCTCTAGTTTTCTATATGTGAATTTTTACTGTTGCACTTCTTAATCATCAAAAAATGCTAATGGATTATAAATTCATTTTTCGTACCATACAAGACTGACTACAACGTAATTTAGCGAGGGCCACAACCACAATATATATGAAGAAACAGAAATTTTCAAAACCTTGCATATTATTCTTCAAGTATAAGGAAATACAGATCAAACAGAAGTAGTGAAATACGAAGACAAGCCTTAATAAAATTAAGAAGCATGAATTAAGAGTGGAACAACCAATACATTATTTGTTGCCATCGTTTTCAAGATGTAAAGTCTAAAAAGTGTTAGTTGGCAATTTGTGACTAGGTTGTAACATCAAAGAAAGTGTCATGATATCGTGATAGGATGAATCTGAGAAAGACTAATCGTGTTCAATCATTATTGATATGCTGAATATTTCATCTCCCATATTTGTGGGATTGGATTAAGATCTATAGAGTTGGAAGAAGGAAGGAGTTAGGTTATGGAAAAGGATTGGAACGAGATATTCTGAACCCCTTTCTTCAAGGGATTAGACTTGCTGAAGACTATCTTCATCAAGATTTGATTGATACGAAAGTATTGTGAAGATACTGTTGTATTCGCACAGGTAATTAAGACATGTGGATGGCCTATGTATGCCAATCAAAGTTTCACTTTCATGAAAGTAGCCCCGAGCAGTATGTTGGTGTTCCAACATGATCAACATTGTTTGATTAATTCCTCGGGAGGAGGAGATCCAGCGTCGACGGAGTTCGAGGTCAGAGAGATTCTGATCAAGGCGGATCAGTAACTAGGGGAGCTAGTAGAATTCACGAGTTGAATAAGAAAAGACAAGTATTATGTACGATGCACCCAGTACTATCTTTCTAATTAGTGGATTCATTCTAAACTGGGCAAGGCCCTCAGATGTAGGTGATTTTCACCGAACTGCGTAACCCATTTTGTGTGTTCTTAAAGTATTGTTTTACTTACAAACTTGGTTAATTAGATAATATTGGAACAAGGTAATTACAATTGAAGTAATTAGGTAAAACCAAATTTCAATTGGTATCAGAGCTAAGTCACTTACTCTTACCTTGGTTGTGCCAAGGAAAGTGCTGATCCGATTTTACCATGGTGACCAAAAATGGTGCTTCAACTGTATTGATATTGGAAAGAAAATTTCTATAAGAAGAATATAGAAACAATGTACAAATTAATTTACATGGGAGATATTTGTGTAACTTACAACGTCCTTTGTGATCTTCTGAACCTCTTTCGATGTGTACAACCCTTTCTTGTCTTTGTTTTCCTAAAGGTAGACAAGAGATCTGTCCGATGTGAACTCCTTCAAACTGAGTTGTTGCTCAATCTCCTCTTTAGTGAAGCCCTCTACGTTCAACCTAATTCTCTCTTTTTTCCTTTAGCTCCTCAATTAGTTTATCCATGATGTATTGATTACCTTTTCTCCCAGTGTTTGGTGTAATCCTTGCCCTTGTTGTGCTGAATAGTTGTCTCTCAAATTTCCTGATATGGTTCATATAATTTTATATATAGTGTCATGGAAGTTATGGGCAACATAGTTACTAACAATAATTCTATGGAATTATACCTGAAATTTTGGTGTCCGACACCTCCGCTCAAACAAAGGCCATTCTTCTTTATCCATCCATATGTACTTCTCCCATGGGCTCACTCCTGATTTGTTGACTCCACAGTCCACTTTGTGGATGAACTTGTTTGCCACCTTTGTCTTCCAGTGCCATTGTTGGTCTCTTTCCCTGTCCGTGCAATACTTCTTCAACACTTCAAGTTGAGCTTTGGTTAACTAGTATTCAATTGTGAAGCTTGCCTGCAACAAAACAAATGAACAGGCAGACATCAATCATGTGTTCACTGTGAAATAATTGAACATTAAAATTTTGCACTTCAAGTCTCGAATAACATACCAAAATATCCTTCCAGGACTCTTCCTATACATCTTCTGGCACATCACACCAGTGTTCATATGTGCCAAATTTTATGCGGTGCCGGAATGCGTATTTGTCGTAAGCGTGCCACGCTGTCCAGTTCTTAGTTCAAACAACCTATTTCCCACAAAACTAAAATGCGACAGGGACGGGCTTGTTCTCCTTGGCCAACATTACTGACTGGCACATACTAGTTCCATGTCTCCTCATCCAACTTTTGATCTCAAACTTTTTGAACCCCTCTCCTTGTTTGCCCCCCGCCTTGGACAAGTCGTTCTCCTCTTTATTAACAGCCGCTCCTGATTTATGGGTGGTCTTCCCCTTTCCCTTGCCAACCATTGGTTTGGCCACCTCTTCCCCTGCATCATCTCCCTTAACATCCCCTTCATTCCCATCTCGATGTGGGGGATCCTTTTTAGAGGCAGTTCTTGTTCTGTAACATCAACCTTAGTAGATTTAACCTCCTCCTTCTTGTTTGCTGCCGGTCACTTCTTCTTCGTGTTTAACTTCCCCCTTTTTGGTTGCATCTACAACAATAGAATAGATAATTGTTAACTCAATAAGTTAACTAAACCATTGACATCCCAACAATGTGTACAAGATCAACATTGATAGAACATGGCATAGAACTTGAACAACAAAATGATAAAACTTGATAAAACTTGATAAAACATGGCATCGAAATTGAACAACATAAGAACAAAAATTGATCTAAAATGTCATAGAAATTGATAGAACATGGCATAGAACTACCCTCAATGATACCTACTATAAGGTAGCCAATGATAAAACTTGAACAACAAAATAAATGGCACACAAGATGTACAATCTCTTCAAATGTACTACCTACATTATCACAAACCACCACGTCTCATAACCAAATATATCTCCACGAAAAAACATGAATCTAAAGATCCCCACATTTGTATAATCATATGACACAAGGCTATCAAAAGGTGTTTTCTTTAATAACATTTTTTTGGTCATTGAGGCATTTTGTTGAACATGTGTTGGGAATATCAATATTAATGATTCTTTCACAAAAATTTGAAATGGAAACCCATCGATAACTAAAGAAAGCTTACTAACCTTCACTGATGCAACGAAAATGTGCAAACTTCCTCTACTAGATGGCTCAAAATGGCAAAATTAGTGAATATGGAGAAGTTGTTCTTTCTCTTGTACTTGGCCAAAGGTTGTGTATTGTTCAACCTTTTATAGAAAAGATAAGGGGAAGTTAGGAGAAGTTATGATGATTGATGAGGAGTTATGGTGGTTTATTATTGTGGAAATTGAAGGGATGAAGAGTGGATGGTAGTTTTGGAGAGAAAAGTGATAGGGTTTGATGAGGAGATACGGTTAGTTTAAATGTCTTTTTTTTATATAACTACTGCTCTTACAGTGGTAATTTGGAAACTACTGGTGCGTTTGTATAAACGAAGGAAGGATTTGGAGTTGAAAATTTTTCTAAGTACCCAGCACCGGTATAAATATCGGTGCAGATGTCTGGCTACCGGTGAACAGTTAAGGTAAAAAGCAGTTGTTCGCAGCTGCTTTCAATGATTTTTTTGGTAACCCGAGAGTAAAAGTTTGAAATTTTTTCTTAGTACCCAGCACCGGTACTGTTAACGGTGCAAATACAACTTCTACCGGTGTAAAACGTTGATAAAAGTAGTTGCGCGCAGCTGCTTTAAATCATTTGATTTCAAAACAAAAAAAAAGGACACAAGAGGAAGTTCTCCCATATTTTTTAAGTATCCAGCACCGGTACTTATACCTGTGATATAGATACCACTATTGGTGTAAAAACTTTCCCTCTATTGACCAAAATGAAATTTAATTATTTTTTTCGTTTCGCTCCACGTAAAATTTGAATCTTACACCGTTAACTTATAAATATACCAGTGCATATAAAGAAATCCCATCTTACAATTTTGTTTACTATTTCATTTACCTCCCACATACTTTCTTTGACACTTTAATTACTCAAATTGAAGCATAAATTATTTAATCAAACATACTATTAGTTGTTTGAACCTTACTTTGACTAGGCATGGGCCCTGTACGGTGAAATGAATAAGCATTTGTATATTTTGTAAAGTTTCAACCCAAACATTTATATTCACCTCGTCGACCACTATTCCATAAATCAGAATACCATTTTTTGGTGCTAGAAACTCTACATGGATAATTTCTTTGCATCCAAGGTAAATACGACTCTAAATATTGTTAATATTCTTTTCTTGCAATTAGGTCCCCCGAATGGGACATGCGTATACAACATGTTCGGAAATGATATAATGTATGAAATTTAATATTCTAGGGTTAAATCATTATTGAAATATAATTCTATCCTGGTGGTGAAATGACCGAAAGTGCTAGTACATGTTCTAGAGTAAATGGTAAAGGTTTTCTTCAAAGCTTCAATTGTAATTCGATTATCCCCCAAACTCATTATAGGGTTTGAACCCATCCATTTCCCCAATTGTGCAGGTTGGAAATAATATGGACGTTTGGACTACCATCATGTTCAAGCGGATTTCAATTTCGATGTATAAGTAAACTTTTTACATTTTGCACTTTAGTCCCACCAAGAATCTTGGGAGCGCCAAAATTGAAAATTGGTGGCACTAAAATGCAATTCAATACAATATGATCATGTTCATGTGATTCCACACCAAACGGGTGCATGGTAGGGCCTGTAAAACCAACATTGAATGTTTGCACTATATTATCAAAAATTGCATTGTGGCTCAAATATTTTTATGGGGAACCTCCATAGCTCTGAATTGTACAATTTTTTTGCCCAAACCATTCATGTAATATAATGAAGGTTTCATACAAGGTGCTGTTCTTTTTTCTAGCCCAACTATATGTTTTAGACATAATTTGTGTGTTCGGGAGTAATTTTGATCAAAAAAAAACCCACAAAGATTACAAAATCTCTAACTCGAACTATCATTGCTCAAGTTATTTAATCTAGAATGAACTAGATTCTAATAAAACTACAAGGGTTAGACCATCTAAGTGCAACAAATTAAGAGGGGAGGTACGGAATTGAAATTCTGACCAACTAAAACAAGTTTTCTACATATAGTAATGAGAAAATGGTTACACATCATCATCGTCTCTTACTGCATCCCCATCATGAGTACTTGTACCAACATCCATGTCCTCCACATTTTACAGAAGGTAGGGAAATTTCCAACAGCTTCCACAGCATCGGGAAATAGATAGTTCATAACCTTGCCATGTGGTTGAACCAAGACCTCTGATACTCTGATTCTTCAAGCAAGTTCTATACACCAACCTCCAAGGCTGCGACTCTGGATTCAATGGTAGGAACAGGCATGTTAGGTGGTAGTTTATAGAAAGATTCTATACAAATCTTACCCATTGGTTGCCAAAAACCTCATGTGGGCGCGCATTAACTCCCGCACTTAAACAAAGGGCCGAGATGATACTGCAAAAACCATATGACCCAATCTTATCCTGTTCCACCTTCAACATGAAACAAATTCGACGACCAAAATTCCATCTAAGTTCCTTCTTTATTGCATACAAGAAGGTTAGGAGACTTTTGTGGACTTCCGTGTTCACAGTTACGAGGTTTATTCTAGATGCCACGAAGTGATACCACCCATTCATTTCCGGAATTAGAGTCTTCTTCAGTATTTTGCTCCAACCAGGTTCGACAAGCTTATCTATATTGGTACGTTGCCTAGTTACTGTCCCAACGATCTCCCTCCCAATTGGATCTTTTAGATAATAACCGTTAGCACCGACATTATGGAGTGCTAGGAACTCGTCCTCATCATTTGGAACATTGGGCTACCCAAACAAACCATTTATAAATTCTGGCGTGATAAGGACAATTATGCCTCTACGGTACACATAACTTAGGTTTGGGCCGCACCTCGAGTTTGCATAAAACTCACTTACGATGCTTAGGTTGAATGGCTATGGAGTCTCGTGGAAGTTTTCCCACCCAAGGGTGCGGATGGTTTGTTCGAATGGGGGAGATGCCTCAAATCCTCTCTCAGTGTGATGACGGCGTCCTTTGTATGATTCATGTACCAACCTAGCCTCCTTGGACACAAAGGTACAATCCGCGTAAGTGTGCAACAACGCATTTGGCAGAGAAGGAGAGGATGATTCGTGTATCCTTTTCAAATTGGATTTAAGTTTCATTTCCTAAAAAACACATTAAAGCATTTTATCAAACACCTTGTATGCAAGTCAAGTTATAAATGATATCAAATACTCAATCAATGTAGCTGAGATTCCAAGGTTAGTTAATCATATAGAAAAGGCATTAAAGTGATTTACCGAATTCTATCGGCACCATTGTCGGATTTCGATTGATATGCCTTTGACGGAAATAATGTAGGGTGAGAGATGCAAAACTTGGTTTGTGAATTTAAGGACACTTTATTTTTTTAAGGACACTTTATTTTTTTTACACGGGTAATTACGGCACACCAGTTTAAAAACAAGGAAAAAGAAGCTACTTTAGGCTACTTTATATGTTAAAAAATTACATTTTTTTACCCTAGGAAAAAAATCTAAAACATTTTCCAAGTATAACTTCTACCGGTGTAAATAATGTCCAAAAGTAGCTGCTTGAGGCTGCTTTAAATGTAAAAAAAATTACATTTTGAGACCCAAGAAAAAAATTGTAAAAAGCATTTCTAAGTATCTAGCACTGGTATATATACCGGTGCCTACGTGTTCCTTACCGGTGTAAGTTATGGTCAAACGCAGCTACTTTAGGCTGCTTTAAATGCCAAAAAATTAAAATTTGTGACCCGAGACTAAAATACTTAATTTTTTTTCTTGTTATCAAGCACCAGTAGATATATATATATATATATATATATATATATATATACCGATGTGTATATGCAATATGTAGGTGCATATGTAAGAAACAGAACATCTACTCTGTTTTCCTACACCGGTATTTTACTCTTTTACGGGTGCAAATGTCTTCAAAACCAAAAAATAGTAAACCATTAATACTAAGTTTTCATCCATTCAATACGAATATATTCTAATGGTAATACAGATCATAAGAAGCAATTATAAAACAAAGAGCGGTCCACATTCATGTCACACTAATTCCCAACGTAAAGGGTTGGGTATTATTACAAAACATTGGTAGGAATCCCATTGCGTGGAAATTGATATCTATCTTTTCTGCTTCAAAATATTGTCACCACCCACTATTTCACCACTCTCATCAACCCACAACCCATCACCATGAGAATTCCATCCCACCATGGCTCCCCCTATATCCTTCAAACTAGGAAATACTAATGGAAACTCTGGACTATCAGTTACGATTGGGTGATCGATTTCCTCTTCAAAGTAAAACTTCTTCCCATGAAGCACCACATGGAACTTCTCATTTGAAGGGTCCTTGTTATAAAAAACCTATTGTACCTGGGTAGCTAAGATGAATTTGTCATCTTCGTATCCCAAACAGTTCAAGTCGACCAATGTAAAGCCCATTGGATTTTCGACTACAATACTGGAACCGTGTTCAATCCAACGGCACTTGAACACAACAACTTTGAACTCTACATAATCCAACTCCTAAATTTCCTCAATGATACCATAGAAAGGCATCACAGCAACAATAGGATGTTTATCTCTCTTGCTTGCCTGCCACATGGATTCATATTCAATATAAACATCACTGTGTTGCGTCGTGCTACTCTCATCCTTGTCCAATGTTGAGGAACTGAAGCCATTAATGTCAAAACCATGTTACCATCTTACGGTGTAGTTTGGTGTCCTTGCAAACGCCTGTAGCTTACTGGGCATCCCTTCCACATTGCGACGCTTGTAAAACCAGTTAACAAACCTTGAAGAATGCTCTACCTGTATTTTATTCGAGGGCCAGTCTGGATGAATCTCTTAGAACATGGAAACATGATATAGAACATTAATTGCGGGCTCGCTACTATTACGTAAAACATACAGGTGAACTGTCATCAACTCAGAGTTCAAGGGTGTATGTAATGTAACCTTAGACCGTGGAGTCCCATTCTTCCTTCCGCAGTGTGGTCCACCGGGAGCACAAATTGCTCTTTTCCAACCAAGTTCGATGTATAACACTCGATGATCTCCTTAGTTATGTACCTATGAACAATTGAGGCATCAGGCTAACTACAATTATGAACATAACCCTTGAAAACAGCCATATGACGCTAAAATGGGTACATCCAATGCATTCCAATAGGCCTACTAATATGTATCTCCCTAACCAAGTGTACCACGAGGTGAACCCTGATGTCAAAGAATGATGGGGGAAAGTACTTCTCTATATGGCATAAAACAACAACAGTCTCCCACTCAAGTTCATCTAGTTGTTGCCTACTAATATTTTTCCTGCATATCGAGTTGAAGAAGAAACACAAGCGCATAATCAAAAATCTAACTTCCTCATCCAAACAACATCGGATCACAAAGGGCAAAAGTTGTTGCATAAGGACATGACAATCGTGCGATTTCAAAGCATTAAGACGCAATTCAGCATTCACAAACCGACTAACATTAGAGGAGTAACCGGATGGTACCTTCATTCCTTGGATGCTCTCACACACCGATCTCCTCTCAATAACTGACACATTGTAAGGAGTGGGAGGCAGATACCTTCGCTTCCCCTTAACCTCCGGTGCCAAATCCAACCAAATACCAAGGTCCACTAAATATTTCCTCGCATTTAAGCTACCTTAGTCTTCTCGGGAATGTTTTGTAATGTGCCAATCAAACTCTCACAAACATTCTTTTCAATTGACGAATGCATATGTGTTATCTCGCAACTTGTGCTTCAACCGTAGGAATTTTTTGTAGCCCAAATAAATAGTCCTACGCCTATTTTTCAACTGATGGTAATCGTTCTCATCCTCACAAATAGGGCAAGCCTTCTGACCCTTGACTACATACCCGAGAAGGTTACCATATGTCAAGAAATCATTTATGATACAAAAAAATATCGCCTTCAAGGTAAACTCTTCACCACGAAAATTATCCAACATTAAGGAACCAACCAACCATAGCACCTTCAAATCTTCTATCAAAGGGGCAAGATAAGTGTCTATGTCGTTTCCAAGCTGATTTGGCCCTGAAATCACGATGGGCATTAACGCATATTACCTCTTCATGCACAAGTACAAGGGGAGATTGTAAATGGCAAATATAACTGGCCATGAACTATGTTTCAAAAACATATTACCGAACGAGTTCATACCATCAGTACACAAAGCCATTCTCAAATTTCTAGGTTCGGTTTGATACATCTTATCAAATTTCTTCCATTGGTCCGCATCAACCAGGTGTCGAATAATATCATCCTCTTTACAACCTCCCGTATCCATGTACCATGTCAAGTTCTTTTCATCCTTAGCATTCTTAAACAACCTTCTCAGCTTTGGAATAATTGAAAGGTACCACATACATTTGGTGGGCACCTACCTCCTCACCGACACAACATGTTCTCCACCAAACAGCCACATTTCTCTTTTTCTTATAACGTGACACATTACATACGGGACAAACAATCTTATCCTTTAGGTCACCCTTATACAAGCCACAATCGTGCGGACAAGCATGTATCTTTTCATACTCCATTTCCATTAGACACAAAATTCTCTTAGCTTCGTAAAGGTTGTCTGACACCCCGTTACCGGATGGAAGCTTATCATTCAACAACTGGAGCAATTTATTCATGCTAATATCACTCCATGAACCAAGACCTTTCAAATTAAACAACCCAATCAAACATGACATGACTGTGTCTTTCTTATTGCAATAGAGATACAATGCCCTATCATTGTCACCTAGAAAGTTAGCCAAAACCTTGGGCCTCCCTCTAAATTCATTAACTACCTCCTCACGCATACCATCAAATTTAGCATCCCCAAAACAATCTCCCTCACTACTAATCATCGCCTCCGGTGGTGATTTTTCCCCATGAAACGTCCACACCACATAATCTTTCGCAAACCCCTGGCTATACAAATGGAGTTTCAACATGTCCTTGTTATCAGTACGATTTCAATTTCTTCAATCACAACAAGGAAATAATATTCGCTTCTCACGACTAAAAGCATGGTCCAAAAACTCATCCACAAAGATAATATATTCACCACTCACCCTACTAACGTTGGCATACACATGCTTACGCCTCTTGAGGGCACAGTACAACTCTACATTTCAACAAATGTCCAACAATCAAATTTCAACATATTAATTACAATAGAATTTTATAACCACATCCAAATCATGCAAGATCATCATGCACACCAATGTCCACATTACAATTACCACATTCATAAAATGTCCTACAACATAACAATCAATAGCCATAGTATTATAACTACATCAACCTTGAGAACAAATCACAAACTAATATCAATAGTTCTACCTCAATCACCATCAAATGATCAAACACACAAGATATATATGTCTACAAACCAAAACCAACAATGATATCATTAATGTCCATAAATATATTTTAAAAAATGGTACCTTCAAGGGTCTTCATAGAAGATCAATCAGTACATTCATCAACCAAAAATCCCCATTAACAAACTCATTCTCCCAAAATTCCCATTTTTACCCGCCAAAAAAAGGTGGTAGGTGAGCATGAGATGCACTTTTTTACATTGGTATGTAGACATATACCGGTGCGTATGTATTTTTTATGAAAAATCTGGCTTATATACACCTATATTATATGGTACCGGTGTATAATCTCTTCCATTTTCCAGAAAAAATTTTCACATACCGGTAAAAACATATAACCGGTTTAAGAAATTATATTTTGGAGCCAAATTCAAAAAAGTTTACCATGTTCATACATCGGTAAATCTGTTACTAGTGCAATAGTATACATTAGCACCAGTTGTTACCATCTTTATACATTTAACCGATGCAAAAAATGCAAAAACTTACATCGTTAGACCTTGCACAAGTGCGTATGTATTCATAGGCCCCGGTATTATGGTCAACATGAGTTTACCGGTGCAATTGTGTACTTCTACACCGGTATTCTATATTCATAATTTTTTACCGGTGTCTGTATGTACCTATTTTCCATCAGTGATATGTGTACTTAGTCTATCTCCAACGTAATTGCTTGCCCTTGGCCCAAGCTTGGTGGTCGAAATGGAGCCTCTAACCATGTCCATCACCGACATAATGATCTTTTACTAAAACAGCCGGGAATACGATGGCAACAAGAAGAACGATTGCAGCAATCACTCGAAATGAAGCCATCAATTTGATAATTAACTGTAAGATTGATGAATATATATGAATCTAGGGTAGACATATGTGTTTGTAAGAGGTAAGTTGTACTTTGAGCTCATAGCAGACAATCCTATTTATAGAACATGAATGGTGTGTGAAGGTAGCTAGGAAAGAGCTAAAATGGCCGGCTACAATTGCATAAAATTAATGTCGTGGAAACATTCAAACATCACCACACTGCAATAACACTATTGGTACTGCTGCTGCATGCTGTGTCAACTTTATTATTATTAATTTTTTTTTTAAAAGAAGGCTAGATCCATCGGTTTATATTTTGAAATGGTCTTCCAATGATCAAATAGCCCCATAAAATCAGTTTTTATTGATCTAAGGTATCCAGTCTCATGTGCAAATCAGGACAAACTGGAGATAGCGGCCGGTTTTATATTAATCATCTCAATCCACTATGTTGCATGCATGTTGCATGGATATAACTATTAATTAAGAATGTTTCAACACTACTTTGACCATTTAAAGTTAGGATTTGGTACTTTAAGTGTACTATTATTCTATTTTAAACAATCGACCAAAAGATTAAATAAGTGGAATCTATATATATCCTACCTAGAATCCACTTGCTTGATTTATCTAATTATAAGGTGCATTTTGAAAATTTTAACTTGTTATTTTAGTCACTCTCAAACTCTCCACTCTCCTGTTTTGACTTGATCGCCATAATTGTTCCCTTTGGCGCCAATTTGTTAAATCTGCCCTCGTGATGTATGATCTTGATGAATTTTTTCTTCCAGGATTGGCCCTTTCAGAGACCTTTTAGCCTGATTCTTATACCGCCACACCATCAGGCCCTAACCTGATGTTTGCTTAGTGGAGAAAGAATTATCGCTTGGTCTTGTTATGGATTCAATCTACCTTCACTGTGTCCCTTTACCACAATAAACATGACCTCTAACCTCGATTTTTTAGGGTTTTTACCTCGATTATTCTGCCTAAAAAACCAAGGCAAATACCTCAGCGGTAAAAAGTATAATTTTTACGTCCTTTCACAACCAAGATAAGAAGTTACTTTTCACCTCATTTTTTTAATAACTGGGGTATATAATTTGATTGACGCTAACCCAAAACTTAATTGATTTTGCTTGTTGCAATGGTCGAACACTATGTCGTTGTGTGATCGACATCATTAAAACTTACCCCAAGTTGTGCTTGGCCAATGTCAAATCCTTATTTAAATGAAAAACTAACAAAAATGAAGCCTGAAATTTGGTTTCACCGAAATTTTCTAATTCTTATTAGTATGTTCCAACATAACCTATCTAACTAACTATGCAATAAATTAAAGCATTAACGACACAAGACTTAGTCACACAGTTCGGTGAAATCCACCTACATCCGTGGGGCCTGGCCCAGCTCAGAATGAATCCACTAATTAGAAAGATACAGCACAAAGTACATCATACAAAATACTTATCTTTACCAACTATAACGTGTGAATTCAGCTAGCTCCCCTAGCTACCGATCCGCCTTGATCAGACTCCCTCTGGCCTCGAAACTCAGCGACGCTGGATCTTCTCTTCCAGAGGAATTAAGGTATACGATTCTGAACTTTGAACAGCAGGTCACATATGTTGGAACATAGAATTCTGGCTCTTTGCAATTCTCTCGAAAGATTGAAAATCTGTATGCAGATTTTCTCTGATTAAAACCGCAATGAATGTAGCCGTGGTTGTCCCCTTTTATAGCCATGAGCAGATCGGAACTCTCCATGATTATCTACATAATATTTCTATTCCTTATCTGCTTCTTGAAGCATATCCAAATTCTATAATTAAAGGAATTTTCCTTATCACAATATCTCCTATATATTTAATAATATCAACACCATATTTGTAGGGATTTTCCATAAATCAATTATGCTTCTACATGCCTAATATATAGCAGAATATTCAGATTTCCATATCTCACAAATACCATAATATTCTGTCATTTTTTCCATAAATCTTCTAGGCGTGAATATGCTAATTCGCATGTTCCAACATGGAAAGTTTTTCGTTTCCAACTATGTTCACAAAAAAACTACCAATTAAATATTCAATGCATATCTCTTGACTTTACAATCTCCCCCTTTGGCCTTTTGTGGACTCAAAACTTTTTGGCCAATTAATCTTTCAACGAAAAACTTGTACTCACACACATAGGTCTTCCCAACTCCACCTATGTTGGAACACATGCAAAATACTGAATCTGATCAAAGATTGAATACCAAAAATCGATAAACATATGAACATCATAACTGAATACCAAAAATTCAGGAATACCATCAAAAATAAACTTTAGATTACAGCCAAATTATCCAAAATTCTCCCCCTGGGGCCATAAAAATGCCAAAGGCAAACAATAAAACATAAGCATAAAGTAGGCTCCCCTGACTGTGACATCTATGTTGGAACATAGAAAAAATATTTTCAGGAGCAAGCCTCCAGCTGCACTTTTTCACTCTCCAGTTTCGCCTTTTCTGCTTCAAGTGCTGCCATTTGAATGGCTATTGCCCCCAGTCTTGCATTCAGGACCACCAGTTTAGCCTTCTTTTCAGGACCACCAGTTTAGCATTCAGGACCCAGAAGGACTCAATGGTAGATCATGAACATGCTGCAACCCAAATGTCTTCTTGTTCAGCCTTGAGAATTCCGTGTCTACAATAATATCTTTTGCCTTCCCCTTTACCTTGGCATTCTTAGCCAGTGCTAAAATCAAACCGGGATAGATAATGGCATGTTTTTCTTTGGGAGATGTGGCTTGCCTCACCAAGTTCTGCTGAATAAACATTCCAAGATTGACTGGCTTCTGTGTTCTAACACAGAACAGTAACTTGGCCATTTATCTCATCAGGACAGTCGTGTTCGAGGATGGCATCCAGCAGTTAACTGCTATCTAATACAGGCCAAAGAACCTTGATGACAAACATGAAGCTTATGAATACCCTACTTCAGGCCACTTAGCCTTGTATACTCCTGAGATTGTCTCCAGTATTTGATCATTTGTTACTCATAAATCCTCAGGAAACACCCCCTCAAAATCTGGTGTTTGCAGCCCTAAAACCTAATTTATTCAGGCAGCTGAGAGATCCATAATCTTTCCCTGCACATACACCCTTCCAAACCAGAGAGAGTCAGCTTCCAAATTCTCAGCCATCAAGTTGGTGTAAACCTCAATGACCACTTGCCGATTATACTGAAGCTGAATAGTGGCCACCCTTTTCATTCCTATCAAATCCAAAAAATCCAAAAAAACCAATATTCCTGTATGCCTCAAGGTCTACAGGTCTCTCAGGAATAAACTTCCTCTCAGCAAAAACTTCTCCCATCTCTTCACATTTCAAATCAAAGTATGAGAAAGAAAGTGCATCGCTTATAGGAGGGGAGGAAGCACTTTCCTCTTGGAAGATTCCTGACTCTTCTTGAACCTTTTTGTTGGTGGAGAATCTTCTGTTGCCACCACATTTCTCTTGCCCTTGACCGGCTGTAAGAACTCATCCAGCAATTCATCACTAGAATAATTCATCTCAGGGTGTTCCTACATTGGAACATACTGAGTATCCTCTGCTTCTTCAGTTCTAGCAATCTGTGCTTCAACATTCTGCACTTCTTCTGATTCACTTGGTTCTGCAAATGGTTCTTCACTATGAGTTCCTTTCTTGTCATCATATGCATTACCAATTATCTTAACCTGGTCTTCTCCTCCTATATCATCATCAATATCCATCTCTACACTATTTTCATCCTCAGCCTGCTGTGTTGGAACATCGGCAGCATGTTCCTCTTCCTCACTGTCAGATACGTCAATAATTATTGGTTTCCTCAGCTCTGCCAACCTCTGAGCTGCCCTCAAATCAAAAAATCCTACAGGCAACCTATCGGTAGACTGAATCACTTCTTGTCCCGCAGCCTCCTCACCTCTAATTTCTCTCATAACAACACAGCTTGGACAGGGAATAGATGAGTAAATATAAAATTTTTCCTACCCTCTGTACTCATCATACCTCCCCCTTAAGAACTTCACTTTATAATTTTCGACTTTCCATAAGTCTCCAATATTCCTGGTCACAAATTCTTTGACCTTGACATTCACAAATTCACCCTCTATGCTCTTAATCTTTGTCAAGTCTACTGTCAATCTATTAGCTTCCAACCATTCAAATATATCATCTATAGTCTTGAATTCCATCCCATGGATTTTAATAGTTGGAGGATCAGGGTTAGTTACCTTTTGAAACGGACCCTTTCCTTTGTTACTGGGGCTTCCATCCTAATCTCCATCACCCAGACCAGAGCCACTGGCTTTGAATTCTTCTCCTCTCTGTTCAGCATTGTCAACTTCTGGAAGTTTAAGAGCTTCGTGAGTTTCGGATTCGACCGAGGGAAAGTTTGTGGTTGAAGACATTTTCTGGCACAAAGTTGTTGCGGGAGAAAGATCATGGGGAGATTTTGCAACACAACTATGCAGAATACCAAGGAGAATGGGAGAGTGGCCGAAAAGAGAGGGATTTGAAAGGATTTGGACAATTTTGAATCTAACACAAACTCTTCAACTCTCTTCCTCTTTTTCCGCAAAGCCCCTTTTTGGTTTTCTAAGATGGGTAATGATGACACTTTTCCCTCTTGTCAACTCAAGATATCACATTAAAAACAACTCCCAACATATCATAACTTCTAACTATCCAACTATTCTTCTTCTATTTTCGCACAACTTTTCTTCTTTTCATTTTTTTTTGTTTTTCTGAATTTTTCGACAAAAAATAACAAAGAAAGTAAAATATTTACATTTGACTAAAGGCAAGGATTACCTTAAATTTGACAAACACCTAAGTGTTGTCTGAGACTTTCAAAAGTGGCAGTGTCCAACGGCTTTGTAAAGATATCAGCAAATTGCTTGTGTGTTGGAACATAGACTACCTCAACCTCCTTCCTTTCAATAAGATCTCTAATAAAGTGATGGATTATGTCAATATGCTTGGTTCTCGAGTGCTGGACTGGATTTTTTGAAATATCAATAGCACTTGTGTTGTCACATAAAATCTTCAAGGGGCCTTGATGAATTCCATAATCTTTCATCATTTGCTTCATTCATAACAATTGCGCACAACAACTTCCCACAGCAAGATATTCAGTTTCTATAGTAGATAAGGAGATTGAATTCTATTTCTTACTATACCAAGAAACCAGATCTGTGCCAAAAAAGAAGCATCCACATGTAGTGCTTTTTCGATCATAGTATTACCAGCCCAATCAGAATCATTATACCCAATCAACTTAGAATCTTGATTCTTAGAATACCAGACACCATACTCAGAAGTCCCACATACATATCGAATAAATCTTTTGACTGCCGTGAAATGAGACTCTTTTGGATCAGCCTGAAATCTTACACATATCCCAACACTGAGACATATATCTGGTCTCCTTGCTGTAAAATACAATAGACTCCCAATCATTCCCCTATATAACTTTTGATCAACTGTAACTCCTTTCTCATCCTTGACCAGTCTTTTAGAAACCCCCATAGGTGTTCAAACTACTTGGCCATTGTTTAACCCAAATCTCTTCACGAGATTCAATGCATACTTGCTTTGATTTATGAACAAGCTATGTTTTCCTTGCTTAACTTGCGGTCCTAGAAAGTATGTGAGCTCTCCAACCATGCTCATTTAAAACTCAACCTGCATAACCGTGACAAACTCCTGTACCATAGATGGTGAAGTAGAACCGAATACTATATCATCCACATAAATTTGAGCAGTCGGAATTTTTTATAACTTATTAAGCACAAATAAAGTGTGATCTACTCTCCCTCGACGATAACCTTTCTTAAGAAGAAAGTTAGTAAGTCGTTCATACCGTACCCTGGGTGCTTGCTTTAAACCATATAAAGCCTTCTTGAGGCGATATACATGATGAGGGTAATGAGTATCCTCAAATCTTTAAGGTTGTTCCACATAAACTTCTTCATTTATAACACCATTTAGAAATGCACTCTTGACATCCTTTTGATACAAAGTAAAGTTCATAGAGCAGACAATAGCAAGTAAAATTTGAATTGACTCTAACCTGGCAACTGGTGTGAATGTTTCATCAAAGTTAACACCTTCAATTTGTGTGTAGCCTTGAGAAACAAATCTAGCTTTGTTTCGAGTAACATGTCCGTCAGCATCAGATTTATTCTTGAAAATCCATTTTGTACTGATGACATTAACACCCTTAGGGCGAGGAGTGAGATACCATACATCATTTCTTACAAACTGACCTAGTTCTTCTTGCATTGCAGGAATTCAGTATTCATCCAGTAATGCCTCCTTGTCATTATTTGGTTCAATGAGAGAGATGAAGCATTGTAATCCAACCAACTTCCTGTAATCCACCCGAAGAACTAATCGAGCACTCTGTGCCATTGATTCAAGTTAGTCCTATGTTGGAACACAGGATACAATAGTAGTGGATGATGTTCCAACATGCTCAGTGTCAACTGGTTCAACATTTGTCTGCTCAGATGTTCCAACATGTGATGAATCTTCCTTGTTAGGTTGACGAGGTTGTGTTAGAACATGAGTATTACCAAGTTCTTCTTCTCCGACATTTGAGTTTTGTCCTTTTTTCAGAATTGTCCACAATAACATTGATAGACTTCACAAGTGTGTTGGTCTGATTGTTATAAACACGATAAGCATGAATGTTGACAGAATACCCAAGAAAAATTCCAGTATCACTACGATTATCGAATTTTGCCAATTGCTCTCTGCCTCTGAGGATATAGCACTTGCTTCTGAACACATGAAAGTATGAGACATCTGGTTTCCTGCCCTTCCAAATCTCATAAGATGTTTTCCTGGTGAATGGACACAGATATACTCGATTAATCGTATAGCAAGCTGTGTAATAGCTTCTGCCCACCATTTTTTGTGAATTTCTTTCTCGTGTAACATAACTCGAGCCATCTCCTACAAGGTTCTATTTTTTCGTTCTACAACACCATTCTGCTGAGGAGTTATTGGTGCAGAAACTCATGTTGAATACCAAGCTCATCACAGAAATGACTAAATTGAGAATTTTCAAATTCTCTACCATGATCACTACGAATTCGAACAATCTTTCCAATTGGACTTCCTTTTTCAGTCTGTAACTTTATCACATGACTTCTAAATACTGATATCGTATCAGATTTTTCTTTAAGAAAAGCTACCCATGTATGGAGAAATCATCAACACATACAAAGATATATTTCTTTCCACCTATACTAGGCGTATTGACTGGACCCATCAAATCCATATGCAATAATTCCAGATTTCCTGAGGTGATTATATATTGAAATGATGAGTGGGGAGATCGAATTTATTAACCTTGTTGACATGGTCCGCACACAATTTCATCCTTGCTTGTTAAGGTAGGCATACCTCGTACTGCTTTTGCATTTGCAATTTTCACCACAGTTTTGTAATTGGTATGACCGAGCTTCCTTTGCCACATAAATCCTTCATCTTGCTTCGAGATCATACATCGAACTTCTTGTTCCAGCAGATAGCAATTATCTGACGATCGTATGCCTGAAAGAACCTTGGCTTCCCCATTTTTCACTATGCATTTGTCTTTCTGAAATTCCACAATCATATTATCATCACACAATTGACTTATGCTCAGTAGATTGGCCTTCAGGTCTTCCACGAACAGCACACTAGTAAATACTGGAAATCCTTCAATCTGTAGTTCACCTTTTCCAACCACTCTAATCTTCTTTCCATCACCAAACGTAACATAACCACCATAGAAAGGTGTGATATTTGTAAGGAATTATTGAGTTCCAGTTATATGGCGAGAGCTTCCACTATCAAAGTACCACGAATCTCTGGAATATGATATAAGCGAAGTATGTGCAACAAGACATGTACCAGATCTTTTGAAAACCCATACCTTTCTGACCGTTCTTGTTTTCTGGACTTCGCCTATGTTGGAACGTACAACGAGTTGAAGTCCTGCCATTTGATCTCTGAATAGTTTCTGACATTTATCCTCAGAGTGACCTTGGTATGAACAGTAGCTGCAGATGAGAGGTTTCCTTTGATAGGGCTTGTCGAACTTTGTCCTTACCTCTCGAAGCTTTGTCTTGAGATTCATTGGATTCTGGAGTAACTCGTGTGCCTCAGACTTGAGTGTGCATGTGTTATACCCAATTCTGTGTCGATCTCCAAAATTCTTTCCCATATCCAGAATATCATCAAGCTTAGCTTTTCCATAATTAAGTTTAGAAATTACTAGGGGTGGGCAAAAAAACCGAAAACCGAAAACCAAACCAAAAACTGAATTATCCAAATCCGAATAACCCGAACCGAATTTAAAATACGGTTTTTGGATAACCGAATTGAATAAAAAGAATTTTGAATATGGTTTTTGCTTTGGTTTTGGATATTGAAACTCAAACCGAAAACCGACCCGAATATCGAATTGTAAATAAATAAATAAAAAAAATATATAATAATAAATAAATTTTTAAAATATAAAACTAAATTTATAAGTAAATATAAGTGGGAGGACTAATCTATACATTTTAAAAAATTACCCCAAACATCTTAACATGAAAATGTGAAATGGATCAAATAGACAATAGATTGATATTCAAGTGTTTTACAATCCATATTCATTATAAAAAAAGTTTAATAAATTAGTTCATTTAAATTTCTTATAAATTTAAAAATGAGTATATATATATGTATATATATATATATGTATGTATATATATATATATGTATATATATATATATATGTATATATATATTCTTATAAATTCTTATTGGCATGAACGTAAATGGAAAGCATTAACTATAATCAATAAATATCCATATCTAAACTACAGTGCTCTTAGTAATCACAGTGATAAGGTGCACGAATAATTGATTCTTCAATAGTAAACTTTCATTACACTAAAGCATTCCACAAACAATGGACATTTTCATCTGCTCTAAAAAATTAACAAACTACAATGGACTCAGAAGAGATTATTTGGTGTAGAGATGAAGACAGTGAGATTACTTGGTGAAGAGATGAAGACAGTAATATATAAATATCATAGTTAATTTAGGAGAACGTCTCCTATTAGACCATCTAAATGTTAGACTAATCATGAAAAATCTCGTTTCAATAACTATTAGGGTCAAATTATAATTATTTATACATTACCATACATTTTAAAAGTTATAAGAAATTTTTTGCAATATATAAAAACAAATATCAAATCAGCTTATTAGTTATATCAATTATAAAATAATATTGTATAATGATTTGTCAGTCTAAAACAAGACGTTGTGTTAATTTAATAGTGGAATTTCTGTATGTATTTAAATTACTTATATAAATAGAAGAGAAAGAAATCATAAAAATATATGAGTCTGTCTTTTGAAAAATGGTCTTTCCATAAGTTATGGAAAGACCAAGGTTTAAACTATAAATTAGAAAAAATGAAGATAAAATTTATGGGTTGCACGAACCGGGTTATAAATTTATAACTACTATATGTTGCATACTAAAATTTTAATATTGCAACTAAGACCTTTTACCTTTTATTATTCTAATTAAATCTCGTCTTTCCATAAACCTATAGAAAGACCGTCTTTCCCAAGACTTTGCCAGAATATATTATAAACACATTCATCATGTATGGAAAAGGTAAAAACATAAGTCAAATTAATAGGGTAATAATAATAAAAAGGATTTGAGATCAAACGGTATTAAATAATTCTCAGTCATAAAATACTCCTCAAATTAAATAATGTAATAATAAATGGAAAAATCTTTGAAAATACCGTGTTTCCATTATTCCGTAGGCTTATGAAAAGATAGAGTTTAATTATAATAATACAAAGTAAAAGGTCTTAGTTGCAATATTAAAATTTTATTATGCAACGTGTAGTAGTTATAAAGTTTATAACCCGATTCATTCAACCCATAAACTTTATCTTCATTTCTTCTAATTTACATTTTAAACCATAATATTTCCATGACTTATGGAAAGACCGTATTTCAAGAGACAGACTCATAATAAATTCAATAAAAAAAATAATGGAAGAAAAGGTGGAAAATTGGAAATGAAACATGAAATGAAATTGAAGCCGCATAAAAAGTTTATGGGTTGAAGCCGCATGGAAATGAAACGCATGGAAATGAAATTGAAGGCAAAGGCTCTTAGCCTTACTGCTTTACTACATTTTCCCACATTGGAAGTGGTTGAAAATTTGCCTTCAATTTCAGCTATAAATAGGGAACTCCTCCATTCTTTTTAAGGCAAAGTAATGAAAGCATAACATGCAAATGCCAAATGGGCCTTTAATGGCAAATTACTTTGCCTAAATTTTTGGGCTGTAATTAATTATTTGGAATTAAAATTTTAGTATGTTTATGGGCTTTTTGGTATGGTCCAGAACCAATTTAATCGAATTCAATTTGATAAAGATTGGAATTAATTCGGTTTATTTGGTTGAATTTGGTTTCAAACCGAATTCGAATTTTAAATTCGGTTTGGGTATTTCGGATTATTTAAATGGTTTGGGTCGGATTCGGTTTTTATTTTTGAGGAAAAAAACCGAATAATCCGAACCGAATAGACCGAAATCCGAATAAACCGAACCGACGCCCACCCCTAGAAATTACTGCTTCAGGAGTCTCAGCTCTCTTGGTTGCTAATATCAGCTTTTCATTTAATTCTTCAATTTCATTTCTGAGTTCAACAACTTTTGCATGCAGTTCTCTTTCTATTTCCATCAACTGCACTTTTTCTTCCTTCGGTTCTTTGTTTGTATCAACCACTTGAAGCCACATAGCATACATCTTTTCATAGTGTTGTAGATTTCTTCATCACTAACTACAAGTTCATCGTCTTCATCACTGGATGCTTCATATGGATCTATGTTGGAACATACAGCTTCAACTTTATCCAATGTGTTGGAACATTCATTCTTTAATGCATCATAAGTTTTTGCTCCAAATGCCACATAGTTGCTTACAAGTTCCTCTTCGTCTTTCTCTTCTTCTTCATCTTCACTCCACGAGGTGACATAAGATTTTCCCTGTTTCTTCCAAGTGTTTGCACATTCAGCCTAAATATGACCATAACCTTCACATTCCCTGCATTGAATTTGTCCAGGTTGTTTTGGTTCACTACTTTGATTTCTGAAGAACTGCTGATTTTCTTGTTCAAATCTTGTTCCACGATTATTACCACTATCATATGGCCTTGGCCTATTTCCTCCAAACCTCTCCTGAGATTTCTTATTTACTACTTTCTTCAACATTCTTGAGAAATTCTTTGTGATAAGTGCAAGCTTTTCAAATTCATCATCACTGTCAGAATCGTGATTGTCCTTTGATGAAGATATTCTGAATGCCAACTCCTTTTGGACCCTTTTTGTAGCTGATGAAATGTCATCTCATATGTCTATAATGATCCCATTAGTTCATCTAAGCTCATGGTGGCTACATCTCTTGCTTCTTTTATTGTCGCAACCTTCATTGCAAACGTTTCAGGAAGTGACCTCAAGGTCTTTTTCCCCAGCTTCGCCTCTTTGTAGACTTTTCCAAGTTGGTATACCATATTGGAGATGTCCCTGAGTTTTCCATTGAATATAACAATGGTGTCATCATCCTCCATCTTGAGTTCCTCAAACTTAGTAGCCAGCATTTGTAGTTTAGATTCTCGAACTCGATTGGTTCCTTTATGAACAGTTTGCAGAATATCCCATGCTTTCTTGGCTTGATGACATGTAGAGATGAGTTTGAACTGGTTTTCATCAACCGTGGTAAAGATTACATTTAGTGCCTTTGAATTTGCCAGAGATGCCTTGAGGTCATCAGGAGTCCAACTAGCTTTGTCTTTGAGTTTCTGCTCCCTTTGACTTGACTCTCCTTCTTTCGCCTTAGAGCTTGTATCAGCATCTTCAGTAGGGTGATTCCACTCATTCTCCAACCAAGGGAAAAATAAGTGACCTGGACCTGAACCATATAAAATTTGGTTTTACCGAATTTTTCTAATTCTTATTAGTATGTTCCAACATAACCTATCTAACCAAGTATTCAATAAATTAAAGCATTAATGACACAAGACTTGGTTACGCAGTTTGGTGAAATCCACCTACATCTGCGGGGTCTGGCCCAGTTCAGAATGAATCCACTAATTAGAAAGATACAGTACAAAGTACATCATACAAAATACTTATCTTTACTAACTATAACGTGTGAATTCTGCTAGCTCCCATAGCTACCGATCCGCCTTAATCAGACTCCCTCTAACCTCAAAACTCGTCAATGCTAGATCTCCTCCTCCCGAGGAATTAAGGTATACGATTCTGAACTTTGAACGGCAGGTCATGTATGTTGGAACATAAAATTCTGGCTCTTTGCAATTCTCTCGAAAGATTGAAAATCTGTATGCAGATTTTCTCTAATTAAAACCGTAATGAATGCAGCTGTGGTTGTCCCCTTTTATAGCCATGAGCAGATTGGAACTCTCCGTGATTATCTCCATAATATTCCTATTCCTTATTTGCTTCTTGAACCATATCTAAATCCCATAATTAAAGGGATTTTCCTTATCACAATATCTTCCATATATTCGATAATATTAACACCATATTTGTAGGGATTTTCCGTAAATCAACTATGCTTCTACATGCCTAATATATAGCAGAATATTCATATTTTCATACAAATACCATAATATTCTGTCATTTTTCCCGTAAATCTTCTAGGCGTGAATATGCTAATTCGCATGTTCCAACATGGAAATTTTTTTGTTTCAAACTATGTTAACAAAAAAATGCCAATTAAATATTCAATGTATATCTCTTGACTTTACAAAGACAAAATATGATCGACCCGGCACTTCTGTGTTTCATCGAAGCCAAACAAAATTTCGTTTAGGCTTTCGGTTGTTAATGTGTAACCAATGAAACCCAACATGTTTAATTCACAAACCAACAATAAAATACGTAATTTAACAATATTTGTTGAACAAGAGTACTGATACGACAAAGTTTGGTCGAAACATAATAATTAACACTAAGACGAAACACACTTACAATATGCACAATCTATACTAACTCTAATCCCTAATTCTATTGTTAAATTAAGTATGGTCATAAAAATTAATTATGTATTTAAAAAATAGTAATTATTTTCAAAAAAATACTATTTATATACTCCCTTCGTCCCTGTCAAAGAGGCCGATCAGCTTTTGGCATGCGTATCTAGGCACTGGGACTAGGTAGGAAAAAGTTGGGCTCATATTGGGGTAAAAAGGGAAATTACAAAAGTATAATTATTCCACTTCTTCATCCCTAATCAGCTTCAACCGTCTCTAATCCACCCTAATCAAGTCCTAAACCACCGCACTACCACCACTGAACAACCAGCAACCACCGTCGCCGTTAACAATCAGTAACCTTCAAAGTAACCGTTGAGCACACAACCATCCTCGCGATTTAAAAATAACGCACCTTAACCACAACCCCAACGTGCCCACATTCGGATTTGGTGAGAGAGTACACAAAGATGGCGCCGCAGAGCCAACTGGAGAGGATCGGTCACTATTCCTCTTGACGGTAGGGCTTGAGGGAGCAAAGCGGAGAGAATTCTGCCGATGCGTTTGAAGTGGGAATCGATGGTGAATTGAGGCGACCTAGAATGATGCGGAAATGCCGCCACTTGGGTAGTGTTTTCGAGAGAGGGGAAAAAAGAGAGCAACAAGAAGTGTGGGAGGAATAAATAGGCGGAGAAGACTGATTTGGTGGTGGTGTGTGAGGAACGGAAGGGCTAATTTAGTGGAGGAACGGTGGTGGTGGTGTGTGAGAAACGGTGGTGGAACAAAAAAGAAGAGGGGGGTGGGTGATTAATTAGATTGTAAACTAGATTCGACAAAGTAGGGTTTGATTATTGGCTTATTAATAAAACAATTGGCCCAAATAAGAAAACTTATGTTTTAAATTTAAAGATTTGATATGTATTTATAAAAATTTAGTAAGGGTAAAATTGATAAATTAAAATAATTTTTTCGCCAAAAAGGTAAAAATGAAAATAGGACTCTTTGGTTGGGACAGACGAAAATGGAAAGTAGGAATTTTTTTTAGGACGGAGTAAGTATGCTTTTGTAATAACATATACATAATTTATAAATATTTAGGGTTTGCATCTGAAGTAAAATTCTAGTTATTAATGTTTCTATAGAGAAATCCAATTAAAGGTTGATAGTTAATTACTTAAAGTGATAACTAGTTATCAGTGTTTAAATATAAAAGGTCAATTACGGGTTGACCGTTGAATACTTAAAATCAAATCCTTGGTATTAGTATTTATATATAATATATACAGTATAGGGAAAAGTGGAAAAAATGACCCTATTACACTGAAAAAGTGTAGATATAACATTGTATAATTTGAAAGTGCAGAACTAACCCTGTCTTTTGATCAAATTGTGCATTTTTACCTAATTTGCACATTTCAGGTATTGATAGATGCAAGTCAGCCGTTGACCAGTCATAAAAAGATAGAATTATCCCTTAACTAAAAACTAAAAATGAAATGACAATTCTACCTTATTTTAATCTTCTTCTTCATCTTCAAAAATCATCTTCTTCTTCTTCATTTGTTCATCCGCCGCCATCCCTCAACCCAACAAGCAAGATCATCCGATGACCAAAATCACACCTCACAAAAACCCATGAAGAAATTGCATCACAATCGCGGGATCACACCCCACATTCACACTTTGATCATGTCAAAAACAGATGCCAAACTAAATCAAGACTCAAACTTCATGCAAAAGACATTAAGATACTGCTTCGCAACCGCACAATCACACCTCACAAACTGCTTCATATCCAATTGTGATTTCGCGCGCTTGGCACCTCATGAACTGGAAACATCGGCAACAAGGCGCTCCTCTCCGATGACAAGAATCTGATGTCAAAGCTTCTTCTAGGTGCAAAGTCATCTTTGGCAGAAACAGAAAGATGGCGCCACTACACTCCGCCACTGAATCCTAGCCACGCCGGCCTCGCTCTGCCGCTGAACCCTAGCAACGCTCCGCTCGGCCGTCCAGCTTGAATCCAGCCAAATCCGCCGCCCAGTGCGAATCTGACTAACTTCAAAACAAAACAATCCATCTCTACCCCAGCCTGCCGTCGACTCCAAAATCAGACCCCGCCGCTCCAAATTAGACCCGACTATTCCCGCCGCCGCTCCAATATCAGACCTAACTCTTTCTGCCGCCGACTCCAAAATTAGACCCGCCGCTTCCCCCCGACTCTTCCCGCCGCTTCCCCCCGACTCTTCCCGCCGCTAGCCCAACGAGAACTCACCACTAATCCCCCGACTCTTCCCGCCACCGACTCCAAAATCAGACCCACCGCCAACCACCCGCTGACTCTGCCGGCCAATAGCCCACTGTGACACCCGTCGCTTCCCTTCCGACTCTAAAATCAGACCCCGCCAACTCCGTCGCGCCGTGCCACCTCCCTGCGATAGCCCGCCGTGAAAGAGAGATCTGCTAGCCCTAAACTTCCACCTCCGCCACTGAAGAAAGAGAGATCTGGGAAACAGAAGAATTTTACCCTCGAATAGAAAGAAATTTTGGAAAAGAAATTTCTTTTTTTTAAAATGTATGGTGGGTATAACTATCTTTTTACTATTTTTGGGTTTTTTATTTTATTAATAGAAGTGTAAAGTGGTTATTTCGATAATTTTTTACCAATTTGACCGTTGACATTGTGGTCAACAAAAATTCGGGTTCTTTTTGTACTTTCAGATTTTACAAGGTTATTTCTGCATTTTTGACCAAAACATAGGGTTAAAAATGCACATTGCTCATATGTATATATATATATATATATATAATATAGTGGGTCTCCTGACAGACGGCATGTCCATAAGCTTATGGACAGACCACTTATTTCTTACCTTATACACTGCATTTCTTAAATTACATACAAAATTAAAATTTTAAAAATATTTTTTATATCATATATTTTTATATTTTCACCTTTAAATACATATTATTACATGTTTTAACTTATAAAATACAATATTTAAATTTTATAAAAAATTACAACATTTAAGGCAAATGCCCATGAGGACTGTCCATAACCTTATAAAAATGCCGTCTTTCCTGAGACTTTCCCTATAAAATATAGGACTGATTAAGGGTTGACTGTTGATTTGTTAAAGTCAAATCCTAATTGTTAGTGTTTATATATATATATAGAAAGAAAATTACGGCTTGACAGTTGATTACTTTATATCAAACAATAGTTATTAGTGTTTATATATATATATATATATATATATATATATATATATATATATATATATACTCCACCTGTCCCGGATAAAATGGAACATTTACATTTGGCTCCCTCTTTGGGAAACCAATGGGTCCAGTTTGAAAGTTGTAAAAATTAAAGAGGACATTGTAAGAATTTTAAAACATATTCTTTACCATTTTAGGTAGTTTTCAAATTGTGTCATTTTTGTTGGGATGAACAAAAAAGAAAATTGTGCCCAGTTTATTTGGGATGGGTGGAGTAGAATATATGACCGATTAAGGATTGACTATTGATTTGTTAAAGTCAAACTCTAGTTGTTAGAGTTAAAATATATATAGAAAGTCAATTATGGGTTGACCATTGATTACTTTAAATCAAACAATAGTTATTAGTGTTTATATATATATATATATATATACTCACTTTGTCCTATATATAATGACACATTAACTTTTGACTCGCTCTTTTCTGCAAGTTAATATGGCAAGGAGTAAGTTTGAAAAATGCAATGATATTTAGGGAAAGCAGTGGGCCCAGTTTCAAAGTTGCTTAAATTAAAGAAGACATTGTAGGAATTTTACAACATATTCTTCACCATTACACAGATATTTAAGGGTTAGCTGTTGAATTATAAAAATAAAATCCTAGTTATTAGTGTTTATATACATATGGCTAAGGTCAATTAAGGGTAGACGGTTGATTTGTTAAAGTTAAACTCTATTTATTTGTTTGTATATTACATATCTTGGGCTAATTAAGGGTTGACCATTGATTTGTTAAAGTCATACCTTGATTATTTGTGTATATATAATTATACGAGCGATTAAGGGTTGACGGTATATTTGTTAACGCCAAACCCTAATGATTAGTGTTTATACATAGAGCCGATTAAGGGTTGGTCATTGAGTTGTTAAAGTCAAACCTCGTGTTTGGTTTCGATACAGTAAGAGAACCAATATCGTTCAACCATCACTTCAATTTTATTTTCAAAAAGCCGATATCGATTACATCTCAGATTGAAGTCGACTTATTATATGAATATACCACTGATATCGAGTCTTTGTCATGTTCCATTCGACTGATAATTACGTAGAGAGTCGATCTTGGTTACATCTAGGATTGAATTTGATTGGTTTTATGAACATACTGCCAACATTATATTCATGTTAGTTTCTAGTCAGCTGATAGTATGAGCAGAAGCTAAGGTCGGAGTCATTTCAGTTCGAAGACGGTTGATGATATGAACATGCGGCCGATAAGAAGATGACATCGGTCTATCAAACATAACCTCTGTCTTTAAGGCTTCAAAATAACGTCATATAGATGCAATATATAAATTTAAAAAACCCAATTTTCAATTCAAGAAAACTTCACGAACCCTAATCGAGATAAAGGTGATTTTGTATTGATCGACGTTATCACCTTGCACCCCCCCCCCCCATCATACCCAATCAAAGACACCACCTACCGACCATCCATTTCAAGGTGAATCTTTGTCGCTCTGCCACCGTAATCGCGTACCAGACCATTCTGTCGACCTATTGTCCCCGCTGTTGTGCCACCCTCACCGGATGTTTCAAAGCCGTTCACAAAACCTAGCCGATTGAGGGCTGACTTCGGCTCCTTTGTCGGAATAGAATGCACCCATTGGGGGCCCTTTTAAACATTAGTGTCAAGCACAACAAAAATACAAAAGAGGTAAAGTAAAAATAATTGAGGACCCTTACCTGATGATAAACTTTGGGGGCCTGAAGCAAGCATTTTATATACATTTCAGCATAAGGGTCATGTTTCATTTCATAGGCTCCTAGTGACACAAATCTCTTCCCTGCGCCTTCTGGGAACCCTAGAATCTCAAGACTCCTTGTCAAACAGGGCTTTTTCCGCATCAACATAAAAAGGAATGGCATCTTTCAGAGCAAAAGGGCCAAGACCGGTATGCCGACAACAGAAGTTAAGGAAAAAATTTCAGCCATAAGCCAAGCTAGCAGAGCAAGCAATCCGGACCGTATCAGCCAAATCAAAAATCTCGTAGAGGGCTGCCTGCGCCAAAAAGCGATGATTTACGTCGAAAACTAGAACCCTATTCTGCTTGGCCGGTTGCCATTTCGAATTTGAATAGTATAATAGAAAACAAAGATCAAGAGATCTAACACTCAAATTCCATGAAAGAATTATATATCATCGGTCATTCTTAAATATATGAATCAGATATCATCACTGAGTTACACTAATTTTCTTTACGTGTATTTTTACTATTGCACTACTTAATCACCAAAAAATGATGTGAATATAAAATCATTGTTCGTACCAGGTCTTCCCAATCCCACCCCCAACATCTCTACCGCACATTTTCTTTGCAAGAACCAGATGGACTAGGCTAGATCCGGCAAATGGAAATTAAAAAAAAATGGAACGCTGGATTTTGCTAAGGTGATGTGTCACCCGGCAGTGGTGCTCCTAGGGACGTGACGGTGGTGCTCCGGTGATGCTCTCAGGGATGCGACGGTGATACTCCCTGGGACGCAGCAATGGAGCTTGCTCTAATGGTTCTTCTTTTGTCGGCGACACTCCACGGGACGGAGGTCCACCAGGCTAGTTGCTCAAAAGTGGTGTTTTCAAGTGGCGCCGTCGGTCTTAACTCATAGAAGTTTCTGGATCCAAGGTTACCAACACTGAACCTTATCGAGTCTACTCGGATCTGAGTAAGCAACTCAGATCCGGTAGTGGCCAACTCGATCTCGACTCAGGTATGGGGAACCCGATTTAGAACCGAGTCAAATGTGAGTCAACTCGGTCTCAACTGGGAGACAATGGTGAGTCGGCTCAGTCTGAACGACCATTTAGGTCAGCTGAATGCCTAGTTATATGTTGGAGATGGCAAAGTCACGTGGGGTTATTCTCCATTTTAATTTATTTTTCAATAATTTATTTTTCTCTTTTCGGGTGGGAGGCTTTTAATTTATTTCAACATTTTATTTAATTTTTTTCACATTTTTCATCCTTTTCAGATTTTAGAATGGGCTGTTTTAATAGGGTTTTTTTACTTAAAGTGTTGGAAGGAATTTTTTTCTGTCAATTTATAATTTCGGCAGCCTAAGTTGTGAAAATATCATTGATTTCAGATTTGATATCCATAGGAGACAGTGAGGAGAAATCCAAGTCAAAGTTGTATTATACGAACTTTTGGTGATACTGTTTTCGCTATGGAGACATATCATATTTGTAGACTTTGGTCCAAAATGAGATTTAGGACATCTTTAAGTTGGTACCTAACATCGTTTGGAGTCAAGTTAGGAAAAATTCTACGCATTATAAGTGATTTCACTACACTGATGATGGATATTTTTGGCAACTAAAATGACGGGTCTTAGTCTTCTACATTAGGGGGTGATGGAGGCGGACTTGATCTTTAGTTGGGGGACTTCATTTATTTCATTTTGATTGGCATAAGTGTTTGATAAAAAGGTGTTGTTGGATCATTTTGGATGCATATCTTGCAATACCTCATTGTGTTTGTTTCTGATGGTAGCCTTGTATCAATTTATTGTGGCTGCACTATGGCGACATGGTGGAAACCATTTACCTTACACGTTCCCTTATCATTGTCACATAGACTTTTGCTCACTATTGTAATAGCGACAAGGGCTTATGCGTATAGTCTAGTTGTTTTGCATTCCAATTTGCCACAAGGTCTAGATTTTAATGTTTTATTTTTGTGACCCTGTGTAAAAGATCCTAGTGATCTTCAAGTGTTCTTATGAAAGCCTGCGGGCACTGTATCATGTAAGCCTTCGGGCAACATTTGATCTTTAATAGAAAAGGGTCGGGAACCCTATAAACCCGATTAACTAAAAAAAATAACATAGTTTTGGGAAGACCACAATATATAATAAAAAAAAGAAAATTTCAGAATCTTGCATATTATTCTTCAAGTATAAGGAAATACAATTCAAACGGAAGTATTCAAATACGAAGAGTGGCCTATATAAAATTAAGAAGTGCGAATTAAGATTTAAATAACCAATAAGTTTTTTTGTTGCCATCTTTTTAAAGAGATCATGATCATGCATGATGTGGATGAGTAGGTTGAGCATTGACAGGGATGACAAGTTCATTCCATGCGAATAAGAGGTTGACACATATGTTGACTCATTCTTGTTGATTTTGGGAGTAGGAGGGGGTTTAGGAGGTTTGAATTCCTTAAATTGCTTCCTTCTCCGCTGCATGTTAGTGTTTGCGCTTGGAAGAAAAGCATTCTTAGTCACACAAGTTACATCAAAATCCCGTGTGCCAATATATGTGTCGACAAAATTCTCATTCAAAGAAGATAGAACATGCAAGGTTTCAATAGTGGGTAATACATTTTCACAACCAAAATCACTAACCTTAGCTAATGTTGATCCCTTAGCCAATTCATCAGGTTTAGAAGGTGGTCGAGGAGGTTTTAACTCCTCTTCACTCTCCACAACCACGGCAAGTTAGTGAGAATAGAAAAAAAAAATCCACAATAGAAAGATCGTCACTAAACTCATTCATAGCATAGGTGTCATCAACATTGCATCACAGCCAAAACTCAAGACATGGTTTCTCTCATCACTATCATCAAGTTACTCATCATCATAAAGCATGCAAGAATCAACACATTGAACAATTTCATCACCTAAGGTTATGACATTGCATGCAAGAGAAGAAATAGGTGATTCATGCTTAGACTTGTAAATTTAAAAACCAACCTTGTCAACATCATACTCGAGGGTTGGTGTCTGCAAATGGACATCTATTTTGGTCCTTGATGTTTTAAGAATTGTGTCCCAAATAAAATTGGGGGTACACCTCCACCGTGCACTACATCAAGGACATAGAAGTCCGCTGAGAACACTAGATTCCCTACCTTAACCATTACATCCTTAACTATACCTCTAGGGCTAGCTTGGGAATGGTCGGCTAGTTAGACAATAACCCTAGAATCCCTAAGCTCACCTATTCTCGTATAGGCTAAATGGGATAACATTGATAAAGGCACCTAAGTTAATCTTAGAATTTTCACCAATTTACCTCCTACCAAAATAGGGATTGAAAACATTCTGCCATCATCACACTTCTTAGGTATGTTCTTATGAGCTAAAGTGGCTATTTCCCCTATTTTCAATCGACGGCATATGAGGGCACTTTTTCAATGACATCAAGAATTGGAATGATAACCACAACCTTCTCGAAGACTGGGCAAAATTCGAGCTTCGTTGGTCACTGCCTTTGGCCTTCCCTATAGAAAACTAGGAAATGTCGACAGAGGGTTGGCCATTTCCTTGGTGGTAAGGAGCTCTTTTGAGGGCTCCTCCTCAACTACTATCTCTTCTTATTTGAGATTATTCTTGTTTCTTTCCACAATTTGGTCATCCTCTTGCACGACTTTCTTCTTGTCTTTGCATACCTCCTTCAAGCTTCTCAATTTGAAATCACTCACATTACGTGGATTCACCTCGGATGGGGAAGGTAGCTTGCCCGAATCTCTAGCCTCAAGTTGACTCATCGAAGCGGCAAGTTGACCAACTTGCACTTCAAGGTTATTAATACTTGAAAAGGCTCTTGTGCCAAGTTCCTCAATCTCCATTCTTATTTACTCTGCGAACGCATCAATCTTGTCCACCAATTGTGTGATTTCCTCAAGAATCTTTTCCCGGTCTGAATTGTACAATGTAGCATTGGTGTTGGAAGGCCCTTCTCCCCTTGGGAAGGGTTGAGGTGGTCCACCTCGATTGTACCCTTGGTTGTCCTTGCCCCACCAGAAGTTTGGGTGGTCATGATATCTGGGATTGAATGAGTTTGTGTGAGGGTCTTTTCGATCTCTAACTTGGTTTCCTCAAAACCCTTATTGCTGCCCCCTAGCAAACTTCCTATTCCCACCATTGAAGTCTAAGGCCTTCACTTTCTCAAAGGTATCTACCACTTGCAGACATGTGTCGGTCGGGTGATCACGATTGCAAATGCCACACACCTTCACTTGTTGTGTTCTCTATTTAATGAACTCTTTCATCATGGAAACTAGTGCTTGGACTTGTTTCTCAAGCTTGGGAGAATGATCAGGATCCTTTAAGGTCTTCACACAAGATCGGGTACCAAATTACCTTGTACTGGTGGCCATCTCCTCAAACAATGCCATTGCATCTTTGGGGATTTTTTTTTCTATGGAACCATTATGTGCCACATTCACCATGCGTATGTCTTCACCGCATTAGCCTTCAAAGAAGTAATAGATAAGGTCACCTTCCTTTAATTGATGATAGGGACAACTAGCCAATAGTCACTTGAACCTCTCCAAGTACTCATATAAGAATTCGTTCACCAGTTGCGAAATATTAGAAATTTGTTTCTTTAAACCCCACAGACTTTGAAGCCGCAAAGTATTTCTCGAGATATCTCTGCTTCTTATCTATCTAAGAAGTGATGTAGTCTGGTGGGAGGTAATAAAGCCAACCTTTAGCCGCATCTTACATTGAAAAAGGAAATAACTTCAGATTTTAGTCCTCCTCCGACACCCCCGGTGGTTTCATGTTGGTACAAACCAAGTAAAACTCTGATAGGTGCTTGTTCGGGTCCTCTCTGGCCATCCCATGAAAAGTAGGCAAGCATTGGATCATGTCGCTCTTCAGCTCACAAGTGACATTAGGTGGAAAAGTAAGAAAGACTATGCAAAGGGGTTGACTCTCCCTATTTGGAGCCATCAACTCCCTAAGCGGTCAGTTGTCTTCTGCCATCTCAACTCTTTCTTCCTCTACAAAAATAGTCAGTCCATGTGGAATCTCTCCTTTAGTTCTCCTCATTCTTCTTTTCTGACCACCTACGTTTTCCGGTAGATAGTGTAAATTCTTAAGTTCGTGGTACATGTATGTACCATAAACAAGAAAATAGAGACTACCAATCCCAAAAGAAAATAGTAGCAAACATATTAGAAATAACCGGAATAACTATTGAAAATCTCAACAGAATAACCAACAAAAGCTACAAAATAAAAACAACACTAACTACTCTACCAACTAGTAATTCAAGTTAACAAACAAATCTTTGAACTAGCATCATTGGCACCGGTGCCAAAATTGGATCCACACTCTGTGGGGTCACTAATAAACCAATGGTAGATCTACTAACGCGTTGTCAGAAAAAAGATAGAAATTTATGTTGTGTCTTCCGTACTCACTACAAACTACCAAACAATAGTTAATGGCAAGTCCTGGGTTTCAACATAGATGCTAGAATTCAAAAGTTAACTATAAAAAACTCGCAATCGGGCGTCACTCTGATTGTGTGTCGGGAATAGCTAGTGTAGAAAATATGGTTTGCAGGAATAGCTAGTCTATAAACTACTGAACATGCAAAAAATAGAATAAACTATATTAAGTTAACACTTGGGGACATTTGTGTAACATAACCGGTTGAAGACTTTGATCCTAGATTCTATCAAGTACAAGATGTATACATCTATCCCTATGTCTATGTCATATCACTACAAGAAAATTGACCTTATACTTTGCCCATTTCACCTCTGTTTTTTTGTTAACCTCAAAAAACCGAGGTTAAAAGTTCTTTTACCTCAGTTTTTTTGCTAACCCCAAAAAACTGAGGTAAAATGTTCTTTTACCTCGGTTTTTTTCAAAGTAAAAGATTTTTTTACCTCGGTTAAAAAAATTGAAGTAAATAAATTTTTTTACTTCGGTTATTATATGAACCAAAGTAAATAATGTTACCAAATAGCGTGCGACGTTTCTTATGTTGTGTTAGGAGCAGGCCCGGTTTCGCTTTACATGTTGATTCAAGCGATACTATCGTGAATTCCTTTGTGAAGTTGCACACATGTAAGAGATAGGTTAAAGTAAAAAACTTTACAGGTGATAGAAAATAATCCTCCCCTAATTCGTACACGACCAGTGCCCCCTTTGTTCAATGTGTTTAAATCACAGGATTATAAAATAGTGCTCAGATGAAATCACAGATATAAACACGTATATGCAATTACATAATGTTCTAATAAGATACTTAATTAATTATAAAAACCATAGTCATGAGAATATCCTTACAAATAGTAAATAAATTCGAATAAAAATTGTCTTAGTTCACACATAATAAAAATTACAATAAACTCAATCAGCTCGGACAATGATGACCTTAAAGAAGATGATTGGTACCCTAGCTTCTATCATCTCAAAGAACAAGGTGTCCCTAACGCATAGGTTGTTTCCCCTAAGCAACTGGCCAAAACCTTTTAGGGAAAAGGCCTTCATCTTCCCACCCCTCGAGTAGTTTATATGCCAGTACGTCCCATAGCACCTCAGCGCTACGGGGGTCTTCTCATTCGGTAGGAGTTATACAATCTCACGCGGGATGTACTAAGTCACAGTAAACAAATATTGATTAGAAATATAAATGTATAAATATACATATGCAATTGTCAACAAATAAAATTTATTCAAGTGCTTTACGAAAGTTTGTATTTTTCCAATGTTTAGTTGCTTCAAAGTGCAGTCAAAACATGGACTATCAATAGCCATTGAATGATTTTCAATGTCGAAGAAAAAAGGCTCTGAGTGGCTCCGTTGTACAGTGAACTGTATGATAACCAAAAAGTTTTAGTTGTTACGAAGTGTGAAGTTTTACTAGTAAATATTAATGTTAATAGGTAAAATACCTGAAAAAAGGGTTGATTAGACGATCCTTCGCCAGCCATTTATCCTACACATGAGTGGAAATGTTAAGTGTGATACTAGTGTATAAAATGCAATGTGCAACGTTGGCACATCTGTCGCAGGGGCATCTCAGTCCAAAGCATTGGGTTAGCTTGACATGCACATGTGACCTCACAAACTATTCGGTAAATGCGAACACAAGCCTGAGACATAACTAAAGTCGCAAATTGTGAATCCAGAGTATATTTAGTTGCCAAAATGCCGTTGGTATTATTTCAGTCTCACCGAAGGTCTGATTGAAATTGTTGCGACATCAGACATTGAAAAATAAGTTACTAAAATAATGAATATGCGACCTCATGTTGTTATCTAATTGATGGAGTGGTGAACAATATCATACCCACATCGCATAGATCAGAGGCAGCAAGGCAAGAAACCCATAAAACTGGGAAAAAAATGAACCTTTATACACATCAAAATAAAGTAAAACCCTTTAGAGACATGCCAAAATATTGTCTAACCGAATTGTAAAGTAAGAATTATAAAACATGTTCACGGATCACAGATCGAACATTGCAAAGTAAGAATTAAAACCATATCCACAGACCACAGATCGAACACTGCAAAGTAAGAATTGCAAAACATAGGTGTTAGGGGGTTAGAAAATCCTTAACTATTCGAAAGGAAAAGAGAAGTGGGGGGGAGGAAGCTAGAGACCATTAGAATTTGCAAGAAATTTGAGCATAGATTCTTAAACTCATTATTGGAGTTCCCTTATTTATATTCATCTTGTAACGACGTGGTTTTGAACTGCCTTGAAGTATGTAAAGCCACAAACATAATCGGTTCAAGCGACAAGACGTCGACCATCTATCGACGTTTGTTGAAACCATTGTGTCAACCATCAACTAGTACGACTTTGCACCACAGCAGGACTAGACGACATGATGTCGACCACTTCGCGACTTCGCAGCTTTATATATGATGTTGACCACTTAGCGACTCCGTTACAATATTTGTTTACAACAACAATTTGGTAAGAGGAAGAAGGAGTTACATATGTTGAAGGAGGGAGAGGACCAGAGTTACATATGAAGGATCCGATAAAATTGAAATAAAATTCTTGAAATAAAATTCAAGAATTATAATAAAATTCAAGAAATATTGTTCCTAATTTGAATTAATTTGTTTGAATTTTTTTTAAGTCGGTAATCAATCAAATCTATGGGGAAGAATGGCTACATTAAAAACTACGGGCCTAGCATCATTTACCACGAGTTCCTCCCCATTAAGAAACTTACCAAACCCCTTCGGAAAAGGGTCTTGTACTTCTTTCCCCCCAAGTAGTGTATCTCATACTCCCTTCTGTAACACCGCAGCATAGCGGGCAACTTGTACGGTGGTAGGAGCTCTGAAATCTGGTCTGGGACGTACTGATTTATAAATAAAGAACCACATTAATTATTAAATATGAAAGTAACTTAGAAAAAATTAATTGAAAATATAATACATCATCTATAACAAGGGAGGACTTACCAAAATTGGAATTGAACTGAAGTTCGTTTGGGTAAGAGTGTGGACAAAGTGTGGAATGACATACCCGAATGGGGTCCCGGGACAATGATCCTCATCCGAATCGCTAGGGATCTGCATTTGATCATTGAAATCGTAAATATTATTATTATAAAAAGAATAAAAAATGATATGGAATTTGAATCAGAATAAGAAATGACTTACCTCAATCGGGGCACGTTTACTCGAACCAGTACTGTTAGCCATGATTCCTGAAATTCGATATAAATTGGCAAATTTAATCTATTTTGTGGCCCAAAAAATTACTTAGCCGACATCTATAAGCGATGTCACTAACAAGTCGTGTCAAAGTCAAGCTATCACCGCGATGTCGCCACCCAGTCGGTATAATCGATTTTTTATACGATGGCAATGTGACATCACAAACTACTAGATTTGGGAGGAAAAAGTATAAGCGATGTCGCAAACATTTTGGCCCAAGAGAAGTCGAACCAGCGACATCGCAGTTAAGCCTAACAGCACATTCTCAACATCAGAAAACTAGAGCAAAGAATGATTATAAACAAACAAATTTAGCCGGTTGACAAATGAGAACTTCAAACCCAAATTACTACTACCTAGACCAAACAACTATGGAAATTTGAATTCAAAAAACAAACAACAATTGGAATTTCCACCATATGCATATCAAATTTAATGACAAATACAAAAATGAAAGTAATCTAGGGAATCTGTAAGACATACCTTTGAGAGGATAGGGTTAGAGACTGCTGATATTTGCTAAGAAGTTGAATATTTGAAGGGATGTATGAGGTGGGCTCCATATATATTCGTTACGGGTCATTGTGTATTTTGCCTCCTGTACAACGAGGTCACAAATAAGTTGATAAAATTGAGAGGGTAGAGAAACATAAGCAACGTTGGTTAATCTAAATGTGGGCCTCGCCATTTAAGCCCATTAGCAGAGTTTGGGGCCTCTTTCAGTCCAACTGCACATGCGACATCGCATGTCCATCATGATTACAGATATTGGTTTGACATAATAACGACGTCGACCCGCATTAATGTGGGTCTACACATTTTAGCCCACTAGCAAAACGAGCATGACTAACCTTAATAACGGTTAATGGTATATTATATACTACAAATTGAAGTTTATAAATTTCCACGAACTTTATAGACGTCTAATTCGATGGGAATCGATTTTAACACAAGTGGTGAACTTTATTGACATGTAGTTTGATGGGAACCACATATAGAATCGCATGAAATTTCAAATTCTTGGTTTTTGAGGAAATAAAAAGATAATAGATTTATGTCAATGAGATTTTTTAAAACAATAGCGCATGGTCTTGAGTAAACTGTAACACATTACTTACAAGTATACAAGTTGCCATTCAGAAGAATGTGCGGAAGTATATGAAGATTAAGACCACTTTCTTTATTATACTCGGATACTATAAGTTCAACTTCAGATCTGAAACGTTCTTTTCGGGCCGATCATAATCAGGTTTAGGACTAACAGTGTACTTTTAAATTTTGGACTTAGGTCCCTCCGACAAATTGGAAGAATTTTTATTGTAAAACTGGAGATACACTCAACTGAATCATCAATTGATGACCACAATGTTCGACTATGGTCATGGATGGATATACCGGGGTAATCATACGCCATTTTTCTTAGTATTCCGCACATACCCTTACGATAAGTGTGTTGAGAACGATAATTTCCACCACATAGAATGGCATGAATTTTAATATTCTTGATTTTTGTGGAAATAAAAGATAATAGAATTATGTCCATGAGAATTTTTAAAGCGGTAGCACATGGCTTAGAGTAAATTGTAACACATTATTACTTACAAGTATACAAGTTACCATTCAGATAAACTTGCGGAAGTATATGTGGATTAAGACCAGCTTCTTTATTACACTTGGATATTATAAGTTCAACTTTGGATCTGAAACTTTATTTTTGGACCAATCGTAATCGGGTTTGAGACTGGTAGTGTACTTTTTAATTTTGCACTTAGGTTCTTCCGACAAATTGGGGAACTTGAAATGTAAAATTGGAGATAAACTCAACCAAATCATCAATTAACGACCACAATGTTCCGCTATGGTCATAGACGGATATACCGGGGTAATCGTTCATCATTTTTCTTAGTATTCCATTTATACCCTTACGATAAGTGTTATGAGAACGATAATTTCCAGCACATAGAATCGAATGAAATTTCATATTCTTAGATTTTTTAAGAAATATAAATGTAATAGAATTTTATCCATGAAATTTTTTTAAGCGATAGCACACGACCTAGAGTAAATGGTAGCACATTACTTACAAGTACACAACATGCCATTCAGAAGAACTAGTGGAAGTATATGTGGATTAAGACCAATTTATTTATTACACTAGAATACTATAAGTTCAACTTCAAATCTGAAACTTTCTTTTCGGACTGATCGTAATCAGGTTTTGGACAGACAATGTACTTTTATGAATTTGAACTTAGGTCCCTCCTAGAAAGTGGGCGAAATCGGTGGTTGATGGTTGCTTATTTTAATTTTGATGACAATCATGTTCCATTTTTGCCATAAATCGTTCGACAGAAGGGCCGCAATCTTAACACTGAGGATTTTACAACACTTTTTAGAAATTAAACTATGGACAATACGTGCGATGTCGTAGGCTTACCGCATACAACAGAACACAAACTGAAAAAAAAATCAACGTTGGTTACCCTGAAAATTTCAGCGGCAAATGAAAATTCCAGGCAAAAATTTGAACCAAAATTCCCCACCAACCCCATTTCAAGTAATAAAAACTCAGCACTTACACTCATTCCCAATCAATAATGCAAATCCTACAACTCAAACTAACACACCATCCATTCCATTCTCACCTTACAATAATTAAAGATAGCTCAATCAAATTGCATCTCTCAAATATCAACAAGATCCAAGAGTGGAGCATCTAAGGGTTAAAATCCCTTGAGGGATTTTTCTATCCATTCCATGTTCATCTACAAACTTGGTGATAATCCTACAACATATTTTTCTTCTTCATTGATCAATGATTATGAAATTTCGTGAGTATATGATGATTGTTTTGCATGTTATATAGTGTATGTTGCTTTTTGTTTCCAAGATAAGGTCATGTTTGTAAAGAGTGAGACATAATGCTAAGATTTCTATGACTATAGTATGAAATGTGCAACATCGGTCACAATGCATCGGTCCATGCAAAATGTTACCGAACAAAGGCCGACGTCACATATAACAAGGACTTATTAACATGTCTTTGATTATCATATCGAGGTCGCAGTTGAATTGGAGTTTGCAATGTTGGTTTATCTTATTTGCGATATTGGTAAGAAATAGATCAGATATGTTTTTCAAATTGGGATTAATGTTGTCTACGTTTCACTCCATTATGTGAAATTCTTTGGGACTTCCCTATTCTAACCTATATTTTGTTTACTACGTATTGGTTGTAATAGGGCCAAAGAGAGTCATCGATGGACTTCCTACATCTAGTTGGATGGACTTTTCAATTCGTCATTCACCTTCACATTCATAATTTCGTACAACATGGAAAATAGTGGTTCAATACAATTGATTTTTCAAATTCATATTAACATGTCAATAACGTTGTAACATGTTATTGTATTAGTTGATATAGTTTTATTGCTTTGAACACGTCATTCCATTCATACATTAATGAACACAATTATATGGTTGTATGACGTTTAACTATTTCACAATTTATCACATTTTTAATAACATGTAATGGCTACCTACGAATGCTAAGTTGTGTCAATACCTACGAATGCTAGGTTGTGTCATCAATTAATAAATATTTTAATATGATACGAGAAATGATGTCTAACCGATGCAACTGCAATGTTGCATGAACCGATGCCAAATTGGAACCTGGCTGATGTTGCACAAACCGACCTCATTCATTATTACCGAAGTCTGTTACACAAAATGACATTGTACTCATCCATGTTCCATATCAACAAGAAAATGATGCGGGTTCCCAATAACAAATGATGTCACATTCAATGGTATGCAACGTCGCAGATCAGTAGACTGAAGTCGACTACGGCAATGTCGCAACATTTGCTCTCCACTCGGCTGCTTTCCTGCTGCAGCTGACATTGCATGCATATGGATGCATACGTCATCCTAAACAACATCGCAGATATGATCTCCTCTGGGGACCTAAATGCCTTAACCAACGTCGCACAATAAACCTACCGATGTTGGTTAAAAACTGAAGTAAAATGTACTTTTTACCTCAGTTCCAAACTGTGGTAAAAGAATGCACTTTTTTCTCTGGTTGTATTTACCTCACTTCTTCCAGGACTACAAACCAAGGTAAAAGGTCCTGCATAACCGAGTTAAAAGGTCTTGTTTGTTGTAGTGTGTAGTGTGGTTGATAGTCAAAACTTCCTATTGTCTGTCACACAAAGGTGCTCACGTATATTCTATCAAATCCACCTCCATAATTAGGGAAAATAAGCCATGTGGTCCAACCGACCTATGCTCCTCTTTCCACATAAATAATTACATCCCGGGCCTCAACTATGAACGCTCTTCCCTAGGCCTATAGAGACAAAGGGATCGGCATCTCATGATGACTCTAGAGTTGAAATGATTATGGTCAATACCCTACAACCCTAGTTTTTGTAAACTATCACTCATTATCTATCGGGGTTCCTGATCCAGTCGAAATTAGGCATACGCGCAAGTGGATTTATTGCTCAGGGCTATGTGCATACACTCACATAGCTGGGACTCACGATCCTTCATATCCTAATTGGACATTCCTGAGGGAAACAAGCCTAGCACTATACATGAAACATATATCTATTGTGTATTGTAGAATATCTAACGTGCATTTCACAAGAACGTAAAGATTAAATCAAGCATAAAACATAGAAGGATAAGGGGACCTATAATCTTACAAAATCTCTACCAAGTCATTAATACAAATTAAGATCCCTAAGAAAATAAACTACTCCCTAAGCATTGAACCAAATTTTACCATTAGATTCAATATCCTTCGACAAAACTAGGAAGATCAAAAGAAAAGAGAAGGACTATTCCCTTTCTCTCTCTACATACTCTTAAAAACTAGGAGAATAGAAATTACAACTAAAATTAACTACTAAACCCTAGTACACATAGGATCTTTATATAGTAGGTAGGAAATGGGCCTTAAAAAGGCCCAAAACTTAGAGATACCCTAAAATGTATAGCGGTTGGAAGGACGTTCTAGTGAATTTGAGCGGAACGACAATGCCAATCCTTGCATGCCCCCATTTGGAAGATCATTTAAAATTTCTGAGCGGTACAACCCATGCGATTCCTTACGGGCCACGGGCTAGAGCTGATTTCTTAGCCTTCTGATGGCGCGTCCATGAAAAATGTCGCAGGGCGCGAGCTAGTCTTTGCATCTTTGATCTTCAAGGAGCTCGGGCTGTGCAAAAGAGCATGGGCCATGCTCATACCTAGCCGCATAATCTCCCTACTTGGAACTTGTCGTGAAAAAGCACATGGCTCGCTCCTATACTTAGTTGCACCACCATTTTGGCTGGCATGGGCCGTGCAATAAGACACGGATGTGCCAGTCTTCAAAGTTATCTGGCCTTCATTTCCTTTCTCTTTGGTACATTTCCATCTTCTACCATGATTAAGTGTGTGGCTTTCAGTCTACTACCATCCTTGCAAATAACTTTGAAATTGATGTTGACTAATTATCATACCACCGATATCGGAACCTTGTCATGTTATACTCAGCTAATAATTTAAATAAAATCTGATCTCGATTTCATCTTGGATTGAAGTCGACTGGTTATTAGAACAAAACACCAATATCGAATTTGTGTCAGTTTCCAGTCGGCTGATAGTATGAGTGGAAAGCTGATGTTGGAGTCATTTTGGTTCAAAGTCGATTGATGTTATGAGAAGGAAGCCGATATGAAGACGACATTGGTCTATCAAACATAACCTATATTTTAAAGGCTTCAAAATTATGTCATACAGATGCAATGTATAAAATTAAAAACCCCAATTTTCAATTAAAGAAAACCTTACAAGCTGTAATTGAGATAAAGTCAATTTCCCATTGATTGATGTCACTACCTCGGACCCCTATATCACACCCAATCAAAGGTACCACCTATCAGCGGACCATTTTAAGGTGAATCTTTGTTGCCCTGTCACTGCAGTCTTGTCCAGGACATCTGTTCTATCTTCATATCGCCCCCGCCAGCGTTTCGCTCTCTCCGGACGTTTCAAAGTGAAAATCTCCCATACATCAAACCTAGAAAATAGATGGTCAACTTTTTCTCCTTTGATGGAATAGTGATGGCCCATTGGGGGGCCCTCTTTAAACATTAGTGCCAATCATAACACCAATATACAAGGGACAGAATAAAAAAAGTGAGAACCCGTTCCCGGCGATAAACTTTGGGGACCAGAAGCAAGCACCCTATATGCCAAAAGTTGTAACTCTAGGCTCATTTCCTTTTCAAATTTGAGTGTATATTATATGGATGATTAAGATTGAACATTGATTTGTTAAAGTCAAACCCTAATTCTTAGTGTTTATGCATAGGGTCGATTAAAGTTTGACTGTTGATATGTTAAAGTCAAACCCTAGTTATTAATGTAAATACAGGGTCAATTTTGAGTTAGCCATTGACTTGTTAAAGTCAAATCCTATCACTACTGGAAAATGGGCACATAGGCACCAGTATGTCAGTGCTACCAGTGCTACAAAACAAAAATACATGTGCATATGAATAAATCTAGCACTGGTACACTAAATACCGGTGGCTATGAATAAATCCAGCACTGGTACACTGAATAATGGTGCCCTTGAAGAATAATGTCTGAATTTAATATTTTCAAGTACCAGTTGTAGATGAATGACATATGCTGATGCTAATGCCGCTGCCTTTGACCAAAATAGTAATTTTGGCGGGAAAAAATTTGGTGGGAAAATAGCTAGTACCGGTATCTTGATGAATGGCACTGGTAATAGTACCGGTGCTTGATACATAGAAAATTTTCAAAAAATGGGTTTATGGTATGAGTTACTTTTGAAAATGGGTTTATGTTATGAGTTACTCAAGAACATGTACTAGTGCTTTCCAATATTTTACCACAAAATTCATTTATTTAATATTTCTATATTTAGGCAAGAATAACAAAAATCGTGTATTTTGGAAGAACATATATTGGGGTGACACAATTTTAGGCCACATTGTTATTTTCCATAACTATGTAGAAGAAATTAATGTTGACTTTCGAAACCCGTTTGTACACCCATACATGCCCAAACCGCAAAGTCGCCATCATATATTATTGAATTGCATTTTGGTGTTGCCAATTTCGTGATTCAAAAACTCCAACTTTCTTGAAGGGACCTAAGTGCAAAAAGTAAAAACCTTACTCGTAACTCCAAATTCCGCTTTAATGTGATGCTACCCTATAGACCCCCATTGTATTTTCCATGTCTGTAAGGGAACATTTATCAAAAATTGAACACAGGAACATATCCATAATCCTTCCCGATTTCACTTTGTAACTTCCAAGTAATCAATCACAACTTACTCTAGAACATGTACTAGTGTTTTTCAATATTTCACCAAAAAAATCATTTATTTTATACTTTTATGTTTTGGCAAGAATAACAAAAATCATGTATTTTGGAGCACTAGGTAATGGGGTAACACACTTTTGGGCCACAATGTAATTTTCCAAGAATTTATAGAAGTAATCAATGTTGACTTTCGAGGCCCTTCCGTTCACCCATACATGCCCAAATTGCAGAGTTGCAATCATATATTATTGAGTTGCATTTTGCTTCCACCAATTTTTCTATTAGATGACTCCAACTTTCTTGGAGGGACCTAAGTGCAAAAAGTAAAAAACATTACTCGTAACTCCAAATTGAAATCTGCTCGAACGTGATGCTACCCTATACACCCCCATTGTATTTTCCATGCCTGTAAGGGAATATTTATAAAAACTTGAGCACAAGAACATATCTATAATCCTTTCCAATTTCACTTTGTAACTTCCAAGTAATCAACCATAAGTTACTTTAGACCATGTACTAGCTCGTTTCAATATTTCACCAAAAAAATCATTTATTTTATATTTCCATATTTAGGCAAGAATAACAAAAATCATTTATTTTGGAGCAACGGGTAGTGGGGTAACACAATTTTGTGCCACATGATAATTTTCAAAGAATTATGTTACAAGCTCTTCCGTTCACAGATTGTAGCCCAATTTTCAATACCGTAATTGTTTTTTTATTTATTTGCATTTTTGTTTCTCTAATTGTGTGATTCTCCTCCTCCAAACTTATTCTCATGGTCATAATTGTAAAAATGAAAAAGTTAACTTAGAGGGCAAAATATACTAGCACCGGCATTGTTTTCCAGTCATACTGATGCTACTTTGTAGCGGGAAAATAAAAATTTTGAATTTTCATCAAATATTTTTGTGAGATTTCTTTTGAGCACCGGTAGCACCATCATAGGCACCGGTCCAAATAATGGTGCTAGGTACTTAGAATATTTTTCTTCTCTTTACTCTCAAGAAGAAAAAAAATTAAAACACCCATTTAAAAGTATGGTCTTCCTTTATCCCATCCAAAATGTCAGTTCTTCTCTGGAGAGTCCTTAATGGGATATTGCCTTTTGATAACATATTGAGTAAAATTGGTTTTTCTCTAGCTTCAAAGTGTCCTCTGTGTAAGAATCACTCAGACAACCTGGACCACTTTTTTAACTCATGCCCATCCTCACTTGGAATTTGGAACAGAATATACTCACTTATAGGAGTACATCACCCAAAATTCAGGAGTTTCATTAACAGAGTGGACTACTATCTTTCTATAAGGGCTAAGTCTAGGATATCCTCTAACTTGAATATTGCTGCCCTTTTGGTCACAACATGGTCCCTATGGATTTTTAGAAACAAGATTCTATTTGATAATCAATCTTTTTCTCCAGATACTTGCTTTCTATATATCAAAGATTGGATTCATTTGATCTTTACTGCTAATCCACCTAGAGGTAATAAAGAAAAACATAAGGATTTAACTCAAGCTGGAATTATACCTATCATTTTACAAAAAAGGAAAAGAATCTTTGCAGCTGTAAGATGGGAAAAACCAGAAAATGGTTTCAAATTAAACACTGATGCAACATGGATAGCAGGGGGTGAGTCCTCATGTGCAGTGATCATGAGGGATTGGAATGGAGAGGTGATTAAACTGAGAGTAGTAAATTTCCATTCTGATTCCCCATTAAATGCTGAATTGGTAGGTATACAGTATGCATATCAGCTATGCTCTGAACTAAATCTTAAAGGTTGTGAAATTGAGTCAGATTGTTTAGCAGCGGTAAAAGGAATACAGAATCCACTGATCTGCCCATGGAGAGTTTTTTCTATCTGTAGTAGCTTGAACGCAGGGCACAATGTCAATCCAATAAAGTTCATTCCAAGGGAATCTAATACGGCCTCTGATTTTTTGGCAAAATATGCAAAGGAAAAGAACATAAATGGAGATCTTAACTTAGATCAGATGCCTTCCTTTTTCAAGGGTCTAATAATGTTAGATAAAATAGGTTTACATGGAGTGAGGTTGGTTACTTGATCACACTTAGACCTAATCCGAATGGTAGCACAGATCAATGATTCTTGCATTATTTCTACTTCCACTTTGCGAATGGATTCTGCTGGTGCTTCTTATCATGGCAGGATAGGTACTGAAGAAATGCAGAGTTGAGACTCGGGGAAAGCACAAGGAAAGCATTCATCTCAAAGATAGATTACAAAGAAAAAATAGGGGAGGGAGCAATAACACAAATGAAACATGAGGAATCTCATCTCCAGAAGCACAACCACATTGACTGACTGAAGTTGATATGCGGATGAGTAGACTACAAAAGATTTAATCAATCATCTCGACTGACACCTCGTTGACAAATAGGGGTTTCGTATACACGTCTCCCCGACCTGTTCGCGTTGTGTCTGTATGGATGATCGGCCAAGAATAGCATCTCAGTTTACACTTTTAGTTTGGACTAAGACAGTTTGGATTAGAACACCTGCTTTTGGAAGCAATTATGATGTACAACTACATTTAGACCTTTTTGGTTGATCTTAATGGTCTGGGGAGCCAAATATAATCCCTCCCATCCTAGGATGGTGTTAAAATTAAAAAAAAATAAAACACCCATTTAAAGCATAGTCACACTACTGCGTTTGAAGTACCTAGCACCGGTAAGATCACCATAAGCACCGGCTTTCATACCGATGTTACCGTGTTACCGTGGCGCACCAGCCATACTGCCTTCTCCAGGACCAGCCCGGACACCGTCTCCCCACGCTCCAGTCGCTGGTGAAAGCTGCGAGCTCCACCAAACACACTGGGTTTGGGCGCCGCGCCTCAGCTCTCAGCCTCACCTCCACGTTCAACTACGCCCCAGCCCTCACTAGTGTAAGATGGGGATATTGAAGGCGGTTATTGGTGAGCATCGTATAACTTGCCAAACTAATCTGCTACCCACTAAAGAGATTTAATTAGCACAATGGAAGGAAGAGTCGATCCTACGAGGAATGGAGAAATAATTATAAAATTTACCAACTAATTTAGAAAATCTGTTTGTGTCGCCTTAAAATCAAAACTTTTCTAACAACTAAGAATGCAACCTAATTACTTCCAAAAGGAGAGTAAAATATGTGAGAATGAAATCGGCTAAGAATAACTCGAATTAGTTAACATCGATCATCGGTGCAATAATGAATTAATTCTTATGTATCTATCAGTTATAGGTCAGAAAGTATTTGCTAAACCTTCCAAATTATTTCTTACTTTGCCGGTACTCTTTCCAAGATGCCCCCGAAAAGTATTCGTTGAACCAGATACACACCTCGATAACAGTAAGACCGAAAAGAACCTGATATAGCAATTACCAAAGTAAAAGGAAATAGTAATTCACATTTAATTGTTTTCAATCTTGTTATTATAGTCTGTACCAGTTATCTATTTTTCATAAGAACTCTACTTACTAACCCGTTCTAACGATTGCGTATTTGTGGAATTAACTAGCATTATCCTAACATTATTCAAGTTGATTAGCCTTAAATATATTAAAAATTAACTAAACCAAAATAATCAAGAACACATAAGAATCAATTATAAGTTAATTAGGCCTCACAATTCATAAACTAATAATCCTTATTCTCTGCCGATAAATAAATTAGTTACTCGTGATATGCATGGATAAATTGCAAAAGAAATAAAATGTAATCATGATGTCAGATAAAAAATAAAGAAAGAAAGGACTCCCAGAATTCGGGTTCAGTTTGGGCAAACTAGATCCTATACGGCAGACCAAAATCTGGAAATAAACTCTAAAAATATATCTGTGAAAGTGCAATAAAATATCTATGGAAATGAAGTGTGCTTTTCTTCAAAGGTACAAGCATTATTTATAGTGTTCATGTAACCTACAACAGTAATGGAATTTCATGTAACCTACAACACTAATGGAGCTTCATTGAGCTATAATACTAATGGAGCTTCATTGAGCTACAATACTAATGGAGCTTCATTAAGCTACACTACTAATGGAGCTTCATTAAGCTACAATACCAATGGAGCTTCATTAATCTACAATACTAATGGAGCTTCATTAAGCTACAATTTATGAAAACTCATTAAGATACATTTCTGAAAGAGCTTTAAATGGAGCTCCAATGCTTTCCACTTAATTGCATTAATCCACTTAATTAAGTGGTTCATAACACTCTCACTTCACGTTTCACTCCAATACTTCATCCATTGTGCTTTTAGTTCATTTCCTTCATCTCTAGAATAATGTCTTATAAAATAAGAACATTTTTCATTGGACCACATCGCCACATTAAAAACCTTAACCTAGAAAACCCAGTGGGAAAAAACCGCTGGTTAAAGGAAAAAAAGTACAAAGTATAACTCCCTCTCAATTCTTCATAATCCAGGAATTCCAGCATCAAAAACACTTAAAGTGCAAATTATGTCTTAAAATCACAATAATCCGACAAAATATGAACACAAAATAGCACATATCAAATATCATCACACTTGAATCATGCTTTCCCTCAAGCATAAATTGAAGAAAATAAGATCAATCAATAATTCACAGTGTTCATAAGTTATCATTCCCTCATAAAACCCTATATAAAATGACTCTATAAAAAGAAAAGATAAAACTCGTAAGATAGAAACAAAAAACACCCAACGAGACAAGCACAAATTTAACATTTAAAAACTCCAGATGCTGCTCTTATAATGACATGTTTTCCCCTGCCAAGGAATTAAGGATCACGTTCACGAACATGGGAATCATCGTCCTCAAAGTAAGAGAAATGAAAATATTCAAGATCGTGAAATTTTATCACGGTTTCACTCAATCACTCTAAATATACGAAGGACAGTTACTGAAATAATTCACAAGTTATAACACAAAGAAGTTAATATGAAAATCAGGAAGGTTCTTCTCAAGGGTTGTAACAGGGCTATGGACCATTTAGATAAGGTTAGATCCGAAGGGTTCTAAGCTCAAACAATATCAATAAAAATATTATGCATGTTTTTTTATTGAACCATCATCCATGTATAGTAGATATTCACTAACAAAGCTTCAAGCTCATGGCTAGTATGAGATAGCCTATTAATATCACATCTAATATATGTGCTATTTTATTTTATTTTTATTTTTCAAATTTTTCCCACACCATTCTTCTCCAATATAGTACAAAATCAGTACTTCTGAGAGAAAGTTGCAACATAACAAACAATAAGATTATTTTTTACAGCTACCCACACCAGTTTGGGCAAACAGAACCATAATGTCATTGTTCATAATAAGATTCAGCCTTCAATTTTGAAACCCGTCTGTTTGGGAAAACTGAACATATGCTCTGTAATGTCATCAATTCAAGAGAACACAATGGATGAATTCATCAAATCAACTCCAAAACATGCATCATAGAGCCAAGAGAAAGGATAAAACAAGGCTTTGGCTAAATATATAGTAACTCATATCAAAGAACATAGTCAAAGTTTCAAAGTGTTTCACTAGGGGTTAATATAATTGGTAGGCAATATTTAAGATGTGTGGTTCATCCTAGTTCCTTTCATCACTTTCACACATAACAACTCCAAGTATAACAATGTGATCTCTCATAACAAAGATTGATATAGAGAGTGCCTACTTTCTAGGGTAAAATATTCAATTAAACTCGTCCTTTTTCATCATCCCAAAAATCATCTCAATGAAATTCACAAGTCATAGAAAATCTCATTCAAAAACCTCAAGGCATCAAATTTACCAAGTTTGTTAAACAGTGAATTTTACAACTGATAGGATACTTTTATCAAGAGCCACTAGAATTTCTTCATGCCAAATTATCGACTCAAAACACATGTTTGATTAAAAAAACAAAATAAAAAAAATTACGAAACAAAACGCTGAATAAACCTCCTCACACTTAAACTTTGCTTGCCCTCAAGCAAATAATGCAAAGCTGCTATGAGAAAATACTTAAACACATAGTCAAACATTAAAAAATGACAAGGGAAATAAGGAGCCTATAGTGGTGGGTTTGGAGGAATTCCGGAGCAAGAGGAGAGTGTTGGGTCAAAACCAAGTTCTGCCGCAGACCTCCAGCTTTACCAAACAAAACTCTATGAGTTCCAACTCTCCAAAGGTGTGAATTCTCTATGGTTCAAATTCAAGTACTTCAACTCTATAGATCAAGAAAATTAGAGCAGGTAAGAAATTGATACTCCTAAAAATAATATAAATTGTTTTTATAAAAACAAAGAAAATTGGGTTGCCTCCCAATCAGCTCCTTTGTTACACTCTTTGGCTAGACTTTCTCATTCGATCAGACATTGGTTGTGGGAAACAATGGAATTTATTCCATTGTAGACACTTGAGAGGAATCATAGAATGGCTTGAAGCGATGGCCATTTACAAGAAAGTTTTTTCTATCTCCAAACTCTGAATTTCCACCGTCACGTTTGGCCAAACCGAAGACACCACAAATAGGCCAATCCATTTAGACTTGATTTTTCCAGGCATCGACCAAAGCTTGGACTTGAAAAGTAAGGCCTTCTACCCAACCACAAATTTCTTGGCCCTCAAATTCTTTTCATGCCACATTTTGGTACAATTATTGTACCATATAGCATTATCAAATGCCTCGAGATGGAGTCCCTCTAGTTCCTGAAGTTGGAATCTCCTCTCCTCGTCACACTTGAGAGGTTCCATATTTAATTGCTTCACAGCCCAATACGCCTTGTGCTCAAGCTCAACTGGTAGATGGTACATCTTTCTAAAAATAAGGTGATAGGGGGGACATCCCTATTAGTGTCTTAAATGCAGTACGGTTTGCCCAAAGAGCATCCTCCAAGCGCTTGCTCCAATTCCTTGAAGGATTTACTGTCTTCTCTAGGATCTACTTAATTTCTCTATTCGATATCTCCACTTGACCATTGGATTGAGGATGGTAAGTGGTAGCAAGTCGATGGTAAACTCCATACTTCTTCATAAGAGCTTCAATGGTACGACTCTTGAAGTGAGTTACCTGGTCGCTAATGATTGCTCATGGCACTCCAAACCTGCAGAATATTGTTGATTTCAAGAAACCTGCAACAATTTAAGCATCATTAGTATGGGTGGCTTTAGCCTTCACCCATTTTGACATATAATCAACTGCTAATAAGATGTATACATTTCCAAAAGAACTCGGAAAAGTACCCATAAAATCAATTCCCCACACATCAAATATTTCAAAAACAATTACAGACATTTGTGGCATTCTATCACGTTGAGAAATATTTCCTATTATTTGGCATTTCGTACTTCTTACAAAAGGTGTAAGCATCTTTATACACAGTTAACCAAAAGAAACCACAATCAAGCACCTTACGAGCAGGATGTTTAGGTCCAAAATGTCCACCATATGCATATGAGTGACAGTGTAAAAGAATAGTACCTTGTTCGTCATTAGGAATGCAGCGTCGAATAATCTGGTCAGAACCAATATTCTAAAGATATGTCTTACCAAAATGTAATTCTTGCATTCACTTTTCAATTTTAATATATGGGCATGACTCTGTGTGTGTGGCATATCCCTAGTGAAAATAAAATTTACGATGTCAACATACCAAGGATTCTTATCCAACTTACTTGAATTCAGTAGTGGCGACGGGTCTCATTTGTCCAAAACGAACCCTTTCGCAGCGTACAAGTGTTCTTCGGGAAATGTCTCTTGAATGGGAATTTCATCTTCATGCTTGATCAAATGGCTCAGGTGATCAGCAACATGGTTTTCTGCACCTTTCTTATCTCTGATCTCAAAATCAAATTCATGCAACAATAGAATCCATTGGATCAATCGAGGCTTAGAATCCTTCTTAGTAAACAAGTATCTCAAAGCAGAATGATCAGTATAAATAATATTATTTTAGCCAATCAAGTAAGATCTGAATTTATCCAAAGTAAAGAAATTGGCCAGCAACTCCTTCTCAGTAGTGGTATAATTTCTTTGTCCTGGATTCAATGTCTTTGAGGCATAATGAATCACATGACTCTTCTTCCCTACTTTCTATCCCAAAACTGCGCCAACTGCACATCAACTCAAATGGAAGGTCCCAATTGGGTGGCTGCATGATTGGGGCTAAGATCAACTTGTTCTTAAATAAATCATTGGAATTCTTGTGATCTTCAGTCATCTCAAAAGGAACATCGTCTTGGAGAAGCTTTGTCAATGGTTTCGCAATCTTAGAGAAGTCTTTGATGAATCTTATATAAAAATCCCGCATGCCCCAAGAATCCACGAACCTATCGAACGATATTAGGGTATGGAAGCTGCTCTATGGTTTCCACCTTGGCTTTTTCCACTTGAACTCCCTTCTCTGAGATAACATGTCCGAAGACAATGCCTTCCTTCACCATGAAATGGCACTTCTCAAAATTAAGAACGAGGTTCCTCTTCACACAAAAAATTAAGACCTACTCAAGATGACTTAACACACGTCATATGAGTCACCATAGATGCTTAAGTTGTCTATGAACACCTTGATACTTGTCTCAATCAAATCAGATATGATACTCATCATACAACGTTGGAAAGTGCCTGGGGCGTTGCATAGACCAAAGAGCATTCTCCTATAAGCATAGGTGCTGAATGGACAAGTAAATGTGGTTTTCTCCTGCTCCTCGTGGTTCACATAAATCTGGAAATAGCTGATGTACCCATCCAAAAAGGAAGAAGCCATTTCCCGCAGGTCTTTCCAACATCTGATCAATGAAAGGAAGTGGAAAGTGATCCTTGCGAGTGGCAGCATTTAACTTCCGGTATCAATACACATCCTCCATCAGTGACTAAGCATGTAGGGACCATCTCACTCTTGTCATTTTTCACCACATGAAAACCCAACTTCTTTGGAACTACATGAACGAGACTCACCCACTTGCTGTCAGAAATAGGGTATATGATACCAAGTGAGAGTAGCTTCAATAGTTCCTTGAGAACCACCTCTCTCAAGTTGGGATTTAGCTTCCTATGAACCCCTCGAGTAGGTTTAGCATCATTCTCCATCAGAATGTGTTGCATACAAATATCTAGACTGATTCCCATAATGTCTGCCAATATCCACCCAATGGCATTCTTGTATCTCTTCAATAATGCGATTAATATTTCCTCCTGAGATGTGGATAAATCTATAATGATAAATCTATAATGACTACTACTAGAAGAGTATAATTATCACCAAGATAGACATAGTTTAGATTTGGGGGCAAAGGGCTTCAACTCCAAAATCGGGGCCTTCACGTCCGATAGAACTGGTCTGTCAAACGGGTCCGGTTTGGCCAAAATGGAACCTGTATGTACTTCTGAATTTTTTTGAACTTCTGGATTGGACTGGGATGAGGTGGATCACTAGTGGTCTATATACATATTGAACTCTTCTTTCTGAGAGAACATTGAGCACAACAACTTCCCGATCTTCTTGTCCCTCAAGCCTTGATTATCCATCTCTTCCGAACCTGTTGGAAATTGAATTTCCATTCTTTCCAGCAAAGTTTTAGTCTCAAGATATTCTTGGATAAGAGGTTCAATGAGATCAATGGAAAATATATTCTCAGCATCTATTGGCTTTTTCAGGCCTCGTAAATACTGAAAGTATACCTTTCGCCATAATAATCAAGATAAATAGTACCATTCCCCACATTAATATTGGTATTGGTAGTTCTCAAAAATAGGCGACCCAAAAATACTCTTGTTGTTCCCTGACCACTAGAATGATTCATTTTTACCACATAAAAATATGTAGGGTACACAAAACTATTGACTCTCACTAGTATATTCTCCAACAACCCTTTTGGAAACACACAAGATCAATCTGCCAATTGAATTACTACTCTAGTGTCTACCATTTTTGCTCCATTTAAAGCTTAATATACAAACAATGGCATCACGTTAATAGAAGCTCCTAAATTACACATGGCAGCATCAATCTTCTTATCTCCTATATAGTAAGGTAAGGAAAACATACCTGGATCCTTATACTTTGGAGGAAGTTTTTTTTGGATCACAGCCGACACAGTTTCACCCATTATGATCTTGCTTGAATATCTTGGCTTTCCTGCAGTAAAATCTTTCAAGAACTTGCTTACTGGTGGTAACCTTATGGCCTGCAAGAATAGAATATTAATATCCATTTCCCCAAAAATCAATACAAAATCCATGGTATCTTCTTTTTTCTTTTCCAATCTACGAGGGAAGGGGAGAAGAACTTTAATTGAAGGTTCATGTAAATTCAACCTTTTACTTACCTAGGCCATTGGGTTTACCTTTATTTATGAAGTCTAGACGTTCAAGATTTGGGGGTTGTATGTTGGTTTTGCTACCTTTTTCCTCCGATTCTTGAATCTGATATTCTATTGTAGGGTTCAGCTTGGACAAATTAGACCCTCTGTCAGTGAGCTCGTTCATCCTTTTAACCGCATATTTCAAAGGCAATGCACCAACTTCTTCTCCACTTCTTAATGTTACCTGATTTTCCATCTCATGTGGGTTTAATTGAACTTGAGAAGGCAACCTAGGTTGTTTCATTCTGAGTTCATTCATTGAGTTCGATAGTTGGGTGATTTGTTGAGTATGCTCCTCCAAAGTTGCTTCGGCCTTCTTGGAACTTTGTTGTTGCTTCTGCAGCATATCCATCATTATTTCCATCTTCTAGTTCAAATGTTTCCCTTGGCCACCTTGCTGAGGTTGCAGAAAAACTGGGGCTTCTCGTTGCATCAACAAAACATAGGGTTGATGAGACTGAGTCCCTTGATCTCTCCAAAAAAAATTTGGGTGATCTCTCCAACTTGGGTTGTAGGTGTTGGAATATAATCTCCCTTTTTCTCCCTCTCATTGTAATTCCCTATTTCATTTGCTTGGACAAGTATCTATCCCATAGTCAAAATACATTGCGATGTCGTATGGTTAACTGCTTCTCACGTATCGCAAGGCCCTTCTTGCTTCACCCTTGTCAACGAGCTTAGATAAAAACCTTCTCCATTTTTCCATCCTCTCCTTGAATTCATCATGCTCAGGAGTAGATGTTTAAGCCACTTTCTACAAGATTTAGACATCCTGCTGGTCATACTCCTTCTAGGAATCCACCAACCTTTTGATTATTTCTCTCGCCTCATTCACACGAAAGTGAGCAAATCCACCACTATTGGAATAATTCATCAAGTCCTTGTTGGTGGCTGTCAATTCTAGATAAAAACATTAGAGCAGTTGGCCTTCCATCATTTGGTGATTGGGGAAGTTATCCACCAACCTTCTGAACCTTAGCCAATAAGCACTCAATGGCTCATCGTATTCCTGCTTGATACTTGTGATCTCTTTCTTCAAAGCATCTATTCTTGTGGTTGGAAAATAGTCCTCCAAGAATAATTTTTTTAGTTTAGACCACGTCGAGATGGAGTGTGGTGGAAGACTTGAAAACCATTGATTCGTTTCTCCTGTCAAGTTGAAGGGAAACGCAACCATCTAAAATTGATCTTGAGTATCAGTAGATGACCTCTTCTAAACCTTACAAATATTCACAAATTCAATTAAAAAATTACAGGGGTCCTCGGTGTTTCTCCCATGGAACTTTGGAAGCACATTCATGAATGCCAACTTGATTTCGATTGGATTCTCGATCTCCAGTAGTTGAATGGGTGTGGGAGGATCATCTTCACTATGTCCAGTGAGTTTCAAAATGTATAGATTGTTTGGGTTCTACCCAGGATTCACATTTCCTTTAGCTCCATCCATTTCAGCATCAGTTTCTGATTTAGAGGTGGTTGTTGAAACCGTAACGGGTTCTGTTTGGCCAAACATGACGGTTGCGAAAGAAGCTAATTTGCACACCTTTATTCTTTTTCTATTTTTCTTGGCTGTCTTTTCTATTTCTGGATCAAATATTAAATCTGGCCTTGATGATGTGCTTATAAACCAAGCACTAACACACAGATTAGTAAGTAAAAATTATAAAAATTGACTAACCGTTTCCCGACAGCGGCGCCAATTTTGTGAGTGTTGTATAACTTGCCAAAATAATCTGCCAACCACTAAAATGATTTAATTAGTACAATGGAAGGCAGAGTCAATCCCATGAGGAATGGAGCAATAATTATAACTTTTACCAACTAATTTAGAAAATCTTTTTGGTGTAGCCACCATGCCTTAAAATCAAAAATTTTCTACCAGCTAAGAATGCAACCTAATTACTTCAAAAAGGAGAATAAAATATATGAGAATGAAATTGGCTAAGAATAACTTGCATTAGTTAACATCGATCATCGGCACAATAATGAATTAATTCTTATGAATCTATCAGTTATAGGTCGGCAAGTATTTACTAAACCTTCCCAATTCTTTCTTACTTTCCCGACAGTCGATTAATTATAATTAAACATCCATTTTTCTTACCGAGATGCCCCCGGAAAGTATTCGTTGGACATGATACACACCTCGATAGCATTAAGACTTGAAAGAACCTGGTATAGCAATTACCAAAGTAAAAGCAAATGGTAATGCACACTTAATTGTTTCTATCTTGCTATTACATTTTGTACCAGTTATCTGTTTTTCACAAGAACTCGCTACTTACTAACCCATCCTAACGATTACGTAATGGTGGAATTAGCAAGCATTATCCTAACATTATTCGATTTGATCAACCTTAAATATATTAAGAATAAATTCAACCAAAAAAATCAAGGACACATAAGAATCAACTATAAGTCAATTAGACCTCACGATTAATAAACTAATACCCGTTATTCTCCGCCGATAAATAAATTAGCTGCTCATGATATGCATGGATATATCACAAAATAAATCAAATGTAAACATGATGTCAGATAAAAAATAAAAAGAAAGGACTCAAAGAATTCGGGTTCTATTTGGACAAACTAGACCCTTTGCAGCAGACCAAACTCTAGAAATAAACTCTAAAAATAGGTCTGTGAAATTGCAATAAAATATCTATGGAAATGAAGTGTCTTTTTCTTCAAAGGTACAAGCACTATTTATAGTGTTCATGCAACCTACAATACTAATGGAATTTCATGTAACCTTCAACACTAATGGAGCTTCATTAAGCTACAATACTAATGGAGTTTCATTAATCTACAATACTAATGGAGCTTCATTAAGCTACAATTCATGAAAAATCATTAGGATACATTTATGAAGGAGGTTTTGAATACATGACTAAAATATTTCCACTGATTTCCACTTAATGGCATTCATCCACTTAATTAAGTGGTTCATAACACTCTCACTTCACGTTTCACTCCAATAATTCATCAATTGTGCTTTCAGTTCATTTCTTTCATCTCTGGAATAATATCATATAAAATAAGAAAATTTTCCATCGGAGCATATCGCCTCATTAAAAACCTTAACCTGGAAAACTTGGTGGGGAAAAAACCGTTGGTTAAGGGGAAAAGAGTACATTGTATAGCTCCCTCTCAATTCTTCATAATCCATGAATTCCTGCATAAAAAACACCTAAAGTGCAAATTATATCTTAATAAAAACACAATAATCCCACAAAACATGAACAAAAAATAGCACATATCAATTATATCAGACTATTGAAGGCACTTTCATTATACCTTCTCTAGCCCTACCTTCCATTATCCATCAATAGAAGACGGTTCCAAGAACCGTCTTTAAAAATGCCAACGAAGCCTTGCCTTTAGAAAGGTAAGAAAACTGCCTTTAATTAGTTTCTGAGTTCATAAACTATTTCTTAGCTTACGAAAATAAGCTACCAGAAATCGATTTGTTTTCGAAAACCAGATCGATCTTAGAAAGAAAATTAAGAGCAGCAATGATGAAACCAAATAGAACAACATTCCAATCGCTAAAAAATAGTAATATATGAAATGGTAGAAACAAGATCTATACAAAAAAAATAATACAAATGCCATCTCCGGTGGAGGCTATCGGCGGTGATGTGGTGGAGGCTTTCACATCAGAATGACAGATTAGGCTTTACAGGGAATGATCCATTGACCTCCACCATCTATGGCTTCATGGTGAACGGAGAGAACACTAGGCGAAGGCATCGGAAAGAACACTAGGAAGAGGTTGGTGAGCTTCATGGCGGTGGAGAGAACACTAGATGGAGGCATCAGAGAGAACCCTAGGCGAGCTTCAGAGCCTGGAGCCTGCAGGTGGAGATGGGGCTAGTAGTGAGCCTGGAGCCGGGAGGTGGAGGTGGAGGCGGGGCTAGCAGTGGTGGAGAGGTGGCATGGGCTAGCGACGCTTAAGTAGGCGGAGGGTTAGGGGAAGCTGAAGGTGGGCAGAGGGTGGCATGAGGCGCGGCTGAGCAGCGAAGGAAGGGGAGGCAGCAGAGTGATGGTGAGGCGGCGGAGGTAGGATGTGGGGTGGGGAGAGAAGGCGGAAGAAAATTAAGGCAAAAGAAAATAGGGTTTGGGCGTAAATAGGCTAGGGAGAAGAAATAAGTGTGGGCCAAAAATGATTTAAGTATATGGGTTAAGGCCCACTAAAATGAAAAGGTGGTCTAAGAAAGCATTTCCGAACTCGGAAATTCTTTGTGACATCAATTAAAGGCGATTCTAAAGGCGGCTGCCTTTAATTGATTTCCATCAAAGTCAGAATTACCTTTAATTTATTTCGAACCGCCTTTATATGCTTCCGGACCTCAATTAAAGGTGCTTCTAATGGAACCGCTTTCTCATGCTGCCTTTAGTAGAGCTTTCTCTACAAGTGCCTAGTGTCCGACCTCACATTCACGGTTCTAGTTCGTTGATGTTATCTAGGTTTATGGAGATTAGGTTCTATTTTTCATGATAATTAATGTTAATCTCTTCCGTTGAAAGCTGGAACCCTCTTCCGGTGAGCCGGTTTCCTTTACAAATTTGATTCGTATTATAGAAAACCAATATCAAGAGATCTAACGCTCAAATTCCATGAAAAAGAATCATATATCACGTATTCTTATATCAAAGAATCAGATATCATCATTAGTTGCTCTAATTTTCTTTATGAGGATTTTTACTGTTGCGCCTCTTAATCGCCGAAAAATGCTGATGGATTATAAACTCATTGTTCGTACCATAACAGGCTGACTATAACATAATTTAGCGAAGGCCATGGTATATATGAAAAAACAAAGAAATTTTTCTAAACCTTGCATATTTTTTTTCAAGTATAACGTAATACAGCTCAAACAGAAGTAGTGAAATACGAAGACTACCTTAAATAAAATTAAGAAGCATGAATTAATACTGGAATAACCAATAGTACATTATTTGTTGCCATCTTTTTGAAGAGATTGATGATCAGGCATGATGAGGATGAGTAATTATAGCATTGCCAGTGATGATAAATTTCATTCCACTCGAACAGTGATTAAGAACTCCACAAGTGTACCATTTGGTTCCAGGGCTTAAAAGTGTAATCACATCTCTGCCTATGTTCAAAGGTGACAATCTAAACGGCTTTACGCACTTCTAGAAGTCATGTCCATTTCCCAACCTCAAGACATTGTGATGTCCTCTGTGGTAAACAAATACTGCAAGAAAAGAAAATTATTGATAACTTTTGGATGATATTTTGATCATAAAACACCAGACATTGACGTTTGATGCAGAAGATATGCATAAATTTGAGTAGAAGTATGTAAAGAAATAAACAGTGTAATAAATAGCTAGGAGGGAGTATATATGTGTACTTAGTCTATCTCCAACGTAAAATTTCTTGCCCTTGGCCCAAGCTTGGTAGTCAAAATGAAGCCTCCAACCATGTCTATCACCGACATAATGATCTTTTGCTAAAACAGCCGGGAATGCGATGGCAAAAAGAAGAATGATTGCAGCGATCACTCGAAATGAAGCCAATAATTTGATTATTAATTGTAAGATTGATGAATATATATTAATCTATGGACTTTCAAACTGAACATTGGGTTCAAATTGAACACGGATGCTACATTCTCAGAATTAACAATCCTAAAAGCGGGAATTATTGTTGGGGACTTTCAATGCAGGTTACACTATGCTGGAGCAGACAATATTGGATATGCAAGGAGTACCATAGAAGCGGAAGCAATGGCACTTATAGCAGGTTTGATATTATGTACTCAGAAAAGCTTATTTCCGCTAACTGTTGAAATTGATTGTTTGCAGGTGGTACAAGTGATAGCTGGTACTAGAGTTTGGCCTTGGCGTTTCATAAACATAAGAAGGCAAATTCAAGAAATGTGTGCAGCCAATGGAATCCAAGTCCACCATATATACAGAGAACAAAATCAAGAAAGTCACCGTCTGGAAAGAATGGCACAACAAACAAGGACCACTTCAATGGAACCATCGGGATTTAAACACAGAAACTCGTGCAACTATACAAGGAGAGGAACTAGGTCTCTACTGCCTTAGGAAACAAACTGTATCATAGTTAAAGACTACACTACACAGTCACAGACATTTCTCTAATTGGGATTAGTGTTTTGAATTGATTGCCTAGCCAAGCAATTATTAACACTCGGGGTGGAGATAATCAATTTGGAATCGCAATCAAAGAAAAACACAACCCATCACTTTTTTCCCGTAGAAGCGCAATGTTTTTTTACTAACTACATATAACCTAACTTTCTATTTCAAAACCAATTTATAGTCATTTTATGGTTTGGGTAGCCAATATATTACCCCCACCTAGAGCTGTCAATCTATGACCCGAATCGAAAAACCGACACGGACCAAAACAATCGATTCAACCCAAAAACAAATTTAACCCGTGAGATATGAACCCGAATCTAAGCCGACACAACCGAACTCAACCTAAAACCTAATTATAACCCAATAAAGATCAACCCAACATGAACCCAACATGACCGAGTTCAATCTGAAACCCGATTCTAACCTGAGAGATATCAACACGAACCCGAACCCAACACGGCCGGACTTAACCCAAACCCGACACGACCAGACTCAACCCGAACTTGAACCCAACATGACCAGACTTTACCCACACCCGAATCTGACATGATCAGGCTCAACCCGAAACCCAATCTAAACCTGAACACGATTCAATCTGGCTCACAATCAACCTGAACAATATTCAACCCGATAAATCAACAAAATAACCCTACATGTAATCAACGCAAAATACTTTTGATTTTTTTTAATTGACCCAATTCGTAACGATAAAAAATTCCATTTACCTCAATATATAGTCGATATAAAGTAAACATTAATATCTTCATAATTAAACAATTAATTGGTAACCTGAAATATTTATGTGCATAAACCCAAAAGTTAGTAGTGTTATTATTCTAGTTGCATCATTAAAACATGGTTCTTGGTAATCGTAAAAATTGCACTACAACATAAACAGGCTATTAGGACGCTTCCATTGAAAGGACGCTTTTGAAAAGCGTCCCATAAACGATCTGTTCTCGTGAGTCCCTATAGATCATGAGTCGTTTTATTTAGCGACACTATGGATAAGATTTAGGGTTGTTTTCATGCGTCCTATTATATACTTTTGGATCGCTTTTTTACATCCTAAAATTAACATATTGGGTTGCTTTTTTGCATCCTAAAATTAACATATTGAGATGTTTTTTTGCATCCTAAATTAACATATTGGGTTGTTTTATGTATCCTAAAATTAACATATTAGAACGCTTTTTTACATACTAAAATTAACATATTGGAATGCTTTTTTGTGATTTAAAATTGTATATAAGGGCGCTTTTATGTATACTGAATTTAACTAATGGGTCGCTTTGTTGTGATGCATAATTGTATATTGGATCTTCTTCTTTTTTGCATTCTAAATTGAACATATTTAACCTTTTTTTGTGATTTATAATTGTATATTGGATCACTTTTTTGAACGGTAAGAACTGACAGTATGACGCGTATCTGAGATGATGCGCGTACCAAATAAGTATAGTTATTGGAAAACTAACAGTTCAGATATATCCTCCCTTATGAACATTAGGAACCGATAATTGTACAAATGTAGTTAACCAAAATATAAAAGATAATTGATGTAAAAGATACATCAGATATATCCTCTCTTCATATTAACAAAATATAGTTACTTTGGAATTCATAAATGTCAATAATGAACAATCATTAATTAATTAAACCTGGAAATAAAAAAGCAAGGACACATGAGCATATCAAAGAATTTAAACGTTGTATCAACACTTGAGCATAGCAAAGAATTCTAGGACCCTTTATCACTGCAGAACTCATTAATGACCCCTAATAGCCCACAATTTCACCTACAAAAACAAGAAAGAAAAATTATAGTAGATAACAAATTAACAATGACTAATTTTAGTAGTTTAATATGAAGCTCTCAGATTCGGTAATTAACCATAAGGAAAATTTCCTAGGTTTATTACGAGAATGTTCATCATAGTTCTTAGTTGACAATTTACAAGCATAGAAGCCATCACCAGCAAATACAATATGGGCATCACTTCACAATGGAAGAGTCACCATCACATGTAAGGGCAATAACTTCAAATAAATTGCAAATGACAACATATTAGTAATCTTTCCACAAGAGACCTACCAAACCACCCATGATTAGTTGTCACTATACGGATAAGTCATCACCAGCAAATACAATATGGGCCACTTCAAAATGAAGAGTCACCATCACATGTAAGGGCAATAACTTCAAATAAATTGCAAATGACAACATAGATCAAGATTTAAGAAGACTCATTTTCAAGCTCATTCCCTATTTTGAGAACATTCTCTTCGATTTCCTTATATCCATGCAGCCAATTTTGAGTTGTAACCAAAATTTCCACATTCTTCGGTAAGAGAGCAGATATGTATTTGTTCAAAGTACGTGCTCCCATGCTAAAAGCTGACTTGGAAGCAACGAAAGTAATTGGAATAGCCAAAACATCTTTAGCCAAAACAGCAAGCACTGAAAAACTAACAAGTTGATTTTGCCAGTATTTAAGGACATCATAATCATCATGATCAACATCAACAGGTTTAGGCTCAAGTAGAGTTAACAAATAACGCTCAATTTCAGATTGAGAGGTCCTCGTTGCGGCTGAACTATTTTTGAAATTCCTGGTAGCAACAACAAAAAGTTACTTAAGCAAGTATAGGGTACAAAACCTAAATCTGGACAAATAATTCACAAGGAAAAACTTAAACCTATAGTATGTTAGCCCTTTTAAAGGGTCGAGAAAAACTTATCGCTGCATTTGTTGGGGAAGTAGATGAATCTTGACGAGAAGAATTAGAAGTGGAATGATAGAGATGAATAATAATCATACAAATCCTTTAAAGCTAACCTAACCTGATTTACCTTTAATTGACACTCTGAGTCAACATAGAGACGACTATACATAGAAGCAACAAATTGTAACTTGTAACGAGAACAGCAACAGAAAGAATTACAGAATAACTATCCCAATAAGATTGAAATTTATCAAGCATAGATTTAGCTATTTCATTAAGTTTTGGATCCAAGTGCCCTCGCATTAAATTTCTTCAATCATAATTATGTTAAAAAAATACTGATTTGCAGTAGGGTATAAAGAGCCAGAAAATAAATTAGTTATAAAAGAAAAAGGTTCAAGAAACTCACAAATACTTCCAATAGTTTCCCATTCCTCATCATCCAATCTATCCACAACATTCATATTACGGACAACAAAATAGTTTAATTGTTCCTTGGCTTGTAAAGCTTTAGAAAGCATTGAAAATGTAAAATTCCATCGAGTTGACACATCAAGTATTAATTTACATGAAAAATTATATCCAACTTCAGCCACAACTCGTTCAAATGATGTAATCCTAGAATCAGACCCATCAATAAATTTCACAATATTACGTAGTTTACAAACACTAGAATCAACACACTTCAAACCAGATTGAACAATAAGATTCAGCACATAAGCACAACAACGAATATGAAAAAAAATTCCATCACAAGGTAGAGGTGATATATTATTCAATTCAGTTTTCAAAGAGTTAACCATATTATCCATACACCGGGCATTGTCTAGTGTCATAGATAGAACTTTTTCTTCAAGTTTCCATTCTTTTAATAAATCAAGCACAAAATTTTTAATATTGGCAGCACAATGAGGAGGCTCAAAAATCTAAAATTCAGTATTTTAGACCTAAGAATCCAATCTTTATCGACATAATGAGTGGTAAGTGTGAGATAACCAAAACTAGTGCAAGCAGTCCATAAATCACATGTAAAACTAATCTTACCGGGAACATCAGTAGTCAAAGTCTTAAGCAACTCACATTTGAACTTTTCATGTTCTAAAATAAAATACTTAAGCATCGTATTACGAGACACATGTATCACATTGGGGTTCAAATAGGTAAGCATTTTCCTAAGGTGCTCATGCTCGACTATTCTCAATGGATATGCATGACAAATAATGGCACGTGCAAATAATTCACAATAGATTTTTTGATCAAATGCAGCTGAATTTGAACACACTTTTTCAGTTAATGAACCTTTACCTTTGCAAACTTGTATATGCTTTCTTGGACTTCCAGTATCATCTTTACCTTCAGCGGGGTATGTCATACAGCATAACTTACAGTGAGCACGCAATAGAGTTACCCCATCTTTAATGTCTTTATAATAATTATAGTGGGCCCATACCTCTGAACGCTTTAGTAAAATCTTCCTATCACTGTCATCAACTGGTATTTCCTCCACAACGTTGTTACTTACTTGGGAATTTAAGTCCACGAAACTTTCAGCATTAACGTCAAAGGATCTAGAAGTTTCATCAATCACCACCTGCAAAAAAAATACATCAATAAGAAACTTATAATAGGGCCAGTGTTTATGTAATATTCAATATCACAATAACAAACATTAAGTAACACGATTCAGTATCACAATAAAAATCCATCAAACATTCAATATCACAATAACAAACATTCAGTAACAAGAACGGTAAAGGACATTTGAAGTATAGAACTGAAACAAGGACTAGTAGGAACACACAACAGAGAGACTAAACTCACCGAACAGGAGAGACAAACATTACTGGGGCCTGCAGAGACATGACACATGTAAATAAATGCATATGAATAATCCCAAATGATGCATATTAGCAGATTTACAGTCATAGGATCAGCATAATCAAGATAAGTTTTAAGAAAACCATATGTATAAGACAGAAATAAGGACCAGTAGATTTAGAAATTAATGAGACAATAACTAAAAGCTTAAGCATAATAGTGCACCAAGGAACAACATGACGACACAGTATGAAGTGAACCTTTCGCATGACATGACACAAGGCAGTAAAATTCTCTAAACTTGAAAAAAAGGCAGTAGAATTCACTAAACTAAGAACCAGCATAATCATGACACAAGTTAAAATGATCACAAGTATACGAATGAACTAAGCACCAATTTGTGAGAAATCCCGCTAATAGCATGGGTTAAATCCTAACAAGCAAACATTTAGAGTGCTATCATAGTAACATTAAACAACAGCCTCTAACTCGGTACAAAAGATCAAATTCTGATTCAAGCTTCACAGAATAACACAACACTATATAAATTCCCAAACAAACACCCAGTAAAAAACTAAACGTTTCAAAAATCCAAACCCCCTTAAGAAGCAATTCCCACCAACATAAACAAAACTCAAACTTTTTGCAAACCCAAGATTCCATTCAATCAGAACAAGCGATATAGCATATCAGAACCATTAAAAGGCAATAAATATCATTCATTTCCGTACACAAACACACAAACGAATACATAAGAACCACAATTGTAACAGGTTCCAACAAAACCCTTATGACATTACCTCTAAATCAACCAAATTTTCAAATCTGATATCCATATGGGCGAACTCGCGGTGGAAGATTGATAGGAGAAAGACGGGGGAGTGGCAAAAATAAAATCAACAAGCACAAATAGCACAAAGCGAACAATAGCACAAAGCAAAAAAAGAAAAGAAAATTATTGAGCGCAGTCGAAGAGAGCACAGAGGGAGAGCAGAGATAAGAACAGAGGGAGAGCAGAGATGAGAATAGAGGAAGAGCAGAGACGAGAACAGAGGGAGAACAGAGGGGGGTCGATAAAGTAAGACGAGAACAAAGCAGAGACGAGAGGCACAAAGCAGACGAGAGAGATAGAAATAGGGTTTCAGGGAGAGACACAAACATTCAAAAGCTTTTATACTAAGGGCCTAAAGCATTAATGCTACAGATCAATCCTAGTTGAAATCAACAGCTGAGATTATTTTGCTCTACTTTGTTCTTCTTTTCTCATTTGTTAAGTACCTTTTCACCTAATTTAATTTCTTTTATTTTTATTTTTTAATTAATTCAGCTTTTTATCCTTCTTTTTTTCTAAATTATTTAAGCTTTGTTATGAATTCTCAATCATAAATTTATTTAATTAATGACATGCTAAACTGTAAAAATTGAAATAAAGTATTATTTAATTTATTTGTGAAATATCAACTAATGATTAATTAATTAGTGTCAAACTAGTTATAAATGGAAATATTTATAAAAAAAAGGTATAAAGGATAATCAATGTAGATATAAATGCAATTATTCAAATTCAATCAACTTCTCATGTAAGAATGCATCTAAATGATTAAGAATGCTAATTAGAATCGTAACATCTATACCTTATATCATTGCATTATTGCATTACAATCATAACATCTAGTTCAAAGGAAAATCATATCTATACCTTATATGTACTTATAATGCCCCTACTCTTAATCACCGTATATGTTACCTTTAAATATATTTTTCACTTATTAAGACAACAGTAGTCATAGAAAGTTACATTAGTTATTATTATATGTGAATGTAATAATCATTAGACCTATGTACAAATGTAAAAGACAATTGATGTATATAAACCATTTTATGAGTTATTACAAAAGGTCACAATTAAATGATTATGTTAAATTAGATATTAAATGTAAATTAGTGTATATACAAATGAAACTTATGTTTTGTTAGATAAAATATATAGTTATGTGAAAAATAAGATATATATATATATATATATATATATATATATATATTACCAAGTGTTGATTTGTGATTTCTGTTAGTTATACACAATTTATATATTTATATAGGGATGCAGTTTGGTGTGTAAAACTCATTAACAATGTAACTATATAAAGTCTACTGACATTAATATGGAACTAAATAAACTTGGTTATATGTTAGGCTAATAAATTGGTTAGACATATTTATGAGAATAAAGTGAGATTTATGATTATTAAAAATCTACAAATATAATTACATAAATTCATCTCATCATAAATTTTAGCGCACAAGGTTAAGTTTAAAATACAAAATTACGGTTAAGTTTATAAAGTTAAAGAATAATATTAAGATAAAGAGAGGTGTTCAATCATAATCATGATTTTGAGTAAGTAATATAGAATATCGACTAAATATTGATTATAATAAATTGTAAATAAAAATTACATGTTACAATGAACATAAACCAACAATATTGTAACTATAAGAATGTGAATCAACCTAAATTTAGTCGAGTAGTATAATGACTTGATCCAAAATGAACCCATCCAAAATATACCCAAATCCAATATGAAATTTAATAAACTGACATGACCTAACTCGAATAAAACTCCAATACAAAAACCTACAAGAAAATGACCAAACCTGAAAATAACCTAACATGATCCAACTCGACCTGAATATAACCCGAACAGACCAAACCCGACAGTAATCTGACCTAACCCGACCTAACCCGAGTAAAGAAATTATACGATAGTAACCTGACACGAGTGCAATCGCCCGACACGACCCGACCCAAAAAATAATCTGACACATTTTACCCCAACACGATAAGAACCCGACTCAACCCGACCCGATCCAAAAAATAAATATAACATGTTATAACCCGACCTGTTTTAACACGAACTATTTTCAACCCGACCCCAACCCGACACGATGACCCAAATTGACACCACTAGACTCAACCCGACCTAACCCGAGTAAAGAAATTACACGATAGTAACTGGACACGAGTGTAATCGAACCCGACACGACCCGACCCGAGAAAAAATCTAACACATTTTACCCCAACAAGATAGGAACCCGACTCAACCCAACCCGATCCAAAATTAAATATAATACGCTATAATCCGACCTATTTTAACACGAACTATTTTCAACCCGACCCGAATCCGATACGATGATCCGAATTGACACCACTACCCCCACCTTATGGTCGTTTATAATTTCAAAAAAATGAATCTAGGGTAGCCATATATATGTTTGTTTGTAAGAGATAAGTTGTACTTTGAGCTCATAGCAGACGATCCTATTTATAAACATGACTGGAGTGTAAGGGAAGGTAGCTAGGAAAGAGCTAAACCGGCCGGCTACAATTGTATAAAGTTAATGTCGTGGAAACATTTAAACATCACCACACTGCACAATTACACTACTGGTACTGCTGCATGCTGTGTCAACTTTATTTTATTTTTATTTTTAAAAAAAGGCTAGATCCATCGGTTTATATTTTGAAATGGTCTTCCAATGATCGAATGGCCCCATAAAATCATTTTTTATTGATCTAAGGCATCCAGTCTCATGCGCAGGTAACCAGGACAGACTGGAGATCAGCGGCCTGTTTTATATTAATCATCTCAATGCACTATATATGCCCTCGTGGTGTATGATCTCGATAAATTTCTCCTTCCGGGGCCGACCCCGTCAGAGACCCTACGGCATGATGTGACATTGCCAAATCATCTTTACCATCAGGCCCTAAACTGACATTTGCTGAGTGGAAAAAGAATGATCGTTTGGTATTGTTTTATGGATTCAATTTACCATCACTATCCTCGAACACTAATGGAAAATAGGCACATAGGCACTTGTATGTTTGTACCGCTGCCATAATACTGATTCTAGAAATGACGTTAGCACCTGTATAAACCGCTAAAAATTTTACTACCAGTGCCTTGGTAATCAATTGCACCGGTACACAACATACCGGGTGCTCAATACTGGTGCCTATGTGAAAATAACAAAAACAATATGGAAATTTTGAGCATCAATAAGGCACATACCAGTGCAGAGAAGTGGTTCTATAAAGAAATCTACACGGGAACGTGTAATTCCTGCACCGATATACTTGATGGTACCGATGCTGATAGAAAAAAACTGCGGGAAATATTATATTCCAGCACCAGTTTAGAAATTTCTTGTTAGCACCAGTAGATATGCTGGTGCCTAGAAGACAAGTATGTGAATACGTGATAATATTTAGAATCAGTACGCATTCTACCGGTGCATGATTGTTAATAACGCGGGTAACAAATGAATCCAACACCGGTATAGTGTGTTTTACCGATGCTGATTCAAAACAAAATGCGGGAATCATTAAAAATGAGCAGCGGTTTGTAATTTTCCAACTAGCACCGGATCTGTTACCGGTGCTAGTTTGTGAAAACCATGTTTAGCACCGGTATTAGTATATCAAACTGGTGCTATTGGTGTATTAAATGCTCATCTACCACCTTTTCTAAAGGGTAAAAAGAGCATTGCCGTTGCTTTTTGAGTTCATTAATGGCAATTTTTGGATGAGGAAAACATTGAATGCTCATCAATGAACTCCCTTGAAGGTACTTTATGTTTTGTTTAAATTTATCATTTGTGGTGGAATATGTGTGGAATTATATGTTGCTATATATTTTTTGAAAGTTTGATCATTGTAATGTTGCTTCACACTCTTGATGAATAGGGTGTGTTAGCTACTAGTATTGTTGATGTATTGAATGCCGTTTGCATGCATGTGATTTTATATATATATAGGGGGTGGTAAGAATGTAGTATTGTGATGTTGCATGTCGCATGTTCATAGGGTGTGGTATGAATAAAATTTAATTTTAGGGTGTAAGTGTATATTTTTTGGAAGTTTAATTGTTGCACATTGATTAAATTGTAGAGATTTATCATGTGTATCACAATGTCAGTTTGGTGAGTGATGAATTTATTACTTTTGTTGGGGAGTTTATGGAGCATGCATTTAGTTGTGAAAAGTGCATCTTATGTCCATGTCATGATTGTAAGAATCGTAAGCGTACTGACGATCGGAACTTGTTGCAAATTCATTTGTACAAGGGAGGGTTTTCAAAGGATTATTTTTTTTGGACCTTTCATGGCGAGAAACCACCACCGGAGGTGGTTGTAGGTAGCAAGGGGGTAAGGAAATGGGTCCTTGTGAAATGCGTATGGTACCTTCCTATTGTCCCAAGGTTGAACAGTTTGTTTAAGACGCCAAGGATGTGAAGAACATGACATGGTACAGGGATAGGGGTTATCCTAATAATGAGATCATCAATCATCCTGCAGAAGCGGATCGGCGGAAGAATTTTAACAAGATGTATCCTAAGTTTGCAGCTGAACCCAGGAATTTTAGGATGGCTTTGTGTAATGATGGTATGAATCCCTTTGGAAACATGTCATCCAAACATAGTTCATGGCCGGTAATGCTTTCCATTTACAATCTATATATGTATCTCTACATGAAGAGGAAATACGTTTTGATGTCATTGATGATTTCGGGTGCGAGACAACCCAGAAATGACATCAATACCTATCTAGCCCCACTCATTGAATATTTGAAGGTTTTGTGGTCCGACGGTGTTGATGTGTTTGATGGTAATCGTGAGATCAAGTTCAATCTGAAGGCCATGTTTTTCTGCACGATTAATCATTTTCTGGCTTATGGTAATCTTTTGGTTTACATGGTTAAGGGTCACAATCCATGCCTTGTGTGCGAGGAAGTAATTGATTTCATGCAATTGATTTCATGCATTTGAAAAATGGTAGGAAGACCGTGTATCATGGTCATAGGAAATTCCTCCTAGCAAAGCACAAGTTACGAGATAACACCATTCATTTTGTTGGAAAGAGGGAGAGGAGGAAGGCGCCAAGAATATTGAGTGGGTTTGCCATCCACACCAAGGTGAAGAAATTAGATGTAGTTCTTGGGAAAAAAATATCTAAAGTGCTTGCCACAAATGATGGACCTTGGAAGAAAATATTGACTTTCTTTGATTTATCGTATTGGGAGAATTTGGAGGTTCACCATTGTCTGGATGTGATGCATATAGAGAAGAATGTGTGTGATAGTTTAATTGGTACTCTACTTATCATTCCTAGTAAGACGATGGACAGCTTAAATGCATGGAAAGACTTGGTTAAACTCGGTAAACGAGTTGATTTAGCTTCGAAGGTGAAAGGTAAGCCGACATGCCTACCACCAACCTCTTACAATCTTTGTATCACTAAGGGGAGGTCAGATTGTAAGTATATTCGGGGAATCAAGGTACGATCTGGCTACTCTTCCAATGTTAGTCAATTTGTGATCGATGAATTGTGCCTTAATACATAGAAATCCCATTATCGTCACGTATTAATGCAACAACTCTTTCTCGTGGCTATCTTTGGTTTCATGGAGAAGGAGGTGAGATTCTGCATCATGCAATGTGTTTCTTCTTCAACTTCATTTTCCATAAGAATATTAGCAGGAAACAGCTTGATGAGTTGGAGTGTGAGGGGATTGTAGTGCTCTATTTTTTTGAGAAGTACTTTCCTCTGGCATTCTTTGACATTGTGGTCCATCTCGCCATCCATATTTTCAGGGAAATAAAAATATGCGGTTCCATTGGGATGCATTGGATGTACCCATTTGAGTGGGACATGGGGTCTTTAAGGGCCATGTACATAATTAAAGCCAACTCAATGCGAGCATTGTGCAAAGGGATGTTACGGAGAAGATCATTGAGTATTGCACTTTGAATTTGACTAGGAAGACAACACTTGGAGTTTCCCTGGATGTGCAAAGTGGCAGGAAGAATAGGATCCCACGTACCAAAGGTACCCTTTACACACCATTCAATGCTGAGTTGATGAAAGTTCATATTTATGTTTTGTGTAACAGTAGTGAGACTGCAATATATGTTGAGGAGCACATGTCACTATTGGAAGAACTCTATCCCAAATGGCCATCGAACCAGTTACAACTGGAGCATTCCACAACGTTTGTCAATTAGTTTTATAATCGTTGCAATGTGGATGATATTCCCTATAAACTTCATGTGTTTGCAAGGACACCCGGTTGCACCGTGAAGAGATACCATGGCTATAATATTAATGGATACAGTTTTCGAACAGTGTCCAAGAACAGCAAGAGCACAACTCAGAACAGTGGGGTTTACGTGGAATCTCCATGTGGCAGTCGAGCAAGAAAGACAAATAACCTATCATTACAGTTATGGCATTTTATGGGGTCATCGAGGAGATTTGGGAGTTCGATTATGTTGAGTTTAAAGTGGTTGTCTTCAAGTGTAGATGGGTTGAAAATGGTACAGAGGTTCATTTTGAGATGCTCATAGGTTTTACACTGGTGGACTTGAATTAAGTGGGCTACAAGAAAGACAAGTTCATCTTACCTTCTCAAGCTTTCCAGTTATTTTATATCCAAGATCCAACCAATGAGAAGCGGCATGTTGTACTCCACGAAAAGAAGTACTTTTTTGAAGCTGAAATTGATACACCCATTATTTATTAAACTATCGAGTTTCCCTCTACATTCCCGGGTTTAGAGGACATCAGTGGACCACCAGTATATAGATGATCATATGGGGATGGATTGTGGGTGGACAAGAATGGTCAAATTGTGGGTGGTGATGTAGTTCTGAAAAGGAAAAGATAGGGTTTTACGTTTGGTCTATCGTTCCCTTTTGTACCCTTTTGCATACCCCAAATTAAATGAAAGTGGTCATTAATATTCTGTTTTTCAACTTATAGTTATTTGTATAGCTTTTTGTTCAAAATTTTTATCATATTTGACGTAGCACTAGAAAATTCATTATATACCGGTTCCAAAGAACAGAGTATTTAATCTGTTCCTTGTAAAAGAATAGGTATGAAGAGTATTGGAACTGGTACAATGCCTGTGCTAAAAATTGAAATGCATTATAGCAGTTGCGTCAGGCTGCCTTAAACATTTTGGCACCTGTTGACATGGTTAAGGGCACTAGTTTTGCTACTGGTGCTTGGTACTTAGAAAATAAAATACTGACTTGCTCTATGGTCCCCTAAAAAATATTTTAAATGCATTAAAGCAGCTGCGTCAAGCTTCTTTACAATATTCATGCACCGGTTGAGATGGATAAGGGCACCGGTTTCGGTACCAATGCTTGGTACTTAGAAAATAAAATACTTACTTGCTCTCTGGTTCCCTCAAAAATATTTATAATGCATTAAAGCAGTTGTGTCATGCTGCGTTAACAAAATTTTCACCGGTATGATACCGGTGCTAGCTGTTTGTATCAGTGCCTAGATATTCTACAAGATCATTTAAAACGTAAATTTCCTCAATGGTTTATCATACCAACGTAGCCAGTTCTTCACGTCAATGAACAGCAAACCCTATTTTCCACAACACTTCGATTGTGCTTCAAAAGGTATTATCATATTCTCCCTTTAATCTTGTTATGATCTCATACAATTTGGTCATATTTTGTTTTTGCAATGAAAACCTAATTTGCTAATTTCATATCATAATTCGTAGTTTTCCATTCAATTGTGATTCTAACTGAATAAGTTGAATTAGTGTTAAGATCCCTAGTGTGATAGACATAAATATATATATTCAAGTTATTCTTATAATCGGTTGTTTCATTTTGTTTGAATTTGTTTGAACTTTGAGTGAATTCCCCTTGCACACAAGGTTTTTGATAATATACTTCTATGTGAAAGTAGAGGATGGCCCCCAAAACCCCTAATAAGAGGCCTAGGAAAGAAGGGTATTCATCACCATTAAAATGTGCTCACTCAAGGCAGACGGAGAAGAGATTTGTGTCCGAGGAGGCAAGGTTGTTGGCCCAAAGTTACAGAATGAGGAAGCTTTATTCAGAATGGGGAATCGAAGCAAATCCACCTTTTCAAGAAACTATTTGGCAATTGGGATGGGAAAAGCTTTTTGCTACTCCTCTCGCTTTCAACTTGACCACCGTCAGCAATTTCAATGCAAATTTGAGGTGTGGATTGGGCATGGAAAAAGTTTTATGCCAGGGCAAATATGTCTCTCTACCTCTTGAAGCTATTAATGAATTGTACAGATAGCCCAATGTAGAAGAAGAGAATGACGAGATGTTGGCATTGATCAATGAGAATGATGATTTGGACAATGAATTATTGAGAAGAATGGTTCAGTGCATCATAAGTGAAGGTACCAATGTAGACGCTCTTGTGTTTTTCGGGTGGACTAAAATTCAGAAGAAATGACTAACACTGGATTTGAATGCGTGGTATCACTTTGTGGCCTCCGGTATCGACCCTGTCATGGTGAATGCTGAAGTGCACAAGATTCGAATGATAAAGTTATATGCACTTAAAAAGAAACTTTGGTGGAATGTTGGGGCGAGAATTCATCAAGCGCTGATAGAGGACAAGGAGAAGACAAAATCCTATGGTTTTTGTAGTCTGATTTTTTTCATTTGTGCCATTGCAGGTATACCTAATTAGAAGAACAACACATTTGGTCATCCGATGATGTACACTGTTATTGAAACATTCTACAAGATAGGATCATAGCAATCTGCCCCGTCTATTGAATCTAGGGTCTCCGAACTTGAGACGGGAATTCAAGGTTTACGGATGGATTGCCAATTTCAAAGGAGATGGTTTGACCACATAAGGAAAGTGATAAGCTACAAATTTCCAGAAGCAGTCAAGGCAGTCGGTCCTTTCCCGACACAGACGGACATTCATGTTGCGGAGGACATTCGTTTGGGATTAACGTCTCAGAAAGGGGACAATGCAGCTTGCAACGAGGAAGTGGAACAATTTTCCCATTATTAATCGTGAATTAAACTGATGGATTTTGTTGTATTTGGATAATTACTGTTCTTGCACCCTTGACTTTGTATCTGATGTATTTGGATAATTAATAATCCCTTACAAACTACTTTTTTAAAAAATTCCTTGGTAGCTATTCTGGCGCCGCCACTTCCTGGTCATTATTCTATGGATGGTGTGTAATTTTAAGCTCTTACATAACTACAGCATGCTCATAATAATGACCAATAAGGACCGGAATAGGAATAGCTACCATGTAAATATTTTAGAGAAAATTGAATCGTGAATGTGAAGGTAAAGGTAAAATAACCAGTTAAAAATTATGGAGATTTGCACTTTGTCCAAAATTAGAAAACCCAGAATAATAACCTAAAAGCAGCATAGTGCTTTCAAATATAAAGGCACTGGTATTTTTTTGCAAGCACTGATTCTTTTACCGGTGCTCAACAGTTGGACAAAATTTTTGGAGACATGCTCTCTGTCAAAATCTAGAATTTAAAATGTGAATTAAAGCAGCCAGGTGAAGCTACAATGTTAACTTTCAGCATTGGTACGGTTATTCATAGGCACCGATATGCAAATTATTGGCACCATATAACCACTAATTGCACTATAACTCCAATTTCTTTAAACCCAAAAATGGAGTTAAAATTATATTTATTACAAGCTCATTGAAAAAACAAGAATAAAAAAAATCAAGTGCATTAGAGCTATAAATGCCATTGAAACAAAAATGGGGGTATAGTGTAATTTTTCAAGACTATGTTATAGAGGTCAATGTTCCCAAAAGGCGCCCTTCCTTTGACCAGAACAAGTCCATAAGGCAAACTTTCAATTCCCAAATATTGAATTTCATTTATACCTTGCCAAGTTTGGATTTCAACAATTCCAACTTTCTTGGAGGGACTAAAATGCAAAAGGTAAAATGTTTGCTCATAACTCCAAATTGAAATCCGCTCAAAGTTTATCGAACTATTCACCTCCCAAATGTATTATACAATTTAGACGCTAATTTAATATCACTACTAGGCTACGAATAAGTCTTCATTAAACTTCCCAAAATCTCATACTTACCACTATGTAAGCATCTATTATTAAGTTTAGAACGTATACTAGCGCTTTTGCTTAAATGCCCATAATTGAAGAATTATTTTCCGTTATCAAAATTATCCAATAAAATGAAAATACATGGGTGGGGTTTCTTGGGGATGGTAACGTAAAGGAAACATTCAGAAAAAGGGCCTTTTTGCAAAAATTTCAAAATTGGCCTCGCGAAGACAATCGATGTAAATTAATTTTTCATACATGTACCCATGCATTTTGGATGCCTAGTAATTAATAACCTTGAAGTGGTAATTCATGGTCATAAAATTTATAAAAAGTTATTGGGTCGTAATGCAATTTTCTTACGTACATATTACGACATATTTTGAATAAAAAATTAACCCGAACACCGTGATGCATAAGTTGTACAAATGTGAATTAATTAATTTTTAGGTCAATTTTGTGATCCAACTAATCCCAAATAGTAAGGGGGTCAAAATCATAATATTTTGAAGTAGGAAATGAAATTAGAACTGGTATTTAGATTGAGCTACCATGGCTATAATTTTTGCAGAAAATGAAATTATTTTTAAAAATTCGATCTAGAAAGGTGGAAAATGAAAATTTTATGGCACTGTTATGGCATTTCCTGGCATCGATGTTTATAACGGTGTCAACACTTAAACAATTTTTTTGGAACAATTGCTCTCTGTTCAAGCACAGAAATTAAAAATATGGATCAAAGTAGCCTGGTGCAGCTGCTTTTATATGCCAAGGCAAGGGTATCTTTAGATTGAGCACTGTTCTTTGTGCCGACGCTCAGCACTTAGATAAATTTTTTGAACACTTGCTCTCTATCCAACTCCAGAATATAAAATGCAGATCAAAGCTGTTTGGCGCAGCTTCTTTTACATGTAAAGGCACCGGTATCTTCAGACTGAGCACCGGTTTTCATACCGGTGCTTAACACTTAGACAAATGTTTTGAACAATTGATCTTTGTCCAGCTCCAGAATATAAAATGCAGATCAAAGCAGCCAAGCGCAGCTGCGTTTGTAAATAAACAGCACCAATAAGTTTATTCATAGGCACCGGTATTATGCCAGTTCTAGGTTCATCAGTAATAAAATATAAATTAATTTTTCTTAGCCACTGGTATAAAATCACTTATACCGTTCAATTGCTTTTACTATAAAAGCCTGAAAGTTAGGAACCGCCATCAGTTCATCTTCATCAATGGCAGTTCTTCTTCGTATTCCACCATTAACGGTCGGTCATCCCACGTCTCATACATCTTTAACACTCAATAACTCCCATTAACTACCCCATTCACCCATGCCTTGAATAAAAACCATGAGGGTTGATTGTTTTAGAAACAAAAATCACTGCCTTTCTCTCGTATTTCCTCCTCGTCGGCAACCTGTTTTCCACCGCTGCGGTCTCGGCGTTTCATGGCTGCCTTCCGGTAATACTTACACAAAGACTGTCACAATAATCAAAGGTTACATGTGTATAAAACTTTACAAATTTTACTTTCTTAGCTCAAATCATTAAATGTCTATATCACGTTCGACCAATTTCCAAAGAGAACTAAAATGTCATTGTGGTGGATCCTCTATGTGTTTTGTTGCAAAGGATTATGAGGTATTGTATATTTGTTTAGACAGTAGAAATTTTAGGATTCCGTGCTATGGGTTTTTTGTGGACTATGGATTTTGGATTATGGATTTTGGATTTTGGATTTTGGATTATAGATTACAGATTAGGGATTATGGATTATGGATTATGGATTATGGATTGTGAATTATGGATTGTGGATTATGGATTGTGGATTATGGATTATGGATTATGGATTATGGATTATGGATTATGGATTATGGATTAAGGATTATGGATTAAGGATTATGGATTAAGGATTATGGATTATGGATTATAGATTATGGATTATAGATTATGGATTATGGATTACGGACTTTGGATTGTGGATTACGGATTATGGATTATGGATTATGGATTATGGATTATGAATTATTGATTGCAATTTATTAGGTATGACAATGTTTTATTGTGCAATGCTTTATTGGTTAAAAAATTGTATGATTGTGTTGTTAATGGCTTTTTATTGTGTGTTGTAGATGCCCCCTAAAGAAATAAAAGGCACTGGCATTGGAAAAATAAAAAGGGGTGAGACACAACCCAAGAGCATGTCTTAAGAGCATGTGACACCCGTCGTTCTGCTCAAAATACAAATTGAGGAACCGGGTGAGACGTAAGAGTTAGATCACTCTCCATCGGACGAGGGGCCTCCGTTAAAAAAAAGGCAACCGAAAGAGAATCGGAACTGACAATGTGACAAAGGCACGTGGAAAGAATGGGAAAGCATTCGAAAAGTTCAAAATTGATAGTTGGTTCAAGGAACAAGGTATGACCACATGTCAATCTGTCATGCTTGCACAGGAGAATAATCCAGTACCGGTTATGTTCAATTTGAGTGACATGGTTTGCACAAAGAATTGGACCACCTGGACTGCATATTGTAACTATGTATTCCTGCGGCACATCAATTTCAGGACTCATAGACACTGGGATAACGTCCTAGATGACACTAAGGAGGAGGCATGGAAAGATATCTTGGTAAGATCCATTCATGCCTAATTTATTATTATTTCAACTAGTTTTTGTAACAACATTAGAGACTAAATTTTATTGACAATTTCTAGCTTATTAAATTTATTGGATAAATTCGATGCATACGGGCTTTGAGACTGAGCAAAAAATGACTGCAAAATTGCTACAAAAATTGAAAGGAGTGGTATATGTAGCAGTCGGCAACGCCCACCGCAAATTGGAAGTCCGAGATTGTAATGAAATACATCTATAAGGTGGTTGACGGCACAAACAAATCCAAACACAACCCATGGGAAAATTACAAGTGGATAGAATAAGAAGAGTGGAACAAGTTCTACAAAATGAAGACGACACCAGAGTTTGCGGCAATTTGTTTATGAATAATCTTTTTACTTATATTGTGGTGTACATAACACTTACTGTACTTATTGTAATTTGGATAGAAAATCAGTAAGAGGGCTAGCAGCCAATCGGACCATAATAAATACACCCATCGGACTAATAGGAGCGGTCACCGGGTGACTCGGGCAAAGATCATCGGGGAATTGAAAGAAAAAAAGAGAGCTAAACTTGCTGCTGAGAGCTTCACATCGGAGGAGATTGAGCAGGAGCTGAGTAAAATGAGTTTCAATGTCGAAAGGTCATTGGTCTACCTTGAGTCCAACAGACTTGGGGATAAGACAAAATATACAGACCCGAAGGACAGGGCCATTGTTGTTGATATCGTAAGCTTTATTATTTTACTTGATCATAGTTTTATCCATTAGTTGTAATTAATTTAACTTGCCCCTAATCACAGATAAGGATGGATGAGGAGGTTGCTAGGGGCACATTTGTCCTATTACCTAGAGAGAACATCTTGATAAAGACGATCAGTGTGGTAGATCGCCCAGGGAGGTACAGGGGTACACAGACCAACCTCCCAAAAATGTCGTTGTGCCCAACCTGACCCACAGCCAAAGTAAATGCGGTAGCAGCTCATCCCCTAGGTTGTAAATCCTTAAGACGGAACATACTCAACAACCTACAGTCAAGGCAATGGTGGCATACCTAGACCAGCTAGTCAAGGGGATTGCAGCTGCTCGAGGAGTTCAAATTCCAACAGACCTCCATGATCCGAATTCATTCATTGAGAAGGCATTAGGCCAGGTCAATGAGGCACAAACCAAGACTGACGATGATCCTAGTGATGAGGAGGATGATGAGGAGGTAAGAAATTATATTTGAATTCCATTTAACATATGCAATCCCCGATAATTCTATCCACTTCATGTTTATTTGTTTTCTAACAACTCTTCCTCTACATTGCATGAAAGAATGGGGAGAATTTTTCATTGTTTGTCAAGTAAATTGATGGGACAAGGACCATGGTGGCAAAAGGGTTACTCCAAAAACCCCACCACAACCATACTTTAACAGGTGAAGATGCTCGTGTTCGTGTATGTGAGCTAGTCTTCTTTGAAAATGCAGGATTGCCTTCCGCCAACCACAAATTCATGGATGTTTGAGAGGCTAGTAGACATGTGGTGGATTGGCCAGTGGCTTTGGTCGACAAAGATGAGGTGTGCGCAAAGGAAGAGGATGCCAAAAAAGAGGAGGACTCCTCACAGGAAGAGAATCTCTGAAAGGAAGAAAAGTTGGGCGTGCCTATGAAGGCTTCCCTAGACAATGAATGGGATTTCCTAGAGATCGCCAATGATGAAAAGGTAACTCAATTAAAATATTTATAAAAATAATTTAGTATGCACATATAGAAAAAGTTCAATTGATATATTGCAATATGACATTGTTTTTTGGTCATGTGTAACAGACTACCTTTACATCATCGACACAGCCAACATGTTCTACCACCAGCTACATGACGGGGGACAGAGCGTCAGACTGATTACGTACCATTGAAGCCTCTCAAGCTGGTAATCCTTATATACCACACTACTATTTTATTTCCACACCTTGTACTTAATTCATTCTATTTATACTTTGCACATGCAGATTGTAAACAGGCGCAAATTGACAAGGTATCCAATGCTGAAGGCGTTCAGCAAACATTGCAATGAGGTGACAAAGAAAATAAATGCAGGGGGGAGGGTTGCATATCACAACTTTTAGGAATCCACATTTGCCAGACCTTACAAGATGTGCCCGGTTATCGAGCAAATGTTGGAGTTCGAATGCAAGCTTGGAAATTGTCTTGGCATGACATGGATCTCGAACACTCAGATGGATTTGTGGATGGGGTAAGCATCAAATTTTAAATTTTCAAATTTAAATTTCACATATAATCGAAGACATAAATTGACTATTACTCTTACAGGGACGTATGGAAAAAACCAAAGGACACCAACATAGGTAAAATCCATATATAAAACCGGCTTGCCCTCGTCTGGTAAACGATGGCTACGTTTGAAGCTGACATCTATTTGCTACCCTACCTTAGGAAGTATGACACATTTTCCTAATGTTTAAATTAAGAAAATGAACATTGATTCCTAAAATAATAACTTGTTACGTATTAACGTAGGTCACATTGGTTCCTCATCATCCTTTGTCCCAAAACAAATGATGTTTTCACCTTGGACACAATGACCAGTGGTATAAATTCTGACGATTACGTCGGAAGCCAAATCATTTCCAGGTATTTCTATCCATTCAATTATACTCTTCATTATTCCCTGCAAAGTATTAATATTCATATTTGAATAATTATATAGCTGCAGGCTTGCATGTACATATGAGATGGAGAAGAGTAAGAAGGTACCCCTAGCAGGTTTCACCTGGAAGATAGCAAACATCAACGTAAGTATTCATAAAAATATTTTACAAGTACTTTATATTTTTTTTCTTTTCTCCTTACACTGAATAAACATTTGGAATTTTTGTTTTCTATCTTAGCATCGCGAACAACGGGGTTCCTAGGAGTGCGGCAACTATGTCATGCAATTCATAGAAGAGCTAGTCCTGAACACAACCTCAAGGAATATACTTGAGGTAAGTATTACAACTTGTAAACAAAAAACAATAGTTCTTCATTCATTTTCAGTACCGCGTCCTGATAACTAACATCTAATCTAATCGCGGGGTTTTTCAGATAACCAAGGATCATTAAACGCATATGAAATTCAAGAGGTGACAAAAAATGGTGTGGGGCATGGATTAATATTTATGCAAAAGAGGCTAAGACAAATGTTGAAGACTTCGATGATTGATAGGAGTACTTAATGAACAATGATATTTTTTCTTTCTTATTTTCAATTGGGGATACATTTTTTTTCAATAGCAAACTATATTTCAATAGGTTCTGTGGGATTTATTATATCCACTTTCCTTGTGGTGCATCCGGGATGGTGTAGAAAATTTAAAAATTATCCAAACCAATTATTATTAAACCTAGCACCAGTATTGTAATTACATCATATTGGTGCCATAATTCATGCACATTAAGAACCGATGCTCTGAATTCTAACCGGTGCTATTTCTAAATACCATACCGCCGCTAATTAAATATGATCAAACATTTTATTCCGGTGCTAATGAATGCAAAGTCAGTTCTATAATAAAAACTTATTCTAAAAAATTTCAGCACCGGTACCCAACTACCCTACGGTGCTGAAACAAATGAGCACCGGTAGTATTTTTTTACATACCGGTTCAAATTTTGTAAGTGGTCTTTGGTTCTATAACACCGATATGAAAATAAACGAGCACCGGTACAAATAGATCCAGGGCTGAAAATAATGAGCACTAGTAAGATTTTTGAGGTACTGATGCTCAATATCTATAACTACTAATTGTTTTGTAAACACCAGTATAGAAATAATCAAGCACGGGTACAAAATGAACCGGTGCTCATTTTTATAGCGCCGGTACAACTTATCGATGCTCAACCCTATTCGAATTTGCACCGGGTCACTTAGGCATCGGTTGGCCATGGATATATATTACCCGTGCCTTTGTAATGATTCTACCAGTGCCTTTGTATTGATTCTACTGGTGCCTTTGGGAGTATTTTCAGTAGTGTAACCTTGAGTTTTCAGGGCTTTTACCTCTATTATTCTGCCCTAAAATTAAAGGTAAATACCATAGCAGTAAGAAGTACATTTTTTATCTCAATTTATAATCGAGGTAAAAAGTAACTTTTTACATAGTTTTTTTATAATAACTGGGGTATATAGTTTTACCGACACCGTCCCGAAACGTAACCAGTGTCGATTATTGCCATGGTCCAACTCTGTGTCGTTGTGTGACCGGCATCAATAAAACCGACACAAAGATGCTCTTGGCTGATGTTGAATCACTAATGAAATGATGTCAATATTTGTTTCCCAAGAGTACTAATACAACAAAATTTGGTCAAATCTTAATAACTAAAACTAACACGAAACACACTTACAATATGCACAATCTATACTAATTCTAAACCCTAATTATATTTCAAATTCAACTACAAAACAACGAAATTGTCTTCACACCACAACTTCTGCGCGTTGGCCTAATGTTAAGGAAATAGAAACTCTTTCCTTGTAGGAAAAGTTATAGATGGTAGTTGCCTTATAGAATTAGTTATAGATGGTAGTTACCTTATAGAATTAGTTATAGATGATAGTTTCCTTATAGACTTAGAATTATATTCCTGTTAGACTTTGGTTTGTTGTAAGCCTATATATTGTAATCCCATCATTGATGAGATGTGTCAGATGTGATATCAATGCACCATAATTAAGTCTTATATATTTTATCATGGTATCAGAGCCTAAAATTCTGAAACTTGAAAAGAAAATTCTGCTGCCTTTTTCCCGAGCTCCTGCCGCCGCCAACGATAGCGCGTTCCTCCACGCGCTGCTGCTGTGCCACCGTTGAAGCTCGTCGCTCATCGACCACGGCCGTTGTGACCTAGCGGTCGCCGTCTGTTGCCCTTACTGAATCACACATGCTGCTGTCGATCTCCACGCGCAGCTGCACCAATCTCCACGCGTCGTCGCTCGTTCAATGCGTCGGTGTGTCTTGCCGATCCGATCTACTGTCGGTTATTGTACCTGCTGCTGATCTGTACCTTATTTTACATTATGTCCGCCTCCGGAAGTAATCCCGAAGAACATGCCCGTACTGATGTTGGTTTTGAGGCTACTGTGCTTCAGAACATGAATGACTATGAGGTAATTGCGACTTTACTGAAACAGTTGCAATTGCAACCTGCCCTAAGATAGTTATACTTGTTGGTCGTTTGTCGACTGACCCCTACTTCATTGGCACTTCTGACGGACCTGGTTTGGTTATTGCACCTACCATCCTTAAGTGTTAAGAGAATTACCTTGAATGGTCTCCTACAAATACTGCTCTACCAGCTGCTACTGTTACGGTTGTTGCTGCTACTTCTACCCCTACTGAGAATTTTTATTTATTTTTTTAGCAATTTCATAATCTTCTTCGAAAGTTGGACATTCTTGTCATCATGCTCCAACTTGAGGGAGGGTGTTAAGGAAATAGAAACTCTTTCCTTGTAGGAAAAGTTATAGATGGTAGTTGCCTTATAGAATTAGTTATAGATGGTAGTTACCTTATAGAATTAGTTATAGATGATAGTTTCCTTATAGACTTAGAATTATATTCCTGTTAGACTTTGGTTTGTTGTAAGCCTATATATTGTAATCCCATCATTGATGAGATGTGTCATTGATGTGATATCAATGCACCATAATTAAGTCTTTTATATTTTATCACCTAACAAAAAACACAAAAATAACATCAACAATTGGTTAATCAATAACAATAACTTGACAGGGTGCAGCCGATGCCAGTTACATGTTATTGACATAAATCGGCTCATCTAGTAGCTCACCGAACTACCATCGGGACCAAACAACTCGCTTGCATATGTCGTGGTGGGTTGAAAATGGGAAAACTTGACCGTGGAAGGGATATTTGAAAGATTTGACAGCAGGTTCTAAAGTAGGAAAGGTTGTGCTTGGTGGTTTAAGCTCTAGCGACGGTCAGGGAGGGTGAATGATGTTGACAGAAGGTGATAGACGGTGGACGGAGGTGACTGGCGGTGAGGAGAGATGTTGAGCGGCGGGATGAGCGTTGAAGTTGAGCTACGCATGTCAGGGGTTGGGAGAAATGGTTGTGGTAGGAAACAATTAGGGAATAGAAGATAATTTAAGGGTTGAGATTTAATGTCACCAACAGAAAGCAACAATTCAGATTTATTTGGAATAATAAATTAATTTGTCAATTTTTAAAATTTTCTGACAAACTGGAGATCAGTGACCTGTTTTATATTAATCATCTCAATCCACTATGTAAATGCGTGATGCATGGATATAACTATTAATTAAGAATGTTTCAACACTACTTTGACCATTTAAACTTAGGATTTGGTAATTTAAGTACTGTGTAATATTAATTTATTATTAATTCTATGATCGACCAAATGATTAAATAAACAGAATCTATATACATCTTACCTGGAATCCACTTGCTTGATGTATCTAATTATTAGGTGTATTTGGAAATTTTCAGACTAAAATTATCAATTTTTTTATCCACTCTCAAACTCTCTACTCTCCAATTTTGACTTGATCGCCATAATTACTCCCTTTGACACCTGTCTGTTAAATCTGTCCTTGTGGTGTATAATCTTGATAAATTTCACCTTCCGGGATCGGCCCCATCAGAGACTCTGTAGCCTGATATTGATGCCGCCAAGTCATCTTCACCATCAGGCCCTAACCTGGTCTTTGCTGAGTGGGAAAAGAAGGATCGCTTGGTCTTGTATTGGATTCAATCTACCATCACTATGTCCCTTCACTACAAGAAACATGACCTCTAACCTCGAATTTTCAGGGCTTTTACCTCGATTATTTTACCCTAAAAATTCAAGGTAAATACCACAACAATAAAAAATAAGCTTTTTACCTTGGTTTATAATCGAGGTAAAAAGTGACTGTTAAATCATTTTTTTGGAATAACTGGGGTAAATAATTTGACCGACACCATCCCAAAACATAACCGATATTGGTTGTGTCTATGATCCAATTCTGTATCATTGTGTCACCGACATCAATAAAACTGACACCAAGCTGAGCTTGGCCGATGTCGAATCCTTAAAGAAATGATGTTGAATCCTTAAAGAAGTTATGTCAGCCACATTTCGGCAATGTCATCAAACCCTCGGTAATATAGAGGAATATTGAAAGCATCCTAAAGTCAGTTTAATGTAAAAACTAACCGAAAAGGCAGCCAAAATGTACCGACGTCAGCTCTTTTGTGTTTCATCGAAGCAAAAAAAAGTCAGTTACTCTTTCGGTTGTTTATGTGTAACCAATGAAACCCAACTTGTTTAATTTACAAAACAAGCAACAAAATACCTAATTTAAGCACAAGAGTACTGATCCAACAAAATTTGGTCGAATCCTAATACCTAACACTAACACGAAACACACTTACAATATGCACAATCTATACTAATTCTAAACCCTAATTCTGTTTCAAATTCAACTACAAAACAATGAAATTGTCTTCACACTACAACTTCTTCACTTTGGTCTAACAAAAAAATAAAAATAACGTCAACAAGTCGTTCATAATAAAGATTAAATCACAAAACCAAAACAATGATGCTACCTGACAGGGTGCGGCAAATGTCGGTTACATGTAGCTGACATGAATCGGCTCATCTGGTAACTCATCGAACCGCCTTTGGGACCTAACGACTCGCTTCTGTTTATCGTGGTGGGTTAAAAATGGGCAAACTTGTCCATGGAAAGGAGATTCGAAGGATTTAACAGCCAGTTCTAAGGTAGGAAAAATTGTGCTTGGCGGTTTACGGTCGAGCGGTGGTGAGTGAAGGTGAACGATGTTGAGGGAAGGTGAACGATGGAAGACAGAGGTGACTAGCAGTGAGGAGCGAGGTTGTTAGAATAAAGAAAGTAGATGATTAGATAGTATTTTATTCCATGTTAATGACTAGTACTAGAGTTATATTTAGACTAGTATTCTTTGTACTCTATATATATTTTTCATCATTAATCAGAATCATTATGGGAAATTACTTTATCATGGTATCAGAGCAAACCTGGTTCTAAACCCTCTCCTCTTTATTTTTTTTTTCCACCGCCGTAACTCACTTTCGGCCGCACTGCACTTGGTGTGGTCGTCCCGGTCACTATGCTGCGACTTGCTACAGGATGCTTGCTCAGACTGGTTCTCAGGGTCCGACTCGTCGTACAGACTCCACTCATCTGGCGGAACGTTTTCAGTCATCCTTGCAGTTAGAGCCTACTGCCCGATCTTCTGACTGGTTTATTGACTCTGGTGCTACCAGTCATATGGCATCCTCCGCTTCTGGTTTAGAGTCTGTCGCTCCATATTCTGGTAATTCTACTGTTTCTGTTGGCAATGGTGCTTCTCTTCGAATCTCTCATATTGGTGACACTAAGCTCTCTGATGATTTATGCCTTTATGATGTTCTGGTTGTTCCTGATATTACTAAGAATCTGCTATCTATTAGTAAACTAACCAGAGATTTAAATGCTTTTGTCACTTTTGATGATCGGAACTTTGTCATTCAGAACAAAGTTTCCAAGACGGTCGTGGGCAGGGGCCACAGTGATGGTGGTCTCTATGTTTTGGATAGAGGTGATTCAGCATTTTTCTCGCATTTACAGCAGAATAAAGGACGGGCATCTTATGAGCTTTGGCATGCTCGCTTGGGTCATGCATCGTCGACAGTTATTTCTAGTTTGCAGAAGTCTGGTCTAGTTTCTTTATCTTCTTTGTTGCCCAAACCTGTTGCCTGCACCCCCTGTGCTATGGCGAAAGGTCAACGGTTGGCATTTGTTGAGAACCATAAACGTGCTACGCATGTACTTGATTTGATTCATTGTGACTTATAGGGACCTTCCCCTATTTTATCATCAACTGGTTTTTCTTACTATGCTTTATTTTTGGATGATTATTCTCGTTTCACCTGGCTTTATCCACTTCGTCGTAAGTCAGATTTCTTTGATGCTTATTTACAATTTGAGGCATTTGTGGAGAATCAGTTTTCATCCAAAATTAAAGTGTTTCAGAGTGATGGTGGTACTGAGTTTCTAAACACTCGTCTACGGAGTCATTTTGCTACTAAGGGCATTCACCATCAGATATCGTGTCCTTACACTCCGGAACAGAATGGTAGGGCGGAGCGCAAACATAGGCATGTTGCCGAGATGGGTCTTACTATGCTATTTCATTCGCATATGCCTATCTCTTACTGGGACGATGCTTTTGCTGCAGCTGCATACACGATCAATCGATTGCCTACTCCTGTACTGCATGGTTCTTCTCCTTATGGGCTTCTATATGGTCGGGATCCTTGCTACTCAAATTTTCATCCTTTCGGTTGCCGGATTTTTCCATTTGTTCGACCATATGCGGATCACAAATTATCTCTTCGCAGCATTCCATGCGTCTTCCTTGGCTACAGTTCCCAGTACAAAGGTTTTCGTTGTCTAGATTCTTCCACAGGCAGAGTCTACATCACTCGCCATGCTCGATTTGATGAGACATATTTTCCTTTTGCCACTTCTTCGACTTTGGGCTCTCCAGCATCTATTCTTAATGTCTCAGCTTTTATTGATCCTGATGGTGATATTGATACCTCTGCGCCGTTTTCAGCTTCATCTCCTTTGCCGCCTTGCATCATTTTCCCGACAGAACCAGAACCAGCTCTTTCGTCGACAGTTCCGCCGTCCTTACCACTGGTCACGGTGCCTCCTCCAGCTGCGGCCACCTCTCCTCCGGCTGCGTCCGTCGGCCGCGACTCGATTTCCTCTTCCGAGTCTTCTCGGGCGTCATCCGCCAGCTCCACTTCTTCCGCCTCGCTGCCTCCGCCTCGCACACATCGAATGTCCACCCGGTCATCTACTGGTGCCATTCAGCGATGGGATTATTCGGATATTATTGCACATGGCCTTATTGCTGCTCTTCTTTCTCGGAAAGAACCCACGGATTATCGCTCAGCTCTTCAGGATCCAGCCTGGGTTTCAGCTATGGACGATGAGATGGCTGCTCTTCGTAGTCAGCATACTTGGGATTTGGTGCCTCGACCTTCGGATGCCAACATCGTTGGCTCCAAATGGGTCTATCGTCTCAAGTATCGTCTGGATGGTACCATTGACCGTCACAAAGCCAGACTTGTGGCGCAAGGTTTTTCGCAGATTCCAGGTTTTGATTTTGACCATACTTTTAGTCCTGTGGTCAAGGCCTCCACTGTTCGGACTGTTCTTGCAATTGCCACCATGCGTTCTTGGCCACTTCATCAGCTGGATGTCAAGAATGCTTTTCTTAATGGTGTTCTGGATAGTACAGTCTACATGAAGCAGCCAGTTGGTTATCAGGATTCTTCTCATCCAGACTATGTCTGTCGTTTGCGCAAGGCTATTTATGGCCTTAAGCAAGCCCCTAGAGCTTGGTTTCAGCGATTTAGCAGCTATCTTACCCAGCTTGGTTTTCGATGCAGCTCTGCTGATACTTCTTTATTTGTTCTGGCGAAGGGGTCCTCATTGTTGTACCTCCTTGTGTATGTTGACGACATTATTCTTACAGGGAATGATTCGACTCTTCTTCGTCAGTTCATTTCTCGGACGCACAAGGAGTTTGCGATCAAGGATCTTGGTGCTCTTAATTACTTTCTTGGTCTTGAAGTTTCTCCTACTCCCTCCGGGTTGCTTCTAGGCCAAGCGAAGTATGCTCGGGATATCCTGACTAGGGCTGGTATGTCTGCTTGCGCGCCTATTTCCACGCCGTTTCTTGCTGGCTCTCAGCTGCACAGTTCCACTAGTCCGGCGTTTCGGGATCCTACTCTTTATCGCTCTCTTGTTGGGGCCCTTCAGTATCTCACCATTACTCGTCCAGATTTGGCCTTCTCGGTCAACACTGTCAGTCAGTACCTTCAGGATCCTAGAGATGATCATTTTGCTGCAGTTACACGGATTTTGCGTTATGTTCGTGGTACTCTTCATTTTGGTTTGGTTTTCAATTCTGCTAGCACTCCAGATGTGTTAGGCTATTCTGATGCTGACTGGGCCCGCTGTCTAGAGACTCGACGTTCCACTTATGGATATGCAGTTTACCTGGGTGGGAATCTTGTTTCTTGGAGTGCCAAGAAACAACCCACTGTTTCTCGTTCCAGTACGGAGTCTGAGTATCGTGCTCTTGCCAACACTGCTTCTGAGGTTGTCTGGCTCACTCATTTGCTTCGTGATCTTCGAGTTCCGCTTTCTGGGTCACCATTGTTGTTATGTGACAACAATAGTGCTATCTTCTTGGCTCAGAATCCGGTGGCGCATAAGCGGGCCAAGCATATTGACATTGATTATCATTTTGTTCGTGAGCTGGTGACTTCCGGCAAACTGCATATTGCTCATGTTCCAACTTCTCTTCAGATTGCTGACATCTTCACCAAGGGTCTTCCTCGTCCGCTGTTCGAATTCTTCAGATCCAAGCTTTGCGTCGGCGAGCATCCGACGCTTCGCTTGAGGGGGGGTGTTAGAATAAAGAAAGTAGATGATTAGATAGTATTTTATTCCATGTTAATGACTAGTACTAGAGTTATATTTAAACTAGTATTCTTTGTACTCTATATATATTCTTCATCATTAATCAGAATCATTATGGGAAATTACTTTATCAGAGGTTAACCGGAGGGATGAGCGTTGAATTTGAGCTACAACCGTGAGGGTTGGGAGAAATAGTTGTGGTAGGAAAAAATTAGGATTTTAAATTTTAATAGAAGATAATTTAAGTGTTGAGATTTAATGTCTCCAATAGAAAGCAACAGTTCTGATTTATTTGGAATAAATATATTTATTTTAAAAATTTTTAATTTCACAGTTCTTTTAATCATTACTTAATAGTGTGTATATATATATATATATATATATATTAGGCAAAGTCTTGGGAAAGACGGTCTTTCCATAGGCTTATGGAAAGACGGGGTTTGATTAGAATAATAAAAGGTAAAAGGTCTTAGTTGCAATATTAAAGTTTTAGTATGAAACATGTAGTAGTTATAAAATTGATAACCCGGTTCATGCAACCCAAAAATTTTATCTTAATTTCTTCTAATTTACACTTTAAACCTTGGTCTTTCCATAACTTATGGAAAGACCGTCTTTCAAAAGACGGACTCTATATATTATGTTAGAAATTGTTTCTTTTAAAAACATTATAAATAAATTATTTAATACTAATATATAAATACTGATATTTTTATGTTCATATTTATAATAAAATTCAATTTTAAAGTTGTTCAGTAGACTCTAATAGGTCACAAAATTAATTATGAATTTTAAAAATTGTAACCACTTTAAAAAAAGGCAAAGTCTTGGGAAAAACGGTCTTTCCATAGGCTTATGGAAAGACGGGGTTTGATTAAAATAATAAAAGGTAAAAGGTCTTAGTTGCAATATTAAAGTTTTAGTATGAAACATGTAGTAGTTATAAAATTTATAACCCGGTTCATGCAACCCAAAATTTTTATCTTAATTTCTTCTAATTTACAGTTTAAACCTTGGTCTTTCCATAACTTATGGAAATACCGTCTTTCAAGAGACGGACTCTTAAAAAAAATATTATAATATATGCTTTGATAATAACATATACATAGTAATATAAATATGGCAAAGTGTTGGGAAAGACGGTCTTTCCATAGGCTTATGGAAAGGCGGGGTTTTATTCAAATAATAAAAGGTAAAAGGTCTTAGTTGCAACATTAAAAATTTAGTATGCAACATGTAGTAGTTATAAAATTTAAAACCCGATTCATGCAACCCGAAAATTTTATCTTAATTTCTTCTAATTTACACTTTAAACCTTGGTCTTTCCATGACTTATGGAAAGACCGTCTTTCAAGAGACGCACTCTATAAATATTTAGTGTTGGCGTTGATGAGTTGAAGTAAAATTCCCGTTATTAGTTTTTATATAGAGAAATTTAAATATAATGTTGATCATTTATTACTTAAAGTGATATCCTAGTTATGAATTTTAAATATAGAAGGTCAATTACGTGTTGCCGTTGAATACTTAAAATCGTTTCGTTGATACTTAAAATCAAATCTTGGGTATTAGTCTTTATATATATACTCCGTTCATTCCATTCTAAATAGTTTAATTTTTATGTGAGAGTTAAATTTTGAAAACTTTGACCGTAAATATAAATTAATTTATTCATAATAAAAATATTATGTGAGATGTTGTTAGATTCATCTTAACAATTATTTCAATTTTTCATGCGGCGTGATTATAGCTAACTAGAGATATTTATGGTCTAACATGCTCACTGAAGACCGTGAAAAAGTAACTAGGAAATTTAGAGTGGAACAGAGAGGATATATAATATAGGGCCGCCTAAGGGTGACCATTGATTTGTTAAAGTTAAACCCTAATTTGTTAGTGTTTAAATATATATAAGGCCAATTACAGGGTTGATCGTTGATTAATTTAAATTAAATTATACTTATTAGTATTTATATATATATATATATATATATCCGATTAAGGGTTGACCGTTGTACTGTTAAAGTCACACCCTAGTTAGTGTTTAAGTATATATATGAGAGACGGTCAATTATGGGTTTACTGCATATTTGTTAAAGTTAAACTATATATAGTTAATAGTGTTTATATATAATATTATACGGCTGACAAAGGGTTGACTTTCATTTATTAAAGTCAATCCTACATATTAGTGTTTATATATATTATAAGGCTAATTAGGTTAACTGTTGATTTGTTAAAGTCAATGTTACATATTAGTGTTTATATATATTGTACGGCTAATTAGGTTAACCAATTATGAGTAAAAGTCAAACCATGTTTATTAGTGTTTATATATATATATATTATATCTAGGGCCGATTAAGGGTTGACCGTTGATTTGTTATAGTCAAACCTTAGTTATTTGTGTATAAATATATATATATATATATATATATATATTATTATACAGATGATTAAGGATTAAACATTTATTTGTTAAAGTCAAACCCTAAAGATAAGTGTTTATACATAGGGCTGATTAAAAGTTGACCGTTGATATGTTAAAGTAAAACCCTAGTTATTAATGTAAATAAAAGGCCGATTAAGGGTTGGCCATTGACTTGTTAAAGTTAAACCCTATGTTTTGTTTCAATTAGATAAGAGAAACGATACCATTTACCCATCGATTTTGTTTTGATTACATTTCATATTGTAGTCAACTAAATATAAACATACCACCAATATCGAGTCCTTGTTGTGTTCTAGTCGGCTGATACTTAAGTAGAAATCCAATCTCGGTTACATCTAGGATTAAAGTACACTGGTATTATGAACAAAACACCAATATCGGGTTCATGTCAGTTTCTAGTCGGCTTATAATATGAGCAGAAAGCTTATGTCGAAGTCATTTTGGTTCGAAGTCGATAGATGATATGAACAAGAAGCTGATATGAAGACAAAATTGGTCTATCAAGCATACTATAATTTAAAGGCTTCAAAATTATGTCATACAGATGCAATATACAGAAGAAAAAAAACCCAATTGTCAATTCAAGAAAACCTAACGAACCCTAATCGAGATAAAGGCCATTTCCCAATGATCGACATCACAAACTCGGACTGATTTGCAATTAATATAAATTAAACAAAAATTGCATGTTAAATTGCAAATATCCAACCCACGAACTCGGATTCACCCCCGAGCAATGCCGTTTGGAGACGATGCCCCCACCCCTGCCATGTATTCCGACAAAAATGAACCCGACCCTTTCTAGTTCATAATGCCAGAAAAATCACCATCGGAAGACCACCAAAAACCACCGTCGAAAGACCACCAAGAACCACCGCCGGAATACCAATCCTACTGAGGAAAAATCACCGAGCAAAATAGCTTTCACCTGACTTCAATCAACTCTGACCTCTTTGTCCTGCAATTACTATCTCAGGGCCTCTCTTTCCAGCTCCGGCCTGCCGACCTCCTCGAAAACTACCACCGCCACCCCGCCCTGTCAGAGATTCTCAGTGGAAAGAACCCAACAGCCTCTACCTCTGCATTCTTCTGCTGGGTTCAGGGACCGGCCTAGTTAGGATTGCAGCGGCGGCCTTACTCAGTGCTACGTCACCATCACGGACCTCCCACGTGCTCCCCAATCGACAGACCAAAATTGATGCTAACTCCAAAGTCATTTGAGTCAACGGGGGAAGGTCAATACGGTGGTGCTATCTTGGGGAGAAACAATGGATATGGAGGAAATAGGGAGAGACTAAGATGTAATGTTGGGGTCGGATGTGGTGTACCATGATAATCTTTAGGTCCCCTTGATTGAGATGTTGCAGTGGTTCTTGCTGGAGAAGAAGTTCGTGATGGCTCATTTTAGCCTGTGGAAGAAGGAGTTATCATTCTTCAAGAAAGCTATGAATTTTTTTCATGTTGAAGTTCTTCATATTGATCCTCCATTGCCTTGTTCAAGAAGTTGGGTTGTTGTCTACAAATTCACAATGAAATGAGGTATTTTGGATGGAAAATGGTGATTGATTTTGCTGCTTGCTATTTAGGATCATTCAAGTGATTTTTTGTTGTAGGAAAAGTAGTCAAGTACCACCATGTTCACATAATAAAGAATTTGATCCTATTACATCATGTCACTTTTCTCAATATGCATAAACACCTTGGCCCTGATGTACGTTTTATTACATGTTACTTGTAGTTGAGTTGTAATGTGTACAATTACTGTCTTGGCAGCTGAATATAACAGTGGCATGATTGTGTTCAAATTGGAGAAGGAACACCTTGCATTTTCTGCGAGTGGTGAAAATCTGCTCTATGTTACAAACTGCTTCTTACGCATGTTTGAGTACTCGACTCGGATGGATATTCAGTTGATTCCACTTTAAAGGCCTGGCTCTAACGGCTTAAATCAAGGCCCCCGTGCTCTTTCTTACAGTTCTACTGAAAATGTAGTTCTATTATGCTCAGACATGGATGGAGGTTCTTATGAACTCTATGTTGTTCCCAAAGATAGCTATGGTGGAGGTGATACTGCTCAAAATGCTAAAAAAAGGAACTGGAGGTTCAGCAATTTTTGTGGCACGAAACTGGTTCGCTGAGTAGAGAAACAACCAAGTCATTGTGAAAAAATGGAATGGTGATCCAGTCAAGAAAACTGCTCTACCCATTCCCAAAAATGCAATCTTTTATGCAAGCACTGGAAACTTGTTGTGTAGGGCAGAGGACAGAGTAGTAATATTTGACCTCCAACAGTGTATTTTTCTTGGGGAGCTTCGGACTTCTTTCATTAGGTAAGTTGTGTGGTCTCATTACATGGAGAGTGTTGCTTTGCTCAGCAAGCATTCCATTGTAGTTGATGATAAGAAACTTGTTCTTCATTTCACACTTCACGAGACCATTTGAATAGTCTGATTTTTGAGAGATTTTGTGTCAATCAACGATCTGGATGCACGTGGTTAGTTGTAACAAATACTGATTTTTTATTCCGCATGAAGATCTCATTTTTCTTCTAGTTTAACCATTTTGCTTGCAAAGTTTTGAAATGAACATATTCACATGCTATATTTTATTCAAAACCCAATGTCTTGTCTTTGTACTTAATCTATTTTCCATGCTTAGATTCAATGTTGGGGTGGCTCATTCTTTTACTGGCAGTGCAAAAGATCGTGAGGGGAATAAACGTGGCCTTAGCGTGGTCAGAGGATGCAGCAGGATAGGAACCTGGAGAGATTATAGGGAAACAGATTATGTACCATTTCATCTCTTTTGGGTCGAAGATGTACCCTTCAACAATGGCTCTTTCATAATTGATGTTGTTTTTTCCGGTTCTTCTGTAGACATAGCTCTTCAAGCTCTTCTGCTTGAAGAATATGAATTCTGCTACTATGAACATGCAAAAAACATGTGATAAATATTTAAAAAAAACAAATTAAATTCTGCTAAAAATTTTTGTATATAATATGCACATGTTACCTTATAAATTGTGTCATTAGTATTAAAACATGCACTTGTTTTAAGAGCTCTAACTATGAATTATGAAACTTTTCCAAGAGATTGTGTATAAGTTATGTTATGAATCATTTCTATTTTGTTAAAACATGCATATGTTAGTATAAAACTAGTATATGTTATAGTTTACATAGACAGAGGAGACAATTTAAAATAGTCACATTAACTCTGCATTAATTACTTTACAATGTGCATTGTTTAAATAAAAACACGCATATGATTTTAAATTATCAATTCCTATTATGAATAGAAAAACTTTACCATGAGGCAGTGCATAATTTACCTTTTGAATTGTTTATGTTTTGTTACAACATACATATGTTAGCCTACAATCGGTACTCTGTTATAGTATACACAAAAGAGGTGACATAATTTTATAATTTTTTAAATTTTCATACTTACTGCATTTAATACCTTACAATATATATTGATAACATTAAAACATGTGGTTTCTTTCAAAAACATGAGCAGATTTCCCTAATTAAATCAAAGAGAGGTCACAAAAAGTATTGCTGGCGTGAAAGCAACACATGTAAAGCATTACATACTTTGTATAAAAAACATGCAAATTTGGTTAATTTCAAACATGAGATGGGCTTTTAACATCTAAGCAAAATGGAAGATAAAGTGCTCGCGGCAGAATAGGAATTTAGATCCAAATCCTCCTCGTGTCGGAATGTCTTTTGGAGTCCAATGTTAGTGTTTAAGTATCTGATTAAGGGTTGACCGTTGTATTGTTAAAGTCACACCCTAGTTAGTGTTTAAGTATATATATAGAGAGAAGGTCAATTATGGGTTTACCGCAGATTTGTTAAAGTTAAACCATATATAGTTAATAGTGTTTATATAATATTATACGGCTAATCAAGGGTTGACTTTTATTTATTAAAGTCAATCCTACATATTAGTGTTTATATATTATACGGCTAAATAGGTTAACTGCTGATTTGTTAAAGTCAATGTTACATATTATTGTTTATATATATTATACGGCTAATTAGGTTAACCAATTATATGTAAAAATAAAACCCTATTTATTAGTGTTTATATATATAAATTATATCTAGGGCCGAATATGGGTTGACCGTTGATTTGTTATATGGACGATTAAGGATTAAACATTTATTTGTTAAAGTCAAACCCTAAAGATAAGTGCTTATACATAGGGCCGATTAAAAGGTTATCGTTGATATGTTAAACTAAAACCCTAGTTATTAATGTAAATAAAAGGCTAATTAAGGTTTGGCCATTAACTTCTTAAAGTTAAACCCTATGTTTTGTTTCAATACGATAAGAGAAACGATACCGTTCACCCATCGCCCTGGTTTTGATTACATTTCAAATTGTAGTCGACTAAATATAAGCATACCACCAATATCGGGTCCTTGTTGTGCTCTAGTTGGCTGATACTTAAGCAGAAATCCGATCTCGGTTACATCTAGGATTAAAGTACACTGGTAATATGAACAAAACACCAATATCAAGTTCATTTCAGTTTCTAGTCGATATGAGCAGAAAGCAGATGTCGGAGTCATTTTGGTTCGAAGTCGATTGATGATATGAAAAAGAAGCCGATATGAAGACGAAATTGGTCTATCAAACATACTATATTTTTAAGCCTTCAAAATGATGTCATACAGATGCAATATACAAATTAAATAAACCCCAATTATCAATTTAAGAAAACCTAACGAACCCTAATCGAGAAAAAGGCGATTTCCCATTGATCGATGTCACCACCTTGCACCTCCTATATAGCACCCAATTAAGGCCACCACCATTCGGCAGGCCATTCCATGGTGAATCTTTGTCACCTTATCACTGCAATCCCATCCTTGACCTCCGTTTTGTCGTCGTATAATCCCCGCCCCCCGTTCCGCCCTCTCCGGACGTTTCAAAGGGAAAATCTCCCATACATTTATTTAATGTATTCAATAGAAAGCAAAAGTCAGATTTATCTAGAAGAAATAAATTTATTTTTCAATTTTTAAATTTCCAAATTCATATAATTATTACCTTATTGTAAACATATATTTAATGTTAGAATTTGTTTCTTTTTAAAACATTATAAATAAATGCATTAATACTGATGTATAAATATTGATATTTTTATGTTCATATTTAAAATAAAATTCAACTTTAAAGTTGTTTAGTAGAATTTAATAGGTAATAAAAACTAATTATGGATTTAAAATATATTGTAATTATTTAAAAAAATATTATAAATATATGCTTTGATAATAACATACATATAACATTATAAATATTTAGTGTTGGCATTGACGAGTTAAAGTTAAATTCTAGTTATTAGTGTTCATACAGAGAAAATAAATTAAGTGTTGATCGTTGATTACTTAAAGTGAAATTAGTGTTTATATATAAAATCCAAATTACAGGTTGACAATTGATTACTTAAAATCAAATCCTAGGTATTAGTGTTTGAGTAGGTCTCCTGACAGGCAGTATGTCCATAAACTTATGAACAGGCCAAGGACCAATTTGCAATTAACATAAATTAAACAAAATTCATGTGTTAAATTGCAAATATCCAACCCACGAACTCGGATTCACTGCCGAGCAATGCCGTTCGGGGACGCTGCCCCGCAGGTGCCATGTATTCCGACAACGATGAACCCAGTTCATAATGCCAGAAGAAGAACCGTTTAAAGACCACCAAGAATTGCCGCCGGAATACCAATCCTACAGCGAAAAAAATACCAAGCGAAACAGCTTCCCCCTGACTTCAATCAACTCTGACCTCTTCGTCCTGCAATTACCATCTTAAGGCCTCTCTTTCCAGCTCTGGCCTGTCGCTGCCACCCTCGTAAACCTCCTCAAAAACCACCACCGCCACCCCACCCTGTCGGAGATTCTCGGTGGGAAATAACCCAACCGCCTCTGACTCTACATTCTTGTGTTGGGTTCAGGGACCGGCCTAGTTGGGATTGCGGCGGCGGCGTTGCTCGGTGCTACGTCACCATCACGGACCTCCGCCATGTGCTCCCCAATCTGCAGACCAACATTTATACTAACTCCAAAGTCATTTGAGCCAATGGGGGAAGGGTCAATGTGGCGGTGCCATCTTGGAGAGAAACAGCATATATAGAGGCAATAGGGAGAGGGTACTAGGAGGTCGTCACCGTACCTCTCAAACTTAATACTTTTAAGCTCTAATGCTTCCTATCTACAATAAAGTAGATAATGGCAAGTCAGGGTCGTCCATGAGAAGAGGGATCTTTTCAAGTGTTTAAACATGTATAGGAGAAGACATACTAGGCATATACATACATAGATATATATATATATATATAATCATGTAAACAAGGGGGGTTTTTGGTTGGTTTGTAACTAAGTTATCAAATTGAAATACAGCAACTAGCAAAGCAAGAGAACTATTCTAATCATGCAATACAACTAAAGATACGATGTAAATGATAATTAATGGAGCCTTAGGGATAATCGATTTCCAGTTCCAAACTTCATATAGCCCATTGATTCATTTACTCATTCAATTACATTTATTGTCTATGGAGAATCTTATCACTTCCCATTCAAAGATCAACATTCATTCCTCCTTAAGAGTAGTTTGCAAAGACAAACAACAACCATTTGCAAACCCATGATCACCCTAGACAAACAACATCATAGGGGTGTTTCATCAATGGCATTTCACCCAAAGGACCATAGGTTTGATAATAATAAGCCTTCTACCAAAGACATAGTCATTTAACCAAACAAAGCACTCATTAGATTAAACTTAGAACAAACAACATTCAAGGTTCAACCTTTCTTTGCATCTATATGACAAATATGAGAACAAACCACATTAACGTACACATCTAGCAAGAATTGCCCCCACATTATACACAAGAAGTTCTAAATCCATGCTCTTGGATTTCCATATCAAACGAGTTAAGAAATTTGCAACTTTCCTAACACCCTAACATTTCAATCTTACAAACATTTCATATACTCAAACAACCCATGGTATAAATGAGGTAAAACACAACATTAATGGCATAATAAATGATCTCCAATAAATGTTCATAACTGAGCAAACATAGAATCTTACTACATAAGCTTGGAAGCTTCAATCAATTGCTCCCAAGAACTAGATTTAGCTACAAGAGTTCATACTAATTAATGCTAAACAACCAAACATAATACAAGAGAATTCAAAGATGAAAATGGAAGAAAATAGGGTTCTAAACAGTAATAAAAATGCAAATGAAGAAGATGTGAATGAGAAGAAAGAGAGTGTTATTTATAGTACAAAAAGGATAAGGTGAAATTATGGCCACCCGTTGGTCGCGACTCGCGACGGGTGCCAGAATTTTGTCTTGTTTCCTTTTCTTCTTCTTTTGGTACACATTCATCTTCATAGCAATTCCTCTCATTTTTCAAGTCTTCAATGTCTCTAAAAATGGTTTTCACTGGCCTCCGATCTTCATGTCTTTGAAGCAAGTCTTCAAAAGTCTTCGAAAATGTGATCTTTAATGGCCTCCGGTCTTCATGTCTTTGAAGCAAGTCTTCAAAAGTCTTCGAAAATGTGATCTTTAATGGCCCTTGGTCTTCATGGCTCCGTGTTCTTCCCTTGTCACGCAAAATCCAATTAGAAGAAACAAAAGAGCGTAAAGTTACTCTTACCCCTCCTAAGAGCATTTCAAGGAAAAATACAAGCTCTTGATAATAAAAGAGCACAAAAGTGACCCAAAAACAGTATTAAATTATGCATATAAAATGGACATATCAAACCTCCCCACACTTAAACCTTATTCACCCTCGAGTAATAAAAGATCTAAGCATACGAAGGAAATGACATATCCACATCCTAACTACTATTCCCCCAAATCAATACCTCACAAAACTCTCAATATCACACATCCCAATGTTAAGGTCAAATGAGAAGTTTCCCACAACCCCTATTCCTAAATCTACCCAAACCATATCAACCCATCAATTCATTGATATCCCTAAAACATCTCCAAATCCTAAATTGATAATCCCAAATCCAATCATACAAGGTGAAGCTAAAGACATGTATAAGGTTCAAAACACATGCTCCACTTTATTTTAATATATCAACCTAAAAACGAAGCATATTAATGATCAAGAATTTCATAACTTACTTCGTCTTCTCCCGCTAAATTTTCTACTCCCAAAAGGTCCTCAAGATGTCAAGCTATCCGATCCATCTGTATGGTCACCGCAACCTTATGACTCCAATGCTGACAAATGAGTAAACACTTAACGTTTTTTCAATTTCTCTCATTTTTCCTAAGAGCCCTTTCGGATTTTCATCCTAGTCACACATCATGTTTCTTTGGCTCACATTTCACCTTTTCCGCACATTTAGCCTCTCATTTTTGCCTATGTTGCCCTTTCGGGTTTTTGACCTATCTAGGCCCCAATGTTGCCTAAATTGCCCTCTCAGGTTTTCAACTTAGCGGGATTCTTTTTATTTTTTCATTTTTTCTTTTTATTGTTTTTCAAATTTTTCAGCATTTTTCACGTGTCTCCAATCTATAAAGTAGCAAAGTACTTTCCAAATGTTAAGGCTAAGAAAAGTATCAAAGCCAACATTATCCAAGTACATCAAAAGAAAAACATCCCAACACAAAAGGGAAAAATATCCAAAACCAATCCAAAGAGTTATGCAAAAGTGTCTTCAATCCCAATCCTCTCAAAGTAGATACCCCTCCCCATACTTAGAACACTACATTGCCCTCAATGTAGACAATAGGGCAAAAACGTACAAAGAGAAGTATGGAAAGGGTAAAGATATGGTGCTCACAAAATCACTGATGTGATGAAGAAGGGCTACCGCCAAAATACCGCTGATAATACTGTGTTGGCCACTCCATGCTCCTCTGCCTCCTAGCTCTCTGCCTCTCCGCTCCCAGATCGGGGCCTGAAACACCGCCTGCCGGGGACTGCATCTCATGGATACGAGCTGACAAGTGGTCAATCTCCTCATCCATGTCAATCAAGGTCTAGGAGACAAATACATTATGCTCCAATATCATGCTGTCCTGTCGGCGGAATCCATCCTGCATAGTCTGCATCATCCGCTAGTAGAAGTCCGGTGGAGGTTAGGAATAGTGAGGTGTCACATCATCCTCCTGCATTGGCTCTGTATCTGGTGGAGGATGTGTGAAGTGCTGCTTGGAATGCTGATGCTACTGTCGCTCAGAAGGAGGTAGACTGTGTCAAATTCCAGCTTCGTCTTGTTGGGCTGAGAAAGTTCCATGAATGTGACCTTCCTCACACCATACAACCAATGGAAGATCCACGTGGTCCATGTGGCACTGAGCATCTCAAATATAACTAACCTCTCAACAGTGATAAAATAGGACGTGCGCCTCCCTAAGCGCGGAAAGTCGGCCGGAGGAACCAATCTCAAGTACTCTGCTAAAAGGCCTATTATGCCTTAGACCATGATCTTCCCCTTGGGCTTTCCTGCCACCTCCACGATTCTCTTCATCTACAATTTTCCCCACAGCCCATATCCTGGTCGCTCACTCGTTAAGTGCCACTGAAAGTGAATGTCATTGTCTGGCACATTCATCGGCTCCGCAGAGCAAAGTACAATGCCAGCCAACAGCTGGTGCACATAACAGAGTGCAGGGTGGATAATGGCACTACTCTTATCATGGGAGTTCTTCGGCCTCATGTTCATGACATTCCAAAAGTGCATGTCATCCTCAATCGATTGCTCCTGGGCCTGTGGGTCCAACCTGACCCGTATCTCCGCGGTGTCAAATCCAAAAGCCTCCTCAATCTATGATACGGTCATTTTCCTCTATATATCATCTAAGTGAAAAGCAACGTACCTCTCGCATGGTTGATCACCTCTTATGCTGCTTATACGGACTGTGGACAAGAACTCCAGTGTGTACCTCCGGTAAGAGGGCGCGCTCATACTCATAAACCCTTCCATTCCTCCTTTTGTGATAAGGCATCTGACAGGCTGAGTGAGCCTGAGAGCATCTAATGTGGGCACGTTGACAAAGATTGTCTCCTTGAGCTGGCGCTTCTCTAGGGCCTCCCACCTTTCCGCATAGGACCCGGTGATCTGGGTAGAACCCATGTACCTATCCAAAGGGGGAGGTACAAGGATTGATTCCGGAGCCGGTGGAGGTAGAGCAGTGGTGCACCCACCTCGGGGGGGAGCCCTAGGTCTCTTCGTGGGGGCCATATCTAACAACCACAGCAAACAAGTCAAATGCACAGGAATATGTGTATATGCAATATTGCAAATTCATACTCAACCTTGAACTAGTTTATCATCACAAGCCAAATCAAAATCAAGTCAACTAGTTCAAGTCCTAATCACAATTGCATATACAATCCATCTTATGTCCACCAAGCCCATATTCTCAAGTCCATGAAGTTCTCACATAGTTGAAATCAATATGCTATGTCTCAAAACCACAGTTGTGCTCAACTAGTTTAGCCACCATTAGTACATTCACAATGTCAACATACACGTCCCATGGCTAAACTACCCTAAGCAACATAACACTGCAAAATGGCTCCTTTCTTCTTCCTATGCATCTTGGTGGTACATTTCTTCAGTTTATTGAGCTTCAATTGTGATTACGAATGTATACTCTATTTTTTTGGATATTGTATAGATAATGTGTGATGCCTTAGGAAATTGAATAACAACTATGTTTAATCAAGGGCCAACATGCCTCCTAGCTAGCATAAATCATAATCTATTCTCAGCCAAAGCAACACAAATGCACACAATCCAAACTCAAACAAGCACAATAAAATCCAAACTGCAATCACAAAATATGCACATAATACCCATCAAATTAAATTACAAGAACAATTTATTCACCAAAATCAACCAAGATCCAACAATTCAATTTCCTAAGGCATCACACATTATCTATACAATATCCAAAAAAATAGAGTATACATTCGTAATCATAATTGAAGCTCAATAAACTGAAGAAATGTACCACCAAGATGCATAGGAAGAAGAAAGGAGGAAGCCCACAATCAATTCGAAATCGAATTGCCCAAAGTCACAAAACCCCCAAATTCAAGGGTTTGTGTTCTTCAAAGATTTTATGGCGATTTGTGGGTGGAGATTGGGAAGAAAGGATTGGGTATGGAGTGGTGGATGTGAGCGGCAGAGGGAACTGTTAGCGGCGACGAGCAGCGGTGGTTTGGTGGAAGAAAGGTTGAGGGCGGTGAAGAGGGGTGAGAGAAGATGAAGAGTAGCGGTGGATTGTGGATGTGTATGTGGCAAAAAGGGTTTAGCCCATCATTTAAAGTAGAATTGTACCACTGTCGCAACTCGCAACGTGTTCGTCGTGACTCAGGACGGGTGGTCTCGAGGGGCATTTGGTCTGGCTAGGCTTGAGGATGAAAGATGACACCTCGAGGACTCGTGGCTTTGAGGTCTTGAGAGGCTAGGCTCGAGGATGAAAGATGACACCTCTAGGGCTCGCGGCTTTGAGGTCTCAAGAGGCTAGGCTCGAGGGTGAAAGATGACACCTCGAGGGCTCACGGCTTCGAGATCTTGAGAGGCTAGGCTCGAGGATAAAAGATGACACCTCAAGGGCTCGCGGCTTTGAGATCTTGAAAGGCTAGGCTCGAGGATAAAAGATGATACCTCAAGGGCTCGAGGCTTTGAGGACTTGAGAGGTTCAGCTCGTGACCAGAGTCGAGGGCTTGCGGCCTCGAGGACTCGAGGTGGTGATGTCTTAAGGACTGGTCTCGAGAAGGTGATGGACTTTATGGTTCGGCTCGAGTCGAGGGCTTGCTGCCTCGAGGTCTCAAAAGGATGATATCTCGAGGACTGGCCTCGAGAGGATGATGGATTTTTGGGTTTGGTTGGAGTCGAGGGCTTATGGCCTTGAGGTCTTGAGGGAATGATGTCTTGAAGGGCTGATCTCAAGAAATGGCCTCGAGAGGATGATGAACTTCAAGTTCGGCTCGAGTCAAGGCTTGCTGGCTCGAGGTCTCAAGAGGATGATGTCTCGAAGGGCTGGTCTCGAGAACTGGCCTAGAGGGGATGATGGACTTTCAGGTTCTACTCGAGTCAAGGGTTTAGGGCTTCGAGGCCTCGAGGGGATGATGTCTCGAGGGTTGGCCTCGAGAACTGGCCTTGAGAGGATGATGTCTCGAGGGTTGGTCTCAAGAACTGGCCTCAAGAGGATGATGGACTTTCAGGTTCTGCTCGAGTCAAGGGTTTAGGGCTTTGAGGTCTCGAGGGAATGATGGACTTTCAGGTTTGGCTCAAGTCGAGAGCTTGCTACCTCGAGGTCCCGAGGGGATATGTCTCGAGGGATCGCGATGAGGCCCTTGCGAGGCTATCGCGACTCACAAAAAGTGGAGGCCGGGAGCTGAACTTTAACACAAGATTTTGTATTACATCGCGGCTCACAACCACTCCGTCGTGATTCGCAATGAGGCCCTCGCGAGGCCATCGCCGCTCGCTAAAAGTAGAGGCCGAGACCTCCATTTTAACATAAGATTTCTGAGTACATTGCAACTCATGACCACTCCATCGCAATTTATGACGAGGCCCTCATGAGGCCATCGCGAATCACGGAAAGTGGAGGCTGAGACCTCCATTTTTAGCCAAAATCCCTGATTTGGTCGCAACTCGTGAGGAGGCCATCGCGACTCACGGCCACTTCTAACCTGGTACTTAGAAAAATTTTCTGATTCCTTCTCTTTTCCAAGTCTCTTTCCTTCTTAACTCCAAGCCTTTCACCATTCAAAAGTCCAATGCCTTGGCTTCAAAATTGCTACAAAATCATGGGGGGAAAAACCCGTGAAAATCATAAAGCAAAACAATGAAACATAATGATAAAATCCAAAACCAAACAACATTAACGAAAAGTCACGAATGACGATCCGGATGATCAAAACCAAGTTTATTTAACATCGCCGGCATGACTTACTCCCTTTTCTTTTGTTTTACTCACAAACCGGATCAAGGAAATGAATGTCCTCTCCTTTTTCTGGCACAAAATTCTTGTGGTAAGGTTTCAAACGTTGTCCATTAACCTTGAATGTATTAGACTTAGCTCGATCTAGAATCTCCAACGTGCCATGCGGGAATACCTTAACCACCTCAAAAGGACCGATCCATCGAGACCTCAACTTACCTGGGAATAGGCGAAGGCGAGATTGGAATAGGAGGACCTTTTGACCAAAGTCAAAATCCTTCCTAATGATCATCTTGTCGTGTCACACCTTTGTCTTCTCTTTATAGATTTCGGCATTCTCATAGGACTCCCTCCGGATCTCATCCAGTTCATCCAATTGTAAATTCCTATGCAAGTCGGCCTCATCTATATCAAGATTGAATTATTTGACCGCCCAGTAAGCCTTATGTTGAATTTCCACTAGTAGATGACAGGGCTCACCAAACACTAACCGGTATGGTGACATACCGATTGGTGTCTTGTAAGCCATCATATACGCCCACGAGGCATCATTCAACTGAGAACTCCAATCCTTCCGGTTAGGGTTAACCGTCTTTTGAAGGATGGGCTTGATTTCCTGATTGGAAACTTCAGCTTGCCCGTTGGTTTGTGGGTGATAAGCGGTGGATGTCTTGTGAGTGACACCATACTTCTTCAAGAGTGCCGCTATGGTCCGATTGCAAAAATGGGTGCCACGGTCACTAATCAAGGCTTGGGGTACCCTAAACCTAGAAAAGATGTTATCTTTCAGGAATTCTGCATCCACTTTAGAATCGTCAGTCCTAGGGGGTTTTGCTTCAACCCACTTCAACACATAATCAACGGTAAGAAGAATGTATGTAAAGCCATAAGAACTAGGGAAAGGTCCTATGAAATCAATACCCCAAACAACAAAGATTTCACAATATATCATAGCTTTTTGGGGCATCTCATTTCTAGATGAGATGTTTCCTACTCTTTGACACTTGTCACAAGCCTTACAAAATATGTATGCATGCTTATTAAAAGTAGGTCAATAAAAACCACTTTCCAAGACTTTCCTAGCGGTCCTTTTAGCTCCAAAATGACCCCCGAATGCATGAGAATGACAAAAAGTGAGAATTTAATGCACTTCATTATCGGGGATGCATCTCCTAACAACTTGGTCTACATAATGCTTCCACAAAAATGGATCATCCCACACATAATATTTAGCATCGCTCTTTAGCTTATCTTTCTGTGCTTTAGAAAAGTGAGGAGGAAATTTACCAGAGACAAGAAAGTTCACAATGTCAGCATACCATGGTTGGAGGTCCCTGATAGCGAACAATTGTTCATCGGGGAACTCCTCCCATAATTGCACCTTCATTAATAGATTTACCTCACTATCTTGGCAGGGTGCCAACCGGCTTAGGTGATCAGCCACAAGGTTCTCCGCATCTTTCTTGTCTCGCACATCTAGCTCAAATTCACTCAGGAGCAGGATCCACATAATCAATCTTGGCTTGGCCTCTTTCTTTGTCATTAAATGATGAAGCGATGCATGGTCAGTGTACACAATAACTTTTGTACCAAGAAAGTAAGATCAAAATTTTTCCAAAGAAAATACCACTGCTAGCAACTCCTTTTAGGTGGTGGAATAGTTTCTTTGGGCTTCATTGAGAGACATGGATGCGTAGTAGATGGCGTGAGGCACACTCCCCACCCTTTGACCAAGCACCGCTCCAATAGCATAAACACTAGCATCGCACATAATCTCAAAAGGCAACGACCAATCCAGGGGTTGTATAATAGGGGCCGAAACTAACCTTCCTTTCAATGTATCGAAGGCCCCTTTACAACCCTCATCCGTCACAAATTCCACCTCTTTTTTTCAAAAACTTTCATAAAGGGGATGCTATCTTCGAGATGTTCTTGATGAATCGGCGATAGAAACCTGCATGGCCAAGAAAAGAGTGCACTTCACGCACATTAGTTGGATAAGGCTAAGTTTGAATTATGTCTATCTTTGCCTTGTCAACCTCAATACCCTTAGAGGAGACAACATGGCCTAAAACAATACCATGCTCTACCATAAAATGACACCACCCAAAATTTAACACAAGATTAGCATCAATGCAACGTTTAAGAACTTGTGCCAAATTTGCTAAACAGTTGTCAAAGGAATTACCATGAATGGTGAAATCATCCATGAATACCTCGACAAAACTTTCAACAAATTATGAGAAAATGCTTACCATACACATTTGGAAAGTTGCGGGGGCATTACATAACCCGAAAGGCATGCGCCGGTAAGCAAAAGTACCAAAGGGGCACGTGAAGGTGGTCTTTTCTTGGTCTTATAGGGCTATAGCCACTTGAAAATACCCCGAGTACCCATCCAAAAATAAATAGAAGGGGTGTCTTTCTAACCTCTCAAGCATTTGATCTATGAATGGCAACGGGAAGTGATCCTTGCGGGTTCCCGCATTTAGCCTCTTGTGGTCAATGCAAATGCGCCACCCGTTTTGAACTCGGGTAGGCACCATTTCTCCCTTCTCATTTTTTACCATCATCACCCCACTCTTCTTGGGTACCACTTAAGTTGGACTCACCCACTTGCTATCCGAGATTGGATAGATCATGCTTGCTTGGAGTAACTTGAGGATTTCCATCTTCATCATCTCCATCATCGGTGGGTTTAAATGGCGTTGGGGTTGCCGTACGGGTCTTGCATCTTCTTCCAACAAGATTCTATGCATGCAAGTGAATGGACTTATGCCTTTAATATTGGAAATAGTCCATCTAATTGCTTCTTTGTTCTCCTGCAACACCACCATCAACTTTTCTTCTTGCTCCTTGGTGAGCTTGCTTGAAATGACGACCGTAAGTGTCTCCCCTTCCCCAAGAAATGCGTACTTGAGGTCACTTGGAAATGGTTTAAGATCAATCATCAGAGCCTTAACAAGTGATGGGAGGAATTCCAGTTCTTCAGGTTCCTCTAAGACTAGAGGGTCGGGACTTTGTACCACTTCCTCAAGAATGTGTAACTTCTCAATGCTTCCCTTCAAGTTAGTACTCATGGAATACACAAGACATGCATTTTCAACATCATTTTCCAAAGCAACTAACAAGGAATCATCACCACTCAATTCAAAAACATCTTGCACCACATTGTTAACAAAATCAATAGCATGGCAAGAATACTCTTCAAGAGGATACTCCATAGAGTCATTTATGCTAAAATATAATTTAATCCCATCAAATTCCATGATGAGGGTACCGTTATGCACATCAATGATGGTCCTAGAGGTGTTCAAAAATGGCCTCCCCAACAAGATTGGGGCGGCATGTTTATCATGCTCCATGTCTAGGACATAAAAATCTACGGGGAATATTAAGGAATCCACCCTAACCAACACATCCTCAATGATACCCTTAGGGTACGCACTAGAACGATCGGCTAGTTGGATCACCACCCCAGTTTTGTGTAAAGTACCAAGATTGAGACTTTCATACAAAGAATAAGGAATCACATTTATCGATGCACCTAAGTCAAGCATTGCTTTTTCAAAATGTGTATTTCCTATCATGCAAGGGATCGTGAACATGCCGAGATCACTACATTTAGGGGGTAACTCCCTTTGGCACAAAGCGGAGACATGTTCACTTCTCCCATTTTTAAGTTTGTTCTTCGTTCTTTGTTTCCTATTTACCACACATAATTCTTTCAAAAAAAATTTCATAGCTAGGAATTTGTTCAATCGCATTCAAAAGAGGGATATTTACCTCACACCTATGAAAGACTTCGTAGATGTCTTTGTTGGATTCCTTCCTCATTTTGTCTTTTAGAGCTTCCGAGAACGGTGGCTCCGGCACATATGGAGGAATTTTCTCTACCCTTGCCTTCTTATGAGGGGGGGATGAAGGTTTGGAAATGGAGGTTGATTTCTCAACGGAGATCTCCTCTTCCTTCCCATTTACCTTCCTTGCTTGCTCATTGGCCTCCTCCTCGTTCTCCTATTTCCCTTCTTTCTCAAGCATTTCAAGCTTTCTAGGTTCGTCCTCAAAAACTTCACCAACCGTTGGAGAGTCAGCCTCTTTACCACTTCTCAAAGTGATAGCACTTGCATTTTATCGAGGGTTGATCTCCGGTTGAGAGGGTAGCTTACCCTTTTCCCGGGCTTCCATCAGATTCACCACTTGAGCTATTTGGCTCACTTGAGTTTCCAAGTTCTTGATACTCACCTTGGCTTCATCTTGGAATTTCTCACTTTTTAAAGTGCATATGCCCAACCGGTGAATGGTTTGCATCACCTCATCCTTTGTTAGCCCCGAGCTCTCCCCTTGGTCTCGGGGTTTATCTTGGAGCCTTTGAAATTGTTGTTGAGGTGGCCTATATTGTTGTTGAGGAGGCCAATATGGTTGAGGGTTTTGCCTTCCTTGAGGATTCCCATACTGAAGGTTCGGGTTATCACGATTTTCCAAATTGTATGGCCGGTTTTGATACCCTTGATAACCTCGATAGCCTTGGTTACCTTTGTAGCCTTGCCCACCTTGATATCCTTGGTTGCCTTGGTAGCCTTGGTTCCCTTGATAGCCCATGGCACTTACCTCTTCAACATAATCCTCTTGCAAAGTGGGGCAAGTGTCCGTAGGATGCGCCAAGTAACAAATTTCACATGATTTAACATGTGGCGCATTCCCGGGTTTCGTCATCAATGATTTAACCATAGATGCAAGGGCCGAGACTTGATCCTCGAGCTTTCCACTATTTGAAGAATCACTTGCGGGCATTGGATTTCTCCTTCTCAAATCGGCCCTTGAGCTAAAGTTTCTTGATTCTTCCGCTAGCTCTTCATACAATTGCATAGCTTCGGAGGATGTTTTGTTTCCAAGGGTGCCACCACAAGAACTCCTTACCAACTTTTGATCTTCATCAAGAAGGTCATTGTAGAAGTAATAAAACAAATCCCACTCTGAATAACCGTGATAAGGGTAACTTGCAACAAGCTTCTTGAATCTCTCCCAATAGTCGAAGAGAGATTCTCCATGCCATTGGAGGATGTTGCTTATGTCCTTCTTCAAGGCGGCGAATCTAGAGGCCAGAAAGTATATAGCTAGAAACTTTGTTTTCATATCAAACCAACTCTAAATGCTCTTGGGCGGTAGGTAGTGGATCCGATCTCTTGCACCATCCCTTAGTGTGAACGGGAATGCCTTCAATTTATATAAATCTTCATCCACTCCATGGGGGGACCGTACCACCACACAAGAAGTGAGATTCGGTGAGGTGTTTGTTGGCATTATCCCCTTGCCTACCAAGGAAGATGGGTAGCATGTTGATGAACCCGGTCTTTAGCTCAAAGTGCCTGTTCGGTCCAACCACGGTATACTCGATACACATTGGTTGTTGATCGAGGCTGGGGACTATGATGTCTATTAACAAAGCTTTCCCCAAAGGAATCTCTCTTTGGTAGAGAGGAGGAGCTCGCCCTTGGAGAGAAGGATGCCCATCTTTGGGCTCAATTTGATGCTTCATAGAGGAAGATGTATCCACAAAATGGTCACCAGGAGGGGTGTTATTCACACTTTCCAAAGAAAGCATCCTAGCCCGTCTCAAATTCAACTCTAACTCGGGGTCGTAGTGTAGGGGTTCTTGTGAAGAGGATCGTGTACGAACCATACACCAAGAACTTGAACAATACATCTCCAAGCCAAGTGAAAATGGAAAATCAACAAAAAAAATTAAAATAAAAGCAAACTAACAATATTTACAATTAGCATATAATCACACATAATATTCCCAAACATTTAAAAATAAACGCCTCTTCCCAAGCAGTGGCGCCAAAATTTGGGAGGTCGTCGCCGTACCTCTCAAAGTTAATACTTCTAAGCTCTAATGCTTCCTATCTACAATAAAGTAGATAATGGCAAGTCAGGGTTGTCCATGAGAAGAGGGATCTTTTCAAGTGTTTAAACATATATAGGAGAAGACATACTAGGCATATACATACATAGATATATATATATATATATAAGCATGTAAACAAGGGGGGTTTTTGGTTGGTTTGATCCTAAGTTATCAAATTGAAATACAACAACTAGCAAAGCAAGAGAACTATGCTAATCATGCAATACAACTAAAGATACGATGTAAATGATAATTAATGGAGCCTTGGGGACAATCAATTTCCAGTTCCAAACTTCATATAGCTCATTGATTCATTTACTCATTTACTCATTCAATTACATTTATTGTCTATGGGGAATGTTATCACTTCTCATTCAAAGATCAACATTCATTCCTCCTTAAGAGTAGTTTGTAAAGACAAACAACAACCATTAGCAAACCCCATTGATGATCACCCTAGACAAACAACATCATAGGGGTGTTTCATCAATGGCATTTCACCCAAAGGACCATAGGTTTGATAATAACAAGCCTTCTACCAAAGACATAGTCATTTAACCAAACAAAGCACTCATTAGATTAAACTTAGAACAAACAACATTCAAGGTCCAACCTTTCTTTGCATCTATATGACAAATATGAGAACAAACCACATTAACATACACATCTAGCAAGAATTACCCCCACATTATACACAAGAAGTTCTAAATCCATGCTCTTGGATTTCCATATCAAACGAGTTAAGATTTGCAACTTTCCTAACACCCTAACATTTCAATCTTACAAACATTTCATATACTCAAACAACCCATGGTATAAATGAGGTAAAACACAACATTAATGGCATAATAAATGCTCTCCAATAAATGTTCATAAATGAGCAAACATAGAATCTTACTACATAAGCTTGGAAGCTTCAATCAATTGCTCCCAAGAACTAGATTTAGCTACAAGAGTTCATACTAATTAATGCTAAAAAACCAAACATAATACAAGAGAATTCAAAGATGAAAATGGAAGAAAATAGGGTTCTAAACAATAATAAATATGCAGATGAAGAAGATGTGAATGAGAGGAAAGAGAGTGATATTTATAGTACAAAAAGGATAAGGTGAAATTCTGGCCACCCGTTGGTCACGACTCGCGACGGGCTCGTCGCGACTCGCAAGCGGCTCGCGACGAGACCATCATGACTCACGATGGGTGCCAGAATTTTGTCTTTTTCCTTTTCTTCTTCTTGTGGTACTCACTCATCTTCATAGCAATTCCTCTCATTTTTCAAGTCTTCAATGTCTCCAAAAATGGTCTTCAGTGGCCTCCGGTCTTCATGTCTTTGAAGCAAGTCTTCGAAAATGTGATCTTTAATGGCCTCCGGTCTTCATGCCTCCGTGTTCTTCCCTTGTCCCACAAAATCCACTTAGAAGAGGTAAAAGAGCGTAAAGTTTCTCTTACCCCTCCTAAGAGAATTTCACGGTAAAACACAAGCTCTTGATGATAAAAGAGCACAAAATTTATTAAATTATGTATATAAAATGGACATATCAAGTACGATCTAATGTTGGGGTCGGATGTGGTGTACCATGATAATCTTTATGTCCCCTTGATTGAGACGTTGAGTGGTTCCTGTTGGAGAAGAAGATGGTGTTCGTGATGGATCATTTTAGGAGGTGGAAGAATGAGTTATTGTTCTTCAAGAAAGTTATGAAGCTTTTTCATGTTGAAGTTCTTCAAACTGATCCTTCATTGCCTTGATCAAGAGTTTGGGTTGTTGCCTACAAATTCACAGTGAAATGAGGTATTTTGGATGGAAAATGGTGATTGATTTTGCTGCTTGCTATTTAGGATCATTCTGGTGATTTTTTTTTGTAGGAAAAGTAATAAAGTACCACCCAATTCACATAATAAAGGATTTGATCCTATTACATCCTGTCACTTTTCTCAGTATGCATAAACACCTTGGTTCTGATGTAGGTTTTATTACATATTACTTGTAGTTGAGTTATAATGTGTACAATTACTGTCTTGGCAGCTGAAGACAACAGTGGCATGATTGTGTTCAAATTGGAGAGGGAACTCCCTGCATTTTCTGTAAGTGATGAAAATCTGCTCTATGTTACAGACTGCTTCTTGCGCGTGTTTGAGTACTCGACTTAGAAGGATAGTTAGTTGATTCCAATTTGAAGGCCTGGCACTAACGGCTTAAATCAACAAGGCCCTCGTACTCTTTCTCCAGTCCTACTGAAAATGCAGTTCTATTCTGCTCAGACATGGATGGAGGTTCTTATGAACTCTCTGTTGTTCCCAAAGATAGCTATGGTAGAGGTGATACTACTCAAAATGCTAAAAAAGGAACTGGAGGTTCAGTAATTTTTGTGGCACGAAACTGGTTCGCTGAGAAGAGCAACAACCAAGTCATTGTGAAAAATATAAATATTGATCCAGTCAAGAAAACTGCTCTTCCCATTCCCTCAAATGCAATCTTTTATGCAGGCACTGGAAACTTGTTGTGTAAGGCAGAGGACAGAGTAGTAATATTTGACCTCCAATAGTGTATTGTTCTTGGGGAGCTTCATACTTCTTTCATTAGGTATGTTGTGTGGTCTCACTACATGGAGAGTGTTGCTTTGCTCAGCAAGCATTCCATTGTAATTGTTGGTAAGAAACTTGTTCATCATTTCACGCTTCACGAGACCATTTGAATAGTCTGATTTTTAAGATATTATGTGTCAATCTACGATCTAGATGCACGTGGTTCATTGTAACATGTACTGATTTTTATTCCGCGGGAAGATCTCATGGTTCTTCTGTTTTAACCATTTTTCTTGCAAAGTTTTGAAATGAACATATTCACGTGCTATAATTTATTCAAAAGCCATTGTCTTGTCTTTGTACTTAATCAGTTTTCCATGCTTAGATTCAGTGCTGGGGTGGCTCATTTTTTTACTGGCAGTGCAGAAGACCGTGAAGGGAATAGACGTGGCCTTAGCATGGTCAGAGGATGCAGCAGGATGGGAACCTTGAGGGATTATAGGGAAGCAGATTATGTACCATTTCATCTCTTTTGGGTCGAAGATGTTCCCTTCAACAATGGCTCTTTCAAAATTCATGTTGTTGTTGTTGCCGCTGCTTCTGTAGACATAGCTCTTCAAGCTCTTCTGCTTGAAAAAATGTGAATTTTGCTCCTATGAACATGTAAAAAACATGTGGCAAATATTCAAAAAATGAATTAAATGCTGCTAAAAAATTGTATATAATATGCACCTGTTACCTTACAAATTGTGTCATTTGTAAACATGCACTTGTTTTAAGAGCTAAATATGAATTATGAAACTTTTCCAGAAGATTGTGTATAAGTTATGTTATGAATCATTTCTGTTTTGTTAAAACATGCATATGTTACTCTAAAACTAGTATATGTTATAGTTTACATAAACAGAAGAGACTAAAATTTGACAATTTAAAATTGCCATATTTACTCTGCATTAATTACTTTACAACATGCATTGTTCAAATAAAAACATGCATATGATTTAAAATTATCAATTCCTATTATGAATACAAAAACTTTGTCATGTGGCAGTGCATAATTTACCTTATGAATCGTTTATGTTTTGTTACAACATGCATATGTTAACCTACAATTAGTACTCTCTTATAGTATACACAAAAGAGGTCACATAATTTTATAATTTTTAAAATTTTCATACGTACTTCATTTAATACCTTATAATATATATTGATTACATTAAAACATGTGTTTGTTTTCAAAAACAGGAGCAGATTTCCCTGATTAAATCAAAGAGAGGTCACAGAAAGTATTGCCGGCGTGAAAACAATACATGTAAAGTATTACATACTTTGTATACAAAACATGCAAATTTTGTCAATTTCAAACACGAGATGGGCTTTCAACATCTAAACAAAATGGAAGATAAAGTGCTCGCGACGATTTTCCATTAGGGAACTTACAATTACAATAGTATTCCTATCGAGATTAACTAACAGTCTCTAATACAACGAATCATCAACTATTAATCTTCAAAATGGGATCATCTTTGAATCTTCAAGTTCAATGTCATCTTCGTCTAAATACTCCTCGTGTCGAAACGTCTTGTGGAGTCCAATGTTTAACATTGTTCGATTCCATAAAAGTTATAACCATTTAAAATTTAGATCCAACTCCTGCAAAAAGTCGTACACATTAGATATTAATATCTGCAACATATAAGCAAACAAATACAATTTATAATTCAAAACGAAAAATGATTTACAATGAAAGTAAAAGTCAAACACAATAAAACTAAAAGTAAATACTGGATTCTAACAGATGAAGTCCTTAATTCAAAATGAACAACCAACAACTTTTTTTAAAAAATAGTCATACACAACACAACTAACAAGTACACATGAGATACTAACAGATGCAACTAGTTATTCAAAACGTACAATTAACAACAAATGAAAACAAAATGTCATAGAGAGTACAACTAACAAGTATACATTGAATACTTACAAGTGCAACATATAAGTAAACAGATGCAACTTGTAATTCAAAACGTACAACTAACAATAAATGAAAACAAAAGGTCATAGAAAATACAACTAACAAGTACACATTGAATACTAACAGTTGCAACATATAAGTAAACAGATGCAGCTCAGAATTCAAAACCAACAATCAGCAAAAAAGAGAAGAAAAAAAGTTCATTCACAGTACAACTAGCATGTACATGTTGGATAATAACAGTTGCACCATATAAGAAAATGAATACACCTCGTAATTTTATAAAATATAGAAGACCATCAATTTAAAAAGAAGTCAAAAGGCATCAATTTTCACAATAAAAAGACATATCCAATAACATAAGTCACCACAAATTCTACAATCTTACGTGCTCATCTTTAAAGTAATTGCAACTAAAATGTCGATGTTGTCATCAATAGGCTGAATCAAAATGTTTAAGTCTATTAAAAGAGGAAGAATTAAATCGGTAACGAATGTTTGAGGAGTGAATTGGATTCCTACCAGTTGCAAACAAGACACAGACCAAGTCAATTTTTACTAATGCAATCCCTTGCCAAACTCGGCTTCCAAGAAGAACTCTTGCTTTTGTTTAAAGTCAAATTTTGTAAACTTTGACCATGAATATAAATTAATTTATATATAATAAAAATATCATGTGAGATATTGTTAAATTCATTAATTTTTTAAGTGATGTTATTATATATAACTAGAGATATTTACGGTCAAACATACTCATTAAATGCCGTGAAAAAATAACTAAGAAATTTAGAGTGGAACAGAGGGGTATATAATATAGGACCGATTAAGGGTTGATTGTTGATTAGTTAAAGTCCAACAATAATTGTTAGTGTTTAAATATATGTAGAAGGCCAATTATGGGTTGCAGTTGATTACTTTAAATCAAACCATGGTTATTAGTAATTTATAAAAAAAAGGGCCGATTAAGGGTTGACCGTTGATTTATCAAAGTCATACCCTAGTTGTTAGTGTTTATGTATATATAGAAGGAGAATTAAGAGTTGACCGCTGATCCGCACTCCACAGGGTCGCTAATAAACCCACGGGAGATCTACTTAACCGCGGAGCGCTGTGAGACCAAAGATAGAAATTTATATTGTTCTCCCGTACTCATTACAAACTACCAAACAGTAATTAGTGGCAAGTATGGGGTCGTCCACAGAGATGCTAGAATTCAAAAGCTAACTATGCAAAACTCGGAATTGGGCGCCACTACGATTGCATGTCAGGAATAGCTAGTGTAGAAAAATATGGTTTCGGGAATAGCTAGTCTATAAACTATTGAAGATGCAAGAACAAGATAATAAACTATATTAAGCTAACATTTGGGGACATTTGTGTAACATGACCGGTTGAAGACTTTGATCCTAGATTCTATCAAGTACTAGACATATAACCTTATCATATGTCTATGTCACATAGTGTGGTTGATAGTTAACACTTCCCAATGGTTGTCACACAAAGGTGCTCACGTCTATCGAATCAACGTGGGAGGTTGTCGACGTACCTCTCAAAGTTATCATTTATAAGCACTTTATGCTTACTATATACAATTAAGTAAATAATGATAACCACGAAGAAGAGGAATTTTTTAAGCGTTTAAACATATAAGGTTCATATTAGGCTAGAAGTATATATATATATATATATATATATATAAGCAAGTAAATAGGGGGACTATGCTAATCATCAAACAAACTAAGAAAAGGGGGTAAAAACTACAAAAGATAAAGCCTTGGGGGCAATTGATATCTACTTCCAAACCTCATGTAGATCATTGAACCATTCACTCATTCAATCACATTTGTTACCTATGGGGAATGTTATCACTTCCCATTCGAATATCAACATTCATTCCTTCTTAATAGTAATTTTCAAAAACAAACAACGGCCATTTGCAAACCTCGTTGACAATCACTCTAAGCAAACCACTCCATAGAGGTATTTCATCAACGGCATTTCACATGAAAGACTATAAATTTGATAACAACAAGCCTTCTACCAAAGACATAGTCATTTAACCAAACATAACATTCATTAGGCTAAACCTAGAACAAACCACATTCAAGATTCAACCTTTCATTGCATTTATAGGATAAATATGAGAACAATCCACATTAACATACTTATCTAGAAAGAATCACAACACATCATGCACGAGAAGTTCTAAGTCCATGTTCTTGAATTTTCATGCCAGGAAGCTAAGGAATTTGTCACTTTCCTAACACCCTAACACTTTAACCATACAAACACTTCCTATTCTCAAACACCCCATGGAATAAATGAAGTAAAACACAGCATTAAGAACATATGAATGCTAAATAACAAAAGTTTCAAGAACAAGTGAACCAATCTATTAATTGTTTGAACTACTTGTTGTGAAGATAAATCTTCTATCCTTCTTAGATAGTAGTTTGCTAGAGTGAATTCGACATCTCTTGTCAAACCTCACCAATGACCCTTAATCGAAACATGACTAAACGTATCACATTGATAGCATTGAGCATGAAGAATCAACAAGCTTGGCAACACTTATAAACACTACACCGTGTTTAGGCATTTAACCAATTCATGCATTTACACAAGATTAGTCATGAACGATCGATATTCATAGGCTTATTTCATTTGCTACCTAAAACAAACATGATAATGATTTCAACATCATCACATACATCTAGCAATTATCAACACATCAACATCATTTAGAAGCTCTAACTCATGCTCTTGGATTCCACATTAAACGAGGGGAAAATTAGCTACTTTCTCCCAACCCTAACAAGCAATCATACAAGCAATTCATATACTCAAAATTCCAACAACATTAATGTCATTAACAATCCACATTCAAAGCTTAATAAATGCACAATAGAGAAAGCAATAGATAGATAGAAATTATTCTCAAGATATTAGCAAGGAAGTCTAAATCAATTTCTCCAAGTACAAAACTAAGCTAGATAATCAAAACCCATAACATAGAACAAAGATCTACAAAGAAAGAAGAAGAAATAGAAGAAAATGGTGAAAAACTAAGGTTTTGGAGCCCCCAAGTCAGGCTTAGGCAAATGGGGAAGAATAGGGGGCTATTTATAGTCTAATTTGGTCAAGAAAAACCAAAAACATGAGGTAGGCTCCCACCTGGGCAGAAATGGCGTCGCCCGGGCGGCAAAGGTTTCGGCCCAAAAAATTCAGATGGGCTACTTTTCGCGGCTTCTTGTTTTGCTTCCCACGGGTGAACTGTTGATCCTTTTTGGGAGTTCTTGTAGTCAATTTTATAGTGCTCAGGAAGAAGAATCCAATGACGGTGCCCTTGTAGGCTGATTCTTCTCGGATAATTTTAAGAACTTTGTCTAAACTTCCAGGTGACAATTCATCCGCTTTTTTGCCTTCCTTCTTCGATCCTTCTATCTTCTACCACATTTTGGAAAGTGGCCTTCACTAAACCACTCCAAAGGGCTCATGAGACATCTACAAATGAAGCTCATAAAATGGAATCTAGATGCTCGTAAGGACCAAAAATTCATTAGACTAAACATAGGTTACAAAATGAAGGATTTAAATATAAAAATCGAAAATGGTCATCCAAACCCCTTATCATGTAAACCTACCTAAATCTAGCAGTCTTATAACATAAATATGACAAAAGAGATGTTAAATGCTTTGGAAAATACATGCATTTGACGTCTCATCACAATGCCACCTCCGTAATTAGGGAAAATGCATCGTGTGGCCCAACGAATATGCGCTCATCTTTCCCCCGTAAAGAATGATATCCCAGGCCTCCACTATGAATGTTCTTCCCTAGACCTATAGAGGCAAAGGGACCGGCGTCTCATAATGACTCTAGAGTTGAAATGACGATGGTCGCTATTCTAGAACCCTAGTTTCTACAAACTATCATGCATTATCTATCGAAGTTCCTAACCTAGTCAAAATTAGGCATACACGCAAGTAGATTCGGTGCTCACGGCCTATGTGCAAACACTCGCATAGCCGGGACTAGCGATCCTGCATATCCTAACCGAACACTCCCAAGGGAAACAATCCTAGCACCATACATGAAACATATATCTATTGTGGATCATAGAATATCTAACATGCATTTCACAAGAACGCAATGATTAAATCAAGCATGATATTCGTAAACATAAAAAGGATAAGGGGACCTAGAATCTCACAAAATCTCTACCAAGTCATAAATACAAATTAATATCCCCAAGAAAATAAACTACTCCCTAAGCATTGAACCCAATTTTACCATTGGATTCATGCCCTTGGGAAAACTAGGAAGATTAAAAGAAGAGAGAAGGGTTATTCCCTTTCTCTCTCTACCTACTCTTAGAAACTATGAGAATAGAAATTACAACTAAAACTAACTACTAAAGCCTAGTATACATAGGCTCTTTATATAGTAGGTAGGAAATAGGCCTTAAAGATGTCCAAAACTTAGAGAAACCCTAGGTTGTGCGGTGGCACAGGCTGTACAATAGCACACGGCCCGTGAAATAGTGCACAGGCTGCTGGCTAGAAAGGCATTCTTGTGCATCTGAGCGGTGCGGCCATGCAAATCCTTGCGGGCCACCAGCTGAAAGCTTATTTGGTCATTTAAGCAGTGCGGCCCGTGCGATTCCTTGCGGGCCGCGGGATGAAGCTAACTTCTTGGCCTTCTGATAGTACGCCTGTGCAAAACATCGTAGGGCACGAGCTAGTCTTTGCATCTTTGACCTTCAAGGCGCACGGGTCGTGCAAAAGGGCACATCCCGTGCTCATACTTAGCTGCATGATCTCCCTACTTAGCACGGGTCGTGAAAAAGCACAAGGCCCACGCATATACTTAGTAGCACCAACATTTTGGCTGGAATAAGCCGTGCAATTAGACACGGTCATTCCAGTCTTCAAAGTTGTCCGGGCTTCAACTCCTTTCTCTTTGGCGCATTTCCATCTACTACCACGATTAAGGGTGTGGCCTTCGATCTTCTACCATCCTTGCGAATAGCTTTCAAATATCTACTATCATTCTTGCGAATAGCCTTCTACTTCATAGTGCTTATGAGCGATCTACAATGAAGGTCACAAAATAGATACTAGATGCTCTTTTTTTTTTAATTAGATACTAGATGCTCGTGAGGACATAGCATCCATTAGGTCTAAATAAATGTACAAAACGAGGGATTTAGGCAAGAAAACCAACAAAGGCTATCTAAACCCCTTGTGATGTAAACCAAACTAATTCTAGCAATCAACCATACAAAAGATACTTTAATTAGTGTGCTAAATGCATTGGTTAACACATATTTCTAGGTGCAAATCAACCGCAGATTGGTTAAATTTAAACCCTAATTATTGGTGTTTATATATAATATTATACAACTGATTAAGGGTTGACTTTGATTTGTTAAAGTCAAACATACTTATTAGTGTTTATATATATAGATATAGATATAGCATACGGCTAATTAGGTTAACTGTTAATTTGTAAAAATCAAACCCTAGTTATTAGTGTTTATATGTGTGTGTGTGTGTGGCCGATTAAGGGTTGACCGTTGATTCGTTGAAGTTGAACTCTTTTTATTTATGTGTAAATATATATATATTATATGTAGAGTCGATTAATGGTTGACCGTTGATTTGTTAAAGTCAAACCTTAGTTATTTTTGTGTGTGTATAAAAAAAATATATATATATATATATATATATATATATATATATAATGATTAAGGACTGAACATTGATTTTTTTAATTCAAACCCTATAATTAGTGTTTATACATAGGACTGATTAAGCACTTTGGTAGGTTCACAAAATAGGGACAAAAGGTCTCAACAGATGGTAAAGCCCCGGGTTAACTCTAAAATCCCCGTTGATGCTCATTTTCAGAATGTCCTGCACTCATTGGTGGATGATGACTTAATGCAAACAAATAATGATGTAAAGTTATAAGCAACAAAGATTACACCTGCAATTCTATTTTTTTTTATTTCAAACCCTATAATTAGTGTTTATACATAGGATTAATTAAAGGTTGATCGTTGATATGTTAAAGGCAAACCCTAATTACTAGCCCCTCATATTCTTTTCAACATATAGGTCGGGCTTGCTCCCATGGGCTCCTTGTGACACCAATCTCGTATGCCGAAAACTGGAACCCTAGGCCGATTGCCTTTTTGAATTTGAGTATAGTATGATAGAAAACAAAGATCAAGAGATCTAAAGGTGAAAATTGATAGACCCGTGCATGCGGCCTTTAAAGGTGAAAATTGAGCTGTTTTGTCTCAAAGTCAAATTAGTCCCATGTAGTGATGATGTACGTGGTCAATTTTGACCACATACTGTGCTGCTTTTTTCCTCACGAGAAACCTGAGCTGAACTTTTCCAAAACCTTGGTTAATTTTCACTTGAAAAAGTATCTATATTTCACCAACCAAAGATGAGTTCCAGATTGTATTCATGTGATGTTATATTCCAATCAATTATAAATCTTCAAACAAGTGAAAACTTCTTGTTCCTTTTGTTACACCTCAAGATCACAAGAAATGGACATGAGTTCAAATAACAACCCTCCAAATTTCATGGAAACACATTTTGTAGACATCCATGAAGTCTTGCATGAAGAGGGGGAAGAAGAAGAAGCAGATGTTACTGATCAAAAAGAAAGCAACCGGCTTCATCCGAAGGTCAAATTCCCCGAAGGAAGGCGGCCTAATCACCGGAGTTTCAGCCGGCAGGTTTCGCTGGAGACGGGATTCTCCGTGCTCAATGGATCAGCATCCAAAACCAGAGGTGAGCACAAGCTGCTCCCCAGAAGTGGGAAGAGTTTTGGAGATTATGGTCGCGCGGCGGAAACTCGAAAAGCGGATTTTAGTATCTTCAAAACTAAATCAGCTCTCAGTAGGCAGAATTCAGCATTGCCTCCTAGAGAGAGTGCGATGGATCATGCTCAGAGAAATGGCGATCATGATTCTGGAGGAATTGATGAGAGTGTTCCTGCTGGTAGATACTTTGCTGCTCTTACAGGACCTGAACTAGACCAAGTCAAGGTATACATTAATATTACTATATACAAATGTTTAAGAAATGTCGTGTTTGTAGTAATATTTACTTGACAGACTACACGTAAAGAGTTTCGATTTCTATAAAAATATTGGAAATGTAACAATTAGCATCTAACAATTTGAAATACGTCATAATTCGAAGCAGTGGCACCAAATAGGATCAATGTCATATTATATTGCATAAACGGATTTATGTTTATAGTAGTACTATTTTGATTATAAAATAACGATTGTCGGGTTTAATAAGATGTGTCGGATTAGAAACTGAGAACGCTGTGATCATTTGACGACAGTCAGTACTGATTGATTTTTGATTGGGCATGCAGGACTCGGAAGACATACTACTGCCCAAAGATGAGATATGGCCATTTCTGCTTCGGTTCCCAATCGGTTGCTTTGGTATCTGTTTAGGCCTAAGCAGCCAAGCCATTCTATGGCGTGCTCTTTCAGTCAGTCCATCAACCAAATTCCTCCGCGTAACGCCATTCATCAACCTCGCTCTCTGGCTCTTAGCATTAGCCATCCTCGTCGCGGTTTCCACGACTTACGCGCTAAAATCCGCGCTCTACTTCGAAGCTGTCAAGAGAGAGTACTTCCACCCCGTGAGAGTCAACTTCTTCTTTGCACCATGGGTTGTATGCATGTTCCTAGCCATTGGCGTGCCTCCGGTCATATGCCCCGGGGCTCTCCACCCAGCTATCTGGTGCGCGTTCATTGGCCCGATTCTCTTTCTTGACCTCAAAATCTATGGACAGTGGCTCTCGGGAGGCAAGCGCCGGCTGTGCAAAGTAGCGAATCCTTCCTCGCATTTATCCGTGGTTGGGAACTTTGTTGGCGCGATATTGGCAGCTAAAGTGAAGTGGTTTGAAGCAGGCAAGTTCTTGTGGGCGGTTGGTTTCGCTCATTACTTAGTGGTGTTTGTGACATTGTATCAGAGGTTGCCTACTAGTGAAGCACTGCCTAAAGAGCTTCACCCTGTGTATTCCATGTTCATTGCAACTCCTGCTGCAGCAAGCATTGCTTGGGGAGCTGTTTATGGTGAATTCGACGGCCTCGCTCGGACGTGCTACTTCATTGCCTTGTTTCTCTATCTCTCTCTGGTTGTTCGCATCAACTTCTTCAGGGGATTCAGGTCAGATTCCTGTTTGAACTTCACTAGTTTCAGTAATACGGATCATATCTCGTTGTTGACACGATCATTGGCGCCTTTTTAGGTTTTCGGTAGCATGGTGGTCCTATACATTTCCAATGACAACAGTGTCAATAGCATCAATCAAGTATGCAGAGGAAGCCCCATCCCCTTTCAGCAAGGGCCTTGCAGTGACTCTTTCCCTCATGTCGTCGACGATTGTGTTTGTGCTGTTTTTCTCTACACTGCTTCATGCTTTCCTCTGGCAGACGTTGTTCCCAAATGACCTGGCCATTGCCATAACAACAAAGAAAAGACTTGCCAAGGACAATAGACCAGCGAAGAAGCGCTACGACATCAAGAAATGGACAAAGCAGTCTCCTCTTTCGTTTGTTTCTAACAAGAGAAAGCAGAATTCAGCTGATAAAGATTCTGATGGAGAGAATTAGGCGTGATTTCAATCGCCATGTATGTAGTTAGAGTAAATAGTAAACTATATATAGCTTATACTTTCATATGCTTTTAAAGAGAATGTAGTCAATTAATGAATGCGAAAAACTATATTGACAAGATTACCAACACTTTCAGAAGGTATAAAATCATATCACAATCTCCAATTGGTATCTAGATTCATATTGACCTCTACAAGCACTGGCTCAGAAGACATATCTTGAGCGGTTTCTATAGCATAAGAGCAGATGTATAACCTAAACAATATAAAATGAGTTTGCTGTACAGCGTCTTAGATGCCGAAGTTTATACTGTCAGTCAGGATTAAGCTTTTTCCGGAGCAAAAAATTGGTTTGTACAATTGTACACAATGTACTCCCACTGCAGCCCATATCTTGTATAACCGTCCTTCAGCATTTGGTGAATCAGTCAGTCCTGTATGGATTTGCAACTCTGTAGGAGGAAGCATGGTTGAATTCCAGCAAGATGAAAGCATAGTAAGATCAACCATCTATTTCTCAGCGGACTCCCAAACTCCTAAAGAAACCCCATGTCAGAAGACGTAATTCAATTGACATCATGGAAAAACGAACTCCAGGCTCAAAGCAGCTTACTTGCTGCTGATGGCAGAGACTCTACTGTCAGTTTTTCTCCCATTAGCACCGTATGAAACCTGCCTTCCTCCGTTCAGGGGTGGTTTTTCTTTTACTTCGTGTTTTACCTGGACCGAGAATTCGTAGCGTGGCTTTAAAGCATGTTACAGAAAATAAAAGATAATAATAATGATGCCACTAAAGTGATAGTTGGAAAGAAATAAAAAGGCAACAAATAATGCACCCGTCTTCAGTAGTAGTCTTTCAATACCTGATGATCTTGTGGAAAAGGATCCCATCTATTTTCTTTTGATCCCTTGTAGAGAGAAAAAGATACCTCAACATTAAGACAAAAGTAAATTGATAAACTTAAAAGTGGTAAAAATAAACTTTGGGTCAGCAGAATCACCTTTGTGGGTAAGCTATCAGGTCGCTCTGACTTCTGCTTGGGATCAGATGCAAGAGAAAGCTAGTTTTCATAAGAAAGGAAGAATGTGTCATTGAATTTTGTAAGCAGTCACAGAAATGATAAAGCAATCACTGACGCAGGTGCCAATTGGACATCTGAGGATATTTTAGGAGCATTTTTCTGATCAAGCCTTACCTTGCTAAAAAGGTCTATTGGTGGTAGATTGTGCTGTGCCCTCTTCTCCGTATGGAAATTAAATTCCTGTTATTAGAACGTTATTGAACAGATAAGTACAGAAAAAAATGAACTCCCACACTTGTGAAACAAATAATGTTTCATTAAATCATTTGCTCAATAATACCTTTGGGACTGTGATCTCTCTCTTATTATTTCGAAAAACTCCAATATCTCCTTTACTTGAAAATATCTGTCACAGAAGCTGGTTAGTACCCTCATCCCTCAAGGAAACCGTTTTAAATGATAAAAAGAAATGCCCTATCACATCTAACCTTCCTATTCAGAGGGAGAGCTTTGAAGTTATGAGATGACTGTGTCTTCTCTTTTGCTGTGTCCACCACATTGCATCTGAGAGAAGATACGTCAAATTAATACTCTACCAATTGTGCTTAGAAGGGAGAAGTGTCAGAAATCCAGAACTGAAGGACAATGGAACAACTACTGCATCACCATGTGTCCAATTAGGAGATTAAAAACAGAAATGAAAAATCTGAGGTTAACACAAATGATGAAATGAAACTCTCAGAGATGTAACTTTTGAAAAGATAATGTAATAAATACCAAAATACTGGTACTAATAAGTATAAAGAAAAAGTGAATCTTGATTGCAGAAACTTTCTTTCATGAAATAAAGATGAGTGCCGTGCATGAACCGAAAATTCAGAACCGCAGAAATATGAAGAGGGATACCAAAACCAAAACAAATTAACACTTGAAGCATAAATGAAAATGTCAAACAGTGGGAACTGGAGAAACTTTTAAAAAGCAATGTTATTTTTCAAAAACACTACCTCTTTATTTCATCTCTGCCTGCAGCTGTTGAAGTTCTGTCGCATTTATGCAACTCCTCCTGGGATGAGAGTACAATCTTTGTTAGGAAGCAATCATTATCGTTTTAAAATAGATGAAAGTTGAGATTTTAAAATAAATGAATAAAGGCAGAACGTGGAAATGGAGAATCAATGACTGCTGAGCTTATCATTCAGGTCAAAACACAAAAAGGCACCAAGATTAAAGAGCTCTAATAATTGTCAGGAATAACTATACCTAAAAACTAACCTTGTTGGAATCACTGCAAGATACAGTAGACATGGAAACAGTTGCGGTGTGCTGCACAGCCCTCTCGGAAGTCTTCAAATGAAATTCCTGCACATCAAAGTAAGAGGAAAGAAGCCCAAAAAAGTACTCACATTAATGCTGTAAAGGAGTTGCTTTAGCTGTCCAAACAAGAACTATTCTGCTAAAGAAACCTCATTCACCATGATGCCCAGAGTAAATCTCAACATTAACTGCAGAAACTTTTACAAACTTACATGAAATTGTGGTACTCGAGGTTCTCTTCTCTTTGGAACCAGAGACGGAATTTCAAGAATCTGCAAATCAGCATATGTTTTAAAAATCAAAACTAGATTGAAAAGTCAAAAGGAATTCTCAAGAAGCATTTAGAATTGATTTGAACCTTTCTGTTCAACGGAAGCGCTTTGAACCTACGAATGGTTGATGTTGTATCTTGCACCTCTTTACCAATAGTTTTCCTGAATTCAAACAACTCAGCATCTATGACCATGTTTTAAGACACAGATTCCTTTATTTTTCTTCAAATTACTAAATACCTTGTTCTTTGAGCCCTAACTGTTGTTTCCAGATCAGGTTCCCGGGGAATTGTAATTCTCATCTTGGCAGGCATGGCATTTACGTCAAATGTGCCATCCTGTATATCATCATAAAACAAGTGAAAACTCAGCAAATGCATCTTTTACAACAAAATTATTTTTTAAAAAAAACTAATTCTAGAAATCATTTGTCTTCTGTCCTTCTGTATAGAGTGAAAAGTTGCATACCCTCTTAGGCATCTTGTGAACGAAGTTCATTTGCTGCTTTGTATCACCAATCTGTTAAGCAGTATGGATAGACAAGTTAATTACTTTCTTCAAGAAAACAACGAGAGATAATTAAATCAACTAGCAACCCTACTAATCATTAAATTTACAAATACATGAAGATTTGTGGAGGAATAGAATTAAATCTGCAGGAACGTAAACAAATTGTTAATGTGTCAATACGAAACATGACGATCAATAGAAGAAGATGGAGTCCAGTTTCAATCAATATATACATGTTTCTCAGCTCCCCTATAGTTAAATTTAACTGAACGAAAACACTGATATCCTAAGACCTTCCAGTCATGACTAAACAGGTGTCACAAATTGTTGTAGGGTAAAGAACATGCAAGAACCGAATGCTTAAACCAATCACTAGATCTAGCACATAAGGAATATGAAACCTAGTTCAGGAGATTTCCCTTTCGTAATAGTTAACAGAAAGGAAAGGAAACACTAATATTTGAAAACCTTCCATGTAGTGCCTGTCTGCCACATGTGTTACTACACTGTTTCGTGGGGCACAGCTTGCAAGATCAGAACATTAAATTCTAAACTACTATAAACTAGTAGTACATAAAGAGACATAAATACCTTGTTCAGATGGCCTCCTTCAAGCTTTTGTCTCTTTGCAGCCTGAATTTCAACCTCAAACGCACTATTTGAGCTTTTGTCAATTTTAACCACCAAGAGATTCTGAAACCTAGCATTCAGAAAACAAAATCACTCAGAAAACTAAGGGGTTGTACACATTATCCTAACTAGTTAAGGGTATACTCACACAAAGAAAAATCAGTGGTGGATAACTTTAACTAATTCACTTAGATCAAATACCAAATAATTACAGTTTAGATGATGATGCAGGGGTCCCAAAAACAACAGACATGTCCTATCTGATCTGATGGTCATAACCTAGCATTCAGAAAACAAAATCACTTAGAAAACTAAGGGGTTGTACACATTATCCTAACTAGTTAAGGGTATACTCACACAAAGAAAAATCAGTAGTGGATAACTATAACTAATTCACTTAGATCAAATACCAAATAATTACAGTTTAGATGATGATGCAGGGGTCCCAAAAACAACAGACGACATCCTATCTGATCTGATGGTCATATACTTCACTTTTCGAATAAGACTCAGTTGCAATGAATGAGAAGAAAAGAGGAGAATCTTCTCAAAAACACAAACCTTGTAGAAAATGTTTGACGAGGCTGATTCTGCTTGGCCAATTGACTTGCTGTCGGCTTCATAAGTGTTGAGGTCCTCGGTACACATGGTTTCGCACTGGTCTTAGTTTTAACTTTTGGAGCATCTGCATCATGTGATTATAGAATGTCAATCCTACAAATGGAGTTCCCTCTTAGCCAATTAATAAAACTACACAAGATAACCTTCGTCGCTCATAAAAATATATCTACAAAGAAAAAGTTGTAGGAAAACCAAACAAATTGTACGCTGCTTTTATAAAAAAATGTATGCAAAAAGTGGACCAGATAAGAAGTTCGAAGCACCTGAGGGCACTTGCTGGCCCTGGCTCTGAAGCTTCTGATAGCTATTCTGCAAATACTCATAAGCCCCTTTACTGCTCAAACCATTCCCCCCATCATCTGAACAACACACACAATCATATTACATCTCATCTTCAATTCAGCTAAGAAATCACGATTTGAGTAAATCAAGCGCAGACAAACATCAAAACACATTTTAAAATACCTCTACAGACAGCAGCATAAGTCTCCTGCTCAATCTCGACCCCATCGGCATTCTCCTTGGGCTTAGGCGAAGTATTCACATTTTCCAGAAAGGCGTCCTTCTGCCCAAAAATCAACCTAGCAACAAAGGCTATAAACAGAAGGAAACAACAACAATCATAAAACTGCCAATTTTTCCAAATTGCAGAAATTTAAATAAAACAAATCATAATCACATTGATAAAAAAACACGCGCACACGCACTCAGTGACTCAGGTATGAAATGATTGTGACAGTACAACTGTAGAAGATTGCACAAAGTGAATAGAATTGAAAAGCGCAACAAAAGACTCCAACGGACCCACGCATATACGCTCCTATAATTTTCAGAAAATAAAATTAAAAAACCAATCTTTCGTCAACCGAAATGGCAATGCTTACGGGAAGGCGGGTAGGTAACGGCGGTTTCGAACCAGAGCTCGGCGCGACGCGCCTCGGCCGGCGATTCCTCCCGCGTGAAGTCGAAGAACCGAACGGCGTCGTACTCGTAGTCCAGGTCGATTTCCACCGCCGTGAACGTGTACTCCACTTCGTAACTGTCCTCCATTTCCTCATCCATTAAGTGCGCTGATCGGAGCCGGAAAAGTTGATGGAGCCGGAAGAGTGTTACAGTGCGGTGAAGTGTGGGAGTGTGTGAGAAATGGGGGTGGACGTGGATATGTGTGCTGACATTGTAAGGGGGGGCAAGAGGAGAAAGAATAAGAAGGATCCGAAAGTTTTTGAATACACGGGTTTTCGGGATATCGAGTTGGGGGATAACGTGTTAACGTTACCATTTCGTTTTGTGCTTTGACGATTCTACCCCTCTCAGGTTTTTGTTTGACTATTTTTTTTTGATTAAATTATTTTTTTGGTCCCTACAAAGTATCTTTTACTATCTTTTGGTCCCCAGTTGCAAAATCACCGTTAGATGGTACCCTACAAATTCAAAACATTGTTTTTGGTCCCCAAACCCAATTTCCGGCCAGATTTCTGGTTTTCCGGCGCACGTGCCGGTCACGTGCCATTTTTTCCGGTAAGCTCGGGGCTAATTTGGTAATTTCACAAATTAAAAACAATACTCATTTTTTTTCTGGGCAAACACTGTACATCGGGAAGGCGAAATCGGAAGGCGAAGCCATAGTTTGAGAGGAGGTATTTGTTGAGGAGGATGACTCCGATGTTGCTGCAATACCAAAGGTTAATGGGTGAGTTTATGAACACCGCCCCTGATGAGGATGAGGATGAGGATGAGGAAGAAGAGAAGGGACCCGATGACATTTTATCATATGCAATATGCAAATCCCTCTTCCTGTTCTAGTTCTTCTTCTTAGTGGCTGAGGTAATTCCACGGTCCATCGTTTCCGATGCCGATGTGCCGCTGCTGGCCTTCGTTTCCACCGCCACTAGGTTCCTCCACCGGCGTTTGAATCGATTCTAGGGTGGCGATTTGATTTGAATCGAGTCTAGGGTTTCCGATGGTGGTCTCGGATTTCGACCACGCAAACCTCTTCTCCGGCGGCAAGGCCAACGAGCACTGATTCACCATCCATCTATTTACCGTCGCAATGAAGTGTTTGCCCAGAACCGTCGTTTCCGACGTCGATGTGCCGCTGTTGGTCTTCGTTTCCACCGCCACTGGGCTCCTCCGCCGGCGTTTGAATCGATTCTAGGGCGGCGATTCAATTTGAATCGAGTCTAGGGTTTGCCCAGAATCATCGTTTCCGACGCCGATGTGCCGGGTCTGTCGATGGAGCTGAGGATTTGGAGGTCTGGTAAGCGGCGGCGGAGCTGAGGAATTTTTTTAATTTACTGTACGCCAATGTACAGTGTTTGCCTAGAAAAAAATGAGTAAATTGTTTTTAATTTGTGAAATTACCAAATTAGCCCTGGGCTTACCGAAAAAATGGCACGTGATCGGCACGTGCGCCGGAAAACCAGAAATCTGGCCGAAAACTGGGTTTGGGGACCAAAAACAATGTTTTGAATTTGTAGGGCACCATCTAACGGTGGTTTTGCAACTGGGGACCAAAAGATAGTAAAAGAGCTCGGCGCGACGCGCCTCGGCCTGCGATTCCTCCCGCGTGAAGTCGAAGAACCGAACGGCGTCGTACTCGTAGTCCAGGTCGATTTCCACCACCGTGAACGTGTACTCCACTTCGTAACTGTCCTCCATTTCCTCATCCATTAAGTGCGCTGATCGGAGCCGGAAAAGTTGATGGAGCCGGAAGAGTGTTACAGTGCGGTGAAGTGTGGGAGTGTGTGAGAAATGGGGGTGGACGTGGATATGTGTGCTGACATTGTAAGGGGGGCAAGAGGAGAAAGAATAAGAAGGATCCGAAAGTTTTTGAATACACGGGTTTTCGGGATATCGAGTTGGGGGATAACGTATTAACGTTACCATTTCGTTTTGTGCTTTGACGATTCTACCCCTCTCAGGTTTTTGTTTGACTATTTTTTTTTGTCTCCAACATATGATTCGATACCATCTTTTGGTTCCCAAGATCAATAATGTGTTTATTCAGCAACTAACAAATTCTAAATGATTTGTTTGGTCTCCAGGGTGATTTTCAAGGTGGTTTTGAGGAGATTTTGGGACCAAAAGATAGTTTAAGATCATATGTTAGGGATCATAAAATAATTTAGTCTGCTGAAAATCACCTTGGAGACCAAACAAATCATTTTAAATTTGTTAGGTACTAAAAGGAAAAGGTATTAATCTCGGAAACCAAAAGATGGTATAAGATCATATGTTATGGATCAAAAATACAATTTAGTTTTTTTTTCTTTGGAGAGATGATTCCTTTTGCTTTCACTGTTCATCAAAAGTTACTACTACTCCATCAACTCAGAATCTACTCCCTCTGATTCACTAATATTATCTCACTTACTTTGGGCACTTAGATTTAGAAAAGGTAAGATTAGTGGTGAATAATACATTGAAAGTGTAAAAAGTAAAATGAGTGGATGAAAATAATCTGGAATTTGCCAAAAAGGAAATGAGACCATGTTAAAAAAACAATCTCAAAAAGGGAAGTGAGTAAATGTCAATAAACCGGAGGGAGTAATTCACATGTGCGCACGAAAATTAAGAGGTACAGTAAAAACCAACTACTAACAATAGAAAAGAATTATTAAGCACTTCTTTTTCATTCATATTATAATTAATTAAAAATATAAAACAAAGTATCAATAATTGGTTGTTTGGTATTGCACAAATAAAAAGATGCTCACTCCTTAAATAAGGAGCAATTCCTTATTAATGAGTGGTTCTTAAAACTCCACAGTGGTCCTCCTTAAATAAGGAGTGCTCCTTATTAAGAAAAGTTGGGTTAAGGAGCTATCATTGTGGATGCTCTAAGATGTAAATAGATGTGTGAGGGACTAGGGGGCAATAAAGATTTTGTGGCCGTGTAGGTGAGTGGTTAATAGAAAGTTGTCAAATATTGAACATAAAATATTTTAGGATATATTCATATATAAATCTATATACTTGAATAAGTGTCAATATGACCCTCACATAATTTAAATTACTAAAAAAATCTGAACTAGTTGATGCAAATATCAATATAACCCTAAGACATCATTTTCGACATTAGCCGCACATAAAATAACCAAAATACCCTTTTATCTAAAACCTAAAAGTGTTAAGACAATTTTACCCTCATGCCACCACCAGATTACCACCGCCTTACCTCCATCCGGCCACCACCCCCCACCCCCTTCAACCAGCCATGCCATCACCCTTCCAACCTCGCCCGACCACCATCCCACCTTTGCCCAACAACCACCTACACCCCTTCCACAGCCCACCTGCCACCACCCCTAGCTCTGCCCACCATCATCTTGAGAAACTAAATTAACTAAAGATTTGTATGATTAAACAATTTCTTTATTGAGAGTCACTTTTATATATTGTTATATACATAGAGAATAAATAGGAAAAAATTAATTGCATGCATACATAATTTTCAATATCAATATTTTATGCATGTACTTTACGACGATTCATAATGCGACATTAACATTTTTTTATAAACACTTTCTCGTATAAGATCAATTGCACTGGTAGAAATTATTAGTGGTATTTTACCAATTAAATATATTATTTCTTTCATTCTCTCTCATTGACTTCACCTTAAGTAATCACTTAAGCAACTATCCATTTTTTTCTCCACGGTGGTAAGAAACCGTTTTCTACGAGTTAGAGAAAATCTGTCCGAATCTAAGACATCCATACCACATTTGATTTTCTCTATCCTACTCATTAATTTTACCACAATATTTATTTTAATTTGTTCACCCAAAATAAGTTGTATGTGAAATTTATTACTCCCTGTGTCCCAACCGAATGTGCACACTTTTTGGTCAACTTTCTCAGGTCATGTTTGACCATCAATAACTTTAATTACATTTATTAATAGGGTATTAAAATTTTATATTTATATACTACATCATGCAGGAAATCTAACAATATCTTACATGTCAATATTGGTGCTTATATACTAATTCAAATTTATGGTCAAATGTGTCATGAGAAAGTTGACCTAAAAATGTGCAGATTTGGCTAGGACGGAGGGAGTGATACATTATAATTCTTATAATAGAATTTCAATTTTTTCAAAAAATATTAAATAATTTGCTTTTTTCAATTTTTGTGTTTTATTATATAAAAAATTAAATAAATTTCGTTTTTTTAATAAATTATTAAATATATTTTATCTTAAAATAAATAATAAGACAAATTGATTTTTAAAACAAATAAAAAAATATTACATTAACAAAGACCAACTATAATGACCAGACAAATCATAATAAATACTTAAATATTGATCTAGTCAGACCAATTATTACAAATTGAAAATAATAATATTTATCTAGTCCGACTAATTGTTACAAATTGAAATCAATGGAGCTCAACTCTGACGCAAGTTGGACCCTATCAGTTTCTTAACCGGTTTCCATACAAAAAATCATGAGATGGTTTATTATTAAGAAATCGTCCTAAAAACCATCACAATAGGTATTTTTAATTTTTAGAGCAGTTTCTTAAAGTTAAGAAATCATTGAACATGGTCTAATTAGTTTCAAAGTTAAATGAATTAATTCATAAAGTGTTGACTAATTGAACTATTAAAGTAATATAATAACTCACTTCAATCCAAGAATAAATTAAGCAAGCATAGTATTGAAACATCATCTTCATCGTCAAGTTTAAGGCAGCATTCTCGTTTACATGAATTTTTTTGGCTTATTGAGTCAATAAAACCAAGAAGCACAAAAGCATTGATTTGAATTTGAAAACTTGGGGAATTGGGGACGGAATCGTCATTTTGCAGCACTTGTTTTGTCTTTGACCGAACTGGCAACTGGCCATCGGGGATTGAGCTCTGTTTCGGGCGGCTCAAAGCTGTCCAAACCCGAACCAAATTTCGGCGCCTTACCAGCTTTACCCCAGTGTTGTCGCCGATTCACAACATTGCCATCCAACGGTAATGCTCTTGTCTTGTCTATCAGTGGGACCCCCGCAAATTCAAAAAACTCAAAAAGGATATGTAACTGAATTTTTCATTATTCAATTCGGTAGGCTTTTCATCGAAATTTTGGTAAAGATTTAACTTGACATAGTAATTAATAGGGGAATATTGTCCTTAAATGTAACCATTTGTTTGAAAATGTACTAAGGATTTTAATGCTCATTAATTTGACCTGCTGATGGTGGATATATATTTATTATTTGAACGATTTTTGTCAATTTATTATTTATGATTGATTGAAAAATAAACTGGTGTGAAAGTTGCAATTGGTCAACATGAGTGCATCAGCTGTATGCTGCCAATTTCGTTCTATTTCTTTAGATCGACATAAAAATAACTTCAGTACATAGTTTATCCTTTTGTTCATTTCATTTTGTATACATTTGCAGAAATGACTAAATGAGTGGGGATTTGATTGTCTTAATGGTATTTCAATATGACTGAAAATTTTACTCCCTCCGCCCCCACACAAAAAAAAGTTTCATAGAACTTTTTTTCACGGTACTCAAGAAATATATTTAATATGTTTATACGTATAATAACGGTAAATAAAAAAATTGGCAATTAGAAATTACTTACTACGACGAATTCAACAATATTACATACGATAATATTATTGTTTATATATCTATTCAAATATGTGGTCAAAGTTTGATAGTGTTAACTGTCAAATAGTAAATATGCAGCTTAGTTTGGGACAGAGGGAGTACAAAGAAAAAAGAGCAAAGTGCATATATAACCCTATATAATTGACGAAAGTGCAAATACCCTAGATATCTAGGTTTTGTGCATATATAACATTTTTCGGCAGTTAGAGGTCGGATTATATTGAAAACACAAATTTAACCCTACCAATTTATGTTTAAAAACACTGAAAAACTCCCAATTAAGTAATGACCGTGTTGTCCCCATATTAAACCCTAGTTTTAATAAAAAAACCCAACTCCAGCTTGTGGTCACGGAGCACGCTATCGTGAATGGGGAATGAACTTCCGGCGACCTGGGTGATGTTCATTCTGATGGCCTCTGCTATAAACGCTTAGGTGACTGCCTGGAAGATGGAAGTCTCCAGAACGTTGTACACATCCACAGTGCTGATTTTGGTCCCGCCGATACCGTTTCTGCCGAAGGATAACACTGTCTCGTTGATCGAGATGGGTTTGCCGTTGACCTGGATGGATTTTACTCTAATGAAGTATTCGTCTGAGTTCTCTTTGCTATTGAAAATGGGCCATGTTCTGACGGGATTGATTAAGAGCGGAGTGAACGTCATAAGCGTGCTAAGCGACGTTGTTTCGACAATCCCATCACCGACAAAAAAAACAACGTGAGCTGTGGTGGAGGAAGAAAGGCAAAGTGAAAATTTCCTTTATAGACTAAAAGTGCAGGCCAGCTGTAACGACAGCACCCCCATGTTCAGGGAAAGCCCTGTCATGCCAGAAGCTCATCCGGCAAGGCCTAGTAGCATGAACGCCGAAGCACAGGCGAAGATGAACCGATATCCCATCGCCAATTGGGTAGTGAAATTCAGGTTTAGGACATCCACCGCCAGCTCGTCATAGGTGGTGGCGTCGATGACTTGACTCGAGAAGAACACAAAGCAGTTGTCGGAGTTGCACCTAGGGTCGGGCTTGCCGGTGCATGTTTCATAGTCGTAGGCACCTACAAGGAGGCACTAGGTGTCCGGGGGGAAAGGGAGAGAAGGGGACAACGGGGAAGAAAGGGGGCGGCGGGAGAGAAAGGGGGAGAAGAGGACGGTGGGGAAGAAGTGGGAGAGAAAGGGCAAAATTGGCAATCAAATTTCAGACTTTAGTAAAAGGGTATTTTGGTCATTGCAAGTTAATCAACAGACAGAATTACTTAGTCAATGCCTGAAAAGGTGTCATAGGGTTATATTTGCACTTTCATTTAGTAGTTAGAGTTATAAATGCACTAAAAATTATCTCAAGTTTATATCTGTATTTTCTCAATTATATAGGGTTATATTTGCATATTTCCCAAGGAAAAAAATGGTACTCTCTTGTACCCATTTTAATCTGTACACTTTAACATTCATCAGTTAACTTGAAAAAAAATATCCTTAATATCTTTTATTAAGAATAAATAAAATTTGTGAAAAGTTGATATTTTAAAAATATACTCCCTCTGTCCCACAATAAACTTCCTACTTTCCTTTTTGGGACGTCCCACTATAACCTTCCTAATTCTAAACTTTCTACATTTAGCCATAAATATATGGTCTTAACTTTTCCTTTCATTATATTTATGTAGGCTCACTCTCATCACCCATTAAAAAGATGTCACATAGACTTGTCTTAAAGTTTGTGCTAAAAACAATTCGGAACTTTAAAGTGGGACATAGAGAGTATGTTATAACGAATATAACAGTGTATTACATAGTAGTTGGTACACACCTCCCATAATCACACGAAGTCCAAAACAAAGATAGTACCTCGAGCCTACCTGATAGAAGATATTTCCCCGTAATAATTCTGATTAACAACGAAGAAAATAAATAGAGTATAAAGTAGACTAGTCCAAATATAACTCTAGCCTAGTCAACAATAATAAAATCTTATCTAATCATCTATTTGAATTATTCTAACACCCCCCAAGCAAAGCATCAGATGCTCATCGACGCACAACTTGGATTTGAAGAACTCGAACAGCGGACGAGAGATCCTCTTGATGAAGATGTCCACAGTCTGAAGAGAGGCCGAAACATGAGCAACTCACAGCTTGCCAGGGGTGAATAACTCACCAACAAAATGGTAACCGATATCAATGTGTTTTACCCACTTGTGTGCCACCGGATTCTGTGCCAAAAAATAGCACTGCTGTTGTCGCATAACAACAATGGTGAACCAGAAAGCGGGACCTAAAGATCACAAAGAAAGTGAGTGAGCCAAGCAACCTCTGAAGTGGTGTTGGCAAGAGCATGGTACTCAGACTTAGTACACGATTGAGAAACAATGGACTATTTCTTGGCACTCCAGGAAACCAAATTCTCATAAAAAATAACAGATCCATAAGTATACCGATGAGTCTCCAGGCAGCAAGACCGGTCAGCATCAGAATACCCCAACACCTCAGGAGAACTGGAAGAATGAAAGCTAAGGCTAAAATGAAGTGTACCACGAACATATCGTAAAATCCATATAACTGCAGCAAAATGATCATCTCTGGGATTCTGAAGATACTGACTGACTGTGTTGACCGAAAAGGCCAAATGAAGATAAGTGATGGTGAGATACTGAAGAGTCCTAATGAATAACGATATATAGTCACATTCCTGAATGGAGGACTGGTTGAATTGTACAACTGAGATTCGGGCATAAATGGCGTAGAAATTAATGCATCATCAGACATACCGGCCCAAGTCAGAATATCCCAAGCATACTTTGCTTGACCAAGAAGTAAACATGATGAGGTAGATGAAACTTCAAGGCTAAGAAAGTAGTGAAGAGCACCAAGATCCTTGATCGTAAACTCTCGATGTGTCCAATCAATGAGCCGTCGAAGAAGAGTCGAGTTGTTTCCTACAAGAATGATGTCATCCACATATATAAGGAGATATAGTAACAATGACCCTCTCGAGAGAAAAAATAAAGAAGTATCGGCTGAGCTGCACTGGAAACCAAGCTGAGTCAAATAGGTGCTAAAGCACTGGAACCATGCCCGTGGAGCCTGCTTAAGACCATAAATGGCTTATCGCAAGCAACAAACATAGTATGGATGTACGTGGTCCTGATATCTAACGGGTGCTTCATATAGACCGGAGCATCAAGAACGCCATTAAGGAAAGCGTTCTTAACATCCAGCTGATGAAGCGGTCGGGATTGCATTGTGGCAATGGCGAAAAACGTCTGAACAATGGAGGCTTTGACCATAGAACTGAAAGTGTGGTCAAAGTAAAAACCCAGAATCTATGAGAAAACCTACACCACAAGTCTAGCTTTGTGACGATCAATAGTGTCATCTGATCGATACTTGAGCCTATAGACTCATTTGGAGCCAACAATTTTAACATCTGAAGGTTGAGGCACCAAGTCCCAAGTGTATTGGCCACGAAGAGCCACCATCTTATCATCCATGGCAGAAACCCAAGCAGGATCTCGAAGAGCAGTGCGATAATCAGTAGGTTCGGTCTGAGAGAGTAGAATAACAGTGAGACCATGAGCAATAATATCTGAATAATCCCTACGCTGTATAGCACCATTAGATAACCTAGTAGCCATCTGATGAGTACGAGGCCAAAGAGGCAAAGACGGAGGAGTGAAGGTTACCGATGATGCTAGAGAAGAATGAACTGAGCTGACTGGTAACTGCCGGTGAAGCTGGCTGGTGCAAGATTGACCAAGGCCAGTCGAGGATCAGGATCAGGATCGGCAGTGAAAATGGTGCAGGAAGGCAAGAAAGGCACGGCTGAGATGGGCACATGAGAGGTAGACTCGTCGTCAGGGTCAATGAATGCTGAAACATAAAGTGTTAATGCAGGAGAGCCTGAAGCTGAAGTGATGGCAAAAGGAAAGTGTGTCTCATCAAAATGAGCATAATGGGTGATGTAGACTCTGCATGTAGATGAATCAAGACACCGAAAACCTTTATAATGTGATCTATAGCCGATGAAAACATAAGGAATATTGCAAGGTGATAACTTGTGATCGGCATAAGGTCGAACAAAGGGGAAAACCCAGTACCTGAATGGATGGAAGTTTGAGTATACAAGGTCGCAACTATAGAGAAATCTATAAGAAAAAGCACCATGAAGCACATGACTAGGTAATCGATTCATCGTGTAGGAAGTCGTGGCAAAAGAATCATCCTAGTAAGAAATAGGCATGTGTGAGTGGCATAACATCGTGAGGCCCATTTCAGCGACATGTCTATGTTTGCGCTCCGCACACCCACGATCCCCAAAAAATAGCTAGCGGGAACGTGGCTTGGGAAAACCCTCGTTTTGTGCCATTTCTGGTTCTAGGGCCCGAGGAATTGAGGCGAACACGTGGTGTGCAGCTTCTGCCGGTGGTCCTTGAACAAAGCGAGGATTAACGGGTGCTCGAGGATGCTTGCTACCTTGATCAATGTTAAGGAGGTGGAGAAGTCTTGGAAGACGGTGTCGTAGATGTGGAGGATGGCGGTAGAGTCGATGAACTCGAAAGTGTACCGATGGTAATGGGTGGGGAAGAAAGCGGGCTTGACCGCTTGAATGAACTGTTGACTTAGAAGTGTATCGGTAGTCTTGGCATTCTTTTCTCTTTTTTTTGGTATAATGGTCATTTTACAGATTTTTGGCCAATTTTATCGTTGAATTTACCTGAAAACCACCTTTGGGACCAAAAAAATCATTTTGTATTTATTGGTTGCTAAACAAACAGGATATTTGCCTTGGGGGACCAAAAGATAGTATTGCGACATATGTTGGGCACCAAAAAAGCTATTTAGTCAACTTCTTGTATACGAAGTGTGAGTGTGGCTTTAATTTGTTTTTGGGTCCCGACCCACTTTTATATGTTGTATTTTTCTTCTATTGGGGCATATGCATATAAGGGTCTAGTAGGGAGAAATAGGTGTTTAAGTGTGGTTAGGGACTTAAAAGCAAAACACAAGCAGCTTTGGTTGGCAAGGGAATATGTCTTGTTTTTTTGGGAAATAAATAGCTACGGGGGCAGTAGCTAAAACCAAAGCAGGGAAAAACAGAGGTGGGAAAGAGTAACTTAGAACACACTCTTTGAGAGAAATTCTTGAGAGAAATTCTTGAGAGAAAGGAGGAGGCATTGAGAGCTTGTAATCCTTGTAATCTTGAATTGATATAGTGAATCATTCTCCAAGCAGGATGTGGGACAATTTGTCTGAACCTAGGTAAAATCCGGTTCCAGTATCTTCTTTATTTCTTGTCGATTATCTCTTTGCTAGTATATTTTGTATTCATAGGTGTACAACCCTTGTATTTCTTCAAAAAATTGGTATAGAGTCATGTTTGGTTGTGCTCGGGAAAGGGACTGCATGTGTATCCAATATGGAGACCCTCGGGTGTGCCCTTAGTGGTGGCAAGAGTGCCCTTGTGTCGAAAGTCTGCCTAACCGAGGTGGCGTGTCCCTCGAGTGTGGCGGCGGTGCAAAATGGTCCTCAAGGATAAATGACGTTGTTTTGTGGCTCTTAGTTTGAGGGGGAGATTGTTGGGTGTGTTCAACCCAAGTCCCACATTGAAAGTTGAGAGAATGTTTGTTCACTATATAAGTGAGAGTATTACCACATTAGTATGAGGCATTTTGGAGTGTGAGCTTGGCCCAAAGCGAACAATATCATACCAATGTCAATTTTGGTAGGTTTGGAAGTCCAAACAAGTGGTATCAGAGCCAGATTAGGCTGAAAATTTGGGTTAGTTTTGTGTTGTTTCATATCCACACCAAGTGTTCAACAAATTTCCTTCTTGAATCTTTTGTTTTGTGATGGAGTCGACTTGTAAAGTGAATATTGAGAAGTTTGATGGCTTAAATGACTTCGGGTTGTGGAAGTGAAGATTCTAGCTCACCTTGGGAACATGGGCCTCGGGAAGGCTCTAAACGGGACTGATAAGCTTCTGGGGACATGGGATAGGTCAAAGAAGGAGGAGGTGTTAGAAAGAGCTTTCAACACTTTAATTCTTAGTCTCGGTGACAAGGTGTTACGGGAGGTGATACGGTGTACGTCGACGGTCGAGATATGGTTGAAGTTAGAGTCACTTTACATGACCAAAACATTGTCTAGCACGTTGTTTCTCAAGGCACAATTTTTTGCATTCAAGATGGCAAAGGAAAGGATTTGATGGAGCATCTAGACGATTCCAACAAGTTGATTGTCAATTTGGAGAACATTGGTGTGAAGTATGACGATGAAGATTAAGCATTGGTTTTTCTTTATTCATTGCCAAAGTCGTATAAGGACATGGCTGACATCCTTTAACATGGTAGAGAGGAGATTACTCTCGAAGAAGTTTTTAGGGCATTGAAGTCAAAGGAACACAAGCGGTGGATAGAAAAGGAAGGTATTAGCGGAGATAGCTTGGTGATGCATCAAGGGAGATCAGACAAGAAAGATTTCAAAGGCAAGAAGAAGTCATGGTCAAAGTCTCGGAACTCAAAGAAATTTAACATCAAGTGTTACAAGTTCCATGAAGAAGAATTTTCTGAATCGGGGAGATGGAGCGACCAAGAGACGAGATGGAGGGGTAGCGATTGTTCAAAAAGTTGTTGATGGTTACGAGAGCTGCGAGGTTCCTGTAGTCTCCATCACTCAATCCAACAAAAGTTGGATTATGTACTCTAGATGCTCATTTCATATGACATCGTATGAAAGTTGGTTTGAGAGTTACCAGAAAGTCGATATAGTCGAAGTGTTGCTCAGGAACAATAAGTCATGTAAGGTGGCCGAAATCGGTACGGCGCAGGTTAAGTCGCATGATGGAATTGAGCAAGTTTTTATGGGGATATGGCATGTCCCGTAGTTACGGAGGAACCTTATTTCTCTTGATATATTTGACCAACTTGGCTTTTGGAAAGGTGAAAAAAATGTCTTAAAGGTCACTAAGGGGCACTAGTTGTCATGAGGGGTGTTAGAGAGCATGGTCTCTGCGTCCTTAGAGGTAGCACCTTGATTGGTGATGTGGTGGCGGTTGTAGAACCACAAGAGACGTCTTTGGTGAGCCTATGTCACAATAGGTTGGGTCATGTGAGTGATAGATCTTTGAAGGAGTTGAGCAAGCAAGGTTTGTTTGCGGTGATAAACTTGGTGACTTAGAGTTTTTTGAAAAAATTATATCTACGGCAAGGTCACAAGAGTGAAGTTTCCACAATTTGTGGAGGTGACAAAGGACACATTGAGCTATGTGCACTCGGACTTGTGAGGGCCGTCGAGGATGCCAACTCTAAGTGGAGGCAGGTACTTCATCAATTTCATTGATAATTGTTCTCTTAAGGTGTGGGTGTACATCTTCAAATCCAAGGATGAGGCTTTTGGAAAGTTCAAGGATTGGAAGAAGATGGTCGAGGTCCAAATGGGGAGGAAGGTCAAGAAGGTTCGGATAGACAATGGTTTGGAGTTCTTAATGACGAGTTCAACTGGTACATCGAGGAAGAAGGTATAGTTAGACACAAAATTGTACGGGGTACTCCACAACAAAATGAACTTGTAGAACGGATAAACCGCACACCACTTGAGAGGGTGAGATGCGTGTTATTTGAGCCCGGTTTGCCGAAGAGGTTTTGGGAAGAAGCCATGAACATGGTGGCTTACTTGATCAACTAATGTTTTTCAATGATTTTCAATTGCAAGACACATGAAGAAGTGTAGAATGATTCCCCACCGAAGCTTGAAAACTTGATGGTATTTGGTTGTATATCTTACATGCACCAAAGAGAGGACAAGCAAGACCCAAGAGCAAAGAGGTGTATGTTTGTCGGTTATCCTGAGGGCGTGAAGGGTTGGAAGTTTTGGTACAAAGAAGGTGAAGCGTCCAAATGTGTCACTAGTTAGGATGTTATCTTCAGAGAATCCGAGTACAACATGGCCATGGCTACCTAAGAGGCCAAGGATAGCATGGAAGTTGCTAAGGAAAGAGCCAAAATTGAGGTGATGATATTGGGAAAATGTAGCAATGAACGGGAGGATAATGATGATGCTAGTAATGAGGGTCACTTGGAAGAAATGAAGAGTTAGGCGGAGAAAGTTATGATGAGAGCCTAGACTCCTACCAATTTGCAAGGGACCAACGTAGAAGAGAAACATGAGCCCCGGCGAAGTATAGTTACTCTGATTTAGCTGCTTTTGCATTGGTTACCGTGGGAGAGTTGGAAGACTCAGAACCAAAGTCATTCCAGGAAGCGGTGATGGGAAAAGGCAAAGAGCTATGAAAGTGTGCAGTGGAAGAGGAAATGACATCACTTGACAAGAACAAGACTTGGGTACTTGTGGACAAGCCTAAAAATCAATGGGTGGTTAGTTGTAAATAGGTGTTCAAATGAAAGGAAGGCATTGTTGGGTTTGAGAAGCCAAGGTGTAAGGCGAGATTGGTGGCTAAGGGCTTCACACAAAGAGAAGGGGTCGATTTTAATTAGATCTACTACCCCATGGTGAAGCGCACATCCATTCAGGTTTTGCTTCCAATGGTTAATCAATATGATTTAGAGCTTGAGAAAATGGATGTGAAGATGGCTTTTCTTCTTGGGAATCTTGAGGAGCGGATGGATCTACATGGCTCAACCAGAAGGGTTCATTAAGGTTGGAGATGAGAAAAGGGTATGTCTTCTTAGAAAATCTCTCTATGGTTTGAAGTGATCCCCCAAACAAAGGTACTTGAGGTTTGATGAGTTCATGGTGCAATATGGGTACTCACAGAGTGACTTGATAGTTGTGTTTATGTCAAGTGGGTTGACGGTAGTAGAATATTCTTGTTGCTATATGTTGATGACATGTTGATAACATTGAAGAACAAGAATGAATTCCACAACTTGAAACAACTTTTGGGAAGTGAGTTTGAAATGAAAGACATGGGACCGTCTAAGAAGATTTTGGGGGTGGAAATCATAGGGGATGGGAGATGTAGTGAATTATTTGTGTCTCAATGTGATTATCTTCGGAAGATAGTGGCTAAGTTCGGGATGTCAAAGGTAAAGGTGGTTCAAACACCTTTGGCGGCTTATTGCAAACTCTCTGCAAAGATGCTGCTAAAGACCAAGGAGGGTCAAGCGAGTATGGAGCAGATTCCTTATGCAAGTGTCGTTGGAAGTCTCATGTATGCTATGTAATGCACACGATCGGATTTAGCATATGCGGCTTGCCTTGTGAGCCAGTTTATGGCTAACCAGGGAAGAGAACATTGGGAGGCAACAAAGTGGGTTCTTTGGTTTGTGAAGGGAACTTTAAATGTTGGCTCACACTTAAAACAGGTGAATGAAGGTGATGCTAAGTTGAGAGGATATGTTGATGCGGACTTTGCAGGTGATTTGGACAAGAGGTGGTCATTGACCAGGTATGTATTCACACTATCAGGTCAAGATTACAAGGATTACAAGCTCTCAATGCTTCCTTCGTTCTCTCAAGAATCATAAACATCAAAAGCATTTCCATCAACAGAACTCCATGAAATACACAACTAAGGCATTCAAAAGGCCCTTCAAATTCTAACATGTATAAACTAACATAAGTTCCATTATAAACTCCATTCCCTGTATTTGAGCCCCCAGCACCACAGAGCATACTAGAATGCCCTAACATCTCTGTCTCTAGAGGCGTTGTTCCTATCATCAACTCCTCTATCATAGCTTCATCTTCTGTCACAACTTTCTCAGCCTCATATTCTGTATACTTGTCATACTCATTTTCTTTAAGCTCCTTCAATGTTGGCAAATGAGGCAGCTTCTTGAAATCAGTTAGCATTTTAAATGGATGATCATCATCTGCGATTATTTCAAAATATTTCCTATCTAAGATGCCCACAACATGATTAACACATTGATCTAGGGTATGAATGTCATCAAGTCCTGCAATTTCTGCTGAAGGGTTTAGCTCTTCCAACCTTTTCCTTTCCCGGTAGTGCTCAAACTTTGCACTCTTAAGATAAATTCCTTCAAAGAAATTATAGAAACCTTGTGATTTCAATAACTTATTCACTAGAGCATGTGCATACTTAGGATCAACATAACCTCTATCTCGTAGCTCAGAAAGTTAATCTATCAGGATTTTATTCACCATGTCTTTTTCCTCCATAGCAACTTCCATTTTTTGACACTTCTCTTCAACGATCTTGAACATTGCTTGCATCTCTTTCCCAACCTCTTTAATCATATCACTCAACTATGATTCACACTCAACCATTAACAACTAATTATAATGGGCACCCATAAAAACAACAACCAAACCTGCATTATCTGGGATGGAACGTACTTCATAACAACAATGAGAACTTACTTGGTTTCCTCACTACCAAAACCAACCCCATACAGACTAGAAAGAACATCCAAAGTAGTCTTAACCTTTTTACGAGAAGGACGTGCAGATACCGATTTCCCTTCCTCTCCCCTACCATCATTTACAGGTTTGGTACCAACTTTAGATAATGGAATCCCTACATAGCATATGAAAAATTAAGCAATGAACAAAGCGCTTAAGTGATCAATCATAAGACAATTATAATAAGAACACCTTGCTTTCCACAAGGACAATCTATCTTCACAACATGATGTACCATTTCCCTAACTAGCTGACTCTCTTTAGTCAACCTTTCTACCTTAGTCTAAGGTTCAATAGTAATAGAATAGTTCCAAGGAGGAATGTGCATACCATATCTTTCCTTAACAAAGTTATTCCTATTTTTCTAAGAACCACAATTACTAGGGACTCGTCCACAAGTTGAACAGTAGGAATCACAGGGTAAAATGTATTCACACCCAGAGAACCAGCACTACACAACTTATACAACTTAGGAAATATTTCAATCTCTAAACTTTTGTTAGCATCTTTGTACAATTCTATCTTGTAAATACAACCAAATATCGTGGAAGAAGTTGGGTAAGAGCCACACTATACCTATATAGGAAAAACCTGATAAAGTCAAGAATCAGTAATACTATCCCATACAGGAAATGATGTTCATAAACACTAAAAAATCCCAAAGGAGGGCTTCATATCCTTTCCGCTACCCCGATTAATTTAATATTGAAATATTTCAGGAAAAGATAACATTTTATCAGCCCTTTGATAAAGAGGTATCGTTTACGATACTATCTTTATCATCTATGTCTTCTATAACTATATTTTCAGCCACACGCTCCTCCCCAAAGCTAGCATCGCTACCACACATTGGCTCGTACTAAAATAGGTTATAGAGGACAACAACTCTGATCGAACAATCACCATATTTGAACAATGGATAATAATAGAGGAAAGCACCTTTGAAACCAAGAAGCTTTGAGAATGAACTCATTCAAAAGACCCTAGTGACAGCGATATTACTTTAGGTACGCCCCGCAAAATCATAGCAGTTACTTTTTATAATCATCGCATATGAAATTGTGTCTCAAAAGGTGCACATTTTAAACTCATGTAAGTTATATAAGTAAATTTAAAAAAGGGAAACCGTCAATCGTTAAATACCTCTAATGAGTACTTACTAATACGAATACATAATTTATGGAATACTTTATCTTTACAAAACAAACATCTTAACCCAGGAAGTCTCACAACACTTCATGATTCGTGTATTAAATATTACTATCAACATATGATGTACTCATAATAAAACACACGCACTCCCATAATACTTCGGGGCTAGGGGGATCTTATGGTATACATCTCCCTTAACCACATGAAGTCCAAAACAAAGATTGTATCTCGAGTCTATTGAACTGAATAAGCGGACAACTTGCCTAGCGAAGAAAGAACCTCACCACGTCTCCCTTAGCAACACGGAGACCAAGACCAAAACAATACCTCGCATCATGCCAGAAAAGCAAACCTAAGAGGGAAGATGAATGTCACCCACAAAACCACAACTAAGTAACAACATGGACTACGATCAACGAATATCACGATGATCACCAACTATAAATAGAGAATCTTAACAATGGGACAAAAAGGACATTTTCCCCCAACACTATTACTATGTTGATCATACACTAACTTATACATCAAAGAGGATCCAGAGGACTTCCCCGGGATCCTGTCTTGCAGGATCCATGAAGATGACAAGGACCGCAACTCTAATTCTAGATAATATGTCAGTCTGGAAAGAATTCCCCACATCAATAGTATGTATACTTATACACCAATTCAATTTTATGGTTAAAGTTAAGAAAATTTTATTTAAATAAATATTTAAATTTCATATTGAAATGAACATAGGGAGTACAACATTCCATAAGCAATGATACAATCAGTAGCGAATCTATAATTAAAATAGAGGGACACTTTATAACCATCAAAATTTATATGTGGGGGTTTTGTATGTGGGGAGGTGAGGATCCAATAAGATTTTAACAAGTGTTAAATTTAAGTGGAGAAAAATAAGGGTGTATTTAATTGTAATTTTAAATTAACACTTATTAAAACTTCATTAGGCCCTCACCTCTCCACATACAAAACTCCCACATATAAAATTTTCTGCCTTATTAATTAAGCACAAGACGAATCCAATCTAAACTCACGGGTTACTTTTAACCACTTCCCAAAAATATATATAATAGACAATGAAAACAACAGTCTTCATATTTTTTGTCCTAATTCCAACATATTTCCTATTTTACAAAACCTGATACTATCTTCGTTCCACAATAAACTCCCTAATTGCTTTTGGCTCAATCTTTTATGCAAGTTGATGTTGCAGCATCTTTTGATGTCAAAATTCAGCTTTTGAAAGCTTTTTGCATGAGTGATGTCATGAATAGTGTCAAAATGTAGCATATAATGGTAATTTTGGGGTTTAATGAGGGTAAATTTGGTAGATTGATTTGGTAGATTGAATATGACTATATATGGAAAATTTACAAATAAAAATTTATTTGTGGGACTGAGTAAAAAGGAAAGTACAAAATTTATTGTGGGACGAAGAAAGTATTTATTAACACTAATTATTATTTTTATAATTTAAATTTAATAATAATCATTCCAAAATGTATCCATAAAAATTCAAACTTAACAAACGATAAGGCTTGTGAAATTCAAGAAATATTAAATTTCTCCATATGAATGAGAAGAAAGCTAAAAATCAAGCAAGACTACATCATATTTCACTAACCAAATTAGTTTGGTATGAAAACAAAGTGGAGATCGAAAACAAATACCGATTTCACCACAATTACTAAACGGGCGGAGAAGACAGTGATACAAGACGACAAAGTAATACCGCATGATTTTTAACGGTTCTAGAGGAAAAGGAAAAAATCTGGGGCCATGATATGAGTCGAAATTTCAAAGGTAATTTTTGTCGGATAAATGAGGTTAGGTCGTTAATGTTGTATTTTTTACCAAAATGAAAGTTAATCTCTGTCAAAAATATAAGGTTGTGTCGTTGCTAAGACTAAATGTTTTTAAGATGAATAACATAATCTTGTGTAATGAATTAATATGATGAATTATATTTTCATTCCCAAAATTCTCTTCCTCTCTCTACAAATATGGGGAAGCGGATATTCTCTCTCATTAAAAACCCTAATTTAAGGAATGATATAGGGAAATTGTTAGACGTGAAAACTCATGTAAACTCTCTAAAATCAATGACAATCTCTATTATGGGGTTATTGTTGGACTTGCTATTAGAAATGAGGGAGTTAATGCGTATCAGTGAATTTAAATTACCTGGTAAAAAGAATTAAAGCCACATGTGCGAGGAAAAATTTAACTACTTAAGATTCAGTATTGGCCGAATCTTAGAAAAGGTTGTATTTTCTAAACTTATGGAATAATCACTAAACCTTTTAATTTAAACATTGTATTACTAGATTTAAATAGTGTACATTATAAGTTAAACATGCAATAAGACATTTCTGAATGTGAATGCAAGATATATTGTATAAGAAAGCATAGTATTTAAATTGAAAAAATAAAATTTTAATTTAAAAGTAAAATATTTAAATTAAAGCAAATTGCGCAGTCGGAAAACGTAGAATTCACAAGCACAAATCCAAGAAACAGATAAAGTTCGTAAGTGTCAAATTCTAAGAACGAATTTTTGAATCCACCAAGGATGAAGATTAAATCTCTGAAATGTTATTGAATGAAAGATAGAATATTTTCAGCCTACAATGAGTCTTTAAATACTCAGATGAAATCCTAAATTGAAAATAAGAAACTTCCAAAACAAAACAAAAAATTGAATGCATTAAAAGGCTATTTTGAAGCCTGGAAAAATCTTGGATGGCCAAAGGCCCATATTTCACAACAAAGAAGTAAGTTTACTTTGTTAGCCTGTTTCCCTTTTCAAAAATGTATCACAATAGTCATTTAGACATGAACACTGACCATGTGCTAAAAACTGGCAAACATTTTCGACGATTAATTTCTTCCTCGACTCCTACGTCAACTCCTCCACCTTCAGAGAACTCAACCCTGATTTCCCTTCTGGGTAAATGACTCCACCCTTATGGTACTCATGAATATCATGAGTCTTAGGCAAACTAGACCCTTGAATCAAGTCAATGGGATGTTGAAATATCACGCGTAAGCAGTAATTATATAATAATTCATCTCCAGTTAACTCCTTGAAATTCTTGTTGAATATATTGACATGTTTCCCTTCCCCAAAGGTATTAAAATAGTCATTCAGATGTTGAACACCAATTTTACGGTGAAATAGCCAAACCTTTTCCACAATCAATTTCTTCCTAATTTTCTTCAGCGGGTTCTACATCCTGATAATGTTTAAGTTATAAGTACAATGATCATTCTATAATTTTAAAAATGTCGTTGTTCAAAATATATTCTCTTCCGTCTCAAATTTTTGAATTTTACAAATCATTGCTTGGTAGATGAAAGTTTGAGATTTTAAAAGTTGGGGTATGAGATCTTCAATTTGAGATTTGATTTCAAAATTAATTTATTACAAAATATGATTAAAACTACTACTCTTCCATCCCTGCTAAATCTCCACAGAAATTTTTTCAGTAAAAAAGGTCAAACTTTGACCACACACACATATATATATGAGCAATAATTTTTATCATATGAGATATGGTTGATTCGTCATAATATGTAGCTTCTAAATATCAATTTTTTATGTGTCATTATTGTTCGTAGCTACACATATTTACAGCCAAACATGTTTATTGGAGACCGTGAATAAGATTCTGTGCAAGTTTAGGTGGGACGGGGGAAGTATTTAAAAATTTTAGTTCATAAACTTAATTTTACCTTTGATTTTGGCAAATCAAATTTTAAATATGAAGCATCGGGATTTTGTTTAATAAAGTACTTCGAGTGCTTAGTTAGTAATGTACTTCGAGAAAAGTGTTGTACTTCCGTTGTTTTCTTATATATGGAATACTTAGTGTTCATTTTGCAAGTTGAAATGTGTGATGGAGAAAGTAAGAGCATCTCCAATGCGAGCGCCATCCATAAATATAGGAGCCGCATGGCGAGTTACTATAAGGCTTTTGTGTGACGTAGATTAAAAAAATTTCTTACCAAATATTGATGAAACTTTGATGTCCAATTCATACATCTTGAACCAAACATCAATATGATGTGTCACAGTATTTTATCATTTAATATTACAAGAAATATTTTATTTATTTTTTATTAACTCTCTGTCAAAACTTATATTCGAATGATATGGTATACGAAAATTATTTTTATCTTATTCAAAACTTTATAACTATATATATATATATATTTGAACTTTAATATCCACAATAAATCTTAATAATTTTTTAAAAAATTTTAGAGTATTCAATATGATATGTTATAGTATTTTATCATTAAATTTTACAAAAAACACAATACCTCGGAGAGAAGACTTATCGATAGAACCGTAAGAGTATCCAATATGATGTGTCACAGTATTTTATCATATTACAAGAAATATTTTATTTAATTTCATTAACTCCCTGTCAAATGAATAGAGCAGAGGTAAATTTCTTAGAGGTAAATTTCTTAGAGCAGAGGTATTTATTTTTCATGAACCTCGTTACTAATTCACCAAAAAAACTTTCAATCAATAAATATTACAATAGAAATCTTCACTAGATCTCACAAGACCATTATCATCAAAATTTAACATTCAAATATTACCATTATCATCATAATCGTCAATAACACTATAAAATACAAACATTCTCATATCTACAACTTTATTCCTATTGGGTTACCTGAATTTGGGTTAGTTGAATCCTAAAATCTTCAGCATTGGTGTTGGCTAGGTTTGGAAAATTAATCAAAATTCTTCACCGCCTATGGTGGCGGCGGCAGATTGGGAACTTTAGTGATGAGCTCGGAGGCTGGAGCGTTGGTTGCGAGCTAGAGTTAAGAGCGTTAGTGGCGAGTTGGAGAGCGCTCGGTTGCGGCGAATTGGGGAACTCTGGTTGGCAAAGGATTGAAGAAAGGAAATTGGAAAAATTGAATTCGTGAAGGAAAGAAATAATTGTGAAGGAAAGGAGGAGAAATAAAAAAAGGAATATTTGGTGAAGGAAAGGAAGAGGAAAGAAAAGAAAAGTAAAGTGTGATTGATTATTAATGATCTTGCAAGGAATAATGTAGCTTGAGTATACACTTCAAACATATGGCAAATGGAAATAATACACGATGATTTAACCATAGTTATACGGCGGTTCAATTTTGAAGTGCCGTCTATTGGAATTAAACCAATGTTCTTTGCATTTTACACCAGAAATCAAAGGTTCTGAGTTTGAAACCTACATTTAATGATGGTTATAGTAATTTTATATGGAACATAGTCGTTAATATGTCCCATTTCCACTAGTTTTTTTTTTGGAAAAGTAAAAAATTCATCAATACCCCCAAAACTTTTGAGTCCAACTCATATACAATCACTATACTTCACTACTCTATCTCAACCATTAACTTTACACATATTACCTTTAACTTTGGTGTAAGCCAAGCTATATACACAATACTCTCCAAAATCTTACTAAAAAAATCTTCTCATTCCGCCACTTCCAAATCCAATACACCGTCTTTGATAAGGCAATCTTCAGCCTTTGAACTTTCGTTCCCTTGCCTTTACAATTTTCCAGAATCCAATCAATCTCTTCATCCCACCCAAATGGAGCCCGAGATCTTTGTAACCATTTCAAAACACAACTCCAAACCTGTCGAGTTTGACAACACTAAAAAAAGAGGTGTTGTACCGATTCATCATCATCACAGAAGGAACACTTGCTATCAACATTGACTCTAAATTTCCTCAATCTGTCACGCGTTGCAAGTCTTTTGTAACATCATAATTATAGAATAAACTAAGCTCTCGATCTCGCACAATTCTCATAAAATAATTTTCTCCATGCCTTAGCAGGCTTCTCAGATTTCAGACTTTTGTAGACTTTCCTTGTGAATAATTTTGAGTTTTCTTTTTTCTCCCGCCATGCTTCATTGTTTAGCATTTTATCCACGTGCTTACTCAACCTCTTGATCAACCAAGACACACTAGCTGGGAATTGTACCTGTATTACATCCCTTCCACGTACGTAGTAAGCATGAAGCCATTGAATCCACAGCCGGTCAGATTTCTTGTTTATATTCCACAACGTCTTGCTGATACATGCTGCATTCCACTCTTGAAGCAATAACACATTCCATCCTTCTTTCTTCTTCGATTCACACTTATTTTCCCACGAGACTGGAGATAAGCTGGAGATAGCCTCCCCACCTGTCCAAAGATGCGATCTGCAAACTTCAATGTATTTTAATACAGCTTTCGGCAAGGGGAAAGCTTGCATCTAATAATTCACCACAGCGAATAACACACTTTTTATTAGTTGCATCAGTCCCACATAACTGAGAAGCTTGGAACTCCAATGTTTCACCCTATCCACCATTTTCTCAATAAGAGGTTGACACATTTGAAATTTAATGGTTAGCTTCCGGCTGGCTAATGGGACTCCCAAGTACTTAAACGGTAACAAGCCTTTTTCAAATTCAGTTATGCCCAGAATCTTATCCTTCTGTACATAATCAACCCCTCCAAAATTGACCCAGCTTTTCCCTTTACTGACTCGAAGACACGTGGAATCCTCAAACCTCCTGAAAGCATTCATTAGGATCTCCACAGAGTGCTCATCCCCTCTTGAAAGTAGTAACACATCAACCACTAGTGTTAATATGATAAATGTATAGTTTTTTTTGTTGACATCATCTAAACTAATACATATCAGTATATATATACACACTATATTTTAAAATATATATACTTGTTTTTAATTAAATAATTAACTATATTATTATTGTTAATGATAGTTGAATAATTTTTGGATTGAAATATATATAAGCATGATTTAGTTTTCATTATATAAATTTAAATATCCATTTAAATAAAAACATGTTAATGTACAAAATGAAAGACCAAGGTCTTTTCCTAGGAACAACCAAGGTTTAAAAGAGTCCGTCTCTTGAAAGACGGTCTTTTCATAATCCATGGAAAGACCAAGGTTTAAAGCGCAAATTAGAAGAAATGAAGATAAAAAGTTTTAGTTGCATGAATCGAGTTATAAACTTATAATTACTATACGTTGCATAATAAATTTTAATATTGCAATTAAGACTTTTTACTTTTTATTATTCTAATTAAACCACATCTTTCCATAAACCCATGGAAAGATGGTTTTTCCCAAGATTTTGTCATTTTAAAATAATAAATAAGTTAGTTTAATTGAGTATTCAAATAATTGCAATCTCTTGATAGATAAATATTACCAAGTCTAACAATATTTTTATTAAGAAAATAAATTAAATGCTTAATATACATTTATTTTATTTCAATTGAATATAATTTTTAATTTTTGGACTACTAACTTGTGTCTAGCATCTGACGAAAATATCCATAATTTTTATTAATAATTTTTTTAAAATCACTTATTTTGAATCATTTTTATAATAATAATAAATTAATATTTTTCTATAATTTAAATCTTAATATTAATTAATGAAAATTGTAACTACAATTATACTATTAACTAAGTTTTATTTAATATTTTATTATTTTATTTTTCTTTCATTTAAAATTTGTTATAAATCTCAATATAAAATATGGATGTCAAACAATTTTTTTGGAAAATCAATATTTTATCAAATAATTTTAAAATCATAAAATCTTCATGAAATGTTTTAAGTAATAATAAGTGTATATTTGTTTATTAAACTATTTTAACTATTTTAACCACATCTAATGTCAAATATAACTACAATTACATTAATAAACAATTAAAAATATTTCATTAATTAAAATTTAAATATATCTATTCTAGTGTAGTAGATGGAATTTTTTTTATAAAATATAACCATAATAATTTACTAGTGAGTGTGTTTCTTGTTAGACTGCCTAACGATTTTTTTTAAATAAATCCACCTGTGATAGTGGGGGGTTTGGCAGACCCCTATCCATTTATTAATTTAAAGAAAAGATACATAGAAGAGGGGGGCTTAATACCGTACCTCGGAAAGTCTATCTGTCGATCTTTGAAAGCTAAACATCATCCTATAACTACCCTAAAGATCAGCAGAGACGAAAATGAAAGGAAAATTACATGAAAAGAGCTACATTCTCCTAAAATAGGGAAAACCCTCTGCATCCAACTTTACCTGTCCTGCAACTCCTGTTTCCGTGGGGCCGTAGATGATATTTACCTGTTTCCGGCTAGCCATCTTTGCGAGAGAATCAACCGCGCCATTTGCTTCCCTGAAAACGTGATGCAATGAGTAATTCATTCCCTGTAGAAGGTCCCAAATTTCCCTCAGCATGATCAGCAATCTCCATGGAATTTTAAGCTGATGTTGAACCATTCTAATCAGAACTCTATAATTAGTTTCAATCTCAATTCTGTTGATGCGTTTATCTCGCGCGAGATGTAATCTATGTAGAAGTGCGGTGGTCTCAGCCTGCAAAGCAGATTCAACCGAGATAGATTTTGACATAGGAACAATTACGTGGCCAACATGATCCCTAATCAAACAGCCTACGCATGCAGCCCCGTTGTTAAAGGCTCCATCAGTATTAAGTTTGAACTCTACAGGTAATATCCATTTTAGTATTTTGATTGATCTCTGTCTAATTGGTTCCTGGCTCACTAGCCTCGGTATGGGAGATAAAGTCCAGTTGAAATCCAGTTTGAAAGCAAGCAATGTGTCATTAAAGTGGAATAGGATTTGCTAAAAAAAGGACATTAAATCCGGTTTTATGCCCTCAAAAAGGTAGGCACACCTGGCACGCCACAGGTAACAGTGTACTGCACACGGAATGATTCGGATTAAACTTGTAGCAGAAACATCAGTGGGGCTGTAATTCCAGTAAAAATAAAATCTATCCCACACTAGTTCAAAATGGTTATTTGGCAGACCAAAAATCAGGTTAACCAATTTCCAGATATGGCTGACCTTGGCACAGGAGTTGAAGCAGTGGTGTATTGTTTCAGATTGTTGAAAACAGAAGCAGCATCTAGATGGGAGATGGAATTGGAAATCTTCTAGCACATCAGGGAAAGCTATTAATCTGTTTAAAAGTTTCCAATTAAATATACTCACTTTTCCTTGGTAAAAGTTTAGACCAAAGGTGAGAATAAGAGGGTAGCGTCAGTTTCTTTTCCCTGATCAGTTCATATGCTGAACGAACAGTGAAGACACCTGTCGGGGTAGGTTTCCATATGAGTGAGTCGTCGTATCCAGGAAATAAGGTGTGTTCCAGTTCCATCCTTTGGAAAATGTTATGAGAGAGGGAGGCCCTGATCTGTTCAGAAAAAAAGGTTTTGTTTTGTATATAATCGACCACAGTTAAGTCATTAAATGGACAGTTTGAGGGGTTAGGAATGATCAATCAGTGGTCCCGAGCCAAGGATGACTTTTGAGTTACTTAAAGCTATATCATTGGCCTCTTTGATTCGTTTCCAATATCTGGAGGTTTTGTGTGTGTCACTCATCGACCACATGACTCTAGCCCATAGTGAGTTTCATGTCTGGAGTTTCCACCACAGTTTTAGGGAGAAATATTTTGTTAAAGTGGTCAGATTTTTAAAGTTGAGTCCATTTTCTGCTGTGGGGAAGCATAAACTGGAGTATGATTTCCAAATTCTGTGTTTTTGTGCATTTTTAGAATTGTTATTCCAGAAAAACCTTGCAAGAGTTTTATGAATTTGGTTAATGATGTGAGCATTTGGCTTTAAAACTGTGATTACATGTATTTGCATTGAGGACAAAACATGTCTGATTAGCATTGCCCTACCCGCTGGAGATATAAGTTTATTGTGCCAGTGATTGATTTTGTTTTGGACTGAAAGAAGCATGCCTTGGAATAGTGAGTTCTTAACTCTTCCTGTGAAAATAGGGCATCCTAGATATTTGAAAGGGGTTGTACCTTCCAACATGGATATCTCTCTTTTTAGAAGAGTTGTAATTCTGTGTGGAGTGTGTTTGGATATGTAGAAAGTTGATTTCTCAAAATTGACTTTCTGACCGGAATCCATCTCATAAGATTAAAGGAAGTTCATTATGGTTTGAAGACCCTGTTTTGAATATTTCAGGAAGATTGCTGTGTCGTCAGCATAAGAAAGATGAGATGAAGAGATCATCCCTCGTGGAAGTTTGTAGGGCTGAATATTCCCGAATTGAAATAGAAAGTTTAGGTTTTGGGAGAAGGCTTCAGCCATGAGAATGAAAAGCATAGGGGATAAAGGGTCACCTTGTTTTAAACCCCTAGTAGCAGGGAAGAAACCAACAGTTCTACCATTGATTAGTAATGAGAAATGAGCAGATTTGATGTTCCTCATAATTAACTCAACAATGGCCTTGGAAAAGCCTTGTTTGAGTAGGACATGTGTTAAGAAGACCATGAGACTCTATCAAAAGCTTTCATCATATCCAATTTGATGATCATGTTATGTCCTTTTGTTTTTGTGTGCAGGTGATTAGTAAATTCCTGCATGAGCAGTACATTGTCTGCAATTTCTCTTCCGAAAATGAAAGCCGATTGTTCCGGACTGATTATGGTATCTAAAAAGGTCTTCAGTCTTGTGGAGATAATTTTTGAGAGAATCTTATTAGTAAAATTACTTAAGCTTATAGGTCGGAAGTCTTTGAAAGATGAGCAAACATCTTTTTTGGGTATCAAAATTATTTGAGTTGAGGAGATGGCTTTAGGGATCTCTGTTCCAGCAAGGAAATCTTCTACTGCCTTCATAACATCATATTTAATGATTTCCCGGCATTTATGGAAGAAGAAACCAGAAAAGCCGTCGGGCCTAGGGCTGAGAGGCTATTCATGGAAAAAACTATGTTAGTTAACTCTTTCATGCTAATTCTTTGAAGAAGTGTAGAGTTCATTTCATTAGTTATGACAGCTGGAACATTCTCCAGTATCCATGATGCATTAGCTCCTGATGGATCAGATTGTTTTGCAGCCAGGAGATTAGAGAAGAAGCTGACAGCTTCTTTCTCAATCTCATCTATGTTATTAAGCCAAGTGCTGTTAGTGGATTTGATAAGCGAGATGGTTTGTCTTTTATGTTTGTTTAGGATTTATTGATGGAAAATTTTTGAGTTTGCATCCCCTTCCTTCAGCCATTTGAGCCTGGATTTCTGTTTCAAGAATGTTTCCTGATTGCTTAAAGCCACTCTCAGCTTTTCTTTAGCAAGATTTAAGGCTTATATGTATTCCTCAGATTCACTCTGCTGTAAATCATTTTCAGCACTGATTAGCAAGTCTTCACTCATCTTAACCACATCGAATACATTACCAAAAACCTCTTTGTTCCAGATTTTAAGTGAGCATTTTAAGTGTTTGAGTTTGTAAATCAGTCTTTTCATCCCTTGGAGGTTTGTATAAACTTTTCAACCATCTTCTACCAGTTTCATAAAGGATGGATGGGTTGTCTAGCATTCCTGGAATTTAAATGGTTTTGGCGAGGTTTTGTGTGGTGAATTAGACACAGAAAGGATTAAAGGGGTATGGTCCGAGCCTTCTCTGGCTAAAGTTTTGATGTTAGAGCTGTGGAAGGTAGACCACCAAATGTTGTTTGATATACCTCTGTCGAGGCGCTTCCATACTCTCCCTTTAAGGCGCATACCAGTCCAGGTAAATAAACTACCAGATGTAGGTATTTCAATGAATTGTTGGTCATTTAGGAAAGTGTTAAAGTTCCGTATGCTGTTTTGATTAGGGATTGATTGTCCTAGGTATTCCTCATTTTTGTAATGACATTGAAGTCGCCTATTAGGCACAGGGGTTCCTTGGTCATAGTTGCTAAGACTTGCCACAGTTTATTCCGTTCGTGGATTGTGTGCTTAGCATAGACAAATCCAATCTGACATTCATGTGATAAAGTGGCAGATTTGATTTTCACAATAACCACCTGATCCTCCACTTTAACTATATCTACTGTAATGTCGTCATCCCACAATAGCCAGATTTTGTTGATAGGATTGGCATATGAGTGGTTAAAACCAAGCTTCCAGGAAATATTATGTATTTGGCCAGGGTCCAGTAGGGGTTCAATGAGGGCACAAAGTTTGATTGAGTTTCTTCTTTTAATATTTTTAAAACGGGTTTGAGTAGGTCTGTTGCCTATTCCCCTAATGTTCCATGCGCAGATGTTGAGTTTATTCATTGATATGCTTTGGAGAGGGTCAATGAGGAACAGGTGAAGACCGTTTTAGGTGTAGAAGAATAGTCTTTTTTGGTATATTTCCTCTGTTTATGCTTGGGTTCAGAGCGGTTAAGTGTGAGGATGTTGGTTAACCTTAAGTGGTCCTTAAGAAGATTGGCCTTAATTTGTTCGAAGCTAAGCTTCTAGTGTTCTAGCAGTTGTTCTTGTTGCTTAAAGGAGGATTCTGTATTAATCCATTCCAGGGGGGATGGGGGTTTCATGGTTTGTGAGGGGAGGGGTCAAAATTTGCTTTAATACAGTAAGGGGCATCCTCAGTTGTATTAACAATTGGGGTATCTATATCTCTAGGAAGATTAGTATTGGAATTTAGAGTGCGGAGATCTCCGACCTGTGTAGTGGGAACAGAGTTAGCTACTGATTCAGGAGTTTGTGGGTTACTGATATGTCTTAAAACAGGTGACTTTTCTGGGAGAGTGTCTCTATTTGTTTCCTGAGAGCGATTTAGAGAGGAAGAGTTGGGGGTGGTAGGGGTGGTGATAAAAGAGCCCAGTTTGGGAGGAAAAATGGGATCATTGTTTTCAGGCTTTTTCAGGGAGTTTGCTACATTGGTATCATACTGCTTTGAATCTATCTCAGTAACTATTAGCTGTTTCTTAGTATTTAAATTCACATAAGCAGTTTCAAGGGGAGTAGATGGAACCTGCGATCCTTGTCCAAGGATCAATTCTTTAGTACTTGCATCTTTGTGCGATTGTGAGACTCCTGGGGCGGGATTACATTCCTGAGAACTCTTCTGAGCATGATTACCAAGTTTAATCTGATATACAGCATGAGTTTTAGGGACATCAAAGGCAGTAGCAGAAAGACCATTTCCTTTACCTTTGGTCCTTCCCTGTTCATCCATGGAAATGGTTTTGTTACCTTCTTTGAGAGAGTTACCCTGAGGCTTCCAGGGGATGAATTTAGACGAGCTCTTATCGAACCTGCAGACTGTATCTGATCCCAATTTCAGGCAATTAGAACAATAGAAAGGAACACCCTCATACTCAATATACTGCCAGAACCCAATATCCCTAAAACTAAGCCAAAGCCTTTCAAGTTTTGGTTTAGTAACATCCAGTTCTACACAAATCCTGGCCACGTGAGGTCTGGTCCTATTGAGAGAGGCTCTATCCACCCTGATTGGGGTACCAATTATGCTACCAATGGACATAAGAACATTGTAATCAAAAACTTCCTGAGGCAATCCATAGAGGGAAATCCAAATTGGGACAATAGGGGAATCGGCGTTTGGGTTGAAATTAGGAACCCATTTTGTGATTCTTATCGAATAGGAGCCAAAGTTCCAGATTTTATGCAACCAACATCGGTAGTAATCGTCAGGAAGAGAAAAGGATATCAGAACCTGTTTATTGTCCAGCAAGGTAATGTTGTTGTGGCCCTTAAATCCGGCAGTGTGGAAGTCTTTTCGGAGCTTCTCCAGTTGTGGCCAACTACACGAGAACTTCCCGATTAGGGTCCATCTGAGAGGGGCCTCCAATTTTAGACATTCCTCCTCCGTTAAGTGGAGTCCCGGTTCACCCAGGTGATCGATTCTTGCTTTGGGGACGAAGGGTGAGTTCTGGGCATCGTGGGCGTTCGGGGTGGAGAGATTGAGAGCTTCACGAAGTTCCTGCCGCACGGCCTGGGCGTATGAGAAGTTGGGATTATTGATAGTAGGCGGTGGCTCCGCCATTTCGGCGGTGCCGGAGTTTGCAGAGGATGGAGGCGCAGAGAAGAAAAAGATTCACACGTTTACTGGGTTAAAATCGCACACAGTACCGTTTGTGTATATGTCCACGGTGCTTCCTGTTAGACTGCCTAACGGTTAGATCATCATGACGAATCTTGTTTCCATAAATTTTAAGGTCGGATTTATAGTTATTTATTTTAAAATAAATTTAAAATATTTTCAAAATCATGATACATTGTTACAATAAATAGAAACAAAATTTTTTTTGGTATCAAGAATAACTTCTCATTACCACAACTTTTAAGTACGTACGGTCAAAGATCCAACCTATCCCATTAATTTACATTCTCTCTGCTCCCTTCATCCCAACCAAAGGTTTAACTTTTGTTTTTGTCCGTCCCAAACAAAGGTTAACATTTTGACTATTTTCTTACTTGGGCTGAAATTTATAGTTGGAATTTGCCCACATCATTTCAATCATTCACCTTTGGTTGAAATTTAACTACATCGGTATACATAAATATTCGTGCAAAAATATTACCTTTGGCTGGGATGGAAGTAGTTGATTGTTTCCATCATCATTCTAGCACAATTTTCTCTAAACTTTGGTATCATCCTAACTCTATAATCTATAGACTCTATAATAATATCTATAGCTTTTACTCCCTGTAGTTCCCTTCCAAAACACTTTTCATTACTCAATCTCCAAATGCCATAAATAGTCTCAGTAAGAGCCAGTTTCATCATATTTGCCTTCTAGCCCTTTCCTTTGCTCTGCTGCTTCAGAACCCAAGCTTTTTCATTATCTCATTGTTCCGGCCTTCTAGTCCTCTGCATCCACTGCAGCACCCTGCTCCGGAATCCCTTCGTTTTATCACATTCGAAGAAATGATGTTTCATGGTTTCTTCCCTATCACATAATTGACATTTGCTATCAACCGTCATATTAATTTTCTGTAGTTTGTCTCTTGTAGCCAGTCTGCTATGGCATTCCATCCAAAGTTTGAGTTGCGCTCTTGGCCTAGCTTGATTATCATATAGTAGTTTACACCACTCAGCTACTTCCTGATCACCTTTGAGCTCCCTGTACATATTCTGTATTTTAAACTTTTCCTTACCTCATTTTCTGCCAAGTCTCCGGTCCCTGCATCTTGCTCCTGCACTTGATCAATCTTTTTTATCGTGCATGAGATATTTGATGGAAATTTCGTTGTCGTTACATCTGCTCCTTTTATTTAGAGGTAAGGGCCCATTTTACTCATAGCCTGACGACTTTCCTGCACAGATTCCACACAGTTTTTCCATACTCGCATCATTCCATGTAGGTAGTGATATGCTGTTCATTCCTCCACGAGTGCCTGCCTTGTTATGTTTTCACCTCCACTCCATAGGAAAGACCTGCACATTGCGTCTATATGTTTCACTACTTTCTTTGGCAATGGGAAGCACTACATCCAATAGTTTGCTGCTACAAACAATACACTTTTTATTATTGCATTTTTCCTGCATAGCTAAACAATCTAGCACTCCAATGTTTGAATTTTCCTATCATCTTATCAATCCAAGGTTGACACATTCGGATTGATAGTCTCTTACTTGCCACAGACACTCCTAGGTATCTGTATGGTAACTCTCCTTCCTCAAATCTTGTAATCCTTGGTAGTTTCGCTTATGAACTTCTTCCATCCTCCATAATATACCTTGCACTTAGTTTGATTCACGCTAAATCTTGTAGATCTTGTTAATATCTGAAAGCCTTTCACCATTATATCACCTGATCTTTCTTTCCCTTTTGAAAACAGCAGTAAGTTAAGCTCAAGCTAATTATATTCAGCTTTCACATTTTACGAACATTAAATAGTCTTATCAGCTATATTAATTATAAGATATGTTTGATGGTAAGGTGGTTTAAAACAACACTTTGTGATTACTAATCAAGCACATGTCTAAGCGTTACAAACAAAATACTACTACATAGTATTTCAAATATTATTTAATATTTTATTTTAATAAAATTTAAAATAAAATTAAGAGTTAATCTAAAATCCAAATTCTGAATAACAAACCAGATTTTGGAAAAATCTATTATTGAAAATCCTACTTAAAATCTTAAATTTTGCAAAATTTAAATTTTAAATCATTAGTTTTGTCTCTCACACATTTCCTAAATATTTAAAAGTGACCAGTATTCTTATTAGGTCCGCCTCCAAACTTGCATTTTTTACTATATTACATATAATACTAATTTTAACTTTTAAAAATAAAATAAAATAACAAAATTCATTTCCCTTGCTACGACACTATCGATGCCACAGCCGATGCCACAGCCATTGCTACTCGTCGGGAAATACAAAACCCCATCCATCACCCTCCACCATCACCACCTTCCCGCTGCCAATGTTCTAAACCCAGCATGTCACCGTCCGAAAATCCAGCCCACCCACCACCACCCCAGCCGCTCCCCCATCCAATCACAGCTCACCCACTCATTTTTCTGGCGATGAATAACCCTCGTGAACCAGATCCCTCGCGAACAAGATCTCCTGTCGCCCCAAAAAATCTGGTCTCTTGTCGTGCTAGGAAACCCTACCGTCCTCAATCCCTCGCCGATGGTTCTCGGTGGTGGAAATGAGAACGGGGGTGGTGGCGTCGATTGGAAACGAGAAACAAGAACTGGGTCAGGCGTGGGAAACGAGCGTCAGAGACGAAGGAATTGGGGAGGAGGAAATGAGAGCCGAAGACGAAGGAATTGGGGCGGAGGAAACAAGAGCTGGAGACGAATGTGTGCAAGGCAGGCAAACGATGCCCGTAAATGAAGCAGCATTGGGCGGAGGAAACGAGAGTCGGAGACGATTGTGCACCGAGAATGAGGCGGAGATGTCGGAGAAGACTCCAAAAATGAGATCCGGAGAGGGGCGACGAGAATGGGTGGAGATGCCAAAGAAGACACCAGAGACTGAAGGAATATATCAATGCTATTGTTGATGGATTAAGAAGCTCATGATCAAGTCCAGAAACTACATGATCATAATTGACGCCAAATTTCAAATGAAGTCGGTGGAACTAATTTTCTGAAACTGATTATTTCTTTTCTATTTTTGTAGTTAGCCCACTTGTATAACTCATTAGTCAAGTAGTTTGTTAGGCAGTTAGTACATGATTTGTGTATACATAGCAGTTGTAGTCCTTTATTTTGATTAAGTTAATCAACCATATTTCCCTTACTGAATTTTCAATTTTCTCTGATCTTGAAGCTCTTCTAAGCTTTTTTTTTGTTAACTGCCTTGATTTCTTCATGGCATCAGAGCTCTTAGGCTCTCGATTCAACATTTCTTGAAAAAAAAATCTTTGGAAATCTGAATATAGTGATCAATATGAGCATTGGATCGGTAAATGCTGAAAGAGGAAACAATCCTTATGTTGTTGATGCTGAAGGTTTTGTGAGATCCAAGTCAGATGATCCAGTGTTCCTCACATCCTAAGATCATGCAAGCCTTGTGATAGAATCTTATCTTTTTACAGAGAAGAATTATGTGATTTGGAGAGAAGCAATGGTGACTTCACTCTCGGCAAGAGGAAAATTGAAGTTCATCATTGGAGAAGTACCAAAGCCTGCAGCTAGTTATCGCATGATTTAGATATAGATGAAAGCTAATTCAAAAATTATTTTGTGGATCCAAAACTTGATCAGCAAATACATTGCTATGAGCTTCACATTTCAGGAATATGCAAAGAAGCTATGGGATGAGATTGAAGAAAGGTATTCGGTTAGCCATGAACCTCTCTATTATCACTTGAAGACTAATTTGACTGAGTTGAAAAAAGGTACTGATTCAATTGCTCAATATTTCTCTAATCTGAAAGAAATTTGGGATGAAATTGATGTGATTAGACCCATGCTTACGTGTACTTGTTGCCATTGTGATTGTAATTGTGGATTTGCTGAGAAACTTGAAATGCAATCCAATCAAGATAGATTGCAACAGTTTATGTCTGGTTTAAATGCTGAATATGATGCTTTAAGGGATCATATACTTGTGATGGATCCACTACCTACTGTTGAAAGGTATATTCACTGTTGAGTAAGCAGGAGCAATAGAGAAGTGTGCAAAGCAACATGATAAGGAACATGAATCAATCAGCTGCAATGCTTGTGATGCAGGGATCATGAAAAAACAATGTAGATAGATTTGGAAAAAAGAAGAAAGATGTAGAGGCAAAGAATTTACTAAAGTGTGATTATTGCCACAAAAATGGACATTTGAAGGATTCTTGTTTCAAATTGAATGGATATCCGGATTGGTGGTCAGATGTAAGCAAAGTGAAGGGAAAAACTTATGCAAATGCAGATAATATCTCAGGTTTTGAGGATGAAACTGAGCAGGCTGTACCTAAGCAATGTTTGAGGCTAGAGAAAGAAAGGGCATTGGAAATATGCAGGCTATGATTGTAAATATGATTCAACTAGAGTTCGAGAAGCTGGTAAAGGGGAAAGGAAAAGAGCAAGCATCTGAATCAGAAGACATGATCAACTTTTCTCTTCGGGATTTTTCAGGTAGTATAATAACTCATTTTGCTAATGCTGCTACTTGTTTTGAGATTGATGACTAGAGTCTAGATAGTGGTGCTACTTCACGTATGTGCAGTACTCTCTCTTTGTTTGAAACACTTCATTCATCCACACATAAAACACCAATCCTTTTGCCAGATCATTCAAAAGTCTTCATATATGCCATAGGATCTGTCAAATTGAACAATCAACTTAAACTGGTGAATTGCTTGCTTGTCAGATGTTTCAAATTCAGTTTTCTTTCAGTACAAAAATTAGCACAAGACTCGAAGGTTTATCTTACATTTTATCTCATGGTTTGTTCTTCCCTGCAACATCTTCAAAGTCATTATCTGCTTACTGTAAGGCAGATTGGAACACTTGCAAAATCACTAGGAAATCATTAACTGGCTACTGCATTTCTTAGGTGATTTCTTGATTTCCTGGAAATCTAAGAAACAAAACACTGTGAGAAAATATTCAGCTGAGTCTAAGTATAGAGCTGTGTCCATGACTATGAACTCAAATGGATTTCTTCTCACTAATTTGCAGCATTAGTTTGTGCTTCCTATCCCATTAAAATGTGATAACATTGGTGCTCTTCATATCAATCAGAATCCAGTCTTCCATGAGAGAACTAAACATACAGAGATAGCCTGTCATTATGTAAGGGATGCATATCATGATGGCTTTATCAATCCATTACATGTCTTTTCTAGTGCTCAGTTGGCTGAAGGCTTTACTAAATTGCTCTCTTATATTGTTGCTCAATCTCTGCTCTCCAGGATGGGATTTTGTTATTCACAGAATCCCCATCTTGGATGGGGGGTGAAGGAATATATCAATGCTATTGTTGATGAATCAAGAAGCTCAGGATCAAGTCTAGAAACTACATGATCAGAATTGGCATCAAATTTCAAATGAAGTCGGTGGAACTGATTTTCTGAAATTGATCCTTGGCTTTGATCAGTTTTGGAATTCTTTTCTGTTTTGGTAGTCAGTCCACTTGTATAACTCATTAGTCAGTTAGTTTGTTAGGCAATTAGTACATGATTTTTGTATATATAGTGAAATTTGGTTTTACAAAATTTTTCTAATTATTACCAGTATGTTCCAACATAACCTATCTAACCAAATATGCAATAAAGTAAAGCATTAAAGACACGAGACTTGGTTACGCAGTTCGGTGAAATCCACCTACATCTGCGGGGCATGACCCAGTTCAGAATGAATCCACTAATTAGAAAGATACAGTACAAAGTACACCATACAAAATACTTTTCTTTACTAATTAACGTGTGAATTCAGCTAGCTCCCCTACCTAGCGATCCGCCTTGATCAGACTCCCTCTGACCTCGAAACTTGTCGACGCTGGAACTCCTCCTTCCGAAGAATTAAGGCATATGATTCTAAACTTTGAACGGAATCTCACGTATGTTGGAACATAGAATTCTGGCTCTTTGCAATTCTCTCGAAAGATTGAAAATCTGTGAGCAGATTTTCTCTAATTAAAACCCTATCAAATGCAGCCGTGGTTGTCCCCTTTTAAAGCTATGAGCAGATCGGAACTCTCCATGACTATCTCCATAATATTCCTATTCCTTATCTGCTTCTTCAACCATATCCAAATCCTATAAATAAATGGATTTTCCTTATCACAATATCTCTCATATATTCGATAATATCAACACCATATTTGTAGGATTTTCCATAAACCAACTATGCTTCTACACACCTAATATATAGCAGAATATTCAGATTTCCATATCTCACAAATACCATAATATTCTGACCCTTATGCGTAAGATCTGATAGGCGTATATATGTTAATCCGCATGTTCCAACATGGAAAATTTTTTGTTTCCAAATATGTTCACAAAATTGCAACTAAAATATTCAATGAATACCACTTGACTTTAAAATCTCCCCATTTGGCATTTCGTGGACCCAAAACTTTTTGGCCAAAATATCACGATGAAAAACGTGTAATCAAACACATAGGTCTTCCCAACTCCACCTATTATGGAACATGTGAAAAATATGGAATCTGATAAAAAAAGACTACCAACTGAATACCAGAATTCCATCAAAATACGAATCAGAACTGAATACCAAGAATTTCAGAATACCATAAAAAATAAATAATTATATTACAGCCAAAATATTATCCCCATAGGGCCATAAATATGCCAAAGACAAATAAACCAAAAAAACATATAAGCAGAAAGAAGTCTATCCCTGACTGTGACATCTATGTTGGAACATAGAGAAAAAAAATCCCGTTCAGGGGCAGGCCTCCAGCTGCGCTTTCTCCATCTCCACTTTAGCCTTTTCTTCTTCGAGTGCTGCCATTTAAATGGCTAATTCCCCCAGTCTTGCATTCAGGACCACCAATTTGGCCTTCTTTTCAGCAGTTGAAGAAGTAGAGCCTGAAGGATTCCAAGGTAGATCATGGATAAGCCTTACGCCAAATGTCTTCATGTTAGGCCATAGGAATTCCGCGTCTATGATCACATATTTTGCATTTCCCATCACCTTGGCGCTCTTAGCCAACGCTGAAATCAAGCAGGGATACACAATGACATGTTTTTCCGTAGGAGTTATAGCTTGCCTCACTAGATTCTGTTGTATGAATAATCCAAGGTTGACTGGTTTCTATGTTCCAACACAGAACAACAGCTTAGCCATTTCTCTAGTCAGAGCCATCGTGTTCGAGGATGGCATCCAGCAGTTTACTGCTACTTGATACAGACCAAAGAATCTTGATTACAGACAAGAAGCTTGTGAATAACCATTTTTGGGCCACTTGGCCTTGCATCCTTCTGAAATTGTCTCCAGAATATGATCATCTAACACTTTTAGATCCACTGGAAACACCCCCTCAAATTCTGGAGTTTGCAGCCCCAAAATCTTGTTTATTTTGGCAGCTGAGAAGTCAGCAATCTTCCCTCGTAAATACACCCTTTCAAACCAAGGAGAGTCAACTTCTAAATTTCCAACCATCAAGTTAGCGTACACCTCAATGACCACCTGTCTATTGTACTGAAGCTGTACAATGGCAGCCTTCTTTATTCCTATTAATTCCAAAAAAATCTGAAAACCCACCAGCCATGTATGCCTCCAGGTCTATGAGTCTCTCAAAGATCACCTTCTTCTCTGCAAATACTTCTCCCATCTCTTTACATTTTATATCAAAGTATGAAAATAACAGTGCATCACTTACAAGTAGAGGTGGTAGCACTTTCCTCTTGGGAGCATCCTGATATTTCTTGGCCTTTTTAGTTAGTGGGGAATCATCTGTAGCAGCCACATTTCTCTTGCCCTTCGCCGTCTGTAAGAACTCATCTAGCACCTCATCACTTGAGTAATTCATATTAGAATATTCATGTGTTGGAACATACTCAGTATCCTCAGCTCCTTTTTCTTCAGCAGTCTGTGTTCCAACATGCTGGTCTTGGTCTGGTTCACTTTGTCTAGAAGTAGGCTCTCCAGTTTTCTCTCCATCAGCATCAGCATCACTCGATACCTCAACCTGGTCTTCATCCCCCCATATCTTCATCATCAACCTCCATCTCGACAATATTTTCAGCCTCTGCCTTCTGTGTTGGAACATAGCCAACATTGTCTTCTTCTTCGCTGTCAGAGACTTCAATTATCACTAGTTTTCTCAGTTCTTCCAATCTATGAGCTGCCTTCAAATCAAACAATCCTAAAGGTAACCTATCTATAGACTTGATCACATCCTGTTCTGCTGCCTCATCATCGCTAATCTCTCTCATAAAAACATAACTCGGACACGACATAGATGAATAAACGTGAAACTTGTCCTTCCTTCTCTACATATCATACCTACCCCTCAGAAACTTAACCTTATAGTTTTCAATATTCCATAGATTTCCAATATCACCGGACACAAATTCTTTGGCCTTAACATTCAAGAATTCCCCCTCTATACTCTTAATCTTGGCCAAATATACTGTAATTCTATTTGTTTCCATCCATTCAAATATCTTGTCTACAATATTGAATTCCATTCCATTAATTTTAAGAGTTAGAGGATCAAGATCCGTTACCTTCTGAAATAGATCCTTTCCTCTGTTTCTGGTGCTTTCATCCTGACCTTCACCACCGAAGCTTGAACCACCGGCTTCTACATTCTCTTCACCAACTTCGGTCAAGTCAGCCTTTATGTTTCCATCACCTTCGAGCAGGACCGCTTCCACATTGTCTTCCATTTGTTCGTCATTCACAGCTTCTGGAGGTTGAAGAGTTTCTTGAATTTCTTCTTCGATCGTGGGAGAGTTGTGGTTTGAAGACATCTTTTGTCAAAGATTTGTTGGGTGGAGAAAAATTGGGGAGGATTTTGGCAGGAATCCGAAAGAAACCAAGATGTGTGGGAGAGTGGCCGAAAAGAGAGGGATTTGGAGGGATTTAAACAACTTTGAAACCAACCCAAACTCTTCACTTCACTTCCTCGTTTTCCGCAAAGAAATTTTTCTCTTTCCAAGATGAGCAATGATGATTCGTTTCTCTCTTGTCAACTCAAGACATCAACTCAAAACATACCAACTTCCAACATACCATAACTATACAACTTCTATTTTTGTAAAACTCTTCTTCTTTCTATTTTATTTTTGTGTTTTTCTGAATTTCAAGGCAAAAAAAATAATATATTTACACCTAAATAAAGGCAAGAATTACCCCAAATTTGACAAATATCTAAGTGATGTCTGAGATTTTCAAAGGTGGCAGTGTCCAATGGCTTTGTAAAGATATCAGCAAATTGTTCATGTGTTGGAACATAGACTACCACAACTTCCTTTCTTTCAACAAGATCTCTAATAAAATGATGCCTTATGTCAATATGCTTAGTTCGAGAGTGCTGGATTGGATTTTGTGAAATATCAATAGTACTTGTATTGTCACATAAGATCTTCAAAGGGCCTTGATGAATTTCATAGTCGTTCATCATTTGCTTCATCCATAAAAATTGTGCACAACAACTTCCAGCAGCAAGATATTCAGCTTCCGCAGTAGACAAAAAGATCTAATTTTGTTTCTTACTATACCAAGAAACCAGATCCGTGCCAATAAAGAAACATCCACTTGTAGTGCTCTTTCGATCATCAGCATGACTAGCCCAATCAGAATCACTGTGATTCTTAGAATACCAGACACCATACTCAGAAGTCTCACTTACTTATCGAATAATTCTTTTGACTGCAGTGAGATGAGACTTCATTGGATCAGCCTAAAATCTTGCACATATCCCTACGCTGAGATATATATCTAGTATACTTACTGTTAAATACAATGGACTCCCAATAATTCCCCTGTATAACTTTTGATCAACTGCAACTCCTTTCTCATCCTTGACCATTTTGTCAGAAACCCTCATAGGTGTTCGAACTGCTCGAGCATTGCTTAAACCAAATCTCTTTACTAGATTCAGTGCATACTTACTTTGATTTATGAACATGCCATGTTTTCCTTGCTTAACTTGCAGTCCTAGAAAGTATGTGAGCTCTCCAATCATGCTCATTTCAAACTCAGCCTGCATAACCGTGACAAAATCCTGTACCATAGATGATGAAGTAGAGTCAAGTACTATATCATCCACATAAATTTGAGCAATCAAAATTTTTGATGATTTATCAAGCACAAATAAAGTGCGATCTACTCCACCTCGACAATAACCTTTCTTAAGAAGAAAGTTGGTAAGTCATTCATACCATGTTCTGGGTGCTTGCTTTAAACCATATAAGGCCTTCTTGAGGCGATACACATTATGAGGGTAATGAGGATCCTCAAATCATTTAGGTTTTTCCACATAAACTTCTTCATTTACCACACCATTTAGAAACGCACTCTTGATATCCATTTGATACAGAGTAAAGTTCATAGAGCAGGCAATAGCAATTAAAATTCGAATTGACTCTAACCTGGCAACTAGTGCGAATGTCTCATCAAAGTCAACACTTTCAACTTGTGTATATCCTTGAGCTACCAGTCTGGCTTTGTTTTGAGTAATATGTCCGTCGGCATTAGATTTATTCTTGAAAATCCATTTTGTGCCTATAACATTGACACCTTTAGGGCGAGGAGTGAGATACCATACATCATTTCTTGCAAACTGACCTAGTTCTTCAAGCATTGTAGCAATCCATTATTCATCTACTAATGCCTCCTTGTAGTTCTTGGGTTCAACGAGAGAGATGAAGTATTGTAATCCTGCCAACTTCCTGTAATCCACCCGAGGAACTGGTTGAGTACTCTGTGCCATTGATTCAGGTTGATCCTGTGTTGGAACATAGGATACTGCAGTGGGGGATAATGTTCCAACATGCTCAGTGTCAACTGGTTCAATATCAGTCTGCTCAAATGTTCCAACATTTGATGGATTTGCCTTGTCAGGTTGATGAGGTTGTGTTGGAACATGAGTGTTACTAGGTTCTTCTTCTACGAAATCTGAATTTTGTCTTTCTTCATAATTGTCCACAATAACATTATACACTTCGTAAGTGTTTTGGTCTGATGGTTATAAATACGATAAGCACGGATGTTGACATAATACCCAAGAAAAATTCCAGTATCACTGCGATTATCAAATTTTTCCAATTGCTCTCTGTCTCTGGGGATGTAGCACTTGCTTCCGAACACATGAAAGTATGAGACATTTGGTTTTCTACCCTTTCAAATCTCGTAAGATGTTTTTCCGGGGAATAGACGCAGATATACTCAATTAATCGTATAGAAAGCTGTGTTAATAGCTTCCGCCCACCATTTTTGGTGAATTTCTTTCTCGGCTAACATTACTCGAGCCATCTCCAGCAAGGTTTTGTTTTTCCGTTTTACAACACCATTCTGCTAAGGAGTGATTGTTGCAAAAAAACTCGTGTTGAATCCCGAGCTCATCACATAAGTCACTAAATTTAGAATTTTCAAATTATCCACCATGATCACTATGGATTTAAACAATCTTTCCAACTAGACTTCCTTTTTCAGTTTGTAACTTTATCACCAGACTTCTAAATACTTCTACTGTATTAGATTTTTCTTTGAAAAAAGCTACCCATGTATATCTGGAGAAATCATCAACACATACAAAGATATATTTATTTCCACCTATACTAGGTGTATTAACTGGACCCATCAAATCCATATGCAATAATTCCAAATTTCTTGAGGTGGTTATATATTGAACTGACGAGTGGGAAGATCGAATTTGTTTACCTTGTTGACATGGTCCGCACACAATTCCGTCCTTGCTTGTTAAGGTAGGTATACCTCGTACCGGTTTTGCATTTGCAATTTTCACCAAGGTTTTTTAATTGATATGACTGAGCTTCCCGTGCCACTGAAATCCTTCATCATGTTTCGAGATCATACATCACACTTCTTGTTCCAATAGATAGTAAATATCTGATGATCGTATGCCTGAAAGAACCTTGGATTCTCCATGTTTCACTATGCATTTGTCTTTCTGAAATTCCACAGTCATATTGTTATCACACAATTGACATATGCTCTGCAGATTGGCCTTCGGGTCTTTCACAAACAGCACACTAATGAATACTGAAAATCCTTCAATCTGTAGTTCACATTTTCCAAGCACTCTACTCTTTTTTCCATCACCAAACGTAACATAACCACGATCATATGGTGTGATATTTGTAAGGAGTTCTTGAGTACCAGTCATATGGCGAGAGCAGCCACTATCAAAGTACCATGAATCTCTGGAGTATGATATAAGCAAAGTATGTGCAACAAAGCGTGTACCAGATCTTTTGACAACCCATACCTTTCTGACCATTCTGATTTTCTACACTTCACCTATGTTGGAACATACCAAGAGTTGATGTCCTGCCATTTCATCTCTGAGTTGTTTCTAACGTTGATCCTCTGAGTGACCTTGATATGAATAGTAGTTGCAGATGTGAGGTTTCCTTTGATAGGGCTTGCCGAACTTTCTTTTTACCTCTCGAATCTTTGTCTTGAGATTTACTGGACTCTTGAGTAACTCGTATGCCTCGGGCTTGAGTGTGCCTGTGTTTTTGAGTGGGTTGTAATACCCAATTCCATGTCGATCTCCAAAGTTCTTTCCCATATCCAGAATATCGTCAAACTTTGCTTTTCCAGAGTTTAGCTTAGAAATTACTGCTTCAGAAGTCTCACCTCTCTTAGTTGCCAATATTAGCTTTTCATTTAATTCTTCATTCTCCTTTCTAAGTTCAGCAACTTTCACACGCAATTCTCTTTCTATTTCCATCAACTACATTTTCTCTTCCTTCAGCTCGTTGTTTGTGTCAACCACTTGAAGCCTCATAGCATACATCTTTTCATAAGTGTTGTAGATTTCTTCATCACTTATAGCAAGTCCATCGTCTTCATCACTGGATGCTTCATACGGATCTATATTGGAACATACAGCTTCAACTTTATCCAGTGTGTTGGAACATTCATCCTCCGATGCATCATGAATTTTTGCTCCTAATGCCACATAGTTGCTTGTAAGTTCCTCTTCGTCTTTCTCTTCTTCTTCATCTTCACTCCATGAGGTGACATAAGATTTTCCCTGTTTCCTACAAGTATTTGCACATTCAACCTGAATATGACCATATCTTTCACATTCCCTGCATTGAATTTGTCCAGGCTGTTTTGGTTTACTACTTTGAATTCTGGAGAACTGCTAATTTCCTTGCTCAAATCTCGTTCCATGATTATTTCTAGAATCTCGTGGCCTTAGTCTATTTCCTCCAAACATCTCCTGAGATTTCTTGTTTACTACTTTCTTCAGCATTCTTGAGAAATTCTTTGTGATGAGTGCAAGTTTTTCAAATTCACCATCACTGTCAGATTCGTGATTGTCCTTTGATGAAGATGTTCTGAATGCCAACTCCTTTTGGACCCTTTTTGTAGCTTGTTGAAACGTCATCTCATACATCTGTAATGATCTCATTAGTTCATCTAAGCTCATGGTGACTACATCTCTTGCTTCTTCTATTACCGCAACCTTCATTGCAAACCTTTTACGTAGTGATCACAAGGTCATTTTCACCAACTTCACCTCTTTGTAGACCTTTCCAAGTTGATATGCCATATTGGAGATGTCCCTGAGTTTTCCGTTAAATATAGCAATAGTGTCACCTTCCTCCATCTTGAGTTCCTCAAACTTAGTAGCCAACATCTGCAATTTAGATTCTCGAACTCGACTAGTTCCTTCATGAACAGTTTGCAGAATATCCCATGCTTTCTTGGCTTGCTGACATGTAGAGATGAGTTTGAACTGGTTTTCATCAACCGCAGTGAAGATAGCATTTAGTGCCTTTGAATTCGCCAGATATGCCTTGAGGTCATTAGGAGTCCAACTAGATTTGTCTTTGAGTTTCTGCTCCATTTGGCTTGACTCTCCTTCTTTCGCCTTAGAGCTTGTATCAGCATCTTCAGTAGGGTGATTCCACTCATTTTCAACACAGTACCAAGCAAGTTCAACTAGTGAGTTGATGAAAACTCTGATGCGTACCTTCCAATAACTGTACTTGTTGCCTTTCAAGAGGTGGCCGACACTGAAGCTCCTTCTTTGGTTGCCATGGTAAAATCGGATCACACTTTCCTTGACATAACCAAGGGAAAGATAAGTGACCAAGCTCTGATACAAAATGAAATTGGGTTTTACCAAATTTTTCTAATTATTACTAGTATATTCCAACATAACCTATCTAACCAAGTATGCAATAAAATAAAGCATTAAAGACACGAGACTTGGTTACGTAGTTCGGTGAAATCCACCTACATATACGGGGCCTGGCCCAGTTCAGAATGAATCCACTAATCAGAAAGATACAGTACAAAGTGCACCATAAAAAATACTTATCTTTACTAATTAAACGTGTGAATTCAGCTAGCTCCCCTACCTAGCAATCCGCCTTGATCAGACTCCCTCTGACCTCGAAACTTGTCGACGCTGGATCTCATCCTCCCGAAGAATTAAGGCATATGATTCTGAACTTTGAACGGCATGTCACGTATGTTGGAACATAGAATTCTGGCTCTTTGCAATTCTCTCGAAAGATTGAAAATCTGTGAGCATATTTTCTCTGATTAAAACCTTATCGAATGCAACCGTGGTTGTCCCCTTTTAAATCCATGAGCATATCGGAACTCTCCATGATTATCTCCATAATATTCTTATTGCTTATCTGCTTCTTGAAGCATATCCAAATCCAATAAATAAAGGGATTTTCCTTATCACAGTATCTCCCATATATTCGCTAATATCAACACCATATTTGTAGGGATTTTTCATAAACCAATTATGCTTCTACACGCCTAATACATAGCAGAATATTCAGATTTTCATATCTCACAAACACCATAATATTCTGACCCTTATGTGTAAGATCTGATAGATGTATATATGTTAATCTGCATGTTCCAACATGGAAAGATTTTCGTTTCCAAATATGTTCACAAAATTGCCAATTATAATATTCTATGAATACCACTTGACTTTACATATAGCAGTTGTACTTATTTTGATTAAGTTATTCAACCATATTTTCCCATACTGAATTTTCAATTTTCTCTGATCTTGAAGCTCTTCTGAGCTTTGTTTTGTTGCTAACTGCCTTGATTTCTTCAGAGACGCCGATGAAGACGCCGAAGAAGACGTCGGCGGACCCCTATGCGTGGCGACAACCTTCTGCGACGAACACCTCCACCGCCGGTGTCTACTTTTTTTTTTAGTAAATCTAGTTTCAAATTAAATATTAATTTTTATTAATTTTTCAACCTCTTTTTATTCTTCATATTAATTTTAAAATACAAATAATATTTCAATAATACAAATACATGGTGTAATTTAATAAAATACATGATGTGGTATAGTTTAAATCCATTCCATTCAAATATTGATTGGTCTTGGGTTGACATGGTTTAGCTATTCACATTTTTTTATGATTGCATAATAGTGGCCTTTTTTTATTTCACGTCAAGTTGGCCCCTCCCTAAGTTTACCAATTTGACACGAATGATAATCAAACAAATTTGAAATGTGGTTAAACACATTGCTGGATTAAACTCCATTGATATGAATAAATATGCTAAAAATCTTATTTAAGAAAATCTTGTACTAAATTGAAATTAAAATGAAAGGTCACCTTACCTTCGATGAGTGTGAGATGCCTCTGCATGGCTGAAAGAAAACATGAACACAGAGATGCATTCTCTTTTTGCATGGGAATATTGGTTAGAAATGCACCATTTTGAAAGATTCTTGTTGCGTTCTTTTGTGATACATTTAGTGGGCACTTTTAAATGAAGGTCGTTCCCATCATTTTGCCATACTACTACAAATGATGACATCATGATTAAGATGCTGAGGTCCGACTTCTAAACTTTTGGATGCCTCTTGACTTTAAAATATGAGATTAATTGTTTTTTTAGTCCCTTACAAAGTATCTTATACCATATTTTGGTCCTTATTTGTGGAAAAATTATATATCTATGTGTCTAGCCATGGGTACAAATGTGTAGGACGCATTAGCACAATGCGTCCTCTACGTTTTCCTTTTTTTTTTGGTTCTGAATGCCCGAGGACGCATTTGCCGGAATGCGTCCTCAGTGCATTAATATTTTTTTTGTCAGGGGAAGAAGAGGACGCATTGCCGGAATGTGTCCTCGTTTTATTTTTTTTAAAAAAAATCCACGTAGGATGAGGACGCATTGTGCTAATGCACCCTCCCTAGGCTTAAAATTTTTTTTGCAGACCTGACTTTGCATGCATGCATGCGCCTGAGGTTTTTGACTTGGCATGAGGACGCATTATGCTAATGCGTCCTCCCTTTTGCAGAAAATTTCCAGAGATTCCTGACCCCTTTGCATGCATTCAGCTGAATCCGTGAGCCTTGAGGACGCATTCTTGAAATGCGTCCTCGGTTTATATATAATGCAGCCCATCCGTTTCTTCATTCAGCTAATTCAATCCAGCCTTTTCTTCATCCGTTTCTTCATTCAGTCCATCCTTCTTCATCTGCAATTCAAACCCTTTTCTTCATCTGCAATCCAAAACTGTTTCTTCATCTTGCTCCGTCATTGGCCAAGTTTCGTCGTCGCCCTTCGTTTCCAAAGTTGTCGGGTAATTTTTCTAGCTTTCCTATTGTTGTTTGGTTGTATGTTTTTTAATTTATCGTGAAATGTTTCCAAACTTCGCAACTCGAGCATTCTCGATCCGTCGTTGACCTCCATTGACTGATGTTGACCGCCATTGACCGCCGTTGACCCCTTTGCGAATTTTTGTAATCTTGTAAAGGAATTTAAAGAATTCATTATCATACGAATGTGTTTATTGATTATGTACGATTTGGTCTCTTATTTTTTTCGATCGAATTAGGCGTAAAAATATTATTTTTGAATTACTTGTAAAGTTCTTGTTGATGATAATGTTTTTAAAGATTGTACGTTGTTTGAGTGATTATGTATCTTGATTCTACGAAATTGTTTAAAGAGAGGCTGCGTGAATATATGTGAATTGATTATGTGTGATTTGTTTACTATTGTTTGCATTAAAGTTGTAGTAATAGTTTAATTAGTGTGGTACTATTGTTTGGAAAATGAAAAAAGTATAATAGTGTACTGTCGTTATGAATATCGAGTTAACTGTTATTTATTTGTATAATGCTGTAGTTCGATGTTTTTGCTTGTGTACCTGTATACAGGGGGTCAAATTAAGTTTGATTTGACTGTGGGTGTGTATTATGACCCTCCCATACCCGAGTGGAACGTGACTCTGGAAAGGAGGTTAAGCCACTCCGAGCTAGTTCATTTAATTTTTACAAGGCTTGGTATTGCTAGTGGGGGGTTTCAGTTGAAATTATATTACCGTTGTCCTGAGCTGATTGGTTTGGCCATATACAATCGGTGTTACAATGTGGAAAATGACGAGTCTAACGCGACATTCTTCAACATTGTTGAGCAAATGTCCTTGTCCTCAGCAGAGTTGTACATCGTTCTGGAGAATGTGAGAAGCACTACTGACCGTGCGGGTGATCTTAGTTCGGACACTTTCGTGTCGTTGTTGAGGAACATGCAGAACTGTACACCTTTGCCAACCTTACCATCCCCTGTTGATTGCCAAGGTCATGTCATTGGTGAGTCCAGCCAACCCAATGTGTATGTTCACGTCGATTGCGCCCAGCCGTCCACAAGTGGTGGTATATATGGTGGCCATAATGGGGACCTGAATAAGTTCGATGATGATTATGTGGGTGAAATTTGCGAGTATGTTATCGTTCATGTTGGGAACGATGAGGATGGTGAGGAAGGGGAACTTGGACAAGGCAGTGAAGATGATCGTTCCTTATCAACTGATTCGAATCCAGGGGACGAAGATGAAGGAGTGGTGTGCACGAACATTGTACCCCCGTCGTTTCGTAATTTGGCGAATCCTGATACGGAGGGCTACTTTAGAGATTATGGGGGCCCTGATGAGGATGGCTATGACCAACAAATTGTGCTGATGAATTTACTCGTTATGTTCAAGCGACTGGCAAAGTGGAATTGGGTATGCGATTCTGGATAAAGCCAGAATTGGTAGAAGCTATTTCGAGGTGGAGTTCCATGATGAATAGGGAACACAGAGTCGTGAAGAGACGGTCACGCACATGGTATGCGAAATGTAAGGATGTGGTTGAAGGAACCGGAAATTGTTAATGGGTTGCTAGAGCCAGTAAAAAGGCCTCGCATGGCATGTTGGAGATCACCAAATGGGTAAGTACTCATGCTTGTGTTGGGGCTGGTCGATCGACGGGTAACACTAACCTGACATCGTTGATGATCGCCCGTGCAATTTGCTACCACATTGACGTTAACCCTTCTTACACGGTGAAAGATGTACAAGCGCATGTGAAGATGGATTTTAATGTGACCCTTTCCTATAAGAAGGTGTGGTATGCTCGACAGAAGGCTATTGATTTGGCGTTCGTAACTTGGGAGGAATCCTTCGAACAGTTGCCGATATATATGGATGAGCTAGTCAGGGCAAATCCGAGCACCGTTGTTGAGTGGGCAGATGTACCCAATAGAATACATGAGCGTGGGTGCCGAAAATTCAAGTTCATTTTCTGGGCATTTGGTCAGGCTATCGATGCATTTCGCCATTGCAGGCTGGTGATTAGCGTGGATGGCACTCATTTGAGAAGTGTATACAAGGTCACAATGCTAGTTGTCGTGACACATGACTCGAACGACTACATACTCCTCATTGCTTATGCCATTAATGACGGTGAAACAAATGAGAGTTAGGACTGGTTCATGCGGAGACTACGTATCCACGTGGTAGGTGGTGATAATAGGCCAATCTGTATTATATCTGATCTCTATGATAGAATTTTAAATGCAATGAGACGAACAAACAAATGGAGGGAGCCAGCTGGATACCACCGATTTTGTTTGCGTCATTTTCAATCAAGCTTCCTTAGTGCTAACAGTGGGAAGTTAAAGAATGCACTTCTGAAGACTCTAGTTTGGAAGCTTGGTGGTGCCAAACGAGAGAGCAGATGGAGGGAGTACAAGGAGGAGTTGGAGAGCATCGAACCGTCTGCTTGGGAGTGGTTGGTAAAACATGACACCAGTAAGTGGTGCCTTGCATTTGATAAGGGTGATCAACGTTGGGGAATTCTAATAACCAATTTTTCAGAGAGCTTCAACAACTGTTTAAGGCGTGCATGACATCTCCCGATAACTACGTGTGTCAAAGCGACCTTCGAGCAAACAGTTGAAATGTTTGCTAAAAGGGTAATGGATGCCACGAATTGGAGGTACTTTCTAGATTCATTACAGTTCTTTATGGATTGATGTCCTTGTTTCTTGACTCTAAAATGATGTTTAAATGTTTAGGTCTGTGTTCCTTTCTAGGATTTGGAAACAATTTCAGAAGCAAGGCAAGTTGGCTCAGGGACATATTGTTACTGTTTTTGGGATTGTGTCACAGACTTATAGGGTTGTGACAAGGACCATTGATGGTAGCATTGGTGAGAGCCAGTACATGGTCAAATACCAGAGAAAGTTTTGTACTTGTCGTGAGTGGCAATTTTTTTGATTCCCATGTTCACATGCATTGGCCGTCTGTAGGCATAGGCGTGACGACCCAGCTACTCTATGTGACAAGGTATATCACACGACCACCTACTTGCAGCAATATAGTCAGGGTTTCATGCCTCTACAAGATCTATCACTATGGCAATGTGCTAGTTGGAGGCTGATTCCTGATATTGAAAAGTTTCTCAATAGGAGGCGTGGACAGTATGCAGAGAGAAGGAGAAAGAATCAAATGGATGAGAGGGTGCTAGGTGATTCCAGAGGCCGCCGTAGGCGATGGCGTGATTAGTGTCAGTTGTTTGCTTTTGGTATTTGTTACTTTGTATTTGGTATTTGTGTGTTCGACTATTTTGAATATTTACGATTATGTGTACTTGTCTAAATTGAAACTACTCTACGATTTGGTTTGAATATCAGTGCAATTGTAATTTTGTTACTTATTTGGAAAGCTTGATTGTGCTTTTTTGCTAGGTGATTTTGATTATCAGCAGGGATACACCATATATCATCCAGGTCCCATTGACGATGAATTACTGTACCTGCACCAGGAGCACCATGCACGTGCTCTGTACAATGGTCAGTTAGAGGATGAGGCACTGCAGGTGAGGCGGTGCGATGGGGCTTGTTGGACTGGTCAAATCCCTGATCCAGTCATGCGCTACGTGCGTGAAGCTGGATTCCAAGGACTTTTGGATTCCGCACCGATGCACATTGATCATTCTCTAGTCACAGCCTTAGTGGAGCGTTGGAGACCTGAGACTCACACGTTTCACCTGCCAATTGGGAAGGCTACGATAACTTTGCAGGATGTGGGCATGCTATGGGGTCTACCCATTGATGGCATGCCAATTACTGGAGTGGACACTAGCTGATGCATTGAGGACTGGCAGACAATATGTGGAGACTGCCTAGGGGCTACACCGAATGCGAGTGTTATCAGAGGAGGTCGCATAAAGGCCAGCTGGTTGGGAGACTTATTACACAGTCCATTCCCTATTGATGCTACTGAGGTAGATTGTCAACAACGGGCTAGGGTTTTCATTCTACTGCTAGTTGGTGGAATGCTATTGTGAGACACATCCGGGCACCTTATCCCTTTGCTTTATTTGTCTTTACTGATGGACCTCGGTGCAGCACATCAATACAGTTGGGGAAGTGCCATTTTGGCACACTTGTACAGGTGTTTATGTGATGCTGCCATCCAACAAGTGAAACCCATATCTGGACCACTAGTCTTGCTACAAGTAACATTTTTGGTTAATCTTGTCAGTTGTACATACCGTCGATCGTGACCTCGTATATTATATTAAATTTTATTTAATTTTTTGTCAGCTGTGGGCATGGGAGTGAAACCCATCCATCCGTCCGGCCGGACGACTACCAGTGATCGCCATGATGAGTGTTGTTGGTTCCAGGTACGTATTGAATTCGTCGGGAGTCAATTTTTTAACTGCAAGGCAATTACTAGGAATGACTTATAATATTCACTCTGTTCCTAACAGGTGGAGAACGCGGTACGATTTATCCCAATCACCTATGCATGTACTTAAAGTGTACCCCGATCAGCTAACATCTATTCATGACAGACAGGTATATTGAAATTCGGATTTCCTGAACTTCAACTAATGGTTATAAGGGTTTCTCAGAGCTAACCACAAGACCTACCTGTTATTGCAATTTATTTGGCAGCCGTACATAGAGGATGTCGTGCAACAACTCCCACATTATTGTACAGCTGGTAGCAACAACTGGCTATTGTCTGTTGACCTCATTAGCTGGCATGTCGTGGAGTACCATCACATACATCGTGTTCTCAGGAAGTTAGGCCTCATCCAGCCAATACCCATCCAGTTGGTCAGTAAGGATGAACAAAAACTACTTCATACTAGGGACCGTCGAGGGAGGTCAAGATTGGATTGGCGTGTGGAACTGAGAAGATATATAGATGCTTGGGAACATCGAGGACAGCGAAAAGTTTATGTGCAAGGGCTAGCGGATCCGTACACACCCAGTCGAGAATACATGGAGTGGTATTTTTGGAGAACAGTGACCCTGGTTGATCAGCCAGCCGGGCCGAAACAATTGCGGAGGGTTTTCATGGAAATGGGGCTACTCTGGAGTATACGGTATTTCCTTAATGTCTACTAGTTTTCACAATTAATACTATATGTTTCCTCAATATTATTTAACTAACATATTCACCTCATTGTTGCAGTTGCAAGCAATGTCTCAGATGAGAATCATGTTGGATACGAATTTGGACGACTGTCCCCCACGTATCACGAACATGATCAGGGAGTACGCGATGTTGCCACCCGTACTCTACAGTATGCACATGATCCCTCCAGACTGCAGTTTCACCAGCCATTTGTGCACTGTGACGAACCTCCACCAGGTGTGAGTTACACTAGCATTAGAAGCCACCGTTACACTAGCATTAGAAGCCACCGTCCAGCTCCACCTGGTCGATAAGGTGGTCGGCGACCGCGTGCTCGTGCCCATACCAACCGCATTGGTTCATCACAAGCTGGAACTTCAAATGCATGTCCGACATACGCTAGAGCATCACACGGTGGACCATCACAGTATGACACTACTACGGCTGATTTCAATGCATATCTTACACCCCTTCCTAGTCATGCCAGACCGTCACATGGTGGATCCTCACAGTTTGACATGGCTACAACAGATTTCACAGCATATGTTACTCACACTACGAGTCATCAATACATGCCGCATGCTGCTACATTAGATACTGGTGGTGTTGCACATGTCCAGCATGGTTCCTGGCAGAACACGGAAGATGATATGTAGAAGGATTTTACAGAGGGAGTGCCAGATGACGCCATCCATTTTTCTCCTGAGATGGTCATTTCAAGACGCACATCCCGCACCATACGTCCTCCACCATGTGGAACAAGTGGAAAGCTTTGCAGAGGCCGTCATTAGTAGATTACATGATGACATGTAGCACTCATTTATTTACGTTTGACACGTCTCCTCCACATATTGTACATTTATGTTTAATTATATTCATTCCTACTATATATTACTGTTATTTTTAGAATAACATAAATCAAACACGAGTCTACAAATGCACTATATTCACCCAAAAAAATAAAGAATAATTTACAAAATATATATTTTACTGATTAAAATTACACTTTATATATTTTACTAATAAAATGTGGGACTAAAAAATTATGCACATATATACATAAAAATTATTTAAAAAATTATGTACATATATTAGAATAATTTTCCATGTATATACATGTCAAATTCAATACCCATTTTTAATAACACTGATTTAAAAAAAGGTATAATTCAAACAGTATTTAAAAAATTTTAACAATATAAAATAAAACATTTGTTTATTTTTAAAAAAAAATCACGAGGACGCATTCATGTAATGCGTCCTCTAAACAATTCGTTTTAAAAAAATTTAAAAAAATTGAGGACGCATTCATGAAATGCATCCTCTTAATGAAATTGTTTAAAAAAATATATAATCCGAGGACGCATTCATAATAAAATTGTTTAAAAAATTAAAATACGAGAATGCGTCCTCTAAATAACATGCAGAAAAAAAATCAATAAGGACGAGAACGCATTCTGTGAATGCATCCTCCACAATTGCATCCATATATAATACCATGCACAATTGCATCCGGTTTCTCTTTACCATGCACAGTTGGATCAAGTTCTCCCCTATTTGCAAATCAACCTTTAGACGGTATCCAATAAATTCAAAATAATTTGTTTGGTCCCCAAAGGTAGTTTTTAAGGAAAGTCAACGGTAATATTGTTCAAAATATGTAAAATTACCACTATACCCCTGAGTTTAAAAAAATAAAAAAACATCGTCTTCTTTGCTCGGTCGTCTTCGTTCATGCCGGGGGAGAAGATGTTGGATCGGTGTCTAAGCCCGCCGCAAGCTCGACAAGTACAGAGGCTAAGTAAGAACGGGAAGATCACCGTCATGTGTTTGCTGCTTACGGTCATTGTCCTGAGGGGGAATCTCGGCGCCGAAAAATTTGGCATGCCAAAGAAGGATTTGGATGAGATCTAGGAGATATTTTCTTTCATCCACCGGCGATTTGAGCCGCGGAAAGTGCTGGAGAAGACTAAGCCAACGTTGTTCAGAGAAGTGATTGGTCGGAAGAGTCCGAAAGCAAAAGCTTTGCTGATATCGAAGGGGCGGTGGAAAATGAAGGCGGCGCCGGAAGGAGGCCAGCGGTGGCGGTGGACGGCGGCAACGGCGGAAGGGGATTAAATTAGTAATTAATCTAACATAAAGCTAATTAGTAATTAATGTAACATAAAGCCTATTAATTAGTCATTAGCTCTAATTATTCCAAATTAAAGCAAATTAATTGAAAATATTTTTAAATTAGTAAAATTACCATTATACCCCTGACTATACTGAAAAACCATTTAGTTTTATCGAAAAACCACTTTTGGGGACCAAACAAATTATTTTAAATTTATTGGGTACTGTCTAAGGATTGATTTGCAAATGATGACCAAAATATGGTATAAGTTACTACAATTTATAGGGGACTAAAAAAATAATTTAGTCAAAATATAACTGCTCAAAGCCTCAAGGCCCAAACATTTAAGGATGCCTCTTGGCGACCATCTTTCCTCTTTCACCTTTTTCTTTCCTTTTTTTTAAATCTTTAGAAAAAGAACTAGATAACACCACGTGATGATGCACGGATTTTGAACGAAAAATTAAAATATAATATAATTTATAGTTTAAATAAGTATTAATTTATGGTTATAATAAATTAATACATTAACTAATACTCCTCAGTTTCACTAATTGTGGCACACTTTATATAATGGGATGTTTCTTTTTAGCACACTTTATATAATGGGATGTTTCTTTTTAAGTGACACACTTTTCATTTTGACAAGATTCCTTCAATTTCATCTACTCATTCTACTTTTTACTTTCTAAATTCAATATCATCCACTCATATTCTTCACCTAAATGCAAGCACCTATAACTATGGTGCCACTTTTAGTAGAACAAATAGAGTATTATAATGCATTGAATGAAAGAAAATCGACTCGATCCTTGTCGCATTTTTTTACGTAGAAAACTATATCAATATATACGTTGTAAAAATCATAGTAATAAAAATAAGAAATATCAGTCGATAATGAATGAATAATTATCTAACTGAATTTATAAAATTATAAGAAAAATATTTGTCAGGATCATCATGATATAAAGGCTTATCAAGACTAATCATTTGAAGACACATCATCATTGATTAGTTTTTCATTGGGTCACTTGTATAACAATTTCCTACAAGGGTTTATGCATTTATTGGTTAGTGTTTAGATATTTTAAATAAGTATTCAAATTTCAAATGGACCAATCAAATTTTAATTAACGTACACATGACACTATACTATTGGCGCCTGATATGGCTTCTATTAGGATGCTATAATTCTTTAAAATTGTGTCTCTTTTAAAGGGAAATACAAAAAACATGTAAAGACATGTTCTCAAAGAAAAATAAATTATAATTTTATAAACTATTTAAACTATACTACTCCCTTCGTCTCAACTCTATTTGCACTGCAATCATTATCACACTGATCAATAAATATGTTTGACTGTTAATATTCTTTTATCTACGTATAATAATAGGAAATAAAAAGTTGATATTTAGAAACTACTTATTACAACAGATTCAGCAATATCATATATGATAGTATTATTGTTTACATATATGTTCAAATATGCTATCAAACTTTCATAGTGAATGATGTCAAAAAACCAAGAGTGCAAATAAAGTTGGGACACAAGGAGTACATATATATATATTGTTCGAATAAATAATTCTTATACATAAGACTAAATATTACATAATAATATGGGTAAGTTAGTTTTTTTTGTCGAATTAACATTTGGCTGAACAGTTTGAATTACTAGATCATTAGATAATTAGAGATGGTATTAAACATGATTTATAAGTTAAATTTAGTTAACAGGTTAAGTTTGCTTAAGAAGGATCTTATTATTTCTGATATATTTTGCATGCATGACAGACGAATATTTGTGAGAAAGTAGATTAACCGGACCAAATTAGTGATATATCAATAAAAAAATGAATATAAAATGAATTAAGAAAGGAAGATAAATATGAAAGGAATTAGGAAAGGAAGATAAATATGAAAGTGGAAAGCTGATATGGCAAGGTTACATGGCAAGGTGTGGGGAAGTGACTTGACCAAAAAGAAGTTGTTTTAGTTATTATTATAGATTATAGATTAAAACCCTACATTTTCTTACACAATTTTAATTAGCATAGATCAATGGTTAGACTGGGTATTGTTAGTAGAATTAATAAAATGTATGATCAATATTGGATTTTATATAATATTTTAGGTAAAATATTGGGAAAGACCGTCTTTCCATAAGTTTATGGAAAGACCTAATTAGAATAATAGAAGGTAAAGTGTTTTAGTTGCAATATTAAATATTTATTATGCAACGTGTAGTAGTTATAAAGTTTATAACCTGATTCATGCAACCTAAAAATTTTCTTCATTTCTACTAATTTGCACTTTAAACCTTGGTATTTTCATGACTTATGGAAAAACTGTCTTTCAAGAGACGGACTCAATATTTAAAGGCTTGAAGAATTTTTGGTTCAATTATCTATAATTGTTGGATTAAAACATGAATTTTTGTGTTTTTCATTTTACTCCACATTCATCTCTCCGGTTTCATTTTCATTTTATTCCCGCCCTCGTTTTTTCTTTCATCTACTGGGAGGCCGTCGTCGTGCCTCTCAAAAATAATATTTATAAGTCCAAATTATGGCAAACTACTAAACAGTAGCTAGTGATAAGATGAGGTCGGGCACAAGGAAAAAGGGTTTTATCAAGTGTTTAAACGTAGTTAAAAAGCACACGAAGGAGTCACTCTTCGTGTGTGGTAACAAGGTGTGGGGGGGAGGGGAGGGGGTTTGCTTTTCGAAAACACTACGACTACTTGGAACAACTAAATTAACAAACTATCAAGAGAGCGATGTAAATACGATCACAAGTAGCACAAATAACTTAACTAAGATTATAACAATTATTGGGCGCAACTGGTTTACATTTCTAGTCATCCTTTGATCATAGATTAACTATCCTATTTTTATGAATTAATCACATATTGTGGAGAACCTATCAACACCTTTCGAGTGTAGATATTTCTCACTTCTCCTCAGTTATAATTAGAGTGAGTGATCGGCGCCACACAATAACCCTACCCTCGGGTCACCCTAGACGATCGGCGTCATAGACTTCCTTGAGAATGGAAATACACATGGAGACCCAACACGACTACCACAAGCGAGAAACACATAGATAGCACAAGTAAATTTACTAATAACGACTACGACGATCGGCTTCATGCTAATCGTCATTAGTGAACCACATTGATAATTAGACAAACCCATCTAAATTCAACCTTAGTCCAAGCAACTCCATCAATCAACAACCATAATCAGTTGTCACTCTTAATTATAACCTAGCATGGACCAACAAGAATCACGTTGATTAAAAGTCAAAGTATTTCGGGTCTGACCAAAAACCTAGCACATAATAAATCCTCAACCTTCAATTAGTTGATCACGCTAGTCTAAATCATACATTAATCACACAAGAAAGCACCAAATATATTTGATAATCAAAGCACAAAATAGGATATATTGAATCTCACAAATTCATACTAGAAATGCTTACCAATTGCTCCAAAGAGTATATTTAGCATAGATTATGAAAACCCATAACAAAATAGCAAGAATATATGGTAAACATAGAAGAAAAGATGAACAATAAGTGTAAACTAGGGATTTTGAGAGAGTGTTTTCAAGTTTGGGGAAGAGGTGAATGAAGAGAGAGAGTTTTTGGGGCTGAAAACAACTTTTAAAGGTGTCCAAAACTCGTTGTTGATGCCACATGGTGGCATGCAGCCCGCAATGAAGGTTCTGCCCTGTATGTGAAAAAAGAGCATTTTGGTTGCGGGCCGCAATGTGGGTTGCGGCTCACAATGGTGCTGCTGCCATCTTCTTATTTTCATTGTTATGGGTGAACTGTTTATCCATTTTGGGAGTTCTTGTAGTCGCTTTTATAGTGCTCAAGAGGACAAATCTAATGGTACCACCCTTGGAGGCTGGTTTTTCTCGGATAATTATAATAACTTGGTCCAAACTTCCGGGTCAGCTTCTTCGCCTTCCTTCTTTGACCCTTCTATCTTCTACCACATTTTGACTCGTGGCCTTCAATCTTCTACCATCCTTGCGGATGACCTTCACTAAACCAATCCAAAGTGCTTACGATCAATCTACAAATTAAGCTTACAAAAAGGAATCTAGGCGCTCGTATGGACCAAAAATCCATTAGACTATAAATAGGTTACAAAATAAAGGATTTAGATAGATAACCGAAAATAGTCATATAAACCCCTTATGATGTAAACATACCTAAATGTAGCAATCTTCTGACCAAAAAATGACAAAAGAGATGTTAAATGCCTTGGAAAATACATGCATTTGACGTCTTATCAAACCTCCCCGCACTTAAACCTTTACTCGTTCTCGAGTAAACAAGAACAAGCAGAGATCTAAGTGTAAGCTAGGATGAAAAAGTTTCCCCAGAACATCCAACATCATATTCCTAGACTATCCTAATCCTCAAGATATAAGAATCTCTCACACTCTCACATCCCAAAGTTCAAGATAATCTAAACAACCATCATACCAATCAAATGTGAGGTATACAATGCAAGTGTAAAATTAGCTTACTCTACCAAATAAGTCACCAAATAGACAAATAAAGAGAAGCGTAAAAATTTTTAGTTTCTCTCATTTTGCCTAGGAGCCCTTTCTGGTTTTCATCCTAGCTACACAAATTTTTTTCAAGGCTCACCCTCACCTTTTTCCACACTATTTGACCTCTCATTTTTTACATAGGTTTCCCTTTCGGGTTATCAACCTATCCGGCCCCCCAATTTTACCTAAGTTGTTCTCTCGGGTTTTCAACTTAGCGGGGTGTTTTCTATTCTCTTTTCTTTTTTAATTTTTTTCATTACAAATGCTCTCAAAAGAGCTACTTGCTACGACAAAACTAACTACTAATCCCAAGTATCATCTGATTCCCCTCCTTGCACTTAAATGTTGCATTGTCCTCAATGCAAATAAACATTCTAAAGCATATGCCAAGGATGAAAAATGAGAGAATATTCATGATGAGTAACAAACATCAAAACACGCTAGCACAACTATAAGATCTGATGGATAAACTACTACAACCACAATATACACGTCCCACAACCTCCATCATAAAGGTCCAATAACAACCACTGTCATGCACAAAAAATCGAATAGAACATTGAAATTGCAATGGAGGGGGGAGATACCTCTTTGGTTTCGATTTGTGTGTGTCAAGTGGGTTGCGGGTAAATAGGTTCGGGATGTATTTAGTGGTGGTAGGGAGGCAATTTGGTACTTTGGAGATGGGGGAGAGTGTGAGCATCACAGACCTAGCACTTCTATACTATTCGTGAGTTGGAACTTCTCCTAGCCCCGATAGCTCACCCATTTTTCTCGATCCTTTTTCTCCAAAACCAAATGCTCCCTGCAAAACAATCATGCAAACCAAGCGTAATAAAGTTCCAAAAAAATTTAAAATAAAAAATAAAAAGAAGAAAAATAAATCATGAATTCTAATTAAAACAACAAATCTCCACAATTCTTAACAAAAAGGAGATCACAATTACATCAACGGAATGTCACAAATGACTATCTGGATTATCAAAACCAAGTTTATTTAACGTCATCGGCACGACATACTCCCTTTTTTTCAAGCTCTTCTCAAAACATTCCCCGGGTCTCCGGAATCATTATCTGTGATGTCACCCATTCTTGTCTCCACATGTATTGGTCTCCAACATTGTCTAGCCTTAAACCTCACCTTCGGAGCCAAATGGACTTGTGTGCCTCATCCCTTTTCGGTCGGTTTTGGGGACTCTTTGGAGTGAAGGGAGTTTAGATAATGTATCTTTAACCCCTTCTTCACTTGCTGCAAGATAGTACTAGAGACATTCACATATGAAACATTGACCTTGCTCAAAATACTAGAAACTAACTTAGACGCCTTACTCATTCGATTATCAACTTCAACTAAGTCAATCATGTGGCAATGTTCAAGTTCATTGTGAGGCTCATGCAAAATTTCAAGTATAGTGACATCATGACAAGACATTTTATCCTTTGGAAGCTCTTTATCCTTGTAGATCTCATAACGTACATTTTCTCCGTCAAACTCTAAGGTCAATAAACCACTATGCACGTCGATCTTAGTTCTTTCCATCTTAAAAAATGATCTCCCTAACAAGATAGGGGTGCACTCTCATTATGCGAAATATCAAGAACATAAAAATTGGCGGGGAAAACTAGTCTATCCACTTTAACCAACACATCTCACACTAGTCCTTTTGGAATAGCTTGGGAGTGGTTGGCTAGTTGTATGATCACCCTACTTTCATGCAAAGTCCCTAAGTTAAGAGTCATGTGTAGAGAGTGGGGAATTACATTAATAAAGGCTCCTCGGTCTATCATTGCCTTTTCAAAAAATTTTCCACCTATGACACAAGAGATAGTGAACATGTCGGGATCATTGCATTTAGGAGATTATTTCTTTTGAAAGAGAGCTGACACTTGTCCACCGATTTTAATTTTTTTCAACATTCCTCAATGCTTTAGTCCTCTTAGGGATGCATAATACTTTAAAAAATTTAGCAAACCTATTTACTTGATTGATAGCATAAAAAAAGGGAATGTTCACCTCACATTTACGGAAGACCTCAAAAATGGCTTTGTTCTCATCCTTGCGATTCTTGTCCCTTAGAGCCGCCAGAAAAGGTGGTGGTGGAAGGATTTTTTCAATTTCCCTCTTCTTTGGTGATTGAGTGATTACCTCCTCGATCTCTTGGCCTTTCACCATAAGCTCCTCTTCGACTTTCTCTCCATCTTTAACAACTTGATCGGGCTCCTTGGTTTCTTTCCCACTCCTCTAGGTGATTGAGCTCTCATTTTGCCCTAGGTTTAATTCCGCTTGTGAGGGAAGTTTTCCAGAATCCCTAGCCTCCAATCGGGCCAAGGAGGATGCAATTTGGCTAACTTGAGTTTCTAAGTTCTTGAATATAGTCGAGGTGCGGTCCTCCAAATTTATGACCATGTTGGTTATGGAATACATAAACTCCTTGTGCTCCGACCTTGATCTCCCATATCGGGGGTTAGATGAGCCCTCATCCTTCGGGTAGCCTTATTGTAGTGCCCGATTATACCCTTGATTCCCTTGGTAATGGGCTTGTGACCCTTGATGATTTGATTGGCTGGCTTGCTCATCTCACTACCAAAAGTTTGGATGGTCTCTCCACCCGGGGTTGTAAGTTTGGAAGTATGGATCATACTTATTCTCATGAGCTTTTCCCCTTTGGAGACCTTGTCCGCCTTGCCCTTGTCCACCTTGGTATCCCTAATTTCCTTAGAAACCTTGGCCTTGCCCACCTTGGTAGGCAATTGCCTTTACTTCTTCAAACCCTCTATCTTGGAGTTGAGGACATACATCGGTGTGGTGATCCAATGAACAGCCCCACAATATTTGGCTTGATGCATCCTCCCCTTCATTACCTCCTTCATTATGGAAGCTAAAGCTTGAACTTGCTCCTAAAGCTTTGGGTTTTCCATAGGTGGAGGTTCTAGCACCCTTGCCCTTTCTCTTATACCGAAGTGTCTTTTGGGCTTTTGGGTCATAGGGTCTTTCGGGCTCTTGTTAGTAATCGAACCATTATAAGCAGCATTGATCATCCTCATATCTTTAACAGAAAACCCATCGAAGAAATAGTACATAAGATCTCCTTCCTTGTATGGGTGGTATGGGCAACTCGCTAGCAACCTCTTGAACCTCTCCCAATAATCATTCAAAGATTCACCCGAATATTGGAAGATGTTGCTCAACTCCTTCTTTAGCCCCGTTGACTTGGATGCCAGATAGAACTTGTCCAAGAACTTGCTCTTCATCTCCTTCCATAATATTATACTTCCTGGTGGGAGGTAGTACAACCAATCTTTGGATGCATCCTTCAAAGAGAAAGGAAACGCTCTTAGATTGAAATTGTCTTCCGAAGTTCCAGATGGCCTCATATTGATGGTCACATAATGGAACTCAGACAAATTCTTGTTCGCATCCTCCCCGATCACCCTATGGAAAGTTGGTAGACAATGGATCATCCCAGACCTAAACTCACAAGTGACATTTTTCGGAAGAGGTGGGAATGTGATGCAAAGAGGTTGGTTTTCTAGGTTAGGAGCCATGAGCTCCCTCGAGGTTCTATTATTATCTGTCATAGTTGGTGTAACTACTTCGGGTGATGATTGGATGGCTTGGTTAGCAAAAACAGCTACTCTCCTTGCTCTACAGAGCTTTCCTAGGAGATTGGGGTCATAGTGCCAGGGTTCTTGTACATTGGTACGAGTGTCGGTCATAAACTAAAAACCAAAGCAATACAACCTTATCCCAAGAAACAATCACAAGATCAAGCAAAACAATAACAACAAACAACTAAAAACAAAAACACTCAAAAAACTCACAAACACTTTAGTAAAATATGCTTTTTCCCTGGCATCGGTGCCAAAATTTGGGAGGCCTTTGTACTGCCTCTAAAAGATAATATTTATAAGCTCACGACTAACTACTAATAGTAGATAGTGGTAATACGGGATCATCCACGAGGAAAATGAGGTTTTATCAAGTGTTAAAACGTAGTTAAAAAGCACACGAAGGAGTCACTCTTCGTGTGTGGTAACAAGTTTGGGGGGGATTGCTTTTGGAAAACACTACGACTACTTGGAACAACTAAACTAACAAACTATTAAGAGAATGATGCAAATACAATCACAAGTAGAACAAACAACTTAAATAAGATTATAACGATTCTTGGGCGTAATTGGTTTACATTTCTAGTCATCATTTGATCATAGATTAACTATCCTATTTTATGTATTAATCACATATTGTGGAGACCTTACCAACACCTTTCGAGTGTTGATATTTCTTACCTCTCCTCGGTTATAGTTATAGTGAGCAATCAGTGCCACAAAATAACCTTTAACCTCGGGTCACCCTGGATAATTGGCGTCATAGAATTCCCCGAGAATATCAATACACATGGAGATCCAACACGACTAGCACATGTCCTACAAGCGAGAAACACATTGATAGCACAAGTAAATTTACTAATAAGAACTACGAGGATCGGCCTACATGCTAATCGTTATTAGTGGACCACATTGATAATTAGGCAAACCCATCTAAATTCAACCTTAGTCTAAGAAACTCCATCAATCAAAAATCATAATCAGTTATCACTCATAATTATAATCTAGCATTAATCAACAAGAATTACATTGACTAAAAGTCAAAGTCTTCCAGGTTTGACCAAAAGCCTAGCACATAATCAATCCACAATCATCAACTAGTTGATCACCCTATTCTAAATTATACATTAATCACACAAGAAAGCACCAAATATACTTGATAATCAAAGCACAAAATAGGATAAATGGAATCTCACAAATTCATACTAGAAATGCTTACCAATTGCTCCCAAGAGTATATTTAGCCTAGATTATGAAAACCCATATCCAAATAGCAAGAATCTATGGTAAACATAGAAGAAAAGATGAACAATAAATGTAAACTAGGGTTTTTGGGAGAGTATTTTTGAGTTTTGGGAAAGAAGTGAATGAAGAGAGAGAGTTTTTGGGGCTGAAAATAGCTTTTAAAGCTGTCCAAAACTCATTTTGGTGGGCCGCAATGGTGCCTTGCGGCCCGCAATGAAGGTTCTGCCCCGTTTGTGAAAAATGAGCATTTTGGTTGCGGGCCGCAATGTGGGCTGCGACCCACAATGGTGCTGCTGCCCTCTTCTTATTTTCATCACTACGGGTGAACTGCTGATCTGTTTGGGAGTTCTTGTAATTGATTTTATAGTGATCGAGAAGAAGAATCCAATCGTACCACCCTTGGAAGCTGGTTCTTCTAGCATCATTATAGTAACTTGGTCCAAACCTCAAGGTCGGCTTTTTTGTCTTCCTTTTTTTACCCTTTTATCTTCTACCACGTTTTAACTCGTGGCCTTAAATCTTCTACCATCCTTGCAAATGGACTTCACTAAACCAATCCAAAGTGCTTACGAGCATTAAGCTTACAAAAAGGAATCTAGACGCTCATAAGTACCAAAAATCCATTAGACTATAAATAGGTTGCAAAATGAAGGATTTAGATATGAAAACCGAAAATGGTCATCTAAACCCCTTATAATGTAAACCTACCTAAATCTAGCAATATTTCAAAAAAAATGACAAAAGAGATGTTAAATATTTTGGAAAATACATGCATTTGACGTCTTATCATCTACCCTAAATGTTGTTGGAAATCCGAAGAAGAATATGGAGAAGTGTGCAGCTAGTACTAGGGGAAAATGGAAGACTGTTGTTAAAAAAATATAATATAATATGCCATTTAAAACTATTTCTTTATCATGTCCCATCCCCGCAGTATGCTCTCTAACCCCATGTGTGGCTCTCCTTTTCGACTCTACCTCCAAAAAGTAGCGTTGCTTGCAGTACTTATCTATGAAGAACTTAGAAAAGAAAGAGTCAATGTCACTGGAAATTTTCCAAACTAATCTTCCAAGAATAGCTTGATTCATCTCCGTCATTGCATTCACAAACCCACGTGCCATTTTGAGTGACACATTATATCCCATGATTTCCATTGGATACTTGTTCCTTCCACATCCCTTGCCTAGATGAATCTTTCCAAGTGGCTGTGAATTTTATTTTTCATCATCGATGGTACTATGAAAGTGTCTTTTGTGTACTGTGTTATTGATGGCATGACATATTTACTTATTGTGATTCTCCCCATGATGGAGAGGTCGCTGAGCTTCCATAATGTTTTCCTTGCTTTGATTTTCCGTATCAGTGTTCCAAACATGGCAACTTTGGATCCTCCAAAGTTCATATCATATCCTAAGAGCTTGTCTTTTAGTAGAAATTAAAAGATCTAGAAAGTAAGGATTAGTCTTTCCTTAGTTTGTGGGTCTGTATTTGGGCTAACAAAGAGATTGAAATTTTGAAAGTTTATGCATTGGCATGAGTACTCGGCAAATAAGTTCAGTGTCTATGCCAGATTCTCAGACCCTACATATTATCATTTGAAGAATAGTATGCAGTCATTAATGAACATGATGTGTGAAACTAGCTGCACTCCTCTCCCAATTTTAACCCCGCTAGGTTTACTCTAAGAAGTGTCAAAAGCTAGCGAGGATGAGAAATCCTCTTGGAAAAGTACAAAGAGAAATGACGATATTGGACAACCATGCTTAAGCCCTTGTTTTGGCTTGAATGGCTCCGAATGATGGCCATTGAACTTGATGGAGTATGTGAATAAGGTGACACATTCCATAAGTCACCCTACCCAGGTTGGTGGAAACCCCATCCATGTCATGATCTGCATGAGGAACTCCCATGAGCCTCAATCACATGCTTTACTCATGTTGATTTACATTGTTGTCTATATCTATTTGCATGTCCTCTTTTTTAGTATATTTTCGATTACTTCATGGGCGACCAAAGAATTTTCCACAATTGATCATCTTTGCACAAAAGTGCATTGTTCCCAGAGATAAGGAAGCCCATAACTTCTTTAATCTTAGCAGTTTAACTATAACCTCATAGGTGACGTTACATGGGCTTATTGGACAGAGATTGGTTGGTTATTTTGTCATCTTTCTTTTTGGGGATGATAACCAATGTTGTTTCTTTCCATTCATCTAACATTGTTTATGTGGAGAAGAACCTTTCAACCGCTTTTGTAACATTTTCCTAGACTTCCAGCCCGTAGTGTTGATAGAATTCTGGTGGCAATCTGTATGGTCCTGGGGCTTTCCACTTGCTTACTAGGAAGGCTTTCAGCCCCATTTCTTGTGTGGTTAACATATTTTGTAGATCATTTTTTGTTGTGTGCTTACCGTGGGCTTTATCAGTTTCAGGATATTTAGCACAATTGACTGGTCAAAATCATCTTATGGCATGATTGTTCCTTGACAAAAATTGAAATTATGTGGTTGAAGATGAGGATTTGCATATTCGTGTCCTTTGTTACCCCTTATACCTCCTTGTTCCTCAGTTGTATGATGTAGTTCCTTCCTCTCATTTTTTATGCCTATTGTTGCTATAAATTTGTGTTTCTGCCTCTTTCTTAGAACCACATTGTCTTTTCCCTTTGTTTTCAAAAGTCATTTTTTAGGGTTAGTAGGACCTTTATAATGAATTCCCCCGGAATCCTTTCATTGTTGCATTATTCCAAGTTCTTTCTCCACTCTTCTAATATTTTCTGCAACCGCCCCACCTTCTTTCGGTCAATTGTGCAGTTTCAACATTGTCCCCTCCATTTTCCTCCCTATGCCCCCTCCTAAACTGGCACTCACTTCATCTTCTACTATTACAACCTACACACCTCCCTCTACACCCTCTGTTGAATGGGTTTCCAGATGTGCTTCACTAGCTCTCTTGTTTCCTTAAGAAATTTTTTGCCTTTGTTCGTGATGAGACTCTATAAGCATGTGTTTCCTAATAAATTTAGCATATATTACAGTAGCTTTTTTATGGTAGATTTCTAGGTTTAAGTGGGTTTACAGTACAAGGGGTTTGGATGACCATTGTTGGTTTTTGTATCTAAATCCCTCGTTTTGTAGCTTATTTATATCTAATGGATTCTATGTCCTTACGAGCATCTAGATTCTATATTGTGAGCTTATTTGTAGATTGTTCATAAGCACTTCAGAGTAGTTTAGTAAAGGTCATTCGCAAGGATGGTAGAAGACTAAAGGTCACTTACAAAGTGGTAGAAGATAGATTGAAGAAGGAAGACAAAGTAGCGAGAGGAAGAATGGTCCAAGTTTTTGGAGCCAAGTTCTAAGAATGATCCGAGATGAATTGGTGTCCATAGATAACATCATTAGATTTGTCTTCGTGAGTACTATAAAAATGACTATAAGAACTCTCAAAATGGATCAGCAGCTCACCTGTATCGATGGAAATAAGAAGAGGTGAGCACTTTTGTGGGCCGTGATATATATTGTCGCCTGCAAAGACAAAAATGTGAAATAAGATGTCGGACAGATTGGGCACTGCGGGCCACAACATATACTGTGGCCCGCAAAGGGCAAACTTTAGCCCGCTTATTTTCTTCATTTTTAGAACTCTCTCTCTCTCTTTCATTACTCTTACTCAAAAACTCTCCCTAAAGCCCTAGTTTGCCTTTATTTTTCAATATTTACTCTTTGTTTACCATGTTTTCTTTCTCATTTGTTATGGGTTTTAGTTATTTAGGCTGAATATACTCTTGGGAGGATATTGGTAAGCATTTTTAGAATTAATTTGTGAGATTTGATTTATCCTATTTTGTGCTTTGATTATCAAGTATGTTTTATGTTTTCTTGTGTGATTAATGCATAATTAAGACTAGGATGATCAACTAGTTGATGATATTGGGTTAATTGTTTGCTAGGTTTTTGGTCAAACCTGGAAGGCTTTGACTCTTTGTCGATGTGATTATCGTTGGTCAATGTTAGGATATAATTGGGAGTGACAACTAATTGTGATTATTGATTGATGATATTTCTTATATTTAAGATGAATTTGAATGATTTGACTAATTATCAATGTGGCTCACTAATAACGATTAGCATGAAGGCTGAGCCTCGTAGTTGTTATTAGTAGATATATTTGTGCTATCCCAATATTTCTTGCTTGTACGATTTTGTGTTAGTTGTATTGGGTCTCAATGTTTATTTTTATTCCTGGGGAAGTATATAATGCCAATAATCTAGAATGACCAGAGGGTAAGGGTCATTGTGTGGCGCCGATCATCCGCTCTAACTATAACCGAGGAGAGGTGAGAAATATCTTCACTCGAAAGGTGTTGACAAGTTCTCCACAATATGTGACCAATGCATAAAAATAAGATAATTAATCGATGATCAAATGATGACTAGAAATGTAAACCAATTGTGCCAAGACTCGTTATCATCTTAATTACACCTTTTGTGCTAGTGTGATCATATTCACATTATTCTCTATAATCATTTGTTGATTTAGTAGTTTAATGTAAGCGTAGTGTTTCCAAAACCAAAATTCCCCAGTTTGTTACCACACACTTAGAGTGACATCTTTATGTGTGTTTAACTACGTTCAACACTCGATAAAAAATCCTCTTTCCTCGTGGATGACCTCGTCTTACCATAGTCTACTATTTACTAATTAGGCATAATTTGAGCCTATAAATACTATCTTTGAGAGGCACGAAGACGTCCTCCTAGTTCGGACACAGTACCACTATCAGGTTCAACGTGTTCGAGCTGACAGCGAGAATGAGTTTCCACGTCTTTGATATTTCTTTGTTGAAGTAAGCATTATGTTTGAGATGTCTTGTGTTGATACACCCAACACAATTGTCGGGTTGAGCATAAGCAACTCCATCTTCTCAATATTCTCATGCTCTTCGTTTTCAACCTCATTAACCAATTGATTTTTGGGTAGAGTGTGTTTTGACCGCGGCATACCAAATCAACCGCTCGCCTACTCCATTGCTAGATGGGAAAAATCTTTATCAATTGTTACATAGCTGTGAGCCAAACTACACTCTCTTAAACTATTTGGTTGCTAATGATTTACTTCTTAAGTGCCTCACAGACGCGACAAATTTATGTCTCATAGTCGCAAGTGTGTCTTCCTTAGTTATACTTCTAGAAAGAAAGAGTGGCTCGTTTATGATCTTAAATCACAAACTTTGTTTGATAGTAGTGATGTTGTATTCTACGAAGACTAATTTTCTTTTGAGCCCGTCTATGCGGCTGAGCTTGAGACTGAGCTTGCATTTGGGTATCTCCTGCCTCCGTTCGCTGCTACTGATTTATGGCTTTGAGCTTTCACTGCTGCAATTGAGTTGTCTCTGTCGACTACCAAGGTGCCGCCACCATCACTCGAGTTGCCATCCGTGGTTATGTTGTTGCCGCTTGGAGCTACACCGCCATTGTCATCTGCTAACGGTTCACTGGCCGAGTCTACCACCACCACCACATACCAGATGGCTTCTAAGCCTAAGTCTGCACCAACACTCGAACCTCCTCGATCGAGTTCGCATGCTCTCCAGCCGCAAGCTCACTTAAAAGATTATGTTTGCCTACAACATATGCCAATACCCTTCCCTCTCACAACTGCTTCATCCATTGCGCTATCTTCCCTTTCCTTATGCATTAATTACCCTATATCTAATTATGTTTCCTATGAGAAATATTTAGTTTTTCATTCTAGATGTTTTGGTGCAATGACTTCTAGTACAAATACCATGGGTTGCGCATTTGCAAGCATAAATAAAAGATGAAATTAATGCTCTTGAGCGAAATAACACTTGGATCATATCTCATCTCCCTCCTGGAAAGTATGGTGTAGACAAAGTGGGTTTTTTGTACCAAATATATATCTGATGGTTTGGTCGAGCGATACAAAGCTCGCTTGGTCCTTCTCAGAAATCGTCAGACTGGGGGAACTGATTTTACTGAGATTGTGAACAATGAATTCCCAATGACTTCCATATACTGTAGAATACAATATTTATACAAGTAGTATAGGGACTATACATGTAAATGCACATTGTATAGAAGATTCTAGGTATAGAAGAATCTAGACTAACTAAGAATAATAATATCACCCCCCTCAAGTGAAGCCTGAGAAGACATGACAAGCAAAGCTTAGAGTAAAAAAAATCAAAAAGAGGACGAGAAAGCCCTTTGGTGAAGATATCAGCAACCTGAATGGACAAAGGAACATGTCTACTGTAAAATTTTCCAGAAGACACCAAGTCTCGAACAAAATGATGATCAATATCAATGTGCTTCGCTCGTTTGTGGGTCACTGGATTCTGGGATATAAAAATGGCAATGTTGTTGTCGCATAAGAGAAGAGGTAGAGAGGACATTGACACATAGTGATCACATAATAAATGAGATAACTAAATAAGCTCAGAAGAAGCATTGGCAATGGCATAATATTCAGAATCACAACTAGAGCGAGATATGGTAGGCTGTTTCTTAGCACTCCACGAGATAAGATTACCCCCAAGAAAAATGGTAAAACCACAAGTGGAGCAACAAGTTTCTAAACAGCAAGTCCAGTCTGCATCAAAGTTCCCCAAAACTGTAAAGGGACCAGAAGTAGGACAAAAAGTCAGTCCAAAACTGAGGGTACCATGCACATATCGAGAATGCGAGTAACAAACTCATAATGTGAGTCATACACCTGGAGAATGTAAAAATGGACTGACTGTGTTAACTGCATATGCAATATCTGGTCGGGAAATGGTAAAATACTAAAGAGCACCAACAAGAGACCTGTAGGGAGTAGGATTGGAGAATGGAGCACTGTGAGTACTAAGAAGCTGGCTACCATGAACTGATGGTGTGGAAATGGAAGTGCAACCAGCTATGCCAGCCCGCCGAATGACATCCACAGAATACTTGGCCTGACCAAGAAAAAGAGCGGAGGTAGAGAGAGAGACTCCCAACCCTAGAAAATAGTGTAAAAGCCCAAGGTCTTTAATAGAAAATCCGTGTTCCGTGCAAGAGATGAACTGGTTAATGAGGGGAGGATAATTTCTAGTGAGAATGATATCATCTACATAGACAAGATGATAAAGAATTTTTGAGTCACAAACAAGATAAGGAGAGAGGTGTCTGCATTGATACAAGTAAACCCAAGAGTGCACAAATAGGAACTTAACCTCTGAAACCAAGCTCGAGGCGCCTACTTGAGGCCATAAATGGCCTTGCGAAGCCAAAACACATAGTCAGGATGAAGTGGATCATCATACCTTGAAGTTTTTTACATGTAGACTGGATCATCAATATGACTTTTTAGAAAAGCATTTTTGACATCCAGCCGATGAAGTGGCCAGTGGTGAATAGTCGCAAGAGCTAGTATAATTCAGACGGTGGATGTTTTCACCAAAAGACTGAAAGTGTGAGTAAAATCAAATCCCAGCAACAGAGAATAACCCTGAGCAACCAAATGATTTTTGTAGCACTTAATAGAACCATCAGCACAATGTTTAATGCGATAGACCCATTTGGAGCCAACGATATTAACTTCAGTAGGTTGAGGAACAATATCTCACATATGCTGCTAATGAAGTGTTGCCCTCTACTCATCCATAGGAATGACCTAATGGGGATCCTTCATAGCTAATCGATGATCACAAGGTTCAGATTCAGAGAGATGGGCTGCAAGAAGGTCGTAGACCTCATAATCATCAAAGTTACGATAGGTGATAGAACCAGTGCGAGAGCGAGTGACCATGGTATGAGAAGGATGTGTCAGCGGAGGGGAGAGGAAAGGTACCTAAGGAGAAGATGGGAGGAATGTAGGACTAGCATGTGCTATAGGAGGGGGTAAATCTGTGGAGGGACATAACTGACATGACGTATTTTGAGAAGGCGGAGTAGGGGATGGAGTAGCTACAACAGACTCTAGCTTAAGTTAGACAGAGATATCGAGAGATGATGAATGAACATTACAACCACCATCATAATGTAGATTTTGCGAGTAGATGGATCCAAACATCGAAACCCTTTATACTGAGAGTTGTATCCCACAAAGACACAGGGAGTGCTGCGCGAAGTTAGTTTATGGGCAGAGAAAGGTTGAAGAATGGATAGACACGACATTTGTATCGATGAAAGTTAGAATAATCAGGTTGACAAACATAAAAGAGAGAATGGAGAATGCCATTAAGAACTGGAGTGGGAAGCCGATTAATAATGTAGACAACTGTGGAGAAATCATCATTCCAATAGGACATTAGAATATGAAAATGAAAGAGCACAGTCAAGGCCCTCTCAATAATGTGACAATGCTTTCTCCCGGCTTGACCATTTTATTTGGGGGTGGTAGGACAATATATTTGATGATTAAAACCACAAGCAGAAAAATGGGATTCTAGTCGCGCAATCATGAATTCTATGCCTCCATCCATCTGAAAAATCTTGATGTTGGAAGAAAATTGATTCTCCACAAATGTCTGAAAGACGACATAAATATTAAAAAAATATGATTTATGTCGCAGAGGGTAATACCAGGTGAAGTGGGAATAGTCATCAATAAAGACAACATAAAATGAAAAACCAATATTAGAAGAGACAGGTGTCAGTCCCCATGGATCACAATGAACCAATGATAGCAAAGAGTCCACTCATTTAGGATTATCTATATAAAAAAAAGGCTTTGCTTTTGGAATTTTGGCGTTTGCTCTTAACCTTTTCTCAAGAGTCATATAAAGATGGATTTGGAAGTAAAGTGGTCATCGACAAAAGTCCCTATTTATGCAACAAAGATATAACAGAAAAGGAACTACGGAGTATGGCCTAATATAGAGTGTCAAAGCTCAAATGAACATTTATTCTTGCTAGATTAAACATAAGCCACCGTAGCACACCACTTGATTCAAGCACATAGAGACCCCACTCACATCGTCCTTGGCCCACGGCCTCCTTTGTGGACCCATTATGAATCACAAATGAGTGGGCATAAAAAGTTATAAAAGCATTCAAATTTTTAGTCAATTTATTGATAGAAAGTAAATTTTTAGTGATAGTGGGGATCACCAAAAAATCAGACAAATAAAGAGCATCGATAAAGTGCAAAGTGCCAACATGATTAATAGGAATAGATTGACCATTTCCAACGGTAACAAAACAATTGCCAGAATAACGTGTTATGTCAGCAAGTCCGGATGTGGTAGCAGTCACATGACTAGTGTCACAGGAGTCAAGATACCAATCTAAAGCAGGTTTGTTAGGCTCCTCAAGAGAAAGAGAAGATTGGAAAGTTTCAGGGCATAGTCAGTGGTGGTCTCTTAAAATTAAAAGATCGTTCAAGAGACCGAAAACCTCCACAGTGATGGTCTCTTGAGTGGTCTCTTAACAAGAGATCACTCAAGAGTCTCTTGCTAAGAGACCGTTGATGGGGTCAAAAATTGATGGCACCCATGTGCTGCTAGGGCCGCTGACATGCAGCCCTTTTTTTGTCCAAATGGGACACGTGTCGCCCCCTCATTGGGCCACGTGTCCCACTAAGCTCATGCCATTTTCTTTTGGATTTTGAATGGGACACGTGTCCCATCCTGGGGGAGACACGTGTCCCACTAATTTTCTGCTCTTTTTTAAAATTTTGAATGGGACACGTGTTCCATTCTGGTGACGACACGTGTTCCCACCGTATTTTTTGGAAAAAAATTTCATTTTTTTTCAGAATTTTAATTTTAATTGTTTATTCCATCTTCCTCCACTTTTTGCCTATAAATATAGATGATTTTAACTCATTTCATCACACTACTTCCAATTCCAATACTTCTACTTCACTAATTCATCTTCTACATTGTAATCCATTTTTTGTGATGGATCTACGAAGAACATTGAAGGGCAAAGATATGGTAATTCCAAATTCTTCGCAAAATTCGAATTACCGTCCATTTTCAAATTCAGAATTTAGTATGTTCTGTAATTTTTATAGTTGTTATAATTGGTTTTTACAATTTTAATGTTTTTATATAATTTTTAAAAAATTGAATTCTCTTATTATTCATTTTTAAAATTTCGTTTTAATAATTTCTTTTAAAAATTTGGAATTAATTATAATTTTTTTACACCGAAGCATGATATTGACAAGAACAAGAAAAATAAATTATTTAACACATTTTTAAAAAAATGAAATTATATTTTAAATATTAAAACATATCATTAAATTTCACATTCAACTTATTTTTTGTGGATAAATTTATTTGAAATAAAATTTAATGATCAAATTAATGAGTATGATAGAGAAAATTAAGTGGGTTCCATGAATAGTATATAGTCAGGGGCGGAACCAGAAATTTTTTTCAGGGGAGGCTGAAAAATTTTTGGGGTCGTCGGGACGAGGCAGCTTCCGGTGGCGTCGCGGCGGAGACCTGGTGGCGGAGGGCTCTCGGCTGAGGAGGGAATTGACGGAGGGAAGAAAGGGTGATAAATATTAATGACATATAAATTTTAAAAATTCAACTAAACAATAATGAAAAATACTACATAATATAATAAATCAAGTAGCATACAATAATATTTTTACAAGTTCACTAAACTACTAAAATAACTACTTTCTAACGCTCGAATTACTAGAAGTAGAACTAGAAAAAGGTGGGGGCAACAGATATCTACGAGACTCCATGGCTTGATAACGTTGCATAATCGGTTCATTCTCAATCTTAACAAAAATATCCTTTTCAATATATACCGTCATAACATCGTTCAACCATTCATCTCCCATTCTATTACGAAGATCGGTCTTGATATTCTTCATGGCAGAAAAAACTCGCTCAACTGAAGCAGTTGCAACTGGTAGAACTAATGCTAACTCAATCAGACGATATACCAATGGATAAATTACCATGCTACGTGATCGAACCATATGCTGAGCAAGACTTCCAAGATCATTGATGGCCGAATAGGCATCATCATCTCTCACATCATGAATGAAGAAATCAAGTTGTTGCTCTAGTTCTAAACGCTCAACAAGGGAGAAGTCATCCGGATAAAGTTCAGCAAGGCGAAGCAACTTACCAACATCAAACATGGCAAATCTTTCTCTCGGATCAAGGCATGCAATACAAGTGAGTATTCCGAGCTTACTTCGCAAAATCGATGATTCATTTCAAGAATCATCTTGTCAACGGTCTAGTATTGAAACATTAAAAAATATAACAGTAAGATAAAAAATACATATAAAATATTATAAACAAAATAAATTAAACTATGTAAATATTAAAGTAGTACCTGAAGAAAAATATCAACACGGTAGAAATCATGATTGGTTGACATTTCTCCCCGTCGTCTAGAACGGTGACGAATTTTCCGTTGTGCTTCCATCACGTCTAATGTGATCTCATGCTTCACACAAAATGTGTTGACTCCATCCAATAATTTATCAAAACCACAATCTCTGAATTCTTGCAATTCAGTCTTCATTCTATTCATCATTCGCACAGCCATCGAAATATTTTGATCTCTTTGTTGCAAGGCAAGGGACAATTGATTTGTAGCTCCCAACAAATGCTTCATAAAAAACATACAAAACACAAATTCATAGCTCTCCATTCTATCAATCAAACCCTTTGCTGTAGAGGCATTTTCAACTAAATTGCCATGCACACAGATATTAAGAAGCACTTGAATAATTGAAGACCACATAGCCTCAAAGCGAATAATAGTACTGTAATGTGATCCCCAACGTGTATCACCAGGCCTTCTCAAACTCATTTCTTGATTTTTGCCTCTTCCACTAACCTTGTCCCCACTCTCCAATGCCTATACAAGTCTAGCATGTTCTAATTGCACAAACATCTCTTTTCTAACACATGAACCTCCAACCAGATTCACAGTTTGAACAAGATACCCAAAAAATTCACCCACAGATAGAGTACAATATGCAACAGAAACAACAACCAATTGAAGTTGGTGAGAGAAGCAATGAATATACCTCGCAGAAGAGTTTTCTTTCAATATCAAAGCTTGCAATCCATTGAACTCCCCTCGCATATTTGAAGCCCCATCATATCCTTGGCCTCTCAACTTTGGCAAGGACAATTTCTTATCTAAAAACAGTTGCTTAAGAGCCTCCATCAAAGTAATAGCTTTAGTATTGGAAACATGCACAAGAGCAAGAAAACGCTCAAGAATACATCCTTGTTTGTTGACATATCTCAAAACAACCTCCATTTGCTCTTTTATTGATGCATCTCGAGCCTCATCAACAAGAATAGAAAATACACTATCTCCAATGTCATTAACAATAGCATCAGTTACCTCACCAGCGCAAGCACTTGAGAGCTGTTTCTGAACTTTGGGGGATGTCAACTTGCAATTTCCGGGAGCATTTTCATTCATTACCTTAGCAACATCTTCACTTCGCTTGCAATACCATTCAACCAATTCAATATAATTACCCTTGTTGAGCGAATCCCAACCTTCATCATGACCACGAAAAGCCAAACCTTGATTTAACAAGTATCTTGTCACATCCAAAACCGCATTCAAACGTGTGCGATATGCCTTTTTTGCTTCGGTGAAATGACCATCCAAACAATGTGAGATACTTTGCTTTTGAAGGCTAAAATTTCTCAATTTAATTGCTGCACCATGATGAATTCCATCCACATTCTTAGCATGTTTCCTAAATACTTTAAGGGCATTCTTCCAATTCATCACCCCATCCACAGTATATACGGTCCCCTTTGCTGAATTCTTAAAAAGATAGCAAGGAAAACAAAATGCCGCATCCTTTGAAACACTATACTCCAACTAATTAAATTCATCAAACCAACCCTTTTGAAAACTTCTAAATTCATCATTGAACACTGTCTTTGGAAAAGTATGATTCTTAGGTTGGCAAGGACCTCTTAATATATATTCTCTTAGCACTTCATCTCTAATAGAAACATCAATCTCTTCAATAGGTTTACGTAGCCCGGGATCACTTATAATATCATTCTGATTGAATTCTACACGAGATTGTTTTGTACTACTACCCTCTTCATTGTGCCTTTGTTCATTAGACTCATTCGATCTCTTTACTCCGCTACTTCGAATTAAAAAATTATCCATAACCTATTAAATATCAAATAGGAAAAATATGTAAATTGATTTATTTTTCATCGATTCAAATTCAATTTAATAAAATATCCCTAATTGATAATTAACAAATGAAAATAAAAAGTTCATAAAATCATATTCATCTAAATTCAATTTAACAAATATCCCTAATTGATAACTCCATAAACCGATTATGACAAATTGATAATTTCATTGTCACATACAATTATACAAAATAAATCAAACAATTATAATTTCAACTAAATTCCAACTAAATTTCAACTAAATATGCAATTCAACTAAATCAATTTATGCAATTCAACTAAACTTCAACAATCATATATAATACAACCATATAAATTCAATTCAACATCCAATCTAAAAATCATGTTCACATTATACATATATTTAAGTTTTGAAGAAATAAATTAAAAAGACAATAAATTATAAACCCTAAAATTAATAAATATTAGCAATTTAGCATAAAGAGAAGAGAACTAGAGAAGACTTACCGTGGTTTCAGGTTTGGAGAGGCGGCGGGACGGCGGTGGTGGACGGCGGTGGCACGGCGGCAGCGACGGGGCTGAGCCTGAGCGAGTGACGGAGTGAGGCAGAGGAAGGAGGAGTGCTGGTGGCGTGGTGCTGCCTTGTTGTTCTACTTCTTCCCGCCTCCAGCCCTCCAGCATTTATAGGATGGATTAATTGGTTATTGGATTGGGCCGCTCAGTTTTTGGCCCAATCCATTTCCGATTTCTTTTTTTTTCATATTACTTAGTAAAACGACGTCGTTTCACTAACATGAAACGACGTCGTTTTACTACTTAGGTTTAAAAAAAATAAAGCCAAACGAAACGACGTCGTTTCACTAACGTGAAACGACGTCGTTTTAGTGCGTACGACTTCAAAAAAAAGAAGGCCGCAGCGCGGCCTTCTTCTCCGGCGAGCAGGAGACGCGCTCAGCCGCGCCGGAGACGCGCTCAGCCGCGCCGGAGACGCGCTCAGCCGCGCCGGAGACGCGCTCCCGCCTCCTCCTAGCTCCGGCCGGCGACCGAGAGCCCTACCTCGCGTATCAATAGATCTGCCACTGTATATAGTGGTCTCTTAACCATTGTGGAGAAAAAAATGAGTTATCTCTTAAGTGATCTCTTAAGTTGAAGTGGAAGAGAGATAAAAAAATAATATATTTAATTAGTATGAGACCGCTAGCAATCTCTACCACTGCCCATTGCCTCAGCTATATTGCAGAATCCAAAGTGCAAGAAGCATTGGTAAGTTTGTGACAGTTGGCAGCGGTGTAACCAAACTTACTAAACCATTAGTACTTCTGATTCCAGCGATGCCCACGATTATCATGACCAGAACCATATGTAAATGCCTAAAAATTACCAGAACCAGTAGCACCTCGACACCGACCACTAAAACGACCGCGTGTTGGAAGAAGAACCAGCGATCGCACGTGAGAGGCACGCGTCTGGGAAGAAGAAATGCTGCGAGCAAAACCAGGCGAATCTGAAACCAAAATTGCAGTAGCTGGATTATTGGCACCAGTAGAAGAACCGAAAATAGTGCCACGAAGAGCTTCATAGCTTTATACACGCGCCACCACCTCGACATACATCGGCAAGGGATTTTGGGCCAACTGAAGATTGGTAAATTAAAAAAACTCAGACCCCAGAGCACAAAATATAAATAAGAGAACATGATCCTTATTGCTCATACGTGAACCACAACCTGCAAGAAGGTCAAGAATCGACTTGAAACGACGGTACAATTGGGCGGCAGATCCTTGGTCGCGACTGAGAGAAGATAATCGGTCCGGAGTTTGAGTTTCTAAGTGAGAGAGGGCTTTTGAAAAGTAGCACACATAGAGTCCCACGTATCTTTTGACATTTTGCAACTGATGATTTCCAACAAAAAATCATCGGTGAGAGTCGAGTGGAGAAGACCCATAAGACATTTATCCGTGGTAACCCAAGCAACAATAGCAAAGTTTGAGGAGTCCAAAGAGAAACCATCGGAAGAGGAGGGAGATGGTATTGGACAAGAAATAGAGCCATCAAGTAATAGAATATGAAAGTTTGTGCCACCACCCTCTCTTTATTCTCTTTTCAAAAACAAAACAGAGCACACCACAATCTTCCTATTTTCTGGGCCACCTTTCAGTCGAATCCAAACCATGGCTGACACTCTCCTTCACAGCCCTTATTCACCTTCTATCCATCAAACTTTCATCCTCCCTCTAGTCCTCTAATTATTTCTCTCCTTTTTAATTGGAATAGATTATTTATTTTAACTCATTCTTCTTTTGGTAAATACTACTTTATTTTTATTCACACATCTTACTTTTTATACTCTCAATTCAATCTCCATCTCTCTTTTTTTCTTTTCAAAAAAATTTGTACTCCCTCCGTTTTTTTCATTGACACCTCTCTTTTGATGTTAGAATTGAGGAGATGCTAAATGAGTGGATGACATTGAATTGAAAGAAGAGAAAGTAAAATAAGTGGATGTAAAAACCTTAAACTTGCTCAAAATAGCAAGTGCCAATTAAAAAAAATACCACTTTTAGTAAGTGTGCCAATAAAAAAAACGAAGGAAGTATCATTTTTATGAGGCCATATATAGTGGACCAGAGAGAGTATTATATTTTTTTGGCTTGGAAGGCACAAATTCAGAGCGTTTTTTCGTGAGGGGAAAAGAAGAAATAAAGTGATGTGATGTGATGTGATGTGATGTGAGAGAGATCTGTTTTTGGCACTTCACTATATGGCTAAAATATAGTCACATCCACGTCACTTCATTAGCATTTGGCGCTTCACTGTATGGCTTGGGTCATGGGCAGTGGTAGAGATTATTATTGGTTTCTTATTAATTAAAAAAAATTTCTCTCTCTTTCATTTTAGCTTAAAAGATCACTTGAGAGATAATCTCTTTTTTTCTCCACAATGATTAAGAGACCACTATATATTATTCATGGAACCCACTTGATTTTCTCTATCCTACTCATTAATTTGGACATTACATATTATTTTAAACAAATTTATCCACCAAAAATAAGTTGAATGTAAAATTTAATATAATTATTAAAATGAAATTAAAAAATAAATAATAAGATAATTCCATGTTTTTAAAATTATATAAAAACCAATAAAATTGCAAAAATCAATTATAACAACTATAAAAATTACAGAAAACACTAAATAAAATATTGATCTAGTCCGACCAATTATTACAATTTGAAAATAAAAATTATATTAAAATTTGAATTCTAAAAAAATATAAAAAATAGACTTTTTTTTAAAATTACGGTTGGGACATGTCGCCACCAGAATGGAACACGCGTCTCATTCAAAAATTAAAAGAAGACCAGAAAATTAGTGGGACATGTGTCTCCACCAGGATGGGACACGTGTCCCATTCAATATTGATTTTTAAAAAATAGTTGAATTAGTGGGACACGTGGCCCAATGAGGGAACGACACGTGTCCCATTTGGACTAAAAAAAGGGCCGCATTTCAGCGGCCCTACAGCCCATGTGCGTGAACAGTCCGTGTGGTCTCTTAGCTGGGCTCTTGCTAAGAGATTCTTGAGTGGTCTCTTAACAAGAGACCACTCAAGAGTCCACCACTGTGATAATTTTCGGTCTCTTAAGCGGTCTTTTAATTTTAAGAGACCACCACTGCCCATGCCCTTAGGCCATGGGCAGTGGTAGAGACCACTACCGGTCTCTTACCAATTAAATATATTATTTTTCTCCCTCTCTCTCTTCCACCTCAGCTTAAGAGACCACTTAATTTTCTCTATCCTACTCATTAATTTGACCATTACATATTATTTTAAATAAATTTGTCCACCAAAAATAAGTTGAATGCAAAATTTAATAGAATGTTTAAATATTTAAATATAAATTCATTTTTTTAAAATATGTTAAATAATTTGTTTTTCTCGTTCTTGTCAATACCATGCTTCAGTGTAAAAAAATAAAATTAATTTCAATTTTTTTTATGAAACTATTAAAATGAAATTAAATAAATAAATACTACAAGAATTCATTTTTTTTATAAAATAATATGAAAAACATAAAAAGTGCGAAAATCAATTATAAAAACTATAAAAATTATAGAAAATACTAAATAAAATATTGATCTACTCAAACCAAATATTACAATTTTAAAATCAAAATTATTTTAAAATTGAAATTCTTTAAAAATAAAAAAAATTTGGAAAAAATTTGGAAAAAATACGCTCGGGACACGTGTCGCCACCAGAATGGGACACGTGTCCCATTCGAAATAATTTGCAGCATCCACATTAAATAAAAGCTGTTGCGAACACGTGGCCCAATCCATGGGTGACACGTGTCCGCAACAAAAAATAAAAAAAAAAAGAATGCGGCTCAGTGGGACACGTGGCCCACTCAGGGGGCGACACGTGTCCCACTATGGTAAAAAAAAGGAACGCGCAGCACTGCCCATGTGCGTGCACAGTTCACTCGGCCTCTTAACCGGGCTCTTACCAAGAGCCTGGTGAGTGGTCTCTTAACAAGAGACCACTCAAGAGACCACCACTGTGGTGGTTTTCGGTCTCTTGAGCGGTCTTTTAATTTTAAGAGACCACCACTGTCCATGCCCTTAGGCCATGGGCAGTGGTAGAGACCACTACCGGTCTCTTACCAATTAAATATATTATTTTTCTCCCTCTCTCTCTTCCACCTCAGCTTAAGAGACCACTTAAGAGACAACCCCTTTTTTTCTCCACAATGGTTAAGAGACCACTATATAATATTCATGGAACCCACTTGATTTTCTCTATCCTACTCATTAATTTGACCATTACATATTATTATAAATAAATTTGTCCACCAAAAATAAGTTTAAATATTTAAATTTAAATTCGTTTTTAAATTTAAATTTAAATTTATAGTCGTTCTTAAATTTAAATTCGTTTTTTAATTTTAAACTTAAATTCATTTTTAAATTTAAATGCGTTTTTAAATTTAAATTTAAAGTCGTTCTTAAATTTAAAATCGTTTTAAATTTTAAACTTAAATTCGTTTTTAAATTTAAATTTAATATAATGTTTAAATATTTAAATTTAAATTCATTTTTAAAAAATATGGTAAATAATTTGTTTTTCTCGTTCTTGCCAATACGATGCTTCAGTGTAAAAAATGAAATGAATTTCAAGTTTTTTGAAGAAACTAAGGAAACGAAATTAAATAAATGAATACTGTGAGAATTCATCTTCATCAATAAAATAATATGGAAAACATAAAAAGTGCGCGAAACCAATTGTAACAACTATGAAAATAACTTTAAATACTAAATAAAATATTGATCAACTCCAACCCAATATTACAATTTAGAAATCAAAATATTGGTCTAATCCGACCAATTATTAAAAATAGGTAAAACATAAATATTGATCTAGCCTGGCCAAAAAAACATGGATGACGAAACTATATCGTCATCTTAATCTTGACCACCCAAATGCTGGTAAAGATGTTCTGTAAGGTCATTTTTCAACTGGTCATGTTTAGCTCTATTGCGCACATCCCTCCAGTTTTGCCTGAAAGTCGGAAGATCAGCATGCCGCTCGGCGTTATAATGCCAAGGAGAGTCGTCGATTTGGTCATAATCACTTGGTTGAACTTGCAACCCATATGTGTCTCTTTCATCTTCGACTATCATGTTGTGCAGTATGATACAAGCTATCATAATGTGGTGTGGTGAAATGAGTTGAAATGGTCCATATTTATAGGCAAAAAAAGTGGGAGAATGGAATATAAAAATTATAATAGAAATTTTTAAAAAAATTCTGCAAAATTTCGTCTGGGACACGTGTCGCCACCAGAATGGGACACGTGTCCCATTCAAAAAATGGCAGTTATCCAGCCGTTGGGGGGACACGTGTCGCCTCCGTATTGGACCACGTGTCCCCCATAATTCAAATCCTGATTTCTCCCCAAAAAATTACCGTTGCGGACACGTGGCCCAATCCATGGGTGACACGTGTCCGCAACAAAAATTTAAAAAAAAAGGAATGCGGCTGAGTGGGACACGTGGCCCACTCAGGGGGCGACACGTGTCCCACCCGTTGAAAAAAAACGGAACGCGCAGAGCCCATGTGCGGCGTCAGCGCTTGTGGCCCATTTGGAGGCTCCAGACCGGGCTCTTAGTAAGAGCTCGGTGAGTGGTCTCTTAACAAGAGACCACTCAAAAGACCACCACTGTGGTGGTTTTCGGTCTCTTAAGCGGTCTTTTAATTTTAAGAGACCACCACTGCCCATGCCCTTAGGCCATGGGCAGTGGTAGAGACCACTACCGGTCTCTTACTAATTAAATATATTATTTTTCTCCCCCTCTCTCTTCCACCTCAGCTTAAGAGACCACTTAAGAGACAACCCCTTTTTTTCTCCACAATGGTTAAGACACCACTATATACTATTCATGGAACTCACTTGATTTTCTCTATCCTACTCATTAATTTGATCATTACATATTCTTTTAAATAAATTTGTCCACAAAAAATAAGTTGAATGCAAAATTTAATATAATGTTTAAATATTTAAATATAAATTTGTTTTTTAAAAATATGTTAAATAATTTGTTTTTCTCGTTCTTGTCAATACCATGCTTTAGTGTAAAAAAATAAAATGAATTTCAATTTTTTTGAAGAAACTATTAAAATGAAATTAAATAAATAAATACTATGAGAATTCATTTTTTCTATAAAATAATGGAAACCATAAAAAGTGCGCAAAACCAAATATAACAATAATTAATTTGACCATTAAATATTATTTTAAATAAATTTGTCCACAAAAAATAAGTTGAATGTAAAATTTAATATAATTATTAAAATGAAATTAAAAAATAAATAAAAAGATAATTCCATGTTTTTAAAATTATATAAAAACCATTAAAATTGCAAAAATCAATTATAACAACTATAAAAATTACAGACAATACTAAATAAAATATTGATCTAGTCCGACCAATTATTATAATTTGAAAATCAAAAATATATTAAATTTTGAATTCTTAAAAAATTGAAAAAAAAAATTGAAAAAATAGAAAAAATACTATTGGGACACGTGTCGCCACCAGAATGGGACACGTGTCCCATTCAAAAAAAATTCAGCCTTCACCAAAAAAATTACCGTTGCGGACACGTGGCCCAATCCATGGGTGACACGTGTCCACAACAAAATTAAAAAAAGGGTTCGGCTGAGTGGGACACGTGGCCCACTCAGAGGGCGACACGTGTCCCACTATGGCAAAAAAAGGAACGCGCTCAATGGCTGGGACAGAGCCATGTGCTTGTGTCAGTCCAATGGGCTCTTAACCGGGCTCTTACCAAGAGCCTGGTGAGTGGTCTCTTAACAAGAGACCACTCAAGAGACCACCACTGTGGTGGTTTTCGGTCTCTTGAGCGGTCTTTTAATTTTAAGAGACCACCACTACCCATGCCCTTAAGTTTTTAGGCTTGGCCATAAAGTGAAGTGACGGACTCTCTCTGTCTCATCTCAATTTACGAGAAATGAAGGTCATAAAAATGTACAGTGAAAAAAGTACTAAAAAGTTTTAAAAAGCTGAAAAAATACTGTGGATTAGATTATAAATAGTAAATTTTAAATTTGGTAATCATATTTTTACATTACTTTTACAAGCTAACATTTCCCTCCAAAATATCATATCTGGCTTCAAAATTTCAGATATGGCTCCAAAATTTTAATTTTTGGAGCCAACAAAGAGAATGGGCACCCAAAAAAAATAACAATTACAAATTCAGAAGAAACTTTATATTCTCTATAAAAGCTTTCATTCTCTGCACACTTTCAACTCACTTCCACCTTTCCAAAGTCCTTCATTCCTTTTTTGCAGCATTAAAAGCCCTCATATTCTTCTCATTAAACACATTCTGATCCCTCAAAGATCCCCATTTGGCTCTTAACGTTGGTGGAGCTGTGATAGTGGAAAGGAATCTCACAGATGAGGAGAGGCAGGAAATAGCACAACTTTTGTTGCAGCATATCACGGAAGGCAAAATCAGGCATGACCAACGAGTTCAGGCAGCAAATCAGTGAGGGTGTTCTGTCCGAACCATCAGCATCATTTGGGTGAGAGTCAAGCAACAGATTGCTAGTGGGGGAACAATATCCGCAAGATCATTGCGGCATGGAAGACCATGCCCAACGAAAAAGCCAATCGACACAGCAGCCTTGATGGTTATACCTCTCCCAAAGCGAAGAACCTGCCGGGCAACCGCTGCTGCTTTACATACTAGCAAGAGTACCATTCACCGGGCTGTGATAAACAAGGAAATCAGGAGCCATACCAATGCAGCTCATCCATTCTTATCAACAACAGCCAAGCTAAGAAGAATGGAATGGTGTTTATCAAGGATATAATGCAACATGCAATTCAAGGACATGCATAACATCATTCACATTGATGAGAAGTGGTTCTACCTCACTGAATCAACCACAGGGTACTTACTTGCCCCTGAAGAACCTGAACTATATAGAACACAACATAACAAGCATTACCTACCCAACTTGATGTTCTTATGTGCAGTTTGTAGGCCTATATTTGACCATGAGGGAAATTGTGTCTTTGATGGTAAAGTATGTGTCTTTCCTTACACTGAATATGTAGCTGCCAAAAAAATAGTATCAATGGGCCTAGGGGAACCCTTGTTTTAACACCAATTAAGAAGGTTAATAGGGAATGCATTAGGACGAAACTTATATATGATGTCATCCCTGTAATTAAAGCTAAGTGGCCAGCTTGGTTAAGCAAACAAATCTCAATACAACAAGACAATGCCTTATCCCATATACTGTCCAATGACCCTGAGTTCATAGCAGCTGTAAATTCAGATGGTTTTACAATTAAAATGGTGTGTCAACCAGCTAGGTCGCCAGATTTAAACATCCTAGACCTGGGGTTTTTTGCCTCCATTCAAAATTTACCGCATGAAACCCCTAGCACAGACTTAAAGGGACTTCAGGCTGTATACAATGCTTTCGAAAGAGAGGATCCTAAAAAAAACTGACTATATTTTCTTGTCTTTGCAAAATGTGATGATTGAAATCATGAAGGATAAGGGGGAAATAACTTTAAACTGCCACATATGGGTAAGCAAAGACTAATTAGACTAGGGATTTTGCCAAAAAACTCGATTATGGATCCTGAAATTGTAAGAAACTATTTGGAAGACCTGGTTGCTATTGGGATGACTGGACAAGTTCAAGAAGTGAAAAATGGGCTGAGCATGGAATGACCTGGTTGCTGAGCATGGAAATGGGCTAAAAAAGTTTCAAGTGAAAAATATTTTGTAGGGTTGTGCTTGGAAATATGTATAAATATGCATTTTGGTTTTCTTAGTCATGTTTAAGGTGCAACCTTGTAAAATAGGGATGGTTTTTCCCCTATTTAATTTTGGATGTAAAATCAGTTTGTATAAATGAATCAATGCATTTTCTATTGCAGAAACCCCAAGTCTAAGATTGAAACAATCATAGGACTGAAGCCACAAATACTGGTTTTGGGACAATACATGAACATGCAAATCACAAAACCACATCATTACGCCATCCAATGGGATTTGAACTAACAAAACCAAGTTGCGTTCAACGATTTTTTGCATTCATTTGTCATCATTATTAATAGCCTTCTAGAACTCAAAGTCATGTGAACATTAAGTCTCAGTCTATTTTCAAATCATATGAATGCCCCGCCAAGAACAAATCAGTTTCTTAACTAATGGGCATGGCTGCATAACATAAGAATCATACATCACAGCTTCATCATCGATTATGACCTACTATATCTACTGTGACTCAATTAATTAAATTGCAATCCGATCACACAGCCTCGCCAAGAACAGCCAAGTCTTTGGACCCAACCGTGTGGCTGCAATGTGTCGGTCACAAACTCTAATCTCGCAACCTTACCATATCCAACGCTTCATGTTACACACTTCCCGAAAATAATAATACACATAAAACAAAGCATGTTGTCAGATAGAAATGCAGAAAACTATTAGTCCAGACAGTCCCACGCGATTGTATCACAGGTAAAAAATATTAGTCCAAACAGTCCCACACGACTGTATAACAAATCAAAAACAGTAGTCCACAAAAGAACAATCCACATAATATATTGGCAGTCCAGGTACAAAAAATTAAATCAGAATGTAAGGTAACACATCAAATGCAGTCCATAATGTAAAAACAAGTCATGAATTCAACACTTAAGATTAATATAACCCATCATAAGTATTTAACAAATAGCCCGCAAAGTTAATCACTGGATTTGCTAGTTCCGTCATCTACTCCCTGCACAGAAAATTTAATTATTTACATGATTGCAACTCAAGAGTGCCATAAAGTAAAGATAAAACTATAGCTAAAAGGTAGGATGCAACCTTAAGTAGTGCCTCCAAGCTGATTTTAGGAGGGTTTCCCTTTCTCAGCTCGGACGGCACATACCCTTCAAGTTTTGGCATATTCTCTCAATAGGATATACCATCAAGAAAATCTTGGGGCAAATTACGCAAGGACCACTTCTCATTGCATTCAGTCATTTTTTTAGGCCAATTCCCCTGAAAATAACATGATCCATATTCATAGAATCCTGGTTCACCAAACTTGGTGGTGTGATAATCAGTAACACCTTCAAGCTTTGGAAACCAATATGTATTTTCCTGACTCTCCTTATCAAGTACAAAACCATCATCAGGGACGTCGACAGAGTCCGGAGGATACTCAACCTCAGAACAATCAACAGGGGTCTCCGACGACCATGGAGTCAAGTCAGCAAAGTTGATTGGACTGAAATGAGTGGCTATCGGGAAATCTGAATCAGACATAGATCCCTAAAATGAATGTGAATCATCACCCTTTTCAGTGTCCATCAGCACCTTAGAGCTTGAAGCTCTGGCACATGAGTGGGACAAGTGTTTGGGCTCATCACTAGGTGTACTCATTAAAAAGAGTAGGGGCTATGATGGTAGACAAGACCACAGGAAAAAATCACAACATGAGTCACTGAATGAAACAAATGGGGACCAACTACACACATGTTCAATCAATAAGCTCAATCAAAATCTGAAATACAAATTTAGTGAACAAGGCAGTACACATGCAAACATTTCACACATAGAAAAAGGACCATCAGTTGTAGATATCCCGAAATGAGAAGATTAAACACAATTTCAATAAACAGGGCAATATCCATTAATTAATACCCAGACAAATGAAATAAAAAAGTAAGATATGCATAGGGCCACAGCAAAAACACAAAAAAATGATGGATATGAACCTGAAGCTACAGATGCAAATATCAACCATACAGATAAAAACCAACAGTTTTAAACCAAAACCAGAAATCCCTATCTCAGTCTTTATCAGTCAGTATATGAATATGCATTAAGGGCAGACGAACATGAACCCGACCAAACACATTAAACCCAAACGAACTCATCAAATAACAACACCAGCATACAAATCGTTTTAAAATGTCATCAAATATACGAATTGGTCAAGAAGAATAAAATTTATTTGTTTAAAAACTATTTTTGTATATAGATCTACGGAAAACCTAACCCATAAATCTACGAAAACCCTAACCCGAAACTATTTTCGTATATAGATCTACGGGTAGACGAACATGAATATGCATTAAGGGTAGACGAACATGAACTAGTCAGTATATGAATATGCATTAAGGGTAGACGAACATGAACCCGACCCAGCACATTAAACCCAAACGAACTCATCAAATAACAACACCAGCATGCAAATTGTTTAAAAAAGGTCATCAAATATACGAATCGGTCAAGAAGAATAAAATTTATTTGTTTAAAATCTATTTTCGTATATAGATCTACGGAAAACCTAACCCAAAAATAAAAAATGATGAAAAATAAAGAATGAAAACATCCAAAAAGGCATGAACTAGACCTATTCAAACCCTGGCTAACACATTCAAAGCTCGGCAGGGGTATACAAACCCAAGGGTTTGAAAAGCCGTCTAAGAACACATCAAAAGCACAAATTGGTCAACAAAAATTCATATTCTTTGTTCGAAAATACATTTATCTTTCAGATCTACGAAAACCCTCACCCCAAAACCGAGAAAAGTTGCAAAACATTAAACATAAAGAAAAACAAAAGCATAACCCAAGTCCTCAAACCTGAACAGACACAATCCGAGCTCAGATGGACTTCGGAAAACTAAGGGTTTGACAAACTTGGTTTCAAAATTGAACAAATTTGGAAATAATATAGCACGAGAAGCTGGATATAAGGACGGAATCAGAATATGTGCAAAAATAGGGGGATATTCGGACTTTTGATGAGGAGGAGGAAGGGTTTCAGGAATGGAGGAATGAAGGGTTTCAAGATTGAAGAGGAATGGAGGGGAGAGGTAGAGAGGAGAAGAGAATGTGTTGGAATGGAGAGGATTTTTGAGAGAAAAGAGATGATAAGGTTTGGCGTGGGATTTGGCGTGGGAAGTATGCTGGGTAATTACCCAAGCTGACATTTAGGGCAAAGACAGAGGTACTTGTTTGCCAATTCAAATTAATACCTAAACCCTAGTCTTAACAAGCCCAGACACATTTGTGATTTTAACATAAACAAACGGTATTTTAGTAATTTTGGGCCAAGTCAACTAGGCCATTTTTGGCAAAATCAGAAATTACAATTTGAGCTGGAACATCCCAATTAAGAAAGTGTGCAGTTTGAAGTGGGACGAAGTGAGTAGATACAAATAAGAAATTATGTGATGCTAAGTGAGCCACTTCTTGCATTAAGGGGTCAATTTGAATTGGAAAGAGAATAAAGTAAGTATATTAGATATAAATGTGTAAAAGTTAAGGGGGTATGAGGGGTAAAGGAGAATTGGTTTATTTTCTTATTTAATCAACAGGCAAAGTGTGTCATTAGAAAATGAACAACCCTATATGACAAGTGTGCCAAAAACTAATGAACAGAGGGAATACCGTAGTTAAGGGTGAAGTACGAGAATTTTTCACTTTTACTTCCGTTAGATCAAATCAGTCTAAAATTAATGACCTTAGACCAAGTGCAATGGTAGAAATCGTCAGCGGTTTCTTACCAATTAAATATATTATTTCTCTCATCTCTCTCTTCCACCTCACCCTAAGAAACCACTTAAGAAACTACCACCTCATTTTTACTCCACAATGGTAAGAAACCACTTTCTCTACTATTCATATATCTCATTTGAATTTCTCTATCCTACTCATTAATTTTAATATTAATATTTAATTTAAATAAATTTGTCTGGAAAATTCTTGGGAAAGACCATCATTCCATAGGCTTATGGAAAGACGGGGTTTAATTAGAATAATAAAAAGTAAAAGGTCTTAGTTGCAATATCAAAATTTTATTATACAACATGTAATAGTTATAAAGTTTATAACCCGATTCATGCAACCCAAAATTTTTAGCTTCATTTCTTCTAATTTGCACTTTAAACCTTGGTCTTTCCATAACTTATGGAAAGACCGTCTTTCAAGAGACAGACTCAATTTGTCTACCCAAAATAAATTGAATGTAAAATTTAATAATACATTTTATAAAATCTATTTATTTATTTTTTTTGCAAAAAAAATTTAAATTTTCATTTTTGAATAAATCATATTTTTTGTTTATTGAAATAATTTTTTGAAACTTATTTTGAACTTCCAAATGCTATTGCAAACAAAAAAATTAAGAAAACAGAAACATATTATGAAATTAGTGTGTCAAGAGACCCCACTAGATGAGAGAGTGAGGTTTCTTAAGTGGTTTCTTAGTCAGAAACCAATGGGTGAATTTTTAATAAGAAATCACCATTGTGGGCTTGTGTGATTTCTTAACATTAAGAAACCACCATTGCCCATGCTCTTACACTTGTGCATGTGGTGCATGAAGTCAAAAAATCCAATCATGTTTATTGAACATATGGTATCACTTACGCAATGGTCATTATTCATTAAGAGTTGGTCTCCTGACAAGCGGCATGCCCATAAGCTTATGGACAGGCCAGGGACCAATTTGCAATTAACGCAAATATAACAATATTCGGGGTCATAAGGTTTCAGCAAAGAGGGTAAATTATCATCGGCCTCTTCGTTCTCCTCAAGTCACCTGAGCTAATTCCTCATACATCCCCGTCATCACCGGAGCTGATTCCTCCACTTCTGGCACCAATTCCATGGCTAACACTCCCTGGAACGTCAAGATTATGCTTTGGTGAAAATTGCCCTCGACATAGCCAGATGATTGGAGTATTTACACAAGCACTGCAACCCAGTAGTGATCCATAATATCTTCTAGATTCAAATTACAATTCCAAGGTCAGAGGAGACAAAACTCATACATCCAAGATTCAAACTCTCTTGCAATTTGTCTTTGGTTATTCATTTTCCTCATCAAACTTATTAAAATTTCCTTTTCTGTGTTGTTTTCGAAATCAGTTGTCTGATTTTGGTCTAGCCATTATTGATGGAGGACAAAACAAAAATAATCTCAAGCTTCCTGGGACCTTGGGATATGTTGCACCGGAGTATCTCTAAGATGGTATGCAAGTGATGATGGTTGTGATAGCAATGTAGTATCATGTAAAGCTAAAATCAAGAAATTGATGTTCGTGTTATTTATTATACTACTTTGTTTTCCAGGTAAATTGACTGATAAAAGCGACGCTTATGTTTTGGGGTGGTGCTTTTGGATTTACTTCTCACAAGGAAGCCTGTTGAGAAACTTGCACCAGAACAATGTCAATGTATAGTGACATGAGTATGCTTTGCTGGTTATATATTCATTTGTTACATGTCGCTATTTGGCAATCTGATTTCATGATCGAGTTTTCAATGCTCGTGTACGCTATGCCTCAGCTTACAGATATATCAAAGCTTTCTACCATTGTTGATTCTGTCATCTGAAACACTATAGATCTAAAGCACTTGTATCAGGTAAGTTGGGGGGAAAAGGTCTCAAGAACTTCCATAAATAATTTTTCCATTTCATTACAATGTGATAGATGAGTTCCCTTTTCTCTGCTTTTAGCCGAATGATGCATATTGTTGTAGGTGGCTGTCGTTGCGGTGCTATGCGTGCAGCTGAAACCAAGCTATCGGTTATTGATAACCAATATTTTTCATTCCCTCGGACTTCTGCTGCCACTTGACATGGGCAAGACTCTTAGAATTTCACCACATTCCACAGCAGCCTCGGTGGCTCCAACTGAACAGTGAACCTTCTTGACAGTAAATGCAGAGACTCCACCTTGAAGATAGCCTCAAGGAGACGGTATTTCCAACAGTATATAGGCAGAGTGGTTTTGTGGAAGCCATGGATATATGATTTCTTGTTTGCACCACAAATTGAAATACACAAGTGTATATATGTACATTGGTGACTAAAAAACAACATACAATTTTTTGACTCATGAATCGACTCCCCGATCTTTATAGTACTGATGTTAATGTGCTCTTGAAATAACACATACAGATTACTCTTAACAAAGTGTTTTCATCTCAACAAATTCAACAATGTATTATTACATGAGATAGCAAGTGCAACTCTAGGATCCCCTACTATGTCTCAGGACCAAAACTTTCATTACTAAAGAATCATAAATTATGCTTTCTAAATATATCTTCTAGCTCACATTATGGTAAGAATCGATAATTACTTGTGCAAGATATTCATAGTTTGCTAAAGATAATCCGGCCAAAGATATCCTACCGTCTTTTGTCATGTACACGAGCCACTTGTCAGTTATGTTGTCACTCTACATAGAACGACATGAAAATCATCAGTATAGTTTCCCCTGAACATTACTAACCAGATATAAAATGCCATATACAAGCATACGGTAAAGCTTTTATACGGTATCACCTACATGTGCTTTATTCAAGCCTGTGAAGGAGAACATCCCAATCTGCTTGAGAGTAAATGACCAATCATTTCCACTCTTATCCTTTGCAAGGAGGTTGTCGTAGAGTTTCTATCTCACACTCTTAATTCTTCCTGCCATCGTCTCCATGTCCTCTTTCCATTCGCTAAAGAGTTTTGGAGTCCCAACCACATTAGCTACAACTCTAGCCCCATGAACAGGAGGGTTCGAGTACATAGGTCATGCCAACCTTTTCAATTGACTCTTCACCCTGTATTGCAATACCGTCAGTACTAAGAGTTTTCAAATGGTTTAAACCTATTTGAAGATGAATACCAAATGGGTAAATTTTGCGTTTCACGTATACAATCACCACATTTCCATTAGTTTATTTACCTGGTAGTTGCATCAGCAGAGGAGCACACAACATTGATTGTTCCAATCTGTTCTGCATAAATGCCCAAATTTTTGCTATATGACTGAGCAACAAGAAGTTCCATGCCACAAGGAGAAAAGCGTCGTACAGACGATGTATCATCATCCAAGCTCCCACTAGTGAATCCCTGCATTGCAACATGGCCTTCAAGTTAAACAGTTATCCATAACATGACAGGTTTATATTATGAATTTTCCAAGTTAGCATCTTGTAGGTGAAAAATGAGGCTATGATACTAGTAGGAGCTAGGAAGGACATACCTGATAGGAAACATCAAATAATGGAATGTGATTCTTATCCTGAATAACATCGGCAATAATTTCCCACTGCTCCGGGGTTGGATTTATGCCAGTTGGGTTGTGAGCACAACCATGAAGCAACAAAAAAAATCCTCCAGGGGCTGCCTGGAGTATGTAAACTTCTTTGTTACTCCATTGTTCATAATCTGTTAATTTGTGCGATTCGTATGTATACACATGCAGTGTTCAACTAAAAATGAAGAATAAAAAACAAATGTAAATAAAAAGTCATACATTGTACAACTAATAAGTACACATTGAATATTAAGTAGTGCTACATATAAATAAACAAATGCAGTGCCTAATTAAAAATGACAATCAATAACAAATGAAAACAAAAGGTCATACACAATACAACTAATAAATACATACATAATACTAACAAATGCAATATATAAATAAACAAATATAGTTCCTGATTCAAAATGAACAATCAATAACAAATGAAAATAAATAATCATACACAGTACAACTAACTAGTACATACTGAATCCTACAAATGCAACATATAACTAAACAAATGCAGTTTTTAATTTAAAATGAACAATCAACAAAAAAAATGAATATAAAAAGTCATACACAGTACAACAACAACTAACTAATACACATTGACACTAACAAATGCAATATATAAGTATACATATGCAACATACAACTAAAAATGAACAATCAACAACAAATGAAAACAAAAGGACATTCACAGTACAACTACAACCAATTAGTACACACTGATACTTATAAGTGCAGTATCTAGGTATACATATGCAACATTTAATTAAAAATATACAATCAACAACAAATGAAAATAAAAAGCCATTCACAGACAACTAAAAGTACACACTAAATACTAACAAACACAATATATAAGTGAACAAATGTTGTTTCAAATTCAAAATGAACAATTAACAACATATGAAAACAAAAAGTCATACACATTACAACAAACTAGTACACACTGAATCTTAACAAATGCAATATATAACTAAACAAATGCAATTTTTAATTTAAAATGAACAATCAACTACAAATGAAAAAGAAAAAGTCATATTCATTACAACTAATGTATACACATTGAATACTAAATAATGCAACATATAACTAAACAATTGCAGTTTCTGATTCAAAACGAACAACTAAAAATATGAAAAGAAAATGTCATACACAATAGACTAACCATTACACATTAAATATTAACAATTGCAACATATAACTAAACATATGCATACTATAACGTCTCAACCACTGTACGTCGACATCTCGGTTTCTCATCCGTCAATCATATCCCAGCCTATTCGATAGGATCTTTTTAACATCTTTTCAATGTGCGACACAAGATTTTTCTTTTCATCACATGGAAACAAACCTGAAATTTTCTCAAGGTATTTCAGTTTCAACCTTTTCTTACAGAAATGACAGAAAAACAATGAGATGCTCAATTTGAATAACCATTAGAACAAAAACAATGAAATTGAATGCATCTTTTAGCTACTCAGTAAAACGTGCTCTTCTTGACCAATCTCACAAGTATATAACAGTCGCTTACCTTCTGCACAATAAAAAAAAGGCACAATTACCACCAATTAAAAAAGAAGTCAAAAGGCATCAATTTGCACAATATAAAGGCATATCCAGTGAGCTGAGAAACAATTAGAGGAGCTCCAAATTATGCCTTATACTTTTAAGGCTTTGAAAAAATTGCCGGAGAAATCGTCGGAGAAATTACCTACTGTCTGATTTCCAACTTGGAGAGCTGCACTTACTTCCCGGACCTGCCCTTCACCTCAAACAACCAGTGAATGATAGCACCAAGAACTGCAGAATTCATCTTCTTCTTCACTAAAAAACCCAAGAAAAACAAACAGGAGTGGGTTCTACATAAAATCTGAAGTGATCATTTTCGTGCTGGTGTTTGTGAAGAAAAGAAAATAGGGGTTTTTGAAATGAAAGTAAGCTGATTATGCACCTTTATCTTTTTGGGTTGTTTCGGAGAAATTAGTTGGTGCTTGTCTGTGGGATTATGTGTGGGCGTGAGAATGGGAAGAAAAAGGAAGCGTTGAGTGAAGTAGACCGCACTGCAGCTTTAGGTAGTACCTTGCTTTCCTATATTCTTCTCCTGGTTTCGATTCAAAAGGCCTAAACAAAAATTTGTATTTTTTTTATTATTTAGTCTTCAAATTGCAATTATCGCTGGAGAAATCGCTGGAGAGAGAAGACGATGGAATTGAGGAGGAGGAGGAGGTGGTGCCGAGAAGAGGAGAAAGTGGCATCGAAGAGGAGAGGGAGGTAGCGTCGAGGAGGAGGAGGAGGAAGTAGGTGGCACTAGGAGGAGGACGAGAAAGCGGCATCGAGGGAAGGAAGACAGTGGCGCCGATCGAAAGATTAGCATACTATCAGTGTTTTGGATCTGAATTGAATGAGATTGGCTTGCGAAAATTAATCAAATTTTATTAATTTCAATCAGATCTCTGGCATGTACATAGACTATCTTTATTCAGATCTCTGGCATGTACATAGACTGTCTTTACTGAGAATTTCTCATTCATTAATATCATGGCACCAATTGATGATCCATTTCCAGTCATAGGCACTTCACTTGATGTAGCCAGACGGAGGCTGTCACGTGCCACACATGTGCTCCATTTCAGTTAACTTTGCACCAGATCGCATCTCACAACCTGTAAATTGTTTAATGTCCAACCATTTATACACGGACGTGAATATGTATTTTATTCATTTGTTTTTGTCATTCACTTCCCTTCATTCCTCCACGACACATTTTTTTTTAAATCATTTATTTTGACACATTTTTTATATTGGGTAAAATTCTTTCAATTTTATAAACTCATTCTACTTTTTACTTTTTAAAATTTTAATTTAATTCATTAACTTCATTCACTTAAATACAAACATTTAATTTGATGATGTCATTTGCAGATAATAGATAAAAGAATGGAGTCTTGAACCCTCGCATTCTTGTGGGATTGTATCCTAACTCAAAGCCAAAATGGTATTGGCGGATGCATTCATAGGCCCACGGCCAGCCACCTGGAATGGATTCTCTTGGTCGAGGGTGGATGCATGGACCTTGCCCTTTTAATGATGTCACTGTACTCCAGTCATTGTTTTATACTACTCCCTTCGATTCTCTAAAAATACAAAAAAAAAACTTAACTTCTATTGTGTAATATTGAAATTTAATAATGCCGATGATAAAAACTCAATAAAATTTATAAATAATGCTAATATTAATTCAATAATTTAATTAAATATATTTATTTTGTATATTTATTTTATAATAGTTGAAATTTTGGAGGAATTTAAATTGTCCATTACCCAAATTTAAAATTTATATTTAATTTATTAACTTATATATATAATAAAATTAATTTACTAATTTAGCAAATAGAATTAAAAACTATATTTATTACTATTTATACAATGATAAAAAAAATATACGTGCGAATGGATGAGCATGATGAAAATTTTGTAAACATAAAAAATTTAGACTTTTTTATGAACACGTTAAATTAATTGAAAATTTTATTAGTATTGTAAAATTTTGGATTTTATGTATGTACATGTCATACTAAAGTTATAGGTGTGACGGTACCATTGGAGATGAAAATTTTCAACTCACAGTCAGTCAATTATATTTGTTTACATCACACTGAAGTTTCAATCAAAATCTATGATGTGAAACCTAAAAAGTAGGGAGACCCCTCAACCATTGGAGATGAGCATCTCAAATGCACACATTATTTAGGTAAATCTCTTTAGTCATGTTATATTAAATGACTCAACCTCAAATACTATCATTAGAGCATCCAAAATGGTAGTAAACTTAAAGAAGCATTTCGTAAGTGTCACATCATGAATTTTGATTAAAAAATAGGTAAGAATCAACTACCAACAATGAAAAACACTTCATAAAAACTTCTTTTTCATTTCAAATTATAATTAATTAAAAATATAAAAACAAAGTGTCAACTATTGGTTGGTTGGTAATGCACAACAAAGAAGTTGTTTTTTAAACTCCACAATGATCAGAAATTTTTTTATGTGGGGGATTAGTATGTGGGGAGGTGAGAGCCAAATCAAAATTTGACAAGTGTTATTTAAAAGGCAAAGTCTTGGGAAAGATGGCTTTTCCACATGCTTATGAAAAGATGGTGTTTAATTAGAACAATAAAAGGTAAAAGGTCTAAGTTGCAATATTAAAAATTTATTATGCAACGTGTAGTAGTAATAAAGTTTATAACTCGATTCATGCGACCTGAAAATTTTATCTTCATTTCTTTTAATTTACACTTTAAACTTTGGTCTTTCCATGACTTAGGGAAAGACCGTCTTTCAAGAGACGAACTCTATTTAAAATTAGAATTTAATTCATCCTTATTTCTCTCCATTAATTTGTAACTTGAATTTGACACTTGTCAAATTTTGATTTGGGCACCACCTCTCCACATACAAATCTCTCACATAAAAAGTTTTCTGCACAATGGTCCTCCTTAAATAAAGAGTGTTTCTTATTAAGAAAAGTGGGGTTAGAGCATGTACAATGGTAAAACCGCTCTTGAACTGCTCTTGTGGTTTCAGTTTATTAAATATTCAATCTCTCTCCTCCATTTCAGCAATTGGAACCACAATGGAATCATTCCATTTTTCTCTCTACAATGGTTGGAACCACTTTGCAACCACTCAATGGACCTCACTTGATTTTCTCTATCATACTCATTAATTAAACCTTTAATATTTAATTTAATTAAATTTATCTACCCAAATAAATTGAAATGTGAATTTAATAATACATCTGTAATTTTTTTAATTGAATTTCGTTCATTCAAAAAAATTAAATAATAAGAGAAATTGATTTTAAAAAAATCAAGATTTAAAAACATTACTCCCTCTGTTTTGTTATTTATGACACACTTACTATAAATAGATGTTTTCTTTTATTTGACATCCTTTCCATTTTTTGCAAGACTCCTGCAATTTCATCCACTCATTTTACTTTTTATTTTTTACATTCTATTTCATCCACTCATTTTCTTCACCAAAATTCAAGCATCTAAACTTATGCAGCCATAAATAGAAAATAGAGGGAATACATTTGAAAGACCAATTATTACGATTAGAAAAATTACAATAAATATTTATTTACTAAAATATTGATCTAACATGTCTAATTATTACAAATCAAAAATCAAAATATTAATTTAGTCTGATCAATTGTTACAGACACAAAACAAATTTCAATTAATAAAAATTAGTGTCCCATGAATTTAAAAAATAAAATAAAAATTATTTTTAAGAGAAACGGATAACATATATAAAATAAATGAACTACAATTAAAAAGGGGCAAAGTCTTGGGAAAGACGGTCTTTCCATAGGCTTATGGAAAGACGGGGTTTAATTCGAATAATAAAAGATAAAAGGTCTTAGTTGCAACATTAAAAATTTAGTAGGCAACATGTAGTAGTTATAAAATTTATAATCCGGTTCATGCAACCCAAAAATTTTATCTTAATTTCTTCTAATTTACACTTTAAACCTTGGTCTTTCCATGACTTATGGAAAGACCGTCTTTAAAGAGACGCACTCTTAAAAAGGAATCATAAGTAATAAAAAAATTAAACATAAAATAAAAATAAACAAAGCAAAGCAAAGATAAAACAAAACATGACACAGACGAAAACAAAACATGAAAAGGCATGTGCAGACAAAAGAATGGAGCGCGGACCCTGCTGCTTCACGTGGGTGTGCAGCTTTATCATTTAGGAACGGTTCCATTGAGTTAGGACCGCTGCCCGGTTCCAAGCCTTTGGAACCCAATTGGAACCTATTGTGGGGTTCCAAACTTGCAATTGAGTTTCAGATCGATTCGAGTTTCGATTTGGAACCTCCATTAAACATGCTCTTAAGCAGCTACCATTGTGGATGCTTAGTATCTTCAATGAGAGAGTTAGTATTTATGGTCTCTTATGCCTTATGGTGTTTTCACTGAAACTTCGATATAATGTAAATAATACGATATGTCTATTTGGATTTTCATCTCCAATGCTATCATTGCAATTATAGTTTTGACATGATATGTCAATAATTGAATGAACAAAATTGTAATTAGGTTCACGCATATTTTTGAATTCCTTACTATTTTTGAGAAGACGAGTAAGAGACTCAATATGAGAACATCTCCAATGAAAGAGTGAGTTTTAGGGGTCTCTTTTGCTGAATGACATATTTTAATTGAAACTTCAGTATGACGTAAACAAAGTAAATTAATGGAAAATTTAATGTAAACAATGTTTTAATTGGAACTTCACTGTTTCTACGCCATTTCTTCCACGGTCTTAGCTTCATAGTAGTATTAGTGGAAAATTTTCTAATCCCACTCATTATCAGTCCTTGGTTGGTGCTTTGAAATATCTCACCATCATTCATCCGGATCTTGCTTTTGCAGTAATTTTAGTCAGTTAGTACGTTCAGGATTCTCGAGATAACCATTTTACCTTACCTACTTGTATTCTCCGTTGTGTTCGTGTGACTATGCACTATGGTATGTCTTTTCACTTGGATCGCTCTTCCGAGGTGTTGGGCTACTCTGATGTAGATTAGGCTCGTTGTCTCAGGACTCGCCCTTCGAAATCTGGGTAGCAATCTTGTTTCCTGAAGTGCTAAGAACCAACCCATGATTCTCATTCTAGCATAGAGTATGAGTATCGTGCCCTATACTGATGCGAAAGTTGTATGGTCATCTCATCTGCTACGTGATCTTCAATTCTCTCTCTCTCTTCCCCTGTTTGTGCTTTATGATAACAAAAGTGCCATCTTTCTAGCTCAAAATCCTGTTATGAACGAGCGGGAGAAGCAGATTGACATTGACTATCACTTTGTTTGTGAGCCGGTTTCTTCGAGCAAGCTTCATGTTCTTCATGTTTCTACGTAACCTCAGCTTGCTGACATTTTCACGAGAGGATTATCATCCTCTGCCTGAGTTTTTCAGGCCCAAGTTTTGCATTTTTGAGCATCCAATGCTTTGTTTGAGGGGATGTTGGAATAGAAAATTCTTGATATTAGATAAGGATTTAGACATTTACATTTAGTCCGTTCATATACTTTATTTATTCTCTGAATAATTTAAATCCCAGGAAATTCACTTCAACAATAATAGTAAATAGCTGCATTTATATTGTTTTACAAAACTCCCCCAACTTTGCATATAAATTTGAAGAGCTACAACACCTCAGCAACATCATACTATTTTTCCAACCTAACTCTTCACAATTTAGGTTAGTTATGCACTTCTATGCCATGTTAGATATTTTTTTGAAATCATTTATCATCATTATGCAATTAATTTTCAAGTTATGATTAAAAGAATTGAATATTGAATCAACTTTGGCCGGGAAATCATACTAAATGCAAACAAATAGTCCAACAAAAAAACAAATTAAATCCCACCAATGAAGACTTTAACAAGAGTGTCTAGGATAATCCACCAACCAAAAGGGCAGACAAGTAAATTCAGTCCTTCCCAAGAGATCCCAGCAGAACAAGAGAGTTGAGATTCTCTCCCCCCAAAAACTAAAAACAAACCGCGCAAAATCATCCAATATTGAAGTGAAGGTTATCGTCACAAGTTCATAATCTTTTTTCGCACCACACAAAATTTTCCAATTTCTATGTTTTCCAAAATAGCATTAAAAAGTCATAAACACAGTAATTGTAATTTCAAAATACAATTAAAAAATCATTTCCTCTATTTTTTTAAGAGTGTGTCTCTTGAAAGACGGTCTTTCCATAAGTCATGGAAAGACCAAGGTTTAAAGTGTAAATTAGAAGAAATGAAGATAAAATTTTCTGGCTGCATGAACCGGGTTATAAATTTTATAACTACTACATGTTGTATACTAAATTTTTAATGTTGCAACTAAGATCTTTTACCTTTTATTATTCAAATTAAACCCCGTCTTTCCATAAACCTATGGAAAGACCGTCTTTCCATAAACCTATGGAAAGACCGTCTTTCCCAAGACTTTGCCTTTTTTTAACTTCCAACTAGGAAGTCAATAGATTTATAGTCCTAACAAAAAATACATTTTAGAGAGAGAAAACAGTATTTGAACCTTCTCTCACTACTTCTTGCTTCTTCTTCTCCAGCCCCTTAGTTCTCTCCGCCGTCCACCACCATTTCCTCCGCCGTAGCCGGCTGCGTGAAGCGACCCACCTGCTGAAAATGGTCCAGCAATGAAAAAGGACCAGGACTCTGCCAACACCACCGCAACTGGCGGCGGAGCCACCACGGCGATGAGGGTGATTGTGCCCCTGCAAGGCGTAGTTCAAGGCCGCGGAGGCCTTATTCTCGGCTCCGTAATCCCATGCGCGCTCTTTTACTTCTTCCAGCTGTATCTCAAGAAGAACCGCTCGCGTGGCGGAGCTCCGGCGAGGTCGCAGTCGGGGACCCACCTGGCTGACGGCGGGAGTTTGCAGAGGGTCCTTTCTCGCTCTCTGTTGTCCCAGAGGAGTGGGGTCGGTGGGCCCGTGCCGCCGGTGTCTTCGAGGGGGAGCTCCATTGCTAAGGGAGTGGATGGACCGTACGACGTCGGATTGAAGAAGGCGGCGGAGGACCCGTACGATGATTTGAGTAACCCCAATGGCATCATTCAACTGGGTTTAGCTGAAAACAGAGTGGGTATTCCTCTCTTTGCAAATTGCAATTCCCTATAATAATGTCAAACTTTGTTACCTCGTTCATATGTAGGTTGTAGTAACATAGTACTAAACATCTTGTTAGTTTGGTTGTAATTGTTTGTAGTTTTAAAATGATGAGTATGAACTATTTATAATTTTTTGTTACAAGAAACTGTGATAAAAGTTAATTGTGCTTTAACTAACATGCATCTTGAAGACAGTGGAAACTTAGTGTGACATTATTAGCGGGACTTATGATGGATTTAAGATAACTTTGAAAGAGGTTCTGTGCGTTGGGGTTTGTTTTTATGGTGTAATTTAGTTTGAATGAGATTGTGTTTTTTTGGGTGCTTTGTAGTTGTCATTGGATTTGGTTCAAGAATGGCTTGCGGAGAATGCAAAAGAATCGATTTTGGGACATGATTTGAGTATAAGTGGAATTGCTACTTATCAGCCATTCGATGGGTTGATGGAGTTAAAAGTGGTGAGTTTCTGATTTTTTTGGGTTTAATTTCTTGCCTGTTTAGGGTTATTGGTATAATTTCCTGAAACAATTAGTATCATTGAAAACTAGTGGCTCTATTCCAACTTTGTTGATTATTATGAGTCTTCATGGACCACTTACATGATTTACTTTTAAAATTTCATATTTTTATAATTACGCAATTTGAGTGTCAAATTTGGATGCTGTTACTGTTTCACAAACCTCTGGGTTAGGTTTATTGTATTTGAACTTTGAACCATGCCCCACTCAAAAGTGGGCTGTTCGCGTTTTTAGGTACTGGTAGTAGATGTGGTCAAGGGATTCTGGACTTCTAGTCTGTGTAATTGGAAAATTTGTTGTATACGAGGTGATTGAAATCTATGGCGTTCGTTCTCCTTGGCCATACTTATTTTGGAATCTTCAAGTTTGTTTTTTTGCTCTTAGTATTATGTCCTTTGAGCTGATGCTTCTTGCTTTGTAATCTTGAATACTTAAAAGTTGTGGTTTTGCTTCATTTAATTTCTTATTGATGATGCTAAGTTTACTAAATTCTGCAGGCAGTAGCTGATTTTATGTCTCAAGTCATGAATGGATCAGTATCGTTTAATCCTTCCCAAATGGTTTTAACAGCTGGTGCAACCCCTGCAATTGAGATCCTCAGCTTCTGCTTAGCTGATCCCGGAAATGCATTTCTTGTTCCCTCACCATACTATCCTGAGTAAGAATCATGAAATTCTATCTTAATTTATTTGGATTGTGTGTAAATACAAAATTGATGAAACGGAAGAAATCCGAGTGAAGGGAAAGGAAAAGACAAAGGATAAATTCCATTTTCAATTTACAGAGTGCTAGTATTCTTGCCCAGTTACTAATATCATTATGTGATGACCAGTCTTGACAGGGACATAAAATGGCGAAGTGGTGCAGAAATCATACCAGTTCCCTGCCGCAGTGCTGACAACTTTTGTTTGAGTACTAACGCCCTTGACCGAGCCTTTAACCAGGCAAGAAAGCGGGGGCTTAAAGTTCGTGGGATAATTATCTCCAACCCTTCGAATCCTGTGGGCAATCTGTACAATCGAGAGACTTTGTATAGTCTTTTGGACTTCGCGACGGAGAAGAACATTCATATAATATCCAATGAGATATTAGCAGGGTCGACTCATGGAAGTGAAGAGTTTGTCAGTATGGCAGAGATAGTTGCCTCTGAAGATTTTGATCAGACGAGAGTTCACATAGTTTACGGTCTGTCAAAGGACCTCTCGCTACCAGGTTTTCGGGCTGGGATAATCTATTCACAGAATGAGACTATTCTGTCAGCTGCTAAAAAAATGGCAAGATTTTCATCCATTTCAGCTCCGAGTCAGAGATTGCTTGTCTCGATACTGGCTGACACAAAATTCATCAGCCATTTCTTGAAAAGCAATCGCGAAAGGCTTCAAAGGATGTATCGTGAGTTTGTTGCTGGACTAAAGCAGTTGGGCATTGATTGCGCAATGAGTCACGGGGGTTTCTATTGCTGGGCCGACATGAGCAGGTTAATCCGGTCCTACAACGAGAAAGGAGAGCTCGAGTTATGGGACAAGTTGTTGAACGCGGCCAAGGTTAACGTTACTCCTGGTTCTTCCTGTCACTGTATCGAGCCTGGTTGGTTCCGGCTATGTTTTACCACATTGAGCGACAAGGATATTCCAGTCGTGATGGATCGCATTAGAAGAGTTTCTGAAATCTGTAAACCTCGTGGTTGAGTCGATATTCACGATACTGGTTGTAGTATTTAGCAAAAGATTCTTAATCCCCCATTCTTTATCATGGTTTTGGTAAAACACCTGCCCAGAAACAGTTCAGTCCGGGTTATTGTTGAAGACAGATAGCAGACTGATGTTCTTCTGGTCCATTTGCAGATGGCTCGAAACGTAGACTTATAGTAGCAATGCCGGGTATGATACATGTTCTTTCTTTCGCGGTTCTGGCAGCTTGAAGACAAGTTATATCTTTTGTGCATTTTGATCCACACATATAGTCACAGGATCAGGTCATGAATTCACGCGTAATTTAGGTTCCAAAAGTGTGTCGTTGCAAAAAAAAAATTGTCCTTTCATTCTGTAAGATTGATATTGTAAATAGTCAATTCAAAGGGGAGAAACAAGCAGCAGCCTTGTTCAGGACATGCAGATGCAGTTTTAAAACCAATTTTTTCCAATTTAATGTTAGTTCTCTTTTGCGTATGCAACTCACATTCCCATTTACAAGTACATTTTCTTTGTAAAAAACATCCACAGTAACTTGTTAAGTGCACTTTTCATACCGAAGGGGTTAAACAAAACGAATAAATTTATTGCAGAAGGAATGATTGATCATGACCATCATCACACAATGAATACAACAAAAGAATCTTTTGTTCTTTGCACTAACACCACTAACCTCCTAATCACCCAACTTGTATTTCAACCAGCAAAAAGATTCAAACAAGAAGTCCTAGTTCCCATGATATGACCCTAAACCATTTCTAATAGACTCAAGAAACTGAACCACCTCAGCCATACTAGGCCTCTTGGAAGCAACCTCACTGGTACAAATCAACCCCAGTTTCATGACCTGAACCAGCTCAGTTTCTGCGAAACCGCGTAAAATCCTGTCGAAACAATCTGAAGGAGCTCCCCTCTCTACCATCATCCTAACATATTCACACAAAACTACCACCTCGTGGCCATCCGGGCTCTCCACCGGCTTCTTCCCAGTCACCAGCTCAAGCAGAATCACACCAAAGCTGAACACATCACATTTATCAGTCAGTCTCATGCTCTGCGCCAACTCGGGCGCAACATAGCCGACAGCATTGTGAAACCGGGTGATCCCATGGTGATCCAACAGGGGAAGCAGTTTTCCGAAGCCATAATCAGACAGTTTTGGTTCGTAGTTGCTGTCAAGGAGAATGTTGGTGGACTTGATGTTCAAATGAAGAATCCGAGGCCTGCAATCATGGTGAAGGTAAGATATAGCCCTGGAAATTCCCATGGCTATCTGAAACCTCCTTGGCCAGGTCAATTCAGGGTTGCCATTACCATTCACACCAGTGCTGGTTCCAGGGTAACCAAGTCCATGCAGATTATCATACAGGTTTCCATTTGAGATGAACTCTGTCAAGATTAACTGCATATTGGATGACCAATAGTAGCCTTGGAAAGCGACAATATTCGGATGTTGGAGGTTACCTAGCCTCCCGATTTCATGCTCAAACTCATCCTGGTTTCGGATTCTTCCCAATGTTTCGAGCTTCTTGACAGCAATGGAGACATTGTCACCTTCAAATGTGGTTTTGTAGACTGTTCCAATGGTGCCCCCACCAATTAGGTTTTCTTTATCAAGCAAGGCTTTTGTGCCAGCCTCCCAATCCTCGTATTTTGAAGGCAGTGTCTTGCTGAATAAAACCAACTTCCCAATTATCACATTGGAATCTGTTGTTGATGCTAAAGGAGTGCTTTCTACCACCATTTCTTCTCGTTCTTCGGTTTTTCTCCTCCCGCGAGCCCGGATGTTCATCACTGATATGATACAGACACCAGTGAGGATCAGTGCAGCTGCAACAATAGCAATAATGGCTGAAGTGCTCAAGTTTGGTTTTTTCACCGCACTTCTGGTATTGCCAGAACATGAGGTGTCCAATGGAGCACCACAGAGACCTGCATTGCCTATAAAGGCTGATGGGCCGAATTTCTGGATGGTTTCAGCTGAAGGTATAGGACCGGAAAGGTTGTTATCAGAAACATTGAAATGAGTCAGGTTTTTCAAGTTTTCAAGAGTAGATGGGATTTGCCCGGATAACAAATTCCGTGACAAATCCAAAGAATGTAAGTTAGACAAATTTCCTAGCGTTGGTGGTATGCTCCCATTGAGCTGGTTCTTATGAAGATCAAGAATCAACAAATATGACATATTGTAAAGGTTTTGTGGTATCTCGCCGTGTAAAAAGTTTCCAGAAACATCCCTGCAAAACAACTAAAAACAGTGAGTTGAAACATATCATATATAGATTCAAATCAGTACTTTTTACAGAGATGAAATGGACTTACAGCTGAAGAAGAAATCTGCAATTTGTTATCTCATCCGGGATCTCACCATTGATGCTTAAGTTATGCAAATCCAGAGCTTGGAGCCACTCAATACTCCCAAGTTCTTTAGGTATGGTTCCATCAATGGAGTTATTAGCCAATCTGATAACCAAAAGCATCTTCAAATTTGCAATCTCAACAGGAATGCTTCCAGTGAGTCTGTTGTAGCTGAAATCTACATATTTCAGACCATTGCATTTTGTGATGCTCGCTGGAATCTTTCCAAACAAATTATTCCCAGCTATGTCGAGAAATTCAAGACTCTCACTGCAAGTACTGATCTCTGGGAATTCCTGCTCAAACACATTGTGTGAAATGTTGAGATACTGGAAGTTCGGCAGTCCAAGAACTCCAAAAGGGGCCAAACCACTGAATAAATTAGTGCCAAGGTCCAAAAATTCCAACTTCCTACATGAAGAAATTTGCTCTTGAACACTACCAGAAAGCGAATTGCTTCTCAAAGACAGGTACAGCAATCCAGGAATGCTACAAATTTCTGGAGGCAATCCCCGTCTCAGACTGTTGTAAGACAAATCCAATCCCTCAAGACTCACGCAATTCACAATCGACGTAGGAATAGGCCCTGAAAGATTATTTCCAGACAAAGAAACGAACCTAGTCTTGAAACAACTACTGAACAAAGCAGAAGGAATATCTCCAGTATAGCCATTGTTAGACAAATCAAGAAACCTTATACGAGGCAATTCTCCAAGAAATTCTGGTATTGAACCAGACAACGCATTGGAACTAAGATTAATCTTCCAAAGGGTATCAATCCTACCATACTCAGAAGGTACATTCCCACTAAACCTATTACCAAACAAATTAAGGGTTCTCAAAGATTTCAACCCTGATAAAACAGGAGCTAAAATCCCACCAAGACTAGTATTCCACAAAACAATCTTCTCCACATTTCCAGCTGAATTACAGAATACTCCACTGAAATCTTGACATGGGACTTTATCACTACTTGGATCCCAAGAGCTCAAACTACTAAAAGGGTCACTAGAAACGTTGCCCTTGAATTGTAGCAAGATTTCTTTTTCAGACAATGATGATGCAAGAATCACAAAACACAACAAAGCTAGGCACTGAAAACAAGTACCTAATCTTTTCATGCTGCATTATAATTGCTGGATCCAATCCTTCTTCATCCTTGCAAAAGCAAGATCACATCTTTGACAGTAAATGCTCAATCTTGCAGCTAAAAGAGCAGGAATCCAAGCACATTCTGCAGGTTTGGGGACTTTTGTGGTAGAGGGCTCCCCTGAATTCTATGGCAAGCACAGAATTCCAGAGAAATTGAAGAATCCAAGAAGTTAATGGTAATGGGGAACTAGCTGGAACAGTTGGGATATAAAATTGAGTCCACAGATAAAAAAATGGAAGGAAAGGAACTAGAAAAGGTGATTATATTAAATAAATTCAGATGGTATGCCACCACGTGGAATTGGGGTGTCACTGTGTGAGTGTGTGTTGTCTTGCACAATCCCAAGTTCTTGAACACTCTCTTTCTCTCTCTACTCTCTCACTCACAGTCACAGTGTGACAGAATATGTGAGCTTGATGATGATGATGATGAGTTGAGTTGAGTTGAGTTGAGGAAGGAAGCATTTTGTCAGAGTGATATTGAGACTACACTATTGATCATAACTTCTGGTCCTTTTCAGCACAGCAAATATGCATTTATTCTCAGCACCTACTACAATACTGCCTCATTATAATTTTTACCACAGATGTAGAAACACAGTGATAGGAGAGAGAGGGGGGTTGGTAGCATAATTTTCTATTTCTACCCATGTTGTTAATTTTGTGTTAGTTTTTTTAGTGAAAGACGTCTTTTCATAAGTTATGGAATGATCAAGGTTTAAAGTGTAAATTAGAAGAAATGAAGATAAAATTTTTTGGTTGCATGAACCGAATTATAAATTTTATAACTACAACATGTTGCATACTAAAATTTTAATATTACAAGTAAGACCTTTTACCTTTTATAATTTTAATTATACCCCGTCTTTCCATAACGCTATGAAAAGACCGTCTTTCCATAAGGCTATGAAAAGACCGTCTTTCCATAAGGCTATGAAAAGACCGTCTTTCCATAAGGCTATGAAAAGACCGTCTTTCCAAAAGGCTATGAAAAGACCGTCTTTCCATAAGAATATGAAAATATCGTTTTTACCAAGATTTTGCCTTTTGCGTTATGTTGTCTAAATGTTCAAGTAATCATATCATATAATATGGGGTGTAATTTGATTTATGCTGTCAAATTTGTCTTTTTTTACATAGGATTTATGCTGTCTAATTATTTTATTTTATTTTTTACATTTGATTTAAATGTTCTAGTTATTATATGGTGAGCATTCATTGATCTTCATATAATATCACATTTCTTTACCATCTTTGGAGATGAAGGAAAAAGGAATATTCAACCAATAAGATGATGGGAAAGTGAATTACTATCATTTGTTTACCATTTAAACTTAAATTCATATTTTCACAGATTCCTTAATATTAATATTCTTTGACCGTCATTTTTCCTAGAGTCCGTCTCCTTAAATCCGCTATTTTCATAAGTCATGGAAAGACCAATGTTTAAAGTGTAAATTAGAAGAAATTAATATAAAAATTTTGGGTTGCATGAATCGGGTTATATACTTTAATTACTACATGTTGCATAATAAAATTTTAATATTGCAACTAAGACCTTTTACCTTTTATTATTCTAATTAAATCCCGTCTTTCCAAAGACTTCACCTTTTTCTAAGGCACCACTTAATAAATTTAATAATATAATAATAGCATATATTCTGATATTTAAGAGTTACATTTTAAGAAAATAAAAAAATAAATTTAAAATATCTCACACATTACTAATATTATTTGTACATGACTCTGTCTCTTTAAAGACGGTTTTTCCATGACGGTCTTTCCATTAGTCATGGAAAGACCAAGGTTTATAGTGCAAATTAGAAGAAATGAAGATAATTTTTTTCATAAGTCATGAATCGGGTTATAAACTTTACAACTACTACACATTGCATAATAAATTTTTAATATTGCAACTAAGACATTTTACCTTTGATTATTTTAATTAAACCTCGTCTTTCTATAAACCTATGGAAAGATGGTCTTTCTCAAGACTTTGCCTTTATACATTATTAAAATTTTAAAATAAAAAATAAATTTATAAAAATTTCAATACTATCATAAAATAAAGGAATGAAAGCATTAGCACTCCCTCCGTTTTTCTATTTATGATACCATATGTTTAGATGCTTGGATTTAGGTGAAGAAAATGAGTGAATGAAATTGAAGGTAGAAAGTAAAAAGTAGAATGGGTGGATGAAATTGAAGGAATCTTGCCAAAAATAAAAATGATGCCAAATAAAAGAAAGCATCTATTTATAGTAAGTGTTTCATAAATAACAAAATACAGGGAGTATGAGAATGTATTGAGTGCCATTAAAAAAAGTGGAATGAAAAGAGAGTAAGTATTAGAAAATGATAGGGAGTATAATAAGAAAATGGTAGAAAATTATACAACCACAATCCCAACAAAAATGACATATTTTGACTTTTGAAAGTGAACTGAATCAATTTTTAATCATTATTATTTTATTTATATGTGTATTTTTTTTAAAAAAAAATTCCTCTAATCACTCTGAGGCAATTTCTTCCTCCGACATTATTGGAATCTTCCCCAATCAACTAGGTTTTTCCTGTCATTTCCTTTTCGGCGCCGCCGTGATGGCGGAGCCTGAGAAAGTGCCACCCTTCTCATACGCACATATACTTAACCGTACTTTGATCGTCGCCCTCAAACCAACAGGAGCCCCATTCAATCCAATACCTAGACCGATCATCTGGGTGAACCAGGCTTAATGTTCTTAGATGCCAAATGTGATCGATTGGAAGCGCCACTCTGGTGGACTCTGGTCGGCAAATTCTCTCATAGCAGACCGCATATGGACACACTCAGAAAAGATTTTCAGACAATTAGCTTTAAGGGACATACATTTATCAATCTTCTGGACAATAGGAAAATTCTAATTCACTTTAATCAACCAGATGATTATTATAGGTGTTGGTTACACAAAATTTGGAATTTTGGTGCCTACTCTATCTGAATGACCAAATGGACTCCCCATTTTAATCCAAACGCCGATTCACCAATTGTTCCGGCCTGGGTTGCTCTGTATGGACTCCCACAACCGTTCTTCGATTAATGGGCTATGATGTCGATAGGAAGTTTAATTGGTAATGCTATTAAGGTAGATAAGCCCACCGTGAATAGGACTCATCCCCATGTAGCTAAGGCCTGTGTGGAGATAGATGTTTCTAAGGCTCTTAGAGAACGAGTTTGGATTGAATATAGGGGGTTAGGTTTATGGCAATATGTGGATTATGAAGGCATCCATGTCTACTGCTTCAAATGCTCTAAAACTGGTCATGTTTCATCAGTGTGTAAATCCGATCAGTAAAAAAACAACACTAAATTCCTGGGGGCTACAATCCAGCAACATTCCAGCTCAAAACTCAGGTAAAAATCCAGCCCCTAATGAAGAACAGACAAGGCCTACATGTAATGGGGGCAGAGGCATCTTCTTTTGGCGTCTCTATTGTGGATAAAATATATGTGCCTGTGGTAAAAGGTAAAACTAACAATACAGTGCAGGTAATCTCTAGTGGTGCAGGAAAGGGAAAAGTCTCAGACTCTGATGAAACTCAGGAATAGACTATCAGTATCAAAGAGGATCAGAAAACTTCCTCTGAACCACAAGGAGTAGTCAACGCCAGTATACCCTCTATTACAGAGGGCCGGGTTCTTCTAAACTCCTCAACTCATAGTTATAAAGAACAAGTTTTATATGCTGTCAATACTCCATCATATGTCAATGTAGCTGTGCTTGAACAGAGTAATGTTGTTAATACTTCCCATGGACAAAACTCACACACTGCTACTGTCACTGAGCCTACATTGGCTGCAGATCACTCCACTTTGAACTCATATGAGCTTGATATTCACTTGTTGTTACTAATACACCCAATGTGAATTTTACTAACCCATCCATTTTGAACACATCCGAGCCTAATTCATCTTCTGCTGGAGCCCCATCTAGTGAAAAAAATGATAACGCCAGCATACCCCCTAAAGTTAATTTGAACTTATATCCTCCCCCTTTGAACTAACAGAGAATCCGAGTAACAAATATGTTGGCCAAGGGATTAACTCTGTCCACCCTCCTAAACAGGAAGTAGATACTACTCAAAACCAAAATTTTAATCTTTCAACAAAGAATGTTCAAAGCCTGAATGAGGAATTCATAGATTTAAGTGCTAGAAACTCCAAATTGTCCTCTGGTCAAAAATCATCCAAGAGACTAGAATGGCTTAATGCTGAACATTCAAATCCTAGCCATTCCTCTCTAACACTGGAAGATTCATTAAACTTTAAGGAAATTAAGTAGAGCTTGATTGAATCCAATAAAAAATTCAACTCCCTGCTGAAACAAACTGAAAATCTTGAGGACTTAACAATAAATGATTAGAAAACAAAGGCCAAAAATATAATAAAAGGGACTACGTATCTACACCTAAAACTATAGCTACCCAATCCTCTTTGAATAACTTAAAATCTTAATGATGATAGGACAAAAAATCTGTGTATGGAATGCTAGGGGAGTAGGTAATAAATCTACTCTAATCAAAATAAAAGATTTAAAAAAAGATTCAAAACTGTTATATTTGTCATCATTGAGCCAATGCTCAGTAATGAGGATATTAACTCAACCAAACAAATCTTGGATTTTCATAACTATTTCTCAGATGCCAAATGTAAGATTTGGATCTTCTGGACTGATGAAGTAACCCTAACCATAAATACAGTGGAGAAGCAATATATAATATCCACATTTAGACATCCTTTACTGCAAAAATAACGCCAATTTGGATTCTTATATGGCAAACACACTAATAAGAAAAGAGGGAAAATGTGGAAGTCCTTAGTAGCTTTCAAACACATCTCTCTTTTCCTTATAGGTGATTTCAATGTAATTTCTAACTCAGATGAATACATTGGACCCTCTATGCCTAATAACAAATACATAATTGCATTTAATGAATTTGTAAACTTTAATAACCTCTCTGATATGCCAACATCAGGTTCTTTGTTCACCAGGACAGGAATGAGACCAAAATGTAGAGTGTGGAAAAGACTTGATAGAGGTTTATCTAATAGCTTACGGGATCAAATTTTTAAATCATCCTATATCCAAACCTTAGCTAGAGATCAGTCGGATCACAACCCATTAATTCTTCATATTTATGTAAATCTTAATCACACTAGGCCTAAACCTTTTAAATTCTTAACTGCTAAACCATCAATCATTTATTCAATTAATTCAGCAATCCTGGCAAATCCACACAAATTTATCTGGAATGAAGAAACTGATTTTTAACTAAAAATTTTAAAAAGAGATCTAAAATTGTGGAATACCAACACATTTGGTAACATTTTCACAGAAGTTCAAAAATGTAAAGCTTTCTTAATCAAGGCAGAAGAAGATCTGCAAAATTCAGAAAACGAGAATAATCTCTTAGCTTTTAACAAAGCAAAAGCAAACCTCACACTTGCTTTAGCAAATAAAAAATCTTTATGGAAGCAAAAATCAATAATTAAATGGCTAACTAAAGGTGATTCAAACACTAAATTTTTTCACCATTCAGTTAAAAACAAACACCATAAACAAAGAATTACAGGAATCAAGAACTGCAATGGGGAATGGATCTATGCTCATCAACTTATGGGGGAAGAAGCAGTTGCTTTTTCTCTAATCTCTTAACTCATGAAGAGAATGATCATACTGGAGTTAACACAACATGTTTGCTAGAAAACCTGCCAGTAACCATTACAAAGGACATGAACATGGAGTTAAATAAATCAGTAACTATGGAAGAATTAACTAACACCATCATGAACATTGAAATTTGGTTTTACCTAATTAGTTCAATAATTACTATCGTGTTCCAACATAGCCTATATAACCAGGTATACAATAAAGTAAAGCATGAACACACGAAACTTGGTTACGTAGTTCGGTGAAATCCACTTACATTTGCGAGGCCTGGTCCAGTTAAGAATGAATCCACTAATCAGAAAGATACAGTACAAAGTACACCATACAATATACTTATCTTAACTAATTGTAACACGTGAATTCTGCTAGCTCTCCTAGCTACCTATCTGCCTTGATCAGACTCCCCCTGACCTCGAAACTCATCGACGCTGGATCTCCTCCTCCCGAGGAATTAAGGTATACGGTATCGAACTTGATCAACAATTTACATTCATGTTGGAACATAGACGAATTGCTCTGTAGTACTTCTCGAAAGATATGAAAATCTGAATGCATATTTTCTTCAATTAAATTCGTGAGTCGCACATCCATAATGTCCATCAATATATATACCATGAGCATATTATAACTCTTCATAATTATCTCTATAATATTCCAATTCCATATATGCTTTTGAAGCATATCCAAATCCCATAAATAAAGGGATTTTCCTTGTCTCATAATATTCTATAAGTCCAATTCCTTAAGAGTGGGGATTTTCCATAAATCCAATATGCTTCAAACATACGCCTAAAATAATATATTGTGAAATATTCAATCTTCCATAAACCAATATCCTCGCAATATTCTTCAATCAATTAAATCCATTTAGGTTTCAGCTTGCCGTATGTTACAACATAGAAAGTTTTGCACACATGAAGTCTTGTGCGAATACAATTCTCTCTCTACATAATATTCTGATTACAATCAAATCTCTTGGAGATATGAATTACCAAGTCCAATCCCTTAAAATAAGGATTTAAAATATCTTGTCTATATCTTATTTGAATGAATATTTATCACATCAATTCCAATTTCCATAAATTCAGTCTAATCTCATAAATATAGGAATTGATATATTCTTTAATAAAAACACCATGGACGAAAATACTTTCTTGGATTACAACTCCAAATTCCTTATATCACCGAAATTACCTTGTTTCATGCTTCAACCCAACAATACCATATTTGCATAACTTCCATAAATTGGCAACTGACCCAACCACCTTTTGGCATTTCATCACAAGAACTCATGCAAATATGAACCCCAGTCTTTGAAAAACCACTTTGGATGTTGGAACATAATATCTCCCTAGAACTCCCTCAACATCCAGGAATAATAAGCATGTTGGAACATCAACCCAACGAAGCCAATAAAGTCATTCATGAAATCCAATACATCTCCCCCTTGGGACCATAAACATGTCAAACGCAACAGGCACAGAAAACCAAGAAAAATATCCAGTAAATGCAGCTCCCATTGACGCAAATATCTGGCCTATGCTGGAACATAGTCATATTAGAACCTCCAAACCTCTTAAGGAGCACCTATATGTGCCTCATCTAAGTTTGCCTTTTCTGCCTCCAAATATGCCATATAAATTAATAGAGCTCTCCTTCACATTAATGACCACAAACTTGGCCTTCTTCTTATTAACATAAGAAGTTGTAGCCTCAGGATTCTGTGACAGATCATGCACATGTCTTAGTTCAAATGTCCTCTTGTGTGGTTTTTTCTTGCTTCTGAGCTATAGTAGTTCAAGAGGGAATCCGACAGTTTACAACAATCTGGAATAGACCAATATACCCGGTAGTCAAACTAGATGCAATATCATTCCCTTGAGTGGCCACTGAGACTGAAACTCTCTAGTAAACAGAATATGATCATCTTGCCTCTAATGTAAACTATGTTGTACCACTCAGAATCTGGACCAATGTTGCCTCCCATTAAGTTTGAATAAAATTATTCTACAATTTCTCGGTTGTACTCCTTGTAGATTGAGGCAGCAGACTTAAAATCCAAATAGTCCATGTAGGCGGTAAATCCACACTCCTCATGTGCACCAAGATTAGTTATCCTCTGACCTAAAATCTTCCGCTGACATACAATATCATATCTCTCATGGCAGTATGATCAGTGGTGCCTTCAATAATATGCTCAACTTGTGTGGGAACATCAATCACAAATGTTGGAACATAGTAGCTATCAGCTTCACCCGCTTTCTCCGATGTTGGAACATCAAATCCTTTCATTGCTTCTGAATCAACACCCTTAGTCTGTACCAGTGTTGGAACACCACCATACTCAACTTCCTACACCCCATCAGTACTTTCCCCCTCTATCTCCAGGTCTGGTGTTGGAATATAGGCTTCTTCACCACCATATCATGATCTTCTTCAACCACATTTACTGATGTTTAAACATCAGAATCAACTGGTCATCACATCAATCACCATAATATCTTCAACACCAACTTTCAACATGTCCAACCACACATCCATCTTTCTCTCCTTTTTTTTGTAATTTTTTAATGTATGTACAGAAAAAATAAATCACACAAAGCTTGAGAAGATAATAAATACCTCAAATGCGACAAACACCTAAGTATTGTCTGAGAAGCTAAAAAATTGCAGAGTCTAAAGGCTTTGTCAAAATATCTACAAATAATTCCGACGTTGGAACATAGTCAACTAACAGTTCTTTCCTCTCAACCATATCTCGAATAAAAAAAAGGGTTTATATCAATGAGTTTTATCCAAGAATGTTGTACTAGATTCTTTAAGATGTCAATAGCACTTTGGTTGTCACATAACACTGTTAGAAACCCTTTTTAAATTCCATAATCACTTACTATTTGCTTCATCAATAATAATTGGGCACAACACCTTCCACCAATAAAGAAACATCCATCTGTGGTGCTTATACAGTCATCTACATTACCAACCCAATCAGAATCACTATAACCAACCAGGAGAGAGTATTGATTCTTAGAATACCATATTGCATACTTAGAAGTCTCACTAACATATCGAATTCTCCTTTTGACTGTAGTCATCTATGATTCCTTAGGATTAGCCTGAATTCTTGTAAATACTCCCACCATACTCATCTCAAATTCAGTCTGCCACAGAGTCACAAAATCTTGTACCAAGGATCATGAAAAATAATCCAGGTGCGATCTACTCCCCCTCGACGATAACCTTTCTGAATATGAAAGGTAGTGAGTTGCTCATACCATTCCATTGGTGGTTGTTTTGATCCATACAAATCCTTCTTAACCTCGCCATTTAGGAAAGCACTCTTTACATCTATTTGGTACAACGTAGAATTTATAGTGCAAACCACAGCAAGGAGAATGTGAATGGATTCTAACCTGACATCTAGTGCGAACGTCTCATCAAAATCAACTCCTTCAACTTGAGTCTAGTCCTGAGCAACTAACCTTGCTTTATTATCATTGCAATCGAATTGCCCAAGTTCTTCTTGCATTGACGGAATCTAATACTTATCAAGTAGAGCCTCTTTGTAGTTCTTGGGTTCAATGAGGGAGAGAAAACATTGTAGAGCAGCAAGTTCTCTATAATTAACCTGAGGAACTGATCGAGTCCTTCTTATGTTTGATTCAGCTTGCACTGATGTTGGAACATGGGATAGTTCTGGGGAGAACGGTGTTCCAACATCGCTGAAGTTATAAGAGTCATCAGCTTCATCTGTAAGATTTACCTCATCTGATGTTCCAACATCATCACGTCCCTCATATAAGAAATCATCCGATGTTGGAACATCGTCTCCCTTTAGATCTACCTCATCATATTAAATCCTCAACTGTTTACTTCTTATTCCAACAAGTAACATTTGTATGATGACAGAATACCAGTAGGCACTTTGTTGTTGCCATGTTTCACTATGCACTTCTCTTTATGGAATTCCACGGTTATATTATCATCACACAGTTGGCTGATACTTAGGATATTAGCCTTTAGATCTATCACCAACAGAACACTAGTAAAGGTTAGAAATCCCTTTATTGACAACTTACCTTTTCCACTCTACCCCGCTTTTCTTTCCATCATCAAATGTAACGAATCCACCATCATAGGGTTTGATATTCTTTAGATACTCTTCTGATCCAGTCATATGTTAAGAACATCCACTATCAAGGTACCAAGAATCCCTAGGGTGTGCAATAAGGGAAGTGTGAGCAACAAAGCACAATATAGAGGTTTTAGGGATCCATACCTTTCTGATCATCCTTAACTGTTGCACTTGATCCATGTTGGAACATGTTGCGGGCTGACGTCTATTCATAATATCTTTGAGAATATTAAAGCAATAATCCTTTGTATGACCTTGATAGGTACAATAACCGTACATTAAAGCTTTCTGTAGGTGTATTTTGACAATTTTTTTCTTCATAACTTGAACCTCTATTTTGAATACCTCAGTACTGGTAGATGTTTTTTTTGTAGCCTATCCCTTGTCAATTTCCAGAACTCTGACCCATGGTGAGAATGTCATCCAATTTTGCTTTTCTAGAATTTAATCTTTTAATAGTCGTCTCAGCAACTTCAACCCTCGTTGTCATCAAACTCAAATTTAATTCCAATAACTCAATTTTCTTTCGAAGTCCTTCCACTAGGGATGTCATCTCTCTTCCTTCTTCAACTAAAAGGGGTTTCTCCCTTTTTAAGAGTTTGTTAGCATCAACAACTTTCACCCACATTTCATACATATTTTCATATGCAGCATAGGCATCCTCATTACTCACAATCTTGTCTTCATCATCACTCAAGGAGTATTCTTCACATACCTTCTCTATGTTAGAACATCGGAATTCAGCAACCTGAATCATGTTGGAACTTCGATCCACTTCTTCTTGTCCGATGTTGGAACATCCTGTAAAAATTTCAAAATCTCCATAAAGTTTTGCTCTAAAAGTCACATAATTACCGATCAGTTCCTCTTCATCATCTTCACTCCATGGATTAACGTATGATTTTCCTTGCTTCTTTCAATTGTTGGCACATTCATCCCGGATATGTCCATACCCTTCACATTCTTTGCATTGAATCCTTCTTGACTGCCTTGATTCACCATTTTGATTTCTTAAGGATTGTTGAGTGGTTTGCACCATCCCTGGTTCATGGTTATTGCCAAAGTCTTGAAACTGTGATCTTTTCCCATCAAACCTTTCATGAGAATTATTGTTTACCACATTCTTCAGCATCCTTGAGAAATTCTTTGTGATAAAAGCAATGTCTTCATTTACATCATCACTATCCCATTCATGATTGTTTCTTGATGACGGAGTTTTGAATGACAACTCCTTTGTTGGATGTTCCAACGTCATTTCATAGGTTTGTAGTGATCCCATCAAATCATCCAAAGTCATTGTGGCCACATCCCTTGCTTCTTCTATTGTTGTTACTTTAATGGCAAATCTTTGGGGGAAGTGATATCAGCGTGTTCTTCACCAGCTTAGACTCTTTGTAAACTTTTCCAACTGATGCACCATATTTGTGATGTCTCTGAGTCTTCCACTGAATATTGCAATAGTCTCATTTTCTTCCATTTTCAGCTCTTTGAATTTTGTGGCCAGCATTTGTGGCTTTGACTCACGTACACAACTTGTCCCCTCATGTACGGTTTGTAAGATATCCCATGCTTTCTTTGCTTGGTGGCACATAGAGATGAGTTTGAACTGATCTTCATCTACTGCATTAAAGATGACATTTAATGCTCTGGAGTTCGCCAAATCATCCATTTTTTCAACTGATGACCACGACTCTTTAGGCTTAACTAATGACTCTTTAGAACTAGATTCTCCTTCTTCAGAACTTTGAATAACTGAGGGTTTCCATTCTGTTTCAACATAGTGCCAAGCCAATTCATCCAGTGAATTTATGAACACCTGCATGCGAGTCTTCCAGTAGTTGTAATTCGTTGCTTCCAGCAGTGGTGGCCGAGACACAGAAGCTCATTCTCTGGTCACCATTGGTGAAACCGGATCACACTTTTCTTGTCAAAACCATGGTAAACCAAGTGACTTAGCTTTGATACCAATTGAAATTTGGTTTTACTTAATTAGTTCAATAATTACTACCGTGTTCCAACATAGCCTATCTAATCAAGTATACAATAAAGTAAAGCATGAACACACGAGACTTGGTTACGCAGTTCGGTGAAATCCACCTATATCTGCGGAGCCTGACCCAATTTAGAATGAATCCACTAAATAGAAAGATACAATAAAAAACAAACCATACAATATACTTATCTCAACTAATTAAAACACGTGAATTCTACTAGCTCCCCTAGCTACCAATCCACCTTGATCAGACTCCCTCTAACCTCAAAACTCGTCGACGCTGGATCTCATCCTCCTGAGAAATTAAGGTATACAATTCTGAGTTTGATCAACATTTTACGTTCATGTTGGAACACAGATGAATTGCGCTGTAGTACTTCTAAAAATATATGAAAATTTGAATGCAGATTTTCTTCAATTAAATTTGTGAGTCGCACAGCCGTAATGCCCATCAATATATATACCATGAGCAGATCAGAACTCTTCATAATTATATCCATATTATTCCAATTCCATATCTGCTTCTGAAGCATATCAAAATCCCATAAAGAAAAGGATTTTCCTTATCTCATAATATTCTATAAATTCAATTCCTTAAGAGTGGTGATTTTCCATAAATCCAATATGCTTCAAACATACGCCTAAAATAATATATTGCAAAATCTTCAATCTTCCATAAACCAATATACTTGCAATATTCTTCAATCAATTAAATCCATTTAGGTTTCAGCTTGACGTATGTTACAACATAGAAAGTCTTTGCACACATGAAGTCTTGTGCGAATACAATTCTCTCTCCACATAATATTTTGATTACAATCAAATCCATTGGAGAGAGGAATTACCAAATCTAATCCTTTAAAATAAGGAATTAGAATATCTCATCCATATCTCATTTGAAAGAATAATTATCACATCAATTTCAATTTCCATAGATCCAGTCCAATCCCCATAAATATAGGAATTGATATATTCTTCAATAAAAATATCATGAACGGAAATACTTTCTCGCATTATAACTTCAAATTCCATATATCATTGAAATTACCTTCTTTAATGTTTCAACCCAACAATACCATATTTGCATAACTTCCACAAATTGACAACTAGATAAATCTGAACTTTACAAACATGAATGGTGACTCTGCACCTGGGCCTAATGGTTTCCAGGTTTGTTTATAAAAAATGTTGGAATATCATCAAAGAGGATGTTCTCCAGGCTGCCCAAGATTTTTTAACCAATCAGAAATTCCAAAAGCCATAACTGCAACTCCAATAGTTTTAATACCCAAAAAGGATGTTTGCTCATCATTCAAAGACTATAGACCTATTAGTCTTTGTAATTTCTCTAATAAAATCTTCACTAACCTAATTGCAGACATACTCAAACCTTTCATGAATGATATTCTTAGCCCTGAACAGTCAGCCTTTACTTCTGGAAGAGAACTCTCAGAAAATGTTCTCCTAATGCAAGCTATATCAACCCTAAATCCAAGGGCTATAACATGATAATAAAGCTTGATATGATGAAAGCTTTCGATAGAGTTTATTGTCCTTATCTATCAAAACGATTAAAAAAAATGGGATTTGCAGATGATCTGATTAGCCTTATCATACAAAACATAAGATTTTCATATTTCTCAATATTAGTCGATGGAGATTCCTTTGGATTCTTCCCACCCTCTAGAGGTTTAAAGCAGGGTGAACCTTTATCACCTTTGCTCTTCATTCTAATGGCTGAATCCTTTTCCAAATCCCTTAACTTCTATTTCAGATATATTGGGATCGTTATTATAAGCCACCTAATAACATGATTAACATTACACATCTATCATTTGCTGATGATACAACAATATTTTTAAAATACACAAAGGATGGAATTTAAAAGGTCATGGGATTTTTTCAAATGTATGAAAATGCATCAGGTCAAAAAATCAGCTATGAGAAATCTTCTTTTTTAATATCCAAAAATGGCAACCCAAGAATTATTTCACAGACTAAATCTGTAACAAAAAGGATACAGGGGAGATTTCCATTCAAATATTTACACTCCCTAGTCTTCATAGGTAGGAACAAGAATTCCCATCACCTTAACCTACTTAACTCTATCAACTCTAAAATCCTGCAGTGGCAAAACAAGTTCCTAACTCCAGCAGGCAGAATGATTTTAATCAAACATGTCTTGGTTTCCATTACCCTCCACATAATAACTTTACTTAAACCCACTAATTTCATCATTAACCAAATTACACAAAACACTGGTCAAATTCTTTTAGAAATACAATTCTTCATCTCAGTCAGAGAAAACATGGAGGTCTTTTGATAAGCTGTGTTATCCCTTAGATGAAAATGGTCTAGGTTTTAAAAGCCTCCACCTCATGGTTAAAAGTTTTTCTTTAAAACTATGGTGGATACTTCAATAAGGGAATTCACCGTGGGCTCAATTCATGTGGTCAACACCAATCTCTTACCAAAAAAACAAGAACATGGAAAAGAATAAAAGAGATTGACAATATAGCCATAAAACATACTCAGATTCAAATTGGAAAAGGACCAGTTTCATTATGGGATTCAAACTGGTCAGGTTTGGGCCTTGTATCTCATAAATGGAATCCTGACATTGATCAACCTTTTCCAAATCTCACAGTGTCTGAGTTCCTTGCTGAAACAGAAACCTTTCTTAACACTATACAAATCCACTTCTCCAATCAAGTTACCCATACTCTCAGAAGTAAATTCAATATTTTTCCTGATTTTGAAGATAAGATGATCTGGAAGCCTAATCCAAATGGATATTCTCTTTGAAGCCAGCTTATGAACTAATCAGACCAAAGAGACAAAATCTAATTATTCAATCACCCCTGGTCTAAGTTTCTCCCAAGAAAAAATAGCATCATGAATTGGAGACTATTGAATAGACTCATACCTTTTCCTGATGTTCTGGAGTATTTCACTTTTAATCTTCCATCAATATGTTCATTTTTTAAACAAGATTATGAAAGCATTCATCACTCCTTCAATAGATGTCCTGTAATTCAAAAGATTTGGAATAAGGTTGAGAAAATATTTGACATCCAAACCCAATCCTTTAAATACTTATGGGATATACTGTTTTACTATTGGAATCTGAACATAGTGTCTCATGATTTCAATATTCTCATCAGGATTATGCCATGTATATGCATTTGGTCATTTTGGTGTGTTAGAAATAGCTATACTTTTGATCAAATCAAGCCAAATGATAAGTTTATGTTCAGGAGAATCTTATTAACTTAAAAAAAAAATATACTGATTGGATTTAAAATCAAGTGCTTATGAAATTAATCTCGGGTATCCCAAGATTGTTTATATGCAGGGTCAAAAAAATAGGTGGAGAGTCAGATCATTCGATGGAAGCAAACTACTCAGTTCAAGCTAAACTCAGATGAATCCTTATGAAAAAATGGAAGTGCTAGAGCTGTTTCATCATCAGGGATTGCATTGGTAAGATGCTGGCAGCAACTGCTAAGCATATTTCAACCACTAATAGTCAAGCTGAAGCTCAAGCACTCAAACATGGAGTTTAGTCAGCTCAGAGCCTCAGCATTAGACACATTCAGATCGAAAGCGATTCTGAACTGTTAGTTAAGATTATCAGGAAGGATTTTAGAATTGCTTGGCAATGCATCACTAAAATCATACACATATGGGCATCACTTGCGCATATGAACTGGTCCATTTCACATGTTTACAGAGAGGCAAACAGTGTGGCTGATGCTCTAGCAAGACTTGGAAGCATCAAAAAGGTAAATTCTTTCCTTGATCACTCAATTTTATCTAAAGAAACCAAAGGAATGATTCATCTTGACTCAGTTTTCTTTCCTTACATTGGGAGGAATTTTTTTTTCAGATCTTAGTTTTTCATATTCAAATCTAAACTAGTTATGCTGGAACTTATCTTCAATTGCATAAGTGATATGATTTTCCTATGTAGAATTGGTTACTAATGGTCTTTGCTTTGTTTTGACAAGTGCAGCACTTTGCCTGGAAGCTTGGATTGCCTATTGACAGCTTTTTGGGATGCACACATTCAACAACAACTCCAACTTCTTCTTAACCAGCTGATGAAATATCATCTGAACCAGATGATGGATCCTTTGAGTGTTTACCTTATGCTACAACAGCTTCACCAATTGAAGCTACACAATACTTGGAAGTGTGATGTTGTTAGTTACTTTTTCCTTGATGATATAAAAGTGAATCTCTTATGGGGGAGATATTTGCAAGGGACCATTATGGAAGGCCACCTTTTTGTGTTGACACATAGGTGTGGAGGCAAAAAAGTGGAAGGCCACAATGGATCTCGACTTGGGGTTAGAGTCATATCCTTCATTGAGTTAGGGATTAGAGATGAGGGATATGGAATAAAGCTATATGTATCTAGCTATTCCACGCAAACTTTCTTGGCTATACATAGGACAAAATTGTGTATTTCTTTTGCCCTTTTATGGTTTGGAGAGCCTAATATATTCTCTCTCACTTAGGTGAGTATTTAATTTAATTTTTTAAAAAATATATGTTATGATGAATCCAACAACATATAACATTATGATAGTCTTCCATATATAATAATAGAACTTAATGGTTGAAGTTGGCTCAATTTGACTTCCAAAAATTAAAATGTGTCATTTTTACTGGGACAAAGATATTATTGAGTCTATCAGCGATAGTAGATTAGCTTATAACTCAATATATAAGGTTATGATTTATGAGTCACTTCAATATAACACCAATTAATTTTGTAATAGGAATTCATGACTCTAATACTTAAATATTTTTTATATTTATAATTTGAGTCCGTCTCTTGAAAGACGGTCTTTCCATAAGTTTTGAAAGACCAATGTTTAAAGTGTAAATTAGAAGAAATGAAGATAAAATTTTTGGGTTACATGAACCGAGTTATAAATTTTATAACTACTAGACGTTGTTTGATAAATTTTTAATATTGCAACTAAAATCTTTTACCTTTTATTATTCTAATTAAACCCCGTCTTTCCATAAGCCTATGAAAATACCGTATTTCCCAAGACTTTGCCTTTATAATTTACAATTAACACATATTTTATCCTTTAAATTCAATTCTTATATGACTCCGTCTCTTGAAAGACGATATTTTCATAAGACATGGAAAGATCAATATTTAAAGTGCAAATTAGAAGAAATAGAGATAAAATGTTCGAGTTGCATGAATCGAATTATAAACTTTATAACTACTACACGTTGCATGACATTTTTTTAATATTGTAACTAAAACCTTTTACCTTTTATTATTTTATATAAACTACATATTTACATAAACCTATGGAAAGACTGTATTTTCCAAGATTTTGTATTTGTATATTCTCGTAAAGGATTAAAAGTAATTTTCACTTTCCATCTTGAAGAGGAGAATATTTTTGACTGGGGCCTCTCCAGTACTTCCAAGCTCCCAAGTTCCAAATAGAAACATTGGCTGTTTCTCTTCAACCAAAACATAAATGGTCCACCTCCCTTTGCTTCTACTTTCCTATGTAATCGGACCAAAACTGCCATCTATGGATATGAACGATTAGTCAATTATCATGATTATCAATATATGTATTAATATATAACAATTTTGCGTAAAAGATGTATTTGAAATAAATGTTAAGATGAATGTAATAAAATCTCACATAATTATTTTATTTAAATATTTAAGTCATATTTATGATTAAAGTTGGCAAAGTCTTAAAAAATACCGTCTTTTCATAGGCCTGTGAAAATGCGGGGTTTTAATTAGAATAATAAAAAATTATTTATGTTTAGGTTGTAATATTAAAATTTTATTATGAACGTGAAGCAGTTATCAAATTTATGACCCGATTAATGCAATCCAAAAAATTTATTTTCATTTCTTCTAATTTGTAGTTTAAAGCTTGGTATTTCCATAACTTATGGAAAGACCGTCTTTCAAGAGACGGACTCACCAAAATTTATCAAATTTGACTTGAAAAAAATAAATATGCCAATACTCATGGAACGGAGGGAGTATTAAATTAGCTTAAGAACTCCCATTTTATTGCATCTGACACACTTTACCTTTTTAATTCTTTCTTTTATGAATATATTTTTAATTTAGGTAAAATTCCTTCAATTTCAAGCATTCATTCTACATTTTTTCTTTTTAAATTTAATTTCATCAACTTATTTATTCCCCTAAATTTAAATTTCTAAAACTATAATGCGATAAGAAGAAAAACATAAAAAATACCAATCATATTTCATTGCTGGAATTTTTTGTACTGCAGCAATAATTTAGTTTGACAATATCAATAACAGACACATACTATAAAAATCTATTTTTTTGTTGTAGAGCATTTAATCGTTAGACGTGGTTATTACATAAATAATGCTAACTAATAAGATAATTTGATATTTATTTTTTATTTAGAAAAAAATATGTTCATATACATTTCAGTTCCTTGATAAGGGCAAATATAACTCGCAGTTTTTTAAAAGTGTAAATATACCCCTGGTCTCATCATATAATTTAGTCAAGCCGAAATTGAATAAATTGACAATTTTGCCTCTTTTAACTACAATACCTTGCCTTGGTACAATTTTGACATATTTATTTTTATACCCCCATCATTTTGATAAGTGCAAATATAACCCTCAGTTTTTTGAAAGTGGAAATATACCTCTGGAAAACATACAACACCATCCAATCGCCTCTGTAACTCAACCTCTCGGCTGCCATGGCACCGACATAGTGCCTTCACTTATATTCGCGCAACTCAATTACTTTTTCACCCACTGCCCTCTCGCTATCAAGGTACTCCACTCACTCACTCATCGTAATAACGATCGTATAATTATCATTTCTCCGTACACATTGCTAAGCTTCGGAAAATAAAAGTTCATATAACGAAAGAATTGTTGTTTAGGTGGAGCAAATGTGGTCTGAATGCAAGAGCAACACATTGAATGACCGGCTTACATTAATTATTCCTTTCTGCCTCGATTATATCAAATGTTAGCGTTCTGTTTTGCAATGTTATTCCCTTGATTTTAGTGTGTGTCCGTGTATTTTTGTTTTTGCTGCTTTCATTGAAATTTTAGATTTTGTTAGGGACATTTTATATGATGTACTGTATCTATTGGCACCTTCGCATGTGATTAGTTCGATTACATTGTTTTTGTTGTGTTTTTAAGCTAATTGGTTTCCTTAATGTTAGTTTTCTGCATTTAGTGGAAATTATTTGGGAATGCAACGATTGAATACGGTTATGATTCTTTGATATATCATGTTTCTTTCCATTATTTGCATTTTATCGTTTGTATTTTGCATGTGCAGTAGTTGGATGATGTTCACATTTTATGTGCAGTGATATTGGTGCGGAAGGAATCGAGTACGCCTACATAAATGAGGGTTGATGGTAGTTTTGGGGATATCAAGGTAATTACAGCTGATGTTTTCATCTTCAGCTTTAGAGATGATGGCGGCTATTACGAAAGCGAATAAACCCAAGTGTTTTGGTAGTAGAAGTCATTAGGTTAAATGATTAGATTGGTTAGTTGCACCATTATTCCGACATATTCCCTCCATACCGTCAGTTTTGGTCACTCTATTTATTCAAAATCAAATTTAGTAAATTTTGACCATTAGCATAAGTTGATATATATATATATATGATAAAAATATCATGTGAGATATTGCTGGATTCGACTTAACATCTATTTTATAATTATCAATTTTTTATTTGGAATTGGTAAATGTAACTAGAGATATTGATGGTCAAAGATGACCATTGAAGACCGTGAAAAAGTTGAGTGGTCAATAGTATTGGGAAGGAGGGAATAGTAGTTATGGAATTTTTTGCCCAATGATGGATATCGTAGACGCATTGGACTCTTTTTATAGCTAATTTTTTGGACAAGAAATTACTTAGTATAATGTATTATGTTTTTGTATACAATTCACATCTTTTAAAGAAAAAAATGTTGATCCGACCCCCCCTTTATAAAAGAAGTGCAGATACAACCTTGAAATATTTGTTTATGTTCAAATGACGGGGGCCCACTTTAGGGGTAAAATTGTCTAAAACTATATTGAAAATAGAGTCGGAGTATTTTGGTCATTTTCAGTCTGGTCAATGCTGATCTCCGATATTAGGGTTATGAGTTTTTTGAGTAAATGCCGGTCAAGGGGTATATTTGCACTTTCGAAAACTGGGGGTTATATTTGCCCTTATTCAATGACTGAGGGTGTGAAAGCATTTTTCCCTTTTATTTATTACAACAAGATTTTTATAATTTTTGAAGGCATATGATCATTGAAAATCCCTATGTTTTTTAAGTTTGACTCACATACCATTTTTTTATGTTTTTCTAAGTTTGTCATCTTTCTGTTTATGACAAAAAGAGAATCATTCTCAACCACTCATTAAATTTGTTACTCTCTTTATTCAATTCTCTTAGTAACACATTTCAACTCACAAAAAAAAAGGTAAAACTATGGCGTCCAACATAGTGAAACAAAAGTACTCCCTCCGTCCCAGGTCAAATTGCACATAATTTTTTTCACGCTCATCAATTTTTTTTCTAAACGTTAATATGTTTAACTACTTATAATAACGACAAACAAAAAGTTACTTTTGAGAAATTACTTGTTATGACGAATCCAATAATATCACATACGATAATATTATTGCCTATATCTACTCAAATATGCGGTTAAAGTTTGATAGAGAATAATGATAAATAGTAAATGGGAGACAGAGGGAGTATGATTTTATACTGTTGTACAATCTAGTCAACTTAAAGTCCACATTGATTCAATCAAGTATACTGACTCAAATAGTGACTCAAATCGATCACGATTGTAAGTATTAGACTGACTTATTTTTTGTACAAGTTGCATGCTTATTAGAGAGATACGCCAATCACATACTCCCTCTGTCCTGATATAAATTGTTTAATTACTTTTTGAAGTTCAAACTTTATAAACTTTGACCGTAAATATATATACTTCCTCCGTCCCAAATTAAACTGCACATTTCATAAAATGTCACTATTCACTGTCCAACTTTGACCACATATTTGAATAGATATATAAACAATAATATTATCATATGTTATATGGTTGGATTCGTCGTAACACGTAGTTTCTGAAAAATAACTTTTTGTATGCCATAATTATACGTGATTAAACATATTAACGATTAGACAAGTTTCTTGATGAGCGTGAAATTCTCTCTCATACCGTTTAATTTGGGATGGAGGGAGTACATTAATCTATATATAATAAAAATATCATGTGAGATTTTGTTTTATTCATCTTAACATCTACTTTCTAAATATCAATTTCTTATGCGACACTATTATAGGTAACTAGAGATATTTACGGTCGAATATGCTTATTGAAGACCGTGAAAAAGTAATTAAGCAATTTATAGCGGGACAGGGGGAATTAACATTTATTCAATTATACTTTATGGATCAACGCTAAGCAGTTGAAAATAAAATTTACAGTTCATCTATTAAAAATTTGGTCCATCTCCATTTAACTTGTAGTTGCTCCTGTTGATAAAATAGAAAATTTATCCCAATTGTTTTTAATTTCAAAAAATATATATTTAGATATATAAATATCAACCTCTATGTGTACGGATAAGAAAAAAATCATGTTATGGGGTAAGAATAATCAAACAACATAAAGAGGATGCAGTATACTGCTAAAGTAAATTTCAGTGTTTTTTTTTTTTTGGAAAATAGAGTAGAATATCAAGGCCTGGCCAGACCGGATTGCAACTGGTTAGGATCGAAACCGAAGTCATAAAAAAGTTTGGACGAAAATTGGACCGGTTAGTAATTATTTAGGACTGGGATCGGACCGGCATTATTCTAATTTTAGACCGATACGAACCGGTTGGCTGAATTTTAGTAAACTTTATTCTTTTACAAGAAAAAAAATCCAATGTTGGAAAAAATTAATTAAAAATGTTTCTTTAAAAGATAGTGAACTAGAAATTATTAGAATAATTAAAAAAAATCCAATGTTGGAAAAAATTAATTAAAAATTTGTCTTTAAAAGATAGTGAACTAGAAATTATTAGAATAATTTTACCTCAAAATATGAAAGAATACTAGCCCATTGGAAATAAATCTTTACTAGTATATAAACTTAAATTGTAAATGGAATTGAATGTTAGCCTAGCAGTTGAAGTCTAGTGCTACTACCATGAGGTCATGGGTTCAATGCTCACCAGGGCAAGTGGAGGGGAGGGATTTTATTGGGGGCTCATTTGAGTTATTACCCAATTAAAAAAAAACTTAAATTGTAAATACATTAAAAAAATATACATAAGAGTAAGTTATCGATCCATCAGTCTGGATTGGAAAACTCTGGTCTTGGACCGGACCGGACCGGAACTCGAAATCCTAAAATTTCTTGGACCGAAGATCGGACCAAAATTCTATATCCAATTTTGGTCTTTATATTTCGATCTGGTTCGGTCCATTTTACGATCCTGATCGGTTCATGAACACCCCTAGATCTGAGGGTGGTACCCCTCCATTATAGATTTGGTTATGTGTGCGTCTACTACAAACATTCTCTGCACTTTCATAACATGAAATCTAGTGAAGACTATTGCTAGCATTATAATGCTCCTAACTAAACAAGTAAGCTCTGGGGGGTGGATGGGAAATTCCTGATGTGCTTTAGAGCCATTTCACATTCCGTTTTGATGAGAACATGTGTCACTGAGTGTTGTTTGGCCTGAGACATTGCTTCATGGATAGTTGTTAGCTCTTCTTGTACAACCGAGTTTGACTAGATCAATCTTGCGCCTTGCCACCCTATTTGACTTGTCAATTATGTGACCTAGGCTGTTACCGCATTGCTATCTGTTGCTTTGAATGCTGCATCTGTGGCTAATTGCATCCATCCTATATAGTTTTGGGTGTTTTATGGTTCCCTGGATGCGAAATTATATGTCTGTCCCTCTGGAAGAAGTTTTCAAGACCGGTGTTGACATCATCAACATGTCCCCTTTAGTACCCTTGGATGGAGGCAGATGGGAGGAAATTTGGTCGAGGAAAAGGTTTCATATGATCATCTAAAGGTGTTCGGCTGCCGGTCGGTTGTACATATTCCTATGGATTAAAAAATAAATGAGTCAATCCATTTTGGGTCATCCAAAGATGAGTTCAGGTATCGGTTGTGACATCTGTCACAAAAAAAGATTGTTCGAAGGCAAGATGTTGTCTTCCTTGAGGACTGGACTATTAGCGATTACAATATTTTGCATGAAGATCGGTTTAGGCAGACCAAAGGACATTTTAATCCTATGTCATCTCATGTGGTATGAGATTATACAATAATTGAGGACAATTATGATGAATTTGGTATCCATGATGAGAATCCTAGACAAGCCACGACAGACCAACCTCACACAAGTGGCGAAGCAATGGAGGAAGTGGATAGTACAGAAGAATATAAGCCCCAGCTTGCCACTAGAGAGAAACAACCTTTAATCCATGTATCCTTGAGAAGTGTATGTGACACTCACTGATGGTGGGGAGCCTCAAAACTATTCAGAAGCCATGGAAATTGATCACAAAAAGGATTGGGAAACGGTTATGCAAAAGGAGATGCAGTCCTTACACGAGAATCATACCTACGATCTTCTGTAGTTACCAAAAGGGAAACAAGCCTAATGTGCAAATAGGTGTATAAGCTCAAGACTGAATATAACAATCTCAAACCCAGATTTTTGTTAAAAGATGTAATCTAGAGAAAATTATAGACTTTGACGAGATATTCTCTCCCATGGTGAAAATGTCATCAATCCGAGGTATGTTGCCCTCACTGCCAATTTGGATTTAGAGGTTGAACAACTCGATGTTAAGAGAACTTTTTACAAGGAGACAGAAGACCTACATGGAGCAACCCAAAGGATTCATAAATCTGGGAAAAGAGCATTTGGTGTGCCGCCTCAAAGGAGTCTCTATGGTTTGTGATAATATATGAATAGTTTCATATAGAATCTTCTAGCATGTATCGTACATTTACTCATGTATCCATGTAAATATTGTTAAATACCACATTCATCGTAATATAAATCATTACATTGAACCTAAATTAACATGGTATCAGATTCCCAAGACACTTTTACTTCAAAAATTGCTCATCTGTTCCTCTTCTGCGCAACTTTCTAACTTCTTTTGCAAAGCTTTTTATCTTTCTATTTTCTTGGATCTTGTCTTTCCCTATACAGATGCATTCTTCCTTGTCCATATTTTTTTATGGCTTTTGAAGCTCTCACTCTCTCTGCCCTCATTCATCTTCTTCCCTTCAAGCTGACCTCAAATTTCATTTCCTCAAAAACTCAAATAAAAATTGTACTCAAATCAAAGGGACTTTTTAGCTACCTTGACGGTTCTTTCCCAAGCCTTCGGCCTCCTATTCCTTTACACCGGCTGAATCCTCGCCAGATGCTGACTCTAAGGCCGTCTCTAATTGGGTTTCTTAAGACAAGAGATTGCAGAGCCTCATTCATTCAATAATTTTGGACAATTTTATGTGTGAGACAATCGGTTGCTATTCGTGTAAGGCCATCTAGGATCGTCTGTGCTCCATGTTTCAGAAATCCTCTTTGAGAAATGATTTGCAGCCCCAAGATAAAGTAAACTCTCTTCGACGAGGCACTGATTTCGTTGCAGATCCGCACCATAAATTTAAGGACATCCTTGATCAACTCATTGCTCTTGACCTTTCTGTGAGCAACAAGGACGTTGTTCTTTAGTTTCTCATGACCCTTAGGCAAAATTTTCTTCAGTTCTCAAGCATTCAACTCGCTGAGAACCCTCTGCTAATTTACACTGATGTGGTGGTGCAATCTCAAAGTCACAAACTTCTGCCACAGATTTTCACTGAGATCTCTACAGGTGCTGGAACCCCTTCTGCTGTGTTCGCCACATTTGAAATCAACCACACTCGCGCTCCCTTTGACACATGTGTATCTCATGCATTATCGTGTGCCACGACGGCTTTTGGTGGCCTGGCTCCTTGTCTTTTGATTGGTCTACTTCTGGTAGCTTCACTCTCAGTGGTTAGGGTCATCTTTGGACTTCAAAATGTCAATGGTGTAACAATTTTGGCCATACTACTGCTCATTGTCACAAGCTCTCCTGTTTGACTTTCTTTGTGGACTCTGCTCATTAGCCGGTGTTTTTCACTCATATATGACTCTTGAGGAACCTCGTTCCCTTTCATCTGACTGGTATCTTAACTCTGGCACCACAAGTAATCTTACCATTTACACTTCTGACCTGGATAATGTCACGCTATATACTGGTAATAATTCTGTCACTGTTGGAAATGGCCATACCTTATCTATTACTCATACTGGTTCTTGTCAATTAAGTGATGTCTTATGTTGATCTGATATACTAGTGGTTTCTTCTATCATCAAGAATTTTCTTTCTATTAGTATGCCGACAAAGGATCTAAATGTTGTCATTTGCTTTGATGATAAATATTTTGTGATTCACAATCGGTCCACAAGGGAGGTTGTGGGCCAAGGACGGTGTGAAGGAGGGCTATATGTTTTGGATAAAAGTGGCACCGCTCTTGTTGCTCAAATTCAGTCATTGAAAAATCTAGCTTCCGTTGAACTCTAGCATGCACGTCTAGGCAACAAAATATTTTTCAATTGTTTATTTACTATATAAACAGCTCTGTTACTTCTTTATTTCCTAATCCTTCTTTATGTGATACATGTGAAAGGGCAAAGAGTAAACGTCTTTGTTTTGTGGAGAACTCAAGAAGGGGTGACTCTTTATTATTGTTAATTCATTGTGATTTATGGGGCCCTGCTCCTATTATTGATGCATCTAGATTTTCTTACTATGCCATATTTATTGATGATTTCTCCCGCTTCGCTTGGTATTATCTATTGCAACGTAAATTAGATTTCTTTGGTGTGCTTGTCACCTTTGAAAGACTTGTGGAGAATCAATTTTCCTGCTCTGTTAAAGTTTTTCAGAGTGATGGTGGAATTGAGTTTCATCACCAAATCTCGTGTCTATCTATGCCGGAACAAAATGGTTGTGCTGAACGGAAACACCAACACATTGTTGAAATGGCGTTGTCTATGTTATTTAACTCCCATCTTCCTATGTCTTACTGAAATGATGCTTTTTAGAGGCCATATACACCACTAATCATCTTCCCACTCCTGTACTCGATGGGCGATCTCCTTATTATCTTGTCTATAGTCATCACCCTGACTACTCTGACTTTCTCCCATTTGAGTGCCAGGCTTATCCATTCATTCGGCCTTTCTCAAACCACAAATTATCCCCTCAGATCTTTCCATATGTCTTCTTAGGCTATAAATATCACCATAAGGACTTTCGTTGTTTGGATCCCTCTACTCGAAAGATCTACATTACACGTCATGCCCATTTTGATGAAGGTCATTTGTCCTTACACAGGTGGCTCCTCAATCTCTCTTTCTTCACTAGACGTGTCTATTTTCCATGATTCTGGCTCTGCCATGGAACCTTTGCCCCAGATTTCTTCTCCTATTTCCATCACCCGTCGGTTGTGTCCACCTACCGATTTATCTCCTTCGACTGTTGGAGTTGGTCTTTCTCCCTCTTCGACAGTCTCTTCAGCACAATCCCCCCCACCCTCACTGTTATCCCCATTTTCTCTTCCACGGCTTACTCATCCTATGGTGACACACTCTCGTACATGACATGTTTGACGCCGCTTCTTCTTCGACTATGTTCTCACTAGCTCTCTTTCTACGAAACTGAACCTTGTGGTTATTGATCTGCCCTTAAAGATCCTAAGTGGGTTACTGCCATGGATGAAGAGATGTTTTATCTCTGTCAGCAGCACACTTGGGATCTCGTACCACACCTTACTAGAGTTAACGTGGTTGTCTTTAAATGGGTTTACCACATTAAGGATCATTCTTATGGCACTATCCAGTGCTACAAAGTGCATCTTCTGACCTAGGGTTATTCTTGCTCGGCTATGAATTCACTCATAGTTTCATCCCCGTTGTCAAGGACTAAACTGTTTGCATCATCTTAGCCATCGCTACCATTAATCACTGGCCGCTTCACCAATTAGATGTCAAGAATTCTTTCCTCAATCGCCTTCTTGACGAACTAGTTTGTACAGAGCACCCCTATGGATATCGGGATTCTACTAACCCAGATTATGGGATTCTACTAACCCAGATTATGGGATTCTACTAACCCAGATTATGGGATTCAACTCACCCAGATTATGGGATTCTACTAACCCAGATTATTTTGTCTTCTTTGTAAGGCTCAGCAGGCTCTACAGGCTTGGTTTAGCGATTCAGCTCGTATGTTCGCAGCCTTGACTTGTCTTGCAGCACTGCCGATACCTCTTTTTTCTCTTATGTTTGTGGCCCTCATTTCCTTTATCTTCTTGTATGTGTTGAGGATATTATTCTCATCGGGAATGATCCCTACTTTTATATAGCAGTTCATCTCTCGCACTGACCATGAGTTTGCTATCAAAGATCTTGGTCCTCTCCATTAATTTCTCGATTTGGAGGTCTTTCAAAATGACTCCAGTCTTTGTCTTGGATAACAAAAGTATGCCGTGGAAATTCTTCAGCGAGCCAGAATGTCTGATGCTACACCTGCCTCCACTCCATTTATTCCTGGCAGCCAGTTTCTTAGCACTGAAGGGGACCTTTTCTCCAATCCTACACATTACCATTCTCTCGTTGGTGAACTTTAGTACCTGACCATTACTCACCCTAATATCGCCTTCGCAGTTAACTATGTCAGCTAGTTCTTACACTCACCTAGGGACTCGCATTATTAGGCAGCTACTCGTATCCTTCGTTATGTTAGGGGTAATCTTCATCATGGGTTGATCTTTCGACCCACTACAGGTTCACTTCAGGTCCATATGTACTCAGATGCTGATTGGGCTTGTTGTTTGCAAACCTGCCACTCTACCTATGGCTATGTCACCTTCCTTGGTGGCAATCTTGTGTCTTGGAGTGCTAAGAAACAACCTACAATGTCTCGATCCAATTGTGAGTCTGAGTATCGTGCCATAGAAAACATTGTTGTAAAGCTCGCTTGGATTTGTAATTTATTACGCTATCTTCGTGTTCCCTTGTACATATAGTTAAATACCACATTCATATGAGTACAAATCATTACATTAAACCTACATTAACAGTTTGAAGCAGGCGCCTTGTTAATGGTACAAGAAATTTGAATCCTTCATGAATTATCATGGATTTAATAAGACACACGTTGATAATTATATCTTTGTGAAGAGGTATGATATAGTGGCTTTCTAATACTCATGATTTTATGTTCATGAAATGTTTATTGTTGGGCACGATAAAGGTGGAGTTACAGCTCTTAAGAAAGCACTGAGTAGTTTTTTTCTATGAAGGATTTGGGACTAGTCAGGCAGATTGTTGGGATGAGGATCACCCGAGATCAATCTGATGGGCTACTTTGGTTATCCCAAAAGAGATACATTTGGAAGATTCTTGAGAGATTTAACATGGACAAGGCCAAACCTATTAGTGTACCACTTGGTGAGCATGTCAAGTTCCATAGAAACAATGTCCAAAAAGTGATGAAGAAATGAGGGGTGTTTCATATTTGTCGGTTGTTGGTAATCTCATGTAAGACATGATATGTACAAGGCCAGATATTGCACATGAGGTTGGTGTGGTGAGCAGACGCCTGTCAAATCTTGGGAAGGAACACTGGGCAGCTGTGAGATAGATATTTCAATATCTCAGAGGAACACCTAAAATGTGTATGTGATTTGGAAAAAACAACTTGTGTTGGAGGGATACGAGTGCAGACATGGCTGGAGAATTGGATTTAGAAAATCAACACCCGGATACCTGGCTACCTTTGCAGACGGAGCTGTGAATTGTCAGTCAAAACTCCAGAATTGCGTGGCTCTTTCTATAACAAAAGCAAAGTACATTGTTGCCACTGAGGCTTGCTATTGGGGTTTAAACAAGAGAAGTATGTCCTCTATTGTGACAATCAGAGTGCTATCCAAGTGGCCAAAAGTTTAACCTACCATGTACAAACAAAACATATTTATGTTCTTTATTATTAGATTCAGGATGCATTGGAAGAAAAACGACTACAACTTGAAAAGGTGCACAACGATGATAATTGATCAGACGTGATGACAAAGTCACTACCAAGTAAGTAGTTTGATGATTATTACCAAGACGACAGTATCCCTTCCAATTAGGCTAGAAGAGGAAAATTTCAGGGTTTCCTCCCTAATTCTAAAACTCTGTATTGATGAAAGTGATAGATGTTTCTTGTATGTTGGGAGGTATCTAGAATACCTCCTAAAATGTTTCAAGCATTTACTATAGTAGTTGGGGAGATGGAAGATAATTCTAGAGTATATATGGCTCACCTAGACTTCATCATTCAATCCCATCCAATTCAATCCAAAGCCACTTTGATTTCTTCTAGAGTGAGGGATCCACTTTTAGAGTGGAGTTTGAGAGAAATCTCCATCCTCTAGATAATGTGTAATCATCATATAGTGTGAAAGTCATTGTAATCCATCCAACTCGGGTGAGATATTTGCAACCTTACTCTAATCACGTATAGTGGAAGAATGAGATTACATAATCTCGCAATTTTTTTCAATTTAAAATTTTTGTATAATTGAATATCCTATTTTTCTTTCCTTTTAATTAATCATCTTAATCACACCACCATATTTGAACTTAATTCGATTCAACCTAAACCATAAGCCCAAACTCCAGTTGTTTAAAACAAAGGTAATTAAGCTCCATTCATTATTATTTGCCCCAAGAATCTTCCATCTCAGTATTCCTCTCAGCTTTAAATTAATTTGGGGTAAACTCATTCATGCCCCCCAGTTCTTGTGTTTGTACAGATATACCCCAAAGTTTTTTTAACTGCATTCGTACCCCTGGATTAGTTGTGTCATGTTAACTCATATCCCTCCTGCCTGAGTCCACCATTTCCGACCGTTGACAACCTTGAAATGACTAAAATGTCCTCTGGGCCAAACTCTAAAACTGAATGGAAAAATTTGCCCTTAAGTCCCACCTCCACCTTCGTCGGTCTGCCACCACCTCTGCCGCTGCATCGCCATCTACGCCGCCAGTCTGCCCCCTCCGCCCTTACCTCTACCACTCTACCACCAACTCCACCTCCACCGCTCCACCACCATCTCCTCCACCACTCCACCACCATCTCATCCACCTTCGCCGCCCCACCCACAACTACCACTACCTCAACCCTGCTCAACCTTCGTCGCTCTGCCACCACCCCCACCTCTACCGCTCCACCACCTTCGCTACCCCACCCCAACCCCCCTCCACCGCTCTGCCACCACCTCCACCCCGACTGCTCCATCACCAACTCATCCACCTTTGTCACCCCACCACTACCACCACCACCCCACCACCGCCACAACCATTAATTCACCACACACCCACCCTAATGGCCCGTCAAAATCCTTCACCACCGTCATTCGCCCTTCCTATACCCCCCACATCCCAGCCTATTAAATTAGTGCACCATCACCGACGCAAGCAGCATCCCACCACCGTTCCGACACTACCTTGTCACCACCATTCCGACACTACCTTGTCACCACCATTCCGACACTACCTTGTCACCACCATTCTAACACTACCTTGTCACCACCACGACGCCACCCATCCCGTCACCCACGAAAATCAAAATGGGATTTTACTTTTGGAAAGAAGAGCAAAAATGGTTATTGGAGGTACCAGAGAGGTAGTCAATGGTGACGGATACGCCGGTGATGGGGTCAGGCGAAGGTAGTCGAGGACATTGAAATTGGCAACGGTTTATGTGAACGGAGGGTTCCGATCGTTAGATTCGGAAAGAATGATACAGAGGTGGCAGAAAAGAGAAGAAATAAGATATTTTCTTTCTTTTTTTTGCTTAAGGGGAGAAATGGTCATTTCCTTTTAATCCGACAACGACCAAAATTGACCAACTTTTCAGACCACGACATGGACGAGTGCACTTAAAAAAATCGGAGGTATATCTGCACAAACACAAAAAATGAGGGGCATAAATGCACATTTTTCAATTAATTATGAGTAACTGAGGTAACTAATTTCCTCTTTGTTCCACTATTTGTACATTATGTCGGTTTTGTCTCTCATGCACATTCTGGTTCATATTTCTAATTAGAATAGTACTAACATTAATCTTCAATACATCTGCTAGCAGCATGCCGACAATCATGGCCGGCCCCAACTATTTAGAGGCATGAACCAAATTAGAAATATATGCCCTATATATAGTATTTAGGGTGTCTAATATTTATAAAATGGAACCTTAAATGAAAATAAAAAAATAAAACTGACGAGGCGACTAATTAAAACATATAATAATTACTCTCTTTGTCACATCCAAATTTGTACATAATCTTTTTTTTCCAGTCAAAGATGTCGAACTTTGACAACATATTTGAATACATATATGAACAATAATTTATCGTGTGAGGTATCGTTAAATTCATCGTAACATGTAATTTCTAAATATCTATTTTTTATGTGTTGTTATTATTCATAGCTACACATATTTACAGTCAAGCATGTTTATTGGAGACATTGAAAAAGATTTTGTGCAAATTTGGTTGAAACAAAGGGAATACTATTTTTTTCGTACATATACTTAATTTTATTCTTTAAATGAGGGTCCTGTATAGTTGACGAATTGGATTTTTTTCTTTAAATGAGGCTCATGTATAGTTGACGAATTGGGAGCGTGAAGCGAATGCTACATATGCCTCATCAGGAGGATTAGGCCTACAGAGAATATCTGTCTTTTTGAAGCACTACGTATTATTTATTTATTTTCAAAATTTATTACTCCGACTACTATATTATAAATAATATTCATGATATTTGAGGGAAAATGAAGTACTCCCTCCATCCCATGCGATTTTGTACACTTTTTGGTCAACTTTCTCATGACACATTTGACCATAAATTTGAGTTAGTATATAGGCACCAATATCATCTTGTGAAATATTGTTAGATTCTATGCATAATGTAGTTTCTAAATATCAAATTTTAATGCACTAGTAGTATACGTAACCAAAGTTATTGATGATCAAACATGACATTAGAAAGTTGACAAAAAATTATGCACATTCGGATGGGACGGAGGGAGTAATAATGTGATACTATATAAAAGTTTGAGATCATTCTTGTACTGAAATTTAAAATAAAATGATAAGAAATAAATAGTCTCTAATTCAAATAAAAGTACATTTAAGAAGTTTTAACACAGTTAAAAATAAATATAAAAATTGTGTATTAAGAGTAATGAATAGTAATCGGGACTAAAAAATGTTATATATAAATGTTAAAATGAACATATTATGGGTGTGTTTGTTAGAGCTGTACTTATAAGCAAACTTTGCATATTTTGGTTTTTTATAAAGCAGGGGGAGATCAGCTTTTGTTTTTCCACAAAAAATAGTTTCTACTTCTTAAACAAACACTTTTTTTCAAAATAGTTTACCAAACAATAAAATGGTGTTTTGCTTATAAGCAAAACCCTTATAAGCACTGCCAAAATAAGGTCACACTAAGTGTTATGGAGACGGTCTTCTGTGAGATAGACTAAACTTTAGGAAGAGATGTTTTTGTAAAAATCAACACAAAACTTCATCTTCCAAAATTTATTTGTAACTTTAAAAATAACTCCATCCCAATAAAAATATTTAATAATTGCATAATGATCATTGTCTAAACTTTAAGCTGTCTAAAACAACACTTGGTGTTTAAAATATATGCATCGTGCATTCATAAACCAAATCTTGTTTTCAAGAAACTAAAGTGTAGGCAGGGATCATTACACAATTATGTCTAAATATTATGATTGGGATGAGGTTCTTTTTAAAAGATGCAAATAAATTTGGAAAAGATGAAGTTTTGTGTTGAATTTGCAAAAGATCACTGCTAAAAGTTTAGACTGTCTCCTAGAAGACCGTCTCGCATTCATAATGTCTCAAAAATATAATACAAGAATTGATCAAAATGATGTTTAAATATAGAGAAAAGTGTTAAAGTAACCCTACATTTTGGCTGAAAGTGTCAATATAACCCTGCAATCTAAGAAAGTGTCAATCTAACTCTGGACTTTGTTGACTTTTTAGTCAATAATTGTTTGGCCGGAATCTGTGAAATGACAATTTTGCCCTTGATAAAAAACTGAACTGCCCTAATGTTTGTAAAAGTAAAGATTTTTCTTTTTTCCCCCTTATTTCACCTTCCATCTTCCACGCTCATTCCCCTTGTCTTCCACCCTCAAATGCACGCCATTTTAACAACCGTCCCTTTTACTCATCGTTTGCTGCCACCAAAGTTCCCCATTGCAGTCACAGTGAGCCGTATTGGAGACGAGGATTTCCGGCCGCTTTTAATTGTTGTGTAAAATTTTGGAGGGAAATCTAGGATTGAGTGTGAGTTTTGGTATATAGGTTTTTTGAGTTAGGTGAGTTTTGGAAGTAATTTTTTATTTCTGGGTTTGAAACTAACGTGGTTCATGCATTTTTTTTGTTGATTACAATACGCGTAGACACTTGTTAAGTAGATAGATTATAAACTAATTTCTGATTTGGCCTTATCTAACCTTAATTTTATGTTGAAAGTGCTGATCTAACCTTACATTTTTTATTGAAAGTGCTGATCTAACCTTAGGTCGCCATGGGCATATTGAGTATAACATTTTCATCTCTGTCACAAGGGGTATTTTTGTCATTTCAGTTCTGGTCAATGCCAGAATTCCTTGGGTCAACGCCGAAATTGGGGAGTTTGGGTATATTGGCTCAATCCAGCCAAAAGTTTGGGTTATATTGGCACATTGGGTAATAGTTAGGGTTAAATTGGCACTTCCTTAGATTACAGGGTTGTATTGACACTTTCAACCATAAGTTAGGGTTAGAAATATATTTTTCCCTTGAATATATAAATAAACGTATTAATGTACGGATAAATATAAAATATTTAGTGCTTCTGTTCCAAATCAAATTGCACACTTTAATTTTTAGTAAGTAATTTAAAAAATATTTTATCTTTAATATCTTTCATTAAATATTATTTCCTTTTTGCCCATTTCCCCTAAAGTCTTCATTTATTTTGCAATCGACCAAAATTATAAATAGTCACTCATTTTAACTTTCAGATAATCTTTTTTTTTGGGTTGAAGATGGTGCTCAATTTTCAGTCATGGTAATATTAGGGTTACAAGCAAGGTGTAATCTACCTAAAGAGTGGGCCTCAGATATTAGTAGACTATCGGCTTTAACTAAGACAAACCTAGAGAATACCATAGCTAGAATTTGCATTTCCCTAACTAGAGACCTGACATCTATAGGAATATCCCAAAAGTTCCTAACATAGGCTAGGGCGTGTTTGCAGTCTGACTTGATTACTAAGTGGGTAGCTCCAATGTGGATGCTTCTATAGATACCTCTAGGGTCATCGACCCCCACAACGTGGCCGCCTCCCATTCGTCGTTGGCAAGGTGTGCTCGAGGGCTCAAAAATCCCCACATTCAGGCTCGAGGCAGGAGGGTTCGGGGACTCGAGGGTTCGAGGCAGGAGGGCTCAAGGCAGGAGGTTCGAGGGCTCGAGGCAGGAGGTTCAAGGACTCGAGGGCTCGGGCGGCATAAATTATCCCTCCGGTGAGAAAGCATCAGACATACTCAATAAATTCATCCAGGAAACGTACCTCCGGTGAGAAATTAATGTTAGTTTGATTGGTTTTCTCCAAAACAGAGACATTGAAATCAACAACGATGGTAGCGGTTCTCAAGATAGAAGCGGCATCTTTGCGAGCTCACCAGATTGGACACCATTTGGGAGAAATTGCAGCAGACCAAAATTGAAAGGAAAGAGAAAGAAAGATAGGAGAAGAAGTGCATAAAAGCATTTGAAAATGTTTGGGAAACTGGGAAGTCACAAATTTCAAGACTTAAAAAAGCTACATCAGACGACATACTTCACATGCTTGGTTAGCAAATGTGAGGGTGCCACGTCTCGGGGTACACAACCCCATGGGTATCTTTAGAATTCTCCCTCCTATGTTGCTTCCTTGCTTATCACATTGAAGATTGCCACCAATTTTGTGTGGGTGGCTGTCAATGCTTGTAGTGTCTTGTGACCTTGCCATACTTCATTTGTCCCTTGTACACTTGTGCACCAACCTACTACTGTTCTTCCTGAGTTGTTGCAAAATGCCGCATCTGTTACTATGGTTGTCCACCCTTGATATGAGTGCGGGCCTGTCTTCCCTTTTGGAAGCCAGTGCAGCTGGATATCACCTACCATGATACTCTTTCTGAATACACCCTCGGTTGGGATATTTTTTTGGTGATGGGTTTACATTACCTTCCTCCATGATCGTCGCTTGAGTACGATTTTGCACTCCCATTGCTGTAGTTGTAAGTCCACCGGTGACCTCCTGTGTTCTTCCCATAGATTGTATCCCTTGTTGAAACACTCCTTCGTTTCTGGCACACCAAATGTAACAGGTCACAAAGAGTATCAACTGTGTATCCTCCTCCTATCGGCTAGTTTCGAACCAATTTTCCACCCATTCTCCTAGGGTGAGTGCCCTTCCTTTGTTGAAATCATATAGACGAACTATATGTGAGGATTTCAAGAGCATTTATCACTGTAGATGGAGATAGATGTGTTTTACTACCTCTGTTCCATTTAATGTTGCACTCTTTTCATTTTTTTGGATTATTTTTGTAATTTGACACGCTTCTTTTTAATCCAAAATTCCTTCAATTTCATCTAGTCATCTACTTTTTCCCTTACTCATCTACTTTTTTTCTTTCTAAATTTAATTTCCTTCACTCATTGTACTCACCTAAATTCAATCACCTAAAACTATAGTGTTATATCCAACGAAACGATGGTGGTATGAAAATTTTATTTGGGTGTTTGTGTATCATGCACATAAGTAAGTTTTATGTATTTTAATTTAGAGTAGGTCTCCTCACAGACGTTATGTCCATAAGCTCATGGATGAGTGCTTTCTTTAATGGGGTGGATTATTTTTACCCAGATGCAAATATGTTGGTTTTTAAACCCGGAAACTTTATGGAGGCTGCATTCAGCAAATTTGTCCTCTATTTTCTTTTTCTTTTTTTATTTAGCTGATGAGGAGAGAATGCGTCCTCTAGATTCCCTTTTTTTTAATATTCAATGTGATTTTTAGAATTGGTTTGACGGTGACACTCTGTAGAATTTTGGTCACTAATGTTAATTAATTAAATCAAACTGGTACATGGCGTCACAATTATTAGTTCTATAATATTAGACAGTATATATTATTAAAATAATATTTAACTATTATATTATTTAAAATATGTTACTATGTAATTTGAGTTTATGTTTAAAATTATAATTTACTTTTATTTAACTCTATCTTCAATATTTCTATTTTAAAAATTTTAAACATAAAAAAAAATTGACTAACAAACAATGTAATATATTTGTTTTACCTGCATCCATCAAGCTATCAATTTCTTGAGATAAATTTAATATTTAGCTTAAAACTATCTGGAATGATGCCTTTAGTTCTGCTAATTTATGGAATTCTAGGTGGTTTTTATGTTTTTCAGATGTAAAAGGTTATTACTTAACTTGTTTCTTTTATTAAAATTGATTTGTATGTAGAGAAGAAAAATGACTAGTTTATTATTGGTGTATACATATGGAATTTTATTTTAATATTATATTCGATATCAACACATAATATATATATATATATATATGTGTGTGTGTGTATATATATATATATGCAATTAATTATATTTTAAATGCATCTAATTATTTGACAAGAGTAATTATGGTGGATAAAAAATTAAATTGGTTCAATAAAATAGTTTTCATGAACTCGTGTATAACACTAATTGACATTAACTTATTTTGAATTCATGTTTAAAATAAATTTGACTCTATTTTAAATTTTATTTTTTATTTTAATTATTAACTAGTTATTAAATAGATAATGAGTTAAGAAACTTTCTAATTTATGTCTCGATTTTACTTTTTTTAAGATGAGTTCATTTAAATTGATATTAATTTTTATTTTTGCTAGTTATAATAGAAAACTAAAAATCATTTTAGAATGTTATATTTTATAATCTATAATATATGAAATATTATTATTTATATATTACTAAATATAAACGAGTATATTTAGTAATTAACATATTGTTTTGCCATTATTATTAATTTAATTATTAAATGAGTAAATGACACAATTCCTTTTTAATTTTATTTAATTCATTTATCATTTACTGAGAACACATTCAGAGAATGCGCCCTCTACCCTTCTTTTTTTTGTCCAATCACAAACAATGGCGTGAGTCGGAATAAAAAACTCTATTTTTCAGAAAAAAAGAAAGAAAGAAGGAAAGTGAAGCAAATGCGTCTTCCCTATTTGCATCAATTACTGTAACTACACATGTAGAAATTTCTCGCTTATGGACATGCCACTTATTTTTTACCTTATACACTGCATTTGTTAAATTACATACTAAATATAGAAATATAGAAAATATTTTTTTATATTACATAATTTTATATTTTCACATTCAAATACATATTATTACTCACTCCTTCCCAGGTTAAACTGCACACTTTCTATTTTGGGCTGTCCCTATTTAAATTGCACAAGATCAGCTTTTACCATTTTTGGCCAAGTTGACTCCAATTGAAAAGACAAAATTGCCCCCAAGTCAATAAATATTTACAGCCTTAATGGCTGATTAATTATGGCTGGTGGCGTGTGTTTTGCATTTGAGTGTTTTGGTTTTCGGGCTGGAGGCGTGTGAATTCGTTTTGAATAAACGAACCCACGCCTAACATGTTCACATGCGTTTGCTCCATTATTGCTCTCAAACGATAAGCCTGTTCTCTCATTTTTCGTTCCAATCCCTCAAACCCTTTCTCTCATATTCCACATCGCTCCTCTCCTTTCTCTCCCACTCCCTCAAACCCTAGCCAGTCCTCTCCCATTTCCTTTCGTTTTTTGACCCCCTTTCATCGTTGTTTCTATTCATCTTGTTGTAATTCAACTTGTTCTTCACTATTTGGTGTCGATCGATTGTGTTTCAATCATTTTTTGTTGTTGAGTTTCATAAACCCGAGGAAATTTTCAAGATCTGCTGTTTCACATCACGTGAAGTGGGTTTTGACGCCTCTTTTTGTGTTGTTCTTCACAATATTGTGTTAGTTCTTCATAGTTTTCTGTTTTTGGATTAGGGTTTCAGTTGTTTTTGCTTAATAATTGAAAAGTCGTCTCGAATCTGTGGTTTCTGTTGTTTCTGTTTATGTAGTTTCTGTTGTTTCATGCATGATTTTATCCTGCGTTGATGTTTGAAAGTTAGATTTGATTGTAAAGTGTCCATTTCATTGCTGTAATCTCTGAGATTTGTTAGGGTTTATGTCTGGTTACTCCATTTTTCTAGTCAAATAAGTTTTAATCCCTGTATTTTCCGTTCTAGACTTGTGAATGTATATCTCTGTTCTGGGATCTGTTATTTTCCCATACATTTCATGGTGTACGTGTGCTCTGTTGTAAATCTATGAAACGTGGATAAATTTTAGTACTCCTCTGTTTCAGATCTGTGTTTTTTCACAACAAATGTTGTGAAATTGTTATTAGCCTGTTCGAATGTTGTAGTTTCTGAGTCTATGTAGTTGTCAACAGCATGTGTCCTCCTATATTCATGAGTTCCTGTCAATAGCCTGTGTTCAGTAGCCTTTGTTCTCCTTTGTTGATCAAAGGTTGTTCGACAGTGTTCCTTAGTTTCTCTGTACTTGTCAATATCCTCAGCCATCTGTTTGTGCGTTTGAAAATGACACATAGGGATAAGGATTTTGAGGGGCATGAACCTTTAGCCCCCAGCCAACCCTTGAATGATGTTGACTCTAACGCACTAAAAGTTCTCAGTCCTACTCTCAGTCCCAGTTTTGATAAATCACAGCCCTCACTAGATCATGTTCAGGAAAACGATCCTTTGTCTTGGATCGATTATGAAACATGTTTAGAGGACTGGTCCATAGCTACGCATTTCAGTCCTGTAAATTTATCACACATGGACTGGACTGAGTCACATCCCTTTCTTATGAAGAATCAGAATATGTACATGCCTTTTTGGATTCACAGTCCCAGCCACACCCAGAATCTAATTCTGAGTTACTTAATGCTGAGTCACAGCCCCATTTGGATCCCAGTTCTGCATCTGGGAATCCCATACCTGAGTTACATTCCCTCTCAAGCAGTGACTCAGAGTCTGATTCTGAGTTTGACCCACACCCCTCTGTTTACTTCAAAGGAAGTGAGTTTCCCAAGAATGGGGAACCAGGATTCTTTGAAACGGGTGCAGCCTTATACCCCGGTAATTGGCCTAAGCGTGAACCACCTGAAATACCATAGATTAGGCAAGACATTGCAACGTCAATGTATGCCATGGTGGAGAGGGTTGAAAAGTATTTGGCTGTAACTGGGCCTGAGTCCGAAGAGAAGGGGAAAAAATGATCGTGGCTCTAAACTGTGCTAAAGTGTTGTTGTCTTGCCAGTTCCATCACTGCAATCAGGTTGTGTCTCTCTTGTTTCGTTAATTTGTTTACTGTTTCATGAATCATGCTTACTCCGTGTGTTTTGGTGTGCATGATGGTGATGTTTGTTGCTGAGGCTGCAATCATGTTTTATACAGAATAACTAAATATGCAGCCTTGCTTATGTGTGTTTATTTTGCCCTGAACCTGGCTTGGCATGTTTCTGATTTTTATATATGCAGTCTTGCTTGTGTGTGTTTAATTTGCACTGAACCTGGCTTGGCATGTTTCTGGTTTGGGGCTATGAATGAAGCAATAACATGTGATTCTTTTTGATATGTCATAGTTTGCATGTGAAATATGTGTTGTGTATGTGATGCTTGTTCCTTATTGATGATGAAGCTGTGATGAATGAATATTACATGCAACCATGCTTATTAGTCTATGAACTAATTTGAAACTTGGCGGGGCATGATAATGAATATAAACAGCGCTGAAATTATTTGAGTTTGTGATCCTACCTAGTTGATAGCCACCTATGATGACATTAATTATAATTAAAATCTTAGGGTGCAACCATGTTTTGTTAAAAACATTAGGATGACAGCCTATGTGTTTGTCCCACATTTGTTAATATTGATTTTATGTGCCTTACCTGCCATTGGCTCTCAACTTCTGGGACATGCTCCATTTTTTTAGCTCACATCCTCCTTAGTATTTTAAATAAAGCTTGCATTCAAAAGGGATTTTAGCCATCCAAGTCTTTACAAGGTTGCCTTATAAACACACATTCACAAAATACATTATGTGTTTACTCTAGAACTAATTCTAGAAGCACAACCCTACAAAAAATAAGATGAACCTACCATCATTGAGCCAGTTCCATACTTAGGATAAGATCCTTAACATTCCCGGTCCTTCCAATCCCAATCAGATGTTGTAACCAGCTCCTAACCAGCTCTGAATCCACAATCAGATGCATGTCCTTGAACATCATGTTGCACTCCAGCTTGGTTAGGCACCATTCCAACCTTGTTTCCTTGCATGCTTGTGTCAAGCATGGATGAACAGTGTTGGCGTGGCTCCATATTTCTTTGTTTGCTATTGCTCTTTGGATTGTGCTCTTACCCACGTGTAAACATGCTGCTGTGCTCCTGCAGATTCGCCTATCCCTCAATGGCAGTGCCATTAATGCATCGAGATCGATTGGCTTCTTGTTTGGGCTACACCGACTGTGTCTTCTTGAGCGGGCGTTCACTAGTTCACCATTAACCAGTTGTTGCTTCACTCGTGACCAAATGATGCTGATGGTTCTAATTGACACAACCTACCTTTGGGTTTGAAATGTATGGTGCAATAAATGATGTATTTATAGGACCTAGAGTGAATTTTGGAGCAGTTGCATGCAGTAGAAAAAAACTTGTATTTTGGCTCCAAAATTTAAAAAATTTGGAGCCAAAGATTAGTTTTTGTGGGAAATTTTAATTTCCCAATTTTTTTTTAAACAGGTTTTCAGCCATTTCCGCAGTACTGTTCGTACAGTACTTTCACCTATTCCCAGGTTGCCAACTGCAGCTTCCGTCAATCAAATCAGTACTATTTCCACTGTTCCTTTTTGCCCCCAAAAATTCTCTCTGCAAATTAACTATGGACAGAGGGAGCACTTATATTATTACTTGTTTTAACCTTTAAAATACAACATTTAAATTTTATAAAAAAATTACAACATTTAATTTAAAAACCATCGTGGACTTTCCATAAACTTATGGAAATGCTGCTTTTCCCAAGACTCTCTCTTTAATCTATATATTCTTTTATAATTTCAGATGTTATAACGTACAAATATAAATATTAAATTGCTTTTTAAATTAATTAAAAAACACAAATAACACTGATTAAACACCTGTATCTGTATGATAGTATTCCTGTAATAAAAAGTACAAAAGATCGCCCAAATGAGAAGTAGTCCTGAACATCAGCATTCGTGTAAGCTTGGGACACAACATTCATAATTCAGCATGGATGGCCTGCATTAGAAACTTAACAGAGGAAGTTGTTTCCCCGTGTTATAAAGAATCCTTACTTCAATATCATTACATCTTCATCCTCTTTTCTAAGTCCTGCATCTTGAGTTCCAAACAATGTAGGAGTAATTATTTCTGTGATTTAGTATGCACAAGTGTCTGATTATGACACTAGAAGTCGCATGGCGCTCAAAGTTCTTTCTGAGTAGACTCCTTAAGTTGCGCGTACCTTTGGCAAGGCAATCCGGGTCCTCTTGAGCAGTGGAACGAGGCGACTAATGGTTGATAAAGGAGTTGAGTGGCGATGGCCATGATAGAGTATCCCTGTAGATTGACTTCTGATTCCCTGAGTCTGGGGGGGAAAAAACAGCGAAGATTTAGAGAGCCATAACTAGAGAAGTAAAAATAGCATTTATTTCATCAGGAAATACTCTACAAACTTGTTTTCAAACCTTCGATTGAGCCCTTGTCTTCTTGTTATCATCGACATGGAGTCCCAAGCAGTTGATCTCAACCAAAGGACATCCTTCAAAACCCAAATCTGGTATCCTTAACCAGATGAGATATGTTAGACAAAAGAAGAGGCTGAAAATGCTCGGAAAGAACTCAAAAACTAGAGTTTGGGTTCTAAAACTTTGCAGGGAAATGACCGAAACAAGTAACTTACCAGCAAGCAAATTTGAAAGCGGTCTTAAATCATGCTATATAAGTAATACAATCAACCCGAAAGTTACAGCCTCAAGAACAAGCCTTTCAGTTCTAATAACCATAATAGCTACCCAACCCATCTCAGTGGCACATAAAGGAAAGCTAACTCTTTAACAAAGTATTCAATCCATATTATGTAACACTCAATAACATACAAATAATATGAATAACAACAGAATGGAACAGAACATATCATGTACAACAAAAAACCGGCTCCAAAAATCGAAAGAGCTAAAAATTCAGTAAAGTGTTACTCACCTAGGATTTCACCATTCCACAATCATTATATCCTTTCGTCAATCACTCCAAAGGTGTCACGTAAGATCTTTGGCAGCTTTTACTAACACCACAGCAAGAGGGCACTATTAAATCGATTTCCTCACTTCAATAAAGCTTTGAGCGGGTGATTTTAGCAACCCTACCCTATCCATCTTGAGTCTTACATCCTCTACATCCTTCCACCTTCCGACAGCTGCATAAATGTTCCCCATTAACACATAGTTCCCCGTATTCTTTGGTTCTAGTTCGAAAAGCCAATCTGCAGCCTCCTCTGCCAGTTCAACATTTTGGTGTATTGCACAAGCACCAAGCAATGCACCCCAGACAGCGTTACTCGGTGCAAAAGGCATGCTTCTTATTAGCTCATGAGCTTCACCAAGCCGACCGCCACGACCAAGAAGATCAACCATGCAGGTATAATGATCAGTACGAAGACAATCAGGGTAACTTCCATGAATAAAGTTAAATAAACCCAAACCATCATCCACCAAACCTGCATGACTACAGGCTCGCAGAACAGAAGTAAAAGTAACTTCATTGGGTTTTACCCCAGATCGTACCATCTCATAAAAAAGAGAAAGAGCAACCTCACCATTTCCGTGCGTGCCATAACCATCAATAAGCGCACTCCATAGTACTATGTCCTTTTGATTCAACTGCATTCCATTGAAGATATTGTGGCCAGACCCCAAGCTCCCACTTTTACAGTATGCATCAACCAAGCCAGTTGCAATTTCAGGACATGAGATGAACCCTGACCTTATGAGGTAACTGTGTATACTTTTTGCCTGCTGCATATCTGCATCAAGGGCATATGCAGGAAGGAGGCACTTGAAGGTTGCGTCATTAGGTTTTACTGCTTCCGATAGCATTTGTTTAAAAAGCTTTAGAGCTTCTCTGGCTAATTCATTATGGATGCACCCTGAGAGGATAGAGTTCCAAGGTACGGTTTCCTTCTTGGAAGTCATGGAGAATACCTGCAAGCTAAGTTCGATGTTATTGCATTTTGCATACAGGTCAATTAGGGCAGTTTCAACATTTACATTAGAATGCATCCCGTGCCTCATCGCCCACCCGTGTAAGCATTTGCCTAGCTTCAGATTAGGCAAACTTGAACAGGATGCTAGAAGAGAAGACAGGGTTATTCCATTAGGCTTTATACCTTCGAATTGCATCAAACGACACAATTGTAAAGCACTTGTGGCATCACCATTCAAAATGCACCCATGAATCATAGTTGTCCAAGACACCACATCCTTGTCAACTGTCTGATCAAAAACAATTCGCGCCTCATCTAACCAACCACATTTCACATACATATCCACCAAAGCATTCCTGACCGATAATCGCTTCCCAAAACCGTTCTCTTCCACCAGCAAGTGTACCTCTCTCCCCAATTCTAAGTCCTTCAAAATCCCACAAGCAGGCAAAACAGAAACAATCGTAGCAGAGTCAACTTCTGCCCCACCATCCAACAACTTCCGGAACAACACTAAAGATTCTTTAGCATTGTCAAGTCTGGCGTACCCACTTATCATAGTGTTCCATGATACAGTTGTCCGATTCTCCATATTGTCAAAAACTCCCTTGGCTCCTTTTTGATCACCACACTTCATATACATTGCCAACAGAGAGTTGCCAATAAATCCGTCCAAACCGTTGCCACTTTTAAGAGCTAAACCATGCACAGAAATACCCAGTTTAAGCATCAGCAAATCACCACAGGCCCTGATCACAAATGGATAAATATAACTATCTGGCTCATATCTACCAGACTTGAGCATTTCACGAAACAGTTCAACAGCCTTGCGAGGATACCCAACCTCTGCATACATTCTAATCATGGTTTTATACGAGAAAAATGATCGTTCAGGCAATACATCAAACATGTCACGAGCCACTGAAGTTTGACCGCCAAGAGCATACGCCGAAGCAAGAAGTGAGAGAAGGTAGGAAGAACTACTAGACAAGTGAAGGCCAGAGGTGACAGTGTAAGCATGGAGCTGTTTGGTGATTGGTATGCATTTAGAGTTGGCGCACTGGTATAAATGTGATTGCCATTGCTCAAGAGAGATTGTTTTGGCGCCATGAACACTTGATGAGGGTGTTAGGTGCCTAAAAGGAGAAGTGGCAGTGGCGACTGTGGACGACAGCAGGCACTTTAAGGTTTTTGACAAAGGCTGAGTTTGGCCATTCATGAATACCTACTCTCACCACTTAAGTCCAATCAACCAACAATCTTACCTCTTCCTCCTTACCGCACACAACTTGACTAAACTCCAGAGTTGATGACTGGGAACAATTTACCAAGCAACCAATACAAGAGGAAACCCACAAGCCCCAAACTAAATCCTGCATATACCAATCAACACATCATAACATCAGTCACCGCCAAGAAAATATTTTTTCTTATTAAATGCGAAAAATCATCATTTTCAGACGGGAAAAACAGTACTGCTATCAAAGATATACACCCTGTTTCAATATAATCAAACTGAAGAGAAACTTCCATCACATTACATATGATTCAAGGTGGTAAAATATACAGAGCACTATGAAAAGAAGCAAGCAAAATGCTCTTTGCTCTTTACTCGAGATGCCGAATACTATAACAAATAAGCAATTACATACAACTTGAACATCAGATAATTTCTCCATCTGGATTCCAACAATGCAGCATGAACAAATTCATTTTATACACATAAACCTTAAAACCAAAGAAACTGAAACTACCAACTATTCGTACCTCTGTAAGAACGGGAAAAGCCTAATTAGAATGGTACATTGTAAATTTGTGTGTGCAACCAAGTAACATTTAAATTGTCAACAAAAAAGAGTCTCACTTAATTGCAATTTCTACAAATCCAAAAACTCTGAAGAGAAAGCACAAACAGACAGAAAGATTTTATTTTTAATCACCAACTCAAAAAATGGGATAACCTGTCTTGCTTTCACGGAGGATGTCGGCGGAGCTGAGGCGGAGTTCAGCTAACGGAGACAGTGGGAGGCTGGGTTGGAAGAAAACAAAGTCCTGTGGTAAAACTAGAGGCCGTACAAAAACAAGAAAACAAGGGCGAGACAATGTAGCCCAATTTTTTTAAACAGAAAAGTGATACTTCCTTTGTCCCAGTCATATCTATCCATTTTTTTTTTGTACATTTTCATCTTTAGTTACATAAACTATCGGTGTATTAAAAGTTAATATTTAGAAAATACATTATGCATGGAATTCAACGATATCTCACATGAAGATATTATCATCTATATACTAGTTGAAATTTATGGTCAAACGTGTCTTGAGAAAGTTACCAAAAAGTGTGTAGATATGGCTGAGACAGAGGGAGTATAACCCCTACCTAATTTATATAAGTGCAAATAAAATATTTTGATAAATTAAAGTGCAAATTCAATATAATTAGTGTATGTGCAAATTTACTCTTTCTAGCAGATTTATACCGGAATTGGGTGAAAGGTCTATTTTACCCCTCTGGAAAAAAGAAAACAATGAATTTACTATTTTGACCCCAAAACTCCCTAACCTAATTGCTTCAGACCTCTCCTTCTTGGTCCTGCCATTCTCTTTCCTCTCTAGCCTTCTATCCATCTTCCCAAATTGCGGATTACACTAATCTGGTTTACACAAAACTACCCCATTCAACTCCTTCACCAAATCCACAAATGCATTTCCTCCACCACCCACCAAATCACGCCCCTGAATCCACCTCTAACCGTCGCCGCAGATAATCCGATCTAGGAACCCAAAGAACAATCACGAGTTTTTCATCATCTCTGCGCTGAGAGATGCAAATCCAATTTGTGGGTTTTTCATTTCTTTTTTGGGCTTAGAATATACGGTTGGAGGCGTCACTGGTCTAATCGTGTAGATAAGCTTCGTCCATCGCGTGCTCCATTCTCCTTCAGCTCCGCCTTCATCATCACGTCAATGTCGCTCAAGCGGCACGAGGTGGGGTTCGTGGTGGTCGGGGGTTGTGATCGTGGTGTCGCTTGAGGGATGGGGGTGGTGGTTGGCGGTCGGAGCTGGGTGGTCATGGGTTGTGGTGGCATTGGAGGGGTGGGGGTGGGGGTCAGGAGGTGATGGATTGGTGGCTAGCGGTGGGAGGTGGGTGGTCTTGGTGGTCGTGGGTGGTGGTCGTGGTGGCCCGGGGTAGCGGATGAAGGGCGGGGGTCGTGGTGGGAGTGGAAGGTAGTGGTGGATTTATGGTGGGGTGGGGCTGAACATAGGAGGTGTGGTGGTGTTGGACCAGAGGTGGGGCTGGGTGGCTAGGGCTAGGTGGTGGGGTGATGAGGATCGAGTGGTGGTGGGTTTAGTGGCGCAACAATGACCTGGTGGTGGCCTAGTTAGAGCGGCGGCGGTGAATGTGGTGGATTAGTGGCGGTGGTGGCAGAACAGCGGTGGGGTAAAGGGTATTTTTGTCTTTCAAATTTGTATTAGGTTGAAAGGGCGTGTTGGTCATTTCTAGTCGATCAATGGTCGAACATGTCCAGTCAATGCCGGAATATAGTCTTTAGGGTTACATTTGCACTTATGTAAAGTAGTTAGGCTTGGTTTTGCATTTCAAATTATCTCATGGTTATATGTGCACTTACTGAAGTATACAAAGTTATAATTGTATATATCCTTTTTTAAAGAGTATTGAACCCTTAAATTGATTTGAGCATCCAGTTAATGCCGGTTAAAGTCGTTAATGTTAAAATGATCTAAAAGGTCTCAATTTTACTCCGTTAAAAATGGGTTCTTATGAATCTCGATTCATTCACACATGACAATATAACACCAAGTTTTTCAAAAGTGGCAAAATGCCCCAAAGTTTCTTCCTGAACTCGCAGTCAACACCATCTAGTGTTGAAATAGCGTAAAATGCCTCAAATTTGTTCTATTAAAAAATTCAAAAAAGGATAGACATTTCTATTTTGAAATATTTTCGTCAGAGAACTCACTGATGGTTATTTTCATACAATTGAGTTCGTATTGTTCTTCAATAGGACATGAAATAGAGTTGTTTGAACCAGGAGAGAAATAGGTTCAAACTCGATCGACGGAACGTGAACAATCACATTAACTACGAGTCTCATAAAAAACTTCATCATCCACGTCATCTTCTTTCGAGACTTCAACGTTGTTGTTGCACACGAGACAACTGTCTCTAGAAGAGCTATCAAAACAGACTAGTTTTGGAGTAGAAGGAATCAACGTCGAATTCTACTTGATTTGCCATTACAAGGGCTTTTCGAACACAAGACTTCTTCCTCTCGCAACATGGAAAGTGAGCAAATAATTATCTCCGTAATGATGGAGATGGCTAAAATCAATGGTGATTTAGGGTGGTTCTAATGCGGGGAAGGAAAAGTAAAGAAAACAAAGATTTCGAGTGATGGTGCAATATTGGGTGTGTTTGTCGGAGTTGTACTTATAAGAAAAGTTGGCTTATTATAAAAGTAGGGAGAGACCAGTTTCAGTTTTTCACCCAAAAAGTTCTTTTTAAAAAAAGAAAGTTTTTAAGAGTTTACCAAACACTAAAAAACTACTTATCTTATAAGCAAAATACTTTTAAGTCCTGCCAAACACACCTATTGCGTGTCTGTGGTGTTTGGGGGGAGGGCACTTGAAATCTTCAACAGAGACATGGAGCAGAAAGGGATCAGCAGTGGCTGGAAAAGAAGATGGGGACCGGTGAGGAGGGGTGGCATATTTCGAACGGGGAAGGTGTGTGGTGCTATGGGAGGGTTGGAGATAAGGAATTGGGATATGGTGCGACAGAGGTGCTGTTGAGTTTGGTGGTATTGGGATGGAGATGGGCGACAGGGTCTTGTGGAAAGCTTGATGGTGGCGGAAATAAATTGGTTGGGGTTGCCAAACAGACAAGGTTATTCTTGTCTTTCTTCCCGAAAGAGATTAAGTTATAAACATTTATGATGGTCAAGGGTTACGCTAGCACTTTCAAAAAAGTTATACGTTGGTCAAAATTTATATGAACACTTTCAAAAAATCGAGGGTCTTATTTTCCAGCAAAAGAAGTTACCAAACTACCAAAAATATTTATGTTATATTCATGGACCATCTGCAGTAAAATTTCAAGTCAACTTCAATCAATGGTCAATTGGATTACGTTACTCAATTCAATGTCGATCAATGGTTACAAGAGTGCTAAAAAATTCAAGACTATATTGACACATAAGTAAAAATTGGGGTCACTTATATATTTGAGCCTAGAAACAACAGTGTATTGAAAATAATGAAAAATTATCCCACTATTCCGCAATGTTAATCCAATTTTTGAACGAAATTCTTATTGAAATAATATAAAGTAAGAGTCAATTTTAAACACAATCACCATTCTTTTAATAAAATCTTACTTTTAATCACCAAACTTTGAAAACTTCTTTGGACATTATTAAGCCTGGCATCATTTGTATATTTAATGGTAGTGTCTCCTATATTATTATGTAATTTGATTATTTGTATGTAATATTTCAAGAAAAAAAAAGAGATGATGTACTAGTGCAACGTCAAGATTTGAATGGAAGTTGGAAAGTGTTCGGTTTGTTATATGATAATGCATGGTAATTGGTAAAGTATAAAAAATGGGTGAGGTTTTATTATCATTCAATTTTATGATGAGAAAGATATTTTAAATATAATTATTTAAATATAAAAAATGATACATTTTTGATAATTTTTAAGACTTTAATTACTCTACTGCCTCTATAAGTTATGATTAAACGGTTTTATGAATCTTTCCACATGGTAAAGATAAGTGTAGAAAGTACACAATAACAACAGTCCCATCAATAGTCATGGACCCAGTGTATATGTTAGCTACCTTTACCATCGTAAAGTCCCATGAATAGTCATGGACCTTCACTGATCAAGCGTCCAATTTAATTGCCCAACTAAATACATTGAATATACTGGCATTGTTGCAAGCCCAAACATATAAAGATGGTTTTTTTCTCTCTCTAACGAATGCACGTGAACATTCGTCAACATTATTAGATTACATGGAAAGTTGTGCATTCATTAACATTATTTTTATAACAATAATAATAACAAATACAATAAAGATAAAGGGGCAAAATATAGATATGATCTCGTATTTTAGTCATATGTGCCAATATGATATTAGAAAGTGCTATTATAACCCTATGTTTTGTATTAGAAGTGCTGATATAACCTTTTGACACTATTTCGGCATTGACTAGGTAGTTTCCAGCATAGACCAAATATAAAAAGACTAAACTACCACTAATCTTAAAACAAAAAATGTAAGGACAAAAATATCTCTATATTCTTCTTCATCTCCATAATCCCGACCGCTCTCACCACTGCTCTGCCACTCCTACTGCCACTGCCGCCCGCCGCCATCCACCGCCACCACGGTGGCCAGAATTTAGGAATTCACTACCTGAACCTGGTTGCACCAAACTGGACAAAAAAACACATAATCACAACATAAACAAAAAGCATCAAACTAAGAAAGAAATTGTTTGTCATCATTTGTCGCCATTCCAATTGACGATGCTTCTTCTTCTGCACATTAACCCATGATTCAAATTCACAATAAAAGATTACTGCTTTACAATATACAATTTACATGTACTCTTCACATTTCACACTCACCAGTTCATAAGTATCCGGGTCGACGTAACCTAGGGCATCCGCTTCCGAAGTCTGCAATGCGGCTCTGCAGCCATAGCAACATGTGAGCATCAAAGAGACCTTCAACACCTTTTATTTGTCCTTTTTCTTATTCTTTCTATCAGCGGAGAGAACCGAGGCCGAGGTGAATCAGTGAGTAAGAAACGACGTGATCCGGCGGCATTTCTGCTCAATGTTCTCAATGTCGATAACGATATTTTCAGATCAATGCCTTCAAGCTCGTCATTGTCCACTCCAAACCCTCGATGTCCTCTGCTATCGGCCTTGCCGGCCCCGGTAATTTTTTCCGATTCGATCGCCGCCTCTGTTACTTCCCGTCGCCGGTCGATTTGATTAATCAGGGTTTGATTGATCTCCGCATCTGTAACTTCTAGGGAACTTCACTAATTGAGAGGGGTTTGATTGAAACTGTGATTTGAGTTGGGGTTTCTGAAGTTGGGAGGGAAAGGAAATGGTGATAGAGCTGATGATGAAGAAGAAGATAACGACGTGGGTTTAGGCGCCATTTTACACTCTCCTCGGAATGGAGACTTGGAAGAGGCTATCTTCCTCGCTGGCGCCGTCCTGGAGCAGGATTGTAGCTGCCTGTCCCGGTTAGGGTTTGCCCGCCATGAAAATTATCCTCCTAGCCCAGTTAATGGGAAAACGAATAAATAAGGTAAAATTTAGGTTGTAAAATGAAGGGATAAAGGTAAAATTTGCAGAGATAATGGGGTATAAACGTCCTTCCACTTATTATGTTTTTCTCTTTTTTAAAACCAAGGGTATAATTGTCATTTCATGTTTTTTCGGCCAAATTCAGGTTATAATAGCACATTTCATATATTAGCACATTTCAGCAAATCATAGGGTTATAATAGCACTTTCTTATGTTGTAGGGTTATATTGGCACATATGACCAAAACATAGGGTCATATAGGCACTTTACTCTAGATATAATATAAAAGGGTATTATGCAGATATAACCCTATATATTGAGGAAAGTGCATATATAACCCTCAATTATTTTTAGTGCAAATATAACCCTGACTATTGAATGAAAGTGTAAATATAACCCTCCGACCATGATTCTAGCGTTGACCAACGAGTTTCGGCCATTGACCTACTTAAAAAAGACTAAAATGCCCTTCTGCCCTAAGCCTTAAATGAAAAGGATAATTATGCCCTCCAACGCCAGGCCACCACCACCACCCGCCGGCCTGACTCCACCTCCACTGCCAGGCCACCACCGATCCACCACCACCACACTATCACCGACTGAAGTTCTTCTTGGCAGGGTAACTTAGAACCTCCATAAACTCCGTCGCCAACAAAATCAACACAACCAGAACCCCCATAAACTACGTCGCCAACAAAAATGAAATAAAAAGATTAAAAAAATTGCTCCAACACAACCAAGCCCAAATATTATCCCAAGAAAACAATGAAATTCATAAAGCTCAAACCGAGAAAAATGAAAACAGAGAGGTTACTCGGACCACCTCGTCACCACCGACCACCTCATCACTATTGACCACCTCGTCACTGCTGACCAATCTGCTCGTCATCGGTGACCAATCCGCTCAACACCGCCGACCCTGTACCACCTCGTCACCGCTGGCGTCACCATCGACCACCTCGTCTCCCCCGCTGCCGACCACCTCGTCACCGTGTTCTTTGAGCACCTCGATGCCATCATCACCACCACCAATCCGCCCAACACCGCTGGCCCCGTGGAGATCAGTCCACGCTCTCCACCGTCGCCTCCATCGCTACCAATCCACGCCCATAATCGACGCCACCTCCACCTAGCCCTAGTCTTCACCACCAATCTCGCCACTTCACCACCACCACCATTTTCGGTGCCGCTCAGCCAAACGCCGGAAAATCAATGAATGAAGAAGAGGCATGGGAACGAAGAAGAGGTATGGGAACGAAGAAAAGGGGAAAAATAGAGGTCTGTGAACGAAGAAGAGGGCTTTAGTGGTAGGATATAATTTCAGTGTTTTTTCAATTTTTTATTTTTTATAGAGGGGCAAAATAGTCTTTTCATCATATTCTAGCCTCTAACTGTCTGGAAATGTTATATTTGCACATATCTGAATAGATTTGGTTATATTTACACTTTCAATTAGCGCAAGGTTATATCTGCACTTTCATCAATTGTATAGGGTTATATCTGCACTTGGCTCAATATAAAACATTACCCCCTCTTTTACAATCAATCAAAGGCTATCAAATTGGTTGTTGTATGATCCTTTTAATTTCAATTGCAATCTGATCTTGCTGGATCATTACAAAATGTAAGACAAAATCTTTTTAATGGGCCTACTTTTGTTTAACAGAATCAGTCCATCAAATGTATTTCCTCTAAAATACAATTTTATTAAAATTATGTTTGAAACAATTGTTCATTTGCTTTAATTATTGTGCCGACCTTGTCCTGCCATTCAAATTATTTATATCTCCATCTAAACATTTTTTAAACGCATACTCAGTTAAAACAAATAAAAATGTTCCAATGGAGCTAAGGTAGTGTGTGCGTGAAACATCTATACAAACAATATATTAACAACTCTGTTTTCATCTGATTTTGACCATACAAACAACACATAATTAATGTGATGTACAAAAGCAGTGTGTAATACTATATAAACAGTTTAAATGAAATAAACTAATCACTCGTTCATATTATATAATATATTGGTAAATGATAATGGATGACCAGCACGTCCTGAATAAGCAACATGTAACGCTGCATGCGAAGAGTTAGCATGCAACCTAACACGTATAATGTCTCCAGGGAATTAAATACTTCCTCTGTTTTTTAAAATTTGACATACTTATCATATTTATATATTTTTTTAATTTTATCACATTTTCTTTTATGGCAAAAAGTACGTCATTCTCAATCACTTATTAAACATTTTACTCTTCTAACTCAATTTCAACTTACAAAAAAAACATCTAAACCTATGATGTCAAACATAGTAAAACGAATGAAGTATATTGGATGAAATATATTAACAATTCGGTCACATTATTTCTCTGTATCTTAAAAGCGTCGATCCAAGATAAGAATGAACAATATACTTTTCGTCATCGTTAATTCATTTTCTTTTCCTCTCATCCTCCTCATCTCTACCAATACGTGTCATCCTGTCCCTTTGCATGATTTGTCATCCTGTCCCTTTACAGAACCTAATGATTTTATTTCGATTCACACCATAATTGAATCAACATATGCTATCTTTGATGAAAATCGATTCACATCAGTACCAAGGCCAGGGGATTTAGTTCCTACTTCAAGTAGAACTATGAAGGAAGATGAAATGTCTCATCAAGTCAAGTAACCTGAGCTTTGAATGAGCAAGAGAGGTAGGATTGAGAAGTCTCTCGGCCATGATTTCCATATTTATTTGGTTGAGGAATCAAGAGATGAGATAGGTTATCAATATTTGTATTGTTATCATATTGAATGTGATCCTAAGACATTTAGTGAGGCTATGAAGTCTTAAGATGTTGCTTTCCGGAAAGAAGCAATAAATGATGAGATGGATTCCATCGTTGGTAATAATACATGGGTACTTTCTGATCTCCCGCGCGGTTGTAAACCATTAGGTTGCAAATGGATCTCCAAAAGGAAGATGAAAGTCGATGGCTCTATTGACAAGTATAAAGCTAGATTGGTTATCCAAGGCTTTAGGCAAAGGGAATGTATTGATTATTTCGATACATATGCCCCAGTTGCTCAAATCTCCACTATTAGGTTGTTGATTGCATTAGCCGCTATTAACAACCTAGTGATCTATCAAATGGATGTTAAAACTGAATTTTTGAAGGGAGATCTAGAAGAGGAGGTTTACATGAAATAACTTGAAGGGTTTGTCATTCCTAGAAATGAGCATAAGGTTTGTAAACTTGTCAAATCATTGTATGGGCTAAAACAAACTCGTAAACAATGACATCATAAGTCTGATGAGGTGGTTTTGTCGAATGGCTATGAGTTAAACCAATCTGACAAATACTTGTATAGAAAATTTGATAGTTATGGAAATTGAGTTATCATTTGTCTATATGTGGATGATATGCTGATTTTTGGCACAAATCAGATTCAAGTTGACCTTACAAAGGAATTCTTGTCATTAAGTTTTGACATGAAAGACACGTGGGTGACATATGTGATTCTTGGTGTTAAGATCTAACGAGAGAATAAAGAAATTTCTCTGACACAGTCTCATTACATTGAGAAAGTACTAAAGAAATTCAATTGTGAGATTGTTCTCTAGTCAACACTCCAAAGGATTCAAGTATGAAGCTTATGCCTAATAAGGGTAAAGCGGTATCACAACTTGAGTACTCACAAGTAATTGGTTGCTTGATGTATGCCATGACAAGCACAAGGCTGGGCATCACTTTTGCAGTTGGAAAATTGAGTAGGTACACAAGTAACCCCAACACACATCATTGGAAAGCGGTTAGGCGTGCACTTAAGTATCTAAAGAAAACCATGAATTATGGTTTGTGCTATGTTGGATTTTCTTCAATTTTAGAAGTTTATTCAGATGCTAGCTGGATAACAAATACAGAAGATCATTATTCTACAACTGGCTGGGTATTCTTGCTTGGTGGAGGTGCCATTTCACGAGCTTCTAAAAAGCAAACTTGTATAACTAACTCCACTATGGAGTCAGAATTTATAGCTCTTGCAGCAGCAGGTAATAAGGCGGAATGATTATAGAATCTGGTATATCAAATTCCGTTGTGGCCTAAGCTGATTTCACCTATCTCTATTCATTATGATAGTACACATAGTCTATCTAAGGCTTATAGTGAAGTGTACAATGGAAAATCTAGACACTTGGGTGTTAGGCATAGCGCTATACGTGAGTTAATAACTCATAGTGTGATTTCAGTTGATTTTGTAAGATTCAACATAATCTAGCAGATCACTTGACGAAGTGACTAGCTAGGGACTTGGTAAACAAGTCGGTGATCGGGATGGGTTTAAAGCCTATTTAAATCTCTGATTATGGGATACCCAATTTTGCTTTGATACGACATTGGAGTAAAATTCAATGTGGAAGGCCTATTGTTTGAGATTGATACGTATGATTTCATATCCCAAAGGTAATATGTTTGGACCTGCATGTAAGTTAGGTTGAAGTTTATCTTTTTAATGGATATTTTGACAAAGTACTTTTGCAGGAGTACGATTAAAGAGATTCACCTATATGAAGTGTGAAGTGTAGCCGCTTCAAGAAGCCTGGGATTGGCTTTCTATGCACTCATGAATGAATAGGGACACATGACTTATATAATGTCAAGTTTTAGCTTTTGAGATTTGTACTTGAACTTGTGTGTGGATTATCTTCAAGTGTTCAAATGGGTTGAAGGGTTCAATCTTTAAAGACACCCCAATTCTCGAATATTTGGAATGTGTAGTTTACTAAGGTGAAAATTCAATCTTCTAGATATTTTCATTTATGCACTTGTTTGGTTTGGTTATTGGATTCCGTATCAAAGATAATACTTAAATGGGGGAGGATTGTTGGTGTCTTAAGAAACACAAGCTATTTAAGTATGATTGGATTCGAGTAGTTGTGAGCTCGGGATGTTAAAACAAGTTTGGTGGTGCGGAGTGCACACTTGTATAAACTGTCTACTAGCTTACAGTTCTGGGATATGTATTAAAATTGTGTTGGTAAGACTAAAATGTATTATCCTTTTTGTGGAAAGATGCATCTTTCTAACTACATTCGTATTCATATATAATTATAACGGTGGTGGGTGTAGTGTCTAACTCCTTGATTGAAAGGATGAGGATGAACTAAGAATTGTGTATGGGATGCAGTGTTGGAGGCATGCTCAATTTACTGCATTGTCATGTGGAAAAATGCACAATTAAGAGTTTATTAAATTTCTGATAACTGCAATACACTGGATGTGGAAAATGTAATCATCTACGTGAAAAAATGTGTTGTTTCAGAATTCATTTCTGACAACTAGGATACATTGAATGTGGAAAATATAATCATTTGTGGAAGATGCATCATTCTAACTGCATCCGTATTTATTTACAATTACATCAGAATGATGCAGTGTAAATGTGGTGATTATAACCCACAAATTCTATCATACGTAGTATCTTTTCGGGACATCTCCTATATAAATATGTGTATACATGCACAGAAACACAAGTGAAAATCTTAGAATTTTCAGACTTACTCAGTAACCAAAATACTTCACACAAAACCTTTCTCTTGTTTCAAGCCTAGATCAAGAGGGCATTTCAATTGTTTTATCCTCAAGGAGAATACGTGTAACCCAAAGCAGTAACTGGGTCGAATTACTCTTTAAGGAAAACGTATGTTAACGCGACTCAGATTGATATCCAAGTTTCATAACACCAACATTTACGAGAATACAATTTTATAAATTTACTTCTACTTCTCCCAAAAGTCAAATCGCCATTTATTTCTTCCAACATTCTACGACTATATATACTTGTTTTAGCTTAACATTAAGTACCTGGGAAAGTTTTTGAAGCGATATATATAAACATGACTCGACCATGCTTAAGTTATTCCAAAAACGCACATAATCCCATGCATTGCGTAAGCAGCTTCAGGTTTATACACACTCCCGGTATAAACTTGTCTTTACCTATTTTTACATGATGTCTGCTTACAACCACATCAGGTAATTTTTCGTCAAGCTGGATGTTGCTGAAGTCTTTTAATATTGTGGATATACAGTGTTAATGCTCAATATAGTTCCGTTTCTATATTCTTATTTATATGCAGCTGGTTCTTTTTTTCCTTTCACTGCTAGAAAACAGGTATATAGGCACGGTACTGTGCCGGTGCCAAAATACCGATACTAAAAATATCATTAGCACTGGTATAAACATCTGAACAAAGAAGTACCGGTGTCTTTTGTTGGAAAATGATGGTTAATAGGTTGAAATTCGTCAACTTTTTGGGCTTTATTTTGAGTGGGACCCAAATAGATTTTAGGTCGGTGGGTGTCAATTTTTGGGTTCTCCTTCGCGAGTCTATAAAATTAACTATTTAAACTCTCGAAATGGATCAAGAGTGAATGAGATATGGATGTTTGAAATGTCACTCTTGAAAGAGAAAAAATGGGCGAAGTTTGGCCCTGAGTAATTTTTCTCTGGACTGTCCAAAACACGTATGGACCACGTGGAAGTCTCTGGAAGGCCCAACCGTGTAGTATATATGGAATTGATTGTGTGTAATTCTTAAGGGATAAGAATGAAATACTTCCATATTTTGTGAGATATCTTGTCTTAAATGAATACGTGACTTACCATGTTTAATACGCTGAAAAATATTTATGCAAATATTTCTTCCATTTCCAACATATTTGATTCGAGTATTCATGGAATGTCTCGGATTTGGTGAGTTGGTGATTGAAGAATATTTTTCTCTAATTATAGAAAATCATAATATCACGTTTCCATGATTAGGGTTTTTCAGAGCAGTATAAATAGAGCATCTAAGTCAGTCAGGAAGCTTGCACCATTTCTCAAGTCCCTCCACTTTCTAAACTTGAGTCTTCTTTCTGTCTTTCTCCAAGTTTCTGTCCGTTGCTCTATCGAGATGATAGTCCTTCGGACTTTGCGTGAATCCGAGGTAATTCTTACGTGTTAATTGTTACCTTTGATGGTTTTACCCTTAGGAACGATGTCCACGACGGGACTCATTCGTTTCAAGGGTAGCGAGTTTACTCATGACTCCATCAATTTGTTATTGCTTGAAACGTGATTTATTTCTCCCATGTATTGCTTTAATTATTCGTAATTTAAGTTTTCTGATTGTATGCATGAATAATTAATAAAATTATATTATTATTGCATATGTAAATTGCTCGTTCAATTTTCATTATTTAATTTCGCATGATATTATCAATATATGACCAACCGTCTTGAAATGAATGAAATTTCTTTATATTGATTGTGAAAATTGTATGCGATTAACACATTATGATGCGTTCGATCGAATTGTGAAATTGCATTCTGTGTGATAATTTTTTTGTATGCCTTGTCTGTTCGAATTAATACATGTCATATAGTATATGATTGCATATACAATTGCAGTACGCAGAATTTGCAGAATATTTATATACTGAATATTGCATGTCGTACACCAATCACTTGCATGCTTAATTTGGGTATGATTTTCGAAAATAGCATGCTTAATTTTGGCATGTCTTGAAAATAGCATACAATATTACATGCATATGCTTTATCATACATTTTAATCAGTGTGTGGAAAAGTTATTTCAAAAATCTACATTGAAAATTGGTTTGGATTTTGCTTGTTTACAACAAAAATCATATCAAGCAATTTATTGTGTATATTGATTTAAATATTTGTGAAATATTCATTTACGATATTAGGTGTGTACATATATTTAACGTTGAATAATTTTTTGTAAGTACACATTGGTAAACCCGAGTATATACGGTGGTATCTCTTATGGAAGAGAAACTTGACATAGAGTTAAGGCAAGATTCATTGCTTGACGACATGAAAGAGTCAAGAGTTGTAACCAGAGTTTTGCAAACTATGGTAAGTATATACGTTACTTAAAGTGAATCATGGCATATGCTATATGTACATATATTGCTTGAATTATATTTGATAATCATTTGGCATGAATCTGGACATGAACATGACTTTGTTACAAAGAGAGTTATGTGAATAATAGTTGCACATATATGTCCAGTACACTAAGGCTATCGAATTTGACAGTGAATGGATTTGGTTATATTAATCCATTAATGAGTTGAGTATGTATGTTAAATTACAAGTGATTATGGAAATGTGTTAATTCCGTGATATACATGCTTATGAGATTAAATGTTGATATGATAAGTATCACATTTCTTGCTTTGCATGAAAGATTGGATTAAAAATTGGAAAAAATACCATGAGTTTGGAATATTGAATCAAGTATTACTGTTCCTTTTAAACATAAAATTACATGAAAGCCGTGCATATGTTTGGAAATTATGAAATGTTTAATTTCCTAAACCATCAAAATGTTATAGTATTTACTTAAACACTTAATCAAATGTTGAAATACCTATTTACATGGTATAATAATTTGTTTTTGTGGGCTGCTCGTGTTGGTTACAAACCACATTTGTTGAGAATGTGCTGCTAGTGATTCATTACTTTTATATGCTCGGTCTAGAATCTCATGCGATAAGACGTTAAACTTTATTTGCACATAAGTATGAAGTCTCTCGATGAGAGTGTAATAAGTTTGTGCATGAATGAAGTATGTGACATTGGGTTACTTGATCCATGATGAACTCCTTTTTTTATTTAAGGGTTTGGTTTAACTGTATATACGGAATTTTTTAGATTTATGCTGTGTCTAAAATTGTGTTATGCTTTTGTATGCTATGATTATATTAATTTTTTGGAAAAAATGTCATGTTGATGCAATGAAATGTTTGACAAGGTTTGTCCCGACAATTGGCTATCTTGATTGATCGCTTACGAGCATAAGGCTCACGAGTGACAATTGTTAGATTTAACGGATAAAGCATATGGGCTCAAAGTTTGACATATTCTGGTTATTTTGTATGACCTGAAAAATGGGAATGTGAAGACTTAGTTTACGACTATGTCTAGGGTGTTGGTTCTTGTGAATCATGGTATAAACCCTAAAGCATGAGTTATCATGACTATGCTAAAAACTCGGATTACTTGTAATCAAAGAATTGAGGGAAAAATCTTAAGAATTTGGTTGAGAAAACTAAGGATCCCGAGACTTTAGGTCAAATCTCTTGATTTATGGTTGAAAAATCTAAGAATCATGAGATAGGGAATCCCAAGACATTTGGTCAATTCTCTATATTTTTTGTTGGAAAGCCATAGAATTATAAGATGAGGAATCCCAAGACATTTGGTCTAGAAACCCAAAGACACGTGGTTTTGAGAAACTTAACACGTGTGGGGATGTTTAATAAAACCAGCCCAATGTTGGGTGTAGACGAAAGCCTAAAAATTCAACGACCATATGAATTTTGATAGGTACTTGAGATGAAAAGTCATCACGAGAGGCTTGAATCAAGTTGATCAAGTCGGGAGGACTTTAACTTGAATCAAAAGGGTAAACCCAAAATCGAGTCGAGCAGTGCACTCAAACTTGAGTAGTGCAATGGATTTGAATGTGTTTCGAGCATAAAGGCAATCAAGTTTAATTTGAGTAGTTTGAAAGTAAAGTGCAGTTGTACTGAAACTTGGCTTTAAAATGGGCATGAAATTTGTGTGGAGTTGGTAAACTCACACTGCGCCCTAGTGAGAGTTAATCGAATCCTTGATTGATTGATACTACATTGGTTGTGGTATTGGTCATGCGAGGAAGAACGATTAATTGAGATCGGGAAGTTTAGTTATCTCTAATTCCAAGGGAGTTGAAGGAATAAGAGAGACTTTAACAATAAAAGATCAATACATAAAGGTGGTTTGAATGTTGAAAGGATCTATCCCTAAAAGAAATTTTATGGGTAAGAACCTAGTGTTTGATTCGTTATTGAACACACGAGACTTTTAGTAAGTGGGGTTTGTAAATTAACGAAACCACTTATGTGATGCATAGAAGCCATATGTGGTTATATGTGACCATGATGTGAAGACACACAATCCTTTGGTGAATGTGATTCACAATGTTGAAATATTCGCAAGGTCATATGGTGGTTGAACGAAATCGTTAGAAATGATCAAAGCAATGTAGAAGAGCCTTTACATTGGTTGGCAATCTTTTAAATAAGATAACCCAAGGAGGAAAATAAAACTCCTCATAGAGCCATCCTACAAGTTCTTTTGAATGTGGGAGTTGACGTATTGCGAATGTAGTAAAAGGAATACTTAAACAATAACTTTACTAGATATGCACAATGTTGAAGTGCTATCAATTTCTTGAAATTCACAAGAAATAATATATGGAAACTAGAAATAATTTTGATGGAAAGTGTAGTTTGTGGAAGTTTTCGTTAGAGATCCTGATTTATCTCAAATGGACTTAAGTGTTAATAGATGAAATCATTAAGGATCAGGGATAAACCAACGAAGGAAACGAAATTCCATGAAATGATGTTTGTGGAAAACAGTGATCAATTGAGAGATTGATCTACCATGAGTTCAAATCATTAGAGTACTAGTAGATTTGAACAATTAGTAAGTATATTTGTGTACTTGATGGGTGTTCTCCAGACGTGAGAATGAGTCCAAGGTTGATGGTACTTGCTATCAAGGCTTTGTGAAAGCTAAAAGTACATCTAATGGACCTAAATGGTTATTTGGAGATTTAGATATTAAAAATCTGAATAGAGAAAAAATGAAAAGCTCAATGCTCTTAAATGACCCATCATGTGACCAAACTAATTGTTGTTTAGCCAATGATATTGAATCAATGAGTTCGATGAAGGCGGATACGCTAAGGGACACGAAAAAATGACCATGTCATTTATGTCTTTGAATGATGTTTTTCTCATTAATAGTAAAATTGATACGATGATTGAGTCTCTTGGAGATATGTCGTATTCAATGGAATGACTCTAAACATTACGAGTTACCTTTTGTGAAGGTGGGGTGTCTCTTAAGAAGAGAACTCAAGAGTCATTGATAGTCTGATGTACTTAGTAAAGTGCACATAAGATAATTCTTATAATGGATAGTAAGATGATACACAAGTAATCCGGAGATGATCACTGGAAACAAGCTGTGTGTGAGACTCGTGGATATGGCTTGAGTTGTGTAGAGAAATGGTTCTCTCTTGCTAAATTCATAGAGGAATTTAAGTCTATTGTGTTGGACAAAATTGGGAAAGATATACCCTAGGATAACCAAAGCATGTGGATGCTTATTGGTGTAGCATAAAGCCATATCGATGATGGTGTGTCTCAACAAAGACACTATACCATTAGACGACTACTCTCTACAAGAATTATCAATGTTGACTACGTAAGGTCAATATGATAGGAGTTGTGTTTTTGACGAAAGGATTGAATTAATTTCTTGACGAGGAAATTGAATCGAGAGTTAGTTGAGGACCCATCGAAAGGAATATGACTAAGTCCAATAAATGGTGGGTTACGTACGTGGACACCCAACCTATGTTACTAGAGATCCCAAGATCTAGGTTCAAAGGGACAACTAAACTGCAAAGACCCATTGCGATCACTGTGGGGGTTTCATACCTCCTGTCTTATTTCTATGATGAAGAAACAATGATGTGAATTGAGGTTAAGCATTAAATTTCTTTTAATGATTCAAGGCATCGAGTGTGTAGTACTCGAAAGAGCGCAATAGTTTACGGAACTTCCCCTACGCCAAGAATTACCTATATAAGTGAGAAGTGTGGCTGCTTCGAAAGGGAATTGTCGGGACGCAATTCTTTAGAAACCTTACAGAACTAGGCGTGTGCCATGACCTGATTAATGGACACAACTGAGGAAAGCGCAAGGGCTAGGAAAGATGTCTGTGGAATGTGCATTTTCGTTCACACAAGTAGTAGGGGAAGTTCAAGGATATCGCGTCTACTTCCTAACCAGTGTGCTAAGTGTACTCTCTCAAGGGAAACTTTAAAGGGTGACACCTACTTATCCTATGTAGCATCTATGCCGTCGAAATGAATCTATCACCAAGTTAAATTCCGTGTCTGACGTGATTGTTTTGATTCCTACATCAATATCTATTCATGTGGGGGATTTTTGGAAAATGATGGTTAAAAGGTTGAAATTCGTTAACTTTTTGGGCTTTGTTTTGAGTGGGAACCATACGGATTTCGGGTCGGTGGGTGTCAATTTTTGGGTTCTCCTCCGCGAGTCTATAAAATTGATTATTTAAACTCTCAAAATGGATCAAAGGTGAATGGGATATGGATGTTTGAAATGTCATTCTTGAAAGAGAAAAAATGGGCGGAAATTGGCGCCCTGAGTAATTTTTCTCTGGACTGTCCAAAATGCGTATGGACCACGTGAAAGTCTCTGGAAGGCCCAACTGCGTAGTATATATGGAAATGCTTGTGTGTAATTCTTAAGGGATAAAAATGAAATACTTCCATATTTTATGAGATATCGTGTCTTAAATGAATACGTGGTTTACCATGTTTAATACGCTGAAGAATATTTGTGCAAATATTTCTTCCATTTCCAACATATTTGATTTGAGTATTCATCGAGTGTCTCGGATTTGGTGAGTTAGTGATTGGAGAATATTTTTCTCTAATTACAAAAAATCAGAATATCACGTTTCCATGATTATGGTCTCTTAGAGGAGTATAAATAGAGCCTCTAAGTCAATCAGGAAACTTACATCATTTCTCAAATCCATCCATATTCTAAACTTGAGTCTTCTTTCTGTCTTTCTCCAAGTTTCTGTCTGTTGCTCTGTCGAGGTGATAGAGTCCTTCGGGCCTTGCGTGAATCTGAGGTAATTCTTACGTGTTAATTGTTACCTTGATGATTTTACCCTAGGGAACGATGTCCACGACGGGACTAATTCATTTCAAGGGCAGCGGGTTTACTCATGACTCTATGAATTTGTTATTGCTTGAAACGTGATTTATTTCTCCCATGTATTGCTTTAATTATTCATAATTTAAGCTTTCTGATTATATGCCTGAATAACTAATAAAAGTATATTATTCTTGTATATGTAAATTGCTCGTTCAATTTTCATTATTTGATTTTGCATGATATTATCAATATATGGCCAACATTTTGAGCACCGATAATGCACATAATGGTGCATAAAATACTTTATATGGAAAAAATCACGCGGAAAGTAGGAAAAGTTTTAGCATTGGTTTGATTTTTTGTTGTAGCACCGGTAACGGAACCGGTGCTATAAGTACAAAACTAAAATTTGGGCAATAGTGCAATTTCAGCATTTGCTATACAAGATTTCTGTTATCAATTTTGGGGATGTTCCATCTATCCAATCATGTCCAAATTGCATAGTTGTGAACTTGAATTATGAAATTTCAATATGGAATTGCCAATTTTGGTTTTCGACAATTCCAAGATTCTTGAGCACCCTAAGTGCAAAAGGCAAAAAGTTCACTCGGACATCCAAACTAAAATCCGCTCGAATGTTGTGCTACATTTTGAATCCGTAATTTATATATGCCAAGACTTAATAAAAAAATTTATTAATATTTCTTGAGAAAACATTACCGATAATCCTCCCTGTTAGAACTCCGTAACTTCTTAGTTATCTATAGTAAAATGCTATAACGCGTGTATTAATGCTTTATAAATTTTCACTAAAAGTTACTTTTCTATTTCTAAACTTCAATTAACCGAAGAATACCGAATATGAAATAAATTCAATTTTAAAACGATAGCGTAACGCAATTTCGAGCAATAGTTCAATTTTAGTAAAGTTACGTACGGATCCATTTTAGGGACCTGACATACACAATTTCTGTACACGAGAAGGATAAACTGTACAATTGATTACTTATCAGTCAAATTACTTAAATACATAAACCAAAAAAAACTATCCAACGTTACTGGTTAGTGGATAAAAAGTGTGGGGTGAAATTATGAATTTTAGAAAGTTTGAAGCTACCACCGGTATGAAAGATACCGGTGTCACAGACTTAGATATATGTTCAGGCAGCTGTATTAACGTGTATTATGTGTATTAGCACTAGTTTTGAATGATTGTAGCACCGGTTTTGGTTCCGGTGCTTGGTACTTAGAAAACCTATTTCTCCTTTCATCTCTGTTTCTAACATAAAATTTGAAAGCAGCCTCAGGCAGATGTGTTAACGTATATTAGCACCAGTTGTGTTTATTTTAGCACCAGGTTTCCTTACGGATGCTTGGTACATAGAAAAATTTCATTCTGCTTTGCTCTCAGGTTCCAAAAATCATGAAAAAAAATTCCATTCAAAGCAGCCTGGAGCAGCTGCGTTAAATACCATAGGCATCGGTATTATGCATTCATTAACGGTGCTAATGTGACGACTAGATATGAACCATTCATATTTCTCCTCCATTAAATCTCAACTGTTGAAATTTTATTACTACATATAAAAACCCTGAAACCCTATCTTTCCCACCCTAAAACCCTCTTCATCTCTCCCACACTTCTCTGAAACCGCTGCCCATTTCCCCTCCTTCTTATCTCTACTGCCCATTTCCCCACCTCTTCATCCGCTCTATTTCATTTCCCGAAGAACTGGAGCTAAGGCCGGTGACGTCACCGCCGCCAAGGCCGATGACCTGGTGCAGCCGCTGATGGAGGGCAGCCGCTCATCGACATCTTGTGTAGGTAAAAATTTTGTGCTTTTGAAATCACCATTTTTTTATTGTGATTACACTGCAGTTTTTGTAATAAGCCACCTCTTGTTCCTTTTTGGGTTGTGCGATGTTTTTTGCTTGTTGTGATGAAATTGAAAGTGTATTAGTATATATATATATGTATATACACACATATAGTTCCTTGTGTATGGTTTAATTGTTGGATTTTTTTGGCTGTGAAATAATTCTGATATATAGATGATTGTGTCATGTTTAGGGGTTTGCTATATGATTTTAAATTGTAGAATCTATAGCATGTTGTATAAACTGTAGATTGGTACTATATTATTTTAAATTGTATAATCGGTATCCCGTGGTATAAACTGTGATTTTCTATGCAACTATTTTTGAACTAGATTAAGGATTTTTTAGATTAAGTTTTGTTCTATTTTTGATTTGATAATTTCTAGTTGAAGTTTAAAATACTGAGATGTTGCGGCCTAACAGTGCCGAGGAAACCTGGAGTGTCTAACCAGGTTTGTCTATGTAAACACTCCATGTTTCCTCGGTCCTGTAAAGCTGCTTCACTTCGACATTTTAAATGAACAAGCATTAGTTATAGGGCACTGCATTGGTTGTCTATGTATTGCTCTTTGACTATGTATTGCTTCTTCCTTTACAAAAAGTGTTGTAACATTTGTACCCTTTGATTTGATTAGTTATAGTTGATGTTTAAACTGTTGAGATACTGCAGTCTACCGGGGCCACCAATACTCAGAGTGTTTGAAATGGTTTGTTTTAACAGCCCTTGCTTTCGTGACCTCGAGAAACTGCTTCATTTCGACATTTTAAATTAATAAGCATTACTTAGTTAAAGGTCACTGCATAGGTTACCTTCGATTAATGTATGGCCCTGTAATTGTGTCATGCTTATAACATGTGTAGAACTTTGTAGTTGTATAACATTGTGTGTTTAACATTAAATCATTGTTGACATTAAATACAATGTTAAAGCATAGTTATACACACCAAGTTTCATTGGTGCTCAAAAGCTGCTTCAATTAGACATTTTAAATGATTTTCTATTGTAATTATTACTGTGAACAAGTTTAAAGGTGGAAGAATTAGTTTAAGGGCACTTCATGGGTTGATTTCTATTCACTTAGTGCCCTCTAACTAAGTTATGCTTCTTCCATTATGAAAATGGTGCTACAACTTTTATAGCCCTCCACAATTTTAAATGTGGAGATTTTGTAGTGTATGCGCACTGGGGAGGCATTGGTGTGCTTAATGTTAAACAATGTTGATGTTAAATACAATGTTAAAACATATGTATACACACCATGCCTCTCTCAGTGTGCTCAAGTGCTGCATCCTTTCGACATTTAAAATTGTTTTGTTCGACAAAGTAAATGGAAGGTGTCATAACCTTTCCAGAAATCTGATATATAAGTTGTGGAGATTTTGCAGTTTATAAGCACCGTTGAAACATGGTGTGTTCATTTTTAACATGGTTTTTTAACATGAACACATAGTTAATGTAAATACATTGTTGAAACATAATTTTACACACCAATCGTATTGTTAGTTTGAGCACCCTAATCCTACAAGAGAACCAAAAATTGCTGGAGTTGTGAGCTCCACCAGAATACAAAACACCTCTCAATTCATGAAAATAAGCTATACCTAAACATAGATTTACAACATCAATCATCCTAAAAACATAGATTATCTAGGGTTTCTGGAAATTAGGTTATAGTTTTTAGGATGATTAATGTTGTTAATCTATGTTTAGGTATAGCTTGTTTCATGAATTGAGATGTGTTGTGTATTTTAAATTATATGTACTGAAGTTCTGGGTTGTGGTATGCATTTTCCAGTTTCTTACTTGAGCTTCTATTTTTTTTGTGTTTTGTTCATTCTGGGTTTCACCATCCGGCCGGTGAGTGTATTCTCATAGGCCGGATTTTTTTAGTTGATCGCATATTTACAAGCATCAAGAATAGATTTTAGCACCGGTACCACTTACCGGTGCCTATGACACTACACCTTTTGCACCGGGTTACTTAGGCACCGATATGAAAATTTTCAAAATATCGGTGCCTATGGGGTGAAAATACTGGTGCCTATGGGAGGGGGGGAGGTTCTCCCAGTAGTGTTTGAAACCCAAGTAGCTACATTCACTCTTAGAATTCAAGACAATCCCCGTGACAGTGGAGTCAACGCTTTTTCTTCCTTTTTATAGATTGTTACTTGTAAAATTCTCGCGCTGGTGTGCATAACTTTCCCATTTCATGATATGTTGTCTATTTTTTCGTACGTTTGGCTTTATCAGCATTTTTGGTTTTGTATTGTATGAATCTCTGGTTGTTTCAATTTGAATTTTAAAATTCCTAGTTTCAATTGTTTACATAATAGCAATTTCTATTGAGTTTATTTTATTAGGAAGTTGTATACAACTACCTTACTTGAGTGTTTGTGGCTCATGTGTTTGTTACAGTGTAAAAAGGTGGTAATAATTTAATCATAGATGTGGCATATGTTTGATCTCTTGAACAAGTTTTGAGAGTGGAAGAAGAGGAGATTAATGAAGAAATTGTATTTACTCATTTGATTTATGTCGAATCTTACCCACTAAAACTACTTTTGAGCAAGGGAGGGAGGGCGTGATGGTGAGGACTTATCGCAGTCAGGATCTTTTGAAGTAAGGAAGTATAATATTTTCGATTTTATATGGTTTGGTGATTGTTCTATGCTACCATTTTCTCAATAAGACCTTTATTACACGTGTTCGGATTTTAGGTGCCACACATAAACTAGCCGTAAACATGGGATTGTGGCTTGCTTGTGTTTCGATAGAGTTGAATACCCAAGGGTGTAAGATACTTGTAAATTATACTTGACAATCAATCTATAGATGGTTACATGCTTAGTTAAAGTAAGACTATCGAGCAAGTGCCTGACTTACTTGAACTTGTATATCGAAGTGTTGGGAAAAATATAGTTTCCCTCTTTGTATGATTAGGATGATGAATGAAAAATAATCAAGACACCAAATTTGGTTACGCGAAAAATCCAAAATGGGAAAAACCGCGGGACTAGGTAGTCCAACTCTTCCACTATATGATTAAAGTGGGGTTACAATGTCTCACCCAAAATGTGGATGGATTACAAAGGTTTTATCACACTATGGTGGATATCTATCAACTAGAGAGGATGAATACTTCTCCCTACTACTCTCTCTTGGAGGATATCTAGAAGGAAAGGAAATGGTTTTTGGTTGGATGATCAAGTCCTCTCCAAGAGCACCCTATTTATAGATAAGCACTCAAGCTCTAGAATTTTCTTCTCCATCTCTCCAACTACCACAATTAATGCTTGGAGGCTTCTAGGAGGTATTTCTAGAATATGCTTCATGGTCTAGATACATCCCCCATCATACTAGAATCTTCTTCCAATTTTACCAAAGGAAAATTCTGGAATTAGGGAGGAATACCCAACAAATCTCCCCCTTCCAACCTAATTGGAAGGGATCTCCACACCAGCGCCTTTGCAGCAATCATCGAATTTTTTACTTGGTAGTGCTTTAGCCATCATATCGGACCAATTATCATTGGTGTGAACTTTTTCAAGTTGTAGTCGCTTTTCTTCCAATACGTCTAGAATCCAATGATAGCGAACATCAATATGTTTCGTTCGGGAGTGGTAGGCTGAATTCTTGGCTAAGTGGATGGCACTCTAATTGTCACAATAGAGGATGTACTTCTCTTGCTTTAGCCCCAATTCAAGTAGAAAATTCTTCATCCACAGCATCTCCTTACAAGCCTCGGTGGCAGCAATATACTCTGCCTCCGTCGTAGAAAGGGCAACACATTTTTGAAGTTTTGACTGCCAAGATACAGCCCCCCTGCAAAAGTAGACAGATATCCCGACGTTGATTTTCGAGATTCCAAGTCTCCGGCCATATCAGCATCTGTGTATCCCTCCAACACAGGTTTGGTTGTTTCAAAGCGCAAACACCTTTTGGTTGTTCCTCTGAGATATCGAAGTATCCATTTCACAGCAGCCCAATGCTCCTTCCCAGGATTTGACAAGTGCCTGCTCACAACTCCAACTGCATGCGCAATATCCGGCTGGGTACATATCATAGCGTACATGAGGCTACCAACAGCTGAAGAATATGGAACACCTCTCATTTCTTCATCCCTTCTTGGATTTTTCTTCTTATCGAACTTGAAATGTCCGGCAAGTGGTACGCTAACAGGTTTGGCTTGATGCATATTAAATCTCTCAAGAATCTTCTCAATATATCTCTCTTGAGATAGCCAAAGTAGCTTTTCATATCGATCCCGCGTGATCCGCATCCCAAGAATCTGCTTCGCTGGCCCCAAATCTTTCATCGCGAAAGAATTACTCAATGCTTTCTTAAGAGCAGCTATTTCCTTTTATCCTGCCCGACAATCAGCATATCATCAACATAAAGCATGAGTATGAGAAAGTCATCTCGATCGTACCTCTTCATGAAGACACAATGATCGGTGTGTGTCTTCTTGAATCCATGATGATTCATGAAGGATTCAAACTTCTTATACCATTGATGGGGTGCTTGCTTCAAACCATAGAGACTTCTTTTGAGACGGCACACTAAATGCTCTTTTCCCGGCTCTTTGAATCCTTCGGGTTGCTCCATGTAAATCTCTTCCTCAAGGTCTCCATGTAAGAAAGCTGTCTTAACATCGAGTTGCTCAACCTCCAAATCCAAGCTAGCAGCGAGACCCAACACAACTCGGATTGATGACATCTTTACCACGGGGGAGAAAATCTTATCAAAATCTATACCTTTCTTCTGGTTGCAACCTTTAACAACGATTCGAGCCGTATACCTGGGTTTGAGATTGTTTTCTTCGGTCTTTAGCTTAAACACCCATTTTCATTTTAGAGCTCGTTTCCCTTTTGGTAGCTCTACGAGATCATATGTATGATTCCCGTTCAAGGACTTCATCTCTTCTTGCATAGCTTTTTCCCAATCATCTTTATGATCATTTTCCATAGCTTCACCATAGTGTTGAGGCTCCCCCTCATCAGTGAGTGTCACGTACTCATCTGGTGAATATCTGGTCGAAGGCTGTCTCTCTCTAGTTGAACGTCGAAGCATGGGTACTGCTGGGTCATTTGCTTCCTCCATTTCTCCTCCACTTGTTTGAGATTGCTCCGTATCTTCTCTGGGATCACGGTTTTCAACTTCTTCATCGTGAACATCCTCCACTGATTCTCTTCTTGCATTATCTTGCACCACGGGAGATGGCATGGACTCCAAAGGCTCTCTGGTCCGCCTGGTTTGAGCTTCTCACGATTCCTTGTAATTACTAATGGTTTGGTCCTCAAAGAACACGCCATCGTGGCTTCTCACGATCCTTTTCTGGGCTGGATCCACAGGCGATAACCGAACTCATCCTTGGGTGAGCCAAGATATATACACTCTCTTGTTTTTGAATCTAGCTTGGCCCGCTCATCCTTGGGAATGTGAACAAATGCTCGACATCCAAATACCTTTAGATGGTCATATGAATCCTTTCTCCCTGACCAAACTTCCTCCGGTATGTCTCCATCCAAGGGAACTGAAGGGGTCAAGTTGATGATATCAACACCAGTCTTCACAGCTTCTCCCTAGAAACCTTTAGGGAGGTTTGCATGAGATAACATGCATCTAACTCGCTCTTCAATGGTGCGGTTCATCCTCTTTGCAACTCCATTCAACTGAGGTGTCTTTGGTGGTATCTTCTCAAGTCGAATCCTGTACAACTTGCAATACTCCTCAAATGGGCCGCGATATTCTCCACCATTGTCAGCTCTGACAGACTTCAAATTTCTGCCTGTCTCACGTTCCACCCTTGCATGGAACTCCCTGAACGCCTCAAGTACCTGGTCTTTAGTTTTCAACAAAGACACCCAAACCTTTCGAGAATGGTCATCAATAAAACTTACAAAATGTTGTGCACCTCCAAGGGATCTTTCGGTCATTGAGCAAACATCAGTATGCACTAAGTCAAGAATATTCTCTCTTCTACGGGGGTAAGCAGGCTTGAGGAAAGAAACTCTATGTTGTTTGCCGGCTAAACAATCAGTGCAAGGGTCAAGTGTTGTACCTTTTATGTCAGGGAGGATATGTTTCTGTGCGAGGATTTGAAGTTCCTTCTCGCTCATGTGGCCAAGCCTCTTATGCCACAACTCCATGTTCGAGGTTTCATGTGCAACATTAGCCTCTCCCTTGCAGATTTGTCCTTGCATGACATATAAGGATCCATCCTTCTTTCCTCGACCAATCACCATATTGCCTTGAGTGATCTTCCATTTTCCATCTCCAAAGTGGCTTATCATTCCAGCATCGTCAAGCTTCCCCGCCGAGACAAGGTTGAGCCGCATTTCTGGGACATGTCGCACATCCTTCAACTCGAGCTTGTATCCCGTGTTTGTCTTCAAGATGATGTCGCCTTTGCCGACAATCTTGCTTGTGACTTGATTTCCCATCTTTACAACGCCGAAATCTCCACGCTGGTAGGACGAGTAGAGCCCTTCATGTGGGGTAACGTAGAAGGAAGCACCGGAATCACCGATCCATAAATTTTCATAGTAGGCGAGATTGACATAATCGTCAATGGCAAAGATATCACCATGCTCCATGGATGCCACCGCCGTAGTGCTTTCTTCTTCCTTCTTCTTTGGATTGACTTGATCAGGTTTGACCATGCCATTCTTCTGGTCTCTCTTGAGATTGCGACATTCATCTTTCTTGTGACCTGCTTTGCCACAATAGTAGCAAGTAACTCGGGAACGAGACTTTGACCGGCCTCGTGATTTGTCTCGTCCACCATTTCTAAATCTTCCATGCGACTCATTTCTTCCACGATTCTCGATCACGTTTGCCTCCGCATAGGTTGTTGTGCCACGTTCTCTTCTCCGTGCTTCTTCATTTATCAAGCTATCGGCTACATCATCCATAGTAAGCTTTCCTGTTGGAGCCGAGTTGCTAAGCATGACCACCAAAGTGTCCCAACTTTCAGGTAGTGAGCTTAGGAGCAACAAAGCTTGCAACTCATCATCGATCTTCATCTCGGTCTTTGCCAATTGGTTTACAAGCCCCTTGAAGCTATTCAAGTGCTCGATCATATTTTGGCCATCCTTGTACTCCAATTTCACCAACCGCCTCACTAGGTGGGCTTTATTACGTGGTGTCTTCTTTTGAATCATAGACTCAAGTTTTGTCCATAGCTCAAAGGCATTGGTGTATGTAGAAACATGCTCAAATAAACTTCGATCTATGTACTTACGGATCATGGCGACCGCCTTCCTATTTAGGATCTCCAACTCTTTGTCATCCCTTTCCTCTGGCTTGGTCTCCTCCGTGATTGGTTCATACAAATCTTTTCAATATAAGTGGTCCTCCATCATGGGCTTCCAATATACGTAATTTTCCGCCGTGAGTTTGAACATATCTCCCGCCTCCATCTTGAATCACACAAGAATATGACGCCGATCAACCTTGCTCTGATACCACTGCTGGGAAAAATATAGTTTCCCTCTTTTTTTGATTAGGATGATGAATGAAAAATGAGCAAGACACCAAATTTGGTTACGTGAAAAACCCAAAATGGGAAAAACCGCGGGACTAGGTAGTCCAACTCTTCCACTATATGATTAAAGTGTGGTTACAATGTCTCACCCAAAATGTGGATGGATTACAAAGGTTTTCTCACACTATGGTGGATATCTATCAACTAGAGAGGATGAAGACTTCTCCCTACTACTCTCTCTTGGAGGATATCTTTTTTTTTTTATTTAAACCATCCGAGGATGGGGGGGGGGTTTGTATTTGGCTCCCCAAACCATAGAGCTGGCAAAAGCCTGAAAGTTCATATATGATTACAAAATATCATCCATATGATGATCAGAGAGCAACGAGAAGCTCCAGAAGCAAAATAAATTGCTATCAGAAGAGTGAATCTAATCTAGGGTGAGAACCTTCCTTTTGCTAATTTCCGATGCATTCCATAAACAGATCGGGGAATCGAGCAAGTCGAAACCCCAGTTTGTCCGCGGAAGTCAACAGGAAAGAAGCTATAGGAAGAAAGTTAAAAGTATGTCCGTGGAAATCAACAGGAAAGAAGCTATAAGAAGAAAGTTAAAAGTATGAAGGGATCATTGGTCCAAGAGATGGCTTGAGTTTCTTCGCCCTGAGTAGTGCTGATTTATCTGAGTGCAGTGGTAATCTTCCTCTTATGGTACGGTGGTAGTTTTCCTCATGGTCCGTCAGACAGCCTGAGACAAAACAGCCTGAGGATATCTAGAAGGAAAGGAAATGGTTTTTGGTTGGATGATCAAGTCCTCTCCAAGAGTACCCTATTTATAGATGAGCACTCAAGCTCTAGAATTTTCTTAACCATCTCTCCAACTACCACAATTAATGCTTGGAGGCTTCTAGGAAGTATTTCTAGAATATGCTTCATGGTCTAGATACATCCCCCATCATACTAGAATTTTCTTCCAATTTTACCAAAGGAAAATTCTAGAATTAGGGAGAAATACCCAACACGAAGGCAGCATGCTTGATTTTAGTAGTTTGAATATGAAATTTCCAAGTGAAAATACTAAAAAACTACGAATGTATAGCTGAGAAAAGAAATGAATTTTAGTCTTGCTCTCAGACTAACATCATGGTTAATTAACACCCTTTTTGGCAGTAGTTAAATGTACCCATGTGAGCCCTTCCTCCCGATTGTGTTATATTTCTTCTTGATGATCAATAACCAAACTTTGTAGTATGAATTCAGAAAATACGACAAGGTAAATAGAACATCCTTCTCCCTTGTCTCATTCATAAGCTCAATTAGTACTCTTTTGGACATTTTACTAGAGGGGCAATTTAATGCAGCATACAAGATTTTCAGTCTGAACTTCTTCTGTCGAAATTTGACAGCAAGTAAAGATGAAAAACAAAAAATTTAAAAACCGAGTGTGATAAAATGTAAATGTGAATTTTTGGATGTTCCATGTTACTTGTATGTTTCAATTTAATTGGAGAATATATGTGGATTTATAATCCCTTTTGCATAAATGCTGATCTCCTTACTATATATCCTATATGTAGAAGATATTGTAGTGTATCATGACCTGCTCTAAACCCTCTTAATAAAGAGAAACTAAAGTAATGGCGAAAAGCTACCACTTCTTTTCTTCTCTTGCTATGTGTATTTTGACTAATGTTACTAATTGAAAGAAGGATTCGTGTTAGTGGCTTTTGAGAAGATTGGCCGAGAAGCTTCTATAGTTTTTTTAGTTAAAACGCGCAGAGGTGAGGGATATTATTAGGGCCCCAACCCTTAAAAGAATGGAGAACATTAAGTTTGAAGTCACAGATGGATGAGGCAGCATAGTTGCCTCCAAAAGAAACTAGAATCCTAAATCTAAAGTTTGGTTTGATACATATATTGCCCAAAAGGATTAGAAGATGCATTTCCAAAGATTGTAAAACGTGTCTTGAGAAAGTTGACCAAAAAGTGTGCAGATTCGACTGGGACGGAGGGAGTACTTCTTTGACAAAGTTTTGGGAAAAGATCGTCTTTCCATAGGCTTATGGAAAGACGTGGTTTGATAGAATAATAAAAAGGTAAAAAGTCTTACTTGCAATGTTAAAAATTTACTATGCAACATGTAGTGGTTATAAAGTTTATAACCTGATTCATGCAACCCAAAAATTTTATCTTTATTTCTTCTAATTTGCACTTTAAACCTTGGTTTTTCCATGACTTATGGAAAAACCGTCTTTCAAGAGACGGACTCTTCTTCTTTTATGTGGCCGTATTAAAATCCCAAACTCATTTACTTGCACTTATCTTATCCTTCATATATATTTTTATTTAATATCTAAATATATGTTATGTTAGTTACTTTTATTCAATTTTTTCAGAAATGTTTTTTCATCACAAAGTTTTGTTTTAAACCGAATAACTGTTAGGCGGGGTTATTTTATAATTGATGTAACTAATGTGATGCTTTGATATTTATTTTTATTTATTACAAAGATATTCTTATAACTTTGAAAACCTTTTAAATGTATCACAATGTATAAATAATTATGAGAAAGTCTTAGGAAAGACGGTCTGTCCGTAAGCTTATGGACATGCCAGAGACCTTGTTGAAATTAATAAAATTTGATTAGTTTTTGCGGGCCATGCCCATTTAATTCAGATCCAAAAAAAACTTATAGTATGTTAATTTGGTCGATCGACGCCACTTTCTTCTTTCCCTCGTTGCCGCATTCTCCTCCTCCTCCTGGCACCTCCTACTTCCTCCCCCTCCCCATCATCTACGAGTCTTATGCCCTTCGAGGTATTCGAATTGACTGGGTTGAACCCATGTTCATTTCCAGCTCTTTGAAAGTCCCTGCTCACCTCATCGTAAGTATTAATGTTCTGGATCTGGAATTTTAGAATTGTAGTTTGATTCTAGTTATTACAGTTTGGGTTTGGGTAGGTTTTTTGATGTTTCGAATGTTATTTTTTAGGATCGAAAAGCTGCCTTTGCTTGGCGACCAATGATGTATCTGTTGATCAATGGACGTCTCAATTCAAGATGTGGTCTATGGTACGAGATGAACAGATCCATCGTTTTACATCTGAAAGCAAATAAGGGCTTCGAGGTAATGCTGGGGTCGTTGTCACCACATACAACATGGTGGATTTTGGTGGAAAATGTTCTGAAGAATCTGAAAAGATAATTGAAGCGATAAGAAACAAAAAAATGGGGTTTGCTTCTGATGGACGAGGTACACGTCGTCCCCGCTCAAACGTTACGAAAAGTTATCAGCATAATTAAATCCCACTGTAAATTTGGCCTAACAGCTACACTTGTGAGAGAGGATGATAAGATTGAAGATTTGAACCTTCTCATTGGACCAAAGATGTATAAGGCTAAATGGCTTGATTTAGTAAGAGGTGGATTCATAGCATATGTTTAGTGTGCTGAAGTGTGGTGTCCAATGACTGTAGAAATTCTTTGCTGAATTTTTAAAGGAAGAGAATTCAAACAAGAAGCAGGCACTTTGTACGATGAACCCTTTTCAGGTCTGCTTCCATGTGATGAAAAGAATGATCTTGTATCCCACACTAAATAGATGTTAAAAAATCCTATCGAATGCATCGGGAAAGGATTAACAGACGACCAACTGAGATGCTAGCGTACGGTGGTTGAGATGTTATAGTATGCATGTGCTTAGTTATATGTTGCAATTGTTAATATTTAGTGTGTAATAGTTAGTTTATTGTGTATGCCATTTTCTTTTCATTTATTTTTTATTGTTCATTTTGAATTAAGAACTGCATTTTTTTAGTTATATGTTGCATTATTAGTATTCAATGTGTACAAATTAGTTGTAATGCGTATGACTTTTTCTTTTTCATTTGTAGTTGATTGTTCATTTTAAATCAAAAACTGCATTTGTTTAGTTATATATTGCATTTGTTAAGATTGAGTGTGTACTAGTTTGTTGTACCGTGTATGACTTTTTGTTTCCATATGCCGTTGATTGTTCATTTTGAATTAGAAACAACATTTGTTCACTTATATGTTGCATTTGTTAGTGTTTAGTGTGTACTTGTGGTCGTACTGTGAATGACTTTTTATTTGCATTTGTTGTTGATTGTTCATTTTTAGTTAAATGTTGCATATGTATACTTAGATATTGCATTTGCTAGTATCAATATGTACTAATTAGTTGTAGTTGTATTGTGAATGACTTTTTGTTTTCATTTATTTTTTATTGTTCATTTTTTGTTTTATGTTGCATATGTATACATAGATATTGCATTTGTTCGTATCAGTGTGTACTAGGTAGTTGTATTGTGTGACTTTATATCTTCATTTTTAGTAGATTGTTTATTTTGAATTAAAACTGCATTGTTTAGTTATATGTTGCATTTGTTGGTATTTTGTATGTATTAGTTAGTTGTACTGTGTATGATTATTTATTTTCATTTGTTGTTGATTGTTTATTTTGAATTAGGAACTGCATTTTTTCCCCATATGTTGTATTTCGTAGTATTAAGCATGTATTTATTAATTGTATTGTGTATGACATTTTGCTTTATTTATTGTTGATTGTCATTTTGAATTAGGATCTGCATTTGTTTATTTATATGTTGCACTACTTAATATTCAGTGTGTAAGTGTTAGTCAGGGGAATGTGATGCTGATCATAATACTAATGACATCATGGAACTTCACAGAAATCATAACAATGGAGAAACAACCGGGGGAAAATGAAGACAAGAAATATGATAAATCTAATGATGATTAGAGGCAATATACTGAGCAATGAGTTGACAAACAATTTGAACATCAGGGAATGGATCTCAAAAACTATAACACGGTATTGCTTCATTCTTCACAGTTGGATCAACTTCTTATGCATGTCAACTCAAGAAACTCCGGTCACTCAAACTTCCAAATTTACAGAAACAATTTTCGGACTTGTAACAACTAATACAATCCCTCCGTCCTACTAATAATGTCATTTGTTTACTCGTCAAAGTTCCAACTTCAACCATGAAGCCATTTGGAAATGTAATGCCCATAAGAGAATTTTGAATCCCCTTTCAGCATTGAGGGAAAGTGAAAGATTTGTAGGTCATGTTGTCTTTGTCAACAGGGTCAACCCTGTGCCTCGCACTGGAATATTTGCTACCTAAAGAGTCAAAGAAAATGCAGAGAAACCATCAACAATGTCCTGAACTTTAAGGCATTTATCTATTTAAATGTTCGTGTACTTGAGGAAGGAGTCTAACGAGACTCCACTGTACATCCTTGCATACCCATAAGCTGGAAGAACATGGTTTTTCCCACTGGCATAATCTCCAACACACTCAGGTGTCCACGACCCTAAGAACACAGATCCTGTAAAAGCAAAACGATACTTTCTTTTCAAGATGACTAGACTAGAGAAAAATGAAGTCGTAAAGATTACCACAAGCAAACAAGCCTCTGTGATGTATTGCCTCAGCATGTGTATTCAACTAGTAATCTAAAACACTAAAGTACCATGTAAATAGTAACTTTAAAACAAGTTTTTGTAATTAGAGTGGTCTGAAATGAAAGATCACAGAGGAAAAAACTGTTAAGCGTTGAAGTGAGCTTAAATGCTTTCATAATGGGACCATCAAACCATTAAGAAAGCTTTTTATAATGCAAATAGAGAAGCCATTTCCGGATAGAAACCAAGCTTAAACACTTTCATAATGGGACCATGAAAGCATTAAGAAAGCTTTTCACAAAGTTTTTTTTAACACCCACGGGTGTACCCCAGCGGTTGGGACAAGTTGATTCAGGAGGGAACCCCAAGTTCGAGGCTCGCAAGCGACCGTGTGGGATGTTCTTGCTCAAAGCATGGCCTTCTGGGCCATGTGGCGGGTGGTCTCCTGGTGCGCGGTGAGTACGGGCTCCAGTTTGGGTTCTGGCGTTGGGCTACCATGACTTACATCTCACATGATGGCTGTGGTGTCGGCTGGTGTGGGCGGCCTAGCCGAAATAGCCTTTTTTTATTAAGAAAGCTTTTTATGCTGCAAATAGAGGAATGAAATGAAAGTGGTACCAAAAGATTTGACCATTGCCAAGAGGATACTAGATACTACATACAATTAGTGGCTCAACCTCATCATTTTTATATTACTAAACACAAATATGATTTTTAACTCATCCATCATCTTTCTGAATTCTTATGTGATTTTTTCTAATCAAAGGACACGTATCATGTTAAAAACCCAGAGCCTACCAGGCAATAACATGATATTTAAATTGAGTGGCATGAACTTAGTTAGAAGCTTTGTAAAACATTGCCATAAAATGAAGCAACAATGTCTCTGTACTGGCAGCAATATTTAGACTGCAATTTCGGTTCTCTCTTGCGTGTTACCTGCAACAATAGGGTTAAGTGATTGGTGTTGCATTTTTAGCTCAGCTCTTCTCCTATTTGGCTCAAGAATGATAAGTAGTGCAGCAATGTCGGCGGGGCTAACACCACCAAGTGAACATAAATATGGATGGAGGGGACAGGGAAATGCCAACTTTAGTAAAACACCATCCCCTATCATCAGTCTCAAGTAGCCAATGGGGAAATGGCATAAAAACCCAAATATTATCCTGAATGAAAAAAACATAAAAAAGAACCGTGCAATTCAAACAGGCAATACATCAAACACCTGAAGTGCATAAACATTTCCCTACATTTCCACACCAAATTCCAAGAATTAAGAACATAAAAAGCAATGAACCGACATGTTGCCCCACTTACAATGAAGCTCAAGAACAAATCGTCAAACCTGAAACATTAGCGACGAAATGCCATCAACTCTCTCGACTGCTCGCCATTGTCAATGACATCTGGGTAAGCTCGAGGAAGTACGATGTCGTTTGGTCCCTGGCGGATAAGATTATCGACGAGAATCTCTCGGAAGGTGTTAAGGAATTAGAATATTACTTGTAATTGTATTTATATTCTATTACCTTTTCTTAGCTTGTATAGGTATCATTTACTACTATATAATGTATCATGAGTTCATGAATAAACAACGGATCATTACCCACATTTTCTACATAGTATCAGAGCCGAAAATTCTGAAACCTTAAAATAAAATTCCGCTACTTTTTTCCAGATCAGGACTACCTTTCAAAAAAAAACTTGCTTTGTCTGCTGCTCCTCCGTCGAGCCACCGTCTGCTACTCCTCCGGCGGCATTTTCTCGGCCACGGTTCGTTCCACCTCCGATGGCGTAAGCTCCGCCGCGGTTTGCTCCTCCGCCGACGACGGCATTTGCGCGGTTGTCCGTTGCTCAATCGCCTTCCGTTTGCGCAATTGCTATGCCACCTTGGTTGCTGCCCCATAGGACTGCCCTACCATTTGTCCGTTGCTCGCCTGCAACTCCGGCGGATCCCGTAGCCTCTCCGTTCGTCCGTTGCTCGCCTGCAACTCCGGCGGATCCCGTTGCTTCCTGGATGACAAGGCGCGCGTGAGATTCATGCGTGCAACCTCACGCGTGTTGACACGAGCCACGGCCAGCTGCGTCTTCCTCTTCATCAGTGCGTGTAACCACGCGCCAAACAGTGACTCGCAGGTCCCCTGTTCAGCGCGTGTAACCACGCGCCTGAGTTTATTTTTGGGCTGCTTTACACATTTGGTTGGTGAGATTATTATTCTCTTATTTATTTATTAAACACAATAAATAAATTGCATTATGTCTCTTTTTGCCGGCGTAGTGATGTCGCCGCAAGGGTTGCGGTGGCCGCCTCCTCTGGCTTACCTACACGATCTGATTTTGGTTCTGCTCTGTCTGACGATCAATGGAGTACGACCGTACATTTATTTAATCAGTTTGATTCGTTATCTGACCATGGATCAGGTAAGTCTACTTTCCCTTGGATTCTTGATTTGGGAGCCTCATATCACATGACTGTGACAAAGGTTCTCTTACTGGTATTACCACTGCTACCAACACTGTGAATGTTATACTACCTGATGGATCTGTGTCGTCTGTTACACAATATGGGTCTATTTGTTTTGGTGATGTCATCCTTACTCATGTGCTCTACATACCTACTTTGCGATGCAATTTATTATCATGCTCTAGATTGTTATCTGCCTTAAAATGTCTCGCATTGTTTACTGAAAATTATTGCATTTTACAGATAATCAGTACGGGGATTGTGATTGGCGTGGGTGAACAGAAAGGGGGGTTTATTGGCTTCGTCTGTTGGATACTCGCCTTCGTCTTATATCCTGCAATCTATTTCGACAGTTGCTTTGGTTTCTTCATCTGATTTACGGCATCAGCGTTTTGGTCATCCATATCTACGGTGTTGTCTTCTATTCCTACTCTTGATTTTAGCACCAATAATACTACTATACCTTGCTATGTCTGTTATGGAGCAAAACAGACTAGACACAGTTTTCCATTGAGTTCTACAAATGCTACTGCATTATTTCAATTAGTACATTGTGATGTTTGGGGACCTTATCGAACTCCGTCCTCTAGTGGTGCATTTTATTTTTTGACAATCGTAGATGGTTATTCCCGAGCTGTTTGGGTTTATTTGTTAGTAGCTAAATCTGAAGTAGCTTCTAGATTTTTAGAATTTAGTGCCTTAGTCAAGAACCAGTGGGGAAGAACAATTCAACGAGTTTGGACTGATAATGGCACTGAATTTTTGCCTCTCCGGTCTCACTTTATTGCATCTGGGATCATTTTTGAGACATCTATGGTTGACACTCCGCAACAGAATGGTCGAGTTGAAAGAAAGCATCGTCATTTACTCAATGTGGCGCGTGCTTTACGGTTTCAAGCCAATCTTCCTATTGAATTTTGGGGAGAATGTGTTCTTACTGCTGCCTTCCTGATCAACCGAACCCCGACTCAGCTTCTCAACGGTCGTACTCCCTTTGAGTTACTCTATGGCCAGGCGCCCAATTACTCTTCTCTACTAGTTTTTGGATGCTTGTGTTTTGCTGCTCGTGTTTCCAGATATCGTGACAAGTTTGCACCAAGAATTCGGCGGTGTTTGTTCCTTGGTTATCCTGCCGGAAAGAAAGGTTATCATCTTCTCGACTTGGAATCTCGAGTGATGTTTAATACTCGGGATGCTGATTTCTTTGAAGACCAGTTCCCGTACTCTGCTTCATCCGGTGAACCTGGCGGTACCACCACAACATCGTTGGATTCCTCCTCCTTCTCACCCAAGCCGCACGGATTTTTTTGATCCGCCTTCTGAAGCTGATCAACCACAGCCGGTCAACGTCAGCTTTCCGACGCCGGCTGCTATTTTGTCGATCACAGCTGGCCATTCACCGTCGGTTGACGCCGACTAGTAAACGCAGGTCAACGTCGGTGGGTCAATGCCGGTCATCACCGGTGGGTCAATACCGGTCAACGTCGATGGGTCAATGTTGGTCAACGTCGATGGGTCAATACCGGTCAACCCCAGCCGGTCAACGCCGGTCAACATCAGTCAATGCCATTGATTCACCGACAACAATCACCGATCAACTCCTGGTGGTCATCTCTGACGTCATGACACCGGCATCCATCGACCGTGCTCTACCGCCCGATGCTAGTTCCTCTTTACCGACCGCCGCCGGTCTACCTACACCGTCCGTCACCGATACTTCTCCGCCAGTTGCCATCGATCCACCTTCTACCAGACGGAGTGTTCGATCTTATCGTCCACCGGCGTATTTGGCAGATTATGATTGTGATGATTATGCTTGTGCTCTTACTACTGAAGACCCCCCCCTTTCGACTACGTTCCCTCATGCGTCATCACTTTCCTCAGGTGTTCTCTACCCTCTTACTGATTATGTAAATTGTGATAATTTTTCTAGTATGCATTCTAGATTTTTGGGTGCTGTAACTTCTAGTGCAGATCTCACTACTTACTCTGAGGCTTCCCGTCGTTCTCATTGGCGAGATGCCATGGTTGAGGAACTTACTGCACTAGAGCGAAATCAGACATGGACTTTGTCTCCTTTTCCTGCGCACAAGAAGGCTATTGGATGCAAATGGATTTACCGGACGAAGTTTCAGTCAGATGGTACTATTGAACGTTATAAGGCGCGCCTAGTGGTTCTTGGGAATCGCCAGGTTGAAGGAATTGATTACACTGAGACTTTTGCTCTGGTTGCGAAGATGAGTTTTGTTCGCTTGTTTCTGTCAGTTGCAGTCATTCGTGGTTGGGAACTGCATCAGATGGATGTTCATAATGCCTTCCTGCATGGTGATTTGCATGAAGAAGTGTTCATGCCTCCTCCACCTGGCTACGCTATACCGCCTGGTCAGGTCTGTCGCCTTCAGAAATCTCTTTATGGTCTTCGACAGGCTCCTAGAAATTGGTTTGCTAAACTGGCTCAGGCTTTACGAGCATTTGGATTTGTTCAGAGTAAGGCTGATTACTCTTTGTTTGTCTTTTCTCGTGGATCAGTTTCTTTACATGTTCTGGTTTACGTGGATAATTTGGTTATTACTGGTAGTTCTTCTTCGCTCATCTCTGAGTTCAAGAAATACTTAGGTTCGATCATTACCCTCATTTTCTACAGAAGGGAATGGGGTGTTGCAGGAGGTTAACTGCGCAGTTCTATCTGCGGCTTTCGGGAGGTCACTGAGCCAGCTCGAGTCAGCTATGATGAAACAGGGGCGGAGCCACGCCGCTGAGTTTATGATAAAATGAATCAGCTTCGGTAGCACGTTGAGGAGAAAGAAGAGGCAGATGACAATTTACTCTCTTTGCTGAAACCTTATGATCCGAAAGTGGATGGAATTTATCCGCGAATTTTATTATACTTGGGTTAATTGAAAACTGATTCTTGGTCTATCCATAAACTTACGAATATGTCGCCTGTCAGAGACCTACTTAATAATTATAATACACCATTAAAAGTTATTGAACAAATTATTTTATAATTGATATGATTGTTAGTCTGTCTAACATGATACTTTCTCCATTTTTATATATATTCCTTGAATATTATTTTATTATTTGAAACAAAGTAACATTCCTGTTTATTTACTAATAAATAAATTATTTTTAACAGTTTTTTATCGATTTGATCCCAAATTCGTTAAAAAAATTTTGTGTATGCTCTCCTCCTAGTGTATAAGGTCCTTCCATCTCAATATAAATTGCACATATTTTAATCAACTTGTTCATCCCACATTGAGGCGAAAGCAGTCTATATATTAAAAGTGTTTTAACTAATTTAAAATAAAAAATAAATTCAAAACTAAAGTTTATATATTAAAGAGAGCTCGTCTCTTGAAAGACAGTCTTTCCATAAGCCATAGAACGGCCAATGTTTAAACTCCAAAATAAAACAAGTGAAGATAAAATCTTCTTGTTGCATTAATCGGGTCATAAACCTATTGCACGTTACATAATAAATTTTTAATATTGCAACTAAAACCTTTTACCTTTTTATTACTCTAGTTAAACCTCGTTTTTACATAAGTGTATAAAAATACGGTCTTTCCCAAGACTTTGCTTATTAAAGAAGTCCCTGAAATTTTTATTTTGCCCAGGGTCTAGGCCTGTCAAATGGGTTAATTGAATCAACTCATTATCCAAACTCAATTAACCCATTATCCAATGGGTTTTTATCCAGTTAACTCATTTATTAATGGGTCGTAATTGGTTGGATCATAAATGGGTTGAGTCATTAAATGGATAACCCATTAGGTAACTCATGAGACAATGCATATGACTCAATGGGCTAAAATATATTATCCAATAAGTCATTATGTAACTAACCCAATAAGTTATCATTCAATATTTTCTTATGATTTGGGTTACAAGTTGTCATTATCCAATGAGATCAGTTATTAAATGCTCATTAATTTTTGACATTTAGCGGGATGAGAATAATTATGTTAATGGAAATTTTTTATCTCACTAGGTCCCATATTATGTTAACTCAATGGAAACCTAACAAATACCCAATAAATATCTAAAATTACCCAATTAAATGCATGTGTAATATTTAACATAAATATTCACTATAATTCACAAATTATTTGAGTTCAATCTCGTACAATATTCGAGTTCGTACAGTATTCGAGCTCGTATAATATTCAAGTTCGTACAGTATTCGAGCTCGTACAGTATTCGAATTCAATCTCGTACAGTATTTGAATTCAATCTCATACAGTATTCGAGTTCGTACAGTATTCGAGCTCGTACAGTATTCGAATTCAATCTCGTACAGTATTTGAATTCAATCTCGTACAAGATTCGAGTTCGTACAAAATTCGCACTCAATTTCGTACAGTATTCGAGTTCGTACAATATTCGAGTTCAATCCCGTACAGTATTCGAGCTCAATCTCCTACATTACTCGAGTTCGTACAATATTCGAGTTCAATCTCGTACAGTATTCGAGTCCGTACAGTATTCGAGCTCAATCTCGTACAGCATTCGAGTTCGTACAGTATTCGAGTTCGTACAATATTCGAGCTCGTACAGTATTTAAGCTCGAGCTCGTACAGTATTTAAGCTCGAGCTCGATCCCAACTAATATTGTTCGTTAATTTCATCGAGTTTACAAAGCCAACATATTATATATTTTTTATTTTTATTAAATATAATATAATGTACATAATATTATATTACATAATATAATAAATGATTATATATTAGGGAAAAATTAAATCATTCGTAATCAAACTTGTGAAAATTTAGTTATCTTGTGATATGGAATTATCCACTGGTCACCCAGTACCCAACCCAACTCAACCATCCCAAAACTATTCAACGGGTAACATATTATCCAACCCAACTAAACCGAATAACTACAACCCAATTATATTCATTAACTCAATGGGTCATTATCGAATAAGTCTTATCCAATAAGTGAAAATAGTATATGGATAACGGTTATCTAACTGGTGACCCGATCCGTTTGACGGGCTTACATGCATTTCACGTTACAAGAATCTTTTGTTAAATCACGCTAGTATAAAATCCTTACATCAATAACCTTACATCAATGATTTTGTTTTGACTGTCATGGCCTGAAACAATAAGAATTCCAGACTTTTGATGTCCGTTTGAATCAACTTTTCTGCTAAAATCATCCCTAACCTAATATCAATGTCTCAATAGCTGACTTAAGTATGTGGACCCACTAGATACAACATCATGCATAGAGGTGTCAATTCGGGTTATCGTGTCGCATTCGTATCGGGTTTGAAATGTGTCGTGTTGAAACGTGTCGGGTTGGGTCGTGTTGATTTCATTTTTCGTGTCGGGTTGGAAATGTGTCGTGTTGAAACGTGTCGGGTTGAATTGTGTTACTTTCATTTGTCGTGTCGGGTCGGGTTGGATTTGGGTTTTATCGTGTCTGGTTGAAAACGTGTCAGTTTTTTTCTCGTGTCGGGTCGTGTCGGGTGAAGTTAATATCGGGTCGGGTTAGTGTCGGGTTGAGTAAATATCGGGTTGGGTTAGTGTCGTGTAATTTTTATACTCGGATTAGATCGGATCGGGTCAGAGTATTGTCGGGTTGGGTTAGTGTCGTGTAATTTTTATACTCGGATTAGATCGGGTCGGGTCAGAATATTGTCGGGTCGGGTTGGATTGGATTGGGTTATTGTCGTGTCCTTTTTTGTACCGGAGTTTTGTTCGGATCTGATTATGTCAATTATTTTATTGTTCATAATGTTTCACCTTGAATTTAGATATATTTTGGGTTGGTTCACTTTAGATCGGCTTCATGTCACCTGATTAAATTTGGGTTGATTTAGGTTATATTTCAATAATGTTATTGTTACAACTGCACTATTATCATGTATTGTTTCGTTGTAACTTGTAACTTGCAAAATGTAAAAATTTGACTCGTAACTCCAAATTAAAATCCGCTCGAAAATGATGCTACCCGATACACCCCCATTGTATTTTCCAAGTCAATGGCCAAAATAATCCCCAGTCACAACATACTCCTCGATTTAAATAATGTAATAATAAATGACAAAATCTTGGAAAATACCGTCTTTCCACCATTCCATAAGCTTATGGAAAGGCAGAGTTTAATTATAATAATACAAAGTAAAAGGTCTTAGTTGCAATAATAAAATTTTATTATGGAACGTGTAGTAGTTATAGATTTTATAACCCGATTCATTCAACCCAAAAATTTTATCTTCATTTCTTCTAATTTGCATTTTAAACCATAACATTTCCATGACTTACGGAAATACAGTCTGTCAAGAGACAGACTCAAAATAAATTCAACCAAAAAATGCAATATTAATGAAAGGGAAAGTTGGAAAATTGGAAAAGTTAGGTCATGTCAGTTTATTAAATTTCAATGTTTCATATTAGATTTGGCATTGGGTATATTTTGGATCAAGTCATTATACTACTTGACTAAATTTAGGTTGATTCACATTCTTATAGTTACAAAATTATTGGGTTATGTTCATTGTAATATGTAATTTTTAACTACAATTTATTAAAATCAATATTTAGTCGATCTTCTATATTAATTACTCAAAATCATGATTATTATTAAACACATGTCTCTATTTTAATATTATTCATTGACTTTATAAACTTTGTAGAGTCCTCGGGGGTTGGACTTATTTATGGCATATTGCGAATTCTGGTGATATGGTGTTTTAACACCACTGCTATCCAGTTTTTCCAGATCGCAGGATTCTGTCGACGAATAATGGAGCGAACTATGGAGTATAATTGTTCGATCAGATCAGAATATTGTGAAGATTATTATGTGATTTCGTGGCAGTCTAATTCTGGTAAACGAATATTCCCTGTAATAGTTAGGAATTGATTAAGTAGTTTATTTATGGTACAAGTCCTATTGATAAAGGATTGTCCAGTTAAATACCAGATTAGAATTAGATCTTTACTTAGTGTAGAAGTCTATTTATGGTAGAGTTAGACAAGGAAAGAGTTTGATAGAAGGCAGGATTGCGAAGGATATAAAAAGAAGAAGATACAACGCAATCAGTAAGCGACCAAGAATTCATCTCTACGTGAGAAGTGTTAGAGCGATTTGCCTGAGGTGTTTGGAGGAGTGCTGATTCATCTGACCAAGTTCTTAAAGATCATAAACAAGGAAGTCTTAATTCCTCGGGAGGAGGAGATCCCTATACAATTATATACATTGTTAATGAGTTTTACACACTAAACTATATCCCTATACAATTATATAAATTGTGTATAACTAATAGAAATCACGAATCAACATTTGGTTATGTATATATATATATATATATATATATATGTATATATATGAAATTTTTCACATAAATATATATTTATCTAACAAAGCATACGTTTCATTTGTGTAGACACTAATTTAAATTCAACATCTAATTTAAAATGATCATTTAATTATGACTTTTTGCAATAACTCATAAAATGGTTAATATACATCAATTGTCTTTTACATTTGTACATATATCTAATGATTATTACATTCACATATAATAATAACTAATGTAATTTTTAATGACTACTGTTGTCTTAATAAGTGAAAAATATATTTAACTGTAATATATACGGTTATTTTCCGGTTATAAGTACATATAAGGTATATATAATATATATGATTTTCCTTTGAACTAGATGTTATGATTGGAAATTTGTAATGCAATGATATAATAAGGTATAGATGTTACAATTCTAATTAGCATTCTTAAACATGTAGCTCAGTAGCTGCATTCTTACATGAGAAGTTGATTTTGTTTTGAATAACTGCATTTATATCTACACTGATTATCCTTTGTACCTTTTTTTTTATAAACATTTCTATTTATAACTAGTTTGGCACTAATTAATTAATCTTTAGTTGATACTTCACAAATAACTTATTTGCCAAATTTTTACTGTTTTTGCAGTACTTTATTTCAATTTTTACAGTTTAGCATATCATTAATTAAATGAATTTATGATTGAGAATTCATAACAAAGCTTAAATAAATTTAGAAACAAGAAATGAAAAAAGCTGAATTAATTAGAAAACATTAAAAAATAAAAGAAATGAAATTAGGTTAAAGGGTAAGTAACAAATGAGAAAAGAAGAATAATAAATTAGAGACAAATTATCTCAGCTGTTGATTTCAACTAGGGTTAATCTGGGGCGTTGATTGTTTGGGCGCATAGTATAAATGCCTTCGAGTGACTCTCAGAAGGCGAAACCCTATTCCTTTCTCTCTCGATCTTCCTGAACTGAAACCCTATCTCCCTCGCTCTCCTTCGTCTCTGATCTCCCTCGTCTCTGATCTCCTGAATCTCTGCTCTCACTCCCTCTGCTCTCACTCCCTCTGCTCTCCCCCTGCTTTCTATCCCGTCTCTGCTCCCCCTCTCTTATCGTATCTGTAACTGCTCTCAAAATGATTGTTCTTTTTTTTGCTCTGTGTTGTTTTGATTTTTTGAATCGTCTTTGCTTGTTTGTTCTGAACATGTTATTGTCTATTTTTTGGCTACTTTATCAGGTCGGGAATTTTGGTTGATGTAGATGTACTGTGACTAGGGTTTTGTTCGATCCGGTTGCAATTTTGGTTCTGCTCTCCCTCTGTTCTTGTTCACTAGATTGCTCAGAATGTGTGCTGCCTGTTTATGTTAGAGTTGTCTATTTACTGCATGTGTATTACCCGGCTCAGATGTGTTGGCTTATTAATCAAATTTATTGACATGTTTGTCTGGTCTTCTTCATGCTGCATGTTTTGCTTAGAGCCTGTTTTTGTCTATTTTTTGCTACCTTATGAGTTCTGAAATGTTGGATGGATGTAGAAGTACTGGGATTAGGGTTTTGTTGGATCCGGTTGCAATTGTGGTTCTGCTCTCCCTCTGTTCTTGTTCACTAGATTGCTCAGAATGTGTGCTGCCTGTTTATGTTAGAGTTGTCTATTTACTGCATGTGTATTACCCGGCTCAGATGTGTTGGCTTATTAATCAAATTTATTGACATGTTTGTCTGGTCTTCTTCATGCTGCATGTTTTGCTTAGAGTCTGTTTTTGTCTATTTTTTTGCTACCTTATGAGTTCTGAAATGTTGGATGGATGTAGAAGTACTGTGATTAGGGTTTTGTTGGATCCGGTTGCAATTGTGGTTCTGCTCTCCCTCTGTTCTTGTTCACTAGATTGCTCAGAATGTGTGCTGCCTGTTTATGTTAGAGTTGTCTATTTACTGCATGTGTATTACCCGGCTCAGATGTGTTGGCTTATTAATCAAATTTATTGACATGTTTGTCTGGTCTTCTTCATGCTGCATGTTTTGCTTAGAGTCTGTTTTTGTCTATTTTTTTGCTACCTTATGAGTTCTGAAATGTTGGATGGATGTAGAAGTACTGTGATTAGGGTTTTGTTGGATCCGGTTGCAATTGTGGTTCTGCTCTCCCTCTGTTCTTGTTCACTAGATTGCTCAGAATGTGTGCTGCATGTTTTGCTCAGAACTGTGTGCTGCCTGTTTACTGAATGTGTTACTCATGTACTGTTGGGATTTCTGAAAATATTGTCCTCCATTTTTTGGCTACTTTATGAGGTCTGAAATTTTGGATGCTGGATGTAGAAGTACTGTGATTACTGATTAGGGTTTTGTTATAGTTGATCATATTTATTCTGATTGTACTGTTGTCCAAAGCTTCACTTCTTGTCAAATCTTTCCTGTTTGTTTTTTTAAAAAAATGGCTTGTTTGCTAGCTTGCTCAGAACTGTGTGCTGCCTGTTTATTCGGGAGTCTGTCTATGTATTGCATGTGTATTACCTGGCTCAGATCTGTTTGCGTATGAAACAAATTTAGGGACATGTTTATCAGGTCTTGTTCATGCTGTTTGCTGTTCCTCTAGTTCAGAGTATGTGATTAGTCTGTATGAGTTGCAGTTATGGAGTTTGGTGTTGCCATGTTTACTGAATGTGTTACTCATGTACTGTTGGGATTTCTGAAAATATTGTTCTCTATTTTTTAGCTGCTTTATCAGGTCTGAAATTTTCGATGGATGTAGAAGTACTGTGAATACAGATTAGGGTTATGTTGGATCCTGTTGCAATTGTGGTTCGGCTCCCCCTCTGTTCTCGTCCCTGCTCTCCCTCTCTTTTCTTTTCTTTTTTGCTTTGTGCTATTGCTCTTGTTGGCTGATTGTTATAGTTGATCATATTTATTCTGATTGTACTGTTGTCCGAAGCTTTACTTCTTGTCAAATCTTTCCTGTTTGTTTTAAAAAAAATTGCTTGTTTACTAGCTTGCTCAGAACTGTGTGCTGCCTATTTATTCGGGAGTCTGTCTATTTATTGCATGTGTATTACCTGGCTCAGAAGTACTGTGGTTAGGGTTTTGGTTGGATCCTTTTGCAATTGTGGTTCTGCTCCCCCTCTGTCATATGCCTTAAAAAAAGGCTTATTTGCTAGCTTGCTCAGAACTGTGTGCTGCCTGTTAATGTTAGAGTCTGTCTATTTAGTACACATGTATTACCTGGCTCGGATCTGTTGGCTTATTAAGCAAATTTATTGAGGTGTTTAATCTGGTCTTGTTCATGCTGTTTGCTGTTCCCCTAGGTCAGATAAGTTTGTGATAAGTTCATACTGTTTGCTTAATGTTACTGAATCCTCTTACTGAATCTTTTTATGCAGGTGGTGATGGATGAAACTTCTAGATCTTTTGAAGTTAATGCTGAAAGTGCCGTGGACTTAAATTCCCAGGTAGGTAACAATGTTCCGGAGGAAATACCGATTGATGACAGTGACCGGAAGATTTTACTAAAGCGTTCAGAGGTATGGTCTCACTATAATTTTTTATAAAGAAGTTAAAGATGGGGTAACTTTGTTGCGTGCTCGCTGTAAGTTTTGCTGTATGACATACCCCGCTGAGGGTAAAGATGGTACTGGAAATCCAAGAAAGCATATACAGGTTTGCAAAGGTAAAGCATCATTAACTGAAAATGGGTGTTCAAATTCAGCTCCATTTGATCAAAAAATCTATTGTGAATTATTTGCACGTGCCATTATTTGTCATGCATATCCCTTGAGAATAGTCGAGCATGAGTACCTTAGGAAAATGCTTACCTATTTGAACCCCAATGTGATACATGTGTCTCGTAATACGATGCTTAAGTATTGTATTTCAGAACATAAAAGTTCAAATGCGAGTTGCTTAAGACTTTGACTACTGATGTTCCCGGTAGGATTAGTTTTACTACTGATTTATGGACTGCTTGCACTAGTCGTGGTTATCTCACACTTACCGCTCATTATGTCGATAAAGATTGGATTCTTAGGTCTAAAATACTGAATTTCAGATATCTTGAGCCTCCTCATTGTGCTGCCAATATTAAAAATTTTGTGCTTGATTTATTAAAAGAATGGAAACTTGAAGAAAAAGTTCTATCTATGACACTAGACAATGCCCGATGTATGGATAATATGGTCAACTCTTTGAAAACTGAATTGAATAATATGACACCTCTACCTTGTGGTGGAAAATTTTTCCATGTTCGTTGTTGTGCTCATGTGCTGAATCTTATTGTTCAATCTGGTTTGAAGTGTGTTGATGCTAGTGTTTGTAAGCTACGTAATATTGTGAAATTTATTGATGGATCGGATTCTAGGATTACATCATTTGAACGAGCTGTGACTGAAGTTGGGTCTAATTTTTCATGTAAATTAATACTTGATGTGTCGACTCGATGGAATTCTACATTTGCAATGCTTTCGAAAGCTTTACAAGCCAAGGAACCATTAAACTATTTTGTTGTCCGTAATATGGATGTTGTGGATAGATTGGATGAGGAGGAATGGGAAACTATTGGAAGTATTACTGAGTTTCTTGAACCTTTTTCTGTTATAACTAATTTATTTTCTGGCTCCTTATACCCTACTGCTAATCAGTATTTTTTGAACATAATCATGATTGAAGAAAATTTAATGCGAGGGCACTTGGATCCAAAACTAAATGAAATGGCTAAATCCATGCTTGATAAATTTCAGTCTTATTGGGATAGTTATTCTGTAATTCTTTCTGTTGCTGTTGTTCTTGACTCGCGTTACAAGTTACAATTTGTTGCTTCTATGTATAGTCGTCTATATGTTGACTCAGAGTGTCAAATAAAGGTAAATCAGGTTAGGCTAGCTTTAAAGGATTTGTATGATTATTATTCATCTCTATCATCCACTTCTAATTCTTCTCGTCAAGTGTCATCTACTTCTGCAACAAATGCAGCGATAAGTTCTTTTCGACCCTTTAAAAGGGCTAACATACTGCAGGTATAAGTTTTTCCTTGTGATTTATTTGTCCAGTATTAGGTTTTGTACCATGTACTTAAGTTACTTTTTGTTGTTGCTACCAGGAATTCCAAAATAGTTCAGCCGCAACAATGACCACTCAATCTGAAATTGAGCGTTATTTGTTAACTCCACTTGAGCCTAAACCTGTTGATGTTGATCATGATGATTATGATGTCCTTAAATATTGGCAAAGTCAACTTGTTAGTTATCCTGTGCTTGCTGTTTTGGCTAGAGATGTTTTAACTATCCCAATTACTTCAGTTGCTTCCGAGTCAGCTTTCAGCATGGGAGCACGTACTTTGAGCAAATACAGATCTGCTCTCTTACCAAATAATGTTGAAATTCTGGTCACAACTCAAAATTGGCTGCATGGATATGAGGAAATTGAAGAGAATGTTCTCGAAATAGGGAATGAGCTTCAAAATGAGTCTTCTTGAATCTGGATTTATGTTGTCATTTGCAATTTATTCTTAGGTCATTGCCCTTACATGTGATGGTGACTTCATTTTGAAGTTGCCCATATGGTATTTGCTGGTGATGACTTTTCTGCATTGTGACAACTAATGGTGGGTGGTTTTGGTAGGTCTCTTGTGCAAAGATTACTAATACGTTGTCATTTGCAATTCATTTGAAGTTATTGCCCTTACATGTGATGGTGACCTCTCCGCTATAGAGTGATGCCCATATTGTATTTGCTGGTGATGGCTTCTATGTTTGCAAATTGTCAACCAAGAACTCTATGATGATCATTCTTGTAATAAACCTAGGAAATTTTCCTTACGGTTAATTACTGGATCTGAGAGCTTCATATTAAACTACTACAATTAGTCATTATTAATTTGTTGACTATAATTTTTCTTGCTCGTTTTTGTAGGTGAAATTTTGGCCTATTGGGGTCATTAATGAGATTTGCGGTGATGAAGGGTTCTATAACACAGCATTTGAATTCTTTGATAGGCTTATGTAATGTTTCCTAGTTAATTACTCATTGTTCATTAGACATTTATGAATTCCACATTAACTATATTCGGTTAATATGAATGGAGGATATATTTGATGTGTCTTTTACATATATTATTTTTTAATTTTGGTTAACTACATTCATACAATTGTCGGTTCCTAATGTCCATAAGGGCGTACATATTTGAACTGTTAGTTTTCCAAAAAAGTGATCCGAACTGTTAGTTTTCCAAAAAAGTGATCCAATATACAATTCTAAATTACAAAAAAAGGTTTAACATGTTCAATTCAAAATGCAAAAAAGAAGATCCAGTATACAGTTACACACCATAAGGCATAAAAAGGCAATCCATTAATTAAATTCAGTATACATAAAAGCACCCTTATACATAATTTAAAATCACAGCATCCCAATATGTTAATTTTAGGATGCAAAAAACCGTTCTAATATGTTAATTTTAAGATGCAAAAAGAAACCCAATATGTTAACTTAGGATGCAAATAATCATCTCAATATGTTAATTTTAGGATGCAAAAAAGCAACCCAATATGATAATTTTGGGATGTAAAAAAGCGATCCAAAAGTACATAACAGAACGCATGAAAACAATCCTAAATCTTATCTACAGTGTCGCTCATAGTTTTATATGGTTATTTTGTTGATTTATCGGGTTGAATATTGTTCAGGATAATTGTGAGTCAAGTTGAATCGTGTTCAGGTTCAGATTGAGTATCAGGTTGAGTCTGATCGTGTCGGGTTTGGGTGCGGTTTAAGTCTTGTCGTGTCGGGTTCGAGTTCGGGTTAAGGCTGGTCGTGTCGGGTATGGGTTCGGGTTAAGGATGGTCGTGTCGGGTACATGTTTGGGTTAAGCCTGGTCGTGTTGGGTTCGGGTTCGGGTTTGGGTTAAGCCTGGTCGTGTCGGGTTCGGGTTAAGCCTAGTCGTGTCGGGTTCGGGTTCGGGTTAAGCCTGGTCGTGTCGGGTTCGGGTTCGTGTTGATATCTCTCAGGTCGGAATCGGGTCTTGGGTTGAACTTAGTCGTGTCGGGTTCACGTCGGGTCGATCTTTCTCGGGTTATATTCGGGTTTCGGGTTGAGTTCGGTCGTGTCCGCTCATGTTCGGGTTGATTTCTCACGGGTTGAATTCATTTTCGGGTTGAATCGAACGTTTCGGTCCGTGTCGGGTTTTCGGTTCGGGTCAGGGATTGACAGCTCTAATCCTACATATACTAATTAGATATGACACCACAGAAATCGAGCTTAACGGCACAAGCACATCGCTTCAGCTGCTAAAAATTAAAGTTGCTATATCACGCCCTGTATTTTACTAGTTACGCCATGTATTTATACTATTTTATATACAATATGTATTTTAAATTTAATTTAAATAATTATATAATTTAAATTAATTAATATTAATTTATTTATATAATTCAGCCGGTCCGCCGCCGCCGCCGCCCTCCTTCTCCTCCGCCGCCGCCGCCGGTCTCCTCTCCTCCGGCCGTGCGCGGTTCATCTTCTCCGGCCAGACGTCCTCCTCGGCCGCGCCTCGTCTGCCCGCCGTTCCTCTTCCCTCTCCGCGCCTCGTCTGCCCGCCGTTCCTCCGCGCCTCCGTTCACCGCGTTCCGTTCGCCACGGACCGGGCGCGAGCCGGAGGCTGTCCCGTTCACCACGGCCTGGGCGCGACCCCCGTTCGTTCCGTTCGCCACGGACCGGGCGCGAACCGGAGAAGTTCCCGTTCTCCTCGTATCAGTGGCGAACCGGGCTTCTCTCCAGTGGCGAACCGTTCTCCTCCGCCGGAGATCCGCCGCTGCTCTCCGCCGCTAGGGTTTTGCTCGAGGGGACGAGAACGGTGGAGCTCGACGGGGACGAAGGAGGAGAGGCGGAGGAGGAGAAGCTCGGCGGGAGAGACAGGGACGAAGGAGGAGAGACGGTGACGAAGGAGGAGAGACGGGAACGACGGGCTCGACGGGGACGGCGGAGGAGGAGTTGGCTGGGGTTTGCTACGGACGAGGGGACGGTGGTGGTGGTGGCTCCACCGCCGGAGAAGACGAAGAAGAGGAGCAGAAGGGACGGCGGAGCAGCAGCGGACCGGCGGCGGAGCAGCGGCGGACCGGTGGTGGTTTTTTTGTTTCTGTTTTTGTTTTTGATTTTGATTTTTGTTTATTTTTGAAAATTTAATATTTGTATTATACGTATATATACGTATTAGGGCATGAATAGTAAAATACAGGGCGTGATATAGCAATGCCCAAAATAAATCAATGCCACTCTAGCACAAATTACAACATTCAATCATTTGATCTATCAGACCAATCAGTGATGTAATTAACACAATCACCGACACAAAAGTACCACTCAAGTGACGTGCACGAGTTGAATCAAATGAACAACAAACCTCGGGAGTTTCACGTACTAAAGAGTGCGAACTCGTTAGAGATATATAAATCTACTGGCGACTGCGATATGGCTGCGTTAAGGTTCTGAAAAAAACAGTAATACTCCCTCCGTTCCACTAATAATGGCTTTTGATGATTTTTTTATATTGGCTTCTTCCCCTTTTAGTAAATCCTATATTGTTTTTATCCACACACTTTACTTTTTATACTTTCAATACAATCTCTACCATTCATTTGTTTTTTTGAAAAAGTTTGTGCCCAAAAGTTGGGGCCATAATAAAAGAACCAGAGGGAGTAGGAAAACTGTTGGTGTTTTATGAAACACGGTGATATTTAAGTATAATTGGATTCGAGTAGTTGTGAACTCGGGATGTTAAAACAAGTTTGGTGGTGCAGAGTGCACACTTGTAAAAACTATCTACGAGCTTACATTTTTTGGATAAGTATTAAAACTGTGTTGGTTAGACTAACATATCTTATCCTTGTGTGAAAAGATGCATTATTCTATATATCTCCGTATTTATTTATAATTCTGATGGAGGTGGTGTGCAGTGTCTAATTCCTTGACTTAAATGGTGAGAATGAATTAAGGATTGTGTAAGGGATGCAGTGTTGGCAGCATGCCTAACTTACTGCATTGTCCTAGAAAGAGAAAATGTTGTGTCATTTCAGAATTTGTTCGTAATATGCTAATAGATACATTGTTTGGTGTAAAACAATGAAGTGTTGTGTCTTTTCACAACATTTGTTTGGACAAGGGATGCTGCTTGTAGCGTGTGGTGTAATTCCTTAAGGATTAAGGTAGATGGATCTGATTAAAGACGATGTGACTGCGATGGATGTCGTGCGTAACTCCTCCTATCAACTTTCAGAATCATCTCGGTTAGTTTTAAACTTTCAGAATAATCTCGGTAAGTTTTTGAGAATTTATAAGTTGAACTATGTTGTTGGTTGTCCATTTTGAATGGAGCAATTGTTTATTTTTTGTCAAAACCGATGAAGAAAGATTACCTGTATGCATGCAATACAGACGAAGAAACTTTCTTTGGTTCACAGTAGTAGTACGCATGCAATAAAGTAGTGAATCAATTGCATATGGAAAACAGTTAGAAACAGGAGAAAAGTAATAATAAAGGCCAGAAAACTTTTGACATTGTCAGGCGGCTCAGCCGAAATATGATCGCAATGATGGAATTTTTATGAAATACATGGCGATGTATTTTCGTGAAAAGGTTAAGGATGAATATGCAATGTAGTTGTTCAAATTGTGAGAATTTTATTTTAATTAATAGAACTGATGAAAATAATTCTTAAATTTTTATTTATTTATTGTTGAATGGATCAGAACACAGTATTCTAGAATTTTGTATTACGAATGTGTTGGCTGTTATTGTGGAATTTTGTAATATGATGGGTTGACTCTTGAAAAATGAAAGGAAACAAGAGTTATCAGGTAATCATTCCTTAGGAAAAAGTGAAATTATGTTGTGATATAAGTCAGTGGGTGGCTAAGGCTTATGGTGAAATGTTTAATGGAAAATGTAGACACTTAAGCGCTAAGTATAGCGTGAATCGTGAGTTAATAACTCATGGTGTGATTTCAGTTGATTTTGTGAGATATCAATGCAATCTAGCGGAACACTTGACGAAGTGACTAGTTAGGAACTTGATAAACAAGTCGGTGATCGGGATGGAATTAAAGCCTATTTAAATCTTTGATAATGGGATACTCAATTTTGCTCTGATGCGACGTTAGAGTAAAATTCAATGTGGAAGGCCTGTTGTTTGAGATTGAAACATATGATTTCATATCCCGAAGGCAATATGTTTGGACCAGCATGGAAGTTAGGTTGGAGTTTTAACTTCTTAATGGATTCTTTGACAAAGTACATTTGTAGGTATACGATTAAAGAGATTCACCTATATGATGTGTGAAGTGTAGCTGCTTCAATAAGCCCAGGCTTGGCTTTATATGCACTCATGAATGGATAGGGACACATGGCTTATATAGTGTCAAGTTTACGCTTTTGAGTTGTATTTGAACTTGTGTGCGGATTATCTTCAAGTGTTCAAATGGGTTGAAGGGTTCAATCTTTAGAGACACCCTGATTCTCGAATATTTGGAATGTGTAGTTCACTAAGGTGAAAATTCAATCTTCAAGACATTTTCATCTATGCACTTGTTTGGTTTGGTTGTTGAATTTTCCGAATCAAGAATAATACTTAAATGGGGGAGGATTGTTGGTGTTTTATGAAACACGATGATATTTAAGTATAATTGGATTCGAGTAGTTGTGAACTCGGGATGTTAAAACAAGTTTGGTGGTGCAGAGTGTACACTTGTAAAAACTATCTACGAGCTTACATTTTTGGGATAAGTATTAAAACTGTGTTGGTTAGACTAACATGTCTCATCCTTGTGTGAAAAGATGCATTATTCTATATGTATTTATTTATAATTCTAATGGAGGTGGTGTGTAATGTCTAATTCCTTGACTGAAAGGATGAGAATGAATTAAGGATTGTGTACGGGATGCAGTGTTGGCAGCATGTCTAACTTACTGCATTGTCCTAGAAGGAGGAAATGTTGTGTCATTTTAGAATTTGTTCGTAATATTCTAATAGCTACATTGTTTTGTGTAGAACAATGAATGTTGTGTCTTTTCACAGCATTTATTTCCTATAAATACATGCGTACACGTGCATGGTGTTAGAAGTGGAAGAACACAGAATAGACAAACAAGAAACACACACATGACCAGGAAAAAAAGACAAGATTTTTCTAGAAATACATAGCAACCAAAAACACGGGTACTCAAAAGCATTCTCCTGATTCAAGCCTAGAGCGGGAGGGATTCTCGATTGTTTTATCCTCAAAGGGAATTCGTGTAACCCAGAACTATAATAGGGTCGAATTACTCCTTAAGGAAAGCGTACGTAACGCGACTCACATCGATATCCAAGAAAAGTTTTACCACAATCATCCATACGTGATTTTACCATTCCAATGAAATGCAATTTTACAGCATCTACCCTAACAAAAACAACACGAATGCATATTAGTAGTGGAGATTAATTAGAAGCATTGGAGAGATCGACATCATACAGAAAGGTCCATTCACACTCACTCACTCACACATAACAACTTAACACTAAAATGAATTAGTAAACAACTAAATATTCCAGTAAAGACATTCAGAAATTTTTTAAATGAACTAGGAAAAAATTTGGCACACCTTTATTGCACCTTTTTTCTGAGTAAAGTACAGTTTCAAATACCTTTGTAGAGTTTCAAATAAACAGATGAAAAGTCTCATATGTAACCCAAAATATAACATTTCTCATAACGTGTTGTTTTCAATGCTAATTTATTCAAACACCATATAATATATATTATTTGGATGGTCAATAGGGGATATTTAAGTCATTTTGACTAACTTAAACCTAAGTTGTCTAAAAATAACATATTAATATTATAATATGTTATTGATTTTAATTATTTACTATATATTTTTTTAGATGAAAACACCCGAGGGTGGGGGTTGGTATATTGGTACCCCAAGCCAATATGAAGCGAGCCAGAGAAAGGTCATAGTAGTTTTTACAAAAGGCAACATCATTGCCTACAAAAGAATGGTTAGCTACTATTAACTATAGGTCGAAATATATGCAAGATCGACGGTTAGGGAGGAAGAAGAAGAAAAAAGAAGAAAAAAAAGACCAAGGAAGGTAGTTGCGGTTCTAAAGTAACGAATCTCCACTCCCAGTGTTAATTCATAACTTTGGCCAGGCAACTACCAGTCAAATCCTGTCGGTAAGTTAACATGATGGAGGGATTGAGCTAGTAGGTCTTTCTTTGGAGCTATTCTGAGCTGATTTCCAATGGAAAGTTGCAAGCCATGGTGGATGAGCCTGAGGGATATCTGAAGAAACTGGCATGTGGGCAACAAATGAAGACAAAAAACACAAGCAGGGAGAAGTAGCACAATTCCAGAGCCGTGGTAGAGTATCATCCGTGTCCTGAAACAAATAAAATAAAAGATTAGCAGTATCAATCTTCTTTGGAAACGTGCCTATGGATCCTAATATAGAGAGTATGTATACTATCCATATAGATAAGGCCTTTAATGTGTGCAGGAATGTTAGACAAATCTAGAGAAACTTCCATCGGGTAGGATGAGTGGTATTTAGCAATAGCATCGGCTACTGGGTTACATTCTCTGTAGGTGTGCTTAAGAGTAGCATCAAATAGGATGGTGTGAACTTGCAAAACTAGAGGGTATAGAGACCATTTGGAACAGGTTGGATCATTAATCATATTAACTGCCTGTAACGAGTCAGATTCGAATATGAGGTTGGGATATCTAGGGATACAAATCTGACAAGCCAATAGGACTGCCTTTATTTCAGCTTCTAGAGCTGATTTGGCTGTTATGAATTATGACCTAATAAGGATTGGAAAACCATGATTATCTCTAGCCATCAAGCCAATAGAAACAGAGTTAGTAGACCATGAGGCATCCACATTAATTTTGATGACATTAGGACCTGGAAATTCCCAGTATTCATTGGATATGGATGGTTTTGGAGGTGGTCTGGGAAGGGGTATCAGTGAGGGAAATTGAAGGTGTGAACTAGGGTGTATACTTGGGGAGCAGGGAGAAACTGTAATGGATAGGTAAAGTGTGTCTCTAACTTCTTTACTTATATGGATAGAGGAAAAAGGTTTGTCATCAAAATAGTAGGCATTCCTAGCCTTCCATAATGCCCAGCAGATCAGTGGAGGTAACAAACGACATACCATTCTCTGTAGACCTGAGAGGTCATTACAGTTCCAAAAAAATAAAGAAAGTATCCACAACATTATGCATGTTCTGCAGATTAAAATTAACTAAAGCAGCACCCTGAGTCCAGATAGATTTAGCAAGATGGCAATCGATAAAGAAATGTTCCAAGGAGTCAGATTGATTACACACAGGGCATTTTGAAGCCAAACTAAAACCACTTTTTATGAGGATATCATCAAATGGTAGAAAAGAGTTCAGCAATTTCCAGGTAAAGATAGAGATCTTCTTTGGTAACCTAGGGTTCTATATCAGTTTTGTAACTGGGAACGTACCTGATAAGTATGTAAGAGTTTTGTAGGCTGATTTGAAGGTAAATCTGCCAATCTCCTCAGGTTTCCAGATCAGTTTGTCGTCTCTACCATGAGTAATTTCTGCATCCTGCAAAAATATGAGAGTATCATTTTCCAGGAAAGGAGAGATCTGAGATAAAATGGATTCCACCCCACATCATTTTCATATTCTCCCCCTGCTCAATTATTTACTATATATAATCAATCATAACTTGTTAACATACTAATATTATGTTTTGTTACAGAATTCAATTTTTTACTATATATATATATAATCAATCATAACTTGTTAAATGTAGGCAAAGTCTTGGAAAAGACCATCTTTCCATAGGCATATGGAAATACGGGGTTGAATTAAAATTATAGAAAAGGTAAATTTGTTGGTTGCAATATTAAAAATTTATTATGCAACGTGCAGTAGTTATATGTTTATGACCCGATTGATGCAACCTAAAATTCTATCTTGTTTTCTCGTAATTCGCAATTTAAACTTTGGTCTTACCATAACTTATGAAAATACTGTCTTTTAAGAGACGGACTCTAAAATAGATGACTTCTAAAGATATATTTAAATCCATAAATATCTCATTGTATTATATATATATATCCAAAGAAATACATAATCTGAAATAAAAATGCAAAGTCTTGGGAAAGACCGTCTTTCCATAAACTTATGGAAAGACGGGGTTTAATTAAAATAATAAAAGGTAAAAGGTCTTTGTTGAAATATTAAAATTTTACTATGCAACATATAGTACTTATAAAGTTTATAACTTGATTTATCCAACCCAAATTTTTTTTATTCTCTTATTCTAATTTGCACTTTGATGATACTCTTATGAAGATAAAATTGGCCTGCAGACCAGTCCATTAAATATTACATTTAGCCCAATAAGGTTTTGTCTTGAATGGGCCAAGATGGGCATTCAATATGCATTTAATAAGAATTGCGGTTACAAACAGTATGGTTTAATTAGTATAAATATAAGATATGTCATTCATTTTGAGGAAGATTGATAATTACTCAATTATTGACTTATCATAGAAGGATTTTCCCTAGGTCATGAATCAAGGATCATGTAGTGCAGGTTCTTCAGAGTTTTCAGATGCATCAATTAGCGCTACGGGGAATGATGAAGTCAAAAATTGAGATACTGGGTATTATGGGTTCTTCTTCTCCTGATGTCGGTACCTCTGGGTTCTTCAAAATTTCCTTAACTTTCTGGAAGAGCAATCTTATTTTATGGCTTGGAAGTTTGAATCTTCGGAAAGTTGGGATCTTTGGGAAGTTGAAGCCTACCTTTGTTGATCAAAGAGTTATTTGAAATCCTTCCATGATGCGATCACAAATTTGGAATTAATCCTCTCTTCTCTCTCCTCCCCCCCCCCCCCCTCTCTGAAGTACCACGTTTCTCGCCGGTAACGGCTCCATCCTCCACCGCCAACAGCTCTATCTCGCCGTTAGTAATTTCACTCTCGCTGGCTACGGCTCATTCAATGCTGGCCACTATGGCTGATAACAACAGCTCCCTAAATAATCCAAAATCCTTCCTCTCCGCCCTACAATCCAAATCCCCTCCCCTTAGCTCATCTCTACCTAATAACCCGGAGCTGAACCCTAAATCTGAACACCTAGGCGAACCAGCATGTCTATACTCTGATGAAGAAATCTCAAAACTCTCTGCCCACTATGCCAATGCCCTAATCGGGAAATTCACTAAAAGATGGCTTACAATGGAGCAATTGGAGTCAGCCTTCAAGACGGTAGGGTTCGCCGGGAATTATCAACTGGGATCTCTGGATTTCAAGCATGTCCTCATTAGGTTTGATCAAGTAATTGACTACCAGAGATGCTGGATTAAAGGAATATGGAGCTTCAATGGCATCCAAATGAAGGTTTTCAAATGGTCTCCTGTTTTCTCCATGCACAAGGAATCTCCAATCGTTCTAATTTGGTGTACAATCAGGGAAGTCCCTCTTTACTATTATAATACTTCATCAATCCCATTGGTAATAGTATAGGTAATTTCATTAAGAAGGATTTAGCTACTGAAATGCTAACCAGACCCTCTGCAATTAAACTTTGTGTGGAAATTGACCTTCAGAAGCCACTAAACAATTTCATCAGATTAGGTTCAGTTACTAACAACAGAAAATACCCAATTGAATATGAAGACATTCCATTGTACTGTGACCATTGAGCTAAACTAGGCCATTCACTCAGCCAATGTAGAGTTACCTCCCAAAATTATACTCTGCCTCAGTGGCAAGCTACTGGGAATAAGTTTAACAAAGCTCCAATTAGGTTTACTGAAAACCAGCCTCCAAATAATGCACCCAATATAGATAAATTAGCTCACCAGTTAGCCACAACAAATCCTACCTCTAACCCCCCATCCTATATACCCCAGGCTCTAGAAACTGACCTTGGAAATAACACCCCTCATCTACCCCAACCCCCCTCTCCATATCAGTCTCCTGCCAACCAACCCTCTAAAAGGCTCCAATCATCTCTCACAAATCTGCTAAATGATACATGCCTTACTATCCCAAACAGGTCCCATAATATCTATGTAAAAGATGATATCCAGATTGGCTCCCGTAAACTTACTTTTCATCAGGTTTCACCTATTAACCCCCCCCCCCCCACTTTCACAACAAAGAAAGATGGAAAACAGATTTTCTGTATTACAGGACATGGATCACCTCTCTCACACGGATGACTGTGTTGATCAGGATCTCCAAGACACAGTGGAAGAAGGAAAAGCTCACTCAGTTAGTCCCCACTCTCACTCTGATTTATTGACTGAACAAATAAAATCATCAGGTAACAATGGTTGCCAAGGTAAGTCTAAGCACAAAAAAAACAACTACCTTAGTCAACTGAACAGGATGATGTTAAGATCTGCCACTAAAAGCCATAAATCATGTGAACAATGACACACACCATTAAATTTATTTTTTTTTGATCTGGAATCTAAGGGGAATGGAATCTTCAATGCTTAGATTAAAACATCTGGTCATTCGGAAGAAAAATCAACTTTTATGTATTATTGAACTCATGCATGATAATACTCAATGCCAATCCTACATGGAAAAGCTTAACTACTCACATAATCTTCCTCTTCATAATGGCAAAATCTGGTTAATGTGGAATGATTCTATATCTGTTGCTCTTATTTGTCATCATGAACAATTTCTAAATGTTAAAATCAATCACACAAGTTCTAACAATGACATGGAAGCAGTTTTTGTTTATTCCCTTAGAACTAGGGAGGGTAGGAAAGCCCTATGGCATGATCTTAGCCTCCTTCCAACTAATGATACTGTGTATATAGGAGATTTTAACACAATCACCACACTTTCAGAATATAAAGGTCCTAGCTCTCCTAATCTGGTAGTATTAGGGACTTTCATAACTGGATTAACTCTAAAGGATTACAGGAAATTAATACAGTAGGGAACATATTCACTTGGACTAATTCTAGACTTAGAAACCCCACCTCCAAGAGATTAGATAGAGGATTATGTACTATACAGTGGAGCACCAAATTCCCAGCATCCTCTATCCAAATCCTTAATAGGCAATCCTCTGATCACTCCCCTCTTCTCCTACAGGTGTCATCCCAGGTTCCCTCTCATCCCAAACCTTTTAGGTTCATCAACACCTGGTTCAATAGACCAGAGTTTATAAACCTGATTAGAGACAACTGGTCCATCCCTATTCCTCAGTCAGGAATGCTAGGTTTATACCTTAAACTGATTAGACTCAAGAAAATAATTAAGACCTGGAACAAGGAATGTTTTGGTGATATAGACTCTAATGTTATCACTGCTGAAGACAATCTAAGAATGCAAGAAACTGCCTATGACCTATCTCACTCAGATTCTGACCTTATCAAACTTAATGAGAAAAGGGCTTTATTAATTAGAGCTTTAAAGGAAAAAGAAAAATATTGGAAACAAAAATCAAGAATTAGCTGGTTTAAGTGTGGTGATAACAATACCCAGTTTTCCATAAAATTGTTCAGGAAAAAAACTGCAGGTTGCACATCTCAAAAATTAAAAACTGTCAGGGACATTGGCTAGATAATTACTCAGAAATCCAGAAAGAAGCCATTGGTTATTTCTGTGAACTCCTATCCGAGCCCAACCAGCCTGTAAATACCATCTATTACCCTCACTTTCTCAGCCAAATACCTACCATTATCACTGAACAAGATAATTTTAGTCTATCTAAACCAGTAACAAAAGATGAACTTAAATTGGTAGTTAGGAGTCTGAACAAAAACAGTAGTCCAGGACCTGATGGTTTTTCATGTAAATTCTATACCAAATGCTGGGATTTCATTAAAGAAGACCTAATAGCTGCTGTAAATGATTTCCTCTCTAGCTCAAACATGCCAAGAGGCATCACCAGTACTTGGATAACTCTAATCCCCGAAAAGTCTACCACATCCTCCTTTGATGACTTTAGACCTGTCAGCCTTTCAAATGTTGCCAATAAAATATGTTCCAAGGTCCTAATGGAGAGGCTGAAACCCTACATGAAGAAACTGATTTCACCTAATCAATCTGCCTTTATGAAAAACAAAGACATCTCTGATAATATACAATATCTTCAGGAAATGATAAAGTTTTTAGACAAAAAAATAGAGTTCCTAACTGTATACTTAAACTTGATCTTAGGAAAGCTTTTGATAGGGTAAACTGGAACTTTTTAAAAAGCATACTCTATAGATTTGGTTTTTCAGGTTCATTCTTGAATGCAATGATGAACAACCTCTCTCAGGCATATTTCTCTGTTCTCATAAATGGTAACCCGGTAGGTTTTTTTAAAGCCACCAGAGGCATCAAACAAGGTGATCCACTATCTCCCTTTCTCTTTCACATTTTCTCTGAAGCTTTCTCTAGGAGTCTCTCCTTTATCTTTCTGAATAACAGCATTCAATATTTTCATTTGCCATCTGCCATCACACCAGCCACACATTTAAGTTATGCAGATGACACCATAATTTTTATGCAGGCCTCAAAACCGAATCTAATTAAGATTAAAGCCTTTTTAGAAATTTTGGAATCCACCTCAGGCCAGAAAATCAATTATGAGAAATCATATTTTTACATTAGCAAAAGAGCCACAACTGCTAAGATAAATCATATTAGGTCAATCCTAGGGATGAAAAAGGGGTCTTTTCCTTTTAAATACCTAGGTTGTCCAATTTTTAAAGGCGGAACACTTAACAATTATTTCCAACCTCTGCTTGAACTCATAGATAAGAAGCTGATAAATTGGAAAAATAAATGGTTAAGTTCAGGGGGTAAAATGGTTCTCATTCAATCATGCATATATTCCCTTCCACAACATATATGGACTGTCCTTAAACCCCCTAAGTCTATAGTTAAGTCTCTGGAAAGGAGAATGTCCAGATTTTTTTTGGGTGAAACTGAAGGAAAAAATAATAAGGTTTGGAAGAAATGGTCTGATATAGCTGTTAATAAATCTCAGTATGGATTAGGGTTCAGATCAGTGCAGGCAATAATTGATTCATGCTCACTTAAACTTTGGTGAAAAAGCCAACTGGGCAAAACCATGTGGTCTAAGCTGTTATGGTCATTGCCCCAATCACATCGAAAATCCCAAACTTAGAAGAGAATTTGCAACATTAATACATTTGCTGATAGCAACTCTTTGATTATTCATGGCCAAGGCAACTGTAATTTATGGTCTGCAAACTGGTGTCCTAATGGTCCACTGCTTAACTATGTTCCTCCCTCCATCATCTCTACACTCTCCCCTTGCTCAGTGGCTGATTTCATCAATAACAAAGGCCCTATCTTGACACAGATTTCACCTTTTCTAGAGCATGATACTCTGACTTTTTTGCAGGAGGCAGAAATTATCCAACAAAGAGAAGATAAACTTGTTTGGAAACCAGAGGAGACTGGAAGGTTTAGTTTCAAATCAGCATACAAGGCTCTCACACACTCAACAGGTACTTTCCCAGTTACAAAATTTATATGGAACCCCAGGCTACAAAAAAATTCTATCTTTACCTGGAAATTGCTAAACTCCTTTTTGCCTTTTGATGATGTTCTAACAAAATGTGGTTTTAGCTTTGCTTCTAAATGCCCAGCTTGTAACCATACTGATTCTCTTGAACATTTTTTTATTAACTGTCATCTGGCTCGATCTATTTGGAATGATACTGCTGCATGCATGAGTTTTAACCTACTTAATCTTGACAATATAACGGACACATTCTTAAATTATTGGAACTGTAATGATCTTCCAAGAATGCAAAGAGTGATATGCAGAATGTTGCCCTCACTGATTTGTTAGTCCTTATGGAAAGCCAGAAATGCCTTCTATTTGGATAGCAAAAATTTTTCTACTGTTCATATATGCAAAGAAGTTAGAAACCTAATCTTCCTATCTCTTTCAACTTACCCTTGCCCCTTAAACATTCCCCCCAATATAAGCCTTCCTTTTTCTTCACTGATCCCTCCCCCCAGCCCACCACCAAAACCTTCCATATCCATTGTATATTGGGAAAGGCTTGGACCTAACCTCATCAAAATTAATGTAGATGCTTCTTGGTCTTCTAACATTGCATCAATTGGCCTTATTGCCAAAGATAATAATGGAACTCCTCACCTAATCAGGTCTGCAATCACCTCTGCCAAATCACCTCTTGAAGCTGAAATAAAGGCTGTCTTATTTGCTTGTCAGGTTTTCACTTCTCTGGATTCTAACTTCATCATTGAATTTGACTCACTGCTTGCAGTGGATATGATTACTGATCCAAGCTGTGCAAAATGGTCACTGTATGCATTAGTCTTCCAAGCTTACTCTCTTTTAAGCAATGTCACCCTTAAACACACTTTCATAGAATGTGACTCAGTGGCTGATGCTATTGCTAAACACCAGTCTTCACACCCTATGGAGTTCTTTTTTAACCTCTCTAACATCCCTGAAACCATTGGAGGCCTCATCAATTTGGATAGAGTTCATACACCCTACATTAGGACCCATAGATATGTCACCAGGGATGATTGATACTACTAATTTTTTCTACTTTCTGCCTCAGGTACTGATGCTATCTACTCTACACCAACAGCCGGTTTTCTCCACTATACTACCTTGCTGATCTTTGCACCAAGAATCAAGACTCCACACCAGCTTCTACAGCTCTCTGAGCAATACTCTACTGCTATTCCAGTGCCACAAATCCTTTGCAGCCTTTTCAGGAGTAATGGTGACTGATCTACACAGCTTCTTGGACTGTTTTTTCTAATGACGGAATGGTATGAATTAACACATGGGGTGGAGATTCTTTAGTTTGGAATTGCAACTACTATTCCCAAAAATGAGCTTGAAACTTCTGCTACATACATCCGTAGTCATTAGATACTAACTATTCTTTTTGGAGGCAACGATGTTGCCTCAGTAGAAAATCTGTAAGACTCTTATGTATCAATTTTCTCTCATAGGTCTGGGGAGCCTTATATATAATCCTCCACCCTTGTTTGTTTTCATTAAAAAAAAATTTCTTTGTTACTATTCTCGAATTTTATACCTCAGCCGTGAAAGGGTTATTATTTTGGAGATTCTTGCTCCATAGAAGCTATTATTGCTGACCAAGGATTATTCTTCTCTTTACCAGAACAGAGCAGCCTCACCACCACAGCGAGATTTGGATCAATGTGTGAACAGTAACGGTAAGCTAAAAAGGTTTCTTCTAATTTTGACAGGGTTTCTATTGTCGAGAATCGGTCCATCAAGCTCTCAACCCTCGAATGCTCATTGCTCATTGAGATTCGAAGCTTCCGTCGAGAGCTTGTCCCCCGAGCTCATCGAATCTGGCCCTCTTCCATCAAAGCTCGAAGTCCCGAGAGTTCCTAGACTCGGATTCATAGTTTTTCATGTTAGAGGTGCATTACACGGCTGGAAAAGGGATTAATGAAATGGTTTAAAGTTAGGTTTTGCTCGCCAGAAAAATGCATTTCCGGCGAGGTGTATGGTATCTATCGGCCAGATTACGTAAGCTCGATTTTGGAAGATGAAATTGTATTGTTATGGGTGCTAATTCCGGTCGAAATTGCATAAAGGAAGAATGCCCAGATTTCGATGGAATTTTTTGAAAATTTTTTTGCGGATTCCGGCGAATTTTCCAAATCCCGGTGGGTTTCCGATGCCGGAAAACCATGAGTCCAGCGAGGCTTGGGATCTGGGAGCACAACCCGGATAGCGCGCCATCGGATCAAAAAACTCGAGCAAGAAAAACGGGGCAGCAGCTCTCTTAGGGTTTCGACCCGTTTTGGTGGCGGCCGGGTCATTTGACCTGCATATAGAGGCATCGGGTTCAGGGTTTAAACCCTAGATGTTGGGCCATTGCTCGTGGGCTGTTTAAATTGGCTGCTGGGCCGAATTACACAAGAGACCTGGATCTCCTTATAACCCGGTTGGAGACCCGGGTGCATGGCCGGGTCGCGCGGATTTTGATTTCGACCGAGCTGGGCTGCTGGGCTGACAGTATTTATTCCCTTGGGCCAAAGCTGGGCCGAAAAGGAGCACTGCTGGGCCAAAAATGGGAATAGCGGACGGACTAAATTGCAAGAAGAAATGGGTCAAGCTTATAACCCGGTTTTAACCCGGTCAATGGCTTCACACCTGGTGGCGGCTGCGGTCAAGTTGCAACCCTAGCTTAGGGTACTGGGCCAAGCGCTGGACCGAAAGTGGAGCTTCTGGGCCGAGGGAATTAATCAAGCGGTTGAACCGAATTTAAAGGCTCTTGGGCCTAATTAAATGAAGTATTTTTTTCAGCTTACATGCATTATTCTTGGGGGAATTTCCTTCATTTTTGGGCTCTAATTTGTGGATTATTGTGGAGTTTTGGCCTTCTCATTGGGCTAAAATTGTATTTGGTGAATAATTGCATATTTTCCACTTGGAGGGGGGGAGAGCGGCCTTTCTACATTTGCTTGCTTGACCACAGGAGTTTGGTACTGGGTTAATTAATTAGCGTACGCGAAATTAATTAACTCACTGCTAGTAGTTACTTAGACTTGACGGTCATTACGCGCTCTTTGCTCGCGCTACACTTTTTGTGTTAAATTAGCATAAAGCTGTCCATTTGCTCAAAATGGAGTGGGCGATTACAGAATCGCCAGGCTTGACGCATGCCACATAAGTTGTGTCCATTCTCTCCATCCTTAGGAGGGCTACTTTTAGAGGGATTCACAAGAGCTATTGGCACTGCCTATGACACTAAATTAGCCTCGGTTCATATTAAGAGAACGTTTGAAGGCCAATAACACCCCTCTATCCTCACCTTAGGGGTGTATATGGTAGAATCTGCTCCTCCTTTGGCGGTCCTAGCTTCATTCGGATTCAGCAACACTAGCACACCATGGCGACCATTCAAGACCCGAGTACACCACACTCGGCTGCGCTTTCTGTCTACCATTGGCGTCCTCCACATTATTTTCTTCAAGACCCGAGACCCGAGTCTCGGCTGCGATGAGGATTTCATATGAAGAGCCAGTACACATTTCTGGTTGCTATGTATAGGTCCAGATTTACACATTCGGACTTGCAGTTATTTTTCCCTAGGCTTAGTACTTTCTAGCTTAGGGTTAGCATTTCTTTAAAAATAATTGGGGGGGGGGAGTGGGGTAATCATTTGGGTACCCCCTCCCCCCCCCCCCCGCTTCTTTTTCCCTAAGTTTTTAGCCTAGGGTTGGATTATGTTTTGTATTTGGTAGGGCTCTTTTAGGGCTCTACCGTGGGTTCCACCGTCTATACTATTTACCTATTTACTCGAAGTCCCAAGAGTTTTCACAAGAAACACAATGAATGCTTCATCCACGATGACCCCCCTCGAGAGGTCTTTGCCCCTCGACAGTTCATGGAGTCTGCCATCGTCATCGTCATTGAACTGCCTCGGCCTTCTGCATGAAACCTGTAACAGCGCCCCTCATAACTGAATCCCCTCGGGATGGTTTCATCGGTTAGAAAAGAGTAAAACTATCCCTTTTACAAGGTAAGGTATAGTTTCCAATCATCGATAGTATGGCTGCTATTGTTTCAAGAAGAGATCAGATGTCCTCGAACTACTGGTGTCAAAGACCATGTCCTTAGAAGACCTAGATGGATGCCTTACTCGTCATTGAGGTCTCATCGAACATCAATGAAATCCTCCGAACTCGTCCTCACGGCTTCTCCTCCCATCAAAGAGCCATTGAAACCTTGCCAAAGTCTCATCGAAGGACGAAGCGATGTCGCCGGTGAACTCAAAGCTATCGTGAATGGTAAAGAGAATTATCTTTAATGATCTCCTACAAATACTGCTCTTAATAAAGTTGAATACTACTCCACCGCTACTACTATTGCTAGTGAAGTTGAATACTATTCTACCAGCTGCTACTGTTACCGTTGTTCCTGCTACTTCTACACCTACTGAGTTTTCTTTTAAAAATGATTATCAATTTCATAATTTCTTTGCAAGTTGGTCATTCTTGTCATAATACTCCAACTTGAGAGAGGGAGTTAAGAAAAGCGCCACAAGTCTAGCTTTGTGACGCTCAAGAGTGTCATCTGGTAGATACTTAAGCCTATAGACCCATTTGGAGCCAACAATGTTGACATTTGAAGGTCGAGGCACCAAATCCCAAGTGTGCTGACTACAAAGAGCGGCCATCTCATCATCCATGGCTGAAACCCAGGCTGGATCCTGAAGGGCAGAGCGATAATCAGTGGGCTCTGTCTGAGAGAAGAGTGCGGCAGTGAGACCATGAGCAATAATATCCGAATAATCTCGGCGCTGAATATCACCAGTAGAAGACTGAGTGGCCATCCGATGAGTACGAAGCGGGGGCAGCGAAGATGGAGGAGTCGAACCAGCTGATGACACCGAGGAAGATCGAGATGCACTGACCGGAGAGTGGCCGTCGGAAGTCACCGGAGAAATAATAGCCGATAAAGGCTGAGACGTGGTGGCCGGTGGCTGAGGAGTGATGGCCAGCGGCTGAGGTATGGTGGGCGTTGGCCGAGGAGCCGGGTCCAGGTCAACCTTCCAGATGGAAGATGGTGGTGAAGGAGGGGCAGCTGGAACAGGCACAGACACAGGTGTGGTGGCCCCAATCGATGAAGTAACAGTTCCATAAAAAAATGATGAAATCTCCAGATCTAAAATCGAATGACTGTCCGTGGAAGATGAGACATAAGGGAAGAAAATTTCATCAAAACGAACGTGGCGAGATATATATATATATATGCGCCCAGAAGTCTGGTCGAGACACTGGAAGCCCTTGTGACGAGGGTTGTAGCCAATAAAAACACAGGGAATGGATCGGGTGCAAACTTATCAGTAGCAGTGGCACGCAGACATGGAAATGCACGGCAACCAAATGGGTGAAAGAGGGTATAGTCAGGCACATAACCAAAAACAACCTCAAAAGGTGATTTTCCACTCAGAACTGAACTAGGCAGACGGTTAATAATGTAAACCACAGAGGAGAAAGCTTCCACCCAATAACAGTGCGGCACAGAAGAGTGAAAAAGTATGGCAAGACCAGTCTCTGTGATGTGATGATTTCCGCTCAGCCCGGCCATTCTGAGCAGGTGTATAGGGCGAGGACATCTGATGATGAATGCCACATGATATGAGATGAGCCTGAAGTTGGTGATTAGTAAGCTCGGTGCCACCATCGGTCTAAAAATTTTTAACCCTAGCAGAAAACTGATTCTCAACGAATTTCTGAAACTGGATAAAAGTGTCATAGAAATCCAACTTATGCCGCATCAGAAGAAACCATGTGAATCGCAAAAAATATCAATGAAAATGGCATAATAAGAGAAACCACCAACACATAAAATAGGAGCTGGTCCCCACAAATCACAATGTACTTTATCCAATAAATCAGTAGCGCGTTTTTCACTAGTGGAAAAGGGCAAACGGCTACTCTTGGCCATCTGACAAGGAGAGCAACTGACAGGTGCAGGCATAGCAGAAGTGACAGAAATAAGGCCTCGTCGATTCAATAACTTAACAGTATCATGAGACACGTGACCGAGGCGAGAGTGCCACTGCTCAAAAGAAGCATGAAGCTTTGTAGAGCGTAGTTCGCCTAAAAAATTGGAATCACCAGTCTCAAGAAAATAAAGACCAGACCTATGACGGCCTTTACCAATTATCGCCCCTATAAGCTTGTGCTCAATGGAAAATGCATCGGAATCAAATATAACACGGACAGGTAGATCACGAGTAAGCTTACTAATGGACAATAAACTTCTAGTAATCTTAGGGACCACAAGGACATTATTAACAGAGAAACCAGATAAATGACATTGGCCAATGTGAGAAATAGATAATGATTCACCATTTCCGACAAGAATAGAATCAGAACCACGATAACTTTGTACCTGATCAAGATGACTGGTGTAAGCAGTGATATGAGATGTAGCACCTGAATCAACAACCCACTGATTTGACGAAGAATGACAGTTGGGACCATTCAAACTGGCCTGAAATAACACCTTGTCCGCAATCCAATTAGTGGAGAAATCTTCCCGAGATATAGGGCCCAAATGAACCATAGCGGAAGACCGGAAAATTGCACAAAAATTGACTGGATGCTGACGAGAATTTGAGAAACTCGTCGGAATGTGAGCAACTCGCGAGAAACAGCTGCAACTCGTGATAATTTGATTCAACTCACGATAAATGGATCAACTCGCGAGAATTTGATTCAACTCACAATAAATTGGAGGCATGAGAAACTCCCTTGCTGGCGAGTCAAATCGTGCGTGGCTTCACGCGCGAAATATTCCTTCTTGCTGGCGAGTCGACTCGCGCGTGGCTTCACGCACGGAATATTCCTTCTCCGCTTCGCTTGGTTTTCTTCTTCTCCGTGTCGTGCTCGCGCTCAGAGTTGCTTTGCCGCGGTTGAAATGCTGGAGGACGCCGGAGGAGGAGGCCGCCGCTGGAGTAAGATGCCGCTGAAAAAGATGGAAACTTTGCCGGAAAATCGAAACTTGAGAGGACGCCGGAGAATGGAGGAGGACACCGGAATTTGGTCGGAACTTCGCCGGAATCAGGGCCGGAAAAGAGAGAAGGAGGGAGGCACTAAACAATAAATTAAAATTTAGGGCTTAGGATCATAACCTTGCTCTGATACCATGATAGAATGATTTTCCGTAATTAATTGTATTATTGATATCTGAATATATAGAGAGTACAATAGAGTAGGGGTGTGAATGATCCGGTCCGGACCGGTAAAATGGACCGGACCGGACCGGAAATGTAAGGACCGGAATTGTATAGATGAAATTCTGGTCCGGTCCTCGGTTCATGTTTTTGTTAGATTCCGGGTTTCGGTCCGGTCCGGTCCAAAATTGGATTTTTTCCGGTCCGGACCGGATGGATCGGTATTTTACATATATATATATATTTATTTAAAATGATAATGAATTAGTTTAAAATACTAGTTTAGATTTATTCATGATAACTAGTATTCTTTTATTATTTTGAGGTGAATTTTTCTAATAAGTTCTATTTTACTATGTTTTAAAGGGGAAAAATATTGATTTGGCATGTTTATAGCAAAATGTAAAGTAAAAAAAATAAAGAATACTAAAATCCGGTCCAACCGGTCCGGGCCGGTCTAAGACCGGAATTATTCCGGTCCGGTTCCGGTCCAAATACCCACTAACCGGTCCAGTCTTCGATCCAAGATTTTTGGTGATTCCGGTTCCGGTCCTAACCGGTTCCGATCCGGTCCGGTCCGGTCCGGTCTTGGACCGATGAACACCCCTACAATAGAGGTATAATAAGGAAAGAACTCTAATCAGAATAAATCATAATCTAATCAGGAGTCTGATTTAGTCTAACAAAATAGAAACTATTTTCTTGTAGGAAAGCTTATAAATGGTAGTTACCTTATAGAATTAGTTTCATTATGTAATTAGTCATATATAGTAGTTTCCTTATAAACTTAGAATTATATTCCTGTCAGACTTTGATTTGTTGTAGCCATATATATTGTAACCCTCGTCATTGATGAGGTGTACCATTGATGTGATATCAATTCACCATAATTAAGTATAATATATTTTATCATGGTTAAACTTATAAATGGTAGTTACCTTATAGATTTAGTTTCCTTATAGAATTAGTTTCCTTATGGAATTATTCATATATAATAGCTTCTTTATAGACTACTATATATGAATAATTCCATAAGGAAAATAATTCTATAAGGTAACTACCATTTATAAGCTTTCCTACAAGGAAAGGGTTTCTATTTCCTTAACACCTATAAAATGTAACCTTTCTTGAGAATCCCTCTATCACATGAGTATTCATTTTCCTGATTTCCCTTCAATGTTGTGTTACTTTTTTCAATCTGTTGTAACGTTACAGGTAGTAAAGGAGAAGAGATCCTGATAGTTTTTTTTTTGTGTCTCAGAAGATGTATATTTAAAAGACCTTGGATTCTCTGTTGGAGCCACATGCCTTTGATCATCCAGGTTAGCAGGATGACTAATAATATTGTCATCAGTAAAATTAGTTTCAGTTTCTTTCTATATCTGAATCACCTGATGATTGTTATGTTCCTGAGCATTAGGAGTGCAGTTACTTCAATTACTTTACATTGTTCAGTTGATTTAGAAGAGTTTGGTGATTGCCACTTTAGGAGTGTAGCCATGGATGATTCTTACATGAGCTTGATCTAAAATGACATGAATCGTTAACAACTAGGACTGCTTGGAATGAGATACAGACTTTTGCCAATGTTGTTTATAAAGGCACCCTTCCCTCTGGCCGTAGGATTGCCATTAAGTGTTGTATATCAGTTGTGCTTGATGATTTTCTCCAATAAGATTTTGTTTTGCTAATTTCTGGGATGGATATGAAATGTTGTAGGTTGTGAGTAAGATTTCTGGAACAACTCATATCATTCCATAGTGAAGGATTGAATTAAACTGATTGCTTTATGGGTTACACTGATTTAGGGCTAGCTAGCAATATATCTAATTTATAAACTGGTATTGTATTGTTGTTAGACAAGATGAAGCTTACGAGTAATTCTTATACTTCAAGTTGCTAGGCAGTGTTAAACCCTTCAGTGGTTTGACTTAATACCACTGGAGAATATTGATGTTAGTTTTAGTTGGTACAGATACATAAGCTTTTGAATGTTTTTTATAACAATAAAGTTTTGGAAGATTTTAGATAACTTGCTTTTATTGGATTTAATGGTTCGTCCTTATTATATTTGGTCCGTCTATATAGTGAATTAGTGATTATATAAGGGTGAAATGAAGTTCAAACATGATAGTTTTTCTTATAATAACTTCTCACCTAACCGTCCTATCCCGATTAGTATGAGAAGGAGTCATGTTAGCACTTTTAATGCTTTCTTAGGAGTATTCTGTAGCAGAACTCTCAGTTTAATCATTAAAATATGTTCTTGCAATTATCTTATGAAATTGGATAAAGGCTTAGTTATTGTTATTATTTACTTACACTCAGTTAAAATTTCTTTATCTATTACATAGTAGCTGAGGATAATGAACAAGTACAGATAAAGATTCACAAATCTCTAAAACTTAGGGTATTTTGAGTTGAATTAGGGAAAATCTTGGGATCTTTGGAGTCCATTAGTGGAGTTTATGTTCACGTGTAAATAATGGGATGATTCGGTCCAGGAATTTGGTTTCAAAGAGTATTGAAGAATGGTTTGATGGATGATGTTTATGTGTGAACTTTGTTGCATTTTTAAGGTGGACACGAGTCATGTCGAATACTCGGAGAGTCTTTCAGGACACGCCAGAGAGAAATGTGGTTTCTTGGAATTCTAGCCGGAAGAAAATGTTTTACTAGCTGATTTTGATACATCCAACTCTCATCACCCATTTGTTACCTGCTATTAATTTTTGTAGTGGGATTTCTGCAGATAATCTAGAAAGCCTAGTGATGATCGAGCGGGTTGCTTTAAAGCGGCGCTCTAGATGATATTTCCAGCCACGACTGATGTTCGAGTGGTTTGCTCTAAAGCGACACTCTAGTGATGATCGATCGGGTTGCTTTAAAGCGGCACTCTAGATGATATTTCCAGCCACGGCTGATGTTTGAGTGGTTTGCTCTAAAGCGGCACTCTAGTGATAATCGAGCGGGTTGCTTTAAAGCGATGCTCTAGATGATATTTCCAACCACGACTGATGTTCGAGTGGTTTGCTCTAAAACGGCACTCTAGTTGATGATCGAGCGGGTTGCTTTAAAGTCGCGCTCTAGATTATATTTCCAGCCACGGCTGATGTTCGAGTTGTTTGCTCTAAAGCGGCACTCTAATTGATGATTGAGCGGGTTACTTTAAAGCGGCGCTCTAGATGATATTTTCTGCCACGGCTGATGTTCGAGTGGTTTGCTCTAAAGCAGCACTCTAGTGATGATCGAGCGGGTTGCTTTAAAGCGGTGCTCTAGATGATATTTCCAGCCACGATGATGATTCGGGTGGTTTGCTCTTAAGCGGCACTGTTATCAAAATACCGTCTTTCAAGAGACGGACTCAATAAAAAAATGTTTGGATTTTTTATTTAATGAAAGAGTACTTTTGATAGAAATATGTATACATATATTTATACAATGAGATACATATAATTATAATAACCTTTTAAAATGAATCTAAACATATAAATAATGACTTTAAATAATTTAAATGAAATACTATAAAAATAATCAAAATAAATTTTTATTGTGCTCAATATATAATGGTTCCTAACTAAATTAATTATTTCATTTCATAACTCATATAATTTTCCTTAGATGATTAAAATTTAAAAATTTTAATAAAAATCAATGTCAATACTTTAATTAATGATATCGTGTAACGCGCAATAATACTCCACTAGTATCATTGAACATGCTTGCTAGAAATTAGAAAATTAATATTCGATGTTTTCCCCATCTGTCAATTGCAGGTTTACAAAGATGCTTTAAATGATGACAACCTCACTGAATCAATCCCGACACCGCAGCTGATCCGGATGGAAGTTAAGTTTATTAGAGGTAAGTTTTTCGAACTTGAGAATTGTTCCACTTTTAGTTTTCATATTTCATGGATTGTAACTTTGACGAATCTCTGATTGTGTTTGCAAACTAATGTCAACATTCATGTCAAAGAATTCCTTAGATCCAACGAAATGCAAGACAAATGGACTCTCCTTTGTCTGCAATCATTTGGCTATTATATTACATGATGACGAGGTCGAGTTAGATGGCCTTTTCTGTAAATTTCATTACATATATTTTAAGAAAAAACGTATGAAATTGACTCTTTTCTTTTGTAATATCACAGGCCAACTGATACAGAGGCCGAGTGGGAGGAAAGTCCATGGAAGGAATCAGACAATGACAAAATGATTCAAAAACTGACAAGAACCAAGACGGTGTTCATTGAGCGCTGATTCAAATATGCTATTAATGCATTCTTATAGATTGTACAACCCTAACCTTTACAAGGTTTGAGGTTCTAAGCTTCAAGCAGTTCACTACTGAAAGTAACAACAAAAACTCTCTGATAATTCAAGCTTAACACTAATGGAGTCGAGGCATTGCACATCAATTCCGATTCCTGGATGGTACTTCAACTGGATACCTCAGTCAGTTCAAACAGAACTGTTTTATACCTCTACATTCATGATCAGCCACAACTATTACAATATCATCGACCCGGGAAGCTGCTGTAAAGGAGTTGCAGTTGTAGAAAAATATCACTTGAAGTAGCCCAAAGGTCTTCTGAAAGCTTGGTGCTGTATGAAACTGGAGATGATTTGATTGTTCTCAAGTTTCCTCCGAAGAAATACACCCCACTTACTTCCTGCAATAGAATTACCAGCATACAGAAGGTAAAGGGGTGTTAAGCAAACTGAGCAATGACTAGATGCCAAGGTTGCGCTCGAAAACTTGAGGGTGTTCATTATAGGATGTCATTTCAAAGACAGGTGCTTACGGGTCCTGCAAGAGCCGCGTCAAGGATAGAAGATGCCCCAATATCAGGTGACTGCAGCATCCCTAGAACTTTCAGTGTGAAATTAGCCATATTAGTGATGCAAAATGGAAACTCCCGCATAATGTTAGTTTTGACAGCTCCAGGGTCAACAGCACTTCAAGACCGGAAAAAGATGGCACAATGTTAGTTCTATACTTCTGAACTACCTAGAAATTCTTAGTGAATTCCCTATCAACGAGATAGAGACGTACATGACAGAGACCTGATGAGATTTCTCCATCAATCCAATTCGTCGATGAAGCTCATATGTAAAGAGAAGCAGACAGACTGTCAATAAAGACAGCAAATCCTCAGCAACCAAGTTGAGAATAATCACATTAATATATACGTAACCAACCACTTACATTTTGAGTATTCATAAATGCGAGCGAAGGGGTACTTTGATCTTGAAAAACACTTTCCAGTAACAGTCTCATGGTCTAAATTCGGGCCACGTACTACATTGACAAAGCGTAAAATCTGATGGTAATTCAATTTATTCATTTCTATTGAGTACACCTAGCAAGTATCCTCCAGAGGCAAAAAACAATCATCAACCTGAGAGGCTATATGTACCTATCTCGCCATTTTGCTTGGTCAAGACACATTTTATTATAGAGGACTTTACAAAATTAAACATGTAATTTATGGTATAAGTTTCTTCTAAGGACAAACAAGTCCATATCCATACGTACATCTACAGAAGAAAGGTTTTAAAAGTGGGGTAAAAAAGAAGGGTAATGATCATTTGGAATTGAACAGATAGATAACTCTATCTTACCGCTCCTGTGAGTAAAGGATGTCACATTTATAACACGCGAAGGAACGGGGCTGTTTTCCAAAAGAGGCAGAAGAACATGTGTAAGGCAAAATGCACCAATGTAATTTGTAGCCATCATCCTGTAAGAGAAGTCAATTATGGTTAGATTGTAGTTTGTTCTTTTGTACATTTCAAAAACAGGACAATAGAAGTCAAATATATCACAAGCAAAAAGTTCCATGTCTGACACAGTGTATACCGTGTGAACTATCACAATTCTGACACGAAGAAGGGAATAACTAGAAGGGCTCACACACGACCACAGAGAAAATTCTATAAATGATATCATAAGATATGTAGCAAAATATAAAACATAAAGCCTCAAATTATCTCGCTACAAGCTTTTTGGGTAAAATAGGCACCAAGCTTGAACTTTACTTTCTTTGCCGTTCATCTCTCCTATTCCCAAAGAATGCAGCTTAACAAGTGGAATTTAAAGTTTAGCGAACACAGCTTTAACACGGAATATATAGAAGACAAACATAAGATAGAAGATTATTGTGATTACTGATCATAATCTTCACAGTTGAGTCTACACGTTGTTGCAAGGATTCCAGCATTATTTATGAGAAGCTGAATAGAAGAATGCAAGTTTTCCTCTAATAACCATTCCTGAAGGGATGCTTTGAACTTCAAGATTGACTCAAATGATGATACATCAACCTGAAAGGCTTGCACAGAAGCGCTAACGTTCTGTTTCTTGATATCGGCTACAGTCTGTCACCATATAGAGGAAGATATTTGGTATTTGGTGCGCATACATAAAAGGAGAGAGAATGACAAGTATATCTATTTAAGAGCAGATAGCGAGGGAGAGACGAAAATAAATAGAAAAGATAAGAAATTGGTTGAATAAAATGATACCTTTGCCAATAAATCAGTTGACCTTCCAACTGCAATTAAAAATGAGCTTCATTTAAGCATGGGTTCAAGCGACAAAGGGAGAAAGAATTGGAAGAACAATGCAAGTACATTGCTATAAGAAATTTTATGGCCATAACATGCAAAATTTCAGGCATAATGCAGAAGGAAACAACATGGTGAGTCACTAAACAAATAACCACTGTAAAACTACATGTCTTTAGCTTTTGGGAATTTCTGCATGATACCCGTATAAAGTCCAAAGCTTCAATCTCAACAGACAACTACACTTTTAAAGTACATGTTGATGTTGCATTCAGATACTTCTTCCTTAAGAATATTTTCTAGATATCAAGATACTGATGGACAAAGATGCATAACAGGTATGTTTAAAAAAATTGTTCAAACTAAAATACGCTGTAAACAGAGGAAATATCAGTAGTTGCCCCCCACAATTTCTTTCCTGATGTGTGTCTTGTTTTACCGAAATTTTATGGTTCATAGTGTAAGTATATTCCAAGGATGTTCTTGAAAGGTACCCCTCAAGCCATGCTATATGCAAAACCACATTTCTCTCCCATTTTCGAGAGAGAATATGCACAAAGTGAATCTATCCACTAAAATTTATACCAAACAACTTCTTTGACTCTTCATTAATAGTTCAATAAATGAAGTAATACACATTTACATTCAAGCTCAAGATATGATGACACATTTATATTAAACATGCGAGGAAGGCAAACTTCTGAATTACCTAGGACCAAGTAAAACCCATGCATTGACAAGGCACTGGCAGTTGCAGCACCCAAACCAGATGTTGCCTGAGAATTTTTACCCAAAAAAAGGTACCATTAGAACAACGGCAATGATGTAGGTTACAGAAACGAGTGGGATTTTACTGGATAATACATAGATCTATCAAATTGATGAGTTGAAACCTGGTAGACTATATCTAAGAAATTAATATGGGATATTTTTTTTAAAGCCAGTGCTAATGATGTGATTAACTTGCACAGACCAATCTTTAAATCATGAAAATCAGATCATCCCGAACTTCACTGCAACACTGGAGATACATAGGTACCAATAATATCACTTAACAAAAAAAAGGTAAGGAATTTGATTCTAGCAAAAAAAGAGAGAATAGAGTGACGGGATTAACTATTTGCAAAATGAATTAGGTTTGCTTACACCGGTGATCACGCAAATAGGCATTCTCAAAGCATCTACACCAAGAGGATTTGATGTTGTCTTCCAAGAATGAGAAGAGTGAACATAGTTTGTCAATGTCTTAGAGAAAAATCTCTGTCCAAATAGTTGCAAGTAGGAAGCGATGAGAGAAATGGTCCAGAATATGGACATCCTCCAGAAATCCGAAGAGCAAACGAAATTTAAAGCCTCCAGTAGATCCTTTCTTTCCATCTCCTTGATCACATGTACAAGATTGCCTTGAAAAATAAGAAGAAATGGCTACACTAAAATCCTGAAAAGTGAACCTTAATGGCTACACTAAAATCCTGAAATATTATTACAGAAAATATTAGTCAATAACCTGCACTCTTAAAGAAACATTTGAAGCTTTAGTATCCATAATTTAATATTACCATTAACAAGGGGAAAAAATGCATTCATCAGAAGTAGGTGTCATTCTCATGAATACCTGTAGTGCAGATATCGTGCATGGGAAACCTTCCTTCTCTTGGTGTGTCATGCAATTGGAACGGTTGGGCTGTACACAAACAAATGCAGCCTCAGATTACATGAATTGCACATAGCCTAAAAGTTACACATGAGGTCCCAGAAGTCCAAAATGACTTGAGAAAAGAGAACCCCGGCATGACATTGCTGAAAAAACATAAAACAGTACTAATCGAAAACAAATAAATAGAAGCATAAGGACAAAAATTGTATGCCCGTAAAGCATTACCAGGTTAGAAGCTTTCCTCGCAACCACTAAACATCACTACTTTATGGTGCAAAATCATATGATCATCCATCATGTGCAGGCTGAGCAAAGAAACGATCACCTTTTACCGTGGTACAAAATTCAGAAACATAATCTAACTTTGAATCAAAGAAGCTATATCCCAAGACTTATCTACAATTCAATTTGACACTAGCATTGACACCTGGTCAAGTAAGATTAAAAAAACATCTAACACAAAACCTAAATCATCCCCACAAGAAAGAGTACTCCCTCTATCCTGCTAATAATGTCACATTTTGCCTACTTTGCCACAGTTTGAAGACTTTGATCATGAAACTCAGTCGTGGGATCTTGTTAGATTAGTCGTTCTGTATAATTTTAGAATATCAACTTTTCAACACGTGTCCTGAAGATGGTGGAAAAACAGTAACACTATAAATGATCAACTTTCACCTTAGAACAAGAAAATTAAAAAAGAGGTGCAACTAAAAAGTTTTCCGGAATTCTTACATTCCCTAACAAGAAATACATTAAAAAAAAGCTATACCCAGTCTGAACAATTAATGAACAAACTCACCAAAACACGTACAATGTAGTTCTGTGAAAAGTTTACCCGCTTATGATTGAAACCAAAAAACTCTGAATAGGAAACACTAAGAGACAGTTAGAGATTTGATTTTTAGCCTTCAAATGAAATAATGGGTCTTAGATATGTTCAAGCCAAACAACAGGGACTACCATGGTTTCTTTCCGGCGGCGGAGTTCAGCTCCAGAGACAGTGGCAGGCAGAGATAAAAGAAGAATGAGTACAGTAAAATTTAGACTAATTGCCAAAACAAGAAGACTAGAATAGCCTTATTATATTATACCTCAAAAATGTCTTATGGGTTTAGGGTTAGTATTCCTCCGAAAGGCGTGGTCTCCTCGCTCCGGGAAGCTCAAGCAGGACACCAGATCTTCCGCCGCGAAAGGAGAGATCGCTGGTGGCGGGTGGGGCTCCTGTTCGCCGGCACATCTGAATCCGAGGTCACCATACAGGCGGCGGTGGTAGGCGGTCCATGTCGGCGGCGACTGTCTAGGCGTCGCAAACATATTTAATACAGTAGCAATTTTTTGAATTTTTTATATTTTAAAACGGAGTCCGTCTCTTGAAAGACGGTCTTTCCATAAGTTATGGAAAGACCAAGGTTTAAAGTGTAAATTAGAAGAAATTAAGATAAAAATTTCGGGTTGCATGAACCGGGTTATAAATTTTATAACTACTGCATGTTTCATACTAAAACTTTAATATTGCAATTAAGAACTTTTACCTTTTATTATTCCAATCAAACCTCGTCTTTCCATAAGCATTTGGAAAGACCGTTTTTCCCAAGACTTTGCCTTTAAAACGAGGTATAATAGTGAACTCATATAATTCCGATCAAATTCAGATTCCAATGCTAGATTGGCACTTTTCACAAAATAATAGGGTTAAAATTAGATTTGTAGATTTTATGGGCCATAGGGTTATTTTATATTATTTTTTTTTATTTTAAATTGATTAACAGTAAAATGGTATCATTTATTATTGATTGAACTAAGGCGATTTGATGTTTATTTTTATTTATTATATCGAGATTCAGGGTTCTTTTAAAATATATTATAGTGTATAAATATTTACAATTTGACCCTAAAAATTATTGAAATGAGTTTTTTATTATCATCTAGCCATTAGTCAATCTAACACGAAACTTTCTCTTATTAATATAAAAATAATCTTTCAGAGATTTAAACCTAGTAAACTTAGGAGCAGATGATTTTAAATAAGTTTTAGTCCTATTTATACATTAAACAGATATAAACTTAGGAGTAGATGATTTTAATTTACATACAGTAGTAATTATTGGAGCATCTTATCGTTTTCTGATGTCAAATCGTGTCAAATGTGGACACAAAAAAACAATCAGTACGATACAAAGGCAAATCAAATCCAGGAAACAAAATCCATTCACTAGAACCACAAGAAGCAGAATCCTTGTTTTACAAAGTACTAACTACTACGTGGTACTGAACATCAAAATGGTCAGGAATCACAGTACCACTAATGATTCAAGAATGCTTAGCAAAACTCTATACAGATTTGGTACAATTAAATCAGCTAATATATAAGTCAGGTTAGCCAGCTCTACCATGTCGATCTCAATTTCCCATCGATCATTGGGAGAGTCATATACAGCTCTGTACATTCGACACTTGACTGACTGGGGATGGAGAATTCTGTAATAACCTTCTACCATCTGTAATAGCATTATGTGTCGTAGATATATACTAATCAAAGCTTTAAACCTGAGCTGGGATGCAAATGGTAGTGAAACCTGTCACTGAAGAAGTAATAGCTGCTCTTCTTGCTCCTGAAGTTCTTTGAGACGCTTTTTTGCATACACTGTGACCAGCACTGTGGTGGCTGTAGTAACACAAAAGCCTATCACGTTTAAGATTATCTGTTCAGCTGACAACATGTGATGATCCTGCGACGCATCTGCTAATGTTTTTATAAGAACACCACTGCAAGACGAAATTAAAATTCTCAGAATCCACAAAATTTCCCAAACGCCTTCTCTAACCACCATGAGGAACAAAGCTCAATGATTCAGACGAATGCTGAGCATAAACACATGGAATGAAGTAACAAAATAATCTTCAAAAGGAGAGAAAAAACTGGATGTTAATAACTGAGAAGTCCACAATATCTTCACCACAGAAATAAAGCACCGTACCATCTATATTTTATAACACAAATAGGTCAAGCAACTTCAGAACAGCGAGTAATTAAGTTTAATGCACCGTTACATCTCATAAAATTGCACTCCATATGATCCACAATGCTACTCAAAGTCAATTATAGGTCTACTACTTGCTTTCCCAGATTGAGCTCCAATATGGCATGGAATAACACAATTGCTTAGGATGGATGAAGTTTTAAAATCTTGAAACTTATAACCTAAAAACGGATTTAAGACTACAAACTTTTCCCGCTACAAGCCCTATTTTATCATAGATGCGAACCTGTATAACATCCACATCAGTCAGAATCCGGTTATGACCCCTTACTAGGCTTACAGTTCTACAGAGGTTTCACCCTGGTCAAAGGCCAAACCACAGTGATACTAATTGGGAAGAGCAGTGATACATACAGTCAGTAAATTCGTCCAGGGAAATGGCATAACCTCTACAAAAAGACAAATCCTTTATCAAACTCCTTACAGAGTGCAAGATTAGTACCACCTTTCATCCATGCAAAATCATTCACTACATAACCTACTGTACTTCCCTGGATGAGTTTACTGTGAACATCATTACTCAATCGAAATTGACTAAGTCAATGGATAAATTTTTATCACACACAGAATGCAGCCATGGAGAAACAGGCATGTATGCTTCTCTGAAGAAAAAGAAAGGTAAACACAGAAAAGCCTCGGAGGATGACAATTAACAAAGATTTTTAGTGAATCGATAAATCAACAAGTAGAAACAAAGTTGAAAGGTTTGAACGGATCATCCAGGCAATGACCGGATGAAAGGGATGCATCAGGCTACTTCCAAGTAATCTAAGCCTATACCTCACTAACTAAACAACTGGAACACCTCTTCAGCCGGTTATCAGTAGAATTGAGCCAGAGCAATAAGGAAAGAGATCTCACTTTCCGTTTTTATAACTATTGAGTTATTCGGTTGGTGGGGAGAATGCAAAAAGGTTTCAAGTTCACAAGAATGTACAAGACCACCAAAACACATATGGTTGCTGTACATTATGCCTGCTATAATCTAGGTAATCAGCATGACTTATGTAACCACTGAACAGACATGAAAAAATTCATGAAACAAACAATCAGGATCCAAGCTGACTTACAAGATTATAGTTGCACCAATTTCCCAGGGTTTGGGATATGGAGAAAGATACTGAATTCATAAACCAATTAAAAGAATGATTATTAACATTGAATCACACATGCAACAATTAAGCAGATCTATCGGCGCATCTTGTGATTTGGGTGAACTGATACTAGTGCTCGACAACAAATGCATGAGGCTTTAATCATAAACATGGAATGGGTCTATAGATACTGATATTCCAATACTGCATCAGTGTGCAACAGAGAACGAAGAAGGGAGAGGGTATCCTTACGTGTAAAGTGTTAGGAAAATTTCTGGAATCATTCCCAAAATTGACCCCACGAGGTAAGGAAAATACTTGACGTCTGTGGCCACCGCACAATAATTATAGATGATGTAGGGAAAAGGAGAAATCCTGATCAAGGCAACAGCTCGACACTGATTAAATAAGTCTCCTTCACCAGCTAACCTTATAACCGAAGCCTTTTTAGGATACCTTTCAAGCACCCCCTTCACACAGAAACAAAATATTCTCAATCCATATAAAGATACTAAAGAGTAAAGGAAAGAAGTTCTGAGAATGAGTACACGGCATACCTGGATTTGACGATTGAAAAGAGAGCCAATGAAATATGGGAGTGATACACCTATAATCACAGCTCCCAAAATGAGTAGAAATCCATACCCATACCCGAAGGTCATTCCTGCGACCCACATGGATGGAGAAGAAGGAAGAAGCAAGGTTGGGAATAATGAAACACTAGCAAAAACTATGAGGCCCAAGACTGGTGTACTAAACGTCTGAGTTTCCCAATTTATAACAGGGATGATCTCCTGAGATTATAACCACAAGAAGTGCAATCAGTAAAACAGGAAATCAAAGCATCTCTATTACAAACAATCACGATCCGGAAAAACACACACGTGAGAGAAAATTAGACATTGCTGCCACGGATACAGCAAGTACTTCATTCAGAAATAAGTCATAATCAGAAGCTAAACTATACCAGCCACCAGGAGCAGAACAAGTATCACGGAATAAACTTCAAATTGACACTATATTATATCTCAATACTATCTTTGTCCTGGTTTTATCCTCATAGTGTCCCGCTTGGTTTTCCACGGAAGATGAGTATTTAATCATCATAAACATCAGTTCTAGAACCTAAAAACTATGATCAGTTGATGATTCAATCTCACTAGGAAAAGTTCATCACCACATTGTGAACTAAGTTCAAGTGTCACAATCATCCCTAGAAAAACAATGCATATTTCACACATTGTTTCCGACTAAAAATCCAAAAGAACACTCATACATTCCCCCCACATGTAAGGCAATATAAACAACACTCATACACACACAGTTATCAGGATGATCAATCAACCTTGTCCATAAAAAATGGTCCAATCCATTTGAGGAAAACAGCAGACAACAGAGCTAGGAATGCGGTGAGCAGGACGAGCTTGGCCCACCACCACAAAGAACACCAGAATCCAATGTAACAAGAAGAAGTCGTCAAAGAAACCGGAGAAGAAGGCGATGACGGCGATGATGATGATGGTGATGAGGCGCAACACTCAACAACAACATCACCATCATCTTTCAATTTGACATAACCGCCATTTTTGGGGTCTTCTTTCCACCCCAGCATCACGGGCACCGCCACGAACCCACCTGCGTCCCCATCCTTCAATCCATGCGTCATCACACCAAATCAGCAACGACCCACGAAAAATCAGGGGAATATAAACTAAAAACCAAACAAAAAAAAACCCAGAAAAAATTCTGGGTTTTCAACAAATATCCTTCACCAATTCCTCTCAAGATCAAAACTCGAAAACGATAGAGATCGAGAAAAAAATGAAGGAAGAGCTTGGGTAAAAATGAGAACGAAGAGGGGTAGAGATAATAGAAAACGCGTGGCGGTGGAGGTTACAGGAGCAACAGAATTTTAATGGTTGATTGTATTGGAGGCGGATGAAGGGAGGCAATCAGTTTGTTCCGGAAACAAAGTGCCGAAAAATTAACCCATTTGTGAGTATAATCTGAATCAGAAAATCTGGCAGCGGGAGGGATTCTCTTAGAAGGATTTTGGATTTAGAGATTATGCCTCGTTTGAGACGGAATTGCCCATTCCATCTTGGAGTATTCCCTCTTTTTCAGTTAAAACGGTATGGAGTTTTTTTCAGTTAAAATTATTGAACTTCAACCATACGAGGAGAGTTTCTCTCCTCAACGACGGTATTTCTATAAGTTATGGAAAGATCAAAATTTAAATTATAAATTATAGAAATGATGATAAAATTTTCAGGTTGCATGAATCATGTTATAAACTTTATAACTACTACACGTTGTATAGTAAATTTTTAATATGGGTAATATGCAAATATAATCCTATATGTTGGAGAGAATGCAACCCTGAGTTATTTTTTAGTGCAAATATAACCATAACTATTATACATATGTGCAAATATAACTCTAAAGTCATTATTCCAGCATTGACTGACCAGGGTTATATTTGCACTTTCAATCATCGCAGGGTTATATCTGCACTTTCATTATCTCAGGGTTATATCTGCACTTTTATCAATTATATAGGGTTATATATGCACTTTTCTCTTTTAATATTGCAACTAAGATCTTTTACCTTTCTATTATTCCAATAAGATTTCATTTTTCTATAATCCTATGGAAAGACTGTTTTCCCAAGAATTTACCATATGAGAAAGTCTAGACCATTAACGATTTTGATTAAATATGAAAATTTTTATTTAATAATTTTAAGTTTAAATTATAAGGCAAAGTTTTGGGAAAGACCGTTTTTCCATAGGCTGATGGAAAGATTGTGTTTAATTAGAATAATAAAAGATAAAAGGTCTTAGTTGCAATATTAAAATTTTATTATGCAATGTGTAGTAGTTATAAACTTTATAGCCCGATTCATGCAACCCAAAAATTTTATCTCATTTCTTCTTATTTGCACTTTAAACCTTGGTATTTCTATGCTTTATGGAAAACCCATTTTTTAAGAGCCAGACTCAAATTATAATTGTTTGTATATTTGTGATACATTTTAAAAGTTTTAAAAACCTCATTGCAATAAATAAAAACAAACTTCAAATCACTCTATTAATTACATTAATTATAAAACGACCACATGTAACGGTTAGTTGTTTGTATAATTGTGCTTATATGGGAAATTTGAGGTGTGTTCGATAAAATTATACTTATAAGCAAAACTATCTTATTATAAAGGCTGGGAAGTCAGGTTCTGCTTTCATTCCAAATATAGTTTTTACTTATAAAATAAACAATTTGTTAGCTTTTTCCCAAACACTAAAAATTAATTAGCTTATTTGTAAAACATTTATAAGCTCTATCAAACACAGCCCGAGTACGTGGATGTGAGGAGTCCAGTAAATTTTCATATGGGGCAAGTGATTGGGGTCAAAATTTAGTTCTATGATTTTTTTCCCCTTTTTCCATTCACCCACATACGACGTGCTAAAATTTAACGGGCTCCAAACTCAAAATTTTCATATAAAAAAGGACAAATGACTTCATTGACCCTTAAATTATTGTCATCATTCACATTTGGCCCTACTTTTTATTTTAAACACTCTTGGCCCTTGAATTTATAGAATTGTTAAGTTGTGTCTAAACTTGAAGTTAAGCTTATGTAGACTCTTTGAGGGGCAAAAATATCTTTTCCTAGTCAACCCCATAATTCTTTGTAATTCAGAAAAATGCCTTCTTGAGCTGTCCAAGATCCGAGTTGAGAAGTTTTCTCAAGCCATTCAGATGTCGCCCACAACAACGAGATATGAGTTGAGATTTTTCACGTGTTGCACGATGATAATGATGACGGGATAAGACGTTACAATGAAGGCAAAGACCGAGGTTGTGAGTGGTGGGCCACGATGGTAACAACACCACCACCGCTAATAGGTTATTTCCAGAGAAGAAGACACGTCTTTTATAATTTTCCTTATTTGTACTTCATTCCCTAATTTAGCCCCTGATCTAACCACAAGGTGATCTCGCAGGAATGGACTCTTAACATCATAATTTAAATGCTTGAATTTATTGTGAATAAAGTTAGTTGAATTAGAAAGTAAAAGTAGAATAATTAGATGAAATTGAAGGAATCGTATTAAAATAATAGCGTATATCAACAAAAAAAAAACAAGAAAGAAAGTGTGCTAATTAAATAAAAGAAGAGAGTCACATTAATTTAGAATTTTAGATGGCTATATTAGAGAATATCGACACTTAAATATGATGGTGGTGTTAAATGTGAATAAAGCAGAAGTAAAATAAAAATTCAAATTACGTCAAAAATAAAGTGCGATTTTATGTTGAGATTCATATTGATAAAAATTATGCGAATCTTAAATAGGGAGAATAAGTACAGTATCAAATTTAAAGCAATGAGTAAAACAAATTAACCAATCAATAAGGGAGTAACGAAATAATTTGATACTCAAGCAACAGAACGACTGTTGAAATAATGGAGTCCCAATTTTACCCCAGAAAAAGAAAGGAAAGGAACGGGAAGTCGGCACCGTCCAGTGTGTGAATGAGGACACGTGGCAATAAATAAAGCAATTCTTATAATCTATCGATTTTAAATACTGGCACCATTTTTTAATGGTCTTTTAATATTGGTATTTTTTTTTTGGTAAAATTAAGATTAATTTTATCCAATCAATTTACTTTTTACTCTCCTTATACAATCTCTTTCATCTATTTTACTTTTTTTTTTTAAAGTGCATTAATTGGTTGAGTGCCAATATTTTAGACCAGAGGGAGCACTTCCTCATTTCTCTATTATTGATACACTATGTTTACGTTGTTTCTTTTATAATAACACATTTTTTCACTTTTGTTAATATTCTTTCAATTTAATCCACTCATTATACTTTTTACTTCATACATTTAATTTCATCCGCTCATTATTTTCACCTAAATACAAGTACGTAAAACTACGGTGACACTAATAGAGAAATGGATAAGGTATTGTATCTCTGGTGTACAATGTATATGCATTGTACGCATATATTGAATATGTATTTTGCTATTTTTTGTGCATTATAATATTTGTACAGTAATTACAACTTGTAGTAATGTATAATAATACAAAGAAGAATGCACATTTATATACTCCCTCCAGTCTTCTAATAATAACTCTCGAGAAAAAAGAAATACACTAATAATCTGCTCATATAAGTTCCTTTTTTAGAAGATTTTTATATTAGGTTCTTTTCCTTTTTGGTTATTCCAAAATTATTTTATCCATTCAATTTATATTTCTTACTTTCAATGTAATTTATACTATTTATTTTACTCTTTGTAAAAGAAATGTCCACACAGGCCAATAATAGATCACAGAAAGTAATACAAAATATATAAAATACCACTGAGCAGCACATCTAATTTGGCTAAAGTAAGGGAGCCTAGAAAAACAGTGGGGACACCATCCCAACGGCCACCGTCGTGACTTCACCGCCACGTTTGGCATTTCCAAGAAGTACACATTACATGAGAGTGGACTAGTGGAGTCCCAAACGGCTAAATGAAGTTCCAGTTCTAGTTTTATATTTTAAGAAATATTAAGTGAAAGCAACTAAAGTGGTGTGGTTGAGTTTCCCTGTCACATAAACCCCCTTTAACACCTTTTTTTTTTCTAACATCAATTTTTTTTTTCGTGAAAAAAAATTAATGTCTAAGTAACCAATGAAATAGTTTCACCGATTGAAAAAAATCAGTGCTAAATCTCTACTTTTAGTATCGTTTTTTTGTTAGCACCGATTTTAAATCGGTGCTAAAATATAACGCAATAGCACCAGTTTTTTTTGTTAGCACTGGTTTTTTCGTGCACCGATTTTTTGGTTAGCACCGATTTTTCAACCGGTGCTAATTTTAGCACTGGTAGCACCGATTTTTTGACCCGTGCTAAAATATTTGCGACGACTAAAAAAAATTCCTTCCTCTTAAAGCTGCAGCGCTGCAACTTTCAGAGGAAGGCTCTACAGCTTTAAGAGGAAGGTTTTTTTCAGTCGTAAATATTTTAGCACCGGTTGACAAATCGGTGCTAATTTTAGCACTGGTAGCACCGGTTTTTTAAACGGTGCTAAAATATTTACGATGAATAAAAAAATCCCTTCCTCTGAAAGCGGCAGCGCGCAGCCGCTTTCAGAGGAAGGGAAAAATACCCAAAATTTTTTTAGTAGGACATTAAGTTAATAATAAAATTAACTTCACAAAATTGATAATATAGAAATAAAACTAAAAAATGTTATGATACAAAATTAATAATCTATGGGATTAAACATTGCGGCAGAAACCTTGGAGAGTAATTAGTCTCACCACCACCAACACAACACCCTCACCCTGGCACAACAGCAAACCAACAGTCAGCGATTAAGACTACGACCAAAAGAAAAGACAGAAAAAGATGCAAGTGAGCCCTGGAGTTAAAAAATGGACCCCAACAATCACATAACTCAGCAAGCACGTCGTTAAAGGGCACAAAAAACTTATAAGCCGTTAGATTTCACAAAAATTAAATCAAATTGCAAATGTATTCCTACCTCTCTCAGGAACTCCGACGGGTCCGACGGGATAACAGAGGTATCAAATCACATCAACGGAGGGGGGACATTTGCTCCCTGGCAATTGGAGAAACAAAACAGGTTAAAGAGAGAGATATACATATCGCAAACAATATGAACTTCTGAGTGAGAACCGTGCACTGAATCTCATCCCCATCCCCATCCCCATCCCCAGAATTCACTTCTCACACTTATGTCTGTCCACATTCCAACAGCAGCTATGTTACTGTGATTTGGATTATTAACAATTGGATTTATATCCAAACATGAGATATCATATTCGAATTGAGCATGCTATACTTCTGTTAGCACTTCATCACCAATTTCAAGATAAACCAAATGGCCACCACCAGTAGCCAGTAGAACCTTTTAACAACAGATAACAAACATCTCACAAGCTTACAGAAACAGAACTGGCAAAAGGCTGAAATGAAAATGAGAAACTGGCTCTTGGCATTGAACTTAATAAACCTATATGGGTACATACGGAAGCAAATAAAAACCAGAAAATTCTAATCTCTATCAGTTATGTACCCTAGATAACATCTCTATGACTAAATTTTCTAAAGACATTTCCAGATGTAAACTTGAATCACAATCTCCGAAAACAATAAAATATAAAAAGAAGTAACCAACTACAAAAGATTCAAAACACGGCCAAGAATGTTGGCCAGTTGAATAAAGTAGCAAATTAATCATATCATTAATTTTGCTAAAGAAACAAGGTCTCAGGGAAAAATTGGTCGTATTCCACCTACTAGCTATTTTTATGCTAATGGAGAGAAGTAATTAATTTTTCTACAAGTTGAACTGCATATAAATAAGCCCCCAGTTGTTCCATTGCCTAGTGTGTTTGTGTTTTATACATAGGAGTCCTACCATAAACTACACCTCAATTCTTTCTAGTTTAAACCAATCAGCAAGCATTTTCTAACAGATTAACTACTCGTAAAGGATGCCTTAATAAAAAAAAGTATTTTAAAAAATAGGAACGAAACAACATTGTATGAACCTGAGTTGTGTTAGTTGTAGCAACATTGACAGAAAAGCCAGAAGGAGCAAACCATTCATGTCGCAACTCCCTAGACCCCGACTTAACAAGCCGCGCTGAATTTGAAGTGATCTACAGAAAATATCTAGTTAAGGTCTCAAGAAAAAGAAGAGTAGGATATTTCATGTGAGAATACACATAAAACATACGATAAATGACTATCGAACAACAAAGATAACATAAACATTTGCTCACTTTATGCCATAATATAATTCATTAATGAGGATGGGGCAAAGTGAGATGTCATTTGCATTTGTATTTAATGTACCACACAATCTAAATATACCAAGTTTTTGCATCTGAAGTGATTCAATAACAGAAGATGCACGCAAATAAATTTTTTTGAACACGCACTTTTTTTCCTCAAAAATTAATACAGATAAAATGAGGTATCATTGATAGTAGCATGCAACTTAAAGAAGGAAATAATGAGCATTCATAATGCAAATAGACCTGTACAAGCTGATCTTGTACAACATCATGACAAAATAATGTATGAACTTCAGAATGAAAACCTTCTATCTTTGTTTCCTTCAACTCATCATCATAATTAATTGCCAAAATACGTGTCTCGCTGATGAAGCTAACCATAAGAAAGGTGTCGTGAGGATCATCTGTGGCTGATCTAAGTGACCACATCCCTTTGATACCTTGAAGTTCAACAGATGCCTGTAAAGTAAAAAAAAACCGATCCCATTTTGTACAATAAGCAGAGAACCATCTTTGTAAGCTCCTGAGCAAGTTACAACCTATCATTGACCATGCCTCTTAAGATCAACCACACAGAAGTCTACAATTGGCCCCAAATTTACATATCTTTGTAGTACTTCTACATAGGAACCCTTTGCATCATGTTGCAGATTTAGCTTTACGAGCTGAATATTAAAATTAAACGCCACTAGTTAGGAAATGTAAAAAGATACTGGTGGACAAGGATATGAAAAGTGACAACTTCTGACTGAGACAAAAGAGAGGGTATGTAAATAATATCTTAAGCCTCTTACTTAATTACTGTATAGAAGCTAAAACTATTCTCTAGAAAAGTGAAAACATTGATGAATCGGACAAGTTGTAAAGTTCATCAGCAAGTTGTGCTATGCTTGTTCAAATGAGCAAGCAAAAACCAGGACTTTATTGGATCATATGATATGCTAACATCTTCACAAGCCCAGAAATCACAACAAAACAATCAAAATTCATAAAAGAATATAAACCCTACAAAATTCACCCTCATTTGCACATTTTACCCCAAAGTCTCACACAATTAACAAAAGCAACTCCATAAGGGGAATCATAAGTAAAGAATGAGGCAACATCGAGGACTTATTGACGAGTTCTTACCATTTCGGATGAAGCCCTGTTTTAGGGGGTGAGCAAACTGGAGTCTGCCACCACCGCTGCCTCGTCCCGCCACCACATCCGCCTCGTCCCGTCACCACTGTCGCTGTCTGACCTCGCCGCCTCACCACCTTTGCTGCCCCTGCGCCACCACATCGCCGTGTGGCCGCCTCACTACCTCCTATCTCTGCCCTAGCTCCGCCAGAAACACACGCCACCAGTCACCAGGAAGAATCGTGCCCCTACATCTCCCCTAGCTCTGACACCTCCTAGCGCTTCCCTAACTCCACCAGAAACCCACACCACCAGCCACCAGAAAGAACCGTGCACCACCGCTGCCCTAGCTCCGCCACCCCCTACCTCTGCCCTACCTCCGCCACCTCCTAGCTCCGCCAGAAACTCTATCCCTCATCGCACCATGCTGCTTTACCGCCGCTGCTCCACAACTGCTCCAATCGAACCACCGTCGCACCGCCGCTGACCCATCTCCAATTGAACCACCGCGCCCACACCAATCGAGCCACCATCGATCGTCAATTAGTAGAGCAGCGGCGAGGAAAACACGAAGGATGAATTTTGGGAAGAAAGAAAGAAAATTAAGAAATGAGGGCAGGGTTTCCTTTTTGATTTTTTTGTCACAGGGGTATAATAGTCACTTCACTCATTTCCAGCCATTTTTTACTTGTATTTATATATACTAATTCAAATAAAGTTTGACCGTGGATTAGTTAAAGTCAACTTAGTTATTAGTGTTTATATAGTGAAAATCGAGTAAAGTTTGACCGTTGATTAGTTAAAGTCAGCTTAGTCACTGGTGTTTCTATACAGAGAGAAAGAGTCAAGTACAGTTTGACCGTTGATTAGTTAAAGTCAACTTAGTCACTAGTATTTATATATAGAAAGTCAAGTAAGGTTTAACCGTTTATTAGACAAAGTCAAACATTTTTATTAGTATTTAATATATACTAATTCAAATAAAGTTTCACCGCTAATTAGTTAAAGTCAACTTTGTTATTAGTGTTTATTTATCGAAAGTCATATAAAGCTTGACCGTTAATTAGACAAAGTCAACCTAGTTTTCAATGTTTATATATTGAAGTCGAGTAAAGTTTATTAGTTAAAATCAGCCTAGTCACTAGTATTTCTATATAGAGAGAGAAAGTCAAGTAAAGTTTGACCATTGATTAGACAAAGTCAACCTAGTTATTAGTGTTTATATATTGAACGTCGAGTAAAGTTTGACCAATGATTAGTTAAAGTTAACTTAGTCACTAGTGTTTCTATATAGAGAGAGAGTCAAGTAAAGTTTGACCGTTAATTAGTTAAAGTCAACCTAGTTATTAGTGATTATATATTGAAAGTCGAGTAAAGTTTGACAGTTAATTAGTTGAAGTCAACTTTGTTATTAGTGTTTATATATAGAGAGAGTCAAGTAAAGTTTGACCGTTAATTAGTTAAAGTCAACCTAGTTATTAGTGTTTATATATTGAAAGTCGAGTAAAGTTTGATCGTTAATTAGTTAAAGTCAACTTTGTTATTAGTGTTTATATATTGAAAGTCAAGTAAGGTTTGAATGTTGATTAGACAAAGTCAACCTAGTTATTAGTATTTATTATATACTAATTCAAATAAAGTTTGACTGTTAATTAGTTAAAGTCAACTTTGTTATTAGTGTTTATTTATTGAAAGTCAAGTAAAGTTTGACCGTTAATCAGACAAAGTCAACCTAGTAATTAGTGTTTATATATTGAAAGTCGATTAAAGTTTGACCTTTGATTAGTTAAAGTCAGCTTAGTCACTAGTCGAAGGTAATGGTAAATAGAAAAGGAACCGTGATCGTCTATGGGAATGGGTACATTGGCCCATTCCCATTAATACATAGGAACAAAATAATAAATAATATACAACCCCTAGTCTATGTATTATAACTAGGAGACCAAAATGCTCGCCCCGTGGTGTTGACCGGGACCTGTGGAAAACATCCAAGATAAAATAGAGGGGCATGAGAACAAACTCACTAGCCCCTCACTCCATGCAACCTCCATACAACCGGGAGTGGTAACCGGCTCTTAAACCGTGGTTTGTTACCCACGGTGTGATCCCAACCATCGCTAAAGTGCGACAACGGCACCATGGTGTTGACCGGGACCTGTAGAAAACATCCAAGAAAGACAGAGGGGCATGAGAACAAACTTACTAGCCCTTCATTCCATGCAACCCTCATACAGCCGGGAGTGGTAATCGGCTCTCGAACCGTGATTTGTTCCCCACGGTTGTGATCCCAACCATCGCTAAAGTTTGGCGACGGCCTTCGAATCGAGAGTGGTCTCGGCCTTCCAGTGAATGAAGCAATGTGTCGCCTCTGGGGAGAGCTGGTACGCCGCTTCTACCATGTACACCCCTAAGATGAAGATAAAGGGGTGTTATTGGCCTTCGATAACGATCTCTGTGTGGGTGCCGAGGTACTTTCTTTGGGGTTGAGTGCCAGTTGACCGTAGTCGGTGGTGCTCTCAAGTGTTCCCCGTGGATAGACCTCCTAATGATGAGAGACTAGGCATGACTTCTACCGCACACGCCCCGCGTAACAGTTTTGTAACCGTCCTCTCCATTTTGGGTAAATGGACAACCTTATGCCATTTTACACTTTTCAGTGCATCACAGGCAAACCGCGCAATCCGTCAAATCCAAGTAACCAAGCTAGCAATGGGTTAATTAATTTCGCGTATGCTAATTAATTAACCCACTACCCAATTCAAGTGGTTGTGTAACCAGATGATGAAAGGTTGCACTCCACCAGATAGGGAGAAAGAGAGCTCCCACAACCGTGATCTACAATTTCAGCCCAAAAGGGAAGGCTGAAACTCTCAGGAGTTTTTTTTCCCTTCAAACCACCGACCCCTCGAACCACCCTTCAACCCTCGGACCACTTACCCCTCGAACCACCCTTCAGCCCTCGAACCACCCTTCAACCCTCGGACCACTTGCCCCTCGAACCACCTACCCCTCGAACCACCTACCCCTCGAACCACCCTTCCCTCGAACCACCCTTCAACCCTCGAACCACCTTTCAACCCTCGAACCACCTACCCCTCGAACCACCTGTCCCAGATTTTCCATTTAGAACTCCATAAGAATCCATACATGGGTGTTCGTGAGGCAGCAGAAAAGATTAGAATTTTGGCATATAAAAACATAGCATTTGGTCGAGGAGTGCAATCAAAACAGCAAATCAAGGCCGGCGAGGGGTTAGCCGGGGTTTGAACACAGGTTTGCCGGAGTGAGAGCACCCAAATGCTATGAATTTTTTATGCCTAAAATTCGTCACTCTTCTGCGACCAAACGAACGATTCCACATAAATTTTGACCACACAAAACAGAGTTCCATAGCAATCCACACAGGTTTAGCATACAAATCCATTCATTTCCACAGCATGCCACACAAAATAGAGTTATGTACAATTTCCACCAAATAAAATGAAAAAATCATTCCCTACAAAATTGTGCTCAGATTCGCACAGCATCCCTCCACACCCAAATCGTCACAAATTCACAAAATCTGCCTACTTTCCCCACGAAATCCCCAGCAACAGCAAAACCACAAATTCACATAGAAAATAAGCTGAGAAAAACCACAAAATCTTCCCTTGTCGGAGCTGAGCATGAACTCCACGGTTCCACACAGATTCCACACAAAAGAATCCATCCCTTTCCACAGCTAACCCCACATTCCAGAAGAAAATCCACACAGTTTTTATTGTGAATTGCTATATCACGCCCTGTATTTTACTTGATTATGCCATGTATTTATACTATTTAATATACAATATGTATTTTTAATTTAATTTAAATAATTTAAATTAATTAATATTAAATAAAATTATTTATTTATTTAATTAATACTGCCGCCGCCGTGCGCCACCTTCGTGCGCCACCTCCGCCGCCGCAACCTCCGTGCGCCACCACCGCTGCTCCGCCGCCCCCTCCCCCTCTGTGCGCCACCTTCTTCTTCGTCTTCTCTGGCCGTGCGCCACCACCTCCTCCCCTTCTCCTCTTCTTCTTCTTCTTCTTCTTCTTCTTCTTCTTCTTCTCCGGCGACTCCTTCTCCTCTCCCGCTCTCCTTCTTCTTCCGTTCTCCTCTCCTGCTCTCCTTCTCCTTCTCCTCCCGTTCTCCTCTCCCGCTCTCCTTCTCCTTCTCCTTCTCCTTCTCCTTCTCCTCTCCTTCTCCTCTCCTTCCCCGTCTCCCGCTCTCCTTCTCCCGTTCTACTCTCCTCCGCCCGGTTCTCCTCCGCGCTCCGCCACTTCCTGCTTCTCCGCCGTTCTCCTCTCGGGCTAGGGTTTCACTCGACGGGGACAAAGGACGGCGGGGCTAGGGTTTCGCTCGATGGGGACGAAGCGGGGCTAGGGTTTCGCTCGATGGGGACGAAGGACGCCGGGGCTAGGGTTTCGCTCGACGGGGACGAAGGACGGCAAGGCTAGGGTTTCACTCGACGAGGACAAAGGACGACAGGGCTAGGGTTTCGCTCGACGAGGACAGCGGCGGGGCTAGGGTTTTGCTGGGGAAGAGGGACGGCGGCGGGATGAGCTGGGGAAGATGAGGGACGGCGGGATGAGTGGTAGCGCACGACGAAGACCGCCGGAGAAGACGAAGAAGAGTGGTGGCGCACGGCAGCGGCGCACAGCTTCAGCGGTGGCGGCGGTGGCTTCAAATTGTTTTTCTTTTTGTTTTTTATTTTTTTGATTTTTGATATATTTTGAAATTTTAAAATCAGTATTATACATATATATATACACATTAGGGTGTAACTAGTAAAATACATGACGTGATATAGCAACACCCTTTTTATTCTCATACAAATCCGCACAAAAATCCACACATTCCACACATTCCACACAATCCAGAGAAACCGTACTCTGTAACACATTCCACACAGATTCATGTATTCCATACTAAATCGTATACATCCACAGAAACAGAGTACCACACACATTTACAGAGTTCCACATTAATCCGCAGAGTTCCACACACATGGAAGACACCGTTCCACACGAATTCACAACAATGCACAGAAATTCGTACAAATTCAGAAATAAAATTTTTTGCCTCTTATCCGAACCAAATCTATCAACGGAAAGTTGTAAACTTACTTGTGCAGGGATAGATTTTCGCCAAACACTGTACGTCTGCAACCTAAAGAGGGGTCAACTATGAGTTGCGTCGGGTTTGTGTCTGGGCGTTGGTCCGGATCGTGAATCATCTTCCTCCAAGTTCGAGGAAGCTTTTCCGCCGCCGTCAGTGGTGCGCGCAAGCCGCTATGAAAAGAACTCCAATCTTCAAGAAAACCCATATTGGCGTTATGGGTTTTCGAAATCCAAGAACGAAATCCGATTTTCTCCCAGGAAGTTCAAGGATCGAACCTCAAAACTCCAAAAGTGGAAACCCAGATCTGGGTTTTAACTTCACGAACGGTAGCAAACCATACCTTGAAAGATTCCCGACGAGGAGCCCAACATTAATGTCGGACTCCTCGCCGGAGAGGAAGAGCTGCGGAAGAGAAGCTTGGCGGAAACTGAGCACGGTGAACAGTAGTCACTCAGTTTAGTCACTAGAGTTTCTACACGAGGAGAGTCAAAGTAAAGTTTGACCATTGATCAGTTAAAGTCAACTTAGTCGCTAGTATTTATATATAGAAAGTCAACTAAGGTTTGACCATTGATTAAATAAAATTAAATATTTTTATTAGTATTTATTATATACCAATTTAAATAAAGTTTGACCGTTAATTAGTTAAAGTCAACTTTATTATTAGTGTTTATATATTGAAATTCAAGTATAGTTTGACCGTTGATTAGTCAAAGTCAGCCTCATTATTAGTATTTATATATTGAAAGTCTAGTAAAGTTTGATCGTTAACTAGTTAAAGTTGTATTTTTGTATATTAAATCAATTAAGGGTTGAACGTTAATTAGTTAATGTAAACAAATTTTATTCTTATTTGTATATATTAGGTCAGTAAAGGTTGATTGTTGATTAATTTAACTTAACTTAGTTATTAGTTAAAGTCAACAAAACAAGTGAACGATTTTGAAAGTTAAAAAAATATATAGCTTAGAGAGGCTGCGCAACTGCCCTTAACTCATGAAATTTCTTGGGAAGATTATTTGAAATTTTTGGCAAATTTTTTGAATTCTTTGGCGGAAAAATTGAACTTTAAAAAATTTCGACGAATATTTAGAAGTATTTGGCGGGAAGATTGAATTTTAAAAAATTTTAGCGATTTCTTTGGCGGCAAAATTTTAAAAATTTTAGCACCGGTTTAAACCTGTGCTATTTTCAATTTTTTAGCATCGGTTAAAACTGGTGCTATTTTAAAAAATTTTAGCACCGATTTTAAAAATTGGTGCTAATTTTTTCAAAACCGGTGCTATTTAACATTTTTTTGGCTATTTCTTTCGTGGGAAAATGAATTTTGAAAATTTTTAGCCCCGGTTTTACAAAACCAGTGCTATTTTAAAAAGTACCGGTGCCATAAATGATACTTAGAAACACCGAAAAACTTTCTTTACCGGTGCTAGAATATGATGACCGGTACATATATTTAGTACTAGTGCTCAAAAAGCGTACCAGGCATGTCAATATTTTGCACCGGTAATTCAATATTTGAGCACCGGTTCATAACATACTGGTACTCAACTTTTAGCACCGTACTAGTTCTTATGATCGGTGCTAGAAAATTATACCTAATCGGCATATTTGTGCACTAATATCCAAAACTTTTATCACCGATACGCAACTTATCGGTGCTATTATGACAATTTTTTGGCACTAGTAACCTACACACCGATATCCTAGTAGACTTCTACCGATTCCTATACTGGGCTTCTACCTGTGCATATGGGGGTTTCTCCTAGTAGTAAAATAGTATTTTATATTTCCACATATTGATATGAATGAAACACATTAAATCATAATGAATTATACTTTTCCGTGAAACCAGGGTGAGTTCGAACTTATTACAAGTTCTCGTGGTTTTAGGGTTCGGTAGAACACTACCACATAGATTCCCCTTTAGCATTGATTTTTAAAATTAGTGCTAAAAATCTCATAGCATCGTTTAAAAAAAATTTTAACACTAGTTTTTAAAATCGGTGTTAATTTAACACTAGTTTTTATAATTTTAATACCGGTTTTTTCAAAACAGGTGCTAAATTTTACAATAGCACCGATTTTGGAAAACATTAGCGCCGGATTTTTAAAATCGGTGCCAAAAATTTGAAATTTTCAATTTCCCGCCAAAGAAATAGCAAAAATTTTTTAAATAGCACCAGTTTTGGAAATATTAAGCACGAAAAACCAGTGCTAAATATTTGTAAAATTCTATCTACCTGCAAAAAAATTTAAAATAGCACCGGTTTTAGTAAAAAATATCACCGGTTTTAAAAATCGGTGCTAAAATAAAAATATAGCACCGGTTTTAAAAACCAGTGCTAAAAATAAAAACTTAGCACCTGTTTTTGTAAACAATACCACCAGTTTTGTAAAATCGGTGCTAAAAATTTTCAAAATTCATTTTCCCGCCAAAGAAATAGCCATTTTTTTAAAAAAATAGCACCATTTTTAAAAACCGGTGCTAAAAATTAAAAATAGCACCGGTTTAAATCGGTGCTAAAAAATTTAAAATTTTTAAAATTTTCCCAAAAAAATTTTCCGCCAAAAAAAAAAAACTTAGCACCACGGAAAAGTATAATTCATCATGATTTTAATGTGTTTCATTCATATCAATATGTAGAAATATAAAATACTATTTTACTACTGGGAGGAACCATATGCACCAGTAGAAGCCCAACATAGGAACCGATAGAAGCCCCCTAGGATATCGGTGCGTAGGTTACTAGTGCTAAAAAATCATCATAATAGTACCGATAAGACATACCAGTACTAACAATTAGCATCGATAAATTGCGTATCGGTGATAAAAATTTTGGATACCGGTGCACAAATATGCCGATTAGGTATGATTTTCTAGCACCGATAGTAAGAACTAGTATGGTGCAAAAAGTTGAGTACCAGTATGTTATGAACCGGTGCTCAAATATTGAATTACTGGTGCAAAAAATTGACATGCCTGGTACGCTTTTTGAGCACTGGTAGTAAATATATGTACCGGTCATCATATTCTAGCATCGGTAAAGAAAGTTTTCCGGTGTTTCTAAGTATCATTTATGGCACCGGTACTTTTAAAAATAGCACCGGTAGTAGTGATGATTTATAGCATCGGTAATTTTAAAAATAGCACCGGTTGTAGTGACTACTTAGGCACCGGTGTCACCGGTTCCGAATTTGTCACCAATTATCACCAGTTCCGAATTGGTCACCAATTAGCACCGGTTCTTAATTGTCAATCGGTGCCCAGTGTATGAAAAATTTGTATGGGTCAATTTTAAAATTGTCGTGTCATCCCGGATCAACCACGAGGAAAAATTTATTATAAATAATCTCTTACTCGACAACTGAAGAAGTAAATAACAATAAATAAATTGTACATGAAAATAATAAATGAAATCAATGTCAATATGGCATCATACCATATCAATTCATATACGCCAAATTCCCATCACCCTTCCAAAGACATCACTCACGAAATTGGTCTGGATCATTTCTGGTCACCGTTGCATAAATGTTAACCCATGTCTCACACCACTTGGCCGCCACTTCCTGAAGATCGTAGGCTTTGTACGGGCCTTGCTCCTCTGGAAAAATCTGCATTTCGATCATATTGAAAGTTAGTTTGTATGACAGGGTTACTGCAATGTAAGCCATACATATATTATATCATTTGTGTTAGAGTTTTGATACTTACGCCGATAGGATTGTCAGAAGTTGTCTTAAGGGTGAGTTCCTCAAAGAATCGCATGACATAGTAGCCACATTCTTAGCAACTTCCTTGTTATCAGTGCTAAAATAGAATAAAAGAATCGATAATTAAATTAGTGTATGTTAAGAATAAAATGTACGAAGTATGTTAAACTATGTATGCTTACTACTTACGTTGATGTTTGTTATCTTCCAACCGAAATTTGATGAGGGTTTATTGTTCCTCTTCAACCTCTCATACTAACACGCAGCCCTGTGACATGGTTCAGTTACTACTTTTGAAAAAACTATTATTCGAAGAAGCATGGTTAATGTGCTAAAAGTATTACCTAGAAATAACTTGCGTCTCTATGTAATCCTCAGGATGAATACCATTGGTGAGTGTGTCCAATGTGTAGACATGGTTTTTTCTGGGACAAATGAGGATAAGGAACCAGTGTGAACTATGTTATAATTTAAAGTTAATATATCTGTTGAATTTTACAAAATAGCTATCAATCTAAATTATAATGTAAAATTTATGACCACCTGAGGTATGGCACCAAATACATGGCAGCATCTGAGTTAATTATCGAGTCCCAGATGAGGCGAACCCGGGAAGTTATGTCTTCCTCCTAAAGCAAGTTGTCGTTTCTTCCAGTGTTGGAGACACGAAACTGGATTCTTCCATTGTTCGTGGACTCCACTTTACTCCACAGGTGCCTGTCAAAGCAGAAGTTATTCGGTGTCATGAATATGTTAGAGAACAAGATACATGTATAGATTTTTTTTGTAACTCACCCCATCCACAAATCCATTTGTGCATTTGAGATCCATGTCATCCCATGACAATTCCCCGAGCTTGTCTCCAAATTTCAAAAGTTGATGGATTCAAAGGCCAGATTTGCACGGTTTGGCAAATGTGGATATAGGGAACTGGTTGTAAAATATTTCCTTCCCGTTACGGTTCATTTTCGTTGCCTTCTTATTGAAATGGTTGATGAACTCACTTAAAATTGGATGCTCCTTTAAGGCGCGCCTGTTTACATTCTGCACGTAGTTGTAAACAAAATATGTGTTAAGTGATAAGTAAAATTTCCAAATATGTGCGGATGATTTAGTCACGAGATATGACAGCTTTACCAGTCTTAGGGGGGAGATCTCCACTGTGGCCATTTATTTCACCCGTTTGCAACTCGTGGTCGAATTATCAAGCTGTGTTGACAAAGTAGTCGGTTTTTAATTTGAAAAAAATACATTTAAACACTTATAATATGCTATTAATTAAAGTCACAAATTTACCTCGTCATCGGTAACGTTAAGGAAGTCACAATCTGTTTCCTCAGATTCTTTAACAGCCTCGTCCTTATGTTTTTTAGCAGGGGTGTCTACATCATAGCCGATCAAAGACTTCGGCCAGTCAACAACATTTTCGGGAGCTTCTCCCACATCGACGAATGTGTGGTTGGCATAGGGCAATCCTACTTTGGCATGGAAGACTGGATCAATCACCCAGACACGAGCAATTGCACTAGCTGATATACGGCTGTGGTGGTTTCTTTGGAGCAATCTCTTTGCCACTAGGGCCCTTGACCCGTCCAATTGCTTTAAGAACAAACTGACCCTCTCATCTTCCTGTCATTAGTCGTGGAACTTTGTTAATAATTTAAAATATATGAAATGTATTTTGTAATAGACCAAGTGATGAAAGACAGAATGATGAATGATATCCCATTTTTTCACCTCTTCATCGTCCTCCTCATCGCTAAGAGTACCATTTGATTTTGTATTGGCTGCGCTCACTTCAACCAATTCCTTCTCTATGAAAGACTTGGGATCCTCCAGGCCAGGTGGTATTTGGACCATGCCTGCTGAAACAATCCCCTTGATGAGTTCGAAGAGGTATGACACAATTGCCTTCACCACTGGTTGGTCATTTGCTTTCTTGTGTAGGATTGCTGAAGCGGGGGATGAGCTGCTACAGCATTTGATTCTGCATTTACTTGACAGATGGGGTACGACAACCTCTTTACAGAGGCTTGATGGATTACCCATGTACATCCCAGGGTGATCCGGCTTGCCGGTCGCTGCTATCAGTATGTCCTCCCCCGGTTTGAGAACTAATGTGCCCTTAGCGGCCTCCTCATTCATTTTGATCTGTGGGCAGTCGTAAAGTATAAACGATGAACTTAATTTTGAAAAATGTCAAGATCAGTCAAAGTGGAATTACTAAACATTTTAATGATAAATTAATGCAGAAAAACTTACAATGTTCTCTGCAATGGCTATGTCGGTCAGATCCGTGTATTTTTCTTTGTCTGCCAGCTTGATGGACTCGAGGTAGACTAGGAACCTATCCACACTGAACTCCTTGGTCTTGAGTTCAGTCTCGATCTCCTCCTCCGTCAAGCCCTAAGCAGCCAGCTTCACTTGCTCCCCTTCCTTTTTTTCTCGATTATTTTTTCTCGCGTGACTTGGTGTCCGCTCACTCTAGTCCGATGTGTGTAAACCTTTTCCTTTTAGTGCTCGGAATTAATCTTACTTATTTTATATCCATAAGAAACAAACGGAAGTGAAAATAATGAAATTTAAAAATGAACCGAAATGACACACATGTTGAATTTGGCTAAATGTTGATGTAAGGTTTACCTTAAACTCTGGTGTTGTTTTCATTTTCACAAACTTGTACCACTCCTCTTCCTCTATTCATTTGTATTTTCCCCAAGGTTCGTATGGTAACTTTTTCCCTGTTTTTTCCACTTGATGAATGAATTTCTTCGCCACTTTTGATTTCCGTTAAGGTGGCCATTGTCGGTTGCAACATATGCAAACTCTTTCAACTTTCCAAGTTGTTTTGCGGTCAACTTTTGCTCGAACCTAAAGCTTATATGCATTTTGGAAATTTAGCATAGAAACTGATGTTAGTTTATGTAAAGAAAATTGTGAATTCATATTAGCTAATAAATTTAATTTAATAACGTAAACATATATGAGTTGTGAAATTCTCTTACCAAAATGTCTTTCCAAGCCTCCTCCTTGGTGTCATCGGGGATGTTTTTCCAATGCCTGTGTGTCCCAAAATTTATTTGCTGCCGGAATGCATAATGAATGTACGCTGTCCATGTCATCCAGTTTTTCGTGCAAGACATGTCCGAAAGTTTGAACCGGACAGGGACCGGGACATTATTCTCCATGGCCAGCATTGCCGACTTGCATGTGGTTGTACCACGTGTCTTGCACTACTTCTTTATTTCAAACTTGTCAAAGATTTTTCCATGCTTTCCTCCTGCCTTGGAAATGCCATCTGCCCCCCGCTTATTGGATGTCCCCGGTTCGAGGGATGTAGTATGTTCTTCATCACCAGTCGATGTTAAGGGCCATTCGTTGTAGGGATTCTCTTCGATCGTGGCTCCGGTCTCCTCGATCTGTAATAGTACTAGAACGATGGTCTTAGTCTCCTCCAGGGCAGCGGGGGGTGTGGTTGGCTCTTCCTCGTCCACAACATTTCCCATGACTAATTGTCCCTTCTTTCTCTTGCTCCCTTTTGTAGCTACTTTCTTACCTTTATGAGGTATCTAATGCAGAAAATATAAACAAAGTTAAAAACTTTTGAAAAAATTAACTTCCATTAACCTAATCAAAACCACTAATCAGAAACTATATCAAGAATGAAGCTGAACCCTTTTGACACATTCAAGCACCGATGATCAAAATGCAGTAAATATAAACAAAGTTCAAAACTTTTGACAAAATTTACTTCCATTAACTAATCAAAATCAATAACCATAGACTATATCAAGAATCAAGTAGAACCCTTTGGACATATCAAGCACTAGTGATCAAAATGCATTAACATAATAAAAACCACTAATCAGGTCCGAATTCAGGAATCATGCTGAACACTTTTGAATCCATCAAACACAGAAAAGTAGAAAATACAAACAAAGTTCAAAACTTTTGACCAAAATAACTCCCATTAACCTTATCAAAACAACTAATAAGAAACTATACTAAGAATCAAGCTGAACCCTATTGACACAATCAAGCACTGATAATCAAAAAGGAGAAAGTACAAACTAAGTTTAAAACTTCCAGAGTGCAACTGAGTCCCATAATCCATTCACAAGCATTGAACATAACTAATAACCAACAAATAAACTTCCTCTAACCTAATCAAAACCACCAATCCGAAACTATATCAAGAATCAAGCTGAACCATTTTGCCATAATCAAGCTTCGATCATCAAAATGCATAAAACATGAACAAAATCAACAAGGTTTTGACATAGCTATTAACCATCATGATTAAACAACCCCAATCGCAATACATTGTTTGAGTACACAACCACTTTCTCAACGAAAAAAATCAACAATCCAAAATGCAATCCATAGAATATGCCCTAGGTTCACGACGGCAGAAACTAACCTTGATGTACGAGCGGTGGAGGAGAACCAGAAACGTGGCGGAGGTGGCGGACCAAAAATTTGACGATGGTGTGGAGGAATAGGGGGCGATGGAGGTGCGGGTGAAATGAGAGGGAAGAGGAACAGTGATACCAGTTTGATGGAGCGGAGGTGGTAGGAAGTACCGGGCAATGAAGAAGGAATAGGGTGCGACGGAGTGGGGCTTAAAACCGGAGAGCTGGTGGTGGAAGAGTTGAGCTAAGTTCGAAGATGGTGGAAGTGGGGATGGAAGAGTGGGAGTGGAATCGTCCGCCTTTTATATGCTACATGTTAGCACCGGTAACAAAACTAATACCGGTGCTTATAACCATGCAACGCAGCTGCGAGCAACTGCTTGTTATTTATTTTTATTCATACAGTTGGACAGTGGAGAAATGACCCAAAATATTTTTCTAAGTGTTGAGCACCGGTACCAATATACTAGTGCTCTAGTCTACCAAAAGCTGCTGCACGCAGCTGTTTGTCATTTATTTTAATTCATATGGGTGGATAGTGGGGAAATGACCCAAAAAAAATTCTAAGTGTTGAGCACTGGTACCTATATACCGGTGCTCTAATCCACTAAACGCAGCTGCTTGTCAATTATTTTAATTCATACGGCTGGACAGTAGGGAAATTACCTGAAATTTTTCTAAGTAATGAGCATCGGTATATAAAACTGGTGCCTAAACATCATCGTACCGGTGCTAAAAAAAATTCAATTTTCCCACCTACGTAGTTTGAAAATTTCAAATTATTTTCATTTCCCACAAAAAATTTGAGCACCGGTAAAGTATGGTCTTACCGGTTCTAAAAAGGCCAACAACTTTTGATTATTTATGTTTTCTACCCCCAACCTTTTTAGAGTAATTTACTTTTTAAATTGACCGAATTTATGTTTAATTAAGATTGTAAAACTATGAATTTGATGGTGTATTTGTGAATTTGAGATTCCAGCGATAGCGGATTATATACTATAGTAAATTACAATAGCGCCCAAACATTTTTTGAAACCCAAATGACCACGTAATCCACATTGATGAGTATCAAATAGGTTTATGACATGCCTACGAGTAGGTACAAAAGATACCTCATCACCGATTGTAGTCCCAAGTGTGAATTTTAATTTGTTTGAAAAAAGGCCCCCCAACTAAGCGCCCCAATTACGCTAACTTGCCCGCCTCATACACCCATGATATTTCATTTCATTGGATAAAAAATAATAATTAAAATAATTATTACACCACCGGCACATGACAGAAAGCACTAGTGTATGATGTAAAGTTAGCCAGATGTGCGCTAGTGTGTACTTTGAGAATTCAGGAACTTTTATAGAGACTTGTTAAGATCCTCTAATTGATATTGAATTACATAAGTGATTTTAGAACATACCATAGAGTGTAGATGTACGACGGTGTTCGCGCGAATTTCAATTTGGAGTTACGAATAAACTTTTTACTTTTTGCAATTTAGTCCCTCCAAGAAAGTTGGAATTGTCGGAATAAAAAATTGGCGATGAAAGAAATGAAATTAAATGTTGGGGAAATGTACTTTTGCAAATTGGACCCATTTTAGTGAATGGAATGGCGTCTTTTGCGAGATAGGAATAGTCTTGTAGTATTACAAAATGACCCCAAATGTTGTTAATTGTGTTCCCACAACTTTAAAACATATAAATCTTGATAATAACAATTACATATGGTATTTAGTTATGTGTCAAAATTTAGATTATTTTTAACATTAATAAAAGATGTTGTATTACAATTCGTGATAAGATGGTGCTCAAATCGTCTATCCGGTGCCTATAGGGTAATGTACCAGTACTATAAACCAATAATGCAGCTGCGTGCGGGTACATTGCGATGCCATAATTTTGTCAAAAACATTAGAAAAACTTACCGAAATAAAAATACATATCGTCATTATTCGTGTGTCCATCAATCACAGTATTACTACAACACCAAATGTAAAAGTCAATTTGCAACCTTAGTATTTAGGACATTTCAGGAATAATAATGTGAGAATGGTTCCACTTCCTTGCTGCCAGCTAAATTGTCCCCATCACAGGACGGGAAAGGATCGATCGCCTTCACAGCTTCAGGAAACTGGTAGCTCATTAATTTCCCCATGTGGTCACACCATCTACTCGGGTGTTGGTAATTAACCTGTAGAGATCAACCACACTCTCAAGTGCAGAGACATGAGATTCAATCAACGGTATGGAGGTAGGAATAACATTCTTGTAGAATGATTCTACAACGATTTGTGTCATAGGATGACCCCATGTGTCGTTCTCATAGTTAGGCACACCTGCAAAAGCACAAAATGAAGAAATCAAACTGCCAAAACCATACGAGCCAAACTTTTCCTTGCCCTCAGTAAGGTCCTGATGTATTCCCTTTCCTACATTCCAACAAAGTTTCTTTTTGATTGCATACAACTTGATTATCCTCATCTTGTGCACTTCAGTGTTAACCGTGACTGGGTCGATATGGGAGGCCACAAAGTGATACCACACGTTCATTTCTGGAGTTAGTGTTTTCTTATGATTTTTTGTCCACCCAGGAAGCACGAGAGCATCCACATTGGTTCCTTTAATTGTGATGCACTTAACCAATGTTTTTAGTACATCATTATTCAAATCATTATCCTCGTTGATTAGTGCCAACATCTCATCCTTATCATCTTCTACATTAGGCAATCCATACAGTTTATTGATGGCTTGGTGGGTGAGGGTGACATATTTTCCATGACACAAAATTTTTCCGTGCCTAATCCACACCTCAAATTTCCGTAGAGTTCTGCAACTATGGTCAAGTTGAACGTATGAGGTGTAGTGCAAAGCTTTTCCCTGCTCAATTTCCAAATAGTTCTTGAAAGGGTGGATTTGCTTCAATTCCACATTCCAGATAATGCTTCCTTGTTCTGTAACTCTGGGCCAGCAGTCTTGCCTCATCCTACACAAATCTTTCCACTGCCACCCTCATGTTTGAATCTTCTGTGGGTGAAAAACACCCTTCTTTTCTAGTCCTCTTTGTTTTGGATTTGGGGGCCATCTTGCACATGGTCATAGAGGCATTTTTTCAAAAACTTTGTTTGCATTGTCAATTTTCCTCAATTTCGACAATAATCTAGTTTCAACGTTGGTCATTTGTAATGGCAACGACAAGGACAATATCACATTGATTATATCATAAAAGTAATTGAAAAAAATATTCCACACATAACAATCCTAAATGATCATTGTTTTTGGAATTTCCACAAACTAGAAATAAAACTTAGATAAAATAAGGATTCATTCACAGAAGTAATAGATTTCCACTTCACTGCAATGGTTTGAGTGAGAGAACAGTACCTTTTTGAAGCTCTTTCACCTTCTGGAAAGGATATAGGGTTTTCTCAAAGAAGATGTGAAAAGGTGGTTATGAATGTAAGGTAAAATAACGACCAGTTAGTTTGATTATAGCAGAATTTACTAGCATCGGTACTAGAAACTACCGGTGCTAAATATCAACGCAACCCCACACAGTTGTATGGGAATTTTTTTTATTATTCAGAACGGGACCACAGAGCAACTGACAAAATTTCAGACTAAGTGTTGAGCACCGGTACTAGAAACTACCGGTGCTAAATATCAACGTAGCCCCACGCAGCTGCGTGGGAATTTATTTTTGTTATTCAGATTGGGGCCAGAGAGCAGCTGGCAAAATTTCAGAGTAAGTGTTGAGCGCTTGTACCTTACCGGTGCTTGAAAATTGGAGTTGAAAATCTGTTTTCAAGTACTCTGCCTCAAAACAGAGCAGGTTCCTAAGTCGATAGCATCGCATCTTAACGTTTTTCGGTGCTATGAATATCCATACATTTTGATTTTTTCCTGAAAATTACTTGAGGAAAATACTATTTTCAAACATAGGTAAATAACTCCACTAAAAATACTCTCTAGGCCAAATAAAACGGTCCTGACGGGCACAAAAGTGAGCAAAATACAAATGGAACACCCTATCTCTTCCTCTTCAAGACAGCATCACTACCAACAATTTTTCCATTCTCATCCACCCATAGTCCATCCCCATGTGATTGCTTAATTAGAGATGGTCCACCAATGTCATCCAAACTAGGGAAAGCAAACGGAAACTGTGCAATATCTGATTTGACATTAATTCCAATTTCATCAACAAAAAAAAGTACTTCTTACCTTGGAGTACAACGTGCCACTTATCATTGCTTAGGTCTCTGATGTAGAACACTTGTCAAGCTTGAGCCACTAAGATGAACTTGTCATTCTCATATCCCACACGATTCAAGTCAACTAACGTAAAATCCATGGGCATCTTGGTACGTACCTCGACACCATTTTCAACCCAACGGCACTTGAACACTACCACTTTAAACTCCACATAATCCAACCCCCAAATATCCTTGATGACCCCATAAAATTCCATCACGACAACGATTGGTTCTTGTCTCTCTTGCTCGACTGCCACATGGATTCAAATTCTAAAAAAACCCTGTTATTCTGAGTTATGCTTTTGCTATCCTTGGAAGCAGTCAAAAAATTATATCCATTAATATCATAGCCCTGGTATCTCTTAACCGTGCAACCCGGTGTTCTTGCAAACACCCGTAGTTTTGATTGCATCCCCTCCACATTACATCGATTATAAAACTATTTAATAAACGTTGCAGAATGCTCAAGTTGCAACTGGTTTGACGGCCATTTGGGATACATTTCTTCCAACATTAACATGTGCTCATTAACATAAATAGCAGTCTCACTACTGTTACACAAAACATAAAGATGGACTTTCATCAACTCAGCATTTAATGGTGTGTATAGCGTACCTTTTGAACGTGGGATACCATTCTTCCTGCCACTGTAGACATGCTTGGGAACTCCAACTACCATTTTCCCAGGAAAGTATGAAGTGCAATACTCAATGATCTCCTCCGTGACATACCTCTGGGCAATGCTAGCATCTGGTCGGCATTGATTGTGTACATAACCCTTGAAGATCCCCATATGCAGCTCAAATGGGTACATCCAATGCATTCCAACGGGACCCCATATTCTAATTTCCCTTACAATGTGGACTACAAGATGAACCATAATGTCGGGGGGAAATACTTCTTAAACAAACAAAGAACAAGTCTCCCCTCGTGCTCCAACTCATCTAGCTGTTTTCTGCTAATATTCTTACTGCAAATGGAGTTGAAAAAGAAACACATGTGCATGATGAAGAATCTCACCTCTTCCTCTAGGACCCCACAAATAGCCACGGGAAATATTTATTGCATCAACACGTGAAAATCGTGTGATTTCAATGCATTAAGACGTAATTCATCATTCACAAACCGACTTACATTGGAAGAGTAGCTAGATGGTACCTTGACTCCCCCGATGCACTCACAAAATGACCTTCTCTCACTGATAAAAAGATTGTAAGGGGCTGGTGGTAGGTACATTCATTTACCTTTCACCTTAGGAGCTAAATCAACTATTATACCAAGCTCAACTAGGTCAATCTGTGCATTCAAGTTGTCCTTCGTCTTACCTGGACTGTTAAGCAGAGTACCAATTAAACTCTCACACACATTCTTCTCTATATACATCACATCAAAATAATAGCAAACCTCTAGAGTCTCCCAATACGGAAAATCGAAGAATATCGATCTTTTCTTTCAAGGTCCGTCATTTAAGGCCACCACTTTTGATATCTTCTTTCCTAGAACAACATTGAGTTTTTCACCTTGTTGTGGATGGAAAACCCACTCAATATTCTTGGAGCCTTCCTCATCTCCCTCCCCACAACAAAATGAATCTCATCTTGTAACTTATGCTTCGCTAGGAAGAATTTCCTATGACCAAGATTGACAGTTTTTCGACCATTTTTCAGCTGCGTAAAATCACTTGCTTTCTCACACACGGGACATGCCTTGTGGCCCTTAACAATGTAACCTGAAATATTACCATATGTATGAAAATCATTAATAGTGTAGAACAACATCACCTTCAGAGTGAACTTTGTCCCACGATGACCATCGAACACCGCAACACCATCCGAACACAACAACGTCAAATATTCAATGATTGGGGCTAGGTAAGTATTGATGTCATTTCCGGGTTGCGTCGGACCAGAAATCATTAATGGCATCAAAACATATTTCCTCTTCATGCATAGATAAGGAGGCAAATTGTACATACAAAGCATAACATGTCATGAGCTATGTTTCGATGACATATTACCAAAGGGATTCATACCATCAGTACACAGAGCCATTTGCAAATTCTTGGGTTCTTCAGCAAACTTAGGATACCTGTTGTCAAAATTCTTCCACTGATTCCCATCCGATGGGTGACTAATGATATCTTATCAACACAACCCATATCCTTGTACCATGTCATGTTTTTCCCATCCACACTGTTCTTGAACAACTCTTCAGCCTGGAGACAATAGGAAGGTACCACAGGTATTTTGCAGGGACCCGTTTCCTTACCTTCACATCAACCTCTTCATCAACAACATCATTTCTTCTCTGCTTATAATGAGATATCTTGCATACAGGGAAAGCCACAGCTTTTTCCAACACATCCTTATACAAAACACCTGGATACAACGGTTTTCAAGTTGAACAACTCCATCAAACATGATATTACAATGTCTTTCTCCTTGCATCCAGGATACAATGGTTTTTCCTTCTCATCAAGAAATTTTGACAAAACCTCAGGCCTCCCCTTAAATTCATCCTCCACCTCCTCACACATGTCATCCAATTCAAATCCCCAAAATATTCCCCCTTGTTACCTACAACCACGTCCGACGGTGGCTTCTCCCCATGAAAAGTCCAAACCAAATAATCCTTCGAGAACACTCTCATGTACAAATGGAGTTACAACAAATCTCGATCATCAGTATGCTTACGGTTCTTACAATCAAGACAATGACATAGGATGCACTTTTCACGACTAAAAGTATAGTCCAAGAAGTTCCAAACAAAAGCAACAAATTCATTTAGCCAGTAAAAAACTCACAAGCTAACGTTGTGATAAACATGCTTGCGTCTCTCAATGGCACGGTGTATGTCAAATTGCAACATTTAAACATCTAATGGAATATACAACTACACTAAAAACTATAAGCTCATCCATAACACACCCATAAACATGCAACATGACTGATCACACAATACTACAATCCTACCACACACCATAATCAAATCACATGCAATCAAAGCCATATATTGCATCAACAACATTTGCAAAAAAAACCTATTCATCAAGAGTGTCAAGAAATATTACAATGTTCAAACTCACATGATATTTATAGAAACATATCATTCCACACATATTCCACCTTAAATGATGATTTTTTTTAAAAAATAAAATACCTTCAAGGGAATTTATTGATGAGCATTCAATGTATTCTCCAACCCCAAATTTCCATTAATGACATCCAAAATCCTCCTCCTTTCTTTTTTTACATGATAAAATTAGAGGTAGGTGAGCATTTAATGCATCAATAGCACCGGTCTAAGCTTATGTTATCGGTGCCAAAACTAAATGAAATTACCGGTCCTCGGAATTTTCACTTTTCTTGCATTTTTTCATATCTTCACTCAAACGCACTAGTACATATTACCAGTGCTCAAATATTTCCCGCGTTTTACAAATTTCAGCAATAGGTCAAACAAATTGGTGCTGATTGTATATCGGTGCTACATATTTTCCCATCATTTCTTCCTAAAATGCACTGGTACATGAACAGTTACCGGTGCTATTGATACGAATTCCTGCGTAAATTTTGTAGAGCACCGTTTATCATCACCGGTACCGGTCACACCGGTGCTCAAAATTAGCCACATTCATCTACTTTCTACTGATAACCATCAGACCTAAGCATTGGTATGTTTTTTACCGGTTCTATTACCTCTTGGGCACCAATTTTTAATACACAGACATTTATACCGGTGAAATAAGTGATTTATAGCACAGGTTTATCAGCACCGGTACATGAGTACCAATCTTATGTCCCCAATTTCTAGTAGTGTCTAAACCCTAACTCATATCAATATATAGAAATATAAAATGCTATCTAAACCCTAATCTAAATGTACTTCAAAAAGAAACCCTAATCTAAACGTCATTGGAGTATACACTATCAATTACAATCAATTGCACTCTATCATCTATACTTCTCATTGAACTTCTTTGTTTTTTATGAAAGATAATGATATGCATTTTTATGAAGATTCTGTGATATGTATAATATAAGTTAAAAATTTATATTTTAAAATATATTGTATAATAAATGAACATGTTACTCCCTCCGTCCCAGCCGAATCTGCACATTTTTTTATCAACTTTCTCAACACACGTTTGACCATAAATTTCAACTAGTATATAGATAGCAATATCATCATGTGAGATATTGTTGGATTCTCTGCATGCTGTATTTTCTATATATCAAATTTTAACACACCGTTAATATACGTAACTAAAGTTATCGTTGGTCAAACATGACCTGAGAAAGTTGACCAAAAAGTGTGCACATTCGGCTGGGACGGAGTAATATTATTTTTTTAAACTTCAATAAAACTTCATAGTTGAAAACATGATTTTAACTTTTAGATAGTTAATAAAGATGTAACAGTGAAATAATTAAGTTTAAGTTAAATTTTCAACAGGCTCGTCATTTATAGGGAGACCTATAATCACAGGAGATTGAGTGATTAAAATAATTAGCAAATGATGAAATTAATTATAATGTCAATGACAAGGTGGGTATAGTTTGGAGTGTAATAATAGAATATCTAGCAAATAACGTCAACAAAATGAAGTCCAACTGTCCAGGTGCAAGTTGGGGTCCAAATGCTATGGTTTTTGCTCCTTTTGTACCTACCACACACATTCATTTCATATCATTGCGCAAAGCAAAGAATAAACGACAGTTTGGACGTAAACCATCTGAGTTTTCTTCCTAAATTATCCATCTGATTTATCTTTTCAATATTATTATCTCAGCCACTATATAATAGAAATTTTTTGCTTTGGTTGGTTATTCAATCAGAGATATTAAGGTCATTTTAACCAATCTAAATCCATAAAATTGTCTAAAAATAATATACCAATATTTTAATATGTTCATATTTTAATTCTTCATTGTATATAATCAATTATAACTTGTTAACATACTAATATTATAATATTATAATATGTTACTAGTTTTATTCTTTACTACATAATCAATCATAGCTTGTTAGATTGTTCTTCAATCGGGGATATTGAAGTCGTTTTGACTAACCTTTTTTTTTTTGCATCAAACCATCCAGAGATGGGGGAAATTATATTAGGCCTTCCCAATCCCATAAAAAGAAAACATAAATACAAGAAAAGTGAAGCGTAGAGCTTAGTGCAGTTTTTACAAGAGTGAGCATGTTGCTCTTGAAGCAACAATAGTTGCTTCCAAAAGAAGTAGAAGTAATGAAAGAATAGTTAAAGGATTACAAGAAACTTCTAGCCATTGAGAGTGTCCTTCGAGCTTATTAGTGAATCGATAGACGAAACACAGATCAGCCAAAAGAACACCAATGAGGCTAGAGAGTGTATCCCTTATTAGGCAAAAGTGTGACAGTGTGAGGCAAACTTCTGTATGTTTTGAGATCCAGCAGCAGCATCCGGAGGTGTGAGTAGCAGGAACATCAGTGAGATGTAATCCCAGCAGAGCTCATCATGGTCAGCATCATGGATCCTCTCAACTTGAATGGATCTTCTCAGTCATGGCCAACTTGAAAGGATCATCTAAGTCAGAGGTGTGAACTTGTCAGAAAACAAGTAAAATCAGTAGAACCCATTCAAGTTGCAATTCTGATAGTAGGTACACCAATCTGATCAAGTCTAATCAGTCCTTGTACAGTGTTAGAAAGGGAACTAAAAGATAGGTTTGAACAAGATTGAGCTTGGAGGCATGATTTTGCTATGCTATTAGCAACTTGGTTAGCTTGTCTATATACATGCATTAGGGTAATATCATTTAGAAGTAGGTTAATGTCATCAGCCAACTGGAACAATGTCCAATGAGCAGTTGATGGGTTCAAAACAAAGGAGACTGCATTAAGACAGTCAGATTCAATACAGATAGGAACTGAATAGCATGCAACCAGCAACCTCTGAAGAGCAAATAAAATTGCCTTAAGTTCTGCTTCTAGAGGAGTTTCAGCATTTGTATATTTCCTGTGTGCATCAATGAAACCACCTCTATTATCTCTGATGATCATACCAAGACCACACATTTTAGAAAGACCACACCATGCAGCATCAACATTAACTTTAAAACCTATGCACGGTTTAGACCAAGCAATTTTAAATTTTTTTTGGCTTAGGGGCATATTTGATTAGAGGAAGAAAGGAGTGATCTGCAATACCCAAGTCAAAAACAGAAGAAACATAAACAGGTTTAGCACTAAAAGCATAGAAAATTTGATCCCTGATCTGGGAAACAACTAAGCTGGTCAGTGGAGGCACATTGTCATACAGATATTTATTTCTCACCTTCCAGAGGTTCCAGCAGGTTATTGAAGGTGCTAATTTAATGATCAAGGAATGTAAAGAGCTGAGGCCAGAATATGTGAGGTAGCATGATAGTCTTTCCCATATGGATGGAAAAATTCTATCCCTAATACCCATAAACTCATGCACTGTCTTCCAAATGTGAATGGCAAAAGGACAGGAATTAAACAAATGATCTAGAGATTCCTCATGCTAATAGCACATACAACATCTTGAAGGCATGCAAAAACTCATCTTTTTCAAAACATTATCTAATGGGAGGAAAGAATTAATCAATCTCCACATAAAAACTGAGACTTTCTTTTGAACCCTTGGATTCCAAAGGTGTTGAATTGAGGCAATATTACCTCTTTGTGATCTGAGCAATTGATATGTAGAGTGAAAGGAGAATCTTCCCTTTTTGTCAGGTTTCCATATCAACCTATCATGTCTGTGTGGAGAGAGTGTTGCACCCTGCAAAAGAGAGACAGCATTAGGTGAGAGAAAAGGGGAGATTTTAGGAAGAAGAATGTCCTTGTTAAAGATGAAATTAGCCACTGAACAGTCATATGGAATGTCAATAAGACTCTGGTCACACAGGTCCATAACAGGGACTAAGTCCAACCAGTTGGATGACCAGAAATTGCATGAACCTGTACCAACTATCACTCTAGAATGAGACTCTGCCCATGCATTAACATAGCAAATTCTTTTCCAATTTGATGAGTTCTGTAGGAGGGGGGCAGAGAAGCAATAAAATGGGTCCACGGGGCATCAGCAATTTGATATTTCCACCACAATTTTACTGAGCAGGTGGTAATGATGATGGGAATTGATCTGAAACCTAGGCCATTTTGGTTAATGGGATAGCAGAGAGCATCCCATTTCCTCCAGGCCCTTTTAGGTTTCAGATCATGTACCCCCCAGAAAAATCTACTCAGTTTTCTCTCTACAGTGTGAACAATCTCCTTTGAAGGTTTAAGAACAGACCAAATATGCTGTGGAATAGAATAAATACATGACTGAATGAGAGTGATTTTTCCCCCAGTTGAAAGCCACTTATTTTTCCAACTATTTAACCTAGAATCAATCTGTTCCATTAATGGTTGGAAAAATATTTTTTTTGCAATGCCATGAAAGATGGGGACACCTAAGTATTTAAAAGGAAGTTTACCAATTTTCATGCCAAGAATTGTCCTAACAGAGGTAATTTGATGAACAGAAGCATGCCTACTAATGAAAATATCACTCTTGTTGTAGTTTATCTTTTGGCCAGTAGTATCCTCAAACTTAGATAAGAAGGCTTTAAACCTAATCAATGTTTGAGTATTGGCTTTAAGAAAAACCACTGTATCATCTGCATAAGAGAGGTGAGAGGTTTGAAGAGCCTGACCAGGTAAATCATAGTAGGCTAGCTTACCATTTTGAAAAATAAAAGCTAAGCTCCTGCTAAATGATTCTGAAAAAATATCGAACAAGAAGGGAGAGAGAGGATCACCTTGTTTAATACCTCTTGATGCTTGGAAAAAATCCACAAGCTTACCATTTATCAGAATTGAAAACCATGACTGTGACAGATTCTTCATAATACTAAAAATGAATTGAGCATGGAAACCGAATTTAGCTAGCACACAATATAGAAAAGACCACTTAACTCTATCAAATGCTTTCCTAAGGTCTAGTTTAACAATACAATTTGGTGCTCTATTTTTCCTGTGCAAGAATCTAACCATTTCTTGAAGATAGAGAACATTATCAGAGATATCTCTACCTTTAAGAAAGACAGTTTGCTGTGGAGAGATAATCTTGGGCATAAGTGGTTTAAGTCTTTCCATAAGCACCTTAGAGCAGATTTTATTCACAACATTAGAAAGACTTATTGGCCTATAATCATCAAAAGAGACAGGAATATCCTTTTTAGGGATAATTGTGATCCAAGTACTGCTAATACCCCTAGGAATGTTGCTGCTAGAAAGAAAATCATGTACTGCAGACAATAAATCATTGGCAATGACATCCCATGATTTGATATAAAAATTGGGAGTGAATCCATCAGGACCAGGAGTTCCATTTCTGTTCAGGCTAAAAACTATTTCTTTAAGCTCAGAAAGTACAACAGGTTGTAGCAATTTAGCATTGTATTCACTGTTGATCAATTTAGGGATTTGGCTTAAGAAATGAGATTGAAACAGGTTGCTGTCAGGGGTACTATCTTCAGTTAAGAGATCCTTGTAATAGTTAATGGCTTCATTTTCAATGTCTTGCATGTTATCTAGCCATTGGCCATTACTACTCTTAATTTTTGTGATGCCAAGCCTACTTTTTCTTTCTTTAACAGAGTTATGAAAGAATTTGGTATTACTGTTCCCTTCCTTTAGCCGTTTTACCCTAGCCTTATGTTTCCAAAAATTCTTTTGCTCTGTGAGAGCTTTGACCAACCTAGCTTTAGCTTCTTTTACTCTAACCAGATTTTCAATGGAAGCATTTATATCATATTCAGATTCATGAAAACCTAGAACTGATTCAGCCTTAATCACATTCTCATGGACATTACCAAAGTGGTCCCTATTCCAAATTTTAAGCTCCTTCTTCATTCTTATTAATTTAAGAAAGAAACCAAGCATCCCTGTTTCACGGATAGGAAGATTCCAGTTCTGTTTAATAACATCCCTGAATTCATTCCTTTTATACCAAGTATTCAGAAATCTAAATGGCCTAGGGACATATTGAATATCACTGCCAATGGAAAGAATCATAGGATTGTGATCAGAGGAAGCTCTATTTAAAACTTGAACAGAAGAATTAGGAAAAGTGGATGCCCATGATGATGTACAAAGACCTCTGTCTAACCTTTGTCTAGTAGGGTTCCTAAGTCTCTTGTTGCCCCCAGTAAAAAAATTCCCAACAGTGTTTATATCATCTAGTGCCATTACATTAATAAACTCATTAAAATCCTTCATACTACCAAGTTTGGGAGTAGAAGGACCTTTATATTCGTTTATAGATGTAATAGCATTGAAATCTCCAATAAAAATTGACTCAGAGTGAACGAAAGACCTAAGGTCAAACCATAGATCTTTCCTACCATTTCTAGTTCTCAAACCATAAACAAAAAATGCATCCATACTTTTATTGAGAGTCAGAGAATTCAAAGTTACAGCTAGAAACTGAAGATTATCAGCTTTAACAGATAGTGACAAGTTGGATTTCCAAAAAAGCCAAATCTGTCCATTACTGGCGTACATGCAATTGTCATAATGAAGTAGCTGTCTATAATGTTCACATTACATGTTATCATGTTTAGGTTCAATAATGCAGAGAAGTTCAAAGTTGTGCCTAGTGATTAGATTAGAAAGTCTAAGCATAGAAGTGTCAATTCCTCTTAGATTCCAGACCAGGAATTTTATTTTTAAAGTTGTACTATTCATAGAGAAACATCATTAGTGCTTTTTGATCTAGTCATGATAGTATTTAACTGAGTTAAATAGGTCTCATTAACTGAAGTGCTAGATTTGCCCTGTTTGTCTAATTTAGCAGGTTTCTTAGACTTAGAGGACTTTTTTTGGTTCTTTGTGGGACTTACCTAAGCCACATGGTGGGACATATCCTAAGGAGGATTTAAAACAGGGATTTTTGGAACCTTAGTACCAGGAGCTGGAACCTCAGTACTAGTAGCAGGAGCCTCAGAGACAGATTCAGAAACTTCCTCAGGGTTTTCAGGTTCAGCCAGGAGAAGGAACCTGTTTTGTTTGGATCTCTGCTGAGAGAAGATAAAATTTTTAGCAGCCAAAATTGTATTCAAAGGAGAGAAAGTCTTACCTCTTCTGGCCGGGGTGTCATCCCTAGCAGATGCTTTCTTACTGTTAAAATGTGGTGGTGCAGAAAAGGAGGACTTGCCAGTATAGGTTTTAGAGTGAAGGTCCTCAGGGGGCAATGACTGAGAATCTTCATTGATTTCTTCTTTTTGAGAGGTATCTTCTTGTTCAGTGATGTCCACAATTTCAGGAACCTCCATAGAAAGATGTACATCATTCATAACGTTAAATAGAGGTTCTGGTTCCCCATTATCCTCAGTGATGACTTCAGTGACCTTAGTGACCTCAATGGCTTTAGTAACCTCCTCAATAACTCCATCTTCAGTGATTACAGCCTCATTCTCAACCATCTGGTCATCAGCAAGTGCTACTTTTGTTTTTGGCACATATTTGGATTTGTGAGCCTTTTCCTGGTATTTAAGTGTCTGAACCTTGTCTTGAGCAGAAACTCCAGATGAGCCAGCATTCAAATCAGGATGAACCACATCCTTTCCATCTTTATGTAGCATAGTGGCATCAGTGGTAGGATGAACTCTCTTAAAAAGTCTACTTCTCTTAAGTTCAGGGTGGAGATGTACACATTGATTGTCATCGTGACCTATGGATTTACAGTGGTAGTAGTACAGTGGAAGCTCTTCAAATTCCAGAGGGAGTTTCATCACATTATATTCTACCCCATCCTCCTCTAATGAAGGTAGGCTATTTTTTCTTAAGATCTATTTCCACACATAGCTTGATAGCAGATGGCCTAGATAGAGCCTCAGTAGCAGCATCCATTTTTATGAAATTACCAATTTGATTGCCCATCGACTTTATCATTGCAGTATTGTAGAAAAACACAGGTACATAAGGGATAGTGACCCATACCGGAACGATTGAGGATTCTGCTTCTGGAGAAAAATCCATTGTCCATTTCAGCACTTTCATATGAGCACCAAGGAAAATCCAATGGCCTTTTAGCCAGAAACGCTGGTAGTCTTCTTTTTCTTGGAACCGTATCAGGACATGTCTGAAATCAATAGAGCCGAGTTGAAAGCTACCTTTGAAACCGACAGATTGAAACGCCTCATTTAGCTTGATCATCGGTGGCTTGCCTCTTGCAAATTTGCCAACGAGGGCATTATCATAGTGTGATGCGAGGATTTCGGCTTCTTTGCGCATGACTAGGCAAGCTATATCTCCTTTATATAGTGTCTTGGGGACAATTTCAGGATTGGAGGGAAGGATAGCATTCAGTGAAGGGGGGCGGTTTGCGAGGGCCTGGAGAAAGGTTTTGCCCGCCGCGTTGCCGCCGCGTGCAGGCGGATGTGCCGCCATAAGAAAAGGGGAAATCTGTCCGTTTATGACCGTTAATTGTCAGATAACGGTAGGGCTTGGGCATAAGAGATAGGTAGATTAAGGGCAATTGGAGGTGGCTCTGCTATAGCGGCGGTGCCGGAGATCCACACCTGGCTGCTGCGCGAGAATCGATCTGAAAAGTGCAAACCTGTATCTAGGCCTTAGGCATCCAAGTAACTCTGCAATTCCAATGGTGAAATTTTGTACCATTAAGTTATGTCCACTGACTTAATTCTTTTGAAGTTTTGAGGTTTTTGACTAACCTAAATCCATCAAGTTGTCTAAAAATAACATACTAATATTTTAATATATTAATGATTTTAATTCTTTACTATATATAATCAATTATAACTTTTTAACATACTAATATTATAATTTGTTACTGGTTTTAATTCTTTACTATATATAATTAGTCATGGCTTCTTAAAATATAGGCAAGGTCTTAAGAAAGACGGTCTTTTCATAGACTTATGGAAAGACGGGATTTAACTATAATAATAAAAGGTGAAAGGTCTAAGTTGCAATATTAAAAATTTATTATGCAGTGTGTAGTGGTAATAAATTTTATAACCCGATTCATGCAACCCGAAAATTTTATCTTCATTCTTCTAATTTACACTTTAAACCTTGGTCTTTCCATGACTTATGGAAAGACCGTCTTTCAAGAAACTGACTCAATATATATAACTTCTAAAGATACATTTAAATATATTCAGTGTTTTAATGGTTTCTAACTAAATTAATTTTTTCACTTCATAACTCATGTAATTTTTCTTATATGACAATTTCAAAATTTTAAATAAAACTTAATCTCAATATTTTAATTAATGATATCGCGCAACGCGTGATGGTACCTCACTAGTCATCTTAGATAGATCTCTTTTGTTTCTTTTGAAATGATTCCTTAGTTTTTTAAAGAGATGATTCCTTAGTTTTTGTTCACTTTTGTGTCGCATAGGCAGTGGCGGAACCAAGACGTTATGTAAAGGGGGTTTAAAAAGAGAGACAACATTTTTTTAACGCTTAGTACAATAATATTTTAACAAACAATGCTTACATAATAAGATTAATACATAATAATTAGATTTTTACAAGTACGACAAATCACTGCATAAAAACTATGTTCTAATACTTGCGCTGCTAGAAGTAAAACCACTAACCACCAAAGACAATTGTATCCTACGATATTGCTTATGCTGATAACATTGCAAAATTGGTTCATTATCGATCCAAACAAAAATTGCTTTCTCAATATGCACTGTCATAGCATCATTCATACATTTATCTCCCATTTTGTTGCGTAATTCAGCCTTGATTCTCTTCATGGCTTAAAAAATGCGTTCAATAGAAGCAGTTGGAGCTGGTAGAACTAAAGCTAACTCAATAAGACGATATACCAGTGGAAAAGTTGTATGCATTGTTGTTTGAACCATCTTTTGAGCAACACTTTCGAAGTGCTCAATAGCCAAAAACTCATGATCAAGTTGCACATTCTTAATGAATGTATGCACTAAGTTGTTGATGAAGCTGGGAACGATCTTCTACAGAAAAGTCACTTGGATGTAGTTCAACAAGACGAACTAATTTACCAATATCAAACTTAGAAAATGAATCTCTTGGATCAAGGCAATTCATACAAGTGAGTAACTCTGTGTTTGCTTTCGGAAACCGATTGTTCATTTCATGAATCATTCTATCAACAACCTAGTATTTGGATAATAAAAGGCTAGCATGTAGCAATGAAAAAGTACAAATCAAATTAAATGAAATCAAATAGATTATGTAAATAGAAAAAAGTAATACCTAAAGAAAAGTACCAACACAAAAGTAATTACCTTTGGTCTGCATTTCTGTAAGTCGTTTCCTACGACCACAAATTATCCGTTCATCTTCCATATTAACCAACGAGATGTAATGGTTAACACAAAATGTGTTAACTTCATTCAATAACGCATCCCAACCATTCTCTCTGTATTGTTGCAACTCAAACTTCATTGTAATCATCAAACTCAGAGCTAATACAATATTTTGATTTTTTTGTTGCAGAGAAAGGGACAGAGCGTCTTCAACAAAAGTATCGCAAATACAAATTTATAACTTTCCATTTGCTCGAGAAAACCCATTGCTGAAGATATACTAAGATTTGAGTCACCATCATCGTGGACGTTTTCAATCACTTGAAAAATAGGATCCCACATAGTAATGAAATGAATAATAGTAGTGTAATGTGACCCCCAACGATTATCTTCAGGCATTCTCAAACTAGTCTCTTGAATTTTGCCGCTTCCACTCACAATATCCCCATTCTCCAATCCCTCTGCAATTCTAGCATGTTCTAAATCAAGAAACATGTCTTTTATTTTACATGAAGCTCCAGCTAAATTCTCAATCATACCATGATAAAAGAAAAACTCACACACGTACAACTCGATTATCATTAGCAACAACAAGAACAACTAATTGCAGATAGTGAGAAAAACAATGGACATACCTTGCAGATGAGTTATCTTTCAATATCAAAGCTTTCAGTCCACTATACTCTCCTCGCATATTTGAGGCTCCATCATATCCCTGACCTCTCAACTTTGATAGTGATAATTTACGCTTTGCAAATAGTTCATCAGTAGCACTCTTCAAACTAATAGCTGAAGTATTATGCACATGCACAACACTAAGAAAACGTTCAAGAATGCATCCTTGTTTGTTTACATATCTCAAAACAACCTCCATGTGCTCTTTTATTGATGCATCTCTAGCCATATAAACCAATAGAGAAAAATAACTATCTATAATTTCATTAACACTAACATTTGTTACCTCACTAGCACAAGCACTTGACAGTTCCTTCTGTACTTTGGGAGATGTGAGCTTGCAATTTCCAGAGCTATTTTCATTCATTATCTTAGCAACAAAATCATTTCGCTTGCAATGCCACTTAATCAATTCGAGGTAATTGCCCTTATTCAGAGAATCCAACCCTTCATCGTGGCCACGAAAAGCCATACCTTGATTTAGCAAGAACCGTGTCACATCCAAAGTGGCTGTCAAACGTGTGCGATATGAAATATCCAATTCACGCCCACGCGTTTGATAAGAATGAAGGATACTCTATCTTTGACGCTTAAATGCATACAATTTTTGAGTTGCATCATTATGAGCACTACCCGTTATGCCAACATGTTTCTTAAAGATCTCAAGAACTTTCTTCCAGTTGTTAATCCCACTCACAGTAAATGCATCCTCTCCATCTCGACATCCTTTAAGTGAATTCCTAAAAAGATAGCAACAAAAGCAAAATACTGCATCCTTTGATGTGTTATACTCCAACCAATCAAAATTTTCAAACCAAGAATTTTGAAAACATCTATAGTCATTTCCATACTTTGTCTTTGGAGAAGAATGACCCTTAAGTTGGCAAGGACCTCTTAACACATATTCTCTCATCACTTGATCTCTAATAGAAACATCAAAATTCTTAATAGGTTTACATTTCCCAAGATCATTTATAACATCATCCGAATTGAACTCAACACGAGAATGCTTTTGACTACCACCCTCTTCATTAATCATTTCTTCATTTGATTCACTCGGTCTCTTAAAAATAGATGCTCCTAATAGAGATATAGTTGATTTAGAATCAGGATAAGAAATGAATATTCTTTCTGACTGGTTTTGTTTATATCCTGTTCCATATTTGTTTAGGTCTTGTATACCATTTATACTCACTATATATCAATATACACTGACACAATCATTTGTAGGTTTTACATTCTATCATGGTCCAGGTTTTAATAAAATTCCTGACATTTTCTATCTTTTCTTTCCGAAACCCAACTTTCTCTTCAAAAATTCCCAATTTTTTATAAAAAAAATCCTTCTTCCGCCTTGTTTCTCCAATCATCGCCATTGTTCATGTCACCGCTAGCCTATTCCGCCATTCTCTTGCTCCTCCACCAATCCTGCTCAATCGGTTGGTGACTCCCTTTTTTGGCAAAACCTCTACTTCATCTCCGTGTGTTGGTCCGTTATTCTACGCCGCCTATATGTTCTTCTCGCCGTTGGTCTATTTTCTGGTTCTTTACGATGCTGCAGGTTTCGCTTATTTTGGTGCTCTCCGATCAAGTTGTTCACATGCTTTGCCGTCTCTGGTGCTCTCCGATGCCTCCTATTAAGTCGCTGATTCTCAATTTATATACGCTGCTCCGACCAAGTCGTTGCTTCTGCCTGGTTTTCTTTCATTTTCGATGAGTCTTAACTTCTCGATTGTCTCCAATGACCCTCAATTCTCTTGGACAACTCTTCAATTTCGTTGACGTCCTTCTCTCTTTGCCAGTGGCTGGGTTCTACTCCTCAAAAGGCGATAACCCTCGCCCTCAGGGCCCCGGCCGCAACGACACCATGCCTATAATCGAGGAGGTAAATCACAGCACTTCCAGCGGTCAAGCACATGGTCCTCGAACGTTCTAGATGGCCACAAGCAGTCCCCCCACTGGGAGAACCCCTACACTGCGCCTGCAAAGGTTTAAACCCCTCCCCATGGGGAATGGAACCACATGCCCAACCACTGGCTGGGTTCCACTCAAGAAGACAAGACACGAAGTGTGTGAGATCCACGCATGTCTTGCCTATTTTTTCAGAAGTGCGTGAAATCACGTGCAATTTGAAAAATACGTGCCCAGCCTCTAAACAACGCGTGTCTCCAAGCATACAATAGTAACGTGCATCATTTTTCAGTAGCGAGTGTCTCCACGTGCACAGTATAGCCTGTAGCTATTTTTAGCCCCATTGCTGGCTCTTTCAGCAGATTTCTTATTTTATTTTATACAAAATAAATAAATTGTGTTATGGCTATTTTCGATCAACCACATGGTGCCAATGTTGCTTCTCTTGTTACTTCTTATCCCGAGTCAGCTTGTCATGTTCTAGGTCATGTTGCTTCTTCTTGCTCTAAGTTGCACGGCGAATGACACTAGTTGTAGTGTTAGCGGTGTAAGAAATTTGGTCACTTTGCCTTGACATGTCCTCACTTGGTCTTTTGGGCTTCTTCTCCTGGATCTTTACCAAACGCTCGTTGGATAGCTGATTTCGGTGTGACCAACCACATGACCTCTTCACAGTCCGCTCCTGATCGCGTTAATCCTTATTGTGGTAACAAGCGTGTTATTGTTGGTAATGGTTCCGCTCTTAACATTACCTATGTTGGTCATTCTCGAGTCTCTGATTCATTATCCTTGTTTGATGTTTTGGTGGTTCCACAAATTATTTAAAATGTGTTGTCTATTAGCAAGTTGACTCGCCATGCTAAATTTGATAAGTTATTTTTCCAGCTACCAGTACTGGTACTTCTTCACATTTATCATCATTGGATGTTTATGCTTTTTTAGAGCCATCATCAGTCCCATCAGAGGTGTTTGAGCCATCTTCTTCAGTAAAATCACCCATTATTTTGGAAGATTTAATTTTTTAGACTGTACCGAAAGCTCAGGGTTCTTCAAAAAATTATGTACATCTGCCACAGGTGACCAACGACATAATCGTCAGCAGCTAGTACCGCCAGCTCAGACGATGATGACACTGTTTCCGAATCATGCACCGGCCACCCCGACCGTACGTGTGCATCTTGCACTACCAGCCTGGATGCTAGCAGCTTCATCGACTGATCCAACGAACCCAGCTTCACCAACGCCGCCATTAGTGCCTTTTAAATGGCTATCATCGCTAGCCTCAGGTTGTGTGCCTATCATTTCTGGTCTCGTGCCCACCTTAGGATCCGCACCATCTCCTGCTATGGGTCTCTCTTCCTGACATCCGATGGCCATTCGTTCGTGCACTGGTTCACTATGGTACAAGTATTTTTTAGAATATGATATTACTAGTTTATTGAGTACTTTATTTGCTAAGACCGAGCTTCATAATCATCGTTTGACTATTAAGGATCCTGAATGAGTTGTTGCGATAGACTCAAAGATGGATGCTCTTCGCACTCAAAAAACGTGGGAGTTGGTTCCGCGTCCTCCACATGTTAATGTTGTTGGATAAATATGGGTGTAACATTTAAAATACCAGGCTGGTAGCTCTCTTGACCGGCACAAAGAAAGGTTAGTTGCTCACGATTTTTCGCAATTACCTAGTTTTGATTATGATCATACATTTAGTCCAGTGGTGAAAGCATGTACTGTTCGTACTATTTTATCTCTTGCTATCACTCAAAATTGGCCTTTACGACAACTTGATGTCAAGAATGCATTTTTAAATGGCGTTCTTGATTCCCCGATTTATATGGAGCAGCCTGTTGGATACAAAGACCCAATGCATCCTGATTATGTATGTCATTTACACAAGGCCATTTATGGTTTGAAGCAAGCTCCCCATGCTTGGTTTCAACGATTCAATTCCTTTTTGGTTGCCCTAGGTTTTGTATGCAGTTCTATCGATACCTCTTTATTTGTGTTTTCACAGGGCGCCTCTTTACTTTATTTGCTGGTTTATGTTGATGAAATTATTCTTACTGGGAATGATGGTCATCTCATTAGGAATTTTATTGATCAGGTAAATCAGGAATCTAAGATTCCCGATCTTGGAACTTTACAGTATTTTTGAGTTTGGAAGTTGTTCGTACTTTTGATGGCTCATTCCTTGGTCAAGCCAGATATGGAAAGGACATTTTATTGCATGCCAAAATGTAGGATTCGGTGCCTATTACTATACCATTTGTTGTTTTTTGCAGCTTTCCAGCTCTTTCGGTAAGCCATTCAGAAATCCCACACTTTATCTCTTTTTGGTTGGTGCACAACAGTATTTGTCGATTACACGTTCCGACTTGTCTTATGTTGTGAACACGGTTAGTCAGTACATGTAGGCTCCTACTGGCGACCATTACCATGCCGTTACTTGAATTTTGCGCTATGTACGTGATACTCTTCACTATGGTCTTCAGTTTCACGTAAATTCATCTGTTTTACCAGTTTTGGGTTATTCTGATACTGATTGGGCTCATTGTATTGATACTCATAAGTCTACATATGGTTATGCCATTTTCCTTGGTGGTAACTTGGTTTCATGGAGTGCTATGAAGCAACCTACAATCTCTCGTTCTAGTTCAGAATAAGAATACATGGCTTTAGCCAATACTACTGCGGAACTAGCTTGGTTGTTGAATTTACTTTAGGATTTACGTGTATCGACTCATGTGCCTTCTGTTTTGCTGTGTGATAATAATAGTGCTCTCTTTCTTGCTCAGAATCCGGTTTCACATAAGAGAGCCAAGCACATTGATATCAACTATCATTTTGTGCATGAGATGGTGTCTTCTGGCAAGCTCAAAGTTACTCATGTTCCTACAGACTTGCAGTTTGTTAACATCTTTATAAAGGGGTTACCTTATCCCCAGTTTGAGTTCTTACGTTACAGGCTTTGCGTTGGGACCAGTCCTACACTTCACTTGAAGATGGGGGAGGGGAGGGGAGGGGAGTAGTAGAGATATAGTTGATTTAGAATCGGGATGAGAAAAGAATACCCTTTCTGATTGATTTTGTTTATATCATGTTCCATATTTGCTTAGGTCTTGTATACCCTTTGTACTCACTATATATATCAATACACACAACCACAATCATTTGTGTGTTTTACATTCTATCATATTCACTACTTCGAATTAAGAATTTGTCCATAACCTATTTGACATCAAATAAGAAAATTAAGTCAAATTAAATTATTACTATAATTAATTCACACATAAAATTGCTACAGATTCAAGTCAACGGGAAAAATATTCCCTCTACAATATGTTGTTCAAGTTCCTACACAAGCATAAAGAAGAAAATATGTTGTTCAAATTTCAATTCACCGTTTCACATAGTCCACAGATTCAAGTTCCAACACAATTACACAACACGAGAAATTAAAAATATGCTATTCACACAGATATGCTATTCAATATAGATTCAACACAAGTTAACAACACAAGAAAATTGGAATATTCAATTCAAACTTCAAAGTTCAAAGGCTCACAGAAGTCGTGGTCGCTGGTTGAGGTGAGGGCGAATGGACGGACGAAGCGCGGTCACTAGTTGTGGGCAGAGATGTAGGTGGACGAACGACATCATGGCGACGAGCGGCGGCATGATCCTCGCAGCGGATTAGATTAACGACGTCGCGGTGGAAGTGGAAAATATGCGAAGAGGAGAAGTCTGATTTCTAATTTTCAATTTCTCCTCTGAGAAAGGTGGGGTTCCTCTAAATTGGGGTTTGTTGTATTTGGGCCAATTGGGTTTCAGCCCAATTGGTCATTCTTATTTTTTTCCCTTTACGCAAACAAAAAGACGTCGTTTCACTTATGGCAAAAGGACGTCGTTTTGTTTAGTGAGAAAACAAAAAAAACAAAATCAGTGTTGCGGTCTTCTTCAAGACGTCACTGGAAGGGGGCGCTGCAACCTTTCAGGGGGGGCACCAGATCCTAGGGGTGGTGCCGGCACCCCCTTACCTCCTGGTTCTGCCCCTGCACATAGGAATGAATAGCAGTATAATCACATACATTATGCAAGTTTTTATTTGAGATTTTACATTTTTATTTCTAACTTTAGACTGAAAGTGCCAATATAATCATGTAAAATGAAAAAGTGCTAAAATAACCCTAACTTTATGACAAAATGTGTAGCTATAACCTTTTGGCTTATTTTTGTCATTGACTGAATGAATTGGGCATCGATCGTATATGAAATGACAAAAATACCCCTTACTCTTAAACTGATTATTTGTTCCCCATTTAACCTCTTTTTCTTCTTCTTAAAACTCTCCCCTTACTCCATCCACCACTGAGCCACCACCATGCCACCACCGAGCCACTCCTGTCGCTAGCCACTACCTCTTGCCACCAACCACATCCTTCTCTACCATAGCCACCCCTCCCACCACCACAACCACCACCCATCCCCACCCCAGATAACCATCGCCACCCCAAAAAACCCACCTCACATCGCTGCTTTCTCTCTCACACATTCACACACTAGATCAGACAAAAACATTAACTGCCACCACCATGGAATGCAAAGACAAAGTCCAATTGCATTCGTCCAGAGTGAGTGGATTTTTGGCCTCCTCTAGTCTCCCGCTATCGTCACTGCGGTCTAACGACAGGATAACCATCACGGTGGCTTCTGAGTCACCACAACAGCCACAGAGCATCAACAAAAACAACAACAATAAGCCAACCCTAGCTTTGACGATACACCGACAACAGCTTGCGCTGCCACCGATGGCAAAGGCGTTGGGAGTGGAAGCAATGACGAAGGGAGGGAGGAATGCTGGAGGGAAGGAATGAGCGTGTTAGTGTAAGAACATAATCGAGGGCATTAATGGAAATTAGAAGCAATACCCCTTGCCTTCTTTTTAAAAAAATTAATCTAGGGGTAAAATGGTCATTTTATTACATTCTGGCCAAAGTTCCCATTGATAATTAAAGTCAATGGTGCCTAGGGTTAGATTGGCACATACATCTAAAATTTGGAGTTATTTTGGAACTTTCTCTTTTTGCATGGTTAAATTGACACTTTCGGCCTAAAGTTAGAGTTATTTTATCACTTTACTCTTTTTATTATAAAGATTTGTTGTTAGGTAAAGTCACATGTAACACTTCTTCAAATATCTTTGCGAAAGTGTTTGGCTGTAGAAACAATTGTAGTATTATTAGTAAGATGTTTAAATTAGCTTTCTAGGAAAACTAAATTAGCTCAATTAGTTCCTGAATTTTAGTCCAAATTAGAAGGATTAATTCGGAAGAAGTGTTAGGAGTTTGAGGCTCAATTCGGAAGGATTACTTGAAGGAAATTTTGATGTTCGGTAAATAAATAAATAAAATTTTGTTTTAAAAATAAAACTAGTAGTTGACCGTGGGTGAACGTAATATCAATTTAATCAAGTTTTTGTCTATTCAATTCGCTTGAATCACATTGGCATTCTAAAGATCAAAAAATTGAAACCGATATTAATATTCTAAAAATCAAATATGATTATATTTTTAGCACTGAGTTGAAATCGAACTGAATAAATAACTCAAATTACCATGAAGTTGAAAGAATATCAATTATATAAATTCTTAAAACAACTTTTGTAGGAAAAAGATTTGTTTCATTAAGACTCAATTCCAGTTTTAAACCACAAGTATGATCAAAACAACTTGACTTAGGAAATTGTGCTATAACATGCATTATACTATTATGGATACCACTACACTATTGGATTTTGTAAATATGATACTCCATCCGCCCCGAAATAAACTACATACTTTCCATTTTGACTGTCCCTAATTAAATTGCAATGGGTCAAAAATTTCTCAAATAAGGCCAGTTGACAGTGTGTGAAAATACAAAAATGCCCCTGGACCATTGCAAAATTACAGGCCTTAAACCTGATTAATTAGCAAGCATGGCCCACCCTGGGATGCGTGTTGGCTTTATGGTGGAGGTATGCGAATCTGATTTTAAATTTGGGTCAGATATCACATGTCCCACTTTTGGTCTTCCCAAGCACAATTATTGCTCTCCCAACTTTCCATTTTGGCCTCTCCATTACTCCTGAACGCTCCACTTTACTCTCATTGCTCTTTACAAAATCTCAGTCTCCCTCTCCCATTTCCCTCAACCTAGAAAACCCTAACCTCTCCAGATCTGATTTCTATCTGTTTCATGATGTTTCTCTCTCGTTTCGATGATGCTTTTGATGTTCTTTGTGATTAGATGCTCGGGTTGTTGTTTTTATCACAACTTTTGGGTTTTCCAAACTAGTGAGTTGTTTGAGGGTTTTCAAAATTAACACGATTTATGCTCTGTTAATGCTCATCATAGCATTTTGAGTCACGATCTGTGTCATGCTTGCTGATTTGGTGGGTTTTGAACTCATATCCTTGGTTTTTGAGTTGAGGGTTCTTGATTCGTTGTGGTTTATGTGTTCAATCTGTTGGAATATCTATGCGTCTTGATTTTTGTTGCTGAAAACCTGTTGCATGTGAAGATTTACTGAGTTTTCAATTTTTTTACAACAAGAGCACATTTATTTTGTGATTATCTGTGGTTTTCTTGAAGCTATTTGGCCGATCTGTGACTGAAATGCCCCTGTTCTTCATGTTCTTGTTGTTCTAAGTATTTTTTAATCACAGATTTGCCTCAATTAGGGTTTCCCGTGATAATATTTTAACTATTTAAAGGACCTATGCTCTAAAAACCCATTGCATGTGATTTATATTTCTGTTTGTGATACAAGGCCCCTGTTCTTACTGTTCCTGCTATTCTGAGTTTTTAATTGATAGATTAGCATCAATTAGGGTTTGATGTGGTAATATTTAAATTTTTAAAGGTTATTTGCAATAAAAACCCTTGCATGTGAGGGTTTTTTCTTTTTTTGATAACTGTCCATGTTCATTCATGTTCATCAGTGACTTCAATGTTGTTGTTCTTGCTGTTGTGCTAATTTATGTGTGACTTATTTGTCCCTTGTGATACTGTTTTATTTTCCCTTGTGCTTGTTTACATCTCAAACCCTAGCCCCACCCCTTGTGATACTGTTTGATTTTTCCCTTGTGCTTGTTTGCATCCCAAACCCTACACCCACCCCCTTATGTGTACTCTCACTAGATGGATCATGGGATAGGGTCATGGCTGGGCAAGATAAGTCTTTGCCTTGCCAGCTCTTGAATGAATCCCAGTATGACTCTCAGTGTGAGTCTAGTTTTGATCCCACTCTATTTACTGGCCTTGAAGATATTTATTCACAACCCAAGCGCACTAACGTTATCACACCCAAGTACCCTATTTTTTTAAATGCATTTTAAAACAGGTATCATTGCTTGTGAAATTGTTTGTGGTGGCATGTGTATTTGCTGATTGAACCCATGATTAATGATGTAGCTGTGATGAATGATTAAAACATGCAGCTATGCTTATTAGTTGTGAAATTGATTTGATCTTGGTGGGGCACGATGTGATTAAACCCAGCTCTGAAATTATTTGCTTGCTTGACCCTGTATTAGTTGTTAGCCACCCATGATGATAGGCCCTTCGTTGACACTTGCAGCAACCGTGTTTGTTTAAAACATTTGGGTGTCAGCATTGTAGTGTATGTTACCTCGTTGTTACTGTGTGTGCCCTGCCATTCATTACATTCTGGGTTTATTTGTTTTTGCCTCGATTCAGAAACCTGATTTTTAAAAACATGGTTTTCCAAAATTACTGCATACAAAAGGGAGTTTATCTCTCCCATCTTTTACAGGGTTGCCATATAAACACACCTTAACCAAAATAACTGGTATGTTTATCCTAGAACTGAATCTAGAACCACAACACTACAAAAGTACACATCCCTTGCATATCTAAACCATCTCCATGCTGATCAACATGTCTTGAATGTGTCTTGTCATCCCAATAGCCACCATGTGTTCCAAACAACCCTTACCAGCTCAGAGTCCACAAATAAGTTATGGGGTAGCATACCAAGTCTTAGCCTTTCTTTTCCCATATGTGGCAGTTTGAACTCATTACCACCTCTGCATTTCATGATTTCCACCATGACACATTGTAAACTTAGTAAATTCTTGTCAATGACCCTAGGATCCTTTCTCTCAAAAGTATCATACATAGCATGTTTTAACTCATTTAGGTTTTGACTAGGGTTTTGTTGCTGTAAACTTTGAATTGAGGCAAAAAAAACCCACAGATACATAATGTTAAGATCGGGTGATTTTTATGGTTGGCACACTATCTGTATATTAAACCCATCTGAGGTTGCTGCAGCTAAAATTCAGGGTCATTGGCAAATATTTGGTAGGGGCATTTTCTTGCTGTATGAAAATGTTTTTTCTTGCCCAAACGGACCATTTTTCCTTGATTGCTGGTATAAGTTCATGAATCGGCTTGTGTCTTATGATATCTCTAGTGATAGATGATATACGTGTAAGTACCATGGTTCCCCTCGGTCTAATGACAGTGGTGTACTTGTCTGCTATATACTCTACATATAGAAAGACCCCTATTTTCCCATCAAACATTACATTACCCTCTATGTCAAATATTGGTCTACACACAACACATAAAAACATGAGTTTTGGAATGTAATGCTTGCTTTGACTGATTCTATAGGGTTCATGTTCATTGGGACCTAGAATATACCTTATTGTTGCCGCTGTCAAGTAGAACCACTTTTCATCGATGTGTATGACATTGTGCATTGGCTTGAAATGCATGTTGCACTCCAGTTTGCTTAAGACCCATTCTATCCTTTATTCTTTGCATGTCACAGCATTAGTGTGGCTTCTGATCTCCTTGCTTGCTATAGCCCTTTGTATGCTGCTTTTTCCAACGTGCATCTGTGATGCTATGCTCCGGTAGGTGCACCGGTACCTTTGTGGCCTGCCATTAAGGCCTCCTGGTCGATTGGTTTTTTGATTCTGCCACAGCGTCCGTGTCTATTGAACGAGCACGCACAACATCTCTGTTTTGAAGCTGTTGCTTCACCTGCGCCCAGATTGTGGAGATGGTCCACACTAAACAAGACTATCTATGTGCTGCCTTGACACTCTGCTGCCGCTTAATCTACCTATTCTTGATGTGTTGAAGTAGCTATTTCTTTCCTTTGATCATCTGATAGGTTTCTCCCAACCATTACAGTCCTAACAGCTCGCTGATGAAGAAGTAGAAAAAGAGAGATTAGGGTTTTATGTATCAAAAATTATTTCTGAGATCATTTTTTAGTTTTGAGTGGTATGATTGAGTGATGTAATAAATGCCACTATTTATAGTTGTGAATCTCAAATTTTGAACTGAGTGGACAATGGCTCAAAAATGTAATTTGGCTCCAAATGAAATTTTTTGGAGCCAAACATTAGTTTCTGGAGGGAATTATAACTATTTTGGGAAGGGATTATCAGGTTTTTAAGTACTGTTATGTCAGTACAATTTCTGTCAAATCAGTGTCCAAATTTCAGCTTTTGGGACTAACATGATTCTTTTTTTTACTGTTGAATTTTACAGCCATATTTCTCTCTCTGCAATTTATTTTGGGATGAAGGGAGTAATAGTAATAGAATCTCTGTGCATATCATGTCACAGTCTATTCTATCGTTCCATCTCTATGGATGATTCTGACAAGAAACTGTGCACCTCCCTTAATTGTATCTAGATATAAGTGAAGTTCATCATATTTTTTGAGCAAATGTCATAAATTCAATGCTTTTTCAATGTGCGCAAAATATACTTGATGAATCCCCACTGACTCTCCATATCTCTAAGAGTTATTAGAATCTCTTATGACCCATCCTAAGCATTTAAAATATTAATTTCTCGTCGCATTAGAAATTGAGAACACTATCTAACATTTGTGATTCGGGATCAATTATATGTGTAGCACCGTTATTGTTGCATGCTTACTAGGCTTATCGGCATCCAGTTGATGCAAGGATAATTAGATACAATGAGAGGGGGGTAATTCATAACTCTCAGCATCTAAGAAGTTATTTTGGTGAAATCACTGATAGTTTATCAATAACACTAGTGTCATGTTCTTAATGCAATTTTACTAAACATCAAGTGTGCAAATCTTTAACTACACATTTACAACACAAATTGCACACCAATTCACTATCACACTATCACTTATAATAATAATTCATCCATGAAGGTTTACATTATTAAAATTAAGCAATAAATTTTCACTATTAAATATATGAACAAGTACAAAGAAAATTCATCTTTGAAAGTTTACATCTTCAAATTTATATAACACAAACAAATAACTTCAAAGGTTCGTCATCAAATTTATTTTCAGTCACTTTATATTCTTCAAAGCCATCTTTCATATTCATTGTTTACCTTCACAGGAGGTTTTAGGAATAAGAGAAGGAACTGAAAGGTAGATTTTCAATTATTAAAAGCCCCCCTCAATCTTCTTCCCTTTCTACAAATTTCTATTTACAAATTTTAGGATACAATTAATACTCACTCTATTCCAACTACATATATGCACATTTATGATTTTAGGACACCCCAGACAAAGTTGCACTCTTTTAAAATTTTCCCAATTTCACAAAAAGTGGTATGGCTTGTTTGTGTTTCGTTCCTTCAATTTTCATCCTTTTTTCCCAGATTTGGGCTTGTAGTGACCCAATTAACATCCTAGTTAGAATCCTAACCCAAATATTATCACTAGAACTAATTTGTCCCTTAATTATTACCTTTCAAAGCTACTAACACTTATCTCTTAACCTTGTACCATTTTAATCTCACCGATGTCTCTTTCATTTTCTTGAGATTTTGCAAACTTATTACTCTGTCGCTCCACTATCTAACCAACACAACCCCCCCCCCCTTCTTCTCTATCACTTAGGGATATGGAACCCAAATCTTCACATCTTTCATTTGGTCGTTGCTCTTTCAAAATTTGAATTAATTTTCAATTGGGGTTTCCTTATATGCTCTGAGATGAACACAGGGGGTTTAGAGTTAGTGGGTTACATTGGTGCTATGTAGCCAATAATGTCGGCCCTGAAAGAGGAGATAAGGTATCTTTGGGGATGATGAGGAGTCCAACGGTTCTTCTTAATCTGAATACTTCCCCCAAGTTGAGTTTGTGGCATGCGGTGGCAAAGTAACGATCGTTGATGGCAGTGGCCATGATGTCATGGGCTAACTCAACCTTGATATTCCAATTTTAAGGGTGACATGCATATTGTGTAGGTGTGTTCCTCCTATCCCACACACCACTGAGTCAGACATTGGAAGAAAGAGGAGATTGAAGCGGCAGACAGAGCCACAAGTCGATGAATATGAATAGAAAGGCTCTTTTGCGACTGCATCTTTCTCCATGCATTTTGTCATTGACAAAATACTAAGGCGTCACTCTAAATACCGTTTCATGATTAAATCTATAAAACCTTATCAACCTACAATACTATAGTAATATAGCAAGCAAGTAAGGTCGACCCAAGAGATGATCATATTCCTTAGGGTTTGGGGTTTTGGAATTTTAATAAGAATATTATAACAAATAATTTTTAAGACAAGAATTATTTCTAAAATTGAAAAGGAAATAGAGAGTTATTTTGATAGTATCTCTCCATAAAACGAAACTATAATATTTCCCCAATGAGAACATGAAACTAATTATATTCCAAAGGAGAAGATTAGGAATATAATTCTAACTACAAAAGGAATTTAGTTATTTTTCTCCAAAGAATAATAATTGTAATTTAATCAAGAAAGGAAATCTGAATTAGGTTCGGATATCACTAAAACATAGAATTCAACCCATAAAAGTCAATGGGCTGAATCCAAGTGAGACTTGGAAACCCTCGGATCAGCACGACCCAAAATTTGCATTGCCCATCATCGATAAACACGCCCGCCTTCCCACCGGATGCTCTCCGTCTACACGCTATCGTGTGTGTCCCACACACCGTCGTGCACGGTGCTTCATGGTAATTTCCTTCCATTTCCTCGTTTTTCAATTTTAGATCTTTAATTCTTCATTACTGGTCGAACAGTGGGTCACCATATCTTCACAAACTTATATTTCTGGTAAATACCTTGAATCTTTGTAGAATAACCAGATTACAAAATTAAACCCAATATGTGTGTAGATAATCACTCTGAAGTATGTAGGTTCAGGTGCTTGAATTTAGGTGAAGAAAATGAATGAATGTATTGAATATAGAAAGTAAAAAGTGGAATGAGTGGATGGAATTGAAGGATTCTTGAAAAAATGGAAAGTTTGCCAATAATTAAAAAAACATCTTATTTAGGCAAGTGTGCTCCTTATAGAGGAATAGATGGAGTATAAGAATTATAGACTATCAAAAACCCTTACACTTAAACCTTGGTCAACATCGAGTAAGAAAAATAACATATACTCTTGAAAGAACTACAGAGAATCAAGATCTAAGTACGTATGAACTAGTATTCATAACAATAAATCAAATAAACAAAACACACGTATGTGAATGGATGCGATCATGCAGAAAAACATAATCCTTACTTATCCTCCTCTCAAATGGCTTATGCATCTTTTCAGGCTTTCACCTAACCACTCATTTTTGTTCAATTGTAGGTTTACATTTGCACCAATATATACTGGTCATACTTACTTGCTTGATACCTAAACCGCTCTTTCGGGTTTTGAATTATCCAAAAAAAATCAATTTTTTTTCAAAAATAAAAGTGAAACTATTTTACAACATGCAAATCAGTAAATGTTGTCCCTACCCTATACTTAAATGTTTCATTTTCCTCGGTGCAAAAAAAACAAAAAACTGAGAGAACATTATTGGTAGATGGCCGAGTCTACCTGAAACTTCAGAAGTATAAGCATCCATCTTTTGCTAATCAGCCGGATATGAAGCTTGCCCCAAAGTATTTTGGGCCTGACCAAGTAGTGAAGAAGATTTGGGAAGTAGCTTATAAAATTAAACTTCCTGGTCACAGTAAATTGCACCAAATTTTCCATGTTTCATATTGAAGAAACATGTTGGTTCTATCCCTCAGAGTCAAACTACTGCTGATATTCTTGATCTTAAGGTGGATAATATTCTCATGTTGCAACTTATGTTATCCTACAATGCCGGTCTTCATCAGAAATAAAGCACCAGTCATAGAGTGGTTGATAGAGTGGTCTAAACTACTTAGGAAGGAAGCTTCTTGGGAAGACGCTAATTTCATTAGCAAGTAGTTATGATATTTCAAAACTTGAGGTCAACCTTTAAATAAAGGGGAATTGAGTCTCACGAAGGCTAGGGAAGGAAAGAAAAATTCCCACTAACGGTCAAAATAAAGCAGAGTAGGAGCTTAAGTGCAGTTGAGGGAGAAGTTTTGACATGGGAAGGGGAACACCGATTTTTAACTGTTTTTATGTTAATTAGTTGCAGTTGATTAGTTAGATGAAAACTATGCTTGCCTATAATTAGAACCGAATAAGCACATTGGAGGTATCTTTGGAATAGTAAGATCATAACTAATTTTTTTGGGGGAAGGTTATATACAATCAACCAAATTCATTACATACATATATCCTGCTCTAGGACTAAATTAAGAGATAACACCATTAAATCTATTGAACCCTAGTGAAGCATGAAACTCCATCCTTTTGAATAATTATAGGCGCCCCCCTGAACATCAACTGTTGTACCTCCAACTAACCACCACCACCGGAGCTGAAACCACCCCAAAGTACCTTCATCGACCACTTGCAGGTTGAGAAACCACACAATTCCACAACGTCGGGCAATCCCTATCAATAAAATTTTCTAAAATTTACAATTCTTGATAGGGTTGTGATTTGAACTTTGGACCTCTTTATTATAAAGAGTGTGGATTTACTTAACAATGCCCAATTCACATATCAAAACTGATTTTGTACCATTCATTTCAATTTCTCTCTATTTTCATATTCTGAAATTCAAGGGATTCTTGTGTGTGATTTTATTAGGTCCAAAGCTTGGACGATAACATTTGTAAATAGCATTTGAAAGAAAGCCCATTGTTAGTTACATTTAACTCTGTTACTATGTGACCCAACCCATCAAAGTCGGGTGAGCAAACCATCAAAATGCTATTTTTTGTCCCCCGATCCTTTCCAGCTTTACTCGGATCAAAATCCACCAAATTATATGAATCTTCCATGAGACCAAGTGCAGTGGTAGAAATTGCTATTGATTTCTTATCAATTAAATATATTATTTTTCTTATTCTCTCTCTTTCACCCCACTTTAAGAAATCACTTAAGAAATTACCAATTTTCTTCTTCACAATGGTAAGAAATCACTTTTTACTATTAATGTACCCCACTTAATTTTCTCTATCCTACTCATTAATTTTATTATTAACATTTAATTTAAATAATTTTGTCTACCCAAAATAAGTTGAACGTGAAATTTAATAATACATTATAATTTTTAATATTCAATTTTATTTTTTCAATAATTATTCCAGATTTTTTCAATAATTACTTTTCAATAATTTTCTCAAAAATCATTCCAAATTTTTATTCCAAATCATTCCCAATTTTAATCAAATCATTCCAGATTCTTAATTTAAAATTAAATTTTACAAATAAAAATTCCATATTTCTTTAAAAATAATAAAAAACAAAGGTAGGGACACGTGGCCCAATCAAGGCATGTCACGTGTCCCTCCTATAGTTAAAAAAAAGAGCAGGACACATGGGCCAGTGTATGGCTGACACATGCCCCGATTGAGGACAAAAAAAAGGAGTTGCTTCCAACGACCCCATGCCCACGTGAAACAAAGCCCATTTGTTGTTTTTTGATCGGTTCCTTAGCAAAGAACTAAGATCAAGTGCAGTGGTAGAAACCGCTATCGGTTTCTTACCAATTAAATATATTATTTTTCTCATTCTCTCTCTTCCACCTTACTTTAATAAACCACTTAAGAAACTACCATTTTTCTTCTATACCATGGTAGGAAACCACTTTTTACTATTTATGTACCCCACTTGATTTTCTCTATCTTACTCATTAATTTTATTATTAACATTTAATTTAAATAAATTTATCTACCAAAAATAAGTTGAATGTAAAATTTAATAATACATTATAATTTTTAAAATTGAATTTCATTTTTTCAATAATTATTCCAAATTTTTTCAATAATTGTTTTCAATAATTTTCTCAAAAATCATTCCAAATTTTAATAAAAAATCATTCTAGATTTTTAATTTAAAAAGTTTTAAAATTAAATTTTACAAAAAAAAATCAGATTTTTTATTAAAAAAATTTTAAAAACAAAGGTAGGGACACGTGGCCCAACCAGAAGTTGCCACGTGTCCCATACTTTAAAATGAAGGGGACATTGCTGCACTTAGTGGGACAAGTGGGCCAACTAGAGGCTGACACGTGTCCCACTACATTAAAAAAATGTGAATTGTTATATTATGCCCTGTATTTTACTTGATTGTGCCTTGTATGTTATACAATTTAAATACCCATGTATTTAAACATTAATTTAAATAAAATTGTAAATCAATGATAATTAAGGCTATTAACATTAGTATTTAATTAACATTTAGTGACAATTAATGGTGTAATCAATGTTAATTAACAGCTTTGGGAAGTGGTGGTGGTTAGCGGCGGACGGCATTGGTCAACGGCAGCGGAAGTTGGAAGTCAACGACGGTGGACGGCGATGGTCTACGGAGATGGTGAACGGCGGCAGACCGGCGGCCTAACAGTTTTCTCCGGCGGCGGCGGACCGGCGGTCTTTCTCGTCTTCTCCGGCCCTTCTCCTTTCTTCTCCCGGCCTTTCTCCTTCCCTCTCCGGCGTCCCTTCTCTCCATTTCTTCTCCTTCCCTCTCTGGCCACAGTTCTCTCCATTTCTTCTCCCGCTCGTTCTCCTTCCCTCTCCGACGTCCCTTCTCTCCATTTCTTTTCCCTCCCTCTCCGGTCTCCGTTCTCGCCATTTCTTCTACCGCCTGTTCTCCTTCCCTCTCCGGCCTCTGTTCTCTCCTCTCCAGCGCACCTGTTTTCTACTGCCTGTTCTCCTTCCCTCTCCAGCCTCCGTTCTCCTTCCCTCTCCCATTTTTTTCTCTTCGACGGCTCGCCTTCAGTTCGACCGTTTCCCGCTCTCGCTGGTAAGAGGCGAACCGAGTCTCCCTTCCTGGTTCTCTTCCCAAACCCCTTCTCGGTTCTCTTCCCAAACCCCTTCTCGGTTCTCTTCCCAAACCCCTTTCCCAGTTCTCTTCTCAAATCCTTTCCCGGTTCTCCTTCCCATATATTACCTCCGGTTCTCCTTTCATTCCTAATCTTCTTCTCCTTTCCTCTCATTTTCGGTTCTCCTTTCTCTTTTCCAGCTTTCTTCTTTTTCAAATTTTCGGTTCTCCTTTGCCTAACTACCATCTATCCACATTTAATGTCATTAACTCCATTAAATTCGAAAAAGTGTAAATATTTTCTATAAATTATGCTGTAAATATCATTGGGTAGAAATCTCAGAATTTTTACTCTAATTTTGGGTGTTGGAAGTTCCATGTCTTTTGAGGTAAATTTTTTATTATAGTGTTTTTTATTGTAATAATTAATAGTTAAATTTATGATTTATTAGTTTTTTAAGTAGAGACTTATATTCATCTTAGTATTGTTATTATTAACTATACTTTATTAATTATTACAATATATTAATTTATTCATCTTAGTATAGTTATTAGTATAGAGATTTATATTCTATCTAATACTATACTTTATTATAGTTAAATTTTATTCATCTTAGTTACATAAATATTTTTTTGAGTTTTTATTTTAGTTAAATTTATTAAGTTTTTATGATTTTTGATAGTTAAATATTATTAAATTTATTTACATGATTTTTTTAAATATAATTTGTTATAGTTAATTGAATAAGTTTTTATTTATTTATTATAGTTTTTATATTTTCATCTTGGTTAAAAGTGAATTTTTTTAATATCATTTATTTTAGTTAAAGTTTATTCATTTTTTTAATCTTATTTACGTGTAATTTTTTGTAGTTCATTAGATAGTAATACTAATTTGTTAAATAATATGGTTTATTAATATGGTACTACTAATTTATCTCAGTTATAATTTGGTTCTACTAATATCTTAGTTCGTTCGGAACCTAAAATACGTTCGTTAATTTGATAGATGATTTATCTTAGTTAGATGATTTATCTTAGTTATAATTTGGTTCTACTAATACGTTAGTTGATTTGGAACATAAAATACGTTAGTTCGTTTGATAGATGATTTACCTTAGCTAGATGATTTTTTTAAATTTAAAATGATTGTACTAATACGTTAGTTCATTTGGTACTACTAATACGTTATAATTTGGGACTACTAATGATGATATACGTTATAATTTGGAACTACTAATGATGATATAACAAAATTTGTATTTTTTAATGTGGAGGCACGTTTTCATCATTTGTTATTAGAATGATTTATGACATCATTGTGTTTGGTATAATATTTGAGTGAAACTAATTACTTGATATTTATTGTTGTTTAAGGATGGCAGTGACTCATATGGAGCGATTGCAGGGGGGAATGGTTACTCAGCATTCGCAACCACAAATGTGTTTCCAATTTTTCATGCAATGGTTCCTGCAACTATTCCTGCACAATAACACGACCTCTCGCCTGTCTGGCCGAGGCACTGATCCCTCTTTGTCGTATACAACGACCTTCATCATTGGGTCGGCCGTCAGTGCTCATCTATAATACAAGATATATAATTATTATCATAACAATTGATTAATTGCATGAGAAAATAAAATAAAATAACATAAATATAAATAAAATGTTAACTGATATGAAAAAAACACTACATAATTTCAAACTACTTATGAAAAAAAATTAATTGCACATAAAATACATTATCAACTTCTCACGTAAATTTTTACTAATAAAGTACATATTTACTAATGTAAAAAAACACATTCTAAACAAAACATTTAATTCTTTTCAATCCTATACAAAGAACTAATTATTTTTATTATTTACAAATTATAAAATAATTTACTAAATCATTATATAATAATTCACTTAATTATTATATAAAATTATTATTTTTATTTATTAAAATAATTATTTAATCATATCATCATAATTTACTTCACATTTATTTTTAAAAAAATGATAAATTTGATTTTCATAATATTAATTTAAATAATATTATATTCTATAATATTATATTTACTTTTCAAATATTTAAAATATTTTTCATTTTAAAATTTAAACTAAACAATTTTTTCATTTTAATTCCAAAGCTTTTTCAATTTGTAATATTTAATTTTTCAAAGTTTAATTTACAATTTTATTTACATTTTTTAGATTAAAATATTAAATTTTCATTTAAAACTTTATATTAAAATTGCACCCGACCCCTCATCTTCTTCATCCCTCCATTTTCAGCCTAAACCCTTAACTCGCCGTCCTCCTCCTTCTCCGCAGCTGTCCTCCTCCACCGACGTCCTTCTCCGCCGCCGGCGAGCCTCATCCTCTCGCCCGACGCCACCTCCTCCTCTTCTCCACCACGTTCTCCCTCCTCTCTCGCCACCTCCTCTTCTCCTCCAGCCCGACACTACTATTTCAACGCACCACCATCTCCCTCCGCTCCATTCCGACGCTACCAATTGTAACAATTCTAACAATCCCCAATTCAAACAATTCTAACAAATTCTAACAATTCTAACAAATTCTAACAAATTCTAACAGATGGGCAGAAAAATCAAACCCATTCCAAGATTACATCCGGCCAGATTTAGAAAATCATACAAAGTGCAGAATTCGATTTTTTTTGGAAAACTTACATTTCCGACGAGATTCAGGCGACGTGCGGTGGCCGGCGGTGGTCAGCGGCGGTCGGTGGTGGTGGTTGGTGGTGGTCAACGGCATTCTCCGGCGGGTGGTGGTGGTGGTTGGCAGCGGTTGGCGGCAGTCTCCGGCGGCAGGTAGTGGTCGCTAGTGGCGGAGGTAAAAATGGAGGAGAGGCAACAAATTTATCAAGTTTTACCAAATGTTTTGTGAAAGTTTTTAACCATCACACTTTTATATACAAATTTTCATTCAATAAAATTAATCAATTAAAAATATAAATACATGTATGTATATTTATTAGGGCGTAACTAGTAAAATACAGGGCGTGATATAGTAAACCCCAAAAAAATTTGGCCACTGGAAGAGGCCCATGTGCACACTGACATACTGGTTTTTTAACCGGTTGCTTGGTAGCAAATCAGCCTAAAAATTATCACTGTGAGTGTTTTTAGTTTTTAGAACGACTTTTAAAAATTAAGAAACCCCCATTGAATTTTCCGTAAGGCCAATTTTTTTTGTTAAGAAATTCCCATTACACTTGTAATTAATTAAATAGATTCCATCAACTTTGGAAGCATGCATTTTAGTCCAAGTTCGCACTTTACACACTAAAAGCATCCCTCGTTCTCTTTTAATACTCCTAAATTACAGCCTGGAGCGTTCTAATTCGCCGATACTGTCATATTGAGCACAGAGCATCAACACTGAAAAATGAGTGCACTCTCAAATGGTCTACTTCTTCACATTCCCCTCCGATCTTCCCCCCAAAAAAATCCTGCTAAGAAGCTCAAAATCTCATCTCCTGTTTCTCCAAGAACTGTGGAATCCCCTCTTCACTTCACAGGTTTATTCTGCCTATCATATGCTCCAAGTGTTGATAATTGAAATCATGTCTGATTAGTATACTCATTTGCAGGAGCTAGAGTTCTGGGGTTTCAGCCAAATTGCCACCAGCTTGTTTTTGCAAGTAAGTTTTTACTTAAAATGGGATTTTTTCCCATCCAAAAACATGTTGATATAACCAAAATGCCTTTGTTAATGATTATAGCAGCGAGGTCAAGATCCTTGGTTGGTACAAGATGCATACCTGATGGCCTATCAAGTGATTCGCCCGAAGCATCTGTTGAGTTTGATTACCTTTTCTGCTCTCCTTAATTTTTTGTTTCAATTTTGGGAATTTCAGTTTGTTCACAGGAAAAGAACCCTTTATAGAATTGTTTAAAGTGACATCAAGTTGTGGAATTGTAAGCAAAAATTATCCGCATTCGAGCTATATTTCGTGAGATTTTAAATGTATAAAGTCTTTCTATACATATTAATCATTGCTGTACATGTAAACTAGAGATGTTTTCATACGTTGAATATCATCACTCTTACTTTTAATGTGCATTGTCTGAGATTCAGATTCTTGAGCCCAAGGAGGCACCCTTCTTGAGAATATTAAGAGGGGCCAATTCCATTCTTCCTCAAGTGGTTCTTGGCAGTACTGTTCTGGCTCTTGTTTATCCGCCTTCTTTTACGTGGTTCACTAACAGGTTTGTCCACTGTCTTGATCCTGATTTAATTGGTTTAGTTATGCACCATAACCTCAACAAGTTATATTTGTCATCATATTTATCAAAATGATCATGGTTGGCTGATGGTGCACACAGTACCTGTTAGTTTCCTGAGTAGGCTGCATAGAAAGGTTATCCATGTATGATGATAGAATATAACTCTCATACTCTATGTTAATAGTGTCTAAATGGAAAAGTAGTTTGTATTATTCATCCATCTGATATTGGCTCCTTGATTATCCTTAGGTATTATGCTCCAGCACTAGGATTTCTGATGTTTGCAGTTGGAGTTAATTCAAGTGAAAAAGATTTTCTTGAAGCATTTAACAGACCATCAGCTATTTTGGCTGGTTATGTCGGTCAATTTGTTGTGAAGCCACTTCTCGGGTATCTCATTGGGACGATTTCTATGACTGCATTTGGTCTTCCTACTTCCTTAGGTATTATTTCTGCTTTTATATCTCTAGTGCTGGTTTTCACACTTACTGAAGAAGAATGCATCATCAATCAGCTGCAGGGATCATGCTGGCTGCAAGTGTGAGCGGGGCTCAGCTTTCAAATTACGCGACTTTCTTGACTGATCCAGAAATGGCTCCTCTTAGCATTGTGATGACATCATTATCCACAGCTAGTGCAGTTTTTGTCACCCCCATCTTGTCTTTGTTACTTATTGGGAAAAGGCTGCCAGTTGACGTTAAAGGAATGGTTTCCAACATTCTGCAGATTGTAGTTGCACCTGTTGCTGCCGGGCTACTTCTAAACAGGTGCTGAGACAAAGTAAAGACATCAGTTCTTGAAATCAACTATCCCAATGTGGTATTAAAATAATTTGCCTTCGCATCTGCAGGATCCTTCCTGGGGTTTCAAGTGCCCTTCGGCCATTTTTGCCACCACTATCAGTGTTCGTAACAGCCCTTTGTGTTGGAGCTCCTCTCGCAATCAACATCAGTTCTGTACTGTCCCCTTCAGGATTATCAGTCCTTTTTCTTGTGGTTATATTTCATTTGTCAGCATTTGTCTGTGGCTATGCTTTCACCGGTGTTTTATTCCGCAACTCACCTGATGTAAAAGCCCTGCAAAGAACCCTATCCTATGAAACAGGTTTGAACTGTTCGCTTACTAACAATCCATCTGGAAACTATAGAAAAGAACATGTAAGCCCAGTTTGAGTTAACCATCGTAAAACTTGTGTAGGCATGCAGAGTAGTCTTTTAGCTCTGGCACTCGCTAACAAATTCTTCCAAGATCCTCTTGTTGGTGTCCCTCCTGCTATATCTGTAAGTCATTTCCGCCATTACTTCTACTACAATTTGGAACTCCAAAATATGTGATCAGAACATAACATATGGTTGGTTCTGAACATTTTGTTTAATAATTTGCAGGTTGTAATAATGTCATTAATTGGATTCTCTCTTGTAATGCTTTGGTCTAAGAAGAAAGAAACTGCTGTCTGAGTACATGAAACCACTTGTTGCATCTTCTAGGCTTCCGAAGCCAATGTACCATAAAAGGATGCCGAATGCTTGGAAAATTCGTATCCTTTTGTGTTTTGAAGGAACTTAGTTCGAACCTTGTATACAGCAGGAGGCGGGTGATATCTCACTAGAGAAGATTTCTTCCTGTCTGCGAGCACTTCTTTTTTGTGTCAAAATTCTTTGTCCTTTTTAAGTTGTAATGGCGCACAAAGGCAGATCCAAATATCTATACCTAGAAGAACTTGCTTAATGGAAGTATGAGTGTAGGACTATTTTTGACTGCAGAATGATGTAATGTCACAAATTTTGTACTGTCTGCTAAGTGCTGCTATTAATCTAGGATTAAGTGTCTGAAATAGAACATCTGTTTACCATTATGTTGGTAATGGATCTTCTGTAATACTACTCTGTGTAAAACTCGGCAAGATTGGATTACCAATTTGTGCCATTGCCATATAAAAATGCAGATGCATCAAAGTTTTTGTTAGGTCATGTGCCTGTATTGCATTTTTTTTTTGTGACAATTGAAAAAAAAAAGGACAAAAAAGAAAAAAGAATTCCATTCTAATGTAAGACTGAAACAGGTGGAATTGAACAGAGACCACAAGTTACTTGGCATTTTGAGTTCTTTTCTCTATTTTACAATTTGGATTGAAACTTTGGAGTACGTAGAGCTGCTGTCGGTATTGGAAATGACTCCAATTTCCAGATAACCTGATGCCATTTATATTCATAACATATCTCCAAATTCTGCAAGAAAACTTCTGAGGATGGAAACGTTTGCTGTGTTATCTCCACTTGGGGCATTTCCAGTTCGCAAACCAACAAATGCCCGTATCCCATCTCAAAGATTCCATCTTTGTTCTACAAACTGCAGAAAAAACTCGAAACGAATTACTGGAAATGACCCCTTAACCCAAAAATGCTCGCTCTCTCTTCTGGGCACAGCCACTTTGGCTTTGAGCACTACCCTTTTGGGATCCTCTTGTGGTGCTGCAGAATTACCTTCATTAATGGGATCTTCTTTGCAGTTCAGTGAGCCTGCAAATGCTCTGTCCTTGCCCACCTGGGCTATTCATGTCTCCAGTGTTGCAGAGTGGTACATTTACATCATACTCTTACTGGTTGTATTTTTTTTCTGTCTGAGTAATTGATGAAATGTTTTGGTGTGGAACAGGATAATTGCGATGGGTTTGGTTTGGCAATATGGAGAGAAGACTGGGAATGAGGCTTGGAAGGGCCTTTCTTGGGGTATGGTGAGAATTGCTGTTCTTTGCATCCTTATGTTTGGTAGTGTTTTGCCATTTTATTTGCTATCTTACATGATTGAGTCTTTGTGAATGAATAGCTAGAATTTCCATCTAGGAAAAAAGTTTTCGTAAAGATGATCTTTTTTTCCTTCAGTGTTTTCGATGATATCACTTGAGTTCATAAGCTGAAGAACAATGATCTGATTTGTTGTGATTTTTGTTTAGGTTGGGGTAGGTTTGTTTAGTTCTCAACATATTAAGCAATTGGCATGATTGTAGTAATGAGAGATGCAAAAGACAATTAAGGTCTTCCAAACAAATCCTTTTGTGAAAAATGGCTCTTCGGCACAAGTGTTCGGTTGACTCAAGAAACAGTTTGCTGCAGATTTTTTTATGAAACACAGGGAATGATGGGATACTTAATCAACTGTTCCTATGCTAATGGTGTCCAGCTTTAGAGTCTAACTTCACCTAAGGCCTTCTCATGGCTAATGTTTTCGCTCCAATATGGTTAGTTGTTGAAGGCATCTCACTTGTGTTCTGGTGCCTTTGGTAGAGGTCAATTTCCGATTTATTAAATCCTCCTGGTTTGGCTGGAAATAATTTAAATGATTTCCTGTTCTTTGAGTGTTTAACCCTCAATTCTCTTTGTGCACGTGCTTTATTTCTGGCTAGATGTGTGGATGTGATTCAGATTGAACTTGGATATCTTGTGCTGACTGAAGTGTATGAAAGTATGAATAGATATAAAAATAGAGATTTGCTACTTCCCTTTGCTGATTATGAGGTTCTTCAACCCTTGCAGATATTTTACAAGTATGAAAGATTACATTTTGTCGTGTTTCATGTCCACTCCAGTTCTGTATAGCTTTAGCATTGTATTCGCTGTCTAAGTAGTGCTATGATCAGCATCAACTCTTACTGAATAAATAATATTAACACCAGGTAGGAGAATGGGTTCATAGTCATACTTTTGTATATTGTACGGTTACTGCAACCATAAAGTAGGGAACTTGATTTGATTTCTGCAGATTATTTACCTTAAAAGAACTCTTGGGAAGTAAGGAGAAGTGGTAGGTTTAGTTTTCTGGATATTTAGAAATTGGCTGGCATCTGACAGGGGAGATTGGGTGTGGAAGTGCAAGATGCATCAGATGAAGTTAAGGTCCCCCATACTGACATTTTGGCTATTATAGGGTGAAAATTATCTCTTTAATAGAATAAGTTTCAGTCTATTGTTGGGGAAATGTTTCATGCAATTTGCGATGGAATGTTGGGGAAGATGAGGTGGAGTGCAATTGTACTTTGTGGTCTCAAAGTTCTTCTCGGACATTGTTCACCACTTAGATTTCCAGCTTCAGATTCTTAGTTAAAAAATACGGCCTTCAGGCCATTAGCTTTTTAGTAAGATTTCTGCAGAAAAAATAGCTAATCTGCAGCTACAAAACAAGGGTATAGATAAACCCGCAGATGAGGGCACTCTGAATGTAGGAACTCAGTTTGTGTGTATTGTTCGCCGCGTTGGGGGTACTCAATATTCTAGATGTTAAATATCCTGTTTTGGCTGGAGGAACAATTTCCATTAGTGTTTTTTCTTGTCTACCACCTTTCACTCTCTTAGGCATGTTTTTTTGTTTTTGACTAAAAGTATAGATAAGATTGGTATTGAATCGAGAGAACAGATAGCTTTGGGACTCAGATTACTCGGTGGGTTTTGTTTCTTAATTGGTAGATCTGTTTGATACTGGAAATCCAAGTACATTATAGCCCTGAAATAGAATTGCAGAAGTAACTTGTATCAAATAGACTAGATGGGCAATACTCAAAACAGGACTTTAGCAAATAGTGAGATGAGATACTGTCCTAATGTCTATCTTCTACAATGGGAGATTCAATTCATTAAGGAATTCGAACAAGTGCTTCAATAACAGTATCGGGAAGTACCAATTGCTGAGCCTTTTCCTACTACTCATCTTACTTTTCCCCTGGATGAAAGGAGACGAAACATCATCCTTGAATTTGAGTACTGTTTTCGTATTGCTATATAAATAGTAGTACATCTTGCAGGTCCACTTTAAACGCTACATGGATCTGGTCTTTCCGTATTGTGATGAAATGGATAATCTAGCACCTTGCATATTGTTCTTCTCCAAATGATGTTTTCTCACTCGTACCTATTCAATGCAGGTGCCCCTCCTAGGAGGAGCGTTTTGCGCCTGTACATGGCACTTCTTTTACAATGCCGGATCTCTTGAGTTGAGTACATAATGCACATTACGCACTTCTCAGAAAAATAAGTTGACCTGACTCTATGTCCGTTTAAAGACATGAGTTGAAAGTGCGATGTCTCTGAACCATTTATTTTTGACTCATTTTAAATCCAATGAACTTTGGCGGATCGTATATCATTTTAGTTCTATGATCCAGAGCATCCTGTGGTACATTGACTGAACTATTCGTCGGGTGCAGGTGCTAGTGGCGCTACAAGCAGCATTGACAGTAATTGGTAACGTGACGATATGCATAGCTGCATTCCGGATATACAATTCGTCAGTGGAACGCTCAAAGAATCCATGAATTTGCAAAATATGCTTACTAATCCCAAGTTCTCGGTAAATTGCATCATCCTTTTCCTTTTTGTATGTCTAGAAAGTATGAAGCTCTACAATCAAATGGAAGTTGGATGACATTTTATGAAGCTTATTATATCTTTAAATTTTGAATTCTGTTACAGGCACTACTTGCTGTATGATTGTAAATATGTTGGCAACATTTTCTGCCTCTTTTGGCTGGTAAGTTTGTCAAAGAAAGAGCTGGATCGTACCTTTTGAAACAATTCTCCCAGACATAATGAGATTGTAGATATCTATATTGACTTTCAAGTACCGAGTTTTTTTCTCTCAAGCATTCGAGTTTGTAAATCTTGGATAATTCTGTCTCTGTTGAAATAAACGGTTCGTTTCCAGTTCTCTTCGTACAAACGTTTTTCAGTTCCCAACATAACGTTTTTCATTTCCATTTGTACCAAAAATGTTTTTATTTCCTTATTGAGCATAAATACTTGTGCATGAAAGAAATATGACCCTTACACTGGGATGAAGGGAGTAACACTTTTTCACGATTCTTATCAATGTGTAATGTTATTGAGAATCTAATTAAAAAATTGAATGTGTAAATAGAAAGTGTCCTGTCCTATCAATTATATTTTTCATCTTTTGAAATTATTATTGTGTAGTAGTCATTTTGTAAAGGCTATCACACCTAGCCTTAGGGTGCTCATGCCAGCCGATCACACAGACATCACATGAGAGGTAAGTCACACTGACCCAGTACCATGGCCACAGTGCTGGTTCATACTCGCCCGTCACCAGGAGGGTCCCACCGCCACGTGCGTGTTGCCACACACGCTTTGGGAAACACACTCCCACACGACCGTAGCGAGCTTCGAACCGTGGGTATCCCCACACTGCCCACTACCACTTGGGCTACACATGCGGTGGTGTAGTAGTCATTTTGTAGTAGCTCCATCTTAGGTATATTTGAATAGTTAAATATAGGTGGAGGAGAAAAACATTTCTTCCCTTTACCCCTAAGAAATGTTTAGGTAACTGTAGGTCAAAGCATTGGAATGCTAGATGGGAGAGCTTTAGGACCAAGAAAACTTCAAATAAAAAATAAAAAATAAAAACAATAAAATTGAGTACTAGAAGTATAGATTCAAATGAAATTATGATCCAGAGGCCATGCTATTTGACCTTGATCATAGCTTTTGTGAGGCCAATTCTCCAAATTCACATAAGCAAGGAGTACACTTTGACTTCTTGGCGTCATTCTTTGAGTTAACATTCGACAAGCACCACCGAAATTGCTGTCGTTACGTATTTCAATAACTTTGGTTTATGAAACTGTTCGACCAAATTTTTTATTTGTCATTTCTTCTTATCCAAATTACAAAACTACAATAAAATAGACCCTAGTGCATGAAAGAGCACTGAAATACTATTGGAAGGCATACTCATGGTGTTTTTTTTTTACTAAATTTTTTTAGTATAAGTATCTTATACCATGTTTTGATCCTCGTTTGCAAATCAACACTCAGACAATGTCGAACAAATTTAGAATGATTTGTTTGGTCCCCAAATGTGATTTTCATGGAAAGTTAATGGTAAAATTGGTCAAAATATATAAAATGACCATTATACCACCGGGTTTTAAAAAAATAAAAAATAAAAAGAAAAGATCTTCGTCTTCTTAGCGTCTTCTTCGCTCGTCTTCTCCGCCGCCGCCGTTAGAATCAGATCTGGAGCAGTCTCCGCCGCCACCGTTGGAACCATCCAATCCGCCGCTAGCAGTTCGGGTGGAGGTCTCCGTCTAGACTCACAGCAGAGCTTCGAGACGCCGGGTGGAGGTCTCTGTCGCCGAAGTTACAGAAGGGTTTTTACAGCGGGGAAGTGGAAGTCGGCGAGCTTTCGTCACTGTGGTTGCAGAGTCGCGAAATTGAAGGCGACGCAGACGAGGCTTGCTGGTGGAAATTGAAGGCGGCGGTGAAAAACTAAAGAAAAATAAAATTTTAAAATTAGAAAATTTTAATTGAAAATATTTTTTAATTAGTAACTTACCATTATACCACTGGCTATGCCGGAAAACCATTTAGTCTTACCTGAAAACCACCTTTGGGGACCAAACAAATTGTTTTGAATTTGTGGGGTACTGTCTAAGAGTTGTTTTGCAAACGGGGACCAAAACAAGGTATAAGATAGTTTGTAGGGGTCTAGAAAAATAATTTAATTTTTTTGTTGTTGTTGTGAAATCACATTTTATGATATGTTCCGATTAAAGTTGGAAGCTCAATCGAAAGGACAATTCAATAAATGTGTAATTATATAAGGCGTTAAATCGTCTGCAAAAGGCATTTTCCTTGTGTTTTTTTCCGCTCTTAATCAAGTTCCACCTTAATTTCGACCCCTAAATATTTTTCTGTCACTTTTTCTGTGTCACTCTGTTGTCCATGGGATTTCTCCAGGAACTTCATATTATTTTGCAACAAGAACCAGAGTTATGTTCAGTACTACAACACTGTGGGGAGAAAGATGTACTTGCCGGTTTTGATGTGTTGAGATTGATGTTCTAAGAAAGGTGTTTCCGAATTTTAAATAGACATGGATTGGTATTTATGGGTGTTGGTGATGAGGCCCTTTGTTAACCAAAAGACTTAATCGGCTCGCCCTCAGCTATCCCGACCACCCGATACCACAGTCCTCATCGAAAAGGTAAATCACATCACTCTCATAGTCGAGCACATGGCCCTCAACTATGTTCGATGCCCTTTGTTAATAAAGCTAGAGATGGCTGTCAGAATCTGGGCGTGAGAAATTAAATTTTCACCATTTGGTTTATACTGATGTTAGTTTCCGATCTATAAACACAACCCAATCCTCTGATCAACCTAATAATACTTTTTAGTCATCTACCACACATACACTCATATAGATAGTACTATATGCTTGTTTGATTCAATGAATTGAGGAAAAGGAAAAATTATATAAAAATATGTATGTATGATATATGATCCAAAAAGTCGAAGCGACACTTACGTGAACTTTAATTCTACATGGATTAGAATTACGTAGAGATTTCTTTTTTGGGATTGTCATGCCCATTATTATTTCTTCAATTGACATTCCTTAATAAGCTATCATATAGTAATATGATGATAGTATTACTATAATGATTCTGATTAATGATGAACAATATATATAGAGTACAAAGAATATTAGTCTAAATATAACTCTAGTACTAGTCATTAACATGGAATACAATATTATCTAATCATCTACTTTCTTTATTCTAACACCCCTCTCAAGCGAAGCGTCAGATGCTCGCCGACGCAAAACTTGGATCTGAAGAATTCGAACAACGGACGAGGAAGACCCTTGGTGAAGATGTCAGCAATCTGAAGAGAAGTTGGAACATGAGCAACGCGCAGCTTGCCGGAAGTCACCAGCTCACGAACAAAATGATCATCAATGTCAATATGATTGGCCCGCTTGCGCGCCACCAGATTCTGAGCCAAGAAGATAGCACTACTGTTGTCACATAACAACAATGGCGAGCCAGAAAGCGGAACTCGAAGATCATGAAGCAAATGAGTGAGCCAGACAACCTCAGAAGCAGTGTTGGCAAGAGCACGATACTCAGACTCCGTACTGGAACGAGAAACAGTGGGTTGTTTCTTGGCACTCCAAGAAACAAGATTCCCACCCAGGTAAACTGCATATCCATAAGTGGAACGTCGAGTCTCTAGACAGCGGGCCCAGTCAGCATCAGAATAGCCTAACACATCTGGAGTGCTAGCAGAACTGAAAACCAAACCATAATGAAGAGTACTACGAACATAACGCAAAATCCGTGTAACTGCAGCAAAATGATCATCTCTAGGATCCTGAAGGTACTGACTCACAGTGTTGACCGAGAAGGCCAAATCCGGACGAGTAATGGTGAGATACTGAAGGGACCCAACAAGAGAGCGATAAAGAGTAGGATCCCAAAACGCCGGACTAGTGGAACTGTGCAGCTGAGAGCCAGTAAGAAACGGCGTGGAAACAGGCGCGCAAGCAGGCATACCAGCCCTAGTCAAGATATCTCGAGCATACTTTGCTTGGCCGAGAAGCAACCCGGAGGGAGTAGGAGAAACTTCAAGACCAAGAATGTAATTAAGAGCACCAAGATCCTTGATCGCAAACACCTTGTGCGTCCGAGAAATGAAGTGACGAAGAAGAGTCGAATCATTCCATGTAAGAATAATGTCGTCGACATACACAACGAGGTACAGTAATGAGGACCCCTTCGCCAGAACAAATAAAGAAGTATCAGTAGAGCTGCACCGAAAATCAAGCTGGGTAAGATAGCTGCTAAACCGCTAAAACCAAGCTCTAGGGGCCTGCTTAAGGCCATAAATAGCCTTGCGCAAATGACAGACATAGTTTGGATGAGAAGAATCCTGATAACCAACTGGCTGCTTCATGTAGACCGGACTATCCAGAACACCATCAAGAAAAGCATTCTTGACATCCAGCTGATGAAGTGGCCAAGAACGCATGGTGGCAATTGCAAGAACAGTCCGAACAATGGAGGCCTTAACCACAGGACTGAAAGTATGGTCAAAATCAAAACCTGGAATCTGCGAAAAGCCTTGAGCCACAAGTCTGGCTTTGTGACGGTCAATGGTACCATCCAGACGATACTTGAGACGATAGACCCATTTGGAGCCAATGATGTTGGCATCCAAAGGTCGAGGCACCAAATCCCAAGTATGCTGGCTATGAAGAGCAGCCATCTCATCGTCCATAGCTGAAATCCAGGCTGGATCCTGAAGAGCCGAGCGATAATCCGTGGGTTCTGTCTGAGAAAGAAGAGCAGCAGTAAGGCCATGGGCAATAATACCCGAATAATCCCATCTCTGAATGGCACCAGTAGATGACCGAGTGGACATTCGATGTGTACGAGACGGAGGCGGCGAGGCAGAAAAAATGGAGTTGGTGGATGACGCCGGAGAAGACTTGGAAGAGGCAATCGAGTCGCAGCCGATAGACGCAGCCGGAGAAGAGGTGGCCACAGCTGGAGGAGGCACCGTGACCAGTGGTAAGGACGGTGGAACTATCGACGAAAAAGCTGGTTCCGGTTCAGTCGTGCAAATGATGCAAGGCGGCAAAGAAGATGAAGTTGAAACCGGCGCAGAGGTATCAATATCACCATTAGGATCAATAAAAGCTGAGACATCAAGGACAGATGCTGGAGAGCCCAAAGTCGAAGAAGTGGCAAAATGAAAATATGTCTCATCAAATCGAGCATGACGAGTGATGTAGACTCTGCTTGTGGAAGAATCTAGACAACAAAAACCTTTGTATTGGGAACTGTAGCCAAGGAAGACGCATGGAATGCTGCAAGAAGATAATTTGTGATCCGCATATGGTCGAACAAATGGAAAAACCCGGCAACCGAAAGGATGAAAATTTGAGTAACAAGGATCCCGACCATATAGAAGCCCATAAGGAGAAGAACCATGCAGTACAGGAGTAGGCAATCGATTGATCGTGTATGCAGTTGCATCAAAAGCATCATCCCAGTAAGAGATAGGCATATGCGAATGAAATAGCATAGTAAGACCCATCTCGGCAACATGCCTATGTTTGCGCTCCGCCCTACCCTCTGTTCCGGAGTGTAAGGACACGATATCTGATGATGAATGCCCTTAGTAGCAAAATGACTCCGTAGACGAGTGTTCTGAAACTCAGTACCACCATCACTCTGAAACACTTTAATTTTGGATGAAAACTGATTCTCCACAAATGCCTCAAATTGTAAATAAGCATCAAAGAAATCCAACTTACGACGAAGTGGATAAAGCCAGGTGAAACGAGAATAATCATCCAAAAAAAAAGAATAGTAGGAAAAACCGGTTGATGATAAAACAGGGGATGGTCCCCATAAGTAACAATGAATCAAATCAAGTACATGCGTAGCACGTTTATGGTTCTCAACAAATGCCAACCGTTGACCTTTCGCCATAGCACAGGGGGCGCAGGCAACAGGTTTGGGCAACAAAGAAGATAAAGAAACTAGACCAGACTTCTGTAAAGTTGAAATAACTGTCGACGATGCATGACCCAAGTGAGCATGCCAAAGCTCATAAGATGCCCGTTCTTTATTCTGCTGTAAATGCGAGAAAAATGCTGAATCACCTCTATCCAAAACATAGAGACCACCATCACTGTGGCCCATGCCCACGACCGCCTTGGAAACTTTGTTCTGAATGACAAAGTTCCGATCATCAAAAGTGACAAAAGCATTTAAATCTCTGGCCAGTTTACTAATAGACAACAGATTCTTAGTAATATTAGGAACAACCAGAACATCATAAAGGCATAAATCATCAGAGAGTTTAGTGTCACCAATATGAGAGATTCGAATAGAAGCACCATTGCCAACAGAAACAATAGAATTCCAGAATATGGAGCGACAGACTCTAAACCAGAGGCGGAGGATGCCATATGACTGGTAGCACCAGAGTCAATCAACCAATCAGAAGATCGGGCAGTAGGCTCTAACTGCAAGGATGACTGAAAATGTTTCGCCAGATGAGTGGAGTCTATACGACGAGTCGGACCCTGATAACCAGTCTGAGCAAGCATCTTGTAGCAAGTCGCAGCATAGTGACCAGGGCGACTACACCAAGTGCATTGCGGCCGACCACGACCAACCCCAGTCGAAGACTGAAAACTGGCTCTGCTGCCGCGTCGACCGCCGAAACGGCCACCCCTGGCGGCACGTAAGCCGTACGTGCCACCTCCCCTCACCGGTGCGTGATCCCACGCGCGGCCAACCGAGGGAAATTCTGCTGATGTGAATGCGGCAGACCCAGAGGCCGGGGCTGAATGGTCCTGTAAGTTTTTCAGAAAAGCCTCGTGGTTTTTGGCACGAGATAAGACATCGGCATACAACAGAGTAGGAGATGAATTAATTAATGGTGCAGAAAAATCCTTAAACTCAGTTCCAAGAGCAGTCAAAAACCAAATAAGTTGATCATCATTGGATACATGTGAACCCATCATAGACAACTGCTCAAAAATATATTTAAATTGGAGATGGAGTTCATGAACTGTACCAGTCTTACGTATACCATGGGCAGCAGCACGAAGGCGAAGGACGGATGAAGCACTGCTGTCGTGATAAATCGACTGAAGATTGTCCCAAATTTCCTTTGAAGTGGCACAGTCAGGCAAAACCGCCAAAGCCTCTGGGGTGAGGGAAGAAAAGAGAAGACTGCAAACACGTTGATCTTCATCAACCCAATTTTCATAATCAGACTGAGCCTTCAAGTAAGCCTCCATAGGATCAGGCTTGGAGGAGGAGCCTCGAACTGGAGTGGAAGTAATAGCCCCTGCATCGGAGACGGAAGCGGCGACCAGGGGGCGAGGAGGAACAGTCGGACAGGGCCTGGAACCATCAATAAAACCATACAGCTTCTGAGGTCGGAGAACATAACCAGTTTAACGCTTCCACAGCAAATAATTGGATGATGACAATTTGATAGTCATCATGTGGAGCAAGGTATTATAAGATAATTTATCGTCAGACATGATGAGAGGAGAAAATAATAAAAATTTTGGGAAGTCTGCGGATGGGATGAATTATTGGGATGACAAAGAGAAGCAAAGCGGATGGGATGAATCTTGTTTAGTGCGAATCTTGGGATGAAATATTGGGAAAGTCTGCGAGCAGACAAAGTCTGCGGCGGAAAAAGAGATTTCGGCGGCGGAAAAAAAAGAAGGCTGCGGCCGAAAGAGAGAGAGGAGGGTTTTAGAACCAGGTTTGCTCTGATACCATGATAAAGTAATTTCCCATAATAATTCTGATTAATGATGAAGAATATTGAAAAGGGGAATTCCCAAGATAATTTCCATTAGGATTTACAACACTATAAATAGATACAAGTAAGGACCTAACTGCAATGAACTATACAAGAGACACATATCTATAAATATGAAACACTAATATGAATTTTCAATTGTCACATCCCCCCTCAAGCGTAGCGTCGGGTTGGCCGAAACGCGAAGCTTGGACCTAAAGAGTTCAAAGAGAGCCTGATTCAGTCCTTTCGTGAAAATGTCAGCCACCTGTAGAGAGGACGGGACATGACTAACACGAAGCTTATGACTAGCCACCAGTTCCTGCACAAAGTGATAGTCAATGTCAATATGTTCAGCCCGCTTGTGAGCGACAGGATTCTCAGCAAGAAAAATGGCACTGTTATTGTCACAAAGAAGTTGAGGCGGACCCTGAAGTGGAAACTGAAGATCCCGAAGAAGATGGAGAAGCCAGACAACCTCTGACGCCGTGTTAGCCAAAGCCCGATACTCGGATTCAGAACTGGATCGGGAGACAGTAGGCTGCTTCTTGGCACTCCAGGAAATAAGATTACCGCCAAGAAATACAGCATAGCCATAAGTAGAGCGACGAGTCTCTAAACAACGGGCCCAGTCTGCATCAGAATAAGCAACCATCTCAGAAATGCCATCCCTCGAAAAATTCAGACCACAATGAAGCGTCCCACAAACATAGCGCAGAATCCGAGTAATAGCTGAAAAATGATCATCCCGAGGATCCTGAAGAAATTGACTCACTGAATTGACTGCAAAAGACAAGTCAGGCCTGGTAATGGTAAGATACTGAAGAGCACCAACCAGTGAACGGAACAGCTTTGGATTGTGAAACGGAGCACTGGTACTACTATTGAGCTAAGATAACGGCAAAAAAGGAGTGGAAACTGGAGTGGCATCAGCCATGCCTACCCTTTGAAGAATATCCTGAGCATACTTGGCCTGTCCCAAGAATACACCAGTGGAAGTAGGAGTAACTTCAAGTCCAAGAAAGTAGCTGAGAGCCCCAAGATCCTTAACCGAGAACTCATGATTAGCACGAGCAATAAACTGTCGAATGGCAAGAACATCATTCCCATTCAGGATGATGTCATCAACGTAGACCAATAGGTAAAGAACCACGGAGCCACGAGAGAATACAAACAGCGATGGGTCCGATAGACTGCCGACAAAACCAAGACTCCGAACAAAGGCACTGAATCGCTCAAACCAGGCATGGGGTGCCTGTTTGAGACCATAAATTGCCTTTCGCAGACGACAGCCATAATCAGGATGAGCAGAATCCTGATAGCTAGCAGGTTGAGCCATATAGACAGGAGCATCTAGAACGCCATTGAAAAAGACATTCTTAACATCCAGCTGATGTAACGGCCATCTCCGCATAGTGGCAATGGCAAGCACAGTGCGTACAGTGCTAGCTTTGATCACAGGACTGAATGTGTGAACCCGGAATCTGTGAGAAGCCCTGAGCTACTAACCGAGCCTTATGGCGATCCAGGGAACCATCCTGACGATACTTCAGTTGATACACCCATTTGGAGCCAACAATGTTGACACCGGGAGGACACGGAACTAAATCCCACGTGTGCTGCTGACGAAGGGCAGTCATCTCCTCATCCATAGCGGAGACCCATTTCGTATCTTGAGAAGCAGTGCGAAAAGTATGCGGTTCTTTCTGAGCCAGCAACTGAGCAACAAGACCATAGACCTCAAACTCCGGACCTAGATTACGAACAACCCGTGTGCCATCTCGGGTGCGGGTAGTCATAGGATGGATGGAAATAACAGGAGGTGATGGAGAGGGAATACCATCTGAGGATGACAGTGACCGATCAGACGATGAGGTGGAAGAACCAGGAGATACACTGGAACTGGCAGTGAGAGAATCCTCGGTGGAGACTGCAGAAACAGGTAACGGCACTGTGACTGATGGAGAAACTGAATCAGAACACATAGGGCAAGCCGAAGAGTCAACAGAGGGAACAACATCGTCGACGGCAGAAGGCAGATCAGGGTCAATGAATGCGGCAACATCCAGAGACGTGAACAAGGCTTCAGATGCTGAAGTAGAAAAAGGAAAACAGGTCTCATCAAAACGAGCATGCCTGGACATATAGATGTGGCCAGTATCCGTATCGAGATATCGAAATCCCTTATAATGGGCACTATATCCGAGAAAGACACAAGGAAGACTGCGGGGAGCAAGCTTGTGGGCAGCAGTCGGGCGAACATAAGGGAAAACTTGACATCCAAAAGGATGAAAATTTGAGTATATCCGAGGACGACCAAACAACACCTCAAAGGGGGATATATCATTCAGCACAGGAGTTGGGAGACGATTGATAGTATATACTGCAGCAGCAAAGGCATCGTCCCAATAGGATAGAGGCATGTGGGAGTGAAAAAGCATAGAAAGCCCCATCTCAGTAATATGACGATGCTTCCTCTCTGCACGACCATTCTGTTCAGGTGTATGGGGGCAAGAAACCTGATGATGAATGCCACAGATACCAAAATGAGACTGCAAACGAGAGTTCAAAAACTCAGTACCGCCATCACTCTGAAACACCTTAATCCTGGAAGAAAACTGATTCTCAACCAGCGCCTCAAATTGGAAAAAATGTTAATGAAGTCTGATTTCCGACGAAGGGGGTAAAGCCACAAAAATTGAGAATGGTCATCCACAAAAATGGCATAGTAAGAAAACCCATTCCCAGATAGTACGGGAGATGGTCCCCATAAACCACAGTGAATAAGATCAAGCACACAATCAGCACGTTTGGGATTATCAGAAAAAGATAACTTCTGTCCTTTAGCCATAATACAGGGCTCACAAATACTGGGTTTTGGCAAAACCGAAGTAAGAGACAAAAAACCATTCTTATGCAGTAAAGAAACAATACTAGAGGACACATGTCCTAACCGAGTATGCCAAGTTTCATAAGATGCTCGGTTATTATTCTGCCTAACAAACGAAAGAAGCGCTTCTTCACCACGATCCAGCACATACAACCCATCCTCACTGTGTCCATGCCCCAGGATTGCCTTGGTTATTTTGTGCTGAATAGTAAAAGACTTGTCATCAAATATAACAAGAACCCCCAAAATCTCTAGTAATCTTGCTTATCGACAAAAGATTTTTAGTAATAGCAGGCACGAGCAACACATCAGATAAACACAATTTTGAAGAAATTTAAGCATCACCAACAGCAGTAATAGATAAAGAAGCTCAATTGCCAACAGAAACTAGAGTATTACCATGGTATGGAGTGATGCCCGAAAGATTCGAGGCGGAGGAGCTCAGATGATTTGTGGCGCCCGAATCAATATACCAGTCTGAAGCAACAAAGGACGGCTCAATAGGAAGAGTTGGCTGAACTTGCTGAGTAGCATAGGAGGAAGCATATGGCTAATATTGCTGAGCAACATGTGCCTGAACCGCTGGACGAGGAGTCGATGACGGACATTGCGCCGAAATGTGACCTAAACCACCACAAGTGTAACATTGGATATTGGATAGACCAGCAGGAGATCTGGACCCAAAACCTCGACTAGAATACCTCCAGGAACCACGACTAGAGCGGCGGCCGCCAAACCGCCCCGGATTGGCCGCGCGTGGGCGCCACGTGCCGCCACCACGCACTCTACCTCCCGGCGTGTGATCACACACGCCACCCTCCTGCTGCTGCGACGAAGCCAGGAACGCTACAGGACCACTACTGGTCTGTCCCTGAACAGAAAGCCCCTTCATACTATCCAATGTTTTCAAAAACGACTCATGTCCCTTAGCTAAATTCACAACTTCAACATATTCCGAAATTGGATCACGATTAACCAAAGATCCACTAAAATCCTTATATTCATGGCCTAAAGCCGTAAAAAACCATAAAAGCTTTTCATCATTGGCAGCGGGGCTGCCCATAACAGATAATTGCTCAAAAATCGACATAAAACTAAGGTGCAACTCATGTACGGTACCCGTTTTGCGGAGAAGACCGGCTTGTTGACGAAGACTGAACACCAAGGTCCTGCTGCGGTGTTGATAGGCTGTGGCGAAAGCATCCCACATCTCCTTGGCAGTTTCACAGTGGGAGACTTCATTCATCGCTTTCGACGAAAGAGAGGAATAGAGAAGGCTGCAAATACGTTGATCCTCGGAGACCCAAGCATCAAGGGAAGCCTTGGCATCAGCGTCCGCATCTTCTTGCGCCTTGGTTGAAGAAGTATCAGGAATGGCGGTGGAGGAGGAGGTCGGCGATGGCGCAGAAAGTTGAGGGCAAACGGAGGATCCATCAAGATGCCCGTACAAACCTTGCGGACGAAGAACATGTTGTACCAGTCTTTTCCATTAAAGATAGGTGGCAGCAGAAAGCTTGGTGGTGAGAAGATGAATCATAGTATTCAAGGATAATTTGTCTGTAGCCATGACTGAAGCAAAAAATTGCAAGAAGCGAAGAGAAGGAGAAGACTTGCGGCAAGCCTAGGGTTTGCAGAAACCTGTGTGGCGGCAAGAGGAAAGGGGGGGGGGGGGGGAGGAAAAAATGGCTCTGATACCATGAAAAGGGGAATTCCCAAGATAATTTCCATTAGGATTTACAACACTATAAATAGATACAAGTAAGGACCTAACTGCAATGAACTATACAAGAGACGCATATCTATAAATATGAAACACTAATCTGAATCTTCAATTGTCACAAATATATATAGAGTACAAAGAATACTAATCTAAATATAACTCTAGTACTAATCATTAACATAAAATAAAATATTATCTAATCATCTACTTTTCTTTATTCGCTCTATATTGCTTTGCTGGAATGGAAAGGAAATTGTTTTAAGCTCCCTCTCAACAGTATTGATGCAATCATATACTTCGTCAAATAAAAAGGACACTCATTTAAAGTTTGATGTGTGAGTGTGATTAAGTAGCATTAATTGATTAAGAAGGATGAGAGTAATTAATTAACGATAGACTAAAAAAGAGCATAGGTTTGAACAAATTAACATTGGTTTTTATGGGTTTTGGTGCGTGTCCCACCTCACGGGTGAAGAAACTTCACTACTCAAAGCTCGTGTGGCTCGGGGAAAACAAAAAGTGAAGGAGAAAATGACATAGTTGGTACTCAGTTTTATTCCTCTTTTATTTTATTTTTTAAAAATTATTCCAAAAACATTCCCACATTGTAACTAAATGTTCTCAATTGATTCTCTCGTACTATTATCCGATTTAAATGAGTCGACATTGACTTGACCTTTATATAAAATATATTTTATATTTTATAATACACAGATCATTACCCTTATTTTCTTCATAGTATCAGAGCCTAAAATCCTGAAACCTCAAAGAAAATATTCCGCTGCCTTTCCGAGCCACAACCACCGCCAGCTCCGTTCCGCCGATCGCCACCGCCACCGTCTGGCCGTGGTAATCCGTGCACCGCCTCTCTTAATCCGATCGGTCCGTGCGTTAAGCCACACGCGCCGATCGCGTTCCCGTCATGCGCCGCCGCCGATCCGATCCGCCGCCGGTTGCTGCACCTGCTGCTGATCCCAACCTAATTTTGTACTATGTCTGCCTCCGGAAGTAATCCCGAAGAACAGGCCCATACTGATGCTGGTTTTGAGGCTACTGCGCTTCAGAATTCGAATGGCTATGAGGTAATTGCGACTTTACTGAAACAGTTGCAGTTGCGATCTGGCCCTAAGATACCTATACATATTGGTCGTTTGTTGACTGATCTCTTCTTCATTGGCTCTTTTGACAGATCTGGTTTGGTTATTGCACCCACCATCCTGAAGTGTCAAGAGAATTACCTTAAATGGTCTCCTACAAATACTGCTCTAACTGAAGTTGAATACCACTTCTACCGCTACTGAAGTTGAATCTCGATCTATGGTATTTTTTTTTTTAAAAAAAATTAGCAATTTCATAATCTTCTTTGCAAGTTGGGCATTCTTGTCGTCATGCTCCATCTTGAGGAAGGGTGTTAAGGAAATAGAAACCCTTTCCTTGTAGGAAAGATTATAAATGGTAGTTACTTTATAGAATTAGTCATAAATAGTAGTTTCCTTATAGACTTAGAATCCTATTCTTGTTAGACTTAGGTTTGTTGTAGTCCTATATATTGTAACCCTCATCCTTGATGAGATATGTCATTGATTAATATCAGTGCACCATAATAAAGTCTTTTATATTTTATCAAAGGAACGTGGAAATCAAGGACGACATATGAGACATTGAGTATGGTTGAATTGGAGGTGTTCGCAACAGGGTGGAGGAGTCACGGGAAAAAAGCTGGACGAAGAGAAAATTTTAAAGAATTAATTTAACTTACTGATGATACTCTTATGAAGTTGGAGTTGGGCCGCAACCCAACTCATTAAATAATACCTTTGGGTTGGCTTAACCCAATAGGGTAAAGTTATGTGTGATTGAATATTGTCATTTAATATATATTACGGTTCAAGTATTATAAATAGGAAGTATATCATTCCTTTTTATTCATTCATGATTGTTCATTCTTTCTAATATTGGGGGCTGACTTTACCATCGGAGGGTTTTTCCCCCTGAGCATCTCTGGGGACTTTGTCTTACAGGTTACATCATTAGGAAAAGGAGGAGCAGTCAGATTGGGATCCAGATCCATCAAGTTGGCATGCCTGGTGGGACCTAATGAAGTTAAAATCGAGATCCCTAGGCATGACTCTTCAAGTAGTGAAACACACGAACAACAGCTTGCCAGTGAGGAACACAAGGAGACTTCATGAATTGTGCAAGAGTATGAACTGAATAACTAACTGAATAACTAAGTTCAATATGAGTAATAGTCAGGTATATCAGACGCCCAACCAAGCGTCGATACTGCTCCGGGTCATGGTAGGCTGGACCTTCAACACGTGCCAAATCATGTTGTTGCTCTATCGAAAAATCAATCGGTTTAGAAGCAGATAAACCTGTATCAGATAAAATGTCCAAAGCATATTTCCTTTGCAAAAGAAACATCCCCTCCGGTCTTCTAGCAATCTCTATGCCCAAAAAATACTTAAGCAAACCAAGATCCTTCATGTGGAAACAAGAACCTAAGTATTTCTTAAACTTAGAAATGAGCGAAGAAGAACTACTAGCAATAACCAAATCATCAACATAAACCAGAACATGTAAAGAAATTGATCCACTGGAAAAGAAAAATAAAGACTAATCGGCTTTACTTTGAACAAAACCAAATGCTCGTAAAGCCTGAGCCAGTTTAGCAAACCAATTTTAGGAGCCTGACGAAGACTATAAAGAGATTTCTAAAGGCGACAAACCTGACCAGGAGGTACATCGTAGCCAGGGGGAGGGCGCATGAACACTTCCTCATGCAAATCACCATGCAGAAAGGCATTATGAACATCCATCTGATGCATTTCCCAACCATGGATAACAGCAATAGATAGGAACAATCGAACAGAACTTTTCTTCGCAACTGGAGCAAAAGTCTCAGTGTAATCAATCCCTTCAACCTGGAAATTTCCAAGAACCACTAGGCGCGCCTTATGACGTTCGATAGTACCATCTGAACGAAACTTCATCCGGAATACCCATTGCACCCAATTGCCTTCTTATGCATAGGAAAAAGAGCCAAAGTCCATGTCTGATTTTGCTATAGCGCAGTAATTTCCTCAACCATAGCATCTCGCCAATGAGAATGATAGGAAACCTCAGAGTAAGTAGTGGGATCTGCACTAGATGTTACAACACCCAAAAATCTAGAATGCTTACTAGAAAAATTATCACAATTTACATAATCAGTAAGAGGATAGAGAGTACCCGAGGAAAGTGATAACGCATGAGGGATTGTAGACGAGGGGGGTGAATCTTTAGTAGTTAGAGCACAAGCATGATCATCACAATCGTAATCTGCCAAATACGATGGTGGACGACGAGATAGAACACTTTGTCTGGTAGATGTCAACTCAGCAGTGGAACTATCCAGGACCAGAGAAGTGGGTAAAGTAGACACCAAGGATGTTGCATCGACGGTGACTGACGGAGGGTTACCGGCAGCGGACGCCGAAGGTAGGCCGACGGCGACCGACACGGAGGTACCGGCATCAGGCGGCGAAGAAAGGCCGGAGGATGCCAGCAGTAATAGGTCGGAGGATGCCGACAGTAATAGGCCAGTGGTGACTGTCGGTAGCTGGCCGAAAATTGTCGGTGGTGACCGGCCGGCATTGACCGGCCAGTATTAACTGGCGTTGATTGGCCAGCGTTGACTGGCGTTGACTGGCTGGCATTGACCAGTGGAGATTGGCTGGCGGAGACCGGCAGAAGGCCAACGCCAACCGGCGGTGTTGGCTCGGCAGCTGAAGATGGAATCGGGATCCCGTGCGTCTCCGGCAAGGAGGAGGAGGAAGCCGGTGGTGATGTGGTGGCGCCGCCAGGTTCATCGGATAAAGCATATGTCGGAGTTTCAAAGTACGAGAACTTGTCTTCAAAGAAATCGGCATCCTGACTGTTGAAGATCACTCGGGATTCCAAGTTAAAAAGGCAATAGCCTTACTTTCTGGCAGGATAACCAAGAAACAGACATCGCCGACTTCGAGGTGTAAACTTGTCACGATATCTGGGAACATGAGCAGTAAAACACAAGCACCCAAAAACTCTTAAGGATGAGTAATTTGGAGCTTGCCCATAGAGCAACTCAAAGGGAGTACGACCGTTGAGATGTTGAGTCGGTGTTCAATTGATCAGGTATGCAGCAGTAAGAACACATTCTCCCCAAAATTCAATAGAAAGACTGGCTTCGAACCGTAAAGCACGTGCCACATTGAGTAAATGACGATGCTTTCTTTCAACTCGACCATTCTGTTGTGGAGTATCAACGATTGATGTCTCAAAGATGATCCCAGATGCAGTAAAGTGAGATCACAGAGGCAAAAATTCAGTGACATTATCATCCCAAACTCGTTGAATTGTTTGGCCCCACTGGTTCTTCACTAAGGCATTAAATTCTAAAAATCTAGATGCTACTTTAGATTTAGCTACTAACAAATAAACCCAAACAGCTTGGGAGTAATCATCTACTATGGTAAAAAAATAATACGCACCACTAGAAGATGGTGTTCTATAAGGTCCCCAAACATCACAATGAATTAATTGAAACAATGCAGTAGCATTTGAAGAACTCAACTGAAAACTATGTCTAGTCTGTTTTGCTCTATAACATATAGAGCAAGGTACATAATGTTTATTAATGCTAGAAGAAATAGAAGACAACACCGTGGAGAATGGATGGCCAAAACGCTGATGCCATAAGTCAGACAAAGATACTGAAGCAACTGTAGGAAGAGACTGCAATACAGGACGGTGATCACGAGCATCTAGCAGACGAAGCCTAAACACCCCAATTTCTGTTCACCCACGCTAATCACTTTCCTCGTACTGATTGTCTGTAAAATGCAATAATTTTTAGTAAACAAAGCTAGACAGTTCAGGGTAGATAACAATCTAGAGCATGACAGTAAGTTGCATCGTAATGTAGGTATGTATAGAACATGAGACAGAGTAAAACCACCAAAGAAAATAGATCCATATTGTGTAGTTGATGATACCGAGCCATCAGGAAGAATAACATTCACAGAATAAATAGTAGTAGTAAGATCAGTAAGAGAACCTTTGTCACCAGTCATGTGATATGAGGCTCCCAAATCAAGTATCCATGGTAAAGTAGGCTTACCATACTCATCGCTAGTAAGAGAATTAAACTGATTAAAAAAGTGCATGGTCGAGCTCCATTGGTCATCAGAAAGAGCAGGGCTAAAATTGGAACGTGCAGGGACATTGCCAGAAGAAGCCGCCGCCACCAGACTAGGAGGCGACGTGGCTGCTCCGGCAAACGGCGGCGGGAGCGGGAGATCGACGACGCCTCCGGGACCGACGGCGGTGACTGACGGCCGTGAAGGTGGCACCGATTTCTTACTTTTCTTGAACCAGTATGGTACACCATGGAGCTGGAAACATGTATCTTTATCATGAACCTTGCAACGACAATGGGTACAAACAAGATTCTTGTAGTCGCCTACAGAAAGAACAACTAGCGAAGAACTTTCAGGTGGTGAACGTCGTGCAGTATACGCCATGGAGTTAGAAGAAGGCTCACGAGCTCGAATGACAGCTCTATGATTCTCCTCCTGAGCAACAAGGGCATACACTTTCATGACAAATGGCATTGGATCAATGCTCATGATGTGTGATCGCAAGGTGTGAAAACCTTCATCGAGGCCAGAGATGAATTGGTAGATCAAATCATTCTCTCTCTCTTGGAAGACTTTCATAGCAAGATTGCACTGGCATAATGCCTTGCAATCTTCACAGGTACAAACGAGGGGAGGTCGCATGCAGTGATAATCTGCAAACAAATTCTTCAGTTTGGCAAAGTAGATGTCGATGGGCTGACTGTTTTGCCTGCAACTTTGAATGGCTTATTGTGCATGCAAAAGCTTCATACCATTGGCGAGAATAAATCGCGCCTTCAGGTCATCCCATAGATCCTTAACTGAGGTAAACAAACTTGTAGAAGATCTCCATATCGGATCCAGGGTTTGCAAGATCCAGCAGACAAGAGTAGCATTAACCCCAGGCCAATCGGCAGCATCATGATGATCATCCTGGGGTTTGGTAATGGATCCATCAATGAACCCAATCTTGTGCTTGGCAAGAAGTGTGCGACAAATCGCATCGGACCATTCAATGTAATTTTCTTGACCTTTCAACATGGTCGGTATGAGTTGTAAACCTGGACCATCGCCAGAACCAATAAAGTAAGGATCAGTCAACATACGACCAATCGATAAAGTAGTCCGAGGGCCAGATTGCAATTGCAGCTGCTGAAGTAAAGTTGGAATCACATTATAACCACTCATATCCTGAAGCTTTGAAGTCTCAGGAGTACCAAAACTAGTATGTTTTTCAGAACTAGACATGTAAAATCAGGTACAGATCAGGAACAGGTACAATAACCAGTGACAGATCGGGTTGACAGGACACATCGGCGCAAATAAGCGGCGACACGTGAGGAGTTGGCCGGTGGCGGCGGAACGAAGGTGAGAAGCGTTTGGTGAGGAACGTGCAGCGGTGGAAACTAGCAGTCGATGCGTGACTGCTGCAGCGGCTCAGAGCGGCGACAGTAACTGACGGCGCGTGGTGATCAATGGCGGCGCGTGGTGATCAACGGTGGCGCGTGGTGATCAACGATGGTGGCTCGAATGATTATAGAGCAGCGAAAAATTTTCTATTTAAGGTTTCAGGATTTTAGGCTCTGATACCATGTAGAAAATAAGGGTAATAATGTGTGTTTGTATTCATGAATTCATGATACATTATATAGTAGTACATGATACCTATACAAGCTAGGAAAATGTAATGGAATACAATTGCATCTACAATTATGGTAAGAATATAATTCTAATTCTAATTCCTTAACAGATTTAATACCTTGACCGTGAAAGGTCTTTATTTTTGGGATTCTCGCTCCATAGAAGTTATTTACCCTTGATAAGGTCCGTCGAGCTTGTCCTCACCGAGAGCTCTTCGTTGTCATCGAGCCGCAACCTTAAGCTGGGTTCCCTCTGGAGCTTCGGTGCCCATCGAACTTGCCACTGTTTCATGTTCAAAAATGCCCGACAGTACGTCTTCTCATTGAAGCCTTATCGAAAAGCTGTCATCGATGGTCTCAACCATTAGTACCTTTTCCGTCAAAGACTCTTGGACTCACTGCTGAAGCCTTCGAGCGCTAAAGTCAAAGCCATACCGCTACCGATTGTCTTCGATCCCACCGCCGGTACCTTTGAACGTCGAGGCCTCCCGACATTGCCGTTGGCTAACCCTCGACTCACCGCTGAATCCCCTTGAGCTCGCCAAAAGTTTTGAAAGCTTCCATCGATCGCTTGTCCTTCGATGAATCTTTGGACAGTCGAGAAGAGTTCTTCCTTCAAAGTTGTTCCTCGAAACTGAGCCCGATAGCTCGCCAAAGCCATTGCAGTTAAGTTCCTCGATTGCTCACCCCTCGATGACACTTCCACACATCGAGCTTTAGAGCTCCTCATCGAGAGCTCTTCGCCAAGAAGTTTCATTGAAGTCTCATGGAAGTCTCATCGAAGCTCATCGCCAAATACATCAAAGCTCATCGCTGATGTTTCCATCGTCGCCACCATTATCATCCCTTAAGTCCAACCCTAATCCAGTAATCCCTCGAGTCCAGTCATCGTCAACCATTTTTTACCCTCGAACCATACGTGCCACCATTGAAACCTACTGCTATGAAGAACTCAAAGTCTACATACGAAATTGAAGTAGTTGACCCTCGAACGTTTTGATGACCTCTTTGTAGCTCTCGATCTCATAGCACTCCACCTCTTCGGGAGTAACTCCAGAAGCTAAATAATGTATACTCGATGATAGTATGCACTTCATCTTACTTCGATGGCTACCGAACATTAATTTAAAGTAAGAGAAGTCTCGAGTTCTCATGATTAAAAAAATGCCCTCGATCCCCGATGCCATCGTTGACCATGACAACCCTCTTCAATGTTGGACTCTCAAATTTTTCAGATGGAAGCCACCTTCAACCACGATTCCTCAAGTTCTCGTTCCCTTGAGAGTTCTAGTCCTCGTTCGTTGAGGGTTTTTCCAACCCACGAGACCAATGATCTCATTTGGGTTATTCATATGTTTGTGCATGGTCATATGTTTGTGCATGGTCATATGTTTGTGCATTGTCATCTCCTTTTGGGTTGTTCATATGTTAACATCGTGTCCAATGCCCCTAGCACTTTTATGATTGATGAATAAGGTTTTACGCCCTTTCATTGGCTCTTTTGTGGTGGTTTACTTTGATGACATCCCGATTTACAGTAAGACCAAAGAGGAGCATTTAGAGCATTTGAGGTAGGTGTTGTAGTTTTTGCTCGAAAATCAGTTGTACATTAACATGAAAAAGTGTACGTTCAACACCAACAAGTTACTTTTTCTGGGTTTTGTTACTGGTGAAGATGGGATTCAGGTTGATGAGGAGAAGATACGTGCTATCCGCGAGTGTCCAGCACCAACATCTGTGACGTAGGTATGTAGTTTCCATGGTTTGGCTGCATTTTATAGATGATTTTTCTAGAATTTCAGTGATGTGACTTCTCCCATAACTGAGTGCATGAAGAAAAGAAAATTCCATTGGGGTCTCAAATAGGAACGGAGTTTTTCCTTGATCAAAGAAAAGCTAGGTACTGCGCCCGTGCTAGCTTTTCCTGATTTTGATATGGTTTTTGAAGTGGAATGTGATGCTAGTGGTGTAGGGAATATGACTGTACTATCCCAGGAGAAGATGCCAGTGGCATTTTTTCAGTGAGAAATTGACGGATGCTCGGTAGAAGTGGAGTACTTATGGCCATGAGTTCTATGTTGTTTTTAGAGCTCTAAGACAATGGGAGCATTACCTAATTCAGAGGGAGTTCATTCTGTCAACTGATCATCGGGATTTGAAATTTTGCTTAGCCAAAAGATGATCAATAAGATGCATGCTCGATGGGTCAGTTTTCTGCAAAAGTTTCCTTTCGTTATTCAGCATAAGTTAGGAAAGTCAAATAAGGTGGCAGATGCTTTGAGTAGGAAGGCTTCTTTGTTGATTACTTTGGCACATGAGATAGTTGGGTTCGAATGTTTGAAGGAGCTGTACGAAGAAGATGCTGAATTTAAAGAGATTTGGGTGAAGTACAATGAGGGTAATATTAATGGAGCATATTTTCATGTTCGTTATGGCTATTTGTTCAAAGGAGACCATTTGTACATCCCTAACTCTTCATTGAGGGAGAAACTGATTCGGGATTTACATGGCGGTGATCTTAGTGGTCATTTAGGGAGTGATAAGACCATTGCTAGTTTGGAAGAGAGGTATTATTGGCCGCATTTGAAGAGAGACGTGAGCATCATTGTCAAGAAGTGTTATGTCTGCCAGGTTTCTAAAGGTCACTCTAAAAATACCGGTCTTTACATGCCCTTACATGTTCCTGAAGATATTTGGCTAGACTTGTCTATGGATAATATGTTGGGATTGCCTTGTACCCAACATGGTGTAAATTCTGTGTTCGTGGTGGTGGACAAGTTTTCCAAGATGTAGCACTTTATTGCATGCAAGAAAACTGCTGATGCGTCCAAAATTGTGAAGCTGTTTTTCGGGAAGTTGTTCGACTTCATGGAGTTTCCAGGTCCATTACTTTAGATAGGGATACAAAATGCCTCAGTCATTTTTGGATTACTTTATGGCATATGTTTAGGACTTCTTTGAATAAGAGTTCTATAGCCCATCCCCTGACTGATGGGCAGACTGAGGTGATGAACAGAGCATTGGGAAATATGGTTCGTAGTGTTTATGGTGAGAAACCGAAGCAGTGGTATTTGGCTTTGCCTCAGGTCGAATTTGCTTATAACAGTGCCGTGCATTCAGCTATGGGATCATCTCCATTTTCTCTTATTTATACTACTGTTCCGAAGCATGTGGTGGATTTGGTCAAGTTGCCAAAGGCTTCCAGAGTGAGAAAGTCGGAAGAAAAAATGGCTAAGGAGATTGTGGAGACCAAGGAATTTGTCAAGATTCGTTTGGAGGCTACTGGGAAGAAGAATAAGGAGGCTGCTGATAAGCGCAAGAGTCTCAAGGTTTTCAAGGAAGGAGATGATGTGATTGTCTTCTTGCACAAGGAGCGGTTCCCAGTTGGTACATACAGTAAGCTCAAACCACGTAAGTATGGTTCGTTTAAAGTGTTGCGAAAGATTAATGATAATGCCTATGGTGTGGCTTTTCCTGATACTATGAGCAATTCCAACACTTTTAATGTGGCTGATATTTTGAGTACCATGAGGATGGGGTACTTTATCCTGAAGAGAACTCAGGGTCGAGTTCTCTGGAGGTGGGGGAGATTGATGCAAGGAGAATGACAGCAAAGATTGAAGAAGATATGGATCGCCGCAAAGGTTCGTTAAGGTTTTGAGCATAACTTTTACGTCCGGACTCAGAATCATGCGATTCTAGATGCGTTGGAACCGTCTCAACGAGCACCACAATAATCACCAAAACAAAGTGTGTCGGGATATATTTTGTCCATTTGAGGTCGTTTAAGGCCTCAAAACGGCAATTTACTGTTTTGAGTGTTTTCCAATTTTTATTTTATTTCGGAATTTATTTCAAATTTCCTTTTTATCATTCTAGGGTTTTATTATAGTATTTAAGGAGCTCTTATATTTTCGGAGAATTTATCTTTCATAATAATAATTTTCGAGAATTGTTTTCTCTCTGTGGAATTCTAGAACCAAAACTTAGGATTTGTGCTTGCGAATCTCTTTCGATTATTCCGGCTGCATCACAATATGATATTATAATTTTTTTTCCAAAAAGATATAATCAAAACCTTCTTTCCGTTGTCTATAAACTCCAATGGAATCGAATTAAAATGATTTGGGATGAAATGAATCCGAGTTAACATTCAAAACATGTGTGAAGAAATGTGGTATTCACTCAATTATCCATGAACATTCACTTATTTGGAGGATAGCAAAGACAATCATTCAAAACATTAAATTGCAACACTATTCTCATCCCATGCTTTGCAAGATGAAACATTATTTTTTTGACTCTTGATGTTCAACTATCATGGGTTTTTTGGCAAGAACCATTTGGAAGTAATGTTCACAACCCATGCTTGAAGCAAGAAGGAGGATTTCTTGGGATATTGGGATAAGTTTTGTTTAAGAGCTCTTGGCCATTGGTGAACTTGGAGTAGTATAAATATGGGATGAATTTAGTAGTTCAAACACACCTCAAGCATAGCATTCCTTTGCTACTTGCTTTCTTCTCCCTTTAACTCTCCTTTGTAGTTGTAGAAGCCAAAAACCTCATATTTATATTTTGTCACATAATTCCTTAGTTATAGGCAAAGCTTTGTAACACTTTCTCCACATATAGTGAAGCTTCCGGTCTCCTCCGGCCGTGGATGTAGGTCAACTTGACCGTACCACCTAAATTCTTGTGTCCATTATTTCCTTTATTTTTTTACGTTGTCTTTGTTATCCATATTTTCGAGGTAAAAGATATCTCGTGTGATTCGTATTCATAATAACTTGGTATTACTCTCTGCTCCTACTAGCTAGCAAGTAAACGTGCTCGCCTCTTTCTTTCACATTATTATGAATGAAAAGGAAAGAAAGACAATGACCAAATATCATAAGTAAGATAGATCTTGATGATCTTCGATTCATGAGGTCTTTGGCAGACTTTTATACAAACTCAAATTGTTGGTTCATTTTTTATCAATTGGCTGGATTCGAACTTCCAGTCCGCTTACTTTTTTTGTCCTCTTTTCTTGCACTTCTTTCTTTTCCTCCCTTTGATAAAAAAGTGCTAAAGTACCATCAATATTAATAACGCGGCAACCAATAAATTTCTACCCCCTGAATCCCGCTCTTAACTCCAGTTTCTTTTCCAAAACAAAGCAATTATCTTAATTTCTGCATTATTCTTAACCCAAAATAGACATGTTAATATTACGTGTAGGCAGTAGTATTATTGTACTGCATGCACAACAAGATTGTTCGGTCACGGCAGCATTCAATAAGGCACAGAGAAAAATGGTCATCAAGTGATTATTTTTTTCACCGTGTACAATTCGCGAGAATAACTTGCCCCGTCACCGGTTCCCCGCAGCTCACAGTTTATAGCGAATAAAGAATTATAACAAAAGAAGATGCCTTTTTAATAGATTGAAATGTTTACGAGATACCTTTAATTTAAATTTACAATTTACGCTAAAAAAAATGGAGCGGGGCACTCGCAATTTTACCTACTCCCTCTGTCATGCTAAGTTTCATAGAATTTTTTTTACGGTATTTAACAAACATGTTTGACCGTTAATATGTTGAATTACGTATAATAACGGTAAATATAAAAAAACAATATTTAGAAACTACTTACTACAACGAATCCAACATCACATACAATAATATTATTATTTATATATCTATTCAAATATGTGATCAACGTTTGATGGTTTTGACTGCCAAATAGTAAGTGTGTAACTTAGTTTGGAACCAGAGTACTAATTTTTTTGCTCGGAATCTGCCATTGCTCACGATAATTAGTTGATAGTTTCTAATACGATAATAGAATAAGCAAAGGATTAAGGGTGTGTTTGCATTACTGTGTTTATAAGCAGAACAAAACTTATTTTAAAAGGAGTGACATCTTCTATGTTTTCCTCAAATATATCTTCTATTTTTGAAATATATAATCTGCCTTTTATAAGCCATGCGGGACACACCTTAAGTGTACACGGACCATTGAGTTAAACCAAAATAGTTGACAAATTCATCTGCCGATCAGCAACATGAACACTAATGTATAGCATAACCTGGAAACATGACATTAGAAACACGAGAAACAATAACTAAAAACCTGCTAGAAAGCTCTATTTCTTCACGGTTCGACTTGATGAAGAACACAATTAGCTAAACATAGAATTATGATTTACGAGTTTCGACACTGCGAAATCTCCCTCCCTACAACCCGATAACATATGAAAAGAAGTCATCTCTATCGATCAATTTTGATCTGCCACTCTTATTCTAGCTACCTGAGCAAGTAGAACTTCCGAAGAAATGACATTAAAAAAACGACGATCATTTGCTAGGGAACTTCTTCTGAATTTGGGACATCAGCTCAAGGTTCTCTTGGTGAAGAAGACTTGCCTTCTTCCTCAATCTTTCATTCTCTTGCAATATGCTCATGTTCTGGATCACCAGCTTCAGGTTCTTCAGAATCATCTCCTTTCCTCGATGTCTCAAATACCTCCTGCAAAACCAAGTTTAGCACTACACATGATCAAGAAATGGACCTTAATTACTCTCGAAACGGGTCGCTGTGATCATTTTCTGATTGATTTTGTAATATCATATTCCATGTACAACTGAGCTTTGTAGGTACCCTTTGTACTCACATATAAATATGAATAGACGCAGTCCCAACAAATGAGTTCTACATTCTATCAGTGATCTGCCGACAGTCTTACCTTGCAAGCCGGCGGATTCGACACCGCTTTGGCTGCATATTTTGCATGGAGAAGTAAATGGTATGTGATGAAGCACACATTTTGTGATTTTGTAGTATGAAGATGAAGATGAAGATGAAGATGAAGATGAAGATGAAGATGAAGATGAAGATGATTTGGTGGGAGTATAAATATAAATGGGTGCATGGTGGGAATTGTTATTTTCAATGAGTTGTATGAGAGGAGGGCATGTGGTGGCCTGGCTTGCAAATGAGGGTTGAATTCAAGTAGGGTAATGATGGGAAGAGGAGTCATGATTGCAAAAGGGCAGCAATCCATGAATAAAGCCTAAGAACAAGGAAATGTCTCTCTCTATATTCTGCATATTTCTCTGCTTAGCTTCGCAGTTTTGGAAACTAATCACAACTTTTGTCAACTCAAATATTGTTTTCATGGAGTTGGGTTTATTGCACCCGACCTCTCTCAGTTTTTGTCAACTTATAAATTTACCCTGAATGTAACACTTTTATATGTATTACTTTGGCGACGTTACATTAGATCTAATGCAACACTTTTAAAAATTTAGGTAACACTTTTTTAAATTTAGGTAACACTTTTGTAACAGTTTAAGTAACATTTTATAAACTATTGTAACATTTTAAATAAATGTTGCAAGGAAAGTGTTACGATAACTCAAATTTGTAGTAGTATTCTTATAAAAAATACGTGGAGACACACTCAAAAATACATGCACCGTCCATAACCTTATGGAAAGACTATCTTGATACCCAAATATTCTTATGTACTAATCTATATAATAATGAGAAAAGTGCAGATATGACCCTATATAACTGATGAAATGCATATATAATCCTGCACTAATTAAAAGTACAAATATAACCCTATCTATTCAGGTCATGTGCAAATATAACATTTTCAGGCAACTGGAGGTCGGAATATGGTGAAAAGACTATTTTGCCCCCGTGAAAAAATAAAAAAATTTAAAAAGCACTGAAATTTCATTCCTACCCCTAAACCCTTTTATTCTTCTCATCTTTTCCCAAACCTGTTCTTCTTCTCATCTTCATTTTTCTCTTTGTCTGAGCAGCGCTTGTAATTTCCCAGACCCTTTGTGGATTCATAGATTTTCCGGCGCTTGGCTGAGCGGCGCCGGAAATGGTGGTGCAAGGTGGTGCTATGGCGCTATGGCGGGGATGGCGATGGAGGCATAACTGGCTGGTGGAGGGGCTGAGTTGTGTCGATTAGGGCTGAGTGGTGGAGATTAGGCATAAATATTTCAGGTTGTGTCCAGTTCGCATCATCTCTGCATGAAGCCAACACATTGACCAATATCTTTGTATCCTTTGCCACTACATAACCATTGATTTCAACATCTTAAGTGGCTTTATGAAGAACCATTAATGGTACTACCGGATGAAGTCGGAAAGTTTCCTTCACGATAGCTTGCAAGTAAGGGAGTCTAAAGATGTCTTCTTCCTGAATACTCCTTGCCTTCTCTCCAATGACTCGCTTGAGTTCTGCTCTTGTCTTCTCCACCTCTTTGGGATTACACAATAATTCTAACAATGCCCATTCCACTGTGTTTGAGGTTGTGTCTATCCCGGCCACAAATAAATCTTACATAATCAATTGGTGAAATAAAGGTCTCAACAATGTAGAATATCCAATGAGCATCATCAGAAAGAATGTCAAATACTCACAATTAGCATATGTTTTTGCACACTGATGTTTAATTCAGACTCATTCTTCGAGTTTTCATCAAGAAGGACTTCAAACAAATCAAAGCTTCGAGATTTTACCGGCGGTGTTGAACGGATTGGTGGTGGTGATGACGGCGCCGAGGGATATCACGGCAAGGCAGACCACCGGGAAGAAGATGGAGTTCAAAGAGAGGATGAGTACCATGTCGCCTTTCTAAATCCCCATAGAAGAGAGACAGTCGGTGATGGAATCCACCGCCTTCCAGAACTCCGAGAAGGTGAGCTAGCGGCCAGTGGCGGCGTCGATGAACACGACCTTTCCGTAATGAGGGAGCGAGGAGATGAACGTTGTCAGGTCCACAACAGGGTGTGGTGGGGACGGGATCAGCGGGTGCTTGCTATATAAGGTGGAGTTGGACTTGCAAGACCAGCTTCTACGGTCAATCGCCGTCGTGTGCTGTGGTTATCGTTGCCGGAGTAGCAGCGGGAGGTGAATGGCCAGAATTTTAGTCTTCACGGTTATTGTTGCCTTAATAAGGGCATAATTGTCCACTCAGTTTAAGGCTTGAGTCATAAGGGTATTTTAGTGTTTGCAAGTAGATCAATAGCCGGAATTTGTTAGTCAATGCCAGAATCATGGTCGGAGGGTTATATTTGCACTTTCATTCAATTGTCAGGGTTATATTTACACTAAAAAATAATTGAAAGTTATATCTGCACTTTTCTCAACAAGGTTATATTTGCATATTACCCTATAATAATTGAAACATATTTGGAAAACTATTTACCCTGACCAGTCAGGGTTTTTTCTATACAGAGCCTACATATTTGTGAGACAAGTCTCGTACGTGTAAGAAGTATATGTACAGTGTGTAGATGTATCATATCTGTTTACTACCTGGTGTAAATGTCACTGCTCAGTTGGTGGTTTTTTCATAAATTTGTAAAGATAGACCCTAGAATAAAAAAGTTTGAGCAAATTTTTACATGCGTAATGGGTCATGTACCATGCACCTAAGTTAGTCTCGATCAACACTCGACTCTATAAACGAATGCAGAAAATATGTATGGTAGGAGCTAATATGTAAAGATAAAAAAATTCCATTTTTTTTATATTAGAGGGGTTGAAAAAAATGTTACTCCCATTTTCCCCTTAAATTTCATCATGGTTGGGGCTCCCACCTAGCCCCGCATGTCGTAATAGATAATAAAATAAAAATTTTGCGGAGTTCATCGTTTGAACCCGCTTCAAGTCATCATCCTTAAGTAATAAATTCCTCTTCCCCAGCGATCTCAGATGAGGGAACCCCGGGAGAGCCCCTGCTCGACTCTCAACTTTTCTTCCAAAAGGATAATATATTGGGATTAATTTAACAACTATAATAATTAAAATTAATATATAATTAAAATATTTCATTATTAAATATGTTTAAATTAATTATCTTGTGAAAGGCATCGTTTTCAGAAGTTATAAAGCACCTACTTTTTTTTTTAGAGTTAAACACACATTTTTACATTCAAACACATCTTATTATATGTTACCATGTTTGAATAAAAAATAGGACAATTTGTAAGTTTAAAAGTGCAGTGATTGTTCCATTCACACTTTTTCCAAGATTAATCCATTAACCTATTATAAATGAATGATCCAACAAAAATGATAATATATCCTCTATGAGTATTAATTATGACAAAGTCTTGTGCGAGACGGTTTCGTAGCGAGACCAGAGATTAAATTATAAATAATACATACTTAATTTGAGATAGGGCATTAATTATAGTTTTCATATTTTTTAGGGACTGAATTGTAATTAAAATAAATCTGAGCATACATTTACTACAGTATCTCTTCCTCTTCCCCTCATTATTACTTTTTTTCTTTCTCTCTCTCTCTCTCTTCAAAACCATTTCTGTTTTCTCTCAAAAAACAGAAATGTTCTCTTCATCTCTTTTCCCCCTTTTCTGGCGACCTAGGTTTGATATTCCCGCCGCAATTTCTGTGCTTTCATCCATTTTTGTTACTTAATACACATCATATCGTGTTTCATGTGAGTGTAATCGGTTGTTCTGGTCTGATTTTTGGAGTTTCTTCCAATTTTTCTTGATAATCGGTTCGGTTCTTTATCATGTAACTCTGACGACCTAATTTTGTTCTCCTGGCCGATAATCTTTGCTTTTAGTCGTTTTATTGTGTAGTCAGCTTTTTTGTTGGTGAACTCTAAGCTCTATGTATGTTTTTTTACAGTTATTAATCTCTTCGATTTGGAGGTTGTTATCGTATTTGAAGAGGTAATTTTGAAGTTGAAGGTTTTTACATACATGTTGTTTATTAGGTTTTCATTGATGTTGATCATTTTTAACTGTATTATTTTTCATGTTTATCGTTTTGTAGATGCCAAAGGAAGGAGATCTTGTTGATTCTGGTTGTATAGACGATGCTGTGTTGAAAATTGCAAAATCATACTCCTAGCCTTCCGTTTCTTCGAAGGTTGCTGCAAAGCAGAAGGGAGGACTTCTTCTCAAGCATTGTTGCTTTTTTTATTTGTTTGGCGGGAATATTTGAATTTATTACTATTTTTTAAAATTTTTTGTTGTCTAGGGTTTTACATGATGTTTTAATGTTTGATTATGATGTTTCAAGGGTTTCATTTGACTTCATTTCCTATTTATGAGTTGCTGTAATTAATGTTTCTGTTAGAACAATGTTATGTATGTAGTTCTTATTATATGTGTTTTTTATTGTCATTATTGTATGATTTTTAAATTACAGTGATTCTATTATAATTTTCAGTAAGAGTGATGATTTAAGTATATCAGTTGATGTTTTCATTATATATGTTTTTATTTGATGCTGTACAGTTCTGATTTGATGATACAAGTATTCCATTTGACTTTGCTGTTCTTATACTACTGTTTCTTTGTATTGTTTGATTTTATGTGTTATGATGGTGCTAGTGTTTACTAATTAGTGTTTACTAGTTTGTATAAACTATTTCTATATGATGTTTTATGTGTGTTGGTTTCACAGTTTTTGTATGTTCATATTTTTTTGTTCTTTTTTTTCCCCAAAATGATGTCGTTAGGTTCTTCATTGATGTCTTATATTTCTTTAATATTCATCTGTTTTGTTTATTTGATTTGTTGAATTCTAGTTCTAAACTTGCTTTCTGATTGATGTTTTTGACTTTCTGTGAATATACCAATATGATTTGATATTTTATGTAATTCAGGTGATGGTGTCAGTCTAGCTTCTACTGTGGCTGAAAAAAAATCTGCTAAAAAGGGTAAAGATATTTTTCCTTTTTAATTATACTTTTTATGATTTATGATTTATTACTCTTTACTTTTTACCACTATGGTTTGATGTTTTATGTAATTTTGGTGATGGTGTCAGTCAAGCTTCTACTCTGGCTGGAAAAAAAATCTGCTAAAAAGGGTAAAGATATTTTTTCTTTTAAATTATTCTTTTTCTTTTTCTGATTTTTTATATTAATTATTCTATACCATTTACCACTATGGTTTTAGGTTTCACATTATTCAGGTGAGTGTGTCAGCCATGTTTCTTCTTCTGAGTTTGAAAAAAATCTGTTAAAAGGGGTAAAAATAGTTTTCCTATATAATTTTTTTTCTGATTTTTAATTTACTTTTTACCATTTACTAATATGGTTTGATGTTTCATATTTTTTAGGTAAGACTGTCAGCCAAGTATCTTCTGAGCCTGGTAAAAAATATGCTAAAATAGGTAAAATTAGTTTGTCTTTCCAATACTTCCTTTTCATACTTTTGATTTTTTTATATTTATTATTCATTACCAAATAGCACTATGTTTTGATGTTTCAGCTTCTGATCTGAATAGAAAAAAAACTGCTACAAAATGTACAATAATTTTCTCTTTTAAATATATATATATACATATATATATATACATATATATATATATACATATATATATATACATATATATATACATATATATATATACATATATATATATACATATATATATACATATATATATATACATATATATATATATACATATATATATATACATATATATATATATATATATATATATTTTCTGATTTGTTTTGTTTCACTAATTAATTTTTACCTTTTATTACTATGGTTTGATGTTTTATATGTTTCAAGTGATGCTGTAAGTCTAGATACTGCTCAACTTGTAAAATCTGATAAAAAGGGTAAAAATAGTTTTTCCTTTCAAAACTTTTTTTCTGATTTTTGATGTCTTACTTTTTGCTTCTTCTTGTTCAGCAATTTGATCTTTATTTTTTTATTTCATTTAGATAAGGTGGTTAGCCCAATTCCAGCTTTACAGGTTGAAAAATCTGCCAAAAAAGGTAATAGTAATTATTTATTTATTTTGGAATACTTAGTTTTGTAATTTGATGTTTTATTATTTTTTGCATTCTTCTTTTTAATGTGCTATGATATTTTTTTAAATGTAGCTGACAGTGTTGAAAAAGTTTCTGTTCAAATTGAGACATCTCCCGAAACAAGTTGTATTTTCCCCCTCTTTTTATACATTTTTCTTTTGATTTGATGTTACTTTTTCTATAATCTTATTCTTTTGCATTTTTTGTTTTAATATATTTATAGGTGTTGTCAAAAATGTTTCTTCAGATTCAAAAATTCTCCAGTCAAAGCTTCGTTACAAAAATATGTTGACTGATGCTGGGTGCTGATCTTCTATCTGGTAATCTATATGTTTTAACCCTGTTGTTTTAAATTTTCAATCCTTATGATATTTTTGTGTTACTCCATTATTTTACTGTGTATTTAATGTTTTTGTTTGCAGAAGAGATCTTCAGTACTGCTCCTTCTCAATCTCAAACACTTGATGCTACCATTGATGAAACTGGTCATGATGATGACTGGTGGTGATGATAATAAAATTGATACAAGTGATGAGGGGTCTGAAGATGTTGATGACTCAGAATTTGACCACAGTTCTGACAGCAAAGGTGAGAAGCTAAATGAAGTTGAGGAAGATGGGGAGATTGAAGAGGAATATGAGAAGGATGGAGGCAATGAAAGTGAAGACAATTCCGATGAAGGTGAAGAATCTGACAAGGGGGAGGATTCAAAAAGTGTTGTTGATGTTTTACAACAAGTTGGTGATGATATTGGTAGTAAGTCTGACAGTGAGGAGAAGTAAGATGATTCTGATGAAAATGAGGATGATAATGAAGATAGGTCTAATGTGAAGGAGGATGATTATGAAGTTAGGTCTTGTGAGGAGGATGACTCTGATGATTCTGATGAAGAGTTTGATGATGCTGGTGGAGAGTCTGATAATTCAAATGAGGAAGGTGGCAAAGCTGTTGCTGTATGTAAAACTTCTGTTGGTAAAGGGAAATCTGTTGTGAGGAAGAGTGTTATAAAGGAGAGTGGAGGAGTTGTGAAGTCAAAAAATTCTAAGGTTGTCAATGATCCATCAAGGTATGCATTAATGAATACAATTTTATGATATGTTACATATTTCAGTGTTGCTTATCCTTTCTTATTTTTTTTGCAGCTCGAAGAGGGGCTACTCCTCGAAGTGTAGCCTTGGTAAGATTGTAAAACTTGTGAAATCATTGACTGATAGGCAGGTCATGTCAGTTATTGATATAGGATTTGAAGGATTATTGAAGATAAATTTTGGTGTTTTGCCCAAAAATGTGGTTCAGTAGCTGGTATCTAACTTTAACCCAATTAGTCGCTTGCAGCAAATAGGTAGTGATAAGTATTATACAACCAGGGATAATGTTTATGATTCCACGTGTCTGCCTATAAGTGATGTTAAGGCTGTAGAGGTTAATAACTCGGGTAAGGGGCGGAATAGAGATATGGAGTTGAGGCTTAAGTGAAAGATGGATTTAGGGGCTGATAAACTTGACAATATTCCTTGTGATACGTTGCTAGGTAAGATGTCATTGTTGACTGAGGGAGGTGATCTGTTTAAGAAGTATTTTCTGATGTATGTGCTGTGTACTTTCCTTACTCCCACATCTATAAGTAATGTTGATTTTAAGCTTTTGAGGGTTGTGGAAAATGTGAATGAAATCAGGAATATGGATTGGTGTGGGTATGTGCTAAAAATATTCTGTGATGCTGTTGGGAGGTACAACAAAGATCCATTTTATGCTGTAAATGGTTGTGTATTTCTACCTTTGATGTGCTATCTTTATAGATTTCCATTTCAAGGAATCCCATTGCCTACTTCCCTCCCCTTAGTCCAACATTTTAATGACAGTAAGGTTAAAGTTATTTGTAAGTCCATAGTGAGTGATGGGTTTGATGCTTGCATGATGAGTGGCAATGATTTTCCTTTGACTTCAATGAGAAAATTAAATTTAGGTTCAGGACCAGGTAATGGCACTGCCCACACTACCTCTTGCTTTGTAGTGTTAGAAATTCCTGACGATTTACCCACCGACGAGAAGATTCTTGTTGAACCTCCTTTTGTAAGTTTTATTTTTAAAATTTATGTTATGTTTGTTGTTTTTGATATGATGTTTCAAATTAGGGGTAATGATGTTTTTTTGTAGGATGCTATTGAGCGCTCAATGAGATTTGCTAGGAATATTGAAATTTTTACCAGATCCTATGTGGCTGAGATGATGAAGCTTGGTGAAAAAGCTCCAGCTACTGCGCAAGATGCTGTTTCTCCAGTTCATATTCTTGTTTGTTCACGGGATTATTTTTCTGATGGGTTTTTGAGCAGATCGAAGAAATCATTAAGAAATCAGTGAAGAAGTGGACTCTTGAAGTTCTAATATTGAAGACTGAACCTGAACCTTCTTTTAGTCTTGGGATTGAGAGCTTGGAAGATATTGGACAGGTTACAGGTTCTTCTACTATTGTACGTGAAAAGAAGGGGTTTACATTTGCTCAGAAGAAGGGTGGACAAGCGGAAAAGTTTTTGAAAGGATTCAAGAAGAAATAATTCTTTTTTAATGATGTGATGAACTTGTGTTTAAGCATGATGTTTAAGTACTACTGTTGGGTGATTTTTTAGTATTGTTGGTTTTGGATGGTTTCTGGATGTGATGAACTTATGTTTATGGATGATGTTTTAAGTATTTTTGGATTGCTGGTTAGGTGATTCTTAGAATTCTTGTTGGAATTTGACATTTAGTTTTTGAATTTTGGTGAACCTGAACCTTCACCTCTCGAAATTGTACCTCTCGAACCCCTCCACTTTAACCCTCTCCACCTAAACTTTCACCTCTCGAATTAGTACCCCCCCAAACCAAACCTTCACCTCTCGAATCAGTTCCTCTCGAACCCCTCCACTGGAAACCCCTCCACTGGAAACCCCTCCACTTGAACCCTCTCCACCTGAACCTTCACCTCTCAAATCCGTACCTGGTTGGAGACCAGGTTGGAGACCTGGTTCGAGATTAGGGTTCGAGAGGTACTTGTTCGAGAGGTGTAGGTTCCATTGGCCGATTCGACAGGTGAAGGTTCAAGTGGAGGGTTCAAGAGGTGAGAGTTTGAGTGGTACGTTGCTTTACTTGATAGGTCGAGTTACTTATGAGGTCCAATTACATGTAAAATTGGTACATTTGTAACTTCAATTACAACTCTTTTCACATTCCTATATTGTATCAACATTCCTACAGTATTTCTAAAATTTATTATCAAGCTCACCGCGCAACGCACGGTGTTACCAACCTAGTGTTTATATAAACACTCACATGAAAGTTCCAAATACACTAAAATTAAATAAATCAAACAAAAAAAGCCTAAATGTTTATCTAACACGTTTTGACCCAATTTCAGCTCGATTTTTTACCCGATCGGACCTGGAACTTCGCTGGAAACTATTATTCGCTATCGTTATTGTATTCGACTCTTCACCATCATCGCAGTCTTCGTTGTCCTTCTTTAATGACGCAGCTCATTGGAGATTTTTCTCATTCTCTAAACACGTTCATCGACATCGAGACAAGGTTTATTCTTAGCGATTTTAATTAACCTCAACGACTTCTATTGAGCCGGAGACTCCAATTGACACAACCAAAGCTTTCAATCGGCGATGAAACTTAACGGCTAATGGCACAACAGTGATCTGACGACCGGAAATTGGATTTCAATGCTGCAATGGAGATGCGACGACCACGACGGGAAAATGGGTGCGACGACGATAGGTGGGTGCGACGCAAAGGAAGAAAATAAGTTTTCTAGTTTTCCAAAATTTTCATTTCAATCCTGAACTTTCGTAAATCTTTTAAATATACCAAAAATATATTAATTTGACCCCAGCTCCAACAAAACTATTAAGGAACTAGAAAATTACTTGTAATTGTAATTATATTCTATTACATTTTCCTATCTTCTATAGGTATTCTGTACCACTATATAATGTATTATGAGATCATGAATACAATCACACATTAATTACCCTTATTTTCTACATGGTATCAGAGCCAAAAATCCTGAAATCCTAAAAAAATATTTTGCTGCTTTTTCGAGCTACCGCCCTGCATCGATCCACGCACCACCACCACCGTCTGCTCCGTTCCGCCGCTCACCAATTGCCAACTCCACCATCTGGCTATGGTAATCTATGTTCCACCTCTCATGATCCAATCGGTCTGTGCATTAAGCCACACGCGCCGATCCCAAAGCTCACGCGCCGATCCCGAAGCTCACGCGCCAACGCGCTCCCTTCATGCGTCACCGCCGGTTGCTGCACCTGTTGTTGATCCGTACCTGGTTTTGCACAATGTCTGCTTTTGAAGAACATGATTGTATTGATGCTACACCTGAGGTTCTGAAGCTTCATGATATGAGTGGTTATGATGTGATTGCGACTTTACTGAAGCAGTTGCAGTTACAATCTGGCACTCGGATTACTGTACCTATTGGTCGTCTGTCGATTGATCCTTACTTTATTGGATCTAGTGATGGTCCAGGTCTACAAATTATATTGAATATGCTGAAAGGTCAAGAAAATTACATTGAATGGTCTGACGCAATGTGCAGCACATTCCTTGCTAAGAACAAGATTGGGTTAATTGATGGATCAATTACCAAACCCCAGGATGGTCATTCTGATGCTGCTGATTGGCCTGGGGTTAATGCTACTCTTGTCTGATAGATCTTGCAAACCTTGGATCCGGTGTTGAGATCTTCTACAAGCTCATTTGTCACAGTTAAGGAACTGTGGGATGACCTGAAGGATTTGAAGGAGAATGCCAGCGCCGCCAAGAGGACTGCGCCAGCCTCTCGGCCAATCACCACCGTCGTGAATGGAGGATCCACCATGGCTATTCCACTCTCGCCATCATTCACTGGCGCCGTCATGTCATTGCCTGGCCTGGTGGGCGACGACTTCCTCGGGCAGCATCCCTACCTGGCCTGATTTTGGCTCTACTCTATCTGATGACCACTGGAGCATGACCATGCATTTATTTAATCAGTTCAATTCTCTTACTGACAATGGGTCAGGTAAGTCTACTTTGCCCTGGATACTTGATTTGGGAGCCTCATATCACATGATCGGTGATACGGGTTCTCTTAGTGATATGACTACTGCTGTTGACACTGTGAATGTTGTTCTGCCTGATGACTCTGTGTCATCTTCTACCCAATATGGTTCTATTTACTTTGGTGCTATCACTCTTACTCATGTGCTATATATACCTACTTTGCGGTGCAGTTTATTATCATGCTCTAGATTGTTACTGCCTCAAAATGTCTAGCTTTATTTACTGAAAACTATTGCATTTTACAGAAAATCAGTACGAGGAAAGTGATTGGCGTGGGTGAATAGAAGGGGGGAGGGGTTGTGTTGGCTTCATATGCTGGATACTCGTGATCATCCTTCTATCCCGCAGTCTCATCCAGCAGTTGCTTCTGTGTCTTCTTCTGATTTATGGCGTCAACGTCTTGGGCATCCTTCCTCTACGGTGTTGTCGTCTGTCTCTTCTATTGATTTTAGCACTAATAAGACTTCTGTTCCTTTCTCTATATGTTATAGAGCAAAATAGAATAGACATAGTTTTCCATTGAGTTCTACAAATGCTACTGCACTATTTCAATTAATACATTGTGAGGGGTCCTTATAGAACACCATCTTCTAGTGGTGCATTTTAATTTTTTAAAATATAATTGATGAGTATACCCGAGCTGTTTGGGTTTATTTATTGGTGGCTAAGTCAGAACTAACTTCTAGATTTTTGGAATTTTGTGCCTTGGTGAAGAAACAATTAGGCCGCACCATACTGCATGTTCAGGCTGATAATGGGACTGAATTTTTGCCTTTGAGATCTCATTTTACTACATTTGGGATCATTTTTTGAGACATCTATAGTTGATACACCACGACAAAATGGTCGAGTTGAAAGAATGCATCGTTCTTTACTCAATGTGGCGCGTGCCTTACGGTTTCAAGCCAGTCTTCCAGTTGATTTTTTGGGGAATATGTTCTTACTGTTGCTTATCTGATTAACCGGACACCGACGAAGCATTTCAATGGTTGTACTCCCTTTGAGTTTCTCTATGGGCAAGCTCCAAATTACTCATCCTTAAGAGTTTTTGGATGCTTGTGTTTTGCTGCTCATGTTCCCAGATATCATGACAAGTTTGCACCAAGAAGTCGGCGTTGTCTGTTTCTTGGTTACTCTACTAGAAAGAAAAGCTATCACCTATTTCACCTGCAATCCTGCGTAATCTTTACCAATCGAGATGCAGATATTTTTTAAGACCAGTTACCGTGTTCTGCAACTCCAACATTGGCCTTATCAGAAGACCCTAGTGCCGCCACCACCACACCGCTGGCCTCCTCATTGCTGTTGCCGGAGTCGCACGGCCAATTGCCTCCGGCTACTGTAAGCCCCATTATTCCAGCCGCCACCGATCACCCGCCACCGGCATATGCCAGTTGACCGATGCCGATCGCCACCGGTCACCATAGACCCTTCACCGCAGGCTGTCGCTATATGCTCATCTACGCCGGCCGCCGCCTGTACAAACCCACCGATGCTTATCGGCCTATCCCTAGCGGATGGGGTTCCATTGCCGAATCCTGACCAAGACCGCTGGATTCTACTTCCAGCCATGCCAGGCGTTGCATCACCAAGGACGCTGCCACCTCACACGCCTCACGTGCCGCCGACGATAGATTCTCATGGGTCACCTGCGCAGCTAACAATGGATTCTCACGGGCCTCACATGTCGCCTGACCAGCCTCTTTCCGCCGCATCTCTAGCTACAGATAATTCCGCCACCGAGTTGCCACCTATCAGACAGAGTATTTGTGCTCGCTAACCTCCTTCTTATTTGGATGATTGTGATTGTGATGATTATGTCTGTGCTCTTACTATTGAAGACCCCCCCACTACTGCTATGTTCACTCATGCGCCATCACTATCCCCAGGTGTTCTCTATCTTTTTACTGATTATGTAAATTGTGATAATTTTTCTAGTATGCAATCTAGATTTTAGGGTGTAGTAACATCTAGTGCAGATCACACCACCTATTCCTAGGCATCACAATATGCTCATTGGCGAGATACTATGACTGAAGAGCTTACTACGCTTGAGCGCAATCAGACTTGGACTTTGGCTCCCTTTCCTTTGGATAAGAAGGTGATTGGTTGCAAATGGGTTTACCAGGATGAAGTTTAAGTTAGATGGTACTATTGAACGTCATAAGATGTACTTAGTGGTTCTCGGGAATCGCCGGGTTGGAGAGATTGATTATACTGAGACATTTGCTCCAGTTGTGAAGATGAGTTATGTTCACCTATTCTTATCTGTTGCAGTCATTTGTGGTTGGGAACTGCATCAGATGGATGTCCATAATGTTTTCCTTCATGGTGATTTGCATGAAGAGGTTTTTATGCGACCCCCACCAGGCTATGATGCGCCCCATGGTCAGGCATGTCGCCTTCGAAAATCTCTTTATGGTTTTCACTAGGCTTCTAGAAATTGGTTTTCCAAATTAGGTCAGGCTTTACGAGCATTTGGTTTTGTTTAGAGTAAGGCAGATTACTCTTTGTTTGTTTTTCCCATGGATCAGTTTCTTTGCATGTTCTGGTTTATGTGGATGATTTGGTCATTGCTGGTAGCTCTTCTGTGCTCATATTTGAGTTTAAAAAATACTTAAGTTCTTATTTCCATATGAAAGATCTTGGTTTACTTAAAAATTTATTGGGCATAGAGATTGCTAGAAGACTGGAGGGAATGTTTCCTTTGGAAAGGAAATATGCATTGGACATTTTATCTGATACAGGTTTATCTGCTTCTAAAACGACTGACTTTTCAATAGAGCAACAACATGATCTGGTGCATGTTGAGGGTCCAGCTTACCATGATCCCGAGCAGTACAGGTGTCTGGTTGGGCGCCTAATATACCTGACTATCACATATCCTAAGCTTAGTTATTTGGTTCATACACTTGCGCAATTCATGAAGTCTCCTTGTGTTCCTCACTGGCAAGCTGCAGTTTGTGTGTGGCACTACCTGACGAGTCATCCTGGTCAAGGTTTATTTCTCTCTTCCACTAGTGCGTTACAGTTGACTGCTTAGTGCGATTTAGATTGGGCTGCATGCCCAATTATCCGGCATTCTCTTTTCAAATATTTTGTGATGATTGGTGATTCTCTGGTTTCTTGGAAGACCAAGAAGCAAACTACGGTTTCTCGGTCTTTCGCCGAAGTGGAGTATCGTGCTATGGCTGTTACCTGTTGTGAGTTGTTATGACTTAAGTCATTACTGAAGAACTTAGGGGTTATGCACACTTCTCCTATACGATTGTTTTGTGACAGTCAATCTGCTCTTCATATTGCGGCAAATCCAGTGTACCATGAACGCACAAAGCACATTGAAGTTAATTGTCATTTTGTCTGGGATCTTGTTCAATCTGGCACTATTGTTACTCAGCATATCCACACGTCAGACCAACCTGTAAACTTGTTCACTAAGGCTCTCAGACGTAATCAGTTTCATTCCTTTCTTGGCAAGTTGGGCATTTCTGATCCCTATGCTCCAACTTGAGGAGGAGCATTAAGGAATTAGAATATTACTTGTAATTGTAATTATATTCTATTACCTTTTCCTAACTTGTACAAGTATTCTGTAACACTATATTATGTATCCCGAGATCATGAATACAAACACACATTATTACCCTTATTTTCTACAAAATCTTTCTATTCGCAATTTGAACCCCGACAAGATTATCTCATACAAAACTTTGTCAATAATTATATATGCTACTCCCTCCATCCCATAGAAAACTTTCTACTTTCCTTTTTGGTCGGTCCCATTGGAAAATTCATATTTTGACTATTTCCTTTTTTGAACACAAATTAGTGGCTTCAATTCAACTATGATTTGCTGAAACAAAAAAAGTAACCACAATTCTCTCTTTCTCATTAGCCAACTCAGCACTCTTAAGTAGGTGTGGAAAAAGTAATTATGAAGTTTTCTATTGGACGGAGGGAGTACTTTGTATAAATTAAATAAATCTCATATTTTTTTAATTAAAAAAAATGAATATACTCCCTCTGTACTAGCTCTATTTGGAGAGAGAGAGAGAGAAAGAAGAAGTTTTTTTGCTTTGGATTATTTAATGAGTTAGGGTGATGTGGCGGCAGGGTCGGGTTATTGCCTTTTGAGGTTGGGGGGTTAGTTTGGCCTAGAATTTCAAATAAAGAGAGGTCAACCCAATTAAAATAATGGACAAAGTATGCTAAATAAGGAAGTAAAGTGTAGAGTGCAAATCAGTTAGAATATTCCAAATATGAAGGAGTGAAAATAGAGCTGGGATGGATGAAGTAGTAGATTGGATATAATATTTGGAGAGAGGAAATTGTGATTGAGGCAGATGATCCTATCAATTACCGGATCACAGAAGTTTGTGTTCCAGACTCGTTTGTACATTGTTATTAGATCGAAAAATAAAATAAGAGAGAGGAACAAGAAACGTGGTGATATTAAAAACTAGGGTAATATGCAAATATAACCCTATAGGTTGGAAAGAGTGCAAATATAACCCTGAGTTATTTTTTAGTGCAAATATAACCCTACCTATTATACATAAGTGCAAATATAACCCTAAAACCATTGTTCCAGCATTGACTGTCCATTTCGGCCATTGACCGACTGGAAATGGCTAAAATGTCCTTATAACCTAATATAAATTTTAAAAGAAAAAAATGCCCCTATAGCCCTCTAAAACCACCGCTGCTGGAAAATGCCACCACTGCTGCCGGAAAATGCCACCACCGCCGACAAAAAATGCTACCTCTGCTGCCGAAAAATGCCACGCTGCCTCCTCCTCTGCTCCCAATCTACTAAAATCACCACTCCATTTTCTTTTCTCCTTCTGCCTGCAACCCTAGCCAAATCGCTTCTGTCGCCGCCTGAAACCCTAGCCACACGAATCGGTTCTTCTCCTCGCCGATTCGTGTTCTTCACTGACCACTGCGGCCATTCTTCTCTATTGTCGCTACCTGAAACTGCCGCCACCTGAAACCCTAGGTACACGAAATGGTTCTTCTTCTCACCGTTGCCATTCTTTTCCACCACTGATTCGTGTTCTTCTTCACCGCTGCCATTTTTCTCTACTGCCGCCGCCTGAAACCCTAGCCACATGAATCGGCCTTCCCTAACCCCTTCCCTCACTACTGTCATTCTTCTCCAATGCCGATTCGTGTTCTTCTCTGACCACCACACACAGTGGCTTCATCCGAAGAGGACATGTGATTCACCATCACTGATTCATGTTCATCACCATCCCTCCACCGAAACTCTATGCCCACACCATCTCCGCCACCATTTCCGGCGCCACTCAGCCAAGCGCCAGAAAATCGATGAAAGTACAGAAGAAAAGGGGTAGGAAAATCGATGGGACATGAACAAATACAGAAGAAAATGAAGATAAATGAAGAAGAAAGGGGGCAAGGGCAAAACATTTAAAATGCTTTTTCAAAATTTTATTTTTTTACGGAGGGGCAAAATAGTATTTTCACCCAATTCCGGTCTAAATCTGCTGGAGAAGGTTATATTCGCACATAACCTCAATATCTAGGGTCATATTAGCACTTTCAATTATCAAAGGGTTATATGTGCACTTTTATCAGGTTATATGTGTACTTTTCTCTAAAAACTATTTAATGCAGTACTTACGCATGCGCAGTTATTTTGTGGTGAAAGGAATAATGAGCACGAAGATGCATCATTTGTGAATGCATAGTGTTGCCTTTGTCAACTTCTTGTGGGATGATATTTGGAAGGCACTCTCATTATTTAGACATGTTGATCTTTCTTCATATTCCACTACATGGAGTTTTCATTGAATTTGTTTCACCATGGATGTACAAGCTCCAGATGCGATAACTGACGAACGCCACACCTAAATATAAAGAGCGTATGAAATTACCTAAAAATAAAAATTGATGGCAGTTGATCGGAGTGGTGGACCGATGGTGGCCTTCATCGAAAATACGGTTTTGGGTGATTGGAGGAGGCAGGATCAGTGAATTTGGCAGAAGAATTCAATTTAAAGTGAAGAGATCAAATGTGTGGCAATAAATTAACATCATAAGTATTTAGACACGTTAGGTTGCTTTTTATAGTGCCAAGAAATTAAACACTTCCCAAGAAATACGAAGTAGTCAATGGTAGAGTGACGACTTTCAGGACAACCAACCCAATCTGCATCTGAATTAGCCACCACTAATGCATGGAAGCTTGCCGAGTGGAGAAAAAGATCAAACTCCAACGTATCCTGCATATACCTGAAAAATATCTTCACGACATAGAGGCGAGTAATACGAGGAACATGTATAAATTGAGAAACCACATTATAATAGGGACGAGACATATTCAAATATTTCAAAGCACCAACCAACCATACTACAGTATTCTGTGGGATCATCAAGAAGGACTCTATAAATAGAGGACAACGTAACACTAATGGCATTTGATGTGCATACATATTATGCAGTACGAAGATGAGATTTCTTTAGTAATCAGACATATTTTTTTATTGTTGGACAAAATTAGGACAGGGGAAGTACGCGACACCTAAATACCTAGAAAATAATGGAGATCACCCAGGTCTTTCGTATCAAATTAAGATGAGAGAATAAAGATGAATTTATGAACTAGAAAAATGCTGAAACTAGAAAACCAATCTCGCGGAGCCTGTTTCAACCCATATATGGACTTATATAAATGACATATGTAATATGGCTTTGAGGAATTTGTGGACCTATCAACTTGGCACTTATAAACTTCCTCATTTAAAAAATCATGCTTGAAGGCATTTTGAACATCTAATTGATGAATAGTTCAATTAAGAGAGAAACCAATAATGTGAGTTGGGCATGGTTCAGTGGCAATCCACATTCTCTATAATTGAGAGATCCAGGTTTCAAACAACACCCCCATCAAGAATTACGAATATTAGAGTAATTTCTTGATGGATATTACCCATCATTATGGGAACGTGTTGGTGGTCTCCGTTGTGATTTTTCAACCTGCAGGTGGTCGATGAAGGTGAGATCTTGGTGGTTCCGGATTCGGTGGTGTTTCAGTGTTTAGGTGTTCTCAGGAGGGCATCCCTAGCTATTCAAATGGATGGAGTTTCAGGCTCCACCAAGCTTCAATATATTCAATGGTGGTGTCTCCTAGTTAGGTCCTAGAATAGGATGTTTAAATGTATTTTTGTTGCTTGTATATAATCTTTCAAAAAGAGAGATAGATAGAGAGACAACAATAATAAGTAGGGGTGGCAAATGGGCAGGCGAGTTGAATATGGGTAGTTAAAAAATATATGGGTATGACCAATTTAGGCCCATTTTGTAATGGGTCCAAATGGGTTGGGTTGAAACCCACTCAACCCACAGGTCAAAAATTCACTAGTACAAATTAGAGCTATCCTAACACTTTCCTTGCAACACTTATTAAAAATGTTACAATAACTTATAAAGTGTTAATTAAACCTTTGAAAAGTACTGTTATATGAATATTGAAAGGTGTTACCTAAATTATAAAAGTGTTACGTTAGACCTAATGCAACATCACCTAAGGTAATACTTGTAAAATTGTTACTTTAAGTGCTAATAATACTAAGTTGAACGTATTGCAACACTTTTACAAGTATTACCTTAGGTGATGTTGCATTAAATCTAACGCAATAGTTTTTAAAATTTAGTGAGAATGACAGATGTGAAGACAACTGAGTAAGAGAAAGACAATCATATGGGAATGGTGAGTGAATGGCTGCTCAAAACAATGGAGAAAGTAGGGAGAAAATTAACTTGGGCAGAAGAAAGTATGGAGGAGGAGAAGGTAACCGGGAAAACATATAGTTCAATAGTGGCTGGCAATGAGATGCAGTACTACAAACCAATTGAAGTTGAAGGACTATCAATGGGGTAAATAACCAGGAGGATGTTCAGGAAAGTGTGAAGCAGTGGGAGGATACGATGATTTGCAAAGTGATGGCAGTAATCCCCCTTTCAAGGTTATGGAAGGTTACATGTTCGGAATCTGGGGGAAGAAGACCGCAAAGGTATGGCAATTTAAATTGGGTGTTTTCTTAGTAAAATGTCAAATTAAATGTGTTAGAGATGAGTTGTTGGAAGCATGAGTGACTTTCTTTGATATTAGACCTGTAATCTTAGAAAGCTTGGGCTCATGATTGTGAACTAGATGGCCCAATCATAGTCCCTATATGGATCCAATTACCCGACTTACCTCTAGTATATTGGCAGCCAAAGCTAATTAGCAATATTGTTAGTCCCATTAGCAAACCTATATATCTTGATAGGCTGACAAGAGATAAGGAGAGGTTAGCCTATTCTAAGAGTAAAGATTGAGATAGAGATCATTGATAAACTGCCAGGGAGGATAAAGTTTTTGAATGAGAGAAAAGTTATCACTAGCCAGGCCATCAGGTATGAATGGAGACCAGTGAAATGTAAAACATGTGATATGTATAGATATAAGGAGACAGAATGCATGAAAAAAAGAAAATGAGGCAGTAAAAGTTCATCAGGTCTATCTACCAGTTGGAAGGAATTTGAATTGAAGAACTGTACTGATGAGAAGTTATCAGAATTGGAGAGCAAGGTAGTACTGGGGCCTGAACAAAGGAAACTATCAGAATTGGGAGGCAAGGAAGTAATGGGGCCTGGACAAAGGAAGTTATTAGAATTGGGAAGCAAGGTAGTACTCGGGCCTAAGTCTAAAGTTGAAAAGAGGAAGGAGTACCGAAAACACAGGTCTCCACAAAGTTGTAAGACCTTGTATGGGGGCTGACGCCTGCCAAATGCCGGAAGGTCAAGGGAGTTGGTGATCTGATGACAAGGGAGATGGCGACTGAAGCCCGGGTGAACGATGGCCGTAACTGTAACGGACCTAAGGTATCAAAATTCCCTGTAGGGTAATTTCCGACCTGCACGAAAGATGTAACGATCTGGGCACTGTCTCGGAGAGAGGCTCAGTGAAATAGAAATGTCTGTGAAGATGCAGACTACTTGCACCTGGACAGAAATACCTTATGAAGCTTCATTGTTCCCTGGGATTGGCTTTGGGCCTTTCCTGCACAGTTTAGGTGGAAGGCAAAGAAGGCCTCCTTCGGGGGGGGGGGGGGGCATCAGTGAGATACCACTCTGGAAGAGCTAGAATTCTAACCTTGTGTCAGGACCTATGAGTCAAGGGACATTCTCAGGTAGACAGATTCTATGGAGCGTAGGCCTCCTAAAAGGTAATGGGGGCATGCAAAAGTTTCCTTGGGCTGGACAGAGATTGGCCATCAAGTTCAAAGACATAAAGGAGCTTGACTGTAAGACCCACCCATCAAGTAGGGACGAAAGTCGCCCTTAGTGATTTGATGGTACCTAGTGGAAGGGCTGTCACTCAACGAATAAAAGTTACTCTAGGGATAACAGGCTGATCTTCCCCAAGAGCTCATATTGATGGGAAGGTTTGGCACCTCAATGTTAGTTTTTCGCCACCCGGGGCTGTAGTATGTTCCAAGGGTTGGGTTGTTTGCCCATTAAACCGGTACATAAGCTGTGTTTAGAACGTCGTGAGACAGTTCAGTCCATATCTAGTGTGGGCATTAGAGCATTGAGAGGACCTTTCCCTAGTACGAGAGGACTGGGAAGGACACACCTCTGGTGTACCAATTATCGTGCCCATGATAAATGCTGGGTAGCCAAGTGCGGAGCAGATAATTGTTTAAAGCATCTAAGTAGTAAGACCACCCTAAGATGAGTGCTCTCCTATTCCGACTTCCCCCAAGCCTTCGGTATCACAGCCAAGATAGCGACGGGTTCTCTGCCCCTGCAGGGATGGAGCAATAGAAGTATTGAGAATTCAAGAGAAGGACACGGTGAGACGACCCGTTTATCATTATGATAGGTGTCAAGTGGAAGTGTAGTGATGTATGCAGCTGAGGCATCCTAACAGACTGGTAAACTTGAACCTTGTTCCTACATGACTTGATCAATTTGATCAGGCACTCGCAATCGATTTTCATTGCTCATTGTTCAAATCCTTGACAACATGAAAAAACCAAAAGCTCCACCCCCTCTCTATCTAAGGGATAGAAAGGTATAGGCCTTTGGTGTCCCCTAAAATTGGGACCTCATAATCACTAGCCAACATCATTTTCTCTCATGCCTTACTTCGTTCATGGTTCGATATTCTGGTGTATTAGCTGTAGAGGAACCACACCAACCCATCCCCAAATTGGTTTTTAAACTCTACTGCGGTGAAAATACTGTAGGGGAGGTCCTGCGGAAAATAGCTCGACGCTAGGATGATAAAAAGCTTAAGACCTCTCATTCTTATTACTTTTTCAATATATGAAAACAAAAAAAAAGAAAAATAAAAGGGTCGTCTTATTCAAAACCCCAATTATGACATCCCCTCTCTCCCACTTCACACCTCGAACACACCCTTCTTATAGAGTTATAGAGATAAATGAACTTTCACATCTTCTTAACCAAAAATAGCTGTGCAGAGGAAATGATCCCTTTTTTTAGGGTACTCCTGCGAACAGATCTAGTGGAGACGTGGTGGGGCCTGTAGCCCAGAGGATAAGAGCATTTGGCTACGAACCATTGTGTCGGGGGTTCGAATCCCTCCTCGCCCACAACCAGCCCAAAGGGGGAAGTACCTTTCACTCTGGGGGTTGAATGATGGGGACAATGGACCAAAATTTAAAAGTTATGGAACTTGGGTGTCGATTTTTTGTCGAAATGGAATGGCTTTTCTTTTGATTTTGTGAACGGTACAATCATTACATATAGTATGCCCCGACGCCATCATCCTATTTTTTTTGTTTTACGTTCCGTAAATCTTCCTCAGCCAGGCTTGGGCAGAATAGTAGAGCAAGTACAAGTCTTAGTAGCATAACAAAAAAGCCTTCCTCGTCATTAATATCTTGAGGCAATTGTGACCCCTCGGGAGAATAGATGACTGCATCTTTTGCAGTGCTAGTACTACTACATCTGATAATTCTTAATTGGCTAGTTGTAAATAGCCCCAGGGCTATAGAAGAAAGGCAGACCTACACCAAGGTATTGTCGGTGATTTAAAAATATTGCAAAATTCAAAGTGAGCCCCTTTATTTGATTTTGAATTAAAGTTAAAGAATTCAGAATGAATTAAATCTCCCCAAGTAGGATTGGAACCTATGACCAATTGGTTAATAGCCGACCGCTCTACTGCTGATCTACTGAGGAACAATGGTAGATTATATCTCATAGAGTTCAATTCATGTTCTCAACCAATGAACAATATGAGCTAGAAGCTTCCTTCGTAACCCCCGGAACTTCTTCAGAGTAACTCCCTTCCATGCCTCATTTTAGAGGGAACCTCAAAGTGGATCAATTTCATTATATTCCACCCACATCCCAATTCCATTCATTTAATGTCCCTTTAGTGTCATTGACATAAGAGATGTCAGTTCTAGTTTGTATTTCTTTTCTATATTCTATATATGTACATGGAAAGTGAATAATCATCATATAATAATCCAGACATTGCAATAGAAAAGAAATAAGGGAGGTTTGTGATGATCTTTCAATCTTTTCTACTAGGTAATTTAGTAACCTTATGCATGAAGATAATCAATTCGGGCGTTGTGGTCAGACTCTATTATGGATTTCTGACCACATTCTCCATAGGGTCCTCTTAACTCTTCCTTCTCCGCGCTCAGGTTATGGAACAAGAAACCGAGGGCCTGAGTCTGAAACTGAAAGGAGGGTAGGAAGCTATAAAGGAAGGATGGGAAATGGTAAGGAGAAGCAGATAATACAGGGTGGAAACAACATGGCAGGTACTAGTTCAACTTTACTAGTAGATCCCCCTGATTATGTTTCTAAATGAATAATAAAATAGCCTTTTGGAATATTAGGGGATTGAATAAAATGGAGAAACATAGGAAGGTGGGGGTACTTTTGTTTGGAGAACCATATTGGATATTTAGCCTGGTTAGAAACAAAAATTAAGACTAGAAAACCAAAAACAAAATGTTTGGGACAAGATTGGTTTGGGTTGGGAATTGAAGACAAATGGAAATATTACAAAATGAGGTAGGATTTTGTTATGCTGGAGGAATGATTATATGGATATTAGGTTCATCAATATTGAATAATGGATGGATGTAATCTTGAGGTTGAGGGGGGGGGGATAAAGAAGTTTTCCTAACTATAGTGTATGGTTATAATACTATTGAAAAAATGAGAAAAATGTGGGAGTATTTAGGGAGTAAGAATCAGAGGGCTGATAAACCTTGGGTTATAATGGGAGATTTTAATGCCCCATTGGAAATGACAGATAGAATAGGTGGGGAATATTGTGGATGAAAGGGAGGTGACTGACTTCCAAAACCTGATGGAACACCGTCAGCTGTTTGAAATGAAATCTTGTAGTAAAAAATTTCACATGGTGTAATAGGAGGGAAGCAGGAGAAAGAATTCAAAGTAAGATAGATAGGGGTATTGTAAATAAAAAATGGTTGGTAGAAATGGACAGTGCATATTATAAGGTGAAACCTGAAAACATTTCAGATCCTTTCCATCTAATTATACATTGGGCAGAGGGGGAAACGAGAAGGCATAGGAGGTTTAAATACATCAATATGTGGGAATTATCACCACATTTTAAGGAGATAATTAGGAGGGTTTGGGGAAAGAGCTTGGCTAGATCATTGAAAAAGTTTGTGGGAAAATTAAAATTGATAGAGAAACCTCTGTAAGAACTAAATAGGAGGGAGTTTGCTGGTATTAATCAGAGGGTTATAGTAGCCAAATAAGGATGCTTGAAGGCACACGAGAAGTTAAATGGAGCTCAAGATTGTACTTTAAGGTAGTTGGAGGAAGCAAATAGAAGGAAAAGCCTTGAAAAATGGGAAGAAGCTAAATTTTGGTACTTACAACAGAAAGCCAAAGTACAATGGCTTAAGTTGGGGGATAGACCAACAAACCTCTTCTATGCGGCCTTAAAGAGTAGACAATATCATAACTGTATAATCAGTATAGAGATTAAAGGTGAGATATGTTCAAACCAGGAGAAGATTGAGGGATATTTAGTGGAGTATTTTAGAAACCAATAGAGGTCACAGATCAAACAAGAACATTTAATGAGTTAGTAGTGGGAATGAGAGAGTGGAGCAGCATGCTGGTTTGATATCTGACATCTCAGCAGAGGAGATGAAGAAGGCTTTATGGAGTATAAGTGGGAGCAAAAGCCATGGGGTAGGTGGATATACCAGCATGTTCTTCAAACGCACTTGGGAAACCACAGAAGGAGAGTTTATCACTGTTATACAGAACTTTTTCAAAGGTGAATAGATACTAGGTATATTTAGTAAGGCTGTCTTAACCTTAATCCCCCAAATTGGAAATCCTCAGGTTGCAGCTGATTTTAGACTATCTCGTGTTGTTCAGTGATTTAAAAAGTGATAACTAAAATACTTTGCAGTAGAATCAGTGGAATACTTCTAGTTTTGATTAGCAAGAACCAGAGTGCTTTTGTTAGGGGTAGGCATATTTCCCACAACATTTTGCTAACACGGGAGCACCTCCATAAATATAATGCTAATAGTATGGAACCTAGTTGTGTGCCAAAGGTGATATTAGCAAGGCTTTTGACTGTCTAAAATGGGATTTCTTGATTAGATGGCTAAAAATACCGAAATTCCCTAGTTTGATGATAGAATGCATTCAAAGAAGTTCTATGGATTCTCAGTTTTGTTTAGCACTGAATAGGAGACAATCAGAATGCTTTAAAGGGAGGAAATGGGTGAAACAAGGGGATCCTCTATCACCCTTTCTATTTGTTATTACTATGGAGTTTCTCATAAGACCAATGACAAAACAGTACAAGGAAAAGAGGATTGATTATCACCAGAGATGTAGTAAGACTGGTTTACATTCACTTTTATTTGTTGATGATTTATTGATCTTCTGTGGGGAAAATAAGAAGTCAGTGAAAGGAGTGAAGATTTGTCTAGGGGATTTTATGAAAGTCATATGGCTTGGGATAAGTGAGAAGAAAACCAACATCTATTTCTCAAAAATGGAGAAAGCTGAGATGGTGATGCTAGCTGATGTATTGATGGTGAAGAAAGCAGATTTCCCCATGCACTATTTGGGGTTACCTTTATCTCAGACCAAATGGAGTAAGGGTGACTGTGAGAAGTTGCTGGATAACATAAGGAAAAGGTTGAGGGGCTGGAACAGTGAAAGACTCTTTTATGCAGGTAAAGTACAGCTAGTTAATATAGTGCTTCTGAGCATTGCTGGATATTGGGCAGGGATTTTGAGCTTACCTGAAAGCATTCGTGAAAGGATAGTTGTGATCTGTAGAAGTTTCCTATGGGGGAGAGATGAGGGAAGTAGAGGTTATACCCTAGTTGCTTGGAATTCACTACGCAGAAGCAAAAATTCAGGTGGAATGGGAATCAAAGACCTCTCCACTTGGAATAAGGATGCATTATGTAAACATGTTTGGGATATATAATCCAAGAAGGACTTGATGTGGGTGAAATGGATACAGGATTATTACTTGAAGAAGGTGGATTTCAAAGAATATAAATGCCTTGAAAGTGGTAGTTGCGCTTGGAAGAACTTATGCAGGTTGAAGACCAACTTCTTGGGAGATCTGCTAGGCTGTACTGATCATGTAGGGGAGCTGAGAGTGAGATTAGTATATGATAGGATGAAGGGGGATGGAAAGAGGTATGTATATGCAAAGGTTATCTGGCATAAAAGTCTGCTACCTAAACATATGTTCTTTGTATAGATGCTAATGAAAGGATGCTTTCCCACATTAGACAAATTATTAGCACATGAAGTTCTGAATATGCAGAAGAAATGTGTTTTATGTGATTATGTAAATGAAGAAGCTATTCATCTATTTTTTAGCCATCCCTTTGTGACAGAAATAAGCAGACCGATGAACATAGGTTGGCCAAAAAGCATGAGAGAAATGAGGAAAAAGATATTGGTTGCAACAAGGAGAAAACAACAAGGCAAGTTGATGAGAATGACTACTGTACTGTATAAAGTATGGTTGGAGAGGAATAAGAGGATCTTCTAGAAGGAATACTTGAAAGCAGAGACAATCACTGCCCAGATAGAAGATGAATGCAGATGGAGAGAAGAGATGGACTGGAAAGAAAAACTGGATGAGGAAGCAAACATGAGTACAACTTTTTGATTTGATGAGTATCAGTTTTGTTTTGACCTTTTTCTTGTTTTGATTTAAAGGAGGTGGGAAAGTAGATTGGGCCGTAAAGGGTTCGATGGGTGGGTGAAGAGGGATTTTGTAAAGGGCTGAAGCTGAAAGCCCAAAATTCCATTTTGTTTGATCTTATAAATATATACACGCTTCAACTAAAAAAATAAAATTAATTAAAAAATTAATATTTATATATATCTATATATGTATGTATATATATATATATTCAATTTTTTAAAATCATGCATCGCAAGAGTGTTATCCAGTTATTCATATACTTATAAGTATCATGTCTACGAGAGTGACATGCGACGTCAGTCCCAAAAATAGTCGATGTGGGTAAGCGAGAAATGCATGCAATGTCTGTCATTCATGTTTGCAAAAGGGGGCGAGTGACGTCGATCACAATAATAAACGACGTCGATAAGCAAGAAATGCATGCGATGTTGGTCACTCATTTCAGCGCGAGTGATGTGCGGCATTGGCCACAAAAATAACCGACAATGGTAAGGGAGAAAGGTGTGCAACATCCATCATTTCATGTCTGCTAGAGGGATGTGCGACATCGGTGATGATAATAAGTGCCGTCGGTAAGTGAGAAATGCATGTCATTCATGTCTGCGAGAGTGACGTGCGACGAAGATCACAAAAATAACTGACGTTGGTAAGCGAGAAAGGCGTGCAACCTCAGTCATTTCAGTATTTCTGCCTCATTTTTTAAAAACCAAGGTAAATAGTGTATAAAAAATATTATTTACTTTGAGAAAAAAGAATTGAGGTAAAAGAAAATTTTACCTTGGTTATTTACCCTAAACCAAAAAACTGAGGTAAACAGGTTGAAGTAATAGATCATTTTTCATGTAGTGTCAACCATTTTTTGAAAGTTCAAAATTTGTGGGTAAAATATTGATTTTCAACGTAAGGGATAAATCCATGTAAAACATGAAAAATCATCAACAAAAACAGCATACTAAAGAAAACATTTATTTGATAAAATTGGTGATTGCCATGGATCACTATTAATCAAATACAAAGGATATGTAGCATATTGTTGAATTGTTCCAAAAGGCAATCGATGAACCTTACACAAATTGCAACAAAGACAATCATCATGAAATTCGAATTACATGAAATACTTTTATTGGAAACTAATTAAAACCCTATAACTTTAGAAGATGTGTGACCAAGACGAATATGCTAGATATTTCACGACTATCTATGAACCTTACCCAAATTGCAACAAACACAATCATCATGGAATTTGAATTTCATGAAATACTTTTATTGGAAACTAATTAAAGACCCTGTAACTTTAGAAGATGTGTGACCAAGACGAGCATGCCCGTATCAGGTAATTTTTTAAAAATTAAATCTTCTCTGCCGGTTTGTTTTTCTACAATTTATGTCGGTTCGTCGTTAATTGAAGTTTCAGTTGCGTTCATATCAGGTAAGTTTCTCTTCTTTAGTTCCGTTTTTGATTTCATGTTCAATTTTTTAGGTTTTTGGTTTTAGATATGAAGTTTTTTGTGTTTTATTGCAGCGAAATGGTGATGAAGGGAGGAAAATGTGTTGAAGGTGATGTTTTTTTGTTGAATTTGTGTTGTTAATGGGTAGTTTTGGTTTCAAATGAGGATGCATGTGCTTTATGTTTACTATTTCCCCAAATTTAAGATGTTTATTTTTTGAAGATCTGATGTTTATTGTGAAAGGCTACCGGTTTACAGTGTAATATGTGGATATTAAGTGGTCATTGTGTTAAATTACCTTTTGTTTGGTTACGTAATGTTTATTTTTGTCTCCCGCCCAATTTTTTTTGTCAAATTCAATGAAAGGTGATGCGTTTGAGTTGAAAGGTTATGTGTTTTGGATTCGAATATGTAATTTCCTTGCTGTTGCTGCTAATATTTTGTGTGCTGGAACTTCGAGTTTATAGTATCATATTTGTTATAAAAGATTATATGTGTTCATTGTGAAATATTTTGTTATTTTTCAACGATTTATAGTTAAAATATTTTGTGTAATGGTGAGGCATTTGCTTTGTTTAGAAGGGATATGGAAGTGGTTACTTCCAAATTATTAGAACGGTTAGCGAATGCACAAATGATGGCCATTCAAGATGATTCAGACGCAATTTTAGTGCAGCTGCCCAATTCTCAAGATATCCTTGATGATCCCATTACGTGGAAGGTTATTAATGTCCTCGTGCACGATTTTAAGAAGAAAGTAGCTGGGTCCATGCCCAGTTTCGACCTTCTTGGTCTTGATGATCTGTGATTTGAATAGCTATGTAATATTTAGTAAAGATATTCTGGATTTGGATTGTTTTGGATGGAAGAAGATACTATGTTTTTGTTTTGAAGTAATCTGGCTTTAGGTACGATAGGTTGGAATTTTAAGTAAAAACAGTGATGGTTTATAGTGATTCACGCTCACTATAAAATGTACATTTTCAGAAGTTTATTTTGTTTCAGTTATTTCTTAAAATTTAAAGTTACCCGATTATTAATGCGTTAGCTCTTAAACTTTCAAGTTACCCTACGAAAGGGTTATATTTGCACTTTGGAATGCTAGTCGTGGGTATAAGAGCACTTTTAAAAAATTGGGAGTTATATTAGCACTTATAAAAAAGTGATGGTTATATAAGCATTTTTTTCTTAAAAAATATATAAAGAGCTAAAAATACATCAGATTAAAATACACATTAATTTTATAACATCAAATAACACATCAAAATTAAAATATTAAAGTACAAACCAATATGTGACACTGATATCAGAATATAATTAGTATTAGAATTTTAAAGCTAGTTCACACAATTAAACAACAATCATATATTAAACAAAAATATAATATTTGAGAAACACATTAATATTAGTGTTACAAAAGACTTACTGAAAAGATAACACATCAATAAAAAATGAGACTATAAGTTAAAAGATCAAAAACTTAGATAGTATAATTAATATCACAAAGTATTGTCAAAGTTTATAAAATGTAAAAGATCAACCATACAAAACAAAATATTTTATATTGAAGATAAAAATTTATTTTTAGAGAACGGAATTTTTGTGGAAAAAAAATTATATAAAAAAAACCACAAAATTTTGGTTGCAAGATCAAAAAATAGAAATGCAAAATCACACTTTTGGCAAAAAAATGCGTGCAATACGAGGACATAAGGAAATTATTTTGACCCTTAGATTCATATGATCCGATATCGTTTTTGGCGATTCTAACCACTGTGTGCGATTGAATGTGCGTTAGTGTGTGCGATTATTTCTCTGTTCTCTACTGTTCATCTACTCCTTCTTTTCCTTTCCTTTTTTCTGACCGTTACTCGCTGGCAACGGTAACTGCCAGTGGTAACGGCTTCTTTCTCCGCCTCTTGGCGGGGTTTCTTCCCGACGATCGATGGCAGCTTCCACCTCCAACTCCAATCTGCCACCGCCCCCTAAAACGTTCGCGGCTGCTCTTCAAACAAAATCCCCTCCGTTGTCATCACAACTCCCAAATAACCCCGAGCTAATCCCTAAATCCTCCCATCTAGGTGATCTTGCCTGCTTATACTCTGATGAGCAAATTGCTACATTATCAGCTCATTACTCCAATGCATTGGTCGGTAAGTTTACCAAAGGTAGAATCTCAATGGATCAGATGGAGGTTGCCCTTAAAACTATTGGGTTCGAAGGTAAGTACCAATTGGGATCTCTTGATTATAAACATATACTAATTCATTTTGAACAGGTTAACGATTACCAACGCTGTTGGATGAAGGGCATATGGAATTTCAATGGCGTTTCACTGAAAATGCTTAAGTGGACTCCTGAGTTCTCTACCCAGAGAGAATCTCCCATTGTCCCGATTTGGTGTACAATTAGGGAGGTACCACTCTATTACTATAACTCTTCATCTATTGAAGCTATTGGTAATAGTATTGGTAACTTTATAAAGAATGATTATGCTACTGAGATGCTTACCAGGCCTTCGGCCATAAAATTCTGTGTTGAAATTGACCTACTGAAGCCCCTGCCACATTACATTAGGCTTGGTTCAATAACAAACAATAGGAAATATCCAATTGTGTTCGAGGATATCCCCCTATACTGTGGACATTGTGCTAAACTAGGGCATTCTTTAGGCCAATGTAGGGTTAACCCTCAGAACACAAAGGAAAGGACTGAGGAAACTAATAGAATTCAGACTCAACCTATCCCTCAGTGGCAGGCAACTGGAAAAAAATTCGATTTACCACCGCTGCTCTCTGATTCTCCTACTGATCCTTATGTTTCTTCTAATGATAAGGAAGTTAGGAACCCTGATCCCCTCCTACAACCTGCTCAAACTCCCACAACCCCTGTTTCTAGTAGTCTTCTGACAATAGAGAGTCCAGATAACTCCACCACTAGGTTATTAAAGGCTACTGCTAAATCTAAACCAGTTCTGAAAGCTTATGCTAGAGATGATCTTCACATTGGCTTACATCATTCCCTTATGATTGATTCTATTGCTAAACCTACACTTTCCTTAGGTGGAAAGATGTCGAATAGATTCTCTGTTTTGCAGGGAGAAGACACTCACTCTCAGGAACAAGAAGAAACCAGTTGCAGTAAACAGAAGAACCTGGAGCAACCTTTGGATCTGGACCCATATGAACAACAAATTCTGGAAGAGGGATCTGAGCATACAGGTAAGTTTGAACATCCAGGTAAATCTAAAAACAAAAAGGTAACCTATCTTAGTCAGCTGAATAAAATGTTATTAAGATCAGCTACAAAAGGTACAAAACCAGGTGAAATATGATAGGAACAGTCAATATTAATTTTCTGATCTGGAATCTTCGTGGTATGGAAACATCATTGCTTAGGCTATCTAATCTGATCAAAACTAAGAAAATACAGTTGCTATGCATAATAGAACCTATGCATGATAACTCAAAAATACAGACCTATATGACATCATTACATTTTGCAAACTGTCTGGCCCTTCCTAATGGAAAATTTTGGTTAATGTGGACTCATCTCCTCACGGTTTCACTTATTACTTCTCATGGCCAATTCCTTTTTGTTAACATATCTCATCTTTCTCTGGCCCTTAATATGAATGCTACCTTCATTTATGCTTTAAGGGATAGAGATGGTAGAAAAGCTTTATGGAAAGATTTAGAGCCTTTATCCAACAGTGACACTATTTTTATAGGGGATTTTAATACTATTAGGAGTCTTTCTAAATATAGAGGACCCTCTAATCCAGCTCTGGGGAGCATTAGGGATTTTAACACATGGATTAATTCGAATGGTATTCAGGAAATAAACACAGTAGGCAATTTATTCACCTGGTGTAACTCTAGGCTAAGAAATCCCACTTCCAAAAGGTTAGATAGGGGGCTCTGTACACTAGCTTGGAGCTCCAAATTCCCATCTTCCTCCATCCAAATTCTCAATAGACACACTTCAGACCACTCACCTCTCCTCCTTCAGTTATCTAATCTAACTCCCTCATATCCCAAACCTTTTAGATTCATCAATGCATGGTTCCAAAGGTCAGATTTCATAGGTTTAATGCAGGAATCTTGGGATAAACCTATACATGGAAAAGGTATGATTAAATTTTACCTGAAACTGATTAGGCTTAAAAGAGTCATCAAAACATGGAACAGAGAATCTTTTGGTAATATTGATGCTAATGTTTCACAAGCTGAGGATGCCCTAAGACTACAGGAATCTGTTTTTGATCATGATCCTAACCTGACTGAACTGGTTAAACTTAATCAGAAAAAAGCTAGTTTGCAGAGGGCCTTAAAAGAAAAAGAAAAGTTTTGGAAACAAAAAGCAGGACTTAAATGGCATAAATTAGGTGACAACAATACTGAATTTTTTCATAAGGTTATCCAAGAAAAGAATTGCAGGATACAGATTAATAAAATAAAAAACTCTGCTGGTCAATGGCTAAACACAGAATCTGAAATTCAGAAAGAGGCAATCTCTTTTTACTCGGATCTACTAACCGAACCTGACCAAAGCACTGATGATACTTTCTCTTCTCATTTTCTGAGCCAAATTCCAGTGATTTTAACTGATTCTGATAATCATATTTTAGCGTCTCCTATTCTGGAACCTGAATTAAAATTTGTTGTTCAGAGTTTAAGTAGCAACAGTAGCCCTGGTCCGGATGGCTTCACACCTAAGTTTTATAAGAAATGCTGGCCTTTTATTAAGAATGATTTTTTAGAGGCAGTAAATGACTTTATTGTAGGTTCTAATATTCCTAATGGGATATCTAGCACATGGATTACACTTATTCCTAAGAAAATAACCCCATGTCAGTTTGGGGATTTTAGACCTATCAGTTTATCTAATGTATCTAATAAAATCTGTTCCAAGGTTCTTATGGAAAGATTAAAACCTTATATGGACTCTCTGATATCTCCTAACCAATCTTCTTTTTTGAAGAAGAGAGACATTTATGATAATATATTATATTTACAGGAAATGGTTAGATTCTTGGATAAGAAAAACAGAATTCCTAACTGTATAATGAAACTGGACTTAATGAAAGCCTTTGACAGGGTTAACTGGCAATTTCTTAGGCAGATTTTAGTTAAATTCGGTTTTCAAGGAATTTTTCTGAATGCAGTTATGAGGAATTTAACACAGGCAAAATTTTCAATTCTAATTAATGGAAAACCTGTTGGTTTTTTTCCAGCTACTAGAGGTATTAAGCAAGGTGATCCTCTCTCTCCTTTCCTCTTTAATATTTTTACTGAAGCTTTTTCAAGGAGTCTCTCATATGTTTTCTCTACCGGGAGGCTATCTCATTTTCAATTACCTGCCTCAATACCTGCCATATCACATCTATTATATGCAGATGATACCATAATTTTCATGCAGGCATCTAAATTAAATCTCATAAGAATAAAGGCTTTTTTAGATGTCTTCGAGGTGACTTCAGGACAGAAATTTAATTTTGATAAGTCAGAATTCCATCTGAGTAAAAGAGCCTCAAACATAAAGATCTCCCAGGTTAAGTCCATCCTAAAAATGAAAAAAGGTGCACTCCCATTTACATACCTTGGATGTCCAATATTTAGGGGGAAGAACACTAAAAAGGTATTTCCAACCTTTAATGGCTAACCTGGATTCTAAACTTCAAAGTTGGAAGAATAGATGGTTAAGTGCAGGGGGGAAGCTGGTCTTAATAAAACACTGTCTTTACTCCCTCCCACAGCATATTTGGGCTGTTACAAAACCACCAAAGATGATAATTCGTACCTTTGAGAAAAGATTAGCCAGATTCTTTTGGGGTGAATCAAATGGAAAAAATAATAAAATCTGGAGAAAATGGAAAGACATTGCAGTTTCAACTGACTTGAATGGCCTTGGTTTTAGATCAGTCAAAGCTATAATTGATACTTGTTCAGCTAAACTTTGGTGGAAAAGTCAATTAGGTAATTCCCTTTGGTCAAAACTGATCTGGTCTCTTCCTATATCCTATAGAAAATCTGTAACATGGAAGAGAATTATCCACATTAACTCTTTTGCAGAGCAAAACTCAGTAATTATTCATGGGGAGGGTACCTGTAATTTTTGGGTAGCTAACTGGAGTTTTAGGGGGCCTTTAGGTACTATTATCCCTGAGCACGTAGTAGATGGCATGCCATACTTAACTGTAGCAAATTTCATTCATAATAAGTCCATCATATTGCCTCAGATTGTCTCTTTTTTGGACCTTGATACTGTGTCTTTCCTCCAGGAAGCGGTCTTAGTCCCAGGGAGAAAAGATAGACTGGTCTGGAAGCCTGAAGCTTCAGGTAATTTCACTTCTAAGTCTACCTACAGAATGCTCACTCAGATGCCAGGTAATTTCCCTGTCTCTAAATTCATTTGGAATAATGCATTGCAAAAAAAGATATCCATATTTACATGGAAAATGCTGCAATCATTTCTGCCCTTTGATGAGGTGCTCATTAAATGTGGATTCAGCCTTGCTTCAAAATGTCCTGCCTGCTCAAACTCAGATTCTATACAGCATTTTTTCATTTCATGTCATATTGCTAAAGCTGTTTGGGGTAACATGGCTTCCATTGTGAACTTTCATCTTCAGGACACTCATTCTCTTCCTGAAAGTTTTTTTATTTTTTGGAATACTAGAGATCTTGCTAACTGGAAACACTTCATCTGCAAAATAATACCTTCCCTAACCTGTTGGTCACTCTGGAAAGCTAGGAATAGATTATTACATGATAATGTGCCATTTTCCTCAGATCTGATCTCTAAGGAGATTCACAACTTAATAAAACTGGCATTCCTAACTACTCCAAAGACATATTTCACTCATTCTTCTATCTCTTTACCTTTGAATCAGTGGATACCTTTCATTAGACCTCCACCTAAGCCTAACATAACAACTGTTCTGTGGGAGAGACCCCCTGATGGGTTTTTTAAAATAAACACTGATGCCTCTTGGTACACTGATAAGGCTGCAGCTGGGATGGTAGTCCGGGACTGCTGTGGTGATTTGATTAATTTATGTTCAGTCTCCATCTCTGCTGCTTCTCCGATCGAGGCTGAAATGAAAGCCATTCTATTTGCTATTGAATCATTGCCTGATATTCATATGAACTGCATTTTTGAAACTGATTGTAAGCAAGCTGTTAATATGATAAACTGCCCCTACTCAGCAAATTGGAACCTCTTTAACTTAGCTTTTCAAATTAATGTCCTGTTGTGTGGAGCAAAGCTGAATCATGTTCTTAGGGAGGGTAACTCTGTAGCAAATGCGATTGCGAGGTATCATACTTGTCATCTTCAAAGTATCCAGCCTAATAACATTCCCCATCATATCAAGGGCCTTATTGTGCTGGACAAGGCTCATGTTCCCCATGTTAGAGCTCACTAGTTTCTCACTTAGAGACTGATACTGCTAATTAGTTCTCCTGTTTGTTTGCAGATCACGATCCATCTCAAACTGGTCTTCTTCAGCCTCTGCACCTCCAGTCTTGCAATGATGCACTGTCCTCTTCTCTTCCTTGGAAACAGGATGATGTTCTGTCTTCGGAACCAAAGGCAAATTTCTTCAGCACTTGGATGCTCTCCCGGCCTTCTGCTGGAAGGATGACATGTTACTGATTTCACTTTTGCATAATCTAGGATTACTGTATATCTCTAGTCTAATTTGGGTACTGAGGTTGCCTGGCCGGAGGTGTAAATTAACACGAGGGGTGGAGATTTCCACCTTCGGATCGCAACTTCATCATCTATCCTTTTGCTAGGATAGTTTGCTTATAATATAAGAACTCGGTATAGGATTAGTAGGACTTTTGGAGGGCAATTTTGTTGCCTCATCACAAACTTTGGTTTACCTATGTAAAAGTGTTTCAGATGAGGAGTGGGGAACCTCTAATATAGTACCCCCACCTTCGGGTGATTTTATTTTAAAAAATATATGATCCGATATTAAATATTTTCTGTATCCATCACCTCAAAAAAATATTTGCACCCAATGATGCATATAAATTGTGCTGTTTATTATTGAAGTTTATTGTAATTTTATGGGATTAATTTTCACTTTATGTGTATTATTTGTCACTGATTATAGGTTTTGTGGGCTTTGAAGAATTTGGAAGAAATTGAGAAGGATAATGGCAGTACAAAGATTTGTGTGAAACCGTCTCACACAAGCTTATGGTGAGACCAAGATTTTATTTGATATTTATTTAGTTATCGGGTTCAAACTTCAATTATTATAGAATATAATATAATAATTGCAATACGAGATTTCCTTCCTCTTTTTTGCTCTGAGGCGATTTCATCTCCCTCCTCGATTTGAAACCCTATCTCCAGTCCGATTCAACGGCGACGCCAATGGCGGAGCCACCACCACTACCGCCAGAACCCCAACCGGCTTTCTCCTATAAGCAAGCTCTAGGAAAAGAACTACTTCGAACCCTATGCCCTATCCCTGATTCCGATCTTTCCCAACCTTCCCAATCCAGAGGTCCATTCAATCCAAAAAAATCGATAGAACATCTAGGAGAACCTGGATTGAGTTTTAACAACGACGAATGCGAAAGGCTCGAGGCTTCTCTTAGGCTAACCCTCATAGGGAAATTTGCTCGAAGTAGACCACAATTAGATCGCCTTAGACGAGACTTCCAAACCGCTGATTTCAAAGGTCACACGGATATATCTCTTTTGGATAACCGTCAGGTACTAATTTGTTTCTCTTTGTAGGAGGACTATTATCGCTGCTGGCTTCACAAGGTATGGAATTTCAGATCCTATTGACTCAGAATTACCAAATGGGAACCAAATTTTTCACCAAATGCTGATTCTCCCATATGCCTAGTATGGATTTCTTTGTATGGCCTTCCTCAACAATTTTTTGATGAATGGGTTCTATTATCTCTGGGTAATATTATTGGTAAACCAGTTAAAGTAGATAAAGCTACTTTGAATCGGTCCAGACCACATGTAGCCAGGATTTGTGTTGAAATAGACATTACAAAAATAAAACTGGAAAGGATTTGGATTGAGTTTAGAGGGGTAGGTTTCTGGCAATACTTGGAATATGAGAATATGCCTGCATATTGTGCTAAGTGCCTTAAGTTAGGACACACTACTGCCTCTTGTAGAAATGACCAAACCAAGTCAACTCTTCAAGCCTGGAGGCCTTCCACAAATATAGATAATAGCACAATAGGTGAACAGAAAAAACTACTGGCAAGGGCAATAAAGCTTCCTCTTCAGGTCTATCTTCTCAGGAAAAATATATATACCTGTCAACAAGAACAAATCTAACAATCAAATGCAGTTTAATAAAGACACACTCAACAAGGGAGTAGATAAACAGAACAATAACCCCACTCTTTCAGAGGTTCAGAAAGGGATACAGGAGAAAAGTTCTGAAGTATTGAACCTTGGTCAAGGTTCCTAGGTCTCTTCTTTAAACCCTCATCAATTAGATAATGTGAACACTGGGAACTCATAACCTTTAAATATGAGTACTGAGCATGTTACTTTTGAAACAAACACAGATGCTAATACCCCATTGGTTATTTTAACATTACCCAATGATCCTACTGATGATCAACTTCTGCAGTCAGGAAATGGCCTTGATGTTCAACATATGAAACAAACAGTAACACCAACTGTTAATGATCATATGAACAACAATATTAATATTGTTGAACACCCAAGCACAATATTAGTTTCAACCCCCAGATCAGAAACTATCTCTAATCAGACACATAAAAACCTTCATAAAGATAGCTTAAGTTTTGAATCAAATAATGCCATAGAAGAAACAGAATGTAATGAAGAAATCTTCATAGAAATAAACGGAGGCAATTTTCCACTGCTTTCCTCACACTCCAAGCCCAAAAACAGTTCAAAATCACCTACAACCTCTTTAACTATAGATGATTTTGAAAACTCCAAAACAGCTCTACATGAATCACAAAATAATTTTAATTTATTAATAAACTCAGAAGAGAACTTAGATAATATTGACATAAACAAGAACAAAAAAACATAACCAGAAAACCTACACGCAAACCCCTAAAACGGTCATTACCCATTCAGTTTCGACACATAACAAATCTTCTCAATGATAGGATTAAAAATATGTGTCTGGAATGCTAGGGGAGTGGGCAATTCTGCCACCATAAATAGGTTAAAAGACATTAAGAAAAGATATCACATTAATATCCTAACCATAATTGAATCAGTGTTGGAAGCCAACTCCATCAAGAAGGTGGCCTTCCAGACTCAATTTGAACATCATTTTTCAGATCCAAAATGTAAAATTTGGATTCTTTGGGATGAATCAATTAAAATGCATATCATCTCAGTAGAGGAACAAATTATTTTAACCAAATTTCAAAATCAATTAATCTCCCAAGATTGTTTCACAGGTTTCATTTATGCCAAACATACTATAAATGAAAGAAACAAACTATGGAAACAAATTCCAAACCATAACAATTCACCATTATGCTAATAGGAGACTTTAATGTCATAAGTTCCATGGAAGAATATCTGGGACATTCTCAACCTAACACAAAAAATATCCAGAATTTTAATAATTTCCAAAAAGCAGCTAACATGTCTACAATTCCAACTTTTGGATCTACTTTCACTTGGACAGGCATAAGATCCAAAGGTAGAGTTTGGAAAAGATTAGACAGAGGTTTATCTAATGATTTATGGTGGAATTTGTTTAAGGAATCTGGCATTAAGACTTTAGCAAGAGGAAACTCAGATCATTCTCCCTTACTTTTCACCATAGGTGAAACAAAATTCTTTACCAAACCTTCCCCTTTTAGGTTCCAAGAATGATGGATTAATCACCCAACCTTTATGAAGTTAGTAGAGGATTCTTGGAATATTCCCTCCAATAAATTTGGAATTGAAAATTTCTTATTCAAGCTAAAAAATTTAAAAACTGCTCTTAAATACTGGAATAAACACACTTTTGGGAATATCTTTGACACAGTTAAAATATGTGAAGAAAATTTTCTACAAGCAGAATCTACCTTACTACAAAATGAAACACAATTGAATTTGGAACAATTCAATAAATCAAAAGCAAAGCTAACACTGGCATTGACTAATCAAGAAACTTTCTGGAGGCAGAAATCAAGAATAAAATGGCTTAAAGAAGGAGATCAAAACACAAAATTCTACCATCAAAAAGTCAAATCTAAGCATAAGAAGCAAACCATATTTCAATTAAAACCGAAAATGGTATAACCTTAAACACTCAAGAGGAAATAGCAGCAGAGGGTGTTAAATATTTCTCCAACCTTTTACAGGAAGAGTACAAGGATCCTTCAGGAATTAACACTGCATGGTTATTGGGAAATATTCCTAAACTAATCACTGAAGAAATGAACCGTGAACTCACTAAACCAGTAACAATGGAGGAACTATCTACCATAATTAAAATAATGGATGGTCATTCAGCTTCAGGGCCAGATGGTTTTTCAGGCTTTTTCTATCAAAAATGTTGGCACATCATTAACACTGATGTGCTACATGCCATACAAGATCTCTTCTCATCAACTAACATCCCTAAATCAATTGCAGCCACTTTAATCATTCTTATACCAAAAAAAGAAGTTTGCTCCTCATTTAAAGATTATAGACCAATTAGCCTTTGTAATTTTATTAATAAAATATTAACCAAAATCATTACTGAAAGGATTAAACCTATTATGGACATCATTGTCAGCCCGGAACAGACAGCTTTCATCACAGGAAGAGATATATCAGAAAATATACTCCTAATGCAAGAACTTACATCTTTCATTAATACCAAAGCCAAAGGTGTTAACATGATCATAAAACTTGATATGATGAAAGCTTTTGACAGAGTCTCTTGGACTTTCTTATCCAAGTTATTAGGTCAGATAGGTTTCTCCTTAGACTAATTGAACTAATAATGAAAAACTTAAAATTAGCCCTTTTCTCCATCCTAATAAATGGGTCATCATATGGCTTCTTTCTAGCAACTAGGGGTTTAAAACAAGGAGACCCTCTATCTCCACTCCTATTCATTATAATGACAGAAGCCTTTTCAAGGAACTTAAACTTCCTGTTTCAATATTCAAACCTGAAGTTTTATAAGCTTCCAAATTCAATACAGAAGATTTCTCACCTATCCTTTGCTGATGATACTGTCATATTCCTAAACTATTCTAAATCTGGACTTAAAACATTAAATTGTTTCCTACAATCCTATGAAATGGCTTCAGGCCAAAAGATCAATTTTGAAAAATCTTCATTTTATATTGCCAAACACTGCCCACTTAGAGCTATTGGTGATATTAAAACCTCAACAGGAATGTTGCAAGGTAACTTTCCCTTCAAATATCTTGGATGCCAAGTCTATATAGGTAGGAACAAAAATGTTTATTTCTCAAGTATTATATCTTCAATACAGTCCAGAATAAATAGCTGGGAAAATAAACTGTTATCTCAGGCAGGAAAGATAATCTTGATCAAGCACATATTAACCTCTATCCCCTTACATCAGATTTCAATTCTTAAACCGACTAAACACATAATTGATGTTGTTAACAAAATCCTAGGCAAATTCCTATGGTTATCCAACTCTGAAACCTCACAAAGGAAAATATTTTGGAGAGCTTACCCAAAGCTATGTTATCCTATTGAAGAAAATGGCCTTGGATTTAAAAATATTGAAACTTTGGTTCAAAGTTTCTCTATTAAATTATGGTGGAAGCTACAAGTTGGAAAATCCCTTTGGTCTAAATTCACGTGGTCAATCCTCGATCACCATAAAACTTCAAAAACCTGGAAAAGAATCAAAGATATTCAAGAAATAGCCATACTAAACTCAAAAGTACAAATGGGGAAAGGGGAAGTCTCTTTCTGGAACTCAGGATGGACAGATTATGGCCCTTTTCATAGGTTATGGCATAATAACCAACCTATTCCTTTTCCTGACTTAACAGTTGGTGATTTCATAATTAACAAACAAGAATATATTAACCAATTGAATCAACTGCTACGTGAGCACATAATCTCTGAACTGAACATACCTCAAGGACTTTCTCCTGAGTATGAGGATACTATGATTTGGAAATCTACTAGCAATGGTAAGTTTACACTAAAAAGTGCTTATGAATTGCTAAGGAAGAAAAGAACAAGAGTATCCTCTTTAAAAAATGTTCGGTCCACAATTATGCCAAGAAAAATAACTTTCCTAAACTGGAAAATGCTCAATAGATTAATCCCACTACTTGATGTTTTAGAAGATTTATCTTTCAATCTTCCATCCATTTGCTGTTTTTGTTTAGGTGATGAAGAGAGTATTCATCATAGTTTCAATTCTTGCACAGAAATTAAAAAACTATGGACATGGATTGATACTGTCTTTAATGTTCCAACAAAGCATTCTCCATATCTATGGGATAGGTACTTCAACTACTGGAATAGCAGTAACCTACCTGATCATAAAAAACTGATTCAAATTATACCCTGCATAGTTGTTTGGACAATATGGTGCTTTAGGAACAAACACTATCATGAAAGTGTTAAACCTAACATCATACTGATGTTTAGGAAAACTTTACACCTCTTCAATGATATTTTTTTAGCCTATAAACTGAATTTCAAATGGGATATATCTAACACACTACCTAGGTTGTTAATAAACAAACAAAAAGAAGATGACAGAGTTGTCCCTGTTGCCTGGACAGCTCCACCACATCTACTCCATAAATTAAACACAGATGGTTCATGGAAACATAAAAATCAGGCTAGAATGGGATTAATTATAATAAACTCACTGGGTGACATATTAATAGCTGAAGCCCAGATTTTAACTAGCCTCTCTCCTCTTCATGTGGAAGCAGGGGCAGTTAGAGCAGGTTTCCAGTTGGCAATTTCCATGGGCATTAGTTACTTACAAATTGAAAGTGACAATCAAATGCTCATTAAAATTGTAAACAAACAACTGCAACCTCACTGGAACATAATCGACAAAATTAGATTAATATGGGATCTCATGAAACAGATTTCAGTTACTGTGATTCATATTTACAGAGAAGCAAATGGAGCAGCAGATTTTCTAGCAAAAATGGCTAGTTCAAATCAGGTAAATAAGTACCAATCCTTTACTCAATTACCAAGAGAGCTTAAAGCTATAATCATTGCAGATAAACAGGGTTTACCTTCTATCAGAAGAATTTACTCATAAGCATGTAATCCTAATTTAAGCGGATGTAATCTGTTTATGATTTTATCAATTAGAACGATGTACTGCTGGGTTTATTTTTCCTTTTCAGATGGTGAAGAGGAGTACTGAGATGCCGAGTGATGGAATGCTGCACACATCCAATGTTCAGTAATTATCCTCAGGGGAAGATAATTGCAAGGGGACACTATGGAAGGCCACCTCTTCTAAGTCGACACTGGGTGTGGAGGCTAGAAAGTGTAAGGCCATAGTTAGTCCTCGAACGGGTAATAGGGCCATTTCCTTCATTGAGATAGGGAGTAAATGAAGGTTTTGGGTAAAACTCAATTTTGTAATTAGTTACCACTAATGTATTACACGCATTGAACTTTGAAAGGCCTGGGGTGCCAATATACACCCCCTCACATTGAACTTATGTGAGTTTCGATCCAAAAAATATATATATTATAGAATGTAATAGATTTTGTATTTGTTTATTACTCAGTTTTCCCTAATTACTGAAATGGTCCTCTACTTGTTAAGAAATATAAATATTACTTATAACTGTAATTCTATTCTATTTTCCTTTTCCTACCTTGTATAGGTATTTTGTACTAATATATAATGGACCTTGGGGTCATGAATAAAGATAGATCATTACCATTATTTTCCACATGGTATCAGAGCCTAAAATCCTGAGCCTACAAACCTAAATTTTCCATCTTAAATTTCCTGTATATTGCCGCCATCGTCCGTGCGTAACGCGCAGCCGATCAGAGTTGCTTTTCTCTATTTTTTTTAAAAAAGAACCTTCTTTCTTGCCGCCGCTGGAGAAGCCTTCGTTCTTCGTTGTATAGTCTCCGGAGAAGCCTTCTCCGGCAAAGCCTCTCTGCTCGCTTCTGTCTCCGTCTGGAGCTGCCCACCGCCGATCTCTGCCGACCACATATCTCTACCAACCGCCGAGCTCGACATCAACCGCCAAGCTCGACATCAACCGCCGAGCTCGACATCAACCGCCGAGCTCTGCCAACCGATAAGCTTGCCACCAACCGCTGTCCGATGATTTCCGTCAAGCCATGTGCTCTGTGCCATTTTTCATTTTGCTCTAGCAACTCGGTCCAGAGCTCGCCATCAACCGCGTCCGGCGACGTTTTCCGTTTCGCTCGAAAAGGAAGGTGCGCGTGAGATTCACGCGCGCGACCATCAAAGGCGCGTGAACTCACGCGCGGTTGAGCCACACGTACCCTGCCCTCCTGCAGCGCGTGTTTCCATGCACCAGTACAGGGACGCGCGCTCCTTTGCCTTTTCTGGATATTGAAATCTACATCTGGGTTGCTATATCTACTTAATTATTGTCTCTCCTTGGATGAAATTTATTTTATTTTTTTAAAAACAAAATAAATTGTGTTATGGCTATTTTTGCCAGTGTAGTGATGTCGCCGCAAGGATTTGCGACGACCGCCTCCTCTGGCGCCCCTACTCGATCTGATTTCGGGCCTGCTCTGTCTGACGACCAATGGAGTACGACCATACATTTATTTAATCAGTTTAATTTGTTATCTGACCATGGGTCAGGTAAGTATACTTTACCCTGGATTCTTGATTCGGGAGCCTCATATCACATAACTGGTGACAAGGTTTCTCTTACTGATATTAATACTGCTACCAATTCTGTGAATGTTATACTTCCGGATGGATCTGTGTTGTCTGCTACACAATATGGTTCTATTTGTTTTGGTGATGTTACCCTTACTCATGTTCTCTACATACCTACTTTGCGATGCAATTTATTATCATGCTCTAGATTGTTATCCACCTTGAAATGTCTAGCCTTGTTTACTGAAAATTATTGCATTTTACAGAAAATCAATACGAGACTGTGATTGGCGTGGGTGAACAGCAAGGGGAGGGGGGGGGGTTTATTGGCTTCGTCTATTGGATACTCGCCTTCGTCCTCATATAGTGCAGTCTATTCCGACAGTTGCTTCGGTTTCTTCATCTGATTTATGGCATCAACGTTTTGTTCATCCATCATCTACGGTGTTGTCTTCTATTCTTACTCTTGATTTTAGCACAAATAATACTACTATACCCTGCTCTGTATGTTATAGAGCAAAACAAACTAGATATGGTTTTCCATTGAGTTCTACAAATGCTACTGCATTATTTGAATTAGTACATTGTGATGTTTGGGGTCCTTATAGAACACTATCTTCTAGTGGTGCATTTTTTTTACAATAGTTGATGATTATCCCAGAGCTGTTTGGGTTTATTTACTGGTGGCGAAGTCAGAAGTAGCTTCTAGATTTTTGGAATTTTGTGCTCTGGTCAAGAATCAGTGGGGCTGAACTATACTGGGTGTCCGAGCTGACAACGGGACTGAATTTTTGCCTTTGAGATCTCATTTTGCTGCATCTGGGATCATTTTTAAGACATCTATGGTTGATACACCATAGCAGAATGGTAGAGTTGAATGAAAGCATCGCCATTTACTCAACGTGGCATGTGCCTTACGGTTTCAAGCCAGTCTTCCAATTGAGTTTTGGGGAGAATGTGTTCTTACTGCTGCTTATCTGATTAACCGGACACCGACGAAACATCTCAATGGTCGCACTCCCTTTGAGGTGCCATATGGACAAGCTCCAAATTACTCTTCTTTAAAGGTATTTGGATGCTTGTGTTTTGCTGCTCACATTTCCAAATACCGCGACAAATTTGCACCAAGAAGTCGGCGATGTTTGTTTCTTGGTTATCCAGCTGGAAAGAGAGGCTATAGCCTTTTTGACCTAGAATCCTGCATCATCTTTAACAGTCGAGATGCTGATTTTTTTGAAGACCAGTTCCTGTATGCAGCAACTCTAACATCAACCTCTTCTGTAGATCCCGGCGGCACCACCTCCTCACTGTCGACTTCACTTCCACCACCGCCGGAGTTACATGCCCAGATCGTGGCACCACCGGCCCCGTCGACCGCCACCGACTCTATGCCGCCGGTCGTCGTCACTCCTATCACACCGACCGTCATCGTACCCTTACCGTTGTATACCGTCGCAGCTACACCGCCGGCTGCTTCTCCAGTTCCGAAAACCGACCCAGATCACCGGTAACCCTTGGCATTCCAACCTGACGATGCACCGCCCAGGACGCCACCGGCCGGTGATCATGTGCCTCACACACCTCCATCTCTGGTGACTCCTTTTGCTCTACCGCCCAATGCGGTGTCTCCGACACCGACTAATTCCACTCGCCATTTGTTTCTATCAGCTCTGCCACCTGTTTCATCGGTTGTTCCGACATCTTCTCCCGCCAGTCAGTTGCCTCCTATCAGACAGAGTATTCGCACTCACCAACCTCCTCCTTATTTGGAAGATTATGATTGTGATAATTATGCATTTTTCATTACTACTGAAGACCCCCTCTTACTACTACGTTCACTCATGCACCGTCACAATCCTCATGTGTTCTCTATTCTCTTACTGGTTATGTAAATTGTGATAATTTTTCTAGTATGCATTCTAGATTTTTGGGCGCAGTAACGTCTAGTGCAGATCCCACCACTTATTCTGAGGCATCACAACATGCTCATTGGCGAGATGCTATGACTGAAAAGCTTACTGCGCTTGAGCGTAATCAGACTTGGACTTTGGCCCCTCTGCCTCTGGGTAAGAAGGCGATTGGATGCAAATGGGTTTACTGGACGAAGTTCAAGTCAGATGGTACTATTGAATGTCATAAGGCACGCCTAGTGGTTCTCGGGAATCTCCAGGTTGAGGGGATTGATTATACTGAGACATTTGCTCTGGTTGCAAAGATGAGTTATGTTCGCTTATTCTTATCTGTTGCGGTTATTCATGGTTGGGAATTGCATCAAATGGATGTCCATAATGCTTTCCTGCATGGTGATTTGCATGAAGAGGTTATTATGCGACCCCCACTAGGCTATGCCGCACCCCATTGTCAGGTATGGCGCCTTCAGAAATCTCTTTATGGTCTCCGCCAGGCTCCTAGAAATTGGTTTGCCAAATTGGCTCAAGCTTTACGAGCATTTGGTTTTGTTCAGAGTAAGGCATATTACTCTTTGTTTGTCTTTTCCCGTGGATCGATTTCTTTGCATGTTCTGGTTTATGTGGATGATTTGGTCATTGCTGGAAGCTCTTCTGCGCTCATCTCTGAGTTCAAGAAATACTTGCATTCTTGTTTCCATATGAAAGATCTTAGTTTACTTAAGTATTTCATTGCTAGAAGACCGGAGGAGATGTTTCTTTCGCAAAAGGAAACATGCCTTGACATTTTATCTGATACAGGTTTGTCTGCCTCTAAATCGACTGACTTTCTGATGGAGCAGCAACACGATCTGGCGTGTGTTGATGGCCCACTTTACCATGATCCTGAGCAGTACAGGCGACTGGTTGGGCGTATGATATACCTTACCATCACACGTCCTGAGCTTAGTTATTCGGTTCACACACTTGCTCAATTTATGAAGTCCTCTTGTGTTCCCCACTGGCAAGCTGCAGTTCGTGTATTGCACTACTTGAAGAGCCATCCTGGTCAGGGTTTATTTCTCTCTTCCCGTAGTGTGTTACAGTTGACTGCTTACTGTGATTCTGATTGGGCTACTTGCCCTATTACCCAACGTTCTCTTTCCGATTACTTTTTTATGATTGGTGATTCTCCTATTTCTTGGAAGACCAAGAAGTAACCTACAGTTTCTCAATCTTCTGCTGAAGCGGGGTATCGTGCTATAGCTGTTACCTGTTGTGAGTTGTCATGGCTTAGGTCTTTACTGAAAGACTTAGGGGTTGCGCATACTGCTCCTATGCATTTATTCTGTGACAGTCTATCTGCTCTTCATATTGCAGCAAATCCAGTATTCCATGAACGTATGAAGCATATTGAAGTTGATTGTCATTTTGTCCGGGATCTTGTGCAGTCTGGTACTATAGTTACGCATCGTATCCGCACTACAGATCAACCTGCAGACTTGTTTACCAAAGCTCTCGGATGTAACCAGTTTCATTCATTACTTGCCAAGTTGGGCATTTTTGATCCCTATGCTCCAACTTGAGGGAGGGTATTAAGAAATATAAATATTACTTATAATTGTAGTTCTATTCTATTTTCCTTTTCCTATTCCTACCTTGTATAGGTATTTTGTACTACTATATAATGGACTCTAGGGTCATGAATAAAGATAGATCATTACCATTATTTTCTACACTACTCCTCTCTACCACCGCTCTCCATTTTTGCAAATTGCTGCTCCTCTGTTGTGCTGCTCCTTCGCCACTTTGCTCCTTCACGCTGCGCTCTTCTTCTGCCTCGCACTTTCCTCGCCCTGCCCTGCTCAACTTCTCCTTTGCTTAAATTTAAAACCTTAGGTTTGTCTTTTGCTTTTTTTTTCTTTCTGGCTTTCAAAGTTGATTTGCTCTCTCGACATAATTATTCTGACAGTTTCTCACCATTATATAGGTTTTCTTTTATATATATGCAGGTCATCTCTTCTTCTCCTCAGTTCAACTCCTCTGGGAGAAACTTATGGTAATTTATTTAGTCCGAGTTCAATTTCCTTGAAATTTAAATGACAATAGATATGAATTATTATAAGATTTGTGCTTTGTGCTTAATCAGGTTTTAAAAATATTTTTGTACTTGAATAAGATTTTCAATTTTCTACTCGTTTATATTACATGAGTGTGCGTTGGATGTTATAGATTTAGGGGGTTACAATGATATTGATATTGTTTTTGTGTTGTTTTTATTTTTGATATTGTGTTCATAATTTGTTGGTTTGATAATTTCAGTACTTTGTTTATGTGTTAATGTCAATTTTTGGCAATGCATCTGTGATGTTTGAATGGTAAATATTTCATTAGTTATTTGTTTTAAGTGATGTTTTCAGTACCTTTTGTAACTTTTGGTATTGCATTTGTCTGGTCTGAACGATGTCGTTAATTTATTATTTTAATGGGTTATTTAATGGTTTTGGGTGGTTTGTTCTGCATTTTGTGTTTGAATGGTGTTCTCGATTACGTTAATATTCAGTGGGTTAGTTTATTGCTTTAAGTGATTTGTTTAGCTTTTTTATTGATGTTGTTTACATTTTATTTTCAGTACTTTAATACCTTTTTATGTGTTAATGTAAGTTTTTGGTATTGCATTTGTAATGTTTGAACGGTTGTATTATTTGAATGATGTTATTATTTTATTAATTTATTGTTTTAAGGGTTATTAAATGGTTTTAGGTGGTTTGTTATGCATTTTGTGTTGTTTGAACGGTGTTCATGATTTCGTTAATTTTCAGTGGGTTAGTTTATTGTTTTAAGGGGTTTGTTCTGCTATTTATTGATGTTGTTTACATATTATTTTCAGTACTTTAATACTTTTATATGTGTTAGTGTAAGTTTTTGGTATTGTATTTGTAATGTTTGAACATTTGTGTTATTTGAACGATGTTCTTATTTTGTTAGTTTATTATTTTAGTGGGTTATTTTATGGTTTTAAGTGGTTTTTTATGTATTTGTTTTATTTAAATGATGTTCTTGATTTCGTTATTTTGTTACTTTATTGTTTTAGTGGGTTAGTCTATGGTTTTAAGTGGTTTGTACTGCATTTGTGTTATTTGAACGATGCTCTTAATTTTGTTAGTTTATGGTTTTAGTGGGTTAGTTTATGGTTTTAAGTGATTTTTTGATGATGAAAATGCAATTTTAAATGCTAATCCATTAACCAAATAGGATATAGGAGTGATCTTCAACTGCAACAAAAGTTGTGCTCATCTTATAATCTTTTATATTTGCTGATTTGCTGATTTGGTGATTGTAATTAATATTTGCATTATATTTGCTTGTTGCTAATTTGGTGACTATAATTGTGATTTGAGGAATGTTGTAATTAATATTTTCATTTGTTGTGTATGCTCGAAAGATTTGTATACTCGAACCATGCAACAAAGGAAGAAGATTCGTATAAAACATTTGCATGCTGGAAGAAGATTTGTATAAAAGCAATAGTGTAATAGAGTTTGTGTTGTAATAGGTTACTAGTTACCTTAGTCATATCTTGTACATTTGGGTATAAATAACCCATCATTATGTCAATATCACATGCATAATTATTCTCCAAAATATATTAGTTTTCCCTTGTTTCATGGTATCAAAGCCTACTCTTGGAAACCAAAACGTTTCCAAACCCTAACCTACCGTACTGTATTTCCACCGCCGCCAACTCACCATGAGCGACACGGAAAGCACCATTAACCCCCCTCCCTGCCAGACTCCCGCTAGCGATAACACATCGCTGCCGCTGCCGCCGCCTCCTTCGCTGCCATCGGTCGATGAAACTCTCGGCCCTCATCCACTTCTGCGTCCTCTTGATCACTCGTCTCCATTCTACATTCATCCTTCAGACCATCTGGGCTTGTCTTTCTGTTTGGTTATTCTCAAGGGAAAAAATTATCAGGAATGGACCACCTTGATGAAGAACGCACTCAAGGCTAAGCGTAAGTTGGGCTTTATTGATGGTTGGATTTCTCATGTTGATATTGCCTCTGTTGATTTGGATGACTGGTATAATGTTAACTCAATATTGATCGGATGGGTAGTTCAATCCATTGACTCATCACTGCGATCTTCAATAACCTATCCCAGAACTATTTTTGAGCTCTGGGAAGAATTGCGCCATCATTTCTCTGTCGGCAATGACCCTCATCTTCTCCAGCTTTGTGTAAATTTGGCAAACTGTCGCCAAGGTGGAAAATATGTCTCTTTGTATTATGGTGCTCTCATGAAGATTTGGGATGAAGTCACAACATATATCCCCCTTCAGGCCTGTCTCTACAACAATTGTTCGTGTAATATCACACCCAAGCTTCACACCGAATATGATGTCGAGCGCCTTCATCAGTTCCTTCTTGGACTCAATGACACTTTCGGTACCCTCTGTTCCAGTATTATGGCGCAGGAACCACTGCCTTTTCTCAACAGGGTTTATGCTCTTGTTGTTCAGGACGAAAGTCATAAGACCCTGATGCACGAACGTGACACCAAGTCTAATGGTATAGCATTCACTGCTTGGGCTAAGCCTATTTTTCTGCAGTGCCAGTTAGCTCTATCGGTGTAAGAAAAGTCTTCCATCAACCACCCCTCTTGCACTCACTGCGGGAAGCTCAGCCACGATGTTTCTCGCTGCTGGAAGATTCATGGGCTCCCTGAAGGCTTCATCCACCGCTCGGCCGGGCGTGGGGCTGGTTGTGGCTGTGGAGCTCTGGGCGGTGGTGTCGCTCTCTTAGTTCAGCAGCAAAATCAAACTTTGGCTTTCAATGTTGTCTCCCTTCCAGAGTCGGAGGTTCGCTGCTCGAATCTTAGCCTTGATAAATGGCAGACTGTCTTAGAGATGTACAATTCTACGAACATTCCTTCTACTGATGCTACTGGTAAGCACTCTTTATGGATTCTCGATACTGGTGCCTCTTTTCATATGATGGGTAATCTGGCCTTGCTTCATGATATAATTGATATTGCACCTGTTCCTATTAAGCTTGAAAACAATCGTGTTATTGTAGCTGTTCAGGAAGGTTCTCTGGCATTCTCTTAGTCTGCTAGAGTTGATCATGTTTTTTATTTGCCGACTTTGGAGTACAATCTTCTCTCCTTTGCTATGTTGCTTCTACAGGCTCAGTGTTTTTCTTTCTTAACCGATCAGTTGTGTGTTCTTCAGGACAGCGGTTTGAAGACAGTGATTGGTGTGGGTGAGCAAAGTAGTGGGGTTTACTGGTTACGGCATTTCTTAGCTGCCGCACACGTAAACCATGCATCCAAATTCGAGAAGAAGTACTCAGTCGAATTGTGGCATAAGAGGCTGGGTCACCCTTCTGATGCAGTTTTATCTTCTTTGTCTGTTCCATTTCATTCAATTTCTAGTACTGTACCTTGTGATGTTTGTTTCGGTTCCAAGAAAACATGAGTTGTTTTTCCCTTAAGTTCTAATAAAGCCACACGCTTATTTGAACTTGTGCACTGTGACATTTGGGGACCTTATCGTACTCCTGCTTCTTGTGGTGCTACTTATTTTTCTGTGATTGTCGATGACTATTCTCGTGCTACTTGGGTCTATTTACTGAAATCCAAGTCATAAGTTCGTGCCTGATCATGGATTTCTGTGCTTTGAGTGTTACTCAGTTTAAGTCCTCCGCTCGTCATTTTTTATCAGACAATGGTACATAGTTTCTGGGACTACGGGATTATTTTGCTACTCATGAATTATTTCATGAGACTTCATGTGTTTACACGCCCAGTAAAATGTCAGAGTGGAGTGCAAGCATCACCATCTCTTAAACGTGACCCATGCTCTGCGTTTTCAAGCCTCTTTTCCCATTAAGTTCTAAGGTGAATGTGTTCTGACCGCTTGTTTTTATCAATCGCACTCTGACACCAGTTCTCCAAAACAAGATCTGTTTTAATAGCTATTTCAGCGCGGACCCAAGTATTCTGATTTGCATGTATTTGGGTGTCTCTATTTTTCTCCAGTTCTTCCTCGACCAACTAATAAGTTCGCTGCTCGTGGTTGCAAATGTGTTTTCATGGGATATCCCAGTGGTAAACATGGTTGGGGGTTGTATGATCTCAAAACTGGACAGTTTTTCTTCTCGCACGATGTGGTATTTTTTGAAAACATCTTTCCGTTTTGGGTTCCATCATTTTCCCCATTTCCACCTCCTCAGGATCATCTGCCTTATCCTACAGTTTATGACCTTCCAAAGCTTCCTGCCTCTCTAATAAGGGGAAGCTCTTCCAAACAGAACGTAGCATGTAGCCAGGAGGAGTCTGAGCAGTCATTGGAGTTAAGCTCACAGTCCCCATTGGATCAATGTGAGGGTCTGCCTGAGGCAGTTTTTGTGGAACTTCGTCCTGAGGTTCGATGAAGCATCCGCAATCTCAGGCTGAGTGTCTTGCTCAAGGATTTCATATGCAGCTCTGCTCTCACATGCATTTCCCAATCCATCTCGGCCGCTTCGTCAACTCCATATCCTATCAACCTCTTTGTTTTGTCTCATAGGTTCGCTCCTGCTCACTCCTACTTTCTTGCAGCTGTCACTTTTAGGCACAGAGCGACTCATTTTTTGAGGCTGTACAACATCCATGTTGGCCATAGGCTATGCAGGCAGAGATCAACGCTCTTGAGAGAAATAGCATACGGTCTCTCACATCTTCCTGGCAAGAAACCTATTGGCTGCAAGTTGGTCTACCGTATCATGTATAAGTAAAAAAGAGACATAGAACGCTACAAGGCTTGCCTTGTTATGCTCGGTAATTATCAGGTTGAAGGTATCAATTTCAATGAAACTTTCACTCTAGTTGCCAAGATAGTCACTGTCTGTACGTTCTTATCAGTTCTTGCAGTTGGGAACTCCATCAAATGGACGTGCACAATGCATTTCTTCACGGTGATCCGGATGATTTGGTTTTCATGTCTCCACCACCGAGTTACTCTAAAGCATTACCTGGTTAAGTCTGTCATCTCCACAATTCTCTTTATGGTCTCCACTAAGCTCCTCAAAATTGGTTCTCCAAGCTCTTCGTCAGTATGGCTTTCGAAAAAGCTATGCATATTATTCTTTGTTCAGCCTCAGCCAAGCTGGTCACACTCTTCATGTCTTGGTGTACGTCGATGGCTTGATCATCGCAGATGATAGCCCTACTACCATCTCTACTTTCAAATAGTACTTGTCCACCTGCTTTCACATGAAGGACGAACCTCGGTATTCTCAAGTATTTTTTGGGCCTTAAAGTTGCGCGAAGCCTCTCAGGTATTTTTCTTTCTCAGCGCAAGTATGCCTTGGAGGTGGTCGCCGAAGCTGGTCTTCTTGGCACAAAGCCAATCGCTTCGCCTATGGACCCGACACATAATCTCGGCAAGGCTACTGGTCCAAATTATGATCGTCCAGACCATTATCGCCGTATGATTGGCAATTTAGTCTATCTGATTATCACTAGGCCCAAACTGAGCTTCACAGTTCATACTCTATCTCAGTCCATACAGAAGCCAAAGTTGGAGCATTGGACTGCTGCACTTCGTGTTCTTCATTACGTCAAAGGTAGCAGGCACTTCGTGTTCTTCATTACGTCAAAGGTAGCAGGGGTTAAGGTCTGTTTCTTTCTTAAGATAGCAGTTTAGCTCTGACTACTTGTTGTGACTCTGATTGGGCAACCTGCCCTATCACTCGTTGCTCTGTCACTGGTTACTCTAGGTGTGTCACCGATCTCATGGAAAACCAAGAAGCAACACACTGTATCGTGCACGTATGCCGAGGCTAAGTACAGAGCTATGGCGAACGCTTGTTGCAAGTTTCTCTAGCTTTGCTCGCTTCTCTGCTCTCTTGGAATTCACCATTTGGACATGGTTAGCTTATATTGTGATAGTTAGGTTGCTCTCCACATCGCAGCTAATCCAATGTTTCACGAGCGAGCCAAGCATATCGATATTGACTGTTATCTTGTTCGTGATCTAGTGTCTTTGCGTACCATTTCCACTCATCACATAGCCACTTCAGAGCAGCCAGCGGACATGTTTACCAAGGCACTAGGACGAACGACATTCCTACATCCCAGTTCCAAGTTGGGCATTCTTAATCTTCATACACCAATTTGAGGGGGAGTAATAGTGTAATAGAGTTTGTGTTGTAATAGGTTACTAGTTACCTTAGTCACATCTTGTACATTTGGGTATAAATAACTCATCATTCTGTCAATATCACATACATAATCATTCCCCAAAATATCTGAGTTTTCCCTTGTTTTAAAAAGATTTGTATGTTCGAAGAAGATTGATAAGGAAGAAGATTGATATAGAAGATGCCCGTTGTTGCATAAGAGATTGATCTGTATAGAAGATTTTCATAGGATTCTTTTAGAATATTTGCTTGATTGTTGATTTAGTTTAACCTTATATTTTTTCAAAATAATGATAAAACTTATTATTAGAAAATATAAAAACTAGTTTCTATGTTTAAAAATCAGTTTCTATGTTTAGAATATTGATTTAATGGTTTAATTTTATATTTCTATTCTTTTCATGATAATGATAGAATATTCAATTGGGATGAAATGTATAATTTAGTTCCTATGTTTAAAGTGTTTGTTAGTTGTTTTAATGATTTAGTTTCAAATTATAATACAATGATTAAAAAATATATAAATTAGTTCATGTTTCTAAAATGTTTGTTAATCGTTTTAAACATTTTGTTTAGATTTTTATTTTGTTTCCAGAAAATAGACTTAGTACTGGCTTGAATATATTAGTTAATATATTAGTTAATGTTTTAGAATGTTTTAACTCGTTTTAAAAACTTAGTTCAAATAATTTTTTTTAAGTGTACAAAATCATGATTGATATGAATTTTTATTTCATAGCTTTTAATTCTTTGGATTAAATTTCAAAGAATTAGTTCATTATTGTTAAACATAGATTTGAGTACTGCATACAATTATGTAACTAATACGGACATTTTAATTGATAATTTTAAGTCATTAGATAACATTTAAATACACCAATTCATTATTATTGACCGGAATTTCTGTAAACAAAATTGTGTGGTTGATATGAATTTTTTCGTTCATTGTTTCAACTGATTAGCTCGTGTGTTTAGAATATTTGTTAATCATTTTAAAGACTTTGTTAAGACTTTTATTTTCTGCCAAATAATTATAGAACTTATACAGTTTGCAAATTTATAAGTTATATCATATATTTAGATAATTTGTTAAGACATTTAGTTTGGACTCCATAACAATTAAAATAAACTTAGGTCTACGTATCGTCACCTTCGATAATGCAACATTTCAATATTTGCATTATAGTAATAGAATTTACAACTAGCAAATATATAAATTAGTTCATGTGTTTAAGTTGCTTGCCAGTCGTTTTAATGAGTTTGTTAAGAATCACTATCTGCTCTGTAGTAATAGAATTTACAACTACCAAATACTACGTTTGTTAATCATATGTTTAGTTCATATGATTATCACGTTTGTTAATCATTTTAATGATTTTGTTTGGACTTTAATTTTTTGCAAGATAATTATAATAGAATTTACAACTAACAAATGTATACATTAGTTTATTTGTTTAGAGTGTTTATTAACCTTTTTAATAATTTAGTGTAAATATCATCCGTCCAAATACACAAAACTCTTTCACTAAATTTGATTAAGTCCATGTATTGTATGTATTATGTTATTAAGTGAAGCTTTCCACCATCGCCCTATAGTAGAAATCTAGTTTACAACACCCACACGATCGCCCAAGTGGTTGGGTGCATGACCTATGTCCTTAGGAGCATGGGTTCGAATCTCGGCAGCGGCAGTGTGGGAGTTCTTCCAGTGTGAGAACTCTTTGTGCGCACCGAACACATTCGAGGACCATATGCTCGGCTACAGGAGTGCTGTAATTTACCTCTCCGATGAGGCATGTGGTGTTGGGTGGCCGGGGCGGCTAAGGGCGAGCCGTTGATCGCCTTTTATAAATCTAGTTTACACAATCTCAATTCTAAACAATTAGAATTCCTATAAAACTGAACATATGAACCCAATGATTGAACTGTTCTCGCTTTACACCCATTTCTCTCCGTGCAAGAAAAATACGAATACTGATTACATTCCAAGCAAACTAACTTAAGAACATTATTTTATGAGGTCTAGAATGTTAGTAGCGCATAGAAGACAAAAGTGAAGGATATGTTTTTTCTTCTTTAATTGAAAGATTTGTGGTGGAAAATTTTGCAGCTTTGCTTGTATGACTATATCCCTCAGCATATCAAGGGACTGATTTCATTGGATAAGTTTCGGACTCCGCACATTAGAGTTCATCCTTTGCCTTAGGATTGATACTGCTAATCCAAGTTTATTCTGCAGAGTTGGATATGGACTTATGGATACAGACACGCATTTATGGTGGGCTCCTAGAAGCTCAGAGGTTACTACAATCCTGATCAAGCAATCCCTTTGGCTGATCAAGCAATCCCTTTGGAGGAGACTTGGATCTTACTCTCTCGGTGGTGAACTATTACTCTGTCTGTTTTTGGTTTTTTGGCTACAGATTTCCTGTAGGCTATCAACGTCCACTGATTGGAGTTGTCTGGCCGGAAGTGAGAATTAACACAGGGGGTGGAGATTCTCTCCTCCGGATCGCAACTCCATCAGCTAGTCTATTTTCTGGGATAGTTGGTACATTTGTGCTAGTTACTAGACTCGGTAGGACTTTTGGAGGCAACGACGTTGCTTCATTACATACTATGAACAGTAGATACTGATTGTATAGTCTACTTTCCAAATGGAGGCTTGGGGAACCTCTAATATATTCTCCCCTACCTTCGGGTGTTCTTATTAAAAAAAAAGACTATGACACCTTCGTGGCTACTTGCTCAAACTTTGACGAGCTGGATTTGCTACGCAGTGAGGAAGCAATGGTGGAAATGCTCACAAAGTGCATAATCAACTCCCGCCACCAGATCTTGCAGTGAGGAAGCAGTGGTGGAGGCGTCAGCCGACAAAGTGCAGAATCAACTCCCGGCACCAGATTTTCAAGGAGTGCTTGAGGAAATTGACGCTTTTCGAGGATGTCGACTTCAGAGCTCTGACCAAGTACTCAGAAAGATTCAGTGGAGAGGACATCACAAAGATTTGTAAGCTCAAATACGCCATTGCAGAGGACATCAAGAGAACATTGCAATTGGGGATTTTTCCTTCCAATTTGAATGACCCGAAAATGGTGTTATGCCCGCGTTTTGCTCCAATTGTTTAACCCACAAATTATCTTCATAGTATTGAAAACTGCATTTAAGCCCCTCGTCTCACCGCGATACAATCTCACATGAGACTTTCTCAAATGGCAGAATTGGGCAGAAAAGAAGATTGGGGATGCGCAGAATTGATGCATATGTGTGCAACTGTGCGAAGAGCATGGAAATCAAGTTAAAAGCTGTATTCACATTTTTAGATTAATCATTTCTCATTTTTAGTTAGAAAATTCTTGAAAGTAAGGCATTGTGGCTACACAAAAAAAGGTTTTGAAATTAGTTGGTAAATTTATAATTATTTTTTTGCTCCTCGTGGGATCGAGTGTGCTTATCGATATACTAATTTGATTGTTTCTGAGTTTTCAAAAATATTTTCCATCCATCCGAGTAAGAGTACACTTTTCTTTTTCGTTAATCTCAGAATAAAGAGGATCAATTTGAATATTATTTAAAATGGCAAAGAAAATATTGATAAATTCTTACAATATTCTCTTTAATTTCAACATATTTCAGATCGGCTTCAATACTTTCTCAAAGTATTCCCTTTTTTTCTTCAAAATATCCATACTTTTTTCACATTTATTCCCTATCAACCAGGTCGTATAAAAGAACAAATTAAAAGCAATTCAATAACTTTCAGTGAGATGGAGGGAGTTATTTTCATCACCTAATTAAATTGTATTTCATAACAAAACTAATGTTTCTTGTAGTGGCAATCTATATTTTACGTAATTTTTTTATGTGATGGAGAGATTTAATTTAGCTCTAAAGATAATATTAAGGAATTAGAATATTACTTGTAATTGTAATTATATTCTATTACCTTTTCCTATCTTGTATAGGTATCCTCTACCACTATATAATGTATCCTGAGTTCATGAATGAACATAGATTATTACCCTTATTTTCTACATGGTATCAGAGATTAAAACCGTGAAACCTTAAAGAAAATTTTCATGTCATTACCGAGCTTCAGCGCCGCCGCCTCAGCCACACGTCTTCCTCACGCGCAGCCTCCTCAGCCATGCGTCAGCTCTTTTTTCTATGCTTGCCGATTTCTGCCACCATCGTCCGGTAGCAATCATCTGTCAACCGTCCGATCCGATCGAGCATCGCTTGACACGAGTCGATCCCATGCCTCACGCACCGCCATCGTCAACTCCACGTGCCGCTGAGTCCTGCTCATCTGATTCATCGTTGGTTATTGTATCTGCTACTGATCTATACCTGAATTTACACTATGTCTGACTCTGGAAGAAATCCCTAAGAACAGGTCCGTCTTTATGCTACTCTTGAGGTTCCGAAGCTTCAGGATATGAGTGGTTATTATGTGATTGTGACTTTACTGAAGCAGTTGCAATTGCAATCTGGCCCTCAGACTATTGTACCTATTGGATGTTGACTAAACTTTACTTTATTGGCTCTAGCGATGATCCAGGTTTACAACTTATACCGAACATGCTGAAAGGTCAAGAAAATAACATTGAATGGTCTGACGCGATGTGCCTCACATTCCTTGCCAAGAACAAGATTGGGTTCATTGATGGATTCATTACCAAACCCAGGATGGTCATCCTGATGCTGCTGATTGGCCTGGGTTAATACTACTCTTGTCTGCTGGTTCTTGCAAACCCTGGATCTGGTGTTGAGATATTCTACAAGCTCATTTTCCAAGTTAAGGAACTGTGGGATGGTGGCAATGGTATGAAAGTTTTGCAAATGCAAGAGGCTATTCAGAGTTGCAGGCATAATGGTCAGCTTATCGACATTTACTTTGGCAAATTGAAGAAGTTTTTTTTTGCAGATTATCACTGCATGCGGCCTCCCTTAGTTTGTGACGAGGCACTGTGCCATTACAATATTTCTGCGAGAGTCTTCCGAGAGAGAGAAGGATTTGATCTACTAATTCATCTTTGGCCTCGACGAAGGCTTTCACACCTTCGATCACATATCATGAGCATTGATCCAATGCCACCTGTCATGAAAGTGTATGCCTTTGTTACCCATGAGGAGAGCCTTCTTCTAACTCTATGACGTATGCTGCACGACTCTCACTACTTACAAGTTCTTCGCTAATTGTTCTTTCTGTATCTGACCAAAGGAATCCTGTTTATACACATTGTCATCGCAAGGGTCACGATAAGGATTCTTGCTTCCAGATCTTTGGTGTACCAGAATGGTTCAAGGAGTTAAAGGAGAAACCCAGCGCCGCCAAGAAGATGGCGCCAACTTCTCGGTCGACCGCCGCCACGGCACTTCCTCTCCCGCCGCCGTTCGCCGGTGCTGCCATGTCACCACCCGGTCTAGTGGCGGCGGCTTCCTCTGGTCGCATCCCCTATCCGATCCGACTTTGGCCCTGCTCTTTCTGATAACCAGTGGAGCACAACCATGCATTTATTTAATCAGTTTAATTCTCTTGCTGGCAATGAGTCTGGTAAGTCTACTTTACCATGGATACTTGATTCGAGAGCCTTATATCACATGACTGGTGACAAATGTTCTCTTGCTGATCATACTACTGCTATTGATACCGTGAATGTTGTTCTGCCTGATGGCTCTGTGTTATCCACCACCTAATATGGTTCTATTTGCTTTGGTGTTGTCACCCTTACTCAGGTGCTATATATACCTACTTTTCGGTGCAACTTATTATCATGTTCTAGATTTTTTATCTGCCTTTAAACCGACTGACTTTCCGGTGGAGCAACAACATGATTTGGCACGTGTTGAAGGTCCAGCCTACCATGACCCATAGCAGTATATACGTCTGGTTGGGGCTTGATATATCTGACTATTACTCGTCCTGAACTTAGTTATTCGGTTCATACCCTTGCAAAAATTCATGAAGTCTCCTTGTGTTCCTCACCAGTAAGTTGATGTTCATGTGTTGCACTAGAGCCATCCTGGTCAAGGTTTATTTCTCTCTTCTAGTAGTATGTTATAGTTGACTGCTTACTGTGATTCAGATTGGGCTGCATGCCTGATTACTCGGTGCTCTCTTTCCGGATATTTTGTGATGATTAGTGATTCTCCAATGTCTTGGAAGACTAAGAAGCAATCTACTGTTTTTCAGTCTTCTGCTGAAGCGGAGTATCGTGCTATGACTGTTACCCATTGTGAGTTGTTATCGCTTAAGTCTTTACTGAAAGACTTAGGGGTTATGCACTCTTCTCCTATGCGACTGTTTTGTGACAGTCAATCTGCTCTTCATATTGCGACAAATTCAATTTTCCATGAACGCACAAAGCACATTGAAGTTGATTGTCATTTTGTCCGGAATCTCGTTCAATCTGACACTATTGTTACTCAACATATCTGCACGTCAGACCAACCTCCAGACTTGTTCACTAAGGCCCTATGCCATAACTCATTTCACCTTGCTTGGCAAGTTGGACATTTCTGATCCTCATGCTCCAACTTGAGGAGAAGTATAAAGGAATTAGAATGTTGTAATTGTAATTATATTCTATTACATTTTCCTAACTTGTATAGGTATTTTGTACCACTAAATAATGTATCATGAGTTCATGAATAAACATAGATTATTTCCTTTACTTTTCTACTGATAATGTGAAATATTTTACCATTTTCTAGAAAATCAAGAAAATAGCATATTCACTGAATTCGTTGACTTGATTCTCACAAACTTACAAAAATTTTGCCGGATTACCTTCTCGAAATTAAAATTCTTTCTCAAGAATTTTCTTTTGAAGAGCTTACTCAAGATTTGAACTCATCGTCGCATCTTTATCAAAAGCAAAAACTCACCTTTTCTTTTCTTTTGAGGGAATCCATAAAAAAGAATATAACTGAAATTCCATGAAAAGTGTTACTCCCTCTGTTCCAGTTATTTTTTACAGAATATTTTTACGGTATCCAATAAACATATTTAAATGTAAATATGTGTAGTTATGAATAACAACGACACACAAAAAAATTGATTTTTAGAAGTTACATATTAAGATGAATCTAACCATATCTCACATAATAAAATTAATGTTAATATATCTATTTAAATATGTGATCAAAGTTTAACATTTTTAAGGAAAAAAGATTGTGCGAAGAATAAGAACAGTATTCAAATCCGATGTAATCATGCAATACAACAAAACTTGAACGATTTGAAATTTTGGGAGTGGGATTCTTCGGATCCTCAATACGAAGTCCTCGAACATAGTATTAAATTAGTGCTTGGCCCTTTATGTTTTTCTTTCTTCCTAATTAGCTCTCCTTTTTATTAATCGTCACTTATTTCAATAAAAAAAAATTCATGTGATTCTAGGAATCGTGGGATGCATTCCTACCCAGATAAAGTACTGATCATTTTTTTTTCAGTCAAAGAAGTGGTCAAACATACCACCCATCACTTTTTTATTCCCAATTATTGTTTTCAATGCCTAACATTTTACCATTAGTATGTAGCAAAATAATATGTTTCATCGACAGAGAACAGGCAATCAACTCCACCCATGTCAATTTTTGACCATTACATTTTTGTATTTTTTTAATTAAACCATCCTAAGATGGGGGAAATTATATTAGGCCTTCCCAAGCCGTAAAATAACAAAAACTGAAAGGTAAAGAAAGAGAGAAGCCATTGGCTTAGTTGATATGTACATTTGTGACCCATAGGCTCATTGAAGCAACACTTGTTGCTTCCAAAATGAATAAAAGAGTATAGCTAATTGTGAGAGGATTACTAAAACTCTTAGTTGAAAATGGAGATCATAGAACTTATTAGTGGATCGTAATGACGAAACACTGGTCAGTCAAAATCACCCCATCTAAACTAAGAAGCTTATCCCCTACAAAGATAAACAATGGAAAGCAAAGCTTCGAGATCCAAAAAAAGTTCCATCAAGCAACTCATCACTGTAACCGAGAGCAGCCATGAAGCATCTAGTAGCATCCCTCAAGCATCAAGCAAATGAAACGAACCAGCAATGAAGGACAATTAACCTGCAAATAACAGTGGTAATCAGTAGCATCCATTCAATTTACCATTCGTATAGAAGGTGTACCTATTTGGTCCAATCTAATTAGACCCTGTATAGCATTGGATAACCTATGGAACCTAAACATAGAGGAGCCAGTCTTGGTTTTTAGACAAACTTTGGCCAGAGAATCTGCTACCAAATTAGCTTGTCTCTGAACATGAACTAGGTTGGTTACACCCAAGAGTTGGTTGATTTCATCCGTTAATGTGAACAATTGCCAAGGTGCATTTAGGGGTTCCATACTACATTTAACATCATTGAGACAATCTGATTCCAAGCAAATGGGAGGAGAAAAACCTGCATATTTATCTAAGGCAAACAGAATAGCCTTCAGTTCTGCCTCCAGAGGTGAACAGGCAGATGTGAAAAACGTATGCGCAGCAATAAAACTACCCCTACTATCTCTAATGATCATACCAATTCCACTCATGTTAGAAAGACTACACCAAGCAGCATCAACATTAATTTTATAACCCGTGCGTGGCTTTGTCCAAGCAATTTTGAAAATTTTTGGTTTCGGAGATTGTTTGATCAGGGGGAGAAAGGAATGCTCTGCAATTCCCAAGTCTATTTTTGAGGCTATAAAAACATGTTTAGCAGTGAACATATAAAAAATTTGATCCCTTATGTGATTTAAAACTAAACCCGTTATTGGAATGGCCTTATCATATAAACATTTGTTCCTCATTTTCCACAAATTCCAGCATGTTATTACAGCTACAGATATAATAATTACTGAATGTAATGAGCTCAGGCCAGGATAAGTGAAGTAAAAAGAAAGTCTATCCCATATAGATATGAATTCCCTATCCCTAATCCCCATGAATGGGTGAATCGATTTCCAAACTTGCAAAGCAAAGTTACACGAATTAAAAAAGTGGTCCAGGGAGTCTTCATGTATATGACACATGCAACATTTGGAAGGCATGGAAAATCTCAGGCTGCGCAGGACATTATCAAATGGTAAGAAAGAGTTCATCCATTTCCATATAAAGACAGAGACCTTTTTCTCAGTTCTAGAACTCCAAAAATGTTTAAAAGAATCAACAGTACCTCTTTGATTTCTGAGCAAAAGGTAGGTTGATTTGAAAGAGAACTCTCCCTTGATACCTGGTTTCCAAATAAGTCTGTCCTTCCCATGCATTGATAGCTTTGCTTCCTGTAAAAGAGAGATAACATGAGGAGTTAGAAATGGTGATATCTTTGGAAGCAGAAGTGTTCTGTTATCAATAAACTCAGAAACAGTACAGGAGTCCGAGATATCGACATTCAGTTGATCACATAGATCCTCAAGGGGACCTATATCTAACCAGTTTGAAGTCCAGAAATTACAATCACCTTTTCCTACTATGACTCTACTTTGAGATTCTGCCCAAGCATTTATGAAACAGATCCTCTTCCAGTTAGGAGAGAACCTGGAATAGGAAGGCAGTGATGCAACAAGTAGAGTCCATAGAGCCTCAGCCTTTTGGTATTTCCACCATAATTTAACTGAGCATGTATTTATGATGGTGGTTATTGATCTGAAACCTAGACCATTTTGGTTGATAGGATAGCAAAGTGCTTCCCATTTTCTCCATGTTCTCTTAGGTTTTAGATCATTAGCCCCCCAGAAAAAGTTGCTAAGTTTTTTCTCTATGACGGAAATTACCTGTTTGCTAGGTTTTAAAACTGACCAAATATGCTGAGGAATAGAGTAGATGCATGATTGTATGAGTATGATTTTCCCTCTAGTGGAGAGCCACCTATTTTTCCAATTACCCATCCTACTATCTATCTGTTCAATTAAAGGTTGGAAATATATCCTCTTTGCAATCCCAGTAAAAATGGGAACACCCAAATATGTGAACGGGAACTTTCCTATTTTCATGCCCAGTATTCTCTTTATACTATTTACTGTATGTACACTTGCATGTTTCCCAATGAAAATATCACTTTTATTGTAATTGATCTTTTGTCCAGTAACCTCTTCAAATGTAGTCAGAAAAGCCTTAAATCTGATCAAAGTTAGGTTATTGGCTCTCAGGAAGACCATAGTATCATCAGCATAAGATAAGTGAGAGGTTTGTAGTGCATTACCTGGGAGTCCATAGTATGTCAGTCTACCATTCATAAAAATGAAAGCTAAGCTCCTGGTGAAAGCCTCAGAAAAAATATTAAATCAAAAAGGGGAGAGTGGATCTCCCTGTTTGATACCCCTTGTAGATTGGAAAAAACCTACAGGCTTGCCATTTATTAATATAGAAAACCATCCTGTGATAGGTTCTTCATAATGAGAAAGATGAATCTAGCATGAAATCCAAATGTAGCAAGGACCGAATAAAGGAAAGACCACCTAACTCTATCAAAGGCTTTCTTGAGATCCAATTTAACCATGCAGTTTGGTTCTCTTTGTTTTTTATTTAAAAACCTAACCATTTCCTGAAGGTAGATCACATTATCTGAGATATCTCTACCCTTTAGGAAGGCTGTCTGGTGAGGAGAGATGATTTTAGGCATTAGAGGCTTTAATCTTTCCATTAACAGTTTTGAAAAAATTTTGTTAAGTACATTGGAAAGACTAATTGGTCTATAGTCATCAAAGGTAGTAGGTGTACTTTTTTTTGGTATAATTGTAATCCAGGTACTACCAACACCTCTAGGAATATGATTCACAGTTAGAAAATCTTGTACTGCAGAGAGTAAGTCATTAGCAATTATATCCCAAGATTTAATATAAAATTTAGCAGTGAATCCATCCGGGCCAGGGGCACTATTCTTATGAAGTCCAAGAACTATGTTCCTAAGTTCTAACAGTGAAACAGGTTTCAGTAGACTATCATTATCTTCTGTAGTGATCAATTTAGGAATCTTACTTAGAAAGTGTGGCTTGAAAGAATTGCTATCAGGGGAGCTGTCCACAGTTAAAAGATCCTGGAAGTAGTGAATGGATTCATTCTCAATGTCCTGCATATTGTCTAGCCACTGTCCATTACCACTTTTAATTTTTGTGATCCTTAACCTACATGTTCTTTCCTTAGCAGATCTGTGGAAAAAACTGGTGTTATTATCCCCCTCCTTTAGCCATTTAACTTTAGCCTTGTGTTTCCAAAAACTCTTCTGTTCTACTAGAGCCCTGACTAGCCTAGCCTTAGCCTCCTTAAGTTTAACCATATTCTCCACCGTTGCAGCTAGGTCATAAATGTGTTCCTTAGTTTGCAGATCAGATTCAGCTTGTAACACATTGTCATTTATATTACCAAATTGCTCCTTGTTCCAGATTTTAAGTTCTTTTTTCAGTCTTTGGAGTTTAATAAAAAAACCCCAACATTCCTGAATTTTGAAGGGGAAGATCCCAGTTATGTTTAATTATGTCACTGAATTCTTTCCTTTTGTACCAAGTGTTGAGAAATCTAAAAGGCCGAGGAGTAGATGAAATATCACTGCCAATAGTAAGTAGCATAGGATTATGATCAGAGGAAATCCTATTCAAGATGTGGACAGAGGAGTTAGGAAAAGTAGTTGACCAAGATGAAGTACAGAGGCCTCTGTCCAATTTTTGAACTGTGGGATTCCTTAATCTATTGTTACTCCAAGTAAAAAGGTTGCCTACAGTATTAATTTCTTCCAAAGCCATAACATTAATAAAATCGTTAAAGTCTCTCATACTACCAAGTTTAGGAGTGGAAGGGCCCTTATATTCATTTATAGATGTTATAGCATTGAAGTCACCAATAAAAATAGAATCAGAGTGAGTCATAGACTTTAGATCCGACCAAAGAGTTTTCCTACCATTTCTAGTTCTAAGGCCATATACAAAGAAAGCATCCATGCTTTTGTTCAGAGTGAGACTATGCATAGTAACAGCCAGGAATTGCAGGTTATCACAGTTAACCGTTAGAGAAATACTAGAATTCCAGAATAGCCAAATCTGGCCATTATTTGCATGCAAACAGTTATCAAAATGTAATAATTGTCTATAAGAATCACATTGCATGTTGTCATTTTTAGGCTCAATTAAATATATAAGTTCAAACCTATGCCTACTTATCAAATTATTAAGTCTTAGCATAGAAGTATCCATTCCCCTAAGATTCCAAACCAGTAACTTAATCTGAAGTGTTGTGCTATTCATAGGGAAACATTGTTAGAGCTTTTTGATCTAGTCATGATAGTATTTAACTGTGTAAAATAGGTCTCATTACCATGGTTAGACCCTTTTTCTGGTTGTTTCCCTCTTTTTAATTTGCTTGAACTGGAGTGAGAAGCTGTAGGGGTTACCTGACTAACCTGTTGAGTATCAATTCCAGCACCAATGTCAGAAGATGCAGAGTTCGATTTTTCCTTTGGTGAAGCTTCATCACTGGATATGTCCTCATTCTCAAGTGGGAGAAATCTATTGTGCCTGTTTTTCTGCTGAGAAAAAATGAAATTTTTTACAGCAGTAATTGGGTTAAAAGGAGAGAATGGCTTACCCCGTTTGCTAGGAATATCGTCCTTAGCAAAACCTGACTTTGGGTTGAGGTTAGGTGGAGCAGATAAAGAGAGCTTGATCAGATTTGTAGGAGACTGAAGATTCGAGTTTGAGACCTCATTATTCTCATCCTGAGTCTCAATCGGGTATTCAGCAGTGTCATCTTTAGGATTTTGCTTGGCATCCATGGTCTGATTAAGGACCAAAGACTGATCTCCACCTACTTTTCCATTCCTGTCATCACAATCTAGGAAAAATTCTTCAGATTGCTTATTAATAGTATCATCATTAGTTAAAACGTGTATCTCAGGTATCCTATCTTCCACCAGATGAGGAGGAACAGGAACCTCCATATGTTCAGCATCAATAACTGAGACCACTTTCTGCTTTGGAACATATATAAATTTCTGGGAATACAAGGTTTTAAGTTTATCAGAAGGCAGAACCCCAGAACCCCCTGCCTTATTGTGATCATCAAAATCTCGACTTATTCCATCATGAACAGGATCAACAGAAACTTTCTGTTGATCCTTGGTTTGAAGTGTCATCTTTCCTTCTCTTGGTTCCTTATGCCCCGTGTTTGGTTTATACATCTTATCAATCCTAGATTTCCTAAGTTCCGGGTGTAAGTAAATGCAGAGATTATCATCGTGTCCTATGATTTTGCAGTGGTGACAATATAGGGGAAGGTCCTCAAATTCTAGGGGAAGTTTAACCACATTGTACTCTATCCCATCCTCCTCAATGCCCACCCTAATGAAAGATGGTTGTTTCTTTTTTAGGTCTATCTCAATACACATCTTAACCGCAGAAGGTCTAGAAAGGACAGCAGTAGCAGCATCCATTTTAATGTAATTACCTATCTGATTTCCCATAGATTCTAACATAGCAATGTTATAAAAGAAAATTGGGACATAGGGGATCGTAACCCAAACTGGGACTATGGAGGATACTACCAGAGGGGAGAATTCAGTATTCCATTTAAGTACTTTCATTGGAACGTGATTAAGAATCCACTGACCTTTAATCCATAGCCTTTGATAATCTTCCTTATCCTGAAACCTAATGAGAATGTGTCTAAAATCAATGGATCCCAACTGAAATTTACCTCTAAATCCCACAGAGTTGAAAGCCTCGTTGAGGGCAGTCATCGAAGGCTTTCCTTTTGCAAACTTTCCCACCAGTGCATTCTGATAGTGAGACGCGAGGGTTTCTGCCTCTTGTCGAGTTACCAGGCAAGCAATGTCTCCCTTATACTGGGTTTTGGGAACTATCTCAGGGTTAGATGGAAGGGAAGCGTTGAGTGGTGGTGGACGATTACCCAACTTGAAGAAAAGTTTTGGCCGCCGTGGTTCCACCGCGGCCTGGCGGAGCCGCCATAGTAGGGGTAGAACCAGAGGTATATGACCGTTGGTAAGAAGAAAGAAACAGAAAAGCGGTAAGAAGAAAAGGAAGATGAATATTAGTGTGTGTTTCGCACCCGATATCGCACGCACAAACAGTGACAAGTGTACTGATACTGATCATGAAAACTCTGGAGGTCGATATATTAATGAAAAACAATATTACGTGAATATTAAGGAAAAAAATATTACGTGAATATTACTTATATTTAGAATAGTATCATTTATTTTTTTTGTATAGGTTTTTTGTATCACTATATAATGTATATCAGATCATAAATTCAATCACAACATTACAACCATATTTTTTACATGGTATCTAAGTCTAAAATCTTGAAACCTAAATCCTAAAATTTTTGCTGCCATCTTCCTTGAGTTCTAGTCGCCGCCAGCCGCATGTTCTTCCCACGCGCCGCTATTCTCATGCCAATAATCGATGTTCGATCCCTGTTCGCCGACTACCGTAGCCATCCTCCACGGTTTCTGTGATCGTCTGAGCCGTGCACCGACTGGATCTGCCAGTGCGTACTTAGCACACGCCAACACGACCCGTCACACATCGTCGCCGAAGTCTCATGCGCCGCCGCATCTTGTCGCCGATCCAATCCTGCCTTTTATTTCCAATCTGATATGCCGATTCTGCTACAATGTCGAATCTTGGCTTGAATCCGCCCGCGATGCCACAGAACGTGCTCGCATCACTGTCGAAGTTGAGGCCAATAAACTACAGAATCTTAATGCCACTAATCTTATTGCAGCTTTACTCAAGCAGTTGAAATTGCAATCTGGCACTGGGCAGAATTTACCCGTTAGTCGATCTGTGAACTCTCTATACTACCTCGATCATTCTGACGGTCCCGATTTGGTCATCTGTCCTGTTGTACTGAAGGGTGAAGAAAATTACCTTGAATGGACTATTGGTGATAGAGATGCCAAGACGACTACCACCATAAATGAAGACATTCCACGTCTTGATCAAACATTTAAAGGTTATGTTCGGGATCCTCTAAGTGACATAGCGGGACCTATGACTAGGTCAATGAGTAAGTTTAGGGATGTTGCTTTAAATGTTTTGATTGATCGCCTTTATGATGAAGAATTAAAGAAGGAGTTATCATCGACATCTTGGATTTATTGTTCAAGACCGTCGAAGAACTGAAGACATCATGAAGAACACTATACTTTTTTCCCACTGGGATTTTAATGAGGTAGTGTGATCACTGTAAAATATTATAAAATTATTTAATTTTGGGTTTATTGGACTGATAGCTCGGCCATGTGGCTTTGGAGAGTCAAATTTCAAAAATACAGTCCATTAGGGTTTAGCATATTCAATTTTATTCTGATTAGAATTAGTTTTGGTAAGATTAGATAAGATAATATTCATCCAATGTGTGGTATGGATGAATTCGGTCATATTGAGCTTATTTTAGTTAGATATACTTTTAGCTTCTTAAAACTGCCATAATTCTATTCAACTCTGACAAAAATTATGAAACCCTATTCTGATTGGGATTAGAGTTTGGACGAATTTAGCCCTATAAATAGGGGTTGTATTTTCGAGTTTTAAAGACACTATTATCAATTAAATATACAAACCTTTGAGATTATACTTTTGTTGCTTGCTAGCTTCTTCCATTGTTGCATAACCCTGAGGGGTAGTTAAGTACCAATAACCTTGTGATCTAATCTTGAGAGCTAGTTAGAGAGCAGGTAAAAATGGGAGTACACTGAGGGCTAGACGTCTAGAATTTAATGCAGCCAAGCTAGGGTTTTACGAAATCCCTTATTTTGCCAAAGATATAAAATTATGCGATTCAGAATCTTCGCAAGGAGATTCATATCAATTGCGATTTGTAGTTCTTTGCTTGCTAAGAAGAAGATTTGTTTCATTGATGGAACCATTACTAAGCCTCGATTGGTGATCCTGATGCTGATGAGCCTGGAGTGAATGCTACCCTTGTTTGTTGGATATCGCAGACTATTGATCCAACGTTACGATCTTCTACGACTTATTTTTCCACTACTAAGGAGCTGTGGGATGATCTGGCTGGGTGTTTTTCTCTTGGTAATGGTCCAAAAATTCTGCAGATGCGTGATGATATACAGAATTGTCGTCAGAATGGTCAGACTATTGTCATTTACTTAGGCAAACTCAAGAAGATTTATGATGACTACAACTCTTTTTGGCCTCCTCGGGTTTGCTCCTATGAATCTTGAAAACCATTGTGCACATGTAACCGTGCTGTTGCTGCCTTCCATGATCGTGAGAAAGAGTTGATTTATCAATTTCTCCTTGATTTAGATGAAGGCTATCACACCTAGACCCGCTGCCATTCGTCATGCATGTGTATGCCCTTGCTGCTCAGGATGAGAATCACAAAGCTGTCATTCATTTTTGCGAGTCTTCAATTGATTCTCTAGCATATGCTGCTCGTCGCCCACCACCTTCAGAATCTTCGCCTGGAGCTCTCACTGCAGCTAAATGGAAGAATCTCATTTGTACACGTTGCCATCGCAAGGGCCATGACAAAGCTACATGTTTCAAGGTCAAAGGCTATCCAGAAAGGTTCACGAAGATGAGGTACGGAGCCAACGCCACAAAGAACCCGGTGCCTGCTCTGCCAGTCATCGCCGCACCGGCGTTCCAGCCGCCGACTCCGCCGCACCATGCCGCCCCAGCTGTCGTTCGATGGCTCGGTCATGTCATCGCCAGTGTTTGCGGCGGTCACCTCCTCCGGCATTCCTACCCGATCCGATTTTGGTCCTGCTCTGTCTGACGACCAATGGAGTACGACCCTAAATCTACTGGTATAAGATGTAATTTCGTGACAGGGTCACGGAATGTAATTTGTATACGATCGTTATATTTTGTGTTTTTCTTTTACCATGGATATCAAATGGCAGTGATAATAAAACAAAGTTTTGGGAAACATCGTCTTTTCATAAGTTAATGGAAAGACGGAGTTTAATTAGAATAACAAAAAGGTAAAAGGTCTTGGCAAAGTCCTATGGAAAGACGGGGCTTAATTAGAATAATAAAAGGTAAAAAGTTTTAGTTGCAATATTAAAATTTTATTATGCAACATGTGGTAGTTATAAAGTTTATAATCCAATTAATGCAACCCAACAAATTTATCTTGATTTCTTCTAATTTGTAATTTAATCCCTAGTCTTTCTATGACTCATGGAAAGACTGTCTTTTAAGAGATGGACTCTGATAATAAAGAGAGAAAACAACAATTTATTGCACAATTTAATTTGATAAAAAAATATATTAATTAATAACCGTAAAAGACTGAAAGAAGTTTTGAACCGTATGTAAAAGATTCATGGAAAGACCGTTTTTTAAGAGACGGACTCTGATAATAGAGAGAGAACATTACAATTTATTGCACAATTTAATTTGATTAAAAAAAAATCGTATTAATAACCGTAAAAGACTGAAAGAAGTTTTGAACCGTACGTAAAAGACTCGCATACAATGATTCTTCTTCCTTTATGAAGCGTGATTTACTACAATGAAAATGATTGTGAACTCACCGTCAAGAGTTTCCATTTAAGCTTGGTATGCCATGGGAGAAACTTCCTCCACCCAATATGAGAACGAGATGCTGCCCTTTGTTCAAAAGAAAAGGTCATAGAAAAAGTAAAGAAGTTATTTTCTTTTAGAAAAAAAAAACTTTTTTTCCTTGGTAAAAGATGAGGAAAATAGAAAAGATGTAATCTTTATAAATAAAAAAGGGTAATAAATCACATGACCTCTAATAGAAAATTCTCTCCCTTCATTTGAATGAGAATATATTTTTTAATCAAAATCACCGTGATAGGGATGTTTGGAATTTTAATCCTTTATATTAATTGAACTGATCAAAGGTTTACATTTGGCTGCCCTTACAATTTGATATGGGATAATCTCATGTACACATATACACTTGAGATAAAATTTGAACAACAATATTTGTGGCGTAATTTAGGGTTCCAGAGAGCTTTTCCTTGCGCCCCACGACACAAGTTTCATCTGGTTCGATTCCGTTTCCAAGCACGGATCGCAGCAGTGTCGGCTCAAATTCTGTAGCCAAACACGCACTGGTGTTGTTTGCTCCATAAATTCACAAGTTTGCACCGACACAACAGATAAACTCATAATCGGCTAGGGTTTGGAGTGCGTTTATCACGAAGCGTAACCTAGATACCAAAGCATATGCGATCTGACGAAGATGGCAACCGTGGACACTCTCGAGCAACTGTACACGAATCTGTCACTCATAGATGAGGAAAATTGGCCGCAAGAATCTCTGCTCAATTATGATTGGTCGCAATTCAAGCTGGCGTTGGTGGACAAGGTTTTGGCTTCTCGTCGGATTCTGCACGAGGATATCGTTGATCTGTTCTAATGAATTTGAGGCTTGAAAAATCCCATGACTAGGAAGTTCTTGTGTGATAATGTCATGTTGTTTTAATTCTCGAATCCAGCTGATAAGGCATAGGTTTTAGAAAGGGAACCGTGGTTCTTTGGCAAGTTTTTTTATGGCATTTCATGAACTTTACGAAGGCATGGTAGCTTCTCAGATCCAATTTATGACGTGTTCATTTTGGGTCCATATTCACAGAGCTCCGACGCTAGCTATGAATGAAACATCAGCCAGGCTCATTGGTGATGCTGTCGGTAAATTTGTGGCAGTGGAGAAAGATGTTGATAGATCTATGGTTGGTTCTTATATGTGTATCAAGATCGATATCGATACTACTAAACCTTTGAAGAGAGTCCAGACTGTCCCTCCTTCAGGAAGCCAGATGCAACTCCTTCTTCAAAGTGAGAAATTGCCTTGTTTTTGTTCATTATGTGGAAAGCTTAGTCACAGCCGGAGAGAATGTGAAGCTAAATCTCTTGCACCGATCACTGATCGCGACACTGTGCAGTACTTACCGTTGCTCGGTGTAAACCCTAACACATCACCATTTACGACGGCCGGAAGGAGGAGATTTCCACCCCATGATCAGGGACATTATATTGCAAGGAAAGGTAGAAACGCGTATGGAGCCGGAGTGGATGATTATAGAGGTGTGGAAAGTAAGGTTGATGAAAATCTGGGAGCACTTATACGCTATAAAGGTGGAGATGGATCAGGGAATGGAGTACTTGATAGAGAACCACGAATTGTTTCACAAACGGTGAACATTACAGTAAATGCAAACACTAGTGCTCACACGATCTCATCATTCTTGGAAACCCTAACTAATGGGGTACCACAGAGAGGTATAGAAGCGTCACCTTTTCAGGTGAAAGTAACTCTCAAGAAGCCCTCACTGCCTAAATTCTTTGAAACGCCGATCTTGAGGCCGAGTTTGGAAGGGATTCCTGATACCTTCAGTGGAAACTTTGTGATTTATTATGGAAGAAAGGAGAAGTTTATGCAAGACTTACCGCCTCTGATGGTGAAGGAACTGGTGGTCAAAATCGTAGATGAACCAGGAGTGATGGAAAATGGTCAGCAGGAGGGACAAGGATGTGACCAACCGCACCAGAAGGAAATTGTAATATGATTGTAACACAGCCAAGTTCACCGTCGAAGGACATAGCCCCGTCATTGTCCGACCCTCTCAGCTCGACAATGGTCCTGGTCCCCATTGGATTTTCTTCATCGGCGGGGCATATTATGAAACATGTGGAGAAAACTCAAAAGAAGAGGAAAATGACAAAAAAGGGCTCCAAAAAGATAGTCACGGAATGACCGCAAAGAAAGAATAACCACGGTCAAACGAAGCGAAAGTTGGTATTGGAGAGGCCAGGAAAATGTAGACATGGAAATGAAGAAGCAAAAATAGGATGAAAGACTTGAAGAGGCATATCCAGCCATGGTAGGCTTGAGTATTACACAGGCAGAGACTAGCGATGAAGTCCAGTCCTGCCCAGGCCAATGAATAGCATGAGCCAGAACTGCCGCGGGCTCGGAGGAGTTCGAGCAGTTCAGGAACTGTATACTATGGCATGCTTGAAATCTCCTTAAGTTATTTTTCTGTGTGAAACTAAGTGTTCCGTAACTATTATTGATAATTTGAAATCACATTTAAATTATTTTGGTGTTGTTGAGTCACTAGGTCGTTCTGGTGGCCTAGCATTGTTACAGAGTAAGAATGTAGCAGTGGATTTAAAATTCATGTCGTGTCGTTATATACATGTTTGTGCCACAATATCTGGAAGTCGTGTTAGCATCACTGGCTTTTATGGAGAGCATGCTTGCTAAAAAGATATGTCAACCACAAATTTTTTTTGATTAATTTACACTTTCCAGATCAACACTAAGGCAACCTAAATGAAAATTAATAGCTCTTGTACTAAAAAAACCGGACAATCTCCATTATATTGAATCTCCCTTGCGAAAGTAAGAGACTAATCCGATCAATTTTTACTGCCAAAAAATGCATTTCCTTCAAGTGTTTTAGAATCATATTTTGTGTGTACAAAAGTCTCTAATCCGAACCAGGTTGAACATATTCCAATCTAGACATAGTCTACAAATATGTTCTTGAACCTCATAAACGAATTGCCAAAAGTTAGTTGTTGGAACAACTTTCGACTAGAATATCTCTTAACCTACTCCGAAGAATCTGAAACCACTAAGAATTATCGATAAAAGGTCTCTGTTAACCCCATGTTGGCAGAAACTTACTAATCTAATGTACTAAACAAAAAAAGAGACCATTTTCAAAGCTGTAGGAAATAAGGGTAATAATGTGTTTGTATTCATGAATTCAGAATACATTATATAGTAGTACAGGATACCTATACAAGCTAGGAAAAGGTAATAGAATACAATTACATGTATAATTAAGGTAAGAATACAATTATAATTCTAATTCCTTAACACTCCTCCTCAAGTTGGAGCATGGAGATCGAAAATTCCCAACTTGCCAAGTAAATAATGGAACTGGTTACGTCCGAGAGCTTTAGTAAACAAATCCGCAGGTTGGTCTGTAGTACGGATATGTTGAGTAATTAGTGCACCAGAATGAACAAGATCCCGGACAATGTGACAATCAACTTCAATGTGCTTGGCGCGTTCATGAAAAACCGGATTGGCCGTAATGTGAAGAGCGGATTGACTATCACAAAACAATCGCATAGGAGAGGAGTGCGACACCCCCAAGTCCTTCAGTAAATACTTAAGCCATAACAACTCACAGCAGGTAACTGCCATAGCACGATTCTCCGCTTCAGCAGAAGACCGAGAAACAGTAGGTTGCTTTTTGGTCTTCCAGGAAACTGGAGAATCACCGACCATAACAAAGTAACCATATAGAGAACACCTAGTAATCGGACAGGCAGCCCAATCTGAATCACAATAAACAGTCAATTGTAAAGTACTATGCGAAGAGAGAAATAAACCTTGACCAGGATGACTCTTCAGATAATGCAACACACGAACCGCAGCTTGCCAGTGAGGAACACTAGGAGACTTCATGAATTGCACAAGAGTATGTACCGAATAACTAAGTTCATGACGAGTGATAGTCAAGTATATCAGACGCCCAACCAAGCGGCGATACTGCTCCGGGTCATGGTAGACTGGACCTTCAACACGTGCCAAATCATGTTGTTGCTCCATCGGAAAATTAATTAGTGTAGAAGTAGTTAAGCTTGTATCAGATAAGATGTCCAAAGCATATTTCCTTTGTGAGAGAAATATCCCCTCCGGTCTTCTAGCAATCTTTATGCCCAAAAAATACTTAAGCAAACCAAGGTCCTTCATGTGAAAGTAGGAACCCAAGTATTTCTTGAACTCAGAGATGATCGAAGAAGAACTACCAGCAATAACCAAATCATCCACGTAAACCAGAACATGTAAAGAAACTGATCCACAGGAATAGACAAATAAAGAGTAATCGGCCTTACTCTGAACAAAACCAAATGCCCGTAAAACCTGAGACAGTTTAGCAAACCAATTTCTAGGAGCCTGACGAAGACCATAAAGAGATTTCTGAAGGCGACAAACCTGGCCAGGAGGAACAGTGTAGCCAGGCGGAGGACGCATGAACACTTCTTCATGCAAATCACCATGCAGGAAGGCATTATGAACATCCATCTGATGCAGTTCCCAACCACGGATAACTGTAATGAACAGAAACAATCAAACAAAACTCATCTTTGCAACCGGAGCAAAAGTCTCAGTGTAATCAATTCCTTCAACCTGGCGATTACCAAGAACTACGAGACCCGCCTTATGACGTTCAATAGTACTATCTGAATGAAACTTTGTCCGATATACCTATTTACACCCAATTGCCTTCTTATGCGCAGGCAGAGGAGAGAAAGTCCATGTCTGATTTCGCTCCAGCGCAGTAATTTCTTCAGCCATAGCATCCCGCCAATGAGAATGACAGAAAGCCTCAGAATAAGTAGTAGGATCTGCACTAGAAGTTACAACACCCAAAAATCTAGAATGTATACTAGAAAAATTATCACAATTTACATAATCAGTAAGAGGATAGAGAACAACAGAGGAAAGTGACGACGCATGAGGTAACGTAGTCGAAGGGGGGGTCTTCAGTAGTAAGGATAGAAGCACAATCATTACAGTCGTAATCTGCCAAGTACGATGGAGGACGATGAGATTGAACACTCTGTCTTACAGGTGGTAACTCAGTAGTGGAACCATCCGGTACCAGAGGAGCAAGTAAAGTAGAGACCAGGAATGTAGCATCGCCAAAAATTGGTGGAGAAGTACCGGCAGCGGACGGCGAAGGTAGACCGGTGGCGGTCGGCATGGATGTACCGGCATCGGGCGGTGGATGACTCGACGGTGTGGGCCTGTTGGCGTTGACCGGCCGGCGATGATCGGCGTTGACTGGCCGGCGTTGATCGGTTGGAGTTGACCGGCGTTGACTGGCCGGCTACGACCGGTGGAAGACCAACAACGATCAACGACGGTGGATCGGTAACGGAAGGCAGAACCAAAAATCCGTGCAGCTCCGGCGAGAGGGAGGAGGAATCGAACGGTGGTGTGGTGGCGCTGCCAGGTTCATCGGATAAAGTAGATGCCGGAGTTGCAGAGTACGGGAACTGGTCTTCAAAGAAATCAGCATCCTGACTGTTAAAGATCACTCGGGACTCCAGGTCAAAAAGGCGATAGCCTTTCTTTCCGGCAGGGTAACCAAGGAACAGACACAGCCAACTTCGTGGTGCAAACTTGTCACGATTTCTGGGAACATGAGCAGCAAAACACAAGCATCCAAAAACCTTTAAGGATGAATAATTTGGAGCTTGCCCATAAAGCAACTCAAAGGGAGTACGACCGTTGAGATGCTGAGTCAGTGTTCGGTTGATCAGGTAAGCAGCAGTAAGAACACATTCTCCCCAAAATTGAACAGGAAGATTGGCTTGGAACCGTAAAGTACGCGCTACATTGAGTAAATAATGATGCTTTCTTTTAACTCGACCATTCTGTTGTGGAGTATCAACCATAGATATCTCAAAAAGGATCCTAGATGCAGTAAAGTGAGACCGCAGAGGCAAAAACTCAGTGCTGTTATCAGCCGACCTCGTTGAATTGTTCTACCCCACTGGTTCTTCACTAAGGCACTAAATTCTAAAAATCTAGAAGCTACTTTAGATTTAGCTACTAACAAATAAACCAAACAGCTTGGGAATAATCATATACTATAGTTAAAAAAAATAAAATGCACCACTAGAAGATGGTGTTCTATAAGGTCCCCAAACATCACAATGAATCAATTGAAACAATGTAGTAGCATCTGTAGAACTTAATTGAAAACTATGTCCAGTCTGTTTTGCTCTATAACATATAGAGCAGGGTATATAATGTTTATTAATGCCAGAAGAAATAGAAGACAACACCGTGAAGGATGGATGACCAAAACGTTGATGCCATAAATCGGAAGAAGATACTGAAGCAGCTGTAGGAAGAGACTGCAGGACAGGACGGTGAACACGAGCATCTAGCAGACAAAGCCAAAACACCCCCCTCTTTGTTCACCTACGCCAATCACTCTCCTGGCACTGATTGTCTGTAAAATGAAATATTTTTTAGTAAACAAAGCTAGACAGTTCAGGGTAGATAACAATCTAGAGCATGACAGTAAGTTGCATCACAATGTAGGTATATATAAAACATGCGGCAGAATAAAACCACCAAAATAAAGAGATCCATATTGCGAAGTTGATGAGATCGAGCCATCAGGCAGAACAACATTCATAAAATCAATAGTAGTAGTAAGATCAGTAAGAGAACCTTTGCACCAGTTATGTGATATGAGGCTCCCGAATCAAGTATCCATGGTAAAGTAGGCTTACCAGACTCATCGCCAGTAAGAGAATTAAACTGATTAAACAGATTCAGGGTAGAGCTCCATTGGTCATCAGAAAGAGCAGGATCAAACTCGGAACGAGCAGGGACACCGCCGGAAGAGGAAGCCGCTGCCACCAGACTTGGAGGCGATGTGGCAGCTCCGGCAAACGGCGGCGGGAGCGGGAGATCAGCGGAGCCTCCTGAACCGGCGGTGGTGCTTGATGGCCGGGGAAGGTGGCACCGATTTCTTGCTTTTCTTGAACCAGTCTGGAACACCATGTATCTAGAAACATGTATCTTTATCATGACCTTTGTGATGACAATGGGTACAAACAAGATTCTTGCGGTCGGCAGCAGAAAGAACAACTGGCGAAGAACTTGCAGGTGGTGAACGTCGTGTAGCATACGCTATGGAGTTAGAAGAAGGCTCACGAGCTCGAATGATAGCTCTATGATTCTCCTCCTGAGCAACAGGGGCATACACTTTCATGACAGATGGCATTGGATCAATGCTCATGATGTGTGATCGCAAGGTGTGAAAACCTTCGTCGAGGCCAGAGATGAATTGGTAGATCAAATCCTTCTCTCTCTCTCTCGGAAGACTTTCGCAGCAAGATTGCACTGGCATAATGCCTTACAATCTTCATAGGTACAAACCAGGGGAGGTTGCATGCAGTGATAATCCGCAAACAACTTCTTTGGTTTGGCAAAGTAGATGTCGATGGGCTGACCGTTTTGCCTGCAACTTTGAATGGCTTCTTGTGTCTGCAAAAGCTTCATACCGTCGGCGAGAATAAATCGTGCCTTCAGGTCATCCCACAGATCCTTAACTGTGGCAAACGAACTTGTAGAAGATCTCAATACCGGATCCAGGGTTTGTAAGATCCAGCAGATAAGAATAGCATTAACCCCAGGCTAATCGGCAGCATCAGGATGATCATCCTGGGGTTTGGTAATGGATTCATCAATGAACCCAATCTTGTGCTTGGCCAGAAAAGCGCGACAAATCGCATCGGACCATTCAAGATAATTTTCTTGACCTTTCAGCATGGTCGGTATAAGTTGTAAACCTGGACCAACGCTAGAACCAATGAAGTAAGGATCAGTCGACATACGACCAATCGGTAAAGTAGTACGAGAGCCAGATTGCAACTGCAGCTGCTTGAGTAAAGCTGTAATCACATCATAACCACTCATATCCTGAAGCTTCGAACCCTCAGGAGTATCAAAACGGGTCTGTTCTTCAGAGCTAGACATATTGTAAAATCAGGTACATATCAGGAGCACAGGACACATCGACGCAGAGTAAGCGGCGGCGCATGGAGGCGGGCAGCGGTCGTCGGACGTTGGACGACGGCGATCGGCGCGTGGCGGTGGTCGGCGCGTGGCGACAAGATCGGCGGCTCGTGGACGTCGGACAGAGGTTTTAATGCAGCGGAATTTTTTTTATTTAAGGTTTCAGAATTTTAGGCTCTGATACCATGTAAGAAATAAGGGTAATAATGTGTTTGTATTCATGAATTCATGATACATTATATAGTAGTACATGATACCTATACAAGCTAAGAAAAGGTAATAGAATACAATTACATCTATAATTAAGGTAAGAATACAATTCTAATTGTAATTCCTTAACAAAAGCATATCTTGTATTTAAACTGGAAAGGGTGAAAAAGAGAAACAAAGATAAAAAGATAAAATAAATTTAAAATACAAATAAAAAGCACGTTATTTAAGAATTTACTCTACTCTAATAGTTTTTATCAAAATTTAGCAGATATCACAACATTAAATTTTGGAGAAGATTTAATATAGTGCATGTTCAACGAATTTTCTTGTTAGCAATAGATTGTCAATAGGAAATTTCGGAATCAACCTTTTGTTTTCCGTAGCCCTTAAAGCTTTAGCCTTTTTGGACCATTAACAGAATATAAATGGTTAGCTCTAGGGTTTAGTATGGACCATTAGAGTGGGAAGGTGACCTTCATTATATTCCACTCTCCCCTTCCTTTTACATTATCCCTGAGTCTCAACTCTATTTGCAACACAATCATTATTACAATATTTTAAAAAAATATATTTGATTGTTAATATAATAATTTACATATAATCATGATAAATAAAAAAAGTTAATATTTAAAAATTACTTGTTATGATAAAATTCAAGAATATCATATAAGATAATATTAGTGTTCATACTTATTTAAATATGTGATCAAATTTTAATATAAAAGATAATATTTTAAAAGTAAGAGTGTAAATAAATGTGGTACAGAGGAGCATTTCTCCAACTCAAATTCTAACCCATCCCTCATTATATATGGTTTGAATTGAGCGCAAATATAGTCAATCTCTTAGTTGAGGGCCTATTATTTCTCCTCTACTTAGTCTATCTCATTCTTGATGACCCGTTATCATTACCCAAGAAAACAAAAATATTACACTGGAAAAAAATTGATAATACTAATAACGTGCATGTAGTCTAATAATTGCTACTAGGAAAAGATTTCTCATCATGCATCTATACGTCTTACCTCACTATCACATTGATTCAATTGTTACGAGAGCAGGGCTGTGTTGATCCGGATCGATGCACTCTTGAGGGTTCAAAATCATCAATATTTTTTGTTACTATCTCCGTCCCTAAATAAAATCATGTTATAATGATGGAAAGAAATTCAACTCTTTGCCAATCATTTCAAACCCTCTGTTTATTTTTCATAAATCAGAGTATTTAATGAACCATTTAATATTTTTGAATTCGATGAAATTCAAAATTAAAGGTAAGTTTTGAATGAAACTATTTTCCGGAAAATTTATGGTGAGATTGGAGATCAAATTACAATGGCAGAAAAAATAGAGAGAATTTTTGGATTATTATAAATGGATGAAAATCTGGTTATATGAGTCCGTGAGTAGTTATGATTGATCTTTGTTACAAAGATTTGCATTTTTAGTCAAAATATATTAGTTCATGGATTTCAATACCCCTGTATCCCAAATTAAATTACCCACTTACTTTATATCACTATTCTTTATCAAAGTTTGACTTCATATATTAAATATATATATAAATATATATATATAAATATATAAATATATAAATATATAAATATATAAATATATAAATATATAAATATATAAATATATAAATATATAAATATATAAATATAAATATATGTATATAAATATAAATATATATATATGTATGTACGAGACATAATATTATCGTATGTGATAATGTTGAATTCATCATAACAAGTTTGTTTGCCGTTATTATATGCAGCTAAACATAGTAACGGTCAAACATGTCTCTTGAACGGTGTGCAATGATTAGGTTGTAATTTAAGTTGGGACGGAGGGAGAACTCAGTTTTCAAAGTATCATTTACATGTGCCCAGTGAAAATTTTATAGTCAAATAAATGGCTCGAAACCAAATTAGAAGACAGTTTTGTGCGAGAACGTCTTGCACTGAGACCAAGGATTAATACACAATATTATGAAGTTTAATTAGAAATAAGTTTTTAAAATAAATTTAAGAATGTTTGGAAGATGAAGGAGAGATCTGGGTGCGAATACCACCTTTTAGGGGTGTTGGACATAAATAATTGGGGTATTAATGATTCTACGTGGGAGGCCGTCGCCGTACCTCTCAAAGTTAATATTTATAAGCCCTTTTTGCTTAGTATCTACAACTAAGCAGGTAGCGGCAAGTCGTGGTCATCCACGAAGAAGGGGGATTTTCTAAAGCGTTTAAGCACAAATGGTTGATATTAGGCTAGGAGTAGATATATATATATATATATATATATATAAATACATATAAAGGGGGGGGGGGTTGGTTGGTTGGTTGTCCTAAGTTATGAAAATTAAAAGCCAAGAGAACTAGCAAAGTTAAATAACTATGATAATCATCAAACAAAACTAAGAAAAAAAAGGTTTTAAACCTTGGGGGCAATTGATATCCACTTGGGGGAAATTGATATCCACTTCCAAACCAAATGTAGATCATTGAACCATTCACTCATCCTATCACATTTATGCCAATGGAAGATCAACATTCATTCCTTCTTAAGAGTAGTTTGCAAAGACAAACAACAACCATTTGCAAACCTTGTTGATGATCACCCTTGACAAAGAATGATCATAGAGGTATTTCATCAAAGGCATTATACACAAAGGACCATAGATTTGACAACAACAAGCCTTCTACCAAAGACATAGCCATTTAACCAAACATAACATTCATTAGGCTAAATCTAGAACAAACCACATTCAAGGTTCAACCTTTCATTGCATCTATATGATAAATATGAGAACAATCCACATTAACATACTTATCTGGCAAGAATCACAACACATTATGCGCAAGAAGTTCTAAGTTCATGTTCCTAGATTTTCATGCAAAGGAGCTCAGGAATTCGTCACTTTCCTAACACCCTAACACTTCAATCATACAAACACTTCCTATTCTCAAACAACATATGGCATAAATGAAGTAAAACATGGCATCAAGAACACATGAATGCTAAATAACAAAGGCTTCAAGAACGAGCGAAACAATCTATTCACTGGTTCGACTACTTGTTGTGAAGATAAATCTTCTATCTTTCTTAGATAGTAGTTTGCAAGAGTGAATTCGACATCTCTTGTCAAACCTCACCAATGACTCCCTTATTACTAAGAGTATCCCATCGATGGCATTTTCCATGAAGGACCAACAAGCTTGGCAACACTTATAAACACTACACTGTGTCTAAGCATTCAACCAATTCATGCATTTACACAAGATTAGTGAAGAACAATCGATATTCATAGACCTCTCTCATTTTCTACCTAAGACAAACATGACAACGAGTTTGACATCATCACATTCATCTAGAAATTATCAACACACCAACATCTTTTAAGAAGCTCTAACTCTTGTTCTTGGATTCCACATTAAAAGAGGGGAGAATTAGCTACTTTCTCCCAACCCTAACAAATAATCATACAAGCAATTCATATACTCAAGCTTCCAACAACATTAATGCCATTAACAATTCACATTCAAAGCTCAATAAATGCACAATAGCAAAAGCACCAAATAGATATATAAATGGTCCTTACTACATAGAAATGGAAGCTTCAATCCTTTGCTCCCAGGATGAAACTAAACTAGACAATATAAAGACATAATTAACCTACAAAAACTAAGAAAAGAAAGAAAGAAAAATTAGGGTTTGAACCCACCAAAAGCGCAGGAAGAAGAAGGTGGAAAAGCTGCTGAAGAGGAGAGGATAATGTGAGAATTTATAGTACAAAAAACAAGGAGAATTTATGGCCCTTTGTCCGTCGCGAGTCACGACAGCATCGTGACGGCCTCGCGGCGGACTCCAAGTCCAGCACTATTTCTTCTTTCTCCTTTTTGTTCCATATCCTCCTCTTCTCTTCACTTCTTCAATTCTTCAAATCTTCAAAAGCTCAAATACAAGTCTTCAAATGTTCAAATCTTCAAAGGTATTCTTCAAAGTCTTCAAAAAAGTTGCCTTGCCTCACAAAATTCTCTAGAAAAATAATAAAAGCATAAAAGTCGCTTTTAATCCTCCTTAGAGAACTTCAAGGAAAAAATGTCCCATTTAGAGCACAAAAGTATACAAAAGTGATCATAAAATTCCTAATATAACCGTATAAACAACTTTACAAAGTTAGATAAGAATGGGGCGATGGTAATTGCATCAGAGTGACCCGAATCTCCCGTGCACACACTCACATAGACGCATTCTCCTCCACCCATTCAAACAACAAGGTTTCTCTTCCCAAGGGGGCATCCATATTTTCGCCTAGCATGAATACAGCCCAAAGTGTGTGCTATATATGTTGTGTAGAATTCATGCATTCAAACTCAAGCCAGATCACAATAATATTATGAACACAAAATTAGGATGAACTAGAGAATCTCAAAAAGCATATAGATTACTAAGTCACTAAAATTTATCCCCAACCTATAGAAACTACTCTACAAAAGTTAGATCCATGAAAAATATTAGGTTAGATGCCATGGATCTAAAAAAATATGATGAAAGGAAAAAGAAAAGAAAAAGAAAAAGAGAAGGAAGAAGAAGAAGTACTCTCCTCTTCCTTCTCTCTATACTAAAGAGAGACAAAATCTACATAATGACTAGCTAGGATTTACTAAAAAACTAAGACTCTTATATATAATAGTAGAGAATTAGGCCTAAAGAAAGGCCCAAAATAGGCCAAAGTTAGGTAAAAACCCTAGTCACCCTTTTCCTTTAGCTGCTGAACCTTTCTCGAATAAACTACTCAAATATGTGAATATTCTGGAGCTGTAATTTAGTGCGTTAGATAGATCTCAGAAAGACGAAGATTTTTATATATGGTAGAGGGAAATCGGATGAAAATTGAGAGAGTTATAACCAAGACGGTGAGAGAATGAGTGGCTGCTGCGTGGACCATGAATAGTGGCACGGTCAGTGAATAGTAGGAACGGATGTTAGCCTTGCACGAACACTGTTGGCACAAACCAATGAGCAGTAGGTGCGGATCACTGAATAGTGCATTGCCGGTTTCGGCCGTTTGGCGCAGGATGCGTCATTTGGCGCGGCCTGTCAGGAAGAGCGTTTTGCTCAGATCTTTGACGCTGGCAATCGAGTTTTGTACGGGGTGCAAACGAGATGCTGATTTTTGAGTCTCTGATATGTGCTCGTGGCCATTGGCGCGGGCTATTGGTGTCATCCATGAATGGCCCTTGCCGACCCGTTTGTGCTTCGCTGGCTGAACTTCCTTTCTTCGCTACGGATGAACCGTTGGTCCGATTTGAGAGTTCTAGCAGTCGATTTTATAGTTCTTGAGAAAATAAATCCAATGAAATCATCCTTGAAATCTAATTATTCTCGGATCATTATCATAGTTTGGCGCAACTCATCGGACCACGATTCACCATTTCTCCCTTGGCCATTTTAAACTCCATTGCCACCTATCCTTGGCTCCATCCTTCTACTACCACGATTTGATGTTCGTGGACTTTATCTTCTACCATTGTAGAGGTGAATAACCTTTGATCTTTTCTATTGTCCTTATAAATGGCCTTCAATATCTTCTACCAGCCTTACGAACGACCTTCACATAGTCTGAAAAAACATCAAGTACCCAGGGCATCCTACTAAAGATAATCACAAGGAAGATCAAGGAGCCCTGGATACAAGATTTCCATTTGTACCAATGAAGTCTACAAATGCGGGATCTAGACAAGATAACTAAACTTGGCCGTCTAAACCCCTTGTCATGTAAAATCAACTAATGTTAGCAATCCACCAAATAAAACTAACTAAAAAGTATGCCAAATTCATCGATTAACGCACGTATAATGAACCAGATCACACGCTGTGGGGCACACATGTCGGGTGCTTGCTGACGTGGAACCCTGACAAAAAAGAACGTCATTTTGATTGGCCGAGGTCTCTAAAAATGATGCCGATTAATGCAACGTCGGTCACATGTCGTCTGGGTACCAGTTTGCGTGACGTTGCCGGCCAATTGGTCATACTTCGTTCTTCGTACAATATTATAATATTTAATATTTGATGACACAAATAAGCATTCGTCAATAGCCATGACGTATTATTTTAAATGTGATAAATCATGAAATGGTTAAACGGCATACAACATTCAATTGTTTCCAATTAATGTTTTTTTTAAGTGCACCTTGAGGTGGGGGATATTTATTAGGTTCCCCAAACCTATTTAGAACCAAAGGATGTACAATGATGTTTTTGAAATATTACATCGATAAGGCAATCTCGTTGCCTTCAAAAGAAAGATCTAATACTAGTGGACTAGTGATTCAAAAGGAGAGGAAGTAGTACTTGGTATGTCGAGGTTTCAAGGGGTCGAGGATCGATGGTTTGAGGTTTGAGTGATTGAGTGTTGATTGGTTCGAGTGCCTGATGGCTCGAGGGCGGCAGGGCTGGAGATGTTCGAGGTATCCAGTGAGACGGGGGCTCCGCAACTCGATGGTACTAGGGTTCGAGGGCTTGGGTGCTCGAGGGCTCGAGTGCACGAGGACTCCCGTTCGAGGGCTGCTCCAGTGCTCGAGGACTCCAGTGCTCGACGGCTCCAGTGCTCAAGGGTTCCAGTGCTCAAGGGATCCAGTGTCTTTAGTGCTCGAGAGATCCAGTGTCTTCAGAGCTCGAGAGCTTGGGTGCTCTAGGGCTCGAGTGCACAAGGACTCCAGTTTGAGGGCTGCTCCAGTGCTCGATGGCTCCAGTGCTCGAGGGCTCCAGTGCTCGATGGCTCCAGAGCTCGAGGGCTCCAGTGTTTTCAGTGCTCGATGGCTCCAGAGCTCGAGGGCTCCAGTGCTCGAGGGATCCAGTGTCTTCAGTGCTTGAGGGATCCAGTGTCTTCAGAGTTCGAGTGCTCCAGTGCTCGAGGGCTCCAGTGCGCAAAAGCTCAGGTGCTCGAGGGCTCCAGTGCTCGAGGGCTCCAGTGCTCGAGGGCTCCAGTGCTCGAGGGCTCTAATGCTCGAGGGCTCGAGGTATACTATTCGAGACTCGACGGTTCGAGGGCTCGAGTGCTTGAGTGCTTGATGGTTCGAGTGCCTGATGGCTCAAGGGCGGCCAAGCTCGAGAGCTTGAGTGCTCGAGGCCTCCTACGCTCGAACCCACAAGAGCTCGAGAGCTCGAGGTCTCCAGTACACAAGGTATCCAGTGTTCGAGACTCGACGGTTCAAGGGCTCGAGTGCTTGAGTGCTTGATGGTTTGAGTGCCTGATGGCTCGAGGGCGGCAGAGCTCGAGAGCTTGAGTGCTTGAGTGGGTCCAGTGCTCGAGGGCTCCTACGCTTGAGACCTCGAGTGCGCGAGAGCTTGAGGCCTCTAGTGTCCGAGGCTTGAGAAAGGTTTTGGTGCCAAAATAGTAGCTTGGAAGCCTTTCAATGAACCTGCAGGGAGTAGGTTGACTTTGTCAGCAGTATCAATCCTATGAAGAGCCATTTTTATGCATTCTAATATAGGGAGTATGCTCTTTATCTAAAGAAATTAGGCCTTTGATATGTATTGGAACATTAGAAAGGCTAAGGCTCTGATTATGAGTAGAGTGATGTTTGGCAATTGCATTTTCCACTGAATTGCATTATCTAAAACCATGTTTAAGCTCAGCATTCCTTATGAGGGAATGTATTTTCGAGGTTAGATCAAACAGGGGGCCAATTTGCAGTATAGGGATCCTTAACCATTTTAACTGCCAACATGGAGTCAGATTCGATTGTGAAAGTTTGATCAAGTTGCGGAAAGGTTTGGCAGGAAAATAGTATGGCTAAGATCTCAGCTTGGAGTGGGGAGGAAGCAGTAATTGTTGTTGATTTATTCAGGAGTGGTGATCCAGAACTATTCCTTGCAATTAGCCCTGCTGCAGCATTGTTAGGGTACCAAGATGCATATATGTTGATTTTTTATTGAACCCAATTTAGGCCTTTCCTAGAAAATAGTAGAAATATTTGGCTTTGGGGGTGGTCTAATGTATGGAGCCAGATTCCTAAGGCTGGTTGGAGAAGCTGGAAGGGAGACTAGGTGGGAAGATTTAGCATAGAGGGACAATTTAATTTGATCATAAACATCCTTACATACAAGGTCTGGAGAAAAAAAGCTTCTGATCAAATAAGAACCTATTCCGTGCCTTCCAAAGACACCAGCAAATCAGAGGAGGGAGAATATTACAAATCAGTTGGTGCCATTTAGGTAGATCATGACTATTCCAGAAGAAAAAGAATCTATCAATGATGGAATGTTGATGGTTAAGATGAAAGTCTAGTAAAGCTGCCAATTTATTCCATACAGATTGGGCAAGAGGACAGGATATGAAGAAATGTTGAATGGAATCCGAATGATAACATGCTAGACATTTAGAAGCAAGGCTAAAACCACACTTAATTAGCACATCATCGAATGGTAGAAAAGAGTGTAGCATTTTCCATGTGAATATAGAGACCTTTTTCTGTAATGCAGTGTTCCAGATAAACTTGGAAACTGGAAAATTACCTGATGTGAGTGTGAGTTCCTTATAAGCTGACTTGAAAGTGAAGGCCCCTGACTTTTCTGGTTTCCATATTAACCTATCCTTCCTATCTTGTGTAATTTCAGCTTCCTGAAGAATGGAAAGAGTATCATGTTCTAGGTATGGTGAAAACTGGGCTAAAATGGAAGCTTTGTTACTAATGAATTCTGCCACAGAAAAATAGATCAGTGCAGAAGAGATGTGGCTGGGGATATAGTTAGAGAGAGGGCCATTGGGACACCAGTTAGCAGATAAAGATTGCAATTGCCTTTGCCGTGGATGATGAGAGTATTATTTTCAGCAAAAGGGTTCATAGAACAGATTCTTCTCCAAGTAATTGATTTCCTATGTGATTGTGGTAAGCCCCATAATAATTTTGCCCACATTGTAATACCTAACTGGCTCTTCCACCACAATTTGAGGGAGCAGGAATCAATAATGGCTCGGATTGATCTGAAACCTAGGCCATTATGAGCTATTGGTACAGCTAAATCAGACCATTTTTTCCAACTCTTGTTCTTTTTACCATCCGTCTCTCCCCAGAAAAATCTAGCCATTTTTCTCTCTAGGGTCTTTATTATGTGGTTTGGGAGTTCGGTAACAGTCCACAAATGCTGAGGCATGGAGTATGAACAAGAATTGATTAGAGTCAATTTACCCTCTGAACTTAGCCATTTATTTTTCCAGTTTTGTAACTTTTTATCAAAATTTTCCATCAAAGGTTGGAAGTATCTATTTAAAGTTCTGCCTTTCAAAATAGGGCAACCTAAGTATTTAAAGGGAAAGGGTCCTTTTTTCATTTTCAAGATCATCTTCACCTGATTCCGTTTAGCTATTGTGGCCCTTTTACTTAAGTAGAAATCAGATTTGTCAAAATTAAAATTTTGACCTGAGGTATATTCAAAGATCTCTAGGAAAACTTTAATCTTAATGAGGTTAGTCTTAGAGGCTTGCATGAAAATGATTGTATCATCAGCATACATTAAATGAGAGGCAGCTGGAACTGAAGCAGGTAGTTGATAATATGAGGGGCTCTTATTCCAAAAAATAAAGGGGAGGCTCCTAGAAAAGGCTTCTGAGAAAATATTGAAGAGGAATGGAGAGAGGGGATCACCTTGTTTGATGCCTCTAGTGGCTCTGAAGAAGCCCATTGGATTGCCATTGATTAGGACTGAGAAATGAGCTTGTGAAATATTGTTCATTACAACATTTAAGAAATGACCACTGAATCCAAACCTATTCAAAACATTCCTAAGGAAATCCCAGTTTACTCTGTCAAAAGCCTTCCTTAGATCCAATTTGAGTATTCAGTTTGGGTCTCTACTCTTTTTGTCTAGATATCTTATCATTTCCTGCAAATAGAGAATGTTGTCTGAAATGTCTCTATCTTTCATAAAGGCAGATTGGTTTGGGGAGATTAGTTTATCCATGTGAGGCTTTAATCTTTCCATTAATATCTTTGAGCAGATTTTATTTATAACATTAGATAAACTAATTGGTCTGAAATCATCAAAGGAGCAAGGTGTAGCCTTCTTTGGAATTAGGGTTATCCAGGTACTAGCTATGCCCCTTGGCAAATCTACGGCTAAAATAAATTCATTCACAGCTTCAATGAGATCCTTTTTTATAATAGTCCAGCATTTACAATAGAATTTATTTGAAAAACCATCTGGGCCTGGACTACTATTTTTATTCAAACCCTTAATCACAGACTCTAGTTCAGCTTCTGAGACTGGTATGGATAAAGCCTAACTGTCCTGGTCTGTGATGATGCTTGGGATTTGACTGAGGAAGTGAGGATAGTAGGTATCATTCGTTGTTTCGTTAGGCTCAGTTAACAGATTAGAAAAATAGGTAATAGCTTCTTTTGAATGTCTGAATTTGAGTTTACCCACTGCCCTTCCCTGTTTTTAATCTTAGTGATCTGAAGCTTACAGTTTCTCTCTTGAACAGTCTTGTGGAAAAATTGGGTGTTATTATCTCCTAGTTTATGCCATTTAGATCTTGCTTTTTGCTTCCAAAATTTTTCCTTCTCTTTAAGGGCTCTAAGCAGTAAAGCTTTTTTTCTCATTTAATTTGATAAGTTCAGAGTCTGAGGGGGTCGAATCAAAGACAAGTTCCTGAAGTCTTAAAGCTTCCTCTGCTGAAATTACATTAGCATCTATATTTCCAAAGCAATCTCTGCTGAAATTACATTAGCATATATATTTCCAAAGCAATCTCTATTCCAGATTTTTATCACCTTCTTAAGTCTAACTAATTTTCCAGACTCAGAAAGTGATTTTCCCCAGTTTTCCTTAATTAGATTTATGAATTCTAGCCTATTAAACCAAGTATTTATAAATCTAAAAGGTTTAGGTTGGGAATTAGTCAAGGTAGATACCTGAAGTAGAAGAGGGGAGTGATCTGAAGTTTGCCTATTCAGGATTTGGATAGAGGATGAAGGGAATTTATAGCTCCTTGGCATTGTGCAAAGGCCTCTATCTAGTCTTTTGGACGTAGGATTCCTAAGTCTCGAATTGCACCATGTGAAAAGATTTCCGACTGTGTTGATTTCCTGAACTCTGGAGGAACTAATCCAGTTATTAAAGTCTCTAATACTTCCTAAAGAAGGGGAGCTAGGGCCTCTATACTCTGAGAGTGTGGTGATGGTATTGAAATCACCTATAAATATGGTTTCTCCTCTAGTGACGCTAGTCAGATCTTTCCATAAACACTTCATACCCTCTCCGTTTCTAAGTGCATAAACAAAAACTGCCTCCATATCTAAATGTAGAGATTGGTGTGCTATCTTAACATGTAGAAACTATTCATGGTGAGAGATGAGTGTGACAGAAACTGAATTAGTCCACATAAGCCATATTTTTCCATTATGGAGAGTCAAATTATGAGAGAACTTGAGCTTATCCATATATGTATGACATTGAGTGTTATCATGCATTGGTTCAATTATACAAAGGAGTTGAATTTTCTTAAGCTTAATTAGATTAAATAGCCTTAGCAGAGAAGATTCCATACCCCTAAGATTCCAAACTAAAAAATTGACAGTTAGAGTGTGTGTCACTGTTCACCAGATTTATGACTCTTTGTAGCTGATCTGAGCATCATCTTATTCAGCTGGCTAAAGTAATTATTCTTTTTAATCTTAGACTTATCTTGTTGGGAATTCTTACCATTGAGCTTCATCACATGAGAAGCTGTGATATCAGGGTGACTGACAGTAGCCTCATCCTCGGAATCCAGCACTTCCAGTTCTTTATTACCCTGTGGGAGATTATCTAGATCCTACAAAACAGAAAACCTATTTTCCATTTTATCCTGTAGGGAAAGTGGGGGGTTATTAGTGGGGGGTTATTAGTGGGGGGTTATTAGTGGGGGATTGGTTCAGGCTTAGCCTGAGTGAGCCAATTTGGATATCGTCTTTTGCATAGGCAATGGGGGTAGATTTGGATAGTACTGTAGCATTTAAAAGCTTTGAGATGGAGTTATCAGGGCCTTCCTGAGGTTGGATTCTGGGTAATTGAGCAGGTGATTGTAAGCAGTTATTTCTAGGCACTCTGTTGACCTCTGGGGAGGAGTTGGTGTCAAGGTTTAGGGGGGAGATTGTTGTAGCTCTCTGGTCGACAACACTGTCTTTTTTCTGGGAGGAGGCGTCAATCTGATTACCTAAGGAGATCAGAGGAGGATTGCTAAAGTTGTTGCCAGTAGCCTGCCACTGGGAATGCATTTGGCTCAGGGCAATATGATTTTCCACTGATTTATCATTAGTATTTCCCACTGATTTTCCATTAATATTTTGTGGGATAGCTCTACATTGACTTAGAGAATGTCCTAACTTGGCACAGTGATCACAATAGAGGGGGACATCCTCAAATTCTATAGGATATTTCCTATTGTTTGAAACGGAACCCAGTCTAATTTAGTTACACATAGGCTTCTGAAGATCAATTTCAACACAAAAATTAATTACAGATGGCCTAGTGAGCATATCAGTGGCTAAGTCATTCTTAATGAAGCTACCTATGATATTCCCAGTTGCTTCAATAGATGTTGAATTGTAATAGTACAAGGGTACTTCCCTGATCGTACACCAAATGGGTACAATTGGGAATTCTCTATGTGTTGAGAAATCTGGAGACCATTTAAGCATATTAAGAAGGATACCATTGAAATTCTAGATTCGTTTCATCCAACATCTTTGGTAATCATTGACAAGCTCAAACCTAATCAGAACATGTTTGTAATCTAAGGAACCTAATTGATATTTACCTGCAAAACCAACCGTTTTGAAAGCCACTTCCAGTTGCTACATTGTGAGTCTCCCTTTTGTGAACTTTCCGACCAGAGCATTCGCATAGTGTGCTGAGAGTTTAGCAATTTGATCGTCGGAATAGAGATAAGCTGGATCACCTAGATGTTCTGATTTAGGGATTAGTTCTAGGTTGCTGAGCAGTGATTTCGACAGGGGAGGGGATTTTTTTTGGAGAACAACAGCAAAGGATTTGGGTGCATCAATTGGGATTGGTGTTAGGTTGGCGTTGCTGGTGTTGCTTACCGCCACAGAGGGCGGTTTAGCGGTGGCCATATCTGTCGTGAATTTTCAGCAGTAGGGTTAGCCGTTAACGGCGGGAATTAGCCGTTACCGGCGAGCAAAGAAAAGAAGAAGATGATGATGAAGTACAGTTACTGTAGCTAGAGAGAAGAGAGAGAAGATGAAGTTCAGTTACTGTCGTGAATGTGAGAAAGAATGACATGTTCAAACAAACGAAACTATAACATATAATACAAATACATGTTACAAAATATTGAAATACATACAGTTAATTTGAAATTGACTAATTAATTGTATTGAACCATCATTTTCTATGTTGCACGCCATTAAGATTGTTAGGACAACTAATGAAATGACTAGTCATCCCATCTATATGTTGAAAGTCCATCGATGACATTCCTTGGTCCTATTAATACCAATACACAGGAAACAGCATTTTTGTTAGAATTGGGCAGTCCTCCAATGAAATACACATAATGTAGTAAAACGTAGACGACAATAAATTCGAGATGGTAAAAGTAATAGAATTGGTTTAAAGTGATGTCACAGGAATGAAATTACGATGTCGCAAAGACTGACACATAAACGACATCGGACATTCATTGGCATGTCAATAATATCAAATTCTATGCGACGTCGGTCTTGGTTTGGTAACATTTCTCATGGGCTGATGAAATCTGTCGAGGTTGCACATTCAAACTATGTTCATACAAATCTCAGCATCTTTTCTCATAATTGAAACAAACATGACACTATCTTGGAAAGAAAAACAACAATATATAACATGTAACTCAAGTATTATACCTCATGAAATGTAAGAATCTTTGATCAATTGTTGATTAAAATATCATATAGTAGGATCATCACATAATTTCTAATTGAACATGGAATAGATGGAAAAACTACCTCAATCAATTAGAAGTTGGAGATGCTCTATCATTGGACACTTGTTGATGTTTGAGAGGAACAACTTGATTAGATCTTATGTTGTAAAATTGAGAATGGAATGGATGGTGTGGAGTTTGGTTTTTGGGATTGGTGTTGAAGATGGGAAATGGGTGTTAGTGCTGAGATTTATTGGATTAAAATAGGGTGAGGGGAAATTTTGGGTTCAAATTTTTGGCTGAAAATTTCAATTCATGCTTGAAATATCAGAATGACCGACGTCGGTCTAGCTTCGATTTCAGTGTCGTAATAATCTACACAAGTGCAACATTGCACATAATTTAATTTTTGGGGATAATATACACTGTTTCAAGATTGCGGCCCGTTCATAGACCCATTCATGCTGAAAGTTGACATGCCTCCACTCGAGGTCATTAATTGTAGTTAATTAACCTGAGCAAAGGTTGAGAGGTCAAAGGGACTAATGGTCAAAGATAAAATTCATAGTTCTGCACCCATCTCACTACTATGCTACCGACAGGGTAGTTAGCGGTAAGTCCTGTGTATGTCCACAAAGATGCAAAAGCCTAAAAGTCAATCACACAACCACGTCCGGGTTGTTAATCTGTACGTATTGCTAGGAATAGATAGTATAGTAAACATGGGGGTTGGTTTTTTTACTAACAACTTTGAAGCATGAAAGTAAAAAAAAAAGTAATTTATATAGCTAAACACTTGGGGGAATGCTTGTGTAACATGGTTAACTTAATGCTTCGATCCTTGATTCATTCACATATGAGATTTCGCCAAACCTAATACAGTATTCATAACACGTGGTGTGGTCGATGTTATACACTTCCCCATACCTGTCACGTTGGGTGCGCTTGCAGCCTTCCATCGACACCGCCTTCATAATTAGGGGAGTACAACAAGGTCCAACCATTGTTGTAGGTATGTTTCTCCCCATTACAATTATTTCCTGGGCTTTCCACCACATATGCTCTACTCCCTAGGCCTATAAACGAGGCAAAGGGAAGTAGGCACCTTATCTATGACACCAGGGAATTTTACAACCCTAACTTGCTACTTTTCACTATCTCTACCCGTAACCCATCATACTACTTTACGTAATTAGCTAAGGATGGTGTGCTGGAAACATAACAGATCAATACTCAGAAAAGACCTCCGTGCACACACCCACATCAGACCTGTACCGTGTTATCCATACATTACAAGAAACATGACCTATTACTTTGCCCCTTTTACCTCATTTTTTTATTAACACCAAATAACCGAGATAAAATGTTCTTTTGCCTCAGTTTTTTTCGAAGTAAAAGATATTATCAACCTCAGTTATAAAAAAAACCAAAGTAATTAATGTTATCGAATAACGTGCAACGTCGCATATGTTCTGTGAAAAGATTTCCCGAGTTTGCTAGATATGTCATTAATGTCGATAGGTATTGCGAATAATTAGCGAAGTCGCATATATGTAACAGATAAGTTATAGTAAAGAATTTGACAGTGAAAGGAGAAAATAAAATACAATAAAATGGAGGTCATGAGCTTTTCCCCATTGTCTTTGGCGTCTCTCTCCTCCTAATATCCCGTCATTGTGAATAATTTGGGGGAATGTTAAATTAGGTTAGTTAGGCACAACAGTTGCTAGCAATCACTGTACTACAAACTTCATACAAATCCTGCCCTAATTTAGACACAACCAGTACCTCCTTTGTTCGATGTTCAAATAAGATAGACAAATAATTAGAAAATTAATAGTCATGAAAATATCCTTACAATTATGTAGTGAATAATTTAATTGAATAAGAACTGTCTTAGTTCCAACATAATAGAAATTACAATACACTCAATCAGCTCAGAAAATGATGACCTTGAAGATGATTGGCCCTCTAGCTTATGTTACCTCGAAGAACAAGGTGTCCCCGATGCATAGGTTTTTTCCCCTAAGGAACTCACCAAAACCCTTTGGGGAAAGGGCCTTGATCCTCCCACCCCCCAAGTAGTTCATATGCAACTCAGTCCCGTAGCACCTCAGTATTACAGGGGTTTTCTCAGTCGGCCGTACTAGTAAAATCTTCCATGGGATGTACTAAGTCACCGTAACATATATATATATATATGTATATATGTGTATATACAGATACAAGTGTCAAAAAATAAAATTTGTTTAAAAAGATTTACCAAAGTTGGTATTTTCCCAAAGTTTAGCTGCTTCAAAGTGCAGTCGAAATGTGGGCTATCAGTAGCCATCGAATGATGTTCAACGTCGAAGAAAGAAGGCTTTGGGTACCTCCGTTGTGCGATGAACTATACGAAAAGCATAATGTATTAGTTGTTACAGAGTATGGAGTTTTGTGTATATATGTATATGTATGTATGTATGCATGTAAATAGGTGAGATATAAAAAAAAGGCCGATCAGACAATCCTTTGCCAGCCATTAGTCATGCATCAGAAGTGAAAATGTGAAGTGATGAACCACACCGTGGAATGCCATGTGTGACGTCGCAACAGCGTTGCAAGTGCATCTTGGTACAAAGCAGTGATTTGGTTATAAATGCGATCTCAGTTTTGTGTCGGATAGACCGAACAGTAAATCAACACAATACCGATGTCTTGTTAGGTATTTCAAAGTAAACTAAGAGGCCATAATGTGAAGTCGGTTACATTTTGGGGAAACCATTTGTTATACTAAGATACATCCGACGTCAAAAATCAAAGAACCAGTAACTAGAATAAAATATGCGAGGTCGCACATGTATCAGATGAACCAAACTGTGTCAGATAGACTACCGACGTCGTAGATATCACATGTTACGGGAAGAAACACATCAAACTGGAAAAAAGGAAGCTTCATCAACATGAAATAAAACAAAGACCCTTTGGAGACACACCAAAACATAGTACCAACGCTCAAAGTCAAGGAAATTTCATACTCTCTTAAATTCGAAACAAAAGCTAGAAAGCTATGTAAACAAAAAAATTCACAGACCTCAGATCTAACATTGTGAAGTAAGAATTACAAAACTTATGTGTTAAGAGATTAGAAAAACAATTCCTTTTTGTTCCAATACACAAGAGAAGGGAGGAATGTGGAGACCGTTGGAATTTGCGGGAAACTTGTGAAGAAATGATTGAACTCTCTGTGATGGAGATGCCACAACGACTACCACCATAAATGAAGACATTCCACGACTTGATCAAACATTTAAAGGATATGTTCGAGATCCTCTAAGTGACATGGCGGGACCTATGACTAGGTCAAGGACTAAGCTTAGGGATGCTACTTTAAATACTTTGATTGATCGCCTTTATGATGAAGAATTGAAGAAGGAGTCACCATCGACATCTTGGATTCATTCTTCAAGATTGTTGACGAACTGAAGACATCATGAAGAACACTATACTCTTTTTTCCCACTGGGTTTTTAATGAGGTAGTGTGATCACTGTAAAATATTGTAAAATTATTTCATTTTGGGTTTATTGAACTGATAGCTTGGCCATGCGGGCTTTGAAGAGCTGAATTTTGAAAATACAGTCCATTAAGGTTTAGTATATTCAGTTTTATTCTGATTAGAATTAGATTTGGTAAGATTAGATAAGGTAATATTCTTCAAGGTTACTTCTTGAAGAATTCAACCTGATTACCTTAGATTACCATTTATTTTAGGTATTTTAGTTAGATTTGGTTTTAGCTTCTTAAAGCTGCCATAAGTCGATTCAGTTTCCATTTGTGATTAGGGTTTGAGGCAAGATTGTAACCCTATAAATAGGGAGGCCTTATGGACGAATTTGACACCATTTTTATCAATCAAATATACAACCTTTTGAGTTCATACTCTTTGCTTGCGAGCTATTCCATTGTTGCTTAACCCCGAGGGCTAGTTAAGTATCAATAAACCTTGTAATCTGATCCCGAGGGCTAGTTAGAGAGCAAGTCAAAGTTAGGCGTACCCCGAGGGCTAAACTCCTGAATTTCGTGCGAGATAGTACGGGTTTGCAGATCCCTTCACTAGATCAAAGATATTAATTCCACAAATCTTGAGTCTTCGCAAGGAGATTCCTATCAGTTGGTACCGGAGCTAAGCGAAAGATCTACTGAGGCCGAAAAAAACAAAAAAAAGGGTTTTGAGTTTTGCATTAATTTATTTTCGAATTTATATATATATATATATATATATATATACTCTTTCGTGTTGTGTTTTAACTGTGTTTGTTTGATCTTTCTTACCAGGAGGATTGAATCTAGAGTCGAAGGACGTCAAAGGGTCCGAGAGTTAGAATACTTCGGTATTACTATCCGCCTTCACCTTCATCAATCGAGTCAGGAGGACGTCGAAGGGTCTGAGCGTTAACAAGTATTATCCGCCTTCACCTCCCGGTCAGTTTCATAGTTTTAAGTAGCTTAAATAGTTTACGTGCTTGTGATATTTTTGTCAACTCTTCTGAAAATTATTGCATGCTCATATATCTATTTGTTTTCGTTATCGTTCTTTGATTCCGTGATCTAGAATTTTTCTTTGATTCTTGATTACTCCTTATTAAAAAAAAAGAGTCTTGTGTCATTTTCCATATATATAGTGTCATATTCTTGATCCTTACGATCTTGAATACCTCGAAGTTCATTGGAATCAAGAGGAAGTTGTCATAGTTTTCTTATTCCAAGTTTTGTATAGGCAATTCTCGTTCCAAAACTTTTCGAAAATAAAAAAACAGAAGGTAGCAGATTTTTGGGTTTCAAAATCGTAATTTAGGATTTGAAATCTGAAATTTGGGGCAGATTTGCAATTTTCAAAAGTTTGGGGGTAGATTTGCAATTTCCAAAAATTTTGGTAATTGTGACGGAAAGTTTTCTTGGGGAATAACATTATGTTTGTGAGTTTTATAGTACCCAAAAAAAGGGAAAAAAATGAATCGTGGCTGGAAAAAAAAGGAAAGAAAAAGGAATCCGGTTTGAAAAAGGAAAAGAAAAGTCAAAATCCTGATCGGAAGAGAAAAAAGAAATAAAAGCCAATTGAGAGAAGAGTTTTGATCTGAATTTTTGATTTGGGGGACAAGTAAGTCATTAAAATCCTTTTCCACAAGGGAATTGGATTTGAGTTCCTATTCCAATTTATTTTCGGAAAAGTTTCTTGAATTTTCGGAACCTATTTGTCGCCTATATAAAGCAATCTTGTTTTGGTCATAATTAATTCAATAAAGCTCTGATTCGTGCCATTCAAATTGTGTTTTGTTCCTTATTCTTTGTAGAATTATGAATTCCAGATCGTAGAGCCAAATTTTGAGTTTATATATTTTTAAATTTTGAAATAAGTTCTGCAGTACTCATCTCCATAGATTGCTTTGAATTGCGGTGAATTGATCAATTGCTCCTGCATTAGCCTTCGCCTTGTGAGTTGTGAGTGTTATACACTTGGTGAGTGACCTTACTAAAAAATGGGAATGGGGAACATTTATTCCTGACGGTATGTTTCTTCTTAGCAGGGATGGCGGACGATCCATTCGTCCCGCCATTTGTTGGAAATCCCAAAAATAAACCTAAAATGAATTCCATGAATGTCATAAATGCCATAATGAGAGAGGTTAAGAGATTGAATAGAAGGGTAGATGAGTTATCAAATCCAACGACACCTCGTTCTGCAAGACAAGTTGAATCTGCTTGTGACATCAAAGGTTTGAAGTGATGATATTCCTATGAATGTTCCTCCACGGTTTGCTCAGATGTTACAGGAATTTGAGGATGTCTTTCCGGAAGCCTTACCCACGGGTTTACCACCTTTGTGAGGTATTGAACACCAGATTAACTTGATTTCAGGTTCGGTTATCCCAAATCGCCCGGCATATAAGCAAACCCTGAGGAGACAAAGGAACTACGGCGACAAGTCGAGAAGTTACTTCAAAAAGGGTATGTGCGATAATCCCTATCTCCTTGTGCCTTGCCTGTTATTTTAGTTCCTAAGAAAGATAAAACTTGGCGTATGTGCATTGATTGTCGTGCTATTAACAAGATTACCATTAAGTATCGCCATCTTATCCCTAGGTTAGATGATATGCTTGAAGATTTGCGTGGATCTGTGATTTATACTAAAATTGATTTGACTCAGGGTTATCATTAGATTCGAATTAATGAGGGAGATGAATGGAAAACTGCATTTGAGACTAAGTTTGGGTTGTATGAATGGATCGTTATGCCTTTCGATTTAACTAATGCACCTAGTACTTTTATGCGGTTGATGGATCATGTCTTAAGAAAGTTTATTGGTCGGTTTGTTGTGTTCTATTGTGATGATATATTGATTTATTCTAAGTCGACTGATGAACATATTGAGCATTTTAAAATGGTTCTTGTTGCACTCCGTGAGTCTTGTTTATATGCGAACATTAAGAAGTGCACATTTTGCGTTTCGGAAGTGGTGTTTCTCAGTTTTGTTGTCTCTAAAGAGGGCATAAAAGTCGACGAAAAAAAAATTGAGGCCATTAAGACCTGGCCGAGACCTACTAATGCCAACCAGATACATTCTTTTCATGGTTTAGCTAGTTTTTATAGATGGTTTGTGTGTGATTTTTCATCTATTGCTGCACCTCTAAATGAACTAGTTAAAAAGGATGTGAAATTTGTTTGGACTGAGTGTCGAGAGAATGCATTTAATGAATTGAAAGTACGATTATGTAATGCTCCTGTTCTTGCTTTACCTGATTTTAATGGTACTTTTGAGATTCATCGTGATGCTTCCAGTGTTGGTATTGGTGCTGTTTTGATGCAAGAGAATCGACCTATAGCTTACTTCAGTGAAAAGTTAGAGGGCGGTGCTCTAAACTATCCTGTGTATGATTAAGAATTTTATGCAATTATGCGTGCATTAGAAACTTGGCAACATTATTTATTGCTTAAAGAATTTGTCATTCATAGTGATCATGAATCCTTGAAATACTTGAAGAGTCAGATGAAGTTGAATAAGCGTCATGCTAAATGTTCTAGTTTCATTGAATCTTTTCCTCATGTGTTGCGTTACAAAAAGGGTAAATAAAATGTTGTTGCTGATGCTTTGAGTCGTAGACATGTTTTACTTACATGATTGGAATGCATTATGTTAGGGTTTTCATTCATGCGAGATTTATATGCGACTGATTCTGATTTTTCATATATTTATGCTGCATGCGAAAATGGTGCTTATGAGAAGTTTTTTTGGCATGATGGTTTCTTGTTTATGAATAATAGGTTATGTATTCCTCAATGTTCTATGCGTGAATTACTTGTTAGAGAAGCTCATTCAGGTGGTTTAATGGGACATTTTGGTGCATTTAAAACTTATAATTTGCTACAAGACCACTTCTATTGGCCAAAAATGGCACTTGCTATCGACAGGGTTTGTAGGAATTGTCTTGATTGCTTGAAGGCTAAGTCTAAAACTAAGCCTCATGGTCTTTATACTCCATTACCTGTTCCTACACATCCTTGGGTTGATATTTCCATGGATTTTGTCTTAGGTTTGCCACGATCTCAGTCAGGTAATGATTCTATCTTTGTGGTTGTGGATAGATTTTCGAAAATGGCACTTTTTTTTTCTTGTAGGAAGACAGATGATGCAAAGAACGTTGCGGATCTTTGAAGGAAGTAGACCGGTTACATGGAATTCCTGCATCCATTGTCTCTAATCGCGATGTTAAATTTTTATCCTACTTTTGGAATACCTTGTGGCGCAAGTTAGAGACAAAGTTGCTGTTTTCGACTGCCAGTCATCCTCAAACTGATGGACAAACGGAAGTGACCAATCGAACCCTAGGGGCTCTCCTGCGTGCACTGGTTCAGAAGAACTTAAAGAACTGGGAAAAATGCATTCCGATTGCAGAGTTTGCTTACAATCGTACTATTCATTCTACTACTTCTTTTTCTCCATTTGACATTGTTTATGGTTTTCTACCTATTACACCTCTTAATCTACTTCCTTTGAATTTTAAACAGGTTAAAAACCTTGATGGAGAACAGAAAGCTGATTTTATGAAGAAAATCCATGAGAAGGTGCACATGAGAATTGAACAGACAAATGCACAGAATGCTGATAAGCTAATCAAAGCCACAAGTTGATGAGGTTCAATATGGGAGATTATGTTTGGGTTCATCTGTGGAAAGAGAGGTTTCCAAATGCTCGGAAATCTAAGTTGAGTCCACGTGGAGATGGTCATTTTCGAGTGTTGGATCGTGTGAACGACAATGCTTACAAGATTGAGTTACCAGATCATTATGGTGTTAGTGCAACCTTCAATGTTGCTGATTTATCTCCATTAACATTTGAAGATGATTAAGTTTCGAGGGTGAAACCTTTCGACCATGGAGGGAATGATGGAGATGCCACAACGACTACCACCATAAATGAAGACATTCCACGACTTGATCAAACATTTAAAGGATATGTTCGAGATCCTCTAAGTGACATGGCGGGACCTATGACTAGGTCAAGGACTAAGCTTAGGGATGCTACTTTAAATACTTTGATTGATCGCCTTTATGATGAAGAATTGAAGAAGGAGTCACCATCGACATCTTGGATTCATTCTTCAAGATTGTTGACGAACTGAAGACATCATGAAGAACACTATACTCTTTTTTCCCACTGAGTTTTTAATGAGGTAGTGTGATCACTATAAAATATGGTAAAATTATTTCATTTTAGGTTTATTGGACTGATAGCTCGGCCATGTGGGCTTTGAAGAGCTGAATTTTGAAAATACAGTCCATTAAGGTTTAGTATATTCAGTTTTATTCTGATTAGAATTAGATTTGGTAAGATTAGATAAGGTAATATTCTTCAAGGTTACTTCTTGAAGAATTCAACCTGATTACCTTAGATTACCATTTATTTTAGGTATTTTAGTTAGATTTGGTTTTAGCTTCTTAAAGCTGCCTTAAGTCGATTTAGTTTCCATTTGTGATTAGGGTTTGAGGCAAGATTGTAACCCTATAAATAGGGAGGCCTTATGGACGAATTTGACACCAATTTTATTAATCAAATATACAACCTTTTGAGTTCATACTCTTTGCTTGCGAGCTATTCCATTGTTGCTTAACCCCGAGGGCTAGTTAAGTACCAATAAACCTTGTAATCTGATCCTGAGGGCTAGTTAGAGAGCAAGTCAAAGTTAGGCGTACCCCGAGGGCTAGACTCCTGAATTTCGTGCGAGATAGTGCGGGTTTACAGATCCCTTCACTAGATCAAAGATATTAATTCCGCAAATCGTGAGTCTTCGCAAGGAGATTCATATCACTCTGTTAGGGTTGCTATGTTTATACCTGTTTTGAACAACGTTGTTTTAACCAGATTCTGAAGTCCGCTTCATAAGGTGCAATGTCGCACGTATGTCGGTACATACGAAGACATACCGACCTGAGACCGACGTCGCATGTATATGGGCCTAACAATTATTTAAGCCTACCACCCAGCCAATCAACAATTCCAATTTACAAATAAAATTCCGAATAACATTGAATAACATGTTATGTTAAACATTAAATAACATTAAAATAAAAATAAACAAAAAATTTTAAATTTTAAGATATCTAATATAAAATACGTCCCAATTAAAATTCATCCAAATACAAAAAATAGTTTTAAATAGATAGTCATATATATGATGTCTTATCCATCCCTCTAATGTTCACGGGGAAGAATAACAACACAGAAAACTACGGTCCCAACACCATTTATGAGCTCGAAGTATAGTGTATCCCCAATCTTAAGTTCCTCTGCGTCAAGAAACTTTCCAAACCCCTTCAGGGTCATGGTCTTGAGCATCATGTTCCCCTAGTAGTGCATTTTTTACTCCCTACCTTTGCACCTAATCACAACATCCAACTTGTACGATGGTGGGTACTCAGCAATTTTGTCAGGGATGTACTGAATTATAAACAAAAAACCTTTGTTAGTACTTATGAAAGTAATCTATAGAAAAAGTTAATTAAAAATTCATTTTGTTTGAAACATGGAGGAATTAAAATAAATGGAATTGACCTGAAGTTCATTTGGGTCAGAGTATGTACAAAATGCGGATATCTGCCTGAGAATGTACGATGCAGACTGTCATCATTCGAATCAGTAGTGATCTATATAGGTCAATACAATTATTATAAATTCAATTAGATCCTTAGTAATGAAATAGAAGTGATATTGAAAATGTAACAAAAAATCTCTCACCTCAATCGATTCACGGCTGGAACCAGCATTGTTAGCCATGATTGCTATAATTAATATTTTTGGGGATGTTAAATGTTATGATAGTCAGGTAATGGGAAATAAAGACATAAAATCTATTTTGTTGACCAACTCAAGGTGACGTCGCAAAAGCATCGGTATAACCGATTGGTTAACCGATGAATGTGTGAGTTCACATTAATTTGGCCATTTACAGAAAGAATGATTGCAATGTCGCATAAGGATCGGTACAAGAGAAGAAAGACCGACTTGTCAGCAACGTCACATTAGAGCAGATAACGACAACATAAAATTCACCACCCTAATTCATATTCCAACACCCTAAAACCATATTCTAGCCCCCCAAACCATAGAAACCTCAAAAATTAAATAATTAACACATTCACACCTTAATCTAAATAACAATTTCAAGCATAAATACAAAAACAAAAACAATGTAAACACATGTGGAAACCATACCTTTTAGAAGATGGGTAGAGAGAAGTGTTGAAATTCGAGAGAATACAGAAAGTTTGAAATGATGTATGAGAGGTGGGATCCATTTATGCATTTGTTGTGAAGCGTTGTGACTTCTGCCTAGGGCAAGCCGACTTCGCTCTTCTGTTGCACTTACCGAACTCATACTGAATGTTGTGCTACGTCACCTATTATAAATGTGAGCCTCACCATTACAGCCCACTCACATAGGAATGTGCCTGGTTTGACCAATCCTCGTGTGAGGTTGCATCTTATTTTAGTTTAACAACATAAATCCAACATAAGATCGACGTTGGTGCCTATGAAATTGGGCCTCACCATTTAAGCCCACTAAGATGACAACTGGGCTCGCGTTTGACCTAGATGAATGTAATTGACCTTCAAATCGGGTAATTATACATTGGATAATATAAATATAAATTTATAATTGTCCATGACCTATATTAACCCCTGGTTCGATTGGAATCAATTTTAACATAGCCAGTGAACTTTTCAGTTTGTACACTTAGGTCCCTCCAAGGTGGTGGGGGAGGATGAAGTGCAAAATTGGAGTTACCCAGTAATCTAAATCGCACTCTCATGAGTTTAACTGGGGGATGGAAAGGGTCCTGTCCTCGAACATGGGTATTTATCCGTCATTTTTGGAGTATTCCATTAATACCCTTACTATAAGTGTTATGAGAAAGATCATTTCCACCTCGTAGAACCACATGAAATTTAATATTCTAGGTTTTTTATGAAATTAAAAGCTAATAAAATTCCTTCCATCAATTTTTAAAAACCACAAGTACATTGTGTAGAGTAAATTGTAGATGATCATTTATAAGTATACATGGTTCATTCAGGATGAACCTATGTAATTCTCTATGGGATCATGCCGATTTCTTTGTCATGACTAACTGTGATTATAGTTTGACTCGGGGATGGCAAGGGTCCCGTCCCCAAACCGGGGTAACCGTCCTTTATTTTTGGAGTATTTCAGTAATACCCTTACTATATAAGCGTTATGAGAAAGATCATTTCCACCACATGGAACCACATGAAATTTAATATTCTAGGTTTTTTTATGAAATTAAAAGCTAATAAAATTTTGTCCATCAAATTTTAAAAAGCGCTACTACATCGTGCAGAGTACATTTTAGATGATTACTTATAAGTATACAAGGTTCATTACGGATAAACCTATGTAACTCTCTATGGGATCATGCCAGTTTCTTTGTCATGACTAATGGTGATTATAGTTTGATTGGGGATGACAAGGGTCCCCTCCTCGAACCGGGGTAATCGTCCGTCATTTTTGGAGTATTCCATTAATACCCTTACTACAAGTGTTATAAGAAAGATCATTTCCACCACATGGAATCACCTAAAATTTAATATTCTAGATTTTTTATGAAATTAAAAGATAATAAAATTCCATCCATCAAATTTTAAAAAGCGCTAGTACATCGTGCAGAGTAAATAGTAGATGATTACTTATAAGTATACATGGTTAATTCAATATGAACTTGTGTAATTCTCTGTGGGATCATGCCAGTTTCTTTATCATGACTAACATTGATTATAATTTTACAGGGGGATGGCAAGGGTCCCGTCCCCGAACTGGTGTTATCGTCTATCATTTTTGGAGTATTCCATTAATACCCTTATTATAAGCGTTATGAGAAAGATCATTTCCACCACATGGAATCACATGAAATTTAATATTCTAGGTTTTTATGAAATTAAAAGCTAATGAAATTCCGTCCATCAAATTTTAAAAAGCGCTAGTATATCGTGTAGAGTAAATTGTAGATGATTACTTATAGTATATAGGGTTCATTCAGGATGAACCTGTGCAATTCTCTGTGGGATCATGCCAGTTTCTTTGTCATGACTAACGATGATCGTGAGATTGACTGGGGGATGGCAAGGATCCTATCCTTAAACCAAGGTAATCGTCCATCTTTTTTGGAGTATTCCATTAATACCCTTATTGTAAGCGTTATGAGAAAGATCATTTCCACTACATGGAATCACATGAAATTTAATATTATAGGGTTTTTACGAACCTAAAAGCTAATAAATTCCATCCTTCAAATTTTAAAAAGTGCTAGTACATCGTGTAGAGTAAATTGTAGATAATTACTTTGATGGAAATTATAAAAAATTGTACTTTGGCCCCACTTGTCCGATTTCGCAAATGCTAGTCACATAAAACGAATCTGTGGCTGACATCCATGCGATTTCGCTCCGATTGAAAATTTCCAACGGGAACTGAAATTTTGAGCCAAAATTTTGAACCAAAATTTCCCCCAAACCCATCTCATTACAATAATACCTAACACCAACACAATCATTTCTCATCTTCAACACATTTGCTCTCAACACAACTCCACACCATCCTTTCCATTAACACCATTACAAACACTAAAAAACCCAATCCAATTTCTTCTATCAAATATTAACAATTATTCTAGGATGAAGCATCTTTGGTAAATTGAGGTAGTTCATTTTTACATCTCCTCAATTGTATATGTTTTTTTTCCACATTGACCATTATTTTAATATATTCATGAAGTATGATGATTATGTTACATGGTATATAAGTTACAATGTTTGTCTTTCCAAAATAATGTCTTGTTTGTAAGGATTGTGGAGAAAATAATAGATTATTGCTGATTGTTGATAATAATCAAGTTTTTGTATGAACACAGGTTGAATGTGCGACGTCGCACTCTGTTCATCGCCCTATACAATATATAGCCGAATGTTGTGCGATGTCGCATTGTGCAGAACTGACATCCCCATCTTGAATGTCCGGTGTGGTACATCCATCAGTTTAATTGACATTGCTTTAGTAGCCAAGTGATATCGCTTTCCGTCAGTAAAGGTACTTTTTCCATGTTTAGATTATTGTCACATGCACTTGACAATATTATGTGTATATCATTCTGGGACTGCCGAATTCTAACATAAATTTTGTTTCATGTGTATTTTTTTAATAGGACAAAGAGAGTTACCATTGACTCTTAGCATGGAAGTCGTATGATGTAGGCACTGGATGTTAAATACAAGAAATCATTAATTTTCACATCAACCGTATGTATTTGAATTTATTTTGTTATTTATTGGTAATTTATGTTCAAGGATTTTTTTGTTTCATCAGAAAGTAAATACTATATTATTGTATGACAACCAATTTCTCCAAAATTCATACCAACATCGTACAAACCAATGAAGATACGACACCTAGGAGATGTCACAGATACCGATAAAGCAACGACACCAAACCGACGTCACATATAACAGATACATTTTTTTGCAACGTCGCACATTCAAAATGATGTCGTATTTGTTAGCCTTCCACATCAACATGCAGACAATGAGGGTGCACTGGATCATGCGATCTCGCTTACAGTCACGAGCGACGTCGCCGTAACACTCCACATCGTCGATCTCATTGATGTCGCAGTTATTCTAGTGCCATTGACTGCCTTCTTGCTGTTATCAACTTTGCTTCTTATTCACGCCGACATCGATGTAAACGATGTTGCAGCTGCGGGGTACTATAGTCGGCCTTCTTCCTAGGTGCAAGCTCGGTCGCAGAACATACCGACGTCGGTCCAAAACCAAGGTTAAAAAGTCCTTATTATCTCAATTACAGTCAGATGTATATTTATGTCGGTGTCGTTCCTTTTTAGTTCATCCTAATTACAGTCAGATGTATTTCTCTTCCCTGGGGGGCACCAATATTTGCACCAACATAAATATAGACTAGAGTGTGTGATAATGGTGTGTACTATTCATGCAATTCTAACATTCAAGAACAAATCACAATAATATCATAAGCACAATAATTAGGATGAACTAGCAATCTCACAAAAGCATAAATCAACACATGAATACAATTATCCCCAAGCTATGGAAATTACTCCCTACACATGGAATTCAAATAAATATTTGAATTCCACATCATAGGATCAAAGTAAAGCAAAATAAAAAAAAGGAAAGAAAGAAAGAGGAGAGAATGTTTTGCTCTTTAGAATGCACTCCAAAAATACAAGGTAGAATCTAAAATCTGAGATATGATATAAACCCCAATATACTAAGGCTATATTTATAGTAGTAGGGGATTGGGCCTAAAAATAGGCCAAAAGGTGGACCATCGTGAATGGCACGGTCCGCGTCGTGTACTTGGCCGGTGTTGATGCGGGGAGCTAGATCTGGCACAACCTGTTTTATCCGCACCAGCGTGGGCCACAAGATATGGCGCGGTCCATGCATCTCCTTTAGTGCAGGCCGTGTGATCTCGGTCAGCCCATGTCATCTTCTTTGGCACGGACTGTGGCGCCTAACGCTAGTCGTGCTGGTGCGGTTCGTGGCATTTGGTGCTACCTATCGTCAGAATGGTCATTTTTGGACTTCTGATCTGCGGGACATGACGTTTGGCATGGACTGTCATTAGAAACCTCATTTTTTCCAGTAATTTGACACGGGCCACTCAATTCTTCACATCCCGCCAGTTGGTTTTGACATTTTTCACTTAGAACAGTGCAGGTCATAAAAAATGGGACAGTCTGCACCCATACTTAGCCATTTTGAGTGAAACTTCGAACTTGCACGCGTGGCCCATTGAGTTTGGCACTGTCCTTGCTAGACCTTTGAATGATCCGTGCCAAAGACATTTTGCACAGACCCTATCGTCCGGTGCAGACCATTGGTGCTACCCATGAGCGGTCCACATCGACTCGTTTGTGCTTCAGCTGACTGATCTTCTTTCCTTTTCTATGGATGAACCATTAGTCCATTTGGAGAGTTCTTGTAATCAATTTTATGGTTCTAGAGGAGACGAATCTAATGGAACCAACCTTGGAGGCTAATTATTCTTGGATCATTCCCAGAAGTTAGCATAGCTCTTGGACCACGATTCTCTATTTCTTTCTTGGTCATTTTGAACTCCAATGTCATTGGCTCCATCCTTCTACTACCAAGAATTGATGTCTGTGGCCTCCTTATACTACCACTCTAATGTGAATGGCCTTTGATCTTCATGGAGATGCTAAGACGACTACCACCATAAATAAGAACATTCCACGTCTTGATCAAACATTTATTGGTTTTGTTCACGATCCTCTAAGTGACATTGCGGAACCTATGACTAGGTTAAGGGCTAAGCTTAGGGATGCTTCTTTAAATGCTTTAATTGATCGCCTTCATGATGAAGACTTGAAAAAGGAGTCATCATCGACATCTTGGATTTATTGTTCAAGACTGTCGAAGCACTGAAAACATCATGATAACACTATACTCTTTTTCCCACTGGGTTTTTTTAATGAGGTAGTGTGATCACTGTAAAGTATTGTAAAATTATTTCATTTTGGGTTTCTTTAGACTATAGGGCTCGAGCATGTGGGCTTTGAAGAGCTGATTTTCGAACAAGTCTATTAAGGTTTCAAAAATATTTAGTTTATTTCTAATTAGAATTAGATTTGGTAAGATGAGTTAAGGTAATATTCTTTAAGGTTGCTTCTTGAAGAATTCGACCAGATTACCATAGATTACCATTTATTTTAGGTATTTTAGTTAGATATGGTCTTAGCTTCTTAAGCTGCCATAAGTCGATTCAGTTTCCATTTGTGATTAGGGTTTGGGACAAGATTGTAACCCTATAAATAGGAAGGCCTTATGGACGAATTTATCACACTTTTATCAATCAAATATACAACCTTTTGAGTTTATACTCTTTTCTTACGAGCTATTTCATTATTGCTTAACCCTGAGGGCTAGTTGAGTACCAATAAACCTTGTGATCTTATCTTGAGGGCTAGTTAGAGAGCAAGTCAAAGTTAGGCGTACCCCGAGGGCTAGACACCTGAATTTCGTGCGAGATAGTGAGAGTTTACAGATCCCTTCACTAGATCAAATATATTAATTCCGCAATTGTGAGTCTTCACAAGGAGATTCATATCAGTTGGTATCAGAGCAAAGCGAAAGATCTACTAAGGCAAAAAAAACAAAAAAATGGGTTCGATATATATATATACACACTCTTTCGTGTCGTATTTTAACTGTGTTTGTTTGATTTTTCTTACCAATAGGATTGAATCTAGAGTCGAAGGATGTCGAAGGGTCCGAGAGTTAGAATACTTTGGTATTACTATCCGCCTTCACCTTCATCAATCGAGTCAGGAGGACGTCGAAGGGTCTAAGCGTTAAGAAGTATTATCCACCTTCACCTCCTGGTTATTTTTGTAGTTTTAGGTAGCTTAAACAGTTTATGTGTTTGTGATATTTTTTGCCAACTCTTCTGAAAATTATTGCATGCTCATAATCCTAGTTGTTTTCTTTATCGTTCTTTGATTCTGTGATCTTGAATTGTCTTTGATTCTTGATTACACCTTATTAAAAAAAATCTTATGTCATTTTCCATACATATAGTGTCATATTCTTGATCCTTACGATCTTGAATACCTCGAAGTTCATTTGAATCAAGAGGAAGTTGTCGCCGTTTTCTTATTCCAAGTTTTGTACAGGCGATTTTTGTTCTACTACTTTTCAAAAATAATTTAAAAAAAGGTATCTTATTTTTGGGTTTCAAAATCGGAATTTAGGATCTGAAATCTGAAACTAGGGGCAGATTTGCAATTTTCAAAAGTTTGGGGGCAGATTTGCAATTTTCAAAAGTTTGGGGGCAGATTTGCAATTTCGAAAATTTTTGGGAAATGCGACCAAATATTTTGTTGGGGAATAAGATTCTAGTTGTGAGTGTTTTACAGTACAAAAAAATGAATTTTGGCTGAAAAAGAAGGAAAGAAAAAGGAAATCCGATTTGAAAAAGGAAAAGAAAAGTCAAAATCCTAATCGAAAGTGGAAAAGGAAATAAAAGCCAATTGAGAGAGGGGTTGTGATCTGAATTTTCGACTTGGGGGACAAGTATGTTATTAAAATCCTTTACCATAAGGGATTTGGATTTGAGTTCCTATTCCAATTTATATTCCAATTTATTTTTGGAAAAATTTCTTGAATTTTTGGAACCTATTTGTCGCCAATATAAAGCCTTCTTGTTTTGATCATAATTAATTCAATACAGCTCCAATTCGTGCCATTCAGATTGAGTTTTGTCCCTGATTCTTTTTAGAATTCGGAATTTCATATTGTAGAGCCTAATTTTGATTTTATATGTTTTTAAATTTTGAAATAAGTTCTGCAGTACTCATCTTCATAGTTTGCTTTGAGTTGCGGTGAATTGAACAATTGCCCTCACGTTAGCCTTCGCCTTGAGAGTTGTGAGTGTTATACACTTGGTGAGTGAACTTACTAAACAAAGGGAAGGGGGTGGGGGAAATTTATTTTTTAACTAACCATTTGATTTTCTTAGCAGTTTAGCGAAGATGGGGGTCAAAAATCCATTCGTCCTACCTTTTGTTAGCAATCCTAAAAATTTTCCATTGAGGAACACCTATAATGGTAGGCGTGGTAATCATCCACATGAAGAGACTCTAGATAGTTGGGAGCGACATTGAATTAATCCAAATGAAGCCAATGATCCTAATCAGTTTGCTGTCACAATAAATGCACTTATGAGTGAGGTGCAAAGGTTGGTGGGGAAAGTTGACAGCATGGCACCATCTACACCTACATCATTGGTCAAGAGAGAGAAAACCAAGAAATATGTCCGTAAATTCAATGGTTCTAGAAGTTCAGATGACTATTCTGATGATGGTTCAGAAAAGCGATCACACAGAGGATCTTCTAGAAGGCATCGCCACAGTAAGTGGGAGGCCGTTGCCGTGCCTCTCAACGTTAATATTTATAAGCCCTAAATGCTTACTATCTACAACTAAGTAGATAGCGGCAAGTCGGGGTCGTCCACGAAGAAGGGGGATTTTCTCAAGTGTAAGCACAGAAGGTTGCTATTAGGATAGGAGTATACATATACATATAAAAGCATGTAAAAAATTGGGGGGGGGGGGCTTGGTTGTTTGGTGGTCCTAAGTTATGAAAGTTAAAACACAAGAAAACTAGCAAAGTCAAGCAACTATACTAAATCATCAAACAAAACTAGGAACAAGGGTTTTAAAACTACAAAAGATAAAGCCTTGGGGGAAATTGATATCCACTTCCAAACCAAATCTAGATCATTGAACCATTCACTCATCCTATCACATTTATTACCTATGGGGAATACCAATAGAAGATCAACATTCATTCCTTCTTAATAGTAATTTGCAAAGACAAACGACCATTTGCAAACCTCATTGATGATCACCCTAGACAAACAACGACTATAGGGGTATTTCACCAATGGCATTATACACGAAGGACCGTAGATTTGACAACGACAAGCCTTCTACCAAAGACATTGTCATTTAACCAAACATAACACTCATTAGGCTAAACCTATAACAAACCACATTAAAGGTTAAACCTTTCATTGCATCTATAGGATTAATATGAGAAAAATCAACATTAACATACTCATCTAGCAAGAATCACAACACATCATGCACAAGAAGTTCTAAGTTCATGTTCTTAGATTTTCATGCAAAGGAGCTAAGGAATTCGTCACTTTTCTAACTCCCTAACACTTAATTCATACAAACACTTCCTATTTTCAAACAACCCATGGCATAAATTAAGTGAAACATAGCATTAAGAAGACATGAATGCTAAATAACAAAGACTTCGAGAACCAGTGAAGCAATCTATTCACTACTTCCACTACTTGTTGTGAAGATAAATCTTCCATCCTTCTTAGATAGTAGTTTGCAAGAGTGAATTCGACATCTCTTTTCAAAACATACCAATGACTCTCTTTGTACTAATAGTATCCCATTGATGGCAGTTGGCACGAAGAACCAACAAGCTTGGCAACACTTATAAACAATACACCGTGTCTAAGCATTTAACCAATTCATGCATTTACACAAGATTAGTCAAGAACGATCGACATTCATAGACTTCTCTCATTTGCTACCTAAAACAAACATGACAACGAGTTTGACATCATCACATTCATCTAGCAATTATCAACACACCAACATCATTTAAGAAGCTCTAACTCATGCTCTTGGATTCCACATTAAAAGAGGGGAGAATTAGCTACTTTCTCCCAACCCTAACAAGTAATCATACAAGCAATTCATATACTCAAGCTTCCAACAACATCAATGCCATTAACAATTCACATTCAAAGCTCAATAAATGCACAATAGCAAAAGAACCAAATATATATATATGGTTCTTACTACATAGAAATGGAAGCTTCAATCCATTTCTCCCAAGATAAAACTAAGCTAGACAATTAAAAGACATGATTAACCTACAAAAACTAAGAAAAGAAAGAAAGAAACACTAGGTTTTGAACCCAGAAAAATGCAAGAAGAAGAGGTTGAATTTGTGTTGTACAAAAGGCAAGAAGGGTTTCTGGCCATTCGTCCGCCGCGAGTCACGGCGGGCTCGCTTCGGCCTCCATTTCCAACCGCATTTCTTCTTTCTCCTTTTTGTTTCATATCCTCCTCTTCTCTTCACTTCTTCAATTCTTCAAATCTTCAAAAGCTCAAATACAAGTCTTCAAATCTTCAAAGGTATTCTTCAAAGTCTTCAAAGTCTTTAAAGTCTTCAAACAAATTACCTTGTCACACAAAATTCTCTAGAAAATTAATATAAGTTTAAAAGTCTCTTTTAACCCTCCTTAGATAATTTCAAGGGAAAATGTCACATTTAGAGCACAAAAGTGTACACAAGTGAATCCTAAAAGTCTTAATATAACAGTGTAAAATGGGCACATCAGTAAGCATCATTCCCGAAGGAGAGTGAAGAGCGATTTAGGATCCAAGTCAGGTTCTGATGAAGCTCAAGACATTAAGGGTTTAAAATATGCCATCCCATCGATTTGATGGTCAACATAATCCAGTGAAGTATCTTGATTGGGAACGACAAATTGAGAATCTGTTTGATTTCAACAATAATCGGGAGAAGGAAAAACTCAAAATAGTGCAGTATTCTTTCACTCACTATACGGCTAAATGGTGGAAAAATAAAAAGGTATTGCAATATCTTTCCGGAAAGAAACCTATCTCCACTTGGGAGAGATTGAGATTCGAGCTTCGCCAATATCATGTTCTGCCTACTTACTTGATGGAACAACATTCTTATCTGTCTAACATGAAGCAAGGAGATTAAACAGTTGATGAATACTGGCAAGATCTTGAGTTGACCATGAGAAGGGTTGGAATGAAAGAAGACGACGCATTCATCAAAAATAGAATCATTGAAGGTTTGTGAAAAAACCTTCAAATGCTAGTCAAGCTTCAAAATCACATATCTATGAATGATTTATTGGTGAAAGCAAGGTTAGTTGAGAGTACCCTGCGACCAAGGAGGCTACAACCCAGATTTTCCAGTCAACGACCAGGGTTTGACTCTGAAAACCCTAGTTTTGGCCGCAGTAGGGAATGCCCATAGAAGGATGTGAACCGGTTCAGAATTATTCAAATCCAACTTATAATCCTACTGAGAGGAGGACGGCACCACCAACACAACAGGTTTCAAAAATTCCAGGTAAGTCCACTACTTTTTCATCAAATTCGATTTCTGTTAACTCTCCTACTTGTTTTCATTGTAAAGAAAGAGGACATGTCCGCAATAACTGTCCTCATGCACGAGTGTTAACAAAAATTGAGGAAGGAGATGAAGAAGATAAATATGCTAACATGCCACCAGTGTATGCAAGTGGTAAAGAACAGGTAGATGAAGAGATCATCATAAATGATCAAGGTGAACAAGGTCCGGAAACACAAGGTAACTTCATGTCATTAAGAGTTCTAAACTCTCAAATGGCCAAAACACAGGTACAAAGGATTAATATTTTTCGTACATGTTGCCTTTTGAAAGATAAGAATTGTTACTGATAATTGATAGTGGTTCTTGTGCTAATAATGTGTCTAATCTTATTGTTAAATCATTGTCTTTGCCTATGACTACTCATCCATCACCATATAAACTTATTTGGTTAGATGGTAGTGGTGAAATTAGGGTTAACAAACAATGCATGATTAACTTTAAAATTGGAAAATACTATGATTCTATCTTATGTGATTGTATACCTATGGAAGCTAGTCATATTTTACTAGGGAGACCTTGGCAGTTTGATCCTAAATCTATGCACGATGGTTACACTAAAAAAATTATTATGATTAAGGATAGAACAAGGTCACTCTCACAGGTTTAGCACAGTTTTTTTCTAGTACCGGCTTTTTCGTTAAAAAAAATGATGCCTAAGTAACAATGAAACGATTTCAACGGTTGGAAAAAATGATGCTAAATCCATACTTTTAGCACCAATTTTTTTTTAGCACCGGCTTTAAACGGGTGCTAATTTTAGCACCCGGTTTTTTGTTAGCACATGTTTTTTAACCTAGCACCGGTTTTTTGTTAGCACCTGTTTTTTAACCGATGCTAAAATATTTACGACGACTAAAAAAAATCTGTTCCTCTGAAAGCGGCAACGCGCTGCTGCTTTCAAAGGAACGAAAAAAGACCCAAAATAACAATTTAGTAGGACATTAATTTAATAATAAAATTAACTTCACAAAATTGATAATATAGAAATAAAACCAAAAAAGGTTATGATGCAAAATTAATAATCTATGGGACTAAACATTTTGGCGGAGACCTTGAAGAGGAATCAATCTCACCACTATCGACACGACACTCTCACCCCCGACACAACAAACCAACAGTCAGCAATTAAGACTCTACACACATGAGAAAATCACAAAAAGACTCTACATACAAAATGACTAAAAGAATTCAGAATATAAACCTGATATCTTTAGTTTAGCCTGTATGACTATCAACCACAGTTGACTTCACCATTTTAGGCTTCGCAAGCTTGATCAAGTACTCACATTCTTCATCAGACTACACGCGTAAACAACAGAGAAGAAGCTCCAATTATATGCAATTCGCAAGTAATGAAACTAAAAAAACAGACACAGGTAAAATCCTAACTCTCCATTTTCCCTCTTATTCTCGATAACAAAGACATAATCACATAAGAGCACCACCAAAAGATAGCGCACCTGAGAAAGGGTTCACCACAACCGAAACTCCTGCTAGCAACCAAAATAATAAGTCCACAATGTAAGAAATGCAACACTCACATTCGTTCTGCATTTAGACCATACTTGGCAAACTGAAAAGTTGCGTGCCTTTGAAGTTGTTAAGTATATAACTCAAAGTCCCACTGCAGTCTGAATTCAAGATATAGTATCAGCAAACAAGATATATATTATGGTGTTAGTATAGGACCCACATTTATTATACGTAGGATGATACCGATTTTGCACTTCTTTCTTGTTTATAAGTTGTTAGAGATAGCAATACATTCATGAAATTAGCACAGGCCTGACTAACCTGAAAATGCCTTCAATGCACAATATTTAGTCCCCAGTTTCAAGCAGGCCTTGCAAGGTGTTTATGATCGATAAACCAGCCCCAACCGTAGCTTCATAGAAGTAGTAAGTATAGGATCATCGTTGAAGGGCTCTCAACTTCAGGTATTGCATTTTAAATCATATTTATAACATTAGAGATTCAGAAGGGCTTTCAAGGATATTGATTTTAAAATCAAAAGCTAGATGGTACAGAACCAAGCTACTGAATATCAAACTAATGCTTATAGAAATCTGAAGCAAGATCGAACCAAGCTAATTTATCAAAACAATGACTTGAACAGCTTTCAAAACTATGATTTTGAAATCTCGGGCCAAATGGAACCAAGCTAGTGTATAAAGAATGACAAGATTCATCTAAAGTACCAATGGTAAGTGAGAGAAATGACCTACCATTTGAGATGCTGCAACCAAGTTGCTCAGAAAAACATCTATATAAAAGGGTTCTTAACACGTGAAAGTTGAGCTTCTTAGTTGACTAAAACAAATTATTTTGAAGGAGATCTAAATATTATGGAACTTACCTGATCAAGTGGTCCATAATTGGCCTCCTTGTTTGGTGTAATGTCATGTTTTCCTCTCTGCAACCATACATAATAACGACTAGCGATAAAAGAATCTGATGTACAGTCGACCAAAACTGTGTTTGGAATGTAATCTTTCTCATGTATGTGTTGAACAAACTTCTCAAGGTCAGCTCCTTCTCCACTCTCTCAAGGTCAATGCCCCTAATACCAATCAGTTTCAAGTTAACTGCTCAAATTTCTAAAGCTATTTAAATACATCATGAAGAAACACACTTGACCATATCAGTGACATGTACATTGAATTTTTATATGAAACATGCACTGCCTGAATTGAAGTGTAACGATATTCGGTGATGTTAGACTTACGTGTCACTCAGAAGCATTTTCTCTGATCCAGTGATCCCGAAGATGCTGCAATGTTTCTGGTTTAACGTCTCCAAATTCATCATCTTCTTCCCTTGCAATTCAAGCATTTTTTTCCTCTATCAGACAAAACATCAAACACTTGGAGAGCAAGCATAAGAAAACCCTAGCACTCCCATTTTAGGATTTTACAGTCGATAACTACGTAACACCACGCAACCTTTACACTGGCAAATGAAAAATAGCCTAGTAACTCCAGCACCCCAGAAATCACAAGAAAACGAGCAAAATTCTAAAAAAGTATAAAACCCTAGGAAAATCACCCCCCCCAAACCCAGATTTTACCCCTAAATCTGAAAGAGGGAATGAGAGAAACTAAATACACACAATCAGAGAGCAAAAATGAGACAGAATTGAAGGTAAATGCCAAGTTCTTACCATTTGTGGCGAAGCCCTGTTTTACGGGCAGTCGGTACTGCCAAATCTCCATCGCTAGCAATCGGTCGATGGCAATCATCTCAGACATGGGGATAATGTCGACGACGAGGAGACTTACAAGCGGTGGTAACGATCGGCGAAGATATTGGCGAACCGTGGGTTCTATGTGTCGAAGGAAAAAGAACAAGGTTTTGAGCGGGAAGATGAGATGACGCAAGATCGCCTCTCTCACTGGCACTGGCGCTGGCACCATCTCCCCTTCCTTCAACTTCCAGATGATGCGTGGCCGGTGGCTGATCGGCGGAGAAAACCAGAGGAGACAGAGGCACGGTGGGTTTGATCGAATGAAATTGGGACAAGGGAGAAGGAATGATGAGTATATGAAAATAGGACATGGGGTTTGGGCCAAAATTATGGGTTTGAGCCCATTAAAGTTTTCATTAACTAAAATCAAATAAAGTTTGACTATTAATTAGTTAAAGTCAACTTAGTTATTAGTGTTTATATGTTGAAAGTCATGTAAGGGTTGACTGTTGATTAAACAAAGTCAAACATTTTTATTAGTATTTATTATATACTAATTCAAATAAAGTTTGACCGTTAATTAGTTAAAGTCAAATTTGTTATTAGTGTGTATATATTGAAAGTCAAGTAAGAGTTGACCGTCGATTAGTTAAAGTCAATTTTGTTATTTGTATTTGTATGTAGAAAGCCAAGTAAGGGTTGACCGTGGATTAGTTAAAGCCAACTTTGTTATTAGTATTTTTATGTAGAAAGTCAAGTAAGGGTTGACCGTGGATTAGTTAAAGTCAACTTAGTTATTAGTGTTTATATATTGAAAGTCAAATAAAGTTTGACCATTGATTAGACAAAGTCAACATAGTTATTAGTGTGTATGTATTGAAAGTCGAGTAAGTTTGACCGTTGATTAGTTAAAGTCAGCTTAGTCACTAGTGTTTCTATATAGAGAGATTCAAGTAAAGTTTGACCGTTGATTAGTAAAAGTAAACTTAGTCACAAGTATTTATATATAGAAACGTCAAGTAAGGTTTGACCATTGATTAATCAAAGCCAAACACTTTCATTAGTATTTATTATATACTAATTCAAATAAAGTTTGACCGTTAATGAGTTAAAGTCCACTTTGTTATGGGTGTTTATATATTGAAAGCCAAGTACAGTTTGACCGTTGATTAGTCAAAGTCAGCCTAGTTATTAGTGTTTATATATTGAAAGTCAAATAAGGACCAACCGTTGACTAGTTAAACTTGTATTGGTTAATGTAAACGAATTTTATTCTTAATTATATATATTAAGTCAGTAAAGGTTGATCGTTGATTAATTTAACGGAACTTAGTTATTAGTTAAAGTTAACAAAAGAAGTGAACGATTTTGAAAGTTTAAAAAATTAGCTTAGAGCAGCTGCGTGCAGCAGCTCCCAGCCCATGAAAATTATGGCAAGATTATTTGAAATTTTTGGCAAATTTGTTGAATTCTTTGGCAGAAAAATTGAACTGTAAAAAATTTCAACGAATATTTTGAAATTTTTGGCAGAAAGATTGAATTTTAAATTTTTTTGGCGATTTCTTTGGTGGGAAAAATGAAATTTTAAAATTTTTAGCACCGGTTTTTAAAAACCATCACTATTTTTTCAAAAATTGGTGTTATTTTTTAATTTTTAGGACCAATTTTCAAAGCCAGTGTTATTTTGATTTTTTTTGCGATTTTTTGGTGGGAAGATAAAAAATTTAACACCGATATTTAAAAACTGGTGCTATTTTAAAAAATTTTGGTGATTTCTTTGGCGGAAAATGAATTTTGAAAATTTTTAGCACCGGTTTTTCAAACCAATGGTATTTTTTCCAAAACCGGTGCTATTTTGAATTTTTTGGCGGGAAGATAGAATTTTAAAAAATATTAAGCACCAGTTTTTATGTTTTCCAAAATTGGTGCAATTTTAAAATATCTGGCTATTTCTTTTGTGGGAAAAATTAATTTTGAAAATTTTTAACACCGAATTAAAAAAACCGGTGCTATTTTTTCCGAAATCGGTGCTATTTTAGAATTTAGCACCGGTTTTTAAAAAACCGATGTTAAAATTAAAAAAAAACTTGTGTTAAATTAACACCGGTTTTAAAAACCGTTGTTAAAATTTTTTAAAAAATATGTGCTATTACATTTGGTGCTAAAAATCTGTTGCTAGAGGGGGGTCTCTATTGTAGTGGGTATACTTTGGTTCCATTATCTCCGGTAGAAGTTTTAGAGGCAAAGAGATGCATGAAAGTCGACAAAGAGAAGTTTGCGACTGATGTGCAAATGGCTGACCAAAACCCAAGCCATGGCTTGAAGGAGATCGGTCACAAGGTGAAAAATGGAGGCAAAAACCTTGATAATTTCGACCAAAAATCAAGGGAGGCCATTCCAGGTAAGCCAAGTAAGTCTAAGAATGATTATGATAAGTTGCGTAAAATCCTATCTTCACATCTTAGTCCTTTGCCGTCGATTTACATGATGAGACATGAACTTCCTAATGAGTCTGGTAGATCATTGTATGCATCAGTTAGGGATGTGAATCGTGCTTTTGCTAATCATTATTATGTTCTTATCATACATTTTAAAGAGAGCTACTTTGCCAGTGATGATATTCCTATGCATGTTCCTCCACGGTTGGCTGAGATGTTACAGGAATTTGAGGATGTCTTTTCAGAAGCCTTACTCGTAGGTTTGCAACCTTTGTGAGGTGTTGAACACCTGATTAACTTGATTTTGGGTTCGGTTATCCCAAACCATCCGGCGTATAAAGAAAATCCTGAGGAGACCAAGGAACTACAACGACAAGTCGAGGAGTTACTTCAAAAAGGTTATGTGTGAGAATCTCTATCTCCTTGTGTTGTGTTTGTCATTTTAGTTCCTAAGAAAAATAAAAACTTGGTGTATGTGCATTGATTGTTGTGCTATTCACAAGATTACCATTAAGTATTGCCATCATATCCTTAGGTTAGATGATATGCTTGAATATTTGCATGAATCTGTGATTTATACTAAGATTTATTTGACTCAGGGTTATCATTAGATTCAAATTAATGATGGGGATGAATGGAAAAGTGCATTTAAGACTAATGGTAATCAAAGGTGGGGTATAAAATATAAGTGTAAAACTAGCGTACTCTACCAAAGAAGCCACCAAATAGACAAATCAAGAGAAGCACAAAATTTCTCAATTTCTCTCATTTTGCCGAGGAGCCCTCTCGGATTTTCATCCTAGCTTCACACATTTTTTTTCAAGGCTCACCCTCACCTTTTTTCCGCACCATTTGGCCTCTCATTTTTGCATAAGTTTCCCTTTTGGGTCTTCAACATATCTGGGCCTCCCACTTTTGCCTAAGTTGCATATGCACACTACAATACAATACAATGAGATATATTTCTCTCAACCTCCCCACACTTGAAACACACATTGTCCTCAATGTGAACCAAAGGACAAGATAAAGAAATAAGGGAGAAAGAAAAAAAAATACTCACAACTAGGACCTTGAAGGTCCTTCCCGGTGATGTTAATGCTCACTTCTTAATGAATGTTCTTTCCTCCATGTTCTCGAACTCCGCCAAATATTCAACTTCAACACATCCACTACAAATCCATAACTATGCAAGTCCTGATCAACACCCACAAAAAGAATCAACTAGTAGTACTCCTAGATGGTGGTTGTTTTTTGTAGTGGATTGTGGTGGTGGTATCTTTGTGGTTTGGGGTATGGGCTTGAGGACATGGTTGAGGGTTGTTTTTCAAGAAAAGAAAAACACTAACTTAACTTAAAAGCTCATTTTACCTCCCGAGAAGCTCCGTATTTTTAAGGTCATCGGCATGACCCTAATGTTATCCATATGGTGAAGGTTTGGACTCCTTCACCATGAGCATCCAAAAGTAGAGAGGTGGGGTAGAAATCTTCCAAGAGGAAAATTTTTTGGAGGTGGAGTTAGTCTTAAAGGAGATGGGTGGTTTTGAAGCTTGGGGTAATCATTTGGCTCCCATATTGTGTCCTTCAAGAATTTTGAAAATGGTGGAGTTGGATCATTTGGTGTGGGTAGGGGCGGTGATGGCAAGAATAATGAATGTATCACAATCACCTCTTCCTCAACTTCTTTGTCTTTGTAAACCAACTCCTCATCCCCTTGGAACTCAAATTCATTTCTCAAGGTGACCTCACTCACCGTATCTTTGAGCTCAACTTGGGATGGTGTATCTTCGGAATATCGAGCTTCCAAACGGTTCACTGATGATGCAATTTGGCTAAATTGGGTCTCCAAACTCTTGAATCTTGCAGAAGAGCAGTCCTCCACGTTCGCAATTCTAGTCACGGTTCGATCTTCCAAGTTAGCAACCATATTGGTTATAGCATGCATAAACTCCTCATACGAGCTTGAATCTTCTCCATGAGCATGATTTTGGGACATGGCATAAGGTGATGAACGCCAATCATATTGCTCGTAGTGTTAGTTTTTCGGTGCATTCCCATACCACTAATCTGGATTGCCACTCCACTCCAGATTGTAATAATCATAGTATGGATACAATTCTTGAGCTCTTTGACCTTGGAAACGAACAACCCCAACCTCTCCATAGCACTCCTCATGATACCCTTGGTTTTGAAAACAAAGGGTTCAATTCTCCTCATAGTACTCCTCTCTCAACCAATAAGGCTTAGTAGGATGATCGAAATGACAAATCCTACAAAAAAAATTCTTGTTGAGCCTTTCTTCTCAACATGAGTTCCCTCAAGGTGAGATCTTTCTTTTTTTTCAAAAATTTAGAATCGTAGTGTCAGGATTCTTGGTAGAATTACATCAAGAACTCAGGGATAACACATTCCAAACAAAAACAAATAAAAACAAAGAAGCACAAAAAATTTGGGGTCGTCGTGCAAAGGTTCTCGGTTCTTGGAATAAGCACGTACCATAAACCAAGAACAAAATAAATACGTCCTTCCAAAAAACAACAAAAACAAAACAATCACAAACTATGAACAAGCAAGAACACACAAAGAACTACACTAACACTTAACAAAATACGCCTCTTCCCCGGTAGCGGCGCTAAAATTTTGGAGGCCATCGTCGTGCCTCTCAAAGATAGTATTTATATGCCCAAATTACGGGTAACTAATAAATAGTAGCTAGTGGTACGAGGTCGTCCACGAGGAAATGAGGGTTTTATCGAGTGTTAAAGTGTGGTTGAAAAGCACACAAAGATGTCACTCTAACCTTCAAGCAACTAAATTAATAAACAATTAAAAAGAATGATGCAAACACGATCACAAATCGCACAAACAACTTAACTAAGATTATAACGAGTCTTGGGGACAACTCGTTTACATTTCTAGCTATTCTTTGATTATGAACTAATTATCCTATTTTTATGCATTAACCACATATTGTGGAGAACTTGTCAACACCTTTCGAGTGAAGACATTTTGCACCTCTCCTCGGTTATAGTTAGAGTGAGCGATTGGCGCCACACAATAACCCTTACCCTCGTGTCATTCTAGACGATCGGCATCATAGACCTACCTGAGAATAGCAATACACATGGAGACCCAACACAACTACCATATGTCCTACAAGTGAGAAACATATAGATAGCACAAGTATATCTACTAATAACGATTACGAGGATCGGTCTTCATGTTAATCGTTATTAGTGAGCCGCATTAATAATTAGTCAAACCTATTCAAAATCATCCCAAGACTAAGCAATTTCATCAATCAAAAATCATAATTAGTTGTCACTCCTAATTATAATCTAGCATTGACCAACAATAATCACATTGACAAAAAGTCAAAGTCTTCCAGGTTTGACCAAAAATTTTAAAAAGAATCAGCCCATAATCATCAACTAGTTTATCATCCTAGTATAAATCATGCATTAATCACACAAGAGAGCACAAAACATATTAGATAATCAAAGCACAAAATAGGATAAACTAAATCTCAAAAATTCATACTCGAAATGCTTACCAATTCTCCCTAAGATAAAATCTAGCCTAGATAATGAAAAGTCATAACAAATCTATAAGAATTCATGGAAGAGATGTAAAAACAAAAACAAAATGAAGAAAACTAGGGTTTGGAGGCCCCCAAGTTGGGCTCACACAAATGGGGAAGAAGAGGGCTATTTATAGTCCAAGGAAATAGTGAAAAAAGGCCAAAAATGTCAAATTTTGGGCTGATTCTACGGCTCGCACTACATCGGTGTGGCCCGCACCGTGTCTTCTGTCCTTTTCTTATTTCCTTTGCTACAGGTGAACCGTTGATCCATTTTTGGAGTTCTTGTAGTCATTTTTATAGTACTCGCGAAGACGAATCCAATGATGTCATCTATGGACTCAATATCATCTCGGATAATTGTCAGAAATTGGCTACAAAAAACCCAGATTATTCGTCCTCCGCTCTTTTGCCTTCCTTCTTCGATCTATCTTCTACTACTTTGTAAGTGGCCTTCAATTTTCTATCATCCTTGTGAATGGCCTTCACTGAACTAATCCAAAGTGCTTATGAGCAATATACAAATTAAGCTTACAAAAAGGAATCTAGATGCTCGCAAGGACAAAATCCATTAGAATCAAAATAGATTACAAAATGAAGGATTTAGATACGAAAACCGAAAATGGTTATCTAAACCCCTTATAATGTAAACCTACCTAAATCTAAAAATCTTCCATGTATAGATTTGATGTGTTAACATGTATAGATTAGATACACATCAATCCCCAAATCAATAGGATTGCATCTTATCTTGTAGATAGCCTCGTATCAATCCCCTAATCAATAGGATTGCATCTTATCTTGTAAACTCTATAAATTCATCATATCTGAAATGAAAAGAAACACCGAATTTTTTTCTAAATTCTTACATTATCATGGTATTTGCCTAACATTCGATTCATCAATGTCGACCGAACATTCTTCAACAATTGGCTCCACCAATGCCCTTATTGTTGCTTCCTCTGATTCTAAGAATCCTAGTTTCAACTTTCTAAACTTAGCGATTCGTCTTGATCACTCAAACTACACGCTCTGGCGCAGCATCATTCGTTGGCCTCTTGAGGCATATGGCCTGGACGCCTTCCTCACCGATGATACACCACCTCCGAAAACCATCACCATTCCAGTGCCTCTCTTTGATCCCATCAACCCATAGACGGGCACTCCGGCAACAACGAGACCAAACCCGGCACTGCCAATTTGGATGAAGAAGGACATGCTTGTGCTCTTATGGATCCGATCCACGCTTACCACTCCTCTCCTCGGCATTGTCGCTCATGCAACCACCACCATTTAAGCTTGGATGATCCTTGCTCCAACGTTTCACGCTTAAACGAACGCCCGCCAGTTGCACTTTTGCCAATAACTATAGATGTTGTCAAAAGGTTCGCTGTCTATTCTTGATTACTTTGAGAAGAAACGGGCCCTTGTGGACTCTCTCTCTCTAAATTTCTATATGAGGTCTTCGATGCCAACTTCTGTGGTTATCTTCTTCATGGGCTTGGTTCTTAGTTTGGCCCTCTCCAATCGGCTCTGTCTCTTCGGTCGGAACCCTTCTCTTCCAACAAAGTTTTGGGCATACTGCTGTAGGAGGAGACTCGGCAAGAGAAGGATCTCCAATCGCTCCAATCTCCAGCAGCCAATGTCATCAACCACTTCTCCAGCAACCGTCTGCAGCACCAGGAATGTGCGCCTGGCCGCCTTGACCGCGACAGACCATCGGCTGGTGACTACCCGGCTGATAGGTCTCGGTCTCAGTGCCAAAATTTTTAAAAAACTTGGGCATGAGGCGCTCAATTGCTTCTAGCGTGTGAACCTCTGGGCTTTTCCAACGAAGAATTGCAATGCCGCAACGAGGCTCCGTTGTGCATCCAGCAGCAAGGTAGCATTCACGATGTCTATGTCCAGCCCGTCCAATATTGAGGATCCTTGGTTATCGACTCAAGTGCTTCCCATCATGTGACGCCAGACATTTGCAAACTCACTCTTCAGAACACCTACAATGGTAATGATCGACTCATGGTTGGAGACGGTATATCTCTCCCTATTTCTCATTTAGGTCATTCTATGCTCTGTGTTGATCATGCTACTAAACCTTTACAACTTTGTAATATCTTACACGTTCAAAATATTGCCAAAAAATTGCTTAGTGTCTCTCAACTATGTCACAATAATAAATGTCTATGTTGAACTTCATTCAGATTTTTGTCTTTTCATGAACTCGCAGGGTCAGACATTTCTAAGGGGAACCGTTGAGAACGGTCTATATTGCCTCCCACGTCATCGCCCTTTTTCCAATCCCTTTAGTCCTACTTCAGTCGCCTGTCTTAGTTAGCGCACATCTCTTCAATGTTGGCATCACCGGCTGAAACATCCTCATGAGTCTATTCTTCGTCGTCTAGTTTCTAGTCAGAAATTACCAGTGTCTTGTAATAAATAGGATTCAGTTTGCGACTCTTGTCAACTGGGTAAGGGTCATCGACTTCCTTTTCCTATTTGTATTGAATCCTCTTTGAAACCTTTTAATTTAATTCATTTTGATGTGTGGAGGCCTTCCCCCGAACTTTCCACAAATGGTTGTTGCTATTATATCAGTTTCATTGATGATTGCACCAAATTCACGTGGCTCTACTTCTTTTCTGCAAAATCATAAGTGTTTTCCATTGTTGAGCTTTTCATTAAGCTGATTCACGCCCAATTTTCCACTCAAATAAAAGCTTTTCAGTCCGATTGGGGTGGCGAGTACCGCAATGTCTCCACCCTTCTCGAATCACTTGGCATTCGCCACAAAATTTCTTGTCCTTACACTCCTGAACAAAATGTTTTGCTGAGAGGCCCAATCGCACCGTTGTGGAAAAGGGCCTTCCCCTTCTTACTCACTCTTGCATCCCTATCAAGTTCTGGGAACAGGCATTTCTCACATATGTCTATCTAATTAATCGTACCATAACCCCTGTTCTGAGTTACAAGCCCCCCTATAAATGTCCCTATTGGAAATCCCCAGACCATGGCCTTTTAAAATCCTTTAGATGTCTTTGTTACCCATTCCTGCGTCCCTACACTTCCCACAAGCTAGAGTATTTCTCTTTGCCTTGTATATTCCTTGGTTATAGCACTAAACACAAGGGCTATCTCTGTATATCTCTCGATATACTGTGTTTGACGAGTCTGTCTTCCCCTACCCTAGTCATGTCTCTTCCAACTCATTCCTTTCATCTTCTTCTCACACAGTCCCTCTTTCCACTCTCCAAGATGCCTCTTTTGATCATCCACCTCTCCCGACCATTTTCCCCTCCTTGAGTCAACCAGCTGCATCACTTCCACTCAAATCCAATCCTACTCCCTCGACAGATCCCACCTCCTCCGAGCCTCAATCTCACTCATCCTCACCATCCTCTCCTTTGCCCCCTTCTCCCTCACCCTCTCCTCCACCATATCCCAATGCCACCAGTTGGTTTCGTCCGCCTGACAACTCTATTCATCATATGACAACTCGTTTCTCCACCCACTCACTCAAACCTAAAGCTCTTCTATCCACCAAATGCCCTCTCCTGGCTCCCCTGACTACCACTCTTGAATCGACGCTTTTTAACCAGGCCTCTAAAGACCCTAACTAGAAGCATGCTATGCAACTTGAATATGATGCCCTAATGAGTAATAAGACGCGGGACCTTGTCCCACGTCCTTCAGGAGCTGATGTCGTTGGTTGTAAGTGGGTGTACAGGTTGAAGCGGAAAGCTGATGGATCAATAGAACGCTATAAAGCACGGTTAGTCGCCAAGGGATTTCATCAGGAGGCTGGCATCGACTACTTTGACACATTCAGTCTGGTTGTTAAGCTCACCACCATCCATCTAGTTCTCTGTTTGGCTATATCATACGGTTGATCTCTCCGCCAGGTCAACGTCAACAGTGCTTTTCTCAATGGCGATCTAGCTGATACTGTCTTCATGGAGCAGCCTCAAGGGTTCATTACTTCTGACAAGCCATCACATGTTTGCAGGCTTCACAAGGCTCTGTACGGTCTCAAGCAGGCTCTCAGGGCGTGGTTCTACAAACTCAGTGCCTCCTTACTTTGCCATGGCTTCAAGAACTGTATCTCTGATCCTTCTTTCTTTGTCAAAAAGAATGGTTCTCATGTGGTTTATGTTCTTGTTTATGTGGATGGCCTTATTATCACAGGTTCTCATGCATCTTTCATTGATGAGTTTGTTTGCTTCTTACATTGTGACTTCTCTCTAAAGGACCTTGGTGATGTACACTTTTTTTGGGTGTTAAGGTTACCCGCATTGGTTCGGACCTAAAGCTCTCGCAGCAAAAGTTCATCTGCGACATTTTAGATCGCAGTCATATGTCCTGAGCTCGCCTAATCTCGTCTCCTGCAGAGCCTGATTCTCAATTAGTTGCCGATGGTGATCCTCTTTCTGATCCAACCTTATATCGGAGTATTGTTGATGCCTTGCAGTACGTCACCATCTCTCACCCTGAGATTTCCTATGCTGCGAACCGTGTTTTCCAATTCATGCACTCTCCAACAGAAGCTCATTGGGGTGCGGAAAATGCATTCTTCGCTACCTTAAAGGTACTATATCCTCTGGCTTGGTTCTCCAGAAGGCTCGTGACTCGTGCTTAGTGGCCATCTCTGATGCAGGTTGGGTGTCTGATCATGATGACTGCCGATCTCAGCGTGTCTTCGCTATCTACTTTGGTAGAAATTTTGTCAGCTGGTCATCTCGCAAACAGAAGGTCGTTGCCCGATCCAGTACCGAAGTTATGTAGAGGGCAATTACTTTTGCTACAACAGAACTTATCTGGCAGCAACAACAATTACAGGAGATGCATGTTACAGTTCAAAGACCCCCCAATTCTTCTGTGCGACAATCTCAGTGCCACTTTCCTGTCTGTGAATCCTGTCTTTCACCAGCAGTCCAAACACATCAAGATTGACTACCACTTTGCTCGTGAACAAGTTTCATCCGGAGACCTGGTTGTCCGTCATGTTCGTGCTCCGGACCAGATAGCTGACATTTTCACCAAGGCCGTTGGAAATCATCACTTTCTTACTCTTCGAGACAAGTTTCATGTTCGTGCCCCGATCATGAGCTTGCAGGGGGTGGGGGGTTTTAACATGTATAGATTAGATACACATCAATCCCCAAATCAATGGGATTGCATCTTATCTTGTAAATATCCTCATATCAATCCCCTAATCAATGGGATTGCATCTTATCTTGTAGATAGTCTCATATCAATCCCCTAATCAATGAGATTTCATCTTATCTTGTAAACTCTATAAATTCATCATCTCTGAAATGAAAAGCAACACAGAAACATTTTCTAAACTCCTTCCATTCTTTACATGATGGGATGAGGACTTTGTCATCGATGAGTAAAATTTCACAAGGTTTGTAATGTCGTTGATGAGAACTGAGTCATAGTCAAGGTAGACTATTTTCTTGATGCAGAGCGGAGAACATTGGCTTGGTAACTTCTTGCGAAATTGAACATGAAGTCTAGGGAGGAGCAGATAGAGGTGGAGATTGTGTCTAAAAAGATTGTTGGTAACGGTGTTTGAATTTATTTTTATTATTTAAATAAATAGATTTGAAATTGGTCCCAAAATTTTATACTCCCTCCATCCCACCCGAATGTCCACACTTTTTGGTCAACTTTCTCAGGTCATATTTGACCAACGATAACTTTTGTTATGTATATTAACAGTGTGTTAAGATTTGATGTTTAAAAAATACATCATGCAGATGATCCAACAATATCTCACATGATGATATTGATATCTATATCCTAATTAAAATTTGTGGTCAAACATGTATTGAGAACGTTGACCAAAAAGTGTGCACATTCGGGTAGGAAGTAGAACTTTTTTTTAAAAACACACATTACATTTAAAATATCAGTTAAATCACATATAAAGTGAAAACACGAAAATCACTTGCAAATAGTAAAAGCTGTCAACAATAACGGTTTTAACAGCCAAAGTGATCAAATTGATTCATTTAAAAAAAATTAATGATCGAAGCTGTAAAAATATTAGTTTCACAATCAAAATATGAATTTACAAATAATTTGATGATCAAAGTACAATTTACCCTAGGTATTGACACCTTGATGATGATTTGATCTTACTCTTTAAAACTAACGTGTTAACATGGCATGTGAAAAGAAATATGATAACTTGATAAAAAAAATGAGAACAAATTTACATGATTAGATATACAGATTTCTGGTATAAAATCAGTTGATACTGAATATATGTGGTAAATGACCTTATATATCGAACTATGTCTTAGTATTATATAAATGTGGCTAATGACCGTATAAACTAAACACAAACATGTTTATTCACATGCAACTATATTATTGATCATGCAAACATGCCTCCTTACGTGCAGTCAGAGGCGTATACACTCATGTGCAGCCAAGGGCATATACGCTGGGAAGAAAATTACTGTCAGTAATTTTGAAATAAAAAAATCCTACAAGCCCCAATAAATATTTTAAAATTGAGAAAAAAAATATATTTAGTAAGAGAAAAGAATGGACTGGTCTGTTCGTATATGGTATGGTCAATTTGTATATTATATAGCGGGGATACAATACTTACTGTATCTGCGGGTGCCAGGTTTTAACCATGGCAATGTATCTACATTCCACAATTTAAGGAGCTATATATTTTAGGAGTTATTTTGGGAATATATTTTAATTTAGTGTGCCTATGGGGATACATACTTATGGTATCTCGGGGATACAGTATCATTTGCATGGACTGGTTAAAAATAATTATTAATGCCACACATGTAATCAATGCATTTGCAATCTATATTTTCTACCCCATCCTTTCCTGATTATTGAATATTTTACTTTTTTTTTTCTTCATTACAATTCACAAATCAAACACTACACACACGATCGGAACACCTCTCTTGGCCGAACTCTTTGGATATTCTTTCAATAATTCAAAATTTAATCTCTTCATTTTCTTTCTATATGTTTGAAAAGAGAAGACTTGATTTTAATTTTTAAAACTCAATAATTTTATATTTCTTCTCTATATTCACGGTTTGCATATGCCCCATTTGAAAGTAGGAGTTCAATTTTTTGAAGCAAATCAAGGATTACTTTTATTCTTATTTATTTGAAAATATTAACATTTTTATTCATTTATTTGATTAAATGATATATAATTATTTTCTTCATTACATATTTAATATATATATGATGTGTTGAACATAAATTAGTTCTTATGATGGAAAAATAGAAAAATTAATTTGAAAATTATATATTTAATTATACATAAATTACTTCTTATTTACATATATTGAATTGTACCTAAATTATTTCTTATCAATACAATTTTTAAAAATTGGATTTTTTTTTAGTTTCAAAATTACAATTATATCCTCTTCATGTTGGGGTTGTGGATAGTTATCACAATGATGCAAGGATCGATGTTGACTCTTTTACAGATCAAATGCATAATTAAAAATGTGTTTAAAGTACATGATGCTATCTCTGAGGTGTCTTATTACACTCGTGTAACGACTATGTTGGATGTGACATGATTTCTTTTGGGGCAAGAAAAATCTTTTCGTGGACATAATGAGTCTTCTAGTTATGTGAATAGAGGTAATTTTCTTGAATAAGTTGAATGGTATTGTCAAAAAATGAAGATGTTGCCAAAATTCTTAAGAAAAATTTTTCGAGTAACAATCAAATGACTTCCCCACCAATTCAAAAAGATTTAATTCGGGTTTGTACTGATGTGGTAACACATTCTATTATTAATAATATTGGTGATATGGTTTAATCTTTGATGGTTGATGGGTCTCGATATGTTTTTTCAAAAGAGCAAATGGGAGTTTTTTTTCGATATATGAATAAAAATTGGAGAAATTATGGAGCGATTTACTAAAAGATCCTGCTATGACTTTGTTTGTGAAACATGGGTTATCCTTAGACAAATTGAGAGGACAAGGATATTATGGATCTTCAAATATGAGGATTGAATTTTACGATTTACAAAACTTGATAAGAGAGGAAAATCCACAAATTATGTACACATTTTGTTTCTGCCATCAACTTCAATTCGATCTTGTGTCAGTTGCTAAAGAAATATCTCCCATGGATGTTTTATTTTTTTCTTATATCTCTATGAGTGTGACTTTGGATGGGGCATCTTGCAAATGAATGGATAAAGTTAGTGAGTATAATCATACTAGAATTGTTGCTGCTTTTAAGGCTTTAGAAGAAAGGGAATTACTAGTGGGCAATGTTTGTACCAAGAAATTGGTTTGGCAAGATCCGGAGATACTTGTTGGGGGTAACATTGTTTGGTAATATTGATTCGATTACATACAATTTTGCCTTCAATGATACAAGTATTGCGTGATATTTATGATCATGGCAGCACTTCAGAACATAAAGGTACAACAAGAAGTGTGATTGATAGAATGGATATTTACCTGTTTGTGTTTGTGTTTGTATTTCATTTGATGAAATACTTGTTGTCAATCACGAATGAACTATCAGTTGCCTTACAACAAAATATCAAAATATTGTCAATGTGATGAATTTAATTGCTTGTGTGAAGCATCAATAACATGTCTTTAGGCAAGATAGATGATATGTTATTTTGGATGAATTTAACAAATTTTGTGTATTGCATATGATCACACTACTTGATATGGGGGACAATATGACAATATGTGGTTATAGAGACGAAGGGAGGCAAGTCATCGCTAATTATCATCATTATCACGCAGATGTATTTCTTCAGGCATGATTGCTCATCATATTTTGTTAAAAAATAAATATTTCTATGTGGTATTGATACCTAATATTAGGGCATACGTATGTAAATAAGTTTGGGCTTCTTGTGTTGTGGACTTTAGACTGTATATATACATTGTACTTGCCTTTAATACGGAATGAAAAATACAGATTAAAACTCTTCTCTTTTGGCATGGTATCATAGCCGCGCCACCATCCTTAACCTTAACTTTTCTTTCATCTCTTTTATCTGCTCCACCAGCGTGGGTAGCAAAATTTTGCTATAACTCAAGAGGCAAGAATGGATGCTTCCTCTCTATACTATCTCGGTTCTGGTGATCAACCCCGAAACCTTATCACTCATGTTATTCTCATCCCAAAAAATTATGTAGGCTGAGCGCGGGCTATGTAGTTGTCCTTGAAGGATCGCCGGAAGTTTGTGTTTGTCGATGGTACCATCATGAAACCAAATGAAAATAATAAACTTTTAGACCGGGACATTGTCAACTCTATTCTCATTTCATGGATCCTGCGTAGCATATACTCTAAAATTGTTGTGCCGAATCCATTCCATGACGAGGCAAAGCGTTTGTGGGAGTACCTTGAAAAACGTTTCTGCGTTGCGAACGGGCTATGCCTGCAGCAGCTCCATTCGTCGATTACCTCCTGTAAGCAATCTTCTTCAATGCCTGTTCATGATTATTTTCATCGTTATCTTGATCGCCTTAAGCCTCTACACAACTGTTCTTTTGGCAAATGTTTTTGTGATATTGCTGGTAAATTCATTGCTGATCGCGAAGAAGAGAAACTACATCAGTTTCTTACCAGGGTCGATGATGGCCGCTTTGGAACCATTCATTCCAATCTATTGTCACAAACCCCTCCACCTGACCTTGATCGTTGCTACCAAACACTCATTCAAGAAGAAAGGTCTCATGATATTGCCCGCAACAAGCCTCTCTCTGACGAGACACACACATTTGCGGTGTCCGCTGTTCGGTCACCTATCTCACGGGTGGATAAATCTAAATTAATATGTTCGTATTGTCGGCGCAAAGGTCGCGATAAAACTTCTTGCTTTCAGCTTCACGGCACACTTGATTAGTGGGAAGAGAAGTATAGCCATGGAAAATAAGGGTCGTCCGTAAATCATTCAAGTGATCCCACGGCTGGAGCTAATCGTAGCCGCAGAGGTGCTGTGAGTGCTCATGCAGTGACTGAGCTGAGGGCTTCTATGCCTAGTTTTAGCGGAACCTCTTTTGCTAACCTGAAGCTTGAACAGGTTCAGACTTTACTAAATATGATACATCCTAAGGAGGCTTCTAGTGACTGTATGACAGGTAATCTCTCCTTTATTCATTGGATTATTGATACTGGGGCTTCTCACCATGTTACAGGGAATATTTCCTATTTATCTCATGTTCAAACTATTGTTGAATGTCCTATTGGTTTGCCTAATGGTCAACGAGTAGTGCCGACATTGGAAGAGCGCGTCTCATTGACTTGGGACCTTACTCTCCATCATGTTCTTTTTGTCCCCTCTCAATTGCAACATAATATATGTGTCTTAGTTGATTGATGATTCTATTGTATTGTCAAATTCACTAATTCTATGTGTTCTATTCAGGACCAACACTCGAGGAACCTGATTTCTAGAGTTGTCTGGGTTTATATGTTGCAAAATAAGACTGATGTGTTGATAAAGTGTTTTCCTCCTTCTTCGCTATGATTGAAAGGCAATTTGATACTACTGTTAAAATTATGTGTAGTGCTAATGACACTGAATTTCATTGTATGAAGGATTATTTTAATTCTTGTGGGATTCTGTTACAAACTTCTTGTGTTAGCACTCCTCAACAAAATGGTCGAGTTGATAGAAAACGCCAGCACATACTTAATGTGAGTCGTGCTTTAATGTTTCAAGCTAGCCTACTTGTTACGTTTTGAGTCGAGTGTGTGCTTTATGTGGTTCATCTGATTAATAGGACTTCTTCTGGTGTCCTACAAAATAAAACCCCTTATGAGGTCTTGTTTGGTGCACCCCCGCCTTTTGATGACTTGCGTGTTTTTGGCTGTTTGTGTTTCGCGCATGATCAGCGAGCAAAAAGCAACAAGTTTGCTCCACGGAGTTGGAAGTGTATGTTTATTGGTTATCCTAATGGCAAGAAGGGGTGGAAGTTTTATAATCTCCCTACAGGGGTTACTTTTGTTTCTCGGGATGTGCAATTCCACGAGAATGAATTTCCATATATTTTTCCTCCAGATGTATCTCTCTCTGTTCCTTCCTGGTATTTGAATCAGCCTCATTTTCCTTTGATAAAGGATTGTGACTAAGTTTTTGGAGCCTTGGAAACTGTACTTGAGTCGTCCACTCTGAAATCTTACGTGGACGCCACATCCTCGGCATCTTTGCCTCAGCCGACCTTTGAGCATATTTCTTCTCATAACTCTATGGCTTCAGATGCATCTTTGGGTCATGGTTTGTGTGAGAAACACACTTCTATTTAGCTTCGTAACTTTGTTACTCTCATAGTACAGAAATTGAGTCCATCTTTGACTGCTCCGGCTTCTTCAGGTCCCTCAGGTAATCCATATCCTTTAACACATTTTGTGAATTGTGATAAAATTTCCATACGCCACCGTACTTTTGTTGTAGCTATTAACACAGGTGTTGAGCCTCCTAATTTTAAAGAGGCCATGCAGGATGTTGGGTGGTGTGACGCCATGCAGCGAGAAATTCAATCATTGGAAGATAATGGCACTTGGGATATGACTACTTTTCCCCCTGGCCAGCATGCATTGTGGTGCAAGTAGGGTCTAGAAGATTAAATACCATTCTAATGGTTCAGTTGAGCGTCTTAAGGCTTGTCTTGTCATCTTTAGCAATCATCAGGTCGAAGGCATTGACTACAATGAAACCTTCGCTCCTATAGTAAAAATGGTCACTGTGCAAGCTTTTCTAGCAGATACGGCTTCTAAGCATTGGGAACTCCATCAGATGGATGTTCACAATACTTTTCTTCATGGTGATTTAGAAGAAGACGTCTATATGAGACTGCCTCCAGGCTTCACTCCTCCCATCCAAACACAGTTTGTCGTCTTCGAAAGTCTCTATATGGATTACGATAGGCCCCTCATTATTAGTTTTCTAAGCTTACCGCAGCTCTACTCTCCTATGGTTTCACTCAGTCCTACTCTGATTACTCCCTCTTTACTTTGTCTCGCGACCATGTCCAGCTCTCTGTTTTGGTGTACGTGGACAACTTGATTATTTATAGGAATGACACTACACATGTCTCTTCTTTCAAACAGTACCTGAGTCGTGCTTTCACATGAAGAACTTAGGTCCGTTGAAATACTTTCTAGGCTTTGAGGTGGCTCGCAGTTCGGATGGTTTATTTCTCTGTCAATGGAAGGACACTTTGGACATCATTGCAAAGACTGGGCTTCTTGGCGCCAAACCCACAGCTTCTTCTCTCAAGCAGAATCATGCTCTCACTTTGGCCACTGGTTTATTTCTCTCGGATCGTGAACCATATCGGCGTCTTGCTGGTCATCTTATCTATTTATCCTTTAGCCATCCACATTAGTTTACGTCATTCACATCTTGGCCCAGTTCATGCAGCAGCCACGAAAGGAACACTAAGATGATGTTCTTCGGGTTGTTTGTTATTTGAAGGGATATGAAGGTCAAGGCATTCTCTTAAGTTGTGTGTGTGATCGTTCCCTGTCAGGGTGGTGTGATTCTGAGTTGGCTAGTCTTCCTTTGACTCGTCGCTCTTTGTCTGGTTGGCTTTTGTTTCTGGGTGGCTCACTCATTTCCTAGAAAACCAAGAAACAGCACACCGCCTCTCGCTCCTATACTGAGGCTGAGTATCGTTCGATGGCCGAGCTTACGCCTGAGCTTAAATGGCTCAAGGCTCTCCTAGGTGGCCTTGGGATTCATCACCCACGTGCAATGCAATTTTTTTTATAGTAAGTCAGCTTTGCATATTGCTCAAAATCCTATTTTTCATGAGCGTACTAAACACATTGAAGTTGATTGTCACTATGTACAAGATGCTATTCAGCAGGGTCTCATTGCTATCAGTCACGTTTCCACTGATGAGCATTTGGCCGATATGTTCACCAAAGGTCTGGGCAAGCGTCAATATTCTTACCTTCTTAGCAAGTTGGGCATTTGTAATCTGCATGCTCCAACTTTGGGGGGGCTTGTATTAGGCATACGTATGTAAATAAATTTGGGATTCTTGTGTTGTGGGCTTTAGATTGTATATATAAATTGTACCTGTCTTTGATACGGAATGAAAAATACAGATTAAAACCCTTCTCTTTTGGCACCTAATTTTACAATTTTATGTTATTGATTTGACTGTAGAAGAGATCAATTTTTAGAAGTTAGCACAAAATTGTTTAGTTGCATAGCATTTCTTGATCCAAGAAATTATTTCTCCCAGATCAATGTTCCCTGTTGATTCATCTTGCAATTGTGTATTCAGAAGACTTATCTCATACTAATCATATGCATCTTTAAGATTAATTGAGGAACTATATATATATTTATTTATATATATATATATATATATATTTATTTATATATATATATATATTTATTTATTTATATATATATATTTATATATATATTTATTTATATATATATATATATATTTATACATATATATTTATTTATATATATATTTATACATATATATATTTATTTATATATTTATTTATTTATTTATATATCCATGCAATGCACTGTGACCCATGCTTTTCAAGCATTGAAAACTTAGGTACTCTTGCTCTAAGTTAGTTAAAACAGATTTGCATTGAACAATTCTATTGGTATAACGGTTGATTGAGTTTGTATTGTTTTTACCGGTTGCAATAAGTGTTATATATATATATATATATATATATTGTATTAGTCTGATTTTTAGAAGCATATTAAGCATATTGAACATAGGAGATTCCTTGCGGTTTTACTATTCACTATTTACTATTCACTGTTAATGGTTTATGTGGACTGAGTCTTTTGAATGTTTCAAATCCTTCCACAACTAAGGGTGGCAGGATATTTGGAGAAGGACCGATGTGCATCCACCAGGTGTAAAACCACATAGGAATAATACCAGAAAAACTGTGATGGAAATTAATAAACTAGGAGTGATCAAAAGACCTGACGTATAGAACTTTATACCGGCCATTCATGTAATATGTACTCTGTGCTCGTTAATATTGGTGGCCTATTGACAATGTGCATTATTATTAAAATCTATCTTCTAAAATATGCTTAATTAATTTAAGATGTTCCTCATTAACAGATTTCAAATGGTATAAAGATATATTTTTAACCCAAGTGCTAAGAAGAACAGATTCAAACTTACCATTTTGGAAAGAAAAATTCATGGGTCTTGACTATATTGATCTTCTGGAATGGGCTCGGTCTTGATAAAGTTTGATTATAAAACTTATTCCGTTTTAACACTATATATATATAACTTCATGATCATTCTTTTTTCTTTTTTTTATGCAACTTCTTCCGCATGTGGTACGTCTATGTGAACTCGATCCTGTATGTTATAGTCCCATATTGACAGAAAACTAGATTATAATAGTCCAAAAATGAAAAAGAATGATCATGAGGACAACTCTGTGCTCATTAATATTGGTGGCCTATCGACAATGTGCATTATTATTCAGTGTGTAGTGTACGCATATGTAAGCTAACAGTAATAATGTCATTTTTGAAGAGCAGCAGAGCCACTCAAACCCTTCACTTATTCCCTCTTTTACTACCTCAACTACTTCTTCGTATATGAGTGTCCAGTAAGCTCGGTATTGTCTACAAGATTACGAAGAAATATGCATGCATACACCAATCCTACTTGCAAAGTAATAGCTACTATCATAATATTAACTCAAACATAATTTGTTTTGTTTTAAGTGTTTTTATTGATGGTGATCACACCATCGTCTCAAGTAATTTGGAAGTAATACGATAAATTTAACTTAGAGCATTAATTGTATCTTTTTGTTAAATTATAAATATTTGGGATATAACAATATAACCCTACCTACTTGAGCAAATTATATGGTATCCCTAGAGTACCATGAACATCGTATCCCCTGGATGTTTTTTGTATTTCAAATTTTAAAGATCTGCATTCTCTTATATGAGATCATGTTTACAATATAAATACTGAATGCAAAATTAAAATGCACATTTTATCAATTTTTTATATGCACATTGATGGTACCCTAGGGGTACGGTGTAAGAATTGACCTACTTGAGTAAGTATCAATATAACCCTTAAATAATTTTTAGTGCAAAAACAACCCTAACTAGTTAGTGAAAGTGCCAATATAACACGCAGACCCTATTTCTGGCATTGACATCGATTTTTTGGTGTTAACTCTATGTAAATTGACCTCCACAACCCACCGGCCACCAGCAGCCCAGCCCACTACCATGTCCCGCAGCCTCTCTCCTAGACCGACGCCACCTGCCCACCACCCCAACCCCCTCCACAGCCCACCGGCCACCACCAGCCCTGCCCACTACCACGTCCCATTGCGCCACCACCACTAAGCCAACCGCCACCTCCGCCCATGTTTGATTTACTAGTCCATGGATTTGAGGTTGGCAGTTGAAGCTTCTTGCAGCCTGATTTGATCATTAATTTTGGTCGGCGAAAGAAAATGGGGGAAATGAAGTAAGGTTAGGGTTGGATGTAAAATAGTAATTTTATTTTGTTTTCTATTTTTAAATTTTTTTCATAAGGGAAAAATTATGGAATTCAGTTTAAAAGTTATCGGAATGGGTAGATTTGCACTTATACTTACTAGCTAGGGTTATATTTGTATTTTCAATTATCAAAAGGTTATATTGGCACTTATGTGAATTAGGTAGGATTATAAAATCTCTTTTCCCTATATATTTTTAGCAACCTATATGAATACATCTAATATGGAGAGTACTTTGGGGGTATTAAGGAGTAACTAGTTTCCTTTTTCAGCTAGAACTTTAATTTTCTTTTCATATTAGAGTTTAGTTTGTAACACTATATATATATATATATATATATATATATATATATATATGTGTGTGTGTGACAAATTCTTGTATAAAATCGTCTCATAGCGAGACCAGAGATTAGTGTGCAATATAATGAAGTTTAATTAGATATAGGGTTTCAAATATAATTAAAGAAAGTTTAGGAAAGTGGGGAGGGATCCGGGTGCAAATACCAACTTTTTTGGGGTTTTGGGTATATATAATTGGAGAATTAATAATTTTGAGTAATAGGAATCTCGCAGGTCAAGAATCCGGGTAGGAAATATTTATGGATCAATTTTTTCCTCATTTATGCGCAGTGCACAGGTTTTTACTACCAGACCTTTTTTTTCATTTTTAGTACTTGATTTTTTAACCAAACATTGTGATGTTTTTTCTGAATACATTTTTTTGCTAAAATAATGTGTTATAAAGTTAAATTTTGATCTTTTATTATAAAGAGAAAAATGCAAAAATGACTCTATAAGATTGAGAAAGTGCAAGAACGACCTTGTAAAATCTGAAATTGCAGAACTAACCCTATCTTTTTGTGCAGTTTTACCCAATTTACACTATTCTGACATTGACCAATCAAATTCAGGCATTGACCATTTATGAAAAGACAAATATACCCCTAACCCTAAAACAAAAAATTGAATGACCATTATACCCTAAGCTTCTTCATCAACCCTAAACTCTAAGCTGCTTCTTCAACTTCAGACACCAGCGCCGCCGCCGAGCACCGCCACCCCAAGCCCAGCCCCACTCACTCCGCCGTCGAGCCTCCACCCAATACCCAGAACCATCGCCACCCCTGCCCAGAACCACCACCCCAAGCCCAGCCCCACTCGCTCCACCGCCGATTTGGGACTTTGGTGGCAATTGAGACGGCGAAGGAAGATGAGAAAGAGGGACATGTTTTAGAAGAGAGAGAGAGACGGTGAAGGAAGGTGAGAACAAGAGAGTACTATTATTGGTGTCTTTTTTGTTTTTATTTAGTTTTTAATTTTTTTATTCAGGGGTATAGTGGTCATTTCACCCATTTCCGACCAATTTGACCGTTGACAATTGGGTCAACGAAATCCAGGGTTATTTTTGCACTTTTAGATTTTATAAGGTCATTTTTGCATATTTTACCAAAACATAGGGTTAAAAACGCACTTTACTCTATTATAAATTTTGTCTTTGAATATTAAATATTTGATATTTTATACATGTTGACACAAGCTAGTGATATATGCTATCTTAAATTTAAATTTACAATTCAAACTTTCATTTTGATTGATTTGTTAGTTTCTCAGCGCACTTTTTTAAAGATTGATGTTGATATTTTTTTCTATATATTATATTCTTATTTTGTGTATCTCTTGATGTTTCAATCGCCTAAAATGGTTTTGTAAATTTTTAGTACTAATGTTTATTGTTGATATTAGTGTAACATTTTGATGTTTTAAAACTAATGTATATTTTAGTATTTTTATTTGATGTTTATCCATTTTAGAATTCAATGTGCATTTTAGTATTATTATTTTATTTTTAAACTCTCTTATTTTGATATTTAAATATTCTAATTTGATGTTTATTTTTCAACATTTTTATTTTCCATTTCACTATTTTTATTTCATATGTACAATGTTTTATTTGAAATTTTCTATTTTAACTTATTGAATTTATTCGTTGATTTATTATTTTAAAATATATATTTTTTGTCATTTGTATTTGATATTTAACAATTTTATTTGATGTTTTGTCATCTTAATTTAATTTGTATTAAATTTAAAATTTTGTATTTGATATTTCAATAGTTTCATTTGATGTTTCATTATTTTACTTTGATGTGTATTTTAATTTATTTTAATTTGATATTTTAATATTTTGATTTGATGTTTAGCATTTTTATATGATGTGTTTTCTTTAGATTAAGTTTTAGGCTAGGCCTAAACCCAAACCCATATTCAGCCCAAGTCCAAACAATCAGCCCAACTTACTGAATTATTACCGCTAAGTCACCGGAAAATCGCACCGGTCATTGTTGCCGGAAAACCTTCACCAAAATCCACGAATTTGATGCCGGAAAACTTTGTCAAAACCTGACGAATTCGATGCCGGAAAACCATGCCAAAACCCGTCGAATTCGATGCCAGAAAATTTTCCCAAAACCCGATGAATGCGGTGAAGCCTTGCTAAAACCCGATGAATTCGATGCCTAATCTGATGCATCGATCCGAAATGCCAAAAACGGACGCAGATGGGATATGCAACGTCGGAAAAGGCGATTCGAGGCAATGGCAACACCATCTCCGACTAGAGCTTCCAAGAGAAGAAATTATTTCTGACCTATATTGCAGTTTAATCCTTGCGTTTCACTGGTTCTTTTATATTTGACCCCAAACATAAAATTATTGTATTTTGATCCCAATTTTAACCGACTCTATGTTTTCACATTTCCTATCTAACTTTTGGTTTTGCGTGAGACCGAGTCTAACAAGAATTGATAACCAGGAGGAATTATAGATAACATTGTACATTCTAAGTTCTTTCGTCTTGCACGTGAAGTGGAATTCACATGCATCCATGATGATCAATAGAGACAATGGCATTTAATGAAATCCATTGATTGGGGTCCCAACTCCTTACAAATCCGATCCCATTTTGTATGTTGCTCTCAGCGTGTTTCGCCGTGTTCATCATCTCAGCTCCAACTGGCTATTAAATCCACTGATACGGAGCACCCACGACTGGTTTATCACCATCATCATAATCAAAATAGGAATGATGCTGATGGAGTGGCACTAGCATATTTAGAACGTTTGCTTTGGAAAACAATGACAATTTTACCGTTCATTTTTAGATAAATTAAATTACAATTTTTGTTTTCTGTTTTACAAAATAATATAACATTAATCGGAAATGTTTTTAATTGGTATTTTTACCAGATATAGCATGAACTAGCCAGTTGTTACTGAGGTCAAAATTTATCATTTAAATAATTTTTGAGATCAAATTGATATTATAAAAAATATTGAGTATTTTCTCCATCTCCACCTACAATTTCTTCCATCTCCACCAACAATTTCTTCCATCATGTTTCGATCCACCAAACCAATCATGCTTGTGATTCCTTTTGCCATCCATTCTTCCTGTTTTATATATTTTCCAATAGGGATTGACTCAAAGGTTTTAGAAAGTAATCTACTAGAAAAAACGTCCAACAACAATTATAATAAGTGAAATTGACATCGAACTTAACTATCATCTAGCAATAACTAATGAGTCCGTCTCTTGAAAGACGTTATTTTCATAAGTCATGGAAAGACCAAGGTTTAAAGTGTAAATTAGAAAAAATGAAGATAAAATTTTTGTATTGCATGAATCGGGTTATGAACTTTATAACTATAACATGTTGCATAGTAAATTTTCAATATTGCAACTAAGGGGTCGTTTGGTTCATGTGGGAATTCAATTCTGCGGTAATTTGTATTTCATGGGAAGTTGTTTCCGTGATCAAATGTCTAGGATATACACAAATCGTGTTTGGTTGCACATGCGGATTCTATATTTCCTATGAATTAATTTTCTGCCTGTTGTTTGGTTGACTTCATTTGTTTCTTTGGAATCTAACGATTTTGTAACTACTTTTTCAAAAAATTCAAATTAACTCCAACACAACATTCACTTATCATAATTTTCAAACATTCATGACAAAATAAATTTGAGCGTAATCATAAATCCGATCCATCCTAAGATTATCCACACATGCTACATCACTCCACTGAATCATAGCCTTAAGATTAAAAATTCTAGCATAATATCTGTCTTCCGATGACTCATCAAATTTATAAGAGATGGCTTTTGGAATTTTAATGTTCATGGTAGCTAGATGGTGGGTGATTTCAATCATCATTTTCATAACCTGATTCAACATTTGCCAATACATTGCCATACATGTTGCTGCAATCTTCTTACGTTGAATTAGTGTCATACGAGCCATAACTGTATAACATTTACAAAATTTGGTAACAAATTAATTGAAATCAACCCAACATTACTCGAATATATTTTAATCTAACAATCAAGAATATAAAAATCATAGAAATTCACAATCAAAAACATTATATAATTTGGGTGTATAAATTAATTTTTTTCATATACAATCAATAAAACATATAAATTAAAATAATGAAAAACCTCAAATTTTTGGTGGTGATGTGTTGGTGGATGTCGAACAGCTGCAGAACCTACAAATAGATAGGCCAAAACGAGTTGCGATTATCAAACAGTTGGTGATAATAGATGGAGTATGGAATTCAAACTCTTTTAATACGTCAATTTTTTATGACGAACCTGTAATGGACAGTAATGGACAGACAAAAGAGTTTGGCGGAGATGGAAGTGCTGGTGCGAATGAAAATTTGGGTGGATTAAAAGTCTTTTATAGACACAAATGGGTATGCGAGAAGACGATGAAGTAGAAGGAAATGAAAAATTGCCGCGTGAAGGAGAGAAACCATAACGTTTTATGCGCCATAGTTAGGATAAAAGTGTAATATCACACAAAAGCATCGCAGAATTGCATTCGACCGAGGAGGTACTCGGTAACATATTTCCCACGTTATGTGGGAAATTTAATTTCCTCCAAATTACAACTTCCCATGTATTTACTACTTTCCGTCAACCAAACAGTTCTACCAATCCTAAAATACGCAGAATTTATAATCACCGTGTATGGTACGCATACCAAACGACCTCTAAGACACTTTACATTTATTATTATAATTAATCTCGTCTTTTCATAAGTCTGTGGAAAGACATTCTTTCCCAAAACTTTGCCATAACTATTACATAGATATTTAAATTACATGTCAACCAAACTAATCATATGTACAATTACAGATTAAAGATCTAATAAAATTGTACTATCACTATCGGAATATTAAATTGTTTTCCGCAAAAATCTTGATCAATTGGTATAGAGGAGCATGATAGTGCACTATTTAGGTTGGGCCCGAGTGCCTAGTCGAGCCTGCCCATATTCTACTAATTACCCTCAAAGTAAGATCCTATAGGTGATAACCATTGGGCCAGCCCAAGGAAAGACATTGGTACTTGCATCACAAGAAAACAAAGCAGTTGCCCTATTCACCAACATACATAAAGAAAAGAGGTAACACTATACAAACCCTATTCATTCTTTCCTAAGAAAAAAACTCTTGTTAACTTTATCATCGGAGGCTCTCCCCCCTCCCTCGGACGCTCTAGGGGCTCTGTCTTGCAGGTTCCGACCAAAGGAATGGCAGACTCGAAGGCGACGATTTTGGGATGCATCTGAGCATATCATGCGTCAGTATCACTCCCCAAACAAGGATCTTCAACAATTATGACACCACTTGATTCAAAGCAAGATCTGTTTGTCCAAACTATAAACACCTTGAAAATAACTAATCGAACCATCCAAATAAAGAGAAGTCCTAATACAAAAAAAAACACAAATGAAACCACGAATACACGATCTATATGGTGTGTCACTTTACACCAAAAATAAATCAAGCTCTAAGCTGAATTTTTCAGCTCAGGATCATGCGGTAGGTATGGGCGTACCAACCAGTATGGTTGAGAGCAAGTTCATTTCCCAAGAGATTGACGTAGAGACTTTTTCCTTGATCTTTAGTCTGCGAATTTGTAACCAAGATAACCAAATGAGGGTAGTGAATGATAAGAACTAGAAATTGAGAACGAATGAGAATGGGAAATTGTTACATATGCAATATTCAACTATGATGAGAAAATTTCGGTTCAGATCAATTTTGTACTGGTTTTTATCTCGATCCTCGATGCAAAGATAACTTTAAATGCATGCACAAAATTTGGTTGTAGTTGCGAGCAACTAATATTTCCTTACCTTGTCAATAGCCTCACTAACATTTTTTTCTAATTAATATATAACCTAAGAGACGCTCTATAGATTTAATATGCTAGCAACATTATTAATGACAAAGACTAAAGTCATAACCAACAAACTCTGATGCGGGATTGTTGAATTAAGACTGTTATTCCCTTCCACTGATCGAACTTAAATCATCATTACGAATGATTGGTTCAGTTGGCATTAAATTAACCAACGTTCTATCAAATACTGTACACTACTCAATAACATCAAAGCAATTATAAACATTATAATGAAGAAGAACATATGCTAGCATGCAACCAAAGAATAAAACAAATCAAATCTCATGAGAATCGATGCCAGTACTTCATTGATATTTACTGGAAAAAAGGAATTTAACTAGAAGACATATTTAAATTGATCTTCAAAAGTATAAAAAGAAATGATGAAAATTGTCTGAATAGAATACTGAAAAGCTCCAAACTTGAATATTGTTCTACTTGAATGACTTTCTTCATGGGTGAATGAATACGTGCTTGTGGAACAATATATGAAAAATTATTACAGTCAAAAGATGGATAAGAAATAAAATATGACCTTCTTTGTCTATTTGAAATTTAAAAAGATAATAAAATATCATCTCCTGAAATTTAGGAGTCTTCAAATAAAATCCACATCCAAATCCAATTGCATCTTGACTAGGCATAATTCAACAAAATAATATCCATTGATATTCTTTCTTCCAACATTTCCATCTTTTACTCCTCCCCTATCTCCAAGCACAAATGACCACTTCTTTCCATGTTTCTAGAATATTAGTCGGTACGGGCGCACTGACAACAAACTGCAGCAACTTGATAATTCTAAATCTCTAAACTGCAATAAAATTCCAAACAATATAAATTTTCAAGGATTTAATCAACATTTCAACTCAATAACATCCCGAAACACATGGTAAAATCAATCTAATCACTATACAACCACATCAGATAAAATACATCGACGTGAACAACTAAATCGAGTGATCAACATGAACACAATGATCTAATCTATCAAGTCGAAGAACATTATTAATGCAAAGAGAAACGTTTCACACTTATTCAATAACAGTAAAGTTCAAAAAATCAATTGAAAAAACAATTATTATCCATCTCCCCATAGTGGAAAGATGCACTACTGGAAAATGGGTAAATAGGCACCGGTATGTCAGTGCTGGGAGAGCAATACCAGTGCTAGGATTATCATAAGCACTGGTAATTTGGCAAATAAACCAAAAATATTCGAATTTAATATTTTCCAGCACCGCCTTTGTCTGAATAACATATACCGGTGCTAATATAGGTGCCAATGAATAAATCCAACATCGGTTCACTAAGTACTAGTGTTAGATTCCGGTGCCTTTGAAGAAAATGTTTCCAAATTTGATATTTTCCAGCACCAGTTTTATCTGAATGACAAATACCGGTGCTAATACTGGTACTTATGAATAAATCCATTAGCGGTTCATTAAATACCGGTGCTAGATACCGGTACTAGATACCGGTACCTTTGAAGGAAAAAATGTCCAAATTTGATATTTTTCAACATCGATTTTGTCTGAATGGCATATAACGGTGCTCATACTGGTGCCTACGACTGAAATAGTAATTTTGGCGGGTAAAATTGTGGAGGAAAAATAGCTAGCACTAGTATAGGTTATAATATACCGGTGCTAGTAGTGCATTTAGTACTCACCTACCCTTTTTTGCGGGTGAAAAATGATTTTTGGAGAGAGATGGTTCATTCATTAATATGTAGAAAGGTGTGTTTGTAATATTTGGGGGCTACAATGTAATTTACAAATAATGTGTAGAAGTAATCATTGTTTTAATTCAAGACCCACATGTTTCCCCATTCAGGCCCAAATCGGCAACAACAATTGTTCCTTGGTGGATTGCACTTTCGCGTTTCCAATTTTGTGATTCTACGCATCCAACTTTCTTAGAGGGATTTAAGTGCAAAAAGTAAAAAAGGTTACTCGTAACTCCAAATTAAAATCTGCTTGAACGTGATCCTACCAAATACACCCCCAATGTATTTTCCCTGTCTATAAGGGAATATTTATAAAAAAAATGGGCACAAGAACATATCCATAATCCTATCTGATTTCACTTTGTAACTTCTAAGTAATCAACCATGAGTTACTACAGAATATGTACTAACGTTTTTCAACATTTCACCAATTTATTTTATACTTCTATGGCGAGAATAACAAAAATCATGTATTTTGGAGCTACGAGTAATCGGGTGACACAATTTTGGGCCACGGTGCAATATTTCAAGAATTTATAGAAGTAATCAATGTTGACTTTTGAGCCCCTTCCGCTCACCCACACATGCCCAAAATTCAAAGTTAAAATCTTATATTATTGAATGTGCCACCAATATTGTAATTCGACGACTCCAACTTTCTTAGAGGGACCTAAGTGGAAAAAGTAAAAACTTTACTTGTAACTCCAAATTGAAATCCACTCGAACTTGATGCAACCCTATACACACCGGTTGTATTTTCCATGTTCGTAACGAAATATTTATCAACAACCGGGCACAAAAACATATCCATAATCCCTTTTGGTTTCCCTTTCTTACTTCTAAGTAATCAACTTTAAGTTATTCTAGAACATGCACTAGCGCTTTTCAATATTTCATCTAAAAAATCATTTATTTTCTATTTCTATATTTATGCAAGAATAACAATAATCGTGTATTTTGGAGAGAATGATAATTTCGTAACAAATTATTACGGGCTGCATCATAATTTTTTCATAAATATGTTAGAGGCTCTTTCGTTCACCCAGTGTACCTCAAATTTCATAGACACAATCGTCTCTTATTTAATTGCTTTTTGGTGTCTTCGATTTTGTGAATCGCCGCCTCCAAATTTCTTCTATGGATCTAATAGTAAAATTTTAAAAAATTTAATTAGAGATCAAACAATGCTAGCACCGGCATTTTTTTTCATTCATATTGATGCTACATTATGGAGGAAAAATGAATTTCCTGAATTTTCATTCAAGATTTTGGAGGGTTTTTTTAAAATTTTTTGAAATATTGGACTCAGCACTGGTATGTACGTCGGTGCTCCATACTTAGAAAATTTTTCCCATATTTTCTCTCAGGTCCAAAAAATAATAAATGTACCCCATTTAAAGTAACCCTAAGCAGCTGCTTTTCATGTACATAGGCACTGGTATGAGCTATTTAGGCACCGGTATTTGTACCAGTGCTCAATACTTAGAAAAACACTGGTTAGCTCTCGGGTTCAAAAAAGATTTTTTAAAAGTCATTTAAAGCAGCCCTAAGTAGCTGCTTTCCTATACATAGGCACTGGTATGAGCCATTTGGGCATTGGTATTTGTACCGGTGCTTCATCTAAACTATTGATTTCTTTTGTTGATTGAATCTCAACCATTAAAACTTTTTCTATATAAACTAAATTTGAAACCCTAAATCTAATCCACCCTCATTACCTTCCCACTATTCTGGCTCTACCCCCTCTATCCTCTTCTCCCTCCTCTTCCACCACCTCTCCCTCTCTGCCGGCGTGGCCGTCCATCCCCTCTCTACCCTCCCCACCGATATCCCCCTTCGCTCCGCTTTGCTCCGCCACCACGACCCTCCTCAATCCGACATCGTTCTGCCCTCATTGATGATTTCAAGAAACCCTACAGCATCATTGAGTACTAGGATGAGGAAGAGTTTGAGGGAATTCATATAGAGGTGACCCCGGAGTTCCACACATTGATCTGGATCAATTCGAGTAAGGAGTGAGAGGTAAACATAGAGTTTAGTGTGAATCTTGCTTCTTTCCTTCAATATTCAAAATGGTGGGTTGTTGCATTTGTGATTAATTTTATGCTTATATATGCTCTATTGATAATGCAGGCTTAAAGAGCATAATATGACTGCTAGAGAGGCACATCAAAATTCCGTGCTTAAAGCTCAAGAAATAGCACTAGCTCGAGATTTAGCTACCTTCAATAGAAGTCTTTTATTTACATTGGTGTTGATTAATACGAGTTAGTTCTACCTACTTTTGTTGAATATTAGTGTTGAGTGTCATTGAATTCAATTAACGATTTATTCTATATTTTAGTGCATTTTTGTTTTATAATGAATATTTTTATTTCTAATTTATTTAATAAAAAATGAGCATCGGTAAAACCAGTGCTCATTTTTTTATTCATCATCTATTTACTAGCACTAGTACAAACGAGCATAGGCACCAGTATTACAACCCCTTGAGATATTGGTGCCTAAGCAGAAACCAACAAAGACATTGTTGGCATATTGAGAGCGATTCAAAAATGAGGCAAACCAGGTGAAGGAGAGGAGCAGTCAGTTCCTTATTGACATGTTTATGAATGCCTTAAGGCACGGGCTATTACTGGGGAACTGCACACTAGCACCAAGGACGATTGATGAGTTGGTGAAGAGAGTTGGAAACTTTAATAGGGCAGAGTTGGCTAACAAGAGAAGGAAGAAAACACAGGGTGGTCACGGCCACCAGGAGCCTGATGCAGACAGAGATGGAAAGACGGGAAAGGATGGGCGAGCCAGAGTAGGCACCCAGCAGATGTCTAGCAGGTTCAATAAGTCGGAGAGGGTCTTCACACCGCTTATCAAAATTCCCAAAGAAATCTTTGCCTTGTGCACAAGGAAAGGTATACTGGACGTACCACAAAGGATGAAAAAAGACCTAAGCAAGAGAAGTAAGACCCAATTTTGTGATTACCATGATGATCATGGTCATGACACGAACGACTACATCCACTTGAAGCACAATATAGAGGAGTGTGTGCAGAGTGGTAAGCTGGCGCACCTGGCTAAGAGTGCAAGGGCCCATAACAAAGCCCCCTACCAGAACAAGAATAAGTATTGAGGCTCCCGCAAGTAGCATGATGGGTATGGCAGAGCAAGAAGCCCCAACATGGAGCGGAGGCGTGATAAAGGAAAAGAGGTCGTTAGAGTAAGGCCAGGGAAAATGAGGCAAAAGGCAGAGGAAAGACACCCCCGTAGAGGACATCAGGACATCGACAGTGACATATATATATGCTATCATAGGTGGAAGCGCCAGAGGAAGGACTGAATCTCAGCGGAAGGCAACTACAGGCAGACATCGCAACCAACACCGGCAGACATAAAGTTAAGTGCAAACGAAGCAATAATATTTGATGCCAATAACCCGATACCAGACAGGCCGACTGGTGGTGTTGTAGTATTGATAATGGTCAGGGTGATGTATAAAAGGATTCACTAGGCGTATGTAGATAGTGAAAGTTATGCAGAAACCATGAATTGGAACTGCTTTAGGAAGCTGGATGAGAACACGAGGAGGAAGTTAGAACCAACTTCTTTGAAAAGCTGGATGAGAACAGTATCGACTGAAGGAACCATACTTCTTTGGGTGATGGTGGGAGAAAGATATAGGAGAAATACTGGGGATATAGGGGAAATACTGGGGACATAGAGTTCATAGTCGTGAAGCGAACAACCTGTATAACTTGATACCGGGTAGACTGGCGCTGGCGTTGTTGAAAGGGGGATAGTGTCAACCCTGCACTTGCTCCTGAAGTTCCCAACTAGGGTAGGAATAGCCACAGCCAAAGAAGATTAAAAAAAAGGCTAGAGAGTGTCACCGAATAGCTCTCAGTAAGCGCAAGCAAGAAGACGTGAGAGAAAACTAGGTGAGGCAGGCCAGTAAGGCCGGGCCTGTCAGTATGACCACAAGCAGAGATGACCCATCAAAGCTAGGTGTAGAAGTGGAAGTTGTACAATTGAGTGGAAACCAGTCAATGCAGATGGGAACATCTCTCCAATATGAGGTGAGAAGTGAGCTTGTGAAGGTTCTAAAAGAAAACAGGAGACCCTTCGCTTGGAAACCGGAGGACATGACTGGGGTTCCACAGAAGCTTGGCTGTCATAGGCTAAAAGTGGACCCATTTCATAAGCCCATCAAATAGAAGCGGAAGATGCTCTGTAGAAAAAGGAATGAGGCGATAAACAGGAAGGTGAGCCAGCTGGCTGCGGTGGGGATCCTACAAGAAATACCCCACCCAATCTGGTTGGCTAACCTCGTGTAGTGAAAACAACAGACGACGGCTGGAGGATGTGCGTGGATTATTTAGATTTGAACAAGGCCTGCCCCAAGGATTTCTACCCATTGTCGATCGCTGACCAAAAGGTAGACGCCTTTACCAACTACCCAATTAAATGTTTTCTTGATGAACATAAGAGATACCATCAAATCCCCATGCTGGAAAGTGATATATAAAAATGGCTTCATAACTGAGAAATGAGACTTTGGCTACGGAATGATGCCCTTCAGCCTGATAAACACTGGGGCCACGTTCCAAAGGGTGGTGGATAGGATTTTCCAGAAACAGATCGAAAGCAACCTAGAAGTGTATATGGATGACATGGTGATAGGGAGCACTCAGTATGAAACCTTTGTGGAGGATGTTATGGAGACCCTGGTGCAGTTCAGAGAGACGGGGATGAAGCTGAACCTAGAAAAATGTCAGTTCGGAGTGGCGGTGGGGAAGTTCCTGGGACACATGGTGTCAAATGATGGAATGCGGGCAACACCCGAGAATATATAATGAATTTTGGAGATGAAATCGCCAAGCACGGTCAAAGAGTTCCAGAGGTTGAACAAGAAGCTAGCAGTCATGAACCATTTCATATCCCGAGCAGCAGAGAGAGCACTTCCTTTTTTTTCGAAACACTAAAGGGATGTGTGGACAAAAAAGGGGTGGTACAGTGGTTAGAACCGTAAGAGAAAGCATTCAGGGATCTGAAGCCCTATCTAAAGGATCTTCCAACCCTAACCAGCCAAAGAAGGGGGAGACCTTGTATCTGTATGTAGAAATGAGTGAGGAAGCAGTTAGCAGTGTGCTGGCCAAGGAGGAAAATAAAGTACAACAACCTGTGTATTTCACGAACCGAGCTCTGGAGGGCCCAAAACAAGGATACATAAGTCAAGAGAAGCTTGCTTTGGCTTGGTCCATGCAGTAATGAGGCTAAGGTGGTACTTCTCGGCACATCCTGTGATAATGCTGACCAATAAGCCATTGAAGGCGATATTAACCAAGCCAGAGGCTTCAGGAAGACTGGTGAAGTGGGCAGTAGAGCTGGGAGAGCATGCTATTGAATACACCCCAAGGAGAGCAATAAAGAGGCAGGTAAAAATAGACTTTCTAGCATAAATGCCTAGGAAGAGAAAGATGAAAGGAGTGGTAGAAGAATGGAGTCCCACCCAGGCCACAGGCCAAGGTGGGCTGACAGGAACACGAGTGTGGAAATTGTATGCGGACGGAGCATCTGGAGTGGAAGGAGCGGGTGCGGGCCTGGTGATATCGGATCCGGAAGGTGTAGAGGCAACTTACGCCTTGTGTTTCAAGTTCCTAGCTTTAAATAATGAGGCAGAATATGAAGCGCTGATAGCAGGCATAGAGATAGCCAGAAAGATAGGAGTAAAGAAACTGCGGACCCAAGGAGACTCGATGCTAGTGGCCAATCAATACAACGGGTAATACGCCGCCAAGAACCCAACATTTATGAAGTACAGGGACAAAGTCAGGAGCTTGGCATCTGAGTTTGAAGAATTTGATATCACCAGAGTCCCGAGATTAGAGAATATGAGAGCTATTGCATTGAGCAAATTAGCATCCTCAGTCATGCACACTTGAATAAGTCAATGCTGGTGGAGGAGCTGGCATGCCAGTCGACAGATGTAAGATGGTGGGAGCAATATAGAATGTGGTGGCTAACTGGACAACACCCATCTAGAATCACTTGGAGCATGAAATACTGTCAACGGGTGATAAAAAAGCAAGAACAGTTAGAAGGAAAGCATTGCATTAATGAAGAGTGGATTATTGTATAAAAGGGGTTACACTGAGCAGTGGCTTAGGTGCGTAGAGCCTAAGCTTGCACACACAGTCCTTAAATAAATGCATGAAGGAAGTTGTGGTAGTCATCAGAGGCCAAGAAAAGTTGCGTTGCGGGCAGGCTGCTACTGGCCGACCATGAGAGCAGGTGTAGAAAAAATGGTCAAAGAATGCCACAGATGCCAGGAACATGCCAGGGTACAAAGACTCCCCGCAGAGCGAATAAACAACATAAGATCACCCTGGCCCTTTGCCAAATGAGGAATTCACATTGCAGGGTCATTTCCTGAGGTAGCAGGAAGGAAGAGATTTTTGGTGGTAGCGATAAACTACTTCACCAAATGAGTGGAAGTTGAGGTTGTAGCAAGTATAACAGGGAAGAAAATTACAAAATTCACCTGGGAAACATAGTGTGCAGGTTCGGTATCCCACAGGAGATAGTGAGTGACAGCCGATGCTAATGAACCCTTCAGATCGTGGTGTGGTGTCCTGAACATAAGGTAGCAGTTCACGTCTGTAGCCAGTCTACAGGAAAATGGGCAAACGGAAGTGATGAACAGAACAATATTTCAAGGGTTAAAGAGAAGGTTGGGGTTGGAAAAAGGAGAATGGGAAGAAGAGATGTTAAGTTTGTTGTAGGCATACAGAACCACACTAAGGACAGCTACAGTGAGTCCCCTTACAGGTTGTTCTTTGAAGCGGAGGCCATCATTCCTCTAGAAGTCGTTGTGCTCAGCAGGAGAGTAATTAAGCCGATGAATCGGGATGAAAATGACCAAGTAATCAGTGAAAACTTGGAAGAGATGGATGAGCTCAGAGAGAAAGTAGAGTTGAAAGAAGCAGCGTACAAGTCTTGGCTGGAGCAGCATTACAACAGTAAGGTCAGGATCAGATCCTTGAAAGTGGAAGACCTCACACTGAGGAGAAACGAGGCGAGCAGAGCTCAGGGATGGAAGAAGCTGGATGCAGAATGGGAAGGCCCATGCATGGTGATTGAAGTGATGTGGAAAGGAGCTTACAAACTGGAGATTCTGGACGGAAGGCCAATCCCCCGCTCCTGGAATGTTGCACTTCTGAGAAGGTATTATGCTTAAACATCTGTAACTTTGTGTGTGTGTATGTGTGGCACCTACAATTGGACTGTGTGATTTGAGGACAGGTGAGACGGGATTCCTGAAGGGATTAAATCTTTTGTTAGCCCATGGGGGGTTATGAATCTAAGGAAATCTCAGTCTACGCCCTGTTCCTTTTGCTGTTTTTTGAATTTTGAATGCAGAGAAGAAAATGGCCAAACAAGCATCTTTGAGTGTTGGTGACCTAAGCCAAAATTGCAATCCTGGTTCCAACGACCATCAAATTGTAGGTCAGGTCCAAACAGTCCAAAGCAAGAGCTCTGGCACAACCATAGTAGTCGAGCAAGGAGCTTGACCCTGGCCAAAATTGTCATCCTGGCTCGAACAGCCAGCAAATTGCAAGCCATGTCCAAATAGGCCAAAGTAACAGCTCCGACACAACCATAGCCATCAAGCAATGAGTCTGACCCAGGCCAAAATTGCAATCTTGGCTCCAACAGCTAGCAAATTGTAAGCCAGGTTCAAACATGCCAAAACAAGAGCTCTGACACAACCATAGCCCTCGAGCAATGAGCCTAACCCAGCCCAAAATTTAAATCCAAGCTCGAACAGCTGGCAATTAAAGGACATGTCCAAATAGGCCAAAGAAAGAGCTCCGGCACAACTATAACAGTCGAGCAATCAGCCTGACCCATACCAAAATTGCAATCCTAGCTCCAACAGCCAGCAAATTATAGGTCGGGTCTAAATAGACCAAAGAAAGAGCTCCAACACAACCATAGTCATCGAGCAATCAGCCTGGCCCAGGCCAATATTGTAATTCTAGCTCTAACAGTCACAGAATTGCAGTTCGGGTTCAAATTAACCAAAGAAAGAGCTCCACCACAACCATAGCCATCGAGTAATGAGCCTGACCCAGACCAAAATTTCGATCTTGGCTTCAAAAGCCAGCGAATTGCAGGCCGGGTCTGAATAGGCTGATGTAGTAGAGGTGACACAGCCATAGCATCGGGCGGCGAGCCTAACTCATACCAAAGATCGTAATCTTGGTACCAACAACCAGTGAACTGCATACCGGGTCAAAGTAGGCCAAAGCGACAGTCCCGGCACCACGACGACCATCAACCAGAGAGCTTAGCCAGGGCGAACTAAAAAGAACAATGCTGAAAACAGTTTTGAAGCAATGTTGAAAAAAAGTGCTGAAAAATAGTTTTTAAAGCAGTGCTAAAAAACAGGTTTAGAAACAACACTTCAAAGGGAGGAAGGACACCCCCTCCCTAAAAAATCATGAGAAACCATCATGCAAAGAAGCCAATAATGTTCAATACGATAGAAAGCAAAATAGAAAAAAAAAACAGGGCCTGAAAACAAGCAGTGCAAAGACAACTTTAGATTTGTAGCAAAAAGGGGGGAAAGGGCACCCTACAACTATAGTTTGAGAGGGGGAAAACACACCCCAATCTATCAAGACAAAAAAAAGGAGAAATGAGTCAATCATTGTTTCAGCCCCTTATGGGGAGGTACAGACCAACCAAAATGTTATAAATAGTTTGAAAAGAAAATCAAGGCTTGGCAGTATCAACGACTTCATCCCTGTAAGCAGCATGGGTTCCTTCCCCACCAGAAGCCTGGGTCCTCACTTCCCCAGACCCACTAGGACCAACAACTTGATGAGGCTCGCTAATAGAGAGAGCGTCAGGCTCTGGCTGCTCAGCATCTGGGGTCCCACGATCAATCACGTCAAGCGTCACGTCAGGGCACATGCTTGCAAACTAGCTGGTAAAGCTATGCTCCCAAAAGGGAACAAAGAACCCACCAAGGTGGACACACATCTGTTCCTCATCCTCAGTCTCAGAATAAAGCTTGATAGCCTCAGTCATGGCTTGACCTAGCTTCTTGGAAGCCTTGAGACTCCTCACCATGTGGGAGTACAAACTCAGAAAGCCGCGAGTGAAGGCCCAATTGCGAAAAGCCTTTAGGTCAGCAATCTCCAATTCCACCTTATCCAAGGAAACATGCAGCGATCTGGAGAGTCTTTCTCCAACTCCAGGCCCGGCTCCGGCTCACCCATCCATTGTGCCCTGCGAGTCAGATCAGATTTTGCCAACTTCAAAGATGCGATTTAGCGTTGAAGCTCCCCAAGTTCGTGTTGTAGACTGTCGAACTCCATTTGCAAAACTTTGGCAGAGCAAAGGACCTGAGAATAGTGACAGAGAAACACTCACGCACGATCCAAAAGGACAAAAAGATGAAGTAAAAGGAAGGGATGAATTACCTCCAAAATGGCAGATCCAAAGCATCCAGAAATCGAGAAAGTGGAGGGAGTCCCAGCGATGTTCAGGGTGCGCTCTCTAAGCTAAATATTAAAGTGGCGAACACGAATGACCTTTGAAATAAAATCAGCACTAGCAGCGGTGTTGTGTATAGCAGTGGGGTCTGCATGGCTCTGAGAAGAGGAATCACGGTGAAAGGGTGGCGAAACTCTACAAATTGAACCGGCTGGGTCACATGGATATGAGAATCTAGCTAAGAAGCAGGTCGGGGGACTGGAGTTTCAGGCACCTCTTCCCACCGACATTGGAGGTAGCTGAAGCATGTCCCAAACCGTGGTGGGCCCTCTTCTCCAAGGGTTTATCGGCGCTGACCTCAGTGTCTGACAACTCAATGGTCATCTCTGGGCGATCAACAACGCCCTCCTTGTGCTCGGCTGTCCAGACCGGGTGACTGCTCGCAGCGCATCGAGGAAACTTGGCCACATCCCTGAGAAATTTTGCATCCAACATATCTGAAAAGAGAGAGAGAGAGAGAGAGAGAGAGAGGTGAGAAATCATGGGAGAACCATAATACATTTGGTGAAAATAAAGGGAACGCGATAAACATAAAAAGGAAAACATTCAGACAACAGCAAGCCTATACTCCTCAAATAGTCAGGACCACCAAGAGGTATGATCTTGATGGGCAGATAGGGCATACCGATGACAGACAGAGCAGAGTCCCATGGAATCCAATGTGCCTACACGTTGATTTTCTCGAGGGGAAATAAAGTGCCGCAAGGCAGACATCTATGTAGCGCTGGGGCGAGCACCCAACGCCTTGTTCGGACCCATAGGAAAATCCCTCATCCGCTCACCAAAACCAAACACCATCTCATCATCCACAAAAACAAATCTACGCTTCCATTCAACCCGACTAGGAAGCTCAATCATGAGCTTAATCCTGTCTTGTCGAAACTTCAAGAAGGTCCAATCAAGGGGCATCCTGGCCTAGTGACAGAAAATGCGATTAAGAAAGTGACACAACACCTCAAAACCTAGAAGAACTTGGACAGAGTTTGGGGGGGGGGGAGGTCCGTGAGCCCTAACTTGAAAATTCCCAACATAGATTGGAAAAAGAAAGACAAGGGAAACCTTAGGTAGCAACTCTCTGGGGTCTCTAGGTACGCGACGCTCATTCTCTCAGGCACGTCCAAGATGGTCAGAGAAACGTCGGACCTTAAGACATGGGCCCCTATGTCAACAAACTTGACCCCACTAACATTTAACACGGACTCAAGTATACTACAAGCGAGACGGTGCTCGTTAACAGTGGTATCACAGTACGAGTCCCTTTAGGGGGGCTGACAGTAGAAACCATGATGAAAGAAAGAATAAGTGAAGAAGAAAAGAAGAAGAAGAAGAAGAGAAAAATGCGAGAGGTTCCTGAAGAGGAGGCAGTCATTAGAAAATGAGAAGCAAAAGTGACAAAAGACGATGAAGAAAAAGGAAGAAAAAGAGTTTGGCTAAAATTTTAAAAGGCACGCGACAGACCCAAGTCTACCCTCGGGAAAAGAAAAGACATCATCATGATGAAACTGCCTCAGAAAAGTGAAAAACTAAAGGCACAGATCCGTGAACCCGATAGGATAAGGTACTCGTGGAAAACATCAAGGCAAGTAGGGTAACCGTTGAAATAAGTGACAATGAGACGACATTGTAAAAAACCAAGGCTTTTTAAATCATGGAAAAAATCGATTTTTCCCTCCAAAAGAGCGCAAGACAACATCCTAGTGCCTAGGAACGCTGCTTGTGCCCTAGAGTGAGGACCGCCAAGGGAGTCATACAACCCGCGGCTTTGGACCTCCATGCCAGCAAGGTCTTTGGATGGGGGACACTTGATAATATATGGACTGCTACGGCCTAATACTGGCTATTCAGCCCAGCTGGTAAATAGTGAGGATGGGCCAGACTTATGGAAGAAGGAACAATGGACGCAAGACCTGATGGGGCGGACGAGTCACATTAGCCGTCAATTGCATATATCAAGGAATAATAACGTGCAAATGGGTAAGATTTCAGAATCAACACACTATTCACTTAGATACACTCTACATGGAAAACATGGCTGGCTGGAGCATCGGAGCAGACACAGCCCTGCCCTTGCCTTCCTGAGCTTAGTATATCTGTCTTGTAAGCTTGGGTGCATGTTCTAAACATTACTCTTGGAAGATTATAAATGGAGTTTTTAAATTGCAACAACATAAAATGAGGGTGATTCAACACTTCAAAAGAAAAAAATCACTCTCTAAAAGTAATATTCATTATTAGACAGTAAATACGTAAATATATATTTACTTAGAATAGTACAATTATAAATATAGTATAACTCTCTTATACAATTTATTCATACCGAATGATGATGAATCATCCACTACAAAATTATGAAATCACACATTGTATCAGACCTATACCAACCATAGTTCGCTACACCCTAAAATTTCCTTCTTCGTTGCTACGGTGACAACACGTTACACCATAGCCGCCGCCGTAACCTTTAAATCACATTTGATTGTTATGCCAACAAATTTGATTTCTACGGCAACACATTTGAGTGCTCCGCCGCCGTAACATTTTCTTAGTAAAAAAAAAGTTGTGCCGCCGCAAATTTTTAATCACATTTGATTGTTACGGCAACAAATTAGATTGCTACGCAACCCATTTAATCACATTTGATTGTTAAGCCACCGCCGTCACAAATTTTGTTCCAACGCTAGCAGCTTTGTGCTGTGTTAATGCCGAAATTCGCAACTACCCTACAGATGCTCTCTTCCAGTCTGGGATGTTTCTGAACCAACAAAATAGATAGAATAAGGTCAGGCAGACACAGGGCCGGCCTTTATATGGCCCAACCGGTACTGTTGAACAGGACCCCAAAATTTCTGGGGCCCCAAAAATAATTAACTCTAAAAGAAGGATGATTCTATTTAAGTAGTAAGCTTATGTAAACTTGAAAGTAAATGTAAGAACTCCTCTCGTAGTGTTTTAATATTTAATATAATAGTAATTAGCTATTAGTATTTTATCTTTTTGCCTTTTGATTTTGTTTAGAAAATTTGTAATATCGTATTGATATAAGGCAAAGTCTTGGGAAAGACGGTCTTTCCATAAACTTATGGAAAGACGGGGTTTAATTCGAATAATAAAAGGTAAAAGGTCTTAATTGCAACATTAAAATTTTAGTATGCAACATGTAGTAGTTATAAAATTTATAACCCAGTTCATGCAACCCGAAAATTTTATCTTAATTTCTTCTAATTTACACTTTAAACCTTGGTCTTTCCATGACTTATGGAAAGACCGTCTTTCAAGAGACACACTCTTGATATAATTCTTATATGAAAATTTTACATTAATATATTTAGGGGCCTCATTTTTCATTTGCACAGGGCCTCCGAAATGTCGGAGACGGCCCTGGGCAGACAGATGCAGGTTTGTGTCTGTTCCAACACTTCGATTAGCCATGAGAGTTATGTTGGAGAGAATCTTAGGTGAATGGTATAATGGATTGTAAGTTACCTCTTCTGTCACGCCTTTCCTTTGTTTTATGCAATTTGGTGGCTGACAGGACTGCTGTCGTACGCCTGTTCCATCGTCCATCGATTCTGCCCGTTGGTGCCTCGTGTGGGTCTATCTCATGACTTTGGGTTGGGAAGCCCAAAGTTGGGCCATAAGGCCTATTCGTCATCAACATTCCCAACCCAAGACTCTGCTGGTAGGGCCATGCGTCTTTCTCTCTCTCGCACCTTCGCATGCAGGCCCTTGATTTTTGCATTTTTCAGAGGCAGTTATCATCACATCCTGACCACTTTATCTTCCAAGGCATTTATTGGACCTCTTAGGCTCCCTTTTTCCTCTTCAAACTCCCCTTGTCTTAGCTTCCCTCTTCTTTCATCACTTCCTTTGCTTGCTCCGCTTTTAGCTTTTTTGCTCGACTTTCCTCTCAGATATTCTCTCTTTTCTTTCTCTCCATTTTTCATTTCCGTTATCATGGTTTCAACAGTCAGACCTTCTAAGGAGGATTCATACTGTGATACCACTAACCTAGAATTTCATTCTGTTTGCCGGGTGACCGAGGCTGCCTTTAACGCCCATGAGACCACCTTCCACAATATCGATGATAATGTCGCCTTGCCAAACTTTAACCAGACTGTACTATATGTTCCCTCCGGAACGGTCGCTATTTATATAGAAACCCTATAGCACTGCTGCCTTAGGCTTCCCATTTCTCCTTTTTTCCAGGCCGCACTGGCCTATTATGGATTGGGGTTGACTGATCTTCCTCCCAATTCTGTCCGACATCTCTTGGGCTTTGAGGTTTTGTGCCGCCTTCTCCATCTTGAACCTAGCATCCATCTCTTTTGCATCTTTTGTCAGCCTGCCAGGATGCCTCCCAACTAGACCTTCCTTAAATTCATGCAAGACGCTTATAAGTTCCTGGCCGACTTCCTCGCTCACGTTGACTGGAAGCGGCGATTCATCTTTGTGGATGAAACCCTGATTGTGGGTTTGGAGGGTGCCCCGCGGGGCCTCAAACTTGGCCCAAAGAAGGGGCAAGGATCCCGGCCTAGTAGCGCAGAGATGGCCGCTAGCCAACCCTTCATTTTCCATCTTGAGGTGGTTATAGTGAAGTGCGAACTCCTCCAGCGGGCTGCCGGTCTTCCCTATCAGCGAGACGGAATAGCCCCTGGCGAGAGTCCCTCTAACCTGAGTGGTATAGGCTCGTAGTTTCCTTTACCTGGCTACTGCTCTCTGTTTTCTTCCTCCTTTCTTTTTCTTATGTATGTGTATATACGTTTTCGTACCGTTTCATGGTTTAAGTGCTGACCTTCCCTTTTCTACTTGAAGAGATGTCGGTTGCTAACTTCTTGGGCAACCTGTCAAGGATACCTCATCGGTCTTCCAGCTTCCACCCCCTCCTCTCCTGCCAGCGAGGAGACCACTGGCGTCGTGAATCAGAAGGTTACTCCCAATGATGTATCTAACATGGAGGTCTCCAACAAGGAAATCGAGCGAAAGAGAGCCTGTCGTTCTGCGAGAAGGTTTGACAAAGGGGGAACTAGCACTGGCTTTGAGGCGATCCCCGAGGAGGTCCCTGAGACCTCGGCCTCCCTGGCTGTTGCTTTGTCGCATGATATCGCTCTTGGTGCTCTACCTGTCCAGGCGATCCCCTTCTCTCCTTCGCTCACCCGCGGCTCTTCCTCTCGGGCTAACTCTGGGTCGGCTCCCCTCCGTACTGCTACACCTCGGGCTGAGTTCTTCTCCCAAGCTCTCCTTGTCCCTCATTTCAATGTTTGGCTCTAGGAGAGGTATCTGACTATAGCTAGGGAAAACTCCATCGTTGACCGCTCTCCTTCAGCCGTCCTCAAGGTATATTCCTTGCTTACTCTTTCTTCTCTATCTTTCTCTCTCTCTTTTTGTGTTATTAGGATTTAATTGTTTTTGAATTTTTCTTTAGCACTTCAGCATTGCTCGCGCCTTGTAAAACAGTGAGCTTACACACAGACTTGCCTCCCTGAAGGACAAGGTCCACCGTGTTGCTGAGGTGGAGCAGGACCTTGAGCTGGAATGGGGGGTCACAGGCTCTCTGCATACCTCGCTAACTCATGTTGATGCTAAAATTGTTGAGTTGGAGGCTTTCCGCAGCTGGGCTTTCACTCCCGATTTCTTGAGCCTTTACTCTTGCGTTGCGCGGAGTACCAAGGCCTCCCAGATGCTGAGTGACGCTTTGATGAAATCCATCCAATTCTACTATGCGAATGAGGATATAGGTGAAGAGGCATTGCAGGCTAGGCTTAGTGATACTTTTGTTCCTTTTGGCGAACATAGTTTCACCGAGTACTTCACCAAGCTAGACCTTGGCATGTCGATGGCTGAGCTTAACAGCTAGGACCCAGATAGTGCTCTTATTGAAATGGATGCTCATTCTTCTAGCGTTCCGCGACAAGCTGGTGACGTGGGAAAAGTCACTGGGGGCGAGGCTCAGGTTGTAGGTGAGAAAAATGTTGAGGGGGCGTCAAGAGGCAAAGTTCAAGCTATTGTGAGGGGCTAGACTATTGATGAAGCTAAGCCTTGAAGACTTGGTAATTTTAATTATTTTGATAATGTTTGTACTTTCCCCTGCTGAGGGATGAAACTATCTTGCTTTTCCTTTTGTATACTTTATTCTATTTTTCTGGGGTGTGTATCCCCTATGTGAACTGGTCTGAGCTTGGGTGCCCTTTGGGTATCCCTTCTCCCCTTCTAAGTATGAAACTCTTGACTTTCTTTTTCATATTTGCTCCTATTCTTTTCCGCATTTACCTCGTCTTATTGTCTTTCTTGGCTTATTTTTCCTTGGGGTTTTTACCTCTTTTTTTGTTACCTGTGACAGCTGTCGGGAAGCATCTCTTCTTGCTTTCTATAACTGTCGAAATTATACCTTATTGCCTACTTGCTCCTGAATATCAATTCTCCTAGTTGTTGGGGCCAAGATTGCTACTTTTAGCTGAAGTTCGGCTTTGGCTGTGGCTAGAGTTGCATCTTTTTGCTTGATTGGCTCTGGCCAGCAATGTTTCTGGATGTTCTAGCCAAGATTGTCACTTTTGGCCAGGGTCGGCTCATTTTCCTTCGGCTTTAGTTGTGACAGAAGTTGCATCTTTTTTCCTGCTTGCCCCTGGCCAGCAGTTTTCCTGGATGTTGCAGACAGGATTTCCATTTACTCCAGGGTTGGCTCATTTTCCTTTAGCTCTAGATGTGGCCAAAGGTGCATCTTTTTTCCTGTTTGCCCCTAGCCAGCAGTTTTCCTAGCTGTTGCAGCCAAGATTGCCATTTTCGGCCAGGGTTAGCTTTTCCTTTGGCTCTGACTATGGCCGAAGTTGCATCTTTTTCCTACTTGCCTCTGGCCATCAATTTTCCTGGTTGTTGCAGCCTAGGATTGCCATTTTTAGCCATAGACATCTCATTTTACATGTTCTTCTTGACCACTTTATCCCCTGCATTCAAAGTTTTATGGAACAAAAAAAGAAGGGCCATGACGCAGGTGAGTTTTCCCTTTAGATAATGCCCCTTATAGGCTTACAAAAGACTTGATCCCTCAAGGAAAACTCCCTTGCATGCCCATAAAATTGTTCTCTCTGTCTGTAGCTGTTGAATACATAATTATATTTCATAATCACTTATGCATAGTACCTTCTAAGGTGGATGATGTTCCAAGTCTGTGGGATTGGGCTGCCATCCAATGCCTCCAGCACGCTCATTTTCCCAGCACTTCGATCACTTTGTATAGACCTTCCCATTTTACGTCTAACTTCTTCTGCCCTAGACTTTGCTTGCCTCAATCTTTCTCAACATGAGGTCCCCTACTTTCAAAATCCTAGGCCTGACCTTGCTGTCTTAATGTTGTTCCATCCATAACTTGTATGCGGCCTCTTTCAGTGACACATTCTCCATGAACTCATCAAGCCCTTCTAGGTTCTTCCTGATCGTCTGGCTGTTTTCTTCCTAGCTCATCAGCTCAACTACTCTCCTACTGGGCACTACAATTTCAGGCAGGGGGATGGCCTCTATCTTGAAGCACTGCCAGTAAGGGAATTCCCCCGTAGCTGTCCTGGGCATGGTCCTATATGCCCACAACACACTTTCCAACTCCTCATCCCATTAACCTTTCACCTGTCCCAGCCTTCTCTTTAAGCCATGCACTATCATACTATTCATCACCTATGTCTTCCCGTTTGCCTACAGGTGCGCTACCAACGTGAACTGCTACTTTTATGTTTAAGCCTGCGCACCAGGATCTGAAAGGCTCATTCGAAAACTGCTTCCCATTGTTGCTCATTATCTCTTGAGGGATTCCGAATCTGCATACTATGTTCCTCCAGGCAAAGTTCATGATTTTCCTTCCCGTTGCTCTCACTACAGCCTCTGCCTCCACCCATTTCGGGAAGTAGTCTATCGCTACCACCAAAACCTTTTCCTCCCTACTGCCTCTGGGAACGGCTCTACAATGTCAATTCCCCATTTGGAAAAGGCCAGGGTGACCTTATGCTAGTCATCTGTTCTGCCGGAAGTCTTTGTGCTCTAGAATGTTCCTGATATTTTTGACACTCCCTGACAAGTTTCTCCGTATCTACCCTCATGGTCAGCAGTAATATCAAGCCTGTATGGCGCGCAGGGAAATCATCTTCACTCCATGGTGGCTTCCATAGCACCTTCATGTATTTCCTAGAGGACCGTGTATGTCAGCTCGGGCTCTATACATCTAAGCCATCACTCTGCATATCCTCTCATGTACATCAAATCACCTTTCAAGTCGTACTTCAATGATTTCCTCATGACTATCCTTGCTTCATTCTCATCTGCCGGTAATATCCCATATTCTAGATAGCTCCGAAGGGGAGTCGTTCAATTTGGAATCGCATCCTGTATTACTTCCATCAGGCTCGTGTCCGCCGACCTGCTTACTAACTTCTCAACCAACACAGACTTCGTCAAGTGAGCGTGTGATGAGGATACCAACTTGCCAAGTGTGTCAGCCCTTGTGTTCTGGGACCTCTTGATCCTAGTGATATCAAACTCCTCAAATTCATACGCCAAGCTCCTAACCTTGTCCCTGCATTTCATCATTGTTGGTTCTCTGGCAGCGTACTGTCCATTGTGCTGGTTGGCCACTAACATGGAGTCAGCATGGGCTTGTAATTTCTTTGCCCCCAACTTCCTAGATATCTTCATGCCTGCTATCAATGCCTCATACTCGACTTCATTGTTAGACACAGGGAACTTAAAATGCAAGGCGTAAGTTACCTCTGCGCCCTCTAGATATGCTATTACTAGGCCAGCTCCTGCGCCTTCTACCCCGGACGCTCCATTCACATACCACTTCCAAACATCCGGACCTGTCAAGCAGCTTGGCCCTGCTGCCTCGGTCTGTTTCTGCAGCTCCTCCAAAGCTTTCATCTTTTCTTCCCTGAGCATTTCAGCCACGAAATCTACCATCACCTGCCCCTTTATTGCTCTTCTTGGGGCATATTGATATGAATCTCCTTGCGAAGACTCACGATTTGCGGAATTATATCTTTGATCTAGTGAAGGGATCTGCAAACCCGCACTATCTCGCACGAAATTCAGGAGTCTAGCCCTCGGGGTACGCCTAACTTCGACTTGCTCTCTAACTAGCCCTCAGGATTAGATTACAAGGTTTATTGATACTTAACTAGCCCTCGGGGTTAAGCAACAATGGATTAGCTTGCAAGCAAAGAGTATGAACTCAAAAGGTTGTATATTTGATTGATGAAAGGGTTGTTCAATTCGTCCATAAGGCCTCCCCTTTTATAGGGTTACAATCTTGCCTCAAACCCTAATCACAAATGGAAACGGAATCGACTTATGGCAGCTTTAAGAAGCTAAAACCATATCTAACTAAAATACCTAAAATAAATGGTAATCTAAGGTTTCGTGTATTTTACGTGGGAGATTATGTTTGGGTTCATCTGCGGAAAGAGAGGTTTCCAAATGCTCGGAAATCTAAGTTGAGTCCACGTGGAGATGGTCCTTTTAGAGTGTTGGATCGTGTGAACGACAATGCTTACAAGATTGAGTTACCAGATCATTATGGTGTTAGTGCGACCTTCAATGTTGCTGATTTATCTCCATTTACATTTGAAGACGATTCAGTTTCGAGGGCGAAACCTTTCGACCACGGAGGGAATGATGGAGATGCCAAGATGACTACCACCATAAATGAAGACATTCCACGACTTGATCAAACATTTAACGACTTGATCAAACATTTAAAGGATATGTTCGAGATCCTCTAAGTGACATGGCAGGACCTATGACTAGGTCAAGGACTAAACTTAGAGATCCGAGCATTTGGAAACCTCTCTTTCCGCAGATGAACCCAAACATAATCTCCCACGTTGAACCTCATCAACTTGCGGATTTGATTAGCTTTATCAGCATTCTATACATCAAAGCATTTGATATTTGTATCACATATTCTATATCTTGTTCTCCCATTTTCACTACTCACTTCATTAATCTCTCCAAAGCTTTCAGTTTGGTCAGTATAGCTTTTAGCAGCTGATTGGTCAGTAATATCACGAAGTGTGCCTGGAAATACTGCCTAAGACTTTTTGCAGCATGGACCACTGCTAGTGCTAACTTCTCTTGATCTGTGTAACCCTGCTCTTGCCCTTGCAGGGTCCTGCTAACAAAATACACAGGTCTCTGTATCTTGTTTTCCTTCCTTACCAGCGCGACACTGATTGCCTCCTTGCTGGTTGCCACATACAGGTACAGGGGCTTCCCCCCTCTTCGGGCTGGTTAAGGTGGGTAAATCTTTTAGGTAGAATTTGAGCTCTTCGAACGCTTTCTCTTGCAGTTCTTCCCCCTGTATCGCCCATTTTTTGTCCACGCATCCTTTCAAAGTTTTAAAGAAAGGAAGCGCTCTCTCTACTGCTCGGGACATGAAGTGATTCATGGCCACCAACTTCCCATTCAGGCTCTAGGTGACTTCATGTCCAAAATTTCCTTAATCTTCTTTGGGTTTTCTCTTAATTCTTCATTTGACACCATGTGGCCTAGAAACTTCCCTGCTCCTACTCTGAACTGACATTTGGCTGGATTTAGCCTCATCCCTATCTCTTTGAACCGTACCAGAGTCTCTCTGACATCCTCCAGGAAGGTCTAATATTTGCTGCCCTTTATGACCATGTCATCAACATATACCTCCAAGTTTCTCCCATTCTGCTTCTGAAAAATCTTGTCCACCACTCTCTGGTAGGTGGCTCCAGCATTCATTAGACTGAACGGCATCATCCGATATCCAAAGGCAATTTTTTCAGTGATGAAGGAATTTTTTTTTCTATATCGCTTTCTAGCATGGGGATTTGGTGATACCCTTTATATACATCAAGAAAACATTTAATTGGGTAGTTGGTAAGGGTGTTTACATTTTGATCTATGACTAGCAGTGAGTAGCAGTCTTTGGGACAGGACTTGTTCGGGTCGGTGCAGTCCATGCACATCCTCCAGCTACCATTCACCTTCTATACCAACACTGGGTTGGCCAGCCAAGTCGGGTAGGGAATTTCTTGCAAGATCCCTGTTGCGCCCAGCTGGCTCACTTCCTTGTTGACTTCTTCGTTCCTCTTCTTGCGAAGCATCCTTCTCGTATGCTTTACCGACTTGTGGGCTGGGTCCACATTCAGCTCATGGCAGCCTACGTCCTTGGGGACTTTAGTAACATTTTCTGGCTTCCAGGAAAAGGCGATCTTATTCTCCTTTAGGACCCTTACCAGCTTCATTTTCACATCAGGGGGAAGTGCTGTCCCTATTTGCACCAAATGGTCTCCATTTATCTTTACTGTTTCTACCTCCGGATCAAGCTTCAACAGGTCACCTCCGCCCATAATTATCCTAACAGGCCGGGGGTGATTTTCTTGTTTCCCCAGGCCTTTGTGTCATTTTCTCGCTTTCGCTTGCTGAGAGCAATTCTGTGACATTCCCTGGCTTTCAGCTGGTCTCCTCTAACGGCTGATATCCCTCCCCTTGTAGGGAGCTTCAGCAGCAGATACAGGGTTGACACAATCCCTCTCAGTAAAGATAGGGTCGGCCTGCCCAATATCATGTTGTATGGGCTCTTTGCTTTTACAAACATGAACTCCATATCCACAGTCTTACTCTTCTCTCATTCCCCCACTGTGACAGGGAGGAGTATGGTCCCTTCAGGCTATATGAGCCTGTCTAGAAAGTCCACCGGCGGGATTTCTGTTGGCTGTAACTTTCTCATCGTTCTCTTATCTAGCTTCTCAAAGCAGCTTCAGTATATGGTCTCTGCCAAACTTTCGCCATCCAAGTATGCACGGTGAGTTCTCTTGTCCATCACCCTTACTATTACGACCATGTTGTCTCCTCCTTCTGGCCTATCTAGTATGGGGTCACTGGAGCCAAACGTTATTGCCTCGTTTGGCCCTAACTTCCTATCTTGTGGTGTTGGCTGCAGCGTCTGTCTACAATGAGTCATCCGCTGGGACTCCGTTCTGCCTCCGGCTCTCCCTCCTATGATGGTGTATATGTCTGTGACTGTGGATGGTCCATTGTTTTCTATCGAGAAATCCTCCCTTTGCCTCTTTCCTGGCTCCTTGACCGGCGCGGGCGGTCGTCGCGCCCGTGCGCCAAAAGATAATTTATAAGCCCTAAATGCTTACTTTCTACAACTAGGTAGATAGTGGCAAATCGGGGTCGTCCAAAGAGAAGAGGGATCTTCCTAAGCGTCTAAGCACACAAATGGTTGATATACTAGGCTAGGAGTAACTATATTTACACACACTTAAAAGCAAGTAAAAGGGGGGGTTGGTTGGTTGGTTTCCTAAGTTAACAAAGATAACTAGCAACGTCAAGTGACTATGCTAATCATCAAACGAAACTAAGAAAAGGGGTTTTAAACTACAAAGATAAAATGCCTTGGGGGCAACGGATATCCACTTCCACCTCTAATGTAGTTCATCGAATCATTCACACATTCCATCATATAGCATTCATGACCCAACGCTCACACACCCATCTAGCAAGTACCACAACACACACATCACAAGGAGTTCTAAGTTCATGCTCATAGATCTTCATGCACAGGCGCTACGGAATTCGTCACGTTCCTACACCTAAGCAATTCAACCACACAAGCACTCCCTATGCTCAAACCACTCATGGCACACATGCAGTGAAACACACCGTCAAGAATGCATAAACGCCAAATAACAAATGCTTCAAGAATGAGTTTAAATCATCTATTCAATACTTCAACTACTTGTCGTGGAGACTAAACTCCTATCCTTCTTAGTTCGTAGTTTGCGAGAGTGAGTTCGACATCTCTCGTCAAACCTCACCAATGACTCCCGAGTCGCGACCACGACTCAAGGTGTCATTGGTGGCATTTAGCACGAAGGACCAACAAGCTTGGCAATGCCTATGACCACTACACCGTGACTAAGCATTAAACCAATTCATGCAGTTACACGAGATTGGATGAACGTGCAACGCACATTCATCCACGAGCATATGACTCTCTCGTTTGCTACACAAACGAACATGACGAAGAGTTCAACATCAATCACATTCGTCTAGCACATTGTCAATCCATTAACACAATCGAAAGCTCTAATTCACACTCATACAATCCTAACAAGAACAGGGGGAAATTAACCCAAATCCCCCAAACCCTAGCTAGCAATTGATCCAAGCATTTCATATCATCAAGCTCTCAACAACATCAATGCAATCAACAATTAACATTCAAAGCACAATAAATGCACAATAGCAAAAACACCAAATAGATAGATAAAATGAGTTCTTGCTACATAGATAATGGAAGCTTCAATCCTTTGCTCCCAAGAACAAAAACTACTCTAGAATAACAAGAGACATAATTAAAATACAAAAACTAAGAAAAGAAAGAGAAGAAAACCAAGGGTTTTCAAGCCCTAAAATGCAAGAAGAAGAGGGAAAAAACTGTGGAGAAGAGGGAGTGAAGGGGTATTTATAGGGGGAAGAAAAAGGGGAGAAAACGCTGCTACAGGGCTGATTTTAAGCTGTCGTCGCGAGTCGCGACGAGCTTGGTCGCGACTCGCGACCAAATCAGTAACTCAGCCTTGCTGTTTTGTTTTGCTTCCTCCGGGTGAACCGTTGATCCGTTTCGGGAGTTCTTGTAGTCGATTTTATAGTGCTCGAGAAGAGGAATCCAATGGTGCCACTCTTGAAGGCTGATTCTTCTCGGAAAATTCTGAGAACCCCGGACCATCTTTCACCCGTTGCTTTGCTCTCCTTTCTTCATCTCTTCACTTCTTCAAATCTTCACAAAGCTCAAATGTAAAGGTCTTCAAATTTTCAAATCTTCAAAGATAAATCTTCAAAGTCTTCAAATCTTCAAAGTCTTCAAACAAATCACCTTGTCACACAAAATCATCTAAAAAGTGATAAAAACGTCAAAGCCGCCTTTATCCCTCCTTAGATGATTTCAAGGCAAAATGCCACATGTAGAGCACAAAATTGCACAAAACCTAATCCTAAAAAGCCCAAAATAACCATCTAAAATGGACACATCACTCCTCCCCAGCCTCAGCTCTGGCAACTTCTTTTCCTTTTTCTCATATGTGTTCCCTGTTAGAGATCCTGTCTCTGCCACATCCCTCCTACCTTCGAGACCTTCCATACATGTTCTTGCCCTGCCATGTGGTCTTATTATGAGCCTTAGTGCTCTTTGCTAGGTGCGGGAGCTTTTCACTCTGTACACGGTCCTTAATGTTGTGCTTCAAATGGATACACTTGTTTGTGTCATGGCAGTGATCATCATGGTAATCACAAAACTGGGGCTTGTCCCTCTTCTCGGGGTCCTTCCCCATCCTCGGTGGTACATCCGATATACCTTTCCCTGTGCACAGGGCAAAGATCTCTTTGGGTATTTTGATGAGCAGTGTGAAGACTCTCTCTAACTTGTTGAACCTGCTAGGCAGATGCTGGGCGCCCATTTTGTTGCGCTCCATTTTCTCTCCCTTTATATCCGTCTCAAACCTCCGCTGCCCCTGGTTAACCTATGTCTCCTTTCTCTTTTTGTCAGCCACGTCTGCCCTATTGAAATTCCCACTCTCTTCACCCATTCATCGATTGTCCTGGTGGATGCAGGATGCAATCCCTCAGCAACAACTCATACTTCAAGCCATTTATGAACGTGTCGATGAGGAATTGACTGCTCATTCTTCTACTTGATTCCCCTTATCATTGAAACGCTCCCAGTACTCCGACAGTGTCTCTATTGGCTTCTGTCTGATTGCAAACAGCTCAGAATTCATCTTCTGAAATTTCTTCCTTTGCATGAAGCAAGCCAAAAACTTTTGCACCAACTGACTGAAGTTGTCAATCATCTCATCCTCCAAGTTCTTAAAACACACTCTAGATGCCAATGTCATCGTGGTTCCAAACACCTTGCACCAAATGGCCTGCAGTATAGCAAAGTAACCATGTTGGTGCAAAATGTGTGCAAGCGATCCTCCGGGTCCGCCTCACCGTTGTACAGCCCCAAGTTCGCTGGTATCTTCAACTTTGGATCTTCTGTGAACATTTAAATCCTCCTGGTGAAGGGGGATCCCCTGCTCTCTCACCTCTCTTCTAGCTCCCTGGCTGGGGCCTTCTCCCTACCGTGTTCCTTGACTCTTGGCGGTGGCACATAGCCTTCCCGCCACTCACAGTCTGCCTTATACTCTTCTTCTCTCATTTGATCCTTCCTCCCGGAATGGGCTCCGCTCCTGGATGTCTCTGAGACCTTTCCTTTTTGGTCAGGTTTCCCTCTCTCTGCTTCCTGTTCGGGGAACAGTTGTGCTAGCTGTAGGCTTGCACCTCTCCGTCTGACTACCCTATTCTGGAGGTCCTTCATATCCTTCATCCTCCTTAGAATCTCTTTCTGATATGCTAGGACCGCCTGAAGCACCTCCGAGTTGTTTTCTAACTCCGTTGAGGTGCACGGTTGATGTCTCTCTCCCGTTGGCGTTAGCATCGGGGAGGAGTCCTCTTCCAAGTGTGTCCTGTCTTACACCACCACTTGATTGAAAACGTTTTCCGCCGGTTGCGCCTCCATGTTGTTTAAGCTACATGGATGCTAAAGAGTTAAGCGTTCACCATAGACGGCACCAATGTTAATGCCAAAATTTGCTACTCCCCAATAGATGCTTTCCTCCAATCTGGGATACTTCCGAACCTACAAGACAAGCAGACTAAGGTCAGGCAGGCAGTCGCATGGACATTCCTATTCAGACGCCCCGGTCAGCCATAGGAGTCATGTTGGAGAGGATCTTAGGTGAATGGTGTAATGAATTATAAGTTACCTCTTTTGTCAAGCCTTCCCCTTACTTTATAAAAATTGGGGGCTGACTGGACTGCTGTCGTACTCCTGTCCCATCATCTGTTGGTTTTTCCCATTGGGGCCTCGTGTGAACCTATCTCATGACTTTGGGTTGGGAACCCAAAGTTGGGCCGTAAGGCCTATTCATTACCATGTCGCTAGCAGCTCTCTGCCGATGCTCATTTACCTCCACCGTTATGACGGATGCACATCTAATATCAGTTTAGTCGACATTGGCTCTACATCATCTGCTTCCTAGCTCAGCGATAATGCCATTCCACCTCGTTCACCACAAAAACCCTCTCTTTATCTTGTTTTCACTGTCTCCAATATCCCGTACAAAGTGCGGGTCTTGGATAGCATCAAGTAATGTACACCTCCTGGGTATGTCGGTTCAAGCTTCATGCCAATGTTTATAAATTCTTGCGCACGTTGATAGTACGCCGCCTCCTGCCAAGAACGATGCATCTTTTGATGCCTGGTGTGAGATTGATGCTTAAGTTCTTTAATGGATCTACGGAACATTGAGCGACGACCTCCTTTCACGGGGTTTTGATGATGAATCCACTATAGACGCCATCTTCACAAAAAATTTGGGCGCTCGAGCAGCATTCCTGGAGCAGGAGTTCAACAATCATAAAATTGAAGCTATGCCATCTCTTGAGGCATACTGCAATTGCCTGAGTGAACTTTCTGGCCGATTGAAGGATGTTAGCGCTAAAGTCAACGACCAACGTTTGGTGCTTCAACTTGTATAAGGTTTGCCCAGATGATGCTGACGTTTGAGATTGCCCGTAACATGCTCGAATAAGAGCAGTACCACCCCGCTGGCCGAGAAAACTCGCGGCAACTATGGTGGTGCTGCCGCCAGCCAAAAAAATCCCATTGGACTCACCTCCAGCGCAGCCATACGCTACCTCCCGCGGTTCCAACTAGCACCGATCCTACCGCGGTGAAGGGCACGACCACAAGTACCCCAACTCTTCTGTCCTGCAGTGGATGTCATTGCCGCTCTGGGTGTTGCAGTAGGGCCCTCCACCAACATCGTACCCCACTGCTCCAAGTTGGACGCCTTCCTGGTAGCCCTAGTATCCTGCTCCGACATGCGGCCCTCCGGCAAGAGGGCTCAGTCAGCCACATCCCCCAGCTCTGCCTTGCGGCTATAGCCAGGGTCAGACGTACGTAGCCGACCCGGATGCTCCTCATCCGACAGACCTTAGTCAGGCGTTCCAAGCCTTGCCCATTCAACCCAATGGTGACCAGCAGTGGTTCGTAGATACTGGCATTTCATCTTACCTCACTTCGAATGTAGGTACTATAGTTTCTCATTTACATACGAGAAATATTCGTTCTAATCTTGTTGGTAATGGCAATAGTATTCTGGTTTCTGGTTATGGTATATCCAAATTAACCACCCCAAGTCATACCGTACACCTTACCAATGTCCTACATACTCCACACATTGTCAAAAATCTTATTTCATTTCATCGGCTTACAAAAGATAATAATGTGACATTTGAGTTTGACCCATTTGGTTTCTCTGTGAAGGATTCTCATAATGGGGAGACTATTTTGAGGAGAAATAGTGCAGGCGAGGTTTATCCTGTGTCTCCTTATCAGTCGTCTATTTCTTCTTCCATGTATGCTCAGTCTTTTATCACTTTTACCCCGGACATCTGGCACTCACGCCTTGGCCACCCTGGTGCTCCTATTCTTCATCATCCTTGGTCTCGGTCATGTATTTATTTAAATAAAGAGGTTGAATCCATTTTATGTAATTCTTATCAAACTAGTAAACATAAATGCCTTCAGTTTTTTTATTCAACTTCCACTACTGCTGCTCCGTTTGATATTATTCATTGTGATTTGTAGGCATTGCCTGTTAGAGTAAAACAAATTACAAACATTACTTGGTCTTCATTGATAATTTTACTCAATGTGTGTGGATTTATCCTCTCAAATTCAAGTCTAAGGTGTTTTCAAATTTTGTGCAATTTCATGCTTATGTTCAAACCCAATTTCAGCACAAAATTAAATCATTTCAATGCGATCTTGGTCGCAAATTTGATAACTCCTCTTTCCAAGACTTTATTGTAAAACATGGTCTAATCTTCCACTATTCAGCCCCAAAAACTTCCTCTCAAAATGGTAAAGTCGAGCGCATGATTCGTCGTATGGATGAAGTCATCCTAGCCCTACTATATCATGAGTCACTTCTGCCAACCTTCTGGGGGGAATACATACTGCTGCTCACCCCTACAACATCCTACCCACTAGAGTCCTTGCTCTCTGCTCTCCCACTTCCACGCTATTTCTCAAAGAGCTTACATACAACCATCTTCGTGTTTTCGATTGAAACTGTTACCCCAACCTTTCTGCCAAAATGCCCCATATAACCTCTCTCTTCTCGTTGTTTCTTCCTCGGTAATACAAACCAATTCTAAGGATTTCATTGTCTTGATCTGTCCACTGGAAAGGTTACCGTGTTCCGCTATGTCACATTTGATGAAACAGTTTTTCCTTTCTCTGAGTGACCCAGTGTCTACACCTCCGCTCATCAATTTCTTGATCCATTCTTTGGCCTCATTTCTCCCAATGTCCTCGATCATGTTGCATCATCACCCCCGTCTTTCCTACGCCCTTCTCTGATCCTCGTACCTACCCCTCTGTTGCCCCATATACCCAAGCCGCCGCAACTCGTGTCACATTCCCTCGTCATACCTTCACCCGTGACACCACATTCACCGCAATCGATCCACCCATCATCTCCCTACACCGCTCCCCACATCACTTCACATGTCGGCCCCAAACACTCAACTAGCCCCTCTCATTCAGCCATCCCCGCCCCGGCCTACCCACCCTATGACCACCCGAGCAATGAGCGGTATCTTTAAGCCACGGGTTCTATTATCCGCTGCCCCAACCACCCTTTTCCCACTTCCTAAATAACCTCACCTAGCCCTCTAAGATCTGAACTCAAATACTGCCATGCTGGACAAATTTTGCTCGTTAAAGGATAATCATACGCTGGACTTGGTACCTCGCTCTGCTGATGCTCATGTCATACATTGCATGTGGTTATATTGTCACATTTTTCATTCTGATGGCTCTCTGCAACGGTATAAGGTTAGCCTTGTAGTTAATGGGAAAACTCAACAAATTAGAATTGATTGCGATGAAACATCCAGTCATGTGGTTAAGCCTACAACCATTCGCACTGTCTTAAGCTTGGCAGTCTCTCCTCCTAGGCCAATACATCAGCTGGATATTAAGAACACTTTTCTCCATGGCTACCTGCGTGAAACCATTTTTTATACATCAGCTACTTAGTTTTGTTGATCCTGCGGTGCCCTAGCATGTATGCCGTATTCAAAAGTCTCAATATGGCCTCAAGCAGGCACCTCAGACTTGGTTCCAGAGATTTGCTACATTTGTTCCGTACCACAGCTTCACAAGTAGTGTTTGCGATAATTCACTATTTATCCTGAGTCGTGGTGGCCACACGGCTTATTTACTCTTATATGTTGATGACATTGTCCTTACTGCTTCCAGTAGTGCACTACTCTGCGACATCATCTCTGAATTGTCTCGGGATTTGCTATGGCTGACCTTGGTACTTTTCCCCATTTTCTGGGTATTTTTGTTGCTCGCTCATCCACTAGTTTATTCTTATCACAATTGCAGTATGCTAGGGATATTTTCAGTCAGGTCTCCATGTTATCCGGAAACCCATCGGCGATGCCCATTGATACTACTGCCTAGCTTAGCACCACCACCGCTCCATTGCTTTATGATCCCGGTCTATACAAAAGTCTAGCTGGAGCTCTTCAATACCTCACCATCACTCGTCCAGGCATTGCCTATGTTGTACACTAGGTTTTCTTATTTATGCATGCACCTCGGGAGCCTCATATGCAGCTTATTAAGTGCATATTGAGGTATATTCAGGGTACTATTCATTTTGGACTTTACTTGGTCAAGTCTCAGTCCCACGCGATTACTGCTTATTCTGATGCGGATTGGGCTTGCTGTCCGAATTCTAGACGTTCGACTTCTAGCTTTTGTGTATTTCTTAGCGATAACCTGGTGTCTTGGTCTTCCAAACGCCATGCGACCATCTCTCATTCCAGTGCAGAAGCTGAATACAGGGGTGTTCCAAATGCAGTCGCAGAATCGAGTTGGCTACGCAACCTTTTTCTTGAGCCGCGTGTTCCGATTGGGTGTGCCACACTTGTCTATTGCGACAACATTTCTGTTGTGTACATGTCCAACAATCCAGTGTAACATCAACGGACCAAGTATGTTGAGCTTGTTATTCATTTTTTTGTGAGAAGGTTCGGGCTGGTTATGCTCGAGTGCTTCATGTTCCTGCTGAGTACTAGTATACTAATATTTTTTCTCCGTTTTCGATCTAGCCTGAGGGTTCGTCCTCCTCCCGCTCCGACTGAGGGGGTTTATTAGATAGTAAATATGTAAATATTTAGTTACCTAGAATAACATGGTTGTAGATATGCTATAACTATCTTGTACAAACTATTCATACTGAATAATAATAAATCACTCATTACAGGATTATACAAGGTTACACTCATCACATTATAATAAAAACTGATGAAACGCATTGTCACGTTGTAATAGTTCAATGCACTTTTTGGTTGGGTTAACTTACCTCATTCACTTTAACTGTTTAATTCCATTGAGTAGTTTAGACTCTTGAATTACGCAGAAGATGGATTGGGGATACTTTTGGGCAATGAGACACGATCATGATTCTGAGCAACATTCCCTTTGTGATTTGCATGATCCATATTCACAAAGCCTGCCAGACCCATAGAGTCCAGGTTGTGACCGGTTCCCAGCCCCCAGGCCTAAACCCAGGCCTATAGGAGGGTTGGTCCAAAATATATTGAGGTTTCGGATGAAAATTTATCTTTATATAAAGATATTGCTGATATAAAGAAAATATATTGATGCAAAATTTAATTTTTATCGATACTAGCATAGTTTTTTTCTCAATGCAAAAACTAATCGGCACAATGTACCAACTTAGTTGCATTGAAAATTATAAAATTCTATGTTTCGTGCATCAATATAATTTATACTCCTTTGTTTCATTTAAACTTTTTCATTTTAACATTTTAAAGTTAAAAGTGTATTATTTTGAGGCAACGTCATTGGTAAACACCGTCTTTCCATAAGGTTATGGAAAGACGAAATTTAATTAAAATAATAAAAGGTAAAATGTGTTAGTTGCAATATTAAAAATTTATTATACAGCGTGTAGTAGTTATAAGGTTTATAACCCGATTCATACAACCCAAAAAATTTATCTTAATTCCTTCTAATTTGCATTTTAAACCTTGGTATTTCCATAACTTATGGAAATACCGTCTTTCAAGAGACGAACTCTTACTTTGATCGTAAAATTTAATTACTGTACAAATTAAAACAATAGTAGGTCTCCATACGGGCGGCATGGTCATAAGTTTATGAACAGTCCACTATATTTTTTTTACTTAAACATTGCATTTGTTAAATTACATACTAAATTAAAATTTTAAAAATATTTTTTAATATTATATATTTTTATATTTTAACATTCAAATACACATTATTACTTGTTTTAACTTTTAAAATACAATATTTTAATTTTATAAAAATTACAACATTTAAGGTAAAAAAATACAGTGGGTTGTCCATAAACTTATGGACATGCCGTCTTTCCTGAGACTTTCTCTTAAAACAATGTCACGCAAAATCGTGTTGGATTCATCGTAATGTGTATTTTCTAAGTCTCCTTCTATGATACCATGATCGTTTGAAGGATCTCCGAGTTGTTTGTAAGCTTTGCTGTCGGGCGGAGTTGGTGTCGCTCTCCTGTTGGCATCAATGTCGACGTAGAGTCTTCCTCCAGATGTGTTACGTCCTCCATCACTACTTGGTTAAACAAGCTTCATGCTGGTGGTGCCTCCATTGCGTTTGAGCTGTGTGGATGCTAAAATATTTGAATGCGATCCCCACAGACAGCGCCAATGTTGATTCTTAGTTTTGTTCTCCTGTAGCTTTGATTACTCCATCTTCCAGTTCTCTTCTCGGTCTAAAAAATAGGCAGATTGAGGTCAGGCAAGCAGTCGCAAGGTCGTGCCTGCTCCAACACTTCGGTCAATCTTTGTTGCCAGGTAGGGAATATGATTGTGAATAGTGAATTGATTGTGTAAATCTTACCTCCTGATTACCTAAATTCCTTTTTATATGTGTTTGGGGGCTAATGTGGCCGCTCTTGTCCCATCACCACTTGTTTTTGTTGCCTTCTCGGTCAAGCCCTGCCAAATTGCCTTGCTTGGCCTTTTACCCATATTGGGCCTCGGTCTTCTTCCCTTGGCTTGGGCTTGATCTTCACCTGGGCCGAATATGGATATTCCTCGTCAATATACAAACAAAAACCTAACATCTAAACAAATTGTATAAGGGAAACATTTAAATTTAGATATGTTTATTATCAAATATCTTATGCTTCAAATCTTTCACACCAGAACAAATTTACCCATTTATAAATGAAGATGGTCTAATGCGTCTTTGATCACCGACCGGTTCGTGGGCTTGGGTTCTTCTCGAGGAATATTCAACTGCAATCAAACTAACCTGCAATCAAACTGTCCCTGGGGTTCCAGGGGTCAGCACTCCGATGCTTAAGTTAGTCTAGGCATTTTATATGATTAAGACAGAATGAATGATAAGTAAATATGTACGTTGTATTTATGCTTTGTGTCCTAGATAACGTACTCCTTAATTATCGTCATTAATTACTCACGAATGCAGTAATTAAGTTAGGGCATTAAATACTCCCCTAATTGAGCTGCCATGCCTATGGCCCAATGGCCTTCTTGGGCCAACCCTCTATCAAGAGCCCCCAAAAAAGCAGGTTCTCGATTTAGAAGGCTGGAACGTTACGAATGTCTTTGAGGTCTCGAATGCATGGGACAATTCGAGAACTCGAAATGAACCTTGCACGTTGCGTTTCTGCCTTCGAGGATGAGAACCTGGTTTTCTAATCAACTTCATCGTTTAAGATTCTGAAAGGGAGTGCGTGTGCTATACAATCGCACGTGGCACTGCCCCATAAACACTGTGCCGTCTGAAGAGGAAAAGGCAATCACGTCTTCCAATAAATTTTTAAGTTTTTAATGCTGAAATAATTACCTGTCACTTCAGCCCCCATATTTACCCCTCATCTGCGCTTCCTTATTTACTTTTCTTGTTTGCAGGCACCTTCTTACAAGAGATTTTTTTCTATATTTCTCTTACGAGCAATCTGACCTCCATCGCTTTTTATAGGAATCAGTAAGTTCTTTTATCCCTATTCTCTCTCTGATCTTCTCGTTTCCTCCTTTTCCATCATGCCCCGCTCTGATGAGGGTTCCGCCTCCAAGAAACTTTCCGGTGAAATCAGGGTAGGCGAGTGAGGGGTTAGTACGCCGTAGATAAGTGTTAGTGACCTGGAATGCACCCCCTCTGAAGAACTACAATGCGACGGTGATGTTGGAGAGGGCATATCTAATAGTCTTGGGGAAGAGCAGATCTTTCCCATAACTCATATGCCTTCTCTAGAAGTTGTTGAAATTGGCCGTCTGGCATGGGCAAACCCTACATAAGGAGGTCCCCCATGAGCGGCAAGATTGGTTTTTACCCTCCCCTAATCCAGAGCTCGAAACCATAAGGGAGGAGGAAGAAGTACTTCCTTTTAGGGAGAAAGCAATCCTCGAGGGGGGGGAGGGAGGGGGGAAGCTCCCTCGAGTGGAAATCGAGAATCTTCTCCGGCTGAGCCCCTTCAAGAAAAGAAAAAAGGGACTCGTCAAAGATTAAGGCTAAAGGACTCAGGAAGGGAGCCCATCGGGTTGGATGTGGGAGCCGATATTTCCAAAGTTTTGGACTCGATCCCTCCTGGCAACGAGTAGCTCGAGATGCCGATTTTTGGTGACTCCCCCCATAGCCTTCCCGGAGGAAGATTGTCTATATCTATCTAAAACCTTTGCTGCGGGCTCACCTTTCCCTTTCTGCCCCTTTTTTCAAAATTTCTTAGGCAATTTCAGGTGAGCCCCGCGCAAGTCCACCCCGACGTTCTGGGGATCATGATGATGTTCTTAACTAGATGTGATGAATTCTATATTAAACCTAGTTATAAGCTGCTTCGCTCACTATACTCCGTGTCCTATAGTGGACAGTCAGCTGACATGATCGTCACATTTACCCATCGCAAAGTACATCGTAGATTTTTTGGTATTCCTAGAAATTCGGGTGATTAAAAAAGCTGGAAAAAGGTATCTCATTCGATAACAAGAGGTATCGAGTACCTCCATAGAATTGGGCCATACAAGTTAAATCTTCCAAATCTGGGGGATACATATGCCCAGATGCTCTCGAGAGGGACAAACAAAAATGGTTGTCCAACTGCATCGACTACAACCTCTTCAACAACCCTAACCCCCAGATCGGCGGCTTTGCGTTCCAGCCCAGAATTTACAAAGAATATGTGTATAACACACTTTGGAAAGATACAAGAAAAAAGCGAAGGGAACGTGAGGGCCCCAGAGATGGTCCTCCCATTAAGGTCATTGTTAATGACCCTAGGAATTCGGGGCCTTCCGAAGGTGCCTTAATAGAAATCTACTTCTTTTTTCGCTGTGTTATTATATTCATCACTATTGACTGACTCTCATTATTTTTCCATTTTCAGTGGGTTTCGCTAAGGGTTTAAAGAAGCAGAAGCCCTCGAAACAGGGTCGGGTTCGCTCTGAGGGGATCATTGATTCCTCGAATCAATCTTCCATTCCCCCGACTCTGGTATCTCCCCTCTCGAATCCGACCTCACCTTCTGTAGCAAGCTTCGAGAGGCCTATCTCAACTGGTGATGCTGAGCAATCACCTCACACCTGGAGTGTTCGCCAGAAGACAAGGGCGAACAACAAGACTATCAGCTCCTCTTCTCCAGTGCCGCTTATGGGAACACCTGGCGGTGAAGATGTTCAACAATAATCGATGCCCCTCTCGAATGATGATGTGCCTGCATTCCTGTTTGAGCATCATCTTTTAGAGATTGACTTTGATCCTGAGGTACTTTTCCCTTCTCTTTACTCTCTTCCTCTCCTTCTTCCTTTCCCCCCCTCTTTTTCCTTTCTTATTTTTCTTCTTTATTTGTGTTAACGTCTATCTGAGCTAAATTGTTTGATCAGGCTTCTAAAATACTACACGAGGCCACTGCAAAAATAGTGGCCATCTATTCCCTTGGCTCCGCTGACAAGGCTAGCCTTTGTGAAGAGCTCAGCAAAAAAGAATCTGAGATTTTACGGCTAAGGGAATCTCTTGAAGGTCAGCAGCAAGTCCTCGAGGGGAAAGAAGAAATGCTCGAGGAAAAGGACAAGGCACTTGAAGATTCTGCGGGGGCTCTTCATGAAAAGAAAACACTCTTGGATGTCGAGAGGTGCCAATGGTTGCTAAAGAGGGATACCCTCACTAAGAGGGTTCAAACTGCAGAAGAGAAGGTTCACGCTGCAGAAGATCCGGCCACGCGGGTGCGACTGCTCAAGGCATTCAAACACAAGCTATTGGATAGCCTGGAACTTGCTGAATTTTTCCTGGATCTTTTAAGGATTGCCAAGAAGATGGGCTGTAGCGAACTGGCCGACGAAGTTTTAAAGCCCCAAGTGTCTACCTCTCTTTCTGAAGATTTGGCTAAACAGGTGGACGAACTGGTTAATCCAGAGCTCGAAGCCACCATGGATGCAAAAGGGGATGAGGCTATTAAAAATGACGGCCTTTGCTTCGCCCTACTGGATTTCATCAAGGTTAAAGGGGAGTTCTTTACTGTTGAGGGGATTCGTGTGATCCCCCTTCCAGAGGCTACAGGCACCTCTCCTAAGCAAGATTCCCCCATCAATCAGGTGGAAGAAATTATATCCTCCACATCAAAGGCGGATGATTCCAGGGTTGGTCTCTGTTTGTAAAATTTTCCTCCTCTTTTTTGTTGTTGTCTACTTAGGGCCCTTTAATTGTAACCCTTTTGAGAATTAATGAAAATACACCTATTTTTTCTTTTTTCTGCGACTTATGATTTTACCTTTGCTTTCTTTTCATAGTATAATTCGTTGAAAATGATGCTAGAAGGTGCTTGTGAGGAACTTTTAAGTGCCCAAAAAGAGCTGAATGAGACGAATAAATAGTTACTGATTGCCCTCCGAGATGTTCCTAAATGCAACCAAGAGAGAGATTCCTTGAAGGACAAGCTCCACAATCTCGAGGCCGAGATGAAGCTGTGGCAATCTAAAGATCATCCTACATTCAATGGGTTTGTCAAGGATTTCCTTAGCAATGAGTTTAATGGCACCTATCCTTTAGAGGTGGTCAAGGGTCGCGATCCCGCTGATAAGGAATTAGAAGAAATGATGCGGAAAATTTATTTGAAGTCCGGTTCTCTAAAATCCTACCTTGCAGCTGCAACTAGACTCTCCGTAGTGGAAGGGCGCCTAATCGACTGCTTGGGCGAAAATCGCAGACTGGTGACCTAGAGGGAATTAATTGCCGAACACCATTTATTAGATCAATGCAGAGTGACTAGCTTGGAGGAGGATTTACTCTCCTGGAATATGGAAGCTATCGAGGACCCCTCCCCCTTTGGCAAGCGAATCCCCTTTGGCCCCTCAACCCCCTCGAGAGAACCCTCGAGTTGAAGATAGTTCTTTGGTGGAATTCCTTTTATTAGAGAATGCCAAACTCACTGGGGAGATTGGGGCCTGGAAGGTACAAGCTACTGAAATGGAGCAGCATTTTGCTGAGTATGAAGAAAAAAATTGTGGGCCACGAAGTGAGCCTTTGTGCCCACATGCTTTCTCATGGAATTCCTTCCTCTTACCTAATCCTCAATGATCATCTACAAAATTTTGTATTGAAAGCTGCCCGGTACTGGATGGAAGAGGTCAACATCCATGAGAATGGGACTCCACAGCAAAAGAAGGTTTTTGACCTCATTCTCGATTAGCTAGGGGAACTGAAGGTAAAGGGATTTACCCCCTCGAGTTTTTGCTCTACCCCTCGGTCATAGAAGTCTTCCGTGAAAGATGTTGAATAACACCTTGTCCCGTTAAGCAAGGCTAACCAATGGCCTTCATAAAAATGTCGCAAAAGCACTGGGTCACCCTTAAAGGCCCCATTCGAACCTTCCACGAAGAAATGGTGTAAGACCGTCGCCATCACTCCCTCAGAATATCCAGTAGAGGAGCAAATGAAGGATATCCGAAGGGCGGCCAGTTAAAGTTGGAAGAACTTGAAGAAATAGAGGCAAATGTGAAGAAGCTGGGAAAGCCCAAGTCCACTTAAGAATTGTTTCAAATGGGATTTCCTCTCAAAGAATTAATGTACATAGATGGATTAACTTGGATGTTTGTTAGTGTAAATAACATATCCTTTGTATTTGTTGAAACTTGAATGTATAATTAATATTGTTTTCGTCTCTATTATTTTACCCCTTGAACAGGGGCACCCTGTGCATGTTGTTAAATAGAAATTGGGAAATTTTGGAGACAAGCATTTTACCCAGGTTCGGTGTTTCCACCTATATCCTGCAAATGTTGCCTACTAGCTTACCATTTCAAATTTACAATTTTTCTTTCGAGTGCCACTTAGAGCCAACCACTCGAACATCACCTAGAGCGTCGATTTAAAGCCACCCGCTTGAATACAATCTAGAGTGCCGCTTTAGAGCCAACCACTCGAACATCATCTAGAGCGCCGCTTTAAAGTCACCCACTCGAATACAATCTAGAGTGCTGCTTTAGAGCCAACCACTCGAACATCATCTAGAGCATCGCTTTAAAGCCACCCGCTCGAATACAAACTAGAGTTCCATTTTAGAGCCAACCACATGAACATCACCTAGAGTGCCGCTTTAAAGCCACCCACTCGAATACAATCTAGAGTGCCATTTAGAGCCAACCACTCGAACATCATCTAGAGCGCCGCTTTAAAGCCATTCGCTCAAATACAAACTAGAGTTCCGCTTTAGAGCCAACCACTTGAACATCATTTAGATTTCCGCTTTAAAGCCACCCACTCGAATACAATCTAGAGTGCCACTTCAGAGCAAACCACTCGATCACCGTAGCTGGTAGTATTTTCTCAAGCTGCTAATGTTCCACCTTCTTGGTACTCAAACCCCGTTCATCTGTTCGAGAATATAACTTCCCACCGATTTGATTCGATCACTTTATAAGGCACTTCCCAATTCACAGCTAACTTCCCCTCGGCCTCCATTATGCTTTTTTCATTTTTCCTCATTACCAAGTCTCCCGGGTTGAAGAACACCTTCTTTACCTTTTTGTCGTGATATCTTCTGATATGTTCCTTGACCTTAGCCTCGTGTAGAGAGGCTAACTCTCTCTTTTTCCCCATCATATCCAGATCTAGACATTCATTTTGCTGATTTATCGTCTCATCTGCAGCACCCATTATCCTTGGGCTAGGAACTCCTATTTCCGCAGGAATTATTGCTTCTCAACCAGGCTATAAGGCATTTCTTTAGTAGCGGAAGACTTAGCTGTTCAATATTCCCACAGCACATTTGGTAATTCCTATATCTAGCTACCTTCCGCCACCTCGAGGCGTGCTCGTATGCCGTTTAATATTATTCTTTTGGTCACTTCCACTTGCCCATTGGCTTGGGGGTGGTAAATAGATGTCACCTTCTACTTGATCTTATACTTCTCGCATTATTTATTGAAAGGATCCTAGGAAAACTGTGTCCCATTGTCCCTAATAATTGTCCTCAGGATTCCAAAATGGTATACAATGTTCTTCCAGCAAAAGGTGATAATCGTTTTCCCCTTATATTTGTCAATGGCCCAGCCTCTACCCACTTGGTGAAATAATCAACAACCACTCTTATCTGAACTTGCCTGGCATTTCCGAAAAATGCCCCACCAAATTGATTCCCCTTTTATCGAATGACCACGAACTATAGATGCTTCTCATTTCTTCCTATGGAATATGTTTTATAGGTGCATGTCTATGACACTGATGGCAAGCCTGAATATACTGGTTTGCATCTTGAATATTGTCGACCAGTAAAATCCTGCTCGAATGAGCTTCCTCGCCACAGACCTGGCCCTATGATAGCTGCCACATACCCCTTTGTGGGCCTTCCTTACGAGGTAATCTGCTTCGTGAGGGTCAATGCATCAAAGTAATGGCTGCAAATGGCCTTTTCTATTTGACCTTTCCTCTTTTAACACATACATTGGAGCCTTCAACCTTATCTTTCTGGCCTCCACATCATTTTCTGGCAGGGCTCCCTCTCGAAGATATGCCATGAACGGTGCCATCCAAGAGTCTACCACTTCAACCGCCATCACTACAGGCTCTTCAAAACTTTGTTTGCTCAAAGTTTCCATCAAGAGTTGCTACTAGGATTGGGTTCCCAAATCCGAAGAAGCAAGCTTACTTAGAGCGTCCGCTTGATGATTGATTTCCCTCGAAACCTGCGTCAATGTATAAAATTTGAAAAAAATTAACGAGTTCTTTACCACCTTGAGGTATCTCTGTAGATTACGCTCTCTGGCCTCATATTCTCCATTCACCCGTTGAACCACAATTTGAGAATCACTGCAAACCTCCAGTTCCTCCACTTACAGCTCCTTCGCAAGGTACAATCCAGTGATCAATGCCTCATATTTAGGTTCATTGTTAGTTGGTTTAAATGTAAAGTTCAATGCATAAGGATATTCTCTACCCTCGAGGCTAGTAAGTAATACCCCCGCTCAACTTCCTCATGAATGTGACGAACCATCCACATACAACTTCCATACCTTTCGTACCTTAAGTTTTTAGTTTGGATGGGCTCCAAACACACTTCCAGGGGTTTTGTAGTTTCTACGATGAAATCTGCCTGTGTCTGCCCCTTAATCGCAACTCGAGGATGATAATGGATATCATGTTCTCCCAACTCCACTGCCCACTTCATCATTCTTCCAAAAATCTCTGGCTTTAGCAGTATCTGCTGAATTGGGTGGTTCGTGAGCACCACTATCTTATATCCCTGGAAGTAAGGTCTCAACCTTCGGGCTACATGCACAAGAGCTAGAATCAACCTTTCGAGAAGCGTATACCTCGTTTCTCATCCCTACAAGGCACAACAAATGAAGTAGATCGGGTGCTGCACCTTTTCCTTTTCTTTAACCAAGGCTACACTGATTGCTAGCGGTGATGCAGAAATATACAAGTACAACGTCTCATCCTTTTCTGGTTTCATCAAAGTGGACAATGTCCTCAAATGCTCTTTCAACTGCTCGAATGCCTCTTCACACTTACTATTCCACTCGAACTTCTTTTCCCTTCGAAGAACATCAAAAAAAGGAAAGTGCTTCTCCACCCCCTTCGATAAGAACCTGCTTAATGTTGCCAAAGATCCTGTAAGCTTTTGTACATCCTTTATCGATTGGGGGGTTTTCATTGTTCTCAGAGCTTCAACCTTTTTCGGGTTTACATCAATCCCCCTCTCCAAGACCATGAATATGAGGAACTCCCTGCTCCTACACCGATGACACACTTAGATGGGTTCAACTTCAAATTAGCTTCCCGAAGCTTACTGAATGTTTCTTCCAGGTCTTTTAAAAAGTCTTGATAACTCTTTCTTTTGACCACCATGTCATCCACATATATCTCCATGTTTTTCCCTATTTGTTCCTTGAACAGTTTGTCCACCAGCCTCTGATAAGTAGCCCCAGTGCATCTTCTTATAGCAGTATGTGCCCACATATGTAATGAACGATGTATTTTCCGTATATTCTTTTTCCATGAATTTGGTGATACCTCTTGTGCGCGTCAAAGAAGGCCAAAATTCGTATCCGGTGATGGCTTCCACCAGCTTATCGATTGGTGGAAACAGGTAACTGTCTTTAGGGTAGCATTTATTTAGATCTGTAAAATCTATACACATCATACATGCTCTGTCATGCTTTGGAACCATAACTGGGCTGGCAATCCAATCTGGATAGAATACCTCCTCGATGAAATCTGCTTTCAATAATTTTTCCACCTCCTCTTTAATTGCCTCAACTCATTCGGGAGCGAACACTCTTCTTTTCTACTTCACCAGCTTAATTGAAGGGTTGATGTTTAGCTTATGTAATGCGAGACTCGAATAGATCCTCGTCAAGTCAGTTGTATCCCATGAGAACACATCTCCATACCTATCTAACAAGCCTTGCAATCTTCTTCTCACATCTTCAGGAATCATTTTCCCTACAGCTACTGATCCTCTATCCCGAATGGGCATTTGGATTGTGTCAGCTAGTCCCGCTTCTGCATGTACTTCCGCTACATCCCTCTGTTTCCTCGCCTCTCGTACCGCTGCCAAGTTACATTTTTGTGTCACAATCGGATCCCCTAAAAGGGATGCCACCCCCTTTTTAGTTGGAAACTTCATCATCAGGTGGTAAGGTGACCAGGCCGCCCGAGCCTGGCATATTCATGGCTTTCCTAAGATCACATTATAAGGGGAAGGTGCATCCACGAAAGCGAAACAACATTTGATAGTCACTTCTTTGTCGCCATCCACCACTCGAACAGGCAATGTTATTTCTTATACGGGAAATATGGGGTTTCCCGTGAATCCCGATAGAGGGGAAGTGGATTTTTTCAAGTTCTCAAGCCCTATGTCCAACTGGTCAAAACACTCAGCAAACATTATTTTTACCCCGCTTCCATCGTTAATGAACACCCTTCCAATCAATGATGTTCCAATAATGGCTGAAATTACCATAGGGTCTGCATGGGGCGTTTGGTCTGGTACAACATCCATTTCTGAGAAAGTGACGGTCTCATCCGGCCGAAACCTCTTATGACTGGGCTCTTCCACAGGGACCCTTCGAACCTCAGCCCTTAAAATAACATTCGAGGATCTCTCTCCCACCATACCATTGATGACGGTAATTACCCTTCAGATGGGTGAGTTTTCTCCATGTGTGTTTCCCTGATTTTCCCCTTGTTGTTCCTGGGGTCTATACTGCCTTCCTTCCTGCCCCCTGTCTTGAGCCATTTGTTCACGAGGCCTTCTATCTCCTCTACATCCATTGTTTTTATTGTTTCTTCTGTAAGGCTGCAATTGATTCATTTGAGGCCTTGGTGGACAGTCTGGTTGCTGAGTCCTTGTCCTTGTAACAGTCCTTCCCGCTCGTACCTATCAATCTCCATCCATAACTGCATGCAATCATTTGTGTCATGACTGTAATCCCTGTGATGATCACAGTACCAATTAGTTGCTCTCCGGGCTGTAACCGAGTTTAGTAGACTCTGCAAGGGTGGAGGTTTCTGAAACAAACCTCTATGTGTGCTTAAGATCTCTGCAGGGGTTCTTCCTCCGAGCGTTTGGGGCCGGGATTATACCTCTCGAATGGTGTTCTTATGGGTTCGACCGGCCTCTTACCCCTATGGTCCACATTTCTTCCTGATTTCTCGGCAAGGCTATCTCTTTTTCTTTTAGTTGCCTCCTCTACTCTCGAATATTACTTCACAACCCCCTCAAGTTTTTTCAAAGTCTTAGGAGTATTGGTACTCAGCTTCTTGTATACTTCTAGACCATGCATCCCCAACAGGTACCCCTGGATTACCTCATTCTCCGTCGTTTCTATCACCCTCAAACTCTCATCCAATGAACTCTCGAGGGTCAGTTTCACCAGTGTATGTTGGAAGTCCTTTCGGGGGTTTCATTTCTATCAGCCATTGAACCCCTGTGATCACTGAGCTGAAAGGAAACCCCGTTGACTGGCCCAAGGGGCCGATCAACCTATCAAATCCCTTTCTTAACGATTCACCTGCGTCAAATAGGGGTTCGTGCTAATCCACTGGCAGGTTCAACCCCCTATCGTGACCACCCAACTGTGGCATATAGAGAGGTTGTGTTCCTCTATATCCTGGGTTCATCCTGTGCGGCCCGAGGTTCGGGTATGCTGGTGGTGGTAGCGGTTGAACGTAAGGATTGTACACCCCCTGGTTGATTCACATACTCTCATATCCTTGCGTGCCAGAAGAGGTTATCATTTCATATACCGCTCCTAGACCGACCAGGTCGAGGGTAGGAGCAGATGGGGCTAGTGCAGGTAGCGTGTATACAGAACCTTGGGAATAACTAGGAATGGAAGGCTGGGGCCTGGCCTGTAGCGGTTCTCCAACATATCCCCGGTAAGGATAGGCTGTTGGGGGTTAGGGTTGAGAGGCCCAACCTGTAGTTATTCCCAGAGGCGAGGACGGTACTACCCTCATCGTGACTCTATCATCCCTTGGAGGAGGGGTGATCCGGTAACCGACCGCAGCCAGGACCCGAGCTGCTCGTTCCACCTCTTGACTTGGGATTTCCCTCTCCACATTCTGGTTTCCTTGCCCACGTTGGCCACAAGCTTCCATATCTGAAATCTCCGTAAACCTTCCATCCCTCGAATCGACCACCCTCTCGAGCAGGGAATTGGTAATTCCCTGTCTTTGCTATCCTATTACTTCCAGGGTCCTCGAGGGCCCCGACACATCATGTTGTATTGGTGCCAAGGTGTTTGCACCCATCGCCATTGAGGTTTGTCCCCCCTCGTGGCCTATGCTCGCACTAAGTTCTACTCGCAACTCCACTCTCGTCATTTGAGTATTAGCCATGTCACTGTCCTCGATGTGAACGTCGTTTCCTCCTTCTGGATTCTCCGATGTTAACTTTGGTGGAAATCCAGCCCCCGTACCTATTGACCTCAATCTGTCACTCATTCGAACTACCGTGGACATAAAATCTCCAAACCCTTGATCCAGCTTAGTCATCCCCACAGACGGTGCCACTTGATGCGTCTTCGACCACTGACCGGTTCGTGGGCTTGGGTTCTTCTCGAACTAACCTACAACCAAACTGTCCATGGGGTTCCAGGGGTCAGCACTCCGATGCTTAAGTTAGTCTAGGTGTTTTGTATGATTAAGACAGAATGAATGATAAGTAAATGTGTACCTTGTATTTATACTCTGTGTCCTAGATAACGTACTCCTTAATTATCGCTCTTAATTACTCACGAATGCAGTAATTATGTTAGGGTATTAAATACTCCCGCAACTGGGTTGCCATGCTTGCGGCCCAATGACCTTCTTGGACCTAACCTCTATCACTGTCCATATGCATTATACAAAAAGAAGAAATTGGAAAAGCATAACAATTTTAGATTCTACCGTCGAATAGGTTTCCTCTCTTCTGTGATTCTGATTTAGGTTTTTTTTGAGCTTCTAATAAAAAAATATTCCTTTGCCTATGAAGGTTATATGTTGCATTGTATATATCATCATCATGAGTTTGAAATCTCAATTCCACTTCCTATAGCTCTCCTCCAAATATATTTCAAAGAAGAGAAGACAACTTCCATGAAATCTCAATGAACCTAACGTTTTTTACATCAAATTGAACTCCCCTCAGCCACACAAAACCAATTTTATTATTACTCTTACAATTCAAACAGACACAAAATTCGAAAGAAAACACCAGCACTAGAGACCCAAAAACAAAAGCACTGAAATTCATTTCTTCTGTTCATATCTACCATTGCAAAACACTAGTGACTTCCATATGCATATGAGAACACATATAGACACGATATGGTTAAACTTAAATTCTCGAACACCTACAAGTGAGGTTCTGAACGAATTCAGTGGGCTAAGAAAAAAGTACGAAATATTATCAGTATTTATTTATTTGTTTGTAAACTTCACTTACTAGCATTTCAAGCTTTAGAGAAAAACCTTGAAAACAAATAATCCCACTACCAACTTCGTTAGCTATCATTTAACCCAAATAACGTTATATTGTCAATAAGATTACTACTTGAATGAAGCCATAGATGTGCTTTTGGACCTCATGCTTCTGGCCTTGATTGAAAACAAAGAAAACACTGCCCCTCTCACAGTAATCTCTTTCACCTCTAGTGGAAATAACAACTAACCACACATCGTCTTCTTGAAACAAACAACAACAAAAAAATAAATAAATAAACCAACTGGGAATAACCCAGTGGCCAGGGCTCACGCTCGCCCCATGAGCACCCCAGGTTCAATTCTGGCCTTGGGCAAGTTTCTGGGGTTCAGTCTCCAATTACACCATGTTAGGTGTAGGAGCCTCACTTTGTGTGAGTTGTGTGGAAGTCTCACCCCACCTTTGTGTGAGACACTGGAGAGCCTCACCCCCTTTGTGTGGGGCAACATGGATTTATTTAATGTGAAGGAGTCCGACTATAACAAAAAAAAAATTCAAGCAAGTCATCACCCATGATACGACTTTACTCAACTCTAACCTTCACAACCTCATAATCAGGGACAGATCTAGCCCTATACAATTCAGGGCATCCGCCTTACCATTTTCTAAATTATTTTTAAAAAATATATATTTTATCCGATCAACACATGATCTTTGATCAGTACTTCAGTTTATTTTCTATTTTAACTCTACAATATTCTCATTTTACTTTTACCGTCCTATAAATTTTAAAATTTTCCAAATTTTCAACACTACCTCGGACCTCCAGTGTATTCTTATCGCCACATCATCTCTCCTCCATTGACGTTCTAATGACCCACCAAATTAAAGTTCCTAAATCCACTCTTGCTCATACCAAAACTTACATGAAGGCCGGCCATATTAAGAGAATGAGGGACTAATCAAGACAATAGACCCATATATGTTAATGTTGTTCTCTTGTTCAACTGTCGTGATTTCATTGATTGCTGGAACTCACTTTCTTTATATTCTCTTGATTGGTCCCTCATTCTCTTTTTTTTTTTTTTGGATGAAACCACCATTAGGTGAGGGGATTTTTTATGGCTCCCCAAGCCTCCAAATTGGGATTTAATTCCCATAGTGTTAGTCAGATAGCTAGATACATGGGCGAATGGGACACTAGTTGTACCAATTCAAAACAGGCATAGGCACATGCCATTAACAAAACCTGTACAAAAGAAAGCCTAAACATATTGCAAATCAGAGAGAAAACAGGAGTAGCCCTTCTGTTTGTGTAAGACTCCACAACCCCTAGTGTCGAATTACACTCCAGCCTAGCATGTCCTGATTCATGCCCTGATTCTTCTCCAAGAGTGTAGGTTATCCTTCAAGAGCTCTTCTCTCAGTTGTGGGATGCTTCTGGGATCAGTGAAATGTTGTGATTCCCTCCTCTGTTGTCCAAACTTTGCTAAGAAGTCTGCAGGTCCATTGACTTCTCTGTAGATATGGGAAGCTCGAAAGCTATTCTGCCTCATTAAGTCAGCCACTTGTCTGGCTAGTTGAAGACAATTCCATGGAGGCTCTAATTTACCATTGATGATGCTCACTGCAAGTTGGCTATCCATCTCTAATGAGACATTATTGAAACCATTTTCCACTGCCAATTGAATACCCCATAGGGCTGCTTGAAGCTCCACCTGCAAAGGGAAATCACCCTGTGTTAGTTTGTAAAATGCAAATCTGAATCTACCCCCTGTGTCTCTTATGAGCCCCCCTACTGATGAGGAGTTTTGTTTAAAAGATGCATCAACATTCAATTTGAAACCACTATCAGGGGGCTCTCACTTGATAGGGATTAGTTTTGTAGGTGGGGGTGGATTCAGAAAAGAAATTAACCCTCTTTGAACCCATATGCTATCAGAGAGATGGCCAGAAGTAAGTGGTCTAGCTATAGAGATAAGTCTACAATTTGCCTTAACCTGATTCCAGGTATGTAGAGGGGTTTTCTTAACACCCTGGTATAATGCCTGACCCCTTGCTTTCCACAGTTCCCACAGAATTAAACAAGGCAGAGAGCAACACAGAAAACCATGCAATTTTGACAGATGTGTAATATTCCAGTAAGTTGTTAATCTGTCCCATAGATTAGCAAAATGAACCTGTGGTAGTTCTAATATAGCATGCATTTGTTTCCATATGAAAGAAGCATAGGGGCATGTGTTGAAAAAATGTTGCAAGGTGTCCTCATGCTCACAGAAAGGACACTTGGATACATTAGCAATCCCAAAATCAGTAAGCATATCATCCATAGGCATCAAGTTGTTAAGAATTCTCCAAGTAAGAAATGAGATCTTCACTGGTAGGTTTAGAGACTGTACCTTCTTCAATGATGTAGATTCTCTATGCCTGTGTCTCAGGCTTCTATAAGCACTTTTAACCGAAAACTTACCTTGTGGACTTGGAGTCCAGACCATGATATCCTCATCTTCAGTAAACATTTGCTCCTTTTGCAGGTCCTGTAAAATACCAGCAGAGATATATGGTGCCAGAAAAGATAGTATTGGTGCCTTGTTAGTATAGAAGTCTCTAACTGTCATATCAGGATGCAAGGGACTCCTACTACCCAACTTTTCAATCAGAATTCCATGACCTAGCCAATTGGAACCCCAAAAGCTGCAGGTACCTCTTCCTAGAACTATTCTGGTATGGTTTTCTGCAAAGTCAGAAACTGATTTCACTCTCTTCCATGCATCAGAGGTTCTTCTATGGCTTGGGAGGGACCAAAGAAACTTGGTCCAAGGTGCTGTGCCCTGCTGCATTTTCCACCATAACTTGAGGGAGTATGCATCTATAGTGGAGTCTAAATTTTTTAAACCAATCCCATTTTCTTCTTCTGGGAAAGCCATTCTTTCCCAGGATCTCCAATGCTTATGCTTCCTTCCTTCTGTTTCCCCCCATAAAAAATCTGAGCATAGCATTTCAATTTTCCTGAGAATGAAGCTTGTTGGCTGCATCACAGCAAATACATGTTGAGGTATGGAGGAAAGAACATACTTGATTAGTATTATCCTTCCACCCCTGGATAACCATTTTGAGTTCCATGTATGTATTCTAGCACTTATAGCTTCTAGGAGACCATGGAAATGTGCATTTAGCTTTCTACCCTTGTAAATAGTGCATCCTAAATACTTGAAGGGGAAACTACCCTCCTGCATTCCCAGGATGCTCTTAATTTTTCTTTTTTGTGCTCTACTGCTTTTGTCCCCTGTGTAAAAGCTGGATTTCTGCATGTTTACCTTCTGCCCCGTTGCCCTTTCAAAGGAAGTAATAAATGCAGCAAAAATTTTAAGAGACTTGGCAGTTGCTTTAAGAAAAATACATGTGTCATCAGCATAAATCAGGTGTGTAAGTGGAGTAGTGTGCTGTGGCAGATGAAACCTAGCTAAAGTACCAGACTGGAATAATGTATGAAGCTGCCTAGACATGAGTTCAGTCAAGATGTTAAACAAAAAAGGTGACAGGGGGTCACCCTGCTTGAGTCCTCTTGATGGCTTGAAGAAACCATAAGATACTCCATTTACTATAACTGAGAACCATGCAGATGCAATGTTAGACATAAGTAATCTAACCAAAGAGCCATGAAATCCCAGTTTAAGCAGTAGAGAATTTAGAGCAGTCCAGGAAACCCTATCAAAAGCTTTTGTCATATCTAATTTGAGGATAAGGTTGAGACACTCATTATCTTTCTGCAAAAATCTAGTAGATTCTTGCATCAGGATAACATTGTCTGCAATTTCCCTCCCTTGAAGGAAAGCTGATTGTTCACTTGATATAAGTGAGGGCATCAGCTGTTTTATCCTCTCCATCAGAATCTTGGAGCAAACTTTATTGCTAAAGTTTGAGAGACTGATTGGTCTGAACTCACTGAAGGTTGAGGGGTGCTGTTTTTTGGGGATAAGGACTATATGAGTGGATGCCACTGCCCTTAGAATTGGCTTACCAGCTTGAAAATCTCTTACTGCCTCAGTAAGGTCTTGGGCTATGATATCCCAACTGTTTCTATAAAAAAATCCATGAAAGCCATCAGGACCATTTGCACTGTGTTCTCCAAGACTAAATACTGCTGCTTTGACCTCATCAGTAGTAACTGGTTTCATGAGCTTAGTATTGGTCTGAGGAGTAATCAAGGATGGAATGTCTCTGAGAAAGAATGCTAGGTTTTCACCATGCATGTCTGTGTTCTCATCCTGAAGAAGATTTTTAAAAAATCTTTCCCCTGCACTTCCAATAGCGTCCTGGTCAGTTAACCAGTTCTGATGCTCATCCTTAATCTTTTGTATGGACAGTCTAGAGTGCTTCTGTTTTACAGAGTTGTGGAAGAACTGACTGTTGCAGTCCCCTTCTTTCATCCATCTAACTCTGCTCTTTTGTTTCCAGAAGGTGTCTCTCTCCTTTATTTTGGTTAGTAGTTTAGTTCTAGCAGTATTGAGAGCTTCTAGGGTTAAGTGGTTATCAAGTTCATCATTCTCAGTCTCCAGTCTGTCTACCTCCTGCTCTGCTTCTTTTATGTTTTGAAAAACATCTTTGAATACCTCTCTGTTCCACTGTTTAAGAAAAATTTTGAGCCTTTTGAGTTTATTACAAAATTTTGACATTCCATAACACTCTATAGGCTGCTCCCAGTTACTCCTTAAAACCTGTTGGAAGCCCTCTCTCATGTACCACATATTTTGAAACCTAAATGGCTTTGGGTAGGTTTTGGCCTGGTTGTTTAAGCTCGCTAATAGTGGGCAATGGTCTGATGTGGTTCTATTCAGTACCTGGATTGAGGTGCTTTGGAAGATTTGCCTAAGTTTTGGGTTAAATAGACCTCTGTCTAGCTTTTTGGAAACCTTTTCTTTAACTTTTATTTCTTTCCCTTTTAATCTGTACCCAGCCCATGTGTAAATGTTACCCACTGTGTGAGGTTCCTCCAATTCCATAGCATTTATGAAGACATCAAAGTCCATTATACTATCGATTTCAGGATTAGAAGAACCATTGTACTCGGAAAGAGTTCTAATTACATTGAAGTCTCCTATCAAGAGATATGGTAAGGGGGGTAAATTTAGAATTCTGCCATACATCTCTTTTCTTTCTAGCCTAGAATGCTCAGCATAAACTACAACTAGATGCCAGGCTTTCCCTGGGTCCTGGTTATCAATTCTGAGTACTATAAAATTGGGATCATTATGGATGAGTTGAGTGTGTAAATTAGTGTTCCACATAATCCATATTTTCCCTGATTCAGATGCTAAGCTAGAGTGGAAGTGTAAAATCTTAGTGAAGCCATCTAAAGTGTTATGTTTCTGCTTAGGTTCAATAATGGCTAAGATATCAGGTCTATGGACTAAACCTAATTCTTTTATTCTATCCACAGAGGTGGTTATTCCATTAACATTCCATGCTAAGAGTTTACAATTCATGGGAAATGTTTTGTTTTGCAGCTAGCCTAGAACTGATTCTGTTAGGTTGGGTGAAGAAAGTGGGTTTCTTCTTCTCAACCTTGCCAGTTTGATTCTGCTTGTCATCCTTGGCTATATTAGGTACAACAGTCACTGAAGGCACAGAAAGAGCAGCAGAAATATGAGTAAGAGTTTGTACAGAGGTATCAACTAGAGGAGACACATTGTTATGATTCATGGCATCCATATTGGAAATGTGCACTTCATTTACATCCTGAGGATCTCTATTTGCAATTTCATTCTCATATTCTTTCCCAGGCATATTGACAACAGATAATATTTATACCTCTTTCTCACCATCATTGTCTATATTCTCATCAACATTCTCAATTTCAGGCACATTATCATTTTCGATGACAGGCATATTCTCAGCCTCATTCATAACAGATAAACTTTTGGAGGGAGAATGTGGAACCTGTTTTATGTGCCTCCTCTCAGCATTAGCCAAGGATGCATCATTATGGATACTCACTTCCATAAGGTCCATTTCGAGATCCTCAGCTTGCCCCTCAGTTTGTTCCTCTTTTTCCTGAGCCTCATCCAAAAGTTGAAAACGATTAGTAGTTTGGAAAATAAATTGACCAGAAGTACCTGATCTCGATGGAGATATGAGATCATCCAAAGAGCATCCTTTTTTTGATGGCCCCGATTTTGCTGGTGAAGGTGAGGGTGAATCCTGATGATCAGTCATTTTCCTTTGTCTAAAGGTGGTTCCTCCATGTTGATAGCATCCAGGAAAACATCCTCTTCCTCCTCCTGGATTATGTGAGGGTCTCCTCCCTCTTTCTTTTTCCAGACCTCCACAGGCTTATTTTGTGGAGGTTTCTTGTGGGCACCGGTGGCTGGGGCTTGGCCTTTTGGTACTGGCCCTTTTGCTGTGTTCTTGGTGGCGCCAGGGCCTGCTTGTAGTGCTGCTTGTACCCCATTCCTCATTCTACAGTTTGACCCATTGTGACCCAATTTCTTGCATTCCTTACAGTAATGGGGGGGATCCTCGTAAGTGATATTGTAGTACTTGTGTTTTCTCAGGGTCCCTAGTCTAACTTTAGCAGGAAGTGGCTTCCTAAGGTCGAATTCTACACTCATTCTAACTGTAGAAGGTCTTGATAAGTTCTCCGTTGGAATATCAGCAAAAAGAAACTTGCCTAGAGACTCACCAATACCTTTTATGGCATCCGGGTGAAAGAAGTGTGTCGGTGGCAGCTCGACATTGATCCAGATGGGTGCAAATGGGGGCTCCTCATCAATGTCAAAATCTTTGGTCCACTTTAGTATCCTCATTACCGTTCCTCCAAGATTCCATGTGTATCTGCTCCAGCAGCGATGCAGATCCTCGTCTAGGTCAAAGGTGATTCTCACGTGCCTCGCATCCAGAGCAGTGATTTTGTATTCCCCTTTGAATCCAATTGTCTGAAAATGGTGCCTGAGAAATGGTAAAGTTGGCCGACCTCTGGTGAATTTACCCACTAGGGCATCGTTGAAAGGCTCGGCGATGAGGTCGATTTCCTCCTCCGTGAAGAAGCAGCATGGTTCCCCTTTGTATGACAATTGAGGTTTGAGATTCAATTTCGTGAGCTTTGATGTCGTTTTTCTCTCTGGGTTGCTCTTTTGTTTGAGGCAATCGGCGTAGGCCAGTGGCGGGCTGCCTCCAGGTGGAGGAGCCGCCATGAGAAGTTGTGTTGTTGAAAAACGGTGGTGGCGATATGGTCGTTACAGTGGAGGTTATGGTGGTGATTGGTGGAGATTGGTGGCGCTATGCAGTTATAACGGTAGTGTGTGTATTCGCACTTCTAATCGCACGCAGTGGAATAGTTTACTGGAAAAAAATAAGAATCCTCCCTTTTGATGATATTATTCCTCATTCTCTTTATAAGGCTGGCCTTCATGTGATTTTTGGTATGAGTAAGAGCGGTTTTAGGAACTTGACTTTGGCGGGTCATAAAATCATGAAATGCACTTATAAGTTTACCAATTCCAGAAGTAGATACTTTTTTGGGGGGTGGGGGTGGGTAATAAAGACAGCAAATATTTTTGTAACTGAAAACTTCAAGAAAAATTCAAGCAAAGCAAATCCTTTCACTAAAGATAGTTGTATTAAGGTAAGTTTATGAAGACATATCAATCAATGAAATCACGAAATTTGAACAAGAGAACAACATGAAAAGGTTTGAGTCTATTGTGCATTGGTAGATTCCTTAAACAGATCTAGCTGAACAATGAAACCTATAACATCTTCTTATAGAAACGTACATTTTTTATTCAAAATGTGCTCTATTTCTGCTTGAAGATATTGTACTTAGTTGTAATGAAAATGTAAAAATAGTGTTCATGCAAAATAGTGCTTTCATACAGATTAATTTGTTCCTCAAGTGACACTACTTAAAAGCATGATGGCAAGAAAAGAAAATGCGGGAAAAATAAATAAATAATACTATGTGTTGAACATTACTAACATCTAGTGTCCAAAGATACACAATCAGAGTTATGGAGTTGATGATTCACATTTTATATGCAGCCAAAATGAAAGAGGTTTCAGATGTATATCCAACCAAATGTAGTTTTAAAAAAATACAAACCCTCTCTCTCTTTATCTAGCAAAATCCTAGATCTACTCAGCCAAGGGGAGGCCACCACCGCTGGCGGTCTCCCCCACACACAACCCACTATCCCTTCCCTCATCTCTTCCCTTTTTTTCCAAAACTTATCTTTCTTCTTGTTGGAGTGTAGAAACCTTTTCTGACTATCCTTTACTCGTGTCTCTCTCGTATTCTTTGACCTTCGATGTTCACGCTGTCGGTCACCATTTCTTCGGCCGGTGAAGACCCCTCTGCTACCGGTTGTAGCTACATCAGCCTCAAAGTAGCCGTGGTGAGAGATGCATCGACAATAGAGAGATTTAGCACTCTGAGTGATGAGTCGAGTCCCTGGATTTGAAGGACTGGTCTATGCACAAATGATGAAGATACTGGCAGAGATTGTGGTTTCGGGGGTTTTAAGGTTAGATCCAAAAGGTTTTCTAAAATTTACGAGGTTTATATTCACAAATCCGGCGAATTTGGCAAAAAAAAACCTCAATTGAGGCAAAGAGGCGTGACCACGCACCACCGACAACGGTTACGTACGGCTGGTCATGGTCATGCACTGCCACAGCCCGTCACACCCCACATGAGCAATCCATGTGTCGTTGAGTTTCAATAGACTCCAATCACTTTTTGGCGTCCAATGAGGAGAGTTTAAATTTCCTTTTCTTTTTATTTCTTTTATCTTTTAACTTATGGTTTTTAGTCTCTCTAAGGGGTTTTGATTTTGTAAACGGTTTTTGTTTTCTTTGTTCAATAGGTTTACTGTTATATTTATTTCTCAGTTTCAAACAGTGAGATTTAAAATTGGTTTTTATTATAAAGTATTGGATTTTTGTCTCTATCAATATTAATTTTTCCAGCAACCATTTTGCATATGTGATTGGATATGTGAACATAAGGTCGTTGTTTGTGAGTCTTCCCCGGATAGGTGTGCGCTCTGGCAACTGTTGGCCCTGCACCTGGCTTCAATAACTCCTTTAACCATCATAACTCAAAAAGATTGTATAGTCCCCACATACGGTGGTGATGATGTGGTTGACTCCTTTCGAATATTGGCAGTAATCATAACCGAGCATGTGCCGGTTCCACGTCCCGAGTCTTACAAACAAAGCCCTTGATTAGTTACGAGGAAAAAACTTTGATGTTTAAATTAGCATTTTCCTTGAGAATGTCTCTTTTTGGATCTTTTAAATATACCTTGCTTTCTCGACGCCTTCTTTATCTATAGGCCTGGCGAGCCTTTGCTGGGTCGTGGTCCCTGATTATGAATCATGGTGATCGTGGTCATCATGGTGACCGAGCAACCCACATTCTGGGCTCCTGAGTCAACCACGATCATGGTGGTCGTGACCCATATCTCCCACATCGTGAGTTAACCATTCGAACTATGTGTTTACGTTTAAATCGAAGTTCACTCATATCTTGGGTTGTTATATATGTTTTAGGCTTCGACTTGTCGCTTGGACTCTATATACACTAGTAAAAATTGTTATTTATATATAAGTCAGAATAAATATAATATCAAGTTTATTACTCCCTCTATTTCAGTTTAAGCTGTACAGAATTATTTCAGTTAAATTTGTCAAACTTTGACCCTATATTTGAATAGATATGTGAGCAATAATATTATCGTATGAGATACTGTAAGATTCGTTGTAGCATATAGTTTCTAGATGATATCTCTCTTTTTTCGCGTTGTTATTATACGTAATTACCTATATTTATAGTTAAAGATGTTAATTGGAGACTATGAAAAAAATTTTGTACAATTTAAACTAGGACAAAGAAAGTATGTAGCCATAAATATTATTATACACTATTATAATTAAATATAATACTATCTCCGTCCCAGAAAAAATAGCGTAAATGACTTTTGGAAGTCAAACAGAGCCAACTTCGATAATTTTAATCCATTATTATATATGTAAAACTATTATCATGTAGTATGTTGTTGAATTCATCACAACATATTTTAAAATTATTAGTTTTTCAAAATTTCTTTTCACGCAAAAATAAATATATTCATAGTTAAATATTGATGCAATTGGCTGCAAAAGTCAAATTATATCAGAAAGTTAAAGATCTGATCTTATTAGACTCTAGAGAGTTTCCATATATAATAGCATCAAAATAATGTTTTCCTGGACGAGATACTGCTGTGGTTATTCTGTTTTGATAGGTTCAAAGATGAAGGAGGCAAGGATGAAGGCAAGAAGGCATGTACCAGTAAATATTTGCAAGGCGTCAGATGGTGACTCAGAGAAAGGAAAATCAGATGAGCTAAAAAGAGGAATGATCAGTCTAAGATCATATATTCATATGGGCTGAAATCACTTCTAAACAATTTAGTGCACTGCTCCTGGGGGAATAGTGTACAATTATTGGAATGGGAGGCCATCTCTTCGAGTCAACATGGGGTTATGGAGGCATGAAAGTGGAAGGTCGTTCTATATTTTGTCACGGGGATTGGCCTATTATTTTGCTAGCATGGGTGGAGGCAAAATGAATAGAAGGCTTATTTAGCCATTTATGTTTCTATCTATTTCATGATAGTCCCAATTCGATTGTCCAAATAATTTGAATGAGCAGTGTAATATCCTAATTTATAAGTTTGGGGAGCCTAATAAATATCTCTTTCTCTATTGGTGAGTTCTTACTTTAGAAAAAGCCAAATTATATCAATTCTAATGAGAAGGAATTAGTATAATATTATTATGTAAGCATGACAATTTCACTAATAATTTATTTATTTATGAGTTAAAGCATAGACAAAGTCTTAGGAAAGATGAAATTTAATTAAAATAATAGAAAGTTAGGGATTAAGTTGCAACATTCTAGAAACAGTACTTCACGCGCTATATATATAAACCCTACCTTTTTAAATTTTCTTTCATAATTCATTACAATTGCTCCAGTCTCTCTCTCCCCCCTCTCTCCCCCCCTCTCTCTCTCTCCCTCTCTCTCGTTTTCATCTTCGCCGTTAAAGCTCATCTTTCTTTTTCGCCGTTCATTTTTCTCCAAACTTTGCCATTAGTTTTGCCGATTCATTGTTCGATTGTGTTCGTGAGGTAAATTTTACCCTTTGTTTTCATTTTTTTGATTTTATGTTCCATTTTTTTATATTTTTGGTTTCAGATCTGATGTTTTTTGTGTTTTACTGCAGCGTAGTGGGGAAGAACAAAGGTAAATTTGTCGAAGATCCTACAAATGTCGAAGATTAGGTTTATTTGTTTATTTTTTGCTATTAATGTGTATTTTTTTTTGTCAAATGAGGATGCATGTGCTTTAGTTTGTAGTATAACCATTTTCTTATGCTTTTTGTGCGATGATGTTAGCGTGTTTTCTATTTCCCCAAATTTAGGAGGTTTATTTTTTGAAGATCTGATGTTTATTGTGAAAACCTTAGGTTTATAGTTTAATATGTTGATATTAAGTGGTTGTTTTAAATTGCCTTTTGTTTTGGTGCGTAATGTTTGTTTTTGTCTCTTGCCCAATTTTTATGGTCAAATTCAATGAGAGGCGCTGTGTTTTGGATACAAGTGTTATTTTGTTGTTGTTGCTATTAGTTTTTGTATGACTAGCATTATTTTGAGTTGATAAGATTCATATTTGTTACAAAAGATTATGTGTTTACTGTGAAATAAAAGGTTCATCGTCAATTGAAGCTTTGATTACGTTCATATTAGGTAATTTTCTCCTTTCTAGGTTCTTTTTTTGATTTTATGTTCAATTTTTTTAGGTTTTTGGTTTTAGATCTAAAGTTTTTGTTGTGTTTTATTGCAGCAGAATGGTGAAGAGGAGAGGAAAATTTTTTGAAGGTTCTTCTAATGTCAAAGGTGATGTTTTAAAAAAAAATGTGTTGTTAATGTGTAGTTTTGGTGTCAAATGAGGATGCATTTGCTTTAGTTTGCAGTGTAACCATTTTCTGATGCTTTTTGTGTGATGATGTTAGCATGTTTATGATTTTTCTCAATTTAAGAGGTTTGTTTTTTGAAAATATCTGATGTTTATTGTCAAAGGCTACAAGTTTATAGTGTAATATGTTGATATTGAGTGGTCGCTATGTTAAATTGCCTTTTTTGTGTGTGTAATGTTTGTTTTTGTCTCCCGCTCAATTTTTTCCATCAAATTCAGTGAGAGGTGTTGTGTTTGAGTTGAAAGATTCTGTGTTTTGGATTCAAATGTGTGATTTTTTTGTTGTTGATAATTTTTGTGTGTTGTACTACTATGAGCTGGTTTGTTGAAATGTATAGCCTTTGTTGGTAGTTCAAGTGATCTAGGTGAAGTTCTTGCTGGTAGTCGGGTTATGCAATTCAATATTTTATTGTGATTTCCACGGATAAAGAGATTTCAGGTCTTATTGTAAAATGTGTTATTGTTTTGTAGGATATTGGTGAAGCATTTACTTTGTTTCGAAGGGATATGGAAGTGGTTGCTTCTAAATTATCAGAACGGTTGTCGAAAGCACAAATGGTGACTATTAAAGTTGATCCGGACATAGATTCAAATTACCTACCCAACACTCAAGACATCATTGATGATCTCGCTACGTGGAAGGTGATCGATGACCTAGTGCACGATTTTAAGAAGAAAGCAGATGGATCCATGCCTAATTTTGACCCTCTTGCTTTCAATGATATTTTATTTGAATAACTATGTAATATATTGTGGATTTAATATGTTATTGGATTGTTTTGGACGAAAGAAGATACTATTTAATTATTTTGAACTATCCTGATTTTAGGTTTGACAGGTTGGATTTTTAGGTAAAAACAATGATGGTTTATAGTGATACATGCTCACTATGAAATGCACATTTCAAAGGTTTATTTTGTTTCTGTTCTTTCTCTTAAAATTTCAAAGTTACATGATTTTTCGTGTATCAGGTTGGATGTTTAGGTTAAAACATTGCATATTTATATTGATATATTTTTGCAATAAAATGCATAATTCAGATATTGCTTTCTGAGTTTGGTGTCAGTTCAATTTTTATAATTTTGAAGTTACCTGATTTTTGTTTGTCGGGTTGGATGTTTAGGTTGCATTGTTATAGTGATAGATACCAAACATAAAATGCATAATTCAGATATGGTGCATAATCCATTGTAGATGTTGCCAAGCATGTCTTGTAAACTTATGGTTGTGTTGCAAGATAAGTTACATATAAAGGTTGTCAACCAATTTGATTCGTACTGAAGTCTTACATCCCATTTGAGTTATAGGAAATTCCTTCGTCTTTCTCTTTCTCGGGGTTGAATCTTTCGATCCATCTTTTTTTTAAAAAAAATGAAGTCCTAAAGAATGGGAGAGGAGTTCTATTAATATCTCCAATCCTTTTGTAGCCAAAATTAATAATTGTGCTTGTTGCGGAAGCTGTTTCTTTCAAGCAATGCTTGAGTTAAAACCTACTCCCTCCGTCCCACTAGTAACTGCTTAACTACTTTTTGAGGAGTCCAACTTTTTAAACTTTGACATTAAATATCTATAGTTGCCTATAATAACGCTGCATAAAAAATTAATTTTTGAAAAATAAATGTTAAGATGAATCTAACAATATCTCACATGATATTTTTATTATATATAGATTAATTTATATTTACGGTCAAAATTGGCAGAGTTGGACTCCCCAAAAAGCAATTAAGCAATTACTAGTGGGACAAATGGAGTATACTAGATGAGTAATAACAAGAAAGTGATGTGCTTGACGTTGATAAAGATTTTTAGAAGTTAAATATAGTGATTCCTTGCAAACTATATCTCCACCCCATGTGTTATTAGCTTTATGGCCAGACAACTTGTTAATTTCCTATAAATCATAGTCAACAAAGAAAATCTAAACGTAGTCCAAAAGATTCAAAATGGATTCCAAAATCCTGATCCCCTGTGCAAATACCGCAGCATTGATAGATCTTCTTGGTCTCTATTTGCAGCTTGGGTAGGTAGTCTGCCTCCACTCAGGGTCATTAATTGTAGTTAATTAACCCAAGCGAAGGCTGAGAGATCAAAGGGATCTCAATGGTCAAAGATAAAATTTATATTCTGCACTCAACTCACTACTATGCTATTGATATGGTAGTTAGCAGTAAGCCCTGGTATATCCACAGAGATGCTGGGGCCTAAAAGTCAATTAAACACAACCTCGTCAGGGTTGTCAATCCATACAAGTTGCTAGGAATATATAGTATCGTGAATAAGGGGGTTTGGTTTTTTTATTATCAACTACAAAATATGAAAGTTAAAAGCAAGTAATATATATAGCTAAACACTTGGGGAATGCAAGCGTAACATGGTTGATTTAATGCTTCGATCATCGATTCATTCATATGTACGATTTAGACAAACCTAATATAGTGCTCATCATAAGTGGTGTGGCCGATGGCATACACTTCCCCATACATGTCACGTCGAGTGTGCTCGCAACCCTCCATCAACATTGCTTTCACAATTAGGGGAGTACAACAAGGTCCGACTATTTTTGTAGGTCTATTTCTCCCCCATCAATTACGACCTGGGCTTCCACCACTAATGCTCTACTCCCTAGGCCTATAAATGAAGCAAAGGGAAGTAGGCACCTTATCTATGACACTAGGGACTCTTACAACCCTATCTTGCTACTTTTCACTATCTCTACCTGCAACCCATTGGACCACTTTATGTAATAGCTAAGACTTGTGTGCTGGAAACATAACAGACGCAATACTCGGCATCCTCCGTGCACACACTCACGATGGCCCATACCCAGTTACCCATTATACGTCCGAGGTTTCTCTTCCTCGGGAGGCATCAGTATTTGCACCAACATGAATATATACTAGAGTGTGTGCTTAACGGAGTGTACTATTCATGCAATTCTAACATTCAAGAACAAGTCACAATAATATCATAAGCACAATAATTAGGATGAACTAACAATCTCACAAAAGCATGAATCAACACATGAATACAATTATCTCCAAGCTATGGAAACTACTCCCTAGACATGGAATTCAAATAAAGATTTGAATTCAACATCATAGGATGAAAGCAAAATAAAAAGGAAAGAAATAAAGAGGAGCGAATGTTTCTCTCTCTAGAATGTTCTCCTAATTACAAGAGTAGAAAATGAAAGATAAGATCTCAGTAGACTAAGACTATATTTATAGTAGTAGGGGATTGAGCCTAAAAATAGGCCCAAAATAGGCCAAAATGTGTGAAACCCTAGTTCAGCCGCCGCCTGTCGCGGACCATCGCAGATGGCCCAGTCCACACCGATGACTGAGTGCGTGTTGGCGAGTAGCGCCAGATCTGCCGCGGCCCGTATGATCTGCACAAAAGCAGACCACGGGATTTAGCGCAGCTTGTGCTTCTCATTTGGCGTGGACCGTCTGATCTGGGCCGGTCTGCGTTGTCTCCTTTGGCACGGACCGTGGTGCTTAGCGCGGGTCTTCTCCGTGTGGTTTGCATTGTCTGGCGCGGGCCACCATCAGAGTCCTCATTTTTGCATTTCTGATCCACGGGATGTGATGTTTAGCATGCACCGTCATCAGAAATCTCAATTTGCTCAATAATTTGGCACGGGCCGCTTGATTCTTCACATCCCGCCAGGTGGTCTTAACATTTTGTACTTGGAACAGCACAGGTCGTTGAAAATGGGATGGTCTGCTCCTATACTTAGCCGTTTTGAGTGAAACTTAGATGTTGTGCTTGTGGCCCATTCAGTTTCGCACGGTTTGCGTCGGGCCTTGGCTTGGTCCATGCCAAAGACATTTGGCGCGGACTACATTGTCTGGTGCGGACCGTTGGTGCTATCCATGTATGGTCCATGTCAACCCGTTTGTACTTCGGTCGGCTGAACTTCTTTCCTTTGCTACAGATGAACCGTTAGTCCGTTTTGAGAGTTATTGTAGTCGATTCTATAGTTCTTGGGGAGACGAATCCAATGGAACCAACTTTGAAGGCTGATTCTTCTTGGATAGTTATCTGAAGTTGGTAAAACTCTCTCGGACCACGATTCTCTATTTCTTCATTTTCCGCCTTGAACTCCAATGCCGCTTATGGCTCTAACCTCCTTCTACTATGATTTGATGTTTGTGACCTTCGTCTACTACCATTCTAATGTGAATGGTCTTTGATCTCTTCAACCGTTCTTGCAAACGGCCTTCAATATCTTCCATTGCCCTTGCGAACGACCTTCACATAGAATGTAACGAAAAGTATCCACGAGCGACCTACTAAAGATGATCACAAGGGAAGATCTAGAAGCCCGTGGATACAAGATATCCATTAGTACTACTTAAGTTTACAAAATGTCGGATTTAGATAAGAAAACCAAACATGGCCATCTAAAGCCCTTGTCACGTAAACTCAACTAATACTAGCAATCCAACATGCAAAATAAGCCATTTATTATGTCAAATACAACGGTTAACGCACACATAATGAAGCACGTCAGACCCCCCCCCACACTTAGCCATTTGCTCGTCCTCGAGTAAATAAAGACAAGAAAAAGAATTAAGCAAAATGTAGCGTGCATGCATAAGTTAACTGAGGCATTCACTTATTCCTAGATTACCCCATTTCCCCCAAAAGAGTAAGAATCTCACAAATTTCACACTCCCCAAAAAATACTAAGCAATCTAACCACCCAAAGTAAAATGTGAAATAGGTAAGCAAATAATATAAGTGTCAAGCTAGCTTACATTTCCAAAAATGATTCCTAAAAACCATCAAATAGCCGTCTCCCAAAAATAATCCACCAAGGAAATCCAAGAGTCATCAACTTGGTTGTAACATAGGGATAACTCTTGATTCTCGACCTAGTTACAACCAAGGAGGCAAAAGTATCATCAACCTAGTTTTTTGTTTTTTTCCTCAGTTTCCCTCATTTTTCCTAGGAGCCTTTTCGGGTTTTCATCCTAGCTTTAACACACAAAGGGTTTTCACTTCTCACTTTTTTCCACATGGCCTCTTATTTTTGCCCAGGCTCGTAAGCCTAGTTGGGCCTAGCCTCTCACTTTTACCTAGGTCTCACAACCTTTTCGGGTCTTTCCTAATTTTACCCAAGTCGCCCTTTTGGGTTTCCAACTTGTCCGGATTTTTATATTTTTTCATTTTTTCAAAATTTTCAAAATAAAATAAAATTGTGTAGCACAAAATTTCCCCCAAAGTGGGCTTCATACTACAAAAGATAAGATCAACATAAAAATCACTCCACCAATATCCTAAAACAACCAACCCAATGCAAACTAGGAACCTAGCATGCCAAACCACCACGTGTACATCCAAAATCATCCCACAACAATCAAAAACCAAAGTCATAAAAGAAGACAAGAAAAACACAAAATTGCACCGAGGAATCCCAAGAATGAAAACTCCCTAAGTGCTCACTACTCCCTCCCCCACACTTAACCTATGCATAGTCTTCAATCCAACAAAAACCATGTAAAAAACATAAGTGAGGTTGGGAGAAATAGTGACACTCACTCTCGCGGCCCAGAAGGGCCCATGTTGCTCCTTTCAATGTACCTCGTTGCTTGAATCACGACCTCGATGGAATTCACCCTCATGCTAAGCTCTTCCATTTGCAACCTCACACCCCTTATCGCTTGGAAAACCTCTTGCAACACTTGGGTAAAGCTCAAAAACTGATCCCCAAGTGAGTACAATTGGTTAATAATGTCTGTAGATAGGCGAGAGAGGCTAGGATGTGCTCTTGAAGAGGTCTCACCCTTGGCCTCCACAACATATATCTCTGGGGTGGCTACAAATTTGTAGAATTCCTTCTCAAAACGCGGGTTAGGCTCAATAAATAGGTCATCTAGACATGTGTCATGGGTGATGGCGGTACACTGTGACTGAGAAAGTACCATGAAGCTACAGGTGATTGCCCCGCCATAATGCCATACAAACCGATCCTCTGATGTTGTAGGCCCCACCATGAATGCCTTAGCTAACTTTTCGATATTGTGCTTTTTCCCCGGTCGTCCCAAGTTAGCTTGCGCTCGCTGTGTAATCGAATGTCCTAAGTACTATCCCAGTAGTCCCACTATGCCGCCCATAGCAATTTTACCACTCTTTTTGTCCCTTATCGCTAAACACTCATGCATAAAAGACCCTACCAAGTTTGGGTAGAAATTACCCTCGGGAGTAATTTCCTAGAGGCAATGAACATCTGAACCCGGACATTGCGTTAGCTCACCATGGCAGAAAACCCACATTGCCAGTAACAAAATGTCGGATGAACCAAGGCAGTGCTCTTGCATAAGTTCTTCTGATCAGTCCCTGTCAGCTGCCTCCAAAAGTTTGAGAGAGAGAAAGAAATCCCTTAAATGTGTGTTCTCGGTATCTCTTTGTCATTCCTGAGAGAGAAAGGCACCCTTCTCTTTGCGTCATCTAATACTCCTGATCATCAAGATTGAATTTGATCTCCTTGTGTCCATTCTTGTCTGTGACCGACCAAAGAGTAGCTAGGAACTCTAGGGTCCACCTAATGTAGGTCTTAGAGTGTTTCTCTAAGAACCCCTCTAGACTTACCCAATCCAATAGATAGAACACATGCTCGGGTAAGCATAGAACCGCCAATGTGTCATTGCATGCAAATCTAGTCTCCAATATACACCTCTTTGGCTCTCTCAAATTCCGTCACCTCCGAGCTGCAATCATGGAGATGTTGGTCAATCCCATAAACTCTTCAGTCACGAACGTGAGGTTGCAAAGTATGGGAGTCACCGGCTCATGGTTTGCACCCTTGGCAAGTCTCTTCCTTTTCTCACCCCGTGAGGACTTCCTCTTCTCTGACACATTCCTTTTAGGAGGCATCGTAACAAAATGAGGTAAAGAGTGGTAATGTGATCTTAAACAAGGCATGACCCACATTATCATTTAACAAGTAAATTCATCCTAAATATCCTAACCATTCAAAATAGGATAATCTAAGCATGAATGCTATTTAAACAAGAACAATATCATCAAACAACAATCTCATATAAGCTCTCACTAACCCATCAATAAGATTATGCATTCAAGATTCATTTCCTCCTACATCACCCAACACATGAACAACATAACATCCAAGCATAATAGCACATCAAATCACCCAAACTTTCTTCAACACAAGATCATTCATACAAACCCAAACACATATCACAACAACATACACTCAATCAAGAATCATGATTTTCATAAAACCACCCCAATGTTAATAAAGCAAAGAAACAGAGAGTTCAATGGATTACCCAAAATTTGAAGCTAAGATTTGCAAGATACACACAAGAAGAAGAAAAAAATGCTAACTCTTGAAAGAAAAGCTTCAAAATTTTAAGTTCACCAAGATTGTGTGTGAGTGAGTGTTTCTTAAGAAGGTAGAATGTGTCAAATAATTCATTTAGGTGAAGAACTGTACCATGGATCAAGAAAATTCAGCTTAGGTGATAAGGGAGGGATGTACAATTAGAATAAGAATGGAATTTTGAGAATTGCAAATTAGGGGACATTAGTACAAATCAATTTATTTCAAGGGATGTTAGAAGTACTAATTGCATAAAAAATCCTAATAAATTGGGGAATATTCAAAATTTTACAATTTTTAGGACAATTTGACAGCAAAAATGGGGAAACGTCACAGATATCACTGTGTGGAAGTACATGGCACGGACCCCACTCATGTCAAAGACCCTTGGCACGGACCCCCTCGCGTCCATGGTCCGTGCCAAACCTTTGGCGCGAGGACTCTTGTGCCAAACTCTCCTGGCGTGGACCATGATACTCAGCGCAGACTGTGCCAGGTCTTGGCACGGGGCTGCCACAAATTTTGACTGATTTCCTTGGGTTTTCCCTCTTTTTTAGAAAAACTAAGTCACCCATCAAATCTAATTCCATCCAAACAAAATCACAAGACTCGAACTCAAATTTACAAATCAAACAAGAGTTTCATCTCAAAAGTCCCCAGCACAAACAAGAACATGCAAAACCTGCCTAATCACTACCAAAACACGAAATCAAAGCAAAAAGAAGAATCATATATTTCTTGTCGTCCTCGTGACTTATTTCTTTTTCATGCAATTTCAGGGAGAAACGCCTACTTGTGGGTCTCCGGAATCGCTATCGGCGACTTCACCCATGATGACATCATTGTGGAGGGGTATCCACAACGTGTCACCCTTACCTTCAGACCCTTTGTCCACCATAGAAAATGAATCACATTGCCTCGCTAAGGTTGAGTCTGTGAATATTACTTTTGGGTTAGGAGGAGGTCGAGGGGGTTTTAAACCCTCGATGCAAGTTAGTTAACATGGAAAAACATTCTAGCACAGACATATTGTCAATCAAATAATGCAATTCCTCGGAACCATCAACAATACCATCAACATGAACTCATCCAAGTATTCATACTCATTTGTATCACAATAGTATTCATGAAAATCATGCTCATCACATAGGGTCACACCTTTGCATATAAAAGAAGAATTAGTAGAATCATGCTTAGACTTATAGATGTCAAATTACACTTTATCCACATTATCTTCTAGAGTTAAGGTTCCCAAGTGGACATCAATTTTAGTCCTAGATATTTTAAGAAAAGGTCTCCCCAAAAGTATTAGGGGTGCACTTTCGTTGTGCGTCACGTCTAAGACATAATAGTCTGTCGGAAAAACCAACTTGCCAACTCGCACCATCAAATCCTTCAGTAGCCCACGAGGGCTAGCTTAGGAGTGATCGGCTAGTTGGACAATCACTCTAGTTTCCCTTTGCTCACCTATTTCTAGGCATTTATAAAGACTAAATGGGACCACATTTATGGATGCACCTAAGTCTATCATGACATTTTCAACAATTTTTCCACCTAAGGAGATAGGGATAGAGAACATTCTGGGGTCATCACATTTCTTAGACAATTTTTTATGGTTTAAAAAAAGACTCCCCCAATTTTAAATGTCCTACCTTTTTATTTGACCTACTTCTCTTTTTTGTGCATGCAAATTTAAGAAATTTAGCATAAAATGACACATTTTCAATTAATTCCAAGATAAGGATTGTTATCTCAACCTTTTCAAAGACTCTTCGAATGCTTGCATTATTGGTCAACACCTTTTGCCTTCCCTTCAAAGAATTTGGAAGTGGAGGTGGGATAATACTTGTGCCTTGGGCGGTGGAAGCTCTTTGAAAGGTGCTTCCTTGACCACAATCATATCATCTTCGAAGTGTGCCTTGGTAGCTTCCAATACCCTATCTTCCTCTTGCATCACCTTCTTCTTGAACTCACAAACTTCCTTACCACTTCTCAATTTAAGTGCACTCACATTTCTTGGATTGACCTCCGGTTGTGAAGGGAGTTTATCGGACTCCTTGGCCTCAAATCGGCTTGCTGAGGTGGCGAGTTTCCCAACTTGAACTTCAAGATTCTTGATACCTGAGAATGCTCTATTGCCATGTTCTTCAATCTCACGCCTTGTCCTCTCCGTGGAGACTTCATGCTTCTTCTCCAATTGACCAATGGCTTCTAGGATCTCTTCTCGGTATAATTTATAGATTGATGTATCCTTGTTGGAAGGGCCTTCACCTCTAGGGTATGGTTGAGGTGGGGCTTGTCCATCCCAAAATCCTTGAGGTTTATTATCTTCCCTCCACCAAAAATTTAGATGGTCTTGGTACCTTGGGTTAAACGAGTTTGCACAGGGGTCCGGCCCTGTGTCTCCTTGGTTCTCCCAGAACCCTTAAGGGTGACCCCTAGCAAAGTGTGGTCTCTCTCGGTTATTGTGCTCAACGGCCTTCACCTCTTGTAAATTTTCTACAACTTTGGGACATGCCTCGGTATTGTGGTTTAAGTTTCACACCTCGCACACTTTGACTTGATTGACCTTCTTTTGTAGAAGTTCATTCATCATAGAAGCAAGAGCTTAGACTTACTCCTCCAACTTAAGCGATTGTGAGGGTTCATGCAAGACCTTAACCCTTAACCTTGTGCCAAACTGTGGCATACCATTGGCCATTTCTTCAAAGAGAGCCATTGCATCCTTAGGGCTTTTGTTGGAAATTGATCCATTATATGCGGAATTCACCATCTGCATGTCTCCATCACACAACCCCTCGAAGAAGAAATAAACTAGGTCTCCCTCCTTAAAAGGATGGTATGGACAGCTTGCAAGCAACCTCTTGAAACACTCCCAATATTCATAGAGTGACTCCGTAGTTCCTTGGGTGATATTTGACAGTTTCTTCTTTAGTCTAGCGGATTTGAACACCGGAAAGTACTTCTCTAGAAACCTTCACTTCATATCCATCCAAGAGCCTATGCAACCGGGAGGTAAATAGTAAAGCCAATCCTTAGCCCCATCTTGAAGAGAGAATGGAAAAGCCCTTAGATTATAGTCATTCTCATAAACACCCAGAGGCTTCATATTGGTACACCCCAAGCGGAACTCCGACAAATGCTTGTTCGAGTCTTCCTATGCCATCCCGTGGAAGGTGGGAAGACAATGGATCATTCCGCTTTTTAGCTCGCAGCTCACATTCGGTGGCAATGGGGAGAATGTGATGCGTAGTGTCTAACTCGCTAGATTGTGGGTCATTAGCTTTCTTAACGTTCTGTTTTCCTTTTCTATTTCCTGCGGTTCTTCTACCAACACTATCAGCCTAGGTTGGACTTCTACTCTAGCTCTCTGCTTCCTTTGCTTCTGACTACCTGTGTTATCAATTAGATAATTCAAAACACCAAAGTTTTTGGTGCGAGTATGTACCATAAACTAGGGGCTAACAGTTCCTTCCAAAGACAACATTAGCAAACATATCAAAAAGTAACAAGATAACTATCACAAAAGCTCAACACATGAAACAACAAAATAAAAAAAAAACAAAGGCAATACTAACTACTGTACTAACACATTATACTAATTGAAAATTAGACTGATTACCATCCCCGGCAGCAGCACAAAAAATTGGCCCGCCTCCACTCGGGGTCGTTAATTGTAGCTAAGTAACCCAAGCGAAGGCTAAGATATCAAATGGATCTTAATGGTCAAAGATAAATTTATATTCTGCACCCAACTCACTACTATGTTACTGATAGGGTAGTTAGCGGTAAGCCCTGGGTATGTCCACAGAGATGCTGGGCCTAACAGTCAATTAAACACAGCCTCGTCCGGGTTGTTAATCCGTACGAGTTGCTACAAATAGATAGTATAGTAAACAAGAGGGGGTTTGATTCTTCGATTATTATGAAAGTAAAAGGAAAGTAATCTATATAGCAAACACTTGGGGAATCCTTGCGTAGCATGGTGAGTTAATGCTTTGATCCTCGATTCATTCACATGTAAGATTTAGACAAACCTAATATAGTTCTCATAACATGTGGTGTGGCTGATGGCATGCAGTTCCCTGTACCTTTCACGTCGGGTGCGTTCAACCCTTCATTGACACCGCCTTCGCAATTAGGGGAGTACAATAAGGTCCGACCATTGTTGTGGGTGTGTTTCTCCCCCTTGAAATTACGTCCCAGGCTTCCACCACCAATGCTCTACTTCCAAGGCCTATAAATGAGGCAAAGGGAAGTAGGCACCTCATGTATGACACTAGGGCCTCTTACAACCTTAGCTTGCTACTTGTCACTATCTCTACCTGTAACCCATCGGACCACTTTACGTAATCAACTAAGAGTGGTGTGCTGGAAATATAACAGATGAAATACTCGGCGCCACACTCACACTCACCCGTACCCGGTTACCCATTACACATCCGAGGTTTCTCTTCCCCGGGGGGCATCAATATTTGCACCAACATAAATATAGAGTAGAGGTGTGTTTAACGGAGTATACTATTCATGCAATTCTAACAATCAAGAACAAGTCACAATAATATCATAAGCGCAATAATTAGGATGAACTAATAATCTCACAAAAACATAAATCAAGACATGAATACAATTATCCCCAAGCTATGGAAACTACTCCCTAGACATGAAATTCAAATAAAAATTTGAATTCCACGTCATTGGATGAAAGCAAAATAAAAAGGAAAGAAATAAAGAGGAGAGAATGTTTCTCTCTCTAGAATGCTCTCCTAATTACAAGAGTAGAAAATGAAAGATAAGATCTAAGATCAAACCCTAGTAAACTAAAGCTATATTTATTGTAGTAGGAAATTGGGCATAGAAATAAGCCCAAAATAGGCCAAAAAGTGTGAAACCCTAGTTCATCTGTCACCTTGCACGGACCATCACGGATGGCATGGTCCGAGCCATGTACTAGGTACGTGCTAGCATGGGATGCCAGATCTGGCATGATCCACATGGTCCATATCGGTGCGGGCTGCGGGATCTGCTGTTGTCCGTGCTTTTCATTTGGCGTGGACTGTCTAATCTAGGCTGATCCACGTCGTCTCCTTTGGCGTGGACCATGGTTCTTGTCGCGGGGCTTCTCCGTGCAGTTTGCACCATTTGGTGCGGGACGCCATCAAAGTCTTCATTCTTACACTCTTGATCTGTGGGATCTGACGTTTGACACAGACCGTCATCAAAAACTTCGGTTTTCTCAGTAATTTGGCATGTGCCGCTTGATTCTTCACATTTCGCCAGGTGGTCTTAACATTTTTCCCTTGGAACCGCATGGGCCATTAAAAATGGGATGGTTCACACCCATACGTAGCCGTTTTTGAGTGAAACTTGGAAGTTGTGTTCGTGGCCCATTTATTTTGGCATGGTCCGCGCTGGGCCTTGGCTTGGTCTATGGGAAATACATTTGGCATGGACCATGTCATCTGGTGCGGGCCATTGGTGTCATCCATGAATGGTCTGCGCTAACCCATTTGTACTTCGGCCGGCTGAACTTCTTTCCATTGCCACAGATGAACCGTCAGTCTATTTTGAGTGTTCTTGTAGTTGATTTTAGGGTTCTTGAGGAGATGCAATGGAACCAACCTTGAATTCACAGAAGTTGGCACAAATTTCTCGGACCACAATTCTCCATTTCTTCATTAGCCGCCTTGAACTCCAATGCCACCTATCTTTGGCCCTAAACTCCTTCTACCACAATTTGATGTCTATGGGCTTCGTCTACTACCATTCTAATATGAATGTCCTTCGATCTCTTCCATCGTCCTTGCGAACGGCCTTCAATATCTTCTACTGCCCTTGCGAATGGCCTTCACATAGAATGTAACGAAAAGTATCCACGAGCGACCTACTAAAGATGATCGCAAAGGAAGATCTAGGAGCCCATGGATATAAGATGTCCATTCTCGGGATTTAGATAAGAAAACCAAACATGGCCGTCTAAACCCCTTGTCACTTAAATCTAACTAATACTAACAATCCATCATACAAAACAAGACATTTATTATGCCGAATGCAATGGTTAACGCACGCATAATGAAGCACATCAGTAGGACAAGTTGAGGTCTTGTATTCCTTGAATTGCCTGGGTTGTATCATAGGCTTCATATCTTGATCTATGTTTAATGACTGAGGTAGGGAGGCTTGAGCTTCTATGTTCCTTTAATTCCTTAGGTTGCATATGATTCTTCATACCGGCATTCGTCAAATAGAGCATTTTATGAGTAGCATCCATTCTGATTTTGCATCCTAATTGAGTGGAGGTTTAATTTATCCAGCTGTAGTAGGCCTTTCAATTTTTGGTCCATTTCATGATAACTCCATGAATTCTCATTCTGTGGTTGATTCCTTGCTAATTTAGCTAGGTGATCAGCCACCAGATTAGCTTGCATGTAGATATGTTGACAACATTCATGCAGCTTTGATGCTGTAAGATCAGTAACAGTGAGAAAAATGTTCCAAGGAGATTTCATGGGATTATAGAGACATTGAATTGCTAGCAAACAATCATTTTCAATATAGAATTCAGTAATCCCTACGTTCACAGTCATTTGATAAGCAAAATGGATGCCTAGAAATTCAGCATGGAGTCTACTATTAGCAGTACCCTTCCTGGTAAAAGCATCAATGAAATCACCATTTTTATATCTTAGGTTTACTCCTAATGTGCATGAATTATCAAATCGAGACCATGAAGCATCAAAGTTTACTTTAAAGCTCAGATTTGGTTTTTACCACTTAATTTTACTGATTTTAGGTTTTGGTAGTGGTCTAAGGTTAGGAATTAGACCTACCTGAACCCGCTCTCCTTCTACTGGGCATGGAGAAGGTGTAAAAAGCCAGGAATATGTCATTTTTAATCTCTTCTTGGAATTAAAGGCCTATGTTTTCATGAAGGTACTTGTTTCTGGCCTTCCGAAAATTCCAACTAATGATGGGGTGATATGTATAAGGTTGGACTGAATTGAAGAGTTTCCATGCATTGACCAGTAAATAGAGAGCCTATCAAAAATAGTCTGAAATCTATAATGTCTTTCGATCCATCATAGATTGATACTGGTGGGGTTGATGTCACTATTTTTATCCGAGTTTTTCCTTGGCATGAGCATGCAAAATACTCCTTCATTGTTCTTCCATTGCATAGTTCTTTTGTATCTAAATCCCAAATTTTTAGCATGCCGTTTGTAGAGATCCTCCAATTATTGCACCGTTCTTGCTTGTAGTCCATGGATGCATTCAATCACGCCAAATTCTGCTAAGTTTAGTAGATTTTCATAGTTTGCAGTAATTGCAAATGAAACATTCACTACAAGAAACATGAACTTTCACCTCGGTTCTACAGGATTTTTTACCTCGGGGTTTTGTCCAGAAAAAACAAAGGTACATATAGGAATAAAAAGTACATTTTTTACCTCGGTTCAAAACCAAGGTAAAAAGTACCTTTTACCTCGGTTTTTAACTGATGTTAATAGGTTATGTCAACGATGTCAGTCAGAGGAAGAAGGTCGACGATAGGAGTACATAACTGCGACATTGTTTTGACTGAGATCGGTATCCAGTTGCATGTGACGTCATCTAAAGCAAGAAGGCAGTCGTTTAAGCTGACATCAATACAAATGAGAATGGCATCGCTCAGTGAAATTGATGCGAGCTCTGGGGCAAAAATAGGGCGCAGCCCTACTACTGTTCACCGTAGCCAATTTTTGCCCATTTCTCTTCCTTGGCTCTTCTTCTCCGGCGAGGGGCCCGACATCCTTGTTGGGCTCCTTGCCGGGAATCGTTTAATATATGGTTTGCATCCCAAACTAGAAGTTACGTCCCAGATCTGGGTTTCCTTCCGAAACTCTGAAGGCAGTCCTTCCGTTGAGATTTAGAAGAAGATCCCACTTCCGATCGTGGAATCCGAGAACCCATGACTCAATTATGGGTTCTCTTGGAGGGGAGAACGCTTCTGACCTTGAAGCGTGAGAATTTTCAAAGGAGGAGTTGCGCGAATCACGGGTCCCGATGAATCCCGTCGAACATGATGGAGGACGCTCTTCCCCAAACTTGAAGGAGGAGGATTGGTGTGGATTGCAATTTGGACCAAGACCCAAGCACAAATCTGACACATCTTCGGGTTGGCCTCAATCTGGAGTGCCGATGAAGAGTGTTCGGCGATTGTCCATCACTGCAAAGGTAATTTTAAATTTGTACGGAATTGTGAGAACTTGTGTGGAATGTTGTTGGAGTCTCTCTGCTCTCTGTGTGGATTTTGTGGATTGTGGTCGATCTACTATATCTGTGTGGAAAATTTGGGGGTACTCTGTTTCTACTCTGTTCGATGGATGGTTATTTTGTGCGCAATGTGTGTTTGTTGTGGTACTCGGTTCTGTTTGGATTACAGCGGTTTGGATTTTAGACTCAGAACTGTGTGAATTGCTGCGGAAAGGGATGAATTATTCTTGTGCATATTGTGAGGATTCGTGCTTGTTGTTCATGTCGAACATGAAACTGTGACGAATTTGACACAATTCTGAACTCTTTCGTTGTTCCCTCATGAACACCAATACGAATCTGTATTTCGTCTAATAATTCTAGGCTGTGTATAGACAAATATGCTTATAAACAGTTTGTGTCGATTTGTATGCAAAATCCTTTAGGCTCGGGATAGCTTTAATGAAATTCATGGGGGATTAAGTTTAAGGATGGTTTTAAGGCAGAGAGAGTGTTAGTATTTGGGATAACTCTTATTGGATGCAAGTAAACTTGGGCACAATCCCAGGCAACCGACCGGCCTAGCCTGTGTTCAAACCCTGGAACACCCCTCCGGCCTTGCTAGTGCCCAGAACCCGGTCACCTTCTGACCATGCTTGTGCTCAGAACCTCGGCCTCGCATGTGCTCAGATCTCGAACATTACCCGGCCTTGTTTACTTGACCTAATTGGTATTCAAACCGATAGGCTATGTTTTATGCCGAGAAACCATATGTGCTTCATTTTCTCATGAAAGTTCATATGGAGTTTACGTGGGAGTGGGATGAGACATATTCTTTGGGGCTAGTCAGATTCAATAACAGATATCATGAGAAGTTTTGCTGTGCGTCGGATGGAGCGACTGGCCGTGGCAGATTGTGTTCACCGGAATCATTAACAATGGTACACCCAAGTGTTGTCTTCATTCTTCATTCCTATGAGAATTCCAAGGTAAGGATGAAAGGAGGAGCAAGCTGTTTAAAAATCGGCATTATCTGTTGTGACCACGAGATGGTTTTTGGACAAATCAGACTGAGGTGTTCGAGAACTTGAGGAGATTTTCGAGTGTATTATGCCATGATCTCAGAATTAATCTTACACACTCATGAAAATTACCACGGATTTGGGGAATTAGTGGGTTATTGTTTGATGAGACATATGCTTTGGGGACAGTCAGATTCAAAAATGGATGTCAAGAGAATTTTTACTGTGTGCTGGTTGGAATTAGCCATTGCTTGGCGGCCAGGCATGGGAAAATGTGCTTACCGGAATCACTAATGATGGTACTCCCAAGTGTTGTCCTCATTCTTCAACCTCATGAGATTACCCAGTATGGAGGACCTTTGAATGCTCGAGGTGGCTGTAGTACTTTGAGTGCTCGAGGGGGCTGGCATTGCTGCGACAGAAGTGCCTGAGCGTCCGAATAGGCATTCGAGCCATGGAGTCGTTTCGAGTGCACGATGGAAGTATTCGACAGATGGAGAGCTTTGAGCACTTCAAAATGGCCTTCGAGACCTCGAGGAGGTTTTTACGCGTAAGTGGAATTCGAGTGCTCGAGATGGGTATCAGAGAGTAGGAGGTCTTCGATCACTTCAAGAGGCCAACGAGAGCTCGAGGAGGTCTTCGAGCGTAGGAGGAGTTTGAGCAATTGAGAAGGATATTTGAGATTTAGAGGTCTTCGAGCACATCTGAAGGCCCTCGATTAACGCATCGGATGGATTGGAGATATTCGAGCACTTCAAAAGGCCCTCAAGTGCTCGAGGAGGTTCTCGAGAGTAGGAGGAGTTCGAGTGCTCGAGAAGAACATTAGAGAGTTGGAGGTCTTCAAGCACTTCATGAGGCATTCGAGAGCTCGAGGAGGTTACCGAGCGTGGAGGTTTGAGTGCTCGAGAGGAGTATTTGAGATTCGGAAGTCTTCGAGCACTTCAGAAGGCCTTCGAGTGCTCAAGGAGGTTCTCGAGCGTAGCAGGAGTTTGAGTGCTCGAGAGTAGTTTTCGAGAGTTGGAGGTCCCCCAGCACTTCATGGGGCATTCGAGAGGTCGAGGAGGTTATCGGCGTTGATGTTCGAGTGCTCGAGAGGAGTATTCGAGAGTTGGAGGTCTTCGATTGCTAAGTGGGAGGCATTCGAGGGTTGAAGGTATTCGAATGCTTTATCCTCGACTACTGGAAGGGAAGGTGAAGTGCTCGAGATGGCACTTCGAGTGCTGGAGGTGTTCGAGACCTCGAGGAGACCATTCGTGTACTGGAAGCCTCTGACGGCTCACTGGGAGGCCCTCGAGGGTATCAAGGTGTTCGAGTACTAATGGTGTTCGAGACCTCGAGGAGTCCATTCGAGTACTGGAAACTTTCGAGTGCTCAGTGGGAGGCCCTCGAGGGTTTAAGGTGTTCGTATACAACCTCCTTTGGGCGCAGTAAATTTCAGACTAAGCTCCGAGCTGACAAGATACATTACTTTCAAACTACGCCAAAAGAACTCACAAAAATATAGTTAGAGATAATATCTGGACAGAAAAAAGGACGCAGTCCTTCTCTGGAACTCCGGGGCCGATTTTCTTCCAGCTTCTCTCCTATGATTCAAAGTGGGCATCTTTCGGTGTATGTGCTATGCCTGAGCTAGAAGATTTGATCTTTGGATCCAGAATATGTTAACGAGCGGATTAGATGAAGACCTGTCATTGTTCCAAGTAAGCTTCAAACTGTTGTTGATATATCTAATCTGGTGATTGATGAGGATGGAAGAGTAGCCTTTCTACATTTGGTTGCATGGTCATATGAGTTGAGTAGTGGGTTAATTAATTAGCTCACGCGAAGTTAATTCACTCACTGCAAGCTGTTACTTGTATCCGATGGTTATTATGCGCTCTATGCTTGCGCTACACCTTGTGTGTTAAATTAGCATAAAGCTGTCCATTTGCTCAAAATGGAGTGGGCAATTAAAGAATCGTCAGGCTAGACGCACACCGTACAAGTTGCACCGTTCACAAGAGCCATTGGCACTGCCTACTGCACTCTCGCCCTCTAAATTAGCCCCGGTCCATACCACGAGAACGTTTGAAGGCCAATAACATCCCTCTTTCCTCACCTTAGGGGTGTATATGGTAGAAGCTGCTCCACCCGTTGGCGGTCCTAGCTTCATTCGGATGTAGCAACACCAGCACACCATGGCAACCATTCAAGACCCGAGTGCACAAGACTCGGCTGCGTTTCCTGTTCACTACTAGCGTCCTCTTCATTATTCTCTTCAAGACTCGAGACCCATGTCTCGACTGCGACGATGATTCTTTATTAAGAGCTAGCACACATTCCTGGTTGCTATGAGGGCCCTGTTTGTTAGGGGTAGAAGCGGTACACTTGTTCTTGGGCAGTGAGTTTGTTCTCACCCCATTTATCTAGTATTTTTCGGTCCCATTAGCGCTGGGACTTGTCTTGTTTCCCTTCGCTAGACTTATATTGCTAAGGGTAGTTAGTTTTATCTAGAAAATGGGGGAGGGAGGGGTGCTCCTAGAGCCTCCTTCCTCCCCTCCCCCCTCCCTCTTGCGGATTTGCTCCTTAGGTTCACCACGTAACCTAAGGTTGGATCATGTTTTGTATTTGGTAGAGCTCCTTCGGGGCCTACCGCAGGTTCCACCGTATATACTATTTACCAGTTTACAGTGAGAATGGCATCGCTCACTGTAGGGCATGCACGTCATGTGGCAGCTAAAGTGAAACACTGATGAATACGTGATCATTTTAAAAGGCCGACGTCACAGATAAAAATGATGTTGGTTTATACGACGTCGGCCATGTGTCGTCTGGGCACCGGTTTGTGCAAAGTCACGGATGAATTGGTTAGACATTGTTTCTCGTACAATATTATAATATTTAATATTTGATGACACAACTACTTGTTCGTCCATAGCCATGACATGTTATTTTAAATGCAATAAATCATGAAGTGATTAAACACCATACAACAATCAAGTGTTGTTCAATTAATGTGGGAAAGAATGACATGTTCAAACCAACAAAACTATAACATATAATACAAATACATGTTACAACATATTGAAATACATAAGGTTAAAATGAAATTGAATAATTAATTTTATTGAACCACCATTTTCTACGTTGCACGACATTAAGACTGTCAGGACGCCTAGTGAAATGACAAGTCCATCCATCTACATGCTGAAAGTCCATCGATGACTCTCCTTGGTCCTACTAATACCAATACATAGGACACAAAACTTATGTTAGAATTGGGCAGTCCCCAAATGAAATACACAATGTAGTAAAACACAGACAATATTAATCTAAATATGGAAAAGTAACCGATCTTGTTAAAAGAGATGTTGAACGAGTGAAATACCAAGGTCGGAAAGACCAAAACATAGGCAACAACGGACATTCATAGACATATCAACAATTCTGAGATATATGTGATGTCATTCCTTGTTCGGTACCATTTCGCATGAGCCAATGAAATGTGACCAAAGTCGCACATTCAAACTATGTTCATATAAATCTAAGCATCTTTTCTCATAATCAAAACGAACATAGCACTATCTCGGAAGAAAAACAACAAACAGTACTCCTAATGTAACTCAATCATCATACCTCATGAAATGTAAGAATCTTTGATCAATTAATGATGAAAATAACATATAGTAGGATCATCACAAAATTGCTAAATGAACTTAGGATAGATGGAAAAATACCTCAATTAATTTGAACTCAAAGATACTCCATCCTTGGACACTTTTTGATGTTTGAGAGAAGCAGCTTGATTAAGGACTTTAATTGTTGTAAAGTTGTGAATAGAATGGATGGTGTGGAGTTTGGGTTGTAGGATTTATGTTGGAGATGGGAAATGGGTGTTAGTGCTGGGATTTATTGACTTGAAATAGGGTGGGGGGAAATTTTTGGTTCAAATTTTTGGTTCAAATTTTCGGTTGAAATTTTCAGTTCTCGCTTGGAATTTCAGATTGAGTAACGTCGGTCAATCTTTGGTTTTAGTTTCTTACTATGCCACACATATGTTGTGAAAATCCTAACCGTAACGGCGTTAGAATGTATGTAATAGTTGAATTTTAATCAAATATTTCTATCTCTCATCTAATTTTTCGAGAAAAAAAATAATAATAATAACAATAAATATATATGTAACAATAATAAATGAATAAATAAATAAATAAAAGAAATTACCGGGAAGAGGATATATTAATCATAATAATAATAATATAATGGGAAGAGAAAGTCGGCAAGCGGACGTGAGAAATTTAACCAAAGTAATTTTAGGGCACGTGGACATAGGCACTTCAGGGTTAAATGGATAAAATTCTAGGTTTAAGTGTCAGAACCCTATGGTTTCATCTAGTATAAATACCTATCACTGCCTTCTCAAAACAATTACAGCCTTAAGATATTTCCTTGAGTACCAAAATAAGAATGGAGGTTGAGCAGTGATAACTTAGAAGCAGAGGTTGCTCAAGCCAAGTCTAACTAAGGTGAGTATTGCATCTCCTTAGCACGAACTGAGTTTAACTGGGTTTATGTTTACATATATGTATTATATATATATGATGCCATCAAATCCTGACTCTCTCAAACTGAAAACACCACCTATTGAACCCCCACTGAACCCTTCACCTCTCGAACCCCTACTGAAACCTTCACGTCTCGAATCCCTACTAAAACCTTCATCTCTCGAATCCCTACTGAAAACTTCACATCCCGAACCCCTACTGAAAATTTCACCTCTCGAACCCCTACTGAAAACTTCACCTCTCGAACCCCTACTGAAACCTTCACCTCTTGAACCCCTACTGAAAACTTCACCTCTCGAACCCTACTGAAAACTTCACCTCTCGAACCCCTACTGAAACCTTCACCTCTTGAACCCCTACTGAAAACTTTACCTCTCGAACCCCTGCTGAAATTTTACCTCTTGAACCCCTACTGAAAACTTCACCTCTTAAACCCCTACTGAAAACTTCACCTCTTGAATCCTTACTGAAAACTTCACCTCTCGAAACCCTACTGAAACCTTCACCTCTTAAACCCATACTGAAAACTTCACCTCTCGAACCCCTACTGAAAACTTCACCTCTCGAACCACCACTGGAAACCTGTACCTCTCGAACTAGTACCACTGATACCTTTACCTCTAGAACAGTACATCTCGAACCTATGTCTCGAACTAATACCACTGATACCTTTACCTCTGGAACAAAACATCTCGAACCTATGTCTCGAATTAGTACCACTGATACCCTTACCTCTCGAACCTTACCTCTCGAACTAGTGCCACTGAAAACTTTTACCCCTCGAACCGGTACTACTGAAACCTTTACCCCTCAAACTGTATCTCTCGAACCCTAGGTCTCGAACTAGTACAAATGAAACCTTTACTTCTCGAGCTCCCTCTCGAACCATACCTCTTGAATCTCTCCAACTAAACCTTACCTCCTGAACTCACCAACTGAACCAATACCCCTCAAACCTAACCAACTGAACCTCATCCCTCGCACCTCACCACTCAAACTAGTACCACCTACCACTCGAACTAGTACCACTTGAACACCAGTACCACTCGAACCCTTCACTTGAATCCTCTACTCGAACCCTTATACTCGAACCCATCTTCTCAAGCCCCTGTACTTGAAACCTTATACTCAAACCTTTCTACTCTTTATTTGAACCATGTATACTCGAACCCCATTAAAGAGAGATATGACGGTTAAATTTAAATGATGCTATATACTGACTGTTACATTAAGTGTGTATTTTATCATACCGTGCAATTATCGTGAAATTGAATTTATGAACTGCTTTGATATTGTTCTGTGAATGACCGGCTTGTACTTTATCTTGCCGTGTCAAACTTGAATCATATACTACTCTAATATGTTATGTGGATGATCGACTTGTACTTTATCTTACTGTGTCAAACTTGAATTATCTACTACCTGATTACCTATTCAGGTGAAGAAGAACAGTAAGAGAAAAGTACTTTGATGTCTTTACTTCCTTTGAGAAAAACCCTGGGTAAACTGTTGGAAGCTTAACATGAACTTAAAATTTGTAATAGTTAGGTGAAACTTTCACACTTGTACTAATCCTTTACTGTAATAGTAAGTTAAGATTTGAATTTTCTAAATTTTCTTCTGCATAAAACTTATCTGCTCGTAACTGCTAGTATTCGTTGTAGCACGCTCAGACCCGACCTGATACTTGAGTCGGGGTTTGGGGGGTGTTACATATGCGACGTCACACGTAATTTTTTTTGTGGTAATATACTCTGTTTTAAGATTGCAGCCCATCCATCGACCTGTTTATGCCAAACGCTGAACTACATTGTCGTCAAAATTTGAATAAAAAAATGTTATCTCCAATTTTGCATTTCGACCTCTCCCACTTTCTTAGAGGGACCTGAGTGTTAAAATTAAAAAGATCACTAGTTGTCCCAACCTCGATTCTGATCTTCCCAAAAATAAACTTTGTCATCCCTATTCGAACTTACAATAACCGAGAGTAATAAAGAAATTGGTCTTATTCCACATAGATTTCCACAAGTTCTTCCCGAATGAACCCTGTATGCTTATAATTAATCATCTACAATTTACTCAAGACAATGTACTAGCACTTTTTAAAATTTGATGGATGGAATTTTATTACCTTATAATTTCAAAAAAACCCTAGAATATTAAATTTCATGTGATTTTATGTGGTGGAAATTATCATTCTCGTAACTCTCACAGTAAGGATATTGATCAAATACTAACAAAAATGACAAACGATTACCTCGGTTCATGTCTCTTCTAGATAGTATGCAATCGAAAAGTACATAGATATGTGTTTCTCCAGTTTGATAAGGGTATCGCTAATTTTGCATTTTGACTTCTCCCACTTTGTTGGAGGGACTTAAGTACAAAAATTGGAAAGTACACCGGCAGTCCCAAAATCGATTCCAATCATCTCGGATGGGACCCTTGCCATCCCCATTCAAACTTATAATCACCGTTAGTGATAAAGAAACTGGCATGATCCAATGGAGATTTTCACAAGATCTTCCGATTAACCCCCGGATATCATCTAGACCATGTACCAACACTTTATAAAATTGATGGACGAAATTTCATTATCTTTTCAATTCATAAAAAAAACAAAAATGCGTTATGCTTTCTGATTCTATGTGCAGTTTATCGTTATAATTAATAACGTTCATCGTAAGGGTATTAATGGAAAGCTAATAAAAATGAGGGAAGAATATCGGGTTCCTTGATGCCTGAATCGGAACAACATAATTGTGACAATGTGATTTAGATTGTTGGGTCTCTCCAATTTTGCATTTCGCCCTCCCCCACCATCTTGGAGGGACATAAGTGTAAAAATAGAAAAGTTCACCAGTTGTGTTAAAATTGATTCCGATCAAACCGGACGTTAACAAAGTTCATGAATAGTTATAAATTTAAATTAGCAGTATCTAATATACAATTACCCATTCTTGAGGTCAATTATGTTTGTCTTAGTCAAACACGGGCCCAGTTGATATGCTAGCGGGCTAAAATGGTAAGGCCCAATTTCAGAGTAGCCAACGTCGGTCCTACGTTGGTCACATGTCGCTAAACTAGAATTACATATGATATTACTCATGCATTGGTCAAACAAAGGCCCATTCATATGCTAGTGGGCTAAAATAGTGAGGCCCAATTTAGATTAGCTGACGTTGCTCTAAGGTCAGTCACATGTCGGTAACTTTGACCGCGATGCAATGTCACACATCCCTAGGTGAAAGTCACAACACTTTGTAACGAATATATAAATGGATCCCACCTCTCACATCACCTCAAACATTCATCTTTCCCTCAAATTTCAATAGTCTCTCCTGCCCATCTTCTCAAAGGTATGGTTTCCACATGTGGTTACATTACTTTTGTTTTTGTACTTATCGTTGAAATTTTTATGTATATGGATAAGGGTGTGAATGTATTAATTGTTTTAAGTTTTGAATTTTCTATGGACTGGGGTTCTAGAATGTGGTTTAGGGTGTTAGTGTTAGGTTTTTATGTCTTCCCCCTTTATTGTGGCTCAATTGTTTGGTTTAAAACTTGATTTTTGCCCTTTTTCTGTTGTAAATGTATCCTATCTGCTTGAATGCAACGTCGCTGACTCGTTGATCCACTTTCTGTTTTACCGATCCTTATGAGACGTCGCATGTCATGTTTTCGTCGACTAAAAATATTATTTGTATCTATTAACCATATTTTGTCTATCATAATATTTAACATTCGTGACAATATGAATTTCAACAATCATGGCTAACAATGATGGTTCCAGCCATGACCCGATTGAGGTTAGCGATTTTTAGTTCTGTTTTAAATTTCTTATATTTTATTACTAATATTCTTATTAGATTTTTAATAATTTCATTGACCAATATAGATTTGTACTGATTCGGATGATGACAGTCTGTGGGATACATTCGGCGGTCTCATTCCGCATTTTGTACATACTCTGACCCACACGAACTTTGGGTCAATTCTAATTCTGGTAAGTCCTCCCTGTTTCAAATGTATTTTATTTTCAGTTAACTTTTTCTATATATTACTTTCATATGTACTAACAAAGCTTTTTTTGTTTATAAATCAGTACGTCCCTAGCCAGACCGTTGAGCTCATACCACCGTTAGGGGTGGGCATCGAGTCGGTTTATTCGGTTTTCAATCTATTCGGTTCGGGTTATTCAATTTTTTTCCTTAAAAATTATGAACCGAATCCGACCCAAACAAGTCAAATAATTCAAATTATCCGAACCGAATTCAAAATTCAGTTTCGGTTTTAAACCGAATTCATCCAAATAAACCGAATTTATTCTAATTTTTATCAAATTAAATTCGATTCAATCGAATTTTACCCACAACAATTGTGGGCCAAACCAAAAAATTCATAAATATATCAAAATTTTAAACTAATTACAACCCAATATTTCAAACCCAAATGATTTATCACTTGAGGTCCAATTGGCAATTGCCAATTGCATCTAAAGCTGATGATTTGCTGTGAAAAGAGGAGGAGTGAGTCTAGTATTTATAATTGCAAGATAGGCTAAATCTCCAAGAGTTTTCCGATGTGGGACTAAATGAGTGTAGCAATGCTTTGCCTTGGCTCTTCCTTGATTTTTCCTTGGCTCTTCCTTGATCCTTCACGGCTTCACCTGCAAAATTCAATTCAAAAATTTCAACTTTATTACTTTTTTTTTGTTGAATTTATTATGAGTCTATCTCTTGAAAGACGGTCTTTCCATAAGTCATGGAAATATTATGGTTTAAAATACAAATTAGAAGAAATGAAGATAAATTTTTGGGTTGAATGAATCGGGTTATAAACTTTATACCTACTACACGTTGCAAATAAAATTTAAATATTGCAACTAATACCTTTTACTTTGTATTATTATAATTAAACCATGTCTTTCCATATGCCTATGGAATAATGGAAAGACGGTATTTTCCAAGATTTTGCCACTTATTATTACATTATTTAATTTGAGGAGTATTTTGTGACTGAAGATTATTTAATACCGTTTGATCTCAAATTCTTTTTGCTATTATTACCCTGTTAATTTGACTTATGTTTTTACCATTTCCATACATGATGAATGTGTTTATAATATATTTTATGATTTCTTTCTCTTCTATTTATATAAGCAATTTAAATACATTTAGAGGGTGAAACAAAAATTCCACTATTAAATTAACACAACGTCTTGTTTTAGACTGACAAATCATTATACGAGGTTATTTTATAACTGATATAACTAATAAGTTGATTTGATATTTGTTTTTATTTATTGCAACAAATTTCTTATAACTTTTAAAATGTACAGTAATTTATAAATAATTATAATTTGACCATAATAGTTATTGAAACGAGATTTTTCATGATTAGTCTAACATTTAGATGGTCTAATAGGAGACTTTCTCCTAAATTAACTATGATATTTATATATTACAATTTTTTTAAGTTTAAAATTACATATTTTAGTAGATGTATTAATCAAAATTATTAGGAATTGTATTTTTTAAAACTAAGAGTTAATGTATTAAAATGTTATTTAGTTCAAATATAAAATCTAAATTATCATTAATTTTATCTCTTACATCTTTATGTTTATGTAAAAATGATATTTTATACATTCTAGATCGTGTATTATGTTAAATTATTTTTCTACTATTATCATCCCGCCCCTCCTTAAAATCAGTTCAGGTTCTGCCACTGTCTGCGGTTAAATAAAGGTTGTACCAAGCTAGTTGCTTTAGGTTATATACGAGTAGATTTAAACGTTGGTTTTGACTTTGAACTGACATATTTTCTGCTTCTGCTTTAGTGAATATGGGAAGTGGAGACTGGATTACGAATCAGATTGAAATAGGCTCATTTTCATGCTACCGGAAGCATAACCATTACACAGCGATCCACATCCTCACTTGTTTATGCTTCTCGGTTGGCTAATCACTGTTTTCATCTCTTCACCAAGTAATCTCTTATGAGTCCATTGTAGTTTGTTAATTTTTTAGAGCAGAGGAAAATGTCCATTGTTTGAGGAATGTTTTAGTCTAGTGAAAGATTACTGTTGAAGAATTAATTATTCGTGCACCTTATCACTATGATTAATAAGATCACTATAGTTTAGATATGGATATTTATTGATTACAATTAATACTTTCCGTTTACGTTCATTCCAATAAGAATTTAAAAGAATATATATATATATACTTGTTTTTAAATTTATAAGAAATTTAAACGAACTAATTTATTAAACTTTTTTTATAATGAATATGGATTGTAAAACACTTGAATATCAGTCTATTGTCTATTTGATCCATTTCACATTTTCATGTTAAGATGTTTGGGGTAATTTTTTAAAATTTATAGATTAGTCCTCCCACTTATATTTACTTATAAATTTAGTTTTGTATTTTTAAATTTTATTTATTATTATATATATTTTATTTATTTATTTATTTACAATTCGGTATTCGGGTCGGTTTTCGGTTTGAGTTTCAATATCCAAACCCAAACCAAAAACCATATTCAAAATTTGGTTTATTCAATTCGGTTATCCAAAAACCGTATTTTAAATTCGGTTCGGGTTATTCGGATTCGGATAATTCGGTTTTTGGTTCGGTTTTTGGTTTTTTTGCCCACCCCTAACCACCGTACAAGTTGGATGATGTGATCAGGTGCAACGGAAGGGAGTATCACATGCACTATTCGGGGAGCAAGAGGCTCAAGACCCTGACCCCGACATGGTTTGGCCAATTTCATGCTGCCGAGGAACTCGAGGTTGAGGATACCCTCTACTTCGAGCTGCTAAATGGTATTGGGCCCATAGTTTTTCATGTCATCATTCTTCCTCGCAGACATTAGATGTTTAGATTAAACCTAGTATGACCATGTATTTAGAAGAATATTTATTCGAACGTATTTTATATTGGAAATCTTTAATTTAAAATCTATTTGCTTGATGTTATTTTGATTTTTTTAAGGTTTATTATTTAACCTAACATATGAACAAAGTTTTAATCTAACAATCATTCAGAAAACTATAAAAGACTTGTGTGTACTGGATAATTTCTTCCAGTTATTCCGCAACTAGCAAATATTTGTTGCTTATAAATTTTTTTCATAAATTCAAACTGTTGACCGGCTGGCTGGTGGGCTAAAATTGTTACGCCCATATACACATGCGACGTCAGTCCATGATCGGCACATTTTCATATTAACCGACATACGTGTGACGTTTCACTATGCGAGGCAAACTTCACAATGTGACCAAAACGATGTCGTTCCGAAATAGGTTTAAATATGGGAACCCAAACAAGGAGTTCAAGCTTCTCTTCACAAGTTTCCTGCGAATTCCAACGGTCCCCCCCCTTCGTTCTCTTCTCTTCTCTCTTGGAAAAAGTTATGATTTTTCTAATCTTCTATCACCTAATGTTAGTAATTCCTACTTTGCATTGCCCGATCTATGGTCTGTCAATGTGTTCTATTTACTTTTTTTTCTAGTTTTTACTCACATTTTTGAGAGTGTGAACTTTCATTGACTATAATCGTAGGTACTATGTTTCGATATGTCTCCATAGGGTTTTTGTGTAATTTTATGCTGTTAAACCTTCATTTTTTCTGGGTTTATGTGTTTCTTCCTGTAGCTTCCTCTAAAACGTTCGACGTGGGTAATATGTCTACCACACATTGATTTATGTGAACAACGTGCGAGGTCGAACACTCTTATTTTTAGTAGCATGTTCTTCAGTATGAGACATCGCACATATATTGGCCTTTCCTTTGGTTTAACCGAATTATTATCGATGTCGCATTTTGGCATTTAGGTTTACTCTAAAAGTGTAAATGTGGTGTCGTTCTTGCATTGCTATGTCTTTCGATTGGACCGACTTCTTAGTGAGTTCGCTGGTACATGTCGACAAGCCACTGGTTTGGACCAAGACGTACCTGCGACGCATTACCGACATCGCACATTGCAATTCATAGGCTGGTTCTCTCTTCACATTTTCATTTATGCTTCAGGACTAAAGGGTTTTGGTGAGTTCCTTAAGGGAAACCGCCTACGCATCGGGGACACCTTGTTTTTCGGGGTGATAGAAGCTGGGAGGCATATCGTCTTCAAGGTCATCATTATCCGAGTTGATTGAGTTTATTGTAATTTATGTTATATTGAAATCAAGACAATTCTTATTTGAATTTATGTACTAATTGTGAGGATGTTTTCATAACTACTGCTTTTCTAATAATTTAACTTTCTGTTACGGGGAAAAGCGCGCAAGCCTAACATTCTTTTCCCTTCTTTTCTATCACCATCAAAATCTTTATAACTTATATTTTACTTATCTGCGACATCGGTATTCCATCGCAACACATGTCGATGAAAACGATGGTGTATGAAAAATTGGACTACCTTTTGAAACAACATATGCGATGTCGCACGCTATTCAGTAACATTATATACTTCGTATTTTTACCTTTTACTTCGATTCATATAATAACCGAGGTAAAAAATTAATTATTTACCTTGGTTTTTAATAATCGAGGTAAATAATATCTTTTACTTCCAAAAAATGAGGTAAAAGAACTTTTTACCTCAGTTATTTGAAGTTTGCAAAAAAAATCGAGGTAAATGAGGCGAACTAATAAGTCATTTTTCTTGTAGTGATTAGAGTTTTAGTTAGAAACGATATATATTTAAAGCAAAACATATATGGGTTATATATCACTTATTCGTGTTTTTAGTTAACTTTTATTTTTTTATTCTTCTTCTCTTATCTGTAATTTCTAAATATATTTTGAAATTGTTCAGTTTAAAACGTTAAAAATTTAGGTTGAAACATAGAAAATCATTTAACAATGAAGTTTGAAATGAGATTTAAATCTTAACCTTTACTGAGATTTCACATTCCATGAACAAAAAATCTTCATATTCGATCAACACAAAGGTAGTACATATAACTTAAAAGCTTTCACTGTCAATGTAAAAAGGAAGACGAATCTGATAGAGTTGATACCTTTAGAAGGTATATATTAGCAACATCAACAATCTGTTCTTTGATTCGTTTGGTTAAGAGCATCTGAACAGTGAGATTAAATCAAAGTAATGAAACGTTGGAATTCTATTGCAATTTAAAACCGAAATCACAAACAAAATCAGAAGGAAACAAAATCAAATCTCAATTATTAATGAAACTTACAAGAATGAGTTCATTCTTCTTCGATTTGCTATAGGAATGAGTGTTTGATCTACGATGGTTTCCGGCGATCTGTGACGCTGACGTCACCCGATGTGAACTTGAAGAATGTAAGACGACAAAATCAAAGATCGGAGAGCAGTGTTTGAGGATTTGGGGATTATGTTCGGCAGAGTTGCGGGTAAGGTTTGGGGAAAAAGATGGAAAGTTGAAGTGTTACCTTATATGGACAAGTGAAACAACCCAAAATGTTATGATCCAATTTTTGTCTCAGATTTATTTGATTTTAACCCAAAAATTTGCTTGCCTACTATCCTAAAATTGCTATTCAGTCTCTAGTCTTTTCATGACTTATGGAAAAACCGTCTCTCGTGACTTATGAAAAAATAGTATTTCAATAGACGACTTTAAAGCATATAATATATTTTTGAGACAATTTTTAATGGCAAAGTCTTGGGAAAGACCGTCTTTACACAGGCTTAGGGAAAGACCGTCTTTCCATAAGCTTATGGAAAGACGAGGTATTATTGGAATAATAGAAAGGTAAAAGTTCTTAGTTACAGTATTAAAAATTTATTGTACAATGTGTAGTAGTTATAAAGTTTATAAGTCGATTCATACAACCCTTGTAAAGTCAAGTGGCGTTCATTGAATATTTTAATTGCCAATTTGTGAACATATTTGGAAATGAAAAACTTTCCATGTTGGAACATGCGGGCAACCATAGTTACGCCTACAAAATTGAACGGAAGAAGATCAAAATATTATGGTATTTGTGATTTATAAAAATCTAAATATTCTGCAATATGCTAGGCGGTGGTAGAAGCATATTTGGTTTAAAATCCCTACAAATATGATATTGAGTTTATCGAATATATGAGAGATATTATGATAATGAAAATCCCTTTATTTATGGGATCTGGATATGCTTTAGAAGCAGATAAGCAATAGGAATGTTATGGAGATAATCATGGAGAGTTCTGATCTACTCATGGCTTTAAAATGGGACATCACGGCTGCATTAAACTTACGAACTTTAATAGAGAAAATCTGCACACAGATTTTCATCTTTCCGAGAGTCTTGCCAAGAGCCAGATCTATATATTCCAACATACATAACCTGCCATTCAAAGTTCAGAATTGTATGCCTTAATTCCTGAGGAGGAGATCCAGTGTCGACGAGTTTTGAGGTCAGAGGGAGTCTAATCAAGGCAGATCGATAGCTAGGGGAGCTAGAAAAATTTACACATTTGATTAGTAAAGATAAGTATTTTATATGGTGTACTTTGTATTATATCTTTCTGATTAGTGGATTCATTATGAACTTGGCCAGGCCCCGCAGATATAGGTGGATTTCACCAAACTGCGTAACCAAGTATTGTGTCTTTCATGCTTTACTTTATTGCATACTTGGTTGGATAGGTTATGTTGGAACATACTAGTAATATTTAAGAAAATTAAGTAAAACCAAATTCCATTTGGTATCAGAGCTTGGTCACTTATTTTTCCCTTGGTTGTGTCAAGGAAAGTGTGATCATGTTTTAACATGGTGACCAAAGAAGGAGTTTCGGTGTCTCGGCCACCTCTACTGGAAGGCAACAACTACAATTATTAGAAGGCACGCATGAGAGTTTTCATCAACTCACCAGATGAACTTGCTTTACACTATGTTGAAAATGATTGGAACCACCCTACTGAGGATGCTAATACAAGCTCTAAGGCAAAAGAAAGAAAGTCAAGTCAAAGGGAGCAGAAACTCAAAGACAAATCTACTTGGTCTCTGGTTGAACTGAAGGCCTCACTGGAAAATTCAAAAGCATTAAATGCTATCTTCACGGAAGTTGATGAAAATTAGTTCAAACTCATCTCTGCATGTCATAAATCCAAGAAAACATGGGATATTCTGCAAACTTTTCATGAAGGAACTAGTCAAGTTCTAGGATCTAAATTACAGATGTTGGCTACAAAGTTCGAGAACCTCAAGATGGAGGAAGATGACACTATAGTTATATTCAACGGAAAACTCAGGGACATCTCCAATATGGTATGTCAACTTGGAAAAGTCTAGAAAGAGGCAGAATTGGTGAAAGGGACCTTGAGATCACTTCCTAAATGGTTTGCAATGAAGGTTGCAGCAATAGAAGAAGCAAGAGATGTAGCCACCATGAGCTTAGATGAATTAATGAGATCATTACAGACTTATGAGATTACATTCCAACACACTATAATAAGGGTCCAAAAGAAGTTGGCGTTCAAAACATCATCATCAAAGGATATTCACAAATCTAACGGTGATGATGAATTTGAAAAACTTGCACTTATCACGAAAAAATTCTCAAGAATGCTGAAGAAAGTAGTAAATAATAAATCTCAGGAAAGGTTTGGAGGAAATAGACTAAGGCCACAGGAATTTGGAAGTAATCATGGGACAAGATTTGAACAAGGAAATCAACAGTTGTCCAGAAATCAAAGTGGTGAACCAAAATAGCCCGGACAAATTCAATGTGGAGAATGTGAAGGATATGGTCATATTCAGGCTGAATGTGCAAATACCCAGAAAAAATAGGGAAAATCATATGTCACCTCTTAGAGTGAAGATGAAGAGGACAAGAAAGACGAAGAGGAACATACAAGTGACTATGTTGTGTTTGGAGAAAAAATTCATGATGCATCGGAAGATGGATGTTCCAACACATCAGATAGAGTCGAAGTTGTATGTTCCAACATAGACTTATATGAGGTGTCTAGTGATAATGATGGACTTGCTGTAAGTGATGAAGAAATCTATAGTACATACGAAAAGATGTATGCTATGTGGCTCCAAGTAATTGATGCAAAAAAAGTACTGAAGGAAGAAAAAGCTCATCTAGCGGAGATAGAAAATGAGTTGCATATAGAAGTTGCTGAACTCAGAAAGAAGAATGACGAGTTAAATGTGAAGCTAATTTCAGCAACCAAGAGAGCTGAGATGTCTGAAACAGCTACTACTAGGCTGAACTCTGGAAAAGCAAAACTCAATGATATTCTGGTAATGGGAAAGAGCTTTGGAGATCGACACTGAATTAGGTATAACAACCCATCGAAGAACATAGTCACGCTCAAGTCTAAGACTTGAGAGATACCTAAGAGCACAGTAACACTTAAGTCAAAGATCCAAGAGATAAAAAGGAAGTTCGGTAAGCCTCATCAATGGAAACCTCTCATATTCAGCTACTGTTCATACCAAGGGCACAAAGAGGAACAATGCCATCAGAGACATCATGGAATGATGTCAACTCTCGGTATGTTTCAACATAGACGATGTCCAGAAATCAAAGATGGTCAGAAAGGTATGGGTTGTCAAAAGCTCTAGTGCGTGCCTTGTTGCACATACTTCTCTTATAGCACATTCCAGAGATTTGTGGCACTTTGATAGTGGTTTTTCTCGCCACATGACTAGCACCCAGGAATTCCTCACAAATATCACACCTTACGATGGTGGTTTTGTCACTTTCGGGGATGAAAAGAAGAGTAGAGTGGTTGGAAAAGGTGAACTACAAATTGAAGAATTCCCAATATTCACCAGTGTTTTGTTTGTTGAAGACTTAAAGACCAATCTACCGAGCATAAGTCAACTATGTGACGACAATATGACTGTGGAATTTCATAAAGACAAATGTATAGTGAGGCATGGAGAAGCCAAAGTCCTTTCAGGCATTCAATCATCAAATAATTGTTATCCGCTAGAATAGGAAGTGAGGTGTATGATCTCTAATCAAGATGAAGGATTTATGTGGCACGGGAAGCTCGATCACATCAATTACAAAACCTTGGTGAAAATTGCAAATGCAAAGGCGGTACGAGGAATGGCTACATTAACAAGCAAGTATGGAATTGTTTGTGGACCATGTCAACAAGGTTAACAAATTTGATCTACCCACTCTTCAATCCAATATATAACCACCTCAAAAAATCTGGAATTATTGCATATGGATCTAATGGGTCCAGTAAATACACCTATCATAGGTGGCAAGAAATATATTTTTGTATGTGTTGATGATTTCTCTAGATTTACGTGGGTAGCGTTTCTAAAAGAAAAATATGATGCTGTGGAAGTGTTTATAAGTCTTGTGATAAAATTACAGACTGAAAAAAGGAAGTCCGTTCTGGAAGATTGTTCAAATCCGTAGTGATCATGGTAGAGAATTTAAAAATTCTTAATTCAATGACTTCTGTGATGAGCTCGAAATTCAACATGAGTTTTCTACACCAATCACCCCTCATCAGAATGGTGTTTTAGAATGGAAAAATAGAACTCTGCAGGAGATGGCTCAAGTTATGTTAGCCGAGAAAAAAAATGGTGGGTAGAATCCATTAACACATCTTGCTATACAAACAATCGTTTGTAACTGTGTCCATTCACAAGAAAAACGACTTACGAGATTTGGAAGGGCAGGAAACCAAATGTCTCATACTTTCATGTGTTTGGAAGCAAGTGCTACATCCTCAGAGATAGAGAGCAAGTGGCAAAATTTGACAATCGCAGTGATATTGGAATCTTTCTTGGTTATTCTGTGAACAGCCGGGCATATCGTGTTTACAACCTTCGGAAAAACACTCTCATGGAATCCATAAATGTTATTGTGGATGATTCTGAAGAAGAACAAGGTTTAGATGTTGTAGTAGATGAACCCGATAAAGACCATGTTCCAACACAGCCGAGTCAACCTAATAAGCTAGATCCATTGCATGTTGGAACATCTGAGCAGACGTTTACCCTGCTGAATCAGATGATACTGAGCATGTTGGGATATTATCCCCCACTACCTTATCCTATGTTCCAAAATAGGATCAACCTGAACCAGTGACAAAGAGTACTCGATCAGTTCCTCGGGTTGATTATGGAAAGTTGGTGGGATTACAATGCTTCATCTCTCTCATTGAACCCAAGAACTAGAGGGAGGCATTACTGGATGAATACTGGATTACTGCAATGCAAGAAGAACTCGGTCAGTTTGCACAAAATGATGTATGGTATCTCACTCCTCGCCCTAAAAGTGTAAATGTTATCGGCACAAAATGGATCTTCAAGAACAAATTTGATGCTGATTGAAAATTTACTCAAAACAAAGCCAAACTGGTAGCTCAAGGATATACATAAGTTGAATGGGTCGACTTTGATGAGACATTTGCACCAATTGCCAGGTTAGAGTCAATTCATATTTTACTTGCTATTGCCTGCTCTATGAACTTTACTCTGTATCAAATGGATGTCAAGAGTGCGTTTCTAAATGGTGTGGTAAACGAAGAGGTATATGTGGAATAACCTAAAGGATTTGAGGATCCCCATTACCCTCATCATGTGTATCACCTCAAGAAGGCTCTATATGGCTTAAAGCAAGCACCAAGGGCATGGTATAAACGACATACTAACTTTCTTCTTAAGAAAATTTATCGTCGAGGGGGAGTAGATCACAATTTATTTATGCTTGAAAAGTCATCAAAAATTCTAATTGCTCAGATTTATGTTAATGATATAGTATTCGACTCTACTCCACCATCTATGGTACATTATTTCGTCACTATTATGTAGGCTGAATTTGAGATGAGCATGGTTGGAGAACTCACATATTTCCTAAGACTGCAAGTTAAGCAAGGAAAAACTAGTCTGTTCATAAATCAGAGTAAGAATGCCTGAATTTAGTGAAGAGATTCGGTTTAAGCAATGCCCGAGCAGTTCGAACACCTATGGGGGTTTCTGAAAAACTGGTAAAGGATGAGAAAGGAGTTGCAGTTGATCAGAAGTTATACAAAGGCATGATTGGGAGTCTATTGTATTTGACAGCGAGAAGACCAGATATATGTTTCAGCATAGGAATATGTGCAAGATTTCAGACTGATCCAAAGGAATCTCATCTTATGCAGTCAAAAGAGTTATTCGATATGTAAGTGGGACTTCTGAGTATGATTTCTGGCATTCTAAGAATCAAGATTCTTATCTAATTGGGTACAGTGATCTGACTGGGCTGGTAATGCTGATGATCATAAAAGCACTACAGGTGTATGCTTTTTCATTGGTACGAATCTAGTTTCTTGGTATAGTAAGGAACAAAATTAGATCTCTTTGTCTACTGTGGAAGCTGAATATCTTGCTGCTGGAAGTTGTTGTGCACAACTATTGTGGATGAAGTAAATGATGAATGACTATGGAATTCATCAAGGCCCTTTGAAGATTTTATGTGACAACACAAGTGTTATTGATATTTCTCGAACTATGCATATAGACATCAGACGTCATTTTATTAGAGATCTTGTGGAAAGGAAGGAAATTGTGGAAGCTTATGTTCCAACATCTGAGCAATTTACAGATATTTTTACAAAACCATTGGACACTGCCACATTTGAAATTCTCAGACAACACTTGGGTGTTTGTCAGATTTGAGGTAATTTTTGTTAGCTGTACATATTTTTTTCCGCTTTATTTTTGTTCAGAAAATCAGAAAAATAGAAATTGAAAGAAGGAAAATGCTACAAAAATAAAAGCCGCGAAGTTATGGTATGTTGGAAGAAAAAGAAAACTACAAAAATTAAAATTATGGTATGTTGGAAGAATGTGTGCCTTGAGTTGACAAGTGAGAAAAGTATAATCATTACTTTTCTTGGAAAGGTAAAAAGGTTTGGTTTTTGCGTCAAAAGAGGCAAAGAAGTGAAGAGTTTGTGTTTGTTTCAAAATTGCCTCCATCTCTCCATATCCCACTTTTTTCGACCTACACTCCCACTATTCTTGGTGTTTTTTGGATTCTTGTTGCCAAAAATTTTCCAAGATCTTCTCATTCACAACAAACTTCTGCCAAAAAATGTCTTCAAGCCAAAAATCTCCCACGGTCGAGAACAAGATTCAAGAAACTCCTCAATCTCCAGAGGATGACAATGTTGAGCAGAGGGAAGAAAATGTGGAGGCAAATCTGAACAGTGATTACGGACAAAGTGAAGGACTCAGAGCCAAAGAGAAAGGTCCCTATCAAAAGGTAACAGGCCCTGATCCTCCTCCTTTAAAGGTGCATGGGATGGAATTCAAATCAGTAGACGATATTTTTGAGTGACTTGAAGCAAACAAAACCACGGTATATTTGACTAAAATTAAGAATTTAGAAGGGGAATTCTGAGTGTTAATGTAAAGGAACTTTTGTCTGGTGATATTGGTGATATAGAGTATAAATTATAAAGTCAAAATTTTGAGGGGGAAATATGGAGTATACAACTGGAAGGATAGATTTCATGTATACTCTTCTATGGCCCTAGCTATGGTAAGATTAAAGAGATAGGTGATAGAGAGGCTGAGGGGCTGGAGGTGGTTAAGTCCACTGAAAGAATGCCTGTAGGGTTTTATGATGCTAAGGTTGCCCAGTGGATTGAAGAGCTTAGAAAATATGTGATCATAGAGATTACAGATAGTGAAGATAGAAGCAGTGTTGGGTATGTTCCAACACAGAGAGCATACTCAAGAAGGGCTGAAGATATGGAAATTGATGATGTGGACATGGGAGGTTAAGATCAGTGTGATGTCACTGGTGATGCACATGATGAACATGAGTATTCGAGTGGAGGACAGACTGGAGGATTTGATTTGAGGCAAAATGAACCAGTCAAGAATCAGCATGTTGGAACACATGGCAGGACAACGACTGCTGACCAAGAAGAAGATACTGGAAAATTTGAGTATGTTCCAACACAGGAACCTGAGTTGAACTATTCCAGTGATGAGGTGCTAGATGAATTCTTCCAAGCTACAAGGGGTAAGAGGAAAATGTCTACTACTAAAGACTCTCCACCAACCAAGAAATCTAAGAAAACCCTAGCTACTCCCAAGAAAAAGGTATTGCCACCTCCTCTTGTAAGTGAAGCATTGTCTTTTTCTTACTATGATATAAACTGTGAGGAGATGGGAGAAGTGTTTGCTGAGAGGAAGATAATCTCTGAGAGACCGGTAGATCTAGATGCATATAGCGCTAGTGGCTTTTCTGATTTTCTGGAAGTAATTGGGATGAAAAGGGCTGCTACGGTACAACTTCAGTACAACAAGCAGGTGGTCACTGAAGTATATTCCAACCTGATGGCTGGAAACTTGGAAGATAATTCCCCATGGTTTGAGAGGGTCTATGCTAAAGGGGAGATTATTGATTTTTCTACTGCCAGGATGAACAAAATTTTGGGGCTGAAAACTCTAGACTTTGAGGGAGTTTTTCCAGATAATTTAGAAGTGTCCGATGACAAGATTTTGGAGGTAGTCTCACGAGGGTACAAGACAGAATGGCCTGAGACTGGATACTCACATGCTTCCTGCCTGTCTTCTAGATTGTTTTTGTCTATATCAGGTAGTTATAAACTGCTGGATGCCATATTCCAATACTACAGCTTTGACAAGAGAAATGATGAAGTTGTTGTACTGTGTTGGAACACATAAACCAGTTAGTCTGGGGTTATTTATCCAGCAGAGTCTAGTTAGGCAAGCCACTGCTCCAATGGCGAAGCATGCTCTGGTGTATCCTTGTCTCATATCTGCATTGACCAAGAGTGATAAGGTGAAAGGTAAAGCAAAGGATGTGATCATTGACACAGAGTTTCTTCGGCCTAACAAGAAGACTTTTGGCATGTGCCAAGTTCATGATCTGTCATGGAATCCTGAAGCTACTACTTCTGAAGATGTTGAAAAGAAGGCCAAGATAGTGGTGCTCAATGCAAGATTGGGGGCTATAGTCATCCAAATTGCGGCACGTGAAGCAAAGAAGGCCAGACTTGGGGGGAAGAAGGCTTAGCTGGAGGCATGTGATTGATGAACAAGATTGATGTTGCTCCTGAACATGATTGATGATTCTGCAGTATCTATGTTCTAACATAGATCCCATGTTATGTTCAGGGGGAGCTGATTTTCTATTTGTTTTAAACTTTATTTCTATGGTTTATTGTATTTGGCATATTCATGGCCCCAAGGGGAGAATATTTGGTGATTTTGGATATTAATTTTTGGATGACTGTAATCAGAATACTATGTTTCGGTATTCTGGAATTTTGGTTTTTGGATGGTATTTTTATAATCAGATTCAGTAGTATGCATATGTTCTAACATAGGTGGATTTCTGGAACACTTATGTGTTTGATTGGAAGTTTTTTCCGTTGTGTACTTAATGTCCAAAATGGTTGGGTCCACAAAATGCCAAATGGGGAGATTGTAAAGTCAATGAGTGTTCATTGAATATTTTAATTGGAAATTTGTCAACATATTTGGAAACGAAAAACTTTTCATGTTGAAACATGCGGACAACCATAGTTACGCCTACTAAATTGAACGGGAGAAGATCAGAATATTATGGCATTTGTGATTTATGGAAATCTGAATATTTTCCAATATGCTAGGCGGTGGTAGAAGCATATTTGATTTATGAAAAATCCCTACAAATATGGTATTAAGTTTATCGAATATATGAGAGGTATTGTGATAGAGAAAATCTCTTTATTTATGGGATTTGGATATGCTTCAGATGCAAACAAGGAATATGAATATTATGGAGATAATCATGGAGAGTTCCGATCTACTCATGACTTTAAAAGGGGACATCACAACTGCATTAAACTCACGATTTTAACAGAGAAAATCTGCACACAGATTTTCATCTTTCCAAGAGTCTTGCAAAGAATCAGATCTATATGTTCCAACATACGTGACATACCGTTCGAAGTTCAGAATCATATATCTTAATTCCTCGGGAGGAGGAGATCCAGAGTCGACGAGTTTCGAGGCCAAAGGAAGTCTGATCAAGGCGGATCAGTAGCTAAGGGAGCTAGCAGAATTCACACGTTTGATTAGTAAAGATAAGTATTTTGTATAGTGTACTTTGTACTGTATCTTTCTGATTAGTGAATTTATTCTGAACTGGGCCAGACCCCGTAGATGCAGGTGGATTTCACCGAAATGCATAACCAAGTCTTGTGTCTTTTATGTTTTACTTTATTGCATACTTGGTTAGATAGGTTATATTGGAATATACTAGTAATATTTAAGAAAGTTTGGTAAAATTAAATTTTAATATTCATTTAATTTAATTTGCACTTTAAACCTTAGTCTTTCCATAGTTTATAGAAAGACCGTCTTTCGATAGTTTATAGAAAGACCGTCTTTCGATGCAGAGGCCTTTATTTTCAAAAAGGAAAGTAACTGTAATTATGTATTAAGGGAGTAGTCCGTGTTAATAACAAGTAAAGGATTAACGCGATGGAATTATTCTAAAAATGGGGATCTAATCGAATCATCTAGAATTACAATATCGGTTTTTGTGTAGAAGTTATCGATAATGAACTAAAAAAGGGCTAACAAATCAAAATCGGAATAGGAAAAATGCCGGGAGTACCCTTGCACGCACCGCCTATCTGGATCCCAACTGGACTCGGTCTAATGGCAGTCTCGGAAATTACACGCACCGCCTTTATGAGGACTCCTTTTCGCTCTCTATATATTCATACTTCCATACCCTCACGGCACACAAAAAAGTTTCTCTCTCTCTACAAACATTCTCTCTCTACAAACATTCTCTCTCTACAACAAAACAATAACACAAAACGCAAGAAGAAAATTGCCAAATGGGTCCCGGCGGCGGTGATAACAAGATGAACGAAGGCACTAGCTTTCAGCCATCGGAGCCGATTCCGTGCGCCAACGGTTGCGGTTTCTTCGGAACTCCGGCGACCAACAACCTGTGCTCCAAGTGCTTCCGCGATTGCCGGATGGAGGAGGAGAGCGCGGTTAAGGCGAAGGCCGCGTTCGAGAAGTTCTCGATGACCAAGCCACCGTCGTCGTCGTCGTCGGAGGGCAACAAGAAGCCCTTTCTGTTCGGGCAGGGCTTGACGCCGACGCCGGGGACGCCGTCGATCTTCTCAAATCTGTCGGCGATCACGTGGAAACCCGAAAATCCGGCGGACGCGAAGCTGACGTTCGGCGTCGATCTCGACAAATTACCGCCGGGCGGCGGCTTCTCACCGTTCCCCGCTCAATCGCCGTCCGGTCAGCCGGCGGCGGACGTGGGGGTGCCGATGTTCGGCGCAGATGCGGAGGGGAATAAGCCGGCGGTGAGGAACCGGTGTGGTTGCTGCAACAAGAAGGTCGGAGTCATGGGGTTCGCGTGCAGGTGCGGCGTCACCTTCTGCGGTACCCACAGGTACCCGGAGAGCCATGACTGCAGCTTCGATTTCAAGGCGCAAGGCCGCGAGGCCATCGCAAAGGCGAACCCGGTCGTCAAAGGGGACAAAATCCAGAGGTTCTGAGATGTGACCCGGATCCGGAAAAATTCGGACCCTCGTGATTGTTTATTGCTTTGCTTCATCGTTAGGTTTGGGTTGTTGTAAAGCATTGGGGCGTATTTGGGGTGCATGGGTGGGTTGTCGGGTTCGGATTGTAATAGCGTTAGGGCAAGAAAAAGCATTGCATTATTTATGATTATTATTATTATTATATAATTTAATCATCATTCATTCTCATCCTCACCCTTTTCTTTGCTGGCATCTTTCCCTTTTCCCTCTGCATTTTGTTCTTTTTTGTGTTGTTGATTATCTCTCCATTTCCAAATTAAGAAACTTTAGAAGGCAACAACCATTTAGATTCCCTATGCTTTTCTTTTTTTCAAATTACTTGGGAAAGGTCTACTTTTATTTTTATTTATTGAAAATATGTTTTATTGAAATTATCTTTACTTGTCTTATTTATTGATGTAGGTGTTGAAAGCATATTTGGGGGAAAGCAAACTTGCGTGGAAATAGCGAAAAACAGAAGCAAGCAGAAGGCTCCTTTCTAAAACATGGCTCCACTATTTTGAGAATTGTTTCTACTTAATAATTCTTCTTGATGCTAGCTTTAAGTAATCGTAGAATTGGTTAATTTTGGTGACTGTTTTTGTGTAAAAACAAATTCATCTTTGAAGAGCGGATTTCTTGTGTGGTGTGCCGCATAAATTTGGGCAATCATGTCTCAGACGAAACCTATCTTTGAAAATTGCGATTTTATATTAGGATCTGATTTGGCTTGATTTCTTATTAAGATCGTGTTCAGGTACCAAAACGAGCTTTTCCATTTTGCGAAGAATAAAATTTCTTCTAAAATTAAAATTCTATTTTCATCCTGGACAAAATTTTCCGTAAAAAAAACGAAGGAAACAAATTTCTGATTCTGCACCCTTCTTGGAATGGTATATACTTGCTGGTTACTAACAAGATATTTCCGTGTCCCAAAATAGTCTATTTCTGCTTTTAAAGTTAAACTCGTTTTGATCAGATTAAAGTTTTATGACAAAGTCCTTGGAACAAATGTCTCTCCATAAATTTATGGAAATATGAGAATTAATTAGAATAATAAGAGGTAAAAGATTTTAGTTGCAATATTAAAAATTTATTATGCAGCGTATAGTAGTTATAAAGTTTATAAATCGATTCATGCAACCCAAAAATTTTATCTTTATTTATTCTAATTTGCACTTTTAAACCTTGATCTTTCCATGACTTGTGGAAGAACGTCTTTCAAGAGATGGACTCAAGTTTTATTTAACATAATTATGTTATAATTAATATAATTATTGACAAAATCTTGGGAATGATCATTTTTCCATAGTCTATGAAAAAGACAGAGTTTAATTAGAATAATAAAAAGGTAACAAAATTTAGTTGCAATATTTAAAATTTATTATGCAATTTCTAGTGGTTGTAAAATTTACAGTTAAGTGCTCATATAACCCAATATTTTGGTGGTTTGTGCTAATATGACCCTGCGAAGTTGGAAAAGGCTATTGTAATCATATGATTTGCTTGAAAGTACTGTACGCCTGAATTTGCTTGAAATTCTGTGAATTGACTATTATACCCCTGTTTAAAAAAATAAAAACTCAAAAACGTGTAAAAGACTATATTTCACTTGCCCTTGTAAACCCTAATAAAAAACTTCAAAATCTTCTTCTTCTCATACTTCTGCCTCCCCCAAAAACTTCAAAACTCTATTTATAATTTGTAAACCGCAGGTGAAGGGCGGTGGTGGTGTGGCACGGGCAGGGAGAAGTGACAAGTGACCAACCATCGATTGGTGGTGGCGGTGCAACGATGGGATCTGGGGAAACCCGATGAGAGGGAGGGCCACCACGGTGGCGCCCGACAACAGCATGAACAGATGATGACCAAGTTGGAAATGTTCACCGACGGAGGGGGGTGGCTTCGGAAAGCTGAAGAATGAGACGTCGGGTTCCCTGCTTCAAAAGGATTCTTCCATCGAGTTTGTTGGGTTCCGTGGCTGGATCAGGAAGATCCGGCGGTCGCGGTCCTTGCCTGGGACTTGTGGGTCCTGGTGAACATTGTTGTCAAGAAAGCTAAGCACAAATACGAATATGGCGACGGCGGCGTGAGATGAGCAGGACAAAAATCCATGGAAATCTTAATGGAAATCTCAACGGTGGCCGCTCTCATTTCCAAAGCAATCTAACCAGGAGTATTTCGATGTCTACTTCCCCCTCAAGCCCTGGCATATGTGAATCTCTTCTTGAGTATTGATGGCCATTGGTTAGAGTCTCATTAGTCAAGTAGTCACATTTGAGTTCCATGTCCTCGTGGTCAGTACAAATTTGATCTTTTTTGAAGATGTCGTTCAGTCATTGTTCAATTGTCTCTGCAATTACCGTTCAGTTACTGGATGATGTGTCTGATGCGCTTATGATATGATTACTGTGTTCTCTTGTTATTTACATCATTGATTATTGATATGATGCGCTTGTGTATGAATTTGCTGTTTTGACTTGTGTGGGATTATTATTCTTTGTGATGTTTTAAGTTTCTTCTATGTTGAATGTGATGTGGCGGCGGCGTGGTGGAGATGTGGTGGTGAAGTGGCAGCCATGCGGTGGCGGTGGAGGCAGAGTGGCACGGAGCCAGCGGTGATGATGGCGGAACATGTGAAGGTGGTGCTAGATGTGGGTTTCAAGATGAAGATGACCTCGGGGTATTCTTGTCTATAATTTTTTAGATTTCAAGTTAGGGGCATTTTTGTCCTTTTAATTTTGGTCAATGCTGGAAATTACAAAGTCAATGCCAGAATAGTACCAAAAGGTTATATCAGCACTTCTGATGCAAAAAATAGGGTTATAATAGCACTTTCCAACTTCACATGGTCATATCAGCTGATACAGGCTAGGCCCAAGAAGGCCATTGGGACTCAGGTATGGCAGTCTGATTAGGGGAATATTTAATACTCTAACTTAATTACTGCATTCGTGGGCAATTTAGGGCAATAATTAAGGAGTACATTATTTAGGACGCAGAGTATAAATATAAGGTACATATTTACTTATCATTCAGTATGTCTTAATCATATTGAACGCTTGGACTGACTTAAGCATCAGAGTGCTGACCCCTGGACCCCAGAGATAGTTTGATTGCAGGTCCGTTCGAGAAGAACCCAAGCCCACAAATCGGTCGGTGGTCGAAGATGCATTAAGTGGCCCCATCTGTGGGGATGACTAAGTCGGATCAAGGGTTTGGAAAGTTTATGTCCATGGTAGTTCGAAGGAGTGAAAGATTGAGGTCAATAGGTATGGGGGCTAGATCTCCACCAAGGTTAACATCAAAGAATCCAAAAGGAGGAAACGACGCCTGCATCGAGGACAGCAACATGGCTAATACTCAGACGATGGGATCAGAGTTGCGAGCAGAACCTAATACATACGTAGGCCACGAGGGAGGGAGACAAACCTTAGTGGTAATTGTCGCAAACACCCTTGTACCAATCCACCATGATATGTCGGGGCCATCGAGGACTTTGGAAGTGATAGGAGAGCAAAGACAGGGAAATACCGATCCCCTGCTTGAGAGGGTGGTTGGTTCGATGGATGGAAGGTTTACGGAAGTTTTGGGAGACTCGTATATGGAAGCCTATGGCCAACATGGGCAAGGAAAACAGAACCTGGAGAGGGCAATCCCAAGTCAAGATGTGGAATGAGCAGCTCAGGTCCTAGCTGCGGCTGGTTACCGGATGACCCCTTCTCTGAGGGATGATAGAGTCATGATAGGGGCAGTATCTTCCTTACCTTTGGGAATAAATACGGGATGGGCCTCGCAGCCCTAACCTCCAATAGCTTACCCTTATCAAGGATATGTTGGAGGGCCGCTACAGGCTAGGCCCCAACCTTCCATTCGTAGTTATTCTCAAGGTCTCGTATATGTGCTACTTCCGCTAGCACCATCTGCTCCTACCCTCGACCTGGCCGGTCCAAGAGCAGCATATGGAATGATGACTTCTTCTGGCACACAAGGATATAGAAGTATTGGAATCGGCCAGGGGTTATACAATCCTTATGTTCAACTGCCACCACCACCACCAGCATACCCGAACCTCGGACAGCACTCGATAAACCCAAGACACGGAGGAACCCAACCTACCTGCCAGTGGGCCAGCACGAACCCTCTCTCAGATGCAAGTGAGTATTTAAGAAAGGAATTGGATAGGTTGATCGGCCCCTTGGGCCAGGCTGCGAGGTCTTCTTTAAGCTCGATGATCACAGGGGTTCAATGGCCGATAGAAGTGAAGCCCCCAGAAGGACTTCCCACATACAGTGGTGAACTGACCCTCGTGAGTTCATACAGACATTCCTGGGCTTGATGAGTTCGAGGGACTTTGATAAGAAATTGACATGCAAGCTAGTAGGCAGCTACTCGCGGGGTTAGGCACATGAGTAGTTTAATGAGTTGCCAAGAGGCTCGCTCCAATCGTATCGGGACTTCAGCGGAGCGTTGTTGAGCCAGTACACGCAGAAGATGACGTTTATCAAAACTTTGTTAGAACTCTTCTAGACTAAGCAAAATCCAGGGAAAAGCATGGAAACGTTCTATCACCAATATGTTGACGAGAGTTTGGGGGTGATAGAAAAGACGGAGAATGAGGTAATCCAGGGGTACCTACTGGGGATGCAAGACCTAGAATTATACAAGAAGCTGAGTACTAATACTCCTAAGACACTTCAAAACCTTCAGGAGGTCGTGGAGCAATATTCGAGGGTGGAAGGGGCAACTAGAATGAAAAGAGATAGCCTTGCAGAGAAAGCAGGAAGAAATGTAGATTATAGAAGGAAGAGGCCAGTCGAACCCATAAGAACACCATTCGAGAGGTATAATCCGCTACCTCAAACACTCGGTGGAAGAACTCCTGCACAGATATTAAGCATACATAGAGGTTTGTTTCGGACACCTCTACCCTTACAGAGTTCACAAAACTTGGTTGCAGTCCGGAGAGCAACGAAGTGGTAATATGATCATCACATAGATTACAGTCATGACATAAACAATTGCATGTAATTAAGGACGGAGATTGATAGGTGTGAGCGGGAATGACGGTTTTGAGGATAAGGACCTAGGAACTAGGCTGCCCCATCAAGGCTCCGGATGAATCAATGGAAGCCTTACAAAAGAAACAATAAAAACAATGGAGGTAGAGAAGGGAGAATGCCTCGAGAATGGGTGGTTCGAGACAGGGGGCAAGAAGGAAAGCAGGATAGACCCCAGGAGCAACAGGGGGGAAATCAGGGAAACCAAAATGGAGAAAACCCACCCGTAAAAAGGGTAGTTAATGTCATCAATGGCATGGTGGGAGAGAGATCCTCGAATGCTGTTATAGAGGCTGAAGCATAAAGGGTTCTTGCCGAAGAGCCCAGTCATAAGAGGTTTCGGCTGGATGAGATTGTCACTTTCTCGGAAGCGGATGTTGTGCTGGACCAAATGCCCCATGCAGACCCCATGGTAATCTCAGCCATTATTGGAACGTCCTTGATCAGGATGGTGTTCGTTGATGATGGGATTGGGGTAGAAGTGATGTTTGCTGAGTGTTTTGACCAGTCACACATAGGGCATGGGAATTTGAAAAAATCCGCTTCCCCTTTATCAGGATTCATAGGAATATTTCCCATAGAAGAGATAACATTGCCCGTTCGCATGGTGGATGGCAACAAGGAAGTGACCATCACATGTAGTTTTACTGTCGTGGATGCACCTTCCCCTTATAATGTGATCTTAGGAAGGCCATGGATGTGCCAGGCTTGGGCGGTCTGGTCACCCTACCACCTGATGATGAAGTTCCCAACTAAAAAGGGGGTGGCATCCATTCGAGGGGATCAGACTATGGCACGAAAATTTAACCTAACGGCAGTTTGAGAGGCTAGGAAGCAGTAGTGCACACAGAGGCAGGATTAGCTGATACAATACAGATGCCCATTCGGGATAAAGAGTCAGCAGCCGTTGAGAAACTAATTCCCGAAGATGTGAAAAGAGAACTGCAAGACTTATTAGGAAAGTATGAAGATGTGTTCTCGTGGGATACATCTGACCAAATGGGTGTCTATTCGACTCTCGCATTGCATAGGCTGAATATCGACCCATCAATTAAACTAGTGAAGCAGAAGAGAAGAGTATTCGCTCTAGAACGAGCTGAGGCAATCAAAGAGGAGGTAGAAAAGTTATTGAAGGCAGATGTGATCGAGGAGGTATTCTATCCCGATTGGATCACCAACCCAGTCATGGTTCCAAAGCATGATGAAGCATGAAGGATGTGTATCGACTTTACTAACCTAAATAAATACTTCCCCAAAGATAGTTACCCGTTGCCACCAACTGATAAGTTGGTGGAAGCCATGATTGGATACCGAATTTTGGCATTCTTTGACGTGCATAAGAGGTACCACCAAATTCTCATGGCAAAGGAAAACAGGGAAAAGACATCGTTCATTATAGACGTGGGCACGTACTACTATAAGAAGATGCCCTTTGGGTTGAAAAATGTTGGGGCTACTTATTAGAGGCTGGTCGATAGACTGTTCAGGGGATAAATAGGGAAAAACATGGAGATATATGTGGATGACATGGTGGTCAAAAGCAAGAGTTATGAAGAATTTTTAAAAAAACATGGAAGAAACATTCGGTAAGCTTTGGGAAGCTAATTTGAAGTTGAACCCATCTAAGTGTGTCATTGGTGTGGGAGCAGGGAAGTTTCTCGGATTCATGGTCTCAGAGAGGGGGATCGATGTAAACCTAGAAAAGATCGAAACTCTGAGGACAATGAAAACCTCACAATCGATAAAGGATGTGTAGAAGCTTACATGATCTTTGGCAGCATTAAGCAGGTTCTTATTGAAGGGGGCAAAAAAGCACCTGCCTTTCTTTGATGTTCTTCGAAGGGAAAATAAGTTCGAGTGGAATGGTAAGTGCAAAGAGGCGTTTGAGCAGTTGAAAAAGCATTTGGGGACATTGCCTACCTTGATGAAACCATACAAAGATGAGACATTGTACTTGTATATTTTTGCGTCACAGCTAACAATTAGCGTAGCTTTGGTTAAAGAAAAATAAAAGGTTCAACACCCCATCTACTTTGTTAGCCATGCCTTGTAGGGCTCGATACGAGGTATACAGTTCTCGAAAGGTTGATTCTAGCTCTCGTACACGCAACCCGATGGTTGAGACCCTACTTCAAGGGACATAAGATAGTGATGCCCATGAACCACCCAATTGGCAGATCCTACTAAGGCCAGAGATTTCCAAAAGAATAATGAAGTGGGCAGTAGAGTTGGGAGAACATGATATCCAGTATCAACCTCGAGTTACGATTAAGGGGCAAGCACTAGCATATTTTATAGTGGAAACTACATAACCCCTTGAAGTATGTTTGGAGCCAAGTTAGAATGAAGAAATAGAGGCAAACGTGAAGAAGCTAGGAAAGCCTATTTCCACTGAAGAAGCCTATTTCCATTGAAAGATATGGAAGTCGTATGTGGATGGTTCATCACATTTAAGAGGAAGTGGAGCGGGGGTCCTACTAACTAGCCCCGAGGGTAGAGATTATCCTTATGCATTGAAATTTGCATTCAAAGCAACTAACTATGAAGCTGAGTATGAGGCATTGATCACTGGATTGCGCCTCACGAAGGAGCTGCAAGTGGAGGAACTTGAGGTTTTCAGTGATTCTCAAATTGTGGTTCAGCAGGTGAATGGAGAGTACGAGGCCAGAGAGCGTAATCTACAGAGATACCTCAAGGTAGTAAAGAACTTGTTAAAAAATTTCAAATTTTATACATTGACATAGGTTCCGAGGGAAAAAAAATCATAAAGCAGACACTCTAAGTAAGCTCGCTTCTTCGGATTTGGGAACCCAATCCCATAATCAACTCCTCATGGAAACTTTGAGCAAGGGAAGTTTTGAAGAGCCTGTAGTGATAGCGGTTGATATGGAAAACTCCGGATGACACCGTTCGTGACATATCTTCGAGAGGGAATCCTGCCAGAAAATTAAATAGATGCCAGAAAGATAAGGTTGAAGGCTCCAATGTATGTGTTGCAAAAAGAAGGGTTATATAGATAAGGCCATTTGCAGCCATTACTTCGATGCGTTAACTCTCATGAAGCAGATTACCTCGTAAGGGAGGTTCACGAAGGGGTATGTAGCATCCATCAGGAAGCCAGGTTAGTGACGAGAAGGCTCATTCGAGCAAGATTTTACTGGCCGATAATGTTCGATAATGCGAACTGGTATATTCGGGCTTGCCATCAGTGTTAAAGACACACACCTATAAAAAATTTTCCATAGGAAGAAATGAGAAACATCTATAGTTCGTGGCCAGTTGACAAACGGGAAATCGATTTGGTGGTCCCTTTTTCAGAAGCGCTAGGAAATTTTAGGTACTTAATAGTGGCAGTTGATTATTTCACCAAATGGGTAGAAACTGAACTCTTGACAAACATAAGGGGAAAAACGGTCATCTCGTTTTGCTGGAAGAACATTGTGTCCCGATTTGGAATCCCAAGGACGATCATCACGGACAATGGAACACAGTTTGCTCAGGATCCCTTCAAGAAGTGGTGTGAGGAATATAAGATTAAAATAAAAGGTGACATCTGTTTACCACCCCCAAGCCAACGGACAAGTGGAAGTGACCAATAGAACAATAGTAAATGGAATACAAGCCCTTCTGGAAGGGGCAGAAAGTATCTAGATATGGGAATTACCCAATGTGCTGTGGGCATATCGGACAGCTGAGTCGTCCACTACTGGGAAACACCTTATAGTCTCGTATATGGCTCATAAGCAGTAATTCCTACTGAAATAGGAGTTCCTAGCCCAAGGTTAAGGGCTGTTGCAGATGAGTTGGTGAATCAGTAAAACAGATGTCTGGATCCGGATATGGTGGAGGAAAAGAGAGAGCTAGCTTCTCTACACGAGGCTAAGGTCAAGGAACAGGTCAGAAGATATCATGATAGAAGGGTAAAGAAGGTTTTTTTTAACCCTGGAGACTTGGTAATGAGGAAAAACGAGAAAAGCAGAAAGGAGCCCGAGGAGAAGTTAGTTGCGAATTGGGAAGGACCTTATAAAGTGATCAAATCGTATCCGGGAGGAAGTTATGTTCTCGAACAGATGAACGGGATTTGAGTACCAAGAAGGTGGACCATTGGGGACTTGAGAAAATACTACCAGCTATGATGATCGAGTGGTTTGCTCTAATGCGGCACTCTAGTTGGTATTTGAGCGGGTTGCTTTAAAGCAGCGCTCTAGATGATGTTTCCAGCTATGACTGATGTTCGAGTGGTTTACTATAAAGTGGAACTCTAGTTGGTATTCGAGCGGGTTGCTTTAAAGTAGCACTCTAGATGATGTTTCCAGCTACGGATGATGTTCAAGTGGTTTGCTCTAAAGCGGCACTCTAGTTGGTATTTGAGCGGGTTGCTTTAAAGTGGCGCTCTAGATGATGTTTCAGCTACGGCTGGTGTTCGAGTGGTTAGCTCTAAAGCGGCACTCTAGTTGATGTTCGAGTGGTTAGCTCTAAAGCGGCACTCTAGATGATGTTCGAGTGGTTAGCTCTAAAGCGGCACTCTAGTTGATTTCGAGTGGTTGGCTCTAAAGCGGCACTCTAGATGATGTTCGAGTGGTTGGCTTTAAAGCGGCACTCTAGATGATGTTCGAGTGATTGGCTTTAAAGCGGCACTCTAGATGATGTTTGAGTGGTTAGCTCTAAAGCGCACTGTAGTTGATGTTCGAGCGGTTGGCTCTAAAGTGGCACTCAAAAGCCATATTGTACTCTTGAAATGATAAGCTAGTAGGCAAAATTGGCAGGATGTAGGTGGAAACACCGAACCTGGGTAAAATGCTTGTCTCCAAATTGCTTAATTTCTATTTACCAAACACGCACAGGGCGCCCCTGTTCGAGGGGTAAAATATTAGATGGAAAAAATATTAATTATTCATTTAAATTCCAACAAATACTAAGGATACAATATTCACACTAACAATTATCAAAGTTGATCCATCTACGTATATTCATTCACTGGGAGGAAATCCCGCTTGAAACAACTCTTCAGTGGAAATAGGATTTCCTAGATTCTTCACGTTGCCTCTATTTCTTCAAGTTCTTCAAGCTTTATACCAGCAGCCCTTCGAATATCCTTCATTTGCTCCTCTACAGAATATTCTGAGGAATTGAGAGGAGTGGCTGCGACGGTCCTACACCGTTCTTTGCGGAAGGTTCGAATAAGGCCTTCGAGGATGACCCAATGCTTTTGCGGCATTTTGAGGAAGACCCTTGGCTAGTTTTGCTCAATGGAAAAGGTGTCGTTCAACTTCTTTAACAGTAGACTTTTGTGACCGAGGGGCAGAGCGGAAATTCAAGGGGGGTAAATCCCTTTACCTTCAGTTCTGCTAGCCAGTCGAGAATGAGGTCAAAAGCCTTCTTCTTCCGTGGAGTCCCATTCTCATGAACGTTGACCTGTTCCATCCAGTACTGGCCAGCTTTAAGTAGAAACTTTGGAAGATGATCGTTGCTGATTAATTGTGATGAAGGTATGCTGTGAGAAAGAATATGACATGAAGGCTTACTTCGTCTGCGGCGACTTTTTCTTCAAATTCAGCGAAACACTGTTCCATTTCTGTAGCTTGTACCTTCCAGGCCTCGATCTCCTCGACTAGTTTTGCATTTTCTGATAAAAGGGTTTCCCCCAAAGAGCTATCTTCAACTGGGGGCTACCTCTAGAGGCTTGAGGGGCTGAAGGGGGTTCGCTTGAGGAAAGGGGGTCCTCGCTAGCTATCTTCCAAGCGAGTAAGTCCTCTTCAAGGCTAGCCACTTTGCGTTGAGCTAACATATGATGTTCGAAAATTAATTCCCTCTGGGCTACCAGTCTGTGATTTTCGCCCAAGAAACCGATTAGGTGCCCTTCCACTACTGGTAACCCAGAGGGTGCAATTTTTGCCCAAGAAACCGATTAGGTGCCCTTCCACTACTGAAAGCCTAGTTGCAGCGGCAAGGTAGGACTGTAGAGAACTGAAATTCAAATAAATTTGACGCATCAGTTCTTCTAGTTCTTCATCGGTAGGATCGTGACCCTTGACCACTTCTAAAGGATAGGTACCATTAAATTCCTTGCTAAGGAAATCTTTGACAAACCCCTTGAAAGTAGGATGATCTTTAGATTGCCACAGCTTCATCTCGGCTTCGAGGTTGTGGAGCTTATCCTTCAAGGAGTCTTTCTCTTGGTTACACTTAGAAAGATCTCGAAGGGCCATCAGTAGATGTCTATTTGTCTCATCCAATTCTTTTTGGGCACTCAAAAGCTCCTTGCAAGTGCCTTCTAGCATCATTTTCAACGAATTATACTATGAAAAGAAAACAAAAGTAAAATCAATAAGTTGCGGCAAAAAGAAAAAAATGTATTTTCATTGATTCTAAAAAAAAATAGGGTTACAATTGAAGGGCCCTAAGTAAAAAAAACAGAGAAGAGGAAAAATTTTACAATCAAGGACCAACCCTAGAATCATCTTCTTTTGATGTGGAAGCCATCATTTTCTTTGACAAGGTTGGCGGGGGAGTTCTGCTCAGGAGAGGCGTCTGCAGCTTCAGGAGGGGGAATCACTCGAATCCAATTTTCAATAGCTTCTTGAAAAGGCATATTAGTTATGGGAAATATCCTCTCTTCCCGAGGACTATTAGATATGCCCTTTCCAGCATCTGAATCGTGTCAGAGTTCTTCGGAATGGGTACATTCCGGGTCGCTAATGATTCTCTCGGGTGTACTAACCCCTGACTCGCCTACCCTAATTTTGCCGAAAAGTTTCTCAGAGGCGGAACTCTCATCAGAGCGGGCCATGATGGAAAATGGGGAACGAGAAGATTAGAAAGAGAGTAGGGATGAAAGAACTTACTGATTTCTGGAAAAAGTGATGGAAGTTGGATCGATCGCGAGAGAAATATAGAAAGAAATCTTGTAAGAAGACGTCTGCAAATGAGAAAAGTAAATAAGGAAGTGCGGATGAGGGGTAAATATGGGGGCTGAAGTGACGGGTAATTATTTCGGCATTGGAAATATAAAAAGTTATGGAAAGATGTGATAGCCTCTTTGTCTTTTGACGGCGCGTTGTTTGGGGGACGGTGACACGCTCGGTTGCATAGCACGCGTGCCATTTCTGAATCTTAAACGACGAGGTTGATTAGAAAACCAAGTTCTCATCCTCGAAGGCAGAAACGCAACGTGAAAGGTTCCTTTCGACCCTTCAAAGTCCTCGTGACGTTCCAGCTTTCCAAGGTCGAGAACCTGCTTTTTTTGGAGCTCTTGATTGAGGTTAGGCCCAAGAAGACCATTGGGCCTCAGGTATGGCAGCCCGGTTAGGAGAATATTTAATACTCTAACTTAATTACCGCATTCGTGGGTAATTAATGGCGATAATTAAGGAGTATGTTATTTAGGACACGAACTATAAATACAAGGTACACATTTACTTATCATTCATTCTGTCTTAATCATATTGAACGCTTGGACTGACTTAAGCATCAGAGTGCTAACCCCTGGAACCCCAGGAACCCCAGGGATAGTTTGATTGCAGGTCCGTTCGAGAAGAACCCAAGCCCACGAACCGATCAGTGGTCGATGACGCATCATTATCACAAACCACCAAAACATATGGTCATATCAGTATTTTTCCCTAAATTTATAATCTGATTACTGCAATTCAAAAATTTTATTTCCATTTCTTGTAATTTGCAATTTAAATATTAGTTTTTCCATAGCTTATAGAAATACCGTGTTTCAAGAGGCAAACTCATAATTATTAGGGTGGTTTGATGTTTATTTTTATTGCAATGAAGTTTTTAGATTTTTCAAACTTTATCTCAAAAATATAGAGCCCATCTCTCGAAAAACGGTCTTTCTATAAGTCATGGAAAGACCAAGCTGTAAAGTGCAAATTAGAAGAAATGAAGATAAAATTTTTGGGTTGCATGAATCGGGTTATAAACTATATAATTACTACATGTTGAATAATAAATTTTCAATATTGTAACTAAAACTTTTTAGCTTTTATTATTCTAGTTGACTCGTCTTTCCCAAGACTTTGTCCAAATATAAATAATTATAAATTGATTCTAATAAATATCGAAACAAATTTTTTAATGATTGGACTATTTGGTTGGGACTATCTTTGATCCTATATTTTGAAAAGTCAGTCTCTTGAAAGACGGTCTTTCCATAAATCATGTAAAGACAAAGGTTTAAAGTGTAAATTAGAATAAATGAAGATAAAAATTTTGGGTTGCATGAACCGGGTTATAAATTTTATAACTACTACATGTTGAATACTAAAACTTTAATATTGCAACTAAGACTCTTTACCTTTTATTATTATAATTAAACCCTGTCTTTTTATAACTGTCTTTCCCAAGACTTTACCTTTGTATTTCATATTAAACCTTTACAATATTTACAATTACACGATTTTTCAATATCCATTTTTTTAGTGTTCAAAATTTATAATTTTCAGATATTAGGAATATTAATTATAAAGTATGCTTGTTAAATGATGACAACAAAAGATGTAAGAAGACAAAAATCGGTGAGTGAAGAATATGAATGGTCTCTCTTTTTATCTTCTCTCTCTAGAAAAGAGGAGTAAAAGGGAACAAATAGGCGAAAATCGTCTATAACAGGGAAGTGGGTTTTTTTCCAGATTTTTTCTTCAATAATTTCGATTCCTTTGAAATAAATGGGACAATCGGAATACGGCAAGAGGTTCATCAATCCAAGAGCTTCCTGATGAGGTTCATCAATCCAAGAGCTTCCTGATGAGCCTATAATCGCATGCATTAGGTTTTTATTACAAGGAGATAGCTGATAGGGTTGGAGGACAAGCTAATGATTCCGATTGGGTGGAAGATGGAAGGTTTACAAGGAATAGACTAGAGGTAGAACATGGCATGATTTAGAAGAAGGTGAATCAATCGAGGATCTTAAGAAGAATTTCAAAAGGTTATTACAAAGCTGAGGTGTAATCTTGGAATGAGTAACATGCTCATTATTCAAGACATGTTTCTGAGGAAGGTCAAACGTTGATTGGGTATTAAACATGGAAAACGGAAAGAGAAAAAAGAACCAAATTTGGGTGCAGATGATACCACAAAGAGAAGACGAACAGGCCGGGGTATAGAGGGATCTATAAATACAGGTTCATTCAATGCAGGAAAACTCGCAATCAATTCCAGAAGGACATTAGCAGTTCATAAATTCCCAGAAGAAGGAAACATGAGTGATGTTCTTCATTGCCTATTTTGGAGGATTTTTTCACACCTCCAGGCTCAGAGTTTTCAGAAGAGTACAAGGAGCTTGTTATTCCTGATACGAATTTCTCAGCAATTAATAGAACTACAAGAAAATGAAGAGCTTGTTATTCCTTATACGAATTTATCGGCAATTAATAGAACTACAAGAAAATGAGGGGTCGTGAGGATTACACATGAGGGCATAGAGGAAGCCGTGGAGATGGAGCATTACTGTTTCTTGGGATATTGGGTCGATGATAGGGATTTCAACGCTGAAAGACTCAATGAGTATTTTAGTACTTTCTGGAGTATTGCAGCGTGTGTACAACCTCTCTACAGGAATTTTTATGTAGTGAAATTCCAAACCAAGGAGGAGGTGTTGGCAGTGTTGCGCAGAAACCCATGTTTAATGGCGGGTGGATTGCTAGCTTTCAGAAGACAGGGTGCAGGCATATCCATGATGAGGCTAAGGATGGAGAAAGTAAAGATGCCTCTCCAGATACATGGAATATCAGCAGTGTTTTGCACCGAGGCCAGCAACCAAAGTTGCCAATATGCCTATCCAGATAATTGATGTGGATATAGATTTATGGCCTCTATGAACCTTAAATATTTACATGCTAAAATGCGGGTAACCCCGGAAGCTCCTCTGATTTCTGGTTTTTATGTTCATCTGGTCAATGAAGGACTATAAAAGTTTTGCTGTCGTTGTGGTGTGCTAGGGCATCCATGTCAGATATGCCTATAACTAATTATGAGGTATTTTATTGATGGTCATATATGCGGCTAGGGGCTCTAACATAGTATATTATCCTAACGAGGAGATGTTCCCACCCTCATTAAGAGCACATTCACATAGACAATTTAAGTGAAATACTAGAATTTATGATGGATATATGGACTTGATATGGGAAAGATGTAGCACCATGCCAGATGATCAAGTGCGGGAAGGTTTTCTAATCACTATGGAGACAGTAATTATCTTCCACGGCAGGCGTTTGTTGGACAAGGAGGTGCCGGAGGAGGCAACAATGATGTTAGTGGAGATCAATGGAGATCAATGTTTCCTGAAGCAAAGGTCATTAATATGCCAATTATTGGACCTTTACTTCTTGATTTGGTGCCCAACAAGAGTTTTCCAAAGAAGACACTCAGAATTGAAGCCTTCTGGGCGAAATCTTCCAACTCAGATCAGATAGTTCAGAATTCCTTTCAATTAGAATTTAGTGGAAATTGTTTACTTGGTCAGAGTGAGACTGATAATTCCTCTTCTTCTAATGACTGAGACTCCAAATTCTCCAAGATTCCTGTTTTAGATATCCATTGACCCGCTACTCGGTGATGGTCTCTCTTCTCCTTGGCTTAATTGCGTATAAGAACAAGCAAAGGAGCCCTCTTCTCCCCCCTTGAGTTCATCATATTGCTCAATGAACTCACTACAGGGGCCTGATATTGATTGGGTGCTCCTGTTTTTCCCCTCATTTCAGCCAAAGCTTCTCCTGCCTGTGCCCCATTTGCTCCGATCTGGCCGTTCTCAGCCTCTCCCTTGTCCGAACGCTCTGCCATCACGGTTGGGGTCATCGGCGTGAGCTAGTTTTGATCGTCGGTGGCTTGTCCATCTGTGTGTTCCATCTTCACGGTTGTGGTCGCTGGAGCGATCTGGAGTTGATCGGCGTCCCCTTATCCAATCGCGATAAACCACAGCCCCGGCTCGACTCCGTCCAAGTATGATCGTTTCCTCGCTCCGTCTTCACAACGATGGTACCTAGCGCGGGCTACACGACGGCGGTCTCTGGCACAGAGTGGAATTGCTTGCCCAATTAAACCCCTGCCTTGGGTTGCCTCCATCCCAGCGTTGATCGCTGCAATAGTCGGAGAGTGGTGGCTTTGGTCACAGCTAATGATTACATCCAAATCAGTTGACCTCCTGGCCATGCTGGCCCTCACGGTGGAGCTCTCTGGCACCGGTTTTGAAGTCTGGTCTTCCGTGGGCTCAACAGTTGGTGATATCCGTAAAGTCAAGAGATATAAATTGAATATTTAATTGGCAGTTTTTGTGAAACATATTTAGAAACGAAAAACTTTCTATGTTGGAACATGCGAAAGCAACATATTTATGCCAAGGATGCTTACGGAAAAATAAGACAGAATATTATGGCATTTGTGAGTTAGTTATGAAAATCTGAATATTCTGTTATATATTAGGCGTACAGAAGCATAGTTGATTTATGGAAAATTCCTACATATATGTAGTTGATATTATCGAATAAATGAGATATATTGTGATAAGGAAAATTCCTTTATTTATGGGATTTGGATATGCTTCAAGAACCAGATTTGGAATAGGAATATTGTGGAGATAATCAGGGAGTATTCCGATTTGCTCATGGTTATAAAAGGGGACAACCACGACAGCATTGATTACGGATTTAACAGAGAAAAAATCTGCACACATATTTTTATACTTTCGAGAGAATTGCAAAGAGCCAGAATTCTATGTTCCAACATACTTGATCTGTTGTTCAAAGTTCAGAATCATATGCCTTAATTCCTCGGGAGGAGGAGGAGATCCAGCGTCGGCGAGTTTCGAGGTCAGAGAGAGTCTGATCAAGGCGGATTAGTAGCTAGGGAAGCTTGCAGAATTCACAAGTTATAGTTAGTAAAGATAAGTATTCTGGATGATGTACTTTGTACTGTATCTTTCTAATTAGTGGATTCATTCTGAAATGGGTCAGACCTCGCAGATGTAGGTGGATTTCGCCGAACTGCGTAACCAAGTCTTGTGTCATCAATGCTTTAATTTATTGCATACTTGGTTAGATAGGTCATGTTGGAGCATACTAATAAGAATTAGAAAAAATCGGTAAAACCAAATTTCAATTGGTATCAGAGCTTGGTCACTTATTATTCCCTTGGTTGTGTCAAGGAATGTGTGATCCGGTTTTACCATCGCAACTAAAGAAGGAGCTTCGGTGTCTTGGCCACCTATGTTAGAAAGCAACAACTACAACTATTGAAAGGCACACATGAGAGTTTTCATCAACTCACTGGATGAACTTGCGTGGTTCTATGTTGAGAATGAGTGGAATCACCCTACGGAAGATGCTGATACAAGCTCTATGGCGATAGGAGGAGAGTCAAGTCAAAGGGAGCAGAAACTCAAAGACAAAGCTAGTTGGACTCCTGATGACCTCAAGGCATCTCTGGCGAATTCAAAAGCACTGAATGCAATCTTCACTGCGGTTAATGAAAACCAGTTCAAACTCATCTCTACATGTCATCAAGCCAATAAAGCATGGGATATTCTACAAACTGTTCATGAAGGAACTAGTCGAGTTCGCGAGTCTAAACTACAGATGTTGGCTACAAAGTTCGAGGAACTCAAGATGGAGGAGGATGACACTTTTGCTATATTCAACGGAAAACTCAGGGACATCTCCAACATTGCATATCAACTTGGAAAGGTTTACAAAGAGACGAAGTTGGTGAAAAAGACCTTGAGATCACTTCCTAAGATATTTGCAATGAAGGTTGCGGAAATAAAAGAAGCAAGAGACGTAGCTACCATGAGCCTAGATGAACTAATGGGATAATTACAAAAATATGAGATGACGTTCCAATAAGCTACAAAAAGAGTCCCTAAGGAGTTGGCATTCAAAACATCTTCATCAAAGGACAATCACGAGTCTGACAGTGATGATGAATTTGAAAAACTTACACTTATCACGAAGAACTTCTCAAGGATGCTGAAGAAAGTAGTTAACAAGAAATCTCAGGAGAGGTTTGGTGGAAATAGACCAAGACCACAGGATTCTGGAAATAATCGTGGAACGAGGTTTGAGCAAGGAAATGAGCAGTTCTTCAGAAATCAAAGTAGTGAACCAAAACAGCCTGGACGAATTCAATGTAGAGAATGTGAAGGATGTGGTCATATTCAGGCTAAATGTGCAAATACCCGGAAGAAATAGGGAAAATCATATGTCACCTCATGGAGTGAAGATGTAGAAAATGAGAAAGACGAAGAGGAACTTACAAGCAACTATGTTGCGTTTGGAGCAAAAATTCATGATGCATCGGAGGATAAATGTTCCAACACACTGGACAAAGTCGAAGCCGTATGTACCAACATAGATCCGTATGAAGCACCCAGTGATGAAAACGATGGATTTTCTGTAAGTGATGAAGAAATCTACAGCACTTATGAAAAGATGTATGCTATGTGGCTTCAAGTAGTTGGTACAAACAAAGAGCTGAAGGAAGAAAAAATGAAAGTTGATGGAAAGAGAAAGAAAATTGCGCGTGAAAGTTGCTGAACTTGGAAAGGAGAATGAAGAAATAAATGGGAAGCTAATATTAGCAATCAAGAGAGCTGAGACTTCTGAAGCAGTAATTTCTAGGCTGAACTCTGGAAAAGCAAAGCTTGAGGATATTCTGGACATGGGAAGGAACTTTGGTGATCGACACGGTATTGGGTATTACAACCCACTTAAGACTAACACACACGAGATACTTAAGAGTCCAGTAACTCTCAAGACCAAGATTTGAGAGGTAAAACGGAAGTTTGGCAAGCCTCACCAAAGGAAACAGCTCATCTGCAGCTACTGCTCATATCAAGGTCATTCAGAGGAACAATGCAGGAAACTGATCAGAGATCAAATGTTAGGATGACAACTCTTGGTATGTTCCAACATAGGCGAAATCTAGAAAACAAAATTGGTCAGAAAGGTATGGGTTGTCAAACGATCTGGCATATGTCTGGTTGAACATACTTCGCTTATATTATATTCCAAAGATTCATGGTACTTTGATAGTGGCTGTTCTCGCCACATGACTGGCACTCAAGAATTTCTCACAAATATCACACCATACGATGGCGGGTATGTGACTTTCGGTGATGGAAAGAAGAGTAGAGTGATTGGAAAAGGTGAATTAAAGATTGAAGGTTTTCCAGTATTCACTAGTGTGCTGTTTGTTGAAGATTTGAAGGCAAATCTGTTGAGCATAAGTCAGTTGTGTGATGACAATATGGCAGTGGAATTTCAGAAAGATAAATGCGTTGTGAGACACGGAGAAACCAAGTTTCTTTCAGGCATAAGATCATCAGATAATTGCCATCTATTGGAACAGGAAGTACGATGTATGATCTCGAAGCAGGATGAAGGAGTTCTATGGCACAGGAAGCTCGGTCACATCAATTACAAAACATTGGTGAAAATTGCAAATGCAAAAGTTGTATGAGGTATGCCTATCTTAACCAACAAGGATGAAATTGTGTGTGGACCATGTCAACAAGGTAAACAAATTCGATCTCCCCATTCTTCAGTTCAATATATACCACCTCTAGAAATCTGGAATTATTGCATATGGATTTGATGAGTCCAGTCAATACACCTAGTATAGGTGGAAAGAAATATATCTTTGTATGTGTTGATGATTTCTCCAGATTTAAGTGGGTAGCATTTTTAAAAGTTAAGTTGACACGTTGGAAGTATTTAGAAGTCTGGTAATAAAGTTACAAAATGAAAAGGGAAGTCCAGTTGGAAAGATTATTCAAATTTGTAGTGATAATGGTAGGGAGTTTGAGAATTCTCAATTCAGTAATTTTTGTGACGAGCTCGGGATTCAACATGAATTTTCTGCACCTATCACCCCTCAGCATGATGGTATTGTAGAACAGAAAAATAGAACCTTGCAGGAGATGGCTCGAGTTATGTTAGCTGAGAAAGAAATTCACAAGAAATGGTGGGCAGAAGCTATTAATACAGCTTGTTGCACAATTAATCGAGTATATCTGCTGGCCATCCACCAGCAAAACATCCTACGAGATTTGGAAAGGCAGGAAACCTAATGTCTCATACTTCCATGTGTTCGGAAGCAAGTGCTACATTCTCAGAGACAGAGAGCAGTTGGCAAAATTCGACAATCGCAGTGATACTAGAATTTTTCTTGGGTATTTTGTCAACAACCGTGCTTATAGAGTTTATAATCATCGAACCAACACTCTCATGGAGTCTATAAATGTTATTGTGGATGATTCCAAAGAAGGACAAAAGTCAGATGTTGTAGAAGAAGAACCTGGTAACACTTATGTTCCAACACAGCCTCGTCAACCTGACAAGGCAGATCCATTAGTTGAAGCTGAACTTCGTCAACATGCTGGAACATCTGAGCAGATTGGTACTGAACCTGTTGAAGCTGAGCATGTTGGAACATCATCCCCCACTTGTTCCAACACAGGATCAACCTAAATCAATCCTAAGGAGTACTCGATCGGTTCCTCAGGTGGATTACAGAAGGCTAGCTGGATTGCATTGCTTTGTCTCTCTCACTGAACCCAAGAACTACAAAGAAGCCTTGCTAGATGAGTACTTGATTGCTTCTATGCAAGAAGAACTAGGTCAGTTTGCATGTAATGACGTCTGGTATCTTACTCCTCGCCCCAAAGGTATTAATGTCATTGGCATGAAGTGGACCTTCAAGAATAAGTCTAATGCTGATGGCCAAGTTACTCGAAATAAGGCCAGACTAGTAGCTCAAGGATATACACAAGTGGAAGGGGTCGATTTTGATGAGATATTCGCACCAGTTTCCAAGTTAGAGTCAATTTGAATATTACTTGCTATTGCCTTCTCTATGAACTTTATGTTGTATCAAATGGATGTCAAGAGTGCATTTCTAAATGAAGGGGTGAATGAAGAGGTCTATGTGGAGCAACCTAAAGGCTTTGAGGATCTTCATTATCCACATCATGTGTATCATCTCAAGAAGGCTCTATATAGTCTAAAGAAGCACTCAGGGCGTGGTATGAACGACTTACTAACTTCCTTCTTCAGAAAGGTTATCGTTGAAGGGGAGTAGATCGCACTTTATTTGTGCTTGAAAAGACATCAAAATTTTTTATTGCTCAAATTTATGTTGATGATATAGTATTCGGCTCTACTTCATCGTCTATGGTACAAGATTTTGTCACCATCATGTAAGCCAAATTTGAAATGAGCATGGTTGGAGAGCTCACATACTTTCTGGGATTGCAAGTCAAGCATGAAAGGGATGGTTTGTTCATAAATCAGAGTAAGTATACTCTAAATTTAGTTGGTCTGAGCAATGCTCGAGTAGTTCGAACTCCTATGGGTGTGTCTGACAAACTGGTAAAGGATGAGGAAGGAGTTGCAGTTGATCAGAAATTATACAGAGGCATGATTGAAAGTTTATTGTATTTAACAGCTAGTAGACCAGATATATGTTTCAGCGTTGGAATGTGTGCAAGATTTCAGGCTGATCCAAAGGAGTCTCATCTCACCGCAGTTAAACGAGTTATTCGATATGTAAGTGGGACTTCTGAGTATGGTGTCTAGTATTCTAAGAATCAAGATTCTGAGTTGATTGAGTAGAATGATTCTTATTGGGCTGGTAATCCTGATGATCGAAAAAGCACTACAGGTTGATGTTTCTTTATTGGTACGAACTTAGTATCTTGGTATAGTAAGAAACAAAATTCGATCTCTTTGTCTACTGCAGAAGCTGAGTATCTTGCAGCAGGAAGCTGTTGTGCATAATTATTGTGGATGAAACAAATGTTGAAAGACTATGGAATCCATTTGAAGATCTTATGTGACAACACAAGTGCAATTGATATTTCAAAAAATCTAGTCCAGCACTCTCGCACGAAGCATATTGACATAAGCCATCATTTTATTAGAGATCTTGTTGAAAGAAAGGAAGTTGTGGTAGTCTATGTTCCAACACACGAGCAATTTGCTGATATCTTCACAAAACCATTGGACTCCGCCACTTTTGAAAGCCTTCAACAACACTTAGGTGTATGTCAAATTTGAGGTAATTCTTTCCTTTATTTTACTGTAAATATTCTGTTTTATTCTTGTTTAGAAAATTGAAGGAAAAAAAACAAAAAATAGAAAGAAGAAAAGTTTACAAAAATAGAAGTTGGATGTTATGGTATGTTGGAAGTTGGTAATCTTGAGTTGACAAGAGAGAATCATTAAAAATCTTGGAAAAAGAAAAAGGTTTACGCGGAAAATGAGGAAGTAATGTGAAGAGTTGGTGTTGGTTTCTAAGTTGTCCAAATTCTTCCACATTCCCCTCTTTTCGGCTATTCTCACATACATCCTGATTTCTCTTCTAAATCCTCTTGTCAAACTACTTCCCGATCTCTCTACTCATCAAATCCCTGCGGATGAATGTCTTCTAACCCTAACTCTCCCACACTAGAAGATTCTAGGAACCTCTCAACCTTCAGAAATCATGGAGGATGAACAGATGACTGACAATATCAAGGCCGAATTCTTTCCCGAAGAAAATAACAGTCAATATGAAGAGAATGTCGAGGCCAAGGTAACAAATGGTGGTAAGGAGAATGAAGAGACCAATGGTTCAGGCGGCAATGACGACAGTCAGGAGGAACACACCAGCGCCAAAAGAAAGGGTCCATATGGAAAGGTAACAAATCCTAATCCCCCTACTTTAAAAATTATGGGAATGGAGTTCAAAACTGTAGATGAAATATTTGAATTGTTGGAAGCCAATAGAGTTACAGTAGACCTAACCAAGATTAAGAGTATAGAAGGAGAATTCTTGACGGTTAAGGTTAAAGAATGTGTGACTGGGAATATTGAAGAGCTGTGGAATGTAGAATTACAAGGTGAAGTTCCTGGGGGGATATGATGAGTATAGAGGAAAGGACAAATTTCATATTTTTTCTTCGATTCCTCGGTTGAGCTGTGCTGTTATTAGAGAAATCAGTGATGGGGATGCTACAGGACTGGAAGTAATTTGGTATACTGACAGATTGCCTGTAGGATTTTGTGATTTGAGGGCAGCTCTGAGAATGGAGGAGCTATGGAAACCAATAGTTATTGATCTCTCTGACAGTGAGGAAGAGGAACATGGTGCATATGTTCCAACACAGCAGGTTAACGATGAAAGCAGTGATGAGATGGATATTGATGATGATATGGGAGGAGAAGACCAAGTTAATATAGCTGGTGATGCACATGATGACAGGGAAGGAGATTACAGTGAAGAACATGTAGCAGAACTAAGTGAATCAGAAGAAGTGTAGACTGCTGGAACTGAAGAAGCAGAGGACACTCAGTATGTTCCAACACAGGAACACTCTGAGATGAACTATTCAAGTGATGAAGCTCTGGATGAGTTCTTACAGTCAGTCAAGGGCAAGAGAAAGATGGCTGCACCAGAAGATTCTCCACCAACAAAAAGGGCCAAGAAGAGACAGGAACACACCAAGCAGAAAGTACTTCCTCCCCTCCCAGTAAGTGATGCACTTTCCTTCTCCTACTTTGATTTAAGGTGTGAAGACATGGGGGAAGTATTTGAGGAAAGAAAATTTATCTTTGAGAGACCTGTAGATCTGGAGGCATACAGGGAGAGTGGCTTTTTAAACTTTTTAGAGTTAATAGGAATGAAAAGAGTGTCCACTGTTCAGCTTCAGTATAGCAGGCAAGTTGTCATTAAGGTGTACTCCAACTTAATGGCTGAAAATTTGGAAGCTGATTCCCCTTGGTTTGTAAGGGTTTATGTAAGGGGAAAGATTATGGATTTTTTGCTGCCAAAATCAACAAGGTATTGGGGCTTCAAACACCAGAGATTGACAGGGTGTTTCATGAGGATTTGGAAGTCACAGATGATCAAATTCTGGAAACTATCTCAGGTGGATACAAGGCAAAGTGGCCTACAACAGGGTATTCACATGCTTCATGCTTGTCCTCAAGGTTTTTTAGGCTGTATCAGATTGCAGTTCACTAATGGATGCCATCTTCAAATACGACTGCACTGACAAGAGAAATGACCAAGTTACTAAACTGTGTTGGAACATAGAAGCCGGTAAATCTTAGACTGTTTATTTAGCAAAACCTGGTCAGGCAAGCCATAGCTCCCAAAGCCAAACATGCTAGTGTCTATCCCTGTTTGATTTCAGCACAGGCTAAAAGCACCAAGGTAAAAGGAAAGGCAAAAGATGTGGTGATTGGCACGGAATTCCTGAGGCTGAACAAGAAGACATTAGGGTTGAGACCTGTGCATGATCTACCATGGAGTCCTTCTGGGTCTACTTCTTTAGTAGCAGAAAAGAAGGCTAAAATGGTGGTTCTGAATGTGAGACTAGGTATCAAGTGGCAACGCTAGAGGCAGAAAAGGAAAAACTAGAGGAAGAGAAAGCACGGTTGGAGACCTGCACCTGCACCTGAACTGGATTTCTTTTCTATGTTCCAACATAGATGTCAAAGTCAGGGGGAGCCTACTTGCTGCTTATGTTTTTTGATGTTTTTGATTGCCTTTGGCATATGTGTGGTCCCAGGGTGATAATATTTTATAATGGCTCTGTAATCTGAAGTTTATTTTTGGTAGCATTCCTGGATTTCTGGTATTCGGTTTTTGGAACTCATGTTTTGATGGAATTCTGGTATTCAATTTTTGTTCAGGTTCAATATTGTGCATATTGTGCATATGTTCCAACATAGGTGGAGTTTGGAAGACGTATGTGTATGATGACAAGTTTTTCGTTGTGTTATTAATGGCCAAAAAGTTATGGGTCCACAAAATACCAAATTAGGAGATTGTAAAGTCAAAAGATATGAATTGAATATTTAATTGGCAGTTTTTGTAAACATATTTGGAAACGAAAAACTTTCCATGTTGGAACATGCAAAAACAGCATATTTACGCCAAGGATGTTTATGGAAAAAGAAGACAGAATATTATGGTATTTGTGAGTTATGGAAATCTGAATATTCTACTATATATTAGGCGTATAGAAGCATAGTTGATTTATGGAAAATTCCTACATATATGGAGTTGATATTATCGAATATATGGGATATATTGTGATAAGGAAAATCTCTTTATTTATGGGATTTGGATATGCTTCAAGAACCAGATTTGGAATAGGAATATTGTGGAGATATTCGGGGAGTATTCTGATTTGCTCATGGCTATAAAAGGGGACAACCACGGCTGCATTGATTACAGATTTAACAGAGAAAAAATCTGCACACGAATTTTTATACTTTCGAGAGAATTGCAAAGAGCCAGAATTCTATGTTCCAACATACTTGACATGCTGTTCAAAGTTCAGAATCATATGCATTAATTCTTCAGGAGGAGGAGATCCAACGTCGATGAGTTTTAAGGTCAAAGGGAGTCTGATCAAGGCGGATCGGTAGCAAGGGGAGCAGAGCTTGCAGAATTCACACGTTATAGTTAGTAAAGATAAGTATTCTTTACGATGTACTTTAACTGTATCTTTCTAATTAGTGGATTCATTCTGAAGTGGGCCAGACCCCGCAGATGTAGGTGATTTCACCAAAATGCATAACCAAGTCTTGTGTCATTAATGCTTTAATTTATTGCATACCTGGTTAGATAGGTCATGTTGGAACATACTAATAAGAACTAGAAAAATTCGGTAAAACCAAATTTCAATACCCATTTTCGGCTCTTGGTTTTTACCGTTGGTCATTCACCGAAGTCGCCATCAATTTCCGGTGTTGTTGGTGAGCTTCTCATATTTCTGGTACACATCCCTCTTTCCTTCCCACTCCATTTGATTGATTTTGCTGTTGAACGTGGGTGTCGCCTCTGGTTGTACATTAATTTCCATGGGTCCAGCAGATTCCCTTCCACTTAACTCGTCCCCTGAGTTGCTAATTTCACTATTGGATGTTACCACTGAGTCAATTTGTTAGCCCTGCCATTGATTCTGGGCCATGCTCTCCGTTCGCAGATTCAGATATATTGCTCGGGCTATCTTTGGTTATGGGTGTGGCTGGAGTTGTGTGTTGGGGACATTATTGTGGCTGCGTTGTTGCGGATGTGGTTGGTGCTCATATTCTTGGGGTGGAAGGCGTGGCTGAAGGGGCGGTAGGATTTTCTTGTTAAGATTTTTTGGATCATGTATGTTGCCTGGTTGGGCTATGTATATAATGAGTTGATTAATGTAGAGATTGGGCCTGATGTGTTGGTTTTGGTTAATTTGGTGTGGCTCTATAGTTAATGGGTTTGTGTTTGATTGAGGGAAATATTTGACTATGGGATTAGTTGGTATGTGATGGGTGAGTTATTGGGCTTCCTTAGGTTTAGCGACATTATTGTGTTCCTATAATTTAGGGTTTGGGTTAGGGTTCTTTATTTCCTTATTCTAGTTAGTTTTGGTTAAGTCTATTATCCTTATTCTAGTTGGTTTTGGTTAAGTCTACTCTCCTATTCGGATTGTGATTAGGATTGAGAGTACTATTTATAATTCTATTCTTCTGCTTTGTAATTTAGATTTGATAATGAAAAAATTTTAGATATTCTTCACTTCCCTTGAGTCGATTTGATTAAATTCATCGTATCAAGAAGCAGGTCTCTAGAGATTCATTTGAATCCCTAGATTGAGCTGAAGTCACGTTCGTACTCTGCACCAGGTTGGTATCAGAGCAAAACTCTTTTGCCATGGCAAGACCACGACGTGATCCACCACAATCTAAAGCGGAAATCACGCAACAAACCCTTGCTCGCATCGAAGACCAGGTTCAACAACTCGCCGTAGCAATGCAAGTTCTCATAATGCAACAACCACCACCACCACCGCCGAAATATCAGGATGAGCATCAAGATCACTTCAATGGGTGTGAGGCTGTGTACGATGAGTCGGTGTACGATGATGCGGGGTCCAAAAAGGTAGTATGCGACAACCCCAAATATGACGAGTACGCTGAAGCTATCTACAATGAGACCATGAACAGCGCGGCCTTGTACGACTATATCGTGTACGTCGAAGCCCTATATGACGATCCCGTATACGAAAATGTAGAGTACGAAGAAATCGTGCACAATGAAATTATTTTGGTGCCAAGTAAGGCTAATAAAGCAGCCACACCGAATGAATCCATTGGCGTTAAGTTCGCGATGACCGTGTCGTCGATTAATCATTCAGGAATCTGTAGATCAGGCTTAGGAATGACACACAAGCACAAAGATTACACGCGACAACACTCTAAGAAATAGTAGGAGCACAGAGGAAGAAAATTTTTTTGGAGACATCACGCGGTGGTTACGGGAACGCATATCAAGGAAAGTTATTTTACGGCAACGACTCTGGCATTGAAATGAGTAGGACGATAAAGGCTGAATTGTAACACAAGTCAACGGTCAAGATTCGAGGATGAATCTTTCTCACCCGGAGGTTCCTGATGTAGCGGCATCTTAGGTTAGCGACATTACTGCATTCTTATAATTTAGGTTTAGGGTTAGGGTCAGGGTTCTTTATTTCCCTATTCTAGTTGGTTTTGGTTAAGTCTATTTTCCTTATTCTAGCTGCTTTTGGTTAAATATACTCTTCCATTGTGATTAGGATTGAAAGTACTATTTATAGTTCAATTCTTTTGCTTTGTAATTCAGATTTGATAATAAGAAAACTGAGATATTCTCCTCTTCCATTGAGTCGATTTAATTAAATTTATCACATCAAGAAGCAGGTCTCTAAAGATTCGTTTGAATCCCTAGATCAAGCTGAAATCACGTTCGTACGCTGCACCAGCTTGGCGTGAAGTTTGCAGGGACCATATCATCAAGTAAACATTCAGGAATCTGTAGATTGGGTTCAGGAACGATGCACAAGCACAGAGACTACACGCGACGACATTTTGAGAAACGGCAGGAGCATAGAGGAAGAAAGAAAAATTTTGGAGACATTACGTGGTGGTTACGGGAACGCATATCAAGGAAAGTCATTTTACAGCGATGTCTCTTCCATCGACATGAGCTAGGCGATAAAGGCCAAATTGCAACAAAAGTTAGCAGTCAAGATTCGAGGACGAATCCTTCTCACCTAGGGGGTCCTGATGCAGTGGCATTTTAGGTTTAGCGACATTATTGCGTTCCTATAATTTAGGGTTAGGGTTAGGGTTCTTTATTTCCTTATTCTAGTTGGTTTTGGTTAAGTCTACTTTCTTTATTCTAGTTGGTTTTGGTTAAGCCTACACTCCTATTCGGATTGTGATTAGGATTGAGAGTACTATTTATAGTTCTATTCTCCTGCTTTGTAATTCAGATTTGATAATAATAAAATTGAGATATTCTTATCTTCCCTTGAGTCGATTTGATTAAATTTATCGTATCAAGAAGCAAGTCTTTAGAGATTTGTTTGAATCCCTAGATCGAGCTGAAGTCAAGTTCGTACGCTACACCACTTGTGATTGATGGTTTAGTTGAAATGGGTTATACTTAGGTTGTGTTGGGGTTGGGTTGATTGTAATGCTAGCAGATTCTTTAATGCAGAGAGCATGCAAAGAAAGGTAATTTTGACACGTACCTTTGTGAAGCCCCATCTCATTTGTGTTTGTCTTTTGGTCTTGGCTGATTGCCTCATTCAATCCTCCTGATTAAAGAAGCAACTCTCTTTTTCAGCTCATTCTATCCTATCACCGCCTCTTATGCTTACGTTGCTCTTATCCGCTTGAGCTCAGGCTCAGATTCTTACAAAGAGGTACTAGGTAAGGATCCAAAAAATTTCTTAGGAGAACCAAGTGGTCACAATGATAGAGAAAGGTCTAGGGAGAAAAGACTAGAGGACAGGAGAAAAGGGGAAAATGCCTTGTGAGGATCCCACACATGTGAATGCATACCCCAATCCTCCAATGTCGTTGATTGGATTGGGCCATCATTTCAAACCTTTTTTGCTTGCTCACCACGACCTCAAGCTGTTTCCTTTTTTTTTGTATTGTCATGATTGTCTTTACTGCTCTCATTGGCATTCTCCGTTTTTGGTGCTTCTTCTCTAATGCTACTTTTGATGATGACTGTGATCCTCCTCGTCACCCAGCTCCTATATCCCAATGCTTAGACTCATACCAAAGTTGAGCCTGTCACCTTCACCATCCACGGCATTCTGTTCAAAAGTGAAACTCGGGTTGAAGATGAATGGCTCATTAAAAAAAAAGGGTGCACGAGCAACCAGCTGCAGTCTTTGTTCGTTTCTTCCGGTAGGACAAGCTTCCGACCGCTCTTCACCAAGTATCCTCTATGATCACCTCTTCATTCTCTCCCTCTGCATGTCTCATTTTCTAGCCATTCCTTCTCCTTCCACCCCATCTTCCTCCATTGCTTGTGGTGAGGGAGAGATCGAGCTTATCTCCTTCTTTACATCGTTGTTATCTTCTTTCGGTGAGTTGAGACCATCCTTTGCCAACTCATCCCAGAAATCCAGCACTAGGTTGAAGAGTTAGACCCGAATCTCCCTGATGCTTGCACATAGCACTTCTTCCTGTGCTTTCTCATGTTGTTGCGCTTCTATCTGCATGTTTTCTTCTTCTTGGTTCCACTTTCCCCGGTGCATGCTGCACGTCATGCAACATTGAAGGGATGGGGAAGGAATGCAGCAGAAAAGGGAAGAGATGGATGCCTTACTAACACTACAAAAATAATTTTGGAAGCTAAGGCCAAAACAATGTAGTTCAAAGAAGGTGACAAGAATACATAGTTCTTCCACCAGTTGGCACGAAAGAGGAGGAATGAACTACATTACACAGCTAAGCAATGAGGAGGGACAATGGATATCAACGGACAACGAACTACAATCACTTGTCTTAAAGGACGTAAGTTCAGTTTTAATCCATTGATCAATAATGCCTCTCGATGCTTTCGGACAATCCACTATGCAGGATATTTTGGAATTGATAAAACCCACAGTAAACACATTCCAAAAAAGCGAGCTGCAAAAAATAGTATTGGCGCAAGAGGTAAAAGACGCTGATATTCCAAATGGGGAAGTGAAAACCCCCAGGGCCAGACGGCTTCCCACCAGGATTCTACCTACATTACTGGCCGGAGGTCAAGCAGGATGTCACCAAAGTAGTTCCGCAACGTCAAAAATGGAGGAGGAATAGAATGAAACAGCACCGGTACTTATCCCGAAGAAGAAGAAGCCAAAAGAACCAATCGATCTCTGTTCTATAAGTTTGTGCAATGTTACATACAAGATTGTAGCCAAGATACAGGCTACCAAATCGAAGAAAATAATGGGTTTTTTCATCTCTGGGAATCGGGAAGCTTTCGTACAAAGAAGATCAATTGTGGAGAACTCCCTAATTGCGCTCAAGGTAATTGAGCACATGCGCTAGAAGAAGACAGACAAGTAGGTGGTAGCAATAATGAAAATCGATATGAGCAAATCTTATGATAGAGTCTCATGGGCTTTCTTCCGTCATATTATTGTTTGGATGGGTTTCCCTGCAACTCGAGTAGGGTGGATTATGGAATGTGTCTCCTCAGTCACATATTCCATTAAATTCAATGGCCACCAATTAAAACCACTTAAGCCGAAGCAAGGACACAGACAAGGATGAACTTTATCTCCCTTCCTTTTTGTCCTGTGTTAGAAGGCCTTCTCATTCATGCTAGCGTCTGAAGCCTTCCAAAGACAATGTAGTGAGGTTCGAATTGGGAGGGGAGTGCAGCCAGTATTACACCTCATTTTCGCCGATGATTGTAAATTTTTGTTTGAGGTACCAAAGGCAACATCCAGGAAATTAGCACAAACTTTGAACTTGTTCGCGGCATACTCATGCAACACATAAAATTCTAGAAATCGGGCCTAGTCGTCAGTCCAAATGAAGACCCTCGGACAAAGGAAATCTTGAGTCTCATATTTTGATTCTTTGGGGATCTACTAAGAGATAAGTTTCTAGACCATGACTTGGTCTTCACAGGCTCAAAAGTTGCCATGTTCAGTACACTGCTACAGAAGATCAAAGCAAGAACGACGTCATGGAAACTTAGCGACCTCTTCATCATGGAGAGAGTCACCCTAAGTAAACATGTTCTAGCATCAATAACGCAATACACATTAGGAACATTCACAGTACCGTCAACCACGACAAAGAAAATTGACTGCCACCTGGAAAGGTTCATCTGGGTGGGAGATGTAAACGATCGGGGAATTCATAGCAAATCATGGGATAAGTATTGCCACTCTAAATGGCACAGGGGCCAGAGTGTGATATAAACTGCAGAGAAGAACCAGGCAATGCTAGGAAAACTACCTTGGACGATTTTCAATGACAAGGAATAATTTTTGCCAAGTTTTCAATGATAAGTACTGTAAGCACCAACCCTTTCTATAGGTAGAGACAAAGACATGTGCCATGTGGGGCTGGAAAGGCATATTGTGGGGGTGTGATTTGACAAAAAAACATTTAAAGTGACAAGTGATTAATGGGAAACCCATTGGCATTCAAGAAGAATGGATACCAAACCACCGGAACCCAGTCAGGTACAATCTACAACTACTACCCCGTCTAGATTTCAAAGTGCTCTTATAGAAACTCAAAGCAATGAAGAATGCCACTGTTGGAAGTCTTGTTCCCACCATAGGTGATCGGTGACATAGCAGGGATACACATACCCCTTAATACATTTAGACGAGAGGATCACCAAATATGGAAGAAGGAATGGTTTGTGAAGTACAACATAAAATATGGGTATCATGTGGCATGACAACTTAAGATGCAACAAAAACCTTCAAGCTCGGAAACCACATCGAATGCTCAGCAACTCCAAAAACTGTGGAAGAAGTTATGGTCATGTGATGCTCTGGAGAAGATCAAGCTACTTGTTAGGAGGCTAGTATAGAATGCACCACCGATAAGACAAGGATGTAGGGAAAAAGGCATGGATGTGTCACCAATATGTTAGATGTGTTAGACCCAAACAGAAACCCCCTCACACACTGCAATGTGACTTATCCAGAAGAGTATGGAGAGCTTCAAGGTTTGGTTTTAACTTTTGACATGGTACACCAACTGGGCTACAAGAATGGCAACAACCCTGGTTCACTCTCTCCCCGGAACGGATGATATATATCTTACTTGTTATATTATGTGGGTAAAATGGTGTGCTTGGAATAGAGCAACAATAAAGATGAAGACCCCAACATTGGAAGGAATACTAGCATTGGTGAAGTCATGCCTAGCAGAGGATCTGAAGTTCAAGGCAATGGAGGGCAGAGCAGCAAATAACCCTAACACACCAGAGTATGACCTACATTACTTGGTAAAAGTACAGCAGGAGGAGGCAATGATGACAAAACATATGGGGGATATACATGCAATTTGGCATCCATGAGAGCCACAAAACACCCATGATAACCCTAGATGGACTCAATTAGCCACATATGCAACATTCAGAGCATCAGACGGCAAGGCCGTGACAACCTGGGTTGCACAATCGATGGCAAGTCAAACATGGTGGCAAGGAGCAAGATTGATCCAATCAAACTTGGCTTTTCAAGCAGAGCTAACAACGATCCACGATGCAATGTCTCAAGCTAAACAACGCTCAGCGACATAGGTCCTCATTAAAACGGATTGCAAAATGGCTCTCAGGCACATCAGGAAATTCCCATCCACCAACACCCCCAGGCTTACTTATTTAGTTAGGAACATTATAATGCTAGCATCTTATAGTGAAAGTGCAAAGATTGTGCGTAGTAGACGCACACAATCTAGCCAAATCTGTAATGGAGAGGTACCGCCCTCATAACCATAATTAATGACATCCTACTCTATCCCCCCCCCCCTTCCCCAAAAAAAAAGTGAATTCACAAATAGAATTATTTTATGCATTCAGTATTAAAAATTTTACTCCGCTCTGTAAACTATTTTTTTGTTGTTGTAAATTATGATATTCATAATATATATTTTTTCATTACCTTTTTATTCATTCCTTTGTCCATTAGTCAGATAATATATGAAATAAATGACACATATTTTCAAATAAATTTTTTCTTATTAAATTATTTTAAACCATCTAATCTTTAAATGAAATATCTTATAATTAATGCAGTAATACGCTTGTTATAATTTATTATAAAGATATTTTTATGGCTTCAAAAACTTTGGAAATGTATATTGAAATATAAATAATTATAATTTAATTTTAAAAGTTATAAAAATAAATTTAATAGAATTGATCTAACAAGAGACAATCTTTTTCTATTAGCCGAGATGAGAAGAGCAACACACTCAAATGCTCATTGTTCACTTTTCAGCTTCACTCTCTAACCCCCTTCCATTGTTCTCCTTTTTCTCTCATCAGTTATCTTCTCCTACGTCTCTTTTATGCCGAAAAACACCACAATATGGCAGAGACACTGCCACCTAGCGGCGGAAATCCTTTCTCCATGCTCTGAAAACAAAAGCACATCCACTCACCACCTCTATGCCCAGTAACCCCAATATTCAATCCAAAAATGAAAATTTATGAGACATGGCTTTCCTATACACCGAAGAAGAAATCACCCAGCTGTCAGCCCACTACTCAAATGTCCGTATAGGGAAATTTCACAGAGGCCGACCAACTATGGAGCAGTTGGAGTCGTCCTTCAAAATGGAGGGTTTTCAAGGAAGGTACCAAATTAGGTCTTTAGACTACAAACATGTTCTCATACGGTTTGAGTAGCTATCAAATTTTCATCATTGCTGGATTAAAGGGACCTGGGCTTCCCAAGGATCCCTAATGAAAGTTCTCCGATGAACGCCTGATTTCTCACTCAATTCGGATTCCTCCATCGTCCATGTATGGGTAACTATCCAAAATGTTCTAAAACCATAATACAAAAGCTTATTATCCTAGACCTACTCCTCCAGATATTCAATATGAAGAAAGAAATCCAACATTAAATAGTTTTGATGGTTCATCCATATATCAATGGAATATAGATGGATTATCATAATATCAAATATTAAATATATTTCAAGAAATGGGCATGGCCAGAATGACCTGTAAAGAAAATTTAAATACTATGGAACCAAACATAGCAATGTTATTGGTAGCAGGATTTACTGGTCAATTAAAAGGTTGGTAGGATAATCATCTTACCTTAACAGATAAACAAGCTATTGTGCATCATGAGACTGAAGAAGCTCAAGAAGAAGGAAATGAAGTAAATTTTGTAATGATTCCAGATGGATCCGCATTCTTGTTATATGTCATATCAATGTATTTTGTAGGAAATCCAGAAGAAGCGTTAGAAAGTTCAAAAATATGTTTAACCAATTTAAGGTGTCCTGCATTAACTGATTTTAAGTGGTATAAAGATATATTTCTAACACAAGTTTACAGAAGACCAGATTCAAACTCTCCATTTTGGAAAGAAAAATTTATTACAGGATTACCTACGTTATTCTCTCAAAGAATAATAACAAATTTATAAAAAGCATTAAGTACAGACATGATAGATTATAATACACTAACTTTTGGTCAGATATTTGCTTTTATCAAGAAATAAGCCTTGGTTTTATGTCAAGATTTAAAAATTCAACATAAGTATGGATCAGAAAGAAAGGAGATGAGTTCATTTTGCCAATAATTTGGTATTGCGGGAATTAAACCCCATCTTCTCAATACAAACATTTGAGGAATTCTAGAAAGCATAAATACTACAATAAAAGAAATAATTATGAAAAAAATTATAAAAAGACAAATCCTAGGCATAAAAAATTCTATAAAAAACATAATAAGTTGGCAAAGTCTTGGGAAAGACGGTCTTTCCATAGGCTTATGGAAAGACGGGGTTTGATTGGAATAATAAAAGGTAAAAGGTCTTAGTTGCAATATTAAACTTTTAGTATGCAACATGTAGTAGTTATAAAATTTATAACCCAGTTCATGCAACCCAAAAATTTTATCTTCATTTCTTCTAATTTACACTTTAAACCTTGGTCTTTCCATAACTTATGGAAAGATCATCTTTCAAGAGACGGACTCTAATAAGTTTCAAAATATTCAATGTTTTAAATGTAAAAAATTTGGTCATACTGCAAATTACTGTAAAACAGAAAAGAAAATTAATGCTTTATTTACGGAAGACCAAGAATTAAGAAATAAATTATTATCCATATTAATTGATAATTCAGGCACTGAACAATCAAATTATGAATCACGTTCAGAATCTTCAAGTGATAATGAAAACATATGCCAATGTAACATTCCAACCATTAATATGTTAAATAATACTAATAATAACAGAAAAAAGTTATTAGATATAATAGATAAAATAGGAAACTCTGAAGATAAAACACAATATATACAAAGATTGAAAATTTTAGTGTTGGAAGAAGATAAACCAAGAATAACAGAAGCTTTCAGTTTAAGCAAAACAATTTAAAATATTCAGAATTAGAAAAAAAGAAACCAGTAATAAATCTAACAACTTCTCAAGATTTAAGAAAAGAAATTAGTTTATTAAAATCATAAAATTAGTTCTATCAAAAATGAATTAAATGTTTTAAAAGAAAAATATTTTGAATTAGAATTAAAAATTGGAACATTAGATAAATCTAGTAGTTCTTACATTCCAATATCAATTGAAACCCCATCTGATCAGCAGTTCTTTAATGTTATCAATAAAATTAATATGGAAAAATGGTATTCATTGGTTACAATAGGTGTCCAAACTTTTAGTACAGCCATAGTAGCATTAATTGATAGTGGAGCAGATCAATCCTGTATTAGATCAGGAATTATTCCAAGTAAATATTTAGAAAAAACCAATGAACAATTATCAGCGGCAAATGGTACTCCAATGATTATTAAAAAGAAATTATCCAATTGATTTATATGTAATAATGATTATTGTATTAAACATTCATTTTTAATATTAGAAAATATATCCTATGATGCAGTATTAGGAAGTTCATTTCTATATCAAATAACTCCTTTTAAAAAGACTCAATTAGGAATTAGTACAAAAATATTAGGCAAAAAATTATTGTTTTCTTTTATTAGTCCTCCTAGCCAGATTGAATTAAATCTATTACAAACTAATTCCATATATAAGAAAATATGTGTTTTGAATAGAAAACAGAAAGATATTCTATTTTTAAAAGAAGAATTAAGTTATTCAAAAATAGAAGAATAATTAGACAACACAATAATAAAAGATAGAATTAATAAATTAAAACAAGAATTTAAGAATCAAATATGCTCAAACCATCCCAATGCTTTTTGGGATAGGAAGAAACATATAGTCTCCTTACCTTATGAAAAAGAATTTAATGAACAAAATATTCCCACTAAGGCTAGGCCTATTCAAATGAATGCAGAATTAATAGAATTATGTAAACAAGAAATTCACAGTCATTTAGAAAAAAGATTAATAAGAAAAAGCAAATCTCCATGGAGTTGCTCAGCATTTTATGTAAATAAAAATGCAGAAAAGGAAAGAGGAGTTTCTAGATTAGTTATAAATTATCAGCCATTAAATAAAGTCTTACAATGGATTAGATACCCTATTCCAAATAAAAGAGATTTAATTAATAGGTTGGCTAATGCGAAAATATTTTCAAAATTCGACTTAAAATCGGGATATTGGCAAATTCAAATAGATGAAAAGGATAAATATAAAACGGCATTCGTAGTTCCATTTGGCCAATATGAATGGAATGTCATGCCATTTGGATTAAAAAATGCACCATCTGAATTTCAGAAAATAATGAATGACATATTTACTCCTTACTCATCATTTGTAATTGTATATATTGATGACATATTAATTTATTCTAATACGATTGATAGTCATTTCAAACATCTATATATTTTACTAAAAGTTATAACAAGAAATGGTTTAGTCATGTCTGAACCCAAAATGAAACTATTCCAATCTAAAGTTAGATTTTTAGGATTTGATATACATTTAGGACAAATTAAACCTATTCAAAGATCAATTGAATTTGCAGATGAAATTAAAGATAAAAATCAATTACAGAGATTTTTAGTGTGTCAATTATATTTCAGATTTTTTTTCCTAAAATTAAAATTATATGTAAAGATTTATATGAAAGATTAAAATCCAATCCCCCTGCATGGTCAGAAAAACATACTAATTTAGTAAAAGAAATTAAATTAAAAGCCAAATCATTACCATGTTTAGGTATTCCACATCTAGAGGCATTCATGATAGTAGAAACAGATGCATCCAAAATAGGATATGGGGGCATATTAAAACAAATGCATCTAGGAAAAATATCCATAGTTAGGTATCATTCAGGATTTTGGACAAATACACAAAAGAATTATTCAACAGTTAAACAAGAAGTGTTATCCATAGTTTTGTGCATTTCAAAATTTCAAGATGATCTATATAACAAAAAAATTATTAAAAATTGATTGTAAATCAGCAAAAGACATTTTGCAAAAGGATGTAAAAAATTCAGTTTCAAAGCAGATTTTTGTCAGATGGCAAGCTATTTTATCAGTATTCGATTTTGATATACAGTTTATCAAAGGAAAAGATAATTCCCTTCCAGATTTTCTAACACGAGAATTTCTTACAGGAAATCATGAGTAAAAATTCAAATTCTTCCAGCTCTTCAAGTTCAAGACCAGCCAAGGATTATGCCATTCCAAAACCACTTACTCCAATAACTCCTTCTCCAGATTTTCCGCCTTTGACATATTCCACTATAGCTCAAACTCCCCATTCCAGATTACATTCTAAATTAGATTCCATTCCTTCTCCTTTAAATTCAAATTTCACACCTTTACCCAGAACACATACTCCATTGCCTAGCACCACATCAATTCCATCAGGTTCCAAAACTCAAACATATTTTGATAAACCCAATCCCGAACATATTTGTTACTCATTTTGAATCTGAACCAGATATTCCACAACTAAAATTTTTTGTTTCCAATCCATTTCTGCCTTCCTCTCCTTGGTTGGCTGATGACATCCATAAATCTCAACAATATTATGAGCTTATTTTGGTAGATACCCAATCAATTGACATTCCACATATCCCGAACAAAAAGGATAGATTATTCCAAAATTTATATCAAACAAATTCTTAGCCCTCAACAATTCTCCAACATTCATTCCCTTACTACTTTTTCAGTTAATTATTTCCCCACTGGATTTAATTATGCTGATTACATGTTAGCCTGGTATAGAACTTTCTTTATCAGGCCATTTGATCATTCATGGTTTATCAATTTTCACCAAAAATTCAATAATCATATTCCAGTATGGTTTATTGATTGGTGGTGCAAATTTGGGCCATCCACAGATATATATCCTAAACCCATATTAGAAGGATTTCAAACATTCCAAACCCTCAAAAATAAAACACTTAGCAAGATTAAACCTTTTGAAAAAGACACCTTGTTCCATGCCATTTTTTGAGTTCCTTGAATTTTTGCTCGGAGCTTCCAAATCAAACTAGTTCATTCTAATATACCCTTCTCTTTGGTCAGACAGTATAAAATCAAATGGTGGAGTAATTATAATCCAGAATTTTGCTCTCCTAAAGCAGTGACTCATTATTTCCAAACAGGAGAGAAACTTAAAATTCCATTCAAACAGGGTAGTACTTAAAATCTTCCAGCAGTTATTCAACCAACACCTTCCTTTGCTCCAATACCAAGACCAATTCAACAAATACCTTGTCCAACACCAATTCAGCAAATATTACAACCACAACACATTCCACACTCTCCGATGCCAACAATTGAGCAGGATGAAGATCTTCACAAAATTATAGCATTCTACAGGCAGCTCAAAAGCTAGGAACATACCATTAAAAAAAGAAGAAAATCAAATGTATGATCCGTTTGAAGACAGTCAAGATCCATTTGACCTCTGAGTGAGGTATGCAATGATGAATTCCAGAAGACAGTCGGTCATGGAGGGACCCATACTCCACTCCGGCACCAAACAACAGACAACAGAAAATGGTGGATCCCAGCTTCCACCAAATTCAACTCAATAATTCAAAACAGTAGACAAGCGAAAGTGGTGGATCCCAGCATCCACCAAATTCAACCCAAAAATTCAAAGAAGCAGCAGTAGTGGACCCTAGTTTCCACTACATTCAAAAGAACGGCCAAGATGTAATCCGGATTCCAAATGTAATTCATTTTGACATTCTTACTTTGTGTTGTTTTATATTCTTACTTGTTATTGAATGGTAATTTAAAATAGGCTTACTAGGTTTACAAGGTTGGGAAACTCAAGTATGAACGTTGAGCTCAGAGTGGAGAGATTGTAAGATGTACAACAGGGGGCTGGAATCAGCGTGCCTTCAACTAGAATGAAACTCTCATATTTGTAGGAGTGGAATTCTAATCTATTACATCAAAATGAATTACATTTGGAATCCTGATTACATCTTGGTCGTTCTTTTGAATGTAGTGGAAACTGGGGTCCACTACTGCTGCTTCTTCGAATTTTTGGGTTGAATTTGGTGGAAGCTGGGATCCACCACTTTCGCTTGTTTGTTGTTTTGAATTATTGAGTTAAATTTGGTGGAAGCTGGGATCCACCATTTTCTGTTGTCTGCTGTTTGGTGCCAGAGTGGAGTATGGGTCCCTCCATGACCGACTATCTTCTGGAATTCGTCATTGCATACCTCACTCAGAGGTCAAATGGATCTTGACTGCCTTCAAACGGATCATACATTTGATTTTCTTCTTTTTTAATGGTCTGTTCATGGCTTTTGAGTTGCCCGTAGAATGCTATAATTTTTTAAAGATCTTCATCCTGCTCAATTGTTGGCATCGGAGAGTCTGGAATTTGTTGTGGTTGTAATATTTGCTGAATTGGTGTTGGACAAGGTATTTGTTGAATTGGTCTTGGTATTGGAGCAAAGGAAGGTGTTGGTTGAATGACTGATGGAAGATTTGAAGTACTGCCATGTTTGAATGGAATTTTAAGTTTCTGTCCTGTTTGGAAATAATGAGTCACTGCTTTAGGAGAGCAAAATTCTAGATTATAATTACTCCACCATTTGATTTTATACAGTCTGACCAAAGAGAAGGGTCTATTAGAATGAAATGGTTTGATTTGGAAGCTCCAAACAAAAATCCAAGGAACTCGAAAAATGGCATGGAATAAGATGTCTTTTTCAAAAGGTTTAATCTTGCTAAGTGTTTTATTTCTGAGGGTTTGGAATGTTTGAAATCCTTCTAATATGGGTTTAGGATATATATCTGTGGATGGCCCAAATTTGCACCACCAATCAATAAACCATACTGGAATATGATTATTGATTTTTTGGTGAAAATTGATAAACCATGAATGATCAAATGACCTGATAAAGAAAGTTCTATACCAGGATGACATGTAATCAGCATAATTAAATCCAGTGGGAAAATAATTAACTGAAAAAGTAGTAAGGGAATGAATGTTGGAGAATTGTTGAGGGCTAAGAATTTGTTTGATATAAATTTTGGAATAATCTATCCTACTAGGGTCATTTTTGTTCGGGATATGTTGAATGTCAATTGATTGGGTATCTACCAAAATAAGCTCATAATATTGTTGAGATTTATGGATGTCATCAGCCAACCAATGAGAGGGAGGCAGAAATAGATTGGAAACAAAAAGTTTTAGTTGTGGAATATCTGGTTCAAATTCAAAATGAGTAACTACAATATGTTTGGGATTGGGTTTACCAAAATATGTTTGAGTTTTGGAACCTGATGGAATTGATGTAGTGCTAGGCAATGGAGTATGTGTTCTGGGTAAAGGTGTGAAATTTGAAGTTAAAAGAGAAGGAATGGAATCTGATTTAGAATGTTATCTGGAATGGGGAGTTTGAGCTATAGTGGAATATGTCAAAGGCGGAAAATCCGGAGAAGGAGTTATTGGAGTAAGTGGTTTTGGAATGGCATAATCCTTGGCTGATCTTGGACTTGAAGAGCTGGAAGAATTTGAATTTTTACTCATGATTTTTGTAAGAAATTCTCGTGTTAGAAAATCTGGAAGGGAATTATCTTTTCCTTTGATAAACTGTATATCAAAATTGAATACTGATAAAATAGCTTGCCATCTCACAAAAATCTGCTTTGAAACTAAATTTCTTTACATCCTTTTGCAAAATGTCTTTTGCTAATTTACAATCAATTTTTAATAAAAACAATTTATTATATAGATCATCTTGAAATTTTGAAATGCATAAAACTATGGATAACACTTCTTGTTTAACTGTTGAATAATTCTTTTGTGTATTTGTCCAAAATCCTGAATGATACCTAACTATGGATATTTTTCCTAGATGCATTTGTTTTAATATGCCCCTATATCCTATTTGGGATGCATCTGTTTCTACTATCATGAATGCCTCTGGATGTGGAATACCTAAACATGGTAATGATTTGGCTTTTAATTTAATTTCTTTTACTAAATTAGTATGTTTTTCTGACCATGCAGGGGGATTGGATTTTAATCTTTCATATAAATCTTTACATATAATTTTAATTTTAGGAAAAAAAATCTGAAATATAATTGACACACTAAAAATCTCTGTAATTGATTTTTATCTTTAATTTCATCTGCAAATTCAATTGATCTTTGAATAGGTTTAATTTGTCCTAAATGTATATCAAATCCTAAAAATCTAACTTTAGATTGGAATAGTTTCATTTTGGGTTCAGACATGACTAAACCATTTCTTGTTATAACTTTTAGTAAAATATATAGATGTTTGAAATTACTATCAATCGTATTAGAATAAATTAATATGTCATCAATATATACAATTACAAATGATGAGTAAGGAGTAAATATGTCATTCATTATTTTCTGAAATTCAGATGGTGCATTTTTTAATCCAGATGGCATGACATTCCATTCATAATGAGCTTGGCCCACATATACTTAAAAAACCCTTGGATGCTACCTCATGAACCGGAGAGACTAATGGAAGACAAGAATCTCGGTGCTATTGAACGGGGGTTGGAGCGCATGATCGAAATGAGCGGACAAGCAGTTTCCTCATCTTTCATACCATCCATAGCGAGAGCCCCCTGAAATCTGGTGCAGAAACTACGTGATAAAATTCCTACCTACAATGGAAAACTGATCCATGACAATTTTATTTGACCTATTGTTGGTGCATGATATCCCTCCCAATGTTAGGTGAAACTTGGTGGGTATCTACCTCAAAGGGAAAGCTTTGTAATGGTTTGAGTCGTTGCCGAGAGAAAAACTCACTTATTACCACGCTATTAGTCGAAGCTTACTTACTCCCTCCATCCATATTTAAATTTCACACTTTCCTTTTGGGCTTTTCTCACCTTAAATTGCAAACTTTACTTTATTTCCATTTTTGAACCAGATGATTAGATGAAAATACCATAAATACCCCCTGACTTGTTAAAATACCAAGAATCACACTTTGGGCGTGACTGGTCAGCCAAATCTAGTCTGCGTTTAATCTAATCTAAACTCCCTCCCTCCTTCATTTTATTCTTAATCAATGCCTTTTTCAATTTTTCAGTCAAAAACCCTTCTTCCTCTTTTCTCCCTCTCCCTCTCTGTGACACCTCCTTCAACTATTCTCTCATCTTTCTTCCCAAATCCAAGCGTTTCTTTCATTTTATCTCACATCTTCTTCCCAATCATACGAACATTCTATTTCTTCATTGTTTCCTTTTATCTGAACCTCCTTTGATTTTAAATCTTGTTTGGTTTTTCTTCCAAATATTATGTTCTTTCACTTGTTTGATCTTTCTTCCAAATATTATGTTCTTTCACTTGTTTGTTTTCATTTTTTATAGATGAGCAATTGAGAATGAATTTTGGAAAATTTTAATCCTTCATCTTTTAGATCTACCAAGTCACCGGCGAGTCAAACCAAGTCACCGATGAGTCTACCATTTTCTGACCGAGTATGCAACAAGTTTGTGTGTTTATTTCCCATTTTCCCGTAACCAATGTTGTTGAGTAAACAAATATATATATATATATATATATATATATATATGTGTGTGTGTGTGTGTGTGTGTGTGTGTGTTTCTTTGATTTTTGTAATGATAATCTATGGCTGGTTTATGGTGTTCACGGTAGGGAATTCAAAGAAACATTGAAGGAAGAAGATTCTGCTTGTTTTTTTTCCTGTAGTTGGATGTTAGAGATATGTGTTATTGTTTTTTTGCTTATTTTTCTTTTGCATTTTGGTGTTCGAGATCTGTTTTGCTGTTTAATTAGGTGGAAAAAAAAGAATTTGTAAAAGGTACTTTATTTTGGCTAAGATTTTTTTATTGAAAAATTTGTATTTCATAATTGCTTCTTAATTTTCCATTGATATGTTTACTGTTTGGGATGAGTATATGATAAATTTACATGCTTGACATGTTTTTCTATTGTAGAAAATTACCCACCTGAATTCTCTCTCTGCAATTTTATGTGGGACAGAGGGAGTACATGTTTTTACCAATTGAAGAAATTCACTAGAACAAAATGACATATCAATTGAATTTTTGTCAGAAGTCTAATGAGTCAATTTCAGCTTTCTACATGCGTTACACGAGAGAGATTGGATGTTATGGACATGACAGAAGCGATGGTCTTCCCACGATACATGAAAGACATGTTTGAGAAACTTGTAGCCAATACTCCAGCCACTATCTAGCAGCTTCAGAATGTCAAGGAGAGAGATGGTCTAACAAGCAAAGGAAAAGATTAGATCCACCACCGAACCCTCGCTTCGTGACGTATACCCCTCTTACAGGCGGGTATTCTAGCCGTTATCCAACATATTATCCCCTCCGGAACCTGTGCAAAACAAATTGGGGAGAAGAGATTCGTAAAAAATCAATGAATTTCAAAGAGACTAGGGATATGACACCGAGGAATGCATTAAATTGAAGGTAAAAATAGACCGATGCATAAATCGTGGGATGTTTCAAGAGTACATTCACTTCCCTCGGCCAAAGAAGGAGGATCAACAATGAGAAAGGGTGCCAGCCTATGGACAAGGTCACAACAACAACTGGCGATGGAAAGATATGAGGCATGCATCGAACTAGGACGATGCGCCATCAATAGAAGATAAGAATCCGGTGCCGACGAACATTAAATTAGTGAATGTGATAAATGGAATTATCGGGGATAGTATGTCACATACTGCGATAAAGAATTGGGACAGTCTAGACCTTCAAAAGAACCTAGGGATAAGCAATCCAAGCCAAAAAAAAACTATCTCATTTTTCTGATGTGTATGCAGTGAAAAACCACAACCTATACTCTAACCCATGGTAATTTCGAAAAACATCGGGAACACCTTGGTAAAAAGGGTCTCTATTGATGATGAAAGTGGAGTGGAAGTCATATTTTCTAGCTACTTTGACAGTCTACGGATAGGTAGGAAAAAATTACCTAAGTCAGTATCCCCCTTGTCCAGATTCACTGGTGGAGATGAATTCACGATAGGTATAACTAATCTGCCGGTAATGATCAGAGATAAGGACAATTGCAAGACAATTTTAAGTGATTTCGTAGTTTTGGATGCCTTATCACATTTCAAATGTAATACTTGCCTGACCATGGATGAATCATGCTAAAGCCATTGTATCTCCATACCATTTAGTGGAAAAATTCCCAACGGAGAAAGGCAATTTCAAGATGGTAACGAGGAAATATCTTAACAAGATGAAATGAGTCAACATTATGTGATGTCTCTAAACATACATGGCCATGGCATAAAAGGAAAGTATTTAGGGATAGACACTAACTTCACTGCAAAAAAAAGTGTAATTTTTTAAAGAACTGATTAGACATTTAAAAGGGAAAATTGCCTCCTGGAAAACAAATGTATTGTCTCTGCCAAGGAGGATAAAGTTAGCAAGACATGTACCAATTTCAATGGCCATCTATCCAATGGGGATCTCATAATCCCAATGACCATTCTTCATTAATTGGGAAAGATAACATTTAAATTTATTTGGGGCGGAGAGCTAGAGGGCACATCAATCCACTAGAAATCATGGCATCGTGTATGTAGATCAAAGGAGGAATGCGGATTAGGTCTCGGGTCCATGAAAGGAATGAACAAGACCCTCTTTGGAAAACATGCATTGTTTCTAATAAGCAATAACAACAGCAAATCACTTTTTATAAAGGTATATAATGCCAGATATCTGAAGAAAAATAATTTCATCGACGTGGTACCAAAGGCGGGTAATTTCTGGGGATAGAGATCAATCCTCTGTCAAAGCCTCTTGTGAAAGGTAATATAGCTTGGCAAGTAACTAAGGGTAGTAAGGTTAGTATCACAGATCAATGAATATCCACAATCATGAATCTATAACCACCATCCATAGTGATTGCATCACACACAAATCTGAAGGTATCTGATCTTATCCCCCATCACAATACATGAAAAATATCTTTACTCGGAGCTATCTTCCCAACTTACACAATACCACATATCCTAGAAATACAGCACTGTTGACTAAGAAATTAAGGACATGCCAGTGTAGAGCCTAAACAAAGATGGGAGATTCATAGTGAAGAAATAATATCACATTGTCATGTTAGAATTTCGTGCACAAGGCAAAGAAACACAGCCCGAACATAAGAATCTCAAAAAATTATTACGGAATCTTAAGCTACCACACAAGATGACAGTGTTTGTATGGAGAAATGTCAATAGAGCAATCCAACAAAAAATATTACAAGGAGGAAAATCCTACAAAAACCTATGTGCACAAGAATAAGTCACTCATGGTATGATTTCTTTAGAAAATATTATAACCCCTCCGTCCCAGCGGAATCTGCAAAGAGAGAATTTTCTGCTCAAAATTTCCCTAGGGATCCACTGCTTGCCACATCACCCATTTGACAACTGATTAGCAAAAAAAAAGGCACAGTAAAAGAAAATTTTGGAGGGATAACTTTTCCCTACTTTTCACTAAATAGGGCCCTTTTCGCCGTATTTCTTTGCTGGGAGGAGCCAAAACCCACTTTTCGGACACTATTCATTACTTTTACAAAGGCAGACGATTCCAAAAAAAAATCCGATGCCCTACACTATATATACATTCTTCCTTGAAACATTTATTGCTCACAAAACTGAAAAAGACTATGCTCTAAAATCTTCACCTTTCAACAAAAACCCCAACCCAAAAAATGTTAGGTTTGTTAGGGAACCCTCAGGTAGGTGTTTACACAACATCGAGCCATCATAAGCCCCTGGAGGTGCTGGTTTCTCTCAGTATTGTGCATCTTCCCATTCCTCATTGAGTTTTTTTTCAAAGGGTCGGTGCGGGTGAAGAACTTGACGAACGAGGAGAGGCAACACTTGGGAGGGTATCTCTTGGAACACCACAAGAATGGAAGATCCAGCATTTGAAATGGATAGAGGCAGCTGTGGTGTTTTACTGTAGCATAAGAACGGTGAGCCCAACATGGTATCAAGCTCGAGCTTAAATGGCACTAGGAGCACCTTTTGATTTGTGTCATAAGATGGTTGGCCACCCTCTGCAAAAATAAGAAGAGCACCGACCTCGATGCTTTGAGGGCACTTCGTGAAAATTCAAGACGGACAATAAAGGGTACATCAACAACTCTAAATATAGGGAAGATCAGTGTTAAACAAGCAGTAGCAGCAAAGATAATTAAAAGCCACACAAACAGCATTAAACCAGGCCTAACGGAAGAAAACAAGGTAGCTCGAATCATTTTCACTTTATCAAAGCTGGATGAAAATATGAGGTTCAAAGCAATGGATCACGTGATTCACATAGATGAAAAATGGTTTTATTTAACTCAACCAATCGTGAGGTACTTGCTGGCCTCGAATGAACTGCAGCCTTACCACACATGTAAAAAAATATCTCACATTCCAAAATTAATGTTTATGTGTGCAGTAAGTAGACCAATATGGAGGGAAGATGATCAAGTACTATTTGATGGGAAATCAGGCATTTTTTCCATTTGTTCAAGATCTAGTTTCAATTAATCACAGTAAGAACTTGCCAGCGGGTACAATAGAACAAGTCCTAGTTCCCAAAATTACAAGAGATGTGACGAGAGCCAAAATCATCCAAGAAATTATCCCAATGATCAAACAAAGGTGGCCAGCACATATTTTAGGCAAATTCACTCACAATCAACAAGACAACGCAAAGCTGCACATAAGAATTAAGACCCAAAGTAGTAGACTCAAATGGATTCACAATAAACCAAGTAAGTCAACCAGATAATTCACCTAATTATAACATTCTAGATCTAGTTTTATTCAATTCCATTGAGTCATTACAGTAAGAGCAAACATCATCATATGTAGTAGAGCTACTAGCAGCTGTGCACTCAGCATATGAAGGGAAAGATGCAATGACTTTGAACAAGGTATTTATCACACATTAACAAGCCATGATCGAGATACTCAAAGTGCAAGGGTTAAACAGTTACAAGATGCCGCACATGAACAAGGATAGGCTAATCGGGGAAGGCACTCTACCCAGGTTACTACAAGTAAGTGAAGATTTGGTTTGGGGAAGCATTGAACACTTAATCAACAAACGTGCATTAGATGAAACCATCATTCCACAGAGGGAATGATGGATATGCCAAGACTACTACCACCATGGATGAAGACATTCCATGACTTGATCAAACATTTAAAGATTATGTTCGAGATCCTCTAAGTGACATGGCAGGACCTATGACTAGGTCAAGGTCAAAGCTTGGAGATACTTCTTGAAAAGCTTTGATGGATCAACTTCATGATGAAGAATTGAAGAATAGTTCATCATCGGCATCATGCATTTATTATTCAAGACTTTCGAGGAACTTAAGACATCATGAAGAACACTATACTCTTTTTTCCACTGGGTTTTTTATGAGGTAGTGTGATCATTGTAAACTTAAAATGATTTCATTCTCAATTTTAAGATTATATTTTGGCCATGTGGGCTTTGGAAGGGTTAATCTCGAAATCAGTCCATTAGGGTTTAAGAATATTCACTTTAGATTTGATTAGAATTATATTTGGTAAGATTACATAAGACAATATTCATCCAAGGTGTTTCTTGAAAAAATTCGGTCATGGTTCAATTTATTTTAGGTATTTTAGTTAGATATGGTTTTAGCTTTTAAAAGCTGCCATAAGTTGATTCAGTTTCTGTTTGTCATGAAGGTTTTAGGCCGAAATCAAACCCTATAAGTTGGGGACTTGGCCGAGATTTTTAGTACACTTTTATCAATCAAATATTCAAAAATTTTGAGTTATACTCATTGCTTGCAAGCTTTCTTCATTGTTACTTAATCCTGCAGGTTAATTAAGTATCAATATCATTGATTTGTGAACTAATCATGCGAGCTATTTAGGGTTACAAATCTCGAGTTGTTTAAGATCCGGAGGGTTAATTTTGATCAATTCGTGTGGCTATACTAGGGTTTGAAAAATTCTTCGTTTAGTTAAAGATCTAATATTCTGCAATCCAGAGTCTTCGGAAGGAGATTAATATCATGCATACACTACAAGAAAAATGACATTTTACTTTTCTCCTTTTGGCTCGATTTTTTTGTTAACCTCAAATAACCGAGGTAAAAGTTATTTTACCTCAGTTGTTTTTTTTCAAAGTAAAAGGTATTTTTTTACCTCGGTTATAAAAAAAATGAGGTAAATAATTGGTTTTTTTACCTCGATTATTATATGAATCAAAGTAAAAGGTTAAAAAATGAAATAAATAATGTTACCAAATAGCTTCTGACGTCGCATATGTTGTTTCAAAAGTATGACCGAACTCGCCTGACATGTCGTTGTTATCGATACATTTTGCAAATGACTAGCGAAGTTGCATATATGTAAAAGATAAGTTAAAGTAAAGATTTGACGGTGATAGAAACGAATTTAAAAAAATGGAAGTATTGTGCTTTTCCCCGTTTCGGCGTCTCCTTCCTCCTAATATCACATCATCACAATTGATTTCGGGGAATGTAAAAGGACAATTAGGCACTACAATTGCTAGTAATCATTGTGCTACAAACACCCTAGAAATCCCCCCCCCCCATTCGTACACGACCAATACCCCCTTTGTTCAATGTTTTTTAATCATAGGATTATGAAATGATTTATAAAATCGTGCATAGGTGAAATCACACATTTAAACAAGTGCAATCAATTATATAATGTTCAAATAAGATAGTTAATTAATTAGAAAAACATTAATCATTAAAATATCCTTACAAATAGTACATAAATTCGAATAGAAATTGTCTTTAGCTCCAACATAACAGAAATTACAATAAACTCAATCAGCTTGGATAATAATGACCTTGATGACGATTGCCACCCCTCACCAGCTTCTATCACCTCACAGATGAAGGTGTCCCCCATGCATAGGTTGTTTCCCCCAAGGAACTCGCCAAAACATTGATTAGAAATATATATATATATACATACATACATATGGAATTGTCAACAAAAAAATGTATTCAATTTTTTTTACCAAAGTTGGTATTTTCCTCAAGTTCAGCTGCTTCAAAGTGCAGTCGAAACTTGGGCTATTAATAGCCATCGGATGATGTTCAATGTCGAAGAAAAAAGGCTTTGGGTGGCTCCGTTGTGCGGTGAACTGTACGAAAACCAAAAAGTATTAGTTGTCAAAAAGTCCGATTGGACGATCCTTGGCCATCCATTAGTCCTACATCAAAAGTGAAAATGTTAAGTTCAAAACTACCCTATGAAATGCAAGGTGCGACGTTGGCAAAGCCGTCATAGGTGCATGTCGGTCTAAAGCAGTGGGATATTCGACATATACATGCAACTTCACAAACTAGTCAGTTAAACCAAACACAAGGCCCACACATAACCGAAGTCGCATGTGTAAATCCAGAGTAAACCTAGAAGCCATAATGCGACGTCAGTAATATTCCAGTCACACACGACATAGATGCGATGTCAGAAACTGTAAAATAAGCTACTGGAAATAAGAATATGCAACATCGCATTATTACCGCATGAACCGAGTTATGATAGACATGATACCAACATCGCATATTTCAGCGGTAGCAATGGACAGAAACCCATAAAACCGGAAAAAATGAAGTTTTATCAACATCAAAATTAAGTTAAACCTATTGGAGACATACTAAAACATTGTCTAACCGATTTGTAAAGTAAGAATTACAAAATATATTCACAGGCCACAGATCGAACATTGGAAAGTAAAAATTATAAAACATATTCACAGACCACAGATCGAACATTGCAATGTAAGAATTACAAAATGTAGGTGTTAAGAGATTAGAAAATCCATACATTTTTTCAAGGGAGAATAGAAGGGAGGGGAGGAAGCTGGAGACCGTTGGAATTTGCGGGAAACTTGTGGATAGATGCTTAAACTGATTGTGAGGGTTCCCCAATTTATTCCTGTTTTGGAAAGACGCCGTTTTGAACCATTGTGGTGTTCGCCTTGAAGGCTGCGATGTCGCATAATAGTCGATTCAGGCGACATGATGTCGACCACCTACCGATATTGTTTTGAACCACTATGGAGTCCACCATGAATTCTGTGACGTCGCACCACAGTTGGACTAGGCGACATGAAGTCGACCACTTACCGACTTTGCAGCCTTACATGGGACTAACAATTGCAGCCCATCAAGCAGGCGGTGAACAGTTCGAGTTTATTTACAAAATATTTGTTCGCAACAACAATTTGCTATGAGGGAGAGGGAATTACATATGTTGAAGGAGAGAGAAGGAGTTAGATATGAAGGATTCTTTGGCTACTTATGGCGGATTCAATAACATTGAAATAAAATTCATGAATTATAATAAAATACAAGAAATAAAATTCATGAATTATAATAAAATTCAAGAAATGTTGTTCCTAATTTGAATTATTTTTTTAAAAACAAATGTTTAAAAGACAGTAATCAGTCAAATCAGTGGGGCAGAACGATTACATGAAAAACTATGGGCCCAACACCATTTACCACCTCGAAATATAACGTGTCCCCAACCATGAATTCCATTTCATCAAGAAACTTACCAAACCCCTTCGGGGTTAGGGTCTTGAACCTCTTGTTCCACAAGTAGTACATCTTATACTCCCTTTCGTTGCACCGCAGCACAGCGAGACTTGTACGGCAATAGGAGATCTAAAATTTGGTCTGGGACGTACTGATTTATAAAGAAAAAACCACATTTAGTAAACATGAAAGTAACTTATTGAAAAAGTTAATTGAGAATATAATACATCATGTGTAACAGGGGGGACTTACCAAAATTGGAATTGAACTAAAGTTCGTCTGGATAAGAGTGTGGACAAAGTGTTAAATGACATCCCCGAGTAGTCCGGGGATGATGATCCTCATCCAAATTGCTAGGGATTGCATTGATCATTGAAATCGTAATAATAAAATTAGAAAATAAATTTAAAAAATTAAATGGAATTTAAATCTGAACAAGAAATGACTCACCTCAATCGGGGCACGTCTACTCAAACTAGCACTGATATCCATGATTCTTGAAATTCGAAATAAATTGGCAAAATTAATCAATTGTGTGGCTCAAAAAATGACTTGGCCGACATTTATAAGTGACGTCGATGATACGTCTTGTCAAGGTAATGTGAAATTCGACATGTCACAGCGATGTCGCCAACAGTCACTAGAACCGATATTTTAAACGAGAACAATGTGAATTCACACACTAGTTGTTTGGCAGAAAAAAGTATAAGCGACGTCGCGAAACAATTTCTTCAAAAGAAGTAGAACCAACGAATCAACGACATCACATTCAAGCGTAACATATGCATTCTCAACAGCAGAAAACCGTAGCAAACAAAGGTTATAAACAAGAAAATTTGGCCGGTTGACAGATGAGAACTTAAAGCCCAAATTCCTACTACCTAGAGCAAACATCCATGGAAATTTCAATACAAAAAACAAACACTCAGAATTTCCACCATATGCATGTCAAATTTAATGAAAAATACAAAAATGAAAGTAATCTAGGGAATCTAGAAAGCATACCTTTGAGAAAATAGGTTCAGAGACAGCTGATATTCGAGAGAAAGTTGGATGTTTGAAGTGATGTATGAGGTGGGCTCCATATTTATTCATTACGGATCGTTGGGTATTCCGCCTCGGGTAAAGCAATGTCGCAAGAAAGTCGACAAATGACAAGGAGCCGACGATTGAGCGAATTCAGCTAATCTAAATGTGGGCCTCGCCATTTCACCCCATTAGCATAGGACATGGCCTATGTTTGACCAACTGCAGATGCGACGTCGCATGTCAATCGTGTTTAGAGACATTAGACCGACATGATAACGACGTCGTCTTGCATTAAAGTGGGCCTCACCATTTCGGCCCACTAGCATAGCAACTGGGCCCGCATTTGACCAATACAAACATAAATTAACCTAAGTAACGGTTAATGGTATATTATATACTACAAATTGAAGTTTTTAAATTCCCATAAACTTTATAGAAGTCCAGTTTGACGGGAATCAATTTTAACACAACCGGTGAACTTTATTAACGTCTAGTTTGATGGGAACCACCATATAGAATCACATGCAATTTCATATTCTTGGTTTTTGAGGAACTAAAAAGATAATAGAATTCCATCCATGAAATTTTTTAATTGATAGCACATGGCCTAGAGTAAATTGTAGCAGATTACTTACACATATACAAGGCGTCATTCAGAAGAATGTGTGGAAGTATATGTGGATTAAGACCAGTTTCTTTTTTACACTCGGATAGTATAAGTTCAACTTTGGATGTCAAAGTTTCTTTTTGGGCTGATCGTTATTGGGTTTGGAACTGACAGTGTACTTTTATAATTTTGCACTTAGGTCCCTCCTAAAAAGTGAGAGAACTTGAAATGTAAAACTGGAGATACACTCAACTGATTCATCAATTCACGACCACACTGTTACGATTTGGTCATGGACGGATATACCAGGGTAATCTTCCATCATTTTTGTTATTATTCCATTAATACCCTTACAATAAGTGTTATGAGAACAATAATTTCAACCACATAGAATCGCATAAAATTTCATATTCTATTATTTGAATAAATAAAAAGATAATAAAATTATGCCCATAAAAAATTTTAAAGCAATAGCACACGGCCTAGAGTAAATAGTAGCAGATTATTTACAAGTATACAAGGCGTCATTCTGAAGAACTTGTGGAAGTATATGTGGATGAAGACCAGTAACTTTATTACACTCGAATAGTATAAGTTCAACTTCGGATGTCAAAGTTTCTTTTCAGACCGATTGTTATCGGGTTTGGGACTGATAGTGTACTTTTATAATCTTGCACTTGGTCCCCCCTAGAAAGTGGGAGAACTTCAAATGTAAAACTGGAGATACACTAAACCGATTCATCAATTCACGACCACAATGTTACGATTAAGTCATGGACAGATATACTGGGGTAATCGTCCATCATTTTTGTTAGTATTCCATTAATACCCGTACGATAAGTGTTATGAGTGTTAATTTCCACCACATAGAATTGCATGAAATTTCATATTCTTGTTTTTTGAGGAAATAAAAAAGATAATAGAATTCTACCCATAAAAATTTTTAAAGCGATGACACATGGCCTAGAGTAAATTGTAGCTGATTAATTACAAGTATACAAGGCATCATTCAGAAGAACTTGTAGAAGTAAATGTGGATTAAGACCAGTTTCTTTATTACACTCGAATAGTAAAGGTTCAACTTCAGATGTCAGAGTTTATTTCTAGACCAATCGTTATCGGGTTTGGGACTGACTATATACTTTTATAATCTTGCACTTAGGCCCCTCCTAGAAAGTGGGAGAACTTGAAATGTAAAACTGGAGATACACTCAACCGATTCATCAATTCACGACCAAAATGTTACGATTAAGTCATGGACGGATATACTGGGGTAATCGTCCATCATTTTTGTTAGTATTCCATAAATACCCTTACGATAAGTATTATGAGAACGATAATTTCCACCACATGGAACCGCATGAAATATCATATTCTTATACTTTGGGGAAATAAAAAGATAATAGAATTATGTCCATAAATTTTTTTAAAGTGATAGCACATGATCTAGAGTAAATTGTAGCAGATTACTTACAAGTATACAAGAAGTCAATTAGAAGAACTTGTGAAAGTATATGTGGTTTAAGACCAATTTCTTTTTTACACTCAGATAGTATAAGTTCAACTTTGGATGTCAAAGTTTCTTTTCAGACCAATCGTTATCGGGTTTGGGACTAACAGTATACTTTTATAATTTTTCACGTAGGTCCCTCCTAGAAAGTAGGAGAAATCGATGGTTGACGGTTGCTTATTTTAATTTTGACGACAATGTTGTTCCACTTTGGGCATAAATCGTTCAATAGAAGGGCCGCAATATTAAAATCGAGTATTTTACGACACTTTTCAGAATTAGACTATGGAAAATACGTGTGACGTCGCAGTCCCTTCACATAGAACGAAACACAAACCGAACAAGGGCCAAGTCGGTTAATCTGAAAATTTCAGTAGGAAATGAAATTTTCAGCAGAAAGTTTGAACCAAAATTTCCCCCCGCCCCATTTCAAGTCAATAAAGCTCAGCACTTACACTCAATTCCCATCAATAACACAAATCCTACAACCCAAACTAACACACCATCTATTCCATTCACACCTTATAATAATTAAAGAGCTCAATCAAATTGCATCTCTCAAACATCAACAAGATCCCTGGATGGAGCACCTAAGCGTTCAAATCCCTTGGGGTAGTTTTCCATCCATTCCATGTTCATTTACAAATTTGGTGATAATCCTACTACATGTTTTTTTTCTTCATTGATCAATGATTCTAAATTTTCATGAGTATATGATGATTGTTTTGCATGTTTTATACTGTATGTTGTTTTTGTTTCCAAGATAATGCCATGTTTGTAAAGAGTGAGACATAATGCTAAGATTTGTATGACTATCTTATGAATATGCGACTTCGGTCACATTACATCGGGCTATACGAAATGGTACCGAACAAGGGCCGACGTCGCATAGAACGAGGACTTGTTGACATGTCTATGAGCATTAGAACGAAGTCGCAATTGAATCGGAGTTCACAACATCATTTTTTCTTTTGTGCGACGTCACTAGGAAACAGAGCAAATAGTTATTCATATTGGGATTAGTGTCGTCTACGTTTCACTACATTATGTGAATTTCATTAGGAACTGCCCTGTGCTAACATTTATTTTGGTTACTTTGTATTGGTTGTAATAAGGCCAAAGAGAGTCATCGATGGACTTCCAACATCTAGTTGGACGGACTTGTCAATTCGCTAGTCGCCCTGACATTCATAATGTCGTACAACGTGGAAAATGGTTGTTCAATACAATTCATTTTTCAATTTCATATTAAACGTATGTATGTCAATATATTGTAACATGTATTTGTATTATTTGATATAGTTTTGTTGGTTTGAACACATAATTCCCTTCACACATTAAATGAACAAAATTTGATTATTGTATGACGTTTAACCATCTCACGATTTATCACATTTTAAATAACATGTAATGGCTATCTACAAACGCTAAGTTGTGTCATCAAATAATAAATATTTTAATATTGTATGAGAAACCATGCCCAACCAATTCATCAGCGATGTCACATGAACCGGGGCCAATTCGGTACCTGACCGACGTTGCAAAATCCAGCCTCGTTAGTTGTAACTGCGTCAGTTATTCAAAACGACGTTGTACTCATCCATGTTCCACGTCAGAAGGCAAACAACGTGGGTACCCCACAACACACGATGTCACATTCAATGGTATGCGACGTTGCTAATTAGCAGACTGGCATCGACTATAACGATGTCGCAAAATTTGCTCTCTCGTTGGCTGCTTTCTTACTGCAACCGACGTCGCATGCATGTGAATGCAGACGTCGTCCTCAACAATGTCGCAGCTATGATCTCCTATGGGCGGCCTAATTTCTTTAACCGACGTCGGACAACAAACCTACCAACATCAGTTAAAAACCAAAGTAAAAGGTACTTTTTACCTCGGTTCCAAACTGAGGTAAAAAATGAACCTTTTACTTCGTATGTATTTACCTCAGTTCTTCCAGGACTAAAAACCGAGGTAAAAGGTCCTGCAGAACCGAGATAAAAGGTCTCTTTCTTGTAGTGATAGTCTACGCTATGAACCATGAATGCAACAATGTTCACATTTTGGGGGTTGGTATAATGGCAAGTTAAGTTAGGGCCAGGAACATCCCACTTTTGGTGTGAATGGGATGTTCCAAAAGCAATCCCAGCTAAATGTATCTTTTGCTATTGATATTAACCAGCTTCTATGTTTGTGGCTATAGTAGCCACAAACAGCAACAAAATATGGAGGACGCATTTACATAATGCGTCCTCTCCGTTTCTAATTTTTTTTTAAAATTACCGGTCAAACATTGTTGGCGGTGAAGGTTCTGCCACGTGGCGAGGACGCATTTTCATAATGCGTCCTCTCCGTTTCTATTTTTTTAAAATTACCGGTCAAACATTGTTGGCTGTGAAGGGGGTTCTGCCACGTGGCGAGGACGCGTTTTCATAATGCGTCCTCTGGCCATTTACCGGTCAAACATGCCTGGTTTTCCTGGTTTTTTTTAAATTACCGGTCAAACATGGAGGGTTTTCCTTATTTAAGGGGTACAAATGGTAAAATCTGATTGGAACATCGATTCACCTTCAGGTAATATTAAATGTTTCGACTGTGGGTCTCATTTGAAATATTCTCCAATCCAAACTTCAAATGAATAATTATTATGTAACGTGGATATGCTACAAACTCCCAATTATTACGTAACCTGTATATATATAATATTGAAATTGTATTTTAATATTATATTTGATCTCAACAAATATTATATTCATACAATTAATTATATTTTGGATGCATCTAATTATTTGACAAGAGTAATGATGGAGAATAAATAATTATACTGGTTCAATAAAATAGTTTTTATGAACTCGAGTATAACATTAATCGGCACTAACTTATTTTTAGTTCATGTTTAAAATAAAATTGATTCTATTCTAGAAATTAATTTGTTATTCTAATTAAATTAACTAATTATTAAATAGACAATGAGTTAACAAACTTTCTAATTTATGTCTCAATTTTACTTTTATGGAGAAAGAGTAAAAACAAAAATTAATTAAAATTAATTTTTATTTTTGCCAATCTATAATATATGCATCATTATTATTTATATATTATTAAATATAAATGAATATATTTAGCACTTAACATGTGCATTTTTCATTATTATTAAAATACATCATTCAAACGCTTAATTTACCAAATTTACCAAAAAATAATAAACATTATTTCATTTACAAATTAAATTAGCACCGAAATTAATTACAAATCTCATTTCCAACATTTTCAAAAAAAATTGTTAAAACAATACGCATTTCAGGACTCGTTTGAGGAGCTCCCGAGAAATAAATTTATGCTAATTTCTGCTAATTTCCAACATTTTGCTAATTAATTTCCTGAGAAATAAAATTAGGCAGCTTTTCAGGACTCGTTTTAAAACGAGTCCTCTACATAATTTCCCGAAGATCTAAATAATGCTTGATTTGAGGACTCTTTTAAAAAATGAGTCCTCTAAATACTTTCAAAAAAAAAAAATTTCCAGATTAGAGGACTTGTTTCCAAAACGAGTCCTCTAAAAAACATTTTCGGAAAAAAAAATTATGCCACCTCAGAGGACTCGTTTCCAAAACGAGTCCTCTAAAAAACATTTTCGGAAAAAAAAATTATGCCACCTCAGAGGATTCGTTTCCAAAACGAGTCCTCTAAAAAACATTTTCGGAATAAAAATATAATGCCACCTCAGAGGACTCGTTTCCAAAACGAGTCCTCTATAAAAGATTTTCGGAAAAAAAAATATGCCACCTAGAGGACTCGTTTCCAAAACGAGTCCTCTAATTGATTTCAGAAAAAAAAAAAAAATCCGCCTAGAGGACGCATTACCATAATGCGTCCTCCACCCTCAGTGTCCATAATAAAAAACAAGTACACCAGCATCCATTTTTTAATTTTCTTGCACACTAAAATCATGCACTCGTTTGTAATGTTTATCTTCATTTTCAAGTACTGGACAGATGCAGCAACAAATGCTCTTATGTGTGGGAAGATGCATCAATCTATATGTTGCTTTGTTTTGAAAAAAAAGCTAACATGCAGGATGCAGTAACAGCAAAGGCTAAAGACTCACAACCAATACAACAACAAACTCTAGGGGCAGGTTTCATTCGTAGTTATACAATGACTAGCAAAACAAGCACATCAGCAGAATCACTGTAGTTATACATTCTTAGGCATCACATCAGAAGCATCATAATATACTCACCGAATTATCAATCTCAAACAGCACCACCACCAACAATTGGGCTACCACACAAAAGCACAACACAAGGAAGGTACAATCAGAACAACACATACGCGTATATTTCATTGAACAGGGGCTCTCACAAATAAGACAGAGGGTCAACAAAGGGAACATGCATTCACAAGAGAGGCACCAGCATGCCAGCACTAAACAAGAACAACACATGAGACATATGCATATATTTCATCGAGCCCCTGCAGGATTCAGGGGCTCTCACGAATATCATAGAAGATCAACAAAGGGGAGATGCATTCACAAAAGAGGCACTAACAGGTCAGCAGTAAACACAAGAACAACACATACGACACATGCATATATTTCATGGAGCCACACCTGCAGGATTGAGGGGCCCTCACAAATAACACAGAGGGTCAGCACGTAGGGAAGATGCGCTCACAAAAGAGGCACCAACATGATAGATATTTCACTTAAACAGAAAACGGTGCAGGAACGATATCACCTCATTAGAAGCCATCATTTTGTCTTCAGAACTTGAACATTACATTAGGGTTTTCCCCCCTTTTTTATGGCCGTTTAACACTTCTTTGTTCACATCATCATCATCGTTGTGTAGCATCCGTTTAGGGACTAAATTTCCAAACAAAATCAAAGCCACTGTTAGCAACACATTAAGTCAATTAGCCACTGGAAATCGTAAAATTAAGAAAACCATAAATCATACAACATCAACTTTTTTCCCGGCCAGGGTGATAAAATACAGAGCTGATCTATTTTTTCCTTTGCTTTGCGTCTCGCACCTCCCTCAGCCATGGCATCAAAAGATACAACACGGCCTTGGTTCCACGGGTGGTGTCTTCTGAGTTGCTACGGGAACCAGAGTTCTCCGGCAACTGCGACATATTTCGACCGACTATAAGAGTCGGAAACGTAACATATGGATCATCGCCGGCAAGATTGTCCGGACGAATGGGTGGGAGATGACATTTATTGCGATTACATGCTCCTGGGGACGATGGATCGAAGAAAATATGGTTTCAGCGGAGGAGGAGCATATGAGAAAAAATGAGGAGACTGAAAGATTACGAGGATTGTTATTTGCATTACTACTTTCCCAAAAAATATGGAAACAAATTTTAAATATACTCATGGTAGTATTTTGAGATAAAAAGTAGTCACTCAATCATATTTTTCACATTTTTAAATAAACCTCCAATATTTATTGTCTTCTCCCATAAAAACTTCACCCACTTTCCAAACAAAAATTACACTTGATGAAGAAATTTAAATATGGAACAAGTATCTATTTTATTTTTTAGAGTTTTCTAATTAGATTAATGAGTTAATGTCATTATGTATTTTTTTAATTTTAAAAGTTCATTTTTTTTATATAATAAAAAGAGTGGCTGGACACACATAACATGTGTCCGCCAAGAGGGCCGGACACGTGTGTCCGGATTACAAATAGCGGACGGACCGATCTCATGTCTGGGCCTCTTGGCAGTGACACACATTGTGTGTCCCGGCCTGTTGGTGGACACGCGTTGTGTGTGTCCGGACCTCTTGGCGGACACACGTATTTTATCTGTCCGATTTTTTGGGCTGACATACTATTTTTGTGCCCCGTAAAGTTTGTGTCCATTTTTTTATAAATGTATTTTGTATTCCCTCCGTCCCAGCCTATACTACACAGAATTGTTTTTGTCAAAAATGTCAAACTTTGACCACATATTTGAATAGGTATATGAACAATAATTTTATCGTATGTGATATGGTTAGATTCGTCATAACATGTAGTTTCTAAATATCAAAATTTTGTGTGTTATTATTGTCTGTAGCTACACATATTTACAGTCAAACATATTTATTGGAGATCGTAAAAAGATTCTGTGCAGAATATGATGGGACTAAGTGAGTAGTAAATTTGTTCTAAAATTTATATGGTGTATATTAATTCTTTATATTTTCTTAATATTTAGATTGATGACCATAAAATATTGGAAGAAGATTATAGAGACTACAAAGACACTTTACATGGGAGAAAGTTTGTTGATTTGGAAGAAGAGTCCGTCTCTTGTGAGACCGTCTCATGGTGAGACCAAGAACTAGAGGCAAAATAGGAAAAGTGCAAACTAAATTCGGGGGAAAAAAACTAATAGAACTGGACTAAATTGCAAATTATCACAATTAAACATTAAATCCCCGAACTTTTAAAACATCAATATGAAACCCCATCTTAAAATCTTTGCAATTTAATCCCCGATCTCACCGTGAGACGGTCTTATACAAGACTTTGTCTTGGAAGAATCTGTGACTTGGGCGAAGGATAAAGCAAATGATCATAAATTCAACATAATAAGGTATTCAAGGATGGAAAACAATTCGTGAAGAATTGATGTGTCTATTCAATGCCAACATAGCAGCAAGCCCCGTAATGAAAACGACAGTTTAATGAGAAGAATTACAGCCTCCAAAAAATGTGGTTGTACATTTCGTGGAAGAATTTCAACACTTCCGGATGGTGAGTGGGTCATTTTCATCAACAATGACCATCACAACAATCATGCAATGATTCTTCACGAAGAGGGACATTCAGAAATTAATGCAGTGAGCAGTATCGGGAGAAAAAAATTGAAGAAATAACTAATGCCCATGAAAGCCACAGCAGATTGAGCGTGCCCTTCAACTTGATGGGGACGACCGAAAGACAACATAGAAACAAATTTACAACATTCGTCACAAGTGCAAAGTGCAAAAGGCGGATGGAAAGACACCTATACAGATGTTTGCTCACCTCACTACTGAATCTAGATACGTCACAAGGTACAAGGTCTTGAGTGACACGTCAGAGGTTACATGTATCTTCTTGTCTAAACCCCAAATTGCCATACTCCCCATCTGTACCATCTTCACTATCATCAAACTCCACCGTATTCCTAGATCCCAACCCCTTGTTATGCAACTCTACATCTCTTAAAGATAACCCTTTCCCTTTGCTTGGCCCCACAAAATTGCTACAACCGACATCACTGTATGTGCTCTCCTAGGAGTTTTTGCGGGTTGCATCCGCTATCTTTGTTGAAATGCATTTAAACCCCTCTCTCAAACACCCCTTCTATCTTCAATCTTCTCCGGGGGATGATATATGTATTTTTCCTTATTGTCCATCTATTTATAAGAGCAAAAAATACACACATATCAAATATTGAATTCTAACATTTGAAAAAACAAAAACAAAAAACAAAAAAAATATGAGCCTACGACATTTCAAACAGCGGTGCAAATTTTTAATTACAAACTTGGCCTAGAAGAAATGTTTCACCGAAAAAAGAACCAAACCAATGGGTTCATGTTCATTATTGACAATCTGGTAAAATTAAAACTACTGCAACAGAACAGAACATTAAAACAAAGCCCAGAGTTACCTGATTACTTCATCGTATAAATGCACAATTATTTTATGTTCTTTGCAAGTGAAATTGCCTTCATTCAGTATACTACATGAAGAAGAGAAACTCAGAAACGCATATATGAACATGATGCATTCTTAATAAAAAATGGAATAAATAACTATGGGGCTGAAATTATGATGCATTCTTAAACAGGCTGACGCAATCGTATGCACTCTCACACCCATCATGATACATTCTTAAAAGGGTAAAATACTGATATAATTCTATGTTTTGGAGATTTGTGCTAATATGACCCTGTGTGTTTTGCATCAGAAGTGCTATTGTAGCCATGTGTATTGCATCAGAAGAACCGATATAACCTTTTGGCACTATTCCGGGGTTGACTTAGTAATTTCCAGCATTGACCTAAATTAAAAAGACTAAATTATCCCTAGTATTAAAATTACAAAGAGATAGACTAAAATACCCTAGGGTTCTTCTTCCTCTTCACCACCACCACCAACACCACTGAGCTGCCACCACCACGCCGCCGCCGCTCCACCACCACCGCCGCTCCACCACCACCATCACTCCACCACCACCATCGCTTCACCACCACACTATCGCCGCTCCACCACCACCACCACCATCGCCGCTGCTTTTCCACCACCAACACCGCCACTCCACCACCACCACCACCACCAACACCGCCACTCCACCACCACCAACACCGCCACTCCACCACCACCACTCCACCACCACCACTCCACCACCGTCGCCGCCGCCAAAAACACAAAAATTAGAAATCATCGATCATCAACATCGCCCACCGATCAACAAAGAATCACAAATCAAAACTCAAACAAACACAGAAAATCGGACAAAGAAACACAAATTGAAAAACTCATAAACACAAATTGAAAAATTAAGGGCACATCGGACGAAGACTCCATCATCGTTTCTCCACCACCACCACCGCCGCTCCACCACCACCACTACCACCGCTCCACCACCATCACTACCAATCGACAAAAACCCTAGCCCACAGCTCTTCCCCAACCACCGATTAAACCCTAGCCCCACCGGGCAACGAGCCCATCCTGCCACCGCACATCACTCGTCCTCACTGGGCAACGAGCACCGGCGCTCAGCCCAATCCATACCCCATCGTGAAAATATCCGAGCCAGACCCAATCCCCGCCAAAGGAATGGAGGACGGAGAAGAAAAGAGAAGAAAATGGAATCGGGGAAGGAAAAAAATGGAATCGGGGAAGGAGACAGAGAAGAAAATGAAATCGGGGAAGGAGAAGGAGAAAGAAGAAAATTGAGGAAGAAGAAGAAAATAGAGGGCATAATTGTCCTTTTACAATTTTTATTTTTATTTTTTAAAAACAGGGGTATAATAGTCATTTCATGTATTTTCGACCAAATTTAGGCCTACGGGGTTATATTAGCACATTCTAGTAAAACACGGGGTTACAATAGCACTTTCCAACTTCACATGGTCATATTAGCACAAACTCTCAAAACATAGGGTTATATGAGCACTTTACTCTTCTTAAAATTATGCAAACATTCAGAAACATTATGGGGCTAAAGGATCATAAATTTATACAGGCTGCTTCTTTACTTTTACTATTTTTTTAATTTCTGTTAAGGAGATATTTTGTTATATTCTATGTATATCTTGTACCATAGTTAGAATCATTTTTCATTTGTACTTCTGTATATGGTATCTTTATATAGCACCCTTGTACCATCAACAAAATCACGCATTCATATTTTACAATATTTTACATGGTATCAGAGCTAAAATCCTGAAAACCTAAATCCTAAATTTTTCCACCACCATAACTGCGCCTCACGCGCAGATCTTCCACCTGCCACCACCTTCGTCCGACTGTTGCTCATTTTCCTATCATCATGGATCCTCTTGATCATGTTGAAATTGAATATATTGTCGTTGCCCTTAATCCTGTTGTTTCTAATGCCGCAGCCGGACCATCAGATTTTGTGCTGCCGCCTCCACGCCCACATGTCGGAGCCGTTCCGCCTCCCACCGGTGACGTCAACGCCGTCGCACCTCCACCGGTGATCATCCCGATGCCACCGCATCCATCTGCCTTTCCTTCCTCAGATTCTGCCACCTTCCAGGCAGCCTTGCAAGCCGCAGCAATGGCTGCTGCTCAGGCCATTCAATAGTCCTTTGGTGACTCTTCTCATGCTTTGCCTACTAATCATCCCTACTACATTCATCTGTCAGATCATCCAGGTTTGAGAATCTGTCCTGAGATCTTTAAGGGTGATAAGTATAATGAATGGAGTGCTTCCCTGTTTAATGCTTTTTCTGCAAAGCATAAAGAGGGTTTTTTATGGTTCTGTTGTTAAGCCTTTGCCTACTGAACCTTTTTATAATGACTAGAATAGTATGAATTCTATGCTTGTTGGTTGGGTGGTTCAAACTCTTGATCCATTCATTCGTTCTGATACTACTTATCATACATCTGTTAAGGATCTTTGGGATGATCTTAAACAGTGTTTTTCCCTTGGTAATGGTCCGCACATGTGTGAACTTCATGCGGCCATTTATACTTGTCGCCAGAATGGTTAATCTGTTGTTGCATATTATACTAAATGTAAGAAATTGAGGGATGAATTGATTACTTACTTGTCTTCTCAGACATGTGTTTGTCCTACTGCTCATATTGTTGCTGAATCATGTAAGATGGAGATGATTCATCAATTTCTCGTAGGATTGGATGAAGAATACCATTCGTTGAGATCTCACATGTTGACACTTGACCCTTTGCCTCCTATTTGTCGTGTTCACTCGCTTGCCATTCAGGAGAAGCATCACAAGACTGTCGTTCATGCTCGTGAGTCTGCCCGGGACAATATGGCCTATGCAGCACGTCGCCCTCATCTACAGCCGAAGCTGTCCACCGCCACCCAAAGTCCCAACACGCCCGTCCCTGCCGTTGATCAAAAATCTCTCATTTGTACTCACTGCAACCGCAAGGGTCATGATGCTGCTACCTGTATCAAAATTCACGGTTATCCCAAATGGTTGGAGCAACAGTGACAACAAAATTCTGGTTAGAGAGCTCAGCCCCAGCGAACTCGAGCCCCAGCTGCGACGCCATTCACCGGAGTCGCACCTGCTATCGCCGTCGCGACTCCACCTGCCGCCAACGCCGCGACCATTCTCTCCGATGCTGATCAGATAGCTTTCGATCCCGCCTTGTCCAAAGATCAGTGGACTCGGTTATTAACATGTTCTCTAAGTTGACTAGTTCTAACAATGCGTCAAGAAAGTCTGTTTTACCTTGAATTCTTGGTACCGGCGAGTCATATCATATGACCGGTGACAAGAATCTTCTACATGATATTGAACCTGCTGATCATGTTAATGTTATTCTTCCTGATGGCTCTATATCTACTACTTCTCATCATGGGAACCTATATTTTGGAGACATACTTGTTACTCATGTTCTATTTATTCTGGAATCGCGTTGCAATCTATTGTCTTTTGTTAAGTTAACTGCAGCCTTAAAATGCTTAGTCTTGCTTACTAAAAAATTATGTATCATTCATGATATCAGCACGAGGATAGTGATTGGCGTGGGTGATCAGCATGGTGGGGTTTATTGGTTGCGCAGCCTTGGGAGATCGCCAAAGCCGTTGCTGACGTCTTCCTTTACTGTCGCCATCGTTTCCCCATCATTATGGCACCAGCGATTTGGTCATCCTTCCAGTTCGGTGTTGTCTTCTATACCAGATATTTCTTCCAGCCATAGTCATTTAAATAAAACTATTCCTTGTTCCGTTTGTCATCGGGCAAAACAATCTAGATCTAGCTTTCCTTTAAGTACTTTTAAGGCTAGTTATTTGTTTGAACTTGTTCATTGTGATATTTGGGGGCCTTATAGCTCACCATCTTCTAGTGGAGCTTTTTCCTTTTTGACTATACTAGATGATTATTCTCGATCTTTTTGGGTTTATTTATTGGTATCCAAGACTGAAGTACCTGCCAAGATGAAGGAATTTCTTGCTCTAGCTCAAACACAGTTCCATCGGTCAGTTCAGAAAGTTCGCGCTGACAATGGAACCAAATTTCTTCCTCTCAGACATTACTTTGATGAGAAAGGAATCCAGTTCGAGACATCCACCATCTACACGCCGCAACAAAATGGGCGTGTGGAACGAAAGTACCGCCATATTCTCAAAGTGGCTCGTGCTCTTCGCTTCTAGGTCCATTTGCCTATTGACTTATGGGGATAATGCATTCTTACTGCTCGCCCAGTTCCACCCATCTTCATGTGTTCGGTTGTTTGTGCTTTGCATCCCAACTTCCAAAGCTGCGAGATGAGTTTGCATCCAGAAGTCGCAAGTGTGTCTTTCTTAGGTATCCTCTTACCAAGAAAGTATGGCGCCTCTATGACTTGGAGTCCTGCACTGTGTTTGACAGCCGAGATGTTGTGTTTTATGAAGACTGTTTTCCATTTGCTCTGGTTCCTGAAAATCTTATTCTCGTCAAGTCCGCCGAGGAGCAAGTCGCATCGCCGCCTCTTGAGATGTCGCCGATGGACCCTACCACTTTCATACCATTGACTGACCAGATTCTGGCAAGCCAGCCGACGACCAGCCAGATTTCGGCCGCCCCAATAGCGATCAGCCAGATTTCGACCAACTCACCGGCGACCGACCGGATTCCGACCAACTCACCGGTGGCCAGCCAGATTTCAGTAGCTCCACCGGCGACCGGCCAGATTATGACCAACCCGTCGATGACCCACCAGATTTTGGCCAACTCACCGTCGACAGACCAAACTCCGGCCAGCCCTCCAGCGATTCACCGGATTCCGCCCAAGACATCTCTGTCGGCCTCGGCCTCTGTGTCGCCAGCACCTACGGTGCCGCGGCCATGTATGTCCGAGCCATAATCAGACTTTATTGCTTGGTCAATCGGGCTGATCTCGGCACCGAAGCCTGCTTCCACGAGTTCTGAGTCTTCGCCGCCTCTTCGACCGCCGAGTACTCGCATCCGTCGTGCTCCAGTTAAATTACAAGATTATGTTCGCACTGCTACTCAAGAAATAAACCCCCCCCCTCTCTGCTGCTCTCGCTACTCCGCCTGATCTGTCCTCGGGTACTCGTTACTCTATTGCTGGTTATCTTACTTATCATAATTCATCGGTTTTGCATACTGCTTTTTTTGGCTGCAATGACTGATAGCTGAGACCATGCTACCTATTCCAAGGCTTCTCGCCATCCCCACTGGCAAGAGGGCATGTCTGATGAACTTAGTGCCCTTGAGCAGAATAATATCTTGGTTCTATCTCCTCTCCCTGCTGACAAATATGTCATTGGTTGCAAATGGGTGTATCGAACCAAGTTCAAGTCCGATGGCTCTATTGAGCGCTATAAAGCTCGCCTTGTTGTTCTTGGCAATCAATAGATTGAAGGAACTGATTTTACTGAGACTTTTGCCCCGGTCGCCAAGATGAGCTATGTTCGTTTATTCTTGGTCGTTGTTGCAATTCAGATTTTGGACATTCATCAAATGGATGTTCACAATGCTTTCTTACATGGTGACTTGGATGAGGAAGTCTATATGTGTCCTCCACCGGGTTACTCCGTTCATGTTCCGGGTTTGGTCTGCAAACTTCGCAAATCCCTTTATGGTCTACGCCAGGCTCCCCGCAATTGGTTTGCAAAACTTGCTACTGCTCTACGTATTTTTGGGTTTGTTAAGAGTAAAGCAGATTACTCTTTGTTCACTTATTTCCGTAACAGTGTTACCCTACACATCCTAGTTTATGTTGATGATCTGATTATTGCTGACTCTTCCTCGAACTTGATGATTGAGTTCAAGAAGTATCTTAGCCCATGCTTCCATATGAAGGATCTTGGTGCTCTGAAATATTTTCTGAGTCTTGAGATTGCTAGGAGACCTGATGGTATAATTTTTTCACAGCGAAAATATCTCTTAACATCTTACATGAAGCCGGATTGCTAGCTGCAAAGCCTACGGATTTTTCAATGGAACAACAGCACAATTTGGCCCATTCGACGAGTCCTCCACATCCTGACCCTGCGCAATACCGTCGTTTGATTGGGAAACTCATTTATTTGACTATTACACGACCGGAACTCAATTACTCGGTCCATACTTTAGCGCAATTTATGGAGAAGCCACGCGTCACACATTGGCATGATATCATCCGCGTCTTGCACTATTTGAAGAGTCATCCTGGTCAAGGTTTATTTCTTTCTGCTCAGAGTTCTGTACAACTGTCAGCTTTCTGCGACTCGAATTGGGCTACTTGTCCAATTACTCGACGTTCCTTGACATGATATTTTGTTATGCTTGGTGAATCCCCCATACCGTGGAAGACTAAGAAGCAACCGATGGTTTCTCGTTCTTCCACTGAAGCTGAGTATCGGGTCATGGCTGTAGTTTGTTGTGAGTTTATATGGCTTAAGTTCCTTCTTCGAGATTTGGGGGTTGGTCATTCTTCTCCAATGCATTTATATTGTGACAGCTAGACCGCCCTCCATATTGCAGCCAATCCTGTGTTTCATGAGAGGACGAAGCACATTGAGATTGACTGTCATTTTTGTTCGTGATTTGGTACATTCCACAGAAGTTGCTACTCATCATATTCGCACTTCCAGCCAACCTGCGGATTTATTTACTAAATCTCATGGACGACAGTCATTTCAGACTCTTCTCGGCAAGTTGAACATTCGTGATCCACATGCTCCAACTTGAGGAGGAGTGTTAAGGAGATATTTTGTTATATCCGATGTATATCTTGTACCATAGTTAAAACACTTTTCCATTTGTACTTCTGTATATGGTGTATTTATATAGCACTATTTTATCATCAATAGAATCACAGTTCATATTTTACAATTTCAACAGCGCCCAATGGAATTTCTCCATCCCTTCAAACAAAATGGGCTATGAAGTACAGTATCATCCTCTATTCTTTCTTTGTTTGACGGCAAAAAACATAAAGAATTTCCACTTTCCGGCAAACTACCAACAAGAACTGAAATTTAGTTTTACCACTTTTTCTAGTTTTTACTAGTGTGTTCCAACATGCCTAGTTTAACCAAGTGTAGAAAACGTGAAACGTAAAAGACACACAACTTGGTTACGCAGTTCGGTGTAAACCACCTACATCTGCGGGGCTTGGCCCAGTTCATAATGAATCCACTAATTATAAAGATAGCGTACAGAGTACAGTTTACAAAATACTTATCTTTACTAACTATGACGTGTGGACTCTGCTAGCTCCCCTAGCTACCGATCCGCCTTGATCAGACTCCCTCTGACCTCGAACTCCGTCGACGCAGGATCTTCTCCTCCCGAGGAATTAAGGTATACGATTATGAACTTAGTGCGGTAGGACAGTGTTGAAACACAGTTTATTGGCTCTTGCAAATTTCGTAAAATCTCAAAATATAGGTGCATATTTTTATCTGTAAAACCGTAAGTATGCAGCCGTGTTTGTCCCATATTTATATCCACGAATCAGACTTGAATACTCCTTGATTATCTCCACAATATTCCTATTCCAAATCTGATTCTTGAAGCATATCCAAATCCCATAAATAAAGGGATTTACCTTATATCATTCTATCCCATATATTCAAATCAATCTTCTCCTTATAAGTAGGGATTTTCCGTAAAACCAATTATGCTTCACACGCCTAATATATAGCCAAATATACAATTACCATAAATTATGAAACACTCCAATATTTTGGCTTGAATTCCGTTAAATCCTTTGGCGTAACTACTGCTCCAGTACCATGTTCCAACATGGTCTGTATATCAGTTCAAAAATAATTCACACAAAATTGCCAATAAAATCATTCCTTGACTTTACAATCTCCCCCTTTGGCATTTTTGTGGACCCATAATATTTTGGATGGCAAGCACAGAACCAACAACATACAACGAGCAGAATAATGATCATAATACCAGAACTCACATAATGAAAGCCAAAATCCAGAATTCCAGAAATCCAAAATTATACAACCAAATTGAAAAACCAATTATCCAAACTCCAAAAATCACTCCCCCTGGGACCACACATAGGCCAAAGGGACTTCATCACACGAAATCAACAAAAATAAAAATCAGTTTTTAGAACTCCCCCTGAATTAATCCTACTCAGATCAACCTTCCAGCCTTGACTTCTCTTCCTCCAACCGTGCTTGCTCTGCTTGTAAGGCTGCAATCTGTATTCCCAAAGCTCCTAGTCTGGCATTGACAACCAACAGTCGATCCTTCCTGTCTACCGCTGCTGATGAGGAGGCTGACCTAGAAGCTTTCCACGGAAGGTCATGTACATGTCTGAGCCCGAAAGTCTTCTTGTTAGGCCGCAAAAAATCAGTGTCAACCATCAAGTCTGAGGCCTTCCCCTTCACTTTAGCACTCTTGGCTAGGGCAGAGATTAGAGCTGGATAGATAACTGCATCATTAACTTTTGGAGCTGTGGCCCGTCTAATCAGATGCTGCTGAATTAACAGTCCAAGATTGATTTCCTTCTGTGTTCCAACACAGTAAAGCAGCTTGGCCATCTCCCTAGTCAATGCGGTGGTATTGCTTGACGGCAACCAGCAATGTACAGCTATTTGATACAGGCCAAAGAATCTGGATGTCAAACATGATGCCTGTGAGTACCCCACAGCTGGCCACTCCTCCTTATATCCCCCAGATATAATCGCCAAAATCTCATTGTCAGTCAACTCCAAATCATCAGGAAACACTCCCCCTATCTCAGGTGTTCTCAGACCTAACAACCTATTAATCCGGGCAGCAGATACATCTATAATTTCCCCCCTCACATATACTCTACCAAACCACGGGGAATTAACTTCTAAATTGCCAGGCATGAGATTAGAATATACCTCGAGTACAACCTGTCTGTTGTACTGTAGCTGAATGGTTGCAGTAGCTGTCATGCCTGTCATCTTTAAGAAGTCTGTAAACCCGCTCTCCTGATAGGCTTGTAGGTCCAATGGTCTCTCAGCTAGAAATTTCTTTTCGGAGAAGAAACCTTCCATCTCTGCTCCTTTCTCATCAAAGTAAACTGCTGAAAAAGCCTGGGAGACAGATGGGGGAGGCAGAATCTTCCTCGAATTGCTATCCCGTCTCTTCTTACTCCTTTTTGCTGCCCCAGCATCCATGGCAGAGCTAGCCTTCCTTTTTCCTTTTGCCTTCTGAAAAAAACATCCAAGACCTCGTCACTGGAGTATGTCAGATCAGGGGCATCCTGTGTTGGAACACAGTCTGCTCTTTCAGCTGATTCTTCTTCTGGATCATCACCCTGAACTGGCAGATCTCCATCAGATACTTCAATCACATGCTTCCCTTCATACTCCCCAGTGTTCTCTCCTCCCATATCTACATCAGAATCCAAGTCCATGTACACCGGTTCATCTGTCTGTGTTGGAACACTCCCTTCACTATCAGACAGAACTATTAAAATAGGTTCCCTTAATTCTTCCATTCTTCTTGCAGAATTCATATCAAACAATCCCTCCTGAAGTTTATCTCCATACTTGACTGTCGCCATTCCAACGGCTTCTTCATCAGTAATGTTCCTTAACCAGACATAGCTATGACTAGACATGCGACAGAATACGTGAAATTTATCCTTTCCTTTTCCATTCAGCTGACCATACATTCCTCTCAGATACTTCACATTCTTATATTCAATATCCCAAACATCAGGAAAGTGACCAGAAACAATCTCCTTAATTTTGACTTGCAACACTTCCAAATCCTTTCTTATACTCCTGATTTTGCTTAGATCCACAGAATATCTATTTGCTTGTAACCATTCGAAAATATCATCCACACTTCTACTTTTAAAACCCAAGAATTTCAATGGTCGAGGGTCAGGACCAGTTACCTTAGGTTTTTTATGTTTCTTGCCTTCAGACACTTCTTCTCGGGCATCAGATTTACCATTAGACTCTTCACTTTGTTTCTTGACAGATGCCTCTTCCTCTTCCTTTTCATCTTCAGCTTTATCAGGCTCTGCTCCAGCTATCTCCTCATTCTCCTCATGGTTAGCATTTCTTTTGTTCTGATCTTGAGTTTGTGCATCACCCAATTCAACGTATCTTCTTGGCTCATTAATCACCACCAATTCCAAATTCACAGAGCCCCGATCTTCCTCCATAATTTCTGGCACCGAAACTTCTTCTATCGGAGAATTTGGGCTTGATATTCTTTCGCACAATGCCGAGATGAGGAGTGTTGAGTAGAAGATTTTTTGGCAAGAGTTTTGGAAGGACAAATATTTGGCCGAGAGAGAGAGAATGCGAAAGGGGTTTTAGAGTTTGAATCAACTTTCAATTCTTCATGAACTTACCTCTTTTCCCGTGAAGTGCCTTTTTAGATTTCCCAAAAATTGTAATGATACCCCTTTCTCTTCTTGTCCCATCAAGACGTCATTCCTCATTTAACTTCCAACACACCTTACTTAACTTCTCCTATTTTAGTAAGCTGTTTCTTCCTTCCAATTTTTTGTTCTTTTTCTAATTTTTGTAAACTGTAAATAACACAAATATGTACACAAAAAAAAACTGATTAAGGTAAATATTACCTCAGATTTGACAAACACCTAAGTGTTGTCGGAGGCTCTCAAAAGTGGTGGCATCAAGCGGCTTTGTAAATATATCAGCAAACTGCTCGTGTGTTGGAACATAGACCACTTCCACTTCCTTTCTTTCAACCAGATCTCTAATAAAATGATGCCTTATGTCAATATGTTTGGTTCTTGAGTGTTGAACTGGATTCTTCGAAATATCAATGGCGCTTGTATTGTCACATTAAATCTTTAGGGGGCCTTGATGAATTCCATAATCTTTCAGCATTTGATTCATCCATAGTAATTGTGCACAACAACTTCCTGTTGCAAGATACTCTGCTTCTGCAGTAGATAGAGAGATCGAGTTCTGTTTCTTGCTATACCAGGACACCAAATTCGGTCCAATAAAGAAGCATCCGCCAGTGGTACTTTTTCAATCATCAGCATTTCCAGCCCAATCAGAATCACTGTATCTTATCACCTCTGAATATTGATTCTTTGAATACCAAACACCATATTCTGACGTCCCACTCACATATCTGATAATTATTTTGACTGCAATAAGATGAGATTCCTTAGGATCAGCTTGAAATCTAGCACATATTCCAACACTGAGACATATATCTGGTCTACTGGCAGTGAGGTATAATAAACTTCCAATCATTCCTCTATATAACTTCTGATCGACTGAAGCTCCTTTTTCATCTTTCACCAGTTTATCAGAAACTCCCATAGGGGTTCGAACTGCACGAGCATTACTAAGTCCGAATTTCTGAATCAAGTTCAAGGCATACTTACTTTGATTTATGAACAGACCATCCCGTCCTTGCTTGACTTGTAATCCCAGAAAGTAAGTCAATTATCCAACCATGCTCATCTCGAATTCAGATTGCATCGTGGTGACAAACTCCTGTACCATAAATGGTGAAGTAGAGCCAAAAACTATGTCATCAACATATATTTGAGCAATTAGAAACTTTGAGGACTTGTCAAGCACAAATAAAGTGCGATCTACTCCCCCTCGACGATAACCTTTCTGAAGTAGAAAGGTAGTAAGTCATTCATACCATGCTCGAGGTGCCTGCTTTAATCCGTATAAGGCCTTCTTGAGGCGATATACATGATGCGGATAATGAGGATCTTCAAAACCTTTAGGTTGTTCCACATAAACTTCCTCATTCACCACTCCATTTAAAAATGCACTCTTAACATCCATTTGATACAAAGTAAAGTTCAAAGAGCAGGCAATAGCTAGTAGAATACAGATAGATTCTAACCTGGCAACAGGTGCAAAGGTTTCATCAAAGTCAACACCTTCCACTTGTGTATATCCTTGAGCAACAAGTCTGGCTTTGTTCCTGGTGACTAAGCCATCTGCATCAGACTTGTTCTTGAAGATCCATTTTGTACCAATTACATTAATGCCTTTGGGACGAGGAGTAAGGTACCAAACATCATTCCTGGTAAACTGGCCGAGTTCATCTTGCATTGCAGCAATCCAATAATCATCAAGTAAAGCTTCCTTATAGTTCTTCGGTTCAATTAGGGACACAAAACAGTATAGACCAGCCAGCCGTCGATAATCAACTTGAGGTACTGATCGAGTGCTTCTCAAGGTGGAGCCAGATCGGTCGAGTGTTGGAACATGGTCGTCCGTAGGAAGGGACTGTGTTGGAACATGGTCGTCTTTAGTAGAGTTCGGGTTCTGGTGCTCATTTGGTTCAGTAGGATCAACTGAGTATTTTGCTTTGCCAGAAGATTGAGACTGTGTTGGAACCTGAGAGTTGGCCGATTCTTCCTCCACAGCTTCTGGTAGTTGTTCCTTTTCTGAATCATCCACAATAACGTTTATGGATTCCATGAGATTTTTGGTTCGATGATTAAAAACTCTGTAAGCACGGCTGTTGATGGAATACCCGAGAAAAATTCCTGGATCACTCCGATTATCAAATTTTGTCAACTGTTCTCTATCTCTGAGAATATAGCAAGTACTTCCGAATACATGAAAATACGAAACGTTTGGTTTCCTGCCCTTCCAAATCTCATAGGCTGACTTTTCAGTGAATGGTCGAAGATACACCCTGTTGATTGTATAGCACGCTGTATTGATCGCCTCTGCCCACCATTTCTTATGGATATCCTTTTCTGCCAACATAACTCGAGCCATCTCCTGTAGAGTTCTATTCTTTCTTTCGACAATACCATTCTGTTGAGGAGTGATAGGAGCCGAAAACTCATGTTGGATCCCTAGCTCATCGCAGAAGGAACTGAATTGTTCATTCTCAAATTCTCTTCCATGATCACTTCGAATTCGGATTATCTTTCCTACAGGACTTCCCTTTTCAGTTTGTAACTTTACTACAAGGCTTCGAAATACCTCAATCGTATCAGATTTCTCTTTCAAGAAGGCTACCCATGTAAATCTGGAGAAGTCATCAACACATACAAAAATATATTTCTTTTCTCCTATGCTAGGTGTATTAACTGGCCCCATTAAGTCAATATGCAGTAATTCCAGATTTCTAGAAGTAGTAATAAACTGAACTGAAGATTGAGGAGCACGAGTTTGTTTACCTTGTTGACATGGTCTGCACACAATTTCATCCTTGCTGGTCAAGATTGGAATTCCTCGTACAGCTTTCATGTTAGCAATTTTCACCAGTGTTTTATAGTTGATGTGTCCGAGCTTCCTGTGCCAAAGAATTCCTTCATCCTGCTTTGAAAGCATGCATCGAACTTCTTGTTCCAACAAATAACAATTGTCTGAAGATCGTATTCCAGAAAGAACCTTGTTTTCTCCATACTTTACTACACACTTGTCCTTCTGAAATTCCACTATCATGTTGTCATCACACAGCTGGCTTATACTTAGCAAGTTTGCTTTTAGATCTTCAACCAATAATACACTTGTGAAAACTGAAAACCCTTCAATCTTTAATTTGCCCTTGCCAATCACTCTGCTCCTTTTTCCATCACCAAAAGTTACGTATCCGCCATCATATGGAGTAAGGTTCGTAAGGTATTTTGGAGTGCCAGTCATGTGACGAGAACAACCACTGTCAAAATACCATGAGTCACTGGAATAGGCTGATAAAGAAGTGTGTGCCACCATACACATACTGGACCTTTTAATAACCCATATCTTCCTGATTCTTGTATGAGTATCGACTGTGTTGGAACACAGTTGTCTTCCTGTCATTTGATCTCTGATCAGTTTTTTACACTGATGTTTAGCATGTCCTTGGTACGTACAGTATTCGCAGATTAGAGGCTTTCTTTGATAAGGTTTCCCATACTTCCATTTTACTTCTCGAATCCTTGCTTTGAGAGTTACTGGTCTTTCGAGCACTTCAACCTCGGGTTCTTTCCTGTATCCTATCCCGTGTCTATCACCAAAGTTCTTTCCCATGTCCAGAATATCATCAAGCTTTGCTTTCCCGGAATTCAATTTAGAAATAGTTGCTTCAGACATCTCGGCTCTCTTGACTGCTGCTATCAATTTCTGACTCAGTTCTTCATTTTGTTTTCCAAGTTCTGCAACTGTGGATCATAATTCCTTTTCACTTTCAATTAGCTTCCTTTTTTCTTCAATCAGCTCTTTGTTCTTGTCAGCTACTTGAACCCACATGGCATACATTTGTTCGTATGTACTATAAATCTCTTCATCACTTACAGACAATTCATCTTCATCATTGTGAGCATCGTCCAGATTCATGTTGGAATATACAACTTTCTGTTAGTTCAGTGTGTTGGAACACTGACCTTCTGGTGTATCATGGACCTTTGCTCCAAAGGCTACATAATTATTTGTGAGTTCTTCTTCATCTTTTTCATTATCTTCATCATCACTCCAAGAGGTGACATATGATCTTCCTTGCTTCTTGCGGGTGTTAGCACATTCGGCCTGAATATGACCAAATCCTTCACATTCTCTGCATTGAATTCATCCAACATGTTTTGGTTCGTTGTTCTAATTTTTCCCGAACTGCATATTTCCTTGTTCAAATCTCAACCCACGATTGTTGTTCGAATCTTGTTGCTTTTGTCTGTTTCCGCCAAACCACTCCTGGGATTTCTTGTTAACTACCTTCTTTAGCATCTTTGAGAAATTCTTTGTAATAAGTGCCAGTTTTTCAAACTCATCATCACTGTCAGACTCGTGACTCGCCTTGTCTGGAGAAACTTTGAACGCTAAATCCTTGGAGATTCTCTTGGTAGATTGCTGGAATGTCATCTCATAAGTTTGTAGCGAACTCATCAGTTCATCTAGGCTCATGGTGGCTACATCTCTTGCTTCCTCTATTGCCGCTACTTTCATTACAAATCTTTTGGGGGAGAGATCGCAATGTCTTTTTACTAACTTAGTTTCTTTGTACACCTTTCCAAGTTGGTAAGCCATGTTGGAGATATCTCTGAGCTTTCCATTGAATATGGCAATGGTGTCATCCTCCTCCATTTTGAGTTCTTCAAACTTGGTAGCCAGCATCTGTAGTTTGGATTCTCGCACTCGACTGGTTCCTTCATGAACGGTCTGTAAAATATCCCATGCTTTCTTTGCTTGGTAGCATGTAGATATAAGCCTAAACTGGTTTTCATCAACAGCAGTGAAGATTGCATTCAATGCCTTCGAATTTGCCAGTGATTCTTTAAGATCATCTGGAGTCCATTTAGACTTGTCTTTGAGTTGTTGACTTGACTCCCCTTCCACAGCCTTAGAACTTGTAGCATATTCTGTAGGTTGACTCAATTCATTCTCAACATAAAACCACGCCAGTTCGTCCAGTGAATTGATAAATACCCTCATACGTGCCTTCCAATAGTTGTAGTTGTTTCCTTCTAACAGTGGTGGTCGAGAGACTGAAGCTCCTTCTCTTGTCGTCATGGTAAAACCGGACCTCACTTTCCTTGAAAACAACCAAGGGAACGATAAGTGACTGGGCTCTGATACCAATTGAAATTTAGTTTTACCACTTTTTCTAGTTTTTACTAGTGTGTTCCAACATGCCTAGTTTAACCAAGTGTAAAAAACGTGAAACATAAAAGACACACAACTTGGTTACGCAGTTCGGTGTAAACCACCTACATCTGCGGGGCTTGGCCCAGTTCAGAATGAATCCACTAATTAGAAAGATAGCGTACAGAGTACAGTTTACAAAATACTTATCTTTACTAACTATGACGTGTGGACTCTGCTAGCTCCCCTAGCTACCGATCCACCTTGATCAGACTCCCTCTGACCTCGAACTCCGTCGACGCAGGATCTCCTCCTCCCGAGGAATTAAGGTATACGATTCTAAACTTAGTGCGGCAGGACAGTGTTGGAACACGGTTTATTGGCTCTTGTAAATTTCGTAAAATCTCAAAATCTAGGTGCAGATTTTTATCTGTAAAACCGTAAGTATGCAGCCGTGTTTGTCCCATATTTATATCCACGAATCAGACTTGAATACTCCTTGATTATCTCCACAATATTCCTATTCCAAATCTGATTCTTGAAGCATATCCGAATCCCATAAATAAAGGGATTTACCTTATATCATTCTATCCCATATATTCGAATCAATCTTCTCCTTATAAGTAGGGATTTTCCATAAAACCAATTATGCTTCACACGCCTAATATATAGCCAAATATACAATTACCATAAATTTTGAAACACTCCAATATTTCGGCTTGAATTCCGTTAAATCCTTTGGCGTAACTACTGCTCCAGTACCATGTTCCAACATGGTCTGTATATCAGTTCAAAAATAATTCACACAAAATTGCCAATAAAATAATTCCTTGACTTTACAAGAACTAAAGTTGACAAACAAGTTCTAGCATAAACCAGAAAAAATTACGAACAAGAAGATCGAAAAATTGGACGCCTTTCCTCAGTTTAAATTGGGTCGAAAAAATCAACAGAGGGTTTAGTTTGTTACCTGTTTTTCTTGTCGAATGAATGACAACAATGGACGCCTTTCCACCGCCCCTCTCCTAAGATCAATCTTCAGTTACTCCACCGTCCCTGTCCTGAATTCGACGGATTTCCATTAACGGTGAAAGGGGTTCATCATCGGTGTGGCTGTGGCTAGGGAGGGTTTCGATTTTGGCTTGAAAGAACGAAGAACGGAGGGCGGAAGAGGGACTGCTGAGCGACTTGGAAGCGGCAGAGAATACAGGGGTGAAAGAAGGCTATTACGGCTAGCCCCGGGCCGCCCCGGCCACTCGACACCACAGGCCCGGTCAGGGGGGTAAGTCACGGTAACCAGCTGCCAGGATCCAAGCTAGGGCCGTACTCGCAGCCCACCAGGAGCCCTACCCACCACGTGGCCCAAAAGCCACGCTTTGCACAAGGACAACCCACACGGTAGCGTACGAGCTTTAATCCCGGGGTTCCCCTCTAAATTCACTTGTCCCAACCAACTGGGTACACCTGCGGGTGTACACAGGGGTGAAAGAAGATCTGGTTATTGGGGAACAATGGGTTAGAGAGTAATTTCTTAGAAGTAAAGGGATCAAAAAATAAAATAAAATAAATTAAAGGGGGACAATTTAGTCATTGAATATAAAAATGGGGCTGCAAGGAGAAGCTACGAAAGATTATACTTCCTCCGTCCCGGGGAAATTTGTACAAAATTTTTTTTACGATTCCTAAACAAAATATGTTTGACTATAAATATATTTAGTTATGAACAATAACAATGGCATAAGAATTGATATTTATAAATTACATGTTACGACGAATCTAATAATATGTCATAGGATAATATTATTGTTTATATATATATATATATATGGCCAAAGTAAGAGAATTTTAACGGTTAAATTGTAAATGTGCAAAATCGGTTGAGATGGAGGGATTAACTAGTATACGATTTTTTCTTTATAAATTTGTATAAAAGACTTCGTTTCCCTACTTTTCAATCAACTTTGCATGAACTAAAAAAGGGGGATAAAGAAAAAGGGAATGGGGGCACTAGACCAAATAATTAGTCCGGACCTTTCCTCTTTTTCCATTCAAGGGGCCCTGTCTGATTTCAAACACAATGCGAGGTAATTGCACTGAATATGGCGCCTTCGGCTTTCCAACTTCAGAGGAGAAAGAATAGAGCGTGAAATCTACTTTCTTTTTTTATTTATTTGTTGGTTTAAACTTTTTTTCTACATTTCAACACACATTTTTTAATACATTAATTTGTGCTATGTTCTTATGCGAAAGTTGTCCAGTTTCTTTTTAGTATTATTCTTTTCTCATAAGGTTTTAAGTGGTGGAGCAAAACATTTTGTACAGTAACATTTTGAAATATGAAAACCATTTAGAGAGGATGAAAAAAAAGAGGAAAATGATTTGTAAAAAAATCAACATCTCTATAGGTTTGTAAAAAAAAGAAAATTGTCTTTGAAAATGTTAAAGTAGATCTCTTGTAAAACCATCTTAAAATAAGACTATGGACACTATTACAAGTTAAGTCTAAGGAAACCCTTTGATAGTGTTGTTTTAGGTACTAAAAAATCATAAGTTGAGTTATTTCAACACTTTTACAAGTATTACCATTTGTGATATTGTATTAGATCTAACGTATCCCTTTTCAAGATTTAGGTAATATTTTTCAAAAGTTTAAATATCACTTTATAAGCTATTGTAACATTTTGATAAATGTTACATGAAAAATATTAAGATATCTCTAATTTGTAGTACTCCCTCTGTCCCAGGGGAACCTGCAGAGAGAGAAATCTCTCCTCAGAATTTCCCCTGGGCCTCACCTTGTCAGCCAGCCATGTGCTAGTGCATAACCCAAAAAAAATTCCTGTGCTAATCAAAATTAGGGGGTAAAATCCTTCCCCCATTTCTTTAATTGGGTGCCTTCCCGCCAAATTAAAGAGCTGGGAAGGCGCCAAAACTGTACATTTGAATACTGTTCATACAATACTAAAATTCTAAAAAAATTAAAAACACATTTCCTATTAATACATTCATCCCTGCTACCATCAATGAACAAAAAATAAAGACAAAAAGCTGTGTAAAGATTAAGCTTCATGCCAAAACCCCAAACCCATAAAGTAGAACATCACAAGTCATCGAGTCGTCCCGAGCCCCGTAGGTGCCGGTTGTTCTCATTTGTGCATCTTCCCATCATCATCAGGTTTTTCTTTTCTACGGGCGATGCGGGTCAAGAATCTAACTAATGAAGAGAGGCAGCACATGACAGAGTTTCTGCTGGAGCACCACAAAGATGGAAAAATCTAGCACTAAAAAAGGGAAGAGGCAGATGCTATGTTCGATTGCAACATTCGTACTGTCAGCACAATATGAGGGCTGACTAGAGCTCAAATGGCAGCCGGAGTCTCACTGGACATGCGTCATCGGATGACGGGCCAACCTCCAAAAAATAATAAAAACATCGATATTGGTGCCTGTAATACAAAGAAGAACCATAAGGGGTACAACCAAAGCATTAGGAATAGGGAAGAGCAGCGTTCAACATGCCGTCGCAACCAAGGTCATAAGAAGTCATACAAATAGCATCAAACATTCCCTCGCCGAACATAATAAGGTATCTCGTAAGTGGTTTGTTTTAGAAAAGTTAGATCCAGATCTTAGATTTGGGTCCATGGACCATGTCATTCACATAGATGAAAAATGGTTCTAATTGAGTAAACCCACTGTTAGGTACCTACTAGCCCCAGATGAACAGGATCCGTACCGAACATGTAAACACAAGTCCCACATACCAAAATTGATGTTCATGTGTGCGGCAAATAGGCCAATCTGGGGGGAAGATGGTGAATTACTTTTTTTATGTGAAACTAGCTATATTTCCATTTGTACAAGATCAAGTTACAATCAATAACAGCAAAAATAGGCCAGCAGGTACAGTGGAAAAGGTGCCAATACCAAAGATCACAAGAGATGTGACAAGAGCCAAGATAATACAAGAAGTAATTCCAGCAATCAAAGCAAGGTGGCAAACACATTTACTGGGCAAGTTCATCCACATTCAACAAGACAATGCAAAGATACATATTTCCAATCATGATCCAAAATTTAGGGCAGTGGCAGAAATAGATGGCTTCTACATGAAACTAGTTAGTCAACCACCAAATTCACCCGATTGCAACATACTCGACTTGGGTTTTTTTTAACTCAATTCAGAGCTTACAACAAGAACAAGCATCAGCAAATGTGGAGCAACCAATTGAAGCAGTGCAATCAGCATATGAAAGGGAAGATGCAGTCACTTTGAGCAAAGTGTTTGTAACTCATCAGCATTCAATGATAAAGATACTGAAAGCACGTGGATTAAACAAGTACAAAATGCCACACATGAACAAGGACATGCACATAAGGAATGAGACTCAACCAAGGTTACTGCAGGTAGATGAAGAGGTGGTGAGGGGCAGCATTGAACATTTGATCAACAAGAGGGCACTGGATGAAACCATCATACCATTGATGCATGCCCTAGGTTATAGACTGTGAGTGCACAAGTGTAAAACATTTTGGGGGTTGGTCTTCCAAGACCAACACCAGATAAATGCACATTTATGCTAATGTCATTTACCCTTTTTTTAAGTTGTATGTTTGTGCCTCTATTATCATGTTTTCATTTTCACGAAAATGCATGACATCATCCCTAATGCATCAATGATCTAGGGAAGATGCATAATTGTTAAATAGGAAAACCCACTTAAACAGTTGAGCCACAAACAATGAACACACCAAAATTCACTGATCAAGTTCACCCATAACAGAGGGAAGATGCATACCGATCAAGTTCACCCATAGCAGAGGGAATATGCATACTGATCAGGTATAGTCACAGAATACTGAGCACACAAATACAGAGCACACAAGTAACTGACATGGGAGCATAGGTTCACCTGAAGATAGGGGAGCACAGATACCGAGCATAAAAAAGCCAAACAAGAACGGAAGATACAACTAACTGAGACAGGCACAACATCAACACAAGTACTGAGCACACAAGCCACTTATCAGGGAAGATACAAAAAACAGCCATTGATCAGGAAAATGCAACTAAATGACACAGGCACAACATCAACACAAGGCCAAACATTCACAATATCCCAGTGCAACCAAAAGACCTTCAGATCAAAATAATAAAGCCATAGATTGAGCAAAATCACCTAATTTGCAGTCACGAATAGTTCTTTGAAACTTGCATCACAATAAGAGGTTCTAGGGTTTCCCCTTTCACATAGTTTGAAGCATCTTTCCCAGTAGACCTTTTCCATACATCCAAAACTGAAGTATTTAAGAAGTAAATAAATTAGTTAGCCACAAATAGAGTATAATATACCGAAACCGTAAAGCCACTTATCTTTTTACATGTATTCATGGTAATGGACAGAGTAAGTATAACATCTTTTTACAGACATTCATCACTTCCGGCACCGACGCTTCGCATTCCTACCTTCCCCCATCTAAGGACAAAGCAAATATAACATCTCATTGCTCTCATGGTGGGTGTCGTCGGAGTCACTGCCCTCCGTCTCTGGCATCAATGGGGACTCCCCTTTTAAGGCTGTTGGTCCACCGCCGCTGACCCCAATGTTATAGTTTTTTTACCCACCGTCGGAAACAACATCACCGCAGCGAGGATGGTGTTCAGGGTGAACATGCATCACCGGAGACGATGCCTTGACCTCTACAACACCGGCGACAACGCCATAGAGAGCCAGATCTGACCTTTGATGGCCGATACAAGGCTTTGCCACTGTCGCTTCCCCGATGATGGCGTCAGGCCTCCAAATAGAGGTCGCATCATCCGCCTCCGTCTCGGGGATGACCTCTGACGGACTAAAGGTGTCGGACACATAACACAATGAGCATCTCCGACATGATTGACCAAAAGAACTGGTGGAAATGGACATTCTAAACAAAAAACAGGGACCGGGGAAGATGATGAGACCGAAAAATGGCAAGATTTATCCAAAATTTTTTACCGATTTGAGCAGATCTGAACTAGGGTTTAGAGGAGTAGAGGAAGAGAATGCGAGAAGATGAGGAAGATGAATAATGAATGAGAGCGGTGAGAAATCAAAGACTAAGACATGTGAATTCACTGCCCAAGAATCTTTAATTGGCCAATTTTGTCGGTTGGGTGGAGTAAAACAGGAGTGAATAAATTTGAAATGGGAGCTGCAAATGGAATGTTTTAAAACCTGAATTAGTGGGATTGAGATTAGTGGATTTGGGTTTGTTTATGTTTAATTGGGCTAATTTGTTTGTTAAATAAGTGACCTTTTTGTAATATGATAAATCTAGTAAGGGTAATGTGGGAATTTCTGATGAAATTCTTTGCCAAATGAGGAAAATTTTAAAAGTGTGCAGATTTTCCTGGGACAGCCCAAAAAGGAAAGTGTGCAGATTCCCCTGGGACGAAGGGAGTAGTGAGACTAACCACAAATAAATAAAATATTGAGTAGGAGCTCTTCAAGTTTAGAGATTAAAATAATAATATTTAAACTCGGGATCTATTTATAACTCGCAACAAACGTCAAGGATCGATATGCAAATTATCAAAAAAAGGGAAACATCACTTGCATTTTTGGCGACTGGTCGCACTCTCCAAGTCAATGATGACAAACTCTAGTGACGACGATGTGAATGACGAACTCTGGTGACGAAGAATTCTGGTGACGGTGAGCGAGGAAAAAAACTTTCTGATTTCTAGATTGAAATTGTGAAATCTAGAAGAATTCTGGTGTCTTTGGTACCTAAATGATTGGGAAAAAATAGCCGTATCCCCTCTGTCCGCTAGACCTTCTCCGCAATCCTCTCCAATCCAAAACCCTTCTTCTTCAATTTTTATCCCATAAGGAATAATAGTTTATTTTAATTCATATTTTTGTTATTGAATAAGTGTGAGATTTGTCTCCATAGATTAGTTTTGTTTTTTGACCTGATCGATTAGATCGTTGTATTCATGATGATAACTCGATTTAATTGTTCATTTTGATGTTTTATTCTCGATCTGCTTGTACAGATCGTGTGTTCGCAATTTCATTTGTGGTTTTATTTTGGGTTTTCATAAATGTGGGTTATTCAGATCTGTGTTTTCAGTTGTTTATAGTTTGGACAACATAGATAGTGGTTGAATGAAGTGGTGTTACAGTTGTAGAAGATCCTTGTTTAGCGCAGTGATATTGATGGGTGACACGCTCCTCTCTACCAAGTGGTCATGATTTTCGCAGGAAGCAAGTTAATATCCTCGAGGGCAATGTTACAGTTTTTTATTGGATCTCTGATCTGTAATAGTATAGACAATCAGTCTGGTTGACATGTAATTTATATATCCTTGCAATATGTTAGTTATTGTTAGAAGCAAGTTAGGTTGGATGTCAAATTCACTCATTATAATCGTTGTTGGACATTTTTTCCAGCATCTTGGAATGATTGATTTTTTAAAAAAATAAAAAGATTGGGAAAAAATAAAAAGAAATATGCATGTATAACCTAATATAATTTACATAAGTGCAAATATAACCTTTTGATAATTGAAAGTTCAAATATGACCCTATATTATAACAAGTGAAAGTGCAAAAATAATCATTCGAGCAAATTAAAGCCAAAATTCGATGAAATGTCATTTTTGCCCCTCTGAGAAAAATAAAAACAAAGCCAAAATAGAATTTACTATCATACCCCTAAATTCTAACCCTGACTCATTGCTTCTTCCTCTCCCTCCCATACTTCTACTTCTCCCTCCCGTTCACCAATTTCTTCTTCTTCTGTTCACTAGTTTTTTCTTCTCCAGAGACCTTTTCGCCTCTTCGAAACTAACCCCCTAAAACCATTTTTTTTCACGATGAAGAAGGACCAGATTCTGGGATTTTTTGGGACAACGGTTCCATATAATCACTCTCCTCACTGTTGGCCTTACAGTGAGATGGGCTCTGATTAAAGGGCAGCTAAAGCCCTGGCTCCGATCATGATGAGAGTTTCAGAGTCTTTTCTGGAGAGGTAATTGGAGGCTAAGTTGGAGATTTTGGGAAGGGTGGAAGGCAGAGTAGGCGGCGAAGGTGAGGATGTGGATGAAGATGAGGTATTGGTGGGAAGTGAAGGTTTTGACCTAGTTGGCAAAGAAGTTGAATCCCGGCGGCTCTTTGGTGGGCATTATGGTCGCCGGAGAAAGTGATCGGTTACCTGCAGCGCAGTTCTATTTGACTTGCTTTTGACTTCGCTGGAGTTGGGTCTTATCCGGTGGTGGCATTTGGGGCTCCAATTTCTGGGCCGAGAATGGACTTGACTATGTTGGGCATCTTCCGGGAAGTGTGGAAGGCAGAGTAGGAGGCGAAGGTGAGGATGGGGACAAGGTATTGGTAGGAAGTGAAGGTTTTGATCTGGTTGGAAAATAAGTTAAATCTCGGCGGCGCCTTGGTGGGCATCATGGTCGCCGGAGAAGGTGATCGGAAGTATACGTGCAAAGGGCATTTTTGCATTTTTAAATTTTGTATTTGGCCCAAGGGACATTTTGGTCATTTCTGATCAGTTAATGGTCGAAAATGACCAATCAATGTCAGAATATTGTCTTTTGGGTTATATTTGCACTTTCATTAAGTAGTTAGGTTTGTTTTTATATTTTGAATTATTTCAGGGTTATATGTGCACTTATTGAAGTATTTAGGCTTATATTTGTATATATCCCAAAAATAAAACATCCCATTAAAATTTAGAAATCAACTCACATTGTTGAGACATCAAGGAATGCATTCGATATGATATTACAATAATCGAAAAATATATCAGTGTTATTTTTAAAACAACATGATAAAAAGCTAACAAATAGATCAAAATGAAAGTATAAGTTTGAAATAGAAAATTAAGATACTAAAGTGCTACTAACTAGAATTAAAATGTAAAACAAAATGTTGTAAACACAAAATTTTACATTGAAAGATTGAAATTTAATTATAAAAAGAATTTTATTATTGAGAAAAAAAATCGGAAAAAAAATCTAAAAGGTTTGGTTGGAACATTAATGGAAACGAAACATCAAATCTGTTAGTAAAATGAGAATATTGCATGGAAATGCGGAGAAAACTAACCCGTGAAATTTTTATTACTCCCAGGGATGACAGTGGGTAGGTTTTGGTGGATGTCCGCCCCGCATCTGCCCCAATTAGGGATAGCTTAGGGTTTCTTCATGTTCCCCCAACATTTCCAACAACTCGCCTTTTTGTTCCATGGTGATCTCAAGCGCGTGAGCATTCGGGGTTTCTCTCCTTCTAAAAGGGGTGAACATTTAAGAGCTTTCGGTGGTGGTTTGCACTCTTCCACCGAAGTCTTCTCCAGAGAAGGAGGTAAAACCACCCTTATTGGCTTACCCGTGGATGCAAAAAAAAGTGTTGGATGTTGCTTTACCAAGAGTGTATTCGCCATTGTTGTTTTCCTTCAAGTTAGTACTAACAACATATGAAATCAAGGCATCACTCAAAACATCTCCTATGGCAACATTTAAGGAACTACCATCTTTGGGATCAATTTCATCTTGCTCTTTATCATCAATAACATGAATAGCTTGGCAAGAATGGTATCTAATAGGAAGATCAATAGAATTATTAGTGTCAAATTCTACCTTCCACCCATTAAATTCCATGGCCAATGTTCCTTTATGCATGTCAATTATGGTCTTTGAAGTCTTCAGAAATGACCTTCTTAAAAGAATAGGTTTAGAACTATTGTCACCTCTCATTTCAAGAACATAAAAGTCCACGGGGAAAGTCAAAGAATCCACTTTCACCAACATATCCTTCACAATACTTTTCGGGTATGTGCTAGAGTGATCGGCTAGTTGGATAACAACCCTGGTTTTGTGCAAAATGATTAGATTTAGACTTTCATACAAGGAATATGAGATCACGTTGATTGAAGCACCCAAGTCTAACATGGCCTTGTTAACACATTTGCCTCCTATCTCACAAGGGATTGTAAACATTCCCACATCATCACATTTAGGTGGCATTTCATCATCAAACACGGCGGATACATATTCACTCTTCACACTCTTTTTCTTACTTTTCAATTGTTGTTTCCTAATAATGGTACACAATTCTTTAAGAAATTTAGCATACCTAGGAATTTGATTTAGAGTATTTAAGAGGGGAATGTTTACCTTGCATCTACGAAAGACTTTGTTGATGTCCTTGGTGTCCTCCTTTGTCCTCCTATCCTTTAATGCCTCCTGAAATTGTGGTTCCGACACATAGATAGGGATCTCTGCCCCTCTTGACTTCTTGTGTGGTGGGGATGAGGTTTCAGGATTTGATCCCGGTCTTGGCACAAATGTCTCCACCTCGATTTCCTCTTTTTGCTTTATTTGGCCAACTCCTCAGCCTTCCTTTCATGGTCTTCTTCTTTCTCAACCATCCGCTTAACAACAACCCTTGATTGGGGATCCTTCACTTCCCTTCCACTTCTCAATGAGATTGCACTCACATTTTGTCGAGGGTTGGTCTCTGGTTGGGAGGGAAGTTTGCCTTTTTCTGGGGCCTCCATTCGATTCACCACTTGAGCTATTTAGCTCACTTGAGTTTCCAATTCTTGATGCTTTCCTTGGCTTCATCTTGGAATTTTTTTACCTTTTTCTACGCACATGCTCAACCGATGAATGGCTTGCATCACCTCATCTTTTGTTAACCCCGAGCTCTCCCCTTGGTCTCAGGGCTTATCTTGGAGCCTTTGAAATTATTGTTCAGGTGGCCTATATTGTTGTTGAGGAAGCCGATACGGTTGATGGTTTTGACTTCCTTGAGGGTTTCCATACCGGAGGTTCGGGCTATCACGATTGTCCGAATTGTACAACCAGTTTTGGTACCCTTGATAACCTTGGTAGCCTTGGCTACCTTGATAGCCTTGCCCACCTTGATAGCCTTGGTTGTCTTGGTAGCCTTTATTGCCTTCATACCCCATGTCACTCACCTCCTCCACATAACCTCTTGCAAAGTAGGGCAAGTGTCTGTAGGATGCGCCAAGTAAAAAATTTCACACGATTTAACATGTGGTGCATTTCCAGGCTTAGTCATCAAGGATTTCACCATAGAAGAAAGGGCCGAGAATTGGTCCTCAAGCTTTCCACTATTATAAGGGTCACTTGCGGGCATTGGATTCCTTGCAGCCATTTTCTATGGCCAAGATACACTGTCTTTCTTCCATGTCTTAGCTGTTTGAATTCTGTCTTCTCCTCACAAATAGGACATGCTTTGTGCCCCTTCACAACATACCCCAAAAAATTTCCATAGGCTGGAAAATCATTGATCGTGCAAAAAAGCATGGCACGTAATTGAAACTCCACATTCATATAGGCATTAAATACCAACACCCTTTTTTCTTCCCACAATATCTTCAAATCATCAATCAGTGGTCTCAAATACACATCAACCTCGTTCCCAGGTTGTCTAGGACCTGAGATTAACAGAGGTATCATAACATATTTACATTCCATGCACAAATGAGGGGGAAAATTATATATAACCAACATCACGAGCCAAGAACTATGCTTCGATGACATATTACCAAATGGATTCATCCCATCAGTACACAATGCAAGACGTAAATTTCTAACTTCTGAACCAAATGAAGGATATCGCTTGTCAAAAATTCTCCATTGTTCACCGTCTGCCGGATGTCTTAACTTGTCGTCCCTTGGTCTTTCCCGCTCTCCATGCCATCGCAAGTTCTTTGCATCTTTTGAAATCGCAAATAACCTCTTCAACCTAGGAATTAAAGGAAGATACCACATACACTTCAATAAGACCTTCTTCTTCTTCTTAGCCAAACACCCATCATCATCATTCCTCACACCCTTATAGCTTGAATGTTTGCACATGGGACATTCAACCGCGTCTTTCAAATCACCGTCATACAACACACAATCAATAGGACATGCATGTATTTTCTTGTATTCCAAACCGAGTGGACACAGTATTTTCTTAGCCTCGTAAAAGTTTTTCAGTATTCCATTCCCTTCCGAAAACTTATCCTTTAGAAGGTTTAGGAGTGAATTCACACTTGTATCACTCCAAGAACTTGTAGCTTTCAAATTGAAAACCTCCATAAAAAAGGAGATTATGATATCCTTACTTTTACATCCCGGATACAATGGCTTCTCTTTTTCGTCGAGAAAAGCACTCAACATTTTAGGCTTCCCCTGAAAATCTCTTACAATGTCATCGAACATAGCATCAACGGTACATTTGTTTCCATCTACCTTGTCAAACCCACCACCATTATGTCGTTGCTCAACCTCTCCATGAAATGTCCATACAGTGTAACCTCTGTCAAATCCGTTCTTCAACAAGTGAAATCTAACAAGCACATGATCATCAAACCGTTCACGACACAAGCATCTTTTGCATGGACAAAGTATCCTATCCTCCCGACCAAAGGCATAATCAAGAAATGAATCAATAGATGCAATATTTTCACCACTCCCTCTAACTACACTTGGATAGCTAACCATTTTTTCTCCACGCGAGCATCGATTCTCGGTCCATTGTATCCAAACAAAATAATACAAATATTACACAAAAATTCATTGTTCAAACATAATAAAAATAAACACAATCAATTTGCTACACTATACTAAAAGTGTCATCATGTGTACGTATGTGCATATGTATGTGAATCGATCAACTTGTTCTTGGAAAATACACACACACATATACATACACACACACATATATACATACACACACACACACATATACCATCTACCAAACACAACCATGTTTACATCCACAATCATTTACACTCTCACAACATGATACTAAACCAACTTCAAGCATAGAAACCATTAATGAGTACAAATAAACTCTCTTCATGCATGCATTAATGGTTATTATAACTACTATTTGATTGAAATTCAAAAAAGTTAAGGAAAACGTACATCCATTGGACTTCATTGCTTTGGGTTATTGCTCACCATCCAAAAAATCTTCCATCAACGAAGAGAGAAGGGAACCACAAATTCATATCTAATTTTCAAGGGATAGTTTGGAGCATTAAATGCTCCATTTAGCACCGGTTTTTGTGAATAGTACGTAAAACCGGTGCCATTTTTTCCATTAGCACCGGTTTTTAACCAGTGCTAAATCAATCGGTGCCATTTTTCCCATTAGCACCGGTTTTTAACTGGTGCTAAATCAACCGGTGCCATTTTTCCTACTTTTTTCCTGAAATCTTTTAACACCGGTTAGCACCGGTTTTTAACTGGTGCTAAATCAACCGGTGCCATTTTTCCCACTTTTTTCCTGAAATCTTTTAACACCGGTTTCTTTATGTTTTTAGCACCTGCTTTTAAAACCGGTGCCATATATTTACATTTCACTGGTTTTCTTTAATTTCTAGCACCGGTTTTAAAATTGGTGCCAATTTAGCACCAGTTTTTATAATTTCACCGGTTTTTAAAACCGGTGCCAAAATTTTCAATTCACCGGTTTTATAGATTTTTTGCACCGGTTTTTTGACCGGTGCTAATTTAGAACCGGTTTTTGTTATTTTTAGCACCAGTTTATAAACCGCAGTGTTAGGTTAGCACCAATTTTGATCACTTTTAGCACCAGTTTTTTTACCGGTGTTAAACTTACACCGGTTATTAGAAAAAAAAACCAGTGACAAAATTACAAAAATTGGTGTTAATTTTACACCGGTTTTGAAACCGGTGCTAACAAAATAAAACCGGTGCTATTACATTTTTCACACCGATTTTAATAACCAGTGCTAAAAAACTGGTGCTAGAGGTGGGTTCCTGTATAGTGTTTCAAACCTCACCAATGACTCCCTTAGTCGAAACAAGACTACAAGTATCCCATTGATGTCATTGAGCACGAAGAATCAACAAGCTTGGCAACACTTATAAACACTACACCGTATCTAAGCATTTAACCAATTCATGCATTTACACAAGATTAGTCAAGAACGATTGACATTCATAGACTTCTCTCATTTGCTACAAGCTACAAAAATGACAAAGAGTTCAACATCATCACATTCACCTAGCAATTATCAACACATCAACATCATTGTGAAGCTCTACATCATACTCTTGAATTCCTATCAAGAAAATGGGAAATCAACCCATCTCCCCAAACCCTAACAAGCATACCATACAAGTACTTCATATACTCAACCTTTTAAGAACATTGATGACATTAACAAACACATTCAATGCTCCATAAATGCATAATAGTAAGAGTATCAAATAGGCTACAAATTGTTCTTAAGACATGGCTTGGAAGCCTTGGTCAATTGCTCCCAAGAACTAGATTACCTAATACAAATCATATTAACCTTCATAGATGAACTCATACACAAACAAAGAGGAAGAAGATGAAAGAAAATGGAGAACTAGGGTTCTTTGATGAGGAAATTCGGCCAAGAGGATGAGGATATGAAGTGGGTGGCCAAAAAATCTTTTTATAGTACAAGAGGGAGAAAAAGAAAAAGCAAAGTGTAGCAGGATCCCGCCCGGGCGGGAATGGGCTCTCCCGGGCGGGCTGCCCATTTTCACCCTTGTGTCGCCTTGCCTTCAAATCATCGATTCTTTTTGTCTTCAATCTTCAAAGCTAGTCTTCAAATCTTCAAAGTTTTAAAAAGGTGATCTTCAATGGTCTCTGATCTTCAAGTCTTGATGTTCTTCCTTTGTCACACAAAATCCACTTAGAAAAAATTAAAAGAGCGTAAAGTCACTCTTACCTCTCCTAAGATAATTTCAAGGTAAAACATTAGCTCTTGATAACAAAAGAGCACAAAAGTAATACCAAAAAGTACTAAAATATGCACATAAAATGGACAATTCAAACGTGTTCTTAAGTAACTTAGAGTTGATTGATTAGAAGTAACAGGGGAAAATCAGAAAGGATTCCAGATGCGTTCTTGCATCCAATTATTGATAAATATTCCGTTTCATACTTATAAAATACAATGGGGGGGTTTTAAGATAGCCTTACGTTTGAGCAGATTTCAATTTGGAGTTACGAGTGAAGTTTTTACTTTTTGCAGTTAGGTCCCTCCAAGAAAGTTGGAGTTGTCAAATCACGAAATTGGCGACACCAAAATAAAATTCAATAATATACGATTAGAACTTTGAGGTTTGGACATATATGGGTGAACGGAAGAGCCTCAAAATTCAACACTGATTACTTCTACACAATATTGGAAAATTACAGTGTGGCCTAAAATTGTGTTATCCCATTATTCATTGCTCCAAAATACATAATTTTTGTTATTCTTGCCTAGTTATAGAAATATTAAATTAATGATTTTTTTGGTGAAATGTTAGAAAACGCTAGTACACGTTCTAGAGTAGTTCATAACATAAACCCATTTTTCAAAAACCTTTTTTTCCTATTTTAGCTTGTTAATGTTGGATATTTTTCTATGTATCGAGCATTGGTAACCATTCGTCAAACACACCGGTGTCTATACAATTATAACGAAACTATGTGGGGTTGTTTAAAACATTTTTAAAAAATTAAAAAATTAAATGTACTCCTGGCACCGATATATTATAACCTATACCGGTGCTAGCAATTTTCCCACCATAATTTTACCCGCCAAAAATACTATTCTGGTCATAGGCACCAGTATTAGCACCGATATATGTCATTCAGCTAAAATTGGTGTTGAAAAATATTAAATTTAGACATTTTTATTTATTCAAAGACATTTGTATCTAACACCGATATTCAGTGAAATGGTGCTGGATTTATTCATAGGCACCACCAGTATTTTGGTTCATTTGCCAAATTACCGGTGCCTATGAAATTCCTAGCACCGGTATTGCTCTCCCAACACTGACATACCGATGCTTATGTACTTGTTTTCTAGTAGTGTAACCCAACCCGACCTGACCCAAGGAACATTGCAGACCCGTCAGAACCTGACTTGACATTTCCGACAATTAGACTTCGACACTTTTCAACCCAAACACGTTTCGACCCGACTCGACCTAAAAAACAGATTTCGATCCGCTTCAACCCGAACTCCTTTCGACCTGACTCAACCCAACAAACATATTTCAATTTATTTCAAGTTAACCCGTTTCAACCCAAACCTATTTGACCCAAACCCAAACCGAATAACCGAATTGACAACTCTACTCACGATTGATGATGGCAAGTAGGGGTGGGCAAAAAAATTGAAAACCGAAAACCGAACCAAAAACCGAATTATCCGAATCCGAATAACCCGAACCGAATTTAAAATACGGTTTTTGGATAACCGAATTGAATAAACCGAATTTTGAATATGGTTTTTGGTTTGGTTTTGGATATTGAAACTCAAACCGAAAACCGACCCGAATACCGAATTGTAAATAAATAAATAAATTAAATATATATAATAATAAATAAAATTTAAAAATACAAAACTAAATTTATAAGTAAATATAAGTGGGAGGACTAATCTATACATTTTAAAAAATTACCCCAAACATCTTAACATGAAAATGTGAAATGGATCAAATAGACAATAGATTGATATTCAAGTGTTTTACAATCCATATTCATTATAAAAAAAGTTTAATAAATTAGTCCGTTTAAATTTCTTATAAATTTAAAAACAAGTGTATATATATGTGTGTGTATTTATATATATATTCTTATAAATTCTTATTGGAATGAACGTAAACGGAAAGTATTAACTGTAATCAATAAATATCCATATCTAAACTACATTGATCTTATTAATCACAGTGATAACGTGCACGAATAATTAATTCTTCAACAGTAATCTTTCACTAGACTAAAGCATTCCTCAAACAATGGGCATTTTTCTCTGCTCTAACAAATTAAACAAACTACAATGGACTCATAAGAGATCACTTGGTGAAGAGATGAAAACAATGATTAGCCAACCGAGAAGCATAAACAAGTGAGGATGTGGATCGTTGTGTAATGGTTATGAGAAATTTGTGTAATGGTTATGAGAAATTATGAGAAGCATAAACAAGTGAGCATGTGGATCGTTGTGTAATGGTTATGAGAAATTTGTGTAATGGTTATGAGAAATTATGAGAAGCATAAACAAGTGAGCATGTGGATCGTTGTGTAATGGTTATGAGAAATTTGTGTAATGGTTATGAGAAATTATGAGAAATTATGAGAAATTTGTGTAATCGTTATGTAATGGTTATGAGAAATTATTTATACATTATTGTATATTTTAAAAGTTATGAGAAATTTGTTGCAATAAATAAAAACAAATATTAAATCAACTTATTAGTTATATCAGTTATAAAATAACCTCGTATAATGATTTGTCAGTCTAAAACAAGACATTGTGTTAATTTAATAGTGGAATTTTTGTTTCACCCTCTAAATGTATTTAAATTACTTATATAAATAGAAGAGAAAGAAATCATAAAATATATTATAAACACATTCATCATGTATGGAAATGGTAAAAACACAAGTCCAATTAACAGGGTAATAATAATAAAAAGGATTTGACATTAAACGGTATTAAATAATCTTCAGTCACAAAATACTCCTCAAATTAAATAATGTAATAATAAATGACAAAATCTTGGAAAATACCGTCTTTCCATTATTCCATAGGCTTATGGAAAGACAGAGTTTAATTATAATAATACAAAGTAAAAGGTATTAGTTGCAATATTAACATTTTATTATGCAACGTGTAGTAGTTATAAAGTTTATAACCCGATTCATTCAACCCAAAATAATTATCTTCATTTCTTCTAATTTGTATTTTAAACCATAATATTTCCGTGACTTATGAAAAAATCGTATTTCAAGAGATAGACTCATAATAAATTCAAAAAAAAAGGAATAAAATTGAAAATTTGGAAATGAATTTCGCATGTGAACTTGTGATTGTGATTTGGCATGATTTTGGCATGAGATTGAGATTTGGCGTGAAGGCTGAAGGGGAAGAGCAAAGGCAGGCAATGGCAATTGGCAAAGCATTACTTACTACACTACATATTTAGTCCCACATCGGCAAAAGGAAGAAGACTCAGCCCTTCTTACCATTATAAATACAAGACTCACTCTTCCTTTCTTTCACGGCAAAGCATCAGCCTTCTGATGTAATTGGCAATTGTCAATTGGGCTTGAAGTGATAAATTATTTGGGCTTTAAGTGATAAATCATTTGGGTTTTAAGTGATAAATCATTTGGGCTTTAAGTGATAAATTATTTAGCTTCGAATTATTGAGTTGTAATTATTTTAAATTTGTGGGTAAAAAATTTGATTGAAGAGTAAATTCGGTGAATTCGGTTTTAAACCGAAACCAAATTTTGAAATCGGTTCGGATTATTTGGATTATTTGATTTGTTTGGGTCGGATTCGGTTTTGAATTTTTAAGGGAAGGATGACAATAAAACTCAAAAGAATCTAGATCCACCCAATATTGAAATATAAAAAATTGTCGAAATCTGGAAAAACCAATGAACCGGAATCAACATATCCGAACAAATTTCTTGTAGGACTTCTACTCCAACTTTACACTGTACTCCAAATATTTCTGATTTTCTTTAAGTCTGTCAAGAGTTACAACACTGATCGCATTTACGGTCTATTGTAGTTTTTCGTTGACTGTGTTTTTAATGCTTCCACAAGGAAGAGAAATGTGACGAGCGACTGAGCGAGCATTTTAAAATTTCAATTATAATTCCTTTTTGTGCTAAACTATATCCCATGTTTGTCCAAAAGAAACGTATTACATGGCATACATGCTAACAATTTTTCTTAAAATTTTGAACCATATTATTTTGAAGATAAAAAGAACGATTTAGAAAACTATTAACATGAACAATAATAATAAGACCCTGTCTAGTTGAGCTTAGTTGGTGTTAAATTTAATTTATTAGTGCTGAATTTAGTTTATTGATGTTGAATTAATTTATTTGTGCTGAATTGAGTTTATTGGCACTGAATTAAATTTTTAACAGTTTTTTTTTTGAAAAAATTAAAAGAATGACTCCCAAAATTTTTTTTTTGTACTTATAGTCTATTATATTCTTAGACTTATTACTCAACTAGTGATTTTCGAGAGCCAAAAATGTTTTTTTTTCAATATTAAATTTATTGGTGTTGAATTTAATTTATTTATACTGAATTTAATTTATTGATGGTGAATTTAATTTATTTTTATTGATGTTGAAATGTGCTAAAATTAAATCCAACTAAAGATGGCCTTAATGAGATTAAAATTGATTAATTTCGACTATTCAACATAATGATCACCAGCCCACGAAATTGACGCCTAGTCTTTTTCCAAAAGCAATTAATTTTATAGATAAGCATTCAATAAATTTCCCAACCCCTTTGCAGTTACTCTCACGCACTTGCCAAAGATAAGGTACTCCCTCCATAGTGGCTCCATTTCACTAATATTCAAACATATGTTTAATTGTTTGAATTTGGTTAGAGAAAATGAGTCTATGAAATTGAATATAGACCGTAAAAAGTAAAATAAGTTGATGAAATTAAAGAAATCTTTGCCAAAAATGAAAATGATGTCAATATAAAAGTAACAACTCATTAAGGTAAGTGTGTCACTAATAGAGAAACAGAGGGAGTATGTCTCTTGGGAAAAAAAATACTCCTTTAACATCATTATATTTTACTTTTACTTTTATAATATCACAAAATTTTGTTTTAAACCGACTAACCACCATAAAGAGTGATTTTATAATTGATGTAATTAGTGAGGAGGTTTGATATTTGTTTTTTTATTGCAATAATTTTTCTATAACTTTGAAAAACTATTAAAGTGTTTCACAATGTATAAATAATTATAATTTAATTATGAAGGTTATTGAAACGAGCGTCTTCATTATTGGTTTACAGATATCTAACATGAGACTTTCTCCTATATATAATACAAGATAATACCCATGTCGATGCACGAATTTATGAACGAAAATAATTAATATGACATAATTTTAATTTTAATAACTAATAAGATTTTGTTATATTTAAATGAGAGGTACAACCTGATGTAATATTTAGAATAAATTTATATATTTATTTTATCAAAAATTTAAGTTAACATTTCTTGATACATAATAATTATTTTCTTATATTTAAACAAAAATAATATATGTATATATATTATAGAAAAATATTAAATGTTGTATAAAAATACTTCATGTTATAAAAATATAGTGATAAAATATGAAATATATGTTGATAATGAATCAATAATTATTAAAATTAAAGTTATTAAATTATGGGTATTTTAAAAGTAAATAGCAAAAATACCCTTAGTTATAATTAGAGGTATAAGATAACATATAACATATAAAAGAAATACAAACTCTAATTTTAAAAATATGTTAAATAACTATAAAAGTTTATAAGTAATACAACTTAGAGTCCGTCTCTTGAAATACGATCTTTCCATAAGTCATGGAAAGACCAAGGTTTAAAGTGCAAATTAGAAGAAATGAAGATAAAATTTCTGGGTTGCATGAATCATGTTATAAACTTTATAACTACTACACGTTGTATAATAAATTTTTAATATTGCAACTAAAACATTTTACTTTTTATTAATCCAATAAAACCTCGTCTCTTCATAATCTTATGGAAAGACGATTTTTCCTCCCAAGACTTTGTCTTCAACTTATGAGTAAAATAAATGGATAAATTATTAAAATATTTTTTTGAATGATTCATTGAAAAAGGATAAATAGTTAGTAGCATTCAGTGTTAAAAGACAATTATGACAATAATAATAATTTGAATATTTTTCTTTTACTTTGTCATTGAAGATGATAATTACGTGATAATATTTTTTAGTAAATTTATTGAAAGTTCATTTATAATGTAGATTATAAAATGAAAATTTTTAGAAAGACAATTTAATAGAGAAAAGAATAAAGTTTTTTTTAAAAAAGAAAAGTTAAAATAGAGTAAACAGTGTTCTAAACAATTGTTCTTCTTCATCATTAGTAAATGAAACGAAATGATAATTTCAAGAGCGACACGAAATTCATTTCTGATTCAATTCCAACAATCAAATGCCCGACCTTTCAATAAAGAATGGATACGGTTTAATTGATACAGAGATATACATCACACTTTTTATTATTTTTTAAAACTCACCTAAGTGAGGGATATACTAGGCTCCCCAGACCTTAAAAAACAAATGTACATAGTTTGAGTCAAAACGCGAGTCTGTGCTGCTAAATAAGGACGTGGCAAAGCTAAGCACAAGAAGAAAAATCCATAACCATTGTCTCCAAACCCCTTGTTGACAATAGTTATGGCCCTAAACCCCAGTTGAGACATATTACGGCCTTCCACTTTTTTGCCTCCACACCCTCGTGTTGACAAAAAGAGGTGGCCTTCCATAATAGCCCCTCGCAAATCTTTTCCCCATAAAAGATACACTAACAACCATATCATCTCCACTTTTGGTAACTCAACTTGAAGCAGGAGCCTTGAAGACCCTATGATAGAGCTAGAAGATGAGACCTCCTGATTTTGTTGAGCTTGTGTGAGCTGAATAACACTGTTGTTCCAAACTTGAAGGACAAACATCTTTAAAGGGCAGCATTGCATCCAACTCTAGTCTTGTGTACTTGTAATGATAAAAGGAAATGGAGCATTAAAAGGTTCCAAGAATGGTACTCAAAAGTAACCTTAATTCAGTCATGATATCTGAATATTTGGGAAACAAATTGCATCAAAATGAATTAGACCCCTGATCATTTTAGGTAAGCTGTTAAATTGGAGTTCACATTTTCTAAACTTGCAGCTTTAGCAAGACAATCAGCAACATTGTTGCCTTCCCTGTAGATGTGGGAGATAACTCCATTGATTTGATTCATCTTGTTCCAAATATCCCTTATTAAAGTGGAGTGTTTCTATGGTATTTTGAAATCTTTCCTAACCATCATAACCAGCAAGAGAGAGTCACATTCAATTTCCAATTGAAAGCATTCCTTTTGAATAGCTAAATCCAATCCCATATTCAGAGCTCTCACTCTGCTTGCAAACAAGAACACTGCTCCAGTGGTTTTGATGTAGCTATAATCAATCTACCTTGAGCATCTCTGATTATAGCACTAGCTCATGAGTCTCCATTTCCTAACACTAAACCATCAGTGTTAAGTTTAAAACGTGTTGGAAAGTTCCATTGGACAATACAGTGAGCAGATTGTGTTTTTTTCACCAGGTTTGGACCCTAGAAGAACTGGAAATCCAGCTGACATTATCCACTTATATCGCAGTTTATGAGCATGGAATATGTCTTGAAACTGGGACATAATGTTTTTATCATCAACAAAGCGTTAGGTTTAATGGATTCAAAGAAATATTTATTTCTAGAACACCATATAAACCACACTACAATGCAGGGGATAATTATAACTAGTTTCAAAAAGTCAGCTTATTCATGAGATACAACCCAATAGAAGTAGAACCTATCACAAAGGTACGTAAAAATAGAATTATAAATGTTGAAGATTCTGTGAATAGTACTCCAAATATTCTCAATATAGCTGCAAGAGTTGAACATGTGGTTAATATCTTCATAATCCTTTTCACAGAAACACCATTTAAATGGCAAGTGAAGATTAAAATCTTCTAGCACATCAGGTAAGGCCACAAGCCTGTTTAATAATTTCCAGTGGAAAATGCTGATTTTCTTTGGCAGTAAATTAGACCATAAGAATCTAAATGATGGAATCATATCTCTTCTAGGTCTAATGAGTTCATATGTACTTTTGATAGAGAAAGAACCATTTTCATATGGCTTCCATATCAAAGTGTCCTTATATTCAGGATATAAGATCATATTTCTTCTAAGAAGTGTTATGATATGTGTAGGGAAACCAACCTCTATACTGTCCATAAACTCATTTTAATTAGCATAAAACTCATTAATTGAGGCATCAGGGAAAGGTATAGGAGAATTGGAGGACCATAAGTGGTATAGTGGACCATAATAAGTCTAGTTTGTATCCCACAAAGATACATCTCCTATCCCTAATTGCAGTTTGGAGTATGACATGGCTAAATCAGTAATATCCATTATTATTTTCCAAGTTTTTGAGGTTTTTAGATGATCTGGAATAAACCAGACACTTTAATTAAGGAATTGATACAAATTAATTGATACACTTTTAAATGTAAAGAGATATACATCAGACATACAATTAAGGAATGGATACGTTGGAATTCTGCCAATTCATTGTGGAAAATGTATTAACTAACGTTTTTTTATAGCAGCTAATGTGTCAATGCTTGGTGATAGCAGGTGTCCAAATTCTGTGAAGGGTGATGTGGCTAAGTGTTGGGGTGCCACTTAAGCAAGAAGTTTCCTTTAGTATATAGTATAGATTAACTTTTGAACGATAGAAATAAATTATTTTTTATTTTTAATTCGCTCAATTCAATTCTCTTCATACACTTAGTGGACAAAATATAAAAAGATCCTATATATTTGTGAATGTGTCGAAACAATCATGAATTTTTTGAAAGGGTTGAAACAATTTTAAGTATTCGCCGAATGTGCTGAAACAACCCTTAGTATTCGTTGAATGTTACCATTATGTCAATTTATTCCAAAACTAATGCCAAAACCGCAGAGTCATTTAGCATTTTACAAGTCCAACGTCATTTTGACACTTTCGAAAAAAGTTAGAATTAATTGTTTCAACACTTAAAAAATATATAGGATCATTTTCACACATTTCTATATATTAATGTAAAAAATTGATTTAAATAATAATTTACAGTATATAATTCGGTATGGTACCACGGAGTCTACTGTATTTCCAGTAATATTAATAATAAAAATGTACTAATTGTCCTTTGGGAGATATGATAGGGATATTTATGTACTCCCTCCGTTTCTTTAATGGTGGCACACTTTCTAATTTTGGATGTTCCTTTATATTGACACTTTCTATTTATGGCAAGTTTAAGGTTATTACATCCACTCATTTTACTTTTTCTACTTTCAATTCAATTTCATCCACTCATTAAGCATCTCCTAAATTTTAACACCAAAAGTGATGTGCCACTATTAAAGAAACACATGGAAAATTAGAATTAAAATAATACACAAAAAGATACAATAAGTAGGGTATTACCGTATTATACCGTATAATTTACGGAATAAGTACTAGAAGAACACAAGATTGAAAGGAGAAAAGGAAGACCACCGTATTCAAATTTAAGAAGACCGTTGGTACTTACTAGCATTTCTAATGGTGATTATAATATAGATTATTCAAAAAGTCCGATCCAACAGGCAACAGGACATACCGGTTAAATTCTTATAGCTCCTTGAGCCCTTGTGATTCAATCAAATTACGAATCGCCTCACAAATTAATGATACAACACTTAATCTCATGACAAATTATTGGGAAACACCGTCTTTCCATATGTTAATGGAAATGTGAGATTTAATTAGAATAATAAAAGTTTAGAGGTATTAGTTGCAATAATTAAAATTTATTATGCAACATGTAGTAGTTATAAAGTTTATAACCTGATCCATGCAACCCGAAAATTTTATCTTCATTTATTCTATTTTGCACTTTAAACCTTAGTTTTTTCATGGTTTATAGAAAGACCGTCATTTAAGAGACGAACTCTAATCTTATTCGCTAAATAATTTTGAGTATTGAACCCTATGCTTATTAGAAATATGACATACTCCCTCTATTTTGTTATTTATGACATTATAAATTTAGGTGCTTGGATTTAGGTGAATAAAATGAATGGATAAAATTGAATGTAGAAAGTATAAAGTATAATGAATTAATGAAATTGAAGAAATTTTACCAAAAATGAAATGAGTGCCAAATAAAAAAAAAATGTGTCGTAAACAACAAAGAATAGGAAGATATAAATGCAATAATGCTTATGAAGTTCAATGTCGGGGACTGGTTAATCATTTCATTATTGTGTGGTATGAAAATTTTGTTTCTGTTTAACTAGGACTAGGCCTGTTAAATGGGTTAATTTGATCAATCTATTATTTAAACTCAATTAACTCATTATTTAACGGGTGTTTATCAAATTAACTCATTTATTAATGAGTCATAATAGATTGGATCATAAATGTGTTGGTCATTAAATAGATAACACATTTGGTAACTCATGAGATAACTCATATGATCCAATGTGTTAAAATATATTATCCAATAAGTCATTATGTAACTAACTGAATAAGTTATCATTCAATATTTTCCTCTGATTTGGGTTATCAAGTTGTCATTATCCAATGGGATCAGGTATTAAATGTTAATTAATTTTTGGAATTTGGCGGGATGAGAATAATTATGTTAATGAGAAATTTTGATCTCAATGGGTCCTATATTATGTTAAATCAATGGGAACCTAACAAATACCCAATAAATATCCAAAATTACCCAATTAAATGCATGTGTAATATTTAGCATAAATATTCACTATAATTCACAAATTATACAAAATATAATTCACAAATTTTAATTCACAAATTATTCGAGTTCAATCTCGTACATATTCGAGTTCGTACAGTATTCGAGCGCGTACAGTATTCGAATTAAATCTCGTACAGTATTCGAGTTCGTACAAAATTCGCACTCAATCTCGTACAGTATTCGAGTTCGTACAATATTCGAGTTCAATCTCATACAGTATTTGAGCTCGTACAGTATTCGAGCTCAATCTCGTACAATATTCGAGTTCGTACAATATTCGAGTTCGTACAGTATTCGAGTTCAATCTCGTACAGTATTCGAGTTCAATCTCGTACAGTATTCGAGTTCGTACAATATTCGAGCTCGTAGAGTACTTGAGCTCGAGCTCGATCCCAACTAATATTGTTCGTTAATTTCATCGAGTTTACAAAGCCAACATATTATATTATTTTTATTTTTATTTTTATTAAATATAATATAATGTAATGTACATAAAATTATATTACATAATATAATAAATGATTATATATTAGGGAAAAATTAAATTATTTGTAATCAAACTTGTGAAAATTTAGTTATCTTATGATATGAAATTATCCACGAGTCACCCATTACCCAACCCAACTCAACCCACCCAAAATTATCCAATGGGTAACCCATTATCCAACCCAACTAAACACAATAACTACAACCCAATTATATTCATTAACCCAATTGGTCATTATCCAATAAGTGAAAATAGTATATGAATAACGGTTATCCAACGGGTGACCCGATCCGTTTGACAAGCTTATGTTTAACAAAGGGTGAGGATGTATTTGATGGAGCTCTTCTTATAATTGAAATTTATTTATTTTAAAAATAGAAAGAGATTACATTTTAATCTGGCAAAGTTTTGGGAAACACCGTCTTTTCATTGGCTTATGGAAAGACGAGATTTAATTAGAATGATAAAAGGTAAAAGGTTTATATTTGCAATGTTAACGATTTATTATGCAACGTGTAGTAGTTATAAAATTTATAACCCGATTCATGCAACCTGAAAATTTTATCTTCATTTCTTCCAATTTGCACTTTAAACCTTGGTCTTTCCATATCTTCTGAAAAGACCGTATTTCAAGAGATGGACTCTTTTAATTTTTATCTTTTATTTATTTTTAAATTATTATTTTTAGATTTTATCAAGCATCATGACCTTCGCAACTTATAAATCGCATCAAATAAGATGATACTCCATCTATTTCACTAATAGTGACATCATAAGTTTAGTTGTTTGAATTTAGGTAAATAAAATGAGTGGTGAAATAAAAAATAGAGAGTAAAAATAGAATGAGTAAATGATATTAATGAAATCTTTCTAAAAATAGAAAATATGTCATTTAAAAAAATCTTATTAAGGCAAGTATGTCACTAATAGAGAAGAGTCCGTCTCGAAAGACGTTTTTCTATAAGTTATGGAAAGACCAAGGTTTAAAGTGTAAATTAGAATAAATGAAGATAAAATTTTTGAGTTGCATTAACCGGGTTATAAACTTTATTACTACTACATGTTGCATAATAAAATTTTAATATTGCAACTTAGACCTTTTACCTTTTATTATTCTAATTAAACCTCATCTTTCCATAACTTATGAAAAGACCGTCTTTTCCAAGACTTTGCCGATAGGGAAACACTAATTGAGAAATAGGGGAAGTACATATATTTTTTTGAGATATGAACTCGACTCTCCCAACGTACATTATTCAATTATGTTTGCTCATAAACTGTTGTCTTTTTATCAAAATATAAAGTTGACTTCTCTAGACACTATTTTTTCCCCATTTAAACTGAGATGAATCGATAATAAACAAATTGAATCGTAATAGTAGAGCTAAATTAAATTGATTTCGTCAAATTACACTGGACTAAATTAATTCAATTTAGAAAAGGTTAAATTACATTAGTTCAAATACTTCCCAATTAAAATTAAATGCAGACACCTATTTTATCCATTAGGGGTTAGTGTGAGGTCATTATCTTCGAGTCCCTTGTACATTCGCCTTTAATTGTATGTTTTAAAAACCAAGAGAAAAAAAATACAGAACATCTTATAATAACTGATAAAATAAGAAATAAAATATACAAAAAATAAAGTAAGATAAAATTGAGAAAATATATAATATCAATTAGTCAATTACAGTTACTTTTATTGGAGATTAATATTTTATCTTCTAACAAAGCATCATTTTTTTTATGCTTATTTGCTTACCTTCTCTTCTCCTGATTTGTTTTCCATTTAAAAATAATTGGGCAAATACTCATATAACCCTATGTTTTGTTCATATGTGTCAATATGACCCTGCAAGATCAGAAAGTACTATTATAGCCCTATGTTTTGCATTAAAAGTGCCGATATAACCTTTTTACACTATCCCGACGTTGACTAGATAGTTTCTGGCATTGACCAAATATAAAAAGCCTAAACTACCCCTAGTCTTAAATCTAAAAATCTAATGACAAAACTACCCCTAGATTCTTCTTCATCCCCCTCACAGCTGCTCCACTACCATCACTGCTGCCGCCGCTCCACCACTGCCACCGCCGCCAGAATCTAGAGTTCTACCGAAACCTCACCGCCTCACCTATCAACAAAGAATCACAAATCAAAACTCAAACAAACACAGAAAATCAAACAAAACATCGGAGAAATTGAAAAACTCAGAAACACAAAGCCTCTGTTCCACAAAAACTCAGAAACACAAAAACCAGAGCGTACCCGCCTTACCCGTTGAACCCTACCAGAAAGCTATCGCGGAACCTAGCTCCACCATTGCTATGCCAACAACGGACGAGGATGAAGACTCCACCATCGCCGTCACCATACCCCACCATCGCCGTCCAACAGCGTCTTCGTCATCGTTACCCACCATCGCCCTCACCCTCCTCATCCCCCTCGAGCACCACCACCAATCGACGGAAACTCTAGCCCCACCGCTCTTCCCTACCCACGGATTAAACCCTAGCCCCACCGTTGCGGAACTTTAGTCCCTCACCCAGCCCCAACATCTCCATTTCCAAAATAAAAATTCAAATCGAAATCCCTGTTCAGAGGAAAAATCAACCAGTTTGTACGAACTCTTTTGAAGAAATTTCGCAATGAAGAAAGGAGAAATTGAAAAGCCGCGGGGAGTAGCGCGGGATTGCATCAGCAAGCACATGTACTTGTCGGCGATATTCTTCGCCGATAAAGTCGCTGCCTTTACTTCTAACCCAGGCGACATCTATATGCATACGACTAATGAAGAAAATAAGGGTAAATTAGGTCTTCTGAGGGAAATATAGTATTTTCATTTTTTTCTGAATTTTAGTTTTTTTAAATCAGGGGTATAATAGTCAATTCATATAATTCTGACCAAATTCAGGCCTCCAGGGTTATATTAGCACATTTTTGTAATTCATAAGGTTACAATAGCACTTTCTAATCTTGCAGGGTTATATTGGCACATATGACCAAAACATATGGTCATATGGGCACTTTACTCAAAAGAATTTATCTGCCATAGCTGGACTTACGCATGCGTATGAGTGTGAATTTAGTGGTGTCAATTTGGGTAATCGTGTCGGGTTCGTGTTGCGTTGGAAACGATTTGGGTTAAAACAGGCCGGGTTGAAAATGTGTCGATTTTTAGTTATCGGATCGTGTTGGGTTACTGTCGTGTAGGGTTGAAATATGTTAGATTTTTTTTCCTCAGGCGGGTTGTTGTCGTGTCAATTTGTAACGAGTTAGTTTTTTTGGGCCGGGTCTTGTCGAGTTATTGCCGTGTAATTTTTTTTTCTCGGGTTAGGTCTAGTTGGATTGGATCGGGTTATTTTCGGGTCAGGTTACTGTCAGTCAACGCTTACTTGATTTTGTATATATAAACATTAATAACTAAGTTAATTTTAACCAATCAAGGTCATCCCTTATTTTAACTAGTATATATAATTACGAATTAAAATGTTCGACTTTAACTAATAAACGCTCAACCTTAGTTGATTTTTTTATTAAAAACACTAATAATTAAGATGAATTTAACTAATCAATGGTCAACCCCTACGTGACTTACTATACATAAAAACGTATGAAATATTTGACTTTAACTAACCAACACTCAGCCCTTACTTGACTTTCTGTATATAAACACTAATAACCAAGGATTGACTTTAACCAATCAACGGTTAACTCTTACTTGACTTTCTATATATAAACACTAGTAACTTATGATTGACTTTATCTAAACAACGGTCAACCCCTAATTGACTTTCTATATGTAAACACTAATAACTAATTTGAGGCTAAATAATCAACGGTTAGCCCTTACTTGACTTTCTATATATAAACACTAATAACTAAATTGACTTTTACTAATCAATGGTCAACCCTTACTTGACTTTTTATATAAAATACTAATAACTAAGATAAATTTAACTAATCAATGGTCATCCCTCAATTGATTTCGTATATATAAATACGAATGAAAATATCTGACTTTAACTTATCAACGATAAGCCGTTACTTGACTTTCTATATATAAACACTAATAACTAAGAATTGACTTTAACTAATCAACGATTTACCTTACTTGAGTTTTTATATAAAAACACTAACTAAGATAAATTCAACTAATTAATGGTCAACCCTTACTTGATTTCGTATATATAAATACGAATGATAACATTTGACTTTAACTTATCAACGACCAATCTTTACTTGACTCTCTCTATATCTAAACACTAATAACTAAGAATTGACTTTAACTAATCAACGATTTACCTTACTCGACTTTCTATATAAAAAAATTAATAACTAAGGATTGACTTTAACAAATCAACGGTCAACACTCACTTGTCATTCTATATATGAACACTAATAGCTGCAGATTGAATTTAACTAAGCATCAATCAACCCGTACTTTACTTTTTATATGTAACACTAATAACTAATTTGACTTGAACTAATCAACGGTTAATCCTTACTTGACTTAGTATATATAAACACTAATAACTAAGTTGACTTTACCTGTTAAACGGTCAACTCTTACTTGACGTTCTATGCATAAACACTAATAACTAAGTTGACTTTAACTAATCAACAATCAGCCCTTACTTGACTTTATATATATATAAACAATAATAAAATTATTTGACTTTAAGTTATTAAAGGTAAACTCTTACCTTACTTTCCGTATCTAAACACTAATGAAATATTTTTAATTTAACTAAAGAAAGGTCAACATTTACTTAACTATCAAATGATAACAAATAATAACTAAGGTTAGACTCTTTATTTTTTAATGATCAACATTTACTTGACTTTCCTTGCATAAATACCTAATGAAAATGTTAACTTTTACTGGTCAACACTTACTTGACTTTCTATGTATTACTGCTAATGAAAATGTTTAGTCTAAGTTATCAAAGGTGAACCCCTACTTAACTTTTGTATATAACATTAATGAAATAGTTCGACTTTCATTAACTAAAGGTCAACCTTCATTGACTTTCTCTATAACTTTTGATAAAAAATAATTAAATTTTGATTAAAACTAATAATTTTAATCAGCTATTAAATTTGATACAAAATTTAGATTAAGGTTTCAGGTTGAGTTCGGTCGTGTCAGGTGCGGGTTGGGGTCAATATATCTCGAGTCAAATTTAGGTTTTGGGTTGAGTTCGGTCGTATCAGGTTTGGGCTTGGATCGATATTCTCGTATCAAATTTGGGTTTTTGGTAGAGTTCGATCGTGTCGGATTCGAGTTCGGATCGATATTTTTCTGATTACAATAAGGTTTCGAATTGAATTCGATCATGCCGGCCCATGTCGAGTTCTCAATTCGGGTTAGAGATTTAAAGCACTAAGTGTGAATAAATGTTAGCAAAGGTGGATCCAGAGCTTGCCATAGAAATGAGCTCTAATCAGTGAGGTGATTTATAACAATGAATCCAGTTATTACCAAAAGTAAAAGAGATAATCTGTAATTTAGGCAAAGTATGGGTTGCGTATATACTTCGACCATAAATAAAAAGTGGAAAAGAAGCAAGTAAAGATTCAACGACTATGACCCATCACCACGAACCCCACGACCCATTTCCCCTGTTCTTCACTCCTCCTCACTAACCGCATAATAATCTTCACGATCACAGTACAAAGCGAGTAAATGCGGTAGGCGCCAGACCACCTCCATGTCCAGCGGCGGCGCTAACAACCGCAACGGCGGTTACAGCTACATTAACGGCGGCGGCAGCAGCACCAACAGTTTGAAAAGCAGTGGTGGCAGTAACGGTTCTAAGTTGGCGGACAGGCAATTGTCTCATTCTTCGTCGTCAGTTAACTCCAAGTCTGTTCCCAAGCCTAAGCCTCGCCGGATTAGTACCGGCGCTAACAACTCCGGAGGTCAGTCATTTTTCCTGTTCGGATTGGTTGTATGTTTCGTTTCGTTTGTTTTGTGTTTGAGATTTGGCATTTTGCTGATGAATTTCTGCTGACTGAATAGAATTTTTGTCGAATTATTGTGTTCGTGTTGTATATAGTTGGAGGACGTGTTCGAGTGGCGGTAAGATTGCGGCCTCGAAATGCAGAGGAGTCTGTTGCTGACGCTGATTTGCCTGATTGTGTTGAATTGCAGCCTGAGGTGTGTGTACTATTTTTCCCGCGAATTGACTGTAGACTGTAGTTTTTAAAAATATTACGATGATGATGATGATGACGGCGGCATTTTGAGAGGCTATGGGTGATTCTGTTTTTTTAGCTTAAAAGATTGAAGCTTCGAAGGAACAATTGGGAATCGGACACGTTTGAGTTTGATGAAGTACTAACTGAAGCCGCATCGCAGATGCGTGTCTACGAGGTTGTGGCCAAGCCTGTGGTTGAGGTATCAGTTTGGACGGTGGATTGAAACCCATTTGGATGGTGTATTAGTGTTTTTGCAAAGTTTATTTAATGTTTCCTTGTAATGATATGTGACTGTTCTTACTGTGCAGAGTGTTCTGGAGGGCTACAATGGTACAGTCATGGCGTATGGGCAGACTGGTACCGGGAAAACTTACACACTTGGACGCCTGGGAGATGAAGATACATCAGCTCGAGGAATAATGGTGCGTGCGGTGGAGCATATATTGGCGGAGATGTCGCCGGAGGCTGATCATGTCTCTGTTTCCTATTTGCAGGTTCTTTTATCCTTCCAAAAGTTACATAATGGAAAGAACTGTTCAAAACTACTTAGATGCTTAGATATGATTCCCTTGTTCTTTGTGCAGCTTTATATGGAAACCATTCAGGACCTTCTCCATCCAGAAAATGATAATATATCAATTGTTGAAGATCCAAAAACGGGGGATCTTTCATTACCCGGTGCCACCGCTGTAGATATTAAGGATCAGAGAAGTTTTATTGACCTGTTGCGTCTAGGTGAAGCTCATCGCTTTGCTGCTAACACAAAATTGAACACAGAGTCTTCAAGAAGTCATGCCATTCTGATGGTAAAAAGAATTGCTCAGGCCTAGAGAATCTATGAAATCATGCTCTAAGAATATATTTTGATGTTTTCCTAGCCCTTGCTTGTACTTTACTTGCGGAAATAATAATAATCCCTTTGTTGCAGGTACATGTTAAGAGGTCCATCAAGGGTAAAGATTCTTCTGTCTCAAATGAAAATGGTAATGTTTCTCACTCGGCTAAATCTTTGAAGCCAGTTGTTCGTAGGGGAAAGTTTATGGTAGTAGATTTAGCTGGTTCAGAGCGCATTGATAAATCAGGTAATATAATTTCTAGTTGCTATGGTGTTGATTTTCATGCTGATTGTTGATTTATTTTGTGATAACGAAATGTCCTCTTTTGGTGGCATGTTAACTGTTCTCTGCTTGCTGCTTTTGTAGGAAGTGAGGGTCATACTCTAGAGGAAACAAAGTCAATTAATCTTTCACTGAGTGCGCTAGGAAAGTGTATAAATGCATTGGCTGAAAACAGCCCTCATGTTCCAGTTCGCGATTCTAAACTTACTAGGCTGCTTCGAGATTCATTTGGAGGTAAGGTTTTTGGCAGTGTTGTTGATGGATGCTAGCCGGTGGAATAATTAATTGACTAGAGTTCCTCATGATTTTATAGTTGCAGTAAAAAATGGATATCTTTTGTGTTTTCATAAAATTTGTTATCTTCATCATCCAGTATCATTTAATCGCCAAAGATGCTAAAATCTTCGTGTAGGTTCTGCAAGAACTTCCTTGGTGGTTACAATTGGGCCATCTCCACGGCACAGGGGAGAGACTGCAAGTACCATAATGTTTGGACAAAGGGTAATACGATTCTTTTACTCTTGATTGTAACTGGATATTTTCTATTTTTGGACCCTTACAATTTCCTCTGGAGATTGAACAGGAATGCTTGTTACAATGTGGAACATCTAATCATTGTTTGGATGCTGTTAACAATATAGATGCTGTGACTTGCAGGCTATGAAGGTGGAGAACATGTTAAAAATCAAAGAAGAATATGATTATAAGAGTTTATCAAGAAAGCTTGATATTCAGTTAAACAAAGTTACTGCTGAAAATGAGAGAAAACAAAAGGCTTTCCAGGATGAGATTGAAAGAATAAAATTAGAAGCACAGAATCATACTGCAGAGGTTGAAAGGAACTACGCTGAAGTACTGGAGGTAGTGAAGAGTTACATACATAGATATAGGAGTTGAAGCATTTTTCGTAAAAGTAATTGATTGCAGTGTTTCACCGCTTGGTAGTTTATACCCGTGTGTCAAATTATTGGACATACTTTTGCACATTTGTTGGATATACTGTCAAGGGCTTGGTTCTGTTTACTCTGCATTTGTTATATCTCATGTATTGCTCCACTTAGGGTTAAATATTGTAGATAAGAGCAGGAGCAATTTTTGTATGATCACCCTTATACTCTATTCTTATATATGCTTCATTTGGGGCCTGAACCTTACTCATGCATACTAATTTAATCTTTTGTCATCTTCATCTCTTGCAGAAGGAGAGGCTGAAATTTGAAAATAGGTATAAGGATTTGACAGAGAAGCTTCAGGAGCAATTACAAGTACAAGGGAAACATGCAAATGGTAAAGTTGGACTTTTGCTCAAGGATCAAAGCATTGATAAGCTGCCTGACCAGGTATTATATCTGGATCTTATTTCCAATTATTTTCAGATCACTTGTAGCATTTTGTGCAATTTGAGAGCTTACACAAACAACTGTTCATCTTTCAGTATTGTTGAATATAAGTAGTTCTACATGTATGCAGTTATGAAGTTGCCCCATCTCATTTTCCCACTGATTTTATTATTACAATGCAGTATCATAAGTTATTAGCAGAACTTGACGAGACTAAACAGTTGCTACAAAATGAAACTCTGCAACGAAAAGCTGCAGAAGAGGAAGTCTCAAAATTGAGAAATCAATTAGCACAATGGAAACGGTTGGAGGTATGATATATACAAACAGACATCTGTAATTTGGTATCTTGTTCTAAAGAAGTTTCTGGGAGAGGTTGCTGATGGTGAAGTTCCTTTATTCCTCAGTCAGCTAAAAATTCTGAGATTTTGAAGCTTCGGAAGATGTTGGAAGATGAGTCTCAAGGAAAAGCCAAACTTGAAGAAGACATAGCAGGGCTACAAGACAGGCTTTTCCGCATGAGCTTTGAAGCTGATGAGGTATGTTAACTGGAGCACTATTGTTTTGGCGTGGTTTCTCCTTTGCCTTCATGATATTGGCAGTACTTAGGTCACTCTTAAGTAGTTTTTGTTTCAAGGTATCTTATTTTTTCATGTATTGAACATATAATTTGGCAGACAAGAAGAATACTTGACAAAGAAACTAGTACGAAGCTGTCTGATGATTCAAGTTCTTTACTGTCTCTATCTAATCATCAGACCTTGAGAGACTCGGGAGATGGGGAGAAGGCATCAACGGCCAAACTCTACGAGCAAGGTGGTGGAAGAGTTCCTTTCTTTTTGTAAACTTTGAATCCATTTCTACATCCCCTTACTAATAAATTAAATCTGTGATAGTGGGGTTGCAAAAGATACTGTCCCTACTTGAATCAGGAGATGCTGATGTGAGAATTCATGCGGTAAAAGTTGTTGCCAACCTGGCAGCTGAAGGTAGTTAATCAATTTACTTGCTTTCTTGTAAGCTTTGAAAATCTCTCATATCTTGTTTAATTACCCAAAAAAAAAAAAAGAAAATCAGAAAAATGTAGGTTCACTGAATAAATTTGGGTTTTTAAGTTTTTCAAAAGTTTCTTTTATAATAATACAAAGAGGTTGTGTATACTGATTCCTTGACGGAGATCTACCATGGTTATGTGCTAGTGATACATGTTAATATTTTAGGAATTTAACGAACTTTATGGTCTAGTCTTATTTGTTCATCTGTGACATGTATGCTGTTAGCTTAGCTGTGATCATATGGCTTGAGAGCCAAAAATATTCATCTGATGAGAAAGATTTCAAAGAAAATCCATATTTTTTACTAGATGACTATCCAATCTGGTGGTATATATAAGTAAATACAAGGAAATGGAATCAGAGTGAACATATCCATGGCAATCTAGACTTGTATCTTTGAAGACTGAATTCAAGTTTTTCAATCTACAAAGACTGATGATAAGTTACTTCAAAATAACAGGGTCAAACCAGGAAATGATTGTTAAAGCTGGTGGCCTAACATCCTTGTTGATGCTTCTTAGAGGCTGTGATGATGAAACCATTCAAAGAGTTGCAGCTGGTGCAATTGCAAACCTTGCAATGAATGGTAATCCCATCTTACTTTCCACTCTGGCTAGACAAACTGTAAATGGTTCTTCTCTGAGTTTATTTGACCTTTAGATCCCTTGCAATAAACTAATAACTTGTTGAATGTTCTAATTTATCATGGGCAGAAACAAATCAGGAGCTTATAGTGTCTGAAGGGGGCATAAGTCTGTTAGCAGTTGCAGCTGCGAACGCCAATGATCCTCAGACCCTTCGCATGGTTGCTGGAGCCATTGCTAATCTCTGTGGAAATGGTATTTTCTTATCATAAAAGAGAACTTTCCCCTCAATTGTGGTATGACTGTATGAGTGTAGGTACATTCATCCTTGTTTCAAACTCATGGAAAAGAGCAACCAGGACACTCTTAAAATTTGTGTTTTTTCGCTGTTTCTTCCTTTAAATAACTTGATGTCCATAATCACCAACACCTGCATAAGCACCTGCTACATATCATTGGTTAAATATCCAATATTCCCTTTTCTCTACTTTTGCATCGTATGATTTATCTGTGTGCTATGGCCTATGTGTATGAAGTGATTGTTGAACCCCTCACATTTTATTGGGAAGCCTCTTAATATATGGTGCGTGCATTTTATTATTATATCATATCCAAGAGTCTATTCTAATGGGGCCTTTGGTAAATACTTTTTCCTTGGTATTGAAAACATTTAGATAGTTGCGAAGGCCTACAGTTTTCTTGAGATTTTGCCATCTTACACTATTTAAAATCCTGCAGACAAATTACCAGCAAGATTGAGAAGCGAAGGTGGGATTACGGCATTGTTAGGAATGGTGAAGTGCAGACATCCTGATGTTTTAGCACAAGTTGCTCGAGGCATTGCGAATTTTGCAAAATGCGAGTCTAGAGCGATCACCCAAGGTGGGTACTAAGCCATTTGCTATGAACGGTTAGTGAGCGGTCAGACTAGTTAGGCTTAATGATCACCCCTTAACATTATGTTTGATTCTTTCGGCCAGGGATTAGGTTAGGAAGGTCTTTCCTGATCGAAGATGGTGCCCTTCCATGGATTGTGCAAAATGCAAATAATGAAGCCGTGCCAATCAGGAGGCACATTGAGCTAGCACTGTGCCACTTAGCCCAGCATGGTAGTACCAACTCACTCTACACTCGCTAATCTTCAACTCCGAGAACTTAATATCTTTGTTGTTGGTATGTTACAGAAGCAAATGCCAAGGATATGATGGCCACAAGAGCTGTTTGGGAGCTGGTCAGAATATCGCGGGACTGTCCACGAGATGACATAAGAAGTCTTGCACATAAAGCATTGACTTCTAGCCCAAGTTTCGGAGCTGAACTGAAGCGACAACGGGTAAATTATGGTTGAAAACACGGCGGCATTAGCGTCCAAGTGCAGCAAGCTTTTTTAAAGTGTGTTTCTGAGTCACTGTTTATAAGCAGAGAGAGGTAAGGTCATTGTTCATAGAAATTATTCTAGCCAATGCAGCTCCGAAATTCTTTTTGTTATTGAAAAGCTTTATTTAAAGTAGAGCATTAGTTACTGCCATTTCCGGTAATTATGGTCTTTGGCATATTTTGTAAAGTTGCTTATGAGTGGATTTTAAATTAGTTAAGGCTTAGCCTTAATTCTCCCCGTATTGTACATATTGGTGTTCAGTGTTTTATATCACTCTTATCATATGAATTATGTGAGATGAGTTGAGCTATTGAAGCTTTCTATTTTTTAATATTCAATGCCATATAATACTAGGAGTCCGACTCTTGAAAGATGGTCTTTCCATAAGTCATGGAAAAACCAAGGTTTAAAATGTAAATTAGAAGAAATGAAGATAAATTTTTTGGGTTGTATGAATCGGTTATAAACTTTATAACAATTGCACGTTACATAACAAAATTTTAATATTGTAACTAAGACCTTTCACCTTTTATTATTCTAATTAAATTTCATCTTTCCATAACCTTATGGAAAGACTGTCTTTCCCAAGACTTTACCTAATTCGAGACCATGGAACTTATATCTTGGTTAAACAAAACTCAAAAGCGCCTCTGCAGCGGAAAAAAAAAAGAAACTACTCTAAAAAGAGTGGATTATCATTGAAATATGGACCTCTTTTATAGAGATCAACTTTATTCCTCTCCAGCTTAAAAGGCTATTTCGGCTAGACTTGGGCCGCCCACACCAGCCGACACCACAGCCATCATGTGAGAGATAAGTCACGGTAGCCCAACGCTAGGACCCAAGTTGGAGCCCGTACTCACTGCGCACCAGGACCCGCCACATGGCCCAAGATGCCATGCTTTGAGCAAGGACATCCCATACGGTCGCTTGTGAGCCTCGAACTCGGGGTTCCTCCCTGAATCAACTTGTCCCAACCGGTGGGGTACACCTGTGGGTGTCTCTCTAGCTTAAGTTTGGACATATGAAGTAGTTTGCAAGTAAGTGAGCTATAGAATTCTGCATTATTGGTACCCAGAATGGTCCTTTTGTAGGATTTTTTTCAAACCTTCTCAGTGATCCGACTAACTCAGAACACAATTCCGTGCAAGCCATATCTCCCCTTACCATTTGGTTTTAAGTTCAAAGCATCTCCAGGTGTCAGCCTAGACCTGGTCCAATGTAGTTTAAGATCCTGGGCGAAAAATTTATTTTGGCCCACCTATACAAATAATTTTATTAAAAAAATCAAGCCCTTACAAAATTTGAATTAAAAATTGTACAAAGACTTGTATGAGACCGTCTCACCATGAGACCAAGGTCCTATATGCAAATACTTAAAAATGAACCGACATTAGTATATTAATGCATGCGTGGCCGTATGTCTTGATTTCGCGTCACCTCACGCGCGCGTGGGTGCTTAACTGTTTGTCCTCCCTCCTTAATAGTCACATGAGCTGCTTGTCCACTCCCTCCCTTTCCTTTTTTTCTTTTTTTAATAATAAAATTCACGTCTTTTTTTTACTTTTTTTAAAAGATGGCTCAAATTTTCAGTTTTTTGGGACTTCAATATTTTTCTCTATTTTCTCGTGTTTTGATTTAATAATTTTTCATAATAATCATAATTAAATACTCTTAAGATAAGCGTACCCCGAACCTGTCTCTTTATTGTATGACATATTTTAGGCCACCATTTCTTTTATGGCAAAGTTTTGGGAAAGACGGTTTTTCCATATGCTTATGAAAATACGGGGTTTAATTAGAATAATAAAAGGTAAAAGATCTTAGTTGCAATATTAAAATTTTAATATGCAACATGTAGTAGTTATACAATTTATAACCCGGTTCATGCAATTCAAAAATTTTATCTTCATTTCTTATAATTTACATTTTAAACCTTGGTCTTTCCATGATTATGGAAAGACCGTCTTTCAAGAGACATACTCTTCTTTTATACTTCTTGTCCTGAATTTTCTTTTGAATTTATAAGTAGTAAATAAATAAATTAGTTTATATATTTAGAATAAAATAATAATTTTAAATACTTTAGGCTATAATTTTAAAAACATTATAAAAGAATTTATGGTTATAACAAATACTCCCTCCGTTTTTTTTTTCATTGGCACCTCTCTTTTGGTGTTAGAATTGAGGGGATGCTAAATGAGTGGATGAAATTGAATTGAAAGAAGAGAAAGTAAAATGAGTGGATGTAAAAACCTTAAACTTGCCCAAAATAGCAAATGCCAATTTAAAAAAATACCACTTTTAGTAAGTGTGCCAATGAAAAAAAAACGGAGGGAGTATATAAATTAGTTTATTCGTTTAGAATGTTTTTAGTCATTTCAATGACTTTATTTAGACTATCATTTTCCGCAATATATTAACGGGAGTTACAAGCAACAAATATATAGATTAGTTCATATGTTTAGAATGTTTGTTAATCATTTTAATGACTTTATTTAGACTTTCATTTTTTTTCAATATATTGCATGTTGTTACAAGTAGCAAGTATATATATTAGTTCATATGTTTATAATATTTATTAATCATTTTTTATTTTACTTAGACTTCTATTTTTGGTAATGTATTGATGGAGGTTACAAGAAGAAAAAATATATACTCCGTATAATAGTTCAATTGTTTAAATTGTTTGATAATCATTTTAATGACTTTATTTAACCTTTCATTTTCTGCAAAAATATTGATGGAAGTTGCAAGTAGCAAAAAGATTAATTAGTTCATATGTTTAGAATGTTTGTTAACCAATATCATAACTTTGTTTGAAATTTTATATTTTGCAACATACTAATATTATATACAGCTAGTAACTGCAAAAATTAGTTAATAGTTTTAACGATTTAGTTTAGACTCTCAGTAAGTAACTGCAAGATAATGATAAAACTCATAAGTAGCAAATGCAAAAAAATAGTTTGTATGTTTAGAATGTTTGTCAATGGTTTTAATGACTTAGTTTATACTTTCATTTTTATACTAAGATCATTATAGAACTTACCGGTAGCATATGCAAAAAATAGTTCGTATGTTTAGAATGTTTGTTAATGGTTTTAATGACTTAGTTTACACTTTCATTTATGCTAAGATAATTATAGAATTTACAGGTAGAAAATGCTAAGATAATTAGGTGCGAAATTTTGGCGTTTTTAGGTGTGAAATACACACCAATACTGTTCATCATCATCCTCTTTTCTCTTTCTCTATAACGGTCACTGATCGGATTTTCGTCCACCGCTATGAAGGCTCCTCCGTCTGGCCGTGGTAGCCTTGGGGGTGGTAAATCCTTCCTCCAGGCTTTAGCCAATCGCCCTCATCCTCTAAACGACTCCCTCCCTTCGAACCCAGAAATTGTCCCCAAAACTCACTATAAGGGGGATATAGCTTGCTTGGTAAGTCGTAAAGATGCAGATACCCTCACCTCCCACTACCAAAATGCTCTCGTCGGCAAGTTTGCAAGAGGGAAGCCACCGATGGCGCAACTCAACGACTCTTTCAATTCGGTCGGCTTCAAAGGCAAATTCCAGATTGGATCGATCGATTACAGGCACGTGTTAATCCGATTCCATGACAAAGAGGATTACCAGCGGCTTTGGATCAAAGGTCAGTGGAATTTCAACCACGCCCAAATGAAGGTCCTTCAATGGACAACTGATTTCTCCCCCGAGGCTGAATCGTCCATTGTTCCGGTATGGGTTACTATACCCTTCGTCCCTGTTTATTTCTACAATACTGCTATGTTAGAAATTATGGGAAACCAAATAGGAAACTACATTAAGATGGATGCTGCAACTGCGGCTCTTTCCAGACCTTCATGTGTTAAAATGTGTGTTGAAGTTGATCTGAAAAAAAAGCTTCCTTCCTTCATTAGAGTTGGGATTGAGGAGGAAGGAAATGAATATAATGTGGTCAAACTTCCCTTAGAATTTGAGGATATCCCCCCTACTGTTATCATTGTAAAAGTATAGGACATGAGGATAATTGCTGTATCTATTTGCATCCGGAGCTTAAGAGAACAAGGTCCCATAGGATTGACAAAATTACTCCTAGCCATACAAATCCAATTGTTCAAACTGAAGATCAACAAAGGGGATATGTAGGTCAAGGTAAGGTTATAGCAAATCTCAGTCAGGATGGCAACACAATAGCCGGGAGTTCAGGAGTTTCAGCCATAGAGAAACAAAAAATCATCCATGCTCAGTCCTATAAATATGTTCCGAAGAAGCAGGCAGTTACAACCCCAGTTATTGAACAAGGAACTTCTGAGGTTGTATTGTGTGATCAGCTTCCAGTTAGGAAGGTTTTAACTAAGATTGATGATCAGATCCTCTGTGTGAATCAGGAAACCATTCCTGAGAACATCTCTGAGCCCCATATTTCAGATCATCTTATGGTTAGTCAAAATGATGGTGTATCTCAGTCACCTATCATGGTTAATAAACCTCTCCATTCTGATAATTTTCCCCTTAGCTCCCTTAGCCCTCAAATGCCTTCCTCTGATCCCAAGGTATCAGTACAACTGACTAGGCAATCACTATCTGACCCTCCAAAACTGAGGACAGTCTTTGCTAAGGATGATTTGCCTAGCAAACGAGGTAGGTCTTTCTCCCCTTTCAACTCTATTATTGCTGCTAAAAATTTTATCTTCTCTCAGCAGAAACACAGGCAAAATAGATTTATTCCCCTCACAGATGAAGAAGTATCAAGTGATGAAGACACCACAAGTGACACTCCAATCAATGCAATCAATACAGAGCTTCCTGTCTCTGAGGTCACCTCAACAGATTGCATAGAAGTTCCTGATAAGATCCATGATGTTGTTACTGATCAGGTAAGCAAGGTAAATTCTTCCATCTTATTCTCTAAACATGGCAGTTTGAAAAAAGAAAAGATTCTGGGGAAAAATTCAAAGCAGATGAATGATTCTTATTTATCTCAGAAAAATACAATCATGACTAGATCAAAAAGCTCTAACAGTGTTTCCCTATGAATAACACAACAATTAAGATTAAAATGTTGGTTTGGAACCTTAGGGGGATGGACACATCAATGTTAAGACTTCATAACCTGATCAATAGGCATAGATTTGAGCTTATCTGTTTAATTGAGCCTAAACATGATAACATTCAATGTGATTCTTATAGACAACTGCTGCACTTTGATAACTGCATGTCTGCAAATAATGGTTAGATTTGGCTTTTCTAGAACTCTAGCCTATCTTTAACGGTTAAATGTGATAATTTGCAGTTCCTAGCAGTAAATCTAAATTGTATCAATCTTAACAAGACTATGGATGCTTTCTTTATTTATGGTCTCAGAACTAGGACAGGAAGGAAAACCCTTTGGTCTGATCTTAGGTCCTTCACTCACTTGGAATCCCTTTTCATTGGAGATTTTAAGTCCATTACATCTATAAATGAGTATAAAGGTCCATCTACACCCAAACTGGGAAGTATGAAGGACTTTAATGATTTTATAAATGCAATGGCATTGGAGGAAATTACCACCGTGGGGAACTTGTTCACTTAGACTAATAATAGATTAAGAAATCCTACAGTACAAAGATTAGATAGGGGTTTATGTTCTCCTACATGGTCTTTATCTTTTCCATCATCTTCAGTCCAGATTTTGAACAGGACTAGTTCAGATCATAATCCCATGCTGTTAACTGTTGGTACTGATATCCCATCCAATCCTAGGCCTTTTCGATTTCTGAATACTTGGTATAAGAGAAAGGATTTTAATGAAGTAATTAAACGAAATTGGGATATTCCTCTTCATAAATCAGGAATGCTAGGTTTCTATCTTAAGCTAGTCAGATTGAAAAAGGAGCTAAAAATATGGAACAAAGAAAAATTTGGAAACATTGAAGATAATGTGGTACAAGCAGAAATGGCTTTAGAAGCTCAGGAACTCTTATTTGATCAGAATGCTTCTGTGTTTAATCTGGCTAAACTTAAGGAAGCTAAAGCTAGGGTAGTAAGGGCCTTGGCAGAACAGAAAAACTTCTGGAAACATAAGGCAAAGATAAAATGGCTAAAGGAAGGGGACAATAATACTAGGTTTTTTCATAATTCAGTAAAGGAAAGAAACTGTAGGTTGAAGATCACAAAAGTTAGGAGCAGAAATGGTCAATGGTTAGATAATACACATGATATTGAGATGGAAGCCATTCACTACTATCAGGATCTTTTAAATGATGATAGCTCCCCTGACAGCTCTCTCTACCAGTCGCATTTTCTGAATCATATACCTAAACTGGTCAATCAAGAGGATAATGATAGACTTATTCAACCGGTTTCATTGCCTGAGCTCAAAGGGATTGGTCTGAATCTTAATAAATCTAGTAGCCCCAGCCCAGATGGCTTTACAGCTAAGTTTTATATAAAATCCTGGGAGATAATTGCTAATGATCTGCTTTCGGCTGTTCAAGATTTTCTATCTACTAACAACATCCCTAGGGGTATTGGTAGCACATGGATCACAATAATTCCTAAAAAACTGACCCCTACCTCCTTTGATGATTATATACCTATTAGCCTTTCTAATGTAATAAACAAGATATGTTCCAAACTCCTAATGGAAAGACTAAAGCCTTTAATGCCTAAAATCATTTCCCCTAACCAAACTACTTTCCTTCATGGTAGAGACATCTCCGATAATGTCCTTTATTTGCAGGAAATGGTAAGGTTCCTGAACAGGAAACGTAGAGAACCAAATTGCATAATTAAATTGGACCTCAAAAAGGCTTTTGACTGAGTGAGGTGGTCTTTTTTTATATAATGTCTTAGCTAAGCTTGGATTCCATGCAAAATTTATCTTCTCCATCATGAAAAATTTGTCCCAGGCCTGGTTCTCCATTCTTATAAACGGTAAGCCAGTGGGGTTCTTTCAATCCACTCGGGGTATTAAACAGGGTGACCCTTTATCCCCTTTTTTGTTTAACATCTTCCCTGAGTCTTTTACTAGGAGCTTGGCTTTTATTTTTCATAATGGTAAGTTGACATACTTCGACCTTCCAGGTAATTCTCTCAAAATTTCACATCTATCTTATGCGAATGATACTGTTGTTTTCTTAAAGGCTACAAAGCTTACCTTGATTAGATTTAAAGCTTTCCTGTCTACCTTTGAAGAAGTCACTGGCCAAAAGATTAACTATACTAAGAGTGACATCTTTATAGGGAAACATGCTTCTGTTCAAAAAGTTTGCCAAATAAAAAGGATTTTGGGAATGAAAATTGGGGTTTTTCCATTCACATATCTTGGAGTTCCTATTTTCACTGGGGCGGCAAAAAGAATCTATTTCCAACCCCTTCTGGAACAGATTGACAGTAAGTTAGGTAACTGGAAAAATAAATGGATCTCTGCTGGTGGGAAAATAACACTTATTGAGTCATGCATTTATTCCATACCTCAGCACATTTGGTCAGTTCTAAAACCTACAAAAGGGATCATTAATACCATAGAAAAAAAACTGAGTAATTTCTTTTGGGGGGGGGGGGGGGGGGTACTGATCTGAACCCTAAAAGATCATGGAGAAAATAGGATGCTCTTTGCTTTCCAATTGATCAAAACGGTCTAGGTTTTAGATCAATATCCACCATCATTAAAACATGCTCAGTTAGACTGTGGTGGAAATACCAGAAAGCTGAGGCACCGTGGACTAATTTCGTTGCTTCCCTCCATCCCTCATATAGAACTTCTTCAAATTGGAAAATGATATGTTCTATCAATACATGGGCTGAAGCTAATTCTAGAGTCATTGTGGGTAGGGGGGACTGTAATTTATGGACATCTAACTGGTTTGATATAGGTCCCCTTACTGACCTCTGTGATCAGAATCTAGTTGACATTTCGGTTGACTGTACTGTCTCCGAGTTTATTTCAAATAAATCAACTCTGATCAGCAAAATTTCTCCTTTTCTACCACCTGATGCTGTTTCTATTTTGCAGGAATCTAAACTATCAACACACAGAGATGATAGGCTAATATGGAAACCTGGAATCAAAGGTAATTTCTCTTTCAAATCCACCTATCTTCTACTCTGTAACAGTAGAGGTTCTATTGCCTCTATTCAACATCTTTGGAATTCTAGAATTGATAAGAAAATCTCTGTTTTTATGTGGAAGTTGACTAACTCTTTATTACCTTTTGATAATATCCTAAGAAAACTGAGATTTTGCTTACCTTCCAAATGTTGTATGTGCAATGCCCATGAAGACTCTTTGGATCATTTTTTCAATTCCTGTTGCTTCGCAGTGAGAGTTTGGAAAACAGTTCATCAGTTTATGGGAATTAGGGATAGACTTTTCCCATCTATATGGGAAAGAATATTATGCTATATTACTTACCCTACCCTAAGTTTCTTACACTCAACCATTGTCCGAACTGCTGCTGTAATTACATGTTGGAATCTGTGGAAGATGAGGAATAAATTTCTATATGATTCTATTAAGCCTCTCCCAGACTTAGTACTTAATCAAATAAGGGACCAGATTTTTTTCACTTTTACTGCTAAACCTGTGTTCATAGTTTCCTCCTTTGCCTTGAGTATTGCTGAACATTCTTTCTTGCCTCTGATTAAACCTTCTCCAAAGCCTAAAATTCTTAAAATTGTATGGAGAAGGCCCTGCTCAGGTTTCAAATTTAATGTTGATGCTTCATGGTGCTGTTATACTAATATGAGTGGAATAGGAATGATAATTAGAGATAGTAGAGGTTGTTTCAGGGGTGCACACACTAAATATACTCATGCTTTCTCCCCTCTTGAAGCTGAACTAAAGGCAATTAAGTTTGCTCTACAAATGACAACTGATTACTCCTCACCTGTTTGTATTGAATCTGATTGCCTTAGTGCTATTCAGTTTGCTAATGACCCCCCTTACAGCTCACTGGAAAATGTTCAATTTAGCTGATGAGATTCACCAAGCTTTGGGTGAATTTAAACTGGTGCACACATATAGACAGGCAAACCTTGTTGCACATTCCCTCGCAAAAGTCTGCCTTCATTCTCAGAAGGACTTATCCTTTTCCACATTCTCTATGCTTTCTAACTCGGTCCAAGGATTAATTAGGCTTGATCAAATTGGTACTCCTTCCTTAAGGATGGTTCATTAGATCGGATGCTACTGATTTCTATTGAATTTTTACAGGTTCATATGGTACATAACTTCTACATTCATCGCGCTGCTCGATTAAGGATACAAGTTCGAACGAGCTGGATACCGTTGGAGTTACTAGCTTGCTCAAGTGTTGTACATGTGGAACTTACTTCTGAAGGACTAGCTCATTAGATTTTGGAGGGTGATTCTGACTGCTTTGTGTCTAGCTATTGCTATTCGCTAACAAGTTCGATGATCCTGTTCCTTAGTCTAATTTTGTTATCCTCCATTTTCTTCTTCCATCTTTAAACATTATTTTGGAGGTAACAAGTGTTGCCTCAGGAGCTTATGGCTTACTCATGTAAATCTCAACTAAGCCTCGGCTTCATCTCCTTTTACTTTTGTGTAGCTTTTGGGTCTATTATACGGCTTGGGAATGCCTAATATAATTTCCCCCATCCTTCTTCGGATGGTTTTAAGGAAAAAAAATACAGGTAGAAAATGGATATAATAGTTTGTATGTTTTGAATGTTTGTTAATGGTTTTAATGAATTAGTTTATACTTTCATTTACGCTAAGATAATTGTTGAATTTACAAGTAGCAAATGCAAAAAATAGTTCGTACGTTTAGAATGTTTGGCAATGGTTTAAATGATTTAATTTATGTCTTCATTTATGCTAAGATAATTATAGAATTTACAGATAGCAAATCCAAAAATAGTTCGTATGTTTAAAATGTTTGTTAATAGTTTAAATGAATTAGTTTATAATTTTAATTTACACATAGATAATTATAGAATGTGCAAGTAGCAAATGCAAAAAAATAATTCGCATACTTTGAATGTTTGTTAATAGTTTTAATGACTTAGTTATAGTTTCATTTACTATACAATAGGCAATAACACAAAGAATACTAATTTTACTAATTTTTAACCAAATGCAAAAAAAAACAATTCCATATAGGCTCAAACCTGTAAAGAATACCAATTTTACATATTTGTAAGGAAGAAAAAGGCTAGTGTTAACCTTCTTTTGACAATTCTTTGAACTAATAATTAGATACGGTATATTACCAGAAATGTTTTTATATATTTACAAATATTGTATGTTAATATATTGGACAAATAGATTTTGTCGCGTGTTCAACAAATAATTTTCTATTTTTTTAAAAAGCCCATAATTTTATTAAATATAGAATTTGCAGAACACATGAATCTAATTTGTCAAACACCTTAACCTACAACATTTGATAACATATAAAATTGTCTGATATATTGCATCCAATTAACAACCAAACCCAGAAAGGAAAATTCAAGAAGCCGGAGAAAATGCCCTACGCCCTCTCCCCTTGGAAGGAGTTCTCTACCACTACCGGAATCAGTGGCTCTGCGTCATAATTAGACTGAAACAGTAGCTCTATCAGCAACAGTGGCTTCTAATTAGGCTAAAACAGAGGCGGCGATGAGTTAGAAGGCCAAATTCCATAGTTTGAACCGGTAATTGAAACTCGCCATAATTGTGAGATTCCTCTGCATCTCTTGGCACTGGTTTCGGAAGCAGGCGGACATGAAGTGAGGAGAATAATGGATTGTTTGAAGGCAAAAAATGGAAAGGGAAACAGGGCGAAGTGAGGAGAACAGAGAGAGAAAGGGGAAAAGAGGTGTGTGGCATTTTGATACCGGGTCATCTTATAACCCGAGTAAAATCTAAGTATTTTAACCCGCGAAATTTAATTAATATGACTGAAATTGCATTATGATCCCTTGTCTCACTATAAGTTATAGTGAGACAGTTTCACGTGAGTCTTTCTCTAAAAATTAAAAGGTCAATCAAAGAAATTCCAGTATTAAATTGGATCAGACATAATTAAATGGAAAAATAAAATATAAATTATCATATATAAGGAGATTTTTAGAAAAATGGGTCCTTAAAAGTAGTGGGCCATGTACGGTCGCACAACTTGCACTACCCTTCGTCTGATTATGTGTTCGCCCTATTTTTTCCCCTCATCTAGCACGCATGCAAATTGCATGGCTAGAGCTTGCACATATAATGGCTCCTTCATCTCCTTGAAATTGTGTCCATCACCTTTCAAAAACATGTCGTCTTCATCCATTAAGCGCACTTCATAGCTGATTTCCCTACCAGACTCATTAAAATAGATCTTATTCCGCTCCTTTGCTGGCCTTACCAATGTGTCGAAAAAGATCAACTCTCATTGCGCCTTATTGTTGTTTATCAGTAGCTACCTGAACTAAAATCCCCTCTCGCTTGAGAGCTTGCCGAAATCAAGTCTGAAAGTCCCATTGCTTCCCACACTCGGCGCACATACTCACAACCGAAGAACAAGTGTCTACTTGATCCATCTTCTTCATTGCATAAGGGGCAACTCTGAGCTATGTTCAAAATTCAGCGTTGAATGTTTTCTCTCATTGCGAGTGAGTTAGTGCACAAACGCCATGCAAAGTGTTTTGCCCTCTAAAGAATGTACAACCTCCATAGGTTGAACCAAAATGCCTTCTCCATTCCCATCATCGTCATATGAAATTGGGGATGTAACTGTGATCGTGGTATTTGATAATAACATGCTATGCTGATCAAACTGAAAACTTCCAAGCTTTTCGTTATGTAATACCCACGGGTCCGTCCTGGTTTGACCACAGAGTTGCATACCCAGATTCTGTGCAGTTTCATCAACTGAGAAGTGTTCTCGTATAGTGTTTTCGCACTACCTACCGGTATCTACGTCGATGAGGTTTGAGACTTGCGACCTTTCTGTGGTGATGATACCTGGCCTCGAAGGCCCACTTATATTGAGGCCCAAAATGCTATCAATTGTTGAACTCTCCTTTGATATGCATGTTTAGCCCATCATCCTAAGAGTATTCCAATTCTAGTGAAACTCTACTACTTGCCTCACAAACAAACAAAATCCTAACCCTAGGTAGTCACATCAAATGTGGCCAACATATATATATATATATATATATATATATATATATATATATATATATATATATATATATATATATATATATATATATATACTGAGGTATGACCTATTTTATTATTCATTCACTATTCATCAGATATACTTGATGATATTCTTATGAAGCTAGAGTTGGGCCGCAACCCAATTCATTAAATAATATCTTTGGGTTGACTTAGCCCAATAGGGTTTAGCCCAATAGGTATGAAGCAATGCCATTCATTTTGAGGGATTAACTATTATTCTTTCTCTCATATCAATCACGACTGGTCACAAACTTTATCATCGGAGGTTTTCCCCAAAGCACCTCTGGGGCTTTGTTTTGTAGACTATATGCTAAGGATCTGGCGATTCAGCTTCTTGACAGTTTTCATACACATCAATTAGCATGCCCAATGGGACCCGATGAAGTCAGAATCAAGGTCCTTAGTGTATGTTTTCCTACGTATACCACGAAAATCATCGTAACCCCATATCTCAAGGACGATGATCGATGAACAAAACCTGGTAATCTCACACATCCAGAGCCCGATACTGTATCTGTGGCAGAAAAATTTAAATGGTGAGAAAGGGAAAGTAGAGTAGGCAGCTGCATCTAGGGTTTTACTGGGTTGCTCGATCCTCGAGAGCCCTATCGCCGGCCCTACTCTATTGGAATTCCTAAGCCTACTTACGAACATCCGTCGAAAGCTTGCCCCTAGAAACTTCTAATCAGGCAAATTTGGGGGATCGAAAGATGATTATGGTCGTTGTAGAACTCTTCTCCATGGTCACAAGTGTAGCAAGGGGCACTTGGTGAAATTTGGTTTTACCGAATTTTTCTAATTCTTATTAGTATGTTCCAACATGACCTATCTAACCAAGTATGCAATAAATTAAAGCATTAACACAAGACTTGGTTACGCAGTTCGGTGAAATCCACCTACATCTGCGGGGCTTGGGCCAGTTCAGAATGAATCCACTAATTAGAAAGATACAATACAAAGTACATCATACAAAATACTTATCTTTACTAACTATAACGTGTGAATTCTGCAAGCTCCTCTTGCTACCGACCCACCTTGATTAGACTCCCTCTGACCTCGAAACTCATCGACACTGGATCTCCTCTTCCCGAGGAATTAAGGTATATGATTATGAAATTTGAACAGCATGTCAAGTATGTTGGAACATAGAATTCTGGCTCTTTGCAATTCTTCTCGAATGATTGAAAATCTGTGTGCAGATTTTCTCTGATTAAAATCGTAATCAATACAGCTGTGGTTGTCCCCTTTTATAGCCATGAGCAGATCAGAACTCTCCATGATTATCTCCATAATATTTCTATTCCATATCTGCTTCTTGAAGCATATCCAAATCTCATAAATAAAGGGATTTTCCTTATCATAATATCTCCCATATATTCGATAATACCAACTCCATATTTGTAGGGATTTACCATAAATCAACAATGCTTCTATATGCCTAATATATAACAGAAAATTTAGATTTCCATAACTCACAAATACCATAATATTCTGTCTTCTTTTTCCGTAAACATCCTTGGCGTAAATATGCTGTTTTTGCATGTTCCAACATGGAAAGTTTTTCGTTTCCAAATATGTTCACACAAACGGCCAATTAAATATTCAATGCATATCTCTTGACTTTCACTTGGGATTTGATTTCAATTTTCTTGTGGATTCTAATGGTGAGCAAGGTTGACTACGGCTCCGAATCAAACAATCTGAAACATGGAGGAAACCAAATCCTTACACCGCTGTGGAGGCAGACATGGTCTCTTGTCAACCCTTGTTGGACTTTTCCCTCGGAGAGTCCTACAACAACGTTTTGCTTTGGTAACATCGTTGAATATTGAATAAATCCGAAAGGATTTCCAGGAAGAGCACAAAACACAGCAAAAGGTTTCAGAGAAAAGAACAAAAACAGATCTTACTTTAGGGGGGATATTTTTTGTGTATATTGCTTGATTAACTTACTCAAATGATATACAATCTATACATTTATAGTGTTCTCAAATCAGCTAACAAACTAATCAAAAAACTACTAACTAACTAAGGCTAACTGAATTTAAAACAGAAACTAATTAACTAACTTCTAAGTTGGAAGCTTATTATTGTTTTGCCAGATTGTGCTGCCTTCTTCTTGCTTCAACCTTCTTCAACTGTTCAGGAGCATCCAGAAGCTGCTGGAAGCTTCTAGAAGATGGAGATGCAGCAGTATAAGCTCAGCAGGCTGCAGGAAGGGAAGAAGGCAGCAGCATAGATGGGGCATCAGCCCAGGTCCTCAGTTCTTGTGCTATTCCGGTATATTAATATTCCTTCACCCCCCTTCAAGATCAGGCATTTTTTGAAGCATGAAATCCCATTTTGGACAGTAGATGAACTGTTGAAACTGGAGGAAGTAACTTGGTAAAACCATTAGCAAGCTGATCATGAGAGTACACATGAAGAGGATCAATAAAACCATCAATATAGGCATCCCGAGCATAATGACAATCTATTTCAATATTAGTGCGCTAATGAAATATTTGATTTTGAGTGATATGAAGAGCAGTTATATTGTCACACTTCAGAGATATAGGAAGAGGAATTGGAATGTGCAGGCCTGAAAGCAGATAAGTAATCCATTTTATCTCAGAAACTGTCATGGACATGCCTTTATATTCAGACTCAACAGATGATTTACTCACAGTATGTTGCTTCTTTGATTTCCAAGATATGAGAGAGTGACACAATATCCTGTGAAAGACCTTCTTGTGATCTTACAAGTATTCCAGTCTTCATCACAATAGGCTGATAAAATAGGAGATTCCTAAGTTGGGAAGAACAGGCCATGAGATGGATACCTCTTTAGATACCTGACAATATATATAGCAGCCTTCCAGTGGTGTTCTGCTGGTGTTTGAACAAACTGACTAAGCTGATGCACATAGAATGTGATATCAGGTCTGGTAAAAGATAAGTACAGCAGTCTTCCAATTAATCTTCTATAAGGCCCTGAATAAGTGATCAATGGAGCAGCCTTGTCTTCAGCTTGCCAGGAAGCAGGAAGAGGAGCAGATAGAGCTGTGCAATCAGTCAAGTGCAGATCATGAATAATGTCAGTAACATACTTGTTCTGATTCAGAAAAATACCAGCATCAGTTCTAGCTATCTCTATTCCCCGAAAGAACTTGGCAGGCCCCAAATCTTTGATGGAAAACAGCTTGTGAAGATAGGATTTGAGATCTGCTATCTCAGTATCAAAAGAACCAGTGATCAAGACATCATCTACATAAATGAGGAGAATGAGAGATGACTGAGCACTGTGCCTAAAGAATAGGCAATGATCATGTTTGGACTACTGCAATCCAAATTTGATTGACTGCTTGGAGAATTCAGCATTCCACTCTCTGGATGCTTGTTTGAGGCCATAAAGGGACTTCTTGAGTTTGCAGACCTGATGAGGAAGAGCCTTCTTATAGCCTTGTGGAGGTACCATATATAGCTCTTCAGTGATATAGCCATGCAGAAATGCATTATTCACATCTATTTGATGTAAATGCCAATTATAGGATGCTGTGATGGCTATGAGCTATCTGATTGTAACTTGATTAGCCACATGTGAAAAAGAATCAAAGTAATCCACCCCTTTAATCTGTGAATACCCCTTAGCTGCCAGCTTAGCCTTGTACATTTCCACTGAACCATCAGCCTTGCATTTAACCTTAAACCCATTTGCACCCTATTGGCCTTTTTCATACAGGTAGAGAAACTAAGTCCCAAGTTTGATTACTTTCTAGTGCATCAATCTTAGCTTCCATAGCCTGCACCCAATGTACATCACTACATAGTTGTTTATAAGTGTGAGGCTCATGAATTTTTGACAGTTTTGTAACAAAAGCACTATGAGTGGGAGAAAAGGTTAATATGAAGACCTCAGAAGAGGCATAATTGACCACAAATTCCTGCATTCAACAAGGCTTATTTCTGACCCTAGTGCTTTGCCTAAGAACTGGTGAAGCAATATGATCAGAGATATGATTTTGATTATTTGTGTTAGAAACAGATTAATCAGTGAAGGGATTTGTATGGGGTGTGTGACTATGAGAAGGAGAGTTATGTCCATCAATATTATGATATGACTGATCTGAATTATGGTTAGGTGCATGAGATGGATAAGTATGATAAGGAGTATCATGCTCAGTGTTAACTATAATTTGTGGCCGTGAAACCTGATCAGTGGGATCGGGTATGACAAGTTTATTATATTGACTGTTGGTCTGAAAAGGATAAATGTGCTCATGGAAAAGTATATCTCTGGTGACAAGAGTCTTTTTATCTACCAAATCATATACCGTATAACCTTTCTGATTACAAGGATATGCTATGAATATGCATGGCTGTGATCTAGGACTGAATTTGTGTTTGAGTGGACTGAGATTAGAAGCATAGCACAAGGATCCAAAGGTTCTAAGAGAAGACATGTCAGGTGGTTTTCCATACAAGATTTCATATGGTGATTTCCATCCAAGAATATAAGAAGGCAGTCTGTTTATAGTATATATTGCTGCTAGAACTGAATCTCCCCAAAAATGAAGTGGCAAATTTGATTGAAACATGAAAGATCTGGCCATTTCAATCAAATGTCTATGTTTTTGTTCCACAACACCATTTTGTTGAGGAGTGTATGGACAAGATTTTTGATGAATAATTCCCGGAGAAGCAAACAAAGACTGGCATTCTTGATTTGTAAACTCTGTACCATTGTCACTTCTGATGACTTTAATGGTCTTATTAAACTGAGTTTGAACCATGTGTATGAAATATTTCAGTAGACAGTGGACTAAAACTTTAGATTTTAGCATAAAAGTCCAAGTGGCTCTACTGTGATTATCAACTATGGTTAAGAAGTATTGTGCTCCAAAAGTGGTTTTAACCCTAAAAGGCCCCCATACATCCATATGAATCAAATAAAAAATAGTAGAACTATGAGATACTGAATCAGAAAAGGAGTTTCTAACTTTCTTTGCTAAAGGACAAACTGTACAAATGTTGTTCAAAGTAGGAAGATTCAAATGCTGCATTACAACTCTTGATAGATGACCTAATCTGCAATGCAGTTTCAGAGTTTCTGCATCTGAAAGCTTTCTAGAAAAATATAAGGCCTTATGCTTTATTATTTGACTTGACTCTTGACTGATGAGGAAGCTCTTTTTTACTGATGGCATAAAGGATTTTTGATTCAGTAGATATAATCCATTGTTTTCAGTGGCTATCTCTATAATGGAATTAGTCTTAAGGTCCTGTATGGCACAAGCATTAGGATAGAAGACAAAGCACAGATAAGATTGATGTGATAACTTGTTGACTGACAAAAGATTGAACTTAAAAGACTTCACATAGAGAGAATTATGCAGAGTGATTGAGTCAGTTAGTTTATCTGATCCAATAGAATCAGCTAGTACACTGGAATGATCAGGTAAAGTGATAGGCATTTTGTGATCAATTGATCTGAGAGATTCAAACATAAACAGATCGTCACAAATGTGAGATGGTGCTCCACTATCTAGAATCCATTCACCAAACTTAAAACAACAGGCAGTAACAATAACATTGGATTGCAGGTTACCTGAATATTCTCCAAAATGTGTAAAGTTAATCCTGTCCCCCATCTCTGAACCTGATTCCTTTGCTTTCCCTTTCAAAAATTTGCTAAAATCATTGTGAATCATGTTTGCAATCATAGACTGAACATTTCCAAACTGATGTCCATCTTCTGCATCCAAAGGAGTGTTACTGATATGCTTCTTCTCTTCAGCTTCTGCAACTGTTGCATTAGCATAGGGTTTTGTCTTGACTTTAGTTGAATCAGGCCACCAATTTGGATAACCATTCAACTTGAAGAAATTCTCTCTCAGATGTCCAGATCTCTGACAGTATTCACACTTCAAAATTTTCTTGTTATCTCCCTCCTTTTTCTGATTGAATCCGTTAGTGTTGTACTGAGTTGATGCCTGCTTCACCATCATTGCAACATTCTCAGTAATGTTACCAAAATTGTCCTGCATTCCTCTCTGTTGCTCTTGCTTTCGAAATAGTGAGTAATCCTTTCCAACAGTTGGTAAAGGATCCATAACTAGGAGTTGATCCTTTAGGGCATCAAATTCATTGTTGAGTCCAACTATGAACTGCTGCAGCTTATCCTGATTGGCCTGCATCTCCACCTTCTCATGAAATCCACATATGCAATCACAGTTGCAACATGTGCATCTTAACCGTGGCCTGATAATGTCAATCTCATCCCAAATGCTCTTCATATTTGAGAAATATTGAGTGACTGAGTTTGATCATTCCTTTAGTTCACCTAATGTTCTCATCAGTTCATAAAACAAAGGTCCTTGACTCACAGAGAATCTTTCCTTGATTTCTTCCCAGAGTACCTTCACATCTGTGTGGAAGCGAAAGCTCCTAGCCAGCTCCTTGCTGATTGAGCTTTGGATCCATGACACAAGTGTGAAGTTAACCTTCATCCACTGATCATAGACCGGAGAGTTTTGGAACTCCAGTGGTGATGAACTGCAACTTTCCCCTTGCAGAGAAGGCAGTGATCATAGCCTGGCTCCAGATGACATAATTCCTTTCACTCAGTAATTCTGAAACCACAATAAGGCTAGCTTGATCAGAAGACGGCAAGAACAGAGGATCATTAGGCCTGATCCTTACATAACCATCATCATCAGGAACATATCCAGCCATTGTAGCAAAATCTGGTGTTCAAAAAGAAGTTTTCTAAGAGAGAACTTTGATTTAATCAAAAGCCTAGAGCTCTGATACCATGAAGAAATCCGGAAGGATTTCCAGGAAGAGCACAAAACACAGCAAAAGGTTTCAGAGAAAAGAACAAAAACTGATCTTGCTTTAGGGGAAAAATTTTATGTGTATATTGCTTGATTAACTTACTCAAATGGTATACAATCTATACATTTATAGTGTTCTCAAATCATCTAACAAACTAATCAACAAACTACTAACTAACTGAGGCTAACTGAATTTAAAACAGAAACTAACTTCCTTCTAAGTTGGAAGCTTCTTATTGTTCTGCCAGATTGTGCTGCCTTCTTCTTGCTTCATCCTTCTTCAACCGTTCAGGAGCATCCAGAAGCTGCTGGAAGATTCTAGAAGATGGAGATGCAACAGTATAAGCTCAGCAGGCAGCAGGAAGGGAAGAAGGCAGCATCATAGATGAGAGGCATCAGTTCAGTTCCTCAGTTCTTGTGCTATTCCAGTATATTAATATTCCTTCAAAGATCCTAGCGGAGCTAGTTAGATTTACTCCATAGGTGGCTAGCAGCTGCGGAAGGCCACTTCGGTGGTGTTCTCGAGGGACGAGACAGGCCCTCCTCGAGACGCCGAAGCCTACAAGCTCGAGAGCTTTTACCTGAGAAGTTAAAATTATCCGCGACCTTCTGCCGCTCGTTTATTGGCGAGGGATTCATCCCTCGAGCTCAGCCATGGAGCGCGTCGGCGGTATCCAAAGAGGTGCCTAATGCTAGCTTGGATGGATGTAGCTTTGTGTTGCTTTTGTATTCCTGGCTTTCTCTTTGCAGATACGCCCGATTTGGGGCTTAGGCAAAGATTGTTGTTGACAACACATACTAATCATTTGAAGGTCCCTGTGGAGGGATGAAGTTGCTGAAATTGCTGTTGCATTACCTCATCCTCGACGCCACCGTCGACCCTCAAAGAAATATTTCATGAGTCCCACCCTGCGTCCGTTCTTCGTGAGACTGATGTCGGGGCCCTACTCCGCCGGAATCCTCGAGAGGGGTCTCGTCCATCGACCTACAGCCGAGTACCCTGCAGTTCGTTGAGAGTCTCTATCATTTGCATTTGCATATCTTGATTATGTTTTGGTGCTTTCCCTGGAGTCTTTCTTCTATTAATTTTTAGCTATTGCTCTGGCCTTCCGGAATTCATAATTGGTCTCAAACCTCAATGGAATAAGTCGAGCACCTTGCGGCCGCGGCCACGGAGCTTCAACTTCGACAGTCGAGGAGGGTTCCCTTTTTAAGCTCAAAAGGTACGAAGTTACGACTTTACTCATGTTTTAAATGGATGAGTTTGAGCATGGTTTACGGTGATTTGGTGGTCTTTGCTTTGATCTTTTCTTCTTGGTTTAGTGAAATGGATAGTATATTTGACAGATACACAAGTCTCTTCAAAGTATATTCTTGGCAAGGTGTTAAGGAATTAGAATATTCTTACAATATTACTTGTAAATGTAATTGTATTCTATTACCTTTTCCTAGCGAGTATAGGTATCCTGTACTACTATATAATGTATCCTGAATTCATGAATACAGACACACAATTATTACCCTTATTTTCTACATGACATCAGAGCCTAAAATCCCGAAACCTTAAATAGAAAATTTCCGCTGAAATCCTGAGCTCCCGCCGTCCACCGGATCCACCGCTGCTTTGCCACGCGCCGCCACTGCGTTCTCCACACGCCGCTGCTCCGTTGTCTCGCTGCACCAGTCCACGCTGCCACTGGTTCCGTTGGCCAGCAACAACTCTCCAACCCTCACGTGCCGACGCTAGTTCAACGCATCGGTGTGTCCTATCGATATGATCTGTCGTCGGTTATTGTACCTGCTGCTGATATGTACCTGATTTTCAACTATGTCTACCTCTGAAGAACAACCCCATGTTGATACTGCACCTGAGGTTCCGAAGTTTCAGGATATGAGTGGTTATGATGTGATTGCAACTTTACTTCAGTAGTTGCAGTTGCAATGTGGCCCTCAGACTGTTTTACCTATTCGTCGTATTTCGACTAATCCTTAATTTATTGGTTCTGGTGATGGTCTAGGTTTATAACTTATATCGAACACGCTGAAAGGTCAAGAAAATTACATTGAATGGTCTGACACGATTTGCCGCGCATTCCTTGCTAAGAACAAGATTGGGTTCATTGATGGATCCATTACCAAGCCCAAGGATGGTCATCCTGATGCTGCTGATTGGCCTGGGGTTAATGCTACCCTTGTCAGCTGGATCTTGCAAACCCTGGATCCGGTGTTGAGATCTTCTACAAGCTCGTTTTCCACAGTTAAGGATCAGTGGGATGACCTGAAGGCACGATTTATTCTTGCCGATGGTATGAAGGTTTTGCAAATGCCAGAGGCTATTCAGAGTTGTAGGAAAAACGGCCAGCCCATCGACATTTACTTTGCCAAACTGAAGAAGTTGTTTGCAGATTATCACAACATGCGGCCTCCCCTAGTTTGTGTCTGTGAAGAAAGCAAGGCATTATGCCATTGCAATATTTCTGCGAAAGTCTTCCAAGAAAGAGAGAACGATTTGATCTATCAATTCATCTCTGGTCTCGACGAAGGTTTTCACACCTTGTGATCACATATCATGAGCATTGATCCAATACCATATGTCATGAAAGTGTATGCCCTTGTTGCTCAGGAGGAGAATCATACAACTGTCATTTGAGCTCGTGAGCTTTCTTCTAACTCCATGGCTTATGCTGCACGACATCCACCACCTGCAAGTTCTTCGCCAGTTGTTCTTTCTGCACATGACCGCAAGAATCTTGTTTGTACACATTGTCGTCGCAAGGGTTATGATAAGGATACCTGTTTCCAGATACATGGTGTACCAGAATGGTTCAAGGAGTTGAAGGAGAAAGCCGGGACCACCAAGAAATTGGTACCAGCTTCCCGGACGTCTGCCACCACCGCCGGTCCCGGAGGTGCTGCCAGGACACTCCCTCTCCAGCCACCGTTTGCCGGTGTAGCCATGTCGCCGCCCATTCTACTGGCGGCGGCTTTCTCTGGCCGTGTCCCTACCCGATCCGACTTTGGCCCTGCTCTGTCTGATGGCCATTAGAGCACGACCATGCAGTTATTTAATCAGTATAATTCTCTTACTGACAACGAGTATGGTAAGCCTACTTTACCATGGATACTTGATTCGGGAGCCTCATATCACATGACTGGTGACAAAGGTTCTCTTACTGATCTTACTACTACTATTGATACTGTGAATGTTATTCTGCCTGATGGCTCGGTGTCATCCACCACTCAATATGGTTCTATTTGCTTTGGTGGTGTTACTCTACCTCATGTTTTATATATACCTACATTGCAGTGCAATTTATTATCATGTTCTAGATTGTTATCTACCTTGAACTGTCGAGCTTTGTTTACTAAAAATTATTGCATTTTACAGACAATCAGTACGAGGAAAGTGATTGGCGTGGGTGAACAGAAAGGGGGAGGGGCTATGTTTTGGCTTCGTCTACTGTATACTCGTGCTTATCGTCCTATCCTGCAGTCTCTTCCTACAGTGGCTTCTGTATTTTCTTCTGACTTATGGCATCAGCATTTTGGACATCCTTCCTCCACGGTGTTGTCTTCTATTTCTTCAATTGATTTTGGCACTAATAAAAATTTTGTTCCTTGCTCTATATGTTATAGAGCAAAACAGACTAGACATAGTTTTCCATTGAGTTCTACAAATGCTATTGCATTGTTTCAATTAATTCATTATGATGTTTGGGAACCTTATAGAACACCATCTTCTAGTGGTGCATTTTATTTTTTAACTATAGTTAATGATTATTCCCGAGCTTTTTGGGTTTATTTGTTAGTAGCTAAATCTGAAGTAGCTTCTAGATTTGTAGAATTTAGTGCCTTAGTGAAGAACCAGTGGGGCCGAACAATACAACGAGTTTGGGCTGATAACGACACTGAATTTTTGCCTTTGCGATCTCACTTTGCTGCATCTGGGATCGTCTTTGAGACATCTATGGTTGACACACCGCATCAGAATGGTCGAGTTGAAAGAAATCATTGCCATTTGCTCAATGTGGTGCGTGCTTTAAGGTTCCAAGCCAGTCTTCCTATTGAATTTTGGGGAGAATGTGTTCTTACTGCTGCATACCTGATTAACCGAACATTGACACATCATCTCAATGGTCGTACTCCCTTTGAGTTTCTCTATGGGCAAGCTCCGAATTACTCATCATTAAGAGTTTTTAGATGCTTGTGTTTTGTAGCTCATGTTCCCAGATATCGTGACAAGTTTGCACCAAAAAGTCGGCGGTGTCTGTTTCTTGGTTATCCTGCCGGAAAGAAAGGCTATCACCTTTTAAACTTGGAATCCCGTGTGATCTTTATCAGTCGGGATGCCAATTTTTTTGAAGACCAGTTCCTATATTCTGCAACTCCTACTTCTGCCTCTTCCGAAGAACCCAATGGTGCCTTATCATCACCGGTTTCTTTCTCCCTGCTGCTGGAGTCGCACGGAATTTTTATTCTGCCATCCACCATCGGCATGTCATCGCCGACTGCCGCCAACCCTTCACCGCCGGCCCACCGTTGTCCGCCGGTGGTCAGTTTTTGCCGGTTGCCGCAAGTCCATCCTTGTCGTCTGCCGCCAGTCATACGCCACCGTCCACCATCAGTTAGTCACCGCCATCCACCACCCATCAGAAGCCGCCGTCCGCCGCCGGTCCGTCACCGCTGTTCATCGCCGGTCCATCACCGCCGTCCACTGCTGGTCAGTCGCTGCCAGTCATTCTTCGCCGACCACCGGTCGTCACCAGTCATCCTCTGCCGGCCGCCGCCGGTCAGTCTCAGCCGGTATCTACTTTGTCAGCATATACTTTACCGGCTACTCCGGCTCCGGATGGTTCCGCTGCCGAGTTGCCACCTACCAGACAGAGTATTCGACCTCGCCGACCGCCGTCTTACTTGGCCAATTACGACTGTGATGATTATGCATGTGCTCTTACTACTGAAGACCCCCCTTCCGACTACGTTCCCTCATGCATCATCACTTTTCTCAGGTGTTCTCTATCCTCTTACTAATTATGTAAACTGTGATAATTTTTCTAGTATGCATTCTAAATTTTTGGGTGCAGTAACATCAAGTATGCGAACAAGACTGATAAAATCATCTTCTAATTAATTAGTGCAATGGAGAATCCTATCGTATGTAATGGGGCTTGTGATTTCCCACAACTTTTATATATCATTGGAACTAACCTTACAGTAATTTCAAATGTGATGTTATATCCCTATGCCAGTTCTTCTTCATATGATGATAGACTTTTGTACATTATTAGATTAGAAAGGTAAAATTTTTGCTTCCTTGTAGTTGTTGTCCTGTAATCTGTTTGTCTAAATTGGTACATCAGTCTTTAATAGTGAACGGCTATTTGCACCTTAAAATTGACTTTTTTTCAACATCAAATTTCGACTACATGATCTGCTGCAAAGTTGAGCACCATAGTTTTGGTTGTATTAGTACTCAAGTGATATATGAAAACTGAATAGTTTTAATGTTAGACTTCTGTGTAAAAATCACCACATTTACTGGTAATGTCGTATAAATCACCATTTCGATGGTCAAAATTGGTCCCCAGATATCTACCCTAAAAATTCCAAAGACAGGAGCAGACAAATCATTGATGCTTCTGGTGGTGGAGGTGCATTCACTGTATTAAGCACATCGTAGTAGTAACGTGATATAGTTAAAACATATTTCTATATATTGTATTACTAATTACTAATGTTTTCTTTTATCAGATGGTTGTTCACACGCAAATTTTATATTTAAAATATGTTTAGAGACCTTTCTTGAAATAGTTCTATAGAACACCTCGTGGATTTTAAGTTTCCACCTTTTCACCACAAATATTAGTTTGGAACATTTTTATGAAATAAGATTTCCTCCAATTGGGAAAAGAAAAAGAATGGCTCGGGTTGAGCGGTGCATGCTGTTGCGTTTGTTAAATGACATTGAAGATGATCTGAAGCTGCTCTTTAAAGCTGTATCTTGTGTTATCTTCTCAATTCCATGGAGTGAAGTTTCATGCTTTAGTTATGGCTGCAGGGAGAGCACAGGATATCGTTGTAAATGATTATATTTTACTGGAGCCAAATATGCAAAAATTAGTTTGGGCTTGGTGACATAAAAACAATTTTAGTTTTCTATGATTTTAAAATAATTTTGGGGACGCTAACCACACATCAGTTATTCCAAAATAAAAATAAAAGACTAATTTTTTTAAATCCCTACTAAGTATCTAATACTGTGTATTGGCCCCCGTTTGCAAATCAACCCTTAGACAGTACTCCACAAATTCATAACAATTTGTTTGGTCCCCAAAGGTGATTTTCAGGTAAGGTCAACGGTAAAATTAGTCAAATCTGTAAAATGACCATTTTACCATTGGATTAGAAAAAATAAAAGAAAAAAACAGAAAAAACACTTCTTCTTCTTCTAACTGAGCCCGCCGGAAAAACTCTGGAAAAACTCTAAATTTCTGGAAATGAAAAGACGACCGAGGCTGGGTCAGAATGAAAGGGGGATTCTGAGCGGGGGGAGGATTGACTGGGTGGAGATCTCCGTCGCCAAAGTTGCAGAAGGGTTTCCGTCGCCGTGGTCTCATCAGCGGGGAAGTGGAAGTCGGCGAGCTTCCGTCACCGTGGTTGCAGAGGTCGTCGTGGTTACAGAGTCGCGAAAAAGAGGAGCTCCACTTCTGTAGTTGTAAAACGATCGACGGTGGGAAATTGAAGGCGGCGGGTTCAATTTGGCAGTGGAAATTGAAGGCGACAGTGGAAATTGAAGGCGGCGGTGGTTGGCGGCGGATGCGGTTGGTGCCGGTAGAAATTGGAAATGTTCTTCTGCCGCCGCCACCATTCAAAATGGAAAACTAAAGAATAAGAAAATTTTAAATTAAGAATTTTTAATTGAAAATATTTTTTAATTAGTAAAATTACAATTATACCCTTGGCTATACCAAAAAAACATTTAATCTTACCTGAAAACCACCTTTGGGGACCAAACAAATTGTTCTGAATTTGCGGGGTACTGTTTAAGGGTTGATTTACAAACGGGGATCAAAACATGGTATAAGATACTTTGTAGGGACTAAAAAAAACAATTTAGTCAAAATAAAATAGCTTGGTAAAAATTGGGAAAAATAATTTTGGACCTCAAAGAAGCTTGAAATTTTGTAGGTGCAAGACAACCTTTGTTGACTAAGAAGCTTTTCAGAGTTATTTGGTTTTCATCACAAAATTTGCGTTGGATTATTTGCGCTCAATGCTTTCTTCAGGGAAGGCCTCAAGTCACAACTAAACTTTATTAACTGTGCAATTTGCCTGCTCGTATTGTGATTTGAGAGAATAAATTGAAACCTTGTCTGTTGTTGAGATTTTTTTTATGGTAGAAGAGCTACTTTTAAAACGATTGTACTTTGTATTTTTGACTTACATTCCTTGATAAAGAATTTTATTTGTGAAATGAATATTTCATAAATAAGTGTTTTCCAGTTGAGTATAAAAAGGCATACGAGCGGGCAATTTGTAAGAACTGGTGGTGAAACTATTGTTTTTAATTACATGAAAGCATTCTGAATACATGTGATTTCTTATAAAAAGCTCGGATTGCATTGGGAGTAAATGTTATCCCCGTAGTTCACAATATACTTGAGTTTTGTGGAATTAGTACCTATTGGGGCAGCCAGTACGAACTGAAGGATTGGCGCAACACGTGTTATTTATTTGAGGAGCTGCTTTATTTAAGCCTCTCTATTACTCAGGATGATTTTCGATATTGAATTTTGATGGTGTGGCATTCGTTATTCTTTTGAATTGAGGGGGCATTATAGCATGAAGTGGAGATGTGTGATTTTGCTAAATGCATGGAAATGAGGAGAATATTCATTTTGTTGCGGTTGAAGTGCAAATCAGGCGCTACATTCTGCTGAAAGATGAGTGGAACCTTTTCAAGTGATTGGATAATCTAGTTAGTCTCTATATTATTATGGCCCTCTTTGGGAAGCCAGACAACAAGTGGGTTGATGTCCTTTGACTGAGGGGGGTAGGGCACCCAAGGAGAATCACACTATAAGTCGAAGGACATCCCCCTCGATACCGGCTTATTGATATGGTTGTTTCTCTTATTATCTTCAAAGGGTTATCAATTGAAAAATACTATCATGTCCGAGTATTATTAACTTGCACCAATAAGGCCAAGTTCGACGATTATTTTGCTTATGCCGATAAGGCCAAGTTTGATAGGATTATTGAGCTAAAAGCCCCCGACACCAATCCTTCCAGCGACCTGAGCTAAAAGCTCTCATATAACTTTGAGCTCTTACATATTATCCCAATTAAGGCTGTAAATCCGAGCTATGATCTCTTATATATTATTCCAGCTAAGGCTATAGACCCGAGCTATGAGCTCTTACACATTATTCCAGGTGAGGTTGTAGACTCGAGCTATGAGCACTTACATATTCTTCCAGTTAAGGCTGTAGACCCGAACTATGAGCTTACATATTATTCCAGCTAATGTTGTAGACCCAAGCTACAAGCTCTTACATATTATTCCAGCTAAGGCTATAGACCCGAGCTAAAAAGCTCTCATATATCTTTCCAGCTAAGGCTGAGGACTCAAAATTGGGGGCTATTGAATATTATCCTCCACTGGGGCTATAGAATATTATCTTCCATGCAGGCTATCGAACATTATCCTTCACGGGGGGCTATTGAGTATTATCCTCAGCGAGGGGCTATAGAATATTATTTTTCATGGGGGGGGGGTGGTGTATTGAATATTATCCTTCACATCGGGTTATTGAATATTATCCTCCACAAGGGGCTACTGAATCACTTCCTCCACCGGGGGGGGGGGGGGGCTATTGAATCTCTTCCTCCACAGGGGGCTCTCGAATATTTTATTCCCAACCCCCTCTAGATTTTATCAATAATATATATAACAAATTCCCACTTATGTCAGATATGATAAAGTGGAATAAAAATAACTCAGTTATCGATTGCATCACCAACCGTCTCCTCAAAGCTAAATTTACATGCAATACGCGAGTTATGATCCTCAAATGATTAAGGCTACTTGATTGCTCCTACCTACGTGGAGCTCTAAAAAGCTAAACAAATAGTAAGCTAGCTTCATGAATACAGTCAAGAGAATTAAATGTGCAAAAATATTTTATAAGCCTTAGGGGTAATATACATTACCTCTATATGACCACGATAACTTTGGTTACAATATTTCAAGATACAAATGGCAAAGAGGAAATGATGACAAAGTCTTCTAGGGATGAGATGTTTTTAGTAATAATGGTTGTCCTTCGACTGAGAAGGGTGGAGGGACCACTGCCAAAATTCAAAGGACACCCTCCTCGACTCCAAAGTCATTACTAAGGAATTATACGCCAACACTACATCCAACTATGAGATTCATGATGACCTACATGCTCAGCGCTACACTTTAAACAATTACCCGCTCAACATTATCCCAATCTACGTCAAATTAAATACTCCGCAGACTTGATCGAGCAAAGCTACTTCAGGCATACCTCGATAAATGTATAAATACTACAACACACCAAATAATATACATGATACATGGATAAACTCTCTTGAAGACCTTAAGAGAGCCTCGACGATGGAGCTTCATCGAGAATTACACCCCTATGTAAGAATCATTGTGCAAGACCTTCAAATATCGTATCATGGGCTTCAATAGTACCTCGAAGAAGTTGATTTTTTCTTTGGCATACTTGTTTCGCTCCACCAAATCATTAATGTGTGCTAGAAACCTCCTTGCCTCGTATGGTTGAGTGGCTATTATTGCACCAGGATTCTAAACCCTCATTGGCATTGGTTAAGTCCTGCTTAACCCTCATTAACTAGAGGGTTAGTCATAATTGATTGATAACGAGACTCATCTAAAGATTCCTTCAGTAGCATACACTACAAAGGCAACAAAAAGAAATTCCTTAATCTTGGCCAAAGAGAATCAAGTGAATAAACTCTTTAGCATGGGTCATCTTGTTGGTGCAGACTTTGAGTAAAGAATGATGCACGAGTGTTATATGCTTGCTCTAAGCCTCACTTATGAATCTTGAAAATTTTTACCCAGCCAATCATTGATGTTGGGGGCTCGATATTAAACTCCCCATTTTTAAAGAAAACACGTAGCAAAAGATTTCGAGAGACCCTTCGAGGAAGGGAGGAAAACTCAATATATTCGTGGATATGACCTTGAGAGAACTAAGGCATTACTATAATGTTAATGTATTCTAAGTTAAGTTGATTCGAATACTCGAACATAGTCATCATGCCTCGAGTTATCTGGGGGATTTTGATGATACTCTTATGAAGCTAGAGTCAGGACGTAACCCAATTCATTAAATAATATCTTTGGGTTGGCTTAGCCCAATAGGGTTTATTCATGAATGGGTCAAGATTGTTATTTAATACGTATTTAATAAGAATTGTGGTTACATGCTACAACTGTTAAGGTTTAATTAGTATAAATATGAATGTATGTCATTCATTTTGAGGGATTCACTATTACCTTCTCTCTCATATCAATCATGACCGGTCGTTGACTTTTTTATCGGAGGTTTTCCCTCGAAGCACCTCCGGGGCTTTATTTTGTAGGTTATATGCTAAGGATCCAGTGATTCAGCTTCTTGACAGTTTCCATACACATCAATACTCATACACTTTAGCTGACTTTACTATTAAAGAGTTTTCCCCTCAGAATACTCTGGGGTTCTTTCTTGCTGATCAAGACCAAGGGATCAGCGGCGTGGCCCAAGACGCATTAATTGGTAAGTTTGGTGGGACCCATTAAGTCATCTAGTGGATTCCTTGGTTTATGTCTGCTTCTACGAGTAGTACATTGTGTAGAATGGAACAGTTGAAAAGTAGGAATACAAGCGCCGGTGAAGAGGTGAATTTATCGTACATAACAAGAATAACAAGGATCAGGAAAATGGTTAACCCCTCGGATCTCAAAGTGTCGGGGCCGATCATGATCGAAGGATTGCACATATTTTCTCTTTTAGAAGAAGGAGGGCTCATACTTGTTTCTTGACACTAGGGATAAAATCTCCTTGCTCGGCTACTTCACTAGTGGCACCGGAGTTGTGGACATGTTCTTTAGCGGTTTGAGCATCTTTTGAAGCCTCGACACCTTTAGGGGCCACATCCCCATCCTCTAGGGTGGCCACGTCTGGGGTGGCACCCTTCTCTAGGCGAACCCCTAAGCTAGAGGCACCTTTCTTCCACTCTAGATCTTCATCATGGCCAAGGGCATGTTGTAAAGCCTCCCTGAGGTTTGGATGAATTCGAGGAGAGGAACTTTCAACCTAATATTTAGGATTGCCTCTTGCCATTTGAAATCTGGAAGATTCTCGGCTTCAGTGTCCTGGTATTGAGCTAGTAGATGAGCATACTCCGGAGGCAGATATAGGACCAACTCTTTTGTTACAGTAGCACGATCCAACCTCTCAGTAGTCTCGAGGAGATCCACAAAAAAGAAGCCAATGGTCTTCACCATCTTATTTGTGAAGGTTTTTAGTAGTGAGTATTGGGCTTCAAGTGTGCAAGACCACTCCAGAACCTCCTTTTAAAGGGATATGGAACTAGCCTCCATGGCAAGCTCTTTTTTCTCATCCTCGAGCTTCTGAATGGATGTTTGAAGCTACGACTTCTAGCCCTCGAGCTTATTGACTTTGGATTGAAAATTGATGCATTCAGCTTTCACGGTCTTGCGAAGACCCCCCTCATTACGAAGAACCTCAACCACGGAAATGATGGAAGCCCCTAGGGAGGCGCACAGGGAATCGACTGCCCCATTGATTGCCTCGATATCGTTGGTGACCTGGAAAATGAACATTCAAAGAAACAGTAAAGCTCCATTCAAAAAATAAGTAGATCATAAAATAATATGTACAACATGAGTAGCTCGACTTACCGCGGGGAAGGTAACCAACTCACCTCAAATAGAGCTTGAGGGGTGTGCTAGTAAAGTAACTCAACTGCTCGAGGATAGGAGCAAGCTTGGTGGGGCCTGGTGTTGACTGTTGGACATATATTGATTATATCATGCAAAAAGTTAAATAACAAAAATTGAATGAGCAATTAACATATGCAAGAATAATAAACTTTTATTAATTATTCAAGCATGCAATCGAAAAGCTTAAATTATAAATAATCAAAGCATAAATCATGTTTCAAGTAATCACAAAGTGATGGAGTCACGAGTAACACTCGTGCCCCTGAAACGAATGAGTCCCGTCGTGGACATTGTTCCCTAGGATAAAACCATCGCAGGTAACAATTAACATTTAAGAGTTACTTGGGATTCACGAAAGGCCCGAAGGACTATCACCGATAGAGAAAGACAAAAGTGAGACTCAAGTTAAAATAAATGAGGAACTTGAGAATGGTGTAAAATTTTCTGGCTGACTTGGAGGCTCTATTTATACTACTCTAAGAGACCCTAATCATTGAAACATGATATTCTGATTTTCTGTAATTAGAGAAGAATATTCTCCAATCACCAACTCATCAAATCCGAGACATTCTATGAATACTCGAATCAAATCTGCTGGAAAAGGAAGAAATATTTGCGCAAATATTCTTCATCGTATTAAACATGGTAAACCGCATATTTATTTAAGATAAGATATCTCACAAAATATGGAAGTATTTTGATCTTATCTCTTAAGAATTACACACAAGCAATTCCATATATACTATGCATTTGGGCCTTCCAGAGACTTCCATGCGGCCCATACGCATTTTGGACAGTCCAGAGAAAAACTACTCTGGATCAATTTCTGCCTAACTTTTCTCTTTAAAGAGTGACATTTCAAACATCATATCTCATTCACCCTTGATTCGTTTTGAGAGTTTAAATAGTCGATTTTATAGTACTCGGGGAGAAGAACTCAAAAATGACATCCACCAACCTAAAATCTGTTTGGGTCCCACTAAAAACGATGTCCAAAAGTTGACAAATTTCAACCTTTTAACCATCAGTGTGATGTTTCAGGTTTTAGGCTTTGAGTATTATAAACAGTGTTGTTGTGATCATTTAATTTCAGCGCTTGATACTTGTTGTGTTTTTGTGCTTAGATGTGCAATTGATGTTCATTTTTTGATTGTGTGTAATAGCTTAGGATTTTGTTACGATTTGTGCTGATTTTTTGTTGTTGTTGATATTCCTTAGATGTCTAAGAATGTTTTTCCACCGTTGCTGCAATCGAGAAGGAAAGAGAATCTGTAAATTTTGTTATTTTTTTAGATGTGATGTTTTAAATAATGTTGTTGATGTTCTAGGTTTTCTGTGTGATATTTCATGTTTAGGGTTCAAGTACTATTATCTGTGTTGGTGTGATGATTTAATTTAAGTATTTGATGATTGTAGTGTTTTAAGTATGCAATTGCTATTCAGTTTTTATTTTTTTTGATTGTGTGCGTGATTTCTTAGGGTTTTGTTTCGATTTGTGCTAATATTTATGTTGCTGCAATCGAGAAGAAATGATTTGTCTTAATTTTCAGCAATGATGTTTCAGGTACATGTAATGATGTTTCTTAATTTCAATGTGATGTTTAAGGTTTTAGGATTTAAGTACTGTTATCAGTGTTGGTTTGATGTTTTAATTTTCAACGTTTGATGCTTCTGGTGTTTTCATGCTTAAGTGTGCAATTGATGGTCAATTTTGATTGTGTGTGTAATATCTTAGGGCTTTGATACAATTTGTACAAATTTTTGTGTTGTTTACTATATGTCTAAGAATGCTTGCCCACTGTTGTTGAAATCGAGAAGGAAGTAATATCTGTAATTTTTGTTAATTTTCAGATGTGATGTTTTAAGCACCGTTGTTGATGTTTCTAGTTTTCAGTGTGGTGTTTCATGCTTTAGGCTTTAAGTATTGTTATCTATGTTGGTGTGATATTTTAATTTAAGTATTTAATGCTCGTGGTGTTTTCGTATTTAAGTATGCAACTGATGTTCAGTTTCGTTCTTTTGATATTTTAGTGTGTACAGATTGATGTTTTAAAATTTTGATATTGATGTTTTAAATACTGTATTCGATGTTTCACAATGAAGTTGTCAGTCATGTTATGTGTGTTACTGTGATGTTTTAATTTCAGACATTGATGTTTTTATTACTGTATGTGATGTTTTATGGTTTTTCACACGAATACTTTCCATGGTAGAGCTTTACGTTGTCATTGATGAGATAATAAAAACATGCTATGAAAAATCATGCTTCTGAAGATGTTCCCTTGAACGGAGGACCGGAGCCGGTCTTTGATCTTGGCGTTGGTGGAGTAGAAGAGCCATCATCTTCAAAACAAGCAAGAGAGAAGGCAAGTTCGTGAACAAGCGCACAATGAAGGGAAATAAGTCGGGGGTGCGTGGGAATAGAATTTGATTGCTTGGGATGTATTGTTTGAATAATGTTTTAAAAGTAATGGTTTATTTGTTAGAGACGGGACACTGGATTGTTTGATGTATTAGGTCTATTTGGATTTTTTTATGTTAGCGATGTTTTAATGCATTTAAATCCTTTTGTAATGAATGATGTTTAACAACTTATTTGAAATGCAATAACAGTGGAATGTATAAGTGCAGTGGAACATATGGTTATCTTGTTTAAATGAACATCTTCAGCGATAATTTTGTAAAACATCACATACAAAAAATTGAACCATCGCATTATTACAGTGTAACATCACACAAAAAAAATTGAACCATAACAACATTACATTGTAACATCACACAAAAAAATTGAACCATAACAGCATTACAGTGTGACATCAGACAAAAAAATTGAACCATCACAGCATTCAATTGTAACATCACACCAAAAAAATTGAACCATTACAACATTACAGTGTAACATCACACAAAAACACTTGAACCATCACATCATTACAGTGTAACATCACAATATGATAGTATATAAGTGATATTATGACAAAATTTTAAAAAGAAAAGAACCAAATGATGAGTGATTATGTGGCAATGCAGTGAGGCTCCCAAAGCAGTAGAGATCTTCTTGTAGACTCGTTGCGTGATCTCCTCAAGGAAGGGACCGATTCAGCCTTGTTTCCCCTCGTCAGAACAAGATTTTGGTGTTGGTTATGGATGGCATTTTTGTCTGGAAGAGCTTGGTGGCCTTGATCAATGGGCTTGATGATTCTGGGCGCCACCGCAGGATTCTTCTCCCTCCAGAAATACTCATAGGCGTTGAAAGACGGCGGGTTAGAGATGAGCGGTGACAGTCTTGGTGGGGGAAGAGAGTGAGGTATAGGGATTGGAGATAGTGCATCATCCTCTATCTCTAGCAAGTTGAGCCCTTTGTTGAATCTTGAAGACCAAGCTAGATTCTTTTTGTCTAGCCCTATCACCCTTTTCACCATTATTGGTGTTTGCACATGATGTATTATTCCTCTAGCACCGCCCATATTCCCAATTTTTCGTCCATCTCAATCTCGAATCTCCCATCTGCATCACCAAGTTCTTCATCATCTTCATCATCCGATGCTCAAATATACGAAGTATGCGCAAAATTCCGCGAAACGAATAACAACTTAACTATGCTCAAATATACGAAGTGTGCCCAATTCACCTGAATTATACTCAAATATAGCATTGATATTGCAGATTGCATAAACTCTAAAATTTCCTCTAAATGCATATGACCAAGCAAGAACGCAAATATTCAGTCAGAATCGAAGCAAAGCCCTCAGTTTATTTGCGCCGATTCAGGTACTCTGCGCTGGTGCCCTGTCTTCAAGATCCCTAATCCCTTCGATTCATCGTGTTCATATGAAACACCCAAATTCCACTGCTGAACTCCCCAGCCATGACAGCATTTCACCCGCCGTGGACTGCCTCGCCGTTTCGATACCGTACCACCCGCGCACAACCAGCCCTCTGAGGATGCCAAACGATGATCACGCAAGCACCATAAGTGATATTCCGACAGACAAATGGCACGGTTGTGCGATGATCGGTGGACGATCGATGCTGCATCAGATCCGATGTACGGGCGATGGTGGAGATCGGCCAGATTGAGTTGAGCCGGAGTGGATTTGGGGGTTAGGTTTCAGTGCCGGTGAAAGGAGGGAGTGGAGGAAGGAGTCTGTGATTAACCGTCGATGAAAGGAGGGAGCGGAGCGTTGAAAGGAAGGAAGCGAGGCTGCGACGGCGCGGATGCGAGGTGGCGAAGACTAGAGGCCAGAAGCTGACATCGGAGGAAGAAAGAAGAAGGAAGACGCGTTCTGAGATTATTTTGTAATATTTGCAATTTAGTCCCCCATTTTTTTGCATTTTTGTTTAATACCCCGAGTCCAAAGTATTCCATATTCTATCCCCAGATTTGATTTGCCCTTCTCTTATTTTGGCTCTAGTCCCTGGTCTCATCATGAGACGGTCTCACAGGAGACAGACTCAAGAATCAAATATGATTTATTACCATATCAACATTTAATCTCATAAGCATGAATATCAGGGAATTAACATGTTTCCATAATTACGCCATGTAATTTAACATACATGCTCAACTCATTTTTCCACATAATCAAGTGATTAATATGACCAAATCCATTCACTATCAAATTCGATAGCCTTAGTGTATTGGACATATATGTGCACATATTATTCACATAACACTCTTTGTAACAAAGTCTTGTTCACGACCAGATTCACGCAAATGGTTATCAAATATAATCGAAGCAATATATGTATATATAGCATATGCCATGATTCACTTTAATTAACGTGTATACGTACCATAGTTTACAAAACCGTGGTTACAACTCTTGACTCTTTCGGGTTGTTAAGCAAATTCTGCTGTATCTCCATGCCTAGTTTTTCTTTCAACAGATACAACCGTGTATACTCGGATTCACCAATGTGTACATACAAAAAAACATTCATCGTTAAATATAAGTACACATCAAATATCGTAGTATAATATTTTAAATAATTATACATAACAAATTGCTCAATATGATTTTTTTTATAAATAACCAAAACCATTAGCATGCATAATTTTCCAAACATACAATTTCCATGAACTTTAATCGGATGCGATAATTAGGCATGCAACATAATTCTTTATCAATGCATACCTAATTGATGAAACACAGTTTCCCAAATTTTTGCACAAATCCTTATTGCTAACCAGATTTAATAACGGCAAAACTGGTAACTATGCGTATACAAGCATGCATTTAGGATTTAATACATTATAACTCAACTAATTCATTCGCATGCATATTAAAACCAAACATGCATTGATATATATGTTTACACAAACTTGTAATCTTCTAATCAATATAAATCATCAAATATCATTCATTTCAACACCGTTGGACATACATTGATTATATCATGCAAAAAATTAAATAATAAAAATTGAATGAGCAATTAACATATGCAAGAATAATAAACTTTTATTAATAATTCAAGCATACAATCGAAAATCTTAAATTATAAATAATCAAAGCATAAATTATGTTTCAAGTAATCACAAAGTGATGGAGTCACGAGTACGCTGCCCTTGAAACGAATGAGTCCCGTCGTGGACATCGTTCCCTAGGATAAAACCATCGCAGGTAACAATTAACATTTAAGAGTTACCTGGGATTCATGCAAGGCCCGAAGGACTATCACCGACAGAGAAAGACAAAAGTGAGACTCAAGTTTAGAATAAAGAGGAACTTGAGAATGGTGTAAAATATTCTGACTGACTTAGAGGCTCTATTTATATTACTCTAAGAGACCCTAATCATGGAAACACGATATTCTGATTTTCTGTAATTAGAGAAGAATATTCTCCAATCACCAACTCATCAAATCCGAGACATTCTATGAATACTCGAATCAAATCTGCTGGAAAAGGAAGAAATATTTGCACAAATATTCTTCATCGTATTAAACATGGTAAACCGCATATTTATTTAAGACAAGATATCTCACAAAATATGGAAGTATTTTGATCTTATCTCTTAAGAATTACACACAAGCAATTCTATATATACTATGCGGTTGGGCATTCCAGAGACTTCCATGCGGCCCATATGCATTTTGGACAGTCCAGAGAAAAACTAATTTGGGCCAATTTCCGCCTAACTTTTCTCCTTAAAGAGTGACATTTCAAACATCCATATCTCAGTCACCCTTGATCCGTTTTGAGAGTTTAAATAGTCAATTTTATAGTACTCGCGGAGGAGAACTCAAAAATGACATCCACCGACCCAAAATTCGTTCGGGTCCCACTCAAAATGACGCCCAAAAGTTGACAAATTTTAACCTTTTAACCATCATTTTCCAACATTGACAAGGGAGCCCCGATGGTCTTTGTCTTTTTGGACGAAGGATCAGACTGATCCAAGTTCTCTCGACTACTCTTAAGGGCATGGTCAGCCTCACCGCCCTCTATGCTCTAATTTGCGCAATTCATTTTGAAGGCTTTGTATAGAAGGATAGCAACCACTGCGCCGCAAATCCAACTCATGGTTAGCCTTTGCCAAATCTTGATTATCTCTAATTAAGGACTTTAGATATTCCCTACTTTTCATACCATGAAAAATCCACTCGGACGAAGATATAGATGATAGGATTATTTGAGAGAAGAGCCGCGCCCTACCTATTCTACAAAACATTATCCTAGTTTTGACTTTATATATATATATATATATATATATATATATATATATATAAGCATTCATCAACGGATTCTGCTTCCACTGCCTTAGTGCTAATTACAAACTAATTATCCTCATCCCAAAACCCCTTACAAAGAAAGGTAGGCGTGCAATAAGATAAAGCTTACCTTTCCCCGAGAGAGACCATAGGATAAAGTAAGCGAAAGAGCGCCACATGCCTAGCTCGTTGTTTGCTTTTGCCAACTCGTGGTTAGCCTTAGCCAGATTTTGGTTGACACTATCCAACTCCTCTCCAAGAGCCCTAAACTACAAAGTGAAAAGGAAAAGTATAAGATCGAAGGAAGGCAAAAATTCTTCATTTTACAAAAAAATGGGGGGGGAGGGGAGATTTGACATATTTTCTCTTTTAGAGCAATGGGGGCTAATACATTTTTCTTTACACTAGGGGTGTTATCTCCTTGCTCGGCTACTTCACCAGTGGCACCAGAGGTATGAACATGTTGTTTAGCGCCTTGAGCATCCTTCGAAGCCTCGGCACCTTTAGGGATCACATCCCCATCTTCTCAGGTGGCCACGTCTAGGGTGACAGCCTCCTCTAGGCAAACCTTTAAGCTAGAGGCACCTTTCTTCCACTCTAGATCTTTATCATGGCCAAGGTCTTGAAGCTCCACAGCAATGTAGAGTCTCCCTGAGGTTTGGACGAATTTGAGGAGAGGGACTTCCAACTTATCACCCAGGGTTGCCTCTTGCCATTTGAGCTCTAGCAGATCCTCGGCTTCACCGTCCTGGTATTAAGCCAGTACATAAGCTTACTCTGGAGGAAGATATGGAGTCAACTCATTTGCCACAGTAGCACAATCCATCCTCTTAGTAGTCTCGAGGAGATCCACAAACAGGAAGGCAACATTCTTCACTATCTTGTATATGAAGGTTTTCAGCGGTGAGCATTGGGCTTTAGAAGCGCAAGACCACTCTAGAACCTCCTTTTAAAGGGACATGGAATTCTCCTCCTCGGAAAGCTCTTCCTTCTCATTATTGAGCTCCTGATTGGATGTTCGAAGCTAAAACTTATCCCCCTCAAGCTTCTCGACTTTAGCTCTAAAGTTGATGCATTCAGCTTCTGCGGTCTTGCGAAGACCCCCTCATTACGAAGAACCTTAACCACGACATTGAGGGAAGCCCCTAGGGAGGTGAAGAGAGAATCAATAGCCTTATTGATCGCCTCTATAGCGTTGGTGACCAGGAAAACGAACATGCAAATAAATAGTAAAGCACCACTCAAAAAATAAATAGATAAGTACCATTTATGCCGTGAAATTCTTCATTAAAACTATCCTAGTGACTTTGGATGGAGTACTGATTAATCGTGTCCATAATGCGATCAAAATGATAATCATCCATCCCTTACAGAATCTCCAAAGCTTCTTCACTGCCAGCATGTGTGTACTGGTTCATAAGGCCTGCCATTATCTACACAAACCTCAAAACATCAGAAATCATCTTCCTTGTACTAAACTATAGTCTATAGGGTGGAGTTGTACCTTGAAAACTGTATAGTACGGCGCCCAGACAGTTTTTAGAGTTTCAAACTTGTTGAAAAGCTCAGTAGGAAAGGCACCAACATAGCCACTCCCCATTTTTCTCAAGCACTCATTCAGAATAGACACTACTTTGAACATCTTATCTCTGAGAGTTTCATTCTTAGTACTCACCCACAACCTCGCCGAGCGCTCATGGAATTCCCTAAATAGCAGCACATGAATCATTATCATCATCAAAAATAGGATTTCAGACAGAAACTGCTGAACTCACCTACAAAATGATCTCGGAGTTCGTAATCCGAGGCCTCCCATTCTTCATGAGGATTCCTAAGAGTATCAAAACTAGCTAGTTTTATTATATTCCACAACAAATCATCAACATCCAACAATAATAGGTACTCCAAGTTAGTCTACTGAGCATTTCCATACATCGAATCTAGGTCCAGCGTCACACACTCAATGGAACTTCCTTCAAGAATGATGCGTTAACCTTAGCACCATAAAAAATCTCGATCTATTTATCCAACTCTTCCTGCAGTCGTCTCGTCCATCATCATCCTCAAAACCCGAGGATCCTGATAATTGATGCATCTGGAAGCCGGTCGAGTCGTAACGTCGAGTCTCTCGGTGATAATCTGCAAACAAAAAGCCCCAGGAGGTCCTATGGGTAAACTCTCCGATGCTTAAGTCAGTAAGTGTCTTAGTAAAAATGTTCAAAAGTCCTCTATAGTAAGTACGTACCTATCTATTTATACTGTATCAGGGAATAATGTATCTCCAGATTGTACGCCTTGATGTACGTCTCTCTTTTAAGGAGATTTATTGTGCTGATGCGAGACTGAGGTACTCTTGGCCCAAGGTGCTCTTGGCCCAAGGTACTCGTGGCCGAGCTGCGGGTTTATCTATTATCAAGAGCCCCTAGAAAATTTGAGGGTAGCCTCGGGGTTAAGATCTTTGAGGAGCCTCGCGTTTATCCTTTGTTGCTGAGCCCCTTGGTTCATGTGTTCTTGTAGAGGGTGTCGAGGATGTATTTTTCTGGAAGAAGGGATCCCTAACCTCGAGGCACCGTCTAATTTTCTTTATAACTATCATTTATTATAATTTCCTTTTAGCAGAACAAGGGGTGCACGTGCGCATGGTGATTATACAGGGAAGGGCGTGTCATGGAATAGTTTATGAAAAAGAACGCCAACTTTTCACGCCTTTTCAAATTTTCACTTCTCCCAAGTTAATCATTACTCTAGCCGCCTTTTTTAGACTTCTTAACTTCCCATTTTCTCCATGTTTTCTTCACTTTAACTGCAAGCAACTTCACAGGTTTTCTCAGCACTCTCCTCTCCCTCCGTTCCTCACTTATATTTCTCTCCTTCTACTTTCATCAGTAAGTCATCCTAACCTTCATTTTTCTTCGATTCTTTTCCTTTATCCTTTGTGTTCCTGGCTGATTCTGGCGAGAAATCCGTTGAGAGGGGGCATTTTAACGGAATTGAGTTTGAGAGATTTGAGGGGGAATTGCCCAAAAGGGGAGATTCCAAAGCTACGCTTAGTAATCCAGGACATTCTCCCAGGATTCCAGCCCTAGCAATGATGAGATTGGTAATTCAAGCTACATACCACTTTTAAACTTCCCTGAGGGGGATTTTCCCCGAGTTTGGCCTCCCGACCGAGGGAAAGGATATATTCAGAGGTTTTCGCGTATGAGAGACATTGAGTTTGACTTCCTTTCTCCTAAGGAGGGAGGACCTTAGAAGATGTTAGAGAAGGATAACGGGCTACTCCACCCCAAAGCCTCCTCCACCGATGAGCCCTTGGCTCCATGTCCCCATGTAGAAGAAGAAACGTACGGGCTCCAACCCCGGATTAGTCTTAGACTATATCGGGGTCTTACGATTGCTACTCTTGGGTAAGAGGATTCTTGTTGACGTGGAATTAGAGTGGTTAGAGGCAGCAGAGTCTTACGAAGATACCCTGGAGGGGAGGTCGTTCATTTTTCTAAAACAAATCCGATCAGGGTTGTATTTTCCTTTTCCTCCGATATTCTCGAGGGTGCTCAGAGATTTTCAAATAAGCCTTGCCCAAGTCCATCCTAATGCCATCCTAATGCCATAGCCATCCTAATGCCATAACCACCCTCTATCTATGCTACAACTTAGACATCAAAACAAGTATAAGTTGTTCCGTTCCCTTTCCACCGTGGCCTTTGGCGGTAATTCCTCCGAGAAGATCATTACTTTTTCTCCCTTCCTAAGGAGACGCAAGGTTTTTACCCTCCCTGGGAATGTGGGAAAGTGGAAGGATGCTAAGAGGGCTCTCACATTTAACTGCCTTAGATATAAGGTTCCTCAATGGAATCCCGACGTTAAAGTCGAATCCCAACTCCCTGACAAGTTTGTTTGCCCACTTCGCCTCGAGAGTGCTCGAGATTGTTTGCTATCCTCACCCATTTCCTATCCATCTAATACCAATTCCAACAACTTAGTCGGGGGTCAAGCTTGCCCCCCCGAGGTTACAAAAATTTTGTCTACGATCTTGTTAAGAAAATAAAATTGCCGAGATAGCCTCACTTGGCTCCATCCGATGAGCCTTCAGTAGGTCCGAAGATAAGGAAACTAGTTAAGGGGTATAAGCCATGACCTTCCCAGGACTTAGTAATCTGAGAGCCCTCTCTCGAGGATTCCTTTTTCTATCCTGACATTGAAGGTGTCGTTCAATTATTTTGTGCTTTTCTTTGTTGCTTACTACCATATTTATACATATAATTTTTGTTGTATCTTGTCTGATATCTTCTTTCTCTTCAGTGGGCCGGAGTCTAGCGGATGCTACTACCAAGAAAGGAGCAAATACCCTCTCCTCCAAGGAGAAGGTTACCCCCACTACCCCCCTTCAGACAATTACCCTCGCAGACACATCATTGAAGTGGAAACCTAAGAACAATCTTTCTGTTAGGGAGGGTCGTTAAAAATTTTCTCATGAGAAATCTGATTCTGAGGCCTCTTATGATAAGCTTGACGTCGCTGCTTATGGTTTGGCATCTTTGTCGAGCTTCTTGACCTTATGGACTACTGCACTTGGTCCTTTTGTGAAAAAATCCAAGGTAAGTTATTTTATCAAAATTAATTTGAGAATGATTATGCGAGTTGTTTTTCTACTCATCCCTGCCACTTATTTTCAGGTTGTCAAGGAGTTGGATGGTGTGAGGTCCACCATTACCGCTTTCTAACCTTTTACATGTCTTCCTTCATTCCACCATTACCGCTTCCCTAACTTAGGTTCTAAATTATCTTCCACCTATGAAGACAAGAATAGGGAGATAGCTTCATTACAGATGGAGCTTGAGGCTTCCCAACAAAAAGTTTCTGAATTCTAGAGCGCTCAGGAGCACCTAATATTTGAAAGGAATTCAGCTATCGAGGATGCTAAACAAGCCCGAGACCCGGAGGCTCAAATGGCCATGTTGGAGGCATTCAAAGATAAAGTTCTCTGAAACCCGGAGCTATTCGACCTCTTTGCGGACCTTCTGAGTGTTGCCCAGAGCATTGGAAGATCTAGCTTAGTGGATGAAGTGATTTTTCCTAAGATGGGATTGTCCCTATCCGAGGACGATGTCAAAGAATTGAAGGAATGGGATAAGTTTAAGGAGCTCAAGACGATAAACCAAAAGTGGGAAAGTGTTGTGAACGAGGGTTTGGGGAAGTATATCACCCTAGACGATATCTGCGCCTTAGCTGATCCGGATGAAGAAGACAAGGATGCAGAGGCGGAGGCTGCAACAGCTCAAGAGGACCAAGTGGGGGATACCGTAGTAGGGACCAATGTATAATTTTGCCTCTTTGGGCCCCCATGTAAATGAGTTTGGTCTTTTATATGAACTTTTCATTTACCTTATTGATGTGTTTGTCTAGAATTTTCATTCTCGCAGTTTAATGCATTGCAACGGGAACTTCAATCCACCGGCAAAGATTTCCTTAAAGCTAAACCCGAGCTCGAAACCACTAGGAAGGACTTGTCCTATGCTGTGACGACTTTGGAGAAAAGCTCCAAAAAACTATAGTCGTGGCGTAATAAGACCCACCCCTTTATTGTTGGCCTTCAAGACAACATCTCCAACTTGAATTCAGCCGCGAGATCCTTCCAAAAGGAGCTTGATCTTTCTAAGGCAGACTTGAAATCTTGGGAAAGTGGAAAACACCCAATTTTTGTAGTGTGCTTAAAGGACCACGATCGTAAAAAATTCAAGGTGCCGTCCCTCTCAAGGTTGTTGACGATACTGATCCCCCAGAGGCCAATTGTGAAGATGAAGTTCACTGCATAATCCACAAATTTGGTTCCTTGAAAAGGTGTCTTTCAGATGCTGAAAGGATGCATATATTCGAGAGTCGTCTTATAGCCACTCGGGGCCTGGCTTATGGGCTTATGGCTCAGCTAGGTGACATTGCGCAGTGATATGAGGTTGCATAAAATGAGATCTCAAGGCTAAACGAGGTGCTCTCCAAGTCCGATGCTTATATCGGCGATAATCCTTCAATAGTGGAATCTCTTTTAGGTGAAAACTCAAGGTTGCTGTCAGAGAACGACACTGCAGAGACAGAACGCCAAGTTGGAGAAGAAAGCTCATCTCTGCTTTCAAAGCCTTCACCCTCATAGCTTATTTCATGGGGGTGGCTAATCCCAAAGTTATCTCAGACATGCTTTTACCCAAATTCCTTATGCACACTTCCTACCACTGGTTTATAAAAAATGAAGTGGAAACGAGAGGGACTTTTAAGCAGAAAGAAGCTTAGACTACTATCCTAGAATGGATAAAGAAATTACCCATTCCTCCTCCTAAGAATCGAAGGTTCTCCGCGAATTTAGAAGCAGATGAAGTAGCTAGGGGTGGTAGTTCTTCGAGGCGCCCCTTTGGGAGATCTACGAGGAAGCGGACCCACCCCCGTGTTCCTCGATCCACTTTGGCAATAAATACTGATGACTATCCCGAGAAGAAACAACGAAAGGACCTTCATTATGCTACTAGTATCAAGGCAGAAGAAATAAAGAGAATACAAGAAGAAGTACCAAGAGTAGAAAAGAAATTAAAGAAACTATTGTAACTGCATTCTATACACTGCTAATACATTTTGCTACTCTTGTCCTTCGTGTATTATTATTTTTTGATTTTTTTGTTTTGTTTTTGCCTTTATGATCATGGTCTTCTGAGACTTTATACCTTAGATCGTGATATGGCAAACATTCAACAAGCTAATTGTAAGTAATTAATAATCGAGTGAAAAATATAACATAATTTTACCCAGGTTCAGTGTTTTTCACCTACATCCTACAACAACTTTTTCACTAGATCATTAAGCAACATCTACAATCAGCAGGGGTATCGAGGTTATTACTTTCACACTCCCCCCTTTCTTTGCCCTTGCGAGCTCATGGTTCTGATCTTCAGCCTTAGCTGGAATCAAATTTAGGAGCTCTTGGCTCTATTCTACAGCCTTAGTTGGAATACAATTTAGGAGCTTGTGGCTCTATTCTACAACCTTAGTTGGAATACAATTTAGGAGCTTATAGCTCTATTCTACAGCCTTAGTTAGAATGCTTCACAGGAGCATTTGAGCTCGAGCCTTCAGTCAGCTGGAATTTTTGCAGGAGCGTTTGAGCTCAATCTTAGCGCTTAGCACATGATTCATCGGTGCTATTTCCACCCATTATACATGGTGATATCTTCAAAGATTAGCGATGTTCCATCTCCTTGGAATCTGAGTTACACTCATGGTCTCAGTGGTATAGCTTCCTCCGGGGTATGCTTCTATCACTCGATAGTGTCCTTCCCAGTTAGCTGCGAGCTTCCCCTCCTGCTCTTGCTTGCTTTTCTCATTCTTTCTCATAACTAGATCATCGGGTGCAAACTGCACTTTCTTAACCCTTCAATCGTAATAACCTTTCACCTTTTCTTTCACTTTATCCTTATGGATCGAGGCTACCTCTCATGCTCTATCGACCATATCAAGATCCAAATGCTGATTTTCACTGTTAACATCTTCCCCGACCATAGCTATCATCCCCGGGCTTTGTAGCCCAATTTCAACTGGGATCACCACCTTGGAACCATAGACTAGGATATAAGGTGTTTCCCCTGTGGCTGAAGATTCCGTAGTTCTGTATAGCCATAAGACACTGGGAAATTCCCATATCCAATTTCTGGTTGTCCCCTCAAGCCTACCTCTGATTTCGTTAACGAGGGTGCGGTTGTTAACTTCTAGTGAGTAAGACTCCTGCCCCACTTCCTCCTGAATGTGATAAACCATCAACGTATAACCTCCATACTTCTCTCCTTTGAGATCCCCTCTGGACTATCTTCTCCTCCTCCATTTCAATAGGCTTGATAGTCTCAGTGGTTTCGACTATAAAGTTTTCCAAGGCTTGACCTTTAATCACTGCCCTTGGCTGAAATTATATGTCGTGTTCTCCCAACTCTACTGCCCACTTCATCATCCTCCCCGATGCCTCGGGTTTCAAGAAGACTTTCTTGAGGGGATGATTAGTGAATAAGATTATCACGTGTCCTCGAAAATAAGGTCGCAGTCTTCGAGCCGTATGTACCATCGCTAGTATGAGTTTCTCGAGGGCGGTGTATCTTGTCTCTGGTCCTTGTAGGGCTCGACTCACAAAGTATATAGGGTGTTGCACTTTACCTTTTTCTTTCACAAGTACAACACTAATGACCAGGTGTAAAGCAGAGATGTATAGAAACTAGACCTCCCATTTCTCGGGTTTCATTAGCGTCAGTAACCTTCGAAGATGATCCTTAAGTTGTTGACAAGCTTTTTCACACCTATAAATCCAAAACTTCTTTGCTTTTTGGAGCACGTCAAAGAAAGGCAACTGTTTCTCAACCCCCCTCGATAAAAATCCACTCAAAGACGCCAGGCATCCAGTGATCTTCTGTATGTCCTTTATGTTCTGTGGGCCCTTCATCCTTATCAGGGCCTCGACCTTCTCTGGTTTAATGTCGATTCCTCTCTCTGATACCATGAACCCTATGAATTTCCCTGTCCTACTCCTATGACACATTTAGCAGGGTTCAACTTTATATTTGCACTCCTCAGTATCTCAAAAAGTTCCTTCAAATCCATCAAGAACTTCTCATAAGTCCTGTTATTTTCCACCATATCATCCACATATATCTCCACGTTCCTACCAATCGATTTTCTGAAAAACTTGTCAACTAGCTCCTGGTATGTTGCCCCTGCATTATTCAAGCCAAAAGGCATCTTCTTATAACAGTATGTGCCCACAACTATGATAAATGAAGTCTTTTACCTGTCCTTATCAGCCATCATTATCTAGGGATAACTCTTGTGAGCATCAAATAAAGCCAATACTTGATACCCTATAATCGCCTCCACCAGCTTATCGATGAGGGGTAAGGGGTAGCTATCCTGTGGGCAGCATTTTTTCAAATTCTTAAAATCTATACACATTCGCCAAGTACTATCATGCTTTGGGACCATAACTGGATTGGCTAGCCATTTTGGGTAAAATACTTCCTCAATTACATCATCCTTCAACCATTTGTCTACCTCGGCCTTGATGGCTTCTGCTATTTCTAGTGTGAATACTATCTTTTTTTGCTTGTTGGGCCTGATCCTTGAGTCAATGTTTAACCTATGGACTGCTAATTCCCGGGGAACCCCTGTAAGATCTGAGGTATCCCATGAAAACATATTTTTGTATTCCTCCATTAACTTTCTCAGCTTCTCCTTCACATCCCCAGGGGTAAGTTTCCCCATAGCCACTATCCCCTTATTGAAGATTGGCATTTGTTCAATTTCAGAAAGGCTGACTCCTCCATGTACCGAAGCTACATCTCTCACCCTTCTTGCTCCTATTACCGCTGTGAGGTTACAACTCTTAGCCACAGCCTGATCCCCACAGATGGAAGCTATCTCTCTACTCGTTGGAAACCTCATAATTAGATGATACATAGACCACACTGCTCGAGCCTGACACATCCAAAGCCTTCCCAAAATTACATTGTACGGATAATAAGCATCAATCACTATGAAGGTGAATTCGATCATTTACCCCTTTATCCCTCTCAGATATCCATACTGGCAAGGTGACTTCTCCTATTGGATATATCGGGTTTCCGTAAATCTTGAGAGGGGGGTAGCTGACTTCTTCAAATTATTCCTTCCAATATCTAACTGATCAAAACATTCAGCGAACATTATCTCAACCCCACTTTCATCATCAATAAAGACCCTTTTCACTAAGGTTATTCCAATTACCGCCGCTACCACTATCGGATCCGCATGCAGGGTTTGGTTTGGGACAACATCCGCTTCTGAGAATGTGATTGACTTGTCCGGTCGGAATTTCTTGTGGTTCGGTTCTTCTATTGGAACTGTTCGAGAATCAACCTTCATGACTGAGTTTGAAGACCTCTCTCATGTTATTCCACTTATCATGTTAATCATTCTTTGAATAGGAGGATTTTCCCCGTTCCTATTGTCCTGATTTCTAACGGGTCATTCTCACAGACCCTCATCTCTTCTTGCCTAATCTCGGCCTCGAAGTTCTTGTCCCTAATGTTTTCTATCTTCTCTTCCCCCATTATTCTGAGAATATATCTTGTATGGTGGATGCACCCCCGGGACCGAAGGGGTTCCCCTTGACTTCCTCGTCTAGGTCCCGAGCCCTGAAGCCGCCACTCTCTTTCATTCCTTTCTATCTCCCTTTTCAAATGGATGCAATCATTCGTACCATGGCCATAATCCTCATGAAAGTTGCAGAATAAGTTTGTAGCCCTTCGTCCTGCTACTGTGGCAGACGTGTTTGACAAGGGCTATGGTTGTCTGAATATCCCTCTGTAAATACTTAGGACCTGTGCTGGAGACCTATCAGCAGGAGTATACCTCTCGAAGTTAGGTCTTGGCATCTCCGCTATCTTCTTCCCTCAATGATCACTATTTCTTCATGGCCTATCGATCATACTTTTTTTTCTCCAATTGGTTTCTTCAACTTTCGAGTGCTACTCGACTACCTCCTGAAGCTTCGGTAGGGTTCAGGGGACATTGTTAATTTATTATATAGCTCTATGTCTCTCATTCCAAGTATCCTTGTATCACTTCATTTTCCGTGCTCTCCACCACCCCTAAGCTTTCATCTACATAGCGATGGTAGAACGCTTATGCTTATTCCCCAGGGTTTTGTATCGTCTAGTATAACTCTAGCAAGGTTTTGGTAAACTTCTTCTTTTGGGATTATTGACTCAACAATGCCACGCCAAAATCTCTGTAGGAGTGCAAAGACCCATTTGGAAACTTGCTGTACCCCTCTTGAGCCTTTCCTCAGAGATAACTCCTTACCAGTTTGCAAGTAAGCTTTTCGTCGAAATCCATCGAATTCATTAGACTAAGGAATGTCTGGATGAACCCCCCTGGGATCAGACTCTCCATTTTATGTCGGGAGCCCCTTCGGGGGACTTAGTATCTGTGGCCATTGCTCTGAGGTTATCAACGACAAAAACAAGGATCTTGCCACCTGGCCAAGTGGCCCAATCAGCCTGTTTAACTCTCTCTTGAGGGCATCTCCAGTATCTCTTCTTTGCTCTCCAGGGTTTAGTAATCCTCTATGGGGTCGCCATAAGCCATCTGATGCCGAGAGGGTTGAATTACCTTCCTAATATTTACCCAGGCGATTGTGATCCCTGAACTTCCACCATACAACCCATAAGGGTCATACAAGCCATAACCTGTTGATGGGTTCGACATCCCTATGCTTCCATATCCCTGAGATCCATACCCCATCTCGGCTCTGGGATATCCTCCCATCAAGGTTACCAGAACTACAGGGGGTCCGAGACATGCTAACCCCAGTGGTTCAGAGAACGGAGGCTGATCAACTCTTGTATACCCTCCCATCAAGGTTGTCGAAATTGCAGGGAGTCCGAGACGTGCCAACCCCAGGGGTTCAGGGAATGAAGGTTAAGGCCGTGCCTGGTACCCCTCTCAAGGATATCCAAAGTAAGGAAATGCTAGCATGGGCTGAGCGGCATTGCTTGCCGAGGCTTCCATGACCGTCGAAGGTACGATCGGGTCTTCCATGCCTCGAGGGGGGGTAATCGGGGCCGAAGAAGGTGTGATCTGATATCCTGCCTCCGCTAACATCTGGACTGCCCTGGCTAAGTTAGGTTGCGAGGTATTCACACCTGTTGCTTGATTCGCTCATAAGGCTTGTTGGTAAGCTTCCATCTGTGACTCACCGGAGACCTCCATGAAATGACCATCTCTCTCATCATATTCCCCAGCGTATACATCTGGCGTAAGATTTGCAAGCCTTGTTTCTCGACTTGCATTACTCACAATGAGCCTCGAGGGTTCAACTACATCTCGAGGGCCCTCAAGTATCAGTGGTATTTGTCCAATGGAGCCTTGCCCTCCTCCTAGCTCTCCAGTTGAGACTTGCATCGCTTCTCGCTCCACTTCCTGGGATACTGGGGGGTTAACCATTCTCATTCTTCTTCCTCATTAAGGTGATTGTACTTCTTTGATATCACCAGTTCCTTTCATCTTTAACCTCTCACTCCTCCGAGTATTCGTGGAGGTGGACATTAAGCAAGGAACTCAAACGTGACTAAATCAATCTCACTGGGCGTGCCAATTGATACGTCTGGAAACCAGTCGAGTCGTAACGTCAAGTCCCTCGGTGATAATCTGCAAGCAAAAAGCCCGGGGAGGTCCCAGGAGTAAACTCTCCAATGCTTAAGTCAGTAAGTGTCTTAGTAAAAATGTTCAAAAGTCCTCTATAGTAAGTACATACCTGTCTATTTATACTGTATCAGTGAATCATGTATCTCCGGATTATACGCCTTGATGTACGCCTCTCTATTAAGGAGATTTATTGTGCTGACGCAAGTGTGAGGTGTTCTCGGCCCAAGATACTCTTGACCCAGCTGCGAGTTTATCTATTAGCAATAATCATTGGCATGAAGAGCTAGTTTTTGCTTAATCTGAGAATAGACCTCCTCCTTCCATGTCTCATTTGAAGATGTCTGCAGTTAAATCTTGAACCGTGTGTTGCATAGTCACGAGGGAAGATTTTGGTGCATTCCTTGCTTGCAACACTTACAATTGTCGCAGTAAAAACAACAAATGTAAGCAACTGGGACAACATTGGATCAAGTGAATGAAACTAAACTGATTGTAAATTTTGCATTACGTACGGAGATTTTGAATGTTTTTAGGCAACAATTTTTTTCCATGCACCGACTTTCAGTAAGGTTCCTTAAGCATTTTTTAACCAAGATAATGAAGAAAGGAGAGCATGAGCACCACGCAGAAAATTTTGTATGTTGGGAGATTAAGTATGTTAAGGTGACATCTTGACAAGTATATATAGTTTGGGAAGTTAAAGATAGTTTTTAATTTCTAATTTCTTTTTTTTTAATGTTTTTTCTTAAAATTTTTGACACTTGTTAAAATACTATTGGACCATCACCTTAACATACTTAATCTCCTAACATACAAAATTTTCTAGAGCACCACGTCTGGATTATGCAGAATTTAAATTTTGGGTGTCCTCATTTTAAAAACTATTGTTTTATATTGACTAACTTTTAGATGAAATCATTTTATAATTGGTAATAGATATAGAAATCAATTAGAATCAGGATAAGAAAGTAATACCCTTTCTGATTGGTTTTGTTATATCTTGTTCCATATTTGTTTAAGTTTTGTATACATTTTGTACTCACTATATATATATATATATATATATATATATATGGGTGGGATCAGGTGAGAACACCCCATAATGTTAGGGGAAAGTCTTAGGAAAGGCGGTCTTTCCATAAACTTATGGACAGTCCTCAGGGGCATTTGACTTAAATGTTGTAATTTTTTTATAAAATTTAAATATTGCATTTTATAAGTTAAAACAAGTAATAATATGTATTTGAATGTGAAAATATAAAAATATATGATATAAAAAATATTTTTAAAATTTTAAAATTTTGTATGTAATTTAAGAAATGCAGTGTATAAGGTAAGAAATAAATGGCCTGTCCATAAGCTTATAGACAGGCCGCATGTCAGGAGTCCCACTCTAATGTTAGAACAATCATTTATGTGAGAACAAATCCAAACCATTCAACTTTGAGTCCGTCTTCTGCGAGACTGTTTACTGTAAGACCAAGGACTAGAGAGAAAATAGTAAAAGAGTAAATCAAATTTGGGGGAAGAATTCGAAATACTTTAGACTCGGGGTAGTTAGTGAAAAATGCTAAAAATATGAGGGACCAAACAACAAATAACCAAAAAAACCATAGAACAGGTCTGATCTCCTTCATACGCTTTCTCAATCGCGTCACCGGCGGTAGAGAGATGGAGAAGTAGGAATCAATGAATTTTTTACCGGCTAGAAGAATGCCCCTGTGCATCGTGGCCGACATCGGATCTATTTGTTGCCATAGTCATTTATGATCTTCTTTACCATGGACTTCTAGAATCGCAGAGCTTCCTGAAAACTTCTAGACGTGTCGTCGATGGATTTTCCCTGGTAGCATCAGCTTCCAACAATTTACGGCATTATTCGAATAGCATCCACAAATTGCAGAAACTGTAGGGCGTCCAGAAATTGCAGAGCTTCCCAGTGTGGCATCATCTCCTCACCGGATTAGTGTCATCGTCTTTGAGTCGATTATGGAAGGGGTTGGAGGCCAGGGATACATCAATGGGTTCGCCGACATTAGATTTGCGAGGGATGAATTGCCGGTAACAACTATAGCGACATCCGGCGAGGCGGCGGGTAGTGTTGGGACTGGGTTGAATTTAATTTCAAATCTGGGTTAAAATGAATGGGCCATGTTTGGTCTTTTCTATAAAAATTTAGATTTAAATATTGAAACATCATATTAAAATTTAGATTTAATATACTAAAAATATATTATGGAATGTATAGTAGTTATAAAGTTTATAACTCGATTTATGTAACTCAAAAAATTTATCTTCATTTATTCTAATTTGCACTTTAAATCTTGGTATTTCCATATCTTATGGAAAGACCGTCTTTCAAGAGATAGACTCCAAATAAAAATAGTTAAACATCAAATTTAAAATATTATAATATACATCAAATTCAAATAGTCAAGCATCAAATTCAAATAAAATATCAAATTCTTCATTCTAGAATTATACTAAAATACACATCAAATTAAAATAATCAAACATCATATAAAAATTAATACACATCAAATTAAAATAATGAAACATCATATAAAAATTAATAAACATCAAATTAGAAAATTAAAATATCAATAACATTGTAAGAACATCTTATTAAAATAAGATGAAAATACACATTCCACTGTTGTAGCATTTGAAAAAACTATTTTGACGTTCCACTTCTATCCACTGATCCTATTATTTTTTTACATGATAATTTATAGATGTAGAATGATACGTACCAATTTACGTATATTACAGATGAAAAAGACATAAAACATTATACACCGACAAGTCAAAATTGAAGGAATTCATTGAATCATCACTGGCACTACAAATACATATAAAATTAGCATATAAAAGTTGCAAACTTTAATTTGAAGTTTTACGTTAACATGTAAAAATGTCAATAGCCAAAACTATCGAACCATCAAACACCATTCATTACAAAAGGGTTCACATGCCCTAAAAAATTGCTAACCTACAAACTGGAAAATTTCAAATCAAGCTAAAACATCAATAGAAATCAAGCGCCTCAACACTAACACTAACAATCAACCATTATAACTGAAAAATCAAAGTAAAACAATACATCCCAAACAACCAAATATTTTTCCCCTGACTTGTTTTCCTTCATTGCTCGCTTATTCACAGACTTGCTTTCTCTCCTGCTGCTTTCGAAGAGGATGACTCTTCTACTCCATCGACACAATGATCAAAGGTCAATTTTCGGTCCTCTGTTCAAGGGAACACCTTCGAGAGCTGATTCTTCATAACATTTTTTAATATCTCATCAATGATATCATAGAGCTTTGCATGGGAAAGTATTCTTGTGAAATAATATAAAATATCACATACAGTAATTAAAACATCAATATCTGTAATTAAAACATTACAATAGTATAATAACATCATTGACTACTTTGAGAAAAATTAAATACAATATCTAAAACATCAATCCTAAAATTTAAAAACATCAAACAGTACACACTAAAATATCAAAAGATCAAAACTGAAAATCAGTTGCATACTTAAATATGAAAACACCACAAGCATCAAACACTTAAATTAAAAATATTACACCAACGCACATAACAATACTTAGAGCTTAAACATGAAAGCTCAAAGATAGAAACTGAAATATCAACAACAGTATCTAAAACATCATAACTAAAAAAAGAAAACTTACAGTTCCTACTTCATTCTTGAATGCAACAACAATGGGCAAGTGCTCTTAAACATCTAAGAAATAGCAACAATATCACAAAAATTAGCACAAATCGTAACAAAACCCTAACCTATCACACACACAATAAAAAAAACAAAACTGAACATCAATTGCACACTTAAAACATTACAAGCATCAAATACTGAAATTAAATCATCACACCAAGACATATATCAGTACTTAAAACCTAAACATGAAAGATCAAACATAAAACCAGAAACATCAAAAACAGTATTTAAAATGTCACATATGCAAAATAACAAAATTTATAGATCCTCTTTCATCTCAATTGCACCAACAATGGACAAGCATTCTTACACATCTAAGAAACAACAACAACAATGCAAAAATTAGAACACCTAAGATATCACACACAATCAAAACTAACTATCAATTGCACACCTAAGCATGAAAAAACCACAAGTATCAGGCGCTGAAATTAAAATATCACACCAACACTGATAACAGTACTTAAAGCCTAAAACCTGAAACATCAAACATAAAACCTGAAAGATCAATACCTGTACCTAAAACATCACGACCGAAAATTAAGAAGACTCACAAATCCTCCTTCCTCCTCGATTGCAGCAGCAGTAATGTAAATCTCCTTAGATATCTAACAAACAACATCAACAACACCAATATTAGCACAAATTCGTAAGAACAACTCACAAAACAAAAAATTAGAGAAATTCCCAAATATTAACACAGTGAACAACATAAACTCTAGAAAATCACATGAACCAAAAAAAGCAAACAAAAATAAAAAAACAAAATATGCATAAAAACTTTGAGCAAAAACATTACATTTGAAGATAAACACGAAAGGAAGGTTGTATTGTGTTAGGCCGCCAGAAACCAAAACTATAATTGGAAAATTTGCCAGAGAATGAAGCGAATCTTCCTTGATTCACTGCGTTCTTCCCTGCGCAAGAAACATGGAAAAAATGGAGCGGTTGAATTGAAGAAAAATGGAAGAGAAATGGAGGAGAGAGAGAAGGCGGAGGAGGTTGCGTAGGAGAGAAGAAAGGAGAGGAGGGAGAATGCGTGAGAAAATAATGAGAGAAGAAGAGGAAATATTACTATTTATACCTGGAGTTAAATGTAAACTAATAAAATTACACATCCAACCCCTGAAGTTTTAAAACTTCAATGTAAAACCCCATACTACATTCTTAACAATTTAGTCACTGTTCTCACTGCGAGACCATATGTCACAAGACTGTCTTCAACTTTTAGATCTGATGGCTTCCATTTATTCACGTGTGGCTGATCGCCATCTGTGTGACTTCAGTTATACCCATGTAATCTGGGCTATATGTCGAAGCCCGTTCTCCGCTTCTAAATCCAGTTATCAATAACGTTTGCAACCCTTTTGTCTTAATTCTTAACCATGTAAGACATAAATTAGAAGGTTAAACGCAACGTATTTGGAAAGACTTAAAAAAAGAAGAAAACTTTCAATTATTGATTCCGTTACCATTTGTCGTACTCCCTCCGTCCCAGCCGAATCTGCACACTTTTTGGTCAACTTTCTCAAGACACGTTTGATCATAAATTTCAACTAGTATATAGATACCAATATCATCATGTGAGATATTGTTGGATTCTCTGCATGCTGTATTTTCTAAATATCAAATTTTAACACACCGTTAATATACGTAACTAAAGTTATCGTTGGTCAAACATGACCTGAGAAAGTTGACCAAAAAGTGTGCACATTCGGCTGGGACGGAGTAATAGTCATTAATTCTATTTTTTTATGAAATACAACCCATGATGGTGGGGGGTTTGGCAGACCCCTACCTGTTTATTAATAATAAAATAAAAGCAACAATTGAAGCACCTTTAAGTTATACTCAAAGCATCAAGTTGTTTTTATAGCGCCTGTAAGAATTAAAAGAAGCACACATATAAGCTAAATTTGAAGCACTTACCAGCGACGATTGAAGCACCTTTAAGTTATACTCTAAGCACCAAGTTGTTTTTGTAGAGCTCGTAAGAATTAAAAGAAGCACCTATGAGTTACATTTGAAGCACTTACAAGCTACAATTGAAGCACTTTTAAGTTATACGCTAAGCACTAAGTTATCTTTGTAGCGCTTGTAAGAATTAAAAGAAGCACCTAAATTTGAAGCACTTACAAGCAACGATTGAAGCACCTTTGAGCAATACTCTAAGCTCCAAGTTGATTTTGTAGTGCTCATAAGAATTAAAAGAAGCACACATAAGTTATATTTAAAAACACGTACAAGCTACGATTGAAGCACTATTAAGATATACTCTAAACACCAAGTTGTTTTTGTAGCGCTCGTAAGAATTCAAGGGAGCACCTATAAGTTACATTTGAAGCACTTACAAGAAATGATTAAAGCACTTTTAAGCTATACTCTAAGCACCAAGTTGTTTTTGTAGCGCTCGTAAGAATTAAAAGAAGCACCTATAAGTTACATTTGAAGCACTTACAAGCTATGATTGAAGCACTTTTGCTCGTAAGAATTAAAAGCACCTATAAGTTACATTTGAAGCACTTACAAGCAACGATTGAAGCATTTTTAAGTTAAACTATAAGCACTAAGTTGTTTTTGTAGCGCTCGTAATAAGTTACATTTGAAGCACTAAGCACCAAGTTGTTTTTGTAGCGCTCGTAAGAATTAAAAGAAGCACCTATAAGTTACATTTGAAGCACATACAAGCGACAATTGAAGCACTTTTAAGTTAAACTCTAAGCACCAAGTTGTGTTTTGTAGCGATTGTAAAAAATTCAAAGAAGCACCTATAAGTTACATTTGAAGCACTTAAAAGCTCTAAGCACCAAGTTTTTGTAAGAATTAAAAGAAGCACCTATAAGTTACATTTGAAGCACTTACAAGCAACGATTGAAGCACTTTTAAGCTATATTCTAAGCACCAAGTTGTTTTTGTAGCTCTCAAGCGAGGATTGAAGCACTTTTAAGTTAAACTTTAAGCACCAAGTTGTTTTTTGTAGCGCTTGTAAAAATTAAAAGAAGCACATGTGAGTTACATTTGAAATAAATGAGCTTAGGATAAAATTTCTCTCGTGTTGTGCAACATTTATCAAATAAAGGGGGAAAAGAGAAATAAATGAGTTTACATTTTGTACGATGCATATGGTTCTACAATAGGCAAAAAAATAAAATTCAACAGATTTTTGTGTCGTTTTAACAGTCCGTGTATCTATAACTACAACAACATGAGAGATAATGGCTACGCATGTACGAGAATCGTTACATCTCAACTGTCATTTGCTAGATGACCATCCCTTGCAGTCCCATTCTCCAAGTCAGACATTGTCAAACTCACAAGCGAAAGTTAAAAGCATCGGTGTAAAAAGGCTTCACACAATATATATTTTGAGTTATTAGAAACCATCATCAAATACAGAGATAAAGAAAACAACTTGCTGCACTAGAACTCACATCTTGACACCAAGTTTCTAAAAAAGAATAGTATAGCAGATGACCAAACATAAGACATTGACTAAAATAAGATACCAGAAGCTACTGTTTGGAGTGTCTGAGTCCTTCATTGCAGTCTCTTACTTGTAGGTAACACTTCGTCAACTGTAAATTTCCAGAAAGCATTATTAAACAGTTCAATCAATTGACATAAGACTAAGCGATCACGAACAAATTCCAATCACCTTAGCCAATTGTATCTCACGATAAGACTTGTTTCTTTTAGCTGCAACCAATTATTCCTCCAATTTCTGCAGCAGGAAAACATGTTGGACGTGAAAACTAACTAGGAATCAGAATGTAAATATACGAGGCTAACGAAGGAGTCATCCTCTGATTTCTCTTGCAACTTCATCACAAATTGTTTCTTTTCTTCAGCAAGCTCTTCCATCTGAGCTACCAGGAAAACTCATCACCCAGTAGCTTCAATCAAAATACAAACTGCGACTAAGGCTACCAAACACTCATAGAGCAACAACTATTGCCATTATTTAACTCCTAGCCTCTTAGCTCATTTACCACAAAAGATTACCATCTATAGAGGAACTTAAAAATATTTCTCGCGTGAATATATGCTATGTAGTATCACATATAAAAAGTTACATTGTTGGGCCACTGTGTACACTAGTACAAAAGTCATACATGCAACCGATCGAAAAATTAAAATATTAAACTTACAACCTGTAGTATTGGAAAAAAAGAAATGGAGAAACATGAAGGTAGCAAAAGGCTCAGGCTCTCAACCTCTTGACACCAGATAATCATCCATGAACCTAAGTTCTCAATCTGGGGTACAAATTGAAAAGATCAAAACTAAAAATAAACCTCTTTCTCAACAAGAAGTGCAAGAACAACACACAGCTTCAAAGCTACATTCATAGCATTCTTCGCTCTTTCAGAGCTCCCTGCACCAAATTCATTTGACACTCTCGTGCTGCAAACATGCATCATTAATCAGTTAGCATTAAAAACACCCGAAAAACAAGAAAAAATAAATGTATTTAAAATCTATATGTAAGAAAAGTCTCTTCAAACATTCAGAAGTGCTGCAAACATTCATATTTAAGAAAAGCCTTTTCAACAAATTAGAGTGAACCAAGACATTGAAATATGATCTTCAGAAACCTTCTGCAATAGATGTATCACTCTCTCATAATAAGGAGGTATAGATTTAGAAACAACCACAGTAATGTTTTATCAAATACAATGATTAATACTTGCCTAATATATACCTGATTGGCAAGGCACCTCATTCTTGTGTTGGTGTACCAGATTTTACCTTAGAGCTCCCTGCGCCCAATACATTCGACACTCTCATGCTGCAAACATTCATCATCAATTAGTTAGCATTAAAAGCACCTGAAAAAAATGAAGTGTATTTGCTTCACCTCGTGGCTGCGCTGAGTCCATAAGAAATCATATACGCAATCGCTTCTGTATTTATACTGAGCAAACAAAAAATGGTGGAGCGAATTGAGATCATCTGTCTCTCTCGGGCTTACGCGAAAAGGGATGAATTTAAAATTACCATATCGCGATGAGTTTTCACAAACCCCAAGCTTAGCAGAATCTTCTATGACCTCGACAATTTGCCGCTCTCATCGACCTCTTGTTCGGGTTCCACAATAGGAGCTCGGGGGCCGGAGCTCGGGGTTCAATTTTTGGGGATCGGGTTTGTTTTCTTGTGGAATGTGGTGGTGACGAACTTGATTTTTTTTGGTGATCGGAGTTGCGATGCGCCGATGCCAATTTTCCATTAATTAATTTTGGGTACTATACAAATATAACTGTTGAAGAAAGTGCAGATATAATCTTTAGTTGTTTTAGTGCAAAGATAACCCTGACTATTAAATGAAAGCGCAAATATAACTCTCCGACCATGATTCCAACATTGACTAATGAATTTCGGTCACTGACCCACTTGAAATGACTAAAATACCCTACTTGATTGAGCGGAACATTAATTATTTATTAATTATGTATTTATTTCTTGATTGAGTAGAACATTAATTCTTGTTTCATCTCCATTTTTCTGAAACCAAAAGCACTCTGTTTCATCTCTATTTTTCCGAAACCAAAAGCACTATGTTTCATCTCCATTTTTCTGAAACCAAAAACACTCTGTTTCTTCGCCATTTTTTTGAAACCAAAAGAATGCCGGAGAAGGCCAAAAAACCCAGAGCAAAACACCAAAAATCTCCAAACTATTCGCGGTCTCCGTGTGCTACCTTCTCCGACGAACATGCCCTAAGACGCTGGGAATATCCATTTGCCCAGAAATCCATAGAGAAGAATCCAAATCAAGAGAAGCCATAGTATCCTAGAATAAACCCAATAGAACCCTATCCCTGGACAAAGAGTTTCCGTCGGATTCCATAGGAAAGAATTTTACCCAGCCAAAAACCAAACCCACACTGAAAATCCGAGATCCGCTACCATTTCTAGCACCTCATCCCTGGACATTTGCAATGATCACAAGATACATTTGGTATTGTTTGGAGGGATTGAAGAAAGGGGATTGATAAAAAGTAGTGGAGGGATTGAAGAAAGGGATTGAAGCTGTGAGAATTGAAGAAAAGAATTAGAAGTTTCAGAGGGATTTTGCATTGGGGATGGAGAATGGGATTTATTTGTTTTTTTAGAGGGGTAAAATTGACTTTTTATTCAATTCATCTCTAAATCCATCGGAAAAAGTTTATGTTTGCACATAACCTAAATATCATAGGTTATATTACCACTTTCAATTATTGCAGAGTTATACCTTCACTTTTGTCAATTACGTAGTGTTATATATGCACTTTGCTCATAGTTTTAATGTTATATTTCCTCCTTAATTTGAATCGTTGATGTAGTTAAATCAATGGTTATGATGTGTTCTCACATAAGTTAGTGTTCTCACGTTAAGGAAGTGCTCTCACATGATCCCAATTCACACACACACACACATATATATATATATATATATATATATATATAATATGAATACACATAACCACAATTATTTATAATTTTTACATTCTATCATGGTATCATTAAGGTTTCTCTAAAAATCTCTAGCTTTTACCTCTCTATCCCCAATATTTCCAAAAAAAATCCCAACTATTTTTCCGATCACTAGCACCGGCTGCTGCCGCCTTCTGCTGCCGTTCGACTCGTTGTCTTGTCTACTCAGTTCAGCTTCCTTGCCATCGATCGCACCTAAAATTCATTGCTCCGTCAGTGGCCGCTGAACGAACCTCTATTTGCCCATTGCTACTCCGCCGTGCTCCACAGTTTCTCCACTAATCCTTGTCGTCGGTCTCTTAAACATTCGTTCTTGGCCACTCTTAGCTTCCCAGGTTCTCCAATATTCTTCTATCATCGTTCCCGATTTATTTTCACTTCCAGTTAGCATCTCGGTCAGCACCTAGTCGGTGCCTTGTCAGCACCGACTTTTAAAAAATCAGATTGGTTTTCTTTGTATTATGGCTCATTTCGATAAACCAAGGTGTCAATGGTGTGACGTTCTGGGTCATGTTGCTTTTTCTAGCTCTAAACTGCATGATGAATGGTACAGTTGATGTGTCAGTGGTGTAAGAACTTTGGCCACATTGTCTTGATGTGTCCTCACTTTGTCTTTGGAGCTCCTTCTCTCGGCTCTTTACCGTATACTTGCTGGATAGCTGATTGTGGCATGACAAACCACATGACTTCTTCTCAGTCTGCTATTTTGTGCTAATGTTAGTAATGGTTCTGCTCTTGACATTACCCATATTGGTCATTCTTAAGTCTTTGATTCATTATCCTTTTCTAATGTTTTAGTGATTCCACAAAATACTAAAAAGTTGTTGTCTATTAGCAAATTGACTCGGGATATGAATGCTATTATTTGCTTTGATGATTTTCCTTTCACTATTTTGAACAAGTTTACTAGTGATGTTATTGGCAAAGGTCATCATGAGGGGGGGTTTGTATGTTTTGGATTTTGGTGGTGCTGTTTTATCTGCTTTTGTTGCATCGAGTGCTTCTAAAGCATCTTTTTAACTTTGGCATAGTAGATTGGTCAATGTTTCCCACACATATTTTCTTCTTTGAGAAAGTCTGGATGTTTGTCAGTTCCTAGTTTGCGGCCTAAGCCTCATTTATGTACCTCTTGTGAGATGGATAAAGGCGAGCGCCTTTATTTTAGAGATAATTTAAAATGTGCACCATAATTACTTGATTTAGTTCATTGTGATCTCTGGGGACCCTCTCCCGTCGTCTCTCAGTTCACCTGGTTATATCTTCTGAGATGAAAGTATGATTTTGTGGAGGCTTATATGCATTTTGAGGCTCTTGTTGAGAACCAGTTTTCTACCACCATTAAAGTATTCAGAGTGATGGTGGAACCGAGTTTCTAAATCATCGCATGCAATCACATTTTGCATCTAAAGGCATTCATCATCAACTTTCATGTCCTTAAACTCCAGAGCAAAATGGTTCTGCAGAGCAGAAGCATCATCACATCACTGAGACTAGATTGTCAATGCTCTTTCATTTTGACCTTCATCATTCATTTTGGTATGATGATTTTTCTACAACAGTCTACATGATCAACAGGATGCCAACCCCAGTTTTATCTAGTCAGTCTCCGCTCTCTGTTATTTTTGGTACAACTTCTAACTACTCTAATTTTCATCCATTTGGCTATCGAGTTTTTCCTTATTTACGTTCTTATGTTGCACATAAGTTGGCACCTCGGAGTATGTCCTATATATTTTTGGGTTACAGTTCACAGTACAGTACAAGGGTTATCGTTATATTGATCCCTCTATGAAGATGGAGTACATCACTCGCCATGGGTGTTGCACTTTACCTTTTTCTTTCACAAGTACAACACTAATGACCAGGTGTAAAGCAGAGATGTATAGAAACTAGACCTCCCATTTCTCGGGTTTCATTAGCGTCAGTAACCTTCGAAGATGATCCTTAAGTTGTTGACAAGCTTTTTCACACCTATAAATCCAAAACTTCTTTGCTTTTTGGAGCACGTCAAAGAAAGGCAACTGTTTCTCAACCCCCCTCGATAAAAATCCACTCAAAGACGCCAGGCATCCAGTGATCTTCTGTATGTCCTTTATGTTCTGTGGGCCCTTCATCCTTATCAGGGCCTCGACCTTCTCTGGTTTAATGTCGATTCCTCTCTCTGATACCATGAACCCTATGAATTTCCCTGTCCTACTCCTATGACACATTTAGCAGGGTTCAACTTTATATTTGCACTCCTCAGTATCTCAAAAAGTTCCTTCAAATCCATCAAGAACTTCTCATAAGTCCTGTTATTTTCCACCATATCATCCACATATATCTCCACGTTCCTACCAATCGATTTTCTGAAAAACTTGTCAACTAGCTCCTGGTATGTTGCCCCTGCATTATTCAAGCCAAAAGGCATCTTCTTATAACAGTATGTGCCCACAACTATGATAAATGAAGTCTTTTACCTGTCCTTATCAGCCATCATTATCTAGGGATAACTCTTGTGAGCATCAAATAAAGCCAATACTTGATACCCTATAATCGCCTCCACCAGCTTATCGATGAGGGGTAAGGGGTAGCTATCCTGTGGGCAGCATTTTTTCAAATTCTTAAAATCTATACACATTCGCCAAGTACTATCATGCTTTGGGACCATAACTGGATTGGCTAGCCATTTTGGGTAAAATACTTCCTCAATTACATCATCCTTCAACCATTTGTCTACCTCGGCCTTGATGGCTTCTGCTCTTTCTAGTGTGAATACTATCTTTTTTTGCTTGTTGGGCCTGATCCTTGAGTCAATGTTTAACCTATGGACTGCTAATTCCCGGGGAACCCCTGTAAGATCTGAGGTATCCCATGAAAACATATTTTTGTATTCCTCCATTAACTTTCTCAGCTTCTCCTTCACATCCCCAGGGGTAAGTTTCCCCATAGCCACTATCCCCTTATTGAAGATTGGCATTTGTTCAATTTCAGAAAGGCTGACTCCTCCATGTACCGAAGCTACATCTCTCACCCTTCTTGCTCCTATTACCGCTGTGAGGTTACAACTCTTAGCCACAGCCTGATCCCCACAGATGGAAGCTATCTCTCTACTCGTTGGAAACCTCATAATTAGATGATACATAGACCACACTGCTCGAGCCTGACACATCCAAAGCCTTCCCAAAATTACATTGTACGGATAATAAGCATCAATCACTATGAAGGTGAATTCGATCATTTACCCCTTTATCCCCCTCAGATATCCATACTGGCAAGGTGACTTCTCCTATTGGATATATCGGGTTTCTGTAAATCTTGAGAGGGGGGTAGCTGACTTCTTCAAATTATTCCTTCCAATATCTAACTGATCAAAACATTCAGCGAACATTATCTCAACCCCACTTTCATCATCAATAAAGACCCTTTTCACTAAGGTTATTCCAATTACCGCCGCTACCACTATCGGATCCGCATGCAGGGTTTGGTTTGGGACAACATCCGCTTCTGAGAATGTGATTGACTTGTCCGGTCGGAATTTCTTGTGGTTCGGTTCTTCTATTGGAACTGTTCGAGAATCAACCTTCATGACTGAGTTTGAAGACCTCTCTCATGTTATTCCACTTATCATGTTAATCATTCTTTGAATAGGAGGATTTTCCCCGTTCCTATTGTCCTGATTTCTAACGGGTCATTCTCACAGACCCTCATCTCTTCTTGCCTAATCTCGGCCTCGAAGTTCTTGTCCCTAATGTTTTCTATCTTCTCTTCCCCCATTATTCTGAGAATATATCTTGTATGGTGGATGCACCCCCGGGACCGAAGGGGTTCCCCTTGACTTCCTCGTCTAGGTCCCGAGCCCTGAAGCCGCCACTCTCTTTCATTCCTTTCTATCTCCCTTTTCAAATGGATGCAATCATTCGTATCATGGCCATAATCCTCATGAAAGTTGCAGAATAAGTTTGTAGCCCTTCGTCCTGCTACTGTGGCAGACGTGTTTGACAAGGGCTATGGTTGTCTGAATATCCCTCTGTAAATACTTAGGACCTGTGCTGGAGACCTATCAGCAGGAGTATACCTCTCGAAGTTAGGTCTTGGCATCTCCGCTATCTTCTTCCCTCAATGATCACTATTTCTTCATGGCCTATCGATCATACTTTTTTTTCTCCAATTGGTTTCTTCAACTTTCGAGTGCTACTCGACTACCTCCTGAAGCTTCGGTAGGGTTCAGGGGACATTGTTAATTTATTATATAGCTCTATGTCTCTCATTCCAAGTATCCTTGTATCACTTCATTTTCCGTGCTCTCCACCACCCCTAAGCTTTCATCTACATAGCGATGGTAGAACGCTTATGCTTATTCCCCAGGGTTTTGTATCGTCTAGTATAACTCTAGCAAGGTTTTGGTAAACTTCTTCTTTTGGGATTATTGACTCAACAATGCCACGCCAAAATCTCTGTAGGAGTGCAAAGACCCATTTGGAAACTTGCTGTACCCCTCTTGAGCCTTTCCTCAGAGATAACTCCTTACCAGTTTGCAAGTAAGCTTTTCGTCGAAATCCATCGAATTCATTAGACTAAGGAATGTCTGGATGAACCCCCCTGGGATCAGACTCTCCATTTTATGTCGGGAGCCCCTTCGGGGGACTTAGTATCTGTGGCCATTGCTCTGAGGTTATCAACGACAAAAACAAGGATCTTGCCACCTGGCCAAGTGGCCCAATCAGCCTGTTTAACTCTCTCTTGAGGGCATCTCCAGTATCTCTTCTTTGCTCTCCAGGGTTTAGTAATCCTCTATGGGGTCGCCATAAGCCATCTGATGCCGAGAGGGTTGAATTACCTTCCTAATATTTACCCAGGCGATTGTGATCCCTGAACTTCCACCATACAACCCATAAGGGTCATACAAGCCATAACCTGTTGATGGGTTCGACATCCCTATGCTTCCATATCCCTGAGATCCATACCCCATCTCGGCTCTGGGATATCCTCCCATCAAGGTTACCAGAACTACAGGGGGTCCGAGACATGCTAACCCCAGTGGTTCAGAGAACGGAGGCTGATCAACTCTTGTATACCCTCCCATCAAGGTTGTCGAAATTGCAGGGAGTCCGAGACGTGCCAACCCCAGGGGTTCAGGGAATGAAGGTTAAGGCCGTGCCTGGTACCCCTCTCAAGGATATCCAAAGTAAGGAAATGCTAGCATGGGCTGAGCGGCATTGCTTGCCGAGGCTTCCATGACCGTCGAAGGTACGATCGGGTCTTCCATGCCTCGAGGGGGGGTAATCGGGGCCGAAGAAGGTGTGATCTGATATCCTGCCTCCGCTAACATCTGGACTGCCCTGGCTAAGTTAGGTTGCGAGGTATTCACACCTGTTGCTTGATTCGCTCATAAGGCTTGTTGGTAAGCTTCCATCTGTGACTCACCGGAGACCTCCATGAAATGACCATCTCTCTCATCATATTCCCCAGCGTATACATCTGGCGTAAGATTTGCAAGCCTTGTTTCTCGACTTGCATTACTCACAATGAGCCTCGAGGGTTCAACTACATCTCGAGGGCCCTCAAGTATCAGTGGTATTTGTCCAATGGAGCCTTGCCCTCCTCCTAGCTCTCCAGTTGAGACTTGCATCGCTTCTCGCTCCACTTCCTGGGATACTGGGGGGTTAACCATTCTCATTCTTCTTCCTCATTAAGGTGATTGTACTTCTTTGATATCACCAGTTCCTTTCATCTTTAACCTCTCACTCCTCCGAGTATTCGTGGAGGTGGACATTAAGCAAGGAACTCAAACGTGACTAAATCAATCTCACTGGGCGTGCCAATTGATACGTCTGGAAACCAGTCGAGTCGTAACGTCAAGTCCCTCGGTGATAATCTGCAAGCAAAAAGCCCGGGGAGGTCCCAGGAGTAAACTCTCCAATGCTTAAGTCAGTAAGTGTCTTAGTAAAAATGTTCAAAAGTCCTCTATAGTAAGTACATACCTGTCTATTTATACTGTATCAGTGAATCATGTATCTCCGGATTATACGCCTTGATGTACGCCTCTCTATTAAGGAGATTTATTGTGCTGACGCAAGTGTGAGGTGTTCTCGGCCCAAGATACTCTTGACCCAGCTGCGAGTTTATCTATTAGCAATAATCATTGGCATGAAGAGCTAGTTTTTGCTTAATCTGAGAATAGACCTCCTCCTTCCATGTCTCATTTGAAGATGTCTGCAGTTAAATCTTGAACCGTGTGTTGCATAGTCACGAGGGAAGATTTTGGTGCATTCCTTGCTTGCAACACTTACAATTGTCGCAGTAAAAACAACAAATGTAAGCAACTGGGACAACATTGGATCAAGTGAATGAAACTAAACTGATTGTAAATTTTGCATTACGTACGGAGATTTTGAATGTTTTTAGGCAACAATTTTTTTCCATGCACCGACTTTCAGTAAGGTTCCTTAAGCATTTTTTAACCAAGATAATGAAGAAAGGAGAGCATGAGCACCACGCAGAAAATTTTGTATGTTGGGAGATTAAGTATGTTAAGGTGACATCTTGACAAGTATATATAGTTTGGGAAGTTAAAGATAGTTTTTAATTTCTAATTTCTTTTTTTTAATGTTTTTTCTTAAAATTTTTGACACTTGTTAAAATACTATTGGACCATCACCTTAACATACTTAATCTCCTAACATACAAAATTTTCTAGAGCACCACGTCTGGATTATGCAGAATTTAAATTTTGGGTGTCCTCATTTTAAAAACTATTGTTTTATATTGACTAACTTTTAGATGAAATCATTTTATAATTGGTAATAGATATAGAAATCAATTAGAATCAGGATAAGAAAGTAATACCCTTTCTGATTGGTTTTGTTATATCTTGTTCCATATTTGTTTAAGTTTTGTATACATTTTGTACTCACTATATATATATATATATATATATATATATATATATATGGGTGGGATCAGGTGAGAACACCCCATAATGTTAGGGGAAAGTCTTAGGAAAGGCGGTCTTTCCATAAACTTATGGACAGTCCTCAGGGGCATTTGACTTAAATGTTGTAATTTTTTTATAAAATTTAAATATTGCATTTTATAAGTTAAAACAAGTAATAATATGTATTTGAATGTGAAAATATAAAAATATATGATATAAAAAATATTTTTAAAATTTTAAAATTTTGTATGTAATTTAAGAAATGCAGTGTATAAGGTAAGAAATAAATGGCCTGTCCATAAGCTTATAGACAGGCCGCATGTCAGGAGTCCCACTCTAATGTTAGAACAATCATTTATGTGAGAACAAATCCAAACCATTCAACTTTGAGTCCGTCTTCTGCGAGACTGTTTACTGTAAGACCAAGGACTAGAGAGAAAATAGTAAAAGAGTAAATCAAATTTGGGGGAAGAATTCGAAATACTTTAGACTCGGGGTAGTTAGTGAAAAATGCTAAAAATATGAGGGACCAAACAACAAATAACCAAAAAAACCATAGAACAGGTCTGATCTCCTTCATACGCTTTCTCAATCGCGTCACCGGCGGTAGAGAGATGGAGAAGTAGGAATCAATGAATTTTTTACCGGCTAGAAGAATGCCCCTGTGCATCGTGGCCGACATCGGATCTATTTGTTGCCATAGTCATTTATGATCTTCTTTACCATGGACTTCTAGAATCGCAGAGCTTCCTGAAAACTTCTAGACGTGTCGTCGATGGATTTTCCCTGGTAGCATCAGCTTCCAACAATTTACGGCATTATTCGAATAGCATCCACAAATTGCAGAAACTGTAGGGCGTCCAGAAATTGCAGAGCTTCCCAGTGTGGCATCATCTCCTCACCGGATTAGTGTCATCGTCTTTGAGTCGATTATGGAAGGGGTTGGAGGCCAGGGATACATCAATGGGTTCGCCGACATTAGATTTGCGAGGGATGAATTGCCGGTAACAACTATAGCGACATCCGGCGAGGCGGCGGGTAGTGTTGGGACTGGGTTGAATTTAATTTCAAATCTGGGTTAAAATGAATGGGCCATGTTTGGTCTTTTCTATAAAAATTTAGATTTAAATATTGAAACATCATATTAAAATTTAGATTTAATATACTAAAAATATATTATGGAATGTATAGTAGTTATAAAGTTTATAACTCGATTTATGTAACTCAAAAAATTTATCTTCATTTATTCTAATTTGCACTTTAAATCTTGGTATTTCCATATCTTATGGAAAGACCGTCTTTCAAGAGATAGACTCCAAATAAAAATAGTTAAACATCAAATTTAAAATATTATAATATACATCAAATTCAAATAGTCAAGCATCAAATTCAAATAAAATATCAAATTCTTCATTCTAGAATTATACTAAAATACACATCAAATTAAAATAATCAAACATCATATAAAAATTAATACACATCAAATTAAAATAATGAAACATCATATAAAAATTAATAAACATCAAATTAGAAAATTAAAATATCAATAACATTGTAAGAACATCTTATTAAAATAAGATGAAAATACACATTCCACTGTTGTAGCATTTGAAAAAACTATTTTGACGTTCCACTTCTATCCACTGATCCTATTATTTTTTTACATGATAATTTATAGATGTAGAATGATACGTACCAATTTACGTATATTACAGATGAAAAAGACATAAAACATTATACACCGACAAGTCAAAATTGAAGGAATTCATTGAATCATCACTGGCACTACAAATACATATAAAATTAGCATATAAAAGTTGCAAACTTTAATTTGAAGTTTTACGTTAACATGTAAAAATGTCAATAGCCAAAACTATCGAACCATCAAACACCATTCATTACAAAAGGGTTCACATGCCCTAAAAAATTGCTAACCTACAAACTGGAAAATTTCAAATCAAGCTAAAACATCAATAGAAATCAAGCGCCTCAACACTAACACTAACAATCAACCATTATAACTGAAAAATCAAAGTAAAACAATACATCCCAAACAACCAAATATTTTTCCCCTGACTTGTTTTCCTTCATTGCTCGCTTATTCACAGACTTGCTTTCTCTCCTGCTGCTTTCGAAGAGGATGACTCTTCTACTCCATCGACACAATGATCAAAGGTCAATTTTCGGTCCTCTGTTCAAGGGAACACCTTCGAGAGCTGATTCTTCATAACATTTTTTAATATCTCATCAATGATATCATAGAGCTTTGCATGGGAAAGTATTCTTGTGAAATAATATAAAATATCACATACAGTAATTAAAACATCAATATCTGTAATTAAAACATTACAATAGTATAATAACATCATTGACTACTTTGAGAAAAATTAAATACAATATCTAAAACATCAATCCTAAAATTTAAAAACATCAAACAGTACACACTAAAATATCAAAAGATCAAAACTGAAAATCAGTTGCATACTTAAATATGAAAACACCACAAGCATCAAACACTTAAATTAAAAATATTACACCAACGCACATAACAATACTTAGAGCTTAAACATGAAAGCTCAAAGATAGAAACTGAAATATCAACAACAGTATCTAAAACATCATAACTAAAAAAAGAAAACTTACAGTTCCTACTTCATTCTTGAATGCAACAACAATGGGCAAGTGCTCTTAAACATCTAAGAAATAGCAACAATATCACAAAAATTAGCACAAATCGTAACAAAACCCTAACCTATCACACACACAATAAAAAAAACAAAACTGAACATCAATTGCACACTTAAAACATTACAAGCATCAAATACTGAAATTAAATCATCACACCAAGACATATATCAGTACTTAAAACCTAAACATGAAAGATCAAACATAAAACCAGAAACATCAAAAACAGTATTTAAAATGTCACATATGCAAAATAACAAAATTTATAGATCCTCTTTCATCTCAATTGCACCAACAATGGACAAGCATTCTTACACATCTAAGAAACAACAACAACAATGCAAAAATTAGAACACCTAAGATATCACACACAATCAAAACTAACTATCAATTGCACACCTAAGCATGAAAAAACCACAAGTATCAGGCGCTGAAATTAAAATATCACACCAACACTGATAACAGTACTTAAAGCCTAAAACCTGAAACATCAAACATAAAACCTGAAAGATCAATACCTGTACCTAAAACATCACGACCGAAAATTAAGAAGACTCACAAATCCTCCTTCCTCCTCGATTGCAGCAGCAGTAATGTAAATCTCCTTAGATATCTAACAAACAACATCAACAACACCAATATTAGCACAAATTCGTAAGAACAACTCACAAAACAAAAAATTAGAGAAATTCCCAAATATTAACACAGTGAACAACATAAACTCTAGAAAATCACATGAACCAAAAAAAGCAAACAAAAATAAAAAAACAAAATATGCATAAAAACTTTGAGCAAAAACATTACATTTGAAGATAAACACGAAAGGAAGGTTGTATTGTGTTAGGCCGCCAGAAACCAAAACTATAATTGGAAAATTTGCCAGAGAATGAAGCGAATCTTCCTTGATTCACTGCGTTCTTCCCTGCGCAAGAAACATGGAAAAAATGGAGCGGTTGAATTGAAGAAAAATGGAAGAGAAATGGAGGAGAGAGAGAAGGCGGAGGAGGTTGCGTAGGAGAGAAGAAAGGAGAGGAGGGAGAATGCGTGAGAAAATAATGAGAGAAGAAGAGGAAATATTACTATTTATACCTGGAGTTAAATGTAAACTAATAAAATTACACATCCAACCCCTGAAGTTTTAAAACTTCAATGTAAAACCCCATACTACATTCTTAACAATTTAGTCACTGTTCTCACTGCGAGACCATATGTCACAAGACTGTCTTCAACTTTTAGATCTGATGGCTTCCATTTATTCACGTGTGGCTGATCGCCATCTGTGTGACTTCAGTTATACCCATGTAATCTGGGCTATATGTCGAAGCCCGTTCTCCGCTTCTAAATCCAGTTATCAATAACGTTTGCAACCCTTTTGTCTTAATTCTTAACCATGTAAGACATAAATTAGAAGGTTAAACGCAACGTATTTGGAAAGACTTAAAAAAAGAAGAAAACTTTCAATTATTGATTCCGTTACCATTTGTCGTACTCCCTCCGTCCCAGCCGAATCTGCACACTTTTTGGTCAACTTTCTCAAGACACGTTTGATCATAAATTTCAACTAGTATATAGATACCAATATCATCATGTGAGATATTGTTGGATTCTCTGCATGCTGTATTTTCTAAATATCAAATTTTAACACACCGTTAATATACGTAACTAAAGTTATCGTTGGTCAAACATGACCTGAGAAAGTTGACCAAAAAGTGTGCACATTCGGCTGGGACGGAGTAATAGTCATTAATTCTATTTTTTTATGAAATACAACCCATGATGGTGGGGGGTTTGGCAGACCCCTACCTGTTTATTAATAATAAAATAAAAGCAACAATTGAAGCACCTTTAAGTTATACTCAAAGCATCAAGTTGTTTTTATAGCGCCTGTAAGAATTAAAAGAAGCACACATATAAGCTAAATTTGAAGCACTTACCAGCGACGATTGAAGCACCTTTAAGTTATACTCTAAGCACCAAGTTGTTTTTGTAGAGCTCGTAAGAATTAAAAGAAGCACCTATGAGTTACATTTGAAGCACTTACAAGCTACAATTGAAGCACTTTTAAGTTATACGCTAAGCACTAAGTTATCTTTGTAGCGCTTGTAAGAATTAAAAGAAGCACCTAAATTTGAAGCACTTACAAGCAACGATTGAAGCACCTTTGAGCAATACTCTAAGCTCCAAGTTGATTTTGTAGTGCTCATAAGAATTAAAAGAAGCACACATAAGTTATATTTAAAAACACGTACAAGCTACGATTGAAGCACTATTAAGATATACTCTAAACACCAAGTTGTTTTTGTAGCGCTCGTAAGAATTCAAGGGAGCACCTATAAGTTACATTTGAAGCACTTACAAGAAATGATTAAAGCACTTTTAAGCTATACTCTAAGCACCAAGTTGTTTTTGTAGCGCTCGTAAGAATTAAAAGAAGCACCTATAAGTTACATTTGAAGCACTTACAAGCTATGATTGAAGCACTTTTGCTCGTAAGAATTAAAAGCACCTATAAGTTACATTTGAAGCACTTACAAGCAACGATTGAAGCATTTTTAAGTTAAACTATAAGCACTAAGTTGTTTTTGTAGCGCTCGTAATAAGTTACATTTGAAGCACTAAGCACCAAGTTGTTTTTGTAGCGCTCGTAAGAATTAAAAGAAGCACCTATAAGTTACATTTGAAGCACATACAAGCGACAATTGAAGCACTTTTAAGTTAAACTCTAAGCACCAAGTTGTGTTTTGTAGCGATTGTAAAAAATTCAAAGAAGCACCTATAAGTTACATTTGAAGCACTTAAAAGCTCTAAGCACCAAGTTTTTGTAAGAATTAAAAGAAGCACCTATAAGTTACATTTGAAGCACTTACAAGCAACGATTGAAGCACTTTTAAGCTATATTCTAAGCACCAAGTTGTTTTTGTAGCTCTCAAGCGAGGATTGAAGCACTTTTAAGTTAAACTTTAAGCACCAAGTTGTTTTTTGTAGCGCTTGTAAAAATTAAAAGAAGCACATGTGAGTTACATTTGAAATAAATGAGCTTAGGATAAAATTTCTCTCGTGTTGTGCAACATTTATCAAATAAAGGGGGAAAAGAGAAATAAATGAGTTTACATTTTGTACGATGCATATGGTTCTACAATAGGCAAAAAAATAAAATTCAACAGATTTTTGTGTCGTTTTAACAGTCCGTGTATCTATAACTACAACAACATGAGAGATAATGGCTACGCATGTACGAGAATCGTTACATCTCAACTGTCATTTGCTAGATGACCATCCCTTGCAGTCCCATTCTCCAAGTCAGACATTGTCAAACTCACAAGCGAAAGTTAAAAGCATCGGTGTAAAAAGGCTTCACACAATATATATTTTGAGTTATTAGAAACCATCATCAAATACAGAGATAAAGAAAACAACTTGCTGCACTAGAACTCACATCTTGACACCAAGTTTCTAAAAAAGAATAGTATAGCAGATGACCAAACATAAGACATTGACTAAAATAAGATACCAGAAGCTACTGTTTGGAGTGTCTGAGTCCTTCATTGCAGTCTCTTACTTGTAGGTAACACTTCGTCAACTGTAAATTTCCAGAAAGCATTATTAAACAGTTCAATCAATTGACATAAGACTAAGCGATCACGAACAAATTCCAATCACCTTAGCCAATTGTATCTCACGATAAGACTTGTTTCTTTTAGCTGCAACCAATTATTCCTCCAATTTCTGCAGCAGGAAAACATGTTGGACGTGAAAACTAACTAGGAATCAGAATGTAAATATACGAGGCTAACGAAGGAGTCATCCTCTGATTTCTCTTGCAACTTCATCACAAATTGTTTCTTTTCTTCAGCAAGCTCTTCCATCTGAGCTACCAGGAAAACTCATCACCCAGTAGCTTCAATCAAAATACAAACTGCGACTAAGGCTACCAAACACTCATAGAGCAACAACTATTGCCATTATTTAACTCCTAGCCTCTTAGCTCATTTACCACAAAAGATTACCATCTATAGAGGAACTTAAAAATATTTCTCGCGTGAATATATGCTATGTAGTATCACATATAAAAAGTTACATTGTTGGGCCACTGTGTACACTAGTACAAAAGTCATACATGCAACCGATCGAAAAATTAAAATATTAAACTTACAACCTGTAGTATTGGAAAAAAAGAAATGGAGAAACATGAAGGTAGCAAAAGGCTCAGGCTCTCAACCTCTTGACACCAGATAATCATCCATGAACCTAAGTTCTCAATCTGGGGTACAAATTGAAAAGATCAAAACTAAAAATAAACCTCTTTCTCAACAAGAAGTGCAAGAACAACACACAGCTTCAAAGCTACATTCATAGCATTCTTCGCTCTTTCAGAGCTCCCTGCACCAAATTCATTTGACACTCTCGTGCTGCAAACATGCATCATTAATCAGTTAGCATTAAAAACACCCGAAAAACAAGAAAAAATAAATGTATTTAAAATCTATATGTAAGAAAAGTCTCTTCAAACATTCAGAAGTGCTGCAAACATTCATATTTAAGAAAAGCCTTTTCAACAAATTAGAGTGAACCAAGACATTGAAATATGATCTTCAGAAACCTTCTGCAATAGATGTATCACTCTCTCATAATAAGGAGGTATAGATTTAGAAACAACCACAGTAATGTTTTATCAAATACAATGATTAATACTTGCCTAATATATACCTGATTGGCAAGGCACCTCATTCTTGTGTTGGTGTACCAGATTTTACCTTAGAGCTCCCTGCGCCCAATACATTCGACACTCTCATGCTGCAAACATTCATCATCAATTAGTTAGCATTAAAAGCACCTGAAAAAAATGAAGTGTATTTGCTTCACCTCGTGGCTGCGCTGAGTCCATAAGAAATCATATACGCAATCGCTTCTGTATTTATACTGAGCAAACAAAAAATGGTGGAGCGAATTGAGATCATCTGTCTCTCTCGGGCTTACGCGAAAAGGGATGAATTTAAAATTACCATATCGCGATGAGTTTTCACAAACCCCAAGCTTAGCAGAATCTTCTATGACCTCGACAATTTGCCGCTCTCATCGACCTCTTGTTCGGGTTCCACAATAGGAGCTCGGGGGCCGGAGCTCGGGGTTCAATTTTTGGGGATCGGGTTTGTTTTCTTGTGGAATGTGGTGGTGACGAACTTGATTTTTTTTGGTGATCGGAGTTGCGATGCGCCGATGCCAATTTTCCATTAATTAATTTTGGGTACTATACAAATATAACTGTTGAAGAAAGTGCAGATATAATCTTTAGTTGTTTTAGTGCAAAGATAACCCTGACTATTAAATGAAAGCGCAAATATAACTCTCCGACCATGATTCCAACATTGACTAATGAATTTCGGTCACTGACCCACTTGAAATGACTAAAATACCCTACTTGATTGAGCGGAACATTAATTATTTATTAATTATGTATTTATTTCTTGATTGAGTAGAACATTAATTCTTGTTTCATCTCCATTTTTCTGAAACCAAAAGCACTCTGTTTCATCTCTATTTTTCCGAAACCAAAAGCACTATGTTTCATCTCCATTTTTCTGAAACCAAAAACACTCTGTTTCTTCGCCATTTTTTTGAAACCAAAAGAATGCCGGAGAAGGCCAAAAAACCCAGAGCAAAACACCAAAAATCTCCAAACTATTCGCGGTCTCCGTGTGCTACCTTCTCCGACGAACATGCCCTAAGACGCTGGGAATATCCATTTGCCCAGAAATCCATAGAGAAGAATCCAAATCAAGAGAAGCCATAGTATCCTAGAATAAACCCAATAGAACCCTATCCCTGGACAAAGAGTTTCCGTCGGATTCCATAGGAAAGAATTTTACCCAGCCAAAAACCAAACCCACACTGAAAATCCGAGATCCGCTACCATTTCTAGCACCTCATCCCTGGACATTTGCAATGATCACAAGATACATTTGGTATTGTTTGGAGGGATTGAAGAAAGGGGATTGATAAAAAGTAGTGGAGGGATTGAAGAAAGGGATTGAAGCTGTGAGAATTGAAGAAAAGAATTAGAAGTTTCAGAGGGATTTTGCATTGGGGATGGAGAATGGGATTTATTTGTTTTTTTAGAGGGGTAAAATTGACTTTTTATTCAATTCATCTCTAAATCCATCGGAAAAAGTTTATGTTTGCACATAACCTAAATATCATAGGTTATATTACCACTTTCAATTATTGCAGAGTTATACCTTCACTTTTGTCAATTACGTAGTGTTATATATGCACTTTGCTCATAGTTTTAATGTTATATTTCCTCCTTAATTTGAATCGTTGATGTAGTTAAATCAATGGTTATGATGTGTTCTCACATAAGTTAGTGTTCTCACGTTAAGGAAGTGCTCTCACATGATCCCAATTCACACACACACACACATATATATATATATATATATATATATATATAATATGAATACACATAACCACAATTATTTATAATTTTTACATTCTATCATGGTATCATTAAGGTTTCTCTAAAAATCTCTAGCTTTTACCTCTCTATCCCCAATATTTCCAAAAAAAATCCCAACTATTTTTCCGATCACTAGCACCGGCTGCTGCCGCCTTCTGCTGCCGTTCGACTCGTTGTCTTGTCTACTCAGTTCAGCTTCCTTGCCATCGATCGCACCTAAAATTCATTGCTCCGTCAGTGGCCGCTGAACGAACCTCTATTTGCCCATTGCTACTCCGCCGTGCTCCACAGTTTCTCCACTAATCCTTGTCGTCGGTCTCTTAAACATTCGTTCTTGGCCACTCTTAGCTTCCCAGGTTCTCCAATATTCTTCTATCATCGTTCCCGATTTATTTTCACTTCCAGTTAGCATCTCGGTCAGCACCTAGTCGGTGCCTTGTCAGCACCGACTTTTAAAAAATCAGATTGGTTTTCTTTGTATTATGGCTCATTTCGATAAACCAAGGTGTCAATGGTGTGACGTTCTGGGTCATGTTGCTTTTTCTAGCTCTAAACTGCATGATGAATGGTACAGTTGATGTGTCAGTGGTGTAAGAACTTTGGCCACATTGTCTTGATGTGTCCTCACTTTGTCTTTGGAGCTCCTTCTCTCGGCTCTTTACCGTATACTTGCTGGATAGCTGATTGTGGCATGACAAACCACATGACTTCTTCTCAGTCTGCTATTTTGTGCTAATGTTAGTAATGGTTCTGCTCTTGACATTACCCATATTGGTCATTCTTAAGTCTTTGATTCATTATCCTTTTCTAATGTTTTAGTGATTCCACAAAATACTAAAAAGTTGTTGTCTATTAGCAAATTGACTCGGGATATGAATGCTATTATTTGCTTTGATGATTTTCCTTTCACTATTTTGAACAAGTTTACTAGTGATGTTATTGGCAAAGGTCATCATGAGGGGGGGTTTGTATGTTTTGGATTTTGGTGGTGCTGTTTTATCTGCTTTTGTTGCATCGAGTGCTTCTAAAGCATCTTTTTAACTTTGGCATAGTAGATTGGTCAATGTTTCCCACACATATTTTCTTCTTTGAGAAAGTCTGGATGTTTGTCAGTTCCTAGTTTGCGGCCTAAGCCTCATTTATGTACCTCTTGTGAGATGGATAAAGGCGAGCGCCTTTATTTTAGAGATAATTTAAAATGTGCACCATAATTACTTGATTTAGTTCATTGTGATCTCTGGGGACCCTCTCCCGTCGTCTCTCAGTTCACCTGGTTATATCTTCTGAGATGAAAGTATGATTTTGTGGAGGCTTATATGCATTTTGAGGCTCTTGTTGAGAACCAGTTTTCTACCACCATTAAAGTATTCAGAGTGATGGTGGAACCGAGTTTCTAAATCATCGCATGCAATCACATTTTGCATCTAAAGGCATTCATCATCAACTTTCATGTCCTTAAACTCCAGAGCAAAATGGTTCTGCAGAGCAGAAGCATCATCACATCACTGAGACTAGATTGTCAATGCTCTTTCATTTTGACCTTCATCATTCATTTTGGTATGATGATTTTTCTACAACAGTCTACATGATCAACAGGATGCCAACCCCAGTTTTATCTAGTCAGTCTCCGCTCTCTGTTATTTTTGGTACAACTTCTAACTACTCTAATTTTCATCCATTTGGCTATCGAGTTTTTCCTTATTTACGTTCTTATGTTGCACATAAGTTGGCACCTCGGAGTATGTCCTATATATTTTTGGGTTACAGTTCACAGTACAGTACAAGGGTTATCGTTATATTGATCCCTCTATGAAGATGGAGTACATCACTCGCCATGGGTGTTGCACTTTACCTTTTTCTTTCACAAGTACAACACTAATGACCAGGTGTAAAGCAGAGATGTATAGAAACTAGACCTCCCATTTCTCGGGTTTCATTAGCGTCAGTAACCTTCGAAGATGATCCTTAAGTTGTTGACAAGCTTTTTCACACCTATAAATCCAAAACTTCTTTGCTTTTTGGAGCACGTCAAAGAAAGGCAACTGTTTCTCAACCCCCCTCGATAAAAATCCACTCAAAGACGCCAGGCATCCAGTGATCTTCTGTATGTCCTTTATGTTCTGTGGGCCCTTCATCCTTATCAGGGCCTCGACCTTCTCTGGTTTAATGTCGATTCCTCTCTCTGATACCATGAACCCTATGAATTTCCCTGTCCTACTCCTATGACACATTTAGCAGGGTTCAACTTTATATTTGCACTCCTCAGTATCTCAAAAAGTTCCTTCAAATCCATCAAGAACTTCTCATAAGTCCTGTTATTTTCCACCATATCATCCACATATATCTCCACGTTCCTACCAATCGATTTTCTGAAAAACTTGTCAACTAGCTCCTGGTATGTTGCCCCTGCATTATTCAAGCCAAAAGGCATCTTCTTATAACAGTATGTGCCCACAACTATGATAAATGAAGTCTTTTACCTGTCCTTATCAGCCATCATTATCTAGGGATAACTCTTGTGAGCATCAAATAAAGCCAATACTTGATACCCTATAATCGCCTCCACCAGCTTATCGATGAGGGGTAAGGGGTAGCTATCCTGTGGGCAGCATTTTTTCAAATTCTTAAAATCTATACACATTCGCCAAGTACTATCATGCTTTGGGACCATAACTGGATTGGCTAGCCATTTTGGGTAAAATACTTCCTCAATTACATCATCCTTCAACCATTTGTCTACCTCGGCCTTGATGGCTTCTGCTCTTTCTAGTGTGAATACTATCTTTTTTTGCTTGTTGGGCCTGATCCTTGAGTCAATGTTTAACCTATGGACTGCTAATTCCCGGGGAACCCCTGTAAGATCTGAGGTATCCCATGAAAACATATTTTTGTATTCCTCCATTAACTTTCTCAGCTTCTCCTTCACATCCCCAGGGGTAAGTTTCCCCATAGCCACTATCCCCTTATTGAAGATTGGCATTTGTTCAATTTCAGAAAGGCTGACTCCTCCATGTACCGAAGCTACATCTCTCACCCTTCTTGCTCCTATTACCGCTGTGAGGTTACAACTCTTAGCCACAGCCTGATCCCCACAGATGGAAGCTATCTCTCTACTCGTTGGAAACCTCATAATTAGATGATACATAGACCACACTGCTCGAGCCTGACACATCCAAAGCCTTCCCAAAATTACATTGTACGGATAATAAGCATCAATCACTATGAAGGTGAATTCGATCATTTACCCCTTTATCCCCCTCAGATATCCATACTGGCAAGGTGACTTCTCCTATTGGATATATCGGGTTTCTGTAAATCTTGAGAGGGGGGTAGCTGACTTCTTCAAATTATTCCTTCCAATATCTAACTGATCAAAACATTCAGCGAACATTATCTCAACCCCACTTTCATCATCAATAAAGACCCTTTTCACTAAGGTTATTCCAATTACCGCCGCTACCACTATCGGATCCGCATGCAGGGTTTGGTTTGGGACAACATCCGCTTCTGAGAATGTGATTGACTTGTCCGGTCGGAATTTCTTGTGGTTCGGTTCTTCTATTGGAACTGTTCGAGAATCAACCTTCATGACTGAGTTTGAAGACCTCTCTCATGTTATTCCACTTATCATGTTAATCATTCTTTGAATAGGAGGATTTTCCCCGTTCCTATTGTCCTGATTTCTAACGGGTCATTCTCACAGACCCTCATCTCTTCTTGCCTAATCTCGGCCTCGAAGTTCTTGTCCCTAATGTTTTCTATCTTCTCTTCCCCCATTATTCTGAGAATATATCTTGTATGGTGGATGCACCCCCGGGACCGAAGGGGTTCCCCTTGACTTCCTCGTCTAGGTCCCGAGCCCTGAAGCCGCCACTCTCTTTCATTCCTTTCTATCTCCCTTTTCAAATGGATGCAATCATTCGTATCATGGCCATAATCCTCATGAAAGTTGCAGAATAAGTTTGTAGCCCTTCGTCCTGCTACTGTGGCAGACGTGTTTGACAAGGGCTATGGTTGTCTGAATATCCCTCTGTAAATACTTAGGACCTGTGCTGGAGACCTATCAGCAGGAGTATACCTCTCGAAGTTAGGTCTTGGCATCTCCGCTATCTTCTTCCCTCAATGATCACTATTTCTTCATGGCCTATCGATCATACTTTTTTTTCTCCAATTGGTTTCTTCAACTTTCGAGTGCTACTCGACTACCTCCTGAAGCTTCGGTAGGGTTCAGGGGACATTGTTAATTTATTATATAGCTCTATGTCTCTCATTCCAAGTATCCTTGTATCACTTCATTTTCCGTGCTCTCCACCACCCCTAAGCTTTCATCTACATAGCGATGGTAGAACGCTTATGCTTATTCCCCAGGGTTTTGTATCGTCTAGTATAACTCTAGCAAGGTTTTGGTAAACTTCTTCTTTTGGGATTATTGACTCAACAATGCCACGCCAAAATCTCTGTAGGAGTGCAAAGACCCATTTGGAAACTTGCTGTACCCCTCTTGAGCCTTTCCTCAGAGATAACTCCTTACCAGTTTGCAAGTAAGCTTTTCGTCGAAATCCATCGAATTCATTAGACTAAGGAATGTCTGGATGAACCCCCCTGGGATCAGACTCTCCATTTTATGTCGGGAGCCCCTTCGGGGGACTTAGTATCTGTGGCCATTGCTCTGAGGTTATCAACGACAAAAACAAGGATCTTGCCACCTGGCCAAGTGGCCCAATCAGCCTGTTTAACTCTCTCTTGAGGGCATCTCCAGTATCTCTTCTTTGCTCTCCAGGGTTTAGTAATCCTCTATGGGGTCGCCATAAGCCATCTGATGCCGAGAGGGTTGAATTACCTTCCTAATATTTACCCAGGCGATTGTGATCCCTGAACTTCCACCATACAACCCATAAGGGTCATACAAGCCATAACCTGTTGATGGGTTCGACATCCCTATGCTTCCATATCCCTGAGATCCATACCCCATCTCGGCTCTGGGATATCCTCCCATCAAGGTTACCAGAACTACAGGGGGTCCGAGACATGCTAACCCCAGTGGTTCAGAGAACGGAGGCTGATCAACTCTTGTATACCCTCCCATCAAGGTTGTCGAAATTGCAGGGAGTCCGAGACGTGCCAACCCCAGGGGTTCAGGGAATGAAGGTTAAGGCCGTGCCTGGTACCCCTCTCAAGGATATCCAAAGTAAGGAAATGCTAGCATGGGCTGAGCGGCATTGCTTGCCGAGGCTTCCATGACCGTCGAAGGTACGATCGGGTCTTCCATGCCTCGAGGGGGGGTAATCGGGGCCGAAGAAGGTGTGATCTGATATCCTGCCTCCGCTAACATCTGGACTGCCCTGGCTAAGTTAGGTTGCGAGGTATTCACACCTGTTGCTTGATTCGCTCATAAGGCTTGTTGGTAAGCTTCCATCTGTGACTCACCGGAGACCTCCATGAAATGACCATCTCTCTCATCATATTCCCCAGCGTATACATCTGGCGTAAGATTTGCAAGCCTTGTTTCTCGACTTGCATTACTCACAATGAGCCTCGAGGGTTCAACTACATCTCGAGGGCCCTCAAGTATCAGTGGTATTTGTCCAATGGAGCCTTGCCCTCCTCCTAGCTCTCCAGTTGAGACTTGCATCGCTTCTCGCTCCACTTCCTGGGATACTGGGGGGTTAACCATTCTCATTCTTCTTCCTCATTAAGGTGATTGTACTTCTTTGATATCACCAGTTCCTTTCATCTTTAACCTCTCACTCCTCCGAGTATTCGTGGAGGTGGACATTAAGCAAGGAACTCAAACGTGACTAAATCAATCTCACTGGGCGTGCCAATTGATACGTCTGGAAACCAGTCGAGTCGTAACGTCAAGTCCCTCGGTGATAATCTGCAAGCAAAAAGCCCGGGGAGGTCCCAGGAGTAAACTCTCCAATGCTTAAGTCAGTAAGTGTCTTAGTAAAAATGTTCAAAAGTCCTCTATAGTAAGTACATACCTGTCTATTTATACTGTATCAGTGAATCATGTATCTCCGGATTATACGCCTTGATGTACGCCTCTCTATTAAGGAGATTTATTGTGCTGACGCAAGTGTGAGGTGTTCTCGGCCCAAGATACTCTTGACCCAGCTGCGAGTTTATCTATTAGCAATAATCATTGGCATGAAGAGCTAGTTTTTGCTTAATCTGAGAATAGACCTCCTCCTTCCATGTCTCATTTGAAGATGTCTGCAGTTAAATCTTGAACCGTGTGTTGCATAGTCACGAGGGAAGATTTTGGTGCATTCCTTGCTTGCAACACTTACAATTGTCGCAGTAAAAACAACAAATGTAAGCAACTGGGACAACATTGGATCAAGTGAATGAAACTAAACTGATTGTAAATTTTGCATTACGTACGGAGATTTTGAATGTTTTTAGGCAACAATTTTTTTCCATGCACCGACTTTCAGTAAGGTTCCTTAAGCATTTTTTAACCAAGATAATGAAGAAAGGAGAGCATGAGCACCACGCAGAAAATTTTGTATGTTGGGAGATTAAGTATGTTAAGGTGACATCTTGACAAGTATATATAGTTTGGGAAGTTAAAGATAGTTTTTAATTTCTAATTTCTTTTTTTTAATGTTTTTTCTTAAAATTTTTGACACTTGTTAAAATACTATTGGACCATCACCTTAACATACTTAATCTCCTAACATACAAAATTTTCTAGAGCACCACGTCTGGATTATGCAGAATTTAAATTTTGGGTGTCCTCATTTTAAAAACTATTGTTTTATATTGACTAACTTTTAGATGAAATCATTTTATAATTGGTAATAGATATAGAAATCAATTAGAATCAGGATAAGAAAGTAATACCCTTTCTGATTGGTTTTGTTATATCTTGTTCCATATTTGTTTAAGTTTTGTATACATTTTGTACTCACTATATATATATATATATATATATATATATATATATATATATATATATATATATGGGTGGGATCAGGTGAGAACACCCCATAATGTTAGGGGAAAGTCTCAGGAAAGGCGGTCTTTCCATAAACTTATGGACAGTCCTCAGGGGCATTTGACTTAAATGTTGTAATTTTTTTATAAAATTTAAATATTGCATTTTATAAGTTAAAACAAGTAATAATATGTATTTGAATGTGAAAATATAAAAATATATGATATAAAAAATATTTTTAAAATTTTAAAATTTTGTATGTAATTTAAGAAATGCAGTGTATAAGGTAAGAAATAAATGGCCTGTCCATAAGCTTATAGACAGGCCGCATGTCAGGAGTCCCACTCTAATGTTAGAACAATCATTTATGTGAGAACAAATCCAAACCATTCAACTTTGAGTCTGTCTTCTGCGAGACTGTTTACTGTAAGACCAAGGACTAGAGAGAAAATAGTAAAAGAGTAAATCAAATTTGGGGGCAGAATTCGAAATACTTTAGACTCGGGGTAGTTAGTGAAAAATGCTAAAAATATGAGGGACCAAACAACAAATAACCAAAAAAACCATAGAACAGGTCTGATCTCCTTCATACGCTTTCTCAATCGCGTCACCGGCGGTAGAGAGATGGAGAAGTAGGAATCAATGAATTTTTTACCGGCTAGAAGAATGCCCCTGTGCATCGTGGCCGACATCGGATCTATTTGTTGCCATAGTCATTTATGATCTTCTTTACCATGGACTTCTAGAATCGCAGAGCTTCCTGAAAACTTCTAGACGTGTCGTCGATGGATTTTCCCTGGTAGCATCAGCTTCCAACAATTTACGGCATTATTCGAATAGCATCCACAAATTGCAGAAACTGTAGGGCGTCCAGAAATTGCAGAGCTTCCCAGTGTGGCATCATCTCCTCACCGGATTAGTGTCATCGTCTTTGAGTCGATTATGGAAGGGGTTGGAGGCCAGGGATACATCAATGGGTTCGCCGACATTAGATTTGCGAGGGATGAATTGCCGGTAACAACTATAGCGACATCCGGCGAGGCGGCGGGTAGTGTTGGGACTGGGTTGAATTTAATTTCAAATCTGGGTTAAAATGAATGGGCCATGTTTGGTCTTTTCTATAAAAATTTAGATTTAAATATTGAAACATCATATTAAAATTTAGATTTAATATACTAAAAATATATTATGGAATGTATAGTAGTTATAAAGTTTATAACTCGATTTATGTAACTCAAAAAATTTATCTTCATTTATTCTAATTTGCACTTTAAATCTTGGTATTTCCATATCTTATGGAAAGACCGTCTTTCAAGAGATAGACTCCAAATAAAAATAGTTAAACATCAAATTTAAAATATTATAATATACATCAAATTCAAATAGTCAAGCATCAAATTCTTTTTTTTTTTTTTATAAATCCACCTGTGATGGTGGGGGGTTTGGCAGACCCCTACCCGTTTATTAATATGGAAAAAGAGTACAAAGAAAGAGGGGGACGTAAAAACCTTACCTCTGAGTATGCATCAGCTGATCTTAACACGGATTATACAAAGAGTTAAAGTACTAAAAGATTCAGCGATGACAATTTGAAATAATATTACAATACATGATCGATTCTAGTCTATTCTGACGTTGGGAGTACCTGCAGCATCTAAACTTACCTGGCCCGCTACTGATGTGGGGAGATCTCGCGATCCGAAAGTGCTGGACAATTGCTTCCGGCAAGCCAACTTGGCGAGGGAGTCCGCTGCACCATTCGCTTCTCTGAAGATGTGTGATAGAGTGTAGGTCATTCCGTGGAGTTGTAACCAGATGTCCCGGATCGTTGAAAGCAGTCTCCATGGAATTTTGAATTGACGCCGGATCATTCCCAATAGGATTTTCGAGTCTGTTTCTATGTCTACGTTGATGATGCCTTGCTGTTGCACTAGCTGGATCCCGTGTAGTAAGGCAGCAGCTTCGACCTGCAGAGCAGAGTCAGACAGTATGGGTTTGGATAGAGCTACTATTACCTGCCCGTTGGAGTTTCTGAGAATGCAGCCGATGCCAGCCGCTCCGTTGTTGAACGCGCCGTTAGTATTAAGTTTGAAACCACTGGGCTTTAACCACTTGGTGATCCGGACCCGTCTCGGTTTGAAAGGGTTATGGCTTAGAAGAATAGGAATCGGGCCAAGAGACCATGTGAAATTCAGATCGAAAGCCAGTATAGTGTCATTTAAGTGTAATAAAATGCGTCTGTAAAGAGATCCTAAATTCGGCCTAATGCCTTCGTGGGAGTAAGTGCAAATGGCACGCCACAGGTGCCAATTGACAATGCAAGGGAGGATTCTGATCAGATTGGAAAGATGAGGGGAATGAGGAGTAGACCAGTAGAAGTGGAAACGGTCCCATAGGAGTTCGAAAGGATGGTTAGGTAAACTGAAAGTGGTATTGAGCATTTTCCAGATCAGGTTTACCTTGACACAAGAGTTGAAAAGTGGTGGATGGATTCGGAGCTATTGAAACAGAAACAGCATCTGGAGGGGAGGTGAAACTGAAAGCTTTCCAAAACATCAGGAAGAGCTAGAAGTCTGTTTAGCAATCTCCAATTAAAAAGACTAACTTTCCTTGAAAGTATCTTAGACCAGAGGTGTGAATAGGAAGGGATTTTAGGTTTCTTTACTCTGATCAGTTCATAGGCAGATTTGATCGTGAATAGGCCTGATTGAGTAGCTTTCCAAACCATGGAGTCTTCGAAGAGGTGAGATACTTGGTGATCCAGGGAGAGGCTTTGGAAAATGTTGGATGGGAGGCATTCTCTGATCTGGACCGAGCATGAATCTTTGTTTTGCAGAAATTCAGCCACGGTTAGGTCCTGGTACGGATACTCTTGGTGGTTAGTTAGGTGAGAAGAGAGGGGACCATTTGAGGACCAGTTTGATTCCCAGAAGGACAGTTCTCCAGACCCAATGATGATTTTTGAGTTTAGTACTGCTATATCATTGACCTCTTTGATTCTTCTCCAGGTTCGGGAGGTTTTTTGCGAGTCTTTCATAGTCCACATTACTTTTGCCCAAAGGGAATTGCCAGTTTGGAGTTTCCACCAAAGTTTCAAGGAGAAGGATTTGATGAGGGTGTGTAGATTTTTGAAATTTAAACCGTTTTCCGAGGTGGGAAGGCATAGCTTGGTGAAAGATCTCCAGGCTCTGTGTTTCTGGGTGTGATCCGAGGAGTGTTTCCAGAAAAAATTGGCCAGGGTGTTGTGTATTTGGTTCGTGATGTGTGAAGTGGGCTTAAGAACCGTTATGAGGTGGATTTGCATTGATGTTAGGACATGGTTAATTAAAGTAACTCTACCTGCTGGAGAGATAAGCTTATTGTGCCAGTGGCAGATTTTGTTTTGGATTGAGAGGAGCATGCCGTGAAAGAGAGAGTTTTTTACTCGTCCATTGAATATGGGGCATCCCAGGTATTTAAAAGGGGTAGAGCCTTCAAGCATGGAGGTCTCTTTTTTTATAAGTGTTGTGATTCTGATGGGGGTATGCTTGGAGATATAGAAGGTAGATTTTTCAAGGTTGATCTTTTGGCCGGAGGCAAGCTCATAGGATTTCAGGAAGGACATGATTGTAAGAAGACCCTGTTTTGTGTAGTTAAGGAATATGGCTGTGTCATCTGCATAGGAGAGGTGAGATGAGTGTTTCATCTGCCTAGGAAGTTTGTAGGGCATAATGTTACCATATTGGTAGAGGAAGTTGAGGTTGTGGGAGAAGGCTTCTGCCATTAGAATGAAGAGCAAGGGAGAGAGAGGGTCCCCTTGTTTTAAACCTCTGGAAGCAGGAAAAAAACCAACTGATTTGCCATTGATCAACAGGGAGAAACAGGCTGCTTTAATATTAGACATGATCAGGTTGACTAAGGTAGTAGAGAAGCCTTGTTTGACGAGCACCTTAGCCAAAAAGGGCCAGGATACCCTATCGAAGGCCTTCATCATATCTAGCTTGATAATCATGTTAGGTCCTTTAGACTTGTGATGTAGGAAATTTGTGTATTCCTGCATAAGGAGCACATTGTCTGCAATGTCCCTACCTTTGATGAAAGCAGATTGCTCAGGGCTGATTAAAGAGTCAAGAGAGCCTTTCAGTCGTGTGGAGATGATTTTTGAGAGAATTTTATTGGAGAAGTTACAAAGACTGATGGGTCTATAATCAGAGAAAGAAGAGCATACCTCTCTTTTGGGAATTAAAATGATTTGGGTAGCTGAGATGGCTTTAGGGATAGCAGCACCGGCAAAGAAATCCTTCACTGCCATGAGAACATCAGATTTAATGATGTCCCAGCAGTGATGGTAGAAATGGCCAGAGAAGCCATCTGGGCCTGGTGCTGAATTGCCCTTCATGGAGGAAACTATGCTGGTCAGTTCATCTAAATTGATTTCTCTAAGAAGGGATGTGTTTATGTCGTCAGTGACGACGGAAGGGATATTTTCTAGGATGCAAGATGTGTTTATTCCAGAGGGGTCCGAGGGTTCTGCCTTTAGGAGATTTGAGTAGAAATAAATAGCTTCCTTCTCAATGTCCTCTATGTCACTTAGCCATTTTCCATCTTTGGCTTTGATGAGGGATATGGATTGTCTTTTATGTTTGTTTTGGATGGAATGGTGGAAAAATTTAGAGTTGACATCTCCTTCTTTCATCCAATTAAGTCTTGATTTTTGTTTTAAAAAGGTTTCCTGGTTAGTTAAAGCAAGTTTTAGGTTTGCTTTTGCTTTATTAAGAGCTTGAATGTTGCTACTGGACTCAAGTTGTTGTAGATCCTGTTCAGCTTTGAGGAGAAGTTCTTCACAGAGTTGGGTCTTGTCGAAAACATTACCAAAGGTATCCTTGTTCCAGGTTTTGAGAGATTGTTTTAAAAACTTGAGTTTGAAGACAAGTCTTCTCATTCCTTTGAGATGTGTGTAGGTGTTCCAAGCATCTTTCACAAGGTCTGTAAAGGAGGGGTGGTTGGTCCAGCATTCCTGGAATCTAAAAGGCTTGGGGGAAGATTTAGACTGTGCACTAGAGATAGTAAGGATTAAAGGAGTATGATCTGAGCCTTCCCTGGCAAGAGTTTTTATTTTTGAGCTGGGGAAGTTTGTCCACCAACTACTGTTGGAGATGCCTCTGTCTAAACGTTTCCATACTCTCCCTTTTGTTCTCATCCCGGTCCAAGTGAATAAACTTCCAGAGGTGGGGATCTCTGACAGTTGTTGATCATTTAGGAAGGTGTTGAAGTTCCTTATACTGGCTTGGTTTGGGATGGAATTCCCCAGATACTCTTCATTTTTAGCTATGACATTGAAGTCGCCAATCAAGCATAAAGGTTCCTTGTTGAAATGAGCTAAAGCTTGCCATAAAATATTTCGTTCGAGAATCGTGTGTTTAGCATAGATGAAACCTATTTGGCATTCAAAAGGTAGAAGAGAAGCTTTGATTTTTGCAATGATGAACTGGTCTGCTACGTTGATTATGTCAACTGTTATGTCTTCATCCCATAGAAGCCAGATTTTGGTGATGGGATTAGCATAGGAGTGTTTGAAACCTAGCTTGGTTGAGGTGGGCTGGATTTGGGCTGTACTCAGGATAGGTTCAATTAGGGCACAGACTTTGATCGAGTTACGTCTTTTAATATTTCTCAAACGGGTCAGAGATGGGTTGTTGCCTATTCCTCTAATATTCCAGACACAGATATTAATCATGGATAATCTTTGGAAAGAGACAATGAGGAACGGGTGAAAACCGTTTTCGGGGTGGAGGTGTAATCCTTTTTGGTGTATTTTCTTTGTTTGTTTTTAGAATCCGATTGGGGGGGGGGGGGTTGAGAATGTTTGTTATTCGTTGATGGTCTTTGAGGAGGATAGCTTTTAGATGTTCAAAACTGAGATTTTCCTGATTATGTAGGTGGGATTGTTGTTTGAGGGAGACCTCTGTGCTAATCCAATCTAAGGATTTATGGGAGTGATTTTTGGCAAACATGTGTTGAGAGTTTCCGGTTGAGATGGTGTGTTCACCTGTGGGAGAGATGTTTTTACCAGTCCGAGCTGCTACTGGTGGGGGAACAATGTTTTTTGAGGAGGTGACCGCCACAGGAAGAAGGTTGGGATCTTGCAAAGGGGAGTTGTTTAGGGATTGGGGGTTAGAGGGAGCTGAGGGAGACTTGTTTTCAGTAGATTCCTGCGAGTGATTTTGTAAGGAGAGATTGGGTGTGATCTCTGAAGGGCTCGGTGGAGAGGATAAGGAAGACTTGTTTGGTGAATAAGGTTTAGAGACTGTGGAGATCAGTTGAGATGGACCATTAGGCATCACATTAGCAGATTCAGGCATCACATTAGCAGATTCAGGAACAGTTGGAATTTCAGCATTAGGCATCACATTAGCAGTTAAAAGGGTAATAGGGGGAACCTGGGGACCCTGATCAGGGAACCAAACTTTCGAACTTGAAACCTTGGTTACTGCTTGTGGGGCGGAGTCCAGGGGTCCATTTCCAAGGTTGGAGTGATCCGTGCTTATGAATTTGGTAGGGGCCGAGGTACCTGCTTGAGACAAGGGGATTTGGGGGATCTTGTTAGCAGCATTGTCAACTTTGTTCTTAAAGGACGGCTGAGATTTAGGGATGTAAACAGCAGTGGAAGATAAGCCATTCCTTTTACCTGTGGACCTGCCCTGTACATCCTGGGGAATGGGCTTGTTACCTGGGATTTGTGAGTTCTCCTGTGGTTTCCAGGGAGTGAATTTGGAGGAACTTTTGTCAAACCTGCAGACAGTGTCAAGATGGCCTAATTTCAAGCAGTTAGCGCAATAATGGGGGATGTTTTCATACTCTATGTATTGCCAGAATCCCACCTCTCTAAAACTAAGCCATATTCTATCCAGTCTGGGTTTGGTAACATCTAATTCGACACAAATCCTAGCCACATGAGGCCTTGTTCTATTAAGGGATGCTCTATCCACCCTGACCGGAGAGCCAATAATACTACCGATAGACATTAGAACATCTTTGTCAAAGAACTGTTGGGGTAAGCCATATAAAGAGACCCAAATTGGGACAATGGGTGAGTCGGCATTGGGATTGAAATTTGGCTCCCATTTGGTAATTCTAATGGAATAGGCCCCAAAATCCCAGGTTTTGTGAAGCCAACAACGGTAGTAATCATCAGGGAGCGAAAAGGAAATTAGAACCTGTTTGTTGTCAAGGAGGGTGATCTGGTTTTGCCCTTTGAAACCGGCGGTGAGGAAGTCCTTCCGGAGTCTGTCCAATTGAGGCCGGCTTCGGGCGAATTTGCCGACCAGAGTCCATTTGAGCGGAGCTTCCAGTTTGAGGCATTCTTCCTCCGAGAAGTGGAGACCCGGCTCTCCCAAGTGTTCGATTCTCGATTTGGGGACGAAGGAGGAGTAGTTGGTATCAGTCGGGTCTGATTGGGGAAGACCTAGAGCTTCGCGTAGCTCCTGGTTCACAGCCTGGGCGTAAGAGAGAGGATGGTGAGGGGGAGCTGGTGGTGGCTCCGCCATCGCGGCGGTGCCGGAGGTTGGAGAAGACGGAGGCGCAGTTAATTCGCACAAAGTGAAAGAGGATTCGCACACAGTGCCGTTCTAGTCAAGCATCAAATTCAAATAAAATATCAAATTCTTCATTCTAGAATTATACTAAAATACACATCAAATTAAAATAATCAAACATCATATAAAAATTAATACACATCAAATTAAAATAATGAAACATCATATAAAAATTAATAAACATCAAATTAGAAAATTAAAATATCAATAACATTGTAAGAACATCTTATTAAAATAAGATGAAAATACACATTCCACTGTTGTAGCATTTGAAAAAACTATTTTTACGTTCCACTTCTATCCACTGATCTTATTATTTTTTTACATGATAATTTATAGATGTAGAATGATACGTACCAATTTACGTATATTACAGATGAAAAAGACATAAAACATTATACACCGACAAGTCAAAATTGAAGGAATTCATTGAATCATCACTGGCACTACAAATACATATAAAATTAGCATATAAAAGTTGCAAACTTTAATTTGAAGTTTTACGTTAACATGTAAAAATGTCAATAGCCAAAACTATCGAACCATCAAACACCATTCATTACAAAAGGGTTCACATGCCCTAAAAAATTGCTAACCTACAAACTGGAAAATTTCAAATCAAGCTAAAACATCAATAGAAATCAAGCGCCTCAACACTAACACTAACAATCAACCATTATAACTGAAAAATCAAAGTAAAACAATACATCCCAAACAACCAAATATTTTTCCCCTGACTTGTTTTCCTTCATTGCTCGCTTATTCACAGACTTGCTTTCTCTCCTGCTGCTTTCGAAGAGGATGACTCTTCTACTCCATCGACACAATGATCAAAGGTCAATTTTCGGTCCTCTGTTCAAGGGAACACCTTCGAGAGCTGATTCTTCATAACATTTTTTAATATCTCATCAATGATATCATAGAGCTTTGCATGGGAAAGTATTCTTGTGAAATAATATAAAATATCACATACAGTAATTAAAACATCAATATCTGTAATTAAAACATTACAATAGTATAATAACATCATTGACTACTTTGAGAAAAATTAAATACAATATCTAAAACATCAATCCTAAAATTTAAAAACATCAAACAGTACACACTAAAATATCAAAAGATCAAAACTGAAAATCAGTTGCATACTTAAATATGAAAACACCACAAGCATCAAACACTTAAATTAAAAATATTACACCAACGCACATAACAATACTTAGAGCTTAAACATGAAAGCTCAAAGATAGAAACTGAAATATCAACAACAGTATCTAAAACATCATAACTAAAAAAAGAAAACTTACAGTTCCTACTTCATTCTTGAATGCAACAACAATGGGCAAGTGCTCTTAAACATCTAAGAAATAGCAACAATATCACAAAAATTAGCACAAATCGTAACAAAACCCTAACCTATCACACACACAATAAAAAAAACAAAACTGAACATCAATTGCACACTTAAAACATTACAAGCATCAAATACTGAAATTAAATCATCACACCAAGACATATATCAGTACTTAAAACCTAAACATGAAAGATCAAACATAAAACCAGAAACATCAAAAACAGTATTTAAAATGTCACATATGCAAAATAACAAAATTTATAGATCCTCTTTCATCTCAATTGCACCAACAATGGACAAGCATTCTTACACATCTAAGAAACAACAACAACAATGCAAAAATTAGAACACCTAAGATATCACACACAATCAAAACTAACTATCAATTGCACACCAAAGCATGAAAAAACCACAAGTATCAGGCGCTGAAATTAAAATATCACACCAACACTGATAACAGTACTTAAAGCCTAAAACCTGAAACATCAAACATAAAACCTGAAAGATCAATACCTGTACCTAAAACATCACGACCGAAAATTAAGAAGACTCACAAATCCTCCTTCCTCCTCGATTGCAGCAGCAGTAATGTAAATCTCCTTAGATATCTAACAAACAACATCAACAACACCAATATTAGCACAAATTCGTAAGAACAACTCACAAAACAAAAAATTAGAGAAATTCCCAAATATTAACACAGTGAACAACATAAACTCTAGAAAATCACATGAACCAAAAAAAGCAAACAAAAATAAAAAAACAAAATATGCATAAAAACTTTGAGCAAAAACATTACATTTGAAGATAAACACGAAAGGAAGGTTGTATTGTGTTAGGCCGCCAGAAACCAAAACTATAATTGGAAAATTTGCCAGAGAATGAAGCGAATCTTCCTTGATTCACTGCGTTCTTCCCTGCGCAAGAAACATGGAAAAAATGGAGCGGTTGAATTGAAGAAAAATGGAAGAGAAATGGAGGAGAGAGAGAAGGCGGAGGAGGTTGCGTAGGAGAGAAGAAAGGAGAGGAGGGAGAATGCGTGAGAAAATAATGAGAGAAGAAGAGGAAATATTACTATTTATACCTGGAGTTAAATGTAAACTAATAAAATTACACATCCAACCCCTGAAGTTTTAAAACTTCAATGTAAAACCCCATACTACATTCTTAACAATTTAGTCACTGTTCTCACTGCGAGACCATATGTCACAAGACTGTCTTCAACTTTTAGATCTGATGGCTTCCATTTATTCACGTGTGGCTGATCGCCATCTGTGTGACTTCAGTTATACCCATGTAATCTGGGCTATATGTCGAAGCCCGTTCTCCGCTTCTAAATCCAGTTATCAATAACGTTTGCAACCCTTTTGTCTTAATTCTTAACCATGTAAGACATAAATTAGAAGGTTAAACGCAACGTATTTGGAAAGACTTAAAAAAAGAAGAAAACTTTCAATTATTGATTCCGTTACCATTTGTCGTACTCCCTCCGTCCCAGCCGAATCTGCACACTTTTTGGTCAACTTTCTCAAGACACGTTTGATCATAAATTTCAACTAGTATATAGATACCAATATCATCATGTGAGATATTGTTGGATTCTCTGCATGCTGTATTTTCTAAATATCAAATTTTAACACACCGTTAATATACGTAACTAAAGTTATCGTTGGTCAAACATGACCTGAGAAAGTTGACCAAAAAGTGTGCACATTCGGCTGGGACGGAGTAATAGTCATTAATTCTATTTTTTTATGAAATACAACCCATGATGGTGGGGGGTTTGGCAGACCCCTACCTGTTTATTAATAATAAAATAAAAGCAACAATTGAAGCACCTTTAAGTTATACTCAAAGCATCAAGTTGTTTTTATAGCGCCTGTAAGAATTAAAAGAAGCACACATATAAGCTAAATTTGAAGCACTTACCAGCGACGATTGAAGCACCTTTAAGTTATACTCTAAGCACCAAGTTGTTTTTGTAGAGCTCGTAAGAATTAAAAGAAGCACCTATGAGTTACATTTGAAGCACTTACAAGCTACAATTGAAGCACTTTTAAGTTATACGCTAAGCACTAAGTTATCTTTGTAGCGCTTGTAAGAATTAAAAGAAGCACCTAAATTTGAAGCACTTACAAGCAACGATTGAAGCACCTTTGAGCAATACTCTAAGCTCCAAGTTGATTTTGTAGTGCTCATAAGAATTAAAAGAAGCACACATAAGTTATATTTAAAAACACGTACAAGCTACGATTGAAGCACTATTAAGATATACTCTAAACACCAAGTTGTTTTTGTAGCGCTCGTAAGAATTCAAGGGAGCACCTATAAGTTACATTTGAAGCACTTACAAGAAATGATTAAAGCACTTTTAAGCTATACTCTAAGCACCAAGTTGTTTTTGTAGCGCTCGTAAGAATTAAAAGAAGCACCTATAAGTTACATTTGAAGCACTTACAAGCTATGATTGAAGCACTTTTGCTCGTAAGAATTAAAAGCACCTATAAGTTACATTTGAAGCACTTACAAGCAACGATTGAAGCATTTTTAAGTTAAACTATAAGCACTAAGTTGTTTTTGTAGCGCTCGTAATAAGTTACATTTGAAGCACTAAGCACCAAGTTGTTTTTGTAGCGCTCGTAAGAATTAAAAGAAGCACCTATAAGTTACATTTGAAGCACATACAAGCGACAATTGAAGCACTTTTAAGTTAAACTCTAAGCACCAAGTTGTGTTTTGTAGCGATTGTAAAAAATTCAAAGAAGCACCTATAAGTTACATTTGAAGCACTTAAAAGCTCTAAGCACCAAGTTTTTGTAAGAATTAAAAGAAGCACCTATAAGTTACATTTGAAGCACTTACAAGCAACGATTGAAGCACTTTTAAGCTATATTCTAAGCACCAAGTTGTTTTTGTAGCTCTCAAGCGAGGATTGAAGCACTTTTAAGTTAAACTTTAAGCACCAAGTTGTTTTTTGTAGCGCTTGTAAAAATTAAAAGAAGCACATGTGAGTTACATTTGAAATAAATGAGCTTAGGATAAAATTTCTCTCGTGTTGTGCAACATTTATCAAATAAAGGGGGAAAAGAGAAATAAATGAGTTTACATTTTGTACGATGCATATGGTTCTACAATAGGCAAAAAAATAAAATTCAACAGATTTTTGTGTCGTTTTAACAGTCCGTGTATCTATAACTACAACAACATGAGAGATAATGGCTACGCATGTACGAGAATCGTTACATCTCAACTGTCATTTGCTAGATGACCATCCCTTGCAGTCCCATTCTCCAAGTCAGACATTGTCAAACTCACAAGCGAAAGTTAAAAGCATCGGTGTAAAAAGGCTTCACACAATATATATTTTGAGTTATTAGAAACCATCATCAAATACAGAGATAAAGAAAACAACTTGCTGCACTAGAACTCACATCTTGACACCAAGTTTCTAAAAAAGAATAGTATAGCAGATGACCAAACATAAGACATTGACTAAAATAAGATACCAGAAGCTACTGTTTGGAGTGTCTGAGTCCTTCATTGCAGTCTCTTACTTGTAGGTAACACTTCGTCAACTGTAAATTTCCAGAAAGCATTATTAAACAGTTCAATCAATTGACATAAGACTAAGCGATCACGAACAAATTCCAATCACCTTAGCCAATTGTATCTCACGATAAGACTTGTTTCTTTTAGCTGCAACCAATTATTCCTCCAATTTCTGCAGCAGGAAAACATGTTGGACGTGAAAACTAACTAGGAATCAGAATGTAAATATACGAGGCTAACGAAGGAGTCATCCTCTGATTTCTCTTGCAACTTCATCACAAATTGTTTCTTTTCTTCAGCAAGCTCTTCCATCTGAGCTACCAGGAAAACTCATCACCCAGTAGCTTCAATCAAAATACAAACTGCGACTAAGGCTACCAAACACTCATAGAGCAACAACTATTGCCATTATTTAACTCCTAGCCTCTTAGCTCATTTACCACAAAAGATTACCATCTATAGAGGAACTTAAAAATATTTCTCGCGTGAATATATGCTATGTAGTATCACATATAAAAAGTTACATTGTTGGGCCACTGTGTACACTAGTACAAAAGTCATACATGCAACCGATCGAAAAATTAAAATATTAAACTTACAACCTGTAGTATTGGAAAAAAAGAAATGGAGAAACATGAAGGTAGCAAAAGGCTCAGGCTCTCAACCTCTTGACACCAGATAATCATCCATGAACCTAAGTTCTCAATCTGGGGTACAAATTGAAAAGATCAAAACTAAAAATAAACCTCTTTCTCAACAAGAAGTGCAAGAACAACACACAGCTTCAAAGCTACATTCATAGCATTCTTCGCTCTTTCAGAGCTCCCTGCACCAAATTCATTTGACACTCTCGTGCTGCAAACATGCATCATTAATCAGTTAGCATTAAAAACACCCGAAAAACAAGAAAAAATAAATGTATTTAAAATCTATATGTAAGAAAAGTCTCTTCAAACATTCAGAAGTGCTGCAAACATTCATATTTAAGAAAAGCCTTTTCAACAAATTAGAGTGAACCAAGACATTGAAATATGATCTTCAGAAACCTTCTGCAATAGATGTATCACTCTCTCATAATAAGGAGGTATAGATTTAGAAACAACCACAGTAATGTTTTATCAAATACAATGATTAATACTTGCCTAATATATACCTGATTGGCAAGGCACCTCATTCTTGTGTTGGTGTACCAGATTTTACCTTAGAGCTCCCTGCGCCCAATACATTCGACACTCTCATGCTGCAAACATTCATCATCAATTAGTTAGCATTAAAAGCACCTGAAAAAAATGAAGTGTATTTGCTTCACCTCGTGGCTGCGCTGAGTCCATAAGAAATCATATACGCAATCGCTTCTGTATTTATACTGAGCAAACAAAAAATGGTGGAGCGAATTGAGATCATCTGTCTCTCTCGGGCTTACGCGAAAAGGGATGAATTTAAAATTACCATATCGCGATGAGTTTTCACAAACCCCAAGCTTAGCAGAATCTTCTATGACCTCGACAATTTGCCGCTCTCATCGACCTCTTGTTCGGGTTCCACAATAGGAGCTCGGGGGCCGGAGCTCGGGGTTCAATTTTTGGGGATCGGGTTTGTTTTCTTGTGGAATGTGGTGGTGACGAACTTGATTTTTTTTGGTGATCGGAGTTGCGATGCGCCGATGCCAATTTTCCATTAATTAATTTTGGGTACTATACAAATATAACTGTTGAAGAAAGTGCAGATATAATCTTTAGTTGTTTTAGTGCAAAGATAACCCTGACTATTAAATGAAAGCGCAAATATAACTCTCCGACCATGATTCCAACATTGACTAATGAATTTCGGTCACTGACCCACTTGAAATGACTAAAATACCCTACTTGATTGAGCGGAACATTAATTATTTATTAATTATGTATTTATTTCTTGATTGAGTAGAACATTAATTCTTGTTTCATCTCCATTTTTCTGAAACCAAAAGCACTCTGTTTCATCTCTATTTTTCCGAAACCAAAAGCACTATGTTTCATCTCCATTTTTCTGAAACCAAAAACACTCTGTTTCTTCGCCATTTTTTTGAAACCAAAAGAATGCCGGAGAAGGCCAAAAAACCCAGAGCAAAACACCAAAAATCTCCAAACTATTCGCGGTCTCCGTGTGCTACCTTCTCCGACGAACATGCCCTAAGACGCTGGGAATATCCATTTGCCCAGAAATCCATAGAGAAGAATCCAAATCAAGAGAAGCCATAGTATCCTAGAATAAACCCAATAGAACCCTATCCCTGGACAAAGAGTTTCCGTCGGATTCCATAGGAAAGAATTTTACCCAGCCAAAAACCAAACCCACACTGAAAATCCGAGATCCGCTACCATTTCTAGCACCTCATCCCTGGACATTTGCAATGATCACAAGATACATTTGGTATTGTTTGGAGGGATTGAAGAAAGGGGATTGATAAAAAGTAGTGGAGGGATTGAAGAAAGGGATTGAAGCTGTGAGAATTGAAGAAAAGAATTAGAAGTTTCAGAGGGATTTTGCATTGGGGATGGAGAATGGGATTTATTTGTTTTTTTAGAGGGGTAAAATTGACTTTTTATTCAATTCATCTCTAAATCCATCGGAAAAAGTTTATGTTTGCACATAACCTAAATATCATAGGTTATATTACCACTTTCAATTATTGCAGAGTTATACCTTCACTTTTGTCAATTACGTAGTGTTATATATGCACTTTGCTCATAGTTTTAATGTTATATTTCCTCCTTAATTTGAATCGTTGATGTAGTTAAATCAATGGTTATGATGTGTTCTCACATAAGTTAGTGTTCTCACGTTAAGGAAGTGCTCTCACATGATCCCAATTCACACACACACACATATATATATATATATATATATATATATATATATATATAATATGAATACACATAACCACAATTATTTATAATTTTTACATTCTATCATGGTATCATTAAGGTTTCTCTAAAAATCTCTAGCTTTTACCTCTCTATCCCCAATATTTCCAAAAAAAATCCCAACTATTTTTCCGATCACTAGCACCGGCTGCTGCCGCCTTCTGCTGCCGTTCGACTCGTTGTCTTGTCTACTCAGTTCAGCTTCCTTGCCATCGATCGCACCTAAAATTCATTGCTCCGTCAGTGGCCGCTGAACGAACCTCTATTTGCCCATTGCTACTCCGCCGTGCTCCACAGTTTCTCCACTAATCCTTGTCGTCGGTCTCTTAAACATTCGTTCTTGGCCACTCTTAGCTTCCCAGGTTCTCCAATATTCTTCTATCATCGTTCCCGATTTATTTTCACTTCCAGTTAGCATCTCGGTCAGCACCTAGTCGGTGCCTTGTCAGCACCGACTTTTAAAAAATCAGATTGGTTTTCTTTGTATTATGGCTCATTTCGATAAACCAAGGTGTCAATGGTGTGACGTTCTGGGTCATGTTGCTTTTTCTAGCTCTAAACTGCATGATGAATGGTACAGTTGATGTGTCAGAGGTGTAAGAACTTTGGCCACATTGTCTTGATGTGTCCTCACTTTGTCTTTGGAGCTCCTTCTCTCGGCTCTTTACCGTATACTTGCTGGATAGCTGATTGTGGCATGACAAACCACATGACTTCTTCTCAGTCTGCTATTTTGTGCTAATGTTAGTAATGGTTCTGCTCTTGACATTACCCATATTGGTCATTCTTAAGTCTTTGATTCATTATCCTTTTCTAATGTTTTAGTGATTCCACAAAATACTAAAAAGTTGTTGTCTATTAGCAAATTGACTCGGGATATGAATGCTATTATTTGCTTTGATGATTTTCCTTTCACTATTTTGAACAAGTTTACTAGTGATGTTATTGGCAAAGGTCATCATGAGGGGGGGTTTGTATGTTTTGGATTTTGGTGGTGCTGTTTTATCTGCTTTTGTTGCATCGAGTGCTTCTAAAGCATCTTTTTAACTTTGGCATAGTAGATTGGTCAATGTTTCCCACACATATTTTCTTCTTTGAGAAAGTCTGGATGTTTGTCAGTTCCTAGTTTGCGGCCTAAGCCTCATTTATGTACCTCTTGTGAGATGGATAAAGGCGAGCGCCTTTATTTTAGAGATAATTTAAAATGTGCACCATAATTACTTGATTTAGTTCATTGTGATCTCTGGGGACCCTCTCCCGTCGTCTCTCAGTTCACCTGGTTATATCTTCTGAGATGAAAGTATGATTTTGTGGAGGCTTATATGCATTTTGAGGCTCTTGTTGAGAACCAGTTTTCTACCACCATTAAAGTATTCAGAGTGATGGTGGAACCGAGTTTCTAAATCATCGCATGCAATCACATTTTGCATCTAAAGGCATTCATCATCAACTTTCATGTCCTTAAACTCCAGAGCAAAATGGTTCTGCAGAGCAGAAGCATCATCACATCACTGAGACTAGATTGTCAATGCTCTTTCATTTTGACCTTCATCATTCATTTTGGTATGATGATTTTTCTACAACAGTCTACATGATCAACAGGATGCCAACCCCAGTTTTATCTAGTCAGTCTCCGCTCTCTGTTATTTTTGGTACAACTTCTAACTACTCTAATTTTCATCCATTTGGCTATCGAGTTTTTCCTTATTTACGTTCTTATGTTGCACATAAGTTGGCACCTCGGAGTATGTCCTATATATTTTTGGGTTACAGTTCACAGTACAGTACAAGGGTTATCGTTATATTGATCCCTCTATGAAGATGGAGTACATCACTCGCCATGCTTGGTTTGATGAGATTTTTTCCCCAACAACCTGTACTGCAACTGTTAGTGATTTGCCTTCACTTGATGTTTCTCCATTTTAGGAGCCCTCGTGTGCTCCTTAGTTGGTGTTTGAGTTATCCACTACAACCGAATTGCTCATTATTCTATAAGATGTTGATTTAAAGTCTGTACCGAGAGCTCAGAGTTTATTTTATAATTGTATCTGTCTTTCGTATGAAACTAGAAGCACCTGCTGCCAGCCCAGCCACTGTAATTGCCTCTAGCAGCATGTACGTCCAGTTTGGTGCCAGCACGTGCGGCTCACGCGCCACCATCCCCACCTCCGCGGCCTTCGCATAAAATTTTGCGTCTGCTCAGCCTGTGCATTCTCCGATGCCAGCTTCCCTTGCTCAATATCCACTGTCACTGGCCTCGAGTTCTATGCCTGCCCCAGGATCCACGCTATCTCAGGCATCATATATTTCTTCTAGTTATTCGATGGCTACTCGATCTTGCACTGGCTCTCTCCGGTACAAGGATTTTTCAAAATATGATATTATTGTTTACTGATTTCTTTATTTTCTAAAATCAAGCCTCGTTGATATCACTCGGCTGTCGAGGATCTTGAATGGGTTACTGTTATGGACTCAGATATGAAGGCTCTTTGCACTCAACATATGGGGATTTAGTTCCTCGTCCATCCCATGACAATGTTGTTGATTCCAAGTGGGTTTTTTTGGTTTGAAGTATAAAGCCGATGGCTCTCTTGATAGATATAAAGAAAGGTTAGTTTCTCAGGGATTAGCAACTATCTGGTTTTGATTATGACCATACATTTAGTTATGGGGTAAAGGTTTCTACTGTTACTACTTTTTTTTATCTCTGGTTGTCACTCATAGTTGGCTCTTACGACAGCTGAATGTCAAGAATGAATTTTTAAATGGTGTTCTTGATTCACCAGTATATATGGAGTAGCCTGTAGGATACAAAGACCCGATGCGTCCTTCTTTTGTTTGTCGTCTACGCAAGACCATTTATGGTTTGGTTTCAATGTTTTGGCTCATTTTTGGTTGGCTTGGTTTTTTGTATGTAGTTCCTCCGGTACATCTCTATTTGTCTTATATCAGGGTGCCTTTTTGCTCTGCTTGTTGGTTTATGTAGATGACATTATTCTTACAGGGAATGATGATCGTCTCATTCAGAGGTTTTATTGATAGGGTTAATCAAGAATTCAAGATTACCTATCTTGGTACTATGTAGTATTTTTTAGGTTTGGAGGTTGTTCGTACATATGACGGCTTGTTCCTTGGTTAGGCCAAATATGCCAAGGGCAATTTGCTGCATGTCAGAATGCAAGATTCTTCACTTGTTACCATTCCTTTAGTGGTTTTTTTGTAGCTTTCTAGCTCTTCTGGTAAGCCATTTAGAAATCTCACTCTTTATTGATCTCTGGTTGGCGCACTTTAGTATTTGTCAATTACACGTCCCGATTTGTCTTATGTTGTGAACACGGTTAATCAGTATATGCAGGCTCCTACTGATGACCATTTCCAAGCTGTCATTATAATTATGCACTATGTTCGTGGTACTCTCCACCATGGGTATGTCGGTTGATTCGAAAACATACCAAACTGAGATCGACGTTGCATCTATATGGGCCTACCACCCAGCTGGCCAAGAATTCCAATTTGTAAATACAATTCTAAATAGAATTGATTAGCATGTTATGTTAAATATTAAACATTGAATAATATTAAAATAACATTAAAAAAGGAAATTTGAAATTTTAAGATATCTGATACAAAATACATCCCAATTCAAATTCAACAAAAAATAAGAAAATTGAATACGTAGTTATATGAAGTCTTAGAAAACCCTCTAATATTCGTGGGGAAGAACGACAACACAAAAAACTGCGGGCCTAACACTATTTATGAGCTTGAAGTACAGTGTATCCCCGATCTCGAGTTCCTCTTCGTCAAGAAACTGGCCAAACCCCTTTGGGGTCAGGGTCTTGAGTATCCTATTCCCTGAGTAGTGCACTTTGTACTCCCTTCCTTTGCACATAATCACAACATCCAACTTGTACGGTGGTAAGTACTCAAAAATTTTGTCTGGTATGTACTGAATCATAAGAAAAAAACATTTGTTATTAATTATGGAAGTAATCTAATGAAAAAGTAAATTGAAAATTCATTCTGTTTAAAACAGAGAGGAATTACCATGACCCGAAGTTCGTCTGGGTCAGAGTATGTACAAAATGGGGATATCTGCCTGAGAATGTGTGACACAGATTATCATTATCCGAATCACTCAGCTCAATTGGTTAACTGCTGGAACCAATATTGTTAGCCATAATTGCTGTAATTCATATTTTCATGAAGGTGAAATGTTATGATAGTCAAACAATGGAAAATTGAAACGTGAAATATGGTTTTTTTCCTACTCAAGGTGACGTCTAGAAAGCATCGGTATAACCAATTGGTTAACCGATGAATGTGCAAGTTCGCATTGATCTGACCATCTACAGAAAGCATGATTGCAATGTCGCATACGAATCGGTATAACAGAAGCAAGACCGACTTGTCATCGAAGTCGTATTACAGCAGATAACAACAACAGCAGATAATGACATCACCCTAACATCATATTGTACCATCCCAATCCATATTCCAACATCCTAAAACCATATTCTAACACTCTAAAACCATATTTTAGCACACCAAACCATAGAAACCTCAAAAATGAAAACAATTAACACATTCATACCCTAATACAAACAACAATTTCAAGGATAAATACAAAAACAAAAGCAATGTAAACACACATGGAAACCACGCCTTTTAGAAGATTGGCCAATGAGAACGGTTGAAATTTGAGAGAGTACAGAAAGTTTGAAATGATGTATGAGAGGTGGGATCCATTTATACACTAATTGTTAAGTGTTATGACTTTCACCTAGGGCAAGCTAACTTTGCATGTCCGTCGCACTGAACAAACCGTTACCGACTCTTGGGTGACATCAGCTATTTCAAATGTGGGCCTAACCATTACATCACACTCACATAAATCTGTGCCTATGTTTGACCAATCTTCGTGTGAGGTCGCACCTGTTTTTTGGTTTAGCGACATTAACCCAACATAGGACCAATGTTGGCACCTATTTAATTGAGCCTCACCATTTTAGCCCGCTAAGATAGAAAATGGGCTCGCGTTTGACCTAGACAAACATAATTAACCTTCAAATTGGACAATTGTACATTGGATAGTTTAAATTTAAATTTAATTTAAATTTATAATTGTACATGACCTATAATAAGGTCTAGTTTGATCAGAATCAATTTTCACATAGACGGTAAAATTTTTAGTTTTTACACTTAATTAGGTCCCTCCAAGGTGGTGGGGGAGGATGAAATGCAGAATTGGAGCTACCCAGTAATCTAAATTGCATTCTCATGAGTTTGACTGGGGGATGGCAAGGGTTCCGTCCCAAAACAGGGGTAATCGTCCGTCAATTATAGAGTATTCCATTAATACCCTTACTATAAGTGTTGCAAGAAAGATCACTTCCACCACGTAGAATCACATGAAATTTAATATTCTAGGTTTTTTTTATGAAATAAAAAGCTAATTAAATTCCGCCCGTCAAATTTGAAAAAGTGCTAGTACATTGTGTATAGTAAATTGTAGATGATTATTTATAAGTATACATGGTTCATTCAGGATGAACTTGTGGAATTATTTGTTGGATCATGCCAGTTTATTTTTCACGAATAACGGTGATCATAAGTTCGAATGGGGGATGGCAATGGTCCCGTCCCCAAACTGGGATAATCGTCCGTCATTTATGGAGTATTCCATTAATACCATTACTGTAAGCTATAGGAGAGAAAGATCACTCCCACCACGTAGAATCACATGAAATTTAATATTCTAGGTTTTTTATGAATTAAAAGCTAATAAAATTGCATCCATCAAATTTTAAAAAGCGCTAGTACATCGTGTAGAGTAAATTGTAGATGATTACTTATAAGTATCCAGGGTTCATTTAGGATGAACCTTTGTAGAATTCTTCATGGGATCATGCTAGTTTCTTTGTCATGAATAACGGTGATCATGAGTTTGACTGGAGGATGACAACGATCCCGTCCCCGGACCGGGGTAATTGTCCGTCATTTTTGGAGTATTCCATTAGTACCCTTACTGTAAGCGTTAGGAGAGAAAGATCACTTCCACCACGTACAATGACATGAAATTTAATATTCAAGGTTTTTTTTAATGAAATTAAAAGCTAATAAAATTGCGTCCATCAAATTTTAAAAAACATCAGTACATTGTGTCGAGTAAATTGTAGATGATTACTTCGATGACAATTACCAAAAATTAGACTTTGGCCCACTTGTCTGATTTTTCAAATTCTATTCACATTAAACGAATCTAGGAACAATATCTATGCAATTTTGCTACCAATGAAAATTTCAAGCGGGAACTGAAATTTTGAGCCAAAATTTTGAACCAAAATTCGCCCCCAAACCCATCTCATTACAATAATATCCATCACCAACACAATCTTTTCCCATCTCCAACAGTTGCTCTCAACACAACTCCACACCATCCTTTCAATTAACACCATTTCAAATACTAAAGAGTTCAATCTAGTTTTTTCTATTGAATATCAACACTTATTATAGGATGGAGCATCTCTGGGTTCAAATAAATTGAGGTAGTTCATTTCTGTATCTCCTACATTGTACATATTTTTTCCACATTGACCATACATTGAATATATTCATTGAGTATGATGATTTTATTACATGTTATATGAGTTACGATGTTTGTCTTTCCAAAATAATGTCTGGTGTGTAAGGATTGTGGAAAAAAATCATAGATTATTGCTGATTGTGGAAAATATTCAAATTTTTGTATGAACAAAGGTTGACTGTGCGACGTCGCACTATGTTCATCGTCCTACATGATATAGAGCCAAATGGTGTGTGACGTTGCATTTTCCAGAACTGACATCCTCATCTTGAATGTCCAACTTCGCACGTTTATCAATTTAATCGACATTTCATTATCAACTAATTGACATCACAGCAGGATAGTAAAGGTACTTTTCCCATGTTTAGATTGTTGTCACCTACACTTGACAATATTATGTGTACATTATTTTGGGACTACTGAATTCTGACATAAATTTTGTTTCATGTGTATTTATTTTAATAGGACAAAGAGAGTTACAATGGACTCTTAGCTTCGATTCCGTATGACATAGACAATGGATGTTAAATACAATTTAATCATTCATTTCACTTCAACCATATGTATTTGAATATATTCTGACATTTATTAGTAATTTATGTTCAATGAATTTTTGTGTTTCATCAGAAAGTAAATACTATATTAATATACGATTCTCCACAATTCATACTGTGACATCACACAAACCAGTAATGATTCGACATCTATGCGACGTCGCATATCAAAAAACATATTGACATCAAACCATTGTGCTTAAGACGGCCGAATTTATTTTTGCAACATTGCATATTCAAAACGACATCACATTGGTTAGCCACCCACGTCATCATGCGATCTCGTATACAATCATGAGTTACGTCACTGTAACTAACAACGTCGTCGATCTCATTGATGTCGTAGTTGTTCTAGTGGCATCACCTGCTTCCATTTGATATCGACTTCACGTTTTTAGAACGCTGACATCGATGTGAATGATGGCGCAGCTACGTGGTACTATATTTGGCCTTCTTAGTCCGTGCGAGGTCGATCTAAGAACATATTGGCCCCGGTCCAAAATCGAGGTTAAAAAGTTCTTTTTACCTCGGTTCCAAACCGAGGTAAAGGTATATTTTTTACTGCACCCACATTTACTTCGGTTTTCTGGTGGCAAAAAACTGAGGTAAAAATGCCTGAAAAACTGAGGTAATAGGTCCTGTTTGTGGTAGTGACAAGAGAGCCAAACACATTAATATTGACTATCATTTTGTGCTTGAGATGGTGTTTTCTAGCAAGCTCAAAGTTGCTTTTGTTCCTACAGACTTGCAGCTTGCTGACATCTTTACAAAGGGATTATCTCGTCCTCAGTTTTAGTTCTTACGTTCTTGCATTGCGACCTACACTTCCCTTGGGGGGGGGTAATAGAGATATAAATCAAGTGTGTGTGGTACTATATATATATATGTGAATACATATAGCCATAATTATTTGTGGGTTTTACATTCTATCAATTAATATGACTACTGGGTAATTTGATATTTTGTTTTTATTTATTGTAATGGCGTACTTATAAGAAAACCTTTTAAAAATGAATCAAACCTTAAAGGTTATAAAAATAAGGTTTTTTGTAATTGATATACCCATTATTCAGTTTAACATAAGGAAAAGTATTGGGAAAGACGGTCTTTCCATAGGCTTATGGAAAGACGAGGTTGGATTAGAATATTAAAAGGTAAAGGGTCTTAGTTGCAATATTAAAATTTTAGTATGCAACATGTAGTAGTTATAAAATTTATAACTTGATTCATGCAACCCGAAAATTTTATCTTAATTTATTCTAATTTACACTTTAAACCTTGGTCTTTCCACGACTTATGGAAAGACCGTCTTTCAAGAGACGGACTCTTAACATAAACCTTAATTTTTTTTATGAGTTTTTTTTTAAAGAATTATGTTTTCACAGCATTACCTATCCATTTTGAAGAAAAATTCATATAGTTAACTAATTATTCACTTCATCTCAAAAGCGTTTTTGACAAATGTGGAATGCACGCATAAAGGAGGAATGAGCTGAGTGAAGATGCTTATAATTTATTACCCATATTAAGAGGATATATATTTTATTGGCAAATTATATGGTAATGCCGAGGTACTATCATAGCATCAAATACCCAAATATATTTTGTGTATTTTACTATATATGAATGCACATCATCTTCGGTGAAAGAAAAAGTCTTGTTCGAGACGGTCTCACAGCTAAACCATACATTAAATTGTTAAAAATGTAGCATGAAATTTCTAATTAAAAATTTTAAAGGTCTAAGGGATAGATGTAAAATTTTACTATTTTACATTTAAGCACAGGTGTGTATATATATATATATATATATATATATATATATATATGAATGCACATCATCTTCGGTGAAAGAAAAAGTCTTGTTCGAGACGGTCGCAGCTAGACCAGATATTATTTTTTTTTTTATGAAAACACCCGTAGGTGGGGGATATATATTGGGTTCCCCAGTCCCAGCCAAAACAAATGTTTTCCTACAGACCAGAATAAAGATATCGTAATTGAAACTATGGTGAGGCAACCCCGTTGCCTCCAAAAGTAATTTAGCTAACTAAGCTAGGATGTAGACTTTACAAAACAACTGTACTGGAGTTGCGATCCACAAGCGAGAACCTCCACCCCTTGTGTTAGTTCTCCCTTGTGGCCAGGCAACTCCAAATTTAAACTACATGTGTTGCAGCAATCTGCAGCAGTAGTATCAAGTGAGCATCTTCATCAAAGTTTGGCATTTAGGAGCCAGCTCAATACAGTCATAACACATTTTCCTCCAACCTGCATAAGCATAAGAAAAGTATCAGTTTTGAGGAAAGCGATGTACTCTAATATGTGGAGTCTGAGCTTTGTCCAAGGATATCATCCCTTTAATGTGTGGTGGAATGTTCTGCATATTAATACCCTGGGCCGAGCTATGATGTAATTTTGCAATTGAATGTGCCACTACATTGCATTCTCTGGCCACATATTGTATAAGTGATGATCCCAGCAGTTTTTTAGTTCTATAGGCCTGATCAAAAAGCTTCCAATTTGCCCTATATGGCTCATTTATCATCTGAACAGCAAGGAGGCAATCAGTTTCAAAAATGTAGTGCTGGTCCTGATCATGGAAATTGTTGCAGGCTACTGAAATAGCCTTCAATTCAGCTTCAAGAGGTGAATGAGCATTAGTTGGAGCAGATAAAACAAGTAATGGGTTCCCTAGGTTGTCCCTAGCAATTAAACCAACTGAGGCCTTATCTATATACCATGAAGCATCTATGTTGATTTTAATTGATCCTATAGGTGGCTTCTCCCATCTAACAATAGAAATATTTGGCTTAGGGGGTGGTCGAGTTAAAGGAATCCATTGGCTTAGAGGAGAATCCATTACAGGATGTGAGAAGAGTGTTCTTGGTGAGGAGAAAATTGACATTTTAATCAGCTCCTGAATATCCTTGGTAATAGCCAGTGTGGAGAAGGGTTTAGAGTAAAAAATAAAGCTATTTCTAGCTTTCCACAAAGACCAGCATGTTATGGATGGCACAATTTTGCATATGAATTGCTTCCAGCCCAATAAATCCTGACAATCCCAGAATAGAAAAAACCTCTCTGATAGGGAGTGTTCCTGAGTGATGTAGAAACCAACTATAGATGCAATGTTACTCCAAACTGCTCTAGCAATGTGGCATGATATGAAAAAATGTTGAATTGAATCAGAATTGCAACAAGCAGGGCATTTAGATGCCAAACTGAACCCACATTTTATGAGAACCTCATCAAAGGGAAGATAGGAATGTAACAACTTCCAAGTAAAAATTGCTACCTTCTTCTGAATTGCATTATTCCAGATAAATTTAGAGGCTGGTGAATTACCTGTATGCAGAATTAGAGCTCTGTAGGTTGACTTAGATGTAAAATTACCAGAGGGTTCAGGCATCCAGATCAGTCTATCTTCTCTATCTTCCATTAGTTGTGCATCCTGGAGAAAATTCAGAGTATCACAATCTAGGAAAGAATTGATTTAAGATAGAACAGACAGTTTATCTTGGATGAAGTCAGAAACTGATAGGTATGGCATTTCAGAAACTATGTTCTGAGGAATACTATTAATAAGGGGGCCAGTTGGGCACCAATTAGCCAGCCAGAAGCTACAACTTCCCTTACCATGAATAACTTTTGTATTCCTCTCAGCAAAAGAGTTTACAGCTAAAATACGTTTCCAAGTTACTGATTTCCTGTATGACAAAGGCAGAGCCCAAAGCAGTTTTGCCCACAAAGTTGTACCTAACTGGCCTTTCCACCATAGCTTTGCAGAGCAGGTATCTATGATAGCCTTCATTGACCTAAACCCAAGACCATTCATATTAGTGGGGACTGCAATTGCAGACCACTTCCTCCAGATTTTTTTATTCTTTCCCTCAGTTTCTCCCCAGAAGAATCTGGCTAGTCTTTTTTCAAAGGTTCTAATGATTGCTTTAGGGGGATTTGTGACTGCCCACAGGTGCTGAGGTAAAGAGTATAAACAATGCTTAATTAAAATCATTTCTCCCCCCGCACTTAGCCATTTATTTTTCCAACTCTGGAGTTTAGTGTCAAGATTAGCCATCAGTGGTTGGAAATATCTTTTAAGGGTTCTACCCTTGAATATAGGACAACCTAGGTAAGTAAATGGGAAAGTGCCTTTTTTCATTTTCAGTATAGCCCTAACTTGGTTGAATCTTAAAGCTGAAGCTCTCTTGCTGATATAAAATTCTGACTTCTCAAAGTTAAATTTCTGTCCCGAAGTGATTTCAAAGATATCTAAAAAAGCTTTGATCCTAACCAGGTTGTTCTTAGATGCTTGCAGAAAAATGATAGTGTCATCTGCATACATCAGGTGTGAAACAACAGGGATAGATGCTGGAACTTGGTAGCTAGCAATCTTATTATTTGAGAAAATGAATGACAGACTTCTTGAGAATGCTTCAGAGAAAATATTGAAAAGGAAAGGAGAAAGGGGATCACCTTGTTTAATACCTCTTGTAGCTTTGAAAAACCCTGATGGATTTCCATTTATCAAGACAGAGAAATATGCCTGGGATAGATTATTCATAATGGCATTTAAAAATTTCCCAGTGAATCCAAATTTGGTTAAAATCTGACTAAGAAAAGGCCAATTTACTCTATCAAATGCTTTCATAAGGTCCAGTTTCAACATACAATTTGGAACTCTATTTTTCTTATCTAGGAACCTTATCATTTCCTGAAGATATAGAATATTGTCTGAAATATTTCTGTTCTTCAGGAAAGATGACTGGTTAGGAGAGATTAAATCCTCCATGTGAGGCTTTAGTCTTTCCATCAAGACCTTAGAACAGATTTTGTTTATGACATTAGATAAACTAATTGGTCTAAAATCTCCAAAAGAGCAAGGTGTGGCTTTTTTTGGGATAAGGGCTATCCAAGTACTGGATATACCTTTTGGGATTTGAGAACCAGAAATAAAGTCATTGACCGCATCTAATAGATCTTGCCTAACTACAGTCCAGCATTTCTTGTAGAATTTTGGTGTGAACCCATCTGGTCCTGGACTACTGTTACTGTCTAGGCTATTTACTACTGCTTGAAGTTCTGTATCAGTAACTAAGGCTTCTAAAGATTGGTTATCTCTATCAGTCATTATTGTAGGGATGTGTGACAGGAAATGAGAGCTATATGCATCTGAGTTGTTCTGATTAGGATCACTTAGCAGATCAGTAAAATATCTAACAGCTTCTTTTTGAATTTCTGTTTGTGTGCTTATCCATTGACCCTCATGATTTTTGATTTTACTGATCTGTAACCTACATTGCTTTTCCTGTACCACTTTATGGTAAAACTGAGTATTATTATCCCCTAATTTATGCCATTTTAGCCTAGCTTTTTGTTTCCAAAATTTCTCCTTCTCCTTTAGAGACTTTAGGAGCTTAGCTTTTTTCTGGTTAAGACTGACTCTCTCTATCAGTGTTGGGTTCAGGTCATAAGCCAGTTCTTGTAACCTTAGAGCCTCCTCAGCTAGAGAGACATTTACATCTATGTTCCCAAAGCATTCCTTGTTCCATATTTTTAGCATCTTTTTAAGTCTGATTAGTTTCAGGTAAAATCTGAGCATTCCTGTTTCCTGTAGTGGCTTATTCCAATTTTCCTGAACTAATGCTGAAAAATCTGATCTCTGGAACCAAGCATTAATAAATCTGAATGGCTTTGGGAATGAGACTACTAAATTGTTTAGCTGGAGGAGTAATGGTGAGTGGTCTGATGTATTCCTATTAAGAATCTGAATTGTTGATGAAGGGAATTTAGTATACCAAGATAAAGTGCAAAGTCCTCTATCTAATCTCTTAGATGTTGGGTTTCTAAGTCTAGAGTTACACCAAGTAAACAAGTTACCTACTGTATTAATCTCTTGAATTCCATTAGAGTTCATCCATGTATTAAAATCTCTAATACTACCAAGGCCAGGGTTAGAAGGTCCTCTATATTCAGCCACAGAAGATATAGTATTAAAATCACCTATGAATATAGTATCCCCCTTAGATATCAGCTTTAATTCTGTCCAAAGGTTTTTCCTACCCTCCCTATTTGTTAAAGCATAAACAAAGACAGCCTCCATACAAAGATTAGTGGTGAGATGGGAGATATTCACATGCATAAACTGTTCATGGTAGGAAAGCAGTGTCACAGACAAAGGATTAGAGTAGAACAGCCATATCTTCCCATTAGGAAGTACCATATTATTAGAGAAATTAAGTGCATTCATATAGTGCTGGATTTTAGAATTGTCATGCATAGGCTCTAGAACACATAGCAACTGAATTTTCTTTAGTTTAATCAGACTACGAAGCCTATTCATTGAAGTTTCCATTCCCCGAATGTTCCATATCAGAAAATTAATGTTAGTCTTCATTATCATATTTCATTTGCATTATTACCTTTAGTGGCTGATCTCAACAGCATTTTATTGAGCTGACTCAAGTAGGTAACCTTCTTATTTTTTATCTTACCTTGTTGTACATACTTACCTGGGGATTCTGATGGAGAAACCTCCTGTAACTGTTGTTGATCTGAGGATGCTATATCCATTGCCCTTTGCAGATCCTCTGGTGTCCCTTCATTTGTATCCCCTTGACACTGGGAAGAGCAGCCCTCATCCTGTAAAACAGAAAATCTGTTTGACATCTTTCCAGGTAAGGAAAGTGTAGGGTTGTTAGTATTTCTTGGTTCCATCAGTGAACCAACATGAAGATCATCTTTAGCATAAGGAATCCTGGCAGGTTTAGCTTTTTCAGTATCATTAATTAACCTGGTAATTGAAAGTTCAGGGATCTCTAGAGTGCCAGATCCTGATTTCATAGGGGTTTCAGCCTGCTTTGGCTTATTTCTATCAGGAGTATTAATTACTCGGGGAGCATTATTTTCCAGGTTTATGACAGTCATTTCATCCTCATTTAAAGTAGGATCATTAGTTAAGTCCTTGATCAAAGGAGGGTTGGTGAACATTTTTCCTGTTGCCTGCCACTGAGGAGGAGGTTGGGTAGTCTTTAAGCTAACATCCTCAGGTCTATCCTTGGTGGTTTGAGAAATAACTCTACACTGACTCAGAGAGTGGCCAAGTTTAGCACAGTGGTTACAGTAGAGGGGGATATCTTCATACTCAATCTTGTACTTAGTGTTGTTAGAGACAGAACCTAGCCTAATGTAAGGGCTCAGAGGTTTCTGTAGATCCACTTCAACACAGAATTTGATGGCCGAGGGTCTGGTGAGCATATCAGTTGCAAGATCATTTTTTATGAAACTCCCTATGCTGTTACCAATTGATTCAATGGAGGCAGAGTTATAATAATATAAAGGTACTTCTCTAATGGTACACCAGATCGGAACTATGGGTGATTCCTTATGCGTTGAGAATTCTGGAGTCCACTTAAGCATCTTTAGGAAAACCCCATTAAAGTTCCAGATACCTTTCATCCAACATCTCTGATAATCATTAATGTTCTCAAAGCGGAGTAAAACATGTTTGAAATCTAAAGAACCTAATTGATACTTACCTTCAAAACCGATTGTTTTGAGAGCTGTCTCCATTTGCTCCATTGATAGCCTACCTTTTGTGAACTTTCCGACCAATGCATTGGAATAGTGTGCCGCTAGTGTGGCGATTTGTTCATCCGAATAGAGGCAGGCCGGATCGCCGAGATGAGTAGATTTTGGAACCAATTCGGGATTACTTGGGAGATTTTTGGAGAGAGGAGGAGCTTTGGTCTGGAGAGCAGCGGCAAAGGTTTTGGGAATTACGTTATCGGCCATCGTTACGGCGATGGCCGATGGTGAGGCTCGATGCCGAGGGACAGAGATTCCGGCAGATTACCGTTGGAATAGGAGAGTTGTATTACTGACCGTTGGTAAGGGAGGAAGACGAGTTTCACACAGGGTCGCACCGAAATTCGCACACAGTAAACAGTAATTTCGCAACTTCTAACTAAATATTACTTCGATCAGCTAGACCAGATATTAAATTGTTAAGAATGTAGCATGAAATTTCTAATTAAAAATTTTAAAGGTCTAGGGGATAGATGTAAAATTTTACTATTTTACATTTAAGTACAAGTGTGTGTGTGTATATATATATATATATATATATATATATATATATATATATATATATATATCAACCATTTCTCATTATTCCCTTATATTTTTCTGAAACTTTTTCTCTCTTCTTCTTTCTTTTCTCCAGCGAAACAAACATTCATATTCTCTCTCCTATCCAACTCAAATCCCCTTCTTCCCCTTCTTCCCCCTCTTCTCTATTTCTCTTCAATCTTCTTCAATCCTATCTCGATTTCTTTGGTTCAACCGCTCATTATCTCCATTTTTCTTCCTCTTTCTTGCTTGCAAAGATTCATCATCGCGATTTTGGAGTTTTTTGGAAAATTTTCCGGCAATTGTCTGTCGGCCGAACACTATACAAACTTCGTTTTGTGTTAATCTTCGAAGGTAATGTATTTGCTCAGAGTTTTTATGCATATTTTGTTGTTTTTAAAAATTTTTGTTTGTTTTTTTTTGGTTCATGTGATTTTTAGGGTATATGTTGTTCAATGTGTTAATATTTGGGGATTTATCTATTTGTTTTGTGTTTTATGAGTTGTTCTTACAAATTTGTGCTAATATTTGTGTTGTTGCTGCTGTTTGTTAGATGTCTAAGGAAAGTTACATCACCGCTGCTGCAATCGAGAAGGAAGAATCGTTTGTAAGTTTTCTGAATTTTCGGCCATGATGTTTTAGCTATATGTATTGATCTTTCAAGTTTTCAGTGTGATGTTTCAAGTTTCAGGCTTTAAGTACTGTTATCAGTGTTGTTGTGATGGTTTAATTTTGGCGCTTGATACTTGTGGTTTTTTCATGCTTAAGCATGCAACTGATGTTCACTTTTGATTGTGTGTGATATCTTAGGGTTTTGTTACTATTTATGCTAATTTTTTTTATTGTTGTTGATGTTCCTTAGATGCCTAAGAATACTTTTTCAACCATTGCTGCAATAGAGAAGGAAAGAGGATCAGTAAATTTTGTTATTTTGCAGATGTGACTTTCTAAATATTGTTGTTGATCTTTCAGCTTTTATGTTTGATCTTTCATGTTTAGGTTTAAAGTACTGTTTATCTGTGTTGAGGTGATGATTTAATTTCAGTATTTGATGTTTGTAGTGTTTTAAGTGTGCAATTGATGTTGAGTTTTGTCTTTTTGATTGTGTGTGTGATAGCTTAAGGTTTTGTAACAATTTGTGCTAGTTTTTGTGTTGTTGTTGCTATTTCTTAGATGTGTAAGAATGCATGCCCACTGTTGCTGCAATCGAGAATGAAAGAGGATATGTAAATTTTGTTATTTTGTAGATGTGACTTTTTAAATACTGTTGTTGACCTTTCCGATTTTATGTTTAATCTTTCATGTTTAGGTTTAAAGTACTATTTATCTGTGTTGGTGTGATGATTTAATTTCAATATTTGATGCTTGTAGTGTTTTAAATTGATAAGATGTATTTTGCATAAATAATATTGTATTGCTGACAGGAACATATAGAGTACAATAAGGTAACGAAATATGAGTTGAAATCTATCTTAGTCAACATGACTTATCAAGAATCAATTATACTATATAATCAGAAACATGATTTACTCTAACATCCCCCCTCAAGCGAAGCGTCGGATGTTCAGCGACGCAAAGATTGTCCCGGAAGAACTCAAAGAGGGGACGAGAAAGTCCTTTGGTAAATAAGTCAACAATTTGAATAACAGTGGAGACATGGGCAACACGTAGCTTGCCAGATGCCACCTACTCACGAACAAAATGATAGTCGATATCAATATGATTGGCCCGCTTGTGAACAACCAGATTTTGAGCCAAGAAAATGGCACTACTAGTGTCACATAAAAGCAATGGGGAGCGCAAAAGTGGAAGGCGAAGGCCGCGAAGCAAATGAGTCAACCAAACCATCTCCGAGGCAGTGTTGGGAAGAGCTCGATACTCGGACTAAGTGCTGGAGCGAGAGATGGTAGATTGCTTCTTGGCACTCCAAGAAACAAGATTTCCACCAAGAAAGATTGTATATCCATACGTAGATTGGCGAGTCTCAAGACAAGGAGCCCAATCGGCATCCGAATACCCCAATACCTCAGGAGTACTGGCCGAGCGAAAGTGAGGCCGAAATGGAGAGTGCCTCTGACGTAGCAAAGAATCTGAGTGACTGCGGCATAATGATCAGTACGAGGATCCTGAAGAAGCTGTCTAACAGTGTTGACCGCAAATGCCAGATCAGAGTGAGTAATAGTCAGATACTGGAGAGAACCAACAAGGGATCCATACAACATCAAATTCTGAAATGGTGGACTGGTGGAGCTGTGTAGCTGCGAACCAGGAACAAAAGGGGTAGAGGCCAGGATCGAATCGAACATACATGCACGAGTGAGAATATCCCGAGCATACTTAGCTTGATTGAGAAGCAGACCCGAGGAAGTGAGTGATACTTCTAAGCCAAGAAAGTAATGAAGAGCACCCAAATCCTTAATAGCAAACTCCCGATGTGTCCTATCAATAAAATTTCGAAGAAGCTCAGAGTCATTGCCTGTGAGAATAATATCACCAACATAGACCAGGAGATAGAGCAAGGACGAGCCTCGAGAGAGAACAAAAAGGAAAGTGTCGGAAAAATTGCACCAAAACCTGAGTTGAGGTAAACAGGTGCTGAACCGCTGGAACCATGCTCGAGGTGCTTGCTTAAGACCATAAATGGCCTTTCGCAAGTGGCAGACATAATCAGGATGAAGAGAGTCCTTGTAACCAACCGGCTGTGCCATGTAGACCAGAGTATCAAGAATACCGTTCAAGAAGGCATTCTTGACATCCAACTGATGAAGAGGCCTGGACCAGATAGTGGCAATGGCAAGAATGGTCCAGACAGTGGAGGCCTTGATAATCAGACTAAAAGTATGATCAAAATCGAAGCCCGGAATCTGAGAGAACCCCTGCGCAACAAGGCCAACTTTGTGATGATCAACCGTACCATCAGGATGATACTTAAGCTGGTAAACCAATTTGGAGCCAACAACGTTGACACCAGAAGGATGTGGAACAAAATTCCAAGTATGTTGTCCCCGTAAGGCAGCAATCTCCTCATTCACTCCAGCAACCCAGGACAGGTCTTTCAACACCTAACGATAATCCATGGGCTCCGACTGGGCGAGTAGGACAATAAGTAGGCCATGAGCCATAAGACCAAAATAGTCTCGACGCGAAAACATCCCTAGTGGAAGATCGAGTGGCCATGCGATGAGTACGATGCTGCAAAGAAGAAGCCGGAGGAGAAGGAACCGAAGAGGCCGTCAGGGACTGAATATCAGAGATGGTCGGAGATGATGCCCCAGATGGAAGAAAGCTGGCCATCGGTGACTAGGATGGGGTGGACAAGTCAACAGTCGACGGAACAGAGTCCGATGAGCAAATAGAGCTGGGCATAGGATACGGCTGATCAGAAGTCGAGAGGGGCAGACCAGAGCTGCCATCAGTGTCTAGAAAAACAGAAACATCCAAATTCAAGAGAGCAGAACCAATGGCCAAGGTCGAAGAAGAGGCAAAAGGAAAACAACCTTCATCGAAGCGTGCATGACGAGTGACAAAAATCTTGCCAGTGGCATGATCAAGGCAGTGAAAGCCCTTAGAATGACAGCTGTAACCGATGAAAGCACAAGGAATGCTCCATGGATATAACTTGTAAGGGGCCATAGGACGAACATAAGAAAATACTCGATAACCAAAGGGATGTAAGTTCGAGTAGGTCGGATTAAGATAATAAAGAAGTCTATACAGAGAGGTCCCTTGTAACACCGGAATGGGAAGCCGATTAATGGTGTAAACCATAGTAGCAAAAGTATCATCCCATCTTGACAAGGGCATATGGGTATGAAAGAGCAAAGTAAGGCTCCCTTTGGCAACATGTCTGTGCTTACGCTCGGCTCGACCATTTTGCTACGGGGTGTAAGGGCACAAAACTTGATGATGAATGCCTTTGGAGGAAAAATGGGAGCGTAAGCGCGTATTTAAGAACTCAGTGCCACCGTCACTTTGAAAAACCTTAATTGTTGATGTAAATTGATTCTTAACCAAGGCCTCGAACTGCAAGTAAGTGTCGACAAACTCAGATTTTTTACGCAAGGGAAAAAACCAGGTAAAGCAAGAATAATCATCCACAAACAAGGCATAATAAGAAAAACCATCTGAAGAAAAAACTGGGGAAGGCCCCCACAAATCACAATTAATCAAATCCAGGATGTGAGCAGCACACTTATTATTCTCAACAAAAGCTAACCGCTGCCCCATTGCCATAACACATGGAGCGCAAGTATGTAGTTTGGGTAATAAAGAAGAAATCAATAGGAGACTAGACTTCTGTAAACCAGAGATGATAGAGGCTAGCACTTGCCCCAGCCGATCATTCCAAAGCTCAAAAGATGCCCGTCCAGTATTCTGCTACAAGAAGGAAACGAGTGCTGCGCCATCCTTGTCCAATACATACATACCGCCTTCACCGTGGCCCTTGTGCACAACTTCCTTGGAAACTTTGTTCTGAATCACAAAGTTTTGATCATTAAAAGTAATAAAGACGTTTAAATCCTTGCCCAGTTTACTAATGGACAGTAAATTCTTAGTGATGGCAGGTACAACCAGAACATCAGATAGTGTTAAAGTATCAGAAATCCGAGAATCACCAATGTGAGATTGGAATAGAAGCACCATTACCATCAGAATCATAGGAATTACCAGAGTAAGGTGCGACACTGTCAAGTCTAGACGCTGAAGACACCATATGAATGGTGGCACTAGAATCAACGTACCAGTCAGATGCATGAGATTGTGGCTCCATCTGTAGTGAAGCCTGAAAATTGTCAGCCAAGTGCGTGGAATCAGAACGACGAGTCGGTGCTAACATCTAGTAACATGTAGCCGTATAATGGCCTGAACGACCACACCATGTACAATGGGGACGGTCGCGTCCGGAACTGGCCCCAACCGTGAACTGACCAGGACCAGAGCTAAAACAACCGCCTCTGTGACCACCAGTACAGTCACCTCGAGCGCCCCATGTGCCGCTGCCCCTAGTCGGCATATGATCCCAAGAACGCCCGGCAGGAGGCTGCTCACCTGCAGATAATGCCACTGGACCAGAAGCAGGTATCGAATTGCCTTGAAGATTTTTCAAAAATGCCTCATGATTCTTGGCGCTAGACAAAATATCAGCATAAAGCGGGGTAGGAAAAGAATTAATCAGAGGGGCAGAAAAATCCTTGAACTTAGACCCGAGAGCAGTTAAAAACCAGATGATTTGATCATCATTAGAAACAGGAGAACCCATAAGGGATAACTGCTAAAAATGTCTTTTAAATTGTAAGTGAAGTTCATGAACGTACCACTCTTACGTATCGGCACAAAGACGAAGAATGGTGGAAGTACTGCTGGTCTGAAAAGTGGTGCAAAAACTGTCCCAGATATCCTTGGCAGTCACACACGAGGATGGAAGCTCGGAGAGGGCCTCAGGAGAAAGAGAGGAGAACAGTAGGCTACAAACCCTCTGGTCTTCATCTATCCAGAGATCATAGACATCCTTGGCCATATTGTAAGCCGCCTGAGCAACCGTACGATCAGGAGGAGAAGCGTGGAGGGCGGTGGCAAAGGAGAAAGACGTTGAACTGACCGTCGACAAAGTGGGAAGAGGAGGGCATGGAGTCGACCCATCGAGATATCCAAAAAGCCTCTGAGGGCGAAGAACGTATTCAATCTGGCGTTCCAAAGAAGAAAATTGGTCTTATTGAGTTTAATTTGTAGCATCTGGAGAAGGGTATTAAACGATAAATTTTCACTAGCCATGATGAGAACGGAAAAAGGAGTTCGGCCGCTAGAGGAAGAAGAAGGAGGAGCGGTGGCAAAAAAAAGGTTTTAGAAGGTAAATCAGAACACTGCTCTAATACCACGATAGATGTATTTTGCGTAAATAATATTGTATTACTAATAGGAATATATAGAGTACAGTAAGGTAACGGAATATGAGTAGAACTCTAGCTTAGTCAACATGACTTATCTAGAATCAATTATAATCTAATCAGAAACATGATTTACTCTGACATAAATGTGCAATTGATGTTTAGTTTTGTTTTTTTGATTGTGAGTGTGATATCTTATGGTTTTGTTACGATTTATGCTAATTTTTGTGTTGTCGTTGATGTTTCTTAGATGTGTAAGAATGCTTGCCCATTGTTGCTACAATTGAGAAGGAAAGATGATTTGTAAATTTTGTTATTTTGCATATGTGACTTTTTAAATACTGTTGTTTATGTTTTAGGTTTTATCTTTGACCTTTCATGTTTAGGTTTTAAGTACTGTTATATGTGTTGGTGTGATGATTTAATTTTAGTATTTGATGCTTGTAGTGTTTTAAGTGTGCAATTGATGTTCATTTTTTTATTGTGTGTGATATCTTAGGGTTTTGTCACGATTTGTGCTAGTTTTTGTGTTTCTTAGATGTCTAAGAATGTTTTCCCACTGTTGCTGCAATCAAGAAGGAAAGAGGATCTTTAAATTTTGTTATTTGTAGATGTTACTTTTTAAATACTGTTATTAATGTTTCAGGTTTTATGTTTGACCTTTCATGTTTAGGTTTAAATTACTATTTATCTGTGTTGGTGTGATGATTTAATATCAGTATTCAATGCTTGTAGTGTTTTAAGTGTGCAATTGATGTTAAGTTTTGTTGCTTTGATTGTTTGTGTGATATGTTAAGGTTTTGTTACGATTTGTGCTAGTTTTTGTGTTGTTGCTGTTTCTTTAGATGTCTAAGAATGTTTGCCCACTGTTGCTGCAATCGAAAAGGAAATAGGATATGTAAATGTTGATATTTTGCATATGTGACTTTTTAAATACTGTTGTTGTTGTTTAAGGTTTTATGTTTGACCTTTCATTTTTAGGTTTCAAGTTTTATGTTTGACCTTTCATTTTTAGGTTTCAGGTTTTATGTTTGACCTTTCATTTTTAGGTTTAAAGTACTATTTATCTGTATTGGTGTGATGATTTAATTTCAGTATTTGATGCTTGTAGTGTTTAAGTGTACAGATGTTCAGTTTTGTTTCTTTGATTGTGTTTGTGATATCTTTGGGGTTTGTTATGATTTGTGCTAATTTTTGTGTTGTTTCTATTTCTTTACATGTCTAAGAATGTTTGCCCAATGTTGCTGCAATCGAGAAGGAAAAAAAATCTTTAGATTTTGTTATTTTTCAGATGTGACTTTTTAAATACTGTTGTTGATGTTCAATATTATTTCACAGGAATACATTCCATCTCAGAGAGTTGTATGATGCCCTTGATGAGTTAATAGAAAAATGATATGAGGAACCATGCCCTGAACGTGTTTCCTTGAACGGAGAACCGTAGTTAACCTTTGATCTGGGTGTTGATGATTTAAGATAGTCATCTTCTTCAAAACCAACTGGAGAAGGCAAGATTGTGAAAAAGTGAGCAGCGAAGGGAAATAAGTCCGGGAAAAAATAGAATTTGATTGTTTAGGATGTATTGTTTGACATTGATTTTTTTAGTTTTAATGGTTGAATATTAGTATTGAGGCGCCTGATTGTTATTGATGTTTTAGCTTGATTTTAATTTTTTCAGTTTTATGTTAGCGATTATTAGGGCATTTGAACCTTTTTGTAATAAATGATGTTTAACAAGTTATTTCAATACAACAGTAGTGGAATGTGTTAGTGCAGTGGAGCATATGAATATCTTTTTTTATATCAACATCTTTATCAGTACATATATAAAAACATCAAACAAAAAAATTGAACCATCACAATATAACTGTGTAACATCTCAGTATGACAGTAAATAATTACCAAGTCCCAACAAGCTGATTTTAGATGAATTGCTCATTATGTATATTTAGTTTTGTATTGGATGTTAATTTATTAGTTTTTGGAGTTTTAACTAATTCTAATTGATATTTAACTATTTTTGTCTAATTATGAGATCTAGCAAATGGAGGTCATACTCATCTTTCTTAATTGGATTTTGGAAGAAGATGTGTATGCAATATAATCTAAGGGTTTTATAAGCCAAAATAGTTGAGAAAATATGCGAGCTTCAGAAGTCCATTTTTGGATCGAAGAAAGTATCAAGGAGTTGAAACATACATTTCAATGAAGCAATTGTATTTTTATTAGTACTTAACATTAAACTATTTTAATTTATTTTGACGTTTAACTATAATCTAGTGTTTTTTATTGTCTTCATTTGATTAACATCTATTTTATTATTTTATATGATGTTTATCTATTTAATTTAATTTAGTTTATAATTAATTTTTAACCTTGTTGTCTAAATGTTTTCATAGGATGAATTATTATTTAGAGATGAACTTTTAGGAATTAAACCCAACACAAGTCAAAGTAAAAATAATGAGGCCCAAATTAATTATTTTAGTATAATTATATAATTTGATGATTAAGAGTTATTATTTGATGTTATTTATTTTACATTTGATGTATTATCACTTAAATGTGAACTGTAGACTTAAGGCCTAAAAAGTTAGACCTAATTTGAGCCCAAACGTTTTGGCCTGATTTCCTCTTCCATCATTCACACATCTCCACGCCGGCGTCGCCACGAGATCCACCGCGAGATCAAAGCCACCTCACACCGCCTCCACGTCGGTGCCGTTAACGAGATCCACCGCCTTACAGAAGCTCACCTATCTCAACACCGTCTACGATGTTATTCCAAGCGATCGAGCCACCGCCGACTACCGCGAATCAGAGCCACCACTGCGAATCAGAGCAAAACCCTTGCAATGTTTTTCTCCGGTAATGAATTCGATGCGCAACGAATCTGATAAAATCTCCGGTGGCTTCATTTCTTGATCTACTCGACGATTCCCCGATTCTCCAGCCGACTCGACGCAATCCAGAGTCGCAGACGAATGGTTTCAAGGTTTTCGATAGGAAAAAACAATCTCAAAAATTGGCAGACCAGAATCGCAGACGAACGTTAACGGCAGACGGGGGCTTGCGGTTGTGCTGGAGATAGTTGCGCTGGACGAAGATGGTGGCAACGGTGCCAGAGACGGTGGAAGAAGGCAGCTCAAACCCTGGATGAAGGCGCTAACGACTAGGGTTTTCTCGAGAAGATGGATCTTCTATTTATTTGAAACTCAATCCCTGCGTTTCTCTCTATTTTTATAAAATGTACCCCAAAGAAATAATTATTGCTTATTGACCCCGAAATCTAACCTGCTCCTATTTCATGCTTCCATATTATCACTTGAGTCCTTGGTTTTACGGTTAGACGGTCTCGCAGGAGATGAACTCTATGTGGAATTGTGCATTATTCTAATTTTCTAATAAATACTACATAAATACAGGAGTCCGTCTCTTGAAAGACGGTTTTTCCATAAGTTATGGAAAGACCAAGGTTTAAAATGTAAAATAGAAGAAATGAAGATAAAATTTTTGGGGTGCATGAACCGGGTTATAAAATTTATAACTACCACATGTTTCATACTAAAATTTTAATATTGCAACTAAGACCCTTTACATTTTATTATTCTAATTAAACCCGTCTTTCCATAAGCCTATGGAAAGACCATCTTTCCCAAAACTTTGCCTAAATACAGAATGTACAAATAATAAGAATTGTATTTTATTGGTTCCAAAAATTAGGCCGTTGGCCTGTTAATTTATTTCACTAGTTTAATCATGCGGCAAATTAGCGCAAATTAGATAAACATATACTGATGTTGGCAACTCCTGTAGGGAACTTCTTCCTCTCTTAACTGTTTTTGGAAACAAAATAAACATTTACATGGTAATTCTAACAAACCAACCAGTACAATCGAATAAACGTAGGAAATTGGATAAATGATGAATAATCTGATATTAGTATTAGAAATGACAATATTTTTGTCCGATGTGTACATGGTTGTTAAAGACAAATTAAGATTAATTCAAATGATTCGATCACCTCCAAGATTTCAGTTCAAAATTTTTGATTGATCAGTGGTTAGATGTTGAATTAATATCGACTTTTGATGGAATTTTCAGAATACTTTTTGTGTGAGATTCTAGAGTTCGTCTCTTGATAAAGACGGTATTTCCCTAGGTTATAGAAAGATCCAGAATTAAATTGCAAATTAGAAGAAATGTTATAGAAAGATCCCATAATTAAACTGTAAATCAGAACAATTAAGATAGAGTCATAAATTTATAACTATTGCACGTTGCATGTTAAAATTTTAACATTGCAGGTAAAATATTTTACCTTTTTATAATTTTAACTCAACTCCGTCTTTCTCGAGATATAACTAGAGAAAAAAATAAGGTGAGTATATTTCTAACTTTATTGGTATAATTTTTATATATTGTATCGTACATTGTGGATATAGTGAGAATTGTACTGACAGTAGCATAAAAAGAATTATTGCAATCAATTATAAAATGAATTGTTGCAATCAATAATCTTAAATCATGCATGGAATCAATAGTATATTTGTATTTATCTTTTATTTATAAATACTATTACTAAGTAATCATTATGAGCTCGATGAATATTGTATCTTCTTATTTCATTTGACTCTGTATCTCTGAATGTAATTATCAGGAAGAAATACTTACATTCTTATGTAGGGTACGATGTAGAACTCAACATCCGTTGCCTTCATTGTGTCCAAATTTATTTGAAACGAGTTCGACCTCCTGCTCGAAGTTGGTTAGGTTGCCACAGCTGGATGGACGGAATTGGATGTGGCCTGAATTAGTTTCATATATTTTCTCCCACAGGTGCCTGTAACGTTAATCATACATAAAAATGAATTCTTGATAAATTAAAAAACATAAAGGTTGTAAGTTTTGAAACTCACCACATCCACACATCGACCTACGCATTATCGATCCAGGTCATCGAACACATGTTCCCCAGTTTCTTCCCAAACTCGACTAGAACTTCTATTCCAACACAGCAAGTGTAATGGCATGCAAATGCCGATGGTCAGAACACTGGGAAGAACATGTAGTCCTTATTCTTTATCATTTCCAGGATAACAACATTTCTTTCCTTTATGAATGCCGCATGATCAACCAATCTGTCAGGTCTCATTTGTTGACAATCTGAGAGCGTGAAATGATACGAAATGATCATTTGAGCATGTAGTATTGAACTATCGTTGCTAATGAATAATAATGGTTCTTGTTTTAGTGCATTAACTATTTTGGCAGCCTATTTGATCTTGGTCTTGAAGATGGCCAAAATTTAACCTTCGACTGAGATTTTAGCTTGCCAGTATCCTGTTACAAGGATTAATGAATACGGATACACAAAAGTACTTTGAGGAATTGAAAAATAACGTGTTACAAGAATGTACCTCATTGTTGCTGGTGAGAATCATAACCTCCGCATCATCGTCGTCTGTATCACCTCCAGCATTGGCATTATCGATGTCACTCGGTTTCTCACTTGCCTTGCCTATCAAGGACACCGGTTAATCCATGATGCAATTGAGTGCCTCTCCAACATTATCAAAGTGGTGGTCCACCGAGGGCAATCCTGCCCTAGGATGGAGGACTGGCTCACATTAGCAACACTTCCTTGTTGGGCATCCTGACGACGAGATACCTGTCGCAGCCCATGGGCAACCATTTTCTTCTTCCCAACTATGTCTTTAATGAAAAGAGTCATGCGTTCTCCATCCTATTCTTATAATATTTAAGTGAATAGATAAAATGGTTATGGAGATATTTTAGACATGCATAGATTATTGACGGTATACCTCAATTGCCCCAGGTACGATACCATGGATTTCATGACCGGTTGATCGTTAGATGGTCTCCTCCGAGCAGTCTCCTTGGATTTAGAACTGCTATTGCACTTGCTGTGGGAAAGATGAGGAACATGCACTGCTATGGGTAGACCCGTCTGAGTTCCTCCGTACCTACCCGGGTGATCTTTCTTCCTTGTGACTTTTATGAGGATGTCCTCACCCGACTGCAGTTCCAATGCTTTTTTTTTCTTCATTTCGTTCAATATTGGCGTAACTTACAACGTCCGGTGCGATCTTCTCAACCTCTTTCGATGTGTATAACCCTTTCTTATCTTTGTTTTCCTTAAGGTAGACAAGATATCTATCAGGTGTGAAATCCTTTTGACTGAGTTGTTGCTCAATCTCCTCGTCAGTGAATCCCTTGGCGGTCAACCTCATTCTCTCTTTCTCCTTCAGTTCCTTAGTCAATTTGTCATGGATGTATCGATTACCCCTTCTGCGCGTGTGGTGCATGTAATCCATGCCCTTGTTGCGTTCAATATTTGTGTCTCTGAGCCTCTGTTATTGTTAAAAATGAAAATTTAGTTGAATAGAATTTGTGGTAAACATCATAACTGACGTAACAAGTATTAATTTTTTCATCATAACTGAAAATCTGGATGCCGGTGCCTCTTTTCAAACAATTGCCATTCGTCTTCATCCATCCACTTGTACTTCTCCCATGCCGGTATTCCTGTTTTATTGATACCTTTGTCCACATTGTGAAAAAACCTATTTGCCACCTTTTTCTTCCAATTCCTATGTTCCCTCTCTGTAACCTCATTCTTCAGTATTTCTAGTTGCCCATCTGTCACAGGTGTTTAATTGTGAAGCGAACAAATCATATGAAAAAACATGTCATTAATCACGTCTTCAGTAAGACTTTACCATGAATAAAAATTTTAAATTACAATTGTCGAGAGTCTTACCAGAAGATCCTTCCATACCTCTTCCTTAACATCTTTAGGGACAACGCTCCAGTGTTTGCATGCACCAAATTTGATGCGGCGCTGGAAAGCTTATTTGCCACAAGCATGCCACGCTGACCAATTCTTAATGCATCCGCTTGATTCCCACGGAACTCAAACGCAACAGGAGTTAGAGTGTTATGCTTTGCCCACATCACAGACTGGCACGTGCTAGTTCCCCTCTTCTTCAAATAACTTTTTACCTAAAACTTGTCCCATCCTTCTCCATTTTCCCTCCAGCTTTTGTCAAGTCGTCGTTCGCTTCATTAATAGTTGCCCTTCCTTTGATGGCACTCTTTCCCTTTCCCTTGCGAATTGGTGTTTTGGCCAACTGTTTACCGACGTCCACTCTTTCAACATCCCTTAAAATAACATCTTCATACTCCATGGTTTCTTCCTTCTCTTCACTAGACGGGTCATTTTTTTGCATTGCTTCCTCAAATTTTATCTTGAATGGGATCCTTTTTGGTGGTGGTTCTTGGTTTGCCACATCCACATCCTCACCGACCACATCTTTCACCTCCTCCTCCTTCTTCGTAACTGGCCGCTTCCTCTTCGTGTTGAATTTCCCCTTCTTTGGTGGCATCTACAACAGTAGAATTGAAAATTCTCAATCCATAATGATACACACAATAACGGTAAATAAAGATTAACATTGATAGAACGTTGCGTAAAACTTGATCAACTAGTTCATAAAACTTTTAAGCAAAACATGGCATAAAAATTGAACAATTCATACATGAAACTACATTATGTAAGGCATAAAAGTTTATATAACATGGTATAGAACGTGAAAAATTAAGGCATGGAACTTGATATAGAATGAAATGGAACCTTATAGAAGTTGATAGAATACCATACCAATGTCTTTGCATTCATAAATTAGGCATACAGCCGAGCAATTCTCACTCCGCCCTAACGTGAATATCAACATTATCACCAACCAAAAAACTATAGAACTACATCACCCATCCACAAAAAACGTGAAACATTTACTCCCCACAATTGTGTAAACATACCATTCAAGTTACCCTTTCAACCTTTTGTCAACTTACATGTTTTTGGCCATAGAGGCAATTGATCGAACATGTATTGTGCATGAAGGATGGAATGGTTTTTGAAGAGAAATTGACATGGTAACCCATGGTAACATAACTACCAACACATACTTCCACCAATGGAGCATTTTTGTTGCTACTCCCTTTTGCCAAACTCGCCAAGAACGGGTCGCCAAGTACTTTCTTCTCTCGCCAAGTTCCTCTCTCATTTTTGTTGCTTCTCTTGTGTTGCTCCACACTTTATAGGGATACAATGGGAGATGAGGAATTACAATGGTTGATGAGGAGTTGTAGTGGTTCAATTAAGTGTGGATTGAATGGTTGGAATGGTTGATGGCAATTTTGAAAGAGAATTTGAAGGTGTTTGATGAGAATAGGAGGAATTGTGGGAGTTATGGCCATTTCAAATGGTTTTGGATTCATAAGTTATGTTTTTTACACCGGCAATATATACAGTACCGGTGTAAAATTAGTGAAAAAGGGAACAAATTTTGGCTGTTCAGCAGCGGTACCAATATCGGTGTAGAAATGACGAAAAGCAGTTGCGTGCAACTGCTTTAAAGGAATTTTCCTTTGACCCGAGAGGAACTCATGAAACATTTGGCTAACTGCTTTAAATGAAATTTCCATTGACTCAAGAGGAACTCATGAAAAATTTGGCTAACTGTTGTACATCGGTATCTAGTACCGGTGTATGAAATGAAAATACCGTTGTAATAATGTACAAAAAGCAGCTGCCTGAAGCTATTTTAAACATTGTTTTGGAAAAAATAGTTCAACCTGAGAGGAATTTCTGAAATTTTAGACTAACTGTGCACCACCGATATATCTACCGGTGCGAAATCATAAATAACCGGTGTGTAAAATGTTTCGTGCCTTATTAAAAACAAAAAATTGAAAATTTTGACGCGCCAAAAAATAGAACACATACACCGGTACTTCTTCAATATTACCGCGTGTAAAAAAACAAAGTGTTAGTTGTTTAAATTCTCAATTATTCCATTTGCTTCCCGTGCATTTTTCAAACAACCCCAATTAATCAACTTGACGTTCAATTATTGTGAATAGACATTGTACTAGTTGTTTCATGCAAATATCGACCACACATGGGCCTCGTACGGTGACGTTCCAGAGCATTGTTTAATTTCATAAAATTTGCATATTGACCCAAAACATTCCGTTCGACCCCTTCAACCACTTTTCCACCAGCCCAAATGGAATTTTCCAATGCTCCAGATTGAATCAGTGACGTTTCCGTACCTCAACGGTACCGAGGAACCCACAAAGTTGATTGTATGCGTTTATTGCAATTAGGTCCCCAAACTGTGACATGCGATTACGACGTGTTAGGAAACTACATAAATGATCAAATTCAATATTCCGAGCTTAAATCAGAATTAAAACATATTTGTGGCCGGGTGGTGATTCGTCTTGAAGTGCTAGTAGGTGTTGTAGAGTAAACGGTAAGGGTTTACTCCAATGTTTCTATATGTAATCCAAACATCTTCGAAACTAAATACGGAGTTTACCCATTCATTTCCTCGCAAGTTTTATTGGAAATAAAAAAAAGGTTGTTTTGTGGACCATCCGGTTCGATCGGATTGCAATTTCAATTTACGAGTAAACTTTTTTACTTTTTGCAATTTAGTCCCTCCAAGAATCTTGGAAGGGTCGTAATATAAAATTGGCTCCACATATATGTAATTCAATACACAACGATCGTGTTAATGCATTTGTATACCCTACCGGTGGACGGAAGACCCTGTAAAACCAACAATGAATGTTTACACTATATTTTCCATAATTATACTATTGTTCACAAATTTACTTGGCGAACATCCATAGCTTCCAATGCTACAATGTTTTGCAGTTCTAACCATTCTAGAGATATAATGCACCAAATTTGGCGGTCCTGAAGTAAAAAAGATAGGCCAACTACGTTAAGCCTATCTTTTTGGTCTTCATGAGTGTATTTGACCGATAGAATTTCAATAAATGCGGTGTACACATTTTAAATTCAATTCATCATTGTGCATGTTTGTCAAAAGTAAGAATGTAAAACTGTCTAAGTGCACCACAGTCAAAGTTGAGTACATAATCTACTCTTCCTAACCTCTAATACAAGTTTTCTACGAATAATAACGAGAATATTGTTCTACCCCGTCAACTGGTCATGTTGCATCACCATCTCGGGTACTTGTACCAAAGTCTATGTCCTCGACATCGCCTTCGCGAAAGGTTGGAAAATTTTTTACTTCTACCACAGCGTTAGGAAATTGATACGTCATAACCTTGGTCACATGTTCCTGCCAAGATCTTTGGTATTTAGATTCTTCAAGTAAGTTTGCTACACCAACCTCTAATGTAGCAACTCTGGATTCAATAGTACCGACAGACGTGTCAGTAGTCTGTCTATAGAAAGAGTCCATGCAAATCTTCCCCATTGGTTGGCCATAAACGTCATGTTCACGGGCACTAACTCTCATTCTTGAACAAAGCACAGAGATAATATTGCAATAGGCATAAGATCCCATCTGATCTCATTCCCTCTGCAATATAGGACAAATTCAACGACCAACATTCCATCAAAGCTCCCTCTTTATTTCATACAAAAAGGTGAGGCAAATTTGTGAACTTCTGTGCTAACAGTTACTGGATGGATTCTAGATGCCACAAAGTGGTACCACCCATTCATTTTCGGAGTTAGAGTTTCTTAGGTATTTTGCTCCAACCTAGTTTGACCAACTCATCTATGTTCGTACCTGCTCTAATTACTATCCCAACGATCTCCTTCTCAATTGGTGGTTGTAGAATATAGTCGTCATCACCTAGAAAATGGAGTGTGAGAAAATCGTCTTCATCGTTTGGAACATTAGGTAACCCAAATAAGCCATTGATAGATTCTGGTGGGACAGGGACAGTTTTACCTCTACAATACACGTGATAGTAGCTTGGCACGCTCTTCAAGTTTTCATAGAACTCACTTACAATGGTCAGGTTGAATGGTTGCAGAGTCTCATAGAAATTTTCCCACCCAAGCTTCTGGATAGTTTGTTCAAATGGGGGAGTTGATCCAATTCCTCTCTCTATGTGATGGCAGCGTCCTTTGTAAGATTCATGGACCAAACTTGCCTCCTCGGACACGAAGGTACCATCAGGGTAAGTGTGCGGTGATACTTTTGGCAATGATGGGGACGGTGAATGACGTATCCTTTTCGAATTGGATTCAGGAGGCATTTCCTAAGAAACACATTGAAGCATTTCATCAAACACTTTATATGCAAGTTAAGCTATTCATGATGTCACATTCTCAATGATTCTATCATATGCAATTGCTAATCAATCATACCATAGAGGGATTGCAGTAGTTTACCTGATTATATGCTAACCTACATAGGATTTCAATAAATATGGGTAGTGATGGAGATAGTATGGTGTGAGAGATATAAATTCTAAGTACTGTGAAAATGGGGTGCTGATAGGGTTTTTAAATAAGTTACATTTTTTGTACACCGGTATTATACATATTTCGGTGTAAAACAAGGCCCAAAGCAGCTTCTTTAAATAATTTTTTTATCTTAATAGCCCCAAGAGTAAATTTTTTTAAAAAAATTTAAGTACCCAGCATTGGTACAATTAACGATGCAAATTTTACAAAAAGCAGCTGCATTAGACTGCTTTAAATGCCAAAAAATTAACATTGTCAGACTAGAGAGCAAAAATCCAAAAAAAACTAAGTACTGTGCACCGGTATGGAGTACCAGTGCGTAAGTACAAAACACAGTATCTCCCATATTGTCCTGCACTAGTTGTTTCATTTTTACGGGTATAAAATACCAGCACCTACTACAAAATTTAATTACAATTTAAACACATTTTCACCGATTCAATTCATAAATACTAAATTGAAATCACAGATCATACCAACCAATTCACAAAAGAATGTCAATTAAATACATTACACGCTAAACATTAACCCACATTGTCCCCACCTACAAGGTCACAAAAACAGTGGTTGGGAATAACCGATCTATGGCTTCCGCTTCAAGACATTGTCCCCACCGATTATTTCACCTCTCTCATCAACCCACAACCCATCGCCATGAGAAAGCCTTCCAACAACGGGTCCCCCCAACATCTTCCGAATTGGGAAATACTGAAGGAAACTCAGGACTATCAGTTATGGCGGGTTGATCAATCTTCTCATCAAAGTAAAACTTCTTCCCATGTAACACCACATTATACTTCTCATTCAAAGGGTCCTTGATGTAAAAAACCTGGCATGCTTGGGTAGCTAAAATGAACTTATCATCTTCATATCCGACACGTTTCAATTCGATCAACGTGAACCCCATGTGTTTCTCAACAACACCACCAGAATCGTGTTCCACCCAACACCACTTGAAGATAAAAACCTTGAAATCTACATAATCCAACTCCGAAATTTCCTCAATCGCCCCATAAAAAGGCATCACAGCAACAACCAGATGTTTATCTCTCTTCCTTGCCCACCACATGGATTTAGATTCAATATATACACCACTATTTTGAGTTGTGCTCTTCTCTTCTTTTGCCAATGTTAAGAAACTGAAGCCATTAATGAACCAAGGTATCGTCTAACGGTGCAGTTTGGCTTCCTTGCAAATGTCCGCAAGTTACTGAGCATCCCATCGGCATTATAATAATTGTAAAACCAGTTAACAAACCTTGAAGAGTGCTCGGCCTGAATTTTATTCGGGGGCCAATCTGGATAAATCTCTTCCAACAGGGAAACATGATCTTCAACATATGTTACAGTCTCACTACTATTACGTAATACATACAGGTGAACAGCCATCAACTCAGTGTGATAGGGTGTATGAAGCGACCCCTGGAACGTGGAATCCATTCCGCCTTCCACAGTAGGGTCCACCAGTAACACTAACCGCTTTTCTTCCAACCAAGTTTGCTGTACAATACTTGATGATCTCCTCAGTGACATACTTTAAACAATGGAGGCATCAGACCGACTACGATTATGAACATAACCCTTGAAAGCAGCCATGTGATGCTCAAAGGGGTACATCTAATGCATTCTGATGGGCCCGCACATACGTATCTCCCTATCCAAGTGTACCACGAGGTTCACCATACTGTCAAAGAATGATGGGGGAAAATACTTCTCCAAATAGCATAGAACAACAACATCCTCTTGATCCAGTTCATCTAGTTGTTTCCTGCTAATAATTTTTTCCTACATATCGAGTTGAAGAAGAAACACAAGCAAATAACACAAAATCTAACTTCCTCTTCCAAACACCCACGTATTTCTACAGGAAAAGGTTGTTGCATAAGGACATGACAATCGTGTGATTTTAAAGCATTAAGACGCAACTCATCATTAACAAACTGACTAACATTAGAGGAGTAACCAGAAGGTACCTTCATTCCTTGGATACTCTCACACACTGACCTCCTCTCAGCAACTAATAGATTGTAAGGAGCAGGGGGCAGGTACGTTCACTTCCCACTTACCTTTGGTGCTAGATCCAACCGTATACCAAGGTCCACAAAATCTTTCCTCACATTCAAACTATCCTCAGTCTTCCCGAGTTGATCAGAATCGTCCCAATTAGACTCTCACAAACGTTCTTTTTGATATGCATGACATACAAACAATGGAAAAACTCAAAATTTTCCCAGTACGACAGATCTAAGAAAATGGACCGTTTCTTCCACGGTCCGTCTATAGCCCCGCCACCCTTTGATAACTTCTTACCGAGAAAAACATTCAATTTCTTCACCCTATTGTGAATAGCTACACTAGTAAAAGGTTTGGGTGCCTTTCTTCTCTCCTTCCCACCAACAAATGCAACCACGTTCTCTCGCAACTTGTGACCTACATGCAAGAATTTATGGTCCCATTCCTCAACTGATGGTAATCTATCTCATCCTCACAAACTGGGCAAGCCTTGTGACCCTTGACCACATACCCAGAAAGGTTTCCATATGACGGGAAATCATTTATGGTACAAAAAAGCATCGCCCTCAATATAAACTCTTCACCACTACAACCATCAAACATTAAGGGGCCTTCCGACCAAAGCACCTTCAAATATTCTTTCAAAGAGGCAAGGTAAGTGTCAATGTCATTTCCAGGTTGTTTCGGGCCTGAAATCATGATCGACATCAACACATATTTTCTCTTCATGCACAAGTACGGGGGAAGATTGTAAATGGCAAACATAACTGGCCACGAATTGTGTTTCGAGGACATATTCCCAAATGGATTCATACCATCAGTACACAAAGCAAATCTCAAATTCCTAGGTTCAGATACAAAGTGTGGATACATCCTGTCAAATTTCTTTCACTGGCCCGCGTCAGCCGGGTGTCGAATTATATCATCATCTTTACAACCTCCCCTATCAACCCATCATGTCAAGTTCTTTGTATCCTTTTCATTCTTAGACAACCTTCTCAGCCTCGCAATAATGGGAAGATACCGCATACATTTGGTGGGCACCCGCCTCCTCACCGATACAACATGCTCTCCACCGATAACCACATTTCTCTTCTTGTTATAACATGACACATTACATACTGGACAAACAATCTTATCCTTAAGGTCGCCCCTATATAGGACACAATCGTTCAGAAAATCATGTATCTTTTCATACTCCAATCCCATTAGACACAAAATTCTCTTAACTTCATAAAGGTTATCAGGAACCCCGTTACTGGGTGGAAGTTTTCATTCAAAAACTAAAGAAATTTATTCATACTAGTATCACTCCATGACCCTACACCTTTCAAATTAAACAACTCCATAAAACATGACATGATCGTGTCTTTCTTCTTGCAACTAGGATACAATGGTGTATCATTCTCACCAGGGAAGTTAGCCAAAACCTCGGGCCTCCCTCTAAACTCATTAACAACCTCCTCAAACATGTCATCCAACATAGAATCCCCAAAACACTCTCCCTCACTACTAACTCTCACTTTCGATGGTGATTTTTCCCCATGAAAGGTCCACATGACATTATCTTTCGTCAAACCTCGGCTATACAAATGGAGTTTTAGGATGTCCTTCTTATCAGTACAAATTTGATTTCCACAATCACGCCAGGGATATAATATTCATTTCTCTCGACTAAAAGCACACTCTGATAACTCATCCACAAACATAATATATTCATCGCTTACCCTACTAACGTTGGCATACATACTTACGCCTCTCGATGATGCGATACAATTCTACCTATCAATAAATGTCCAACAATTAAACTTCAACATATTTAACACAATAGAATTTTTCATGATTACTTCCTAATCATGCAACATCGTAAATGCACAATATACATCAATTTTCCACATTACAATTACAACATTAACATGTCCAACACTATAGGAATCAAAAGTCATAGCCTTATAACTACAACAACCATGAGAAAAAAATCACAAACTAATATCTACAAGGGAAAAATACTGATATGACCCTATGTTTTGGTGGTTTGTGCTAATATGACCCTGGGAAGTTGGAAAGTGCTAATGTAGCCCTGTGTTTTGCATCAGAGCGCCGATATAACCTTTTGGCACTATTCTGGCATTGACTTTGTAATTTCCGGCATTGACCAAATACAAAAATACTAAAAGACCCGTAACCTTCAAATTACAATTATATTGACTAAAATATCCTAGGTTCTTCTTCTCCATAACTATAGACACTGTTGCTCCGCTACCTCAGCTGCCACTCCGCCACCGCTCAGCCATCGACGGCGGCCGATATCTAGAAACGAGCCACCAACGCCATTGCTACCGCCACCGCCAGAATCTGGAAACGAGATCGTAGCACCGAAATCTGTGCCATTGAACCTCACACATCACTTAGAGCTCAACGAATTCCCTCTTGTTGATGCCCCACCTTAGCTCCGGTGGGAAATATTTTCCGGCCGTTGTTAAACCCAGATTCTAGCTTCAAAAAGAAAAAAAAATGGCCCCTGTTCCAGCAAACAAAAATCAAAACCCATCCCTTCGGATTCCGTAAGAATGAATCTGCAACAGCTAGCACACACAATCTAAACCCAGAAACCGACGATAAATCCAAGAGCACTCTAACCTTTTGAATCATCAAGCTCAGTAGCGAGGGTTTTAGCACTCTAACCTTTGAATTGACGAGCTCAGTAGCGAGGGTTCCATCTCTCTGATTGATGCTCCGAAAATCCCAAATCTTGTGATGGGATATCACCCCATATCGTTGCTAGTCCAAAGATTCTTCTCCGTCGAACTAACTATGTAGGGAAAGCAGGGGAATCGCTAATGAATTCCCATATCTGCGTATCTCCGGAGAGAAGAAGAAGAAAGTGGAGAAGGAAAAGAAAAAAATGGAAAATTGTTTATGGTTTATAGACAATGAGAGCATAACTATCCTTTCACATTTTCTGACTTTTTAGTTTTTTAAATCAGGGGTATATTAGTCATTTCATGTATTTTCGGCCAAATTCAGGCCTCCAAGGTTATATTAACATATTCTAGCAAAACAAAGGATTACAATAGTATGTATGTATATATGTATGTGTATATTTATGCGGTCGTATAAAACCTAAAGTATAGAGGAGTGGGGGTTCTATTTGAAATTTAACTTTGCATATATCTATTTCAAATTTCTTACTTTAATTTGCCAATGATAATGATGTTTCTATGTTTTAGGGACCTAATCTTACCCACTTGATTAGAAATTTGTGGGGTGGGGTGAGGTGGGGTGGGGTGGGGTGGGGGAGGGGGAGGGGGAGGGGGAGGGGGAGGGGGAGATCACGCCAATGCAATGTAGACACACTACATACTAAAATCACATTTGTAGGTTATATGAAAAAAGAAATGTGTGAAAAAGAAATAATGAAAAGAGTGAAAAGAATTTTTTTTAAAAAAGGAATGAAAATGAGTAAATATTAATGAATTTGAGTTTTTGTCAAAATAAATAAATATTTTTGAGACTTACACTAAAAAAGTAAGTGTTACATTATAAGATAGATGGAAGGAATAGGTCTTTTCTAGACTTCATTCAATCTTCATAATGGAAAACAGTTCAGTCTTATAAATTATAAGATAATCACATGGTAGAATAATGTGCTTTCATGTCTCTCAAATTTCTTATAAGTCCTATATTAAATTCTAAAATTTTGAAGGTATTAATAGTTTTTGAATTGCTTCGGGTGCTAAATAATAACTCTCTTTCAAATTCTAAACTTCACGTATAGGGCTCAAAAATGTTTACCCACATGCTATATATAGATTTATGGGATAAGTGCCAATATAACCTTATCTACTTGACTAAGTGCCAATATAACCCTCTGATAATTTTTAGTGCAAATATAACCCTAACTAGTTAATGAAAGTGCCAATATAACCCTCAGACCCCATTTTCGGCATTGACCTCAATTTTTCAGCGTTGACTCTATGTAAATTGACCAAAATACCCTTTGGGCTAACTCTGAAATTGGGTGAACAATTTTACCCTCGTAGTTAGCCGGAATGCCATAGTTCGTTAAAATTATGTAGGGTTATATCAGCACATTGTGCAATTTTATTGGGTTATATCAGCACATTCCTAATGTTTGTAGGGTTATGTTAGTACATTTCTAATGTTTGTTGGGTTATATCAGTACATCCTTAAAACTTATAGGGTTATATTGGCACTTTCACTAACTATATAGGGTTATATTGGTACTTTCAAATATTGAAAGGTTATATTGACACTTATGTCAACTAGGTAGGGTTATAAAAACACTTTTTTCTAGATTTATTTAAAGCATCTGTCCCCTCCATTCTACTTCATCCCACCTTTTTCAATTCATAATTAGTTGGTTTCAAAAAATATATATTCTTAATTAGTATAATCTCTCTCCAACCAACTCCACTCCATCTATTTTTACTACACCTAACCTCCAGGGAAATTATACCGTACGTTCGTACCCAAGGGATACAGTGATTATCGTATCACATGAGAGTATTATATCAGTTCAAATATATAATCATATAAATTCCTAAAATAAGTCCTCAAAAAGTTAACACTAAATTACTATATCATTATTATTACTGTTATTACTGGGGATAGAGCAAGGCCGGCTATAACTAGGCCCATCTGGTGCTTTTGAACAGGGCCTTAAAATTTTTGGGTCCCAAAATTTTTATCAATAGCTAGTATATACTCCATATACATTATTTATTACTTTCAAAAAATTAAACCTGATACCTAATCGGCTAATTCTTCTTGTCCGACTATTTGTCTGCCACACTTTATTCCTCCATCTCATTTCAACACTGTTCTCACTTTTCGATCAAATCATTCAATTTCTTTTCCAATTTTCAAGTCTACATTTAATTTTTTTTCAAAGTTTCTCCCCTATAGTCACTCCCTTTTCGTGAATCTCAGCTACCAATGATGATGGAAGTTGAATGATTTCATCGGACTAACGTGATCTTCAAAGACATCAACAGGCAATCCACCAACATCCGGAATTGGATTTTTATCTATTTGTATCAGAGGCCAGTTATCTCTCTCAAGCATCTCTCAGTTTCTTTAATAGTTTAAGAATCCCGATCTAATTCATTGATTTGTTCTTCTGTTGTTTTGTCATCTAAAGATTCAGAATTTTAGATTGTGCTCCACTGCTCTTGCCTCCTGTACATGTAGTCCTGTTCAAGTGTTCAATTAGCATAGCTTAAGGGCAGTCGCATGAGTGAACTATCAAGCATTGAGCAATTATTTATTTTCGGTGGCACTAGCCAGGGACGTCCATTTCAATTTCAGATTCTTCAATATCCAGGTTTTATTTATCTTACTTAATTAATTGGTTTAATTTTTAATTTTTTTTTGGTACAAATAATTTTTTTATCTTTTGAATTTGGTGGAATAGTGACATAGTGTGAATCTGGGCTTTTTTCTATTTTAATTGAATTTTGTCGAGGGAATGAAGAGCTCTCACTTGGTTATATAATTATTGAGTTATGCCTCTTAGCAAATATGATTCTGGTTGTGAAAAGCGTAAAAAAGACAAAGAATTGAAGAGTTAACTCAATCTCAAAGAGGAGCTCTTGATAAATTTGTCATAAAGAAACCACATGTTCTTGTAGAAAATAAAAATGAAAATAACAATAGTGATATGGGGAATGTAAAATTTTTGAATCAAAATTGTTCTAATGTTGATATTGTTGATGTGCTTTTAAATGAGAGTCATAGTATTGGCGATGATGAAAATAATGAGAATGAATATGATGATAATCATCCCAATGATAGTGAGAATGTTGAATTGTGCTATGATAGCGAAGATAATGATGAGAGGACTATTGGGGATGATAAAGTGAGCGAAGCAAACCAATATGAAGAGTTTTAAAGATTTGCTATTTTTCATCCAAGAAATTGGGATTCTCTTGATTCTAAAATGATAGATATTTTAGTAGTTAACGGATATAAAAGAGATTTATCTATTGTCAAAGGTCCCAAAGATAGGTATTTTAAACATTTTTCGGTAACTTTTTACAAAAGAATTTTATCAAATGGAGAAAACTGTGTCAGAGATTTGATTGTTTATTCAAAAGAGCTTGATAAAGTTTTTTGTTTTTGTTGTGTATTGTTTTGAAAAAGGTTATTTAAAAGGTCAATTTGTGAATGAGGGTTTTGGGGACTGGTCTCATTTAAGTAGACGACTTAAAGATCATGAAACAAGTGTAGAACATTTTAACAACATGACAACTTGGTATGATTTGCGTCTAAGGTTGCAGAAGGATGAATATATTGATACAGTTGCTCAAAAAGAATTTGATAAGGAAAAGGATCACTGGAAAAAAGTTTTATTTAGAATCTTATCAATTGTGCAAATTCTTGGAAACCACAGCTTAGCATTCGTGGTACAAATGAGCGACTATATCAAAGTAGTAATGGAAACTTTTTAGGTTTGATTGAAATGTTAGCTGAATTTGATCTAATTATTCAAGAGCATGTTTGACATATTACTAATGATGATATTCATGTTTATTATCTTGGTCATAACGTTCAAAATGAATTAATAGTTATGCTTGGTTTTGCAATCAAATATGAAATTATCAAGAAAATTAAACAAGCAAAGTATTTTTCTGTTATACTTGATTGTACTCATGATGGTAGCCACCAAGAGCAAATGACTTTAATATTAAGATATGTCGATTTTTTTTTCAAAACCCTTGACTGTTGAGGAGTCTTTTCCAGGATTTTTAAATGTGGATGATGTGAGTGGTCAAGGGCTTTTTTTTGTTTTACAATTGGAATAAGAAAATCTTGGTCTTGACATTGATAATGTACGAGGACAAGGTTATAATAATGGAGCAAATATGAAAGGAAAAAATCAAGGAGTACAAAAAAGGCTTTTAGATCTAAATCCTAGAGCATTTTATACTCCTTGTGGTTGTCATAGTCTTAATTTGTTGTTATGTGACATGACTAATACGTGTGGTAAAGCTAGGGATTTTGTTTTTTGGAATCATTCAGCGTATTAATACGATATTTTCACATTCTACAAAATGGTGGAAATTTTGAAAGATAATGTTAAAGGATTGACTCTTAAGTCATTATCATCTACTCGTTGGGAAAGTCGCGTTGAAAGTGTTAAAGCTATAAGATTCCAAATGGATGGTGTATGTGAGGCTTTATTCCAAGTAGGAGAAACTGAAGTTGATTCTAAGATAGGAAGTGAAGCTAAATCTTTAGCGAATAATGAACTTGGTGATTTTGATTTTTTTGTGGCAATAGTTATATGGTTTGAAGTTCTTTTTGCTGTTAACTCGATTAGTGAGAATTTACAATCAAATGATGTGCTAATTGGTGAAGCTATTGAAAAAAATAAAGGATTTAACTACTTTTTTTGAGAAATTTAGAGATACGGTTTTTCAAAAGGCTATAGAAACTGCGAAGGAGATTGCCATAGCGATGAACATTGATCCTCTTTTTCCTCAAAGACGTGAAATTTGAAGAAAACATTTTTTTGATGAGGATCCAAATAGGGTAGTAGTTAAACAATCTGGAGAGGACTCTTTTAGAGTTAATTAATTTTTATATATTGTTGATCAAGCTATTATTTCTCTTAATAGTCGATTTAAGCAATTCAAAGAATCACTACTGCAGGACAGGGGCAATAGCACCGGTAATTTGGCCCCCCAAAATACTGGTGCGTAAGTATAGCGGTGTAAAAATGTAACTTATTAGCACTGGTAATTTAAATCAGTGTAAAAACGTCCTATGTGCCGGTATGTGCAATCGGTGTAGAAAATTTGAAAAGGTAGGGGGCACATAGTATTAGCCCCGGTAATTTAAACTGTTGTTAAAAACATTGTATGCACCGGTATATGCAATAGATTTAGAAAACTTTAAAATGTAGGGGGGCACATAAAATTTGCACCGGTAGATTGACAGAAGTCGGTGTAAATTGTTTGCACTGGTTGTTATAAATTTACACTAGTTTGAATGAAAAATCAGGGTATTGTATGCAACGGTATGTCAAATTGCACCGGTATGATAAATTACACTGGTATGTAATCAATTTTCTGTAATACTGGTGTAGTTTTGGTTTCATATAAAAAATTAATTTAAATTTGACTCATTTTTTACACTGGCATTTATAGTTTATACCAGTGTATTAGTTGAAAATTTTAGCAATGGCAAATTTGTTTTCTGGTGGTCCTTCCCGGATCATTTCCGGGACAACAACAACCAGAAATACTTTAATTGGAACTACATTAAATTTAAAACCTAGGAAATTGTAAGGAACTTCAAACACCTATGATAATATTGATCGCAAAACACGAGAATTTATTGAAACAATGAATAGAAAAAGTATCTTCAGCATGAATGGTAATAAACTAAAAAACATTACAAGTTTTGTATGACCAAACACCAAAAATAAAATTCTAATATAATCATCCACAGAAAATCAATTATCAACCTATTATTACATTTTTATCATCCAGAAGTTGCAACGAAGTGTTCGCCTGATGCCGGTACTTATCGAGCCAAGCTCTGCACCATCTCTCTAGAACGGCTTGAATTTTGTACACATGGTACAGTCCTTGGCCCTCTGGGAAGATCTATCAATTTAAAACTTACAATGTTATTGAAGAATGTTGTGTCTAATAGAAATTTAGAATAACTAATTTTGAGATCTGATGTGTACCTCTAAGATAATATTTGTCTCCGGGTGATTAACAAATTCTTCAATGAAGAGCATTATAGAGTACCCATATTGCCACGAACCATTCTGGGTTTGGTATTGCACATTGAATGTCATTACCAAGTTTTACCCTAACAAATGGTGTTGATGAAATGATAGAATGACTGACCTTAATGTTCTTGATTTTCCAAGTGTACTCGGGTTCTGGCTCCGTCTTTCTCTTCTCCCTTTGGTATGCGCATGCAAGCATGTCAAGAAAGTAAATGAATTTTTTTTATTGTTCAAGCATATTACTAAACTTGGAGGTATTATTTGATTAATTGTAATACGTGGAAATAACCCTGAGATCGCACAATTTTGTTGGTTTGATACCCCCCGATGTCCAGCGTGAAGACCTATTATGTTCTAGAATGGATAATGATGAGGTACCAAAATAGACTGGCAAATAATTAGGGTAATTAATGATAGAAATGGAAGTGGTTTGAAATATAAAAGTTAAATCTTGGAAAATATACATTCTAATGCATGGGACAATGTAGAACTCAGCATCTGTTGTCTTCATTGTCTCCCAGATAAGGTTGAAATGTTGGTCGACCTCCTGCTCGAAGTTGGACAAATTTCCACAGTTGCAAGGGCATAATTGGACGCAACCTGCATTATTTTCCCATATTTTCTCCCAGAGGTGCCTGTACCATTAATGATACTTAAAATGAAATCTTAATCGATTTAAAATATGAAATAAGGTTGTAAGGTTTGAAACTCACCCCATTCACACATTGATCTGTGCATTATTGATACAGGTCATTGAATGCATGTTCTCGAGTCTCTTCCTGAACTTGACCAGAACATCTATTCTAACACCGCTGGTGTAATGGCGTTCGAAGGTCGATGGTTGAAAGACTGGGAAGAACATGCAGTCTTTATCATTTCTAGGATGACGACATTGGTTTCCTGGATGAATCTCAACATAATGGACCAATCTGTCAAGTCCCGTCTGTTGATAATCCGTGGAGACAAAATTACAGGAAATGCTCACTTAAGTGTGTAGAAACAAACTGTCTTAGGCAATGAATAATAAAAGTTTGCGGTTTAGTGAAACACCTATTTTGGCAGCCTCTTGAATTTTGGTCTCGCTGATGGCTAGTAATTAGTGCTCGAGTGGGATTTCTTTTTGGCATCACCTTGTTACAAGGATTAGTAATTATGGACATATCAATGTAATTTGTGTGAAATGAAATTTAAGGTGTTGCAAGAATGTACCTCATCGTTGGTGGTGAGAATCATAACCTCCTTATCATCGTCCATTTTCATATCGGCATTGTCCTCAGCGATGTCACTTGGTTGCTCGTCTCCTATATGCTATCAAAGACACGGGCAAATCCATGATGCTATTTAATGCCTCTCCAAAGTTATCAAACTGGTGGTCCGTAGGATGGTAGACTGATTCGCATACTCTCACACGAGCCACACTTTCTTGTTGGGCATCCAGACCACGAGGTATCTATAGCAACCCTTGCATGACCATTTTCTTCTTACCAACAATGTCTTTCAAGTACAGAGTCACTCAATCTCTATCCTGTTTGTAAAAAAGTGAAGTAAAATTATTTAATGTGTAATTCAATGTGAAGAAAATGCATATATTTATGTAGGTGTACTTCCTTGCCACCTTCTCCATCGCTAGGCTCTTCACCCGACTTTGTAGCACATGCAGCAATGTCATCCATTGCCTTCTCGATAAACTTCTTGGGATCGTCAAGGCCTGGTGGAATCTCAACACAACCTGCAGATGCGATGCCCTTCACCAACTGCTCAAGTTACGATACCATGCTTTCATGCCTGGTTGATCATTGGAAGGTCTCCGTTGCGGGGTCTGTTTGCTTGAGGAACTGCTACAACAATTGCTGTGGGAAAGATAAGGAACAACCACCGATGTGGGTAAACCTGACTGAGTTCCCCTGTACCTACCCAGGTGGTCTTTCTTCTTTGTAACCTTTATGAGGATATCTTCACCCAGTTGCAGTACCAATGTTCCTTTTTCCTTCAGCTCATTCATTTTCAACTGTATTGATATAGGAAAGCAAAATTCTATAAGTATAATGTAGGAACGATGTACAAATTAATTTAGAGCTGGAGATTTTTGTGTAACTTACAATGTTCGCTGCGATCTTCTTAACTTCTTTTGATGTGTATAACTCTTTCTTGTCCTTGTTTGCCTTCAGGTAGATAGGAGATCTATCTAGTTTGAACTCCATCTGACTGAGTTGTTGCTCAATCTCCTCCTCAGTGAACCCCTCAGTGGTCAACCTAATTCTCTCTTTTTCCTTTAGCTCCTCGGTCAGTTTGTGGAGGATGTATCGATTACCTTTTCTCCCAGTGTAGTGGTTGTAATCCTTGCTCTCGTTGTGTTGAATAGCAATCTCTCAAAGAGCCTGATATCATTCTTATAATTTTTAATTTATTTTAACAGAATTTATAGGCGACATAATTACTAAAATTCCTTACATTTAATCATACTTGAAATTTCGACGTCCGACGTCTGCGCTAAAACAAACACCATTCTTCTTCATCCATCCACTCGTACTTCTCCCATGGCTTTACTCCTAATTTGTTTTTGCCTTTTTCCACGTCGTGGATGAACTTGTTTGCCACCTTTGTCTTCCAGTTCCTATGTTGGTCTCTTGCCCTATCCGTGAAGTCCTTTTTCACCATTTCACGTTGAGCATCGATTAAGGGTGTTTTAATTGTGAAGCTTGCCTGCAACAAAACATATGAACAGGCAAACATTAATCATGTGTTCAATATGACATAGTTAAACAAAACATTTTTGCACTAGTCGAGTCTCGAATAGCTTACCAAAACATCCTTCCACCACTCCTCCTTAACATCATCCAGCACATCGCACCAGTGATTGCATGCGCTAAATCTGATGCAGCGCAGGAAGGCATAATTTCCGTAAGCGTGCCATGCTGTCCAATTTTTAGTGCAAACTATTTGTTTCCCACAGAACTCAAATGCCACAAGGGCCGGCTTGTTATGCTTTGCGGACATCACAGATCGGCACGTGCTATTTCCACGTCTCCTCATACAACTTTTGATCTCAAACTTGTCAAATCCCTCTCCATGTTTGCACCCAACCTTTGACAAGTTGTCGTCCGCTTCATCAATAATTGATCTTAATTTCAGGGTGCCCTTCCCCCTTCCCTTGCCAACCAAAGGTTTGGCCACCACTTCACCCACATCTTCTTCTTCAACATCCCCTTCATTCCCATCTCCATGTGGGGCGGGTTCTTCTTTCTCTGCACTAGTCTAGTCATTTTTTTGCGTTGCCTCTTCCTCAAATTGTATTTGAAATAGGATCCTTTTTGGAGGCAGTTCTTGTTCAGCTACATTGACCTCATTATCGACCACATCGACCTCCTCCTTCTTCTTTGTTACAAGTCGCTTCCTCTTTGTGTTTAACTTTCCCCTTTTTGGCAGCATCTACGACAATAGAATAAGTCAACTTACCACTTGATCTTACAACATTATACCCAACAAAATGTAATCGAAAATCAACACTGATATAAGATGACATAGAACTTGAACAAAAATATGATAAAACTTGATAGAAATTGAAACTGAACAAAACAATAATAAAACTTGAAAGAGCATTGCATAGAACTTGGTATAACATGACATAGAACTTGATATAACATGGCACTGAACTACCCAAAATGAAACCAACTACAAGTTAGCCAATGATAAAACTTGAATAACCACATGAGTGGCACACAAGCAACCCTTATGGGATTCAAAATATGGGGGAGAACCAAGATGTACAATCGCCCCATATTGTACTATCAAAATATCACAAAACAAAAACGTTGCATGACAGAACATATTTCCATGAAAAACTTGAATCTCAATGGCCACACATTTGTATAATCATACCATTCAAGGCTATCATTTGAAGTTTCCTTCATTAAGTTGTTTTTGTTCATTGAGGCATTTTGTCAAACATGTGTTGGGCATATGGTTATTAATGATTCTTTCATAAGAAATGGATATGGAAACACATGGATAACTAAACAAAAATGACTTACCTTTATCGATGCAACAAAAATGGGCAAACTTCCTCTACTTGAAGCCTCGAAAAATCAAAATTGGTGAAGCTAGCGAAGTCTTCTTTCTATTGTGCTTGGCCAAGGATTGTGGATCCTTCAACCTTTTATAGGAAAGATAAGATGATGTTATAGGGAGTTATGATGATTGAATGAGAGTTATGGTGGTTAAATTGTAGAAATTGAAGGGATGAATAGTAGAGGGAGGTTTTGGAGAGAAAATGAAGGAGTTTGATGAGGAGAAGCGATTATGGCCGTTTGAATGGCATTTTTAAAAAAACATATCTGCTGCATTTACACCGGTAAATTAGAAAAATACCGGTACGTATGTACTGACCATGGAATGAGAGTTGGTTTAAAAAATTTCTTAGTATGCAGCACCGGTAAATATACCGGTGCAAAAATAACAATACTAGTGTAAAATGGATGTGAAAAGCAGCTGCTCGTAGCTACTTTTAATAATTTTTTGGTGACCCAAGAGGAACTTCTCAAAACAATTCTAAGTATTGTGCACCGATATAGATACTGGTGCTAATAGTAAACATACCGGTGTAAATTAACGCTAAAAGCAGCTGCACGCAGCCACATTTAATCATATCATCTCTAAAAAAATTGAACCCGAGAGGAACTCGCCAAAATTTTGTCTAAGTGTCCAGCACATGTATAATATACCAATGCTATTGTTACCAATACTGGTGTAAAAATTTTCCCGCTATCGATAAAAATGAAAACTCAAAAAAATTTCAGTTTGCACCATAAAAATTTGAATCTTACACCGGTATTGTTTGAAAAATTACCGGTGCATACACATAGTGACTACAGTACAAAATTTTCTACTCTACCATTTTCCTCCCATGTATTTTTTTAACAACCCCAATCATTCAAATTGAGACTTAATTTATTTAATTAGACATCCTATTAGTTCTATTAACCAAATTTTGACTAAGCATGAGCCCCGTACAATGAAAATAATAAGCATTGTTATATTTAATGAAATTTTAACTTTGACCCCAAACATTTTTCTTAACCTTGTCGGGCACTATTCCATGAATCCGAATACGATCCTACAATGCACCATACTTAATATGGACAGTTTCTAGACCTCAAAGGTAAGTACGACTCTAAAAATTGTTGATATTCGTTAATTGCAATCAGGTTCCCCGAATGTGACATTCGTTTACGACATGTTGGGAAACTATATAAATTACCAATTTAATATTATATGCTTAAATCATAATGGCAATATAATTGTGTTTGGGTGGTGAATTGACCGAAAGTGCTAGTACATGTTCTAAAGTAAACGGTAAAGGTTTACTTCATAGTTTCAATGTGTAATCCGATTATCTCCCAAACTCAATATAGGGTTCGAACCCTTCCATTTTCCCAATTGTGCAGCTTGAAAATACAACATGGATGTTTGGAGTACCATCCAGTTCAAGCGGATTTTAATTTCGATGTACGAGCAAACTTTTTTACTTTTTGCACTTTAGTCCCTCCAAGAATCTTGGAAGCGATGAAATAAAAAATTGGCGGCACATAAAGTCAATAAAATACAATATAGTCATGTTCATGTGTTTGTACACACAATGGGTGCACAAAAGAACCTGTAAAACCAACATTGAAGGTTTGCACTATACTTCCCAAAATTGCACTCTGGCCCCAAAATTTATATGGGGAACCTCCATAGCTTTTGTCTTCTAACCATTCATGTAATATAATGAAGCTTTCATACACGGTATTTATATTTGTAAAGGCCCAACTATACGTTTAAGAAATAATTTGTGTTCGGGAGTAATTTTACCCAAAAAAGAAACCCAAAAGAATTCTCTAACTCGAACCATTATTGCCCATTTTCTTTTAAGCTGTAATGAGTTAGATTCTAATAAATATGCAAGTGTTAGAAATTCTAAGTGCAGCAAAGCACGGGGTTAGTACGGAATCACAAATTTAGTGCAACTACTACACGTTTCCTACATATAGTAATGAGAAAATGGTTCGACACATCATCTTCTCCTGTTCCATCCCCATCTTGGGTACTTGTATCCACATCCATGTCCTCCACATTGCATTTTCGGAAGGTAGGGAAATTTCCAACATCTTTCACAGCATCGGGAAATTGATAGTTCATAACCTTGGCCATGAGGTCGAACTATAATCTCTGATACTTTGATTCTTCAAGCAAGTTCTGTACACCGACCTCCAAGGTAGTGATTTTGGTTTCAATGGTAGGGACAAGCATGTCAGATGGTTGTCTTTAGAAAGAGTTCACACAAATCTTACCCATCGGTTGCCTATAAACGTCATGTGGGCGGCCATTAACTCCTGCTCTTGAACAAAGGGCCGAGATGATACTACATATGACCCATCTTATCCCATTCCACCTTCAACATGCTACAAATTTGATGACCAACATTCCACCAAAGTTCCTTCTTTATTACATACAAGAATCCAACTCGACTTTTGTTTACTTCTGTGTTCACAGTTAACGGGTCAATTCTAGATGCCACAAAGTGATACCACCCATTCATTTATGAAGTTAGAGTCTTCTTTGGTTATTTGGTCCAACTAGGTTTGACCAGCTCATCAATGTATGTACCTTGCCTAGTCACTGTCCCAATGGTCTCCTTCCCAATTGGATCTCGCAGATAATAGTTATTGCCAATGTCAACATGGAGTGCGAGGAACTCATCCTCATGTTTTGGAACATTGGGAAATCAAAACAAACCATTAATAGTGCCTGGTGTGACATAGACAGTTTTTCCTCAACAGTACACCTGACTGAGGTTTAGGCCTCACCTCATGTTTGCATAAAACTCACTTACGATACTTAGGTTGAAAGGTTGTGGAGTCTCGCCAAAATGTTCCCACCCAAGGCTGCAGATGGTGTGTTTGAATGGGGGAGAGGCCTCAATTTCTTTCTCTAGTTGATGACGGTGTCTTTTGTGTGATTCATGTACCAACCTAGCCTCCTCGGACACAAAGGTACCATCCGGATAAGTGTGGGACGACGCATTTGGCAGAGAAGGAGAGGATGAATGGCCTATCATTTTAAAATTGGATTTAGGTGTCTTTTCTTGAATAACACATTGAAGAATTTTGTCAAACATCTTGCATGCAAGTCAAGTTATTCATGATATCAAATTCTCAATGAATGTAGTTAAGATGCCAATGTTATATAATCATATAGAAAAGAGATTAAAGTGATTTTCCTGATTCTATCGGCACCGTTGTTGGATTTCAAGTAATATTCCTTTGAAGGTAATGCTATATGGTGAGAGATGTAGAACTTGGTGTGTGGAAGTGGGGATTTGTTACAAATATAAGGAAGGCCGATATTTTTTTAAACCGGTAATAATGTCCTAATGGTGTAAATTGCAGCCCAAAGCAGCTGCTTTAGGCTACTTTAAAAGGGAAAAATTCATTTTATCACCCAAGAGTTATGGACTCAAAATGTTTCAAAGTATTCAACTCCGGTATAAACACCGGTGCATATGTAAACGATACATGTGTAAATAATGGCCAAAAGCAGCTGCTTTAAATGGAAACAAAATTACATTTTTTGACCCGAGAGTAATGGATTGAAATTTTTTCTAAGTATCCAGCACCGGTAATAATACCGTTGTGTTTGTTAAAGATACCGGTGTAAATAATGGCCTAAAGCAGCTACTTTAGGTTGCTTTAAGTGGAAAAATATAACATTTTTTGACCCGAGAGTAACTATCTAGCACATGTATCATTACCAGTGCATTTGTGTAAGATACCGGTGCGTATGTAAGAAACAAAGCATCTTCTCTATTTTCATACACCGGTATTTTACTACTTTACCAGTGTATATGTTCAGATAAAAAAAATGAAAAGCTATTATATTAAATTTTCATCCATGCAATTCAAATATATTCCAATGGAAATACGGATAATACCAAGCAATTATAAAACAAAGAGCGTTCCACATACATGTCACGCTAAATCACATCATAAAGGGATGAGTAATATACAAAGCATTGGTAGAAAAACAAACGGCTTGGAAATTACTATCTATCATTTCTGCTTTAACACGTTGTCACCACCCACTATTTCACCACTCTTATCAACCCCCAACTAATCACTATGAGAACGCTGTCTAATCAATGCTCCACAAACATTTTCCATACTAGGAAATACTGATGGATACTCTGGACTATGAATAATGACTGGCTGATCAATTTCCTCTTTAAAGTAAAACTTTTTCCCATGTAGCACCACATGAAACTTCTCATTTGAAGGGTCCTTGATATAAAAAACTTTTCATGCTTGGGCAGCTAAGATGAATTCATCATCTTCATATCATACACGATTCAAGTCAACCAATCTGAAACCCATCGACTTTTTTACTACAACACCGGAGCCATGTTCCACACAGCGACCCTTGAATACAACAACTTTGAACTCTACATAATCCAATTCCCAAATTTCCCCAATTACCCTAAATTTCCTCAATTGCCCCAGCGACACTCTAACATATGTTTATCTCTCCTGCTTTCCTGTCACATGGATTCAGATTCAACATAAACACCACTGTTTTGCGTCGTGCCCTTCTCATCCTTCTCCAATGTTCAGAAACTGAAGCCATCAATTTCATAACCAAGGTAATGTCTTATTGTACAGTTTGGTGTCCTTGAAAATGCCCGTAGCTTATTGGGCATTCCTTCCACATTACAATGCTTGTAAAACTAGTTAACAAACCTTTAAGAATGCTCAACTTGTATTTTATTTGAGGGCCATTCTAGAGAAATATTTTTCCAACATAGAAACATGCTCTTGAACATATATTGCGGTCTACTATTACGTAAAACACACAGGTGAACTATCATCAACTCAGCATGTAAGGGTGAATTAAGCGTACCCTTAGATCGTGGAGTCCCATTCTGCCTTCCACAGTGTGGTCCACTTGAAACACCAACCGCTCTTTTTCCAATCAAGTTTGATGTACAGTACTTGATGATATCCTCAGTGGTATACCTTTGGACAATTGAGGCTGAAACACCAACCGCTCTTTTTCCAATCAAGTTTGATGTACAGTACTTGATGATATCCTCAGTGGCATACCTTTGGACAATTGAGGCATGAAGCCGACTACGATTATGAACATTACCCTTGAAAATAGCCATGTGTAGCTCAAATGAGTACTTCCAACGCATTCTGACAGGTCCGCATATACTTATCTCCCTAACCAAGTTTATGTGCTCCAATTTGCCATTGCTACTATGCTGCCGTCCACCATGCTTGAATCTGTAAGAAAAGTCCCCCGGGAGGAACAGGCTCAGATGACCAAGTAAGCAAATAGTGTGTGAGAGTGCAATTAGGAATCAATAGTTGAGTGTGTAGGATTACTTTTAGACTTTATATAGGTAGGCAAGTAGGGCTATTTTTTTTTCTCGTGGAACAAGTTCTTCACCTTAGGCCGGCCCAAAAAGGAGGCTTTACCTAAAGGGTTAAACTTTGGGCCGATGGTCGGACACACATTTCTTCAAGCTCGTACAATTTTACACATTATCAATAAGCCCCTAGAAAATTTAGGGTTCGGCCTTCAAATTTGATCCCCATATCGGGGGTTCAAATCCGTACTCACATCCAAAACTTCCTAATGCCCGGGGGGTATGATTTCAACATCCCTGTGGCTAGTCAAGGGTCCATTCTAGGCGTGCATCAAAAATTTTTGCTCGAGCACATAAAATATGTCGGGGGGTCCGGCCCTCGGCTTTCTAGTATGTTTTAGGGCCTAAAGGCTTAGATCGTGCCTCTTTTATATCCTCTGGTGGCCTTCGACCCTGAGTAACCCAGGGTAAGGGTTCGGGCCCTGGTCTTCTAATCTTTGTCAGGAACCAAGGGTCTTCGGTCCTTACTGGGTAGATAAGGGGGGGTTCGGTCTTTATCTTACTGATCTGTGTCAGGGTCTAAGATCCATTATGCCCAATATCTTAAAGGTATTGGATTTGAAACTTGTGTTTTCAGTCAGTGCCAAAAAAATGAAGTTTTTGAATCTTTCTACTAAAGAGTGGAGGTTTTAAAACTGCATCTTAGTGTAAGGGGATTTGACCTCTAGCCTTCTGATCTTTGCCAGTAAGAGAGGCATTTGAATGCTTCCACTAAGAGATAGGGGTTTCGAAACTCTTACTTAGTGTAAAGGGATTTGGCTTCTAGCTTTCCGATCTTTGTCAGAAAGTGGGGCATTCGAATCCCTCCGCTAAGGGATAGGGGTTTCGAAACTATTACTTAGTGTAAAGGGATTTGCCTTTTAGCCTTCTGATCTTTGTCAGAATATGAGGGGTTCAAATCCTTCCACTAAGCGATAGGGGTTTCAAAACTATTACTTAGTGTAAAGGGATTCAGCTTCTAGCCTTTTGATCTTCGCCAGAAAGTGAGGCATTCTAATCCCTCCACTGAGGAGTAGGGGTTCTAGCGTAGCGGACCCGATCCTCTTGAGTTTAAAGAGTATTCATATACGAAGTCATGATGGGTTTTGCCCTTGGTCATCCTACCCTCGTTAAGAGAGCTAAGCATTCAAAAATTAAAAATGGGAAGTGGAAAAATTTCCTGGGACTAGAATTTGAATTCAAAGAGGGTTGTGGAAAAGGTGTGCGTGATGCTTAACCTTTCTTCTCTCGGCACGTGGAGCCCCTGTTAGGCTCCACGTGACCACTTCCCCATGATTACCTCAATCTACGCAACCCACTTACCCACGCAGTAGCTTTTTCTCTTGACGGCCCGAGGTAATAATTGCTCCCATTTTCACTTCCTATATATACACAAAGACTTTCCCTATTTCTCACTTTTATCTCACTCAAAATTCTCATAACTTCCAAACTCTTTGTTCTCTCTCTCTCAGAGCACTTTACCGGTGCCCTTTCTCAGTTCATGCTTTTCGAGAACTCCGACTACTTTTTTTTACCACTACCTACTAAGTCCCCTGAAATTTTATCCTCTATTTTGCTTAAGGATGTTTTAAATGCCTTCATCCAGAAAGGGATCCATTTTGGATTATTTCTCGACTACTTTAACCGCTGGCGCTAAAGGTTCCCAACTCCAAGATTCTGGTGCCATTCAATCATCGGTGACCGGCTATTCTGCTATGTGTTAAGATGCTGGGGGAGTTCTAGTAGTAACTACGTACCACCTATGTGTTTCCACTGAAAATGGGTACTGTCAAGGTCTCGGATCCCAAGCTGGGCCCAAATTTGGGAAAACGAGGACAAAAGGCCTTACTTTTTTTGAGAAGATATTAACTCCTGTCCCTGAAAGCTCAGAAACATTAGCTCCGGAGATAGCTAAGTTGTTGAAGACCCTTCTTTCATTGGTGAGAATTCTAGAGGACTTGAAGTTAGAGGTCCTCTAATCAGACGAAAATCCGAGAGATACAAGTCCCAGTCGGTGCACTATCTACGAGCACCACTTCACGTTCGGATATGTTTCCCTCTTCCCCTCATCCTTTCTCATCTTCTGGAGGAGCATCAAGTGAGCTTTGCCCAAGTTCATTTGAATGTCATCCTGCTGGTTATGGCATTTATGAATCGGTGTAACCACCTAGGTATCATTCCTCAGTATGAGTTGTTTAGGTCATTGTACTACCTCTCTCGTAGTAGATCAGTCATGCATTCAGCCGAAGATCATGATACAATTCTTGGGGGATCATAACGTTGTGCCTCACATTCTTGGATCACCCCATAAAAATCTCTACAAGCTGTAAAGGGTGGCACAGAACTCCTAATTTCACTTTTGAGAAGAAGGCCAAGGATTAATTTATTCCGGATTGAAATTTGAAGCCTAAGTTTGATCGTCCTTCTGCATATTTCACTCTAGAGAGTGTCGTGAGGGATAGGGATCTATTGCTGAGCGATCCCCTCGATATCTCAAGGAATTTTGACTTTGTATGGCCGGAAGAAGTATATGACTTGATTTATAATCAAGAGGCCATTCAGATTAAACCTCCAGTGGAAGCGGTGGAGTCTATTTTCGGCGAAGGGAAAAAGAAGGTGAAGCTTGCCAAGAAAGAGAAGCTTGCTAAGAAGAGGACTCCTATCACTAAGGAGAAGGCTGCTGCAATAAAGAAGAAATATGCGAGTGATCAGCCCCTTAGAACGAAAGTAAAAAAGGAAGCCATTTTCGATTGTTGATGGAGGGGCTTCAAAGGATTCCAAGAAGCGAAAGACTAAGGGTAGCAACCTTAAACCTTCATGGTGCACCTTCGAAACTGCTAAGGCCGTGCCAAAGCCTGCCCTAGCAGAGAACACCAAGGAGGATCCCATTAAGATCTCTTCTTCATCTTCTGAAGGTGTTTGAGGCATCCTTAGTTTTTTCTCACCCTTTATTTTATCTAGTTTTTTTTCGCTTTCTTTCTGTTGGCTACTTAGTGTTTCCTCTTTTTCCTTTTGTTCAGTGGATTTTGGTGCAACTTTTGGCTTTGGAAACGAGATGGAGGTCGAGGAAACTTTTACAGAGGACTATCCGAAAGCCCCTCACACCATCCCACTTCTAGCCCCATTCGAACAGAGGATCACTCTGAGGTTCAATCGGAGCTCCAGGGTCAAAATGGTAGAAGGAAATGGGATCACGATGGTGCCTCGATGCCCCAGCCTTCCCCTCAAAGGCTAAGAAATGATATGTCCCCCTCTCCGTCCAACCCATTGGCCAAACCTGGTCCTCTCGGGGACACCAACTCGAAGGTCGACCTCCTCTCAGGGAAGAGCAACTTCCTCCTCCGTGCGTGTCACCTAACTCTTGCCCCCACAGGCTCTCTTCTCCATTTCCTTGGACTCTGTTGTCCAGGACTATTTAATGAAGGTTTATGAGGCTGAGCAGGCTCTTGATAAGTCTAAAGAGCTTGAATGGGAGTTGCACGAGGCAGCTTCTAATTACAAGGAAGACCTGGAGAAGGTGGCCTTCGTTTACGAGGCCGAGCATGCTATTGCTGCCACTGCGAAGCTGGAGAAACAAGCTCTTGTTCACAAAGGGGAGCTCGAGAAACAGGCCCTTGTTCATAAAAGGGAGCTTGAGATACAGGCCGCCAAGAAAGATAACATTTTGAAAGGGCTCAAGCTGAAACTCAAGGAGGCCCATGAAGAAATTTCTAGATTATCTGGCCTTGCTCTCCCGAGCAATAGGAATCGAATTTTGAGGCCTATACCAATTGGGTGGTCAAGACCCAGGGGTTTCAAGATTTTTTTTCTCCTCTCTCTACACGCTCTTAGTTGGGGTTATCTGGATTAGTTTGACTTGCTCCATCTCTAAGGACCTTCCGGCTGAGTATGCTACTATGCTGGATGTTTACAAGAACAATTCCAAGCCCAAACAGTTGTGCCATCTTTAGTGGAATTCTATCTAGGATGGGGGGGGGGGGGGACAAACTCCACTTGCTTCACCATTTGAAGGCCTTCGGTAAGTATTTCTCGGTGGAGGATATCCGTGGCCTGAAGGTGGATGAAGACACCGAGTGGAAAGAGCTGGATCCCCTTATCGCTCTGAGATCTCAGTGTAGGCCTGCCCTTCGAGTTCCTCTCAGAAGGCATCTAGCGTAGGAAAAACTTTATGAAAATTTCCCTCTTTAGGGGCTCCTAAAGTACTTCTTTCTTTCTATTAATAAAAACACTTATTTTCTCATACTTATATGTTTTTTTCTTTTATCTTTCGTAGACTTTAGACTTGGTACCATTTCGCCCCCTCCCTCCATTTGAAAAGGGGTACCTCATTCAATTTCCTCTTCCAAATCATGAAGGAGTAGTATCACCGGATCAAGGAATGGGCTTGGGAGCATCGGATCAAGGAATCCCAATTTCGGTAAAAGTCTGTCCGGTTCAAAGAGGAGCTTCAAGCAGCATACGAGAAACTGGGCTTATGGCGCACTGGCCTTCATAAAAGGCAACAGGAACTCCTCGAAGTGCCGAGCCGTTCGAGAGAGGAAATGGATTCCTTAGCTGCTTCTAAGGATCAAATTTTGGGAGATTTTTTATCTCTCGAAGCCCACCATAATGAAGTTCTCGAAGAGATAACTACCAAGGCTGGGTTTTCTTCAATGCATGAATGTCTCTCGGGTGCTAAAGCCTACAAAGACACTAGGGGGGCATCAACTTCTCAGCCGAAAGAGTCTGTCGAGCTACCATCTTCAGGCTCAAGTGGCTCAAGAAAATGTAGAGTTGGCTCAAGCTGCCTTAACAACTGCTACCAAAAAACTTAAGCAGTGGAAAGAAAAAGTCTAGACATTTCAGGGAGGCATGGTTCCAGCGTTGGAACAAACCATTAAAGAGAATCAGGCCCTCTTTGCTGCCATTTGTAGGGACAAAGAGAAGGTTGATAAAGAGCTTTCTGAACTGTATTTAACCTATGAGGCAACGGCCAACAACCTTTGAGCATACGAGCTTCGACTCGAAACAGTTGAAGCTCCACTGATTGAAGATTTCGAAGGCATTCTTCAAGATAACATCAATATCATTGAGCAAAACATATTAATCAGAATCCCAAGTATCGCGAAGCATATAAAGAGGCTAGGAGGTGGCTAGAAAGAGTGCATGAAGTGAATGCAGGAGCTTCATTTTCCCGTACTTTCCCTAGAAGATTTGAGGCATCTGGGTCAGGTGAAGCCCCTCCTCCTGTGGCTTCAGCTCAAAGAACTAACACGACTCAAAGCCACTTCTCTGTTGACCGAGAAAGGGGTTCTTCGTCTACAGCTGGTTGAAGTCGACCACGGTCCTTTGACGACAAAGAAGAACCTTTAGTTAGGAGTCCCCAACGCTGAGTCTTAAGGTTACTACTTTGTAAAATAATTGTAATTTATTTCTATGTAATTTAAAGTAACCATGTTGGTCTAATAGTAATACGTTCTTCCCTTTGCCGTTGTCAGAGAATGTTTTTCCTGTTTTAAGTAGGGCCATTTCTCCCAAGATAAATTTCTTTAACTTGTTTCTTTGATTTTTTTTTCTTCAAGCAATTTACAAGGTCTTAGCCCTATGTTGTTCACACAATTGAACGGGGCTTTGCTGACCCTTCATATATTTACAAGGTCTAAGCCTTAAGCACTTGTTACGTATTCAAACCTCATCTTTGGGATCTTTGTCCCCAAGATGGGCTTATTCAAGGGGAACGTTGCAAATGCTATTCTAAGGGGTATGTGCCCCTAAGGTGGTATTCAAACATCCAAGGGGAATGTGCCCAAAGGACATTCGAGGAGACCTTTTTCAAATATGTTTAATGGATATGGGTCCCTAAGTTCTTCGGTGGGCTATTCGGACCCTCTGAGATGTTAGCTGGGGGGATCATTGTCCCTAAGGTCTTCGGTGAGTAGTTCAGACCCTCTGAGACGTTGGCCTAGGGGGGGTCAGTGTCCCTAAGACCTTCGGTGGGCAGTTCAAATCCTTCCAAACAGTTATCCTGAGGAATTAGGGCCCCTAAGGTGGTCTCCGAGATGTTAGCCTGGGTTATCAGTGTCCTTAAGGTCTTCGGTGAGTAGTTCCGACCCTCCGAGAGGTTGGCCTAGGGGGTCAGTGTCCCTAAGACCTTTGGTGGGCAGTTCGAACCTTTCCGAATCGTTATCCTGAGGAATTAGTGCCCCTAAGGCGGTCTCTGAATGTCCAAGGGGAACATGCCCGAAGGACATTCGAGGAGACCTATTTCAAATATGTCTAAGGGATTTGTGTCCCTAAGGTCTTTGGTGGGCAGTTCGGACCCTGTAAGACGTTGGCCTAGGGGGTCAGTGTCCCTAAGGCGATCTCCTAACGTCCAAGGGGAATGTTGCCGAAGGAAATTTGAGGAGAACTATTTCAAATATATTTAAAGGATCTATGCCTCTAAGGTCTTCGATGGGTAGTTTGGACCCTCCGAGATGTTGGCTTACAGGGTCAGTGTCCCTAAGGCCTTTAGTGGGCAGTTCAGACCTTTTTGAATCGTTTGCCTAAGGGATTAGTGCCCCTAAGGAAGTTTTCGAACATCCAAGGGGAACGTGCCAGAAGGACATTCGAGGATACCTATTTCAAATATTTCTAAGGGATCTGTGTCCCTAAGGTCTTCTGTGGGTAGTTCAAACCCTCCAAGATGTTAGCACAGGGGATCAGTGTCCCTAAGGTCTTGGGTGGGTAGTTTGGACCCTCCGAGACTTTTGCCTAAGGGGTTAGTGTCCCCAAGGCAGTCTCTGAACATCCAAGGGGAACATGGCCGAAGGACATTCGTGGATAACTATTTCAAATATGTTTAAGGGATATGTGTCCCTGAGGTCTTTGGGGGAGTTCAGACCCTTTGAGACATTAGCCTACGGGGTTAGTGTCTTTAAGGTCTTCGGTGGGCAGTTTGGACCCTTCCAAATTGTTAGCCTGAGGGATTAGTGCCCCTAAGGCGGTCTTCGAACGTCCAAGGGGAACGTGCCCAGAGGATATTCGAGGAGAACTATTTCTAGAAGGAACAATTATAAGGAACACACTTTCATATAAAAATGGAGCCCAAAGATACAAAGATCCCTACAGACTTAAAGCGCTAGCTGATCAAGGACATCGTCCAACCCATAGCTACTTTAGGGTGGGCTATTTGTCAGCCTCACCAAGTTATCTATAAGTTTTGGGCATAATATCTTCTAAGGTTTGAGATGCTCCATCTGCGTGGAATTGCCTCACCTTGGGAGTTTCAAGCACATAGCTGCCACAAGGGCCAACTTCCACAATCCGATAGGGTCCTTCCCAGTTAGATGATAGCTTCCCCTCTGGCTCCTTTTGACTTTTCTCATTTTTTTATCATTACGAGGTCTCTCAGGGAGATCTGGACCTTCTAGACCCTTCGGTCATGGTACCGCTTAACCCTCAATTTGATCTTGGCTTCATGAAGGGATTCTTTCTCTCTTTTCCCTTCGAAGAGGTCTAGATCCAATTGAAGTTGTTCATCATTAACTTCTTGGTGCTAATTGTTTATGGAGGTCCTTCAGAAGGTTGGAAGTCTCACCTTCATGGGGATAACTGCCTCCAGGCCATACACTAGGCCGTAGGGGGTTTCAGCCGTGGCAGACAACTCCGTTGACCAAAGCAACTTGGTAGCTCATCGATCTGACTTCCTCTTCCCCCTTTGAGCTTTGAGCAGATACCATTAACAATGGTATGATTTGTGACCTCCACATGCCCCTTGAGTAGAAATAAGTCTTGTGCTTGTCCTCTTCGGCCATGAGTATCTGATTAAAGCCTTTGCGGGATAAAAAAATGCCAAAACCTCATGTCCAACAATAACTTCTAGCAGTAAGTTAATGGAGGGTAATGGATAGCTGTCCTTTGGGCAATATTTGTTAAGGTCTGTAAAATCAATGAACATTCTCCAAGCCTCATTGTGCTTAGGAACCATCATTGGATTCACTATCCATTAGGGATAGAATACCTCTTTGATCACTTTAGCCTTAAGCAGCTTTTAGACCTCTTCTTTTATGGACTCCCCCCTTTCGGGGGCATATAATCTTCTCTTCTATTTTATCATCTTTCGGGAGGGATCCACATTTAGTCTATGAACAATCAGCTACTCCAGACACCCTATTTGGTTGAGGATGTCCTAAGAAAATACATCGACATAGTTATCCAATAGGTCCTTCAACTTTCTTTTTATCGAGGAGGGTATCACTTTCCCACATGCACTGTTTCTTTTTCCCGAACGGCCATTGAATCTGTGTCTGTGGGTTTGATCTCCCAATTGACCGAAGACACCCTTTCCTCCCTCTTAGCCTCTTTTAGCGCAATGGCTAAACAACTTCTAGCTGCTGGTTGATCCCCCCTTATAACTTCTATTCTCTTCTTTGTGGAGAATTTCATTGTCAGATGGCAGGGGGACCATACGGCTCACGCTTGGCATATTCAAGGTCTTCCCAATATCACGTTGTAGGGGGATACAACATCGATCACTTCAAACTGCAATCAATTGCGACCTCCTTCTCTCCACCTACCACTCTAACTGGAATGTTTATAACTCTTAAGGGCATAACCATTTTCCCAGTAAAGCCAGAGTGGGGGGAGGTTGTTCTTTTCAAACTTTCATGGCCGAGCCCTAGATGATCAAAGCAATTGGTAAACATCACTTCCACCGCGATGCCATCATCGATGAACACCCTATTAACACAGAAATGCCCAATCATTGCATGTATGACCATTGGATCCGCATGGGGGGTTCGGCTAGGCACCATGTCTACTTTTGAGAAAGTGATCGCTTCTTCTAGTCGAAACTGCTTCTGAGTAGGCTCTCCAAGGGGCATGTACCGAGACTAGGCCTTAATAATGATGTTGATGACTGGTCATCTACAATACCATTGGTGAAATTAATTACCCGGTTTGGCCCATCTCTTCGGTTTCTATCCACTCTGGCTTCGACCTCGAGTCAGTTGTTCTCTCTCGCACCATTTTCTGCTTATTTGGCCTCATTTCCATGTTGTTCTTTAGCCCCCTAGAATTCCTCTCTTTCTTTCACCCTTGGGGTGGCCTTCAGAACAGAACCTTATAGATAGAATATATTTCCATCAAATATTTAGTCAGGGGACGTAGCTTCTGAAGCTCTTTTTCGAAGCCTCGGGTCTCCTAGACTTATCAGGGTGCTTAGAGCTTTTTTTTCCACCTTTGTCCCCCTCTTTTTTTCCTTTTCACGGTCTCTTCAATCTTGGAGTATTGTTCCACAATCTCCTATAACTGTTGTATGGTCTCCGGCCTTTTCAAGACCAACTTCTTGTACAGGTTGATATCGGACATCCCGTTCATATACCCTAAGATTATTCCATCCTTAGTATGGTTGATCACACTGAGGCTCTTGTCCGCATATCTGTTATAGTATGCCTAGGTCGATCCCCCTAGCTTTTGCTTGACCTGGTAAAGTTCTCCAAAGCTTTTGGTAAACCTCTTCTTCTAAAATAACCGAGAAAGGCCCTTCCAAAGTCCCTATAAGAATGCAATGATCCTTTGGCTAGCTTGTTGAACCATTCCTGGGCCTTCCCCCAAAGGTAGCTTCTACTTGCACATCAGTTTTTTATCGAAGTCTATTGAGATCATTAGAATGAGAAATATCTGGATGAATTCTCGGGGGTCCGAATCTCAATTGTATATGGGGAGCCCTTTGGGAGGTTTAACATTGTCAAGCCATCATACGGCCATTATAGCAAGGCTGAAGGGAGAGGCTGCAGCTTGGCCCGAATAACCGATTAGTCTATCGAGCTCTCTCACGAGAGAATCATTTGACTCCCCCTTTGTGGGTCTCCTCACCGATTTATCTAGAGGCATAATTGGTGGGTCCCTAGTTCGAAGCCATGTACCTCAGCCATGATCCTCCAATAGCCGAACTATATGGTATATGCTTATGCCCCAAATGATAGGGATCATATGGGGGCATCTTCGGCCGAGGTCATGAGTGCATTTGGGCTTCAAACTTATATATCCACCCATTTTCCAAGGTATCGAATAAGGGATCGTTGCTTTCAAAACTAGGAATCGAAACTAGTACTGAATTAGCCACGGTTTGAGTGAAACCTTGGAACGTTGGTTGAGGCCGGTCTTGACCCTCCATATCCAATGGTAGATTGGTTCTAGAGGAGCTTGCATCCAGATCATTTGGTTTAAAGCCAGGGGCATTTAAGGTGGGACCCCTCCTCCTGATGGGTCATCCGTTGCCAAAGCATTGGGGGGTTCTACCTGGTACCCCATAAATTTGAGAGTCTGGGCCAATTGCGCCAGGTCCTGCTACGATGGGGGGATTGCACTGTTTGTGCCCCTAGTCATCTAAATGGCCCTCGCTATAGGCTCCATTTGTGAATTGGCCTTTGCCTCTGTAAATTGCGACTCATCTTTTCTGGGCCGCCACGCTTGGTTTTCTGTGGTAGGGGCTATATGGCCCACCAACCGAGGCTCCACGATGGTGTCCGTCTTTCCCAGAGTGTTTGGTTGTATGAGGGCTTCCGTCTGATGGCCCTCCGATCCCCTTGTTTCCATTATTTGATCCCGGACACTCTCCGTGTGTTAGTTACCAGTGCCTACGGGGGTAGGATCCATCCAATTGGTCCCAAACCTTTATCTTATCCAGTAAGGGAATTGAACTTCTTCTTCGGCTGCCAAAACTCCTTTATTCTTCAATTGTTTGCTCCTACGCAATGAACTTTCCGTAGGGGTGGACATAAACTGTATAGCGGAGTAGATCTGACTCCGACGGTCCCCCTGGGCGTGCCAATTTGATGTGCCCCAATTTTCCGCCGCTACTGCGCTGTCGTACCTGAATCTACATGAAAAAGACCCCGGGGGTGTCCGAGGGGAAGGGGCTCTAACGGATAAGTAAGAAAACAGTGTATGAGAGTGTAATTAGGAATCAATAGTTTAGCCTTTATATAGGTAGGAAAGTAGTGCTACTATTTTTTTTCTTGTGGAACAAGTCCTCCACCTTGGGCCGCCTAAAAAATGAGGCTTTACCTAAAGGGTAAAGCGTTGGGCTGATGGTCAGACGCACATGCCATTAAGCCGGTACTGTTTTACACAATATCACAAGTGTACCACTAGGTGCACCATGATGTCAAATAATGATAGGGGAAATTACTTCTCCAAAAGGCATAAAACACACAACAGTCTCCCGATCCAGTTCATCTAGTTGTTGCCTGCTAAGATTTTTCCAGCATATCGAGTTGAAGAAGAAAGACAAGCGCATAATCAAAAATCTAACTTCCTCATCCATACACCCTCAGATCGCAATAGGCAAAAGTTATTGTATAAGGACATGAAAATCGTGCGATTTCAAAGAATTAAGATGCAATTCATCATTCAAAAACCCACTAACATTAGAGGAGTAACTGGATGGCAACTTCATTCCTTAGATACTCTCACACAATGACAGATTGTACGGGGCGGGAGGCAGGTACGTTCGCTTCCCTCTTAACTCCGGTGCCAGATCCAACCGAATACCAAGGTCCACTAAATCTTTCCTCGTATTCAAGATATCCTTAGTCTTCCCGGGAATGTTTAGAAGCGTGCCACGCAGACTCTCACAAACATTCTTCTTGATATGCATGACATCCAAACAATGGCGAACCTCCAAATTCTCCTAGTATGGAAAATCAAAGAAAATGCTTATTTTCATCCACGATGTAAAGCCCCACCACCCTTTGATAACTTCTTACCAAGAACAACATTCAATTTCTTCACCTCTATGTGAATAGCTACACCAATCAATGGTTTTGGTTCCTTTCTGCTCTCCTTCCCACAAACGGATGCAACCATACTATCCCATAACTTGTGCTTCAACAGCAGGAATTTATGATGACCCAAATAAACAGTCTTACGCCCATTTTTGAACTGATGGTAATATGTCTCATCCTCATAAATAGGGAAATCCTTGTGACCCTTGACTACATACTCAGAAAGGTTACCATATGTCGGGAAATCATTTATGGTACAAAAAAGCATCGCCTTCAATGTAAACTCTTCACCACGAAAACCATCAAACATTAAGGCGTCAAATGACCATAACACCATCAAATCTTCTATCAAAGGGGCAAGATAAGTGTCTATTTCATTTCCAGGTTGTCTGGGCCTCGAAATCATGATGGGCATTAATACATATTTCCTCTTCATGCACAAGTACATGGGGAAATTGTAAATGGAAAGCATAACCGGCCATGAACAGTGTTTCGAGGACATATTACCAAATGGGTTCATATCATTAGTACACAAAACCATTCTCAAATTTCTAGGTTCAAATTCAAACTTAATGTACATCTTATAAAAATTTCTTCCACTGGTTCGCATCCCGAGTGTCGAATCATATCATCATCTTTACGACCTCTTATATCCATGTACCATCTCAAGTTATTTGCATATTTATCATTCTTAAACAACCTTCTCAGCCTTGGAATAATTGGAAGGTGCCACATACATTTGGCGAGCACCCGCCTTCCCACCAACATAACCTGCTCTTCGCCAACAGCCACATTTATCTTCTTCTTATAACGTGACACATTACTTACTAGACATACAATCTTATCCTTTAGGTCACCCCTATATAAGATACAATCATTCAGACAAGCATGTATCTTTTCATACTCCAATAACATCAGACAAAAAATTCTCTTAGCTTCGTAAAGGTTGTTCGGAACCCCGTTACGTGATGAAAGCTTCTCATTCAAAAACTTAAACAATTTATTCATGCTAGTATCACTCCATGAACCAAGACCTTTAAAAGTAAACAACTCCATCAAACATGACATGACTGTGTCTTTCTTCTTGCAATCGGTATACAATGATCTATCCTTCTCACCTAGAAAGTTAGCCAAAACCTCGGGCCTCCCTCTAAATTCACTTAGTACCTCCTCACACATGAAATCCAATTTAGCATCCCCAAAACACTCTCCCTCACTACTAACTATCACATCCGAAGGTGATTTTCCCCCATGAAACACTCACACCACATAATCTTTCGCAAACTGCCGGCTATACAAATGGAGTTTCAGCATGTCCTTGTTATTAGTACGATTTCAATTTCTACAATCACGACAAGGAAATAATATTTGCTTCTCACGACTAAAATCATGGTCCAAAAACTCTTCCACGAAGATAATATATTCATCGCTCACCCTACTAACGTTGGCATACACATTCTTGCGCCTCTCGATGGCACAATACAACTCTACATATGAATAAATGTCCAACAATCAAACTTAAATAAATTTATTACAATATAATTTCATGGCTACATCCAAATCATGCAAGATCATTATTGCATAATATACACCAATATTCCCTATTACAATTACCACATTCATAATATGTCCTCCAACATAAAAAACAATAGACATAACATTATAACTACATCAACCTTGAGAACAAATCACAAACTAATATCAACAATTCTACCTCAATCACCATCAAATGATCAAACACACATGATATACCTCTCTACCAACCAAAACCATCAATGAGATCATTAATATCCATAAATATATTTTAAAACATGGTATCTTCAAGGGTCCTCATTGTGGATCATTCAATGCATTCATCAACCAAAAAACACCATTAATGTACTCCTTCTCCCAAAAACTCCATTTTTAACCCGCCAAAAAGAGGTAGTGGGTAAGCATTAAATGTACTTTTTTACACCGATGAAAAGTCCAATACCAGTGCAACTGTAAATTTTTTTTCTAAAGTCGACATTTTCTACACCAGTATAACACGGAACTGGTGTACAATTTCAGCTTTTTTCCTGCAATTTTTTTACACCAGTAAAACATAAAACTGGTTAAAAAAACATAGACTTTTGGCGCCGAAATCAGAAAAGTACACCATGTTTTTACACCGGAATATTTCTATCGGTGTTATAGTAAACAATAGCACCGGTCGATACCACTCCTATAGATATAACTGGTGCAAAAATTAGGAAAACATACACCGGATTACATTATACCGGTACTTTTTTAACATGAGTTATACCAGTACAATTGTGTACTTGTGCACCGGTATCATGTTCTCAAGATTTATTACCGGTGCTTATGTACCCTTTTTCCAGTAGTAAAAATGAAAAAAAATATTTTCCTTTCTATTTACTTCTTATAATCTACGATCCCTTGATGATGCACGTTTTAAATCTTCTTGTGCTCAATTTGAAATTGCATTTCAAAGTAAGGGACAATCTGTATAGATGGAAATGAATTGTATGTTGAGTTAAAGTTACTTAGAGAATATTTTCCTCTAGAAAACATGGGACCATTAGATATTTTAAAATTCTTAAAGAATCGTGATTATTTGCCTAACTGTGTTGTTGCATGTAGAATTTTGTTAACTAATTAGGTGACTGTTGCATCTACAAAAAGAAGTTTTTCCAAGTTGAAATTGTTGAAATCGTATTTGCGATCCACGATGGCACAAAAACACTTAATGGTTTTGCATTGGTGGCAATTAAGAATGGTTTTTTGGAAACATTTTAATTATGAAGATTTAGTTGATGATTTTGCATCTAAGAATGTTAAAAGGATGATTCAAATTTTTTTTAGACTAAACTCACCTAAGTGAGAGGGTATGTATTAGGCTCCCTAAACCTTTCAGATAAGACTAATTTGAATAGTATAGCTAGAGAGAATAACGTTAAAGCTAAAGGGGAAGCTAAATACAATCAGCTGTTACCAAATCCTTCATCTTAAACCCCTATCTCGATGAAGGAGATAGCCCTATACCCAGGTCGAGGTCGACTATGGCCTTACACTTCCTTGCCCCCATAACCCAGTATTGACAAGAAGAGGTGATCTTCCATAGTGTCCCCTTGCAAATTTCTTCCCCAGAAGAGATTTACTAACTTTTCGGTCTTGATTAGAGGTATGATGATCATCAATCCATTCGTTTACCATCTTTCTGTTGTGTAGTTGCTTCATCCGCATCAGGATTGGGCTTCGTGATGTCCATCCCAGCTGTACCTGTCAAGAAAAACAAAAGCCAGCAGTAACAAGTTCCACTAAAACACATAGCAATGCCTGTGCAATTGATAATTTCATATGAGTCATAGGCAGACCCTATCTGTAGTAATATTAACAGATGTGGTTTGTAAAGAAGTTGATGATAGGCTAGAGTCTTCTGATAGAAGGTATACCTTATTTATCCGCAATAATTATATCTTTCAAATCTTTTCGTAATTCTATAAAATGGGTGAAAGTGTGTACCTGATTTGATCTACCCATTCTTGCTAGCAAATCTGCTGCTCCGTTGGCTTCTCTATAGATATGATGTAGTGTGACTTCAGTGGTTTTCATAAGCTCCTGGATTTTCCTAATTTCTTCAGTGGTTCTCCAAGGTGGCTTAATTTCTTTCTTCAACACTTGTATGAGCAGTTTATTGTCACTTTCAACATGGAGTTGGCCAATTCCCAAATTGATAGCCATTTGTAATCATGTTCTGATTGCACTTGCTTCAGCATGAAAGGGTGAGGGGCTATGTAAATGTGAGCATCAGCTATTAAGATGCTCTCTTTGTAGTCCCTGATGATTACCCTAGTACCCACCTTACTGAAATCCAGCTATGATCCATCTGCATTTAACTTGTAAAAGGCTGATAAAGGTGCTTTCTAGGTTACTGTAACAAATTTTATTTGTTTTTTGTTGATTTCCTATTAGTAACCTTGGTAAATCATTGGACAAATCCCATTTGAATTTTAGGTTAAAGGCCAACATAATATCATTGAAGAGATGTAAATTTTTCCTGAACATATTAATAATGTCAGGCCTCACATGTTCATGATAATGTTTGTTCCTAAAACACCATATGGACCATACTACTAAGCATGGGATAGTCCTAATAAGTTGCTTGTGTTCTTGAAACTGAGCTTTCATGTTCCAGTACAAAAAGTATCTATCCCACAGGTATGGAGTGTGTTTTGACTGAACATTGAAGACGATATGAATCCAGGTCCATAGTTTCTTTATTTCTTTGAAAGAGTTGAAACTATGATGAATATTCTCTTCATCATCCAAACAGAAACAGCAAATTGAAGGTAGATTAAAGGAAAGATCCTCTAATACATCAGGAAGGGGTAAGATTCTGTTTAGAATTTTCCAGTTCATAAAACTTACTTTCTTAGGCATAATGGAAAACCGGGCATGATTAAATGAAGGAACCAATGTTCTCCTATTTCTGATAAGTTCATATGCACTTTTCAATGAGAACTTACCATTTTCAGTTGGTTTCCATATCATAATGTGAAAAGTTGCTTGATCATGCTCTAGTGCAGCAATTATTTGTTTAGGCAAGTGGTTTCTTAGAGGGTTGATGTATGATTGTTTGTTGGATAAGTATTCAGCCACTGTCAGATTTGGGAAAGGAATTTCTAAGTTGCCGTCCTAAACCCTATATAGTGGACCACAAGTTGTCCAACTGGAATCCCAAAAAGAAACATCCCTTTTCCCTATCTGTATTTGTGAATTCATTATTGCTATATCCTGAATTCCTTTAATTATCTTCCAAGTTCTTGAAGTTTTGTGGTTCTCTGGTATAGTCCACATAAATTGTGACCAAAGTGAACTTCTTGCTTGAAGCTTCCACCATAGTTTAATGGATAAACTTTTGATTAATGTGTTAAGATTTTTAAAACCTAAACCATTTTCATCAATTGGATAACACAAATTTGGAAATGACCTCCAAACTCTTTTCCTTTGTGAGAAGTCTGTATTAGAGTTCCAGATAAACTTGCCAAGTAGTTTCTGAATTACATCAATTATATGGTTTTTCGGTTTCAATACTATGATCTGATGGATAGGAATAGAAGACAAAACATGCTTTATCAAAATCATTTTTCCATCTTGAGAAAGTAGCTTTTTATGCTAGTTATTGATTTTTGCTTTATTGATGATATCATGCTTGAGAAGCGTACATTTTTTTATTTCTACCTATGTATACTGGGCATCCAAGGTATTTGAATGGAAATCTGCCCTGTATCATCCCTGTTGCATTTTTTATATCTCCAATAATTCTCACAGGACAGTGCTTTGCAATGTAAAAAGAAGATTTTTCAAATTTTACTTTTTGCCATGTGGCCATTTCATAGGATTCCAGTAAACAAGTCATTGTTTTGAGTCCTGGTTTTGTATATTTCAATAGGATGACAGTGTCATCTGCAAAGGATAAGTGTGAGATCTTCTTAATTAGATTAGGTATATTATAGTATTTCAGATTTGAATACTGAAATAGGAAATTAATATTCCTTGAGAATGATTCTACCATTAAAATGAATAATAAGAGAGACAGAGGATCTCCTTGTTTTAAACCTCTGGTTGCTTGGAAGAAACCATAAGATGATCCATTTATCAGGATGGAGAAGAAGGCAGATCTCAGGTTTTTCATTAGGTCGGTAATTTTGCTTGAAAAACCAAATTGACCTAATAATTTAGCTAGGAAAGACCAAGAGACTCTATCGAATGCCTTCATCATGTCTAACTTTATTATCATGTTAAGTTCTCTTGTTTTGGAATTAATGAAAGAGGCTAACTATTGCATTAAAAGAATAATTTCTGAGATTTCCCTTACTGAGACAAAAGCTGTTTGTTCATGACTAATTATGTAATCCATTAGAGGTTTTAGCCTTTCAGAGAGGATTTTGGTGAAGATTTTATTGATTAAGTTACAGAGGCTGATTGGTCTGTAATCTTTAAAGGATGAACAAATGTCTTTTTCAGGGATTAGGATAATCAATGTGAATGATATTGCTTTTGGAATGTTGGCTGATTGAAAGAGGTCATGCACAGCATGTAATCCATCAATGCTTATGATGTGCCAGCATTTTTTATAGAAAAAAACCAGAGAATCCATCTGGCCCTGAAGCTGAGTGTCCATCTATTTGTTTAACTATTTTTGTTAACTCTTCAATAGTTACATGTTTTGTTAGGTCATAGTTCATTTCTTCTGTAATTAGCCTTGGTATATTTTCTAATATCCAAGCAGTGTTAATGCCAGAGGAATCTTTATCCTCTTCCTATAATAAGTTGGAGAAGAAGTTGACACCTTCTTGTGCAATTTCTTCCTGATTATTCAAAACTGTACTAGTGTCAGTTTTGATTGAAATAATGGATTGTCTTTTATGTTTAGAATTTACTGTTTGATGGTAAAATTTAGTGTTTTGATCACTTTCATTTAACCATTTAATTCTAGATTTCTGTCTCCAGTAAATTTCTTTATTTTTTAGGGCCATAGCTAACTTTGCTTTTTTTGTCATTTAAATTTTTCAGGTTTGTTGGTGATTCAATTTGTTGAAGTCAGTTTCTGCCTGTAGAAGATCCTCTTCACAAATTTTGACTGCATCATAGATGTTCCCAAAAGTGTGTTTGTTCCAAAATTTGAGAGAATATTTTAAGTTTTTTAACTTAAATGTTAATATTTCTATTCCCTGTTTATTAGATTGGATGTTCCATGAGTCTTCTACAAGATTCATAAAAGTTGGGTGATTAGTCCAACATTCTTGGAACCTAAAAAGGGTTGGTTTAGGGAAATTTTGGGTTTCAGCAATTGTGAAGAGTAAAGGTGAATGATCTGATTGCCCTCTTGCAAGTGTTTTGATTCCAGATGATCTAAAAATATCCCACCATGGATAGTTAGATAGACCTCTATCTACTCTTTTCCAGACTCTGCCTTTGGATCTCATTCGAGTCCTAGTAAAGAGTGAACCTGATGTGGGAATTGTGGACATATTTGTTTTTCTCTGAAAATGGTTAAAATTCTATATACTCTTTGGTTCAAGTATAGATTGACCTAGGTATTCATCCATAGAGCTTATGACATTAAAATCTCCTATTAAACTCAATGGTGATTTTTTATGGTTTAGAACTTGTTTCCACAATTTTTTCCTTTCTGTGATTGTATGCTTGGCACATATAAAGCCTGTGAAACATTCTTGAGTTAAAAATTGGTTTTTGAACTTGGTTAATATCATTTGCTCATCCACTGAGATAATCCTCTTTTGAACTGAATCATCCCACATTATCCAAAATTTACAGGCTGGATCAGAGAAGATGTGTTCAAAATTAGTTTGAAAGGCTAAATTTCAGATGGAATTAGCTTCTAACATTGGCTCAATTATGGTTAGGATGCTAATTTTATGTCTTTTTTAAATATCTTGCATCCTATTCAGTGTGGCAGAATTGCCTACGCCCCTTGCATTCCATACACATGTTCTCAAACCTGTCATTGTGAAAATTTATTATGTGTCGATGCTGAACGGGTTAGGACCGTTTTGGGGTTTGAGTGTAAGACTTTTTATTGTATTTCCTTGTTTTATTGGATTCTAGGTTTTCCAATACGTCTTCTGAATTCATTAAGTGATTGAACATATTCTGTGTATCTAAGAAAGTGGACTTAGTTTTTTCAAGATTTTCCACAGACAATGTTTCTTAAATTGTACTATTAGAGATGGATCTTCTGTTAATTTTTGAGTTGGAAGATAGTAGGGGGAAGTGTCCTCCATTTATATCTATAAAACCTTCTTCTGTGGTTTCATATTCAACCACAGAACTATTTGGCTCAAGAATAAAATTTGATGCTTTATGGTCGTTTTGAGTCTTATTAGGGTTGGCTTCTGATACCTGGTTAAAAGGATGAGTTATTAATGTCTGGGATGTTATTAAGTTTTCAACAGTATGTTCTTTAGGGGTCATATGATCATTAGCAGTTACTGGTTCTGCTGGTTTCATATGCAATACAACATTAGGTTCTATGATCATATGAACATTAGCAGGGATTTGCACAACAGGTTTCATTGGTATCACAGAATCCAAGTCTAGGTCTTCAGTTATAGCATCAATACACACAAAATGATCAAGGACAGGATATAGGGCAACATTATCATTGTAAATTGAATCAGTATCTATAGTCTTTTTCCCTGTATCCATTTGGGGTTCAGTATCAACATGAGTAATATTCAAATTAGGTGATTGCCCATGGTTTGCATATCCAGTAGATTGAGTGTTAGCGAATGGAACCTGGGAACCTTGACCAAGGCTCAAATCTTTCGAACTTGAACCATTAACCTGGTCTGTCTCTTTGGCTTTTTCCATATCACTCCGAGAAGCAGTATTATTGTTGCTTTGGCTTGGTGCCTTGTCTATTGATAATTTATTATCCTGTAAAGATTTGTTAATTTTGTTCCTATTGACAGGTATAAATATTTTGTCCTGAGAAGTTAAGCCAGAAGAGGATGGCTTAATACCATTACCTGTGGTCCTTCTTTGTTCTCCTTTGGTATAAGCCATGTTACCATTATTGTTGGTTATGCTCCAGATGGTCTTCAAGAATTAAGAGTGGTTAGACTTTGGTCATTCCTGCAAGATATGTTCGAGTGCCCTAATTTGAGGCATTTAACACAGTACTCTAGCATACCCTCGTATTCTAGATACTGCCAGAAATCAAATCCTCTATAGTCTATCCATATCCTTTCTAACTATGTCTTTGTGATGTCTATCTCCACACAAACCTTAGCTACATGAGGTCTAGATCTAGTTAGCATAGCCTTATCTACCTTAATTGGTTTCCCAATTATATTCCAAAGACAACATTACCCATTCATCGAAAAATTGTTGGGGGAGGCCATACATAGCAATCCATATGAGGACTATGGGAGAGTGTGCATTAGGGCTAAAATTAGGTTCCTATTTGGTGATTCTAAGTGAGTGTGGTCCAAATTTCCATACCTTGTGGATCCAACAACGATAGTAGTCCTCCTGCAGGGAGAATCTGATCAATACCTGGTGGTTGTCGAGAAGGGAGATGTCTGTGTGGCCTTTGAAATCCGCCATCTGGAAATCTTTTCTAAGACGATCAAGTTGGGGTCTGCTTCGAGCAAATTTCCAATCAATGTCAGCCGGAGTGGTACCTCTAGCCTCTCGCATTCGTCGATTGTGAAGCTAAGACCTGGCTCTCCCAAATGGTCTATCGTCTGTTTTAGATTGAATGGACCTCTAGATTGGAATGCTATGGAATCGATGTTAGGTCGTAATGATCTGAGCAGTTCTTTGCCTAGCATTTGTTTGTAAGAGAAGGCCGGTTGAGGTTCCGGTGGTGGCTCTGCCATGAAGGCGTTGCCGGTAATTGATGAATATTTTCGGTGGTCAGTAGGATAGGGTTTTGAAATCCTCGATCGCCTCAAAGGGACAATTTGTCCTCTATTTTTCAGAAGGATGATTCGATTTAAGTAAACTTATGTAGAATTAAAAGTAAATGGAAAGCTTTGGATATATGGCCGGAAAACAACTAACACTGATATTATATTTAATGGTAATTAAGTAGTATTATTAATTTATCTTTATCTTCTTTTTTTTTGAAAAGACGTAATATCCAAATAATATAAATTTGGTTTGATAATTTTATGTTAATATATTTAGGGGCCTCATTTTTTTATTTTACACGGGCCTTTAAATTGTCAGAGACAACCCTGAAATACGGTAAGTATTAAATCCCCAATATACCTTATACAAACTGCAACCTCCACAACCCCAAAACCAACTGCACTCCATTACCCACATTTTCGTGTCTCGCTTAATTATATATTTTTGTCACATAATTTTAATAATCTATTACATATAAAAATATGAGTCTATCTCTTGAAAGACAGTCTATCTATAAGTTATAGAAAAACCAAGGTTTAAACCGTAAATTAGAATAAATTAAGATAAAAGTGTTGGGTTGCATTAATCGGGTCATTATAACCACTACACGTTGCATAGTAAATTTTTAATATTGCAACTAAAAATTTTAACCTTTTTATAATTCCTATTCAACCCCGTCTCTCATATTTTCTAAAATTTTCTCTCTCCTCTATTTTCCCTTCCTTCTCGGCTGAGTATCCTCCCCCTCCTTCTTATTCTCTCTCCAACTCAAATCATATTCTTCTCTATCCTCTCAATTTCTCTTCCATCTTCTTCAATTCTAGCTCATTTTCTTCGATTCGACCGCTCATCATCTTCGTTTTTCTTCCTCTTTCTTGCGCTCAATGATTCGTCGCAATTTTTGCAGTTTTTCGACAAATGTTTTGATAATTTTCTGGTGGACGAACATAATAGAGCTTGGTTTTGTGTTTATCTTTAGAGGTAATGTTTTTTCTCAGTGTTTTTATGCATATTTTGTTGTTTTTTTTTCAATTTTTGTTTGCTTTTTTTGGTTTATGTGATTTTCTAGGGTTTATGTTGTTCAATGTGTTAATATTTGGGGATTTCTCTATTTTTTGTGTTTTGTGAGTTGTTCTTACGGATTTGTGCCAATATTTGTGTTATTGCTATTATTTGTTAGATTTGTAAGGAGATTTGCATCAATGCTACTTTAATCGAGAAGGAAGAATCGTTTGTAAGTTTTCTGAATTTTTTGCTGTGATGTTTCAATTACGATTAATGATGTTTCGCTTTCAGTGTGATGTTTCAGGTTTTAGACTTTAAATACTGTAATCAATGTTGTTGTGATGTTTTAATTTCGGTGCTTGATACTTGTGGTGTTTTCATGCTTACGTATGCAATTGATGTTTCGTTTTTTATTGTGTGTGATATCTTTGTTTTGATTTTTGCCAATTTTGTTGTTGTTGATGTTCCTTAGATGTCTAAGAATACTTTTGCCACTGTTGCTGCAATCGAGAAGGAAAGAGGATCTGTAAATTTTATTATTTTGCTGATGTGATGTTTTAAATACTGTTGTTGATGTTTCAGGTTTTCTGTGTGATGTTTCATGTTTAGGGTTGAAGTACTGTTATCTTTGCTGGTGTGATGATTTAATTTCAGTATTTGGTGTTTGTAGTGTTTTAAGTGTGCAATTGATGTTCAGTTTTGTTGTTTTGATTGTGTGTGTTTAGTATTTTGTTTCTATTTGTGCTAATATTTGTGTTGCTGCTGCTGTTTGTTAGATGTCTAAGAAAATTTGCATCACTACTGCTGCAATTGAGAAGGAAGAAGGATTTATCTTAATTTTTAGAAGTGATGTTTCAGGTATGGGTAATGATGTTTCTCGTTTTCAGTGTGATGTTTCTCATTTTCAGTGTGATGTTTCAAGTTTTAAGTATTGTTATCAGTGTTCGTGTGATATTTTAATTTCAGCGCTTGATGTTTGTGGTGTTTTCATGTTTAAGTGTGCAATTGATGTAAAGTTTTGATTGTGTGTGATATCTTAGGGTTTTGTTATGATTTGTGTAAATTTTTGTGTTGTTGTTGTTGTTTCTTAGATGTCTAAAAATGCTTGCCCACTGTTGTTGGAATCGAGAAGGAAGTAAGATCTGTACTTTTTGTTATTTTTCAGATGTGATGTTTTAAGTAATGTTGTTGATAATTCTGGTTTTCTGTATGATGTTTCATGCTTTAGGCTTTAAGTATTGTTATCTGTGTTGGTGTGATGTTTTAATTTTAGTATTTGATGCTCGTGGTGTTTTCATATTTAGGTATACAACTGATGTTCAGTTTCGTTCTTTTGATATTTTAGTGTCTACTGATTGATGTTTTAAAATTTTAATATTGATGTTTACAATACTGTATTTGATGTTTCATAATGTAGTTGTCAGTCATGTTATGTGTGCTATTGTGATGTTTTAATTTCAGATACTATTGTTTTTATTACTTTATGTGATGTTTTATGTTTTTTTCACATGAACACTTTCCAAGGTAGAGCTTTACGTTGCCATTGATGAGGTAATAAAAATATGCTATGAGGAATCATGCTCATGAAGATATTCCCTTGATAGAGGACCAGATCCGAACTTTGATCTTGGCGTTGGTGGAGTAGAAAAGTCATCCTCTTCAAACCAGCAAGAGAAAAGACAAGTTCTTGACCGAGCGCACAACGAGGGGAAATAAGTTGGGGGGAAATAGAATTTGATTGCTTGGGATGTATTGTTTGTCATTGATTTTTCAGTTATGATGGTTGATTGTTAGTGTTGAGGCGCTTGATAGTTATTGATTTTTAGCTTGATTTGAATTTTTTTTCCAGTTTTTATGTTAGCAAAGTTTTATGGTATTTGAACATTTGTTGTAATGAATGATTTTTAACAAGTTATTTGAAATGCAATAACAGTGGAATCTTTAAGTGCATTGGAACATATGATTATTTTGTTTAAATCAACATCTTCATCGATACTATTGTAAAACATCACACAAAAAATTAGACCATCGTAGCATTATAGAGTAATATCACACAAAAAAATTGAACCATCGCAGCATTACAATGTACAATCACACACAAAAATTGAACCATCGCAGCATTACAGTGTAACATCACACAAAAAAATTGAACCATCGCAGCACTATAGTGTAACATCACAGTATGACAGTAGATAATAGTCAAGCCGACAAGCTAACTTTAGATGAACTGATATTTTAATAACTTAATAGGATGAAATATAATTCAAATGTGATGTTTTAGAAATGAGCCCCAACTGCAAAAACAATCAGGCCCAACACAAGATCTTGGAGCATCAATAATTGCTTTGGGAAGTCCCTCTTCCAAGGGCCTTGCTTCCATGTAGAGACGGTTGTGCTTGTTGGTCAAAAGCAGTCTTACACTGCACAACAACACAAACAACAGGTGAGACAGGGAACTTCATTGCTCTGATTGGATGAACATCAACTTCCTTCTCATTTGTCAAGGTTGCATTCTTTGTGATGAACTGATCCTTTTGTGGCACTGCATCTCAAGAACAACCACAACCTTGCACAAGTACCAAAAACATGTGAGACACCAACTAGAAAATTAGCTGTTCCAAATTCTAGCTGCCACTGCAAGATCTCCAGCAGCCTTGGATACTTTAGCACCACTAACAACATTGAGGAAAATCCCCTGCAACAAAGTAGGCTAAGTAGCAATAAGAAATCAAGGAGATAAAAGCAACAATTCAGCAGAAGAAAGTGAGCTATTCCAGGATGAATCAAGAAGGCCTGTGTTTTAGCTATTAAGTTTGGTGCCTTGAATGTATCTTGAAATGACACACAAAGACAAATATATTCAGAAGCAGAAACTGAATTAAGTTAAACATGCACACAAAGAAGTCGATTTAAGCATCCTCTAGCTCAACATGATGTAAAAACAATCACCAAAGCAGACAATTACATTCTACAACAGTAGACATAAGAGAACAACAGAATGAACTAAATAAACCATCATAGAGGAACCATCTTTTTGCAAACGCTCAGTATAAGCAACACTCCCTGCACTCATCCTGCACTCATTCTGTACTCATCCTGCACATTATACAGATATATTAGTTCACAAGCCAACAATCTGCCTCAATGTTTATCAAAATAGATGTTGAATTCCGAAAATGTTCGCTTCGAACGCTGACGAACGCGAATCCGATGAACACTGCCTCTATGGAAATCGTAACCGGAAATCCCCCCTGGCGTTCTGTAAATCCTCGCTAGAAGCTTTGCAAATCCGACGCCAATGCTCTGCAAATCGAGATTTCACATGACGCTCTGCAAATCGAGATTTCACATGACGCTCTGCAAATTGAGATTTCTGCCAATCGAGTTCTGCCGGTGAGGCTTCCTATTTCTGAGATTTCACACAGCGGAGAAGGCAAGTCGAGGAATTTCTGAGATTTCACACAGCGGAGAAGGCGAGGCGAGAACGGAGCAACAAGGCGGGACAATGGAGCAAGTGAGGCGGGACGACGGAGCAAGTGAGGCAGGACGACGGAGCAAGTGAGGCGGGACGATGGAGCAACGAGGCGGCACAGTGGGGTAACGAGGCGGCACGGCTGAGCAACCGAGGCGGCGCCAGCGGAGCAACCGATGCAGATGAAGGAAGACGCGTTTATTGGGTAATTTTCTTACATTTGTCGTTTGATCCCCAAGTTTTTTGCATTTTTCGTTTATAACCCCGAGTCCAAATTAATTGTGATTTAACCTCCGAATTTAATTTGTCCTTCTCTTATTTTGCCTCTAGTCCCTGGTCTCACAGGAGACGGACTCCAATAAATTACCTTATGTAAATGACAAACATGATAGGGCTGCATGGGATGTTTATAACGAGATGGTTGCTCTATGTAAACAAGTGAATCAAGAACACATTTTAAAAAGGTGTTTTTGACATCAAATTAATGAAGAACATGTTGATGATCATCATATTGAACCGAAAGGAGGGAGAGGAGAGCTGCGTGATCGAAAGTTGCCGAAAAATCGAAGCAGAACCACACGAGCAGAAGAGGAAGGTGGTTGGAGGCGGGCGCTGAAAGAAAAAAAAACTCCAGGACGTAGAATTTAGAAAAATCCATCTAATATTAGGATAGAATGTGCAACCCAAAGTGATAATGACTTTGTATACCGATGTATAACTAAGTACAAATGATATCACAATCACACAAAGAATGCAATGTCATAGTCATACAAGGATTGGGAAAAATATATTTTATCTTTCCTTATATATTCTATTACTAAGCCGCTTAACATCTCAAATCCAAATCTGACCTATATAATTCATTTTTATTTCCCTAAAGTTATAATAAATCAAAATCAACCTTTAACAACATAAACTCTCCATATAAAAAGGAACCAAAATCATTTTATATTGGATTATAAGAGTTCCTCACATGAATTCTAAATAGAATGCTCATGTAGTCGTGATATTTGTAGAAAGTCAAGATTTTTGATAAACAAACACAAAAATTTAGTGAGTTTGTCTCATCCAATTTTATGATCACACAAAATTATATAAAGATAAGAGTTGAACTGAAAATTTTACTTAATCTCTCATCTCATCATAAATGATGTGGAGATAGTTTTTTTCTCTTGAAAGAAAAAGCCAAAAGCAGCACCCTACCAAAACGCCAAAAAACTTGTGAGCATGGAACGAATCCCCCGCGGAGGCCGCTCGTGCTCGTGCCTCTGCCCGTTGAACCTTTTTCTGCACCCCAATTGCGTGTCAGCGCTAACCACGCGTCTTTTATTGAATTCTCGATCTCAATTATGTGCGGTCAAACCATGAGTTTCCCAACTCTAACCCACAGGCCACAAACAACAAGAAGAAGAACATGATCCATCCCAAAGCATATTCCATCCACCCTGTTCTCTATGCATGCCTACATCTTTTCTATGTTTCATACACCCATACACTGTATAAATGGTTCCACAACAAACAAAAACCTAAGATCAATGCCCCCCTCTGATGCAGCTCAAGTTTCTAGTTCGGTCCAACTCAAGTGCTCCAACTCCCAATAAAATGAGCCACTATTCCTTTTGTCCCATATTAAATTACCCACATACTTTATGGTACTATTATCTATTAAAGTTTGATCGTATATTTGAATAGATACATGAGACATAATATTATCGTATATGATATTGTTGAATTTGTCGTAACAAGTAGTTTCTAGAAAGTAACATTTTATTTGTCGTTATTATACGTAGTTAAGCATATTAACGGTCAAATATGTCTCTCAAATGGTGTGTAATAATCAGACTGTAATCTAAATTGGGGCGAATGGAGTATTAAATTTCGTGATTCTATTGCATATACATATACTTCATGATTTTATATATTTTATTTGTCTCCGTTTAAGGTTCCTGCGTTGTACAGGCATTAATGCATATTAATATAAAAGGGAAAGTGAAGTATTTGAATGATTTGGTCAATTGCAGTTGTAAATTTCAACAAAAATAAGAAATAGAAACCTATGGTTAGGCACTACTAGAAAACAGATTTTTTACATCACTCCCTTTACCTTGGTTTTTTTAAAAAAAATTCTAAGAATCGAGGGAAAAATACATTTTACCTTGGTTTCTGAAGAAAAAGAATTAAAAATATTTTTTCCTCGGATTTTTTAAAATCAACTTTTAACCCAATTTTCACTTAACCAAGGTAAACCATATTCCTTAGCCGATACACATCGGTTTTATTTCGGTTAAACAGAATAGTAATTGCGGTCGGCCAATGGTTGGGTATGTACCATGGTAAGACAAGGGAGATGCACCTCCGATATCGGTTTGGTCGTAGTAACAATACAACACTGTACCTGGCATGTAGTTGACGTCATTTATGTTGGGCCGAAGGAATATTAGCGACGTCGATCTCGTTTTGGTAGAATTACATAGTCGAAGGCTTATTAGAGACGACAATCTGTTTTTGGTGGAATTACAGGGCCTCCTCAACAAACAACACCAAAGTCGCCTTTTTGTCGAAGCTTGTTGAAAGGTTGGCGATTTATCGTCGATGTATCAAACCCTTCACAATTGTTTAAACCCTTCATAATTGTATTGGTTTAAATACAATTGTTTAAACCCTTCATAATTCAAACCCTTCGTAATTCAAACTTTTTCACACACTTACATATCCTATTTCAAACTATTTTAAAAAAAACATAAGTCAAAACAAACCAATCTTCAAAACATAAGTCAGGAAATAGCAAACTTCTAAAAATCAAAACTACTTCAAATCCCAAAAATAACAATTGAACATAGCAAACCCGATGGAAGATCCGACTCTAAGTCATCTTCAAGATCACCCGTCGATGTGGATCAATTCAGACGAGGTCGTGAGGTGGAAGTGAGATGGCACTCGTGGGCTCATTGTCTTTTTTTGGTTTCCAAAATCCTTGCCTTCATGATGAAGAACTCCTTGTGTACCCACATATAGAAATCCCTAAAGCCTTTGAAGTAGGATTTCTCTGAATCTACACAGGTTAAACACATACACATTAATGTCTAAAACAATACACCATGATTAAAGAAACTGCAAAAAAAATGGAATTCACTAACCTTCATCAACTTTCGGCCTCTTGCTCGGCTTCTCACCGCCCTGGGTCTTTTGGTACCATTTACGATCGACCAACACCCACCTGCTATTTTTGAAATAAGTCTTGTTGAGGTACTTCGTTGCTTTTACCTCCCCGACTATTTCCAACCCCTTGACCTTTTTTCAATATGAGGGTGATCAAATTCACGCAAGGGAGGCTCCTCACTACGTCTTAGCGGCAACCCACAACATATGCCTAAAAATTGCCACCCCGAGGTTGATTCTCCCACCCTCCATTATGAAATAGAAAAACATCAAGGTGGTGAAGGTAGGCTCGGTGATGTGTCCGACGTTTGGAACTAAACTTCTAGCAATTATTTCGTATACTATACGTTAATCTATGGTCAAATGATTAACAGAAAAAGTCTTCGGCTTAACCAAATTTGCCTTGTTACATTGGAAATACCTCATGCTACATTGGATAGGGTCAATATAGGGGTAATCAACAACTAGTGGCCATTTTTCTTCTATGATAAGCATCATCTAATGGACCTTATATGTCTTCCAGGTAAACACTTTTCAGGATCTTATACGAGAAATCAAAGAATTCATTCAAAACCCATTGAATAATAGGAATATCAAACCCCCTACTCTAGTGGAGTAGTTTCCATTTGCAACCTCGTGTAGATTACTTTAAAATTTACATGTCAAATAATAATACTATGCTTCGCTATACGAGAGCAACCTCTCTACATGTTGGTCTCTAAATTATTCTAAAGGGCCGACCAATCCTATCTGCAAATACTCATTAAAATCCATGATATATAAATCAAGTAATTCCTCATTTGCACGTAATTGATTGTACCTAGTTTGTGCAAACAAAGACACAAATTTGAGTTGGTCATACCCGGGATTGTTGCCAATGGATCTAGAACGTGGCACACATGACAAACCTCCTCTTGATATTGTTAATCTGATGCTCGTTGCTTAATTTTGGGATGGACACGATTGAATCTCTGATGTCTCAAAGGGTTTTTGATACTCGGGGGGATGTAGAATGGGCTGCTCATAAAGTAGCTTTCAAATTCGGAAGCTTTTTGGGACCTGTTTTGTGAAGAGCCGAAACACTTGTTCCCAATTCAGAATATTATTTCGGCTCTTCACAAATAGGAGCCAAAAAGGTTTTGAATTTGGAAGAACTTTAGTTTTTAAAAAAATCCTCGCCTCCAATCACCCGAGAGGGGCCGAATTTCAGGGTTGAGCTTGGAAGCCAGGGTTCCAAACCCGGAACCTCTTTTGCCTGGAATGGTCAATTTGCCTCGAACATGTTACGAGTTCGGAAGTCCATCTATGTGTATATTTCAAAGGCCCAACCATGTTACGATTTTGGAAGCCATTCATAGCTAATGGTCATTTTTGAAAAATGACAAGATGGACAAGGTTTTTTTATGTATTGTTCTAACATGAAGTTATTCGCATAAAAAATGAAACCAAGTATTAGTCATTGAAACAACTTAAATTAATATAGTGACCTTGTAATTGGTCATAAATCATCAAAACATAGAAAAGTGTACTTAATTGTCTAAAAACATCCAAAATGCACAAATTATCCTGAATCAAACACAAATTCTAATTTCAAACATAAATGGCCTAGACATCTTCGAACATGCGATCAATCTCTGAGTCATTTCTGTCATGTTGGTTCCCACCATCAATGCCCCCCGCCTCGCCCTCGTCCTCGCTCTCCATGAAAACCAGCTTAAAGTTTTGTAGCTCTTCATCCTCTCTTAGTTCAAGCTGTAGTCTGTGGGCTTCCATGAAACGTTAATGTTGGGCATCCATTGTAGCCAACATTTCGTGCATCTCTTCTCCGTCGGCAAGAATGCAATTGAAGTATTGGCTTATGGCACTCTTCCAACCGCTCTGGGAACCTGTCAACACAAACAAAGTCAACATATACATTGATCAAAAGTTACAATAAATGAACAAAAATTTCAAAAGAATATTATACGATCTTAATACTTACGGGAAGCCAATGTTTCAGCTCTATCAAGTTCCACGTCCCTAGCCCTTTTTGCGCTCTTCGCGGCCTGTCCTGGGATCACCATTGCTTCTTTTTTTTTCAAAGCCGATCCTCAACTTCTTATGTTGGAACTAGGCCTCGTCGTAAAATTCCAATCAGAGATATCGATCTTCGGGTTAAACTCCTGCTTTCTTCATCAAAGCAGTAATTGATCAAGCCATTGGATAGGAAATTCTTTTATTTGTATTTGCGGTATTAAGCATATTCAAAATTATGGTGAACTCGAGGTTTATTTTCACCCCCACCATCACATAGTAGAATAGCATCAGATTTTTTATGGTCGGCTCACATGTGTTCCCACCTATGGGCAACACATTCAAACAAATCCACTCATAAATGAACCTCTCATAAATGAACGCGACCCACAATATTTTATTTCCTATGAAAGTATTTCCTAGCCATAGTTATAGGGTCCAATGGGGTGGCTTCGGTAACGGATGGCCAACTCTATTGGTAATAGATTTCTAAAGGGGCCCTGGGGATCGTTGGGTCTCAATTTCTCAGGGGATGTGTAGGGGCATTCTAGGACCGCATAATTTGTGTACTTAGTCACCACGATCATGCAGTCATGGACCTTAGTAATGCCATAATTATTAATGCTTTGTCCCAAATTTTCATAAAATTGAATGACCTTGTCTACATGAACATTTTCTTTTAAACATAACAAATTCTTGAGATGTTGAACTTTGAAACGGTCTAGCAAATAACATAGGCCCAAATCTTGAACTGATGATGCATGAATTACTTTAGAATTAATTAACTTATGCTTGGAGAATTCAACATACATCTCTTCTACTTTCTTGTTGAAAAATCAATATGAAAGCTGGTTCTCAGTGAAAGGTTTGATGGCCATGGTTGCTCGTTGCTCCAGTTTTGGTGCCTCTGGACCTCTACATTGTGACCTGATTATGATTTTGAGGAATATTTTGAAGGCTAGGGTTTGAGAAGGGAGTTGAATTTGGGATTTTTCGTGTTTTATTGAATTGTTTCTTTTCATTTTGAATTTGTTTAATATACCAAAAATGGTTCCAAACTCAGAACCAATTCCTAGGGTTCTCGGGCAAGAGCCGGTCCATTTTCGAATTCTGAAGTCACTTCCAAGTTACTTTCAAACTCTGAAGTGACCTCTGATGGGAAAAAATGCATTAAAGTTGGGTTTTAAAAGGGTAATTAATACTCTTAGAAAACCACCACGGATTTCACCCCATTTCTCCAACACCAAAACATTATTAACCCTTTTCTTCCTTCCTCTTCATCTCCAATCCATCATTTCATCCTACCACAATCGAAGGTATGTATTCATGGTTTTTCTACTCCTATATTTCTATTTTAGGTGAATTCTCACATCATTTTGACATTTTTAAGGGGGGAAAGACTTCATTTGCAAGAGGACCTCAAGGTGAATTTACTTTGAACAAAGATCCCACTTGTTTGATGTAAATGTTAATGTTTCTAAACAATAGATTATTTGGAACTCAAAAATGGATTCTAGAATGGTTGAAGAAAGCCTCACTATAGTGTGTGTGATAAATTTTTATGTCTAAATTATTTTTTTGGTCCCCAACATATGATGCAATACCATCTTTTGGTCTTCAAGGCCAATACCGCATGTGTTCAACAACTAAAGAACACAAAATGATTTTTTTGGTCCCCAAGATGGTTTTCAAGGTGGTTTTCAGGTGATTTTAAGACCAAAAGATCGTATAAGATCATATGTTAGGAACCATAAAATAATTTAGTCTACTGAAAACCACCTTGGGGACCAATCAAATCATTTTGTATTTGTCGGGTACTGAAAGGAAGCAGTATTGGTCTCAGGGACCAAAAGATGGTATAAGATCATATGTTATGGACCAAAAAACAATTTAGTCCTTTTTATCAATATGTTTGGTGCTTGATTATCATGTCTATATATGTATCCATATTTTATGTTTTAGGGTTATTGATTGTATTATTGTTTAATGTGGCATTTTTAGTGAAAACCTAATGGTTGTGAGCTCCGTCTTTGGGGTTGTGATATTTTGAATTCTATCAAGTGTTGGGTGGTTTTTTACCAAGTGTTAAAATTCTAAGATTTTTGATGTGGATCTCATGTTAAGTATTTATTTCCTAAACCTAGTTTTATGGTGTTACTGTCAATGATGGATTGGAGAATTTGTGAATGAAGGTTCAATAATGTCTAACAAAAGGACTTGAGATGGTGCATCACATTCACGAAATAGCCATCCCATGAGATTGAGTTTTGGTTACGATGGCGATAATGGATCCGACGAGGTAGGAATAACCAAGACACACAATAGAACGTTAGAATGTAGAATGGGTAAAAAAGAGTTAACTTCGTTGGTTTTACGAAAAGACCGCATATTTTCTAATAAGAGAGGTGATCGTCTGTGGCTAACTTACACACACATTCAGCCAGAGAGTTGGGAGATCCCCAAGAGAAGGGCCTTGAAGAATAGGGATAACGTTAATAAACTTATTTTCAATTTTTGGAGAATAGATCAACATATCTTTTATGATGACATGGCTCTAACATCCTAATATAGTGTACGAGGGAAGAAAACCAATGCATTTCCGCAATGAATGTAATTCCTCACCGATTGAGCCGTGGGGGGATTGGCGGAAATAGAGTTAGTGCGAGAATGTCTAGAAAGAGATGTTTAAAATGCAATAGAGGTCGGGATAACCGAAGATGAGGCAAGGGATTCGGTATGAACGGAAGATGTGGATGATATTGAGAGGTGGGATCTATTCATCAAAGGACAACTAAATAAGAAGGGTATATACAAAATGGATGGAGAAAAAGAAATGCGTATCGAGAAATGAAGCCAACAACCTCAATAAGGCCAACCTAGCAAGTGAAAAAAAGGAACGGATTTCATTGTCTTCAAATCGTTACTAAGAAGTTAGTGTCCTATCAAAAAAATATTTTTGGTGCAATGTAGACACCATGTGTGTGTGAGCTATACATTAATCAGGACATAGAGGGTAGACTACTTCACGTGGTCGATGGAGTTTTGGATGAGTTAATGAAACATCCTCACTCTATATTAATTGTGGATGGTATTTCTAGAGTTTCTTTGGAGAACCTGTTGGTGATGGGCACTCCTTTGTCAATTCTGGACAGAGAATACAAGCAAGTTGATCCCACCCGGGGAATGTTTTTTCTTTGGCCTCATAGACTAATATACGCTGATCCTATAAAGGATTGACATTTAAAAGACACACAACCTGCAACATCTAAACCGATCCAAAATACACCTGCACTCATCCAAACAACACCTAAATATGTCCAAAAATCACCAAACAAGGTTAGACCACCGGTTGCAAGAGCATAAGTCCTGAAAGATTCACCTCACTTTGTACGGGTGCTATATAATTCGCTTCAACCACATGAACGCAACCCAACGTACGCATTTTTGATAAATAAATGTGTATTTGGTTGGAAATGGGAACTCATCGTGCTATGGAGTGATTTTGAAGACCTATGGAGATGTGAGCAAGTTAATCAGAAAATAATGTCCACACACCTTGTGAGTACTAAATATATTTTAAATTCAATTTTACTATTTATTACTTTAAACATGTTTACAACTAATGAAAACATTTTGTATTTTCAAGGTACTTGTATTTTTCAATAATCAAAAGAAGAGATGGATTGGATACATGTACCCAGTGATGACTCAAGAAATTGGTTGTACAAACAAAGAGAGAATGGACTACATTCGCAAAAGCCAATGGCCAAAGGATAAGAAAGTATTCATTGTGCCCTACATTGAAAGGTTATAGTTATAATTTTCATTTCATTTACGAACATCATTTGCGCAATTTTGGGAAGATAAATTGAATTTTTGTGTTCAAGGACCATTGGAGATTGATTTTGATTGTTTCCGCAAAGGATCGTGTGTATTGGATGGATCCCTTGCACTTCCAACCATCAGATGCATTTGTCAAGATTTTGGCGTTGGCTATGAAGAACACTAGCAACAAATGTGATATGAGTTTGGAAGCGGTCGAAATTAAGGTAGAATTGCTACAGGTACGTATTTTTCTATAAACTGTATTTATGTGTTACTAGATTTTTCATAATTTATGTTGTTTAAATAAGTACAAGAAACAAGCGAAAACATAAGAGTATGACTATTACGTAATGTTGTACGCAACAGAGTGCGTAGAAGAAGTACAGTTGGATTTACTTGAAATTGACATTGGAAGTATACATTTGTTTCAACTAACCATTCTTTGGAACTCAATCTGAACATGATATTTGCTACTAACTTTCTATTCGCAGTTTTTTTTCAAAGTTAACAAAGCCTTGTTCGAAAGATGATATCAGTAATGCAAGGAATTCTTTGGTTAGGCATCTCATTTTCAACTGCTCAGAAACCCTAGAGAACCCTAACTTGGTAGAGTAACACAATTTAGATAAATAATGATGATGTGAAATGTCGGATGCAAGCCTCCTACTGGGGCCCACTATGCCAAGAGAGAAATCTCATCCCTCTCTTTCCCCTTTCGCCCCCATGTCGCCATATGGGGGGACGTAAAAATGGGGATTCTATCAACTTGTTTTGTTCCGACCTAGGATAATAAGCCCATGGGCTTGGTCTTACTTCACCTTCGAGAAAGGAAAGAAGAATTCCATCTCCAAGTTTAACTCAGATATAGCTCCCTTCTTTTTGGTGTGAAGCAGTGCCAAACCAAAATACCCAACTAGCATTAGCTCTCCCTGAAAAGGAGGTGATCTAGCAGCACCTTCCAGTACGGAGACCTTGTTACGACTTCACTCCAAACACTAGCCCTGCCTTCGGAATCCTCCTACTTGCGATTAAGATAACGACTCCGGGCATGGACAACTACCATAGTGTGACGGGCGGTGTGTACAAGGCTTGTGAACGGATTCACCGTCATATGGCTGACCGACGATTACTAGCGATTCCGGCTTCATGCATGAGAGTTGCAGCCTGCAATCCGAACCGAGGATGGATTTTCGGGGTTAGCTCACCCTCGCAGGATTGCGACTCTTTGTCCTAACCATTGTAGCATGTGTGTCGCTCAGGGCATAAGGGGCATGATGACTTGACATCATCCTCACCTTTCTTCGGCTTATCACCATCAACCTGTTCAGGGTTCCAAACTCAACGATGGAAACTAAATACAAGGGTTGCTCTTGTTGAGGGACTCAACCCAACACCTTACGACACAAGCTGATGACAACCATGCACCACCTGTGTCCACGTTGTCTGTAGATTTTTTTTAAGGTGTAAGATACTATTGTATATTTGTTACACTCGTGGCTATGGAATGAGGCCTATTTTTAGCCTGGAATGTGAATGAAATAGATTATATACCATTGGATCCGTGTGGACTTCCAGTACCGGAAGCTATTTCTGCACTTCAATATTCAAACATATAAAATGACTTCCGAATTCAAAAGTCAATCACATTAAGAAGAATTACCTAGCGTCAATTTACAAATTGAGGCCAGATTAAGGGTCCGAATTCGGAAGTTAATCAACCAATTCCAAAGGACCAAAAATGATCTCCGATCTACCTTCCGAGTTCGTAATCCATTAGAATTTTGAGTTCAGAAGTTCTATGTAGGGCCTGATGCAAGCTAGCCAGGTTCCGAACTCGAAACCTATTAAAGACGGTTTCTTTTTCCTTTCAAAGGTGGTTACCTCTTTTGATTGTCATTTTTAAAGGGTTATCGGAATTGCCTTTATTGGTGGATGATCAAAATCGGGACGAGAGAACACACTTTGAAAGTGTCTTCTCTGGTCCGATATAACGCTTTTAATAGCCCATTCCCCCACCAGTGAGAGGGAGCATTTAGTTTTTTGTTTTTAATATTTACACCCTCCATCTTCATTTAATTTTCTCACTGTGACTTTTGAAGTAAAAATAAATTTGTTTAAGTGTTAATAATTTTAAATATATAACTAAAATTAAAATTTTTACGTGACATTGGAATATACAATAAAATAAATCTAATAATGATTTATGTAAAATTATTTTATTTTATAATAGAATTTTACAGTCAAATACCATTTTTTTTACTCTAAAACGTCAAAGTGAAAAATGTTTCAAGATATTTTATAATAAATTCATAGGAATGGTGATTAAATACAATTTCCAAGGTTTATTTGATCAGTATTGAACCACTTGAAACAAAAAAAAAAAGACAATTTGTAGAATTTACATTATTATAGGATTAGTGTGTTAACGCTGGTTAAATTCGATGTTGCATGATGGTTTAAACCGCCTCTCCAGAACCGTCGTTCAACCGGGTGATCGTTGTATGTCGTTTTAATATTTTCAAGGCCATTTCCAATGTCGGAACTAATCTCGAAAATTAATTTTAAAAAATCTGGGTTTCCAGCTTTGTCGAAACTAAAAAATCCAGATTGATCAAATCGTCTCATTCTTCATATGAACATAGATCGACATTCACGTTCAACATAGCACAACCACAACCATACTCATCTCTTATACTCATATCAAACCCACATACAGTCAAAAGCAAAATACTACTATATTGTCTTCTTTAAAAAAAAAAAAAATTTGGGTAATAACTCAAATGAGCCCCCAATAAAATCCCTCCCCTCCCTTTGCCCTGGTGGAAATTGAACCCATGACCTCATGGTAGTAGCACTAGAGTTCAGCCGCTAGGCTAACATTCAATTCCCAAAAATTGAATGATAGATTTTTGGAGAACCTGTGTCTGATAGATTTTTATACATCTGTTGTCTCACGAATTTTTGGAGCCGTATATTATCAATCCAACTATTGGAACACATGTTCTAAGTAAGGAACTATAATAAATTGCAGCTTTGAAGAAATAGTCAGCAACAACCGTGCTACAGAGACGAGGATGACGATTCATGCACTAGTGTTAAGTGCACTGTATAAACACAAACCTAGCATATTATTAGTTAATGGATTTTGAACATTCAAATGCTAGTTGACTAGGATGTTTTCGAAATCAATATTCAACATATACATATTTGAAAAAAAAAAAAATCTATTTCTGACCATGTGAGATTACAGGTAAAATTAAGCCTATTAAAAGTAATTAAGTACTTCCTTGTCCCTCAAGTTTAACATGAGAAACTCAGGTGAAGACAAAGTGGAATCAGAAATTATTTATAGGGGTTAAATTTATGCATGAATATTTGTTTGATTTTATTTATAACGAGTTGTTGGAGTAGTTAGAGCAACTCCAATCATTACGATAAACAAGGTCTTTTATTTCACATTTTCCCCTCAATTATTAGATTTAGGAAAATAACTTAGGTAAAATATTCTTTTATTTCCAAAAATTTTATAGTGAAAAGTATTTTTTACCTCGGGTAAAAAATAACTGAGGTAAATAATAGATTTTTTTTTACCTTGGTTATTGTTTAACCAAAATAAAAGATTGTAAAAATGAAGTAAATATTGTTACCGAATGGCGTGCGATGTCGCATATGTTGATTTATGATAACGGCCAACTTCAAATCTTATGTCATGTTTACCAACATATGATGCGATGGATGACCGACACCGGTATTATGTTACACTCTAAAACTTTTAGAGTTTAAACTTGTTTGAAAATGATTGAATTTGGTCTACGAAAGTAATTTTCAGTAGTTTTCCAAATAAGTGTAGAAAATGATTTTGAATGGTACAATTGAAAATAATTTTCCAAAAATTATGCACAGATCAATCAATCATACAACTAATTATTGCTCAAATATGGTACTTAAATTGTTAAAAACTCAGTAACTATAAAAATATCGTTACAAACTAGTACATAGATTCGAATAGAAATGTTTTTGTTCTGATAAAACAGAGATTGTAATAACATCAAGAAGCTCTGATTATGATGACCTTAAAGACAATGGACTTTGCACCATCTATGAGCTCGAAGAACATCCCAATGCATGGGCGGTTTCCGGCAAGGAAGTCCGCAAAACCCTTTGGGGACAGGGCCTCGGTCTTCCTGTTCCCCAAGTAGTTCACGCTTCACCCTCTCCTGTAGCACCTTAGCACAAATGGGGTCTTGTCACTTGGTAGAGTGCTACCATGTCACTCGAGATGTACTGAATCACAACCAAAATACAGTTACTATAAATATATATGCATTCAACAACAAATAATATTGATTGGAAATCAAATAATTGTGTGCATTTAGCTAGCTAGGCCTTACCAAAGTGGGGTTAGTCCCAAAGTTTTGCTTCTTTAGAGTGAAGCTGAATTTGGGGTTATCTGTAGACATCGTGTAGGATTCAAGATCGAACACGAGAGGCTCTGGGGTGGTGCTATGTTGTGTGGTGAACTGTAGAAAAATAATGAATTATTTAAGGTCATCAATTGTGAATGTACACAAGTAACCACATAAAATAAATGTAGCTCATATATAGATGTAAATACAGATACGCTAAGTTGCTTACTTGGAAAAAAGGGCAACTTGAGGATCCTTCGCCAACCATTACTCCTAAATTATATAATAAAATAATTAGGGAAAAAACCCTTGAAACATAAAGAGTGCAGCATCGGCCATGCGCCACACATACACGTCGGTCCCAAACAATGTCATAGACAACTTAAATGTGAGACATCTTTCATCAGTTGTTTAGACTGAACATGGTTATTGAGAGACAACAAAGTTCACATTAAAAATTTAAAAGTAAATGGTATGATTGCAAATGCATATATGCGTGGTCGGTAATCAGTCGCTAAGACCGGAAAGTAAATCGACCATGTGCCACGTCTCATTAATAAAAAAATTACCAGCATAATTATGAATGAGTACATCGGTCGACCATCATATTAAATGAATGCCAGCCGGTAGGAGACCGACGCTGCATTTTACCCTCATTTCTGTGACCAAAACCGCAGAAACCCAGAAAAATTCATGCATCGAAAATAGAAAATGAAACAAAATCGTCCAAAACATACCAAAACACAGTATATACGCTGACATATAAGGAAAGTTCACACTATAGATACAACAATTTCATGAAAAACATAATAATAAAAGGAAGGAGTTGGAAGAATTGAGAAATCATACCTTTGAGAAGAGAAGATATGAAGGGGTGGGGGATTGTTGGAATTCGAAGGAAACTTAGAAGTTAAAATTTGAACTGATTCTGAGGGTGGGCTCCATATATATAGACGTTTTGGAAAGACGTCGTTTTGAACCCTTGTGAATTCTGCCCCAACATTTGCAACGTTGAACCCACCATCGGCCTAGCCAAGAGCTGATCTAATTACATTCAACATCTGCTTACCTGAATATGGGCCTAATAATTTTAGCCCACTAGCATAACAAATGAGCCCTAGTTTGACCAAAAGGAATAAAATTCACTTTCAGAACAGTTAATGGTATATTAGAAAATACTAATTGAAATTTAAAATTATTCATGAAACTTTATTAACGTCCGGTTCGACCGAAATCAATTTTGGTGCAACTGGTGAAATTTTTGTTTTTGGCTCTTAGGTCCCTCAAAAAGGTGGGAGAAGTCGGAATGTAAAATTGGAGATACACCTATGTAATTCACATTGTCACAACCATGTTGTTCATCAACAAGTTAATGGAAGGGCCGGAAATCTTCACTGGAGTATTTGACGATACTTTTTGGAAATTATGCTATGGCAAAGAATTCCTTGAATTGAATGTACCCTACGCTTCAGGACTTTGTACCCGAGCATAAGGACAAATGTTTGATGTGGAGATTATGCGTACGGTCTAAGAGGGACACACGTGGAGGTAGTATGTGATCATTTTTATTAGTATTCCATTCATACCCTTACGATGGCCGTTATGAGAACGATAATTTCCACCACATAAAATCACACAAAATTACATATTCTTGGTTTTTTTTTAATAAAAAGACAATAAAATTCCGTCCATAAATTTTGAAAAGCGCTGGCCTAGAGTGAATTGTAGATAATTACTTATAAGTATAAAAAGGTTAATCAAAAGAACTTGTGGAAGTCTCCGTGGGACCAAGCAAACATCTTTATCACTCTCGGGGATTATAAGTTCGACTAGGGATGGCAAAGGTCCTTTCTGGAATGATAAAAACTGATTTTGGCGCAATCGGTGACATTTTTACCTTTTGCACTTAGGTCTCTCCAAAAAAAGTGGGAGAATTCAGAATGCGGAATAGGGGATACACCTATGTAATTCACATTGTCACAACCATGTTATTCTGCTTGGGCATCAACGGGTCAATGGAAGGGCCCAAAATCTTCATAGAGAGTATCTGATGATAGTTTTCAGATATTCGCTATGGCTAAACACGCGACATCGCAAGCACTTCGCTTTAAATAAAACTTGAACTGACTTGCTACCAACGTCGGTTACTCTGAAAATTATAGTGGGAACCGGGAATTTAAACTAGAGCTCAATCCCTCCCCAATCCCTATTTCATCTCATTATTATTCGGCAACAATATCCATTTCACATCTCCAAAACGCTCCCACCAAAACACACTCCCAAAATTATTTCCATTCACACCATTACAACAATTCAAGTGCTCAATAAAATTTCTCATCTCAAACATCCACAAGTACTAAAGGATGGAGCATTTTCAGGTACAAATTAATTGAGATTGTTTCCATCCATTCCATGTTCATTTTGCAATTTTAGTAGTAAATTTGTTATTGTTATTTTTTTTATAAAAGAAACATTAATTATTTTCATGAAGTATGATGATTGTGTTACATGTTATCTAGTGTATGGTGTTTGTGTTGTCAAAATAATTCCATGTTTATAAGTATTGAGAAAAAATGCTTAGATTAGGGCTGATTGAGGACAATAATTACATTTTTATAAGAACACACTTTGAAGGTGTGACGTTGGTCTCAATCAATCGACCATTGAGATATGTTAAAAACAAAGGACCGACATCGCACATGTGTACGAAATGTTGCATATTTTCATGTTTGTGCTACATGTTATCTACTGGCTAGTATAGATTTTGTGGAAATAATGTCATGTACAAACGATGAGAAGTATTGGTCATGTGTTAGGGTTCATTCTAAGCGAAAATGCCATTTTTTCAAGAAAAACTATGAATGTCGGATGTTGGTATGCACATCGGCCTTTGTGGCAGTAAAGTCCAGAGCAACTGAAGTTGCACCCATTCAGATGAGTTGCATTTTTCCGGTTTAGATTCCCATCGTCTATGTATGACTATATTGTGTGTATTTCATTTGGGGACTGCCCATTTTTTACCTAATTTTTGTTTGCTGTGGATTTGATACAATAGGACAAAGAGAGCCATCAATGGACTTTCAACACGTAGATGAATGAACTTGTAATTCCACTAGTTGCGTTGTCAATGTTAATGCCATACGATGTAGACAATGGAGGTTCAATACCAATAATATTTTAATTTCATGTGAAGCTTATGTATTTTAATAGTTTGTATCATATATTTGCAATATATGTGATAGTAGTGTGGGTTCTATCATTTGTTTCCATTTTTCACTAATTGAACATCAATTGATTATTTTATGGTGTTTATCTATTACATGAGTCATCAAATATTAATTTACATGTAACGACTAGCAAGAAGCGATTATTTGTGTCATTGAATATAAAATATTATAATATTTGACGAGAACCGATGTCCCTCCCATTAACGAGCAACACGTAACCGACATCGTACTCATCGACGTTAGTAAATTGTGTGCAAGATCAGCCTCTCTCAACAACGTTGTTTTGGTCACAGTTCTACGTCCGCATCCACACGACATGACTGCCCTATAGCTCACAACGTTGGCAGAATGCCCTTGCGATATCACTTACTTTAAGACCAATGTCGACCTAAACGAATTTGCAACAATTCTCTCACATTGTATGCCTTGTTGTAGTTACCGACGTTGGCTACAATACCGATCGATGTTGGTAAAAAATTGGTAAAACAGACTTTTTACCTCGGTTCTAAATCAAGGTAAAAAGTATAATTTTTACTATGCAAGTACTTACCTCGGTTTTTTGGACTAAAACCAGTGGAAAAAAGTGTTGTAGAACTGAGGTAAAAGGTCTTGTTTTGAAGTAGTGAATGCAAGCCCTCTCTAGCTACATCATATTAAATGACGTCTAGCCTCAAATATTATTCTAATGCAGGGGTCAAATATATATGAGAGTCCATCTGACGTGGACAAAAATAATATATTTATCAAGTCAGTAAATTTACCAAAAATAATATATTTATCAAGTCAGCAAACATACTAAAAATGATCAGTTTTATATATTTATCCATATTTAATTATTTCAAATTCATATAATTTTCTTTTTGTTTGGTGAACATTCTTTTTTTGATAGCTATGAAGTGTATTATTGGCTCCCCTTGCCATGAAAGAAAAATAAAAATGGAATAATTACATCAAGTTTCATTTGTGAACTTGTCGATTACTAGATCTGATATAACATTAAAGATAGACTAGAGCTGAAGGCAACTGTAGTGCCCACAAAAGTGTAGATGATATTCATAAGAGGAAGAACCCATGGGGTTCTAGTATAGAATATCACCCCCATGTGATTCCACGCAATAAAACCTCCACCCCTCGTGTTGACTTGAAGGTGGCCAGACATGGAGATGAAAAGACTAAGATATTCAACAATCAAAACAATTGAAGCAAACATAGTCCAAAAATTGGGTGGGAGATATACTACTGCAACAAGCTGAGTGTTCTCAAGGGGGATGTTGTCTCTGAATCCTTATGGAAGGCATTTGCATTTTGTCTAAGTTATTTAAGCATTTAAGTTCACTATCAAAATCAACCCAAGGTATTGAGTTTGTTCTCTGTTGAGTTCATTATCAAAATAAACTACATTTTCTTCAATGAAAGTTTGTGTCTTTCTTTGTTTGAGGCCTTCATATGCAGTTCTCATTGATAATTTTCTATTTGTAGCGAGTGTCCATACTAGCTTGTCATCATGTATGTTGCTAAACTTGAATTCCTGTAGAGTAGAGACGCTATTGGTTGCCATAAAAGGCTCCGACACAGAGATATAGTAGGTTTTGTGGTCAATAAACTGGGCCAGAGTTAAATTGTGAAAAGTAACATTATTATATGGCCAAGTATAATAAAGAGCACCAGTCCCTCACCAGTAATTATCCTTGAATTAGCATTGCCAAAGGCAGTTACACTGCAAATTCTTGTCAAAAGGGGATAATTCTGAGTAGTGGAAGGTAATGACCATAAACATTTTGTCCATTTTTCTGCATTTTCTATCATAGTTTGCAAAATAGATTGCAAGAAAAGGTTGTGATAAACTTAGGGAGGTTCCTAACTCCTAGGCCATTTTCTACATTAGGGTAAAATGTTTCATTGTATCCCCAAAGAAAGTTTTTTGCCTTCTTTTCCATTAGTTTGATGAGAGAATTAGGAAACTTTACCGTAGAAAAACTGTGGATAGCAAGAGACAATAGAAAATATTTTATTAGAATAAGCTTTTCCACTTGTGTTAGCCAAATGTTTTTCAAATTTTGAAGTTTATTATCCAGGCTCTCCAGTAGTTCATTATAGTTAGCCAATTTATTTTTACCTCAAAAGATGGGTACCCCAGGGTATTTAAATGCATTTTCTCCTATTTTCATACTTGAAATGGCCCTAACTCTTCTGTGATTATGTTATGTGGCCTTACTACAAGTAGTATTCACTCTTGTTGAAGTCAATTGACTGACTTGAAGCTGATTGATAGGGATCAAGATTTTTTTTATTCCACCTAGGTTTTTTTTGCCGCCCTTAACAATATATTTGTATGAACATCAACTACGTGACTCCAAAACAATTTCTAGCACAGTGAAAATACTGAGTTTTGTTTTCTAGAAAGTATAACTTTAAAGCTCTAAGAAGGATTCAGTTAAAACATTATAAGAGAAGGGGGATAGTGGATCTCCCTGCTTAATGTCTCTAAAGGCTCTATAGAAACCAAAAGGAGGTCTATTAAGAAGGACAAAGAAACGGGAAAATGAAATATTAGATATGATCAGTTTGACAAAGTGGCCAGAGAATCCAAACTTGGGAAGGATGGAGTTTAGAATACCCTAGGAAACCATGTCAAATGCTTTATGCATGTCAAGTTAAAAAAATAAGTTATGGTTTATACATTTTTTTTATTTAAGAGTATGTACATTATTGCATTTGAATCACATTGTCAGATATCTCCCTATGTTTCATGAATGCTCATTGCTCTAAGGAAATAATGGGATTCATACAAGTTTAAACCTTTCCATTAAGAGTTTTGCAACACTTTTTTAATGAAATTGGACAAGTTTATTGGCATGTAATCAACCAAAGTTCTAGGGACATGTTTTCTAGGGATCAGAGTGATTAATGTGGCTGCAATGGATTGTGGAATTTTATGTCCATTGAGAAACTTGTTCACAACATCAAGTGGACCAGTTTTGATGGTTTTCCCGACCATCCGGTCCAGGGGCCGTGTCCTAATTGGATCCAAACACAACATCTTTTACCTCTTCTAAAGTGGCTTCTTTAAGAAGAACTTAATTAGTTTGATATGTGATTAGGGTAGGGATTACCCGAAGGAAAGAGGATAAATAAGTTGCAGATTGGTCTAACTGGTTTGAGTAAGTAGATTTTGAGAAAGGGAGACTCCTTTATCTGCTATATATTTCTGATTTGTGAGCCATCCTATTTTTAAATTTTGGTTATAAGTGTTTTAGCATTCTTCTCCTTAGTAGCCACATGGATTTTTTTTTATTGTTATCTCTCAATTTAAGCCATTTAATTTTAGATTTTTGTTGTCAAAAATGACCTATTCTTTTGAAACTCTGATTTTTCATAGTATGTTTGGTACCTATACATATAGTAAATTTATTCAATACATAGTATTAATTTAAGTAATAAATTAGTTTAGATATATTTAATATTATTTAAAGAAATAAATATATGAAATTTTGACTACATCTACAATTCTAAAATATAAATAATTGAAAATATAAATTGTGGATTATTGTGAAAATTTATGTGTATTATATATTTTAAGCTATTTGCATAATTATAAAAAATAAAATAAAAACAGAACTTGCATACTCTATTATTCGAATTTGAGTTTAATATAAAGTGGATAAAAAATATTTTCATATTTTAATAATAATTGAGTGTTATAAAACTTTAGATTGAAGTTTAATTTACGGTGCCTCCATTAAAGACAAAAACTTTAACCATCTTTGTCATCAACACTATTCTATCTACATTACAGGGAACCCCTTTCATAATCTGCGAGTGACTCCTATTATTTCAAATGTCACTCTTTGAATTTGATGTTCTCTTAGTTATGTATCGTTTTCAATAATTTTGTTATTTTTCTGGTAAGAAGTATGATGTGATTTGTTTCATCTTTTTACATATTTTTAAAATATGTGAACCACCGCCCTTTACGAATTTCGTGTGTCGGTAATAACTAAGTTTTAATCAAAACGATCTACTCCCTTTGTTTCACTATGTTTGATACCATAGCTATAGGCACTGGTTCTTTTACAAGTTGAAATATGTGAAGAGAATTGAGAAAATAGAGTAAAAAGTTTAATGTGTGATTGAGAATGATTCATTTTTTCTCCATAAAAGGAAAAGTGACAATCTTACAAAAACATTCAAAAATGGTAAGTGTGTCAAACTTCATAAAATGGAGGGAATAGTTTTTTTTTCTTTCTTCAACTGCACCTTAAAATAAATTTTAAAAATAAATAATATAATATTTTAAAAATAATGTAAAATGTCAACCTTATTATCTTATTCATCTTTAGTACATTAGTTAAATGCACGTCATTCTGAAATAGTTAAGAAAGATAAAAGAAATAAATATTGAGATACATTAAGCCAAGATAGAGAGAAAAGCGACAAGTAAAATTCGCATATTATAAATTGAACAATTAGTCAAGTAAAAAAAATTAACCAAAGTTGTTAATAGCTATATAAAAAATTATTTAAAAAATTCAATAATAAATAAGAAATTACTGAAAAATGTAAAGTCTCGTGATGTAGTAATTACAACTGAAATCAATATATCAATAATTGTAAATCATGGTAAAAAATTTACAATACAACGATACATAAACCAATTTTGGTAATTGATAAATTGGATAAAACCACACAAAATAAAATAAAATTAAAATTAATTTAATAGTTGTAAATTATATTAAAATGAAATTATAAAATATAACATTAAAAGGAGGGGTTGGGCGGGGATTAGTCACGACTCACCTGCCCCCATCCCTTACCTGAAGAGTGAACACATATGTATGCCACGTGTTTGGTTAAGAATAAGCAGGCTTAATTGCCTTAGCTTGTCTTGTCAAATATATGGCATTTCTGGTCTCATACTAGTATCTTATATCATATTTTAGTCTGCATTTCTAAATCAACACTTAGACAGTATTAAAAAATTTGTAAATAATTTGTTCGATTTCCAAAGGTGATTTTCAAGTAAAGTCAAAGGTAAAATTGATTAAAATCTGTAAAATGACTATTATACCCCTGAGTTTAAAAAAATAAAAGGTACTTCTTCTTCAACCCTCCCGCTGCCGCCATATAAATGGCCACCGCCAGAGCAAGCCAAGCTTACACAACGTTAGTCTCTGCGGTGGGATGACCAGGCCACTAGTGAAGCTTCAAAGGCCACCACCAGCAGCGAGTCTAGGTGCCGCCAGCGTGGTGGCGAGCTTGAAGGCAATCACCGTGGCAGAGAGTTGAGGGTAACACCGACGAGGAGCTTTGAGCCATATCAATCCCAACGGCGGAGCTCTAGACCGATGACAGCGGCTAGGATTGACGGTGATAAGCCATCTCAATCATAACGGCAGAGCTTCGAGACCGATGGCTGCAGCAAGGGTTGATGCTGACAGGAGCTTCAAGTTCGCTGGCACTGGAAAGGTTTGACGCTGGCGAGCAATCACAATCCCAACAGCGGAGCTTCGAGACCGATGACATTGGCGGATCTATTTTTTCTTATATTTGCAATTAAGCCCCTAAAAAAATACAGAATATTTGTGTATTGACCCCATAATTTAATTAAAAATATTTTTTAATAAGTAAAATTATGAAAAACCCACTGACTATATCGGAAAATAGTTTTGGTTTCCCTGAAAGCCACTATTGGGGATCGAACAAATTGTTTGAAATTTGTTTGGTACTGTCTTAGGGTTGATTTGCAAATGAAGACCAAAACATGGTATACGATACTATGTAGGGGACCAAAAGAACAATTTAGTTTAAGAACTATTCTCTCCGTTCCAATTCAAATTACAGACTCTCTCTGGTTTTATAATAATTACTAGTGGAAAAGCCTCTATTAAAGGCACCAAGGCAGTTCTATAATTTTTGAGGAATCTCCTTTGAATGAGGTTCCGAATGAGGTTCCGAACTTGGAACTACCTTCAGATCTGATTAAAGGCGGTTTAATATTGATCAAAGGCGGTTCTTGAGAAACCACCTTTGATTGAGGTCCAGACAAAGTTCCGATGTCAGAACTGATTTCGGGCCTTTAATGGGTTGCTTTAACTTGGGCTGTATAAATACTACTCCCAGCCCCTAGGGTTTTCACTCACCCCTTAAACATTTTCTGACCCATGCCTCTCCTCTGCCTCTCTATCCTAACCCTGCGCTCCTATCACCCTCCCCCGCCGCCTCTGAATCAGCCCCTCCGCAATCACCCCCACCTGCACCACCGCATCTCTAGATCCACTCCTCCACAAAAATCCCCTTCGCCATCCTGCGCCATCTCTGCCATCTTCGTCACCAGAGCCGTCGCGGGTGTCTCCATCGTCGCCACCAGTTCTCCCTCGCTCCGCCACCACTCCGACGAGAAGATTTGGGTTACATATTTCTATAGTTTGATTAGGTTTACAGATTTGGATTTAATTTCTATAGTTTTCTTTGGTTTATAGATTTGGGTTGCTTTTGTTTAATGTTTACAGATATGTTCTCTTTGGTTAGCTGCCGGAAACCAATTGGTTTCTGGCAGCCTTTTTTTTGGGACATCAGAAATAGGTTCCAAGTTCAGAACCTACTTTTGGATCCAATAGAAGGCGGTTCCTGATCGAAACGCAAAGGAATGACCAAAGAAGTCACTAGAAAAGTGTCTTCTCTAGTCCAATAAAACCGCCTTCAATAGACATGGTTTCCACTAGTGAATGGTCTCCTTTGACTACAAAACTTTTCATAACATGTTTGATCATTGATAACTTTTATTGTATACAATACCATACATCATGTGAGATGTGCATGGATTCTTTGTAACGTGTAATTTCTAAAAAGTAAAATTTTATAGTACATTATCACATGCAACTAAAGTTATTGTTGGTCAAACATACCTTGAAAAAATATTAGAAAAAAGGAGGCATTGTTAGGTGAAAAAAGGGAGTACTTACTTTTTGGGCACTAATCTCTATCAAAGTTTAATTACATATTTGAATAAATATATAAATAATAATAATATCGTATGTAATATTGTTAAATTCGTTGTAATAAGTAGTTTCTAAATATTGATTTTTTATTTGCCGTTATTAGACGTACTTAACATATTAACGGAAAGCATATTTCTTGAACAATATAATAATGATTGATATGCAACTTGAATTAGGACAGAGGGAGTAAGTCCTTTGCCTTGCTTATATATACATACCCGCAAATTGGTTTCTTCATATTTTCAATTATGAAGAAATCAATCTTGTTTAAAATATGTTAAGGAAACCAAGGTATCCGGATAAGTCTACAATGGAATTGTGTTAGTTTTGAGGTCTAGCTCTATTAAAGTGAGTGTTTTCACCGTCCTAGTATGAATTGGATTGAAAAGTGATTATTGCATGCTATATTAGGCATGTTAATTCAAATATGTTATTTGAAAATTTTAGAGCATGTATAAAATATTATTGTTAATACTGTGATTATTCGTGTTAATTATTTTGTTTGCAAAATGATTAAGTGTGGCTTGTACTTTTTCACACCTTATTTAATTATTGTGATATTATGTGGATGACCGACTTGTACTTTATCTTGCCGTATCAAACTTTGTGTGCTACTTGATTACTTGCCTGTGATTTTTGGGGTCCCCGACGCGATTGTAGTTCGGTCAAAATTGACGAGGAGCATTATAGACTAGACCATACGACTAGATCGACTACATGTGGAGTTTCGGTACGCTAGCAGAACTATTTGGTTTCTGATACGAGCTCGTAGTTGAACATCTTAGGCTTGGTTGACGATTATGAAATTCTAGATCTGATAGCCTTCAGGCACCACTATGTCAGCAACGGTGGTCATATAGGAAGTTGAGTGCATCTTTGCATAAACCACCCGTATCCTTTTACTATGTGTTATGATTTATGTGGCTATTTGCTTATGTGTTCACTTAAATTCTAATTGGTAAATGATGGCGATGATATCTCACTAAGTAAGGAGTATAGCATAGTTTAATGAACTCCAACAGGCATAACTGAGCGAATAGAGTGAATACTATTACATTGATGCCTTTAATTTTTTTGAGGAAAGATCTTGGCCGAAACTTTTACAACCTTTTTCTTGTATGTAATGTGAAACCATGTAAAATAATTCTCACAAGACTTTCATTGTAATAGTAAGTTAGAATCTGGATTCTAAAATTACTTCCACATAATTTGTATTGCTCGTTATTGCATATGAGTAATTCCACCGGTTGGATTCTTAGTAACACACCTGGGTCCGACCTAGTACATGTGATAAACAAGATGGAAAGAGTTTGTGGGTGTTACTAAATAGATTTAATACGAGGATTGTGAAGTCAAATATGAAAATAGAGAATTTAAACAGACTAATTAAATTATATAAATAATTGATGAAAAAATGCAAAATTAAATACCTATTTGTTGATTTAGCTTTTTGCTTTTTTTCTTGATGTCTAATAAGGTTTTTATTTTTTAAAAAAAAAATTATAATCTTTTTTTTAAAGATATGACAACATATATTTATAATATCTTAATATTAAGAAAAAGATAAATTATATCTGGACAAAATTTATTTTATTAAATAAATTGTTGAAATATTTTCCAAGTATATGATAGATATATAATAAATAAGTTGGATAAAGAAGAATATATTTCTTATTGAACTCTGTAATAAAAACTTATTAAAAACCACTTGATGCATTGATTATTCTTTCAAAAGGGCCGTAATTTTCTTTTATCTTAAAAAAATATAAACTAAATAAGTATAAAATATTCAAGGTAAAAAAAACAATCGGAAGGAATAGAAAGCCCATGGTCCTCACTCCTTAGTGTCCGTAAAGATAGCATGTGAACTATGACCTCTTACTTAATTGTAATTTTTATTTATAATTAAGTAGTATATCTGTCCCAATTTAAACTAGAAAGGGAGAAGGAATATTTTAAAATTTCAGAACGTTTGAAAAAACTCTATTACCCTTCAAAAATCACCAACAACCACCACTAAACAAGTATCAATATCCGACCAACAAAAGAAATTAATTTTTCAACCGATCACTACCATCAACTTAGTATTCCCTCCATCCCAACTATTTATAAGGAGAGAAAAATTGAAATTATTTTTAATGATATATTATTATATATTTTTATAGTGGGGTATCCAGAAATTATTTTCTGTTTCCCTTTATTTTGAATCTGACTTAGCCCATTATTCGGGCCACTAATTGTTTTCGCTAGGCTTTAATTATTTGCGCCCAAACACAGTCAAAATGAAGAGAACCTCAAAAACTGTTGTGATTTCACATGTAGATTTAAAAAATCCAGGCTCCAAATTTCAGAGCAATAACATGAACAGTACAAAAAATTGAATTTACAAACATCAAACCCCACACTTCTACCCCACTATATGTACATTTACATGGTCCTAAACAATCCCACAAGCAAACATATTTGCTCTAAAAATGTCCATCCGCAATCACCTTTTCACCAACATTCCATTCCCCCTGTCATAATCCAAACCAGAAAACCCAGCAACAAAAAGACAAGTTTTTTTTTCCGTACCCTCAAGTCAAATGTCAGCATTCATCGAGCCCTACCATGCCCTTGCGGACTGATTGCTCTCCTGTTGCCGGATCTTCCCTTCATCATCGGGTATTTGAGAAATATGAGGGGGGAGAAGAATATGACAAACCAGCAGAGGCAACATATTGCTGAGTTTATGTTGGACAATAGTATAAACGGGAAAATACTCCAGGGGAAGAAAATCGAGGCAATGACGAAGTTCAATTGCAGCCAAAGAACCATCAGTTACATCTGGTCAAAACTCAAGCTCCAACTTTCAATGGGCCATCCGCTGGACATGAGAAACAACATGTCCGGCCATCCAGGCTACAACAAGAATTAAATTGATCTTAAGGCCTTGAGAGCAATACCTGCAACCGAAAGAACAATCCGAGGGACAAGTGCAAGGATGAGGGTAGGGAAGAGCACAATACAGTGAGTTATGGCAACAAAGGTCATCAAAATCCATACAAACAGTGTTAAGCCTGCATTAACATTTCAACACAAGGTACAAAGGTTGAAATTCTGCATATCTAAATTGCAACCCACTTTCAATTCCAGCCCATGGACAATGTAATTCACATAGATGAGAAGTGGTTTTACATGACTAAGCCAACTATCCGTTATTATTTGGCACCGGGTGAGTCTGAGCCCTTAAGAACCACCCAACACAAGTCTCACATTCCAAAATTTATGTTTATGTGTGCTGGGAGTAGGCCAATGTACAGCCATGATGGTGTGTTAATATTTTATGTGAAGTATGGTCTGTTCCCATTCACTGAGAGGGTTGAAGCACAAAGAACTAGCATTAATCGTCCAATGGGAACTATGGAAACTAAGCCTGTAGAAAAAATCACTAGACTTGTGACACGTGCAAAGATTATAGATGAAATCATACCAATAATCAAAGCATGTTGGCCACCATTCATGAGCAAGCACATCTATATTCAACAAGATAATTGCAAGGCACACGTAAAGAATTCAGATCCTCAATTCTGGGCAGTAGCTGACTCCAATGAGTTTCACATCAACTTGGTATGTCAACCAGCTAAATCACCCTATTTTAACGTACTAGACCTTGGCTCTTCAACTCTATACAGTCTCTACAACATGAAACCCAAAGCACAACACTAGATGGGTTACTTACAGCAGTGTACAATGCATATGACAGAGAAGATCCAGCAACACTCAATAAAGGTTTCCTAACTCATCAAGCTTCAATGATAGAAATCATAAGAGTCAAGGGATGCAAAAATTATAAGTTGCCTCACATGTTGAAGGATGTGCTCATAAGGAGAGGAGAACTACCTAGGATGCTAAGTTGTGATGAGGGAATAGTTCATGAAGACTTGGAACACTTTATTACAATTTTAGAAACTCAAGGAATGGGGGACATGATGCAATCCCTGGGATATCAACTGCAGCAATAAGGGATTTTAGTATTCTGATTGGTTAGGCTAGGGTGAAATTTTGGAAACCTGAAAACTTGTTTCTTTTGGTGTGACAACAAAGTTTTTTTTGTAACCCAAATTAAACTAATGCAAGTTTTTATTTTCATATATGTATAATATCTTTTCAGGCCTTAGAGAGAATGGGAGTGCACAGGCATCATGCACTTCGTGAAAGCACGTAAGGCTCTTCCACATTCAGGGCCAAAAGAACATTTAAGTAGAAAGCCAAACAAGAACAAACACAATCACAGTAAAAGAACATTTAAGTCGAAAGCCAAACAAGAACACACTCTGAAAAAGAACAAACACAGAACAAGTGTTGGGGTTCAGCCACCCAGCACAAACCATCACACAACAAGGATAAAAGGCGCAAACATGAACCAAAATACTCCTTTTTTTGTTGTTTAGAAACATGTCCAAGGGACTGTAAATGGGAGATCTCCCTTTTTTTTAATGTTTTCTCAACTTCCATGTTCCGCATCTGGAAAAAAACAAACGTGAATCAATAATTAAAGAACACAATTAATGAAACTACAAAGAAGCAAAAAAAATCTATGGCAGAAAACAACTATACCATCAATGAATTAGATCCTCAAACATCAGTAAATTGTTCAATAGTGATCAACATTCATCATTTACTGATGCTTAACATCAGTAAATTGTTCCATTTTCCTGGAACAAAGATTAAGCACATTCAACTAAGCCAAAGCTGATCTCAATAACATTAAACATGAACTACTCCCCTTTGTGTGTTTAAAAAACACATTTGGTGCCATTTTGGCTCTGCAAGACAAAAAAAGAAGAAGCTAAAATCAGTATTTGAACATGAAAATCAACAAAAATAAGGATATTCTATTAATCATAAACCGGTAATCATACAAGCAGAAGTTTATTACATGAAGTTGAAGCCCAGGACTTAACTTTTTATTCTTCCCTTTCTCTATTCAGGACGAGAAGCTCTCTCAGGTCCGGTATCATTATCTTAGCCACACAAAAAGGTGCATCGATCTGATCCAAACTCAGAGGCCTCATTTTTGGCATGTGGTCCGAGAGAAACCTGGAGTGTCTCGCATACCAGGGAAGTGCACAAATAGAAGGGATAGAAAAGAAGCCTTCATCGTCATTTCCAGAACCAACAGTAGCCTCACAGCGACAACGTTTCACCGAAGAAGGGATAACGCATGGATCAACACTATTCTTTCCTTTGGGTACACAACCGCACAAAGTGCAAGACCTGCCGGATCTGGAAACAGAGACCACAAGGTCGGGTTTTGTTTCCTACTGGTGGCACCACCAAAAGACCCACCGAGTGTTAGTTCTCCACGCCAGCGGGTTAGCAGCGCCACCTCGAATTGGTTTCCTGAAACCAAAACAGAGGCCGCGTACGACTTTACAGTGGGGGCACCGTCTACATACCCACCGGATCTGCAAGTCTGAACCCCACGCCGGCGGGTGAGCATTGCCGCCTTGGATCCTTCTTCTCTGGCGTCAGGGCCTTTGAAGGCCGGACCATCACCTGCCGGAGAGAAGCTATCAGATCGAGATGAGGAACCTGAATCTGAGACATAAAATTCTGAACAAAACTCACCACATTTAAACCCACAACCAACAAAATTGCCTCTTTCCATAACCTAGAAAAAATTTAAAAGGTTAGACAAGAAGAAGATCTAAAGGGAAGACCAATTTCAGAGACAAAGAGAATCTGAGAGGGAAAATGAATGGGTGGGAAGAAATTATTGAGTGAGAAAATCCTAATGGCGTAAAGGGATAAGAAGGGAGACAACTTTTCAGAGAGATGAAGAATCTCGATGCAAATAAAGATGTTGGGAAGAAATCAGAGTCACATGCGCTGTTTAATGGGAGAGGAGAGTAATGAAGATGGTTGGGTGGTTGGAGAGATTTCAATTCGGTGGGAAGGGTTAGGTTAATGGCAGATTGTGTTTAAAATGGATTAGGAAGGGTTATGGGATAATTTGGGCTGATAGTTGTGGGTTAAGAATTCAGAAATTGGGCCCAAGTTGAATAAATAAATAACAAAAACAACTCATTTATGGAAACAAATGAAGTAGTGCAAATACAGGCGGGACATCCCATAAGGGAAATAGTGCAAAAATAGTTGGGACGGAGATAATACTGCTTTACTTTACAATATCCAACTAAATTAAGTGCACAAATAAATTCGTAAAAAAAATCCAATTTACCCATTATAAATATTGATAAAATTCTCGTTGTCATTGTTATCACCGTAATATCAACAATTCGGATTAGTTGCGTCATCGCTTCCTCCCATTATTTCCTCCTCACCATCGTTGTCTTCATCGCTTCCTCACCATCGTCCTAATAGGATTCAGATTCTCGCATCATCAATTCCGTTGCAACCGTGGAAATGGATGAGATGAGTTTGTTGTGAAGTTTAAACATCGATCTCAGTCAGAATTGAATTGATTTTAGTGAATGTTTAGCAACTGTGGCATAAAATTAAAGGTTCTGGAGGGCTTGAAGAAGCAGGGTGGACAACCCGTGATTTCATAGTGTTTTGGATTTTGCTCCAAACCAAATAGCATTTTTTCTAACAAATAGGATTAGGGTTTTCTTTATTTGGACAAACTCAGCCCAAAATAAATGAAATTGAGTCTGTCTCTTGCGAGATCATCCCATGGTGAGACTAGGGGTAAAGTATAAATATAAGTGATATCGCCCTATGATACCAACCAGGCTATGATACCAACTGATATGATGGTCATGGTAACTTTTGCTTTGCCCTGATATCAAATGATATGAATCTCCTTGAGAATACTCTGGATTGCAGAATTTTATTGAATCTTTGGCCATTTTAAGGGAACTCGCAAACCCTAATAAAGCCGCACGTGCAAATTGATCACCAACTAGCCCACAGGATCGACTCTCAATCCAAAAATTTGCTCACTAACTAGCCTGCGGGATTAACCAACAATAAAAATGCTCGCAAGAAATTGAGTATATTTATAAAAACTATGAATAAAATGTGAATAGCTTGTATTTAATCCTATTTGATTTAGGAAAAGGTACTTGAATTTTTGGAACTTATTTGTTGCTTATTTAAAGCATTCTTCTTTTGATCATAATTCATTCGATAAAGCTCTGATTCAAGCCATTCAAATTGAGTTTTTTCCTTATTCTCTTAAGAATATGGAATCCCAATTCCTAGACCCTAATTTTGAGTTTATTGTTTTGTAAAAATTCGAATTAGATTCTGCTGTACTCGTTCAGATTTTTGCTTTGAAACTGCTGTAAATTGGTCGATTGCTCTTGTTCTAGTCTTCACCTTGTGAGTTGTGGGTGTTATACACTCTGTGAATGACCTTACTAAACAAAGGGGAAGGAGGGAGGGGGAATGTTTTCTACTAATTGTTTTTTTTCTTAGCAGTTCTTAGCGGAGATGGTGGACGATAACCCATTCGTCCCGCCTTTAGTTAGCAAACCCAACAATTTACCATGGAAAAAAGATCCAATGGTAGACGTGGTAATCAATCATGTGATGAGCTTCCAGATATTTATGAGCAACAACAGATTAAACTAAATGAACCTCTTGATCTAGATCGGTTTGCTATTGCAATAAATGCGCTCTTGAGTGAAGTGCAACGATTGACGAGGAAAGTCGGCAGCTTGGCTAAACTGTCACCCCCATCATCTGTTAAGAAGGATGACCTTAACCGTATGGTGCACATTTTTCACTGTAATGGTAGTTCGGAGGAAGAATCTAATCATGTTTCGGAAAGACAATCGCACGGAGGGTCTTCTAGAAAGCATCGCCATGGTAAACGCCATTCTCAAAGGATGCTAAACTCATATTCAAGTGAGAGTTCAGATTCATCTCAAGATATTGAGGGATTAAAATATGACATCCCAAGATTTGATGGTAAACACAATTCGGCGAAGTATCTTGATTGGGAGCGAAAGATTGAAAATATGTTTGATCTCAAAAATTTTTCCGGAGAAAGAAAAGTTGAAAGTGAAGCAGTATTACTTCACTCATTATGCAACTGAATGGTTGAAGAATTTGAGAAAATCAAGACAGATTGCTGGTAAAAGACCTATCTCTAACTGGGAGAGATTGAAGTCCGAGCTTCGTCTATATCATGTTCCGCCTACATACTTAATGGAACAACATTCTTATTTGATAAATATGAAGAAAGATATTCGATCTCTAGATGAATACTGGCAATATTTTGAGTTGACCATGAGAAGGGTCGGGATGAAAGAAGACGACGCATTCATAAAGAATCAGTTCATGGAAGGCTTACGGGGAAATCTTCAAGTATCGGTTAAGATTAAACATCATTTGTTGATGAGAGAATTATTAGTCAAAGAAAGATTGGTTGAGAGCACATTGTGGTCAAAGAGGACTCATGTTGGATTTGCCAGTCAAAAACTAAGGTCCCTAATTTTGGCCGAGGAGGAGGGAGCACCATGGGTGGTCGTGGTCCTGCGCAATCCTAGTCAAATCCAATCTCTAATCCTGGTGAAAGAAGAATGGCGCCCTCTACTCAATAATCTAGCAGAAATCCAAGTAAGTCAATTTCTTCTTCATCAAATTCAGTTTCTTATAATACTCCTACTTATTTCCATTGTAAAGAACGAGGACATGTTCATAGTAACTGTCCTCATGCTCAAATTTCAACCACAATTGAGAAGGAAGATGAAGAAGGTGAATATGGTGACATGCCAGCATTGTATGAAAGCAAGGAAGAACGGGTAGATGAAGATATCATCGTAAATGATCATGGTGAATAAGGTCCAAGAACTCAAGGTAACTTTGTGTCATTGAGACTCCTCAATTCTCAAATGCCAAATCTGAGGTACATCGTGTCAATATTTTCCATTCTCGTTGCCTTGTGAAAGATAAGAAATGTTTACTGATTATTGATGGTGGTTCTTATGCTAACACTATTTCTATCTTCTAGTTAAATCATTATCAATTCCTATTACTACTCATCCATGTCCATATAAAATCATTTGGTTAAATGGCAGTGGTGAGATTAGGGTTTATAAACAATGCATGATTAACTTTAAGAGTGGAAATTATCACGATTCTATCTTGTGTGATGTTATACCTATGGAAGCTAGTCATATTTGGTCAGGAAGACCTTGGCAGTTTGATCGAAAGTCTATGCATGATGGTTACACTAACAAAATCACTATGATTAAGGATAGAACCAGGTATACTTTGACACCATTGTCTCCTGTGGAAGTTCTTGAGGCTCAAAAGTGCATGAAAGTCGACAAAAAGATGTTTGCGATTGAAGCAAAGGTGGCCGATCAAAACCCTGCCCAAAGTTTGAGTGAATTTGGCCAAGAGGTGATAAAAAAGGGCAAAACCCCTGGTAATTTCGACCAAAAACCAGGGAGGGCCGATCTACAGACATGTAAGTCAGGTAAGCCGCAGAATGATCCTGAAAAGCCACAAAAAATCTTGTCTTCATATCTTAGTCCCTTACCATTGATTTATATGATGAGGCATGAACTTCTTATTGGTTCTGGTAAATTGTTTTATACTTCAATAAGAGATGTGAATCGTGCTTTTACTTATCATTCTTTCGTTCTTATTTTGCACTTTTAAGAAATTTATGTTGTCGAGGAAGATATTTCTATACATGTACCTCCACGGTTTGTTGAAATGTTACAGGAAATTGGAGATACACTTCCACATGACTTACCTCATGGATTACCACCCTTGCGACGTATTGAACACCAGATCAACTTGCTTTCGGGTTCGATCATTCCAAATCGCCCTGCGTATAAAGCAAATCTTGAAGAGAGAAAGAAAATACAAAGACAAGTCAAGGATTTACTTAAAAATGGTTTTGTGCATGAATCTTTAAGTCCTTGTGTTGTTACATTCATTTTATTTCTAAATAAAGACAATTCTAGCATATGTGCATTGATTGTCGCACTATAAACAAGATTACCATTAAGTATCGCCATCCTATACCTAGGTTAGATGATATTCATGAGGAGTTTCATAGTTTTGTGATTTATATAACGATTGATTTAACCTGGGTATATCATCATATTCAAATGAGAGAAGGTGATGAATGGAAAGCCACATTTAAGACTATGTTCGGGTTGTATGAATGGATTGTTATGCTTTTTGGTTTACCTAATGCACCTAGTACTTTTATGCGGTTGATTAATCATGTTTTGAGAAAGTTTACTGGTTAATTTTTTGTGATTTACTTTGATGATATATTGATCTATCCTAAATCTACCAATGAACATATTGAGCATGTTAAGATGGTTCTTGTTGCACTTTGTGAGTCTAGATTGTATGTGAATATTAAGAAGTGTACCTTTTCGTGCTTCGGAAGTTGTTTTTCTTGGCTTTGTTGTATCCATAGATGGAATCAAAGTCGATGAAACCAAGATAGAAGCAATCAAGAGTTGGCCAACCCCTACAAATGTCAATCAGGTGAGATCTTTTCATGGTTTAGCTAGTTTTTGTAGAAGGTTTCTACGTGATTTTTCATCTATTGCTTCACCTTTAAATGAACTAGTTAAAGAGGATGTAAATTTGTGTGGGGTGAAAGTCAAGAGAATGCATTTAATGAATTGAAAGTATGATTATGTAATGCTCTTGTACTTGGTTTACCTTATTTTAACTGTACTTTCAAAATTCACTGTGATACATCTGGTGTTGGAATTGGTGCTGTTCTTATGCAAGAGAATCGACCTATAGTTTATTTCATTGAAAAGTTAAAGGGTGGTGCTCTTAATTATCCATTATATGGAAAATAATTCTATGCTATTACACTTTAGAGACATGGCAACATTATTTGTTGCATAAAGGATTTGTCAATCATAGTGATCATGAATCTTTGAAATTCTTGAAGAGTTAGACGAAGTTGAATAAGCATCATGCTAAATAGTTTAGTTTTATTGAATCTTTCCCTTATGTAATATAAGAAGGGTAAAGAAAATTTTATTGCTGATGCTTTTAGTTGTAGGCATGTTTTACTTACATGATCAGAATGTACCATGCTAGGGGTTTCATTTGTGAAAGAGTTATATGCCACTAATTCTGATTTTGCTTTTTTTTTATGCTGCATGTGAGAATGGTGGTTATAATAAATTTTTTCGACATGATGGGTTCTTGTTTCAAGATAATATGCTTTGTGTTCCTCAATGTTCTATGACAAAATTACTTGTTAGGGAAGAACCTTCAAGTGGGCTAATGGGACATTTTTGTGCACTTAAAACTTATAATTTGTTGTGAGAACACTTATATTAGCCAAAAATGGCACTGTCCGTTGACAAGATTTGTAGGAATTTTATTGATTGCTTGAAGGCTAAGTAAAAAATTAAGCCTTATGGACTTTATACTCCATTACCTGTTCCTACACATTCATGGGTTGATATCTCCATAGATTTTATCCTAGGGTTGCCACGATCTTAATCAGGTAACGATTCTATCTTTGTTGTGGTCGATACATTTTTAAAAATGGCAAATTTTATTCCTTGTAGGAAAAAAGATTATGCAAAGCATGTTGCGGATTTATTTCTTAAGTAAGAGGTTCGATTACATGGCATTCCTGCGAGCATAGTGTCTGATTGCGATGTTAATCTCTTATCCTACTTTTGGAATAAACTATGGCGCAAATTAGGGACGAAATTGCTAGTTTCTACATCAAGTCATCCACAAACTGATGGGAAAACAGAGGTCACCAATCGTACTCTTGAAACTCTAGTTTTGTGCCTTAGTACAAAAGAATTTGAAGGACTGGGAAACATGCATTCCGATAGCAGAGTTTGCTTATAATTGCACTATTCATTTAACTTTATTATCTCCATTTGAAATTGTTATTACACCTCTTGATCTTATTCCTTTGAATTTTAAAAATGTTAGGAACTTTGATGGAGAAAAGATGGCTGATTTTGTTAAGAAATTACACGAGAGGGTGTGCTTAAGGATTGAACGGACATATGCTCAGGATGCAAAGAATGCAAATCAAGGCCAGGTTCAAACCAAGAGACTGGGTTTGGCTGCATTTGTGCAAGGAACAGTTTCCACATGCTCGGAAATCTAAATTAAGTCTGCGTGGTGATGGTCTTTTTGAAGTGCTGGAACGTGTGAATGACAATGCCTACAAGATTGCATTTTCCTGGAGACTATAATGTTAATACTACGTTCAATGTTGCTGATTTATCTCCATTTAACTTTGAAGATGATTCAATTTTGAGGGCAAAACCTTTCGACCACAGAGGGAATGATTCAAATGTCAAGACTTTTACCACCATAGATGACATAATGCCAAAGCTTGATAAGACATTTAAAGGACATGCTCGGGATCCTCTAAGTGACATGGCAGGTCCTATGACTAGGGAAAGAATGAAGCTTAGAGATGTAGCTTTAATTTGATTGATCAACTTTATGATGAAGAGTTGAAGAACAATTCGACAAAGTCTTTGATTAATATTCAAGAGTGTCGAAGTATTGAAGACATCGTGAAAAACACTATACTCTTTTTTCCACTAGGATTTTTTATAAGGTAGTGTGATCAGTATAAAAGTATTTTAAATTATTTAATTTTGAATTTTGGTCACTAAACTCAGCCATGTGGGCTTTGGAAGAGTTTAATTTCGGCTATCAGTCTAACTAGGGTTTAGAATATTCAGTTTTGATCTGATTAGAATTAGATTTGGTAAGATTAGATAAGACAATGTTTATTCAAGACTTAGCTTTGATAAATTCAGCCATGTCACCTTTTATTTTAGGTATTTTAGTTAGATATTGTTTTAGCTTCTTAAAGCTGTCATAAGTCTTTTGGGAATTACCAAATCCTGCTTTGTTTTAGCTTGTAGAGGCTTAACCCTTAACCCTATATATAAGGGAGACCATTCACAATTTTATTCACCAATTTTATACATCATATATTCATATTTTTGAGTTTTACTCAATTGCTTGCGAGCGTCTTCATTGTTGCTTAATCCTGCGGGCTAATTAAGTATCAATACCCTTCAATTTGTGAGCTATTCATGTGGGCTAGTTATTAAGAAAACTTTTGAATTGAGAGCCAATCGCGAGGGCTAGTTGGTGATCAATTTGTGTGGATTTATTAGGGTTTACGAGTTCCCTTAATATGGCCAAAGATTCAATCAAATTTCGGAGTCAGAGTGTTTTCAAGGAGATTCATTTCAGTCAATCTGTGGATGAATACTTGCAAGATCTTGAGTTGACCATGAGAAGGGTTGGGATGAAAGAAGACGATGCATTCATAAACAATCGATTCATAGAAGGCTTACGGGAAAATCTTCAAATACTGGTTAAGCTTTAACAGTATGTGTCGATGAGATATTTATTGGTGAAGACAAGATTGGTTGAGATCACCTTGCGGCCAAAAAGAACTCAGGTCGGATTTCCTAGTCAAAAACTTGGGTTTGATTCAGGAAACCCTAATTTTGACCGAGGAAAAGGGAGCATCATGGGCAGCCATGGTCCTATGCAATCCTATTCAAATCCAACTTCTAATCCCTGTGAAAGAAGGATAGAGCCCTCTGCTCAACAATCTAGAAGAAATCCAAGTAAGTCTATTTCTTCATCATCAAATTTAGTTTCTTCTAATACCCCTACTTGTTTACATTGTAAAGAACGAGGACACATTTGTAGTAACTGTCCTCATGCTCTAATTTTAACCACAATTGAGGAGGAAGATTAAGAAGACGAATAGGTTGATATGCCAGCATTGTATGAAAGCTAGGAAGAACAGGTAGATGAAGATATCAGCGTAAATGATCATGGTGAACAATGTCTGGAAACTCAAGGTAACTTCGTGTCATTGAGACTCCTCAATTCTCAAATGAACAAATCTGATGTCACTAGTGGAGATCCTTCTATTAAAGGTAGCAATGGAAGGCGGTTACAAGGAACCGCCTTCCAAACACATTTCTGAACTCGTAAACAGCCACTCGTAGCCTCCTTTTGTTCAATTAAAGGTGGTTTTTGAATGATTTAACCGCCTTAGTTTCATGCCATTTTAAGGCATTTCAAGGTAGAACCGCTTTAAAATTGTCAGAAACTAAGGCTCAAAATTAAGGTGGTTAGTCACAACCACCTTAAAATATTAGTTTCCAAGCTTGGGACTAGGGTATGTAGGGATTTCTGAGGTTGAAATAAACTTAGACAGCATAGTACAAAGGGAAGACAACTTTCCGAGTTCGTAAAAATATTTCCAAACTCGGAAAATACAGGACCTGAAGTCACACGATTGTCACAACTTGATGCAGGAATTGAATGCCATTGCCATTTGAGCTACACTGCCTTCTCATGTAAGACGGTGCATTACAAAACTCTGTTTGTTTTTCAAATCCATTTGTCGTAAAAGTATAAGTTTATCGAGGTTGGATAGGTTGCAACCGATGATTGTTGATGTTTTGTGCCATATGGAGATGTATTTCCCACTATCATTTTTTTACATTATGGTCCACTTAATCGCCCATTTGGTGGGTGAGATAAAAATTTTTGGTCCATTTTTTATATGATGGATGTATCCATTCGAGAGGTACGGGAAAATTTTCAAACACTTTGTGAAAAATCGTTACAGGCCAGATGCTAGTATTGTGCAGCGATACGTGAATGAAGAAGCCATTGAGTTTTGTACTAATTATATGAAGGAAGTTAAATCTATTGGGGTTCCAATTAATAGACATCAAGGGAGGTTAGAATGTGTAGGGTTGAGACAAGGGAAATTATTTAGCCCAAGTGCGGAAGATTTATGTGCTGCCTACCTTTATGTCATGCGTAACCACGAGGATATAGTTCTATACATTGAGATTCATATGGATGTGATACGAGTGGAGCACCATAATTTCAATGAGGCTCAGGTTCTCCAATTGCACACTTCGACTTTTGCATCTTGGTTGCAGGATCATGTAGATGTCGGTGAACATTCAACGAAAGTGAAATGGTTGGCACACAGACCACTAGGAACTGTCTTTTCATATTTAGGCTATGACATCAATGGCTTCACTTTTGCCACGAAATCAATGGATGATAACAGTGTCACTCAGAATAGTGGAGTATCTCTTGTCTCTAAAGTATTGCACGTTGGTAGTGGGGGTGATGACAATCCTCTGTACGCCATGAAATGCTACTTTGGCACAATTTCATAAATTTGGGAGCTTGACTATGTCAGTATGCATGTCCCTTTGTTTAAATGTCAGTGGGTTGATCTTAACAACGGACGGCGCACCAAAGATTTGGGTCACCCTAGTGGACAGAAGTCGCGTTGGATGAAGGAATGATCCTTTCATATTGGAAAATCAGGCGCATTAGGTTTTCTATGTCAAAGATCCGGTTCATCCTAGGTGGGAGGTTATTAAAGAGAGGAAACGTGCTTTTGTAGGTCGTAGCGACCATGATGAAGGAGTGTGGATTGACGGTAAGGGGAAGATCACACGTAGAAAATGTAAATTGAAGAAGGTGATTAAGAAAAGTAAACATAAGAAGTAATTTTTCCACATTCAAGTGCAACATTTTGATGTGTTTTGTTAATTGATGTAATTTGAATTTATCACATGCATCTACTATAAGTCATAGGTTTATTATAAAAAAAATTTGTTAACAACAAATCATTTATATTCGGATCTAGAAATCATTCAAACCCAAACGTGATAAACATTCAAATTAGTTTCCTACAAGTCATTAAAGTTGAACAATTGGCCAACTTTACAACTTGGTACTTAAACATAGATATCCTAATAATTCCACAATAACATCAAATAAAATTTTCCGAGCCTAGTATAGAAATATCACTCAATCTCATCTTCAATGTCGCCCATCAAAGTAGATCGGTCAAGCCTTGGTCGAGATGTCGATGCGAGGTGGCACTCATAAGCTCGTTGAGATTTTTCCATAAACATAAATTTTGCCTTCAAGGCGTAAACTTCCTTGCGCATCCACTTGTAACAATCCTTGAAGCCTTTCAAGTAAGACTTTTGATTACCTAAAATGTATATCAATCAATATTATAATTAATTAAGCAATGTAGAAAACCGTGGAATGAAGTACAATAAACTCATTATTGACTGACCTTCCTCATTGTGTGGTCTCTTGTTCGCCTTGAGATTCACCTCCAATTTATGATACCATTTACGATCAACCAAAACCCAACCCTTGTTAGTGAAGTACGTGTAATCATAATACTTTGGCCCTTTCTCCATCCCTTCTAAAACCACCCCCTCGACACTCTTTAAAATGTGGGTGATGAAACTCCCATAAGGTAGTTGTGTCAACAACTTCTTTGAGGTCGCAAAGTGCACCATGTGCCTAAAAATAGCCGCCCCAGGGTTGATTCTTCAACCCTCAACTATTAAATAGAATAACATAAGGCAGGGGTAATTAGGCTCGGTTAAGTTTCCGCCCGAGGGGAGCAAACTCCTGTTAATGATCTTATAAACAATACGTTGGTCTATAGGACGTAGTTCTAGGTCAAAGGTTTCCAGTCTACCCAAATTCAACCTTTCCCGACTAAAGTACCTCTCACTACATTCTACGAATCAATGTAGGGGTAATCCGATTGTAGAGGCCACTTCTCCCAATGGTAGCAATCATCCAACTGGCCACCTAAATCCTCATGGAAAACAAATTCTGGGTGTAAGTAAGGACAACTAATAACTTATTAATAATCCATGGGCTAATGGGGATTTCAATCCCTCCAACCTTAGTCGAGTAACCTCCATTACCTACCTCACGCAAATTGACATAAAATTGACAAGTGCTATCAAAAAATGACTTCTCATTACACGAAAGAAAACACTCAATATGTTTCTCGGAGAAGAATTTAAGTGGATCGGCCAATCCCAGGTCACAGTACTCACTAAAATTGACAAGATAGGTATCTAGAAAATTTTCCCTCTCACTTAGTGCAACATATCGATCTTGCGCAAATTGAGAAACGAACCTTTGAAAATCATAGCTCGGAGTATGCCCGGTGGAATGAGATCTTTGAATTCACTGGCTTGAACCTCCTTGAGCTATGTCTAATGCCTTGAAGATTGGGTTGAATTTGATGGCTGGAGTAGAGACTGCGAGTTCGTATTGTAGCTAGCATTTTTCTATTTTAGGGGTGAATTTAGTGTTATGAACCATTTGCTCTGTTTTTTATAAGGGCAGGTATTGTCCGAGTTAGGAAACCCTCAATCGTGCCTTTGTACTAAGGTCAAAATGAGTTTCTGATCTCGGAAATATTTTTACATGAACTAAATTTGAGCACGGTTTCAACCCAAGAGGGAACGGAAATGTCCCACTAACTCGGAAACAAGTTTACGAACTCAAAAACAAGTTTATGAACCCAAAAACAAGTTAGCATGTTAGTTCATCTCTTCTTTAATTGTTGTTTCTGAGCTCGTAAACTATGTTTCAGAGATCGAAAAGTGTCTCATCTATTCATGCACTGATCACCCCAACGTTTCCAAGTTCGTAAAAATGATTGGTCCTTAAAATGCATAGACAAGATCAGTTTCCAAACTCAGAAACAGATCCTTCCATTCGGTCAAAAACTATACAAAACTCCATGTCAAATGCTCTAATCCCCATTAACTAACATACTTTCATTCCAAGTGTCACACGAACTAATTTTAGCTGAATATTCAAATAAAGTAGTTCACAAAAAAAATCTATAGCAATCAAATCCTAGTGACATGATTCAAATTAGTTTTAACAATCAATTTAACAAAAAAACATATTCAAATGCTTCCACATCCAAGTTTGTCTATTCCAGCATTCTATCAATCGAGGAATCAGTATCCTCCCCCTCTTGGTTTTCAACCGCGTCTTGACCGATATCTCCATCATCCCTACCATGTTCACCAGCATCGTCATCATCAACTTCACTCTTCGATAAGACAGGCTCGAAGATGGGTGGGTCATCATCTTCACTCAATTCCAAGTCGAGACCTTGGGATTCTATGAATGCAATGTGCTGGGAATGTGAACGAGTCAACATCTCATGCATTTGGGTCATGTCTACACACAAACAGTCAAAGTATCAGCTCAACATCTCCTTCAATCTGCTTCCAGCACCTGCAAAACAAGATTGAAAAATGTTAATCCATTAACAATAATTTGTATAAGATAAAACTGAATGTGTATAAGATAATTCCTATGTAAACGTACGTGAGATCGATGCTGCCTCTCTATCTTCAGCCGCTTCACAGTCTCTTTTCCCACTATTTTCTTTTTGACCTAGTTTGTGTCATATCTCCCACTTGTTGTCAAACCAGAGTCTCGGTTGTTTGTGTGCAAACCATGCTCATCATAGTATTCCAAGCGGCTAGCCCTGTCTCGAGGAATCACTCCCTCCTCCTTCAACATAGCTCTTATTAGTCCACCATAAGGGAGATCCTTCTTCTTCTTCTGCACGACCTTTAGCATAAATGAGATGATGGAAAATTCGGGGTTGATCTCGACCCCCTCTGTGATGTAGTAAAACATCATGAGGTTAGCTATTGTTGGCTCACAAGTATGGCCACCAATGGGAAACACGTTGAGAGATGTCCACTCATATACTAGAGGCTGCTCTACGATCAATACTCCAATGACAAAACTCTCAAATTCCCCACATTGGTCCCTTGTCCCTTAAAATACTACCTAGTCATTTCTATCGAACACAGTGGGTTTGCATCGCTAACTCCTAGACAAACATGTGTGTGGTAAATTTCTAGGGGTCCATTGGAGTCATCCAGCCTTAATTGTTTGGGGGTAAGTGTAAGGGCATTCTAGGGTAGCATTAATAGTATACTTGGTCACATGCACCATTTTCACATTCACCCTAGTAACCTCACGGTATTTATTACTTTTCCCCAAATTCGCATAGAATTGTATAACTTCATTGATATACACAGGATCATCCATACACATTAGTTTTTCAAGATGTTGAGTTTTGAAGTGTGCTACCAAGTATTCAAGCGATAATTTGGGGATATCAGATTCTAAAATTACCTTTGAATTGATTACCCTCCTCTTACAAAAGTCTCTGCGGCTTCCCCAAAGAATTTTTTGGAGGGGGCAATCTCCTTGAATGAGCAGTGGCTCCTGTCGCTAGCCTGACCTTGTTTTGCGGTGAGCTTACTTTTCATTTTGAATGGAATGGGTAAAAAATGATTGAGGAATTTTTTGATTGGGGTGTTTTGAAATTAAGGTTTTCTGATTTGAGGTTTTATTGAAACCCCATTTCCAGTTTTTTTTATGTTTTAAAAAACTGTCCGAGCTCAAAAAGTTATCTGCCCTTCTTTTTCGAAGGCACTGCAGGTTGCCAAGTTCGTAAATTTATTTAACAGGGTTTCCACATTTGGAAACCCCATCTTACGCAAAAAAACCCAAAAGGTGGGTTTCAAATGTGCATTCAATACCTATTTGAAAAAAGCGGGATTTTCCCACCCCTTTCCCAAAACCCTCCCTCAATCTCAACTTCATTTCCTCTCATCTAAAGATCAAGATCCTCCACAAGATGTTAAGAGGTCATTTTCCAATCCATAATCTATTCCAATCCCCCTTCTCATGGCAATTTTTTTATTTGCTTATAGTTTTTGTAACTTCTAATAGGTAGAGGACATGGTGGAGTATTTCTTGTCCTTTGATGTCTCCAAAAGGTAAATCTTTCTATTGATTCATTAGCTAGGGTTTATGATTTAGGAACAAAAAGTGACCATAGCCAAATATTTGTTTCCAATATGGCTAGGGTTTACATTTTATGAGTATTTGTACATTGAGTTTGTTATGCAACACAATTAGTGTTTTTTTATTTTTATTTGGGGGCCAAAATGGTGTTAGATGGTAAAATGATGCTATGTAATGAGGAAATTTATTTTTGCAATAGGTGGATATATTGAATGAATAAGGTATTAGAGGGCTATAAATACTTGGTTAGATAATATTTTGTTTAAACTTCAATTGCAATGTCATTATACACTTTCTTTTTATTTTATAAAAAAACATATTCTTGAATGGGGATTTTAGTGCATTTGATAAAAAATAGTGAATTTGTTTGTACAAGGTTTAATTATATTTTTTTAATTGTATAGTACATAATGACATCTAAGAAAAGTAATTGTGACGATGTGTCACTTTCGGCCAATGTTAATCCCCCATCAATGGGCACGACTTGGGTTGAGGATGACAGATTGGGTGATGTGGGAATACCAAGAACTCATTGTAGATCCTTAGAACATAGAATGGCTAGGAAAGAGTCCACATCGGTGAGTTTCGACAAGTTGGGAAATTGTGTCTCGGAGCAACGTGCTAAATGGTCTAGTTGAGTTGCGAAGGTGGGTAGAACAAGGGTGGATATCCGCTACGATAGTTCACATGAAGTGCCAAGAGATTACAAGGACACATTGTGGCTAGAATGCAAGGTAGTGTTTTGTCAATCAATTTCCATATAACTTATCTTACAAACTTTAACCTAGTAGTGTCAACCCCGTAATTCAGTCCATGTTCTTATGATAATCCCCTTAGAGACCTTTTGAAATCAAAGCACCGGATTTGGGTGCTTTGCGGAAGAAGGCTATGCTCATGATGTGCAAGAGTTGGTGTGAACATATATACCAATTGTCCAAAGACTACATATTTGGCAACAAGAAAGGTGATCGGTCATGGCTAACATACACGGACATTCAACTGGAGAGCTGGGAGGTTCACAAGAAAAGGGCATTAGAGAATAATGAAAATGTTAATAAAGTAATATATTATAAAGCTAAATTAGATTAAAATATCTTTGGTGATTACACTAACTTAACCTTTAACTTAGGGTACTAGGAAAGAAAAACAATGCATTGCTGTGGAGAATAAGATTCCTCACCAATTAAGTCAAGGGGGTTATGTGTTTGCGACATTGGAGATATAGTGAAAGAACGACTAGAAGAAGAAGTGAAAATTGCAATAGAGGGTGGGATGACAGAGGATGAGGCATGAGTTTCGGTGCAACTGAATAATGTGGATGACATTGAAAGGTGTGATCTTTTTCTCTGAGGTCGGTGAAACAAGGATGGTATATACGTAGATGAAGTTGCAAAAGAACTGGTGGAAAAAGTGGTATGTCAATGTGTAAGTTAATCTATTATCAAGGTTGCAAACTGTTTAGAGTATAACAAACTAACTTTCCTTTATCTATTTATGTTTTTACTTAGGAAATATTGAAGAGGGGTCAATTGATCAGGCAATTCATTCCCACTGGAAAACACGACATACTCTGTGAAGCCATTGAAAAATTCAACCATGCGGGTTGTGCTAGAGGAATTGGTGGTTTCTTAACCCAATGGGAGGTGTTTGGCATTGTACGGTCCTACAATGGAGTGGAACCCTCGCGAATCCACAATTTGAAAAACAAATCACAAGAACAACAAAAAATAATCGAGCAACAAGACATCATAATCTGGAGATTAGTCCAACACACCGGTCTCATTCTTCCCGACAATTAAAGAACTTAACGCCCAATTGGACACCACCATCGAGGGGTTCACAACATTCTCCTGTAGATGTAGAGGTTAATCGCGAGCCAATACTTCAGATTCCAAGAATCGATTGGCAATTGCTCAAACCCAACAACCTCGACAATGTCATACTTGCAAATGAGAAAAAGATACATAATTCCTTCTAATGATTATCGCTCTATAAATACGTATCGAGTTTAAAATATATTTTATCTATGTCCATAGAAATCATGTCTGTGTAAAATGTACATTGATAAAAACATAGAAGGTATGCCGCTCCATATTGCAGATGGAGTTTTGCATGATTTATTGAGACATCATTACTCAGTGCCTATTGCTGATGATCTTTCGAGGGTTTCATTGGAGAATCCTTTGGTGATGGGTGCCCCTTTGCCAATCCCGGACAGAGAATACAAGAAACTTAACCTTACCCGGGGAATGTTCCTTACTTAACCTCGAAGACTTATTTACGCCAATCCCATCAAGGATCGACATTTGAAGGAAACAAGGACCGCTTCACCTAAATCGATGAAGACTACACCAAGACCTGTCAAAGCAACCCCCAAATACATCCCAACAACACCAACTAGGGTTAGAGCTATTGACCATTTTCCAACAAGAGCTCTATTGGGAACGACACAAACCCTACGAAACTCACCTTACTTTGTACGGGTGCTTTATAATTTGCTACACCCGCATGATCAAAACTCAACATACGCATTCTCAGGAAATGAATGTGTATATGGATGCAAACGTGAAATCATGGAGTTATGGAGTGATTTTGAATACCCGTGGAGATGTGACCAAGTTAATCAGACGATGATGTCGATCTACACCTTGTGAGTGATTTTTGAAAATTCATTTATAAAGTATAATTTTAATGCACTGAGCATTATTGCTAATGAAGACTAAATTTTAATTTTTGAGGTACATGTTTTGCACCACTAATCAATAAAAAGGGATGGATTGGGTACATGTTCCGGATCATGATACAAGAAGTTGGTTGTACCAAACAATAGAGGATCGACTACATTCGTAATTTCCTTGACCGGAAGGATAAAAGGCTTTTCCTTGCACCATACAGCGAGAGGTTATCTAGTGCATTCATTTGTTTTTCCAAAATCATTACATAGTCATTTATATTATAATTTAAATTTTTGTTTTTAGCGACCATTGGAGATTGATATTGATAGTGTCCGTACATAAGCGAGTGTATTGAATGGATCCCATGCACTTTCCACTGTCGGATGCATTTGTTCACATTTTGGAATCCGCAATGAAGGAACTAAGCGAACAAACTAAAAATTCATTTCAATTTATCGACATCAAGGTGGTCTACTGATAACTTTATTTTTTATTTTAATATACATTATAGGTCCAACATAACTAAAAATTTGTGTTTTTCACAATTAGTACAAGAAACAGGCACAAACATAGGAGTGTGGGTATCAGGCCATGTTATACGCGACTGAGTGCATAGAGAAAATCGAGGAACATGCACTTGAACTTGACAAGGTAATTTTGTAATTGTTTGTAGTCATCTTTTTATATAGCTTTTCCTAAATATTAATGGTGTACCATATAGTTGTTAACAGATTTCAAAAAGGATTTGACGCCTTACTTGCTAGTTGAAATCAACAATGCATGGAATTGTTTGGTAAGGCATCTAATTCTCAATCGGTCCCATTCTCTGGGGAATCCTACTATTGGTAGGGTAGTGCAACTTAGATCAATATTGTAGCTTGGAAATGGCAGAATAGATTTGTGGTCCTATCTATTCCTATCTATAGATTATTCCTTGGGTAGATTTATCTATAGATTTTTGTTACGGTAGACCATACTATCGTGTATTGTTTTAACATTGTGGCTGGGAATTGTGGCTTTTTTGGAGCCGGAATAGTTAATGAAATACATTTTTGGCAAAAAAGACCAGAGGAAGTCTCCAAAATTGGAAATCATCTCGTATCCGGGATTGCAATTGTCCATAGGTCAGAATACGATTACGAACTTGGAAACAAAACCACCTTAAAAGTTTTCGAGTTCGGAAACATATTGGTTTAAAAAATTACATGCCTTCTATTTTACAATAAGGGAATAAAAATGGCACAAGATGTCGGAAATTCAAATCAACATCGCCAAAGAGACGACAATGACAAATATTTTTTGAAATAGGAAACTCTTCCAAGACACGACCATCAAACTTTCCGATCTCGTAAAATTAATGTTTCCGAGTTTGGAAATAGCGTGTTATGTACGATGACCTGACTACAGTTTCCGAGTTCAGAAACATTTTGAGGCGGTTCCATTGTAAATTTTAAGGCAGTTTAAAACCACCTTAAAATATCCATTTTTAAGGTGGTTCTGTGAACAGCCTTATTTTTAAGGTAGAACCATTAAAGGCACCTAAAAAGTTCCTTTAAATTGCTGATAGAACCACCTTAGATAGGCCATTCCTACACTAGTGAGTACAACGTGTCAATATTTTCCATAATCACTGCCTTGTGAAAAATTAGAATTTTTTACTAATTATTGATTGTGGTTCTTGTGCTAATACTGTTTCTAATCTTCTAGTTAAATCATTGTCGTTTCCTGTTACTACTCACCCATCTCCATATAAACTTATTTGGTTAAATGGTAGTGGTGATAACAAACAATGCATGATTAACTTTAAGATTGGAAAATATCATGATTCTATCTTGCGTGATGTTATACCTATGGAAGCTAGTCATATTTTGTTAGGAAGACCTTGCCAGTTTTACCGAAATTATATGCACGATGGTTACACTAACAAAATCACTGTGATTAAGGATAGAACCAGGTATACTTTGACACCATTGTCTCCTGTGGAAGTTATTGAGGCTCAAAAGCGCATGAAAGTCAACAAAGAGAAGTTTGCGACTGAAGCAAAGGTGGCCGATCAAAACCCTACCCATGGTTTGAGTGAATTTGGCCACAAGGTGATAAAAAAGGGCAAAAGCCTGGTAATTTTGACCAAAAACAAGGGAGGGCCGATCCACAGACAGGTAAGTCAGGTAAGTCGCAAATGATTATGAAAAGTCGCAAAAATTCTTGTCTTCACAACTTTGGGGTTGTTTGGTTTGGGGGAATCAGAATGGGGAAATGGAATAAAGCGTAATGAATCCCTTAGTTAATGTTTATTTTAAATCATTCCCTTTCCTTTATTTACGATTTGGGATTCTCTTAATTTGGTGAATGGTGATTCTCTACCCTCACCTTGGTATTTGGATTCCCCATATTTCATGTTTCGTTTTCAAGAATAAAAAAATATTTTTTTCACACGCCTTCTTCTACTCGTAAACGTTCCAACTACTTAAACGTTCCAACTTTTTTGAGTTGTTTATGGGTTGTTACTAAAACTATACTTTTCTTATAAACTAAAAGAGTTCGTCCCTTGAAAGACGGTATTTCCATAATCCATGAAAAGACCAAGGTTTAAACCGCAAATTTAGAATAAATGAAGATAAAATTTCCAAGTTGCATTAATTGAATCATAAAACTTCTAATTTCTACATGTTGCATAATAAAATTTTAATATTGCAATTAAAACTTTTTACCTTTTTATATTCTAATTAAACCCCATCTTTCCATAAGCTTATGGAAAGACGGTCTTTCCCAAGACTTTTTCAAACTAAAATTTAATAATAAATGATAATATTCATAATTTATACTATAAATAATGGTTATATTATATATATATATATATTAATTTCTCATATAAATTATTTATTTTATTATTTTATGTTAACAATTATATTATTTTATATAAATCTTACTGTTTTATATATCGTAGTTGAGTTATACTATACATTTATTATCAAAATTAAAATTACAATATTCTAATTATTTTTTCAATAAAAATATTATGATATTATTTTTCGAGAACAAAGTCTTGGGAAAGATCATAGACTTAGGTTTAACTAGAATAATAAAAGGAAAAATATTTTTGTTGCAATCTTAAAAAATTATTATACAACGTGTAGTAGTTATTCTTCATTTCTTCTAATTTGCACTTTAAACTTTGGTTTTTCAATGGTCATGGAAAGACCGTCTTTCAAGAGACAGACTCTTTTTCGAGTTGCATGAATCGAATTTAAATAAAACTATAATTTTCATATGAACCGTTTTTAGTAAAAATATCATATTGTTTTTTTAACTTTATATGAACCGGCTGATTAATTTAGTTCCATGTTCTTAAGGTAGTTTACTTGATTAACTTATATATGATAATCAGTTTTTAAACTACAGTATATTAGAAATCAAAGTCTGTTTCCCTTCTTGAACCAAACAGGTACAAAGGGAATGGAAGAGAAGTTGATTCTTTTTCCATTGTTGAACCAAACTGTTTGAGAAATCCAATATCATTCCATTCCTTTATTTTCCTTTCCCTTTCCTCATTCCATTCTCTTTCCCATGCTTGAACCAAACGGCCCTTTAATCCCCTACCATCAATTTATATAATAAGGCATGAACTTCCTAATGGTTCTGGTAAATTGTTTTATGCTTCAATAAGAGATTTGACTCATGATTTGACTAATCATTCTTTCGTTCTTATCTTGCACTTTAAAGAAAGTTATGTCGCCGAGGAAGATATTCCTATACATGTACCTCCACTGTTTGTTGAGATGTTAAAGGAATTTAAAGATGTCTTCCTGGATGAATTACCTCATGGATTACCACTCATGCGAGGTATTGAACACCATATCGACTTGCTTCCAGGTTCGATCATTCCAAATTGCCTGGCGTATAAAGTAAACAAGAGGAGACAAAGGAACTACGAAGACACGTCAAGGATTTACTTCAAAAAGGTTATGTGCATGAATTTTTAAGTCCTTGTATTGTGCCAGTCATTTTAGTTCCTAAGAAAGATAAAACTTGGCGTATGTGCATTGATTGTCGTGCTATAAACAATATTACCATTAGTATCAACATCCTATACCTAGGTTAGATGATACTAAGATTAATTTAACTCAGGGATATCATCATATGCTAATTAGAGAAGGTGATAAATGGAAAATTGCATTTAAGACTAAGTTTGAGTTGTATGAATGGATTGTTACGCCTTTCGGTTTAACTAATGCACCTACTAATTTTATGCGGTTGATGAATCATGTTTTAAAAAAGTTTATTGGTCAATTTTTTGTGGTTTACTTTGATGATATATTGATCTATTCTAAATTGACTAATGAACATATTGAGCATGTTAAGATGGTTCTTGTTGCACTCCGTGAGTCTAGATTGTATGCGAATACCTAGAAGTGTACTTTTTGTGCTTCGGAAGTTGTTTTTCTTAGCATTTTTGTATCCCGAGATGGCATCAAAGTCGATGAAACCAAGATAGAAGCAATTAAGAGTTGGCCGACCCCAACAAATGCCAATCAGGTGAGATCTTTTCATGGTTTAGCTAGTTTTTATAGAAGGTTTGTACGTGATTTTTCATCTATAGCTTTACCTTTAAATGTACTAGTTAAAAAGGATGTGAAATTTGTGTGGGGCGAAAGCCAAGAGAATGCACTTAAAGAATTAAAAGTACGATTATGTAATGCTCATGTACTAATGGTACTTTCAAAATTCACTGTGATGCATCTTGTGTTGGAATTGGTGTTGTTCTTATACTAGAGAATCGACCTATAGCTTACTTTAGTTAAAGGTTTGTGCTCCTAATTATCATGTATATGACAAAACATTCTTTGCTATTGTGAGAGCTTTAGAGACATGGCAACATTATTTATTGCATAAAGAATTGTCATTCATAGTGATCATGAATCTTTGAAATACTTGAAGAGTCAAGCAAAGTTGAGGATGGTTCTAATGATAAATTTTTTTGACATGATGGGTTCTTGTTTCGAGATAATAGACTTTGTGTTCCTCAATGTTCTATGAGATAACTATTTGTTGGGGAAGCACCTTTAGGTGGTCTTATGGGACACTTGGGTGCACTTTAAACTTATAATTTGTTGCCAGGACACTTCTATCGGCCAAAAATGGCACTTTCTGTTGATAGGATTTATAGGAATTTTATTGATTTCTTGAAGGCTAAGTAAAAAACTAAGACTCATGGACTTTATGCTCCATCACCTGTTCCTACACATTATTGGGTTGATATCTCCATGGAGTTTGTCCTAGAGTTGTCATGATCTCAATCACGCAACGATTCTATCTTTGTTATGGTTGATAGATTTTTGAAAATGAAAATTTTATTCCTTGTAAGAAAACAGATGATGCAAAGCATGTTGGGATTTATTTCTTAAGGAAGTGGTTCGATTACATGGCATTCCTGCTAGCATAGTGTCTGATTGGGATGTTAAGTTCTTATCCGACTTTTGGAATTCACTATTGTGCAAATTAGAGACGAAATTGCTATTTTCTACATCCAGTCATCCACAAACTGATGGGCAAACAGTGGTCACCAATTGTACTCTTGGAACTCTCTTTGTGCTTTAGTACAAAATAATTCGAAGAATTGGGAAGCATGCATTCTGATAGTAGATTTTGCTTATAGTTGCACTATTCATTCTACTACTTCTTTATCTCCATTTGAAATTTTTTATGGTTTCCTACCTATTACACCCTTGATCTTATTCCTTTGAATTAAAAAAATGTTAGGAATCTTGATGGAGAAAAGAAGGCTGATTTTGTAAAGCAATTACACAAGAAGGTGCGCTTAAGGATTGAACGGACAATTGCTCAGAATGCGAAGAATGCAAATCGAGCCGAAAGCTAGTGAGGTTCGAACCAGGATACTGGGTTTAGCTGCATTTGTGCAAGGAATGGTTTCCAAATGCTAGGAAATCTAAATTAAGTTTGTGTGGTGATGGTCCTTTTGAAGTGCTGGAACGTGTGAATGACAATGCTTACAAGATTGCTTTGCCTGGCGACTATGGTATTAGTACTATGTTCAATGTTGCTTATTTATCTCCATTTACCTTAGAAGATGATTCAGTTTCAAAGACAAAACCTCTAGACCACGGAGGGAATGATGTCAATGGCAAAACTACTACCACCATAGATGACGTCATACCAAAGCTTGATCAGACATTTAAAGGACGTGTTTTAGATTCTCTATGTGACATGGCAGGTCCTATGACACGGATAAGAATGAAGCTTAGAGATGCGGTTTTAAAAGCTTTGATTGATGAATTCATGTTGAAGAGTTGAAGAACAATTCGACAAAGTCTTGTGTTAATTATTCAAGAGTGTCGAAGTATTGAAGACATCGTGAAGAACAGTGTGCTCTTTTTCCCACTGGGTTTTTTAATGAGGTAATGTGATCGGTGTAAACTATTGTAAATTATTTAATTTTGAATTAGTCATTAAACTCGGCCATGTGGGCTTTGGAAGAGTTTAATTTCAGCTATCAGTCTAATTAGGGTTTAGAATATTCAGTTTTGATCTGATTAGAATTATATTTGGTAAGATTCGATAAGAGAATATATATTTAAGTCTTAGCTTGGATAAATTTGGCCATATCACCTTTCATTTTAGGTATTTTAGTTAGATATGGTTTTAACTTCTTAAAGTTGCCATAAATCTTTCGGGAATTACCAAACCTGCTCTGTTTCTGCTTGAGCCTGAACCTTAGCCCTATAAATATGGAAGGCCATTCACGCTTTTATTCACCATTTTTATACATCATATTTTCATATTTTTTAGTTTTATTTAATTGCTTGCGAACGTCTTCATTGTTGCTTAGTCATGCGGGCTATTTAAGTATCAATACCCTTCTATTTGCAAGTTAATCCTGCAGGCTAGTTATAGAGCAAAATTTTGAATTGAGGGTCAATCCCGAGGGCTAGTTGGTAATCAATTTGTGCGGCTTTATTAGGGTTTGCGAGTTCCCTTAATACGGCCAAATATTCAATCAAATTACTCAATCCAGAGTTTTCGTAAGGAGATTCATATCAATAAAAATAGTATAATATGGGCCTTTTAAATTTGAGAGTTAGAACACAATTAATTTTTCAGTTAGGGTATATTTTAAAAACAAAGCACAAATCCAGGGACTAATTTCCAAACTTGCAAAAAATAACACAGCGCCATCTCCCGTTGTCCGCCAACGCCGCCGTCCCGAGCTCTGCGTCTTCAATTACAGCGATGACGACACTGGAGATTTCAATAACAGCGACGAAGGCTCCCACAATTTCAAGTTTTCCAAGCGCCGGAGAAAATGAATGATGGCCAATGGTTTCGTCAATGAATCATGATGGGTTCAGTGGCCAAGGGTTTCTTCAATGGCTCAGAAAGTGTATAGGTGATTGGTAAGGGTGGCGAAGGGTTTCGCGAGGCATATTCCCGGTAAAATAAAAAACCCTTTGCCGGCACCGTCGAAGGGTTATATTCACGAGGAACAAGGGTAAGGTAATTCCGGCGTAGGGTCAGATTCCGGCCGAACAAGGTCAAATCACCGAGGTTAGGTAAGTAATTCCACCGTAGAGTCAGATTCAACAGGAACAAGGTCAAATCGCCGCAGGGTCCGATTTCGCCAGAACAAGGGTCAGATTTGCGAGGAAGAAGGGTCTCTGGCAGGCAGTGGCGGAACCAGGAGTATATATTAGGGGGGGCGAAAAATAGGTAAAAAAAATTTTTGCAACGCTAAATAAAATATTTTTTAACAAACAACGCTTACATAATAATATGAATACATAATAATTAGATTTTTACAACAAAAAACTACCACTGCATAAAAAACTACGTTCCAAAACTTGGGTTCCTAGAACTAGAACCACTAACCGCAGGAGACAATTGTATCCTACGATGTTGCATACGCTGATAACGTTGCAAAATTGGGTTGCATACGCTGACAATTGTATCCTACGATGTTGCATACGCTGTCTAATTAAATATGTCTAATTAAATATGTCTAACTAAATACATCTAATTAAATATGTCTAATTAAATATAAATATGTCAAATTATTCAAATCTATATTTAGCACAATTTCAAAATTTCACAATTTCAACACAACCCTAAATTATTCATATCTATATTCAGTATTCCCAATTCATACAAATAAGCAATTTAATTCAAGTTATTCAACATAAATTACACAACAAAAATATATTGACTTTTTGATACCTCTCCCTTGGTTTGGCTTTGGCTTGGATGCGGACCGCTGATTGTGGTTGAAGAAGGCGAAGGCGCGTCGGCGGCAGCGGTGGACGGCGGCAGGCAGCGGCGGCGGCGCGGCGGGCGGTGGCTGGCCAGTGGTGGTGCGCGGCTGAGTTTGAAGTTTGTGGTTAAAGAAGGATGATGGTTGAATGATGAGTATGTATTATTAGGTTAAGGTTGGGCCGGCCATTAGTTACACATATGTTACATGGGCCAATTGGGTTTCAGCCCAATTGGCCCTTTATTTTTTTTAGCCCTCAACGCAACAAAACGACGTCGTTTCACTTAATCCAAAACGACGTCATTTTTTGGCTTAAGTGAAACGACGTCGTTTTATTGCGTTGAGGGCTAAAAAAATAAAAGGCCAATTGGGCTGAAACCCAATTGGCCCAAACAATATATGTGCTTCATCTTCAAGCTGCGTCCAGCTTCAGTTCTTCTTCTTCCGCCGCTGCAAGTCGCTCCGGCGCCGATGGCTCTCAAGGGGGGGCGGAATCCGGTGGCTCTAGGCCTAAATTCCGGGCCGCCGGATCCTAGGGGTGGCGCTAGCACCCCCTTGCCCCCCTAGTTCCGCCACTGCTGGCAGGGAGTATTCTGGTGCGACAGGTCGGGTTTCAGCGAAGAGGAAGGTGTTACATAGCCCAATTAAACACAAGGGTAATATGGAGAAATCACATTTTATTATGCTCAGGAGCTGCTGTTGGATCTGAGAAAACTGAAGACGAATAACTGATTTTCTGTTAATCAATAGGAACAGCTAAGAAGGAAGCCAACAGCAGTATATTAGATGATTTTTCCATAGAGAATGGCATGTATGATTTGTGTGACCAAGATTCTGTTAGATTCATTTCTTTTTCTTCTTCAGAAACCTCACTTTTTCTTTTCTTCTTCTTAATCCCAGATTTCTTGCGGTAAAACTCCAAATTCTTAGTGCAAATTCCTTTTTAGTTCTCGGTTAAGTATTTGTATGTTACAATTGGTATCAAAGAAGTCATTCCTCAGCAAAATCATGGTGGAAAATACAAGAACGAAGACCATTGAAAATCAAATCAAGGACCAGGGCGCTGGAATTACAGAACTAGCTCATAATTTGAAGGCTCGACTGGACTCATACTTCCCAGGTGTATATTGCCATTGAAGAGAAGTTCAGCGCTATCAAAAAGGAATTGGAAGGTCGGATGGATCAAGTAGTGACACGAAATTTGCAGGCGATAGAGCAAAGAATTGTAGTGATGTTTTAGAAATGTTTGGGGAAAATAAAAGTTAGTGATTGAGTTGATTCTAATATGTATAGTCCTTTGAATCTAGAGAATTCAAATGAGTCACAGAGGAGAAGAAGTTATAATGGAAATAACATGAGAAATCAATTCAGAGGTGAACAAACTGAGGGGGAAAGAAATTACAACAATAGAGATAGATTTGGCAGGAACTTTGGAAATCAAGGTCCTAAGGTTGAGTTGCCAGTATTCAATGGAGAAAAGCCGCAGGAATGGATAAGGAAGAGTGAGCGGTTCTTCAATTTCTTTCAAGGACCGGACCAGCTTAAGGCTGACGCCAAAGAAATTTATCTGGAAATTAACAAAGCAAAAGTGTGGTTCCAGGGAGAGAAATCTCTTAAAGATGATTGGAGATGGAAGAGTTTAAGGAGGCTTTAGTTCAGAGATTTGGAGAGCTGGGAGGATGTGATAAAGGGGAGGAGTTCAAAAGGTTGATGCAGAAGGAAAGTGTAAGGAATTATCAAGATCAATTCGAAGAAATCATAACTTTAATGCTTTGTAAGAATCCTGACCTATCTGAAGCATATATCATTTCTAGCTTTATTAGTGGCTTGGAAGAAGAGTTAAAACCTATAGTGAAGATTTTAAAACCTAAATCATTGCAAGAAACTATGGAAATTGCACTGTTGCAAGAACAAAATTTATATTGCTTAAAAAGAATTTCGTAGATTGGCCTAATCAGAGTAACATAAAGTCAGCTCACAAACCTATGATGGAAAGAAGTAATTGGAAGAGTGTTGAGTCTAATAGTGATGGTAAAGAAGTGAATAGGAATGGTATTTTTAGAAATATCAATCCACAAGAGATACAGTATATGAGGGAAAACAATTTATGCTTTAAGTAATAGTGTGCTTCTGATCTACTGTACATGCGTGCGAATTAGTGTGCGAAACACACACTGAAAAATTACTCTTCTTCTACCTCTTTCCTCCTCCTCTGATAACGGTTACTTTTTCATTCCGGCCGCCGACAAGGTAGCCCCCTCTATTATCTCAGCTCCCCTCTTCTATTGTGGTAAGAATTGGTAACAAGGTAGCAGAATATCCTATCGAATATGATCAATTGCCTACATACTGTACTCATTGTAGGATAATTGGTCATAGCCAGGTTAATTGCAACTTTCTGCACCCAGAATTGAAGAAAAAGAATGCTAATAAATCTGAAATCAATGAGCATAAGGAAAGAAAATATCCATTACATGTTGACACTCAAAAAGTCTTAGAAGTCCCTCCAAAAGGGAAACTAAACATAGAAGGATCCTCAACTCTACCTGTCTCACAAAAAGAGAAAGATTTTCAAACTCAAAAAATGACTGCAGGCTTTCAACAGGAAAATAATCTCAACTCTTTCAATGCTAGTCATAAGAAAAGAAATCCTCCTTTCTACTCTTTGGATGACATTTCTAAACCAATAACCACTTTTTTCTGGAGAAAAAAGAATCAACAATCAGAACTTTCTCCTATCAGGGAAGATTTAACTAAAAATAACATGGTCACAATATCAAATGCTTTTCAAACCTTAAATGACTTACAGGATTATCAGGAAGATGATGTTGTAGAAATATTCCATGAGTCTTTGGAAACACATGAAGTTTTGGTGCACTCTACTTCGGATGATAGGTTAACACCATCAACAGCATGTTTGTCTATCTCTGAGGATGCACAAATAGGTCCCACGGAGCAAACTACCAACTCAGCAATCACTGTTGGAGATCAAGTTAGTGAATCTAACACATCCGATCTGATTTCTAAAGTAGAGCATATACTTCAGGTCAAGGTTAGCAACTCTGAACAGATATCTACTTTGGATAACATGGAAAATAGTAAGGGCAAGTCTGGTACCAAAAGTAAGAACTCTGGTAAGACACTTAGAAACCTAAGATCGTCACAAAAAGCAACCCCTACAATTCTTAAATGATAAAACACACCATAATAGGGAACATATTAGTCTGGAATGTTAGAGGTTATGGAACATCACTAGATAGATTAAAGGCCCCAAAACTTAAGCATAAGATTGACATCTTATGTTTAATAGAACCTTGGCATGATAAACAAAATTTAAATACTTTGATGCATGACCTTGGATACAAATATGCCCTTCCTGCTCAGAGTGCTAAGATCTGGATCTTATGGAACCATGGTTTGAGTGTACTAAGTTTAAGGGAGACAGATCAATTTCTACAAGTCAAAATTTCTGGTATTGCCAATTCTGTCAGCTGGAACTGTTTTTTCATATATGCTAGTGTAAGTAGACAAAAGAGGGAGGCATTATGGAATGATTTACAGACTCCAACACAGGATCCTTCCATTTATATTGGGGATTTTAATACGGTTGCTTCAGTATCTGAATATAAAGGAAGGAAATCAACACCAAAAAAAAGTATGAAACAATTTAATGGATTTATAAATAATATGGACTTGCATGATATCCCTACAGTAGGAAACACATTCACTTGGAGCAATAATAGATTCAGGGATTAATGTAAAGATTTAATGTTTCAGAGACTAGATAGGGGCATTGCTGATTTAGATTGGTTGGAACTATTTCCTAATAGCTCTATACATGTGCTTAATAGAATGACTTCGGATCACTCCCCCTTATTTTTATCTGTTCAATCAGCTGAAGAACAAGTTCCTAGGCCTTTTAGATACCAAGAGATGTGGTCAAATAGACAAGAATTTCTATCTTTAGTAGTTTCAAACTGGAAACTAGTTTCTCCATTCTGTGGAATGCATAGTTTTGTTTTTAAACTAAAGAGGCTAAAGTTTGAAATTAAACAATGGAATAAATCACACTTTGGTAATGTCAATCAAAATTTGCTACTCTCTGAGAACAAAGTTAATGATCTGGAAATTTCTTTCCAGCAAACACAGGATGAATCAATCCTAGCTGAACTAATCAAATCAAAAGACATGCTAATGAGAGCTCAAAAAGAAAATAATATTTTCTTGAAGCAAAAGGCTAGGTTAAATTGGTTTAAATATGGGGATGCAAACACTAGTTACTTCCATCACTCCATTAGGGAAAGGAGAGCAAGATCTAGAATAAGTAAAATCAAGGATGGTAGTGGGAACTGGATATCAGAACCACAATTGATTAAAGAAGAAGAAGTGAGATTTTTTTGGGAATTACTTAATGAAGAGGAACCTCTAAAAATGGGAACTTATCTACATCATTTCCTAAAAGAAATTCCTAAAGTGATTACGGATCAGCATAATCTAAATCTTCTGTTACCGTTTAATATCCAGGAACTTAAATTTGCTGTATTTGACCTAAATAAATCTAGTGCTCCAGGACCTGATGGTTTTTCTGGTGCTTTTTACACTTCTTTCTGGGACACTATTAAGGATGATCTTCTAGATGCTACGAATGATTTCCTAACTAGTGGTAATATCCCTAAGGCTATCCCTAGCACCTGGCTGACCTTAATCCCCAAAAAACCAATCCCAATCACCTTTTCAGACTTCAGACCCATTAGCCTATCTAATTTTGTGAATAAAGTTTTCTCAAAGATGTTAATGGAAAGGATTAAACCCCTAATAACATTAATTATATTCCCTGGGCAGAGTGCTTTCATAAAAGGTAGGGATATATCTGACAATGTTATCCAAATGCAAGAGATGACCAGAATTCTGTCCAGAAAATCTAAGGCTTCTAATTTGATAGTTAAATTAGATATGCAAAAAGCTTTTGATAGGGTCTCATGGTCTTTCCTGAATTCAATCCTTCTCCAATTTGGTTTCCATGGTAAATTTGTGCATCGCATCATGCATAATATTGTTGCAGCTCACTTTTCAGTTTTAATAAATGTAATAACTTCAGGTTTTTTTGCATCCTCTAGGGGTATTAAACAGGGGGATCCACTTTCTCCCTTTCTATATAATATCTTGTCTGAAGCCTTCTCCAGAGGCTTAAAAAAACTGTGTAGTATAGGATATTTGCAATATTTTTCTCTGCCAAGGCTCTGTTCCCCCATTTCCCATCTGATGTATGCTGATGATACAACTGTCTTCTTGAACACTAATCATAACAATTTGAAAAGATTTAAAAAATTTCTGAGGGCATATGAGCAAACATCGGGTCAAAAGGTAAATTTTGCAAAATCTGAATTTTTTGTTGCTCCAAACACTTCAGTGGAAAGTGTTCAATCTGTATGTAGGATTTTAGGAATGGTGAAAGGCTCCTTCCCTTTTAAGTATTTAGGAATCCCTATCTTTCCAGGTCGTAATTTACAGGTCCACTATCATCCTATCTTGGAAAGAATGGAGAAATCTATTAATAATTGAAAGAATAGATGGCTAAGTAATGCAGGCAAGATCATACTGATTAACCATTGTTTTCTTTCAATTCCCACACACATGTTTGCGGTTTTAAGTCCCCCAAAGATAGTTTTAAAAAAATGGAAAAACTAGCTTCTGGCCTTTTTTGGGGGAACTGTGATAACATAGAAAGAAAAAAGTGGAGATCCTGGAAAAGAATGAGCCTTCCTGTAGAGGAAAATAGAATAGGCTTCAGAGACCTAAATGCTATAGTAGATGCTTTTTCTTGTAAACTATGGTGGAAACTTCAAATAAACAATACTCAGTGGTCTGCTCATTTATGGTCACTCCCTGCATCTTACAAAAAATCTCACACATGGAATAGAATTTGTAAAATCACGACCAAGGCTAACAGTCTCTCCAGAGTTATATATGGTATTTGAGAATGTTCTTTTTGGAATGCTAACTGGAAAGGTGATGGAGCTCTGTGCTATGAATGGCCCCATGAGGTGGATATCCCCTTCGTGGATATTTCCCTCAGGTCATTCATAATTAACAAAGCTTATATCCTTCCAAATCTTGAGCCTCACCTGGCTACCAATACACTTAATTTCTTGCAGGAAGTAAAACTGGCTCACTCTCATGCAGACAGGCTTGTCTGGACCCCAACATCGGATGGGAACTTTTCCATAAGCTCTGCATACAAAATAATCAGACAAAAAAGATTACCAATCAGACATCTTTACAAGGTTTGGTCCCCTTTCATTCCTAAAAAGATGTCTGTACTTATCTGGATAGCACTCAATGGAATCCTTCCTTTTGATAATATTCTCTGTAGGTTTGGTTACTCTTTAGCTTCCAAATGTCCTCTATGCATGAACCATTTAGATTCTTTGGATCACTTTTTTAACTCCTGCCCTTCTTCTATTGCTATATGGCAAAGAGTTAGTAATCTGCTACAATTTCAACAATCATTTTTTGGAAACCTCAGGAGTAGAGTTGATTTATATCTCTCCTTTAGGGCTAATACTAAGATACATGCAAATTTGATTACTGCTGCCCTATTAGTCACAACATGGTCTCTTTGAACCTACAGGAATAAAATCTTTTTCGACAATCTATCTTTCTCAATTGATGCATGTTTTCTGAACATTAAAGAACTGATATACTTAATTTTCTCAGCTCATCAATTGAAAGGTAATATAGATAAGCATAAGGATTTGATCCAAGCAAGAATCATTCCAAAAATCCTTCCAAAAATGAAAAAATCGATTATTGCTGTCAATTGGAATAAACCACTAAATGGTTACAAAATAAATACAGATGCTACATGGAAAATTGGTGGTCTATCTTCATCTGCTGTTATAGTTAGGAATTGGAAGGGTGAGGTGGTTAAAATGAGAGTTAACAGAATCCATTGCGCTGCCCGTGGAGATTTTACTCCATTTGCAGCAGTCTAAATTTAAAACATTTTACGTATCCAATCCAACACACTCCTAGGGAAGCTAATTCTGCTGCTGATTTCTTATCAAAATTTGCCATGGAAAATAATTTACAGGGAGATTTACATATAGATAATGTTCCCATATTTCTTAGGGGTCTTTTTCTCCTTGATACCAATGGCTTTCCTGGGGTTCGAATTAGAACTCCATCGAAAAATAATATGAATTAGGTTTTGTGATTTTGCTGGGGTATGTTTCTAATTTTGCTGATATCAAATTCTTCTAAAGGGCATCCTCTAGTTAATCATATAATCTCCTTCTTTACGGTTAGAATAGAAACTGCTGCCTTTTTTCTTCTTTGCTGTGCAGATCTGTTGCCGAAATGATGCAGCTACTTCCTCTTCTTCACTCATCTGATGGCGAAGGGAGAGTATAGGAGTTCCTGCTGATTGCTTGCACCACTCCCCTTTAGTCAAATCCACTGATTGCAACAATCCTTTTGCTACTCAGGAGGTCTACTGCAAATAATTTCTTCATTTCCATTCGGCTACATACCATTGACAAACAGGGGTTTCGATCTCTCGAATACCCGACCTGTTCGTGGTATTTCAGTCCGAAGGAATACTAGGATAGACCTCTGTTAGCACAACAATGTTCTCTAGTCTTTTTCTCTAGCTTTGAATTGGTGGAATCACCGCTTTTGGAAGGAAGTGCTAAATTGCTTCAAGAGCTTATTTCGGCTATTGGATTATCAATTGGATGATCTTTTGTAATGAATTCTTTCACGTTGCGCCTTTATGGCTTATTTCAATATGGTTAGGGGAGCCTAATATATTCCTCCCATCTTCGGATGGTTAAATTTTAAAAAAAATTAAAAAAATTTATGCTTTAAGTGTGAGGAAAATTTTGTAGTAGGACACAACTGCAAGTTCACTCAGATTAAGATGATGAGTACTTCTGATATGATCTCTGATGAAGAAGTGTTTGTAATGGAAAATAAATCTAGTGATGATAAGGACATGGTAAAGTTGTCTAGTGTTCCAGATGAGGATATTTTAAAAGCTTTAGGAGGGCATAGTTCAAAATACAATTCAATAACTGTGTATGGATGGATCAAAGAGAAAAAGGTTAGCATTTGTTGGATACTGGAAGCAATGATAGCTTTATAGATCCTGAGATAGTGAATGATTTGAAGCTCAGACAAGAGAGAACTCCAAAGCCTTTTCTGGTAGAAATTGGAGATGGAACTAAAGTCAGTGGCAGTTCTGATTGCCCAAAAGTATCTTGGAAGATTCAAGAACACCAATTCAACTATGATTTTAGAATATTGCCTCTTGGAGACACTGATAGGTTCTTGGGGTAGATTGGATGAGAATGTTCAGTCCAATTACATTTGACTTCTTACATAAGAGAATTCCTTTTTGGAGTCAGGGATTGAACTGGACTATACATGGATCAGATGAAAGAGTTACATTAAAAATAATCAGAGGATATGAGGCTAGGAAGCTCACTGAGCAGAAGAACAGGAAGTTGTTTCATGAAACTATGAAGAATTACGATTACTATGAATAGGGAAATAACTACTATTTGCAGAACATTAATGTAGATCCATCAGTCGGAACAAATTTGTAGGATGGAACTCAAGACAAGCTAACCATACAGCAGATCAGTGCGGAAACATCTGTACCTGCAGAAATACAAAACCGTCTTGGCAGGTATGCAGATATCTTTGAATTACCAAAAGGTTTGCCACCTGAGAGGGACGTTGACCACAAAATTGTTTTGAAAAAAGATTCTGATCTTTTTCATATCAGGCCTTACTGATAACCACGTGCTTATAAAGCTGAGATAGAGAAACAAGCGGATGAAATGATCAGGAATCGGGTTAGCTCCAGAATTTATAAGGGGAAGGCATATAACACATAATCTTTTGTTAGCTCCAGAATTAATACATGGATATAAGAATGATACTATGAGGCCAAGTTGTGTCCTGCAGTTAGACATCAGTAAAGCATTTGATAATATCAGTTGGAATTTTCTATGGAGCTGGCTTTCTGAATTAAGATTCCCTGAGCCTATGATTGAGTGGATCAAGATGTGTATCACTGGTTATTCTTTTTGTTTGTATGTTAATGGAAAGCATACAGTTTTCTTTAAGGCAAAAAAGGGAGTGAAGCAAGGAGACCCTATGTCACCTTTGTTATTTGTAATCTGTATAGAGTAATTAACTAGGATGCTAAATCGGAGTTTCAAGAAGAAAGAGGTTGATTATCATTAGAGGTGTGGTGAAGTGAGAATACACTCTTAACTATTTGCAGATGAGTTATTGTTATTTTGTGCAGCTAAAAAAAATAGAGTGCATTAAACAATGTTTGGCCACTTTCATGAAAACTGTTAGCTTAGGGGTGAATGAAGCAAAGTCATAGGTCTTTTTTTCTAAAATAAATGTAGTGGAGTAGAATATGTTGGCTTCAATCCTTCAGGTAGTAAAAGGGGATCTCCCTAAGAAGTATTTGGGACTACCACTATCAACTGTGAAGTGGAGAAAAGAAGATCGTGAGAAGTTAATTGAGAAAGTAAGGAGCAAAATCCATAGTTGGGGATCTAAGCTAGAGTTAACTCATGCTGGAAAGCTAGAGTTAATTAACTTTGTTTTGTTAAGCATCACAGGTTATTGGGGGAGCATAATGAAATTTCCAGGAAGTGTGCACAACAGAATAGTGTCAATCTGCACTTCCTGCTTGTGGGGAAGAAAGGAAGGTCAGAGGGGGTTTAATGCAACAGCATGGAGTTCATTGAGCAAAGACAAAAAAAATGGGAGGCATAGGCATAAGGGACCCTTCAGTGTGGAATTCTGTAGCTTTAAGTAAACACCGATGGGATCTAAACATGAAGAAGGACATATTATGGATTAGATGGGAGCAGATCTATTATCTTAAAGGCAAAAAATTCACCATTTGCTCTTATACATTGGCTCACAGCTTGTCCTGGAATTTTCTATTGAAGCCGCGAGATGAGGTTTACTCAGATCTAGGGAATTGTGTTGACAGAAAGGGTAAACTGAGAACAATCATAGAATACAACAGGTGGAAAGGTGGAGACAATGCCAGGTGTAAAGCCAGCCTAGTATGGCACAAGAGGATTCATCTAAAGATCAGGTTCTTTCTGTGGTTACTGATCAATGGGAAACTGGCAATAGTAGATAGATTGTAAAGCTTTGGTATTCTTGGAGCTCAGTCGGACTGCTTTTTATGTACGATAGAACAAGAAACAACACATCATCTATTCATCCAATGTGAATATGCAGTTGAATTTTTCAGGTTGTTGCAGAATTTAAACTGCACCACCATGAAGCATCTGAAGAAAATTCTATATCAGTTGGCAAGGAGGAAGAATATGATGAAGTTAGAGCTGTTGTGCAATGGGCTTTACAACATGTGGATAGAGAGATCGAACAATAATCACTGAAAGCAGATACTCTTGCATTCCAAACCAAGATGGAGTGCGAATGGATGGATAGAAAATGATGGAAGCAAAAGTTGAGAAATTTGTGGGAGTAACTAAGGCAGGATGTCATAAATTCAAAGGCGGTGGTAGTTAGAAAATTTTTGATAGTCTGTAATAGAGACGGATTTGTAGTGGGCTAGGTGAAGGTCCAAAAGTGCTTAGCTTTGTATTGGGCTAGGTGTGAAGGCCCAAATGTGTTTTTTGTTTGACCTTCAATATAAATCAACCGTTCATTTAAAAAATGTTAAATTTAAAATAATTTGATGAAATATTATAAAAATATTCAAAATTTATTGTATTAAATATTTAATAATTTCTAACTATCTCATAATTTTTTCCTTAGATGACTAATGTTTAAAATTTTAATAAAACTATTTGTTTTCAATTAAATGTAAGCCACAACATGTACATAAAATTTAATCCTAATATTTAATTAATAATATTACGCGACATGCAATGGCACTTTGCTAGTATATAAGAAAGAAAATTAATGAAATAATTACCATTATAAGTTATTTTAGCGTAATAAAATTAATCTTCCATACCTAATTTGGTTACATAATCATTTTCTCTTTTATATCGTTATACTTCCTCCGTCCAAGTCCAAGGATGAACTTTCTATTTGACCTTTTTGGATCCAATCGAATCAATTTTTAACTATTAATATATTTTTTATATTGGTAACTAATTCTGAAAAATATGGTAGTAGAATAAAATGGTTGATGTTAGTTTGACTAGGAAGTTTATTTGGGATGACGTAATATGTGACTCTTTTTTTTTTTAAAGATATGTGACTATTAGATTGTCATAAGTGCAAATATAAGTAAGTATATCTAAGGAGTTCCCATAAAATTTAAATGGTGTTATTCTTTTGCATTAGTTTTTAAAATATATGTCCCAATGTGCACTCAATTCTAGACAAAATCTTGGGAAATACGGTCTTTCCATAAACTTATGGAAAGATGGGGTTTGATTAGAATATTAAAAGGTAAAAGGTCTTGGTTGTAATATTAAAATTTTAGTATGCAACATGTAGTAGTTATAAAATTTATAACCCGGTTCATGCAACCCGAAAATTTTATCTTAATTTCATCTAATTTACACTTTAAACCTTGAGTTTTTCATAACTTATGGAAAGACAGTCTTTCAAGAAACGGACTCTCAATTCTAATGTTTATTTTCTAAATCCAATCAATTGCATTAACGGCATGCTTCAATCGTTAATAACTTAAAGTCACTCATGCTTCAATCGTTAATAACTTAAAGTCACTCATGCGTCTTCGACCACCGATCGGTTCTTAGGCACAGGTTCTTTTTCAACTGACTTGCAATCAAACTGTCCATGGGTTACTCGGTTCAGCACTCTGATGCTTAAGTTGGTCCAAGCGTCCAACTATGATTAAAACAGAATGAATCATAAATAAATGTGTACCTTGTATTTATACTTCATGTCCCAAATAACGTTCTTATTAATTATCACACTTAATTAACCACGAATACGGTAATTAAATTAGAGTATTAAATATTCCCTGGTCTGCCATACCTTCTTCCCAAATTTGTGGAGGTGTTCAAAGGTGATGCAGATGATAACATTCCCTCATCCATTTTACTTGTAAATTCTTCTATTCTTAAATGATTGTTTGGACTTACGGTAGTGAATGATTAATCTGGGATTTTATCAACATTTGATTACTTAATCGAAACCTATTCTAGTGATTACCGTTTCAAGGTGTTAAAAAAATTAACTGAAATTGAATACAGTTAAATTTAAATTAACTTGATTGATATAGGTTAAGTCCAATTTCAAATCCTATATCCTTGGATGGCACAATAAATCACCTTCCGCAATTTCAATTAATTTAATTGGCTTTTTCTTTAATTTAATTTAATCTTGAGTCCGTCTCTTGAAAGATGGTATTTCCATAACTTATGGAAAGACCAAGGTTTAAAGTATAAATTAGAAGAAATGAAGATAAAATTTTCGGGTTGCATGACCGGGTTATAAATTTTATAACTACTACATATTGCATACTAAATTTTTAATATTGCACCTAACACCTTTTACCTTTTATTATTCTAATTAAACCCCGTCTTTCCATAAGCATATGGAAAGACCGTCTTTCCCAAGACTTTGCCTTTAATGTTTTTTATATTATTTATTTACTTAATAATAATTCATTTCAACTCAGTTTAACTCGGTATAAATAAGATTGAAAAAATATATAAATTTAATACATTTTAGTATTTTTCAATTGGATATTTTTACTTATTATTTATTTCTTAATAATAATTCATTTTAACTCGATTCATCTCAGTATTACTAAGATGTAATATAAATATAAATTTAATACATTTTAGTATTTTTGAATAATTAATTATACTCAATTGGTTGGTTGCTTGAGCTTTGTTTTTAGAAACTTAATTATTCTATGACACCTTGTACTTAGGTCAACCATGGCGACTTGTTTAGTACTTTTATCCTGACATATCTACTATTATTGTAACTAATTTTTTTTTAAAATTACTTCAGATGAGATGGTAATCCGTATTTATTTATTTAATAATGAAGGTAAAGACAATGAGAAAGTAATAATAAGATTGTAAACATCACATCCCATACTCAAATTCAAATGATCTCACCATTAATAATAAACTATAATGTCTATAACAAATAGGAGCCTCTTCTAATGAAAATTGAAGATTAAGAATTTGAGGCTCTGAACAAAAATTGAATGAGAAACTATCTTATTCATTTGGACCAAAAAAGCAGTCTTGGTTACCCGGACGAGCTCAGAAACATAGTGATTTTGGAAAAAAAATAGTGATTTTGGATGAAAATGATCATTCACCACTAGCAGTGAACTTGCAAAACCGTGTCGAGGGATTACAAGTTTATTAAGGAAGGTAGATATCACTTGTAAATGTAATTAGATTCTATTTTCTTGTCCTACCTTGTACAGTTATTCTGTACTACAATATAATGTACCCTGAGATCATGAAAACCTAAAGAAAATTTTCCTGCCTTCGTCGAGCTCCACGCGCCGCGGTTCAGCCGCCTTTGCCAGTTGTGGATCCGTCTGCCGACCGCCACCATGCTCTGCCAGCCGTCCGCGATCGCCTGACACCATCCGTTGCCTAGATCAGTCTGCGCATTACTCTCACGCGCCGACATCAAAGCCCATGCGTCGTCGCCATCTGATCACGCGCTGCCATGTCATTTGCCCACCGATCCGATCCGTTCCACCGCCGATCCTACTGATTTGTCACTGATTTGTACCAGATTCTGCACTATGTTTGCCTCTGGAGTTAATCCCAATGAACTGACTCCCATTGATGCTGAAACTCAGGCTACTAAGCTTCATAACATGAACAACTATGAGGAAATTGCAACTTTACTGAAACGAATTGCAGTTCCAATCTGGACCTAAGTTATTCGTACATGTTGGTCGTTTATCAAATGATCCCTACTTTATTGGCTCTTCTGACGGTCCTGGTTTGGTTATCTCACCCACTTTCCTGAAGGGTCAAGAGAATCACCTTGAATGGTCTGATGGAATTTGTTGTGCTATGCTTCCAAAGCACAAGATTGGGTTCATTGATGGATCCATTACAAACCCCAGGATGATAATTGGATTTGACATAATTGGATTTGACATAATCCAAGAAGAATCGGCCTACAAATATGGCATAATTGGATTTGACTTCTTGAAAATTATAAAATCAACTACAAGAACTCCAAAACCGTAGTAACGGTTACTCGTAATGACACAAATATCGGCCGGCTAACCAACCGGCCAGTGAAGAAGACCAGGCACGTGGGCTGCACCCTTAACTGTGCGCCCGCGCGAGAGAAATAAACCATGACACACGTCCTTGGTCCAAATACACGCTCCCGTTGCCTGATCCTGTGCCCGGGCGAGAAACATCCTGGCCCCTCGCGTCAACCTCACGCCTGACACTCAGCCACCGCACGGTGCTGCACTTTGACCCTCTTTTGACCAACTTGGGCTATAAATATCCCTTCTTCTTCCCCATTTCAATGGATCCCGCCTTGGGGGCCTCCAAACCCTAGTTTTTTTTTCATATTTTCTTAGTTTTTGCATCTTTTCCATGGATTCTTGTAGATTTGTGATGAGTTTTCTTTTTCTATACTAAATTTCACCTTGGGAGGAATTGTTAAGCATTTCTAATTTGAATTTGTGAGATTTGGTCTATCCCATTTAGTGGTTTGATTATCAAGTATGTTTGGTGCTTTCTTGTGTGATTAATGCATGATTAATGCTAGAATGATCAACTAGTTGATAACTATGGATTGATTCTTTGCTAGGTTTTTGGTCAAATCCGGAAGTCTTTGACTTTTTTTGTCAATGTGATTGTTGTTGGTCAATGCTAGGTTATAATCAGGAGTGACAACTAACTATGATTGTTGATTGATGGAATTGCTTAGACTTAGGATGAATTTTAATTGGTTTGACTAATTATCAATGTAGCCCACTAATAACAATTAGCATGAAGGCCGATCCTCGTAGTTGTTATTAGTAGATATACTTGTGCTTTCTATGTGTTTCTTGCTTGTAGGACATTGTGGTAGTCGTGTTGGGTCTCCGTGTGTATTTCTATCCTCAGAGAAGTTTATGATGCAAATCGTCTAAAGTGACCCGAGGGTAAGGGTTATTGTGTGGCACCGATCGCTCACTCTAACTATAACCGAGGAGAGGTGAGAAATATCAACACTCGAAAGGTTTTGATAAGTTCTCCAAAATATGTGGTTAATGCATAAAAATAGGTTAATTAATCTATGATCAAAGGATGACTAGAAATGTAAACCAATTGCGCCCAAGACTCGTTACAATCTTAGTTTAGTTATTTGTGCTACTTGTCATTGTATTTACATTGTTCTTTTTAATAGTTTGTTAATTTAGTTGTTCAAAGTAGTCATAGTGTTTTCCAAAAGTGAACCCCCCCCCCAACTTGGTCACCACACACGAAGAGTGACTCCTTCGTGTGCTTTTTAACTACGCTTTAACACTTGATAAAACCACTTTTTCCTCGTGGACAAACCCTTCTTACCACTAGCTACTATTTAGTAGTTAGCTTTAATTTGGGCTTATAAATATTATCTTTGGGAGTCACAAAAATGGCCTCCCATACGTCTACACCGCCGCCTAACGTGGTATCTCTGGCTTCATACTCTGCCGCCTGCCACCTGCTTCACCGGTCACTCTAACACCACCTCCTGCTGCCGAGCTGCCTCCTCTCCAATAGAGTGTTCGCAATCGTCGGCATCCATCTTACCTGGATGATTATTTTTGTGATGATTATGTCTGTGTTGTTACTACTAAAGAAACCCTCCCCTGCTACGATCACTCATGTGATATCACTATCATCAAGTGTTCTCTATCCTCTTACTGATTATGTAAATTGTGATAAATTTTCTAGTATGCATTCTAGATTTTTGGGTGAGGTAACTTCTAGTGCAGATCCTACCACTTATTCTGAGGCGTCAAAACATGCTCATTGGAGAGATGTTATGGCTGATGAGATTACCGCGCTTGAGCGCAATCAGACATGGACAATAGCTCCTCTACCTCTGGATAAGACTACAATTGATTGCAAATAGGTTTAACGTTCCAAGTTTACATGTGATGGTACTATCGAGTTTCATAAAACTTACCTGGTAGTTCTTGGCAATTGTCAGATTGAAGGGATTGACTACACTAAGACGTTTGTTCATGTTGCGAAGATGAGTTTGGTTTGGATGTTCCTGTCTGTTGCAGTTATTCGTGGTTGGGAACTACATCAAATAGATGTACATAATACTTTTCTAAAGAGTGATCTGCATGAAGAGATCTTTTGCAGCCTCCACCTGGCTATCCTGCTCTCCCTGGACAGGTATGTCGCCTTCAGAAATCTCTTTATGGCCTTTTCCAGGTTCCTCACGATTGGTTTTCCAAATTAGCTTAGGCTTTGCGTGCATTTGGATTTGTTCAGAGTAAAGCGGATTACTCTCTTTTTACATTCTCCCATGGTTCGGTATCTTTACATGTACTTGTGTATGTGGATGATTTGGTTATTGCTGGTAGTTCTTCATCGCTTATCTCTGATTTCAAGAAATACTTGAGCTCTTGTTTTCACATGAAAGATCTTGTTCTACTTAAGTATTTTTTAGGTATAGAGATTGATAGAAGACCGGATTGCATGTTTCTTTCATAACAGAAATATGTACTGGTTATTTTATCTGACACAGGTTCATCTGCTTCTAAACTAATGACATTCCGATTGAGCAACAACACGATTTGGTATGTGATGAAGGTCCACTTTACCATGATCCTGAGCAATACCGGCGTTTGGTTGGGTGCCTGATCTACCTCTCCATCACTCATCCTAAGCTCAGTTATTCAATTTATACACTTGCCCAGTTCATGAAGTCTCCTTGTGTTCCTCACTGGCAAGCTGTAGTTCGCGTGTTGCACTATTTGAAGAGTCATCCTGGTCAAGGTTTATTTATCTCTTTCTGTGGTGCATTACAGTTGACTACTTACTGTGATTCTGATTGGGTTGCATGCCCTATTAACCGGCATTCTCTTTCTGAATACTTTTTGATGATTGGCGATTCTCTGATTTCTTGGAAGACTAAGAAGCAACATACGGTTTCTAGGTCAGCTGCTGAAGCGGAGTATTGTGTTATGGATGTTACCTGTTGTGAATTGTTATGGCTTAAGTCTTTGCTTAAAAACTTGGGGGTTGCACATACTACTCATATGCGTTTATTTTGTGACGGTCAATCTGCTTTTCATATTGTGGAAAATCCGGTGTTCCATGAACGTACGAAGCATATTGAAGTTGATTGTCATTTTGTCTGGGATCTTGTGCAATCTGGTACTATTGTTACTCATCATATCCACACTTTAGATCAACCTGCAGACTTGTTTACCAAAGCTCTCAAACATAACCAGTTTCATTCTTTACTTGGAAATTTGGGCATTTCTGATCCCCATGCTCCAACTTGAGGAAGAGTATTAAGGAATGTAGATATTACTTGTATTGTAATTAGATTCTATTTCTTTTTCCTAGCTTGTATAGGTATTTTGTACCACTATATAATGTACCCTGAGATCATGAATAAAAACACATATTATTACCCTTATTTTCAACAAAGTTACTTCATATTAAGGTTTATGATAGCACTATGACCCAGAGGATTCTTGAATTTTTATCGAAACAACATGCATTTTGAGATGAACCAATCAAATTGTTCTTCAAGGCATTTCTCATACTCTCAACAGGAACATCTATAATATCACTTGAGCAAGAATGATCATTAACGCCGTTGTTGCATGGCGGTTATGGATTTTTTTCCCTAAAACCACCATCTATCTCATGTTTCCAGCTCAAAACATGTGTTTTTGGTAGTTGGGTTAGTGATAGATGGCTTCAAAAATCCATTAGACGAAGGTTGGTGAATGATCATTGTCTAATTAATGTAGTATGATCAAAGACGATTGGGATTGAACCGCCGTTAAAAATGTTGTACGATGGCTCCATTGTTTATTTTTGTGTACTTTCAAAGTCGGAACATGTATCTAGAGTGCACTAAAATAGATAACGACAGTTGAGGCGCTGTCTAAGAAACCTTACAAAAATATGAATAAATGTTACTATTTTAAGGCATTTTCGAGGGTGCTTCTGAAGGAGGAAGTGCCTTCAGCATTTCACTTCCGACGTCGGTAGCTATTTCGAGAATACCTCTGAACTACACTAAAGCAGACAATGGCCATTGAACCACTATATAAGAACCCTACAAAAGTATGCACTAGAAGATAATATTTTAAGCTACGTTCGAGGCATTTCCGAAAGAGGTTATAACTTCAAAACTGGTTCCTGGAGTGCACTAATGTATAGACCCTAAAAATAATTCCACCTTATAATGAAGTGCAATCATTTTTCCTTTCATTTATCCTTCCTTCTCTTTCTTTCTTCCTTCTCCTCCTCCTTCTCCAATCTAACACTTCCTCTCTTTTTTTAAATGTGAATCTATGGAGGTAACTTCAAATGTGAAGAAAGAGCGGTAATAAACTTCACATTATCATGGTATGATTTCTTCTCCATTTTGAGTTTCTTAATGGTAAACCCTCTATCATTTTTGATGTGTGTTATTTCTCAAGGTTGATTGATGATTGTTGGTTGAATGTTTATTATTATATGTTTTATTGTATGTGTGTTTGATATTGGTGTAAGATATGAGGATAACCGTGGTTGTGTTGTGTTGAAGATGATTGTTAATCTCTATTCATATGAAGAATGAGATGATGTGTTAGGTCTTGGTTTGGACAGAACCATAAGGCTCAGATTTTCTTTTAAACTTCCTAGGCCAGTTTAGAAATCAAAATGGTTTTGGAAGTATTTTTCCAATGTCTAAACAATAAACGACAGTTAAGTAGAAGGCCACGATCAGCGGCAATTCTAAAACCACCGTCCAATGACCACACACATTGTGCAACGGTGTCAGGGATGGCAGTTCGAAACCATCGTTCACTGCCGCTAATAGCCATGTATCTGCACTAGTGCATGGTACGATAACCTACCAAGAGGAAGCATTCGATTATAGAGGGTCTCATGGATTACAAACATTTAGTTGAGACTCACGCAAACTCATGATGAGACAGAGGATTCAAATACAATTATATAAAGATGGGACATGCCATGAATAGTGGCAGAACTAGAAAAAAAATTTAGGGGAGCCTAGAGGACTAGAGGAGAGTCGAGGGCTAGAGGCAGGCAGGCATCGGCGAGATGGTGGTGGGCCATGGCGGAGCTGAGTGAGTGAGTGAGTGTGCGGCTCCCATGTATTAAAAGAACTATTTGTGAAGTGGTTCCATTCCTTTTTAAAAACAAATTCCTTCAGTAATAGTGAAGCGACGTCGTTTCACTTAAATGAAATATGTACTTAAGCGACATCATTTAAAGTACTTTCTGGGCAAAAAAAAAAGAAAGCATCGAGTCTTCTTCTCCGTCGAGCTGAGACGCAGGAGAACAGAGCATGGAAGCAAAACTCTAATCCGGTCACTCGCCTTCTGTTACTACTACCTTCGTGTTGGCAGCTCAGGTAGGGCTGGAGCCCTACTATGTGTAACAGTTGGTCCACCCTGGTCATGAAGTACTTCCTATAATTTTAAAATAAACTCATAATACTAATTCGTCTGACCATATAATATGATGGCATCAAATAAGTCTTTCTCCTCCTGAATATGACCCAAGAAAACGAAGAAACTATAAAAATCTATCACCATAGCTTCGTTTTGGAAAGTTCACAAATTCACAATCTAGCATACCAGATGTTGTCGGGTTCACTTTTCATAAATGGAATAACACTCTCCTTAGAAATGATCCAGAAATATTTGTATTACAGAATTTGCACAGAAATGTGAGATTTTTTTATATATATATAAAAATCAGAATCATAACTAGCTTAATTAATAAAAGGAACAGTAATAAAATCTATTCTTTTTTTATAATATTCATTTTTAAATTAGGGAAGTATCTAGCCAACCAGCCAGCCAACAACTCTGAGTGGTTCCTTTTTAGTCAAACAAACATGGGTTGGAGTCGATGTGGAACCCTCATTGTACATGCTCTTAAATCAAGGTTTTTCTCTTTTTTTTCTTTTGCGTACAGGTGGGGCTTTATGTTTAAAGTTTAAAAATTGTAAAAGTTGCATAACGAAATAATCTTGCAAGCCATGGTGTTGAATTTATTAAAAGAGTTTGTCTTCCATCTCATGGTAAGAATAAGGGAAAATTAATAAATAATGAACACGTAAAATAGAACAATCTGAAATATGGAGGGTGCCAATAATTATTTACAATTCCAGGCCAGTTTTAAGTTTAGGGGTTAAAATGAAAATTTTAAAAATAAAAGAAGTGGATCTTCTCCTACAAGCTCTGGTGTCACCGTCGCCGGCGTGGTCGCCATTGGCCACCTGCATCTTCGCCTTCATCACATCACCTTTGTCCGCCATTTCATCCAATTTCATCTCCCTCGTAATGTTGATTCTTTCACAGCAATTTGAATGAGTAGGAGTTAGGTTTGGGCCTGGCCATTTATTTAATATGGATCTCTAATCACTCTTTTTTTTAAAATACACCCTAACGTGGGGGATTGTATATAGGGTTCCCCAAACCTTTGAAAAGAACAGGACAATTACAGACAGTAATTTTGCAGATTTACTATTGAGGCAACCACGTTGCCTCCAAAAGAAAAGCTAACTTCTATAGCCTATTTTTTGTACTACAACCTAACTATACAAGAACGAGAAGTGATGAAAGTTGTGTTTCCAAAGTAGGTAATCTCCACCACATGTGTTAATTACTTACTTTGGCCAGGAAACTATCATTCCAACATATTTAAATGGTCTCAAAATGTAGGTGAAGCAAGAGCAAGTCTGATAGATAAAGCCGAGTGTAGATTTATAGTCATATTCCAGTTGTGAAGCTAAGTGAGCCAGGTTGGAGCACTGGAGAATTGAACTGGAACTTCAGTTGTGGAGCATCAGTTTGAGCTTCGAACCCATGTCTTGGAGCACTGGACTTGGAATATTGGGTCTAGAGCAACGCTGAGTTTAGCATGCCATATGTCTTGTTAGTGGTAAAATCCACAAAAGTTCCTGAGACAAAATAGAAACCACATCAACAGTATCAATTGTCCTTAGTTGCATGTCTATGAGTTCTAATGTAGGGTATGTGATCCCTATCTAAATTAATGAGGCCTCTGATGTTTGCTGGGATGTTAGAAAGGTTCAAATTAGAATCATCAAGGTGAGTGGATCTGTGTTTATCAATTGCATCAATAACCGAGTTGCACTCTCTGAAAACATGTCTAAGGGTGGCATCTTTTAGTTTGTAGTGAATTTCAAAAGCTAGTGCATGGAGGGACCATTTAGCTCATTTTGGATTGTTAATCATGTTTACTGCAAGCATAGAATCAGATTCAATTATAAAATTGCAGATGCAATCCAGAGATGGGAAAACCTGAGCTACAAATTGGATGGCTTTCATTTCAGCTTCTAGTGGTGATTTAGCAGAGGTGATTGTGGATTGGATTAGGCATGGATTACTAGCACTGTCTCTAGCTATGAGGCCAAGTGTTAAGTTCGTGGAAGACTAAAAAGCATCCACATTGATTATTATGGTGTTAGATGCTGGCCTATTCCAGTTGACAATGGATATGGAAGGCTTTGGAGGTGGTCTGAGGGGTGGGATCAGTGAGGAAATGGGATAGCTCATATTCACAAGATTGTTAGAGAAGTAGGGATTAGCTGAGAATGATAGAAAGATAAGGTCTCTTACTTATTTACAGATATGAGTAGGTGAGAAATTCTTATTATCAAAATTGAAAGCAATTCTGGCTTTCCATAGAGACCAACAAATCAGATATGGTAGCAATCTATAGATATCTTTATGAACTCTAGACAGATCATTATTGTTCAAGTATGCAAAGAATCTATCAATTAGATTGTCTAGAACGTGTAGGTTATGTCTCATTATAGCAGAAGTATCAGTCCATACAGTTTGAGCTAGGGACAAGAGATGAAAAAATGTTCAAGGGAATCAGCTTGGTTGCATGCTGGGCATTTAGAGGCTTGGCTAAATCCACATTTGATTTACACATCATCAAAAGGAAAAAAGGAGTTTAGCATTTTCCAAGTGAAAATAGATATTTTTTTCTACAATCTAGGGTTCCATATCAGTTTAGTAGCTGGAAAGTTACCTAGTAAATGTGTGAGAGCCTTGTATGCTAATCTAAAAGTAAAAACTCCCGTTTCTTCCAGTTTCCAGATCATTCTGTCTTCTCTTTCCATGTTTATATTTGCCTCCTGTAAGAAATTCAGAGTATCATGTTCTAAATAAGGAGAGATCTGAGTTAGAATTTGATTTTTATCCTTGATGAAATCAGCTATTGTGCAATAATAGAGTGAAGAAAGATCAGAGGGAGGGACACAGTTGATTAGTGGTCCATTAGGGCACCAATTTGAAGTCCAAAAGCTGCAGTTACCTTGGCCATGTATAATCAAAGAGTTGTTTTCTGCGAAGGAGTTAATAGTACATATCATCTTCCAAGTTTGGGATTTTCTGTGTGTTTGATGTAATGACCATATCAATTTAGCCCACGTGGTGGTGCCCTGTTGGCTTTTCCACCATAGTTTGAGAGAGCATGAGTCAATTATTGCCTGTATAGATCTGAAACCTAAACCATTCTGGAATCTATGTGCACTTAGGTTAGACCATTTTCTCCACACTTTATTCATTTTCCCTTCCCTTTCTCCCCAAAAGGATCTGGCCATTTTTCTTTCCAATGATTTAATTATCTGCTTAAGGGGCTTTAGGACTGACCATATATGCTGTGGAAGGGAGTATATGCAGGATTGAATGAGGACCATTTTACCTCCTAAACTTAACCATTTGTTTTTCCAGTTCCAAAGCTTCTTATCTACAAGTTCCAACAATGGTTGAAAATATGTGTTAAGTGTTCTTCCTTTAAAGATTGGACAGCCAAGGTATTTAAAGGGAAAAGCCCCTTTTTCCATTCCTAAAATTGACCTAATCTGATTGATTCTAGCAGGAGTAGCTCTTTTACTAATATAGAAATCAGATTTATCATAATTTATTTTTTGGCCAGAGGTGAATTCAAAGGTTTCTAAAAAGGCTTTGATTCTTATTAGGTTAGATTTTGATGCTTGCATAAAAATGATGGTGTCATCAGCATAACTCAAATGTGAGGCAGGTGTAATAGTAAAGGGAAGCTGGTAGTATTTAAGTCTATTATTCATGAAGATGAAAGACAGACTTCTAGAGAAGGCTTTAAAAAAATGTTAAAGAGAAAGGGGGATAAGGGATCACCTTGTTTAATGCCTCGGGTAGCTTTAAAAAAGCCAACCGGATTACCATTCATAAGCACAGAGAAATGTGCCTGAGAGAGATTATTCATCATAGCATTCAAAAAGTTGCCTATAAAACCAAATGTGCACAGAATACTTTTTAAAAAGTCCCAATTGACTCTATCAAAAGCTTTCCTAAGGTCCAGTTTCAATATGCAGTTAGGAACTCTGTTTTTTTCTATCTAAAAACCTAATCATTTACTGAAGGTAGAGTATATTGTCAGAAATGTCCCTATTTTTCATGAAAGCTATCTGATTTGGTGAAATTAGTTTTTCCATAAAGGGTTTCAGCCTTTCCATTAGCACTTTGGAGCAGATCTTATTAGCTACATTTGAAAGACTGATTGGCATATAATCATCAAAAGAAGAGGGGGTTTGCTTTTTTGGAATTAAAGTTACCCAAGTGCTGGTTATTCCTCTTGGCATTTCTGAGCCTGGGAGGAAATCATTGACTGCAGCTTTTAGATCCTCTTTAATGAAGTCCCAGCATTTGGTATAGAATTTAGATGAGAAACCATCAGGACCTGGGCTACTGTTTTTGTTCAAGCTCATAACCACTAGTCTAAGCTTATCTTCTGAGACTGGTTTAGACAGGGATAAGTTATCCTGAGCAGAGATTATTGTGGGGATTTGGCTGAGAAAATGAGGGTAGTAGGTATTAGAAGCTGGTAGGTTAGACTCAGATAGAAGGTAAAAAAAATATGAAATGGCTTCTTTCTGGATTTCTGTGTAGTTATCTAACCATTGTCCCTACCTATTTTTTATTTTTGAGATATGAAGCTTACAGTTCTTTTCCTTTACAGTTTTGTGAAAAAACTGAGTGTTATTATCTCCAAGTTTAATCCAGTTAGTCCTAGATTTTTGTTTCTAGAATTTTTCTTTTTCCTTTAAAAGCTCTAATTAATAGTGCCTTTTTCTCAATAAGTTTGATTAAATCTGATTCTGAGTGAGTGGAATCATAATTAATTTCCTGTAATCTCATATTTTCTTCTGCAATGAGTACATTAGAGTCTGTATTACCAAAACATTCCTTATTCCAAATCTTAATTGTTTTCTTAAGTCTAATCAGTTTAAGATAAAGTCTTACCATTCATTGGTGTGGGATAGCTTTGGACCAGCTGTCTTTAATTAGGTCTATGAACTCTGGTCTGTTAAACCAGGTGTTAATAAACCTGAAAGGCTTAGGGTTGGAGGGAACTGAGGTTGAAACCTGTAGGAAGAGGGGGCAGTGATCCAAAGATTATCTGTTAAGGATTTGGATAGAGAAAGCTGGGAATTTTGTGCTCCACTGTATGTTACATAGTCCTCTATCTAGTCTCTTAGAGGTGGGTTTTCTTAGCCTAGAATTTGTCCATGTGAATAAGTTCCCAACTGTATTAATTTCCTGAATTCCTTTAGTGTTAATCCAATTGTTGAAATCTCTAATACTACCTAAATTAGGGGAGGTAGGCCTTTATATTATGTAAGTGAGGTGATTGTGTTAAAATCTCCTATATACATAGTATCATTATTTGGTAGGAGGCTAAGATCATTCCACAATGCTTTCCTTCCTTCCCTAGTTCTAAGGCCATAGACAAAAATAGCATCCATATCAATATTTGAACAGGGTTGAAATATTTTAACATATAGAAACTGTTCATGGTGAGAAATCAGAGCAACAGATAAGGAATCATTCCACATAAGCCAAATTTTACCATTATGGAGAGGGAGGAAATGAGAGTAATTAAGCTTTTCCATATAGGAATGGCATTTACTGTTATCATGCATTGGTTCAATAATACATAAGAGTTGAATTTTCTTCTGTTTGATAAGATGTTTCAATCTGAGCATTGAAGATTCTAAGCCTCTAAGGTTCTAGACTAAAAAATTAATAGTAATGGTGTGTATCATTGTTCACATGATTTATGGCTTTTAGTAGCTGACCTTAACATCATTTTGTTCAGCTGGCTTAGATAATTTTTCTTTTTAAGTTTAGACTTACCTTGGAAGTCGTTGTTACCTGATGATTGTGATTGATGAGATACTAGACCTGGTTTAGGGTGTGAATTATCTGAGTATGATCCCTCTTCTTCTTCCTTATCCTGTAGTATCTGCTCCAGGTTATCCCTTGTTTGTGGTGTGGATTCTGTATCCTGCAAAACAGAGAATCTATTTTCCATCTTTCTTTGCTGAGAAAGTGAGAGATTAGTGGATGAAAACTGATGGAGAGTAAGCTTATGGGAATCTATCTGCATATCATCCTTTGCATAGATCAGTTGAGCCTTGTTTGGGGTAATTAGAGCTATTGCATTAAGCAGTTTTGTGATTGGTGATTGTGGGTCAGTAGGGGGTGAATTTGTTAGGTCCAGTGTTGGAGGAGATTGGGATGGTTGTGGGGTATTATTATCATATTCTACTTCTAAAAGCTTGGGTAGATAGGAGGATGGATTTAGGGTAGGGTTTGTTGTGGCTAGCTGATGATCTAGTTGGCCTTTATTCTGGGGATTGTTGTGGGATTGAAAAACTGTAGTCATATTTGGTATCTTATTGAACTTGTTCCCAGTGGCTTGCCATTGTGGCAGTGCATGGTTCTGGGAAATGGCTCTACACTGGCTGAGTGAGTGACCTAGCTTAGCACAACTATCACAGTACAGGGGGATATCTTCGTATTCAATGGTGTATTTCCTGTTGTTAGAAACATAACCTAATCTAATAAAGTTGTTTAGTGGTTTCTGAATGTCAATTTCCACACATAGCTTGCTGGCAGAGGGTCTAGTTAACATCTTTGTGGCTAAATCTTTCTTAATGAAGTTTCCTATACTATTGCCAATAGCCTCAATTGACGAAGTATTGTAATAGTAAAGTGGGACTTCTCTGATTGTGCCCCAGATTGGAACGATTGGCGATTCCCTATGTGTGGAGAAGTCGGGTGACCACTTGAGCACCTTCATGTGGATGCCATTAAAGCTCCATAGGCCCTTGATCCAGCATCATTGATAGTCATTGATCTGGTCGAATCTTATCAGCACATGTTTGTAGTCCAGGGAGCCCAGCTGATATTTCCCAGAAAACTCTACAGTTTTGAAAGCCGCCTCCAATTGGTCCATGGTGAGCCGTTCTTTGGTGAATTTACCCACTAGGGCGTTGGCATAATGGGCAGAGAGCTTAGTTATATCATCATCAGAGTAGAGGCATGCAGGTTCCCCTAGGTGTTCGGATTTTGGGGTAAGTTTTGGATTATTGGGTAGGGCTGAACAGAGCAGAGGGGCTTTCGATTGAAGGGCTGCAAGGAAGGATTTGGGGTTACTCAGTGGATTGTTGTCCGGCATAGTTTCTGGCGGAGGGCAAAAGGATAGTCGTCGCCGGCGAGAGAGGAGTCGTTATTAGCAGAAAGAGGCCGTTTCCGACAGTTATTGAGTACCAGAGTACAGAATTCAGAGGAGAGAGAATAGAGGATATAGAGGAGAGAGAAGAGAGGATACAGACTACTGACTATCTCTCTAATCACTCAAATCTAAATATTAGCACATCAAATAAAAATAGAGAAACATTAAATTAAACTATTAAAACATCAAATTAGGTATCAAATTAAAATAGTATTAAAATTCACATTAAATGAAAATAGTAAAATATCAAACAAAATATTTAAAAATTAACATCAAATAAAAATGGTTAAACATAAAGTAATGAGTCTGTCTCTTGAAAGAAGATATTTCCATGAGCAATGGAAAGACCAAAGTTTAAAGTATAAATTAGAATAAATGAAGATAAAATTTTTGGGTTGCATGAACCGGATTATAAACTTTATAACTACTACATGTTGCGTAATAAAATTTTAATATTGCAACTAAGACCTTTTGCCTTTTATTATTTTAATTAAACCTCGGCTTTCCATAAGCTTATGGAAAGACGGTCTTTCCTAAGAATTTGCAGTGATATTAAACAAATATCAAATTAAAATATATAAATATCAAATAAAACACTAAAATATACATCAAAATTAAAATATTTAAACATTAAATCAAAACACTAATATATAATTATTTATAACATCAAGTGTCACATTTGGTATAGAAAAAAAATAAATATCAGTATTAAAATTTTAAAAACTAATTCACACAATTGAAACATCGAAAGATACACAAAAATGCAAAACAATAAAAATAAAATATTCCAAAAGAAGAAACATCAATATCAATTTTTAAAAGAACTCGCGTAAAAACAAACATATCAATGAAAATGAAAGTATAAATTATAAATGTAAGATAATAATATATCACTAAATAGTGTCAACATGTATAAAGTGTCAAAAAAATTAACATGCAAACACGAGATTTACAATAAAATATCATAATATCACTTCGAAACATATGATTTTAGTGGGAAAAAATGCTATGAAAAAACATCACAGTTTGGTTGAAACATCAAGTACTGAAAATGAAACATCAAGGCTGTTAGTAAAAACCCGTGCATTGTGCGGAAATGAGGAAAAAATTGATCCGTAAATTTCTCCGACCCGGATTCTTGACCCCGCGAGATTCTTGTGACCCAAAATCATTAACTCCCCAATTATTTATATCCAGCACCTCCCAAAAATTGGTATTTGCATCCAAAACTTTGTCTTATTAAAATTGTAGCGTACCTTGCATAATTTGGACTAGAGTTTGTCTGGCTAAAAAATGTATAATGATTAATCGTGGTTAAAATATAAAATATTAGGAGTTAGAATTAGATATGAGAATTCTTCTGTAAATATTATATATTGGATTAATAAAAGTGTGAAAATTCAAGTGGTTTTGTATTTATCAATAAACAAGTACAATAACAAAGGATAAACTCTATTCTAAATACTAATGTAGCATTATTTACACCAACACCACTCCTTCGAGCATTTGTGAGATTACATGACATGCAAAATTTGGACCTAAATAATATGGATAAAGATCGAGAAAGACATTTGTGAAAATATCAGTAAGTAGAAATGAAAATGCAACATAATAAACTTCAACTTTCTTGAAACTACATATTCTCAAATAAATTCATAGTCAATATCAATGTGCTTCGCCCGGTTGTGTGCAGCATGATTTTGAGCTAAAATGATTGCACTTTTATTGTTACACAAAAAAAGATGAGTTGAGACCGAAGCGACACGAAAGTCCAGCCACACCGTCTCATAAGAGGCATTGACCATGCCACAATATTTTGACTCACAGTTAGAGCAGGTGTCACGGGTCGCCCGCTAAGGGTGCTAACCGTGTGGCCTAGCCGTGTACAACCGTGTCACGACTACCGCCTAGATCCCACGTGTGTCGCACTCAGGTTGGTTGCTCGCAGCACACTAAGTCTTTAGAGGGACGTGGTCGAGTGTGCAGCAGAAATACACACACAAGTTTAGAATAGGAGCATGGCTTCACACACACAAGCCAACGTTGCAATATAAAACCCAACAACTATGGAGCAAACGCTCGTTTTCAGCATATTACAAAATGGTAACCGGATGTGGAGTACTCCTTCTTGTTTGCACACAAATTAAAATCTAACTGGAGTAGAAAAGTGCGAACTGCAGAAACCAAACTTGAGGGGCTGGCTTGAGGCCGTAAATAGTCTTCCACAAATGACAAACATAATTAGATATGTTCTTACTTCCACCGTCAATCTATTGGGCCAAAGGAAACCACTATGAGAAGAAACTTTTTAACCGGAATATGGAGAAAGATGTCGAAAAATGAGCGGAAGTTGACCGACGACAAGGGTCAAAATTGAAGATAATAATTTGAAAAGAAGAGTTTTTTTACCAAACAAAAAGAGAAAGTTGATTATAAAAATAACGGAGAATCATAAAAACAGGTCTAATATCATGAAAGAATGAAAACCAGTGAGTTTGGTAGCTTTGTAGTCATCAATATATATATAAATATATATATATATATATATATATATATGCAAACGCTAAACCCTAATACATTAATAGCTCTGGACCTCACTAAAAATTAAGTATCAAATATGCTCCTTTCACATTTTACATTTATAGATAGACCTTTTAAGGGAAACAAAAACGATGATCAAATATAGCCAGTGGCGGTACATTGGAAGGGGGGGGGGGGGGAAAGGGGCAACTAGATATGAAATGAGATTCTAACAATACTTTGGGGCAACTAGTTCACATTCTTAGAATATCCATTAATCATCGATTCCTTTTTCTACTCTAATGCCTTGATCATACGTTGTACTGAGCTTGTATCCCCGAAGACATCTCCCTACAACATATCTCACCTTGCACAGGTATAGGTAGAGTGCGCTACATCGGCCAAACCATAACCCCTACCCCAAAGTCAATCTACGCATAATCATGTCAATAGACTAAGCTCGGTGGCAACAGTAAACACTAAGATCAAATGTGACCATCCATTCTAGACAATTCTCACGTTGGCTAGAACACCCAATGGTTCAATTGTGTCTTCTAAACTAAAATTGTTGGTCGTCCTAGTGGCTACATTGGACCCAAATAAAAAACCTTTTAAGTTCACCATAAGCCTCGAACACAACTATAACAAATCACAACTAGTTGTTACCTTTAGCCACAACCTCACACCAGTAACTAAGACGAGCACGATGGCCTCCTTAAACCTAATAGACTAAAATTTTGTTTTGGTCCCTAACATATAATCTTTTTGGTCCCCATTTTTAAAATCACGTCCTTTCAATACCCAACAAATTTAAAACGATTTGTTTGGTCCCCAAACAAGATTCTGGGTGGTTTTCAGGTAGACTAAATTATTTTTTTGGTCCCTAACTTATGATCTTATACCATCTTTTGGTCCCCAAAACCACCTTGAAAATTGCCTTGGGGACCAAACAAATCATCTTGAATTTGTAGGGTACTGAAAGGACGTGGTTTTAGAAATGGTGACCAAAAGATGGTATTAGGTCATATGCTAGGGACCAAGAAAATAATTTAGTCAACCTAATATAATCAATCAATTGACAATCATGACTAATTCCCATCCCTGGTCCTAATATTTGCATCAATCAATGACCAAACAGAGAGAAAGAAAAAATCTTCCGGGTTCATGCCCGAGTCTATCACTTAATCAATTCATAATCGCAATTCGTTTTCAACGTAATCTTAATCATACATTAATCATAAACTATAAACACAAACACAATTGACTATCAATAGCAAAAGGTATAACAAATCCAAATCTCACAATTTCATGGTAAACATGATTACCAATTTCTTTCAAGCACCAATCTATGCTAGATTAACTAAACCAATCACAAATCTACAAGAATAAAAGAAAAACATGCAAGAAATAAGAAGTAATGAAAATCCAAGGTTTTGGAGGCCCAAGTCAGGCTCACCTAAAATAAAGAAGAAAGGGAGTATTTATAGGAGAGATAAATAAAGAAGAAAAATCTTAAAGTTAGATATCCGGTTCAAGGTCGTGAACCGCGCATATTTGCATGATTTGTGACTCTCAGAAGTCCTCCAGCGAGCATCTTCATTCCATCGCTACAGGTGAACTATTGATTATGTTTCGAGAGTTTTAGTAGCCATTTTTATATTACTCGTGGAGATAAATTCAAATATGCTATCCGTGGACACCAATTCATCTTGGGTCATGCAACAAAATTTACTTCAAAACTTAGCTCTATCTTCTACCCAAATTAAGTGTGTCGTGGACCGTTCATATTTGCATGATTTACGAGCTAGAAGATATTTCAACTCCACGAGCATAAATTGAGAATCGTTGACCATGCATATTTGCACAATCCATGAGGTTGACGTTGCTCAACACCTAGCTTGCTTCCCTTGCCTTCATCTTCAGTTCCTTCCTTCTTCAACCACTTTTTATTAGTGACATTCTTCCAATAATCTAGTCTTCACTTCAAATACAATCTTCAATCATCGACCCAATCATGGAAGGATCCTACTAAACATCGAACATTCCATAACGTAAGGAATTAGGATATAAATCATGCAATGTGATCCTAAACTTCTAATTGGTAAAGTATCCAATTCACCTAGACTTAGCCTAAAATCTATTACAATATCTATATATATTAAAAGCGGGGATACAAGGATTGAACAGTGATTTTCATGGTCGAATATTTTATAGTTTTTTCACTACTCCATATCTTTTATAGTTTTTTCACCACTCCATATCTTTTATGTTCCTTTGCCTCTTCGTTTTCTCATCCATTTCTTACACAATTATTTCTTCACTCTATCCTTGCCACACAGTATCCTCCCTCCATATTCTTCAATTCCTTCTTCACCTTGCTTCCATTATTTGAGAGAGAGAGAGAGAAAGCAAATTTCAAACAGCGTTGAATCCCTCAAATCATTGAGGGATTCATATTGAATTTGAGTTTTGACATTACCTATGATGAACAGAATGGTGATGAGACTGTCGTGCTTTCTTCTTCCCATGGAGGATATGCTTGATTCTGGGTTGAGAATGTTCCCATCACCAGTATCGTCTTTTACCGCCAGTGGCCTCTCATCGAGGATCGACACGGTGGTGAATTTGGAGTCCTAATTGGAGGATGCCTAGGTGGACAAAACCGAGTCTACATTGAAGGAGGCACTTCTATTTAACTACGAGGTGAGGTATGTTAATTTTACGAAAATTGATGTAATGGATTATGTAATGTTTGTTGTTGGTAAAGTTTTCTGAAAATGTCCAGTGGGAGAGGCCTTTGCTGGGGTGACTTGAGTACCAGAGAGGGAATTTTGATACCACCCTTTCAGGTGTTTCGGGGGATTGATGTTAAGACATTGAGACTATGAATGATGTGAGTGATTAAGGAATTCAAAATCTATATATCTTTAAATTTAGATTCGTTATTGTAGCTGGTGAGTTCAAGTTTGGAACTTTACATTGGAATGATGTTGATTGTGATTGTTGGAATTTTGGAGAGTATGTTTAAGTTATTGAGAAATTCTCTCTGTAATTATGTTTTGGGGATTGTTTAGAAGATATAGCTGACATATGCTTCATATTACACTAACCAACTTCCTCAGTTCTTTGTTATACATGCCAAAGTTTTGAAATAATTCTTCCTATAGATTGAATGTTTTGAAGTAATTCTCCCTATTACTCTTCAATGTAACATTCAAATTCTGCAGCAGAATTAAAAGAAACAAATTCTGCAGTAGAATTAAAAGAAATTGTAGAATATTGCAGAAATAGAGAAGAAGATAAGGCTAGAAAACATGAACTTAATAATAAGTATAATCTCAACTTCTGATGTACATGATGAGCAATAGAAAAATCAAATCGGTATTTCATATTTGTGCGTGTGGAGTTCATTTCTAGCTACTTATTATGGATTTCTATTATTTTGAAAAAGGTTTCCTAATTATATTTGTGCTACTTGCAAAATCAAATATCTACCCTGTTTGGTAAGAGGAATTTTTGGACAGGATAACTATGTTGTAGTTTGATCTTTATTTTTTCTGAGATTAATTTGTGCATTTATGATTGGAGTTGATGATCGTAGTGATTGATGAGAGTGAATGCAACCATTACGCATTGGAATGAACCCTTTTGATCCTATGTGACTCTGCTGCAGTTGCAGATTCAAAGTTGTTTCTTGTTATATAGTTCATTTCAGACTACAACTATCTCCATGCTTCTTCCATGGGAGGTGTTTGTGATTTTTCCTTCCTTTTTGTATGCTACGAGAATGTTGTTTCCAATTGTTTTTACTGATTGGTAGTTTTATGTTTAGTGTTAAGTTTTTGTTTCTTTTAGTTTTAGATGAGCATTCTTATTGTATATACGATCGAACTTGGGAGATTTTGTACCGAGAAAAGAGGTATAATGGCATCCACTTTGAATCGAAATTCATATTTCGGTATCATGTATGTGCCTGCATGTTTATTTTTATCAAAGTTAAATTTATTGAGATACATTAAGAAAATATATAGCTTAAATACACTGAAGGCTTCAAGGTATAGAGGCTTCTCTTTTTGCTGAATTTTTTAATGTGTATTCTTTGCTTTGCTCAGGTATTGGTATGCCCGGAATCCTTCTCTTGGAGAAGGAAGAAAAGGTGCTTCTGATTCAGAGCCATTTTGTGGTGGTTCAAAAAGGAAGACGTTGAAGTTGTATACAAGGTAAAAGCATTGTGCACTTACACGGAGTTCAATATCTTAAAGTATAACTATTTTTTGTGTGAAGCATTGTGCTCTGTTTGTCTGTGTTTAATATTTGGTTGGGTTTCTATTGGTGGCTTAGTGTCTCATGCTATGTATGCTTGGCCATTTTGACAAGAACCATAGATGTTTCATGAGTGCTTATTTGAAAAATTCACCTACATTTGTATGCTTAATAACCATGCTCTACTGAGGGAGATTTTTACTTCTATTTGCATGATTGTTGTCACTCTGCTATAAATTGTATTGCCACCTATCGTTGCTTTGGTTATTGTTTATCCGAACCAAATTTCTAACTTGGTTGACACAAGTTATTGCATTAAGATGACTCATCAATCTCTCATGTGCGACAGGAGAAGAAGAAGAAGAAACAAAAGGAAAGAAGATGAGAGTAGAGATGTGCCAGGGGAGGTGGCGATGAGGATGCCACAAACACAATTGGCAATGTAGATCCCTAGTGAGGTGGCGGTGAAACAATAATTTTTTGGAAAATGCAATATTGCACGGGCAGGCAAACCTAGTAAATTCCGAATGTGCTAAAAATGAGGTATAAACATGGTACACCCAATCCCCCACACTTAATCCTAAACCCATCTCAAGTAAGAACGATCAAAGTCTAAGGTGTTTTCCTAGTAATTTACCTAAAAGTATCATTTGATTACTCTAATTAATAACTCCTCAAAGCTAAAGACATAAAAAGAATACCCATTACCTATATTTCAACCTAATAGAAGTTCGAATGCGAAGCTAGAATGTGAAGCTAGACTATCCCCTAAGGTATATTTTAGGAATCTTATCTTCAATTCGGCTCACCGCTTCCACCATATCGCTCACATTCCCCTCAATGTTTTTAATGCTTTGTAAGATTTGATTCCCCAAGTTCTCGATGCCTTTATGAATCTGGGCTCAGAGTAACTCGTTACTCTTGGTTAAGTTCACCATAGCTTGCAAAAGCTCCTCGTTTAACATATTATAACTTGCATCTTGTCCTTTACCTTGGTTTTGGGGCATGACATCAGGTGGTGCGGACTAATCACATTGCTTGTAGTGTTGGTTTTCCTATACATTTACCTACCATGAATATGGATTACCACCCCGCTCCGAATTGTGAGAATTATAGCATGGATAACACCATTCTTAAGCTCGATGAACTTGGAACAAACAACTCTCACATCTTCACATCACTCTTCATGGTACCCTTGGTTTCGAAAACCTATGGTTCTATCATCTTCATATTTCTACCCTCTCAACCAATAGCAAGATTCGGTAGGATGATCGAAACAAAAAATCCTACATAACCTTGCTAGTAGAGCCTTAACTCTCATCCTTATCGCCCTAAAGGTGTGATCTACCTTTTTTTTTCAAGACTCGGAATCATAATGCAAGGATTCTCGGTTAGAAGTATACCAAGAAATCAAGAATACCTACTCTGAACAAAGAAGAAAAAAACAAAGAAGCACAAAGAATTCAGGGCTATGGTGCAAATTAAAGGTGCTCAGTTCTTGGAACAATTACGTACCACAAACCAAGAACAAAGGCAATACGTCTTACCGAAAAACGACAAAGACCAAAACAAGAACAAACAAAGATATATACAAAAATACGCAAACACTAACTAAAACATGTCCTTTCCCCGGCAAAGATGTCAAAAATTAATGGAGCGGTAAACCATCACTTGTTATCGCTCCAAAAAAGATAATATTTATACCCGAGTGCGGATAACTACTATAGAGTAGCTAGTGTAAAGTCGGGCCGTTCCACGGAGAAAAGGGTATCTATTGAATGCTTGTGTGGTATGAAAAATCACACACTAGCAGGGAAGTTGGTTAAAAATGCTTGAACTAATCAACATTGAAAATTAATAAATAAAGGCTATAATATCATGCAACTATCACACGAGTTATAAAGTGATATTCTAACAAAACCCGGGGGCAACTGGTTCACATGTTTGGACTATGCATTGATCATCAATTCATTGTTCTACTCTAATGCCTTGATCACATGTTGTAGAGAGTTTGTATCCTCAAAGACACCTCCCCTCAAAATCTCTCACCTCCCTCCGGTATAGCTAGAGTGTGCTTTATCAAAAAGAGCTCTCAAAGTCTCTCTCGGAAAAGGAAAAAATAGGTGCAGCCTTCTCCCAGCCACATCAGGAGCTTTTTTCTTCGATTCCTCAAGAAAATCACGTATGGATCATATTTCTTTAGAATCCTAACAAGATTTCGAACAGAATGATTTGAAATTCATGGGGTTTTTGTGGTTTGAATTCCGTAGAGAAGGGGTTTTGCGATCTGTAGCGTTTAGCGTCAGTTTTGATATTTTGAATTTTCTGATCGGATTGCTACGGATTTTTGTTTGGAGGATTCAAGGGTGTTCGTTCTTGCTGGATATCTTCATCTTCATCATCAACGAGCAAAACTTTTTTTCAAAAATCATGGCTTTCAAGAGTTTTCTTATCGGTTTTAGCACTGTCCAGGTTTTGCGGTCAAGTTTTGATTTTTCACGTTCTGGATTTGGGTCTGAATAGCTCTGGATTTGTCTGGAATTTAAGTGCTTTGTTTTGTGGTAGATATCAACATCTTCATCAACACAGAGCATGATTTAATTGGCTTGAAATTTCTGATCGGCAGCAGGGTTTTTGGCGATTCCTTTTCAAGGGTTTTCAAAGGGTTTGATGATCTGGTTTTGGAGTCTGAACTGGTGCGAATTGCTTGGGATTTAAAGGCGTTATTTTGTTGTGGAAATCTTCATCTCCATCATCAAAACAACAGGTTTAAATCGGCTCCAAACTTCTGGTTGGCAGCAGTTTTGGCGATCTTCATCAGTCACAGTTTTTGGGCATTCTGCAATCTCTCCGGCAAAGAAATCATCTTTTTTTCCGGTGACATTGTGCCTGAACGTCCTCTGCTAATTTTGATTGGCGGAATTAATTTTTTGGCGAAAGGGGCGTTCGCCAGGGTGATCCGCTATCTCCCTATTATTTGTCATATGCATTGAGTACTTCTCGAGGTTGTTGAAAAGAAAGGCGGAATCGAGTCTCTTTACGTATCATCCTAGGTGCGAGAACACGAAGATCACCCATCTGGCATTCGCAGATGATTTGAGGCTGTTCTCTAGAGCTGACACAGATTCAGTCAACATCCTAATGTCGACACTGAATGAATTTGAACAAATATCCAGGTTGGCAATTAATGCTGCGAAGTCCCAGTTCTTCGGGGTTGGGATAAAAAAGGACTTAAGCTTTACGGGTATACCCTGGGCCACCTTTCCCATGAGGTACTTTGGTATTTCGTTGGACTCGAGCAAGCTTGAAGTCTCACAGTTTGATACGTTGCTTGGTAAGGTGGACAAGGAAATAGTCAGGTTCAAAGGGCACGCTCTTTCTAATGCGGGTAAGCTAGAGTTGATCAAATCGGTGGTTCAGGGTGTTGTTGGTTTTGGGATACAACATTTTATCATACAAGGCAATGTAATGTAATCACGGGAGCAGAAATGTAAGCAGTTCCCGTGGGGAGAAAAGAAATACAATAAAGTATCCTGGAAAATACTTTGTACACCTAGAACAAATGGAGACCTGGGTATTCGAGATTTCAAAGTATGGAATGTGGCAGCCTTAGCACAGCAGTTATAGGACAACAACACAAAGAAAGATTTGTTGTGAGTGAAGTGGGTACATTCTCACTTTTTGTGTGTGGACAATATTTGGTTTATTCATCCCAGGGCTCATAATGGCCGTATCTCTGAGATGTAGTCCCTTTACTTCACCAATCTCTATGAGCTTAGAAGTAAATTGAAGAGAATATATGGTGGGAGTATCGATTCAATAAAGAAGACAATGGCAGTGTGGGCAGGTTCAGGCAAGTTCACGACCGCGGTATATGATCATCTGCACAGGGCTATTTACTCACACCTATATGATATGCCTAGCTGCCGAGGGAAAGGTTTTACAAGATACTATGACAAGGATTCATACCACCCAGGTTTTCGTTCATTACTTGGCTTGCATCAATCGGCCGACTACACACTAAAGATAAATACCATGGCGGTGAGGAGGATCCCACGGATTATATTTGCTCCTTATGTCACTTGGAGGTTGAGACAAATGGTTATTTATTCTTCCAGTGTGAGTTTGCCCGAGTTATATGGGACAGGGTACAAGCCTGGATTTGATTAGGAAGAAGTACATAATCCATTGTAACTTCTGAGAAATATATTAGGAGGCATGTAAGAGGCTCGAAATTAAAAAGAAATTAGGGTCCGCTATCTTTGGAAAACTTGGTTTACTACATCTGGAGTGAGAGAAACAAGGTCGTTCAAGAACAGCAACCGAATTCAGCAAAGGCTTTCAAAATTATTCAGAGGGATTGCTATATGGTCTTTAATCGGTTATTCCTTGACGAGAAGCTTTTTTGAGTTGTGAGACTTTACAATCTAGTTTATGATTTTGGAGCACATGGATGATCATCACGGTATACAGTACGGCCAGTTTCTTTCCTGGCTAGCTTTTGGGTGGCAGTACAGGTTTTCCACAGTTTTGTTTGCACATTTAGTGAATGGAGATGCTTGCGCACTATGGACGGTGATGGTGGGAGAACAACCTTTCTCCATTTGGTTGCATGACCATAGTAGTCGGGACATTTTCTTTGATTTCCATTGCACCCGGCCTGGGAGTCGTTAAATTATTGCAAGGGGGAAGTCTAACAACCAGTTTTAACTTATGATTTAACGGTAAAATCCTCAGCAAGGGGTGGTAGATAAGAGAAATCTACTAACCTACTGTTAGTTGTTACTTATGATTTGACAGCTGTGCAATTTTCCTACGCTGCACTGTATAGTGTAATATGGCATTAGGCTATCCATTTGCCTAAACTGGAGATGATGGTTATAAAACTGGTATGCGGGGCATGTGCGGTAGAAGTCATGCCCGGTCTCTTCATCATTAGAAGGTCTATCTGTGGGATACCTGGGAGCACTATCGACTACGGTCAAACTGCTCTCGGCCCCATAGAGAAAACCTCAGCTTTCATCCAGAGATCGATATTGAAGGACAATAACACCTCTTCATCTTCATCTTAGAGGTGTAAATGGTAGAAGCTGTTTGTCAACTCTTCTCAGAGTTCACATATAGCTTCACATAAGGCCGGAGTTCCACTAGCTGACTATACCATCATTAGCTTCTCCGGTTAGTAGAAGATCGAGTCCATCTTCTCGGTTTGGACGGCCGACGGTTACCCTTACCTTTGCTAGACTACCAGTTAACATTGAAGGCCGGGAACCACACCCGGTTCGTTGAAGAGCTTGTTCATCCATCGCTCAATCTTGCCTAGCCATCCCACAATTAGACACATTTGGTCCACCGGTTATAGACGGTCGCCAGCTCCACATGCACTCATGGTTAACGAAGGCCAAGAACTCACAGTTAGCCATGTCTGCCCACCCACGGTTGGGCATAGCTAACACTTGGTTGCGGAAGGCCGTTGGTACCTCATGAATAGGCGGTTAATAGAAGGCCATCAGACACCCATGCCGATGGTTGATGAAGGTCGGGAACCCACAGTTAGCCGTGTTTGCCTACCTTATGGTTAGCCATGGCTAACACCCGATTGCAGAAGGCCGTTGGCACCTTGAAGCTGACGGTTTGAGAAGGTCACCGTTGCACCTTAGCGTTGGTTAGGAAAATGGCCAAGGGGTACAAACCTCGGTATCACGAGCAGGTTAATCTTACCAGTTGGATTTAGGTTGGATCACCACTCACTGGTTTTGTATCACTAGCCGAGTCTATACTTCCTCGGTTGCACTGAAGGTCTTTTGTTACAAGTAGAAACTGCATGTATTTTGGGAGAGGTCTAATGAGTTTGTTCTCATGACCTCTCAATTTTTGGTTTATTTCCTTCAGTCCTCTGTCATCATGAAGGGGTTAGCATTTTGGTCCCCTGGCTTTACCTACACCTTCATAGAGTGTGCTTTATCGGCCACACCAAAACCCTTACCCATAAATTCAATCTATGCATAATCATGTCAATAAACTAACCCCAGGGATAAACACCAAACCTAACATGACCATCGATTCTAGATGATTCTCCAGCCGGCTAGAACACCTGATGGCTCAATTGTATCCTCTAGAATAAACATTGTTCGTTGTTCTAGTGGGTAACTTCAACCCAAACAAAGAACATTACGAGTTCATCATTAGCCCACAATCTCACACTGGTAACTAAGACAAACTCAATCGCATCCTTAAACCTAATCAAATCAATCAATTTACAATTACAACTAATTCTCAATCCTAATCACAATCTTTGCATCAATCAATGACCAAACCAACAAAAAGATGAAATTTTCTAGGTTTCGATGCAGGGGGCCCTTCCGGATCCGCATAATTACCAGGATTAGTGTTGCAAACCCAACCTCTCTAATCACCTGCAAAAAAGAGCATGTGGGTGTTCCCTGGGAGCAAGCGCTAGCAATCAAATTAGAATCTTCTTTTTCTTCTTTTTTTCTGGGCTTTTTGCTACTTACCTTGCACTAGAATTTTACCTCTTCATTTATAGGTCTCTTCATCATCTGATTATGTCAGGCATGATATGTTTCACTCTTCTAGATCGTGGTCCAGTAGAGGATGTTGTAGTCATCGGTACTTCATCAGTCTCGAGCGAGGTGATGTGCCCATTTGGAGAGCCATTTTGTAACTATGAGGTGTTAGTTCTAGTGATGGAATTCTCTAAACTGGAAGGTATATACCATAAGCACCCCCCCTCCCCGTCCAGGAAGTCGTTGTGAGTGGAGAAGATTAGCTTATTATCAAATTGAGAAAAGTGGATTATATCAGCGAGGCTCAGAAGGTGAGCATATTATTGCCTTTTCATTTTGAAAGTAAGCTGAAGTGAAGTGAAAAGTGGATTCATAGGTGAAAGAGGAGATCCTCAAAGAGGAGGGTGATCGAAGGAAGGACCTAGCATATGAATAGCCTAATTGTTACTATATAGTGTCTATGTGCTAGATAGAGATGGTGATCATTGGAATGGATTGGTATTTGTATTGCCTACTTGTTGCTAGGTGGTGTTCATGTACTAGGTAGGTATTGAATTGTCTTGATGTAGCTTTTGAGACAATTTTTTCTAATGTGATTAAGTTTTTCGCATAAAGGTACTGCTAGTGGTGCTTTGCACTAAGTTTGTTTGTGTGGTGTTGGTGTTGATGGTTTTTTTAATGTAAGAGTAGGTTATGTGATGGTTATGGATTTAGTGGGGGGTTATGCCGGGTTATCTCTTGGTTTAGGGAGTTTCTTTATATGGTTATGGTGTGTGTCCAGCGGGACAGACTTCCACTTGTGTTACAACTAGTGTATTTACAGCATAAGTGAAGTCATGGCTACCTATCCCATTTATGATGTGTGGTGTTAGTACTTCCCGTACCGAGCAAATCCGTGGGTGATTTTTAATGAGACGTCAAATACATGTATTTTTCAAAGCATTTAATATCCATTTTGTCATCTTTTTGTTGAAAAATTGCTAGATTTAGGTGGGTTTACATCATAAGGGGTTTAGATGACCGTTTTTTGTTTTTATATCTAAATCATTCATTTTGTAACCTATTTTTAGTCTAATGGATTTTTGGTCCTTAAAAGCGTCTAGATTCTTTTTTAAAGCTTAATTTATAGATTAGCACTTCAAATTGGTTTAGTGAAGGTCATTCACAAGGATGGTAGAAGATTGAAGGCCACGAGTTAAAATGTGGTAGAAGACAGAATGGTTGAAGAAGGAAGACAGAATGGTTGAAGAAGGAAGACAAAGAAGTGGATGAATTATGACCTTGAAGTTTGGACCAAGTTCTTATAATAATCCAAGAAGAACCAGCCTCCAAAGGTGGTACCATTGGATTCATATTCTCAAGCACTATAACATTGACTATAAGAACTTTTAAATCGGATTAGCGGTTCACCCGTAGCAACACAAAAAAGTTGAAGAAAAAATGGACCGAAGGGCGCTCGGCCAGCCCACTTGGGCGCACGCTTACGCACCCAAAACAAAGTGGCAAAACAGCCCTCAGGAGCCAAACTTGCAGCCAGCGTGCCTGGGTGCACGGCCGCACACCTCTGCTACTTTTTTTTAAATAGCCCCCCTTCTTCCCCACTTATCTAAGCCCGGCTTGGGGGACTCCAAAACCCTAGTTTTCACTTTTATCTTTCAATTTCTTCCATGTTTCTTTGTGGATTTATGTTCTATGTTATGGTTTTTCATGATCTAGGAAAAATATACTCTTGGGAGCAATTGGTAAGCATTTCTAGTATGAATTTGTGAGATTTGGTTTATCCTATTTTGTGCTTTGGTTATCAAGTATGTTTTGTGCTTTCTTGTGTGATTAATGCATGATTTAGACTAGGATGATCAACTAGTTGATGATTGTGGGTTGATCATAGTCGTTATTAGTAGATATACTTGTGTTATCAATGTGTTTCTCGCTTATAGGACATTGTGGTAGTCGTGTTGGGTCTCCATGTGTATTGATATCCTTGGGAAATTCTATGACGCCAATCATCTAGAGTGAACCAAGGGTAAGGGTTATTGTATAGCGTTGATCGCTCACTCTAACTATAACCAATGAGAGGTGATAAATATCTTCACTCGAAAGGTGTTGATAAGTTCTCCACAATATGTGGTTAATGCATAAAAGTAGGATAATTAATCAATGATCAAAGGATGACTAGAAATGTAAACCAATTGCGCCCAAGACTTGTTATAATCTTAGTTACATCATTTGTGATATTTGTGATCGTATTTGTATTGTTCTTTTTAATATTTTGTTAATTTAGGTTCTTAAAGTAGTTGTAGTATTTTCCAAAACCAAAGCCCCTAACTTTGTTACCACACACATAGAGTGACTTCTTCGTGTGCTTTTTAACTACGCTATAACAATCGATAAAACCCATGTTCCTTGTGGATGACCACGTCTTACCACTAGCTACTATTTAGTATATTTAGTAGTTAGCCATAATTTGGGCATATAAATACTCTCTTTGAGAGGCACGGTGAAGGCCTCCCAATTTGGCCGCTTGTGTCACTTCGAGTAGGGGAGTGTTAAGATGTGTGTCGCATTTGCGAGGTATGTGGAGTGAGGCCATGTCTAGCTTCTTATGATGAGATGTGATAGGCTTGTATGGGTTATATGGGCTTGGGCTTGGGCTTGGCTGGCTTGGGGAAAATGGATAAGCATTCCATGTTGACAAGGCTTTTCAAGTTATTTATATTGGACTCTTAAACAAGTAATGTACTCCGTTTCGCGGCGATGAATAAGTGGTCAGACACTTATCGAGAAACCCCAGGGGGTGACATTACAGATATTCTCATGAATGTGGTTTTAGTTTTCCCATGTTGGTATTTTCTTATAAAAGACAATGTCTGTAAGGGAATATCCTCAGTTGTACTTGTATGTAGTTAGACTATACTTACATGTTTGTGAAATTGTTTCCCTAGTTAAGTTGTGTATGTTTTCTGTTGTTGGTGAAGGTGTAGTGAATGTGTTTAAGTTGTGAGTTTCCTATGGGATTTATGGTTTGGGATGTTGGGGATACTCCATATACGAGTTTTGGATCTCACTGGTCATGTGGTAATCCTACTGACATGGTTGTATTGGGAGGCTTATCATGATTACTAAGGATGAAGGCTTGGGTTGCATTCTTATGGTTTCCTAGAAACTTACATGGTTAAAAGGCTCTAATCACCTAATGTGTGTTATTGATTTTTCCATATTAGAGGATCGACGATAGATATTAGCAAACGTAGTGAGTGTTGGGATTGAGGAAGATGTAGAATCTCCATCTTCTAGACCACTACAAACGTAAGAGGAACTCTCACGAGGGAAGGTTCAGACTCGCGATAACTTAGTTCTAGGGGATAGAAGGGCTACACAGTTTTTGGGCTCGTGAAGTCGTACTAGAATGGATTCATGAGGTTGTTCAATGTGGACACTACAAGAAGAAGTGTGCCAGCTATGTATACTTTCTTTGTAGAAGGATGGTGCCTCATCATGGGGGAAGCTTCGAGGAATGGAGGTGAATCAGAAGGAGTGATGGAAACTTTGTTCTCCTATGACATCACCTTACTGTATCGCCATAATAGGCGGGCTAGCTTATAGCTAGGTACTTAGCTTGTTGTTTATCTATGTAATAAATTCACAATTTACGGGAGGTATTACTTCTTAAGGAATTTTTATAGGCTAAGGAGGGAGTTTATGTTGTAATCCTTAGTATTTGTATGGACTCTAGGTTTATGAAGGAAACGGATTTTTATCCACTTTTTGACTATGTTGTATTGTGTTTCATATAGCATTTGTTAGTACTTTTATTTGCACTTGCCTTTTGTGGCTAAGATAGGCATGACTTTGCCAAATATCCCTTCATCGATGCATATCGTTTATGTTTTAGCGTGCCTAGTTCAATGGCTAAGCGAGTCTTATGACTACATCTCCCAAACTAGGGTGTGGGTATGCCATAACTTTTTTAGTTATGTATCCGTTTTTGCAAGGTGGTGTTGTTTGAGAGCGTACCTTTTATTGAGATAACCTTAATTGGTCAAGATGGTGCCTTATTTGCAGGAGGTGGTACACGTGTGTAATTGTGTTGTTGTTGCGTTTCTCCTCTTTTATTTTTCTTCCTCAGCTTTTTGAGACTTCGTTTTTTATCTACTCCATCTGGTGGGCTAGCCCTTGCCTATTTTCCGATAGGTCATTGACCAGCCTCTCCGATCAGTTACGAAAGCACTCACGGGGAATTAGAATCGTTTTTTATAGTTTTTTTTACTTACCTTGCACTAGCATTTTGCCTCTTCATTGTGTGATCGTGCCATGCGTGATGTGATTCACTCTTCTAGATCATGGTATAGTAAAGGGTGTCTTGGTCAGTGGTTCTGCATCTGCCTCAAGCGAGGTGATGTGCATGTCTAGCGAGCCGCTTCGTTCTTGCAACGTGTCAGTTCTAGGCAGGTATATACCAGGTTCATTTCCAATTCTAGCCCCATCATAATCGTAATCTTGCATACATTAATTATAAATAATAAACTGAAACACAAATGATAATTAATAGCAAAAGGTATAATAAATTCAAATCTAAAAATTTTGTGCTGTACATTATTACCAATTTCTCTTATGCACTAATCTAGGTTAGTTGACAAAACCCATAACAAATCTACAAGAATCCATAAAAAAAACAAGCAAGAAATAAAAAGAAGTAATGAAATTATGGGGTTTTGGATGCCCGGTTAGGCTCACCTAATATGGGGAAGAAGGGGGGTTATTTATAGGAGAGATAAATAAAGAAGATTTTTTATCCCACGTCACAAATCGTGCATATTTGCATGATTTTTTACGCTAAGAAATCCCCTTGCAAGCATTTTCTTTCTATCATGATGGGTGAACCGTTGATCCATTTCGTGAGTTTTAATAGTCATTTTTATAGTACTTGTGGAGACGAATCCAAATATGATATCCATGGACACAAATTCATCGAATCATGCACCAAAATTGACTTCAAAACTAAGCTCCATCTTCTACCCAAACTGAGTCTTGCAAACCTTGCATATTTGCATGATTCGTGAGCTTGACTTTCCACTCGTGCTCACGATCCAATATAATTATAATGGACTGCACATATTCACGTTCCACGAGTTTGATGTTGCTCAACTCCTAGCTTGCCTTGTCCTTTTCTTCAATTTCTTCCTTCTTCCACCACTTTTTGTAAGTGACCATCTTCTGATGATCTAGTTTTCACTTCGAATCCAATCTTCAATCCTCGACCCGATTATGGAAAACTCCAAGTAAACATAAAATATTTCCAAAATCAAGGAAATAGAATGCAAAGTATTGCAATGTGATTCTAATCTACACTTAACTCACAATTTATTACAATATGAATTTCAAATGTGATAGATTGAGGTACAAATATTACAATATGAATTTCAAATATTTCACAATGCGCACAATGACCTGTCAGTTTTATTATAATCTTAAATTAATTTTTATTTTTTTTAAAAAAAAATTGGGTAATAACTCAAATGAGCCCCCAATAAAATTCCTCCCCTCCCCTTGCCCTGGTGGGAATTGAACCCATGACCTCATGGTAGTAGCACTAGACTTCAACCGCTAGGCTAACATTCAATTCCCATTATAATCTTAAATTAATTATTAACGATGCCCCCGTCCTATATCCCAAACTTTATAGCACATGTAAATCTTATACTCCCTCCGTTTTATTAAAAGTGGCACACTTACTTTATTGGGATATATTTTTTCCTATAATCTCATTCACTTATTCTACTTTTTACTTTCTACACTCAATTTCAACCTCTTATTTTCTTCACATTAATCCAAGAGTCTAAATCTAGTGTAACACTCTTAATGAAACAGAGGAAGTACATGCTTTAAAAAAATATTTTGATCCCTCTCTCTAACACGAGTGAGCCCCATTTAAAAATCATTATATTATAATATAATTTCGGTCTAATCATTCGTCCCTTTTATACAAGAAATTGTCAAAGTTAAATTATTTTAAAATTATACCGAGATCCTTTTTAATTTTCAATTATTTTTTAAAAAAAATTTAAGAGAGGCCTAAAACTTCATCTTTTACATATAATATCCACAAAACACAATTAGAATAACTACTAAAAATAAATAATCATTGAATAAATAACAAGAATAATAAATTGAACTTTCTAAGTCTCAAAATTTACTGTCTCCTTAGTTAATTTAAACTAATATTACAAATGAAACTCTATTTTAAAAGAATATATATATATATATATATATATATATATATATATATATAAATTATTTATTCTATTTATAATAGTAAGAGTTAATGTTGCATACCCTTGCCTTCACATAGAAATATATTCTTAAATTGAGTTGAATTAAAATTATATAAAATAAATTAAGTTGTGATTAAATCGAAATTAATGTTATTAAACTGAATAAGAATAAAACCGAATATTTTAGTTAAACTGAATAAATAAATACAGCTAAAATTTAGAAGAAAAAGAAGAGTATTTTCTTTTGTTTAGGTGGTGTTTTTTTTTTTTTTTTTTTGCAAGAGTGTCTCATGTTAGACCTTCTAATGGTTAAACCAATCAATAAAAAAAATCTCAAATCTAAAAATTCTAAAGTCAAATTATAATTATTTATAGTTCGAGATATATATATATATATATATTAAAAGAGTTTTAAAATTACATGAAACTCATTGTAATTAATGAAAATAAAAATCAAATCACCATTTTAGTTATATTGACTTTAAAATGAACACGTTTAACAATAAAGCGATATAAAATAAGACTTTTTTTTTCAAGTTGTCAAGTTGATATATAGGGAGAGAATTGAATGAAGAGGGTAAAATATTTGAAAAGTGAGTGTGAATAATCCCTCTATTTTTTTTTAAAGTTTGACACTCTTTTCATTTTTGTATGTGTTAGAGTGTAGATTATTATCTGTATTCATTGTATAATAGGTGTGTATTCATAGGACTCTATAATACTTTATACGTATTCCTAAGATTCTATTCATTGTATTCTACTCCTCATGTACCCTTATTTATGCCTATAATGAAAGGTCAAAAAGGCATGAGTTCTAACTCTTTAATGGTATTAGAGCTGTTAGAATAAATCAGACTCCCGATTAGATTATGATTTATTATGATTCGAGTTCTTTCCCTATTACACTTCTACTGTACTCTCTATATATTGAGATATCAATAATACAATTCATTACGGTAAATCATTCTGTCATGGTATCATAGCAAGTTCTGATCCTAAGCCCTAAATTTTAATTTATTGTTCAGCGCAGCCCTCCTTCTCTCTTTTCCGGCCCTGATTCCGGTGAAGTTCCGGTCAAATTCCGACAACCTCTGGCGGCTCTTTTCTGTCCCTGATCGCAATCATCACCGGCGAGCTCAAATCCTTTATCTCCGGTGTCCTCTCAAGTCTCGATTTTCCGACGAGTTCTTCCAGTGGCGAGGTTTCCATCTTTGTTGGCATTCTCTTCTAGCGGCGCCGCCAACGTCTTCATCAGCAACATCCGCCGACGTCTTCATCAGCTCCAACGCGAGATCCACGCGCCCGTCTTCCAGCGCGTGAAAGTCACGTGCCATCTCGGCCGAAGAAGAAACCTCCAGTGCATGAAGGTCACGCGCGAGTTGACTCGCGTAGCAAGTGAATTTCTCGTGTCCTTCAATTTCTCACAAGTTAAACCTGTTTCTTGCGAGTTGAACCTGTTTCTCGCGAATTGCTCAAATCCTCGCGAGTTGAGACGACTTCTCACGAGTTGCTCAAATTCTCGTCAGCACCCAGTCAATTTCTGTGCAATTCGATCTTTTGCTATGGTTTATTTGGGCCCTATATCTCGGGAAGATTGCTCTACTAATTGGATTGCAGACAAGGTGTTGTTTCAGGCCAGTTTGAATGGTCCCAACCATCATTCTTCATCGAATCAGTGGATCGTTGATTCAGGTGCTACATATCATATCACTTCTCGCACCAGTCATCTTGATAAGGTACAATGTTATCGTGGTTCTGATTCTATTCTTGTTGGAAATGGTGAATCATTATCTATTTCTCACATCTGCCAATGTCATTTATATGGTTTCTCTGTTAATGATGTCCTTGTGGTCCCTAAGATTGCTAGAAGTTTATTGTCCATTAGTAAGCTTACTCGTGATTTACCTGTCTGTGTTATATTTGGTGCCAACGCATTTTCCATTGAGCACAAGCATACAGGGCAGATAATTGGTAAAGGCAGTCATAGTTCAGGTCTTCATTTTCTTGAGACTGGTGATTCCAGCTTTTTAGGCGAACTACACTCTGGAAAGCTCCTGGCTTCTTTTGAGCAGTGGCACTCTTGCCTCGGTCATGTGTCTCATGATACTGTTCAGTTGTTAAGTCGATGTGGCCATATTACTGTCACTTCCACTATGCCGGCATCTGTTAGTTGCTCTCCTTGTCAGATGGCCAAGAGTAGTCATTTACCTTTTTCCACTAGTGACAGGCGCACTATTCGGTTGTTAGATAAGGTGCATTGTGATTTGTAAGGACCAGCCCCCGTCTTATCGGTAGGTGGTTTTTCTTATTATGTCATTTTCATCGATGAATTTTGCGATTCACATGGTTTTTCCCGATGCGGTATAAGTCGAACTTTTATGACACATTTATCCAGTTTTAGAAATTCGTTGAGATCCAGTTTTCTACTAGGGTTAAAAAAATTCAGACCGATGGTGGCACAGAGTTTACTAATCATTGACTTCAGGCTCACTTCATATCATGTGGCATTCATCATCAGAGGTCATCGCCCTATACACCAGCTCAGAATGGCCGAGCTGAGCGGAAGCATCGTCACATCACAGAGACTGGTCTTGCCATGCTTTTTCACTCTTCTATGCCACACTGTTATTGGGTGGAAGCTTTCTCCTCTGCGGTTTACATCATTAACCGTCTGCCAAGTTCAGTTCTTGGTGGAAAATCACCTTTTGAGGTTATTTTTGGTCATGTGCCTGACTATACCCTCTTTCACCCATTTGGCTGTCGTGTTTTTCCATGTCTGCGTGCCACTGCTACTGATAAGTTTGCACCGCGGTCCATTCCGTGTGTGTTTATTGGCTACAGCCCTTGTTACAAGGGCTTCCAGTGTCTCGACCCCACTTCTAGGTGTATCTATGTTTCTCGCCACGTTCGCTTTGATGAAACCTTATTCCCTTATGTCTCATCTTCCGCGGACTGTCGCTCTATTTCAGATCTGGAGATTTCATCATTTTTTATGGAGCTGTTACTTCATCGATTGGGGTTATCACGCATGTGCCTGTTCCAGCCGCCCCTCTATCTTCCATCTGGATGGCCGACCCGGACTCAGCTCCTCAGCCAACGGCCACCACACCTCAGCCACCGGCCATCACTCCTCAGCCACCGGCCACCACGTCTCAGCCGGTATCGTCCATCATTTCTTCTCCGGTGACTTCCGACAGCCACTCTACGGTCAACGCAGCTCAATCTTCCTCGGCGTCGTCAGCTAGTTCGACTCCTCCAGCTTTGCTGCCCCAGCTTCATACCCATCGGATGACCACTCAATCTTCTACTGGTGCCATTCAGCGCCAGGATTATTCGGATATTATTGCTCATGGTTTCACTGCCGCATTCCTCTCTCAGAAAGAGCCCACTGATTATCGCTCTTCCCTTTAGGATCCAGCCTGGGTTTCAGCCATGGATGATGAGATGGCCGCTCTTCGTGGTCAGCACACTTGGGATTTGGTGTCTCGACCTTCGAATGTCAACATTGTTGGCTCCAAATGGGTCTACAGGCTCAAGTATCGACCAGATGGTACTATTGAGCATCACAAAGCTAGACTTGTGGTGCAGGGTTTCTCGCAGATTCTGGGTTTTGATTTTGACCACACTATCAGTCCTGTGGTCAAAGCCTCCACTTCTAGGACGGTTCTCGCCATAGCCACCATGCGTTCCTGGCCACTTCATCAGTTGGATGTCAAGAACGTTTTCCTTAATGGTGTTCTTGATGTTCCAGTCTACATGAAGCAGCCCGTTGGTTATCAGGATTCTGTCCATCCAGACTATGTTTGTCGCTTGCGAAAGGCCATTTATGGTCTTAAGCAGGCTCCCCGGGCTTGGTTCCAGCGTTTCAGCAGTTCTAGACACAGCTTGGTTTTCGGTGCAGCTTAGCTGATACTTATTTATTCGTCCTTTCGAGACGGTCGTCGTTACTGTATCTACTTGTGTTTGTGGACGATATCATTCTTACAGGCAATGACTCGACTCTTCTTCGCCAGTTCATTGATCGGACACACAGAGAGTTTGCGATCAAGGACCTTGGTTCTCTTCATTACTTTCTTGGTCTTGAAGTTTCACCTACCCCCTCAGGGTTACTGCTTGGCCAAGCAAAGTATGCTCGTGATATTTTGAATCAGGCCGGTATGTCTGCCGCGGAACCTGGTTCTACTCCATTTGTCGCTGGTTCTCGGCTTCACAGCTCTACCAGTCCTCCATTCTGGGATCTTACACTTTATCGTTCTCTTGTTGGTGTTATTCAATATCTCACCATCTCTCGCCCGGATTTGGCATTCTCGGTCAACACGGTGAGTCACTATCTTCAGGATCCCAAAGATGATCATTTTGCTACTGTGACTCAAATTTTGCGGTATGTTCGTGGCACTCTTCATTTTGGTCTTAGGCTTTGTTCTGCTAGTACTTCTGATATGTTAGGGTACTCTGATGCTGATTAGGCTCGCTGTCTGGAGACTCGTCGGTCCACTTATGGTTATGCTATTTTTCTTGGTGGGAGTCTGGTTTCTTGGAGTACCAAGAAATAGCCCACTGTTTCTTGCTCTAGCACTGAGTCTGAATATCGTGCTCTCACCAACACTGCCTCAGAAGTGGTATGGCTCACTCATTTGCTTCGTGATCTTCGGGTTCCGCTTTCTAGTTCTCCACTGCTATTATGCGACAATAGTAGTGCTATCTTCTTGGCTCAGAATCCGGTGGCGCACAAGCGAGCGAAGCACATCGACATCGACTACCATTTTGTTCGTGAGTTGGTGACATTCGGAAAGCTGCGCGTTGCTCATGTTCCGACTTCTCTTCATATTGCAGACATTTTCACCAAGGGGCTCTCTTGTCTGTTGTTCGAGTTCTTCAAGTCCAAGCTATGCGTCGGCGAGCATCCGACGCTTCGCTTAAGGGGGGTGTTAGAATAAATCAGACTCCTGATTAGATTATGATTTATTATGCTTAGAGTTCTTTCCTTATTATACTTCTATTGTACTCTCTATATATTTATATATCAATAATACAATTCGTTACGGTAAATCATTAAGCAGGGCTAGAATCCTGCTTTATTCCTCTTAATTTTTTTCCTTTCCCTCTCCCGGCCCTTTTCCTCTTCCCGATTACCTTTTCATTTTTCCGGTAACCTTTGACATTTTTTGGCAGTACTCTCCACCCTTTTCTGGCGGCTTCTCCTCCCTCTCGGTGTCTCTCCAGTACCATCTTCAACCTCAACATTATATCCGGCATCTCTCCGTTCAGATTAATCCTTGGCGACCAGCTCTTCTCGGGCGTTTGTTTTTCTGCTTTGCTGCCGTCCAGACGTCCAGACAACCACGTCTTCGGTACCTTCGTTTGGTCTGACCCCTCTGTGCTACGTTGATGCTTGCTTCTGTGCTCAATCTGGCGTGTTTTCAAAGCTCCCTTTGCCACAGACTGATTTGCGTCTTCAGCATCTGTTTCGTGCGCTGCTGAATTCTTCTTTTTCCTCTGAGCGCTTGTTTGCCACACGTCGACAGCTTGAAGAAAGCACGTGCAGTTCACTAGCGAGTAAGTGGCAATTTTTTTTTGCGCATGCACCTCATGCGCTTGCCCAGTTGTCTTCCCCTCTAGGCCACATTTTGCGCGCTATTTTGCCAGCGGTCTTCCCCTCCAGGCTACGCGTTGTGCTTTATTTTTCCAAGCCAGTGATCTTGCACGCTATTTAGCCAAGCCAGTGACTTTGCGTGCCTGCCCTACTTTTGGCATTAAAAAAACAATCAGCGTTATTATTATTTTTAAAGTCCACTTGTTTACGGAGTGTTATGGCATTCTCCGATTCACTAAATGTCACGAGTAATTCTTTTGATCGATGGATTCTTGACCCCGGTGCATTGCTTCTGATCATCAACATCTTGACAAGGTTACTTCTTTAATGTGGTTCTAATATTGGTTCTGAGGAATGTGGTTCTTCTCTATCTATTTCTAATATTGGCCAATGTGATATTTCAGGTATCTCGTTACGTGATGTGCTCGTGGTTCCACAAATTACAAAGAGTTTAGTTTCCATGAGTAAACTTACTCTAGATTTACCTATTACTATTCCTTTCTTTTTGCCGATTTGTCTATCATTCGGCATAAGCACGCTGGTAAAGTTGTTTGTACTAATCGTCATAAAGTTGGCCTTTATTATCTTGAGACGGGTGACTCTAGTTTCTTTACTGAACTTCGTTCTGGAAAAATCCATGCTTCATTTGAACCATGACATTCTCGGCTCGGTCAAGTCTTAAGACACTCTCCAATTGTTGAAAAAGCAAGGTTATATTTCTGTGGCCTCTATTTTACTTGCCCCAGTCAGTTGCTCCTCATGTATGATGGATAAAAGCTATTTTTTGCCCTTTTCCACTAGTGATAGTCGTTCGACTTCTTTGTTGGACAAAGTTCATTGTGACTTGTGGGTGCCTACACCAATTTCAGGAGTGACACGTTATTCTTATTATGTTATCTTCATTTATGACTTTTCCCGTTTTACGTGGTTCTACTCCCTGCATCGCCCGTCCAGTTTCTTTGATGTCTTTCTGTTGTTCCAGGAGTTTGTGGAGACCCAATTTTCCACTAAACTTAAAGTTTTCCAATCTAATGGAGGAACAAAGTTTACTAATAACCGTCTTCGTGATCATTTTATCTCCTGTGGCATTCATCATCATATGTCAAGCCCTTATACACCTGCACATAATGGTCGAGCTGAGTGTAAACAGCGTCATATTACAGAGACAGGGTTAGCCATGTTATATCACTCGTTCTTTCCCAAGTACTATTGAGTGGATGCTTTCTCTACGGCAGTCTATATAATAAACCACCTGCCTAGCTCAATTCTCTATGGTAAATCTCTATTCGAGATGGTGTACGACACTGTTCTTAATTATTTCCTTTTCCACCCATATTGTTTCCGTGTGTATCCACGTTTACGTGACATTGGAGCTGATAAGTTAATGCCCCGTTCCATTCCATGTGCTTCTATTAGTTATAGAGCTCAACACAAAGGGTTCAAATGTCTTGATCCTTCTTCTGGGCACAGATATATCTCTCGCCTTGTTCAGTTTGATGAGCATTCCATTCCTTACTCTTCATCTTCTCAGGATAGTCGCTCACCCTCTGGTTTGGAAATTTCTTCTTTCATTGAGCCCACAACTGCATCGACTTTTTTGCCAGCTTCCAGTACCACTAATGTTGGTCATGGCCCCTCTCTTGTTGCGGCATCATCACAATTTCCACACATTTTGTGTCCCTCACGTGTGGATCAAACTACAATTGAGCTCTCATAGTCGCTATCTCCTTCTCTCCGGGTTCCCCTGTGTCTTCGGCCCAGTCATCGCCTTCAACATCACCATCACTATCTCCTTCTCCTTCTTACCCACATCATCCTATAACGACTTGTTCTCGAAATGACATTTTCCAGCCGAAAAAATATCCTGGTTTTGATGTTCACGGTTTTCTTGCAGCACTTCTTTCGGAGACTGGGCCTAAGGGTTACCGCTCAGCCCTTAAGGATCCTAAATGGGTTGCCACTATGGATGAGGGGATGCGGGCTCTTCATAACCATCATACTTGGGATCTTGTTCCTTGCCCTTCTGGTGTCAACGTTGTTGTCTCCAAATGGGTTTATCGCCACAAGTATTGACCTGATGGTAGCATCGATCATCACGAGGCCCGTCTTGTTGCTCAGGGATATTCTCAAGTACTAAGAGTTGACGTCACTCACACTTTTAGCCTTGTGATCAATTTGCGATTGTCCGTAATATTCTCTCTTTGGCCACTTTGCGTAATTGGACACTTCACCACGTTAATGTCAAGAATGCTTTCTTAAATGGTGTCTTGGATACTCTTGTGTATATGGAAAAGCCTGTAGGTTATACAAACCCTCTTCGTCCCTCTCATGTTTGCCGACTTTGGAAGGTTATTTATGGTCTCAAGCAGGCGTCTCGCGCTTGGCTTCATCACTTTAGTACCTTTCTACTCCATTTAGGCTCTACATGCAATGCAGCATATACCTCTCTTTTCATTTATTCTTGGGGTTCTCGAATGTTATATATGTTTGTCTTTGTCTATGATATCATTTTAACTAGCAATGATCCTTCTCTCATCAGCCGGTTTATCTCTCACTCTCATCACGGGTTCTCCATCATGGATCTTGGTCCTTTGCACTACTTTTTTGGTTTAGAGATTTCTCGGTCTAATACCGGTGTTTTCTTAGGGTAAACTAAGTTTTCCATGGACATTCTTCAGCGGGCTGGTATGACAGCTGCTACTCATGTATGTACTCTCTTTGCTCCAGGAAGCTAGCTAAACAAAAATTTTAATTCCGAGTTCTCCACTCTCACTTTGTACATGTCACTCGTTAGGAAACTTCAGTATCTCACCATTACACGGCTTGATATCTCTTATGTTGTTAGCACATTCAACTAGTTTTTTGCAGAGTCCGTGTGATGATCATTTTCAGGTAGTTACTAAGACTCTTCGTTATATTCGGGGCACTCTTCATTGTGTCCTTTATTTCTCGCCATCCTCTGGCTCCCTTCCTATTTTGGGTTACTCGGATTCCGATTGGGCTCATTGTCCTGAGACTCGCCGCTCTACTTATGGCTATGCTATTTTTTTTGCGGAAATCTTGTTTCTTGGTCTACAAAGAAACAACCTACTGTCTCTCGCTCCAACTATGAATCTGAGTATCGTGTTATAACCAATACCTCTGTCGAGTTGGTGTGGATATGTCACCTTTTGAGGGATCTTCATGTCACCTCTGTCTCGTCTCCGCTTCTCTTGTGTGACAACAGTGCCATCTTTCTCACCCAAAATCCGAATGCGTACAAGCGGGCAAAACATATTGACATTGGCTACCATTTTGTTCGTGAACTATTGGCCTCCTGTAAGCTGTGTGTTGCTCGTGTTCCTTCTTCACTACAGCTTGCTGACATCTTTACTAAGGGCTTACCACACCCTTTGTTTGAGCAGTTTTGATCCAAGCAATGCATGTCGTCAAATCCCACGCTTAGCTTGAGGGGTGGGGGTGTTAGAGTATAGATTATTATTTGTCTTCATTGTATAGTTGGTTTGTATTCCTAGGACTCTAGAATGCTTTGTACGTATTCCTAGGATTCTATTCATTGTATTTTACTCCCCATGTACCCCTATTTATATCTATGACGAAAGGCCACAGAGGCATGGGTTCTGACTCTTTCAGGATGTTTTTTCAAGATTTTCACATTTCCTTTTATGGCAAAAAAAGAATCATTATCAACCACTCATTGAACTTTTTACTCTTTTCACTCAATTCTCACAACATATTTCAACTTGCAAAAAAAATTAAACCTAAAGTTAGGGTGCCAAACATAGAACAACGAACAGAGTAATTCACTTTTTTTTAAAATGTCACAATCATACAAAAAAATACTCTCATTTCAGCAAAAATGCCACGATTTTCTTTTTCGTTTGTCCCAATAAAGTGGCATGATTTGAAAATTACCTATAATGTTGAAGAATATATTGTAAAATTTCCAAAATGTCCTCTTTAACTTTAATAACTTTCAAACTGGGCCAACTATTTTCCTAAAATATCCATACTTATCACGATTGTTTCTTGCCAAAAGCAATTCCACCATCTTTTTGGATGGAAGTAGTAAACCATACCTAAAAGATTACAAGAACTATGCAAGTAAGACCCCGTCAAGTGTGGATATTTTAGTTTCAATAAATTCATCTCAGCTCATTCAGTTCTTATAAATTTAGTTCAGCTCAGCTCTCATTAGGTCTAATAAATTCAAGTTAAATACTTTCAACTCTTTTCAGTTCTTTAAATTCAGATAGTTCAGAATTTATTTTAAATATTAAGGTTATAGTAAATGTTATTTATATTGGAATCTAAAGATTGTTATTATTATATATTGTGAATATGAAAATCATTCACATTATAAATGTTTAATTATAGTTCAATTAAGCCATTTTCTTTCAGCTAATTATTTCAACTTTTGTTGAAATAAGTTCAGTTAAATTCATTTCAGCAAATTATACGAAAACCATACATATTATTATTGTTTAGTTTTAGTTCAGTTGAGTAATTCATTTTCATTTTATTTCAATTTTGTTGAATTTAGTTCAATTAAGTTCAGTTCGGTTTGGTTCAGTTTGGTTCAACTACTTTATTGGAAAACATACATATTATATATGGTTTATTTTAGTTCAATCAAATAATTTCCTTTCAACTTATTTCAATTTTGTTGAATTTATTCAGTTCAATTTAGTTTTTCAACTAATTTCAATTATATCAATTAGAATCATAGGATTCAATCATAAAACCAATTGGTACTATGTAAGGGTGACTCATGATCTTATATATTGAGTCGTAACTCTGTCAACCATTGATGTGGGACACTAACATGCCTCCTCTCGTGCAGCAGTATTAGTCATCGCGCAGACGTGCATATAAAGAGGTCACGTGCCCATGGGCTCTAATGCCATATTAGAATCATGGGCTCTTATCAGCGATCTCATTTTTTTGGACTGTGTGGCTAGTGGTCTTCATGCTGCTTTGGTTGCCCGGTCCGAGCCTCGTGAATATCGTGCCGCTCTTCGAGATCCGTGATGGGTTTCTACTATGGACAAGGAATTGGCTGGTCTTCGCCATCAGCATAATCGGGACTTAGTGCCCGGACCCTCAGGTGTGAATGTGGTTGGTTCTAAGGGGGTATATCATCTCAAGTATTGCCCTGGTGGAAGCATTGATCGCTACAAAGACCGTCTTGCTGCTCAGAGTTTCTATCATATACCAGGATTCAATTTTGACTACAATTTCAGCCCTGTTGTCAAAGCCTCTACGGTTCACACTGTTCTTTCCATTGCTACCATGCGTAGATGGCATCTTCATCAGCTTGATGTCAAGAATGTCTTTCTCAATGGTGTTCTTAATGATCACGTCTACATGACACAATCAGTTGGATATAAGGATCATGCTCAACCTATTTATGTAGCTTATGCAAAGCCATCTAAGGGCTCAAGCATGCACCTCGTGCATGGTTCCAGCAGTTCAACACTTATCTTGGATAGCTTAGGTTTCTTTGCAGCACCGCTGATACCTCGGTGTTTGTGTTCACCCAGAGCATTACCTTTTGTATATTCTGGTTTACGTCGATGACATGGGTAATGACTCGTCCTCCATACATCAGTTCATCACTCGCACCCATCAGGAGTTCACTATTAAGGATCTAGGTTCCTTGTACTACTTTCTCGGTCTGGAGGTTGGACCTACTTTCATTGGCTTATTTTTTGGCAAGCCAAGTATACTCGTGACATACTTCGCCGTGCTGGGATGACAAATGTTGTTCTTGTCACCACTCATTTTGTTCAGTGGTCTCAACTTCACAGTGATTCTAGTGGGAAGTTTGCCAATCCCACTCTTTGTTGCTCCTTGGTTGGCGCCTTCCATTATCTTACGATTACTAGACCAGACTCTGCTTTTTCAGTTAACTCTGTCAGTTAGTATCTTTTTTACCCTCGTGATGATCATTTCGCAGCTGTAACTTGCATTCTTTGATATGTTCGCGGTACTCTGCATTTTGGTCTCTCTTTTCGGTCTAAGTGCTTCTCTGAGGATTTCGGATATACCAATGTTGACTGGGCACATTGTCTTGATACTCGAAGATCCACACATAGGTATGTTGTCTTTTTTGGTGGAAACTTGGCTTCCTAGAGCGCCAAGAGGCAACCTACGGTTTACCGTTCCAATTCCGAGTCTGAGTATAGAGCTTTGGCTAACACTACTGCTGAAGTTGTCTGGCACTCTCATTTTCTTCATAACCTTTGATTTCCACTGTCTCATGGACATCTACTGTTATGTGATAATACCAACGCTATTTTTCTGGTGCAAAATCCCGTTGCTCATAAGTGGGCAAAGCACATAGACATCGACTATCATTTTGTCAGGGATTTGGTTGCCTCTAACAAGCTTCACATCAGTCATGTGCCTTCTTCATGCAGGTTACTAACATTTTCACCAAAGGAATCTCACAATCTCTGTCTGAGTTCTTTCATTCCAACCTTTGCATATCGTAACACCCGACGCTTCGCTTGAGGGGGTGTTAGGATACAAAATCAGATAGAAGATAAGTTGATTATATCTCCATATAAGTAGGCAATAAAGTCATAGATAACTCTATCTACTCATACTTTGTACTCTATTTAAACCTATATTTGATATGAATAATATCATCGAGAATTCACTTTAACAATATGCACTAGACTAGATTAAATTTCATAATAATGAACATAATTTATCTCATTGTGTCATGGTCTAGCTTATTTAATTAATTTGTATTGAATTCAATTCAATTTAGTTGAATTATGTTCAATTCAGTTCAATTGAAATTAGTTCTATTAATTAAGACCTATTATTATTGATATTTTGACACTCACATATCTTATTTTAGACCGATTAATTGTTAGACGGCGTCATTTCTAATTGATGTAACTAATGGGTTGATTTGATGTTTGTTTTTATTATTGCAATGAGGTTCCCATAAATTTTTAAAAATTATGTATGATAATATTTAAATAATTATAATTTGACCATAAAATTTATTGAAATGAGATTTTTCATAATTGGACTACCATTAGTCGATCTAGCGGGAGATTTTCTCTTTGACACTATTATTTAGTTTTAGTAAAATTCGATTTAATATATTTAAATTTGGAAAAGTCTTGGAAAATACCATCTTTCCGTATGCTTATGGAAAGACAACATTTAATTAGAATAATAAAAGGTAGAGAAAAGTGCAGATATAACCCTATATAATTGACCAAAGTGCATATATAACCCTGCACTAATTAAAAGTGCAAATATAACCCTATCTATTCAGGTTATGTGAAAATATAATATTTTCTGGCAATTTGATGCTGGGATTAGCTGAAAAGACAATCTTACCCTGGTCGGTATATGTTTTTAAAAAATTGAAAATTTCAAATGATGTAATGACCATATTGCCCTTTGTCTCCTACCAAATATTGTCTTCTTCATTCTTCTTCCCGCTCAATTCTTCTTCCCACCGCTACCCCCTTTTCTTTCTTCCACTCTGCCACCCTCTCTTCAGCCACCACAATCACTCCCTCCACCGCTATCCCTTTTGTTCTTCAACTCCTCCATAACTGCTACAAATACACCCTCAATTTCCCCCAATTTATCAAATTAGGTCATGTTTAGTAAAGTCATGGGAGGAATTTTGTCGGGGTTGATGGGTGGAGATGCCGCCGCCACTGCAGAATCAGGCGACTCAAGAGAGCTGTCGCGAGTCACTGCTTTCCATTCATCCCACAGATGACAACTCCACTTTAACGAGTCCAAGCAGCACAACAAACTGGTGAGCTAAGTTCCAATTCCTATGATTATTTATTGACGAATTTCCCTATTCATCGTTCTGGATATGTAATGAATACTAGATGGTGGTCGATTTTACGGCGACTTGGTGTGGGCCTTGCAAGTTTATGGTGCCTGCCTTCAAGGACCTGGCTGACAAATTCACCGAGTTTGTTAATATCGATGTCGACAAGCTCTCGGTTAGTTTTCCTTATTATTACTGTGCTAATGCTTATAGAATTCCTCAAAATATTTGAATATATGAAACCCGTAATTAACTTGGGGAGTTGGTGTTTAGGATGTAGCCCAGCAGTTTGAGGTGCGGGCAATGCCCACTTTCTTACTGTTGAAGCAAGGCAAGGAAATCGATCATAGGGTCGGAGTGAAGAAGGATGAACTGGAGAAGAAGATTCTCAAGAACAAAGAAGTTCCCAAATTCGCTGCTTGATTCTCTTCTAGCTTTATGTAATTTTCCATGGGAGAAATTTTGTCGGGAAGAGTGGTGAGCCAGTTGGTGGAGTTGCTGGTGGTGGTGACTGGGGACAATTTTGTCTTTTTAATTTTGTATTAGGTTAGAAAAGCAATTTGGTCATTTCCGGTCGGTCAATGGCCGGAAATGACCAGTCAATGCCGGAATAATGGATTTAGGGTTATATTTGCACTTATGTGTAATAGATAGGGTTATATTTGCACTAAAAAAATAATTGAGTGTTATATTTGCACTTTCCTCAACATATATGGTTATATCTACATATTACCCTAAAAGGTAAAAGGTCTAAGTTTTATTATTAAAAATTTATTATGCAACGTGTGGTAGTTATAAAGTTTATAACTCGATTCATGAACCCAAAAAAATTTATCTTCATTTCTTCTAATTTGCACTTTAAACCTTGGTCTTTCTATGACTTATGAAAAAACCGTCTTTCAAGAGACGGACTCTTTAAATTTAGGTTACTTTAGTATTTTAAATTATATAAATAATGTTTAGTGCAATATATTTAATATTTGCTTAAATTCAAATCTCTTTATTAGTTTAGTATATATCAGCTCTAATAAAATTATCTCAGCTCTCCCCACCTCCAATATACTCAGATCAAATCAAATAAAATCAGCTCAACTTTGATCAACTCCAATTAGTTAAGCTCATAGATTTTACAAACTGAAATCAACTCAATCGACGAGACCTAAGTACGGGTTAAGCAAATGCTTGTAATAAGTGCGAGGATGGAAGGCAATTTGTAGAAGGTTAAGGAAGAGACCCATAGATTGCGGGGCAATTGTCGGGTCAGTGTGCATGTGGATCCCTTGATTTTAGAGCTTCAAGATAGAGATGATACATCACAACCCGCTGCCATTTTTGGAAAGTGGTTCGACGCTAGACCATTAGTTATCCGATTTGCTGCTCTATAGAATCAAAGAGGCAAACAAAATTAGACTCTGTCAATACCACTAAAGTTGCTTAATCATTTACTCTATCTTATCCCACCTTAAATCATATACTACCCTGGTCCACTATATATGGCCTCATAAAAATGGTACAATTTTTTTTAAAAGAAAAAGGAGAGGTGGAGATTGAATTGGGAGTATAAAAAGTAAGATGTGTGGATGAAAATAACCTAGTATTTACCAAAAGAAGAAGGGGTCAAAATAAAAAAACCATCCCAATAAGGAAAGAGGGACATAATTAGAGGACTAGAGGGAGTAGAATATTTATTGCAGTGTTAAACAAATATATTTGACCGTTAATATATTTAATTACGTATAATAATGGTAAACAAAAATTTACTTTTCATAAACTACTTGGTACGATGAATTCAACAATATCATATATAATAAGATTATTGCTTATATATGTAGAGAAATTCTCAGAAAAGATGGTATTTTCATAATATTATGGATAGTCCACCATAGCTTTAACTTTAAATATTGTAATTTTTAATAAAATTTAAATACTGTATTTTTAAAATTAAAACAAATATTAATATATATTTGATGCGAAAATATAAAAATATACAATATAAAAATATATTTTTAAAATTTCTAAATTTAGTACTCCTTCTATCCCAGCCATATCGGTAGGGATAGAAAATTGATGTTTCAATTTGGGAAAAGTAAAATTACTTAAATGCCCATCTTCTCGTTCTTCCCATCCCTCCCTCACCCTCCCTTGCCTGCCTATCACCACCACCGGCGACGCTGTCACACCCTCCCTGCCAACTTATCACCACCACTACCTCTCGCTCTCCCTTGCCCACCTATCACCATCACCACCTCTCACTCTCTCCTGCTCGCCTATCACAACCACCACCACCTCTCACCCTCTCCTTCTCGCCTATCACAACCACCACCACCTCTCACCCTCCCTTACGCTCCTGAGACGTTGCAACCAATATTGTAGAGTCCTCGGGAGTTGGATTTATTTATGGCATATTGCGAATTCTGGTGATCTGGTGTTTTAACACCGCTATCCAGGTTTTCCGAACGCAGGATTTTGTCCACGATTTATGGAGCATATTATGGAGTATATTTATGCGATCAAATCAGAATATTGTGAAGATTATTATCTTATTTCGTGGCAATCTAATTCTGGTAAACGAATATTCCTGTAATAGTTAGGAATTGATTAAGTAGTTTATTTATGGTACAAGTCCTATTGATGAAGGATTGTCCATTTAAATACCAGATTAGAATTAGATCTTTCCTTAGTTTAGAAGTCTATTTATGGTAGAGTTAGACAAGGAAAGAGGTTGACAGAAGGCAGGATTGTGATGGATATAAATACAAGAAGATACAACGCAATCAATCAAGCGACCAAGAATTCATCTCTACGTGAGAAGTTTGGAGCGATCTGCCTGTGGTGTTTGGAGGAGTGTTTATTCATCCGACCAAGTTCGTAAAGATCATAAACAAGGAAGCCTTAATTCCTCGGGAGGAGGAGATCCAGGGAGACGTGTTGATCGTGAGGGTTCAACGACGTAGGATCGGCAGTGAGGGGATCTCACAACATTCACTATGTAGGTTAGCAATGGATTAGTATTTAAGTTAAGCTTCTTGTACTAAAGACTGCTTTCTAGTGAATGGTTTCTGATCTGGGCAAGGCCCCGCAGACGTAGGTGTAATTGCACCGAACTGCGTAAACAAGTTGTGTGTGCACTGTGTTTTTATTTCGTGTTTCAACACCAAACGTTAAACAACTTGGCGTAAAAGTAGAGACTTTAGGTGAAATAGACTTTCAATTGGTATCAGAGCAAGGCACTTGCTGACCCCTATACAGGGAGAGTGAGATCAGGTTTCACCATGGCACCAAAGGAGGGGGCTTCGGTCACGCGACCACCGTTGCTGGAACAAGGTAATTATGCTTATTGGAAGGCACGTATGAAAGTGTTCATTGGAGCACTAGATGATCAAGCCTGGAACTATGTCATAAATCAGTACACTCCACCTTCAAGTGACGAAACACAGGATCAAGCTCATCGACGGCCAAACCATTCTCTAAATTTTCTCCTGATGAGCATAAAACACACGTGTCCAACTCAAAGGCTTTGAATGCCATCTTCACAGCAGTGGATGAAGATCAATTTAAGATGATTTCAAATTGTGAGACTGTGAAGGAAACATGGGATGTGTTACAAACGTATCATGAGGGGACAAGCTCTGTCAGGGAATCAAAGTTGCAATATTATACGTCAAAATTCGAAGAATTGAAGATGCGTGAAGATGAGACTATTTCCGAGTTTAATGGACGAGTCCGAGATATTGCAAACAAAGCGTTTCAGTTTGGCAAAAAGTACAAAGATCAAAAACTTGTCAGGAAAGTGTTGAGGGCGTTACCTCCACGGTTCAATATGAAGGTCACAGCAATTAATGAAAATGGAAGGATTGGGACAATGACTCTTGATGAGCTTATGGGATCTCTGGAATCTTATGAGATGGAGATGCTGGAAAAAAAACGGGAAAGAAAGAGATGGATTTTTCAAGCACAAACTCTGGAAAGGCAGATGATCTTACGGATAATGAAGATTCCGATGAAATTGTGAACATTACCAGAAACTTCTCTAGATTTATGAAGAAGATGGGCAGGAAATCTCAAGATAAGTCAAGTGGGAGCAAAAATCCTAACGCCAACTCCACTCCAAGATTCGGTCAAGCAACTGGTGTTGAAACACCAAAGATTAAATTGACAAATCTGAATCTGAACAGGAAAATCCAGTGCAGAGAATGTGAAGGTTTTGGACACATACAAGCTGAGTGTGCCAATACGCTTAAAAGGCAAGGAAAATCGTATGCTACAACCTAAAGTGATGATGACGGAGGAGATGATGTTAAGGATGGAGAAGAGTATACAAATCATGTTGCTTTCGGTGTGTCAATGGTGGAGTTAGAAGACTCTATTACGGACGGTCTCGGTGTGCTGAATGAAGAAGATAGTAGTAGCTCAGATGAAGAGACTAGAAGCATTAGTGATGATGACATTCGCAAGGAAAGTATGGAGATGTACAAGATGTGGTTAAAAGTGGCCGATGAAAACAAAGACCTCAAGTTTGAGAACAAGAGACTCAGTGAGAAAGTTAAAGTGAATGAACTTGAAAAGGAAGAGGCAATTGGAGAACTGAATAAGTTTAAGAAGGAATTTACTGAAGTGGTGCAACGAGCATAGGCAGCAGAACAAGCTATTAGACGTCTCAATACAGGGAAAGCTAAGCTCGAAGACTGTCTACGAATGGGACAGACGACCAAATATGGAATTGGTTATGAAAGGACAGTGAATGTGTTAAAAAACGAGGCAGATCAAGGTGTACCAGCTCCAAGCATAATCGAGAAAAATTGTCCCATCAAGAGGATCAGACGATGTGGATACTATGGAGCTCAAGGGCATGTCAGGAACAGGTGTTTTAAGCTGCTTAGGACACTGTCTGTCAACACAGCAGATCGGTGTTTCAACACCATGCCAGGATATAAGTCAAGGCATCGGCTTAACACCGGAGGATACAGAACCGGATTTCTGAACACACGTGTCAATCAAAATCCTAATCACATCCATCGATCAGTAAGCCAGGTATGGGTTCGAAAATCTCAAGATGTTTGTTTTTCAAGTTTCGTTTGTTTTGGGGCACATACAGGAAACTTCTGGTATTTCGATAGTGCGTGCTCAAGGCATATGACTGGAATACTTGAATTCCTTCAAAAATTCAAACCTGGATTTGGTGGACATGTTAGATTTGGTGATGGGAAGCGCAGTAGAATAATCGGCAAAGGTGAGTTAGTCATTAAAGGGCTTCCTGTGTTCCAAGATGTATTACTGGTGGAAGGTCTGAAAGCTAACCTGTTGAGCATTAACCATATATGTGACAATGAAATGACGGTGTTTTTCGACAAAGAGAAGTGTGTAGTCAACCATGGTACTGAAGTATTCACTGGTTCTAGATCAATGGATAATTGTTATTTTCTCGACCAAGATGTCACATGCTTCAACTCAAAAAATGAACTCAGTACAATGTGGCACAGAAAATTGGGACACATAAATTACAAATCCTTAGCTCGTATTTCCAGACTGAAGGCAGTCAGAGGTATTCCCGAGATCAGTGATAACAAGGAGATAGTCTGTGGGTCATGTAAAGAAGGAAAGCAAACCCGGATACCACACCATGCCGTACATGATGTTTCAACGTCAAGACTTCTGGAGCTACTACATATGGACTTGATGGGGCCAGTCAATACTCCGAGTGTGGTAGGAAAGAAGTATATTTTCGTCTGTGTAGACGACTTCTCGAGGTATACGTGGGTATCATTTTTAAAAGAGAAGTCAGAAGCTGCTGGTGTATTCAAGAACTTGGCGCACAAACTACATGTTGAAAAAGGAACCACTCAAGTAAGAATTGCACGTATCAGGAGTGACCATGGAAAAGAGTTTGAAAATTCTACGTTTCATAACGTCTGCGAGACACTTGGCATACACCACGAGTTCTCTACCCCCATAACTCCTCAACAAAATGGTATTGTGGAGAGAAAGAATCGAACACTGCAGGGAATGGCACGAGCAATGTTAGCCGAGAGAAAAATTAATGCTAAATACTGGGCTGAGGCGGTACACACTGCATGCTACACCATCAACAGAGTATATCTGCGTCCGTTTACCGAAAAGACACCATATGAGATTTGGAAGGGGAAGAAACCAGATGTGACGTATTTCCATGTCTTTGGCAGTAAGTGTTATATTCTGAAGGACCAGGGGCCCTTAGCTAAATTTGAATCTAGAAGTGATATCGGTATATTCTTGGGTTATTCTCCTACCAGTCGAGCTTACCGAGTGCTTAATCAACGTTCTGGTACGGTCATGGAGTCTATCAATGTGGTGGTTGATGATTCAGAGGACGACACTGTCGGTGAAAATGATGCCCTTGAACCAGTGACTCCTACTGGTGTTGAAACACCAGCATTGTCAACTGGTGTTGAAACTCCGGAAGCTGGAACTCATGAATCAGAACAGCATCCGACTAGACATATGCAATTAAGGGATCAACCACGGGTAAATTATAGAGAATTGGCAGGACTATCTTGTTTCATCTCTCTCACTGAGCCAAAAAATTACAAAGACGCTCTTGTCGATGAATATTGGGTTTCGGCAATGCAAGAAGAATTGCAGCAATTCGAGAGAAACAATGTTTGGTATCTTACCCCTCGACCGGATAATGTGAATGTGATCGGAACCAAGTGGATCTTTAAGAACAAATCTGATGCGGAGGGTAACGTCACAAGGAATAAAGCGCGATTAGTTGCTCAAGGGTATACTCAAGTTGAAGGGGTTGACTTTGATGAAACTTTTGCACCTGTAGCCAGATTAGAGTCGATCAGACTGATGTTGGCAGTATCATGTATTCTGGATTTTAATCTTCATCAGATGGATGTCAAAAGTGCGTTCCTGAATGGCCTAGTAAAGGAGGAAGTTTATGTGGAACAGCCTAAGGGATTTGAAGATCCACACTTTCCTGACCATGTCTATCGATTGAATAAAGCACTGTACGGACTCAAGCAGGCACCTCGTACATGGTATGAGCGACTGACAACCTTTCTGATTCAGAAAGGATATCGTCGAGGGGGAGTGGACCGTACACTATTCGTGCTGCGTAGGGGGACAAATATTCTCATCACACAAATTTATGTGGATGATATTGTTTTTGGATCTACCTCTTCAGTATTGGTGAAGGAGTTTGTTGACTTAATGACTCAGGAGTTCGAAATGAGCATGGTAGGAAAATTGTCATACTTTCTGGGATTACAGGTTACTCAGGAGAAGAATGGTATTTTCATCAATCAACAGAAATATGCTGAAAACTTGATCAAGAGATTCGGACTTACAAGTGCAAAGGCAGTACGCACTCCAATGGCTACCACCGACAAGCTTACAAAAGATGAACTGGGTCAAAGTGTAGATCAAAAATTGTACAGGAGTATGATTGGCAGTCTGTTGTACTTAACTGCAAGCAGACCAGACATCTGTCTGAGTGTTGGTATTTGTGCTCGCTATCAAGCTAATCCAAAGGAGTCACATCTGTCAGCCGTGAAGAGGATTATTCGGTATATAAGTGGAACAGTGGAGTATGGAGTATAGTTTTCTCGAAACAAGGAGTCGCAGTTGGCAGGTTTCAGTGATTCTGACTGGGCCGGGAATGCCGATGATCGTAAGAGTACCACTGGTGGATGCTTCTTTGCTGGATCAAATCTTGTTAGTTGGTACAGTAAAAAGCAAAATTTTATCATTGTCTACGGCTGAAGCAGAATACTTAGCTGCCGGGAGCTGTTGTGCGCAGTTATTATGGATGAAGTAGATGATGAGAGATTATGGGTTCAATGATGTGAGTCTGACAGTTCTATGTGATAATAAAAGCGTCATTGATATTTCCAGGAATCCTGTGCAACACTCGAGGACAAAGCACATCGATATTCGACATCATTTTATTAGGGACTTGGTTGAAAAAGGAGAGGTTGTAGTCCAGTATGTACCAACAGCAGAACAACTGGCTGATATCTTTACAAAACCTCTGGATGGTGAGACTTTTGAAGGCCTCAGACAGCACTTGGGTGTCTGTCGAATGTAAGGTACTCTGATTTGTCTTTGTTGTAGTATTATTTACTGTTATGTTTTCTTTTAAATACAGTGAAAAAAAGGAAATATCGAAAATACCAAAAATATGTGAAGTGGTGTTTAAACACTGGGGAATATAGTGGAAGAAGACTAGAAGGATTAACTTTAGGCCAAAAGGTTATACTGGGCCTAAAATTGCGCATGTGGTATTGTGAAAGAAGAAAAAGTATAGTGGCTTTACGGTTTTCGAAAAAGGTAAGTGAAAGTGACAAGTGGTTGATTCCCACACAAACTCAAATTCTTCAACTGTTCATCTTCCCAAACAGAGCTCCCGCAAGTATTGCTTTTGAGCAACCTGAAGTTTGCAGAAACCCTCATATTTTCATAGCTCAACCAACAGCCCCTTGACAATGGCGAGTTCTACGTTCAAGAAATTGGCCCGAGATTCTGTCAATGTGCGAGTGCCTGAAAATCCAAGAATTGAAGAGCTCGACTCCGATGCAGACCTGGATGAGCTCTGTGGAGGTCGAGAACAGAGACTGACACTGTGGGGTGGAATAAAAGGTCGACGACCTAAGCCAAGGTTTGATCAGTCTTTCGTTTATGATGGAATTTACTTCTGCTCTGTTCTTGAATTTATTGAGTGGATGGTCCAGAATAGAGATTATGTAGATCTTCGAAAATATAAGAATTTGCGTGGAAAGGTAAATGGATTTAATCTAAAGGGTTTGTTAACCGGTGGAATTGGAGAAATCTGTGACATTAGTAAGTTTAATGCCATGTTGGTTGGAGTAGATTTTGGAGAACAGTATAAAGTAGGAGATGAAATAGATAAGTACTTCACTATCTACACGAGAATAGGGTCCCTGCACAGGCCTGTTATTAAAAGCCTAGGTGATAATGCTGTTGTACAACCCTGGGTTAAAGTAGTTAAATCTACTGACTTTGCCAAAGCAAGTGGCAAAGAGATGGAAATCTTTGATGAGTCTGTATTTCAGTTTCAAGAACGGTTGAGACAGTTACCTGTTCCAGTGATAGAGATGAGTGATAATAAATAAGAGGAAGTATGTGCTGAGGGAGTCAGTGAAGGTGAGACAGGTTCTGAAAATGCTCTTGTGAGCAGTGAGAATATGGCTGTGGAAGGTTTAGAGGGAGCTGATGTTCTTGATACTGGTGTTCAAACACCAGCTGTGAGCTCTGCTGAGAGGGAGCACACCCCTGAGGGTCTTGGTATTGGTGTTGAAACACCGCCAGAAGCCAGAAAAACCCGTGGACTTAAGAGGAAGAGTACAGAGGTGGGTGTTGAAACACCACCTGAGTCTGGGGAAATACCTATCCCTCAGTTGTCCAAGAAGACCAGAGGAGGTGTGGCCTCTGCATCCAAAAAGGTTCGACGGTCAAAGCGGTGCAGAAACAAGAGTATGGCTGCAAGTGATGATAGTGATGAGCCAATTGGGCAGAAATTGAAGAAGTTGCGGGCAGATCGACAGAAGAGATCAGCTGAACAAATGGAGTCTCGGACACTACCTGCTCTTGAGGTTAGTAAGGCTATCTGCTTTGAGTTTTATGATGAGGCTAGTCAAGAGAAAATGGAGTTCATCAGTGGCAGAAAAATACTGGCAGAAAGGCCAGCCGATGCCGAGAAGTACAGAGAGTGTGGGTTCACTGATTTCCTACAATACCTTAAAGTACTTAAAGCTGCCACGTGCTTTGCTGAGTACAATAAGCAGATGGTGATGGAGTTTTACGCAAATCTGAAGGAGGATTGTGAAAGTAAAGATTCCTCTTGGCTTCATAGAGTGTACGTGCGTGGGGAAGTTTTTGAATTCTCCCCCGAGGCTGTGAATAGATGTCTGCAGCGTGGCACTACCAGGAATGTCCAGGCGGTGTTCCAACACCGGATGCCAGAAAACTTTGATGAAGTGGCAGTGGAGTTAACAGGAGGGGTGGAAAGCACTTGGCCACTGACTGGCAGACAGCAGATACCTGCATCAAATCTAACCTCCAGATATTATTGCCTGTACATGGTAGCCGTTCACAACTGGATCCCTTCGGTTAACAATACAAGTGTTACCAAAGAAATGGCTACACTTCTCTATAGTCTGGGAGCGAGACATAGGGTTAATTTGGGAAGGCTGGTATTCAACGATGTTATGGACTGTGCCCGGAAGACTAGGAAGGAAGCCCTAGTACATCCCTGTGTCATCTCAATGGTCCTGCAAAAAGGGGGTGCTGTCGCAAGGGAATCTGATGAAGTGATATCTACCCAAGCTTTACGGCCGACCCTCAGAACCTTGAGTGGTCGTATTGTGAAGGATCTACCCTGGACGCCTCCAGCAACAGAATGCTCGGTTGCAGGTGCAGCTCGGTTAAGAGCTATTGAGGCGAGAGCAGCAGCATGTCAAGAACTTCTTGGGCGTCATCAGGCTGCTATAGTAAAAATTCAGGGGGAGTTGGCTGCTTTGGAAGCTGAGCGAGGAGATTTGTTGGCAGCAACTCAGGATGCAAATGGGTCGGATGCTGGTGCTTCGGACAGTGTTGGATCAGAGGAGTCAGATGATAGTTTGGAATAACTGTTTTTTTGGTTTTCTTGGTTTTCTTGACATATTACTGAATTCAGGGGGAGAAACTTAGAGATTTTGATTTTGAATGATTCTGAATTGATTTTGAATGCTTTTATGTTCGGTCTGAATATTTGGGGAATTGTGCTATCTGGTTGTCTATGTTATTTGTGCTGATGAATTCACCAATATGCCAAGGGGGAGATTGTAGAGTCCTCGGGAGTTGGATTTATTTATGGCATATTGCGAATTCTGGTGATCTGGTGTTTTAACACCGCTATCCAGGTTTTCCGAACGCAGGATTTTGTCCACGATTTATGGAGCATATTATGGAGTATATTTATGCGATCAAATCAGAATATTGTGAAGATTATTATCTTATTTCGTGGCAATCTAATTCTGGTAAACGAATATTCCTGTAATAGTTAGGAATTGATTAAGTAGTTTATTTATGGTACAAGTCCTATTGATGAAGGATTGTCCATTTAAATACCATATTAGAATTAGATCTTTCCTTAGTTTAGAAGTCTATTTATGGTAGAGTTAGACAAGGAAAGAGGTTGACAGAAGGCAGGATTGCGATGGATATAAATACAAGAAGATACAACGCAATCAATCAAGCGACCAAGAATTCATCTCTACGTGAGAAGTTTGGAGCGATCTGCCTGTGGTGTTTGGAGGAGTGTTTATTCATCTGACCAAGTTCGTAAAGATCAGAAACAAGGAAGCCTTAATTCCTCGGGAGGAGGAGATCCAGGGAGACGTGTTGATCGTGAGGGTTCAACGACGTAGGATCGGCAGTGAGGGGATCTCACAACATTCACTCTGTAGGTTAGCAATGGATTAGTATTTAAGTTAAGCTTCTTGTACTAAAGACTGCTTTCTAGTGAATGGTTTCTGATCTGGGCAAGGCCCCGCAGACGTAGGTGTAATTGCACCGAACTGCGTAAACAAATTGTGTGTGCACTGTGTTTTTATTTCGTGTTTCAACACCAAACGTTAAACAACTTGGCGTAAAAGTAGAGACTTTAGGTGAAACAGACTTTCACAATACACCTCCTCTCCCTCCCCGGTGGCGCAACCACTACACCCAAATCTCCCTCCATGGTGTCGCAACCACCACACCCAAATCTCCCTCCACAGCGGCGCGAACCGAACCCTAGCCTCACCCGACTGAGGCGTCGCAACCACCACACCCAAATCTCCCTCTACGGCGGAGCGACCTAAACCATAGCCACCCGCCTGCAGTATCGTAGCCCCTACACCCAAATCTCCCTCCCCGACGTCGCAACCCAGTAGCAGATGAAGATGTGAGAGAAAATGGTGAAGATGTGAGAGAAGAAAATTAAGAGATGAAGCTGGGAGAGATGAGATGGAAGAGGGGTGCAGATGAAGATTGGGAATGAGGAGGCGGAAGGCTCTGTGAGTAGTGAGGGTAGGTGAGATAGGGTTTAGGTTTTGGGTGTAATTTTTAATTGTTTCAAGAGTACTTTTGTCTTATGACACATTAAAATTTTCTGAATATAAAAAGTGTGTAGATTTGGACACCTAAAAAAGGAAAGGGTGTAAAAATGGCTGGGACGGAAGGAGTATTTAATATAACAAATGCAGTGTATAAGGTAAAAGAAAAGTGGTATGTCCATAAGCTTATGGACAGACCGCCTGTCAAGAGACTCATATATGTATATATTCAAATATGCGATCAAAGTTTCATAGAAAATAGTATTGTAATAGCAAGTGGAAAGTTTAACAAAGGAAGTATATCCCTTTTCACAAATTTTTAAATAGATATTTACAATCTCATATAAACAAAAATCATACAAGTTAGAAGTACTTCTTTCAGCTGTGAATAATATTCAAATGTTACATATGTATTGGTATTAAGAAAAGTTAAATATATAGAGGCTGAAAGATGAAAGAAATAAAGAAAAGAAAGTTATAATATGAATGAGTGATGGGAATGAAGAATTTTTTAAAATATAACATAAAATAGAATGTTGCATGAGACATATTTTCTCCGCTCTAAATATGTTACTCCTTGAGGTCATGTTTATCGATGCGGTCACCATCTTTTGCGATTAAAAAAATGGAGAATGTGAATAGTAAGACCAAATCGAGCGTAATTGAGGGCCAAAATTGGCTCTCAAAAATGGGAAAGACCAAATATTATATTTGATTTGATGAAATACACCAAATCTAATACAGTCTAATCATTTTATCTCTTTATCTACATATCTGATTTTATATTGAGTTCGTCCCTTGAAAAATAGTTTTTCCATAATTCATGAAAAGATCGAGATTTAAAGTGTAAATTAGAAGAAATAAAGATAAAATTTTTGAATTGCAAGAAACGGCTTATGAACTTTATAACTATAACATGTTGCATAGTAAATTTTTAATATTGCAACTAAAATATTTTACCTTTTATTATTATGATTAAATCATGTCTTTCCATAAGCCTATGAAAAAACGGTCTTTCCCAACACTTTGCCTTTTATATTTCTATTTTTTTATATTTTTGTAATAAAAATAGTTTCAAAAATTTACATTTTTCATTCTCTATAAATAGATATCAATATTGTCATAGTTCAATGCACAACTCAATATTTCTCTTCTCCCTACTTTAAAAAGAACTCTCTTCCTTTTTATAACTAGTGTTAATCCGTTATCAATAGGATTAACACGAACACTATTTTCTTCCATGGATCAAAACAATTCCAATTTGTTTCCTCTTTTTGAAGACAATTTTAATTCACAATAAAATTCAAATGCACAATATTATCAAAATCCACCGGCGTATTCAAACTTTGAAGAAGCTCCTAACTCTCATTTTTCAATATCAACTCATGTTCCTTTCTCTGCTAATATCTCTTTCTCCCAAAATAATTCTCAATCATCTAGCCAAAATGTTGAAAATGTTCATGGAAAAAAATGTATTCCTTGGTGTGTTAAAGAAGATATAGCTCTAATGTCTGCTTATAGCTTTGTTAGTGAAGACTGGCAAAGAGACAATAACTAGAAGGGTGGTGTGTTATGGGCTCGAGTCGCGGATCAGTTCGAGCAAATTCAGGCAGAAAATCCCGGAGAAATCAATCCAAGAAATGTGGATCAAATGAAAGGTCGTTTTAAACGACTTAATGAAAGTGCACAAAAAAGGATTGTTGTGTACAAAGAGGCGTATCGTTTGAAAATGAGTGGAATGAGCATGCAAGATGTCCAAACACAAGCTTTAACAATTTATGAACAAGGTGGTAGTAAGTTTACTTACTTGCATGTATATGAGGAAGTTATGTGTAAACATCCAAAGTGGGAGATGAAATTAGATAAATATATGACTCGATCTCATCCTGAAGATGAAGGGAGCAACGAAGAAAGTAGAGACAGCTCAAAACGTTCAAGGACGAGTGAGGTGGGGATTATGCATTTTCGTCAAATTTCAATACTCCAATTGATGATACACCAACAATTCCACGTCTCAAAGGCAGAAATGCCGCAAAAAATAAAGGTAAATCCACGACATCTCAGATTTCTACTATTCTGGATGAATTTACTGCAAAACTTTGTGAGTTAAGGCTCACACAAAACAAAGAAGTTGAGATCATGAACGAACTTGTGGCAGGCAAACTCAAAGTGGAAAACGATCGGAACGACATTGAATGGGCTAAAGAGAAGAGAAAAATGAAGAAGATGAAAATGTAATTTCTAAAAAATTTGATGTCTAAACCTTGCTTAACCCCTGAAGAAGAGGATGTCCAACGCATGTTAATGTCTGCGATATTCTGATGAAATGTAATCTTTCACGCTTGTTAAATTTTGCATTGTGTCATTTATGTATTTTGAACCTTTTAATGTAATTTGATCTAAACTTTCGTATTCTAATTTTTTTTTTTTCAATAACTGATTAACTTTCATATCACTATAGCCCCTTGGTGTCAAATTTTCTACTCTCACATTGTTCCAAAAGCACCATGCTTAGCCCATATGAAAAGATTTGTCAAATCACCTTTGATAATGGCTATCACATGTTAGTAGATTCTGAATTGATATTCAACACTATCACACGGGTTTGTTGGTTGGTTGGGAAAACACTTTAGTTGAATTGTCATATCACTTTTACAAAGTTTATCATCGTATACTTTATTTTTAAATCCACACCATGCCTACAATTATTGTGATATCTTTACTCATATATATTCTCGTCATATTCATATGAAAATCATCATCTATCTCATTACACAATGTCATCGAATGAAAATCCAATTGATTCAAGTTTTAACTTTGATTCTTTTAATTTCACGGAGTTTGATGAGTGGCAGGCAAACATTGTTCAACAAAACCAACACGTGGATTGCATCATTGAAGATGTGGTTACTAGTCCTTCTCTTCTATTATTAAAACCGATAGATCATAATCTCTGAGCCATGAGAAGGAATTGTGAGAGAGATCATGAAGCAGGTGAGGTACGTTTATTCACGGACTATTTTTCTGGTAATCCTGTGAATTGAAATCAACTATTCTGTCATAGATTTCGTATGCAAAAACATGTGTTTCTACGTATAGTTAAAGCCCTTACTGTTAGTACACGATATTTTCAGCGAAGGTCAGATGCTACTGTAGATTGTCTATTTCTTCGTTACAAAAATGTACTGCAACTATCAGGGTGTTAGCTTATGGAACAACAGTGGATGCAGTTAATGAATATCTTCGAATCAGCTCAGTTGTAATAAGGAACTCTCTCAAACACTTTGTGGATGGTTTCATTGCAAATTTTGGTGACAAGTACCTCGGAGCGCCTACAACACAAGATTTTTCAAGGTTGTTGCACATCGGAGATCAACGAGGCTTCCCAGGTATGGTAGGAAGTATTAACAGCATGCACTGGAAGTGGAAGAACTATTCAACTGCATGGGCTGGCCAATATGCCGGGAGGATTGGATCTCCATCGGTCATCTTGGAAGTTGTTGCTTTACAAGATTTATGGGTATGGCATTCATTTTTTGGAACACTTGGTCCTTGCAATGATATTAACGTACTGCACCGATCTCAAATTTTTGATGATATTCTAGAAGGTCGAGCACCAAAAAGGAGTTATAGGGTTAATGGGCATGATTACAATATGGGATATTATCTTAACGATGGTATATATCACTCGTGAGCTGCATTTGTCAAATCAATCACCTCTCCACAATTATAGAAGCACAAGATATTTTCTCAACATCGGGAGGCTTCCGGAAAAGATGTAGAGCATGCATTTGGAGTTTTACAAGCTCATTTTGCATTTATTCAGCTCCCTTGCCTGATTTGAGATCCGGAATTTATAGGGGAAATAATGACAACTTGTATCAATATGCAAAATATGATAGTTAAGGATGAAAGAGACACACTTCTCAACTATAATGATCCCACCAAATTTTTGGAAGATCTACCTACTAATGGACAATTTCAAACAAGAAATGGAGATGTGGAAGAAGATGAGGAAAATTTACAATTCTCAACTCAAGGGACACGGCTAGCTGCATACATGGTTAACAGATCACAACTGTGCAATAGAGAAGCTCACACCACTCTCAAAATTGATTTGATTGAGCACATATGGGCAAAATTTGGCCATAATAATAGCTCTTAAAATTGCTCTACAAAATTCTTCTTTAAGTTTTTTATATGTAAATTTTGTGTGTTTTTTTGTTTTGTTACTATGTACTCAAATCCAATTTTTGTTGTCGTGTAATGTATTTTGATGTATCTTTAAATTTGGTATTGAAGTGATACAAATGAACTTTTTTCGTGATTTAGTATATTATATTTCTAATTATTAAAATTTTATTGAATAGATTCGAAAATAATAATCAATAAATTATATTAATAAATGAAATAATAATCAATTCAAAAATAATAATCAATAAATAAATTTATTTATTAAATATTACAATATTTAATTAATAATCAATAATTTAAAATAAAATATTTATATTTGGTATTAAAATAATATTTAAGGAGTTGAAATTTTTGGTTGGGTTGGGTCATTGATAAACCTTTAAAAAAGAAATTAATTGGTTCGATGTGTGGTTGTGTAGGTGGATGAGAGAGATATAGTATTTAATTGGAAGGTTGGGTTGGGTTATGGATAAACATGGTCTGAGTGATGGGAATGAAGAATTTTCTTTTAAAGGTAACATAAAATAGAAAGTTGCATGTGACATATTTTCGCCACCTCTAAATATGTTTATCTCTCTCAGTTCAAATTGCACACCAAATATTATCATACTGTTCAAGAAATATATTTGACTATTAATATGCTTAACTACATATAATAATGGTAAAAAAAATTGATATTCAGAAACGAGTCCGTCTCTTGAAAGATATAAACGTTTAAACTGTAAATTAGAAGAAATCAAAATACATATAATAACGTTTAAACTATAAATTAGAAGAAATCAAAATAAAAGTTTTGGATTGCATTAATCGGGTCATAAACTTATAACTACTGCCTGTTGCATAATAATTTTTAATATTGCAACTAAATTTTTTTACTATCTATTATTCTAATTAAACTCCTTCTTCCATAAACTTATGGAAAGATGTGTTTTCCCAAGTTTTTGCCTTTAGAAACTACTTGTTATGACGAATTTAACAATATTACATACGATAATATTGTTACTCATATATCTATTCAAATATGTGATCAAACTTTAATATATAATAGTATCAAAAAAGTAAGTGTGCAATTTGAAATGGGCGAAAGAAGTACCACTCTTTATTATTTAACTATGTGAATTTAAATTTTCAATATATTAAAGTAAAGAAAACATTAAATTAAGTGTAATAAAAATTATTTTAAGAAGTAGACATTCTGAAAACATATTCTTCACAACGAATCTAGTAATATCTCACATGATAATATTCATACTTATATATTCATAAAAGTTATAATCTAATTTTATTAATGAATAGTGACGTAAGATAAGTTTATGAGCGTAGATAAATGTATTATTAAGGAAGAGTGGGTCTCCTGACAGGCGGCCTAACAATAAGTTCATGAACAGGCGGGGACCTGTTTACAAATAATGCAAGCCTAATAAAATCACGCGATCCTTTAAACAAAATAATGGACCCGGTTCATAACAACCAAATCTTTCGCACACAAACACACACTAAACTATTTCTTTTTTTCTCCTTTCTCTGATTCCTCTCAACCAGTCTGTTCATGCTGAGCAATTCCTCCTCACCAACCTCGTCGTCAACAACGCCTTTTAGATGTCCTTTGACGAAAACTGGCGTGTTTTCAGCATAATTGAGGAAGAAAATTGCAAATTAGGAGCAGATCTATTGCTAAATGATATTGAAGCAGATCAAATTTCAACAACTTTGATCCTAAAAAATACTGCAATTGAATTGGAATCTACCAGAGAAAATGCGATTGTAATCACCGAGATTCAACTCCAAACAAATGAAATTTAGTTGCAAGAAGCTAAAATATTACTGAATTCCATTGAAGGTATGATTTTCTCTCATCGGACTGAAATTGTATTGTTAAATTGCAATCAATGTGAAGATAACTGTTTTTGAAACTCCTGGATACTGAAATTCGACTGCTATAACATGTATGACCATGTGGAAACATTAGCACTATAAACTACATGTTGCACAAAATTATCGTATAGTACTTTATGCATTTATTAACTTAAATCTTGTATACTTTTACAATAAAACATGCATTAGAAAAAATTGAACAAAACACGGAGACTCCATTTATCAATTTAAACTTCTGACAAACTTGTGCATTGTTCAAATTATAACATGTGCAAAATGCACTACACTTTGTATATGTTACACTACAAATAGTATCTATTATGCTGATCAGAATAGAGCTTCTATAATTTTCTAATTTTAAGTAACTTCCTGAAGACTTTGCATAAATTACAATAGAACATGCATATCTTACATTAGAAATTGTACTCCCTCTGTCCCAGCTCAAACTTCACACTTCACATGATGTCAATATTCAGTGTCCAACTTTGACCACATATTTTAATAGATATATAAACAATATTACTATCATATGTTATATGGTTGGATTCATCGTAACAAGTAGTTTCTAAAAAGTAACTTTTTTTATTTTCCGTTATTAAACGTAGCTACACATATTAACAATCAAACATGTTTCCTGATAACCGTGAAAAAGATTCTATGAAATTTGAGCTGGAACCGAGGGGGTATTCATTATTGTTACATGTATAGATTTTCCAAATTTAAATGAAATTGATGTCACTAAAAATATTACCGGCGTAAAAGCAACAAAATTTAGAAGCAATACATGCTCTGTATAAGAAGCATGAAAATGCTATTGGTTTCAGCTACGGGAAACACTGTCAACGTCTAAACAGAAAAAGGCATATTCGCGAAAAGTACTACATGTGTTCTTTTGAAGGTCAACCGAAAAGATTAAAAACCATCATTATCAATCATGTTCCTTGTGTGGATAGTGAAAGTCATTCTTAAAAGAAAAAGAAAAGGAAGGGAAAGGATCTGATTACAAAAACAGGATGTCTAGCTGAAATTAGAGTCAAGCTTGAGCAAGATTATTACAGAGTGGCTCACCACATCACGGAATACAACCATGAGTTAACAAGACCAACCTAGATGTATCTCAGTAGAAGTGAACGGAGGATTACAAAAGACAAAGGCAAGGCCATTACAACAATTTGGAATAAGCATGTTTAAGACTTACTGTAGGATACAAATACATGGCATTTGAAGCTAGTTGGAGAAGAAAATTTAGGGCATACAATTAAAGAGCACCTCAACTTTGTGAGTTAACTTTGAATGAATGATATTGAAAGTGGAGATGCTCATAAAGTTGTCGATGCACTCTTGGAAATATATGAAAAGGACAAAGAATTCTTCTTCAAAGTCAAGTTCGACAAAGAGACAAGACTGTTAGCAATTTTTTTGGAGAGATTCAATGATGTTGGATGACTACAAACTCTAAGGGGATGTCACCATATTGGACACTACATACAGAGCAAACAAGTATAAGTTGATTTGTGCACCAATGGTTGGACTGGAACATAACAATGTTTGCTTGTGCTTTAATTGCAAATGAGTTAGTTGATACTTCTGTTTGGCTCCTCAACACTTTCAAGAAATCAATGGAAGGGAAGGAACATGTCACAATAATCACAGATCAAGATAATGCAATGGGCAAAGCAATAAACTAGGTATGTTACTTACATATATGAACACTGAATATGGTCTGTTAGAAATTGCAACTGTTACCTTACAATATGCATTAAATAGCTTATAAACCTTACTGGTTACTTTAAAACACAGATATCCTAAAAATGTTGTAGCTTCGAAAATTTGTGATACAGGGAATCTTAGAAATTGCAACTCTTAGCTTACATTAAGTATAAGTTATGTTATGTGAAAAATTAGTTGAGAATTCATGTATTAATCAAACTTTGATTTCTCCGATCTTCAAGAACAAAAAACATAGGTTGTGCTTATGGCACATAAAACAAAATACAATCCAACATTTTGAAAAATTGAAGAAAGATTAATCGTTTAAAGCGATTTAGACTACTGTATGAAATGATGTGGTGATCCAGCAGAATTTGAAGAAAAATGGACCTCAATGATAGCCACCTACAAGATGGAAAGTAGCACATGGTTTCAATGCCTATACGGCATCTGTGAAAAATGGAGCACAACATTCAACGAGGATATTTTCTTAGCAGGAATTTATCATCACAAAGAACCGAAAGCACCAGTCACACCCTATGCTTCAGTGCAAAAAAAAACTACACTCACTCACTTCTTTGATCTCTTCAACCAAACAATCAAAAAATGGAGGAGAGATGAAGCAGACAAGGAAAATATATGTGCAAAAGCAAAGCCAAATTTTGACAAAAAATCAGGTATATTTACATTCATATTATTTAATACCAATATGAATTACTTTGCTCACAACTCGAAACTATTAACTTACAATATGCATTTGTTTCCCAACTATTGGGCCTGAACAGGTTTGGTTAAATATGCTGCAAATGTTTACACACTTGCATTGTACGAAGGATTCAAAAAGGAATTTTCTCTAGCGATGTCAACTAAAGTCAAGGAAGTGTTCTGAGAACCACTATAAAGAAAATATGAAGTCAACCTAGAACATGATGAATCTAAATATGAGACAGTCGAATACAAAAATGAAGACAGGCTAGTTGAAGTACAAATGCTTTAAAGTGCCAGGTATGTTGTTCTTTCACATTCTTAGAGTATTACACCTCAACTCTATCACAGAAATCCTAGAGAAGTACATCTTCAAAAGATGGACAAAAGGGGCCAGAAACATAAATATGGGACAAGGTTCTTGGGCAAGGAAAACTACAACAAAAAACCATCAATGGTGGTGTAGTTTCCCGGAAGAATCATATGTCCAGTAAATTCTACAATCTAGTTCTAAAAAGTGAAGGAAGCTCATAAGCTAGAAGCACTCTTGAAGAGATGTTTGACATGTGTTCAACAAGAATAGGAGAATTGTTGGCATCAAAGACCAATGCTATTGAACAATCATCCACAAGTAGACAATGCAACTCAACCATAACAAGTACACCTAAGGTACTGGATCCAGCCCAAGTGAAGATAAAAGGAAGATGAAAAAGGCTGAAGTCGGGCATGGAAAAGAAAAAACCAAGAAAGAAAACTATTGAATTTGGCACAAAAACACCAGATGTAAAGACATTGTAAAAGTAGCATTGTTTAGGATACATGTTGCATTTATTTACCTATATATTGTATTAGTTTTTCATTAATTTAAAAAGATTGTATACACAGAATAACATAGTGTATGTTTTAGCTTACAACTATAACTTATCAACTTATAACTTGCATATTTTTTTGCCCAAGAACCAACTATGTTTCACATAATTTTATGATATGAAATCACTGAATACCAAGTAACTGGTGTAGAATTACTTAGCTTACACCTGTGACTTATGAACCTATCAATTGCATTTGTTTTCCTATAAGCTCAGCAAATCAGCACAATGAACCACAGAACATAACTAAAATGTAACTTGGTATTAATAAGCATACAAATTGCACTTCTTAACATTCAACATGCACTTGTTCCTATAAGCGATTTGTATTTTCCACATACTTTTAGTGATATGAAAACCACTGAATACATGTAGAATTACTCAGCTTACACCTGTAATTATAATTTATTAACATATCAATTGCATTTATTTTCCTATAAGCCCAACAAATGAATACAATGAACCACATAACATAACTAAAATGCAACCTGGTATTAATAAGTATAAAAATAGTACTTCTTAACATTCAATATGTACTTTCATCAAACCTCCAGCCATAAAAAACAAATCCTAAAACAGCATTTCAAAGTCGCTTAACCTATCAGCCATAAACCAATCAGTCGCAAAATAAGCTGATTATAAATCATCCAAAAACAATTAAAAGATGCCAAAGCTACAAATCATCAAGTCCTTCAATCCCAAGGAAGAATGAAGGAATCAAGGAACTAGTTTTCTTTATGAATTCTTCAACCATCCTATCAACCATCTCATGTGTCTTCGGATCTTCAATAACTTCATGTGTGGTCTTGACATGCTCGAGATGTTCATTTGCGCATTCTTGTTCTGGTTGAGGTTGAGGTTTTCCTTGTGGTTGCACAATGGGACTGGCCTTCGTTCTCTCAAGATTATGCACTAAGACTTGCATAATAACCTACATGTCTTGTTTGAAAATGAGACAAGCCCTATGAACAGGCTGAGGAAAAAAATACAAATATCAGTACAACAAATAATCATAAACTTCTAAAATACAATAAGAACTACAAACTGCATAAGTTTTATTTAAAATTTCATAAGTTTGAACACAACATGCATTAGTGTTAAATAAGTATCAAAAAAGAAAAAAAAAGGTAAAAAAAGACTTACATTACTAGCAGCTCTATCAATAGCCTCATTGGTCATCAGACCACTTGGAATGTGATACAAAATCATTCCTAGCTCCTGAGCAACACTATCGGATGCAATAGTAGGAGTGTGAAGCCCTTCAGACCCAACACGAACTCCCTCAGATTCCTGGCTCCTACTATTCACTTTTTAGCCTACCATTCTTGCTCAAAGGATACCCACCCTCAGCTATAACTCCCTTATCATACCCCATCTTCTCAAGAAAATGAACCCTATTCAACAGAGATTTGTTTAACAAATGCATATATAGTGGCAATCTAATAGGGTTAGACTGGCCTCTAAAGGGAAACCTGTAAATGTATGCCTGTAGCAGCACAAACACACAACCACTAACAGAAGACACATTTTTGCTGCCAGACTTAAAACTTGTAACACCCTTACATAATCGATCCAGCACTAAGCTACACCAGTCAAGATGCTCAATTGTTCCAACATTTTCTAAAGCACCCACAAGCTTCAAATCTACCAAATTTCTCGTAGTCGAGAGCAAGAAAAGGCACATCACATACATAACAAAATATCTTTTAAAATGATCCCACCACTACGCAGTCTTACCAACTCCTCAAAAAGATTAACATGAGAAATATTTCCATATCTATCAGAATCTAACTCAACCCTCCATCTATCCCTTATGTCAACATCCCTTGACACACCCCTCCCATTATTCATAACCAGACCCATAGGACACTCTGGAATCCTAGGAACGCAGGAATTATCAAATACATCATCATGGCTAATAATGTACCTGGAGCTGGCTATTTCTTGGACACAGCCCACAGGATCAACCCTAAAACAAACAATATGAAATCTTCCTAGAACAATATGAAGTCAGCACACAAGATCAAACCTGCTAACCAGCCAAGGTACAATTCTGACAGGGAGAGAAGAAATGTCAAACTCAAGCAACTGACCAAAAATTATATCTTCAACATCAATCTTTTGCCCAGGAGTGAGGGCAGCAATTACAGACTTAATCTTTGTAGGACAACCATAAGTAGAGAATTTTTTGGCAAACCTAAAAATAAATAAATATGAAATTAGTATGCATACATAGTTTCAAAAATTACTAATAAATTCATAATACTAATTAATATATGAAAAACGTAAGTTTAAATCTAACACACAAAACTCAATTTGTAAACAATATCCAGTCATACATGATATATTTAACTAAGACATCATGAATATTAACATATGCAACACTTAAACAAACAAATACAGTTTCTAAACTAATATTCAAGACAAACAATTTTTTGATAATAACATTTAGATAGGCATAAATAACAAATACACTTTGAATATTAACATATGCAACATTTAAACAAACAAATACAGTTTCTCATCAACAGAGAGCAAATAATGATAATGTTCGAGCAAGTTGACTTTAGATCAACTGCGCATTTGGTGTTTTGGAACCAAATTCCCTTATCATTGGTCTATTTCTTTCAATTTTATCGTTCCATATTTCCCTTTTTGCTTTTATTTTTGTTTTTAGTAGTTCGAGAACTTCGGGAGCTGTCTTCGTTGATGATTCCCTTGCACAGTTTGTTGCTGAATATTCGTGTGAACATTTTCAGTGAATTCCAACATAATGTTGTATAGTTAAAACATTATGTCATATGGTTGTAACATTAAACAGTCAGAAGTAACATCACATCATGTTGCTACAAATTGTAATCGTGTTCATGCACAAGCAATTTTTACCATCATACCACACGGTTAAAACATCATGTCGAATTTCATGAGCATCATTTGCTATAAATCTGATCTTCAGATGCAAACAGTTATTTTCATAATGTGAAATAGACTCAACTACACTATTTAAAACTTCAAAATAATAAGTCCAAACGTGAAGGCCAACATGTGAAATCTTTGGCGTTTTAAATGAAACTCTTAACAAATTTATAGGATGTTTCCCTGTTCAAAAACAAAACAACATGTGTGAAAAATCATTAGTACAAATCACATTTTTCAAACACGGTTTGTTGCTCTTCAAATCAGAAAATTGAAAGCTCAGAATCAATTACAAAAATTGAAAGCTCGGAAATAATTGTAGTTGTAGATAACTTGATTGATGATTTGTTGATGCCGGTCTATTTTTCTTTCAAATTCATTGCGGATGAATTTTGATGATGAACAATGGTTATAGGATTTGGTTTTGTTGGAATGTTTTTGTTTTAGAAATTGACGTTCAATCTATTTTGGTTGAAGATATTCAGTGAAATCGTATTTTGGAAATGAGGTTAGTATCGCGCTTTTGGGCTGGGCTGGGTTTGTATGGTTAATTTTTGCTTATTTGTTCTTTGGTCCCTCCAATTTTGTGCGGTTTTCATTGATGACCCCGACTCCAAAATATTTCTCATTTTGCTGCCGAATTTGATTTATCATTTTACTATTTTTTCTCTAGTATCTAGTGTCACCATGAGACGGTCTCGCGGGCGACACACTCAATACAATTACATGAAACTATTGCTAATCAAACACAATTGTTAATCATACTTGAAGTGTCTCTTCAAGATTTAACAATACTTCCTCTGTATTTTTTAAAATATTTGACACACTTTCTATTTTTCGTATATTTTTTAAGATTGTCACATTTTCTTTTGTGATAAAAAGTGAATCATTCCCAACCATTCATTAAACTTCTTATTTTCTTTGTTCAATTCTCTCCATATATTTCTACTTAGAAAAACAATACTTAAACCTACAATGGGAAAGAGAATATAACTTGAGTAAAGTCTTTAAACTATCGTGGTATCTGTACAATCATTCAGTTGAATTGATCTTCAGTATTGGACTACTCCATATTTCCTAGCTATTTTTGTAAATTTTGACTTTTTAAAATTGATCAAATTAATTAATATCTTTAATTATGTACATTTAAAAATGATGAAAAAATAATGTTATTAAAATAAATGTTAACATGATTCTAATCATATCACATATAATAATATATTATTTTATGTATTATTTAAAATTTACTCTTCTAAATAATAAAATTTAACTAAATGAATAATGACAAAGGCAAAATAATTGGAACAGAGGGAGTATTAGTTTGGTGTAACATGAGGATAATTTGTCTACCATTAACTATTTTTTGTGGTCAAAGGTTTCTTTATACAAATGAGGATGGGAAAAAATCATCACTCACATGTCTGACGGATAAAAACCATCCGAAATAAACAAGAACCACTTGGGATAGCCCAGTGGTCCGGTGTGCCCACCAGGTGCAATCTAAGTTCGACTCCCATCTTTTTACTGGAGTTACATTATTATGGGGTTAAACACTCCGTATACATCGTATTAAAACAATTTGAACTTAAATAAAGTGTGAAACATCTCTAAAAAACAAGGGTACTGGCGGTGGTCAAAGAGTAATCTGAATGTATTTTAACTTTTATTAAGGCGGAAATAATTTGTACTGAAAATGCATGATGATGAGAAGAATTATATATAAAAGAGTGGGTTTCATGACAGGCAGAATGTCCGTAAGATTATGGATAATCTGTTGTATTTTTTACTTATACACTACGTTTGTCAAATTACATACTAAATTCAGAAATTTTAAAATATATAGTAATTATATTTTGACAATCAAATACACATTATTACTTATTTTAACTTTTAAAATACAATATTAAAATTTTGTAAAAAAATTTACAATATTTAAGGTAAAAAATACAGTGGACTATTCATAACATTATGAATAGGTCGTCTTTCATAAGACTTTCTCTATATATAATCCTTAAAAATAAGAGTTAAGAAAGTTGTTCATGTGGACTTTACGTAGTAATATAATCGTGATTGGCCTGAATTGTACATTAAATAATCACGAATTAACTTTAGATAGCCATCATCGTAAATTATACAGTATCCTTGAGATATGGTTCAGTATTGTATCCCCAAAAGTTATGATGTAAATGTAAATGAAGGAATGTTACATGACAGTATGCCTAAATAGGAGAGATATTAATTTTTACTGTACAACCAATTTAGTTTCTGGGGATACAATGTAATATGTATCCCTTGTGTGCCATATACGGATTGAGCCATCATAATATAAGAGTTTCACTCGTGATTGGTGGAACAACACAACAATAATATTAGAAGGTGGTTTATCGTTGATGTGGGAAATTCCTTCCAGGTAGAGACAAATTTTGGGGTAGTCAACGGAGTTACGTTGGTTTAGATGCCTGCAAAGGAATCCTTGGAAAGTCTCGGGGTAAAGTTCTGACACTCAAATTAGATTAGGGATCTTTATTGAGTGAGATCTAATGAAAGTTGCTTACCATCTCCGATGTTTCATTTTTCTATATATAAGCTCTTTGATTATGTCATCGTGGTCTGTGTAGTGTCACTGTTATCTACTTGAATGGGACCTAGTGGGGGTTGTCATGGTAGATGGAACTTTTGCGTCTTTTTTGCCTTTTTGTTTACTTACCACCAGATTGATGAAGGTCCCTCCATCTTTGAGGCAGACCAGTTGTAATGAACTAGGCTCTAAGTTCGAGATTTAGCAGGCTAAGTATCTATCAATCGCAATTTATCAAAAGTGACTTTGTAATTTAGTTTATGGTGTTGGAATTTGTGTGTTGTAAGTTTTTGGTAAAAGTTGACCGTACAAGTCAATTTATCCAAAAATTTACAACGATTCAATTTGATGGTGATGAGGGTCGAGCTGAATCTCCCCTATTGGATGAAGGCCACACTATTATTTTCTAATTCAACATCAAAAGAAAGATCTCCAACTCTGATTTTGTCGATGGAATACACTATTTTTCCAGGTACAATTATGGTATATTAAATATATGATAATTCTACTATGGTAAGACACATATTCTTACATGAAATATGCAAATTTATCTCAATGTGACTGGGAGAACTCTCAGGGATCAACCCCTATAAATACCAAGGTATTCCTCTGTTCTATTTATTCAATTATCAATAATCAGATTGAATACTTTTTTTCTTACTTTGCCATCAGAGCTTCTACCCCAGCCACTTCTGAGAAGTTTGTTTGGTAGGCTTGACACACTGAAGCATGGTTTGACTATCAGGTTGCGGTTCCACATGCATCATCTGGCACACCAGGTAGGACCCGACTGTTAGCAGCCGAACATCTTTCAATGGTGCTCTTGAAGAGAAATACACATTGTGGTCTGTCACAAGTACCATTTGATTTGCCGTTGACAGATAGCTTACCATCAACAATCAACACAACAATGGCGAAAGGAGCGATTACCCTGCATGCATCTCAGGTTGAGCTTGAATTAGATGGCGCTAAATGGTAGTATCTTCGGCTCATATCTGCGGAGTTCGATGACTTTCTCAAGGCTTTACGCAACTCCCTTCCTATGGTGGCACCAGTCTTGGACCAAACCAGGAGAAGCATCATTGGACCATTAAAGAATCCAGAGGAGAACATTGCCAACTGCCTTATAGACATCTTCACGGCAGTGGGGATCCTACCCACCAATCCCTTATACATGCTAGAGCAAGCTTCAGTGCTACTACATACGGTGGTAACGCAGCAATACCCGCCGCACGCATCCATCAGTGCATTTTTTAAATTCGATGGCACTGACAACACTAGCAGCCCTCATGCAGGTCAACCTAAATGGGATCAATCCATCACAGTATATTCTTCAAGGATCGGGCATGGTCAATGAAATGGTCATCCTTTAGTCTTGCCTCACGTGGCTAGCATTCCTGCCACAGAATCTAGGGTTAGATCCCTACGCATGAGTGATGTTTCACCTGGGGATGTCATTAGACATGGTGGGTGTGGATTATAGTCCCTCTATATCAAGTTCCACCTAAAAGTTTTATGCCCATCAATGCCCATCACCCATGAAGGGTAAATATTAAAATCTACCCTATCTCCCACTTCAAACCTAAAGTACTCATCCCACCTATATCTCCATAAATACATATGTATCTACTTTATCCTAATAATTCTAATATTTAAAATTTAATAAGAACTTATATGAAAAAGTATAGGTAGGATATGGTCGTTGTAAATAAATAATCAATTATATTATATTAAATTATTGGGTATATAACGAGTCTAGTGGGGCAGGTGTGAACTAATATCCATGTCTGATCCACTATCCATGGCAAGTATAACTTTCATCCCTATATCCGCCCCATCCGTATAAAAAATACCTCCATGGTGCATGTGCATGGAAGACCTCCACCACAACCCGCCGCATTATATCATCCCTAGTCACACCCATCAAATGTGGGCAACTATACATCCTTATGTAGCACCATTTGAAACTCAGCTACCATTAAGGCAGGTCTTACATATTTAAATAACCCTCATATACCTGTCCAAGGTCTAGAGAAACATGTCAAAGATACGAAGGTTAGCGATAGTATATAAGAAGCTCAAACGTATGATCAGAGAAACCAGACAAGAGGTCTCTTCACCCTTCATACCCCTCATATTAGCAACACCATAGATCCTATGAGAAGTTACCCAACACTGTTCCGGTTTACAATGGGGGAGACTGATCCAGGATAGTTATAATAGCTTATCAACAGGTCATGGAGTCATGAAATATCCCTTCCAATGTAAAGTGCAAGATAATAGGATCATACCTCAGGGGGAAGACATCACAATGGGTTGAGTATTTATCTCGAGGGTAGTTTGCTGATTATCACGCCTTTGGCCAAAGCCTCTTAACCCACTTTTACTAGTTAAGAAAGTTCACAAAATTGTTACGGGTCTGAAGAACCTTCGGAAGAGTCCTAATGAGTCGACTGTAGCCTTCTACAAATGTTACACAGAAGAGATTTTGGAAACCGTGGATATAACGAACTTAATAGTTATGTTTATGGCTGAACCTCCGGCCATCATTCAACAGCTTAAGAGAGTTGTGGAAAGATATGATAAAGTGAAATAAATAAATAAATTTAAGAGAAAAAAGTGATAATGTTGATTACAGAGGTGGGAAAGGACTAAATCTGTCATCAAAGACTCGTTCTGGAGGATACACCCCTCTATCACATTTAAGGACCCGTATCCTTATCGTCAACCGACATATCCTTCAGCCTCTTGCACCAATGCCAGGAAATCCAAACAGGAGGGCCTAAAGCGATTATTGTGAATTTTAATAAGATCAAGGGCAGGACATAAAATAATGTTCCAGCTGAAGTATGAGATTGAAATATGTATTGTCTATGGAATGCTCCAAGATTTTGTTCTTTCTTCTCCAGCCCGGAAGGATCGGGCAAGCATTTAAGTCCATAAGCATAATCCAAACCAAAGACAATGTGAGAATGATCAGCAATGGGACAAAGAGGAATAAGATACGCAAATATCAATGAATGAATCACTTGGTGGTGAATATGATCAATGGAACTATTGGAATAAACCATATCACAAGCAAGATTTCAGGCAAGCACGGGAACCTGACACAACCTAAAAATGAATTTCAAGATGGATTAGATTATCATCTTCTCAAGTACCGATGGTTCCCAATCATACCACACACTTCAATCATATAGTTATATCTCCCAACATTGGGGGTGCCTTAATAAAAGGGATTTTCATCGATAGTGGGAGTAGGGTTGAGGTTATGTTTGCTACCTACTTTGACCAGCTAGGACTGAGTAGGGAGAAATTACAAAAATTTACATCACCCTTGTTAGGATTCAACGGTAAAGCATAATTCCCAATCAGGTTAATATCATTTTTGGTCACTATTGGCGACAGAGAGAAGAGAAGAAGGATCAAGTGAAACTTTTCCGTTATTGTTACCCTCTCAGCTTTTAATGGAATTCTTAGCTGCCCATTGATAAACCATGCCAGGTCTATCTGGTCCTCCTATCACCTAACAATGAAGTTTCCAATCGATAATAGCGGCGCCTTAGTATAGAAGATAGGGTAATAGCTCAACGTTGCATGATGACAACTTGGAAGGAACTCAACAAAATGAGAATGGTTAGTGTGATCCATGGAGAGGGTACCGATGCCTAGTTTATAGATTTCTAAAATATGATTGTTCGATCATTAGGGAATGTGGAAATTCGTAAAGTGTTACCATCCCAGAAGTCGATCAAACAGACGAGAAGATTCGTCTCCCTTGAAAGAGAATCAGCCATCAAGGAGGAAGTATCAAGATACTCAAGGAATACGTGATCGAGGAAGTAGTCTATCCGGAATGGCTGGGTAATCCAGTCATGGTCAAGAAGCATGATGGATAGTGGAGAATGTGCATTGACTTCACCTATTTAAGAAAGTGTTGTCCCAAGGATAATACCTACTCCCCCCCCCCCCCTTCATCGATCAACTCGCCGAAGCCATTACTCGCAATGAGGTGTTAACAATTTCTTATGCATATAAAGGAAAACATTTTGTTCATTATTGATGCAGGGACATAAGGCCACAAAAATTTTCATTTGGACTCAAGAATGAAAGAGCCACTTACCAGTTTCTGGTGGATAAAATATTTAAAGAACAAGTTGGCAAAAACATTGAAATATACGTGGATGACATTGTCAAGAAGAGAAAAAACTATGCAAATTTTCTAACCGGCCTAAAGGAGGCATTCGAGTGACTCGGAAATGAAAATTTAAAACTGAATTTGTTGAAGTGGACCATTGGCGTAGGTTGGGAAATTCTTCAGTTTTATGGTGTGGAACAGGGGGATAGAATTCAACCCAGAGAAGGTCAATGTCATCCCAAGATGCAATCTCCCAAATTTTCTACGGATGTTCAGCACCTCATAGGCTTGTTAGTTAATGTGAGCCAATTTTTATTAAAGTGGGCCAGAAATATCTCATATTCTTCCAAATATTGACGAAAGCAAATAAGTTCGAATGGACTGAAGAATGCAAAGCTCTTTTGCAACTACTGAAGCAGTACTTCCACACCATACCGATTTGCATGAAACCATAGAAGGGAGAAGTCTTATACTCCCATATATCAGCATCGACAAAAGACATTAGCACATTTCTAATCAAGGAAAAGGATAGGAAACACCACCTTATACAGTCTTTAGCAGAACACTGCGAAGACTCGTGACACAATATACAACACTGGAATGATTAGTTATAGCTTTGGTGCATGCAGCTCTATGCTTGCTGCCCTACTTCCAGGATCATATGATTGTACTGCTAATTAATCATTTGATCCACCAAGAACTATGTAAACCTGAATCCTCAGGTAGAATGATAAAATGGGCAGTTGAATTAGACAAGCATGTTATTCAATATAGTCCATGAATGGCTATTAAGCATCGGGCCCTAGCTGATTTTATAGTAAAAACAATGGAGGATATCCCAAAAGAACTCTCTATTGAAGATGACCAAAGGTGTCGATTGTATGTTGATGATTCTTCCCACATTGGAAGAAGTGGAGCAAAAATCCTCTTGACTAGCCCGGGTGGTCTGGAATTCCAATAAGTCCTACATTTTGAATTTTGAACCACTAATAACGAAGCAGAAGACGAGGCTCTGATCACGGGCTTTATATTGGCTAAGGATCTAGTAGTACCGCACTTGGAAATATTCAGAGATTCACAAATAGTGGTCTAATAAGTCAAGGGGAGTATGAGGCAAGGGAAAAAAAACCTTCAGAAATATTTGGAATTAGTACATCTAAAGCTGAGAAATTTCAAAAGCTACACCATAACATAGGTGCCATGAAATCAGAACCAAAAGGCTGATGCTCTGGGAAAGTTAGCTTAAGTTGATCAAAGCCTAAGATCACCCAAGAAAGCTCTTATGGAGACATTGAAGTGTCCTAATTATGAAGAAGAACTGTAGTGACCATATACGAAGCAGAGAACTGGATGAAGCCAATCATATGATATCTAAGGGATAACACATTATACAAAGGTAGTGGGAAACCAGTAATAAATTGAGGAAGAAATCGTAATGTATGAGGGGTTTGGCAGTTTCGATACAGGTTTAGCGTTTCGAGTCTGAATGACTATTGTGATGGCTTTTTTAAACTACCAAAGAATTGGATTTGTTGGTCAAATTACATTTTTGAAAAGATATCACAATAGTCATTCAGACAACGAATGCAACATTTTTGCTGAAACTGTCGAACCTTTCTATGATTGATTTCTTTCTCAACTCCAACATCGCATGTTGATTACCTGGGATCACGCAAAGTTCTTCTTCGACCGCCACTTCTTCTTCAGAATCAGAATTCTTGACAACATTTTGGTTTCTTCCTTGGAGATTTATGTTCAATCCCCCTCTTCAAAATCCTAAATGGGTGGTTGGGGCTTCCAAAACCTTTTTTTAATGTTGTTATACTATTTTTACAACGAAACACTTTCTACTGGCATCATTGAGTCATTCTAACACTAGTTTCTGAATAAGTATTAATATCATTTTTAAACTGCTACCCATCATTGGTGATAAATAACGTAGCTAGAGACAATGGCCAGAATTTTTCAGCTTCAACCGCCAAGCACTAGATATTAAAATACCAACTTATAAAATTAAACTATGAAAGGTTCCATGGAAAGATTTTTTAGTCTTTTTAAAAAAAACAATAAAAATAAAAAGAGCTAAGAAAGTCACATTTGCAAGATCAGGAAATTACGGATGTCTTTAGGTGTATTTAGTTCTCTTATGTTTGACAATAGTGCTAAAATTGTCATTAACGATTCCATGGCACACATGTGTCTTTTTTTTCTCCCGGATCCATCATCTATTGAGGTTCTGAAATCGAAACCTCCCATTTCGGAACATAATAAACGTTGCACGTTGGTTAAACTAAAAGTTTTAACATCGGTTCACCATTAACGAAGGTTGAACCGCCGTCCATCCCATATCTTAATTAATTGAAGCTCGGCAACCCCTTTTTTTTGCAGGCCTGCTTTCCAGATCTTCATATATGCTCCTAAAATGGAAAAATTAATTCTTCCTTTCCCAATTGTTTCACCAATAATCTCCATATCAATCTCCTCTCTTTTTTCCTTAATCGATTTGTCCCCTGAACCCAGACCACCATCTTTTAATCTTACTTCCCAAGCCCCAAATTTCCCGACCATCTATTTATCTCCCTAAATCCCCGTTCGATTTCCTTGTGATTTTCTTCTCTCTCAACCCAAATTTCGTTCTCCTGATTTCTTTCTCTTGCAAAGAATCCACCACTATGTTTGCCGGTCTTGCCTATGGAGGATTGGATAGAAAGCATCGGCGGGTATGGAAAGGTTAATTTTTGTTGGATTTGTTGAGTTACATGTTGGTGGACTTTCTTTGATGAGTGGTGATAGGGTGTTGAGTTTTTTTTGTTCTATTTTTCCTGAGTTTTTTTTGGTGTTGTTAATAGATTGATATGGGTGCAGTGGTGTTAGGTTTGAAGATCGATCCATGGTGATGTACATGGTTATTGTTTTTTTATTTAATCTTTTCCAGAGTTTGAAGATCTATAAATGAGGTGTACATGGTTTTTTTTCTTTTCTGATTCCCTTTGTACTGAGTTAACTCATGTCCATATTGGTAGTCTGATGTGTTCTGATAGAGATATAGTTGAATTAGAACAGGATAAGAAATAAATATATTTTCTGATTGGTTTTGTATATATCATATTCCATATTTGTTTAAATCTTGTATACCATTTGTACTCACTATATATATATATATGGGAAAGTCTCAGGAAAGACGGCATGTTCATAAGCTCATGGATAGGCCAGGGACCTGCTTGCAATTAATAAAATAAATAGACAGCAGGCCAAGCCAAATGGACCAATCCTTCACGGAAAAATGGATCAAATCCTTCACGCAAAAATGATCAAATCGTCGAAATTCACCTGGCTTCTTCTATACCGGAAGAATAGGACCAATATTTCCTCGCTACGTGGTTTTCCACTTGAGGTTCCTCTCCGATGTCGGCGACGCCGATCTCATAGCAGTTGCCTTTGCGTGTTCCATGTGCCGCCGCAGACGGAGAAGGAACAGAGCTTGCTAGCAGCCTCACCTCTTCCTTCACAACAGGCCTTCCCGAACCAGAGCCGTCCGGGCTAAGCTCTGATGTTGTCATCGTCGTCATCCCTTTCGATGGTTCTCGTGAACCCCATTTTGAACTGCGCTATCAATTTATCCACATTTAACACACTGAACCTCGGTTTGGTGTGGGAGTTGAATTGGAGCAAGGATGAGCTGGGTGCGGACTCTGGCAGAGCTGAAACCACCGGCAATGGCTGCGGAGGCCACCTTATCACCACCGAATCCAAGTTCGTTATAATATGATCATATATAGTCGTCTTGAGATTGTGAAAGACTGTGATATTGGATTATATTTTTTTCTGTTATTTTCTCTGCTTCCTCTACAGTACATTTCCTTTATGTCTACTTCTGCAGTAATTTTAGTTTGATCACTAGTATTTTGCATTTTTAAATGTTGATACTATAAAAATTTCTTTGTCATAAGGTGGAGGAGTTCGGGGGGAGAAGATATGATCAGTAGTTGTTGTGAGACTAGTATATACTTTTTGTTTGTATACCTGATGAGGAATTTGGTTCTTGATTTTTGACGTTGAACTTAGAGGTCGGATAACAATTAGAAGTTCTACTGCTTGTTGTAATTAATTCAATGCATTTTAGGGGGGTGACGAATGATCACCTTTCCTACTGTTTAAACTGTCTGGAAGTGTGAGCTTTATGAAATTACGAGGTGCATTCGTTTATTTATATGTTGCAGCTGTTATTATACAACGTGTATTTGTTAGTTTTACTGTGAATGTCATTTTTTCTTCCTCTATTTTTTGTTGATTGTTCGTTTTGAATTACAAGTTGCATTTGTTTACTTATATGTTGCATCTGTTAGTATTCAATATGTACTTGTTAGTTGTGTTGTCTATAAACCTTTTGTGAATGACTTTTTTTCTTTTTTTGTTGATCGTTCGTTTTGAATTATGAACTGCATCTGTTTACTTATATGTTGCATCTATTAGTATTCAATGTGTACTTCTTAGTTGTACTCTATGACCTTTTGTTTTCATTTTTTGTTAGTTGTACATTTTGAATAACGAGTTACATTTGTTTACTTATATGTTCCATCTATTAGTATCCAGTACGTAATTATTAGTTATGTTGTGTATGATTTTTGTAATATAAATTTGTTGTTGGTCGTTCGTTTTGAATCAGGAGCTGCATTTGTTTACTTATATATTGCATCAGTTAGTATCCAGTATGTACTTATTAGTTTTATTGTATTTTTTTCATTGTTGATTATTGTTCGTTTTGAATTATAACTTGTATTTGTTTGCTTATATGTTGTCATGTTAATATCCAATGCGTATGAATTTTTGCAGGAGTTAGATCTAAACTTTTTTTGGTTTTAAATTTTAAGAAATCGGACAACATTGAACATTGGACTCCACAAGATGTTCCGACATGAGGAGCATTCAGACGAAGATGACACTGAACTTTTAAGGAATAATATACGTGTTTTTATTTAAACAATACATGCTGTAAAGTAATTAATGCAGATTTAATATGATAGTGTTAAATTGTCAAATTTTAGTCTCATCTGTCTGTGTCAACTATAACATATACTAGTTGTAAACTAATATATTCATGGTTTAACAAAACAAAAATTATTCATAACTTAACTTATACACGATCTCCTAGAAAAGTTTTGCTATTCATAAAAGAAATTGATAATTTAAAATCATATGCGTGTTTTTATTTAAACAATACATGTAGTAAAACAATTAATGCAGAGTTAATATGACAATGTTAAATTATCAAATTTTAGTCTTCTCTATCTATGTAAACTATAACATATACTAGTTGTAGACTAACATATTCATGTTTTAACAAAACAGATGCGATTCATAACTTAACTTATACACGATCTCCTGGAAAATTTTCATAATTCACATTTAGAGCTCTTAAAACAAGTGCATGTTTTAATATAAATGATACAATTTGTAAGGTAACAGGTGCATACTATATACAAAAATTTTCAACAGCATTTATTTTGTTTTTTGAATATTTGCCACATGTTTTTTTTACATGTTCATAGCAGCAGAATTCATATTCTGATGAATCTTCGTCATCAGATAGTCTGAATAATCATGTCAATATCCTATTCTGATGGCTAGACACTCTCTATTGTTACAAGAACAAAAATCCTACATGTTCTATAGCTATACAACTCCAAAACAAACTTCTATTCGTCGATTATGGTGTTCCACCTTTCTTCTTCTTCTTTCTAGGAGAAGGAAGGCACCAAACCACAACGATGAGAAGAGGGCTCCTATCAATGCACTACATGCTTATGCTAGAAAAGAAGGGGCTGATACATTTCCCCCAAACCATGCGTTCAAGCCTCATCTGCTTTCACCTTTGAACCTTCATCAGTTTGAGTCAACTTTGCACGCCTTGTCTCGTAATCTTTCACAGCTGCTTTGATTGCATCCTCAACAAGCATACTGCAGCACAACTTGAGTAGCGGAAGAGAGAGATGTTTTGCAATTTCCCTGTAATCGGGCCAAATATTCTCAATCCAAACAAACAAAGGCTTCAAAGAGAAATAAAAATCTCAAGTAGTTCAGGCATAGAGCAAAAACAAATGTAGTTCTATCATAAAACTATCCACTCAAATCATGTTTAAAGCACCTGCTGAACAGAAGCATCTATGTGTAATCAACAAAGAAAAAGGCAGATGAAGCAAAGAGAAACAAAGCTTTAAGAGCACGATGGGAAGACAACTTTACATGGAGTATATCGTTTTCTAGTAACACAGACAGAAATGATTGAATAAATCATCACACTAACTTTAAGCACAACCCACATTCTTCAGTTTGTTTCAATTAAACAATAACAAAACAAGTACATACATATTATGATTTACATTCCTTAAAACATCTCACTTCCCTTCAATTTCTCGAAACCAGAGACAATGTAGTCTTCTGAACACATAAGACATGGACAACCACAAAAATATCTTCAAATAGTCAATGCAACATATAGGGCAAGGACACTTCTAAACCATTTTTAACCTAAAGAGAAAAGTGGGTGCGTATGGACAAATTGATAATTGAACCCCGAATAAGGTCCCTTTCCTTACTCGATTACTCATTATCTCACATAAAATAGCTTTCTAAAGAACACTATAATAGAAGTTATAACATGTTTCCAGGATAATAAACTTTACAGTACAGTTTTTAATGCAAGGGAACATAGTCTAGCAACATACAAGAAATACCAAACAAAACAAAGCATAGAGATGGCAACAAACAATGCCATAGAGACTTTGGATAGAGTGAACTTACTATTCTTGATGGTCGGGACTTCCTCCATATGCTTCCCCTTCACCCATTCAGTAGCTGAAAGCAGCAAAAGAATACTTTAAAGTAATTCCTCATAAATAAACAACCCTCGAGGCTGCAGAATATATAGAATGTAACGTTAATAAGGACAGCAAACCGGAAAGTTCATGCACTCTTGCAATTCCATCTCCCACGAGATTTTATTTATCATAAATTACTCGACATAGCCTTTTTCATATCTAGACACTTGCATCAGTTCATACACAAGAAGCCTTGTGTCTCCATGAACACAATAGGCTAACAAAGAAATTATATTGGGCTGCTGAATTTGGCTCAATAACTCCACCTCAGTCTGCAACACACAGAGAAGATGAAACCAAATGGAATTGATCCTCAGAGAACATCCAAATGTAAACAAGCTAAAACTAGAAGAATCAAGAAAAACCATGAATAGAATGTTTATACACCATCAATTTCAAATACTGTTAACACTCAGCAAGCATTGATTCCTAATTCATACGAATACCGCGAGTGCCACGTCACACTTCTCTTGATACACTAAACCCTTGACTAAACCCAATAAATCAAAACCCAAAGCTTCTAAATCATTACCAATTCCAGCGTTGTATAAATCAAGAAGTACCTGATTGAGCGCTTCGATTTCAAACTCCGGATCGATGAGGGTTTGGAGGGCAAGCTGGCCCTGTGGAGACACGCGGTGTGGGAACCAGGGCTTGCCTCTGTTGGAGTTGTGGTGCCTCTGTTGGAGTTGCGGTACCTCTGTCGTGTTCGGCGGGTGAAGGGCTGGTGGGTGGTGGTGGGGTTTGGGTCGTGGAAGATTTTGTAGAGGAGCATAGGGTTTAACACTGAGCGCTAGGCGAGACTTTAAGCGGCGCAGAGAAACGAAGGAAGTAATTGAAATCGGGGGACGTAAATTGTAAGGGAAATTGAAATCGTCATTGCTAGAGCTCTATAGCTTCCATTGGAGAAGAAAGAAGAACGAGGGTTTTGAACCATGTGACCCATTTTTGATCTTATGACCCAACCCATGAATTTCTTTAATTTTTTCTAATTTGCAAATTGATCCCTAGCATGTCCAAAAGCTTATGGACATGCCACCTGTGAAGAGACTCACTAGTGAATTTTACCTCTATCGTGTTATCAGACAGATTACTCTAAAATTTTCAGTTATTTACCTCCCTCTTCGGACCAAAAAAAAACCACTCCACTCCAATTGTCGCCGGCCGCCACCCACCGAAGCCGATCGCCGCTCCTAGTCCTTGCCTTGACTCTTTCCTGAACCAGAACCAGATTTTCCGGCGACCAATTTTCCTCCGCAAGTAATCATCTTGTCCGGCCTCTCCTTCAGTCACTCGCTCGGCCGATCGTCGACTGCCGATCGCAAACCTTGGTTGTGCGTTCTGTCTGATTCGTCCGGCGAGCCCCAATTTTCCCAGCGTCCCTATTTTTCTACAGCAGTCGCCGATTCCCGTCCATCTCCGGTCATCTTCTCCGATCGAGTTCAGTGACCTCAAGTCCAGTGGTTAAGATTTTTCCTCCGATGCAGTTCTCTTCTTCTCCGGTTGTTTTTTGTCGTCAGCGACGTCTTCGCATCACCGTTCATCGTTCCGTTTAACTTCAAGCATCAGGATCTAATTTTCTAAGATCCACGCGCCAAAAAGCACGTGATCTGCAAGCGCCCAACGTTTGGGTTTATCCAGCCCTCTGACGCGCCTTCCATTTTGGCGCGTGCACCCATGCACCTGCTATTCTCGCGTGGCAGCTTCTGCGACCTGCTCTATTTTATCGCGAGATGTGTCCATTTATCGGGGGTTCACATTTTCTCGCGGATCAAGTCGTCTCTTGCCCGGTCAGCACTTTGTCAGCAGCCAGTCACCGCCACGTCAGCACTGATTTTAAAAAATAAAATTTATGGCTCTTTTCAATCAACTTCGGTGCCAATGGTGTTATGTTCCGGGCCATTTTGCTTTTTCTTGCTCTTAGTTGTAAGGTGAATGGTACCAATTACAATGTCAGTGGTGTAAGAAATTTGGTCACTTTACCTCGACGTGTCCTCACTTGGTCACTCGGACTTCTTTTTTCGGATCTTTACCGAATGCTCGCTGGATAGCTGATTCCGGCGCAACCAACCATATGACTTTTTCTCAATCCGCTCTTGATTGCGTAACTCCCTTATTCTGGTAACAAGCGTGTTATTGTTGGCAATGGTTCTGCTCTTAACATAACCCATGTTGGTCATTCTCGAGTCTCTGATTCGTTGTCCTTGTCTGATGTTTTGGTGGTTCCGCAAATTACAAAAAGTTTGTTGTTTATTAGCAAGTTGACTCGGGATATGAATGATGTTATTTGTTTTGATAATTCTTCTTTCACTATTTTGAACAAGTCTACTAGAAATGTTATTGGCAAAGGTCATCGTGATAATGACCTATATGTTTTGGACTATGGTAGTTCTTTATCTGCTTTTGTTACATCGAGTGCTTCTAAAACATCTTTTGAACTTTGGCATAGTAGATTGGGTCATGTGCCTCACAACATCATTTCGTCCTTGAGCAATTCTGGATGTTTGTCAGTTACTAGTTTGCTGCCTAAACCTTATTTATGTCCCGTTTGTGAGATGGCTAAAGGTAAGCATCTTTCTTTTACTGATAATTTTAATCGCTCACCACGCATACTTGATTTGGTTCATTGTGATCTTTGGGGACCCTTCATTGTTGTCTCTCGAGCTGGCTACTCAACTTATGTCATTTTTGTTGATGATTTTTCACAGTTTACTTGGTTTTATCCTCTACAACGGAAGTCTGATTTTGTAGAGGCTTACATGCAATTTGATGTTTTTGTTGAGAACTAGTTTTCTACCACCATTAAAGTATTTCAGAGTGATGGTGGAACCAAGTTTGTGAATCATCGCATGCGGACTCATTTTGCGTCTAAGGGCATTCATCATCAGCTTTCATGTATTTTCACTCCTGAGCAAAATGGTCGTGCAGAGAGGAAGCATCATCATATTACAGAGACAGGTCTGTCGATGCTCTTTCATTCTGGCCTTCATCACTCCTTTTGGTATGATGCATTTTCGACAACAGTTTACATCATAAACAGACTGCCTACTCCAATTTTATCTGGTCAGTCTCCACTGTCTGTTATTTTTGGTATTGCGCCTGACTACTTTAATTTCATCCTTTTAGTTGTCAATTTTTTCCTATTTGAGGCCCTATGATGCGTATAAACTGGCCCCTCAGAGTATGTCTTGTATATTTTTGGGTTACAGTTCCCAGTACAAGGGTTATCGATGCCTTGATCCTCTTACGAATAAGGAGTACATCACTCGTCATCCTCGATTTGATGAGTTGTTTTTTCCAACTACCTGTACTGGCACTGTTACAGATTTATCATCAATGAATGTTTCTGCCTTTTTAGAGCCTTCATCAGTTTTATCGGAGGTTTTTGAGCAATCTTCTTCAACACAACACCCACTATTTTGGAATATTTCAATTTTTCACCTGTATCGGAAGCTCGGGATTTTTTAGAAAATTGCATTCGTTTACCACAGGGTGACCAGCAGCGTGTTCGACATCAGCCAGCGCCGCTAGCACAGCCGATAACACTGCCACCACCGACTCACATGCCGGCCACTCCATCCACATGTGTGCATCACGTGCCGCCTCACCGCTGCCGGTGTCTTCTCCGACAGCACCAGTTGTCTTTGCTTCTCCAGTGCCGCCTGCTCATTCATCGTCGTCGACCTCAGATTATATGATTGCTGCCTTGGCATCGGAGCCACCCACGGGATCCGCGCTTTTGTCAGTTGCGGGTCCCTCTTCCCGGCATCCGATGAATACTCGCATATTTCTCTACAGTACAAGGATTGTTTTAATATGACATTTCTGGTTTACTGAGTGCTTTGTTTTCTAAGACTAAGCCCTGGAGTCATCGCTCAGCTTTTAAGGATCCTGAATGGGTTGCTACTATGGACTTAGGGATGGATGCCTTACGCACTCAACAGACGTGGGAATTAGTTCCTCGTCCCTCAAATGCCAATGTTGTTGGCTCAAAATGGGTTTACCGGTTGAAGTACAAATCTGATGGCTCACTTGACCGACACAAAGTAAGGTTAGTTGCTCGGGGTTTCTCCCGATTGCCTAGTTTTGATTATGATCATACTTTTAGTCCAGTGATGAAAACTTCTACTGTTCATACTGTTTATCTGTTGTTGTTCATCGCAATTGGCCACTGCGACAACTTGATGTGAAGAATGTTTTTTTTAAATGGTATTCTTGATTCTCCTGTTTACATGGAGTAGCCTGCTGGTTACAAAGACCACATGCGTCCTGATTATGTTTGTCATCTACGCAAGGCCATTTATGGTTTGAAGCAAGCTCCCCGCGCTCGGTTTCAGCGTTTAGTTCTTTTTTTATTGACCTGGGTTTTGTATGCAGTTCTTCAGATAGCTACTTATTTGTTTTCTTACAAGGTGCCTCTTTGCTATATTTGTTGGTTTATGTTGATGACATTATTCTTACTGGAATGATGGTCATCTTATTCTGAAATTTATTGATTAGGTAAACCAAGAATTTAAGATTACCGATCTTGGCACTCTACATTATTTTTTGAGATTGGAGGTCGTTCTTACTTCCGAAGGCTTATTCCTTGGTCAGGCTAGATATGCCAATGACATTTTACTGCGAGCCAACATGCAAGATTCTGCGCCAGTTGCCATTCCATTTGTGGCTTTTTCGCAATTGTCCAGCTCTTCCGGTAAGGCATTCGGAAACCCAACTCTTTATCATTCTTTGGTTGGTGCGCTACAATATTTGTCAATCACACATCCTGACTTGTCCTATGTTGTGAATACAGTCAGTCAGTACATGTATGCTCCTACTGATGACCATTACCAAGCTGTCGCTAGGATTTTGCGCTATTTACGTGGTACTCACCACTATGGTCTTCAGTTTCGCGCAAAATCCTCCGCTTCACCAGTTATAGGTTACTCTGATGCTGATTGGGATCGTTGTATAGAGACTCGTAGGTCTACACATGGTTATGTCATTTTCCTTGGTGGTAACATGGTTTCATGGAGTGCTAAGAAGCAGCCTACTGTTTCTCGTTCTAGTTCAGAATCAGAGTACCGTGCTATGGCAAATACTGCTGCGGAGCTTACTTGGTTGATGAATCTTCTTCGGGACTTACATGTGATGACGCGCGCCTCTCCTACTTTTTCGTGTGATAATAACAGTGCTCTCTTCCTAGCTCAGAATCCAGTTTCTCATGAGAGAGCCAATCACATTGATATTGACTATTATTTGTATGTGAGATGGTGTATTCTGGCAAGCTCATGGTTGCTCATGTTTCTACAGACTTGCAACTTGCTGACATCTTTACGAAGGGTCTACCCCGTCCTCAGTTTTAGTATCTCCGTTCCAAGTTTTGCGTTGCAACCAGCCCTACGCTTCGCTTGAGGGGGTGGGGTAATAGAGATATAGTTAATTTAAAATCAGGATAAGAAAGGAATACCCTTTCTGATTGGTTTTGTATATATCTTGTTTCATATTTGTTAAGTCTTGTATACCCTTTGTACTCACTATATATATACATTTGTCCTCACTATATATATATATATATATATATATATATATATATATATATATATATCAATACACACATCCACAATGACTGATGTGTTTTACGTTCTATCATGCTCATTCTGATTTCTCCGAGTTGTTTTTAAAGTAATTTCAAAAGTATTGGCTTACAAATTTAGTACTTTCTAAACTTCGATGGAGAACATTATATAGCAACTAACCGGGAAAATTATATAAACACCTGTGTAAGAAGTTCACGAACTTATAAGCATTATTATTATATAAAATAATTTTTAAAATAAAACAATACCATCCAATTCTCAACCAACAGGGAACAGACCATTGAAGTTGGCATGGAATTGAATAGTTTGATCAATCACAGAGAATTTAATACACTTTGGACCAATTTAAAATTCTCCATCTCTGCGCCAATTTTAGCACACATTTGAGCCCTTTGTATTCAGTCATGAAGTATTTAAAATTATTTTTGTCTATTAACCTTAGATTTTCTATTCTAGAACACATGCCAAATTGAAAAATAAAATAAATTCATCTGACGGTACCCTAAAATATTTATCTAAAATTTACTCGGTCTCTAAACCTGAAAATCACTCATAACATATACATTTGGTCGAAAATACTCGAAATTCCCAGGCAATAATGAGGAATGTGTGCACTGTGTTTGGGAGAAATTATGAACATTAATTTTAGTACCTTCAAAGCCATTTGTCCGCGTTCAAAATACTTTAGCCATGTGATCAAATGGGGATGCGAATTATTTCTATGCAGGAAATTAAATTTATATGAGTATGAAATCAAAAGCTTGTAACCAAGAGATTGATCCATTTCTAAACACAATATTGTTTCTTTAGTTTTTATTCTTATTCCATGACCAGTATAACACTTTATTATCATAAAATATTATTTTATATTTTTGCACGGATTATTATTATAAGGGAAAGTCTCAGAAAATACGGTATTTCCATAAGCTTATGGATAGTGTTTGGGGGATTTTACCTCAAATGTTGTAATTTTTTATAAAACTTAAATATTACATTTTATATAAAAATTAAATATTGCATTTTATAAGTTAAAACAAGTAATAATATGTATTTGAATGTGAAAACATAAAAATATACGATATGAAAAATGTTTTCAAAAATTTAAAATTTTGTATGTAATTTAACAATTGCAGTGTATAAGGTAAAAAAATAAGTGGTATGTCTATAAAATTAACACACCGCCTACCAGGAGACTCACTCTTATTATAATTTCAATCCACGAATAGACCAAATAAACCAAATGCATCCTTTCACAGGAATATCCCAAGAGCTTGCCATAGGTTCTCTTAGCAGCCAGGATTATGTAAAAATGTTTTTAATCAAATCCAGAAATTAATACGAGTAATTTTCCATGTTTAAATGTAATTTAAGAATGGTTGAATTTTCTTTAAGCATTTTTCCCCATTACATTAATATAAACTTGTAATAGAAAGGTGGAATAAAAAACAATAAGAAAGAAACGGAATCAATAATTATGGTCATGTTTAGTTCAGATTAGTTTCACATTACTCCAGTTCACATCAGTTTTGCCATTAATGACTTTGTTATACGGTGATTATGGATTTTATTTTTCTTTAAAAGCACTGTCTGTCTTAAGATTTGAACTCGAAATATGTGTCTCCGTAACTGGATTGACAATAAATGGCTCTGAAGATTCGTTAAAAGGCAGTTATTCCTCGACCGCTGTGTAATATGTCACTTGTAAAGATAGTTCTAACGTTGGAACATGTGTCTATAGTGGACTAAAGTGAACAACGGCGGTTCAACCGCCATTTAAAGAAACCCAAAAAAATTCCACCTTTATGATCCATTTCACTCTCACCAGCAACCATTTTATTCTTCCATCTTTCCTTTTTTTTTCTTCCTTCTTCTCCTTTCGTTCCTACCTCAAGTCTAACACTTTCCCTTCTCTTTTTTATTTGGACTCCGCGGCAACGATTTCACATTTGAAGAATGCGTAGTGATAAACTTCTGGTAAGGTTTCTTCTCCATTTTTCAATTTGTTATTGGTAACTCACCTACAAATTTAGATGTATGTTATTGTTCAAGGTGGATTGATTATTGTTTGAATGTTTATTATTATGGTTTGATTGCTGGCATGTTTGATATGAATGTCAAAGATGAGGATGATGGTGATTCACTACTGGAAAGCGAGTACATAGGCATCGATATTTCGTTGCATTGGCAACGGTTAAGGAAATAGAAACCATTTCCTTGTAGGAAAGGTTATAGATGGTAGTTACCTTATAGAATTAGTTATAGATGGTAGTTACCTTATAGAATTAGTTATAGATGATAGTTTCGTTATAGACTTAGAATTATATTCCTGTTAGACTTTGGTTTGTTGTAAGCCTATATATTGTAATCCTCATCATTGATGAGATGTGTCATTGATTAATATTAGTGCACCATTAATAAAGTATTTTATATTTTATCATGGTATCAGAGCCTAAAATTCTGAAACTTGAAAAGAAAAGTCCGCTGCCTTTTTCCCGAGCTCCTGCCGCCGCCAACGATAGCGCGTTCCTCCACGCACTGCTGCTGTGCCACCGCTGAAGCTTGTCGTTCATCGACCACGACCGTTGTGACCTAGCGGTCACCGTCTGTTGCCCTTACCGAATCACACGTGCCACTACCAATCTCCACGCATCGCCGCTCGTTCAACGCGCCGGTGTGTCTTGCCGATCCGATCTGCTGCCAGTTATTGTACCTGCTGCTGATCTGAACCTTATTTTACACTATGTCTGCCTCCGGAAGTAATCCCGAAGAACAGGCCCGTACTGATGTTGGTTTTGAGGCTACTGTGCTTCTAAACATGAATGGCTATGAGGTAATTGCGACTTTACTGAAACAGTTGCAATTGCAACCTGGCCCTAAGATACTTATACGTGTTGGTTGTTTGTCGATTGACCCCTACTTCATTGGCACTTCTGACGGGCCTGGTTTGGTTATTGCACCCACCATCCCGAAGGGTCAAGAGAATTACCTTGAATGGTCTCCTACAAATACTGCTCTACCAGCTGCTACTGTTATGGTTGTTGCTGCTACTTCTACCCCTACTGAGAATTTTTAATTTTTTTTTCATAATCTTCTTCGCAAGTTGGACATTCTTGTCATCATGCTCCAACTTGAAGAAGGGTGTAAAGGAAATAGAAACCCTTTCCTTGTAGGAAAGGTTATAGATGGTAGTTACCTTATAGAATTAGTTATAGATGGTAGTTACCTTATAGAATTAGTTATAGATAATAGTTTCCTTATAGACTTAGAATTATATTCCTATTAGACTTTGGTTTGTTGTAAGCCTATATATTGTAATCCTCATCATTGATGAGATGTGTCATTGATTAATATCAGTGCACCATTAATAAAGTATTTTATATCTTATCACATAGGCAACGGTACTTTGGACCCCTCAAATACCGGTGCCTAAGTGATCCGGTGCTAGAACGTAGTTTTCCAACACCGTTAATCAATACCGGTGCTAAGTTTTTCTTAGCACCGGCTAGGTGTACCGGTGCAAATAAAAGTGAACTGATGCTGGAAATCTACATCGGGCCATCAGTTGTGTGGTTGGTATCGGTGCTAGTAAATAGATGATCAGTAAAAAAAAACTGACCAGTGATTAAACTCACCGACCAAAACATGAAGCCTAGAAATTCATAAAGAACAATAGGACTAACAAAACACACACAAAAGCCCAGAGGTTCATGTAAAAATAATTGGAAAATTCATAACAACAACTCAGAAGTTCATTATATATTGAAAATACATAACAACCCACAATTCATGAAAAAATTAGACATAAACATAGATTAACAATATCTATTATCATAAAAACTAGAACCTAATCTCCAAAAACCCATAAATAACATCGACAAACTAGAACCGTGAAGGTGAGGTCATAAGCAAGGGTTGAGGCGCGGTCGAACGCGGTGGTGGCGCTGAGAACTGAGGCGCAATGGATTTTTTTTACTAAGGCGCGGCAGATCTGAGCTAAACCCAACGTTTTTGGTGGAGCTCGCGACTCACACCAGCGACCGGGGTGAGTAACTGTACCCGATGTTTATGGTCCGAAAGATGACATTGAGCTGGTGTGATGGGGCAGGAGCGTAGCGACAGAGACAGAGTCAGAGAAGAAGAAAAATGACTCGAAGGTGAAGCAGCAGAGACAGCGGGCTCGAAGATATCCGACCAGAACACGACGATGGCGACAGATTTAGAGGAGTCGTGTGGATTATCATAGAGGAGGGAGTGAGGATTGTTAGGAGATATGATTAGGGTTTGGGTGCTCTAACTTGGTCCAAGTTGGGTTTTTTTAAGTACCTAGCACTTGTATGGAAACCAGTTCCAATGGTGATTATACCGGTGCTAGATACTTTAAACGCAGCTGCATGACGCTGCTTCAAATGGGCGTTTTAATTTTTTCCACCTGAGAACAAAGAGAAGACAAATATTCTAAATACCTAGCATCGGTATGGAAATCGGTGACTATGGTGATCATACTGGTGCCTATGTATTTCAAAATCAGCTGCATGATGATGCTTTTAAGCAGCATTTTAATCTTTTTCCCACCCTAAAGCAAATAGAAGAAAAATATTCTAAGTAGCTAGCACTGGTAGTCTGACCGGTGCCTATGATGGTGCTACCGTTGCTCACAAAAAATCCCTAAAAAATATTGGAAAAACACTCAAAAATTTCATTTTCCAGCTGCACAGTAGCACCGGAATTACTAAAAAGCAAAATCGGTGCTAGTATATTTTGCCCTCTTAGTTAACTTTTCATTTTTACAATTATATCCATAAGAAGAAATTTGGAGGAGGCAAATCAGAAAATTGGAGAAACCAAAATTCAATTAAATAAGAGACAATTACGTTATTGAAATTCGGGCTACAATGGGTGAACGGAAGAGCATGTAACATAATTCTTGAAAAATTACACGGTGGCCCAAAATCGTGTTACCCGATTCCACATTGCTCCAAAATAAACGATTTGTGTTATTCTTGCCTTTAAAATAGAAATATTAAATATGTGATTTTTTAGGTGAAATAATAAAAATCGCTAGTACATGTGCTAAAGTAACTTATGGTTGATTATTTAGAAGTTACAAAGTGAAATCAGATAGGATTATGGATATGTTCTTGTGCCCAATTGTTGATAAATATTCCCTTACGGACATGGAAAATACATTGGGGGTGTATATGGTAGGATCACGTTCGAGCAAATTTCAATTTGGAGTTACGAGTAAAGTTTTTATTTTTGCTCTTAGGTCCCTCCAAGAAAGTTGGAGTAGTCGAATCACGAAATTGACGGCACCAAAATGTAATTCAATAGTATAATATCGCAACTTTGAAATTTGGACATGTATGGGTGAACAGAAGGGCCTCGAAAGTCAATATTGACTACTTCTATGAATTCTTGAAAAATTACATTGTGGCCAAAACTTGTGTCACCCCATTACTCATTGCTCCAAAATACACGATTTTTGTTATTCTTGCCTAAATATAGAAATATGAAATAGGGTAAAATGCATTTATACCCCTGAGTTCTTTGTTTAGTGCACATATGCCCCTCAGTTTTTTGAAAGTGCACATATACCCCTCCCAGTTTTTCAAAAGTGCACATATAATCCTTTTATTTTTTTGAAAGTGCACATATACCCTTATAGACGAAGATCGACATTTGAAAGCTGAGGGGCAAATGCGCACAAAGAAGGAACTGGGGGTGTATGTGCACTTTCGAAAAACTGAAGATTATATGTACACTAAATAAGGAACTAGGGGGTATGAATGCACTTTATTCTATAAGTAAATGTTTTTTTGGTGAAATGTTGAAAAGCAAAAGTACTTGTTTTATAGTAACTTATGGTTGATTACTTAGAAGTTACAAAGTGAAATTGTAAAGGATTATGGATATGTTCCTGTGCCCAATTTTTTTTATAAATATTTTACATGCATGGAAAATAGATTGGGGTGTATATGGTATGACCACGTTCAAGCGGATTTCAACTTGGAGTGACGAGTAAACGTTTTACTTTTGCACTTAGGTCCCTCCAAGAAAGTTTGAGGCGACGAATCACAAAATTGGCAACACCAAAGTGCAGTTCACTGAGAAACGATCGCGACTTGCCAATTTGGGCCTGGATGGGGGAACGAAAGGGCCTCAAATAAAAAATAATTATTTTTACACATTTTATTGTATATTAGACTATATCACCCAAATATTACAAGCAGACCCTTCTAATGCTCTACACACTAATTAATGAACCATTTCTAAAAAAAAAAATCACTTATAACTAAAAAAAATGGGTAGGTGAGCAATAAATGCACTCTTAGCACTAGTTTATTATAACATATACCGGTGCTAGCTATTTTTCCACCACAACACCAAAATTACTATTCCGATCATAGGTGCCAGTCAGCATCGGTATATGTCATTCAGCCGGAATCGGTGCTGAAAAATATCAAATTCATACAGTTTTTTCTTCAAAGACACCGGTATTCAGTGAACTGATGCTGGATTTATTCATAGCACTAGTATTTTGGTTCATTTGCCAGATCACCAGTACCTATAAAATTTTTAACACCGATATTGCTCTCCCACCACTGACATGCCGGTGTCTTTGTACCTGTTTTCTAGTAGTGATTATGTTGTATTGAACATGGTACAATATGATCGATCTACGTTAATAGATTTCGTCGGAACTAGACAACCATATTCTATCATTGACTTTCAAGGCCAAATTCGCCAAAAATTGGTCTTGAAATTATTTAACCGGAGTCAGAATGCAGTTCAGAGTTTAAAAGGGTTTATAAGGTAATTCTTCAATCGCGGTGCAACAGATGCCCAAATAGATATCACCTTTGAACTTCTGGTTTAACCAATGTTGACGCCCCTTTCCTAAACTATTTTTGCTTCTATATAATTTGAAGTTAATATCAATTATGTGACCTGTGAAGTGAAATTGTGGACGTATATTAATTACAGGAGTGAGACAGAACTAGATACTCCCTTCGTCCCAGCCGAATGTGCACACTTTTTGGTCAACTTTCTCACGTCATGTTTGACCAACGATAACTTTAGTTAAGTATATTAACGGTGAGTATTTAGAAAATACATCATGAAGGGAATCCAACAATATCTCACATGATGATAGTGGTGTCTATATGCTAGTTGAAATTTATGGTCAAATATGTCTTGATAAAGTTGATAAAAAAGTGTGCAAATTTGACTGAGACGGAGGGAGTACTATTTTTTTAATAAGAAGAGAAAAATAAAAGGATAAAATTGAAACCTTAACCAATCATGAATGGCTCCAAGTACAACAAAGAAAAGAAGTGCAATTCTTGATTTAAGTAGACAGAACAGCAAAACCCCCTCAGATTGATTGGGACTAGCGAATAAGTTATCACTAGAAATTGACAAAAAATAATGTGGAGTTGAATTTTTGAGGATAGGAAACTTTCAACACTACATACTCCAAAAGACATTTTCAGGGATCAACAAGCCAAGTACACGGACATCATTTCCTCCATTGTTTATGCCCATGGTGTTTTTCCTTCTTACTCCCCCAACAACACTAAATTGCACACTTATTTTTTTCATTCAAATTTTATTAAAATTAAATCATATATTGTAAGTATAAATACAATAATATTATCATATGTGGTATTACTTAATTTGTTATAATAAGTAGTTTTTTAATATCAATTTTTATATATCATTACTGTACGCAGTTAAATATATTACAGTAAAATATGTGTATGGGAGACCGAAAAAAAGTTTTGTACAATTTAACTTGAGATGTAGAAGGACTATTCAATATGTTTTCCTTTTTTAATTATTTCTTTTATATTTATACATTTTCTATTTTTGATAAGTTTCTTCGATTTTGATTCACTATTCTATTTTCTAAATTGAACTTCTTTCACCCATGTCATTCATTTGAATACAATTAACGAAAGATAGGATACAATGTCAAATACAGAGAAACGGAGAAATTGCATCATTTTCTAGAGAGAAAAGCAAAGGAGGGAGGAGAAGAAAAGGACCCATCCACGGCCCCTCTCTGGCTTCATCACAATTTAGCTAACCCTAGTTAACCCATTTATAATCCAATCTTAGCTAGATTGAACTCATTAGTTAAAACACCAAAAGCATCCTACTTCTCTCTCTCTCTCTCTCCACCTTCCACCTTTTCTCACTCGCAAGAACCAGCTCCCTCAACACCCAAGGTACAGATTTGAGCTGGGGTGCGGTGGTTATGACCTCTTTCAGCTGGAAATTTGGTGGATGACACCCAAAACCCCACAACCCATAAAGCAAGAAGAAGAAGAAGTTCTCCAAAAGTCTTCCTCTTTTTGAATCACCAAAACCGCAGCTTTTTAGTTGTACTTCCTTTCTTTCTCAAGTACTATCATTTCCAGTCAAATCTCATCGAAACATACACAGATTCGGTAGCTATGGACCAGCATCATTCTCTACCTCCGCCTTTCAACACCAGGGATTTCAACCTTCAGCATCAGTTCAACCAGCACTCGGAGGACGAGCACAGTGGGACCAGCGGCCTGAACATGGCGGGAGGATCCCACAAGCGGGAGCGGGAGGACCTCAACGACATCAACAACATGAACAGCGGAGGCGGCGGAGGGAGCGACGGGAAGGACGGGAACTCGGGAGACGGCGGGAGCGGGGAGATGTCGCGGCGGCCGCGGGGGAGGCCCGCCGGATCCAAGAACAAGCCGAAGCCGCCCATCATCATCACCCGCGACAGCGCCAACGCGCTCCGGACCCACGTGATGGAGATCGCCGACGGCTGCGACATCATGGACAGCATGGCGAACTTCGCGCGCCGCCGCCAGAGAGGGGTGTGCATAATGAGCGGCACCGGGACGGTTATGAATGTCACGCTGCGGCAGCCGGCGTCGCCGGGTGCGGTGGTCACGTTACATGGGCGGTTCGAGATCTTGTCGCTGGCGGGGTCCTTCCTGCCGCCGCCTGCTCCGCCGGCGGCCACGGCCCTGACTATCTACCTGGCCGGCGGGCAGGGGCAGGTGGTGGGGGGCAGCGTGGTGGGGCAGCTCATGGCGTCGGGTCCGGTGGTGGTTATGGCGGCGTCTTTCAGCAATGCGGCGTATGAGAGGCTGCCGCTGGATGAGGAGGAGAACTCGTTGCAAATGCAAGGCGGAGGCGGAGGCGGAGGAGGGTCGATGGGATCTCCGCCGGGTGGGGCAGTGGGAGGCGGCGGGCAGCAGCAGCAGCAACAAATGATGGCGGATCCTTCTTTGTTCAACATGAATCCTAATCTTCTCAACTCTGTTCAATTACCTAATGAGGCTTATTGGGCTACTGGTCGCCCTCCCTTTTAGCTAGCCACCAATTAACAAGGTACCACTCGAGTGGCGGTGGCGGAGGCAATGGGAGGCACAACACGGCAAACCCTCTATAGAGTTTGTCGTGTTGGTGTTTTTTATGGTCGCCTGACCGCTCAAATATATCCGGCCTCGCTCGGCTGTTGGTACCTACTTCAAGTTAATCTTCTTCCTGGTTCTTCAGACACCTCTCTTTCTTCTATCTTTCCTTTTTATTGTTGCTATTGATTGCTTGATCAGGTAGCTCAAATGTGCAACAACGGTTATAATTGAGTTAGCAAAATCTTTGATTAGGATCATGTTAGCTATAGAAGATTTCTGCAGGTTGTTTGAGAGCAATACATTAAATTCAGCTTTGTTTTTGGATTAGGAACTATGTTATTTTTATCTTCTTCTTTTGGATTTTGATGATGATTATATTGATGTTTGCGATCTGATTAAAGAACTTCGTATATTAATTAAATAGGATTACTAGTTTGACTAGCTAGCTTCACATAAACTTATAGGATGCATGAAGATGGCGTACATATCTATGATCTTTAATTCTATGGAATTAAGCACTTTTGTTACATTTATTCTAACAGAAGCAACCAATTGAAACAACTATATATAAATGAAATGATTTTGCAAGAAATGATAGGAGCATAAAAAGAGGGGAGTTTTAGACAAAATCATTGACTGGTTTGAATTGGGTAGTTGGCATGCTAAGAAAGAAGTATGGGCACAAGAAATTGCAGTTTCCAACAGATACAATCTCCATGTCCTAAATGCTGAATACCAGTTTCATGAAATTTAGGGTTCGTGAATTAATGGAGAGAGAGACTTTTAAGAATTTTCTGGTTTACAGACACGTGCACATGAGTTTCTACGAGAGCCTCCTTTCCGAGGCATATGTGTATTAACTTAAGCAGCGGTTACCTTGACAAATTGTCTCCTCTTTAGCTAACGTTACATGTAGTACCCATCAGTTTAGGGACAGGAGTTCCAGTTCCTGTAGACACCTGTCTGGTAAACGGTTGTTAGTAGCTAATTGTTTTATGTTTTAGTTTATGGGATTGATCAGTTATTTGACTTTGAAAATTGTTTAGGAACAGTTATTTAGAGAAAGTTTTTTATTAGATCAATCATTTGGGTCAAATTATAATTATATACATATATATACATATATATTTTGCGATACATTTTAAAAGTTTTTCAAAGTCATACGAATCTCGTTGTAATACTCCTTTGGTCCCATCTCTATTTGCACAACAATTATTATCGCGATGTTAAAGAAATAAATTTGACCATTAATATGTTTACCTACGTATAATAGCGACAAATAAAATGTTAATATCTAAAAACTACTTGTTACGACGAATAGAACAATATCATATACAATAACATTGTTGTTCATATAGCTATTCAAATATGCAGTTAAACTTTGATTGAGAATAGTGTTAGAAAAGGAAGAGTGCAAATAGAGCTCGGACGGATGAATTAAAAATATATATATCAAACCACCACATTAGTTACATCAATTATAAAATGACCATGTGTTTTTGTCGATCTAAAACAAGACTTTGTGTAGTGCTCCCTCTGTCCCAACTTAATTTGCACTCTTACTTTTTTGACACTATTCTCTATCAAAGTTTGACCACATATTTGAATAGCTACATGAACAACAATATTATCGTATATGATATTGTTCAATTCGTCGTAACAAGTTGTTTCTTAATATCTACTTTTTATATGTCGTTATCATACGTAGGTAAACATATTAATGGTCAAACATGTTTCTTGAATTGCGCGATAATGATGAGGGTGCAAATTCAGCTGAGACGGAGGGAGTAGTTAATATTAGCTATTTTTGTGTAGAATATTTAAGTGTAGGCTATTTTACTTTTTTGAAAGATTACATACAATCAACCAAATTACATATTAATAACCTAATCTAGGAACTAACTAAGGGATACCACCGCTGAATCTGTTGAATCTCAGTGGAGCCTGAAACTCCATACATTTGAATAGCTAGGGACGTCCTCCTGAGAACATCTAAACGTTGCACTACCAACGAACTATCGCCACTGAAACCGGAACCACCACGATCTCACCATCATCGATCACCTGCAGGCTGAAAAACCATAGCAGGGACCACCGACACTGTCCATATTGGGTAATCTCCATCAAGAAATTGCTCTAATATTCACAATTTTTTGCGGGGGCGTCTTTTGAATCTTGACCTCTTAGTTATAAAGAATGTGGATTACCACTAAACTAGACCCCAATTCACTGGACAAACAGCTTTAGTAGCTAGTTGATATATATTTTAGGTAATTTTTATATAAGCTTTTTAAGTTAGTACTTTTATTAAAATGTTTGATAAATAAATAGTCGACTATTTTATACAAAATAAAAATATTTCTACTAAAATGTTATTAATCACCTAAAAAATTCCTTTCATTAATTTACATTTTGTTTAGAAGAAAACCCAACTTCTCAATTCTCATCATTCAAAAATCAATTGACACACACTATTTATCGACTTGTTGATCGAACAAAAATTAAAAGGCAATTCAAAATTTGATAGCCAGGTATCACCACTCGATTTTAGCTAAGATTCCTGGTTTTTATTTTCGCTTGTCCCATTAAAGACTTTTATTTTTATTTTGTTTGAAATTCGACCGGATCATTTCAATTTCTTACTTTTATATCTCCAACATGCATAAATGATTATGTAAAAAAATTTAAGCAACAGAGATGGGAAAGTAAAACATTTTTTATTGAAATTTTTACATTAATTTCTTAAGGACTAAATAATCAACACAAGGTATGGGGTCACTCCACTTACTATTAATTGTTTTAAAATGAAAACTCAAAATAATTTGAAATTTAACATGGTATTAAAGTTCATATTAGATTATATATTGAGCCAGTATTGAAATTCTCATTTAATTGGACTCGATATAGGGTTGTGGAGCACGTTCACATTTGCCCGTGAGGGCATGTTTGAAATTGAGTTGAAGGTGTGTGGGTTAATTATCCGTTCTATTAGATGTCGAGTCAGCATTTAAGTAAGAGTCTGTCTTTTGAAAGACGGTCTTTCCATAAGTCATGGAAAACTAAAGTTTAAACTGTAAATTAAAAGAAATGAACATAAAATTTTTGGGTTATATGAATCGAGTTTAAACTTTAAAATTACTACATGTTGCATATTAAATTTTTAATATTACAATTAAGATCTTTTACATTTTATTATTTCAATTAATCTTCATCTATTCGTAAACTTATGGAAAGACGATTTTTTCCAATAAGTAAATTTAAAATGACTCAGCAAAATATTATTTAACACTCTGCAATAAAAATAGAGTGACATAATCGTTACAAAGAAATTGATGAATCTACGAATATTTTACTTTAGTCCTTGTCAAGCAACCCTTTCGTTTCCCATATTTTCTGAAAGCAATCTCTATCTTTTTCTAAAAAATTGATTATATTTCTCTTTTGTATTAAAAAGTGATCGAGTGTAAATATATAACTGGAATAAAACCGTGTATGCATTATATATCCCCCTTGTTTTTGTTTGGCTTTGCCTTTTGGTTTAGGAAAAGTAGAGTTATATATATGAGTTACAGAATAATTATTATACTTTTAAATTTAGAGTCCGTCTCTTGAAAGACGGTCTTTCCATAAGTTATGGAAAGACCAAGGTTTAAAGTGTAAATTAGAAGAAATTAAGATAAAATTTATGGGTTGCATGAACCGGGTTATAAATTTTATAACTACTACATGTTTCATACTAAAACTTTAATATTGCAACTAAGACCTTTTACCTTTTATTATTCTAATCAAACCCCGTCTTTCCATAAGCCTATGAAAAGACCGTCTTTCCCAAGACTTTGCCTTAAATTTAATTATGATATTTTTTTCAAGAGTCCGTCTTTCCATAGTTTAAAGTGCAAATAATAAGAAATAAAAATAAAATTTTTGGGTTGCATGAATCGAGTTATAAACTTTATAACTACTACACGTTGCATAATAAACTTTTAATATTGCAACTAAGGTCTTTTACCTTTTATTATTCTAATTAAATCTCATTTTTCCATAAGTTTATGGAAAGACGGTATTTCCTAAGACTTTGCATTTTTTTCAAATCTGGACATCGTACTATCTAATTTACGCATATTATACCGTGTTTCCGTGTAGAGTTTGTCTCTTGAAAGAAGGTATTTTCATAGGTCATGGAAAGACCAAGGTTTAAAGTACAAATTAAAATATATAAAGATTAAATATTCGAGTTGTATGAATCAGATTATAAATTTTATAACTAACACATATTGTATAATAATTTTTTTTAGTATTACAACTAATACTTTTCACTTTTTCATAACCCTATGAAAAGACGGCAATACTTTGCCTCCCGTGAATATGGTTCTCAAAGACGTGTTCAAATGAGACACATTCCTAAAATAATTTCCCAAATAGAATAACTTTTTAAATAGTAGATATTGTCTAATCAATTCTTATACCCTATCTTAGGGGTACCATGTATGCATGGTATATATAGTCACTGTACATTTCAATACTAGAATATGCGCATTACAATTTTTAAAATAATTTCAATTAAATTATAATAGTGCACAATCTTGCATGTAAGAAAACACATCAATATAATATAAAATACACAATATATCGAGATACGGTGCTCATGGTATCACAGAAATAATCCTTGGCTAATTTACTCAATACTATGATTGATCAGTGGAGATACAACATGTATATACTACCTCAGGGACAGAATTGTTTAATTTAAATACTATACGTCCTTTTTATATAGTATTTTCTTTTATTTGAACATTCAATTATAGATTTATCATGTATTCAAGTTAAAATATATAAAACTGAAATTTAAAATTATAATTTGAATTAAAATATATCATAAGTAGAAGGCGTATTCTAACAGGCCTAACAACTAAAACAATCATGAAAAACCTCATTTTCGTAATTATTAAGGTCAAATTATAATTATTTATAGATTTTAAAATTATAAAACAAATTATTTTTTACAGTAAATGAAAGCACCCAACCAATCATACCATTAGTTGTGTTTGTTATAAGTAACTTCATCTAATGATTAAGCGGTATAAAATAAAACTTTATATTTTGATTATTCTCCTCCTTACTATTCTTGTAACTTATAAAAATAGTGTTATTTAGCAAGAGAAACACCCATGTGAGACCGTCTCACTATAACTTATGGTGAGACAAGAGACAAAATAAAGTTTTAAAAATTACAGAAAGTATCTCATGTCATCTCTCATCTTTAAATAATTGTATTTAAAGATGAGACCGTCTCAACTAAGTTTTTTTCGTGGAATATCAACAAAATACAAGTGGAAAAAAACATGATATAAACGAGCTCTCTATAAAGAAGCATTAAACCTATTGCTTGTACGATTCCATATCTATTGTCTCCACACCCCGTGTTAACAAGTAGAGATGGCCTAATCCCTAGTCGAGGTCTAAAACGGCCTACCACTTTTTTGCCTCCAATATCCATTATTGGCAAAAAGAGGTGGCCTCTCGTGATAGCCCCTCACAAATTGCTTCCCCGTAAGCAATTTACTACAATATTCCTTCTTTCCAAGACATAATGGCCTGTTGGGCATCAGTGCTACATGCCAAGAAAAGTCCCTAGGTAGTGTTGCTGGACAGTCCGGCCTAAAAAGCAAACAGCAGATTTTAATGTAGCTTTTCTGAGTAATGTAGCATGACGGTTTTCTTCCTAAGCAGAGCCTCCAGTTCAAGCCTGCTAATTGTATTAGTCTGAAATTTCTTCTCCTCGTTGACATGGTCTTGTCTTGGACCATGCTTCTCGATTTCCTTTAAAAAAAGAGAGCAAAAAGCAGCTATCTTTCCAAAGGAGGTACTAGGGGACTCTAAGATATGGGAAGTATATAGCATCTAAATATATTTGACCCCTGATATCCTTAGACATGCTAGCAAGATTGGTAAAAGAGTAATGTACCTTTGAAGTGCTTGCTAGTTTGGCTAAGGAGTCAGCCACACTGTTTGCCTCCCTGTAGATATGATTTATGGTGTAGTCAAGTTTGTTCAAAAGACTCCATATTTTCCAAATGTGTACCATGTAGCGCCATGGATTTCTGAATTCTCTTCTCACCATCTTAACCAAGATTAGAGAATCACATTCGATTTGCAAACGTGAGTATCCTTTCTACAAAGTCAGATATAGTCCCTGCTTTAAGGCTTTGATTTCAGCCAAAATACTTTCCTTGTCCAAAATATGTGGCCCTTACCAGTTTGACACCGTCTCATACAAATTTTTGTAATTCAGCGGACAACTCTCCTTACTTTTTGCAACCTACCATGTAATTCTAAAGAGTTTGAAAAATGAGCTTATCCACTCCAATTTTCTAGAGACCAACACTCACTTTGACATGCAGCTTTAATTTGCTTTTTATCTTGGAATGAACATTCTTGCTTCCCTCTCTTTCTCCTCTCCCATTCTATTTTATGTTAAGCTAGCAATACACCCATTTTATTTATTCCACCAATGTTGGATCTTTCTTTCCCTCTTTGTTCTCTCTCCCTTGACTGTTAATTTGTTGCCAATATTTATAGATGCATGATTTCATGCTGATCATATTACTATAATAAGATCGAGATTTGTAGGATTGTAATTAAAAAATAATTAAGGTTAAATTTATAAGAAAGAATGTGAAAAATATATTTTTTGAATCAATATCGAACGATTGATTAGTATAATTGTAATATCTGAATTAGAATTATGATAACTTTGGTTGATGCCTTCTTCTCTTTTCTTATTAATTTCCTTGAGATGCTTGTAGTCAAGGCAACATTGTTGGTAACATTTTATTACTTTACTACTTTTATTTATTCCCTTGTGCCCAAATTTTCAGCACAAAGAACACTCCCTCCTACGTTTAAATATTGGTACTCTTTTTTTGGGAAGATTTTTCAATTGACATTCTTACACAAATTTCATCTAAAGAGGGAACAAAAGGACATATATCCATTTTTACCTTTCCTCCATGTCACTCTAAAATTTGGCCATTCTTCATTATTAATGCTATTTCATGAGTTTAAAGTACATAAAAAGTTGAACTATCATAAAAATTGTGTCATCTTGTATGATGTCAATATTTAAAAATTGGAGGGAGTATAAATGTACTTGGATCCAATTCATGTTAAAATGTCTTCCAAATGATTGGCTACACGCATATGTGGTCTAAAATTCACGAGCTAGCTTTTACAGTTTGCCACTTTTTTCAAGTTTTAAGGTTTACTTGCATATGTGGTTGGGGCGATCCCTTAGAATTCCAAATCTTTGCTTAGATTTTTCTTTTGAATTGAAATGATAGATAATTGTAGAAAGGACACGCACAAAAAATCTAGAGTCCAAATTAGGATTGCTATATCAAACTATTTATAGTGGTCCGTTTCTCAACTTTGTACAGTGGCACAAATCATTGTACATTGGTCCATTCACGCTGTCACGTTTTTACAATTAATTTCCTAACCTTTGACGAGCATACAGGGCTGGCATACAAATTATAATATTGGTCTCTGTGTCTCTTTAGTTGGTCAAATTAGAAGCCAGCTGAGTGGATCTGGATACGGTTTGGTCCGATCCAAAACCATTAATGGAAGTGACCCGAAACCGTATAATCCGTTTCTAAATTTAGAACGGAATCAAAGTTTGCGGGTTTTAGGTGATCTTTGGTTTGAGAGAGCACATGATGTTAGACCGGTTATAGTTAAATTGATTAAAATTTATGCTTAAAGTTTTTAAGAATAAATTAGTCGCTATTTATATGAATATTTACACAAAATCTTATTTTATCGACCAAGGCCATGTTCTCTAAATCTTAAATGTATTTCAGTTTAATTTAATTTAGTTCAGTTCAAATCAGCATATTTTAGTCATACATTACCGTTTTCAACACTTTCTTAGTTCATTTTAGTTCAAATCAGTTCAGTTAAGATCAGATCAGTTCAGATAAGCTCCAGAGAACGAGGCCTAACTATTAATTGGTGTTATTTTATATTTTTTTTGGAAAAGTAATAACTTGATTAATACCCCAAAACTTTAGAGTCCAACTCATTTACAATCACTCTACTTCTCTACTCTATCTCAACCATTAACTTTGCACATTCTACTTTTAACTTTGGTTTAAGCCAAGCTATGCACACAATACTCTCCAAAATCTTGCTAACTATATCTTTTCCCAGCTCCTTCTTCAAAAAGCTCTTCTCATTCCGCCACTTTCAAACCCAAAACACCGTCTTCGATATAGCAATTTTAAGCAGTTGTACTCTCGTTACCTTGCCTTTACACTGCTCCAAAATCCAAGCCAACTCTTCATCCCATCCACATGGCACCCGAGGTCTCTGTAGCCATGCCAAAACACACCCCCAGACCTGTCAAGTTTGATCACACTCAAAGAAGAGATGTTGTACTGACTCATCATCATCATAGAATGAACATTTTCCATCAACAAGAACACCAAATTTCCTCAATCTTTCACGTACAACAAGCCTTTTATAACAGCATAACCATAGAATAAATTGAGCTCTCGGCCTTGCACCATTTTCATAAAACAGTTTACACCATACCTTGGCCGGTTTCTCTGTTATCAGGCTTTTGTACACCTTCCTTGTGCAGAACTTTGGGCTCCCTAATTGTTCCAGCCAAGCAGAACTGTGTACCATTTTGTCCCTGCATTAACTCAATCTCTTAATCAGCCATGACACACTAGCTGGGGATTGGACCTGGAACACATCTCTTCCCCGTAAGCACCGATATGTTTGTACCGGTGCCAAAATTTTGGTTCTAGAAATGACGTTAGCACCGGTATGAACATTTGAAAATGATAGTATCAGAACCTTTGTATTCATCTGTACCGGTATAAACATTTGAAAATGATAATACTGGTACCTTTGTATTCATCTGCACCGGTACTCAACATACTGGGGCTCTATACAGGTGCCTAAGTGAGAGTAACTAACAAATATGAAAATTTTAAGCATCAGTAAGGCACATACCGGTGCAGAGAACCGATTCTATGTAGAAATTTACGCAAGAACGGATAATTCCTACGCCGGTATACTTGATGGTACCGTTGATGATGGAAAAAGACCGCAGGAAATATTATATTCCAACACAGATTTAGAAATTTCTTATTGGCATCGGTAGATGTACCGGTGCCTTTGAGACAAGTATGTGGATGCATAATAATATTCAACACTGGTACGCATTTTACCGGTGCACGATACCAGTGCTTGATTGCTAATAACGCAGGTAAGAAATGAATCTAGCACCGGTATAGTGTATATTACCGGTGCTGATTCAAAAATAGCGTGGAAAATTGTAAAAATATCAGCACTGGTTTGTAATTTTCTAGCTAGCATCGGATCTGTTACCGGTGCTAGCTTGTGAAAACCATGTTTAGCACCGGTATTAGTATATCATGCCGGTGTTATTGGTGCATTAAATGCTCACCTACCACCTTTTCTAGCGGGTAAAAAGAGTATTGAAGTCATTTTTTGAGTTCATTAATGGCAATTTTTGGATGAGGATGACATTGAATGCACATCAATGAACTCCCTTGAAGGTACTTTATGTTTTGTTTAAATTTATCATTTGTGGTGGAATATGTGTGGAATGATATGTTGTCATATATTTTTTGAATGTTTGATCATTGTAATGTTGCTTCACACTCTTCATGAATAGGGTTTGTTAGCTAGTATTGTTGATGTATTGAATGACTTTTTCATGCATGTGATTTGATATATAGGGTGTGGTAGGAATGTAGTAGTGTGATGTTGCATGTTGCATGTTGCATGTTCATAGGGTGTGGTATGAATAAAATTATTTTTAGGGTGTAAGTGTATAGTTTTTTGGAAGTTTAATTGTTGCATATTGATTAAATTGTATAGATTTACCATGCCGTCAAGAGATGTAAGCATGTGTATTACAACGTTAGTTTGGCAAGTGATGAATTTATTGCTTTTGTTTGGGAGTTTATGGAGAATACATTTGGTCTGAAAAGCGCATCTTATGTCCATGTCGTGATTGTAAAAATCGTAAACGTACTGACGATCGGGACTTGTTACGACTCTATATGTACAAGAGAGGGTTTTCAAAGGATTATTTGGTTTGGACCTTTCATGGCGAGAAACCACCACCAGAGGTGGTTTAAAAATTACAAATGGTCACACTACCTCACCAAAAAACTTAGTGGGAAAAATATTATAGTGTTATCCTCCTAAAACCCTGATATTATAAATAAATCAAGAAATCCAGATTCGTATCATATGTGGTCTCCGATATTTTTATCCATTTAATGCTTTTTTTTCTAACAACTCTCTCTACATTGCATGAAACAATGGGTAGAAGGTTTCTTTGTTCGTCAAGCAAATTGAAAGGACAATGACCATGGTGGCAAAAGGGTATACTTCAACAGGTGGAGTTTCTAGTGTCTGAGTGTGAGCCAGTCTTCTTTAAAAAATCAGGATTGTCGTCCGCCAACCACAAATACATCGATGTTGGAGAGGCTATTTGACATGTGGTAGATTAGCTGGTGGCTTTGGTCAAAAAAGATGAGGAGCCCGAAAAGGAAGAGGACCCCAAAAAAGAAGAGGACCCTGCACAGGAAGAGGAGCTCGCAAAGGAAGAAGAGTCGGACGTGCATGCGAAGGCTTCCCTGGACAATGAATGGGAATTCCTAGAGGTCCCTGACAACGATGAGGTAATTCAATTAAATATTATATACAAATAATTTAGTATATGCAAATACCCATAGTTTAATTGATATATTATCACGTGTAACAGTCTACCTTTACATCATTGATGCAGTCATTCGGTTCTTACCACCAGCTACAGGCCGAGGAAAGACCGTCCCACTGACTACGTACCATTGAAGCCTCTGAAACTGGTAATCCTTTTATACCACATTACTATTTTATTTCCACACCTTCCTTGTACTTAATTCATTCTATTTACACATTTCACATGCAGATTGTAAACAGGTGTAAATTGACTAGGCATCTAATGATAAAGGTGTTCATAAAACATTGCAATGAGGTGGTGAAGAAAATGAATGCCTAGGAGATGGTTGCGTATTAAAACATCTTTAAGGTATCCAAATTAACTCGGCCTTACAAGACGTGCCTAGATATCGAGTAAATATTGGAGTTTGGATGCAAGCTTGGAAATTGTCATGGTATGACATGGATCTCGAACGCTCAGATGGATTTGTGGATAGGGTAAGCTTCAAATTTGATAATTTTGAATTAAAATTTCACATAAATTCGAAGAGATAATTTACTTTTACTCTTACAAGGATGTATGGAAAAAAGTAGAGGACACCAACATGGGCAGAATCAATTCTGTGTCGCGTACACAGGAAGGAGCGACACCGGTTTTGAAGAAGATGATATCAAAAACCAACTTGCCCCTAGTCTGGCAAAGGATGGTTGCTTCTGAAGCTGACATTTATTTTCTACCCTACCTTATGAAGTATGACACATTTTCTTAATGTTTAATTTAAGAGAATGAACACCGATTCCTAAAATATTAACTTGTTACGTATTAACGAATGTCACATTGGTTTCTTATCATTATTAATCCTGGAACGAACGATGTTTTCACCTTGGACACAATGACCGGTGGTATAGAATCCGATGATTACGGAAGCCAAATTATTTCCAGGTATTTCTATCCATTCAATTATACTCTTCATTCTTCCCTGCAAAGTAATAATATTCATATTTGAAAATAATATATCTGCAGGCTTGCATGTACATATGAGAGGGAGAAGAAGAAGAAGGTACCCTAGCAGGTTTCACCTGGATGTTAACAAACATCAACGTAAGTATTCATAAAAAGATTTTACAATTACTGTATAAATTTTCTTTTCTCCTTACACCGATTAAACATTGGGAATTGCTGTTTTCTATCTTAGCATCCCAAGCAAGGGGGTTCTCGGGAGTGCAGCTACTATGTCATGCGATTCCTGGAAGAGCTGGTCCTAAAAACAACCTCAAAGAATATACTTGACGTAAGTATCACTTGTAAGCAAAAAGCAACAGCTCTGCATTCATTTTCAGTATCGCGTCCTACTAACTAATATCTAATCTAATCGCAGGTTTTTTATAGAGAACCAAAGATCATTACACGCATATGAAATTCAAGAGGTGGCAGAAAAATGGTGCGGGGCATGGATTAATGTTTATGGGAAAGAGGCTAAGACAAATGTTGAAGACTTTGATGATTGATAGGAGTACTAAATGAACAATGATGTTTTTTGCTTTCTTTATTTTCAATTGGGAATACATTTTTTTTCCAATAGAAAATATACTATATATCAATAGGTTTTGTGGGATTTATTATCAACTTTCCCCGTGGTTGATCTGGGATGGGGTACGAAATTAAAAATTACCCAAACCAATTTTCATTAAAAGTAGCACCGGTATTTTAATTACAATCATACAGGTGCTAAAATTTGTCCACATTAAGAACCGATTCTTTGAATTTAAACCGGTGCTACTTATAGATACTATACCGGTGCTACTTTAAAATGACCAAAAATTTTCATTTTGGTGCTAAGAATTGCAATGCCAGTTCTATAATCCAATCTCATTCTAAAAAAATTCAGCACCGGTACCCAATTACCATATGGTGCTGAAACAAATGAGCCGATAAATATTTTTTACATACCAGTTCAAATTTTGTAAGTGGTCTTTGGATCTAGAACACTGACATGGAAATAAACAAGAACAAGTATAAATAGATCCGGTGTTGAAAATAATTAGCACCTGTATGATTTTCCACATATCGGTGCTCAATATTTGTAATTGGTCATTGTTTCATGAACACCGGTATGGAAATAATCAGGCAGCAGTACAAAATGATCCGGTGCTCATTTTCCAGCACCGGTATGACTTACCGGTGCTCATAATTGTTAAATTTTCACCGGGTCACTTAGGCACCGGTAGGCCAGGGGGAGATTCTACCCGTGCCTTTGTAATGATATAACGGTGCCCATGGGGGGTATTTTCAATAGTGAGCTACCTAGACTTCAACATGGTAAACTATCTAAAATATTACAGATTTAGTAATTTCTTCAATATATATTACACTGAATCACTACACATACAAGAGAGAACATAACACAGTGAGTACTAAATCAAGTAATTACATTGTTTTCACTATAGTTAAAACAAGAATAGAGCATAATGAGCATGTTGACTACTACTACTACTACTATATGGTGTGAATTCAAGAATTGAAGAAGTATAGAATCCTTGGAAAAAACATGAAAACAATCATCTTCATATTAATTATTAAAATATATCGTAAGAAAAAAAACATTAAAATTCCATTGCTCCACATCATTCTTCAACTTCGATAAGAAAACAAAAACAAAATTCACTAACAATATTCCAAATAAAACAAACACACTTGCAGACTGCCTAAAGTGTTTCTGATCAGAGTCATCGCTTTCTCTCTCTAAAATAAATGCTCTCAACTCTCTCCACCTATTTGAATATTTTCTCATATCAGCATTAACTTCTCACCATACTCGTGTCTATTAATGTTAACTACTTATTGCATAACAGTCACAATCTTGTAGCTTCCCCCTCCGTCGATGGTGGAACCACCGTTTAATATCATTAGAAAAAGCCCAACCGCCACTAACCCACCGCGGAGAGCCCCAATTCTGAAACAAAACACCACATCCTATTGCAATGCGCTTATAATCCCAAAATTAACTCCAATCTCAAGACCAGTTACAATTTCCTCCAATTCAGCTGCAAAACCTAGACCTCAACCCTACCACAGAATTCAGAGGTGAAATTATTGTTCTCTATGAAGAAGAAGAAGTTGACAAGCTGGCCAGACCATTCAACAAGCACCTAGTTGGAAAGTTCCCTCAAGGTAGGCCGATACTGAATTACATTTGGCACCACTTCAAACGAATAGAAGTCAAAAGAGAAGCAACAATCACTGATCTAGATCAAAACTACACATTCATCAAATTTGATCATGAAGAGATTATTGAAAGGTTGTGGATTCAACAAAATTAGAACATTAGAGGTTCCATCATAAAGGTACTAAAATAGACCAAAACTTTTAACATTCATGAAGAACCCCCCCCCCCCCTCCCTAGTTCCCATTTGGTCATCTATTGAATCCCCCCTAGTTCCCATTTGGTCATCTATTGAATTCCCCCCCCCCCCCTCCATTTTACTATTTTCATCCACGGTCAATTCCTCTTAAAACTAGTCAATTGGGTACTCCTGTTCTTTGTTGATCCCCAAACTATGAACTTAACTACATCATCCAACATTAGACACTTCATTGAAATGGACTTGACTGGGACCTTTTCAGAAAGAATAGGATTGGGTTCAATAAATGATATCAAATGATATAAGATAACCTTGAAGATCATCCCTCATAATATATTGTTTGCTCAAAATTGGTCATAGGCAGGGAGAATGTAATAAGCATCCTACCACTCAACCTAAACCTCCTTAAAAACATGTTGTCCCAGCCTTATGTCTAGCCAACAAAGTTAATCCTTTAGTTTTAGACACCAAAACTAACAGCTAGGAAAACACGCAGCCAAACAATGACCTACTACAATCTGAAACCCCTTCTCAACCTGAACCATAATCACTTAATGGATTGACCAAAGCTAACTCACACTCTAAAAACTAGAGTAAACTCAAAAGTAAAATGCATATGTTTGCTAGTAGCTCTTCCAGATTAGTGCATATTTTTCACACCAGATGGGAGCTAAAAGCAAAGTCAACCAAGCATAATATCAAGAGGAATCACTCCAACTGAAAGATACATGATAATGTTATACACATCTACAACTACAGAGAAATCCCTAATTCTATCTCGTTCAATTGTGATAGAAATGTGCTTACTGAACAGTTTAGATATTTCAGTCTAATTATCAAAATTAATTTAACTTGTTGCAGGTAGTCTCACCAGATAAAGACAAAGAAACAAACCAAGATCAATACAAGCGGGAGACCAAGACAAGAACTATTAGTAAGAATCTGAGAACGAAACTCAAGGACATGCATATCAGATACATGATATTGATTCCTAGGAAACAGTGCACGAAACTGCTCTTATTACAATATAGTGGCTAAAGAAAATCACCACCATTTCAGAACCAACTATTAGTCAAGCCCACGAGCCAATAACCACTATTCAGGTTCATGATCATAACTTCTTGAATAGGGTGACCACATGTATTCACTCAACACCACTATCTCAAGAACCATGTATATCTGACATTTCGGTAATATTAGGAATTTCTTTCAAAAATCTAATATTATTAATCGCTCTACATCTAAACAACTGTTTCATAACGAATGTTAAAATCATCTCATGGAATATTATAGGGATAAATAACTCAATTGCTAGATTAAAAAAATTAATTGATATGCATAAGATTACTGTTCTGATCATAATTGAAACTAAACAATATCATGATTAAATGGAAAGGTGTAGGTTATCCCTAAGTTTCCATCAAGCTTATTCATCTCTAGATTCGAGAACATGGATCATGTTGAAAAACCCTTTCTCAGCTAGGTAATCCACTCACATGATAAGTTTACACTACTTAGAGCGACCTTTGTTGATTCCCAAATCCTATTTGACCTTGTTGCTGTGTATGCTACACATTTAAGAGAAGAAAGAAATGAGATGTATGATCCATAAAATATGCTCTAACAAACTCTGATACCTCCACCATATTTGTTGGGGATTTCAACATAGTTAAGGCCATACAAGAATATAAAAGGCCCAGCTCAGCCATCTATTGCATGTATAAATAAGTTCATTAATTTTACAGAACTGAACTCCATTAAGGATATCAGTATATTTGGAAATACCTTTACCTGGTCCAGTAATGGGAAGACTCCCAATACAACCCTACAAAGGTTAGATGGAATCATGGCTAATAATATCCGGTTTGAACAATTTATGAGATGAATATCAAATGCTTTGATGTGCTTTAAATGCTTTGATGGATCAACTTTATGATGAAGAATTGAAGGAGTCACCATCGACATCTTGGATTCATTATTCAAGATTGTTGATGAACTGAATACATCATGAAGAATACAATACTCTTTTTCCCATTGGGTTTTTAATGAGGTAGTGTGATCACTGTAAAATATTGTAAAATTATTTCATATTGGGTTTATGGACTGACAGTTCAGCCATGTGGACTTTGAAGAGCTGAATTTTGAAAATACAATCCATTAGGGTTTAGTATATTCAATTTTATTCTGATTAAAATTAGATTTGATAAGGTAATATTCTTCAAGGTTACTTCTTGAAAAATTCAACCAAATTACCTTAGATTACCATTTATTTTAGGCATTTTAGTTAGATATGATTTTAGCTTCTTAAAGCTGCCATAAGTCAATTTAGTTTCCAGTTGTGATTAGGGTTTATGACCGAAATCTACCCTATAAATAGGGGAGGCCTTTGGACGAGATTTTCACCACTATTATCAATCAAAATACAACCTTTTAAGTTCACAGTCTTTGCTTGCGAGCTGTTCCATTGTTGCTTAACCCCGATGGCTAGTTAAGTATCAATAAACCTTGTAATATGATCCTGAGGGCTAGTTAGAGAGCAAGTCAAAGTTAGGCATACCCCAATGGCTAGATTCCTAAATTTCGTGCGAGATAGTGAGGGTTTGCAGATCCCTTCACTAGATCAAAGATATTAATTATGCAAATCGTGAGTCTTCGTAAGGAGATTCATATCAATTGGTATTAGAGCAAAGCGAAAGATCCACTGAGGCCGAAAAAAAAACAAAAAAAGGGGTTTTGATTTTGTTGAATTTATTTTCAAAATTTATATATATATATATATATATACACCCTTTCATGTTGTATTTTAACTGTGTTTGTTTGATCTTTCTTACCAGGAGGATTGAATCTAGAGTAAAAGGATGTTGAAGGGTCAGAGAATACTTCGGTATTACTATCTGCCTTCACTTTCATCAATCAAGTCATGAGGATGTCAAACGTTCTGAGCGTTAAAAAGTATTATCCGCCTTAACCTCCCAGTTAGTTCCGTAGTTTTTAGGTAGCTTAAACAGTTTATGTGCTTGTGATATTTTCGTCAACTCTTCTGAAAATTATTGCATGCCTATAGTCCTATTTGTTTTCTTTATCGTTCTTTAATTCCGTGATCTTGAATTTTTCTTTGATTCGTGATTGCACCTTATTAAAGAAAAAAGAGTCTTGTGTCATTTTCTATATATATAGTGTCATATTTTTTTATCCTTACGATTTTAAATACATTGAAATTCATTTAAATCAAGAGGAAGTTGTGGCAGTTTTCTTATTCCAAGTTTTGTATAAGCGATTCTTATTCCACAAAATTTTGAAAATCAAACACAAAAGGTAGCAGACTTTTAGGATTCGAAATTGGAATTTAGGATTTGAAATATGAAATTTGGGGCAGATTTACAAATTTTAAAAGTTTGGGGGCAGATTTGCAATTTCCAAAAAATTTGGGAATTGTGACAAAAAAGGTTTCTTGGGGAATAAGATTCTGGTTGTGAGTTTTATAGTACAAAAAAAGGGGAAAAAATGAATTGTGGCTAAAATAAAAATGAAAGAAAAAGGAAAATCGGTTTGAAAAAGGAAAAGAAAAGTCAAAATTCAAATCGGAAGAGGATAAGGAAATGAAAGCCAATTGAGAGAGGGGTTTTAATATGAATTTTTGACTTGGGGGTTAAGTAAATCAATAAAATATTTTACCACAAGGGATTTGGAGTTGAGTTACTATTCCAATATGTTTTCGGAAAAGTTTCTTAAATTTTCGGAACCTATTTGTCGCCTATATAAAGCCTTCTTGTTTTGATTATAATTCATTCAATACAGCTCTGATTCATTCCATTCAAATTGATTTTTGTTCTTTATTCTTTGTAGAGTTTGGAATTCCAGATCGTAGAACCTAATTTTAAGTTTATTTATTTTAAAATTTTGAAATAAATTTTGCAGTACTCATCTTCATAGTTTGCTTTGAATTGCGGTGAATTGATCAATTGCCCTTGCATTAGCCTTCGCCTTGTGAATTGTGAGTGTTACACACTTGGTGAGTGACCTTAATAAAAAAAGGGGAAAGGGCGACATTTATTCCTGATGGTTTGATTCTCCTTAGCAGGGATGGCGGACGATCCATTCATCCCGCCATTTGTTGGCAATCCCAACAATAAATCTTAAATGAATTCCATGAATGTCATAAATGCCATAATGAGCAAGGTTAAGAGATTGAATAGTAAGGTAGATGAGTTATCAAATCCAATGATACCTCATTCTGCAAGACAAGTTGAATCTGCTCATGACATCAAAGGTTTCAAGGATGATATTTCTAGATTTGATGGTCGACACAATCCTGTGAAATACTTGGATCGTGAGAGGCAGATCGAGAACCTATTTGATCTTTTCAACTACCGTGAGAAAGAGAAGATCAAGATTGTACAATATTCTTTCACCCATTATGCCACAGAATGGTGGGAGGATTTGAAAGAATCAAGACAGCTTGCCCGTAAAAGACCTATCTCCACCTTGGAGAGATTGAAAACCAAGTTTCGATTACATCAAGTTCCAAGGAAATATTTGATGGAGCAACATTCATATCCCAGGAATATAAAGCAAGAAAATTGCAGTGCAGATGAATATTGGCAAGATCTTGAATTAGCCATGAGAAGAGTTGGCATGAGAGAAAATGATGCCTTTATAAAGAATAAGTTTATTGAAGGTTTAAGAGAAAATCTGCAAGTTCCGGTTAAGCTATGCTTTTATGGAAGATTTTTTGTTCAAGGCCAGGTTGGTTGAGTCGACATTAAGGCCCAGTGGAAGCTCTAATTTCGACTATGACAGTCAAAGGCAATTATCTAATTTCAGAAGCCCAAATTCGATCAAGGGTTGTAGCAATTCGAACATGGGTGGCCAAGGAAACCCTAATTTGACCAAAAATTACTCAAATCCACCATTGGAACCCACTGATCAAAGAATGATCGCAACCAATCAGTCTCTTAGCCAAGATACTGGTAAATCAATTTCTACTTTTTCAGATACAATTTCTTCTAACACTCCTACATGTTTTCATTGTAATGAACGAGGACATGTTCACAATAACTGTCCCCATGAACAAATTATAACAACAATGAAGGAGGAGGAAGATGATGATATGCATGTACGGTATGATACCAAAGAAGAACAAATAGATGATGAAATTATCATTGTCGACAGAGGTGAGAATGGTCCTGAGACACAAGATATTTTTGAGGCGTATTCCATAGATGTTTCCAAAATTGCTCCCCCACAAGGAGCAAGTAATTTCGTCCAAAATGGTGTCAATTCCACCATAATGACAATAAATGTCACCATAGTCAAGTTCCAGGTCAATCCCAAGGTATGTAAGACAGGTAAGTTGCAGAATGATTATGAAAAGTCGCATAAAGTTTTATATTCACATCTTAGTGCTTTACTTTCTATTTATATGATGAGGCATGAACTATCTACCGACTCTGGTAAACTGTTTTATGTTTCAATGAGAGATGTGAATCGATCTTTGACTAATTATTCTTTTGTTCTTATAATGTTCTTTAAAGAAAGTTACTATTCCAAAGAAGATATTCCTGTAGATATGTTTTTACGGTTTGTTAAGTTGTTACAGGAATTCAAGGATGTTTTTATAGGTTATATGCTTCCTGTTTCAAGGACGAAAATTTTTGATCCGGCAGGGAATGAAACGAATATCAAATTGTTTGATGTGCTTTAAATGCTTTGATGGATCAACTTTATGATGAAGAATTGAAGGAGTCACCATCGACATCTTGGATTCATTATTCAAGATTGTTGACGAACTGAAGACATCAGGAAGAACACTATACTTTTTTTCCCCACTGGGTTTCTAATGAGGTAGTTTGATCACTGTAAAATTTTAAAATTATTTCATATTGGGTTTATGGACTGACAGTTCAGCCATGTGGGATTTTAAGAGTTGAATTTCGAAAATACAGTCTATTAGGGTTTAGTATATTTAGTTTTATTCTAATTAGAATTAGATTTGGTAAGATTAGATAAGGTAATATCCTCCAAGGTTACTTCTTGAAGAATTCAACCAGATTACCTTAGATTACCATTTATTTTAGGCATTTTAGTTAGATATGGTTTTAGCTTCTTAAAGCTGCAATAAGTCAATTAAGTTTCCAGTTGTGATTAGGGTTTATGGCCAAAATCTACCCTATAAATAGGGGAGGCCTTTGGACGAATTTTTCACCACTTTTATCAATCAAAATACAACCTTTTGAGTTCATACTATTTGCTTGCGAGCTGTTCCATTGTTGGTTAACCCTAAGGGCTACTTAAGTATCAATAAACCTTGTAATCTGATCCTGAGGGCTAGTTAGAGAGCAAGTCAAACTTAGGCGTACCCCGAGGGTTAGACTCCTGAATTTCGTGCGAGATAGTGAGGGTTTGCAGATCCCTTCACTAGATCAAAGATATTAATTCCACAAATCGTGAGTTTTCGCAAGGAGATTCATATCAATTCCCCTCATTAGTAGTGTGGGTATTAGCTAGGAATTCCTCAAATCACTCCCCTCAACTATTAGAAATAGGAATCGCCGAGAAAAGCTTCCCTAAAGAATTTAAATTCCAGAATATGTGGTTAATGCATCAACACTTCCTTGATCTGGTCAGAGAAAACTAGAATAAACCCCTACAAGAGCAGGGGGTGTTAAGATTTACTTTAGAACTCATTAGACATAAAGGTTATATTAAAATGTGGAATAAAGCACAACTTGGTGATATCTTCCTTAAGATAAAAGACCTTGAAAAAAAGATAGCAAAAATCCAGATCAGTAATAATCTGAACCCAACCGATGACAACCTCACTCAATTGGAAAATGGCCATGAAAATAATAATCTGACTCTTAAACAAGAACATGCTTTCTAGCAACAAAAATCACAAAATAAGTGGCTTAGGGATGGTGACCTTAATACCAAGTTATTTCACAATAGTGTGAAAGATAAACATGCTAGACTAGGCATTAAGCAAATTAGGAATTCTAATAATCAGTGGTTCATGGATCAGGAACTCATAGGTGAAGTTAGTGTTACTTTCTAAAAAGAACTCCAATAATGATCCAACTGGGCAATATGTAACTCATTTCCTCAGATATATCTCTACCTTTATCACTGACAAGGATAACATCCTTCTTCTGAAAATTGTAGATCAACATGAGCTTAAGAAAGCTATCTTTAGCCTAGGAGAATATAGTGTTGCCGGGCCAGATGGCTTCAACGGTAAGTTACCTGGGAAATAATACAAGAAAATTTATTAGTTGTTGCTAGGGAGTTCATGTGTGGTATACCTATACCAAAACACATATCCAACATCCTAATCACTCTTATACCTAAGGTCAACACCCTAATCACCCTAATCACTCTAGACTCCCTCTTTATTTTATGAGTACATGCCAATTTCCCTTTCCAACTATACCTACAAAATATTCTCCAAGATTAATGCTGAAGGATTCAAAATGGTTATTAACAAATGCATATCTCAAGAACAGTCAGCCTTTATTGAAGATACAGAAATCTCCGACAATATTCTTGTAATGCAAGAATAAACTGCACTGTTATATAAGAAAAATCAGAGTCTAAATATAATAGTCAAGTTAGATATGATAAAGGCATTTGGCAGGGTCTCATGGCCGTTGCTCAAATCTATACTTCTCAAATATGGCTTCCGTGGCCATTTTGATCTGTCATAATGAGAAATATGAGTTCGTCTTGGTTTTCTCTACTTATAAAAGTCACACATCATGGTTTTTTTCAACCAACTAGAAGTTTGAAACAGGGTGATCCCCTATCCCCTATCCTCTTTAACCTCATAACTCAGCTCCTCAATAGAGGATTAAAACAAATGTTTGATTTCAGTTACATTGACAGATTCATAATACCTACAGGGGCAATTTGCATATCTAATCTCTCATATGATGATGCCACTGTCATTTTCATTAGGGCCACCAAGAAATCCATCACCAACCTAATAAACTTCCTAATATTATCAGAAAGCCTCAGGTTAGCTTGTAAAAATTTGCAAAGTTCTTTCTAGATAGGCAAAAGGACCTGTCACAGTAGAATACAACATATGAAAAATATAACAATAATGAAATTAGGACAGTTCCCATTCCCATACCTGGGAGTTAATATTTTCAAAGACAGGAATTTTGATGTCTACTTCCAGCCAATAATTGAGAAAAATAACTCCAAAATCCAAATCTAGACTAATAAATGGCTTAATATGGAATGAAGAGCAGTCTTCATGAGGTAAGTCTTGACATCTATCTCACAACATATATGGTGTGCAATGTCTCCAACAAAGCACATCTTAAAAGAAAATTTAAAAAGCCTAAGAAACTTCCCTTGGGGTGATACAAAAGAAACCAAAAGAAACTGGAAGCCATGCCAAGGTTTGTACAAATCATTTTCTCAAAATGGACTTAACTTTAATAATCTTGGAAAAAACCATTGACGGTTACTCCCTCAAACTCTACTGGAAAATGCAAATTGGTGAGTCTTTTTGGGCTAAACTAATCTGGTCTCTACCAAAATCATTTAGATCCTCTGATGCATATCATAGAGTAGAGAAAATCACCCAATTAAGAGATCAACACACCGGGGTATGAGAGGAAGAGGTTCTATTAGCTTATGGATAACTAACTCGTCAGGTATATGACCTCTTATTCACCAATGGAATTCAGTAAATAAAATTCCAATGCCCGATCTTTTAGTCTTACTGTTTCAATCCAACATCCCATAATATTGCTCACAACTACATGCAGGTCTAAGTACATAAATCATGAGGGTGATAAACAAAAAGATCACCCCTCTTGATAGGGAAGATCGGCTAATATGGACACCATCAATACATGTAATTTCTCAATAGCTTTAGCATATCACATGCTAAATGGCCCAGGAAATGCATTACCTGCTCACAAAAAGGTATGGAATAGGTATGGAATAGGTATGGAATACCCTAATTTCCCCTAAAATCTCTATATTTATGTGGAATTTAAAAAACAACTTTTTTCCATTTGCGGATATGCTGAAAAATATGGGATTTATTTTAGCATCTAAGTGTCAATAGTATGAACAAGAAGACACTTTAAATCACTCCTTCTTGGAATGTCATATAGCGAACTCTCTTTGGATTGAAACTTTTCAAATTCTGATCATTAGGCCCATCCATTTTAATCACATATTTCATACCTTGTCTTGGCTCTAATCATTCCGCTCATTCTCAAAGGCTAAAAAAAAAACTCACTCGTGTGATTCCGAATGTGGTTGTATGGATTTTTGGAAATGTAGAAATAGAATTATTTATGATGATGTCAAGGAAGACTGTAAACCCATGATTGATAGAGGCATATTCCAGACAATCTAGATCACCAAAACTGAAAATCATTAAATCTTATAAAGGGAATCCCTCGGACATAGGTTTTAAATTGAACTCGGATGTTGCTTTGCATACTAACACGGCTGCTGTAAGTTGTTAATCAGAGACTCTTCGTCTCAGATTCTCTATCTAGGAATAGGAAATCTGAACAGATCCCTAAATTTACCGCAGGCTGAAATAAGAGCTTGTTGGATTGGCATACATGTTTGTTTACAAAAATTTTTTACTCCAGCAATAGTCGTATTGGACTCTTTGCAGGCGGTCCATATCTTGTAAGGAAAATCTCTCACTCAATGGAATATGGTCTCAGAAGTATGGCAAATTCACAAGGCTATTCAAGCTCATCATATCATTATCCAACATATCTACATAGAACGCAACCAAGCAGCTCATTTCTTGGCTCACACACCTACTGCCCCCCTTGATGAAGATGAAATCAGAGAACTCAACTCAAGGAACATATTTACCAGGGCCATAATGGCTATATCGGGTGATCAAATGAAACTCCATACAATCATGATTCATAATCAACAATTGACCCTTGCAGCCGTTTAAAGAAACTCTCACCAGCTTCTCATCTGGGCTACTCAAGAGGATTTTCAATTCTTTAAAAGCTACTACTTTTTTTCTTAGGTTGAGGAGATAATTGGTTGTTCGACCACCATTGATTTGACACCATGGGGTGGAGGATCATACGTGGAAACACATCCATTGATTTTCTTTTCCTTCTTTACATTCATATGTAATTTTGCTAAGGTCCAACATGTCACTTGCCGATTGGCCAACATCTGTTCACCTCAACTTGGGTTTTGTATTAGGGGAGCTAATATATTCCCCCACTCATCATTATGAGTGTTTTGAATTATTAAAAAATACCACTATGAATAATCACAAAGAATTTCACCAAATGTGCATACTTTCATCAGACATTTAATATTTTATTTTCAGGGGTTTGAAAATTGAAAACTTTTCCACAATTCCACTTCAAGAAATTTTATAGAGCATACTAAAAACATATGAAACCAATTGTACACTCAAAATTTAGAATTCAAATGGTTATGGTTATTTGTTCTTAACTTCTTACCAAATTAAATACAAAGAACCACTCAAGTTACCAAGATAGGGTATTGATTCGAAACTCGAATAGAAGAAGGCTTGGAGAGGAAAAACAAGAGCAGAGTTTGTACAATATAACAAGAGATGCTGTCACTGAAATTTGAAAAGTTGCAAAATGTGGAGTGAAAAAGACAAAGAACGAAATAAATAGAACGAAGAAGAACCATTTTGGAGTAAAAAAACACAAGTATTACTTAATTAAAAAATATAAAAGGAAACATGATTATTAAAAATGATAAATTTTGACTCTTGAATGGATTGGAAAAAAGTAGGCAGATTTTAAAATTTTATTGGTATAAAACATGATTTATTATTTCAGAACTGAAGGCTTAAACGAATAAAATGACCCAACAAGAAACTGAATAAAAATACATATTTAAGCCAAATATATAAAATTCCAACCCCTTTCAACATTTAGGCCCGGTTAGACGCACAATACACAGTGATCTTGGGCCGAACCTGCACATCAACTCATTACACTGAAATTGCATCTTGTCTTACAATATTACTAAGTAGCATGTTCAAAGAAAACATATTTATGATAAACACATGATTTAACAAATAAAAATATTTCTATTTCAAAATGTACATGACTATTCCCCAATACAAAAAGAAGCAGTTTATAGTTTGAATTTCTCTCAAAAATCTTCAATACCCGTTTCTGATTATGCATCAGTGATGTCATGTAAGCTTTCTAGAAGTTGCGAAAAATATATTTTTGCCACAACTTGGAAGCATGAGCGGAGAAGTGAAATGAGATGAATATGCGCTTAGTGTTGAGTTGTCAGCCCGCATTAATTTATTGATGCCATACGCTTAAAAACTTGTGTCACAGACTCATTACCCTTTTCCTATCTAGGAGTCACAGTTTATAGAGGTAGAAAACTTAACAAACATTTCAAATCATTGATTGATATGGTAAATACAAGAATCAGTAACTGGAAAAATCAGTGGCTCTCAGGAGGGGGTAAAATTGTATTGATAAATCATGTACTAACCTCCATTCCTCAACATACTTGGGCTGTTACTGCTCCCACTAAATTCACTGTTAATAAACTGAGAACAATCTTCAGTAATTTCCTCTGGGGATCCTCTGAACATGGACTTAATAAACACTGGGTTTCATGGGAAAGATTATCCTTCCCAGTGGCTGAAAAAGGCCTTGGAATAAGACACATTCAAGCAATAATTGATTCCTTCTCTCTGAAGATTTGGTGGAAACTTCAAATAGGCAAATCCCCCTGGGCAAAACTTATGTGGTCTCTACCTGAAAATGCTAGAAAATCAGAAACTTGGGCTACATATAGGAAGGTCAATAACATAGCTGAAACTAACTCTCAGGTTATCATAGAAAATGGAAACTCTAACTTTTGGATAGCCAATTGGCTTGGTTCAGGTCCATTGATAAATCTGGTTGATGATGATCAGGTTATTTTTCCATTCCTTACTGTTGCTGAATTTATGAAGAACAAAGGTCAGTATCTCCAAACACTTGCAAGCCTTTTCAATTCTGATATCTATGTGAACCTTACCAAAGACATAACCTTAACTGATCATAAGGATTATTTGATATGGAGACCTGATATCCATGGAACATTTTCAATTAAATCTGCATATCAAGTTTTAAGACCAAAAAAGCCTGTGGTGCATTTTTTCAAAAGACTTTGGATAAAAACCATACCCAAGAAGATCAGCTTCTTCATGTGGAAAATGAATTTATGTGCACTTCCATTTGCTGATATTTTGATGAAAACTGGATTAAATTTGCCATCAAAATGCACAGAATGTGATAATATTGATTCATATGAGCATTTTTTCAATTCCTGTGCTACAGCTATCTTTCTATGGACTAAAATGCATGAGGTTTTAAATATCAGGGAGAGAACATTCTGTAACATTAGGGACAGATTGGCATACTACTGGTCTTTCAAACATTCATCATCATCATTCTGTTCAATTATGACAGTATTGCCATGTCTAATTTGCTGGGAACTATGGAAAATCAGAAACAAATGGATTTCTGAAAACATAAAGAGCCATGCTCCTGTAATCTGGAAAAATATATCCAATTTATGCTACTTGCTGTTCTTGGTAAATCCATCTGAAATCTGCCATATGAAATGTCAACTCACTAGGAATGGTTTATTGCCTTGCATTACTAGGACAAGACTTACTAGGCTCTACTTAATCAAATGGGAACCTCCGGATATAGGGTTAAAAATCAACTGTGATGCAGCAATACAAGGAGATAACATAGGAATTGGATGTGTTTTTAGAGATGCAAGTAAAAGAATCACACATGCTATATCATCTTTCATGACTACAGATAATGCCTGCTTTTCCTCTTATCTTGTAGTGCTCAGAGCTGAGATGTTATCCATATGGACGGGACTTCAAGAGGCGGAGGGAAGGACGGAGCATCTCCACATTCAATCGGACTCTCTTGCAGCAATAAACATCATACAAGGACAGCCATGTCCCTGGCCACTTCGTTCGACATTGAAGAAGATAAATAAGGCTACTACAAGATTCAGAAGGATTTCTTTCAGCCATATCCATCGAGATGGTAACCAAGCTCCAGATTATCTAGCTCAATTGGCAATCAGGAAAGGACACTCCTCGCATGTACAAGATTTGCTAGCATCTCAGAGGCTCCTCTTCCTCAACCGTCGAGAGACTCTTTTCCCTCAATTTCGATGGAAACATAAGCTTAGGATGTAGTCTCTAACATGTATAGGCTTGATATGTATAGGTTGTTTTTGCCACCTCTTGACGGTCTGGCCTTTGCAAGCCTCACACAGGGGGTGGAGGGTTTGTCGAAGGAATCACTGTCAAGAGGATGGTATTAACTATGTTCTATAGTCTAGCTTAAAGAAATACTCGATAACTTTTGTAATCTATTATGGTCTTTCCGGGTGTGGGAGCCCTAATCAATATCCCCGCTCACTTGTGAGTGTTTTGCGGAAAAAAAAAAAAGACTCATAACTGCAGTCAAACTTGTGTTATAACTGCACTCAGTTGTGTGCCTCAGCCAGAATAGATGTGTGCGCTATTATATTGGGCTGAAATGCATAGTTTAAATTGGTGCCTACAATATTGCCTGTTCTTGCTTGAATTAGTGCAACACTGTAGTACTGAATTGTACTGCATTTGTTTGCTAACATAATGATTGGCCCAGTATCACCACTACGTATGCTGGTTTTCTGATTGGGACTTTTATTTCGGGTTCCGGACGAGACTCAAATCTTTGGTCCGAGTTTTGGTTTTGCTTGTGAACTAGAATTAACGCCTAAGTTCTTCTGTTTGGTAAAAATTATAATAATGAATGGTAGAAATTGTACATTTTAAAACAAATGAGTGATAAAATTTAAAATGAACATTTTCTTTATTTAATATCAAATCAAGAAATAGGCTAGTAGGGATGACAAGACCCGTAACCTAGGCAGTGGCGGAACCAGACAAGAAAATTAGGGGGGGCTGAAATTGTTCTAAAAAATTCTAAAATATTAGAGCAGAAATTTTCTTAATTAAGCCAATTCAAAAAATTACTATTCCAAAATGTTTTTTGATAACTTATTAAATATCATATCTAATTTTTTAAATGTTAATATTATTATTACAATCTCAACAAATTAACAATACAAACCACACATATTTGTTTAATAGATAACAGTAAAATTAGTGACAAGAAAAATATAATCTACCAATTTACATATTATCATATTTTTAATAAACAATATAGAATATCATATCTTTTATTAGCAAATTTTTAAAGGAAAAATAAAATGCCTAGTATTTCATTTGAACTCAAACACCAGGTCTTAATTTCATGTTAATCACTAAAATATTTACTTTAAGTTTTGTCCGATAATTAAGCAATCCGGTTAGCTAAATTAGCTAAATATTTGCCTACGATAATGGTGTTTCTTGAATGAATTAAAGCAGCGGGTCCCCAATTAATAAAAAACACTGTAAAATGTGTATAATAATGGTGAAATTCCCGGGATTCGGGCCATTCGGCTCCTTTTTTGTTTTTTTAATCCGCCATATTTTTATACGACGTCGTTTGACTTATTGGGGGGTTAAAAAAAAAGAACAGAAAATCAGTGCAGCCGTGCAGGTCTTCTTCTACAGTGAGCCGAGACGCAGAAGAATAGAGCAGAGAAACGGAACCCTAATTCTGCAACTCGCCTTCTGTTAATATTACCTTTGTGCCGGCAACTCAAGTAGGGCTGGAGCCCTGCTAAGTGTAGCAGTAGGTCAGCACATGAACCCGGGGGTCAAGTGGGTTGTCTATTGTTAAACGTGAGTGAGTATGAGTAAAATGAGTAAATGCTTAAATGTGTAACGAGTCAAATGAGTATTTGAAAAATATGAGTCGGGTGGGTTGGGTTAGCGGGTTGACCAAGGGTTTGTTTATCCATATGAGTTGAAACCTGATGTTTATCAATTTGGGCTGAAACCAGCGGGTTCACCCATATGGATTGATATATAAACTCATATAGGTCAATCTATGGGGTTGAAACCCACAGGTTTTACCCTGGGTTGGTATGTAAACCCATATGGCTTCATATACAGGTTGAAACCAGCAGGTTTACCCATTTTGACCCGTGGGTTGAATAATTTTCAACCCACAGATTGAGCGGGTTTCAACCCGGCCTACTTGTGACATGATCCATTTTTTGACCCGTCATAAAATGGGTCGAAATTGATCACATCCATATTTTTTAACAACCCGCATTACTCGACGAGCATTTGAATGGTTCGCCCATTTACCACCTAAGGCATGTTGCGTAGTTCCTTAAAAGTATATTCGCCTTCTTTAGTTAGAATTGATAAAACGACTACAATACTAGTACTGTACACTAACGTTCTAGATTCATGCTAATTAGAACTTGAATTCTTTTCTATCACCAAAATTAGGAAAGACTTAGAAAATGAGAGGGAGATTTTGAGTTACAAAGAAAGCTCTACTTAATATGTGGTATGATTACTTCTTGAAATGAGAGAATAACACTACTAAAAAACATGTATATAGGAACCGTTATGTCAGTGCTATCGGTGCTACAAAATCAAAATACTGGTGCCTACAACAAATCCAGCACCGGTACATTACCGGTGCCTATGAATAAATTTAGCACCGGTACACTGAATACCAGTGCCAGATACTAGTGCTTTAAATAAAAATGATTAATTTTAATATTTTCCAACACCGGTTTTGGATGAATGACATATACCAGTGCTAATACCGGTGCCTATTACTGGAATAGTAATTTTAGCGGGTAAAAAATTGGTGAAAAAATAGCTAGCACCGGTCAATTGGCGAACGATACTGTTATTAATATCGGTGCTCAATACATAGAATATTTTTGAAAAATGGGTTTATGGTATGAGTTACTTAATAACACGTACTAGCATTTTCCAACCTTTCACAACAAAATTCATTTACTTAATATTTCTATATTTGGGAAAGAATAATAAAAATCGTGCATTTTGGAGCAATGGATAATGGGGTATCACAATTTTGGGGCACACTATAATTTTCTAAGACTGTGTTGAAGTAATCAATGTTGACTTTCGAGACCTTCCATACACACTTATACATGCCCAAATCGCAAAGTCGCAATTGTATATTGTTGAATTGTGTTTTGGTTTTGCAAGTTTCGTGATTCGATGACTCCAACTTTCTTGGAGGGAACTAAGTGCAAAAAGTAAAAACTTTACTCGTAACTCCAAATTGAAATCCTCTCGAACGTGATGCAACTCTATACACCCCCTGTATTTTTCATGTCTGTAAGGGAGTATTTGTCAAAAATCAAGCAAAATAACATATTTGTAATCCTTTCAAATTTCACTTTGTAACTTCCAAGTAATTAATCATAAGTTACTTTAGAACATGTACTAGTACTTTTCAATATTTCACCAAAAAAAATCATTATTTTATATTTCTATATTTAGGAAGGAATAACAAAAAAACATGTATTTTGGAGCAAAGAGTAATGGGGTAACACAATTTTGGGCCATTGTGTAATTTTCCAAGAATATATAGAAGTAATCAATGTTGATTTTCGAGACTTTTCCGTTCAGGCATACATGCCCAAATTGCATAGTTACGATAATATATTATTGAATTACATTTTGGTTCTGCCAATTTCGTGATTCGACGACTCCAACCTTCTTGGAGGGACCTAAGTACGAAAATTAAAAACTTTACCCGTAACTTCAAATTGAAATCCGCTCGAACGTGATGCTACCCTATACACCCCATTGTATTTTCCATGTCTGTTTTTAAAAGTTGAGCACAAGAACACATTCATAATCCTTTCCGATTTCACTTTGTAACTTCCAAGTAATCAAAATCATAAGTTACTCTAGAACATGTATACACTAGCGCTTATCAATATTTAACCAAGAAAATCATCTATTTTATATTTCTATATTTAGGAAAGAATAACAAAAATCACGTATTTTGGAGCAATGATTAGTGGAATAACACAATTTTGGACCATAGTGTAATTTTCCAAGAATTATGTTACAAACTCTTCCGTTCACTCATTCTAGCCCAATTTTCAACAACGTAATGATCACTTATTTAATTGTGTTTTGGTTTATCCAATTTTATGATTTGCCTCCTCCAAATTTATTCTCATGTACAGAATTGTAAATATGAAAAGGTTAACTTAGAGAGAAAAATATACTAGCACCGGCATTGTTTTTCAGCCATACCAGTGCTACTATGTAGTGGGAAAATGAAAATTTTGAATCTTCGTCCAATATTTTTGAGGGATTTTTTATGAAAACCGGTAGCACTATCATAGGCACCGGTCAGACCACCGGTGTTAGGTACTTAGAATTAAACGCCCATTCAAAGCAGTTTCACGCAGCTGTGTTTAAAGTACCTAGCACTAGTATGATTACCATAGGCATTGGTTTTCATACTGGTGCTGGGTACTTAGAGTAGTTTTCTTCTCTTTGCTCTCGGGAAGAAAAAAAATTAAAACCCCCATTTAAAGTAACGTCACGTAGCTGCGTTATAAGTACCTAGCACCGGTATGATCACCATAGGCACCAGTTTTCATACCAATGCTAGATACTTAGAATATTATTCTTCTCTTTGCTCGTGAGAAGAAAAAAATAATTAAAGCACCCATATAAAGAAGTGTCACGCAGCTGCGTTTGAAGTACCTAGCACTAGTATAATCACCGTAGGCACTGGCTTTCATACCAGTGCTAGGTACTTGGAATAATTTTCTTCTCTTTGCTCTCGGGAAGAAAAAAACTCAAAGGACCATATAAAGCAGCGTCACGTAGCTGCGTTAGAAGTACCTAGCACCAATATAATCACCATAGGCACCAATTTTCATACCGGTCCTAGGTACTTAGAATAATTTTCTTCTCTTTTCTCTTGGGAAGAAAAATAATTAAAACTCCCATTTAAAGCAGCGTATCGCAGATTCGTTTGAAATATTTAGCACCGGTTTAATCACCATAGGCACTGGTTTTCATACCAGTGCTAATTACTTGGAATACTTTTGTTCTTTTTGCTCTCAGGAAAAAAAATTAAAATGCCCATTTAAAACAGCGTCACGCAGTTGCGTTTGAAGTACCTGTCACCAGTATGATCACCACAGGCATTGGTTTTCATACTAGTCCTTGGTACATAGAATATTTTTCTTCTCTTTGCTCTCAGGAAGAAAAAAATATATTAAAACATTCATTTAAAAAGCGTCACCCCACTGCATTTGAAATACCTAGCATTGGTATAATCACCATAGGCACCGGTTTTCATACCGGTGCTAGGTACTTAGAATATTTTTCTTCTCTTTGCTCTTGGGAAGAAAAAAAATTCAAACACTCATTTAAAGAAATGTCATGAAGCTTCATTAGAAGTACCTAACACCGGTATGATCACCATATGCACCAATATTTATACCGGTGCTAGGCACTCAAAATATTTTTCTTCTCTTTGCTCTCGGGAAGGGAAAAAATTAAAATGCCTATTTAAACCAGCATCACGTTTGAAGTACCTAGAATCGGTATAATCACCATAGGCACCAGTTTTCATATCAGTGCTAGGTACTTCGAATATTTTTCTTCTCTTTGCTCATGGGAAGAAAAAAATTTTAAAACACCCATTTAAAGCAGTTTCATACAACTACATTTGAAGTACCTAGCACCGGTATGATCACCATAGTCACCCATTTTCATTCCGGTGCTTAGTGCTTAGAATATTTTTCTTCTCTTTGCTCTCGGGAAGAAAAAAATTAAAACGCTCATTTAAAGCAGTGTCACGCATATGCATTAGAAGTACCTAGCACCAGTATGATAACCATAGGCACTGATTTTCATACCGGTGCTAGGTGTGTAGAATATTTTTCTTCTCTTTGCTCCTGGGAAGAAAAAAATTAAAACACACATATAAAAGCAGTGTCAGGCAACTGCGTTTGAAGTAATTAGAATATTTTTTTCTCTTTGCTCTCGGGAAGGGAATATTTTAAAACGCCATTTAAAGCAGCGTCACGCAGTTGCGTTTGAAGTACCTAGCACCGGTAGAAGCACCATAGACATAGGTTTTCATATCGATGTTAGGTACTTAGAATATTTTTCTTATCTTTGCTCTCCGGAAGAAAAAAAAATTAAAACGCCCATGTAAAGCAGTGTCACGCAGCTGCGTTTTAAGTACCTAGCATCGGTATGATCACCATAGGCACCGGTTTTCATGCCGGTCCTAGGTATTTAGAATATTTTTCTTCTCTTTGCTCTCAGGAAGAAAAAATAAAAACTGCCATTTAAAGAAGCATCACACAACTGAGTTTGAAATACCTAGCACCGGTATAATCACTTTAGGCACTAGTTTTCATACCAGTGCTAGGTACTCAGAATATTTTTCTTCGCTGCTCTTGGGAAGAAAAAAATTAAAACGCCCATTAAAAGCAGTTTCATGAAGCTGCGTTTGAAGTACCTAGCACTGGTATAATCACCATAGGCTCCGGTTTTCATACCGTTGCTGGGTACTTAGCATATTTTTCTTCTCTTTGCTCTCAGAAAGAATAAAAAATTAAAACGCTCATTTAAAGCAGCGTCATGCAGCTGCGTTTGGAGTACCCATCAATGGTATGATTACCATAGGCACCGGTTTTCATACCGATCCTTGGTACTTAGAATATTTTTCTTCTCTTTGCTCTTGGGAAGAAAAAAATTTAAACATATATTTAAAGAAGCGTCACACAGCTGCGTTTGAAGTACACAACATTGGTATAATCACCACAGGCACTGGTTTTCATACAGGTGCTAGGCACTTACAATATTTTCCTGCTCTCAGGAAGAAAAAAAAAATTAAAACTCCCAATGCAGTGTCACGCAGCTGTGTTTGAAGTACATAGCACCGGTATGATCACCATAGGCGCCGATTTTCATATCAATGCTAGGTACTTAGAATATTTTTCTTCTCTTTGCTCTTGGGGAAAAAAATGAAATGCCCATTTAAAGCAGCGGCATGCACCTGCATTTGAAGTGCCTAGCACCGGTATAATCACCATAGGCACCGGTTTTCAAACCGATGCTAGGTACTATAAAAAAACCAAGCTTGGTCCAAATTAGAGCACCCAAACCACCCTAATCATATAAAATGCCCCTCTCCTAATAACCCTCACTTCCTTCGTTCTGATAATCCACAATGGCTCCTCCGGATCCACCGCCGCTATCTCTGATGCTTCTAAGCCCCTGCCGCGCACCAATCGCACACCTTCGAGAGCGATGTCTCAGCCGCTTCACCTTTCAGCCCTTCTTCTTATTTGTCTTTGAGTCGTGCTTGTTGCTATCTCCTCATTCACGGTGCACCAGCCCATGCGCCTTCTCCTGGACCAACCCCGACTCCATCTCCTTGCGCTATGGTCGCTGGTGGTAGTCGCAAGCTCAACCAAAAATGTCGGGTTTAGCTCAGAGCCGTCGGGCCTCAGCCCTCTTCGCCACCACTACGTTCGACCGTGACGCCTTCATGGTTATGGTTTGTTGATGTAATCTATGGTTTATAGAGATTAGGTTATAGTTTTTGTGATAATTAATGTTGTTAATCTATATTTATGTCTAGTTTGTTTCATAAATTGTGGGTTGTTATGTATTTTTATAGATATGTAATGAGCTTCTAAGTTTTGGTTATGAGTTTTCCAATTGTTTACATGAAATTATTCTTTTGTTTGTGTTTTGTTCATCCTATTGTTCTTTATGAATGTTTGGGTTTCATATTCAGGCCGGTGAGTTTATTCTCACTTGCCGATTTTTTTATTGATCACCTATTTACTAGCACCGGTATTTCGCCGCATAGGCACCGGTATTTTGAGCCCTTAAAATACAGGTGCCTAAGTAGGGCAGTGCTGGAATGTATATTTGAAGCACCGGTAGTGCATACCGGTGCCTATGAAACTACATTCTTGCATCGAGTCACTTAGGCACCGGTATTTCAAGGGCTCAAAATACCGGTGCCTATGATGGGAAATACTAGTGCCTATGGGGGTATTTTCCTGTAGTGCAAGGCTTGTTTATATAGCTTCTCAATTGTGTAACTCACCAATTAAAAATAATTGTGAGAAATCAATTGATTAAATTTCATAACTTGCAAACCGTTTATTATTATCTCATGAATTACACTTTCAGTAACAACCAAAGCATTCATCTTCAACATGAATATATGTAACTTGCAATTCATTATCTTCCATACATTATATGGATACGAGTTACACTACATGTAACTACCAAACCATTAATTTTCACATTGTGGACATGAATATATGTAACTTGCAAGACATTATCTTCCACACACTATATTGATATGAATATGTGACATATGTAAATCTGAAGCAACTTTTTTTTCATACACTATGGAAATGATTGGAAGATCATTGCCGTACCTCTCAAATCTATATTTTAAACACCTAAATCTTCTAGATACAACTAATCATATAGGAATAAATGGGGATCATATTCACAAGGAGAAGGGACTTGTTTAAATATTTTGACGTGAATTATAAGACTTAAACTCTAGTACATGTAATTGGGTGATGGGATGTTGTAAAGTGACGGTTAACTACTCAAACTAAGAAAGCAACCAAAGATGCATAACTCAAAATAAGCAATAAAAATACATGACTTGGCCTTAATTGATTGGCTTCCAACCTATCAATTGATCATCGACATGTTATTCTACCTAAATGACATTTAACCATATATTATAGAGAGTTATCTCCCATTTACCTTTGAGATACGTATCCCTTACCTCAAATATAGTTAAAGCGAGCGATCGACACTTTCAATAACCCTTATTCTTGGATAATCTAGATGAGAGTCATAGATTAAACCCTAAAATAGCATTACAAATAGAGAAGCAATATACCTACCCATGCCCTACAGGCGAGAATCATGTAAATAACATAGTTGAATCTTCTAAGAACTACGGAGACATACAATAAACACTCCTAATTGACTGCAATTAACAAAGAGGGAAAACAAGATTTCACTCTCAAAGTCTAGAAAGTAATAAACACATAAACAAGAACTAGTTGGTAAATTGGCCCTAGTTAAGTGGTAATCCACACTCTCTATAATTGAGAGGTCCAGGGTTCAAAACACACCCTTGACAAGAATTGTGAATATTAGAGCAATTTTTTAATGGGGATTACCCAGCGTTATGGGTCTGTGTTGGTGGTCCCCGCGGTAGTTTCCCAACCTCCAGGTATTCGATAAAGGTGAGATCATGGTGCATCCGGTTTTGGTGGCAGCAGTTTGTTGGTTGCATTGCGTTTGAGTGTTCTCAGGAGGGCGTCCATAGCTATTAAAATGGATGCAGTTTCAAACTCCACTGAGGGTCAATAGATTCAACAGTGGTGTCTTCTAATGAGGTCCTAGAGTAGGATGTTTATATGTAATTTGATTGTTTGTATGGATTTTTTTCAAAGAAACAAGAACTAGCACTACTGGAAAACAGGAACATAGGCACCATTACTAATGTATAGGTGCCAAATTACCGGTGCTAAAAATTTCATAGGCACCGGTATGTCAGTGATACCGGTGCTAAAAACAAAATTCAGCACCGGTACACAAAAAACCGGTGCCTATGTACTAAATACCGGTGCTACAAAACCAAAATTCAGCACCGGTAAATAAAAAAACTGGTGCCTATGAATAAATTCAACACCGGTACACAAAAACCTGGTGCCTATGTACTGAATACAGGTGCTGAAAAACCAAAATTTCGGTACACAAAAAACCAGTGCTTATGAATAAATTCAGCACCTGTAACACAATGGTGGGCCGAAGTGTAATTTTCTAATAATTTATAGAAGTAATAATCTTGACTTTCAAGACCCTTTCGTTCACCCATACATTACCAAATTGCAGAGTTACGATCATATATCATTGAATTTCATTTTAGTTCCGCCAATTTCGTTATTCAACGACTCCAACTTTCTTGGAGGGACCTAAGTGCAAAAGGTAAAAACCTTACTTGTAACTTCAAACTGAAATCCGCTCGAACGTTATCCTACCCTATACACTTCAATTATATTTTCCATGCATGTAAGGGAATAATTATTAAAAATCAAGCACAAGAACATATCTATAATCATTTCCAATTTTAGTTTGTAACATCCAAGTAATCAACCATAAGTTACTTTAGAATATATACTAGCGCTTTTCAATAATTCACCAAAAAAAATTATTTTATATATTTATATTTAGGAAATAATAACAAAAATCATGTATTTTGGAGCAATGGGTAATGGGGTAACACAATTTTGGGTCACAGTGTAATTTTTCTAGAGTTTATAGAAGTAATCAATGTTAACTTTCGAGACCTTCTGTTCACCCATACATACCCAAATTGCAGAGTTGCGATCATATATTATTGAATTGCATTTCGGTTCATCCAATTTCGTGATTCAACGACTCCAACTTTCTTGGAGGGGTCGAAGTGCAAAAAGTAAGACTTTACTTGTAACTCCAAATTGAAATCCGCTCAAACGTGATACTACCCTATACACTCTCATTGTATTTTCCAAGTCTGTAACAAAATATTCATCAACAATCGAGCACAAGAACATATCAATAATTCTTTATGATTTCCCTTTCTATCTTCTAAGTAATCAACTCTAGATTACTATAGAACATGTAGTAGCGCTTTTCAAAATTTCATCAAAAAAATCATTTTCTATTTATATATTTATGTAAGAATTAAAAAATCAGTATATTTTGGACAAAAGGATAATGTTGTAACAAATTTTTGGGTCATAGCGTAATTTTCTAAAAATATGTTAAAGGCGCTTCCGTCCACCCATTGTACCTCGAATTTTAAAGATGCAACCATCTGTTATTTAAATGCATTTTGGTGTCTTCATTTTTGTGATTCGCCGCCTCCAAATTGCTTCTATGGACCTAATAGTAAAAATTAAAAAGTCAACTTTGAGATCAAATAATACTAGCACCAGCATTATTTTTCTTTCATAACAGTGCTATGTTATGGCTGGATAATGAATTTTTTGAATCTTCATTCCAAATTTTGTAGAGATTTTTAGAAATTTTGGAATGAGCACCGGTATTAGTTACTTAGGCACCGGTATGTGTATCGGTGCTCAACACTTAGAAAAAATTTCCCAGGTTTGCCTCGGGTTCAATTTTTTATAAAAAAACCATTCAAAGCAGCCCTAAGCAGCTGCATTTCATATTAGGCATCAGTATGGGCATTTTGGGCACCGGTATTTGTACCGGTGCTCGACACTTAGAAAAAAATTTCAAGGTTTGCTCTCGGGTTCAATTTTTTCTCAAAAAAAGCCATTCAAAGCAGTCCTAAGCAGATGCGTTTCAATTTCTTAGGCACTGGTATGAGTATTTTGGGCACCGGTACCGGTGCTCAACACTTAAAAAAAAGCTCAACTTTGTTTCATCTGAACCGTTGATTTCTTTTGTTGATTGAATCTCAACCGTTAAAATTTTTCCTATATATACTACCCCTGAAACCCTAAATCTACCCACCCTCATTTCCCTCACATTATCTTCTCCTCTACCTCCTCCCATCTTCTCCATCATCCTCCACCACCTCTCCCTCTCTGCTGTAGCTGCTTCGATGCCTAGCGCCGACGATGCCGCGTCAACGCCTTAGCCGACTCCTCCACCGATGCCTCCCCAATGCCTCCGCTGACGCCTCCCGGACCAACTCCAAATCCATCTCCTAGACTCCTCCGCTTCGATGCCTCCCCGACTCCATCTCCAGGACCAACTCCAACTCCATCTCCCCGAGGAGTTCTAGTTGCTGGTTGTAGTTGTGAGCTCCACCAAAAGTTCTGGTTCTGCTCAGATCCAACCTCACTTTTGGTTCTTTGATGTTATCTAGGGTTTCTGAAAAATTATGTTTTAGTTTTTATGATAATTGATTATATGTAATGAAGTGTTTGTATTGAGAGGTGTTATGTATTTTCAATTATATGTAATGATGTTTTGGGTTGTGGTATGAAATTTCTAGCTTTTTACATAAGCTTCGGGGTTTTTTTGTGTTTTGTTCACTCTGGGTTTCATATTCCGGTGGGTTTCATATTCCGGCCGGTGAGTTTATTCTCACTGGCTGGATTTTTTTTAAACGATCGCCTATTTACTAGCACAAGTATTTCATGCATAGGTACCGGTAAATGGTGTTCTAGCACTGGTTTGACTTACCGGTGCCTATGACACTACACCTTTTGCATCGGGTCACTTAGGCACCGGTATGAAAATTCTCACGATACCGGTGCTTATGGCGGGTTCTCCCAGTAGTGTAGTTGTACACCTAGTTAATTCATGCATCAAATACACAATAATGCAAAGAACACAATTGATAATCAATGTCTAGAGTAGAACAATCAATGTCTCACAATATCAAGCTAGAAGTGCTCATAAATTGTTTGCAATGGTGAATTAGCCTACCATAACAAAACCCATATCATACAGAAAAAATGGGGGGTGGATGAAGAATGAAGAACCTGGGTTTTTGAAGTGGAAAGAAAGGCTTAGACATACAAAGAGGATAAGGAGACCGTGACATAGATCTGACTTCTTCATTTCACCTTCTGTCTAGTATCTGATCCAATTGGATTAGATTTTGAGTCGAAAATAAAATTATTGATACGTAAACTTCCCACTTTTGATGTCCCACGATTCTGGGTGAATTGTTAACCAGTTTCGGAAATTCTTGTAGCAATTTTTATAGTACTCACGAAGGTGAATCCAAAAATACTAACCGTGAACACCAATTTATCTCAGATCATACACTGAAATAGGTATTGGAAGAATATTTAATGGTCAAATTTGGTTCAATTTAACTTCAAAAAATTAAAATGTGTCATTTTTACTAGTAAGGATGTAATATCTATTTTCATCCCATAAATAAAACGTAAATGCAAGAGAGAATTGGAAGAATATTTAGAGAAAGATTCCACTACAATCAATAACATTTCCTCACATGCACAACAGGTTAAACATTTAGAATTGGAAGAAAACATGCACCAATTGTTCATGATTCCGATCTTGCTAAAAGAAAGAGATTGTTGTGAAAATCACTAATTGTACAATAATTAATCAAGAAAGTAGTAAGTAACTTAATATTGAAAATAAGAGGTATTGAAAATAAGAGGGAGAGAATGGAGAAGAGATGTGTGTTTTTCTTTATTTTCTTACAGGGTATTTATAGAAGAGTTTAGGTGGTAATTACATAGTGTTTCCCTAGGGTAAATAAATAGTGAAATAATTAATTATTACAAATATAGTTTATTGCTAATGAGCATTTCATCCCAAGCACCAAATAATAAAAATTGTTTGATTTTGGATGGTGCTATCAACCGGGGATATTGAAGTAATTTTGACTAACATAAACGAAACTTGTCTTAAAATAACATACTAATATTATAATATGTTACTGATTTTAATTCTTTACAATATATAATCAATCATAACTTGTTAAAATACTAATATTATAATTTGGTATTGGCTTTAATTCTTTACTATATATAATATATCATAACTTGTTAAAATATGTAAATTCTAAAGATATATTTAAAACCATAAATATCTTATTGTACCATGTATATATTACCAAAGGAAATTCAAAGAAAACACATAATCTGAAATAAAAAAATGTTTGATTTTTTTATACAATGATAGTATACTTTTGATAGAAATATGTATACATATTATTTATTTATTAATGTATGACAAAGTCTTATTTTAGACCGACTAATTGTTAAATGAAAGATATTTTATAATTTGTGAGACTAATAAGATTATTTTACATTTACTTTGAGATACATATAATTAGGATAACCTTTTAAAATGAATCTCAACATATAAATAATTACTTTTTAAATACTTTGAATGAAATATTATAAAAATAATTAATTTTTATTGTAGTCAATATTTAACGGTTCCTAATTAAATTAATTATTTCACTTCATAACTCAAATAATTTTCTTTAGAAGACTAAATTTTTAAAATTTTAAATAAAACTTAATATCAATATTTAAATTAATGATATCGTGCAACGCACGATGGTACTCTACTAGTCCCAAACACCCTATAATAGATATTGTTTAATTTTTATCTGTCAACCGGAAATATTTGAGTCATTTTAACTAACCAAGTAACTAAAATGGTATTGTTTTTCCCAATCACCACCCAACCTATATTGTTCCCTTCTATGTCGATCGGCTATTCCCCACCTCTCTGCTACTGTCTCATTCTCATCCAACGTTGTAATTTCTCGAAAGCGCTCTTAGTTTCCTCTCGATGTCGTTCCGGAGACTCAAGACACTGTGATTTCTCCCCGCTCACTATTTCTGCCCGGCATTGTTTCGGTGAGAAACGCTTTCACCGCTCTCTATTTCCTCCAACGTCAGCATTCCGCCTGTTCATTCAGATGATACAAACGTATCTTTTCTTTATATTATTGATGGATATTGTTAATATTGTTGATATTAGATCTTATTCAACAATATAATTCTCAGAGTTTCGAACCATCTGAATTTGGGTTAAGCTTGTATCTGTGTTTTTGGGTTCTATGCTACTCTTTTGGCTTGATGTTTTCTCTACAGATGTTTGGTCAGTTGATTTATGTTTTTGTATTAAGAATGAAAGACTTTTGTTCATATTCTTCCTTTCAGCATATTCGATGTTGGTCAATTAATCACAAGCATGAAAACATATGGTAGATCAGTAATTAAATGCCTGATGAGTAAATTCTACGTATGTGTGATATACAGTTATTAGATTGACTGGGACCTTCTTAAGAATGGACGAGTGCCTTCTGATTTTAGACAAGTCTGTTTCTTTGACACTCTATGTAGCCATATTTTTTTTACTGTTAGGTGGTCGTATGCATGTTGTTCTGTGCTGTTTCATCAGAGGCATGATGTTGGTCTGGTTCTATCTATATGTAAGTTATATCTCTAATCGTTTTTGTGGCGCCTACGATGGGTAGGTTTTATCACTATTCATGTGGTGGTTGTGGTGTTAACTGTGTGTATGTTGTGGTGTTTAGTATGAGGAGTCTGATTTGAATGATTCCTGGTACTTCTTCTTTTGGCTACTTAAGTCGTTTAGGTAGGATAATTATTTCATTTGGCTTATGAAGTTGATTTTATTGTGTGGATTAGTTATGTTGTTCTTTTCTACTCTAAACCTTTTATTGTGAATGAATTACTGGTACATGAATGGGTGAATCATTGCTTGGTCTGTGGCTTCTGTTTGCTCATGTTCTATTGTTGGTGCTTGTAAAATGTGTCATTTTGATTAAAATGTTTGTAGGTACTCCAAGGTAACCCATTTATTGAAGTTGTCTAAAATATCTACTCTTTAGGATGTTGAGGCCAATAACAGAAAGGTGGAAATGTATGGAAAAATGGGAGGTTAGAAACCACAAGGTGGAAGAATTTAAGAGTAGGTGATCTTGTTAAGGTGTACAAGCATGAATATTTCCCTTCTGATCTGTTTCCTTTTTCGTCGAGTTATGAAGATGGGATATGTTATGTTGAGATAGCAAACTTGATTGGGAAACTAATATGAAAGTGAAGCATGCTTTGGATGCTACAACCTCTATTCAGGATAAGAGCAGGGTTCAGAATTTTAAGGTGAATATCAAATGTGAGGATCCTAATGATGATCTTTATATATTAATCAAAACTCTAGACTAGGATGAACACCACCTGGTTTCTGTTCAGCACATTACGTTGAGAGATTCAAAGCTTTGAAACACGGATTATGTGTTTGATGTGGTTGTTTTCACTGGCTATGGCACGGAGGTGGTGTAGAATGCCACATATCCTTCTTCTAATAGAAATAAGATTGAGAAGAGTGGATAAGATCATCTATGCGCTTTTCATCATGTTGATTTTGATTTCCTCAATTTGTTCAGTGTTCTTTGGTATCTTCAATAAAAGTGACATTTATTATGGGAAAGTAGAAAGGTGGTATTGATCCTAACAGAACTAACTATCTCTATGATCCCCGAAGAGCTTCACTTGTTGCATTCTTGCATTTCTTGACTGACCTTATGTTGTATCAGAACTTAACACCAATCTTACTATATATCTATTGATATTGTTAAGGTTTTGAGGAAAATCTTCAGTAACCAAGGCCAGGATATGTTTTATGAAGAAAAAGATTAGCCGGCACGTGCAAAAACCTCGAATCTGAGTGAGGAACTAGTTCAAGATGATGATTTCATGTTTGAAAAGACAAGTACTATTATATGCAATTCCATGGAGTTTGTTAAATGCTCCATTGTGGGCGTATCATATGGTCATGGCTTGACAGAAGTAGAAATGGCTCTTGCAAAGAGAAAAGAGAACTTCCTTAGTGAAGGATAGTTATTTAGATACAGAGGGATCAAATGTTGAGACGAGAAATTCAACAAGGCCAATCAAAGGTTTCAACTTCCACGACGAGTGGATTGTGGATGGATAGTGGATCAAGGAAGCACATTCAGATGTAATTCAGAAATTCTTTCGCGTTTTAGCACTTCTCTATACTACCATTACCGAAATTAATGAAGAATCTGGTAAAATTTCTTATGAAGTTGAATCACCGGATGAAGCACCATTTGTGGTTGCTGCAAGAGAAATTGGCTTTCAGTTTTATGAAAGAACATGTTGTGCGGAATACCCGAGAAAGAACAAGCAAAGAAAATAAAACGAAAAACAAGACACTGAGAATTTTATGTGGTTTACCAATTGGCTACATCCACGGCCGACCAAGATCGGATTCCACTAGAGAGAAATGTCAGAATTACAGATTTCCTACTCTCTACCAATCCCATCTCTTAAGAGTTACAATAAAAGACGAGGCACTATATATAGTCTTCTCCACCTTAAGCCCTAACGGCTTTGGGCCCAGAAACAATTTGGCCCAAACCAGAACAGGAGACATAATGCCAATAACAACCCAAACAGAGGACATGTTATACCGTCAGGCCGGGGGTGCCTCCGCCCCCCGGACTTCCAGGCCAGGGTGCACTCCACCCCCTGGACCCCCCGACTCGCTGACCGGGCAGCGAGACCCCCCGTAACAACCTGTCGAAGCGGCTAATACGTATTCAAGGCATACCAACACATCTCCACCTTGACTTGAATCCTCAAAGCAGAAAGTCCAGACACACAATTACAGTGCCAGATGAGCAGACTTATCCCTCCACTCCTGGGACTACCCCACCGGGCAACTACTGATCTCTGATGTTAAGCAAGCCTAAACAGTGTTGAAACTTGCTATGTGGAACAGGCTTGGTGAACATATCAGCAGGATTATCAACAGTTACCACTTTCTTCACCCTGATTCTCCTCTCACTCCCCAGGAAATGATATCTGACATCAATGTGCTTGGTCCTCTCATGATGAACCTGATCCTTGGCTAAGCAGATAGCACTCAAGCTATCACAATACACAGTAGCCTGATCGTGGTGTAGACCAAGGTCACTGACTAGCCCCTTCAGCCATATACCTTCTTTCGCAGCCTCCGTCAGAGCCATGTACTCTGCTTCCGTAGTAGACAAAGTCACTGTAGGTTGCAAAGTCGCCTTCCAGCTAACAACAGAACCACCCAAGGTAAAGACATAGCCGGTCATAGATCTCCTCGTGTCAACATCCCCAGCATAATCAGAATCAGAATAACTCGTAACCAGGCACTCAGTATCACCCCCATAAATGAGACCCACATCAGACGTACCTCTAAGGTACCTAAAGATCCTTTTCACAGCTTTTCAATGTTCTCTACCTGGTTGCCCCATGAACCTGCTCACAATACTAACCACCTGTGCTAAGTCTGGCCTCGTACACACCATAGCATACATCAAGCTCCCCACAACGCTAGCATACGGAAATCGAAACATATACTCCTTCTCATCTTCTGACTGAGGAGTATACATGGAAGTGAGATGGATGTTTGCAGCACTAGGAGTCTCAATAGGCTTAGCTGAAGACATGCCAAACCTAGCCAACACTTTCTGAATGTAGCCTTTTTGTGACAAGAAAAGCTTCCTCTGACGTTCAGCGTCAGAGGTTCCTCTGATCTTCTTCCTTGTTTAGTTCTCCACCAGAGCTTTCCACTGCTTGAACTTCATGAAGGCTTCACTTTTATGTTTCATCATGATAACCCCAGTCATTCTGGAGTAGTCATCAATCAAAGACACAAAGTACCTATGCCCTCCCAACGACTCAACTCGGGATGGCCCCCAACAATCAGAGTGGATATAATCTAGTGTGCCTTTCGTTCTATGAATAGCCTTTGGAAACTTGCTGCGGTGTAGTTTCCCAAAGACACAGTGCTCACAGAACTCCAAACCCTTGACCTTGTGGCCACCAAGAAGATCATCCCTCGACTGCATCCCTCTTTCACCCATGTAACCAAGCCTCCTGTGCCATAACTTAGTCATATCCTCATGGTGAACCTCTGACGATGCAACATTTGCCGAATCCATAACCGTGGAACCTTGTAGAAGATACAAAGTACCATGCAGAAGACCTTTCAGAACCAGCTTAGAACCCTTGCAGACACTTAGAACTCCATCTTTCCCTGAATAGACAAAACCATTTCTATCCAGCAGACTAAGAGAAATCAAATTCTTCGTCATCGATGGAACGTGCCTAACCTCGTTCAAAGTACAGAAACTACCATCATGTGTCCTGATCTTGATCGAACCTGTCCCAAGTACCTCACAGACAGTACCGTTAGCCGTAGTAATGCTACCCCCTGCCTGCTTATAAGTCGAAAACCACTCTCTCCTTGGAAAAATGTGGTAGGATGCCCCATAATCTAGGAACCACACATCGGAGTGATGAGTGTGTCCCGCAGCAACCAGAGCAATATCCTCTTCTGAATCAGCATCTCCTTCCGCTAGAGCAGCAAAACCCAATTTGTTTCCTGATTGCCTCATCATCAACTTCTTTGGACACTCATTTTTCCAATGTCCCTTCTCCTTACAGTACCTATAGATATCACCGGGCTTGGGAACCTTTGACTTCTTACCCCTTTTCTTTCCGCCATTTCCCTTTCCCTTATCGCAACTATAAACAAACCAAATGCCTGATTATCTGTTCCTGAACTGCTAGCACTATGACGCAACTCCCTGCTATGAAGAGAGGATCTAACATCCTCCAAAGACACAGAATCTTTCCCGACAATAAATGGCTGAACAAAGTTCTCATATGAAAGCGGTAGAGATACTAACAATATCAAAGCAACATCCTCATCATCAATTTTCACATCTATATTTCGTAGTTCTAATAACAAAGTATTCAATTTCTCTAGATTATCTCTGAGTTGCGTACCTTCCTGCATTCAGAGACCGAATAGACGTTGTTTCAGAAGAAATTTGTTCGTCAGAGACTTCGTCATGTACAAGCTCTCCAACTTCAACCACAGCTCCACAGCAGTCTCTTGATCCGAGACCTCAGTGATGACTTCATCCACGAGACACAGCAAAATTGTTGAATGCGTATTTTCTTCCAGGCCCACCATGTCCGAAGTGCCAATGACCGAGAAATCCTTTGTCAGCGGCGTCCACAGCCCTTGTTGCTTCAACAAAGCTCGCATCTTGATCTGCCATAAACTGAAGTTGTTCCTCCCAGTAAACTTGTCTACCTTCACGTTCAGCGCATCCATCTTTCTCTCCGATCAAATTAGAGATCCGACCACCCCAGATCCGATAAGCCCAAAATCCGATAAGCCCAAAATCCGATAGACCCACCGCGGATCTAACCAGAAGCTCTGATACCAGTTTGTTGTGCGGAATACCCGAGAAAGAAGAAGCAAAGAAAATAAAAGGAAAAACAAGACACCGAGAATTTTACGTGGTTCACCAATTGGCTACATCCACGACCGACTAAGATCGGATTCCACTAGAGAGAAAGGCCAGAATTACAGATTTCCTACTCTCTACCAATCATATCTCTTAAGAGTTACAATAAAAAACGAGGCACTATATATAATCCTCTCCACCTTAAACCCTAACGGCTTTGGGCCCAGAAACAATCTGGCCCAAACTAGAACAGGAGACAGAATGCCAATAACAGCCCAAACAGAGGACATGCTATACCGTCGGGCCGGAGGCATCTCTGCCCCTCCCCCCCCCGGGACTTCCAGGACAGGGTGCGCTCCGCTTCCCTGGATCCCCCGACTCGCTGATCGGGCAGCGAGACCCCCGTAACAACCTATTGAAGCAGCTAATACGTATTCAAGGCATACCAACAAATCTCCACCTTGACTTGAATCCTCAAAGTATAAACTCCAGACGCACCATTACAGTGCCAGATGAGCAGACTTATCCCTCCACTCCTGGGACTACCCCACCGGGCAACTACTGATCTCTGATGTTAACTAAGTCCAAACAGTGTTGAAACTTGCTATGTGGAACAGGCTTGGTGAACATATCAGCAGGATTATCAACAGTTCCCACTTTCTTCACCCTGATTCTCCTCTCACTCCTCAGAAAATGATATCTGACATCAATGTGCTTGGTCCTCTCATGATGGACCTGATCCTTAGCTAAGCAGATAGCACTCAAGCTATCACAATACACAGTAGCCTGATCGTGGTGTAGACCAAGGTCACTGACTCGCCCCTTCAGCCATATACCTTCTTTCGCAGCCTCCGTCAGAGCCATGTACTCTACTTCCGTAGTAGACAATGCCACTGTAGGTTGCAAAGTCACCTTCTAGCTAACAACAGAACCACCCAAGGTAAAGACATAGCCGGTCATAGATCTCTTCGTGTCAACATTCCTAGCATAATCAGAATTAGAATAACCCGTAACCAGGCACTCAGTATCACCCCCATAAATGAGACCCACATCAGACGTACCTCTAAGGTACCTAAAGATCCTCTTCACATCTTGCCAATGTTCTCTACCTGGTTGCCCCATGAACCTGCTCACAACACTGACCGCCTGTGCTAAGTCTGGCCTCGTACACACCATAGCATACATCAAGCTCCCCACAGCGCTAGCATATGGAAATCGAGACATATACTCCTTCTCCTCTTCTGACTGAGGAGCAAACATGGAAGTGAGATGGATATTTGCAGCATTAGGAGTGTCAATAGGCTTGGCTGAAGACATGCCAAACCTAGCCAACACCTTCTGAATGTAGCCTTCGTCTGACAAGAGAAGCTTTCTGTGACAGCAAGACCCCCGTAACAACCTGTCGAAGCGGCTAATACGTATTCAAGGCATACCAACAGAACACAAATAAGAATCTCATTGCATGAGTTAGACCCTGAGACCAGGGAAAGGATTGATAGGTAAGCATGATCTTTTATACTTTTTTCTTCTTATTTTTGGGAGCTCTTAGGTTAGTGACAGGCGGCCGGTCATCGCGCCCGCCGTGCAAAAGATAATTTATAAGCCCTAAACGCTTACTTTCTACAACTAGGTAGATAGTGGCAAATCGGGGTCGTCCAATGAGAAGAGGGATCTTCCTAAGCGTTTAAGCACACAAATGGTTGATACTAGGCTAGGAGTAACTATATTTATACACACTTAAAAGCAAGTAAAAGGGGGGTTGGTTGGTTGGTTGGTTCCTAAGTTACGAAAGTAAAAAGACAAGATAACTAGCAACGTCAAGTGACTATGCTAATCATCAAACGAAACTAAAGAAAAGGGGTTTTAAACTACAAAGATAAAAAGCCTTGGGGGCAACGGATATCCACTTCCACATCTAATGTAGTTCATCGAATCATTCACACATTCCATCATATAGCATTCAGGACCCAACACTCACACACCCATCTAGCAAGTACCACAACACACACATCACAAGGAGTTCTAAGTTTATGCTCATAGATCTTCATGCAAAGGCGCTACGGAATTCGTCACGTTCCTACACCTAAACAATTCAACCACACAAGCACTACCTATGCTCAAACCACTCATGGCACACATGCAGTGAAACACACCGTCAAGAGTACATAAACGCCAAATACCAAATGCTTCAAGAATGAATTTAAATCATCTATTCAATACTTCAACTACTTGTCGTGGAGACTAAACTCCTATCCTTCTTAGTTCGTAGTTTGCGAGAGTGAGTTCGACATCTCTCGTCAAACCTCACCAATGACTCCCGAGTCGCGACCACGACTCAAGGTGTCATTGGTGGCATTTAGCACGAAGGACCAACAAGCTTGGCAATGCCTATGACCACTACACCGTGACTAAGCATTAAACCAATTCATGCAATTACACGAGATTGGATGAACGTGCAACGCACATTCATCCACGAGCATATGACTCTCTCGTTTGCTACACAAACGAACATGACGAAGAGTTCGACATCAATCACATTCGTCTAGCACATTGTCGACACACTAACACAATCAAAAGCTCTAATTCACACTCATACATTCCTAACAAGAACAGGGGGGAAATTAACCCAAATCCCCCAAACCTTAGCTAGCAATTCATACAAGCATTTCATATCATCAAGCTCTCAACAACATCAATGCAATCAACAATTAACATTCAAAGCACAATAAAAGCACAATAGCAAAAACATCAAATAGATAGATAAAATGAGTTCTTGCTACATAGATAATGGAAGCTTCAATCCCTTGCTCCCAAGTACAAAACTAACCTAGAACAACAAAAGACATAATTAAACTAAGAAAAAGCTAAGAAAAGAAAGAAGAGAAAAGCTAGGTTTTCGCCCAAAAACCAGAGATAAAAACGGGCTGGAAAAGCTGGAGAAGAAGAGGAAAGAGATGGTATTTATAGTGCAAAGAAAATAAGAATGATTTCTGGCCGCCCGTTGGTCACGACTCGCGACGGTGTTCGTCGCGACTCGCGATGGTGTCGCGACGGGGTCGCGACGGCAGCCACAGTTTTGCATTGTTTCTTTGTCTTCTTCATAGCCATCCCTCTCAATCTTCAAGTCTTCAACAGCTCCAAAATGGTCTTCAACGGCCTCCGGTCTTCATGTCTTCGAAGTGAGTATCCAAAAGTCTTCGAAAGTATAGTCTTCAATGTCTTCCGGTCTTCGTTGCTTCCGTGTTCTTCCCTTGTCACACAAAATCCACTTAAAAGAGGTAAAAGAGTACAAAGTTGCTTTTGCCTCTCCTAAGTGAATTTCAAGGTAAAACACAAGCTCTCGATAATAAAAGAGCACAAAAGTGATCCTAAATACTACTAAATAATGCATCTAAAATGGACACATCAAACCTCCCCACACTTAAACCTTACTCGCCCTCGAGTAAGAAAAGATTTAAGCATACGGAGGAAATGGCATATCCACATCCTAAAACCCCTAAAATAACCACACAAAATGGACATATCAAACCTCCCCACACTTAAACCTTACTCGCCCTCGAGTAAGAAAAGATTCAAGCATACGGAGTAAATGATATATCCAAAACCTAAACTAATCCCCCAATCAAAGCCTCACAAAAACTCTCAATATCAAAAATCCCAAAATAAAAGCTCACATGAGAATTTTTTCACACACACATCCCCAATCCTAAATCTAACCAAACCTACCACTTATCAATTCACTACCCATAAAAAGATTTCAAAGCCCAGAATTGATATTCCCAAAGTCCAATGACACAAGATGAAGTTAAAACCATATAAGAGGTTCAAACACATGCTTCACCTAATGCCAATATATCAACCAAAAACGAAGTAAAAAGAGATAAGGAATTTCATAACCACACTTCGTTTCCTAACCCACTAAGCTACCCAATCCCAAGAGGTCTAAAGATATTGAGCTACCCGATCCATCCGTGTGACAACCGCAACCTTATGACTCCAACGCCGGCAAGTGAGTGAAATTATAGCATTTTTCAATTTCTCTCAATTTCTCTCATTTTGCCTAGGAGCTCTTTCGAGTTTTCATCCTAGCCACACATCATGTTTCTTTAGCTCACATCTCACCTTTTTCCGCACATTTTAGCCTCTCATTTTTGCCTAGGCCGCCCTTTAAGGGTTTTCGACCTATCCGGGCCCCCAATGTTGCCTAAGTTGCCCTCTCGGGTTTTCAACTTAGCGGGTTTTCTTTTTCTTCTTTTTTTTTAAATTTTGTTTTTAATTTTGTTTTTCTATTTTTTTTTCTTTTTCTCATGTTTTTCCAATGAAAAGTAGCAAAAAGCATTCCAAAACAATCTAGCATGCATATGAGTCCTCTAACCCCTCCCCACACTTAAAACATTACATTGCCCTCAATGTAAACACGTAAGGCAAGAACAATAAAAATCAAGGTAAGGGAGTTAGAGTGACACCCATTTCTCCGCAAATTCGCCGGTGATATGGCGATATCCAAGTACTTGGATGGTCCCGGGATAGGTTTCGGAACCGGAAGGGTGAGCAAAGATGCCGTAGAAGAACTCACCCCTCGAGAAAAGCATTGTCTCCATGGTGCCGTTTGATCAAGACTACACCACGAAGAACACATTAAACTCACAAGTACATAAGGATATGTAATACTAGGTTTAGCATCAAGAATTAATAACCATAGTATTTTCAAAGAACAACCAACCAACCCTCAATCACCACTATAAGATTATGCATGAAAAATATCCAACATATATTGACATGTATACAAGCATCATTATAGGATAAGAACTTACGGTCACAATGATGTAGTCGGCATACTACAATCAACAAATGTACTATAAAGATGCAAGAATGTTCATATGCCAATATATGTAGGATGGTGGAAGAAATGAGAGGTATGTGATGTTCTTGGGAGTGTTGGGTGGAGAAGAAGGAAGGATCATGCAATGTTTAAAATCATTTGGAAACTTGGAAGCTTGGAAACTTGAAATCCGGGCTCAAAAAATTTTCAAAAGTTACTGAGCACGTCGCGACTTGCGACGAGGTTCGTCGCGACTCGCGACGAGCCTCGCGACGTCATCGCGACTCGCGGAAAGTAGAGTCCGGGAGCTCAAAATGTTCTGAGCTCGTCGCGACTCGCGACGAAGGGTGTCGCGACTCGCGACGAGCCTCGCGAAGTCATCGCGACTCGCGAAAAGTGGAGTCCGGAAGCTCAAAATGTTCTGAGCTCATCGCGACTCGCGACGAAGGGTATCGCGACTCGCGACGAAGGGTGTCGCGACTCGCGACGAGCCTCGCGAAGTCATCGCGACTCGCGGAAAGTGGAGTCCGGGAGTTCAAAATTTTCTGAGCTCGTCGCGACTCGCGATGAAGTAGGTCGCGACTCGCGACGAGCCTCGCGAAGTCATCGCGACTCGCGGAAAGTTGGCGCTGGGAGTGATTTTTCTCCCCTGTTCGTCGCGACTCGCGACGAAGCCCATCGCGACTCGCGACGGCAGGGTATCCCAGGCTTAAAATTTTTTCTTTTGCTTACCAACTGACCAAGCTTTCTTCCCTCGTTCATCGCCCGCCCGTCAAAATGGCGCCGTTGCCGGGGAAGAGGTGTTTATTCTTAAGTATTTAGGTGTATTTGGTTGTGTATTAGCTAGTTGTTTTTATTTTCCACTACTTGGTGGTTGTTTTTTTTTGTTTTTGTTCGGAGTGGGAATTGCTTGAGTTCTTGGTGATTTATTTTATCGAGAATCCTTGCACTATGATTCCAAACTTTTGAAAAATAAAAAAAAATTTCTTAATGGAGCGTCTCACCTTGAGGGAACTCATGATGAGAAGAGAGGCTCAACAAGCAAGGTTTTGTAGGATGTGTCATTCCGATCATCCTACTGAATCTTGCCCTTTGTTGTGGGAAGAGCACTATGACCGAGAAAGAACCCTTGGTTTCCAAAACCATGGGTACTATGAAGAGTGCTATCAAGAGATAGGAGATATTGGTTTTCAAGGGCAAGAAGCTCATGAATGCTATCCATACTACAACTCTTACAATCCGGAATGGAGTGGTAGTCCGGATTTGTGGTATGAGAATGAGCCGGAAAACCAATATTACGAGCAACCTAGTTGGCCATCACCACCCTATACCATACCCCAAAACCAAGCCCAACAAGGAAGTTCAAGTTTGACACGTGAGGATGTCTTAAATACCATAGCAAACTTGAACTCCTTTACTAGTGAGAAGCCGGATACCCAGCTCTCCTCTAGTGTTGAGGCCATTGAGGGGCATGTGAGGAACATATTAGAGGTATTGTCCCGCATGGAAGCTCGTGATTCCGAAAACACACCATCCCAACTTGAACTCGATGATTCGGTGAGTGAAGTCACCAATAAAAATGATTTTGAGTTTGAAAGGGATGAGGAGTTGGTTGTAGAAGATAGAAAAATGGAGGAAGAGGTGATAGTGCTACATCATCCATTAGCATTGTCACCCCTTCTCCCACCTAGTGAACCAACTCTAATATTTTCGGAAGTTTTGAGGGAAACGAGAGAGGAGCCAAAAGACTATCCCAAGCTCCCTAACCACTTAATTCCCTTTGAACCATCTCCACCTCCACAAGACTTTCCTCTTGAAAGTTTTGTGCCCCCACCTCTCTTATTTTGGATGCTCATGGTGAAGAGCTTCAAGCCTTCACCATACGGATAACGTTAGGGTCGTGCCGACGACCTTAAACATATGAAGCTTCGTCGTGCCGACGACGTTAAATAAATTCGGCATTTCTTTTAGTTTTTATTTCTTAGTTTGTGTTTCTTAGTTTGTTTTTGTTGTTGTTTTGTTTTGTTCTTTTTATGGCATGTTTTTCTATGATTTTGTAGCAACATGAAGTGCATTGCAATGAAGGAGATGAAGGAACGAGATCAATGAACGAGGGAAGCAAGCTTGGACAGTTGGTAAGAAAACGGAAAAAATTTTAAGCCTGGGATACCCTGCCGTCGCGAGTCGCGATGGGCTTCGTCGCGAGTCGCGACGAACAGGGGAGAAAAATCACTCCCAGCGCCAACTTTCTGCGAGTCGCGATGACCTCGCGACGCTCGTCGCGAGTCGCGATGAGCTCCGTCGCGAGTCGCGACGTGCTCAGAAAATTTTGAGCTTCCGGACTACACTTTCCGCGAGTCGCGATGACTTCGCGAGGCTCGTCGCGAGTCGCGACACCCTTCGTCGCGAGTCGCGACGAGCTCAGAAAATTTTGAGCTCCCGGACTCACCTTTCCGCGAGTCGCGATGACTTCGCGAGTCGCGACCAACCACGTCGCGAGTCACGACGTGCTCAGTAACTTTTGAAAATTTTTTGAGCCCGGACTTCAAGTTTCCAAGCTTCCAAGTTTCCAAATGATTTTAAACATTGCATGATCCTTCCTTCTTCTCCACCCGACACTCCCAAGAACATCACATACCTCTCATTTCTTCCACCATCCTACATATATTGGCATATGAACATTCTTGCATCTTTATAGTACATTTGTTGATTGTAGTATGCCGACTACATCATTGTGACCGTAAGTTCTTATCCTATAATGATGCTTGTATGCATGTCAATATATGTTGGATATTTTTCATGCATAATCTTATAGTGGTGATTGAGGGTTGATTGGTTGTTCTTTGACAATACTATGGTTATTAACTCTTGATGCTAAACCTAGTATTACATATCCTTATGTACTTGTGAGTTTAATGTGTTCTTCGTGGTGTAGTCTTGATCAAACGGCGCCATGGAGACAATGCTTTTCTCGAGGGGTGAGTTCTTCTACGGCATCTTTGCTCACCCTTCCAGTTCCGAAACCTATCTCGGGACCATCCAAGTACTTGGATATCGCCATATCACCGGCGAATTTGCGGAGAAATGGGTGTCACTCTAACTCCCTTACCTTGATTTTTTATTGTTCTTGCCTTACGTGTTTACATTGAGGGCAATGTAATGTTTTAAGTGTGGGGAGGGGTTAGAGGACTCATATGCATGCTAGATTGTTTTGGAATGCTTTTTGCTACTTTTCATTGGAAAAACATGAAAAAAAATAGAAAAAGAAAAAAGAAAAAGAAAATAAAAAAAAAGAAAAAAAAAGAAAAAGAAAACCCGCTAAGTTGAAAACCCGAGAGGGCAACTTAGGCAACATTGGGGGCCCGGATAGGTCGAAAACCCTTAAAGGGCGGCCTAGGCAAAAATGAGAGGCTAAAATGTGCGGAAAAAGGTGAGATGTGAGCTAAAGAAACATGATGTGTGGCTAGGATGAAAACTCGAAAGAGCTCCTAGGCAAAATGAGAGAAATTGAGAGAAATTGAAAAATGCTATGATTTCGCTCACTTGCCGGCGTTGGAGTCATAAGGTTGCGGTTGTCACACGGATGGATCGGGTAGCTCAATATCTTTGGACCTCTTGGGATTGGGTAGCTTAGTGGGTTAGGAAACGAAGTGCGGTTATGAAATTCTTTATCTCTTTCTACTTCGTTTTTGGTTGATATATTGGCATTAGGTGAAGCATGTGTTTAAAACTTCCTCTATGGTTTTAGCTTCCTTTTGTGTCATTGGATTCTGGGAATATCAATTCTGGGCTGTGAAATATTTTTATGGGTAGTGAATTGATAAGTGGTAGGTTTGGTTCGATTTAGGATTGGGGATGTGTGTGTGAAAAAATTCTCATGTGAGCTTTTATTTTGGGATTTTTGATATTGAGAGTTTTTGTGAGGCTTTGATTGGGGGATTAGTTTAGGTTTTGGGATATATCATTTACTCCGTGTGCTTAGATCTTTTCTTACTCGAGGGCGAGTAAGGTTTAAGTGTGGAGAGGTTTGATATGTCCATTTTGTGTGGTTATTTTAGGGGTTTTAGGATGTGGATATGCCATTTCCTCCGTATGCTTAAATCTTTTCTTACTCGAGGGCGAGTAAGGTTTAAGTGTGGGGAGGTTTGATGTGTCCATTTTAGATGCATTATTTAGTAGTATTTAGGATCACTTTTGTGCTCTTTTATTATCGAGAGATTGTGTTTTACCTTGAAATTCACTTAGGAGAGGCAAAAGCAACTTTGTACTCTTTTACCTCTTTTAAGTGGATTTTGTGTGACAAGGGAAGAACACGGAAGCAACGAAGACCGGAAGACATTAAAGACTATACTTTCGAAGATCTTTTGGATAGCGGGCGGTCGTCGCGCCCGCCGTGCAAAAGATAATTTATAAGCCCTAAATGCTTACTTTCTACAACTAGGTAGATAGTGGCAAATCGGGGTCGTCCAATGAGAAGAGGGATCTTCCTAAGCATTTAAGCACACAAATGGTTGATACTAGGCTAGGAGTAACTATATTTACACACACTTAAAAGCAAGTAAAAAGGGGGGGTTGGTTGGTTGGTTTCCTAAATTAACAAAGATAAAAAGACAAGATAACTAGCAACGTCAAGTGACTATGCTAATCATCAAACGAAACTAAAGAAAAGGGGTTTTAAACTACAAAGATAAAATGCCTTGGGGGCAACGGATATTCACTTCCACATCTAATGTAGTTCATTGAATCATTCACACATTCCATCATATAGCATTCAGGACCCAACACTCACACACTCATCTAGCAAGTACCACAACACACACATCACAAGGAGTTCTAAGTTCATGCTCATGGATCTTCATGCAAAGGCGCTATGGAATTCGTCACGTTCCTACACCTAAACAATTCAACCACACAAGCACTCCCTATGCTCAAACAACTCATGGCACACATGCAGTGAAACACACCGTCAAGAATACATAAACGCCAAATAACAAATGCTTCAAGAATGAATTTAAATCATCTATTCAATACTTCAACTACTTGTCGTGGAGACTAAACTCCTATCCTTCTTAGTTCGTAGTTTGCGAGAGTGAGTTCGACATCTCTCGTCAAACCTCACCAATGACTCCCGAGTCGCGACCACGACTCAAGGTGTCATTGGTGGCATTTAGCACGAAGAACCAACAAGCTTGGCAATGCCTATGACCACTACACCGTGACTAAGCATTAAACCAATTCATGCAATTACACGAGATTGGATGAACGTGCAACGCACATTCATCCACGAGCATATGACTCTCTCGTTTGCTACACAAACGAACATGACGAAGAGTTCGACATCAATCACATTCGTCTAGCACATTGTCAACACACTAACACAATCAAAAGCTCTAATTCACACTCATACATTCCTAACAAGAACAGGGGGGAAATTAACCCAAATCCCCCAAACCTTAGCTAGCAATTCATACAAGCATTTCATATCATCAAGCTCTCAACAACATCAATGCAATCAACAATTAACATTCAAAGCACAATAAAAGCACAATAGCAAAAACATCAAATAGATAGATAAAATGAGTTCTTGCTACATAGATAATGGAAGCTTCAATCCCTTGCTCCCAAGTACAAAACTAACCTAGAACAACAAAAGACATAATTAAACTAAGAAAAAGCTAAGAAAAGAAAGAAGAGAAAAGCTAGGTTTTCGCCCAAAAACCAGAGATAAAAACGGGCTGGAAAAGCTGGAGAAGAAGAGGAAAGAGATGGTATCTATAGTGCAAAGAAAATAAGAATGATTTCTGGCCGCCCGTTGGTCGCGACGGCAGCCACAGTTTTGCATTGTTTCTTTGTCTTCTTCATAGCCATCCCTCTCAATCTTCAAGTCTTCAACAGCTCCAAAATGGTCTTCAACGGCCTCCGGTCTTCATGTCTTCGAAGTGAGTATCCAAAAGTCTTCGAAAGTATAGTCTTCAATGTCTTCTGGTCTTCGTTGCTTCCGTGTTCTTCCCTTGTCACACAAAATCCACTTAAAAGAGGTAAAAGAGTACAAAGTTGCTTTTGCCTCTCCTAAGTGAATTTCAAGGTAAAACACAAGTTCTCGATAATAAAAGAGCACAAAAGTGATCCTAAATACTACTAAATAATGCATCTAAAATGGACACATCAGTTAGCGTCGCTATAAACTAACTATACAATCTTAGTCTGCTTACTGTTGGTGGCGGAAGTTTTAATCTTGCTCCACCTTGCAAAAAAAATTACTACCTTTCTTGTTAGAACAAATAGAAAAACATGAACTACCTCCAACCTTCTAGAGAAGATACATTCATGAAAATTTACTCTATCTTTTTTTCATTACATACATTCATAAAAAAAAAATTCCCATTGCATGTACATCATCATATATTCATCTAGATAATACCTCACTCTCTTCAACTATGACATTTGTAATCATTACAACTCCTCGTGTATTTTACATTGCTGCAAGCATTAGGATGTGTGGTTCCTAATAGTACTGTTTCTCTGTATGATCCAGAATGTGATTTTTTCCCTTTGTAAAGTTGGGATGTTCAAAGAGTTTATTAACATGAATAAAGCATCTCGTAGAATGGCTGGTGTGGTTGTAGGAACTTGTCCTAATTATGTTCCAATGAGCATATTTTGTAGTAGTGTATCTTATTTTTACTACGTTATTTCTTTTAAGAGAAAATTGCTCTCGATCTGTGTCACTGTTTGTATGTGTGTTTGATTTGATTTACATTAATTTGTTTTAAAATTCTGTTCTTCTTTCAGTAATTATTTAATGTTGTTCTTTTGTGTTGAATCGGCTGATTAGGATGATATGAACTATTCAGAAGAACGATTGTGTGATGTGTTTGGGTGCATGTATGTGCGTACCTAAAAACGTGGTAGATAGTAAATATTATATTTCGTAGAGAATCAATTATAGTGTGACATGTCAAAATCGCAAATTGGTGTTGTTCTTGACTTGTTCTGAAAATGTCCCTTAGAGTCACGATACAACTGTCATGTCATAGCCTCAGGAAAATCTGTTTATCAGTTTTTATGATTATGCTATTAACTCTGATGCTGCTTCCGGATTGTGATGGTATAACTGTGCAGGGCACTCACTTCCATTGGGTTGTTAGTTATTTGTTTGGTAGAATTCATGTATGGGCTGACATTTTCTTAAGCTTCAAGTCTAAAATGTTTGATTGAAGATGGGATTACAAAACTACACAAATATAGTAGTGTCGACATTCAGAAGAAATCCAAGGAGACAAAGAATAAGAATGTCCCCGAGGCAAGTCAAAAGAGACGATTAACTCAGAAGAAAGCACAGTAGTTAATTGGGATGGTGCCACAAATATGTAATTAGTAGTTGTTATCTTTGGATTTGCAATTTTGGTACGGTTGAATGATGCTGCAAAATCTCAGAATAGGAAGTAGAAAAATTAACATAGTTGGTAAGGATACCTTTTGATTTGATTGAGTTTTTTCTTATATTGCTAAATAGTGTTGCCAACAATACATTAGATTAACATATTACTACAGTTACACAGATCTTTGTTGCATTTTATATATTTTAATTTTTGTTATCTATCCTATTAGTTTTATATTTATATATATACTCCTCATGAAGGAGTTATTAAATGACGAGAGTTAAGACTATTGTATTAAGGCTATGTTTCGTAATATATGACGAGTCATTTGATATGTTAAGTCTTGACGCTATAGTGATAGCACGTGAAACAATTTTTGATCACTTCTCAGCCCTTGGGTGATTTGAATACAAAGTCCGATTCATTAATTTGAAACACAAGATTTGACTTTGAACATTCCTATTTGAATGTTAGCCCTCGTGTCATTCATCATTTTATTTGTAATAAGTTGGAATAATTAGTGAAAGAACTAAAAACTAAGTGACTAATGTATAAAGCCCTAAAAAAATGTGAATATTATAAAGGTCTCAAAACAATCAGTAAATACCAAATTGAACTGCTGAAGCCGACGAACTGCTGAAGCTGCCAACAACAGATCGAGGAGTTTACGAGGGAAATTATGGACGAATCGGAGAAGGATAGTGCGACGGGAAAGGAGGTAACCAATTCGATCAAACCTGAGGAATCTGATATTAGGGGTAGAATTGAATCGGGAAAGCTATGGGTAGACATTATAAGTGAAAATATGACTCAAACAAATGGCATGAAAATTGAGTACGTTCCCCCGAAACTGGTTAATGGTAAAGTTGAAATTGCAGTGGAGATGGATGATGTTAGGGATGAATTGAAATATTGGGAAAATGCGCTTATCATGTATGTGTTTGGGGGGGGATCTCAGTATGATTGCTGTTGAGAGATTCATGGAGAGAACCTGGTCGTTTGTGGCTATACCAGAGCTGCTATATAACGAAGAAGGGTATTTCATCACGCGCTTCAAAAAAAAGAGAGGACATGGACAAGGTATTGAGGAATGGGCCATACTCCATTTACAACATGACGATGTCCCTACAGATGTTGAAGCATAAGTTTTCGCTGAAGGATGATATGGTAAGAACACTGCCGATTTGGGTCAAACTGCCAAAATTGCCTCTGTACTCGTGGGGAGCAAGTAGTCTGAGGAAAATTGGGAGTGTACTGGGTAGGCCTGTATGTACTGATGAGTGCACAGCTTCGAAACTGAGAATTTCATATGCTCGAATTCTCGTGGAAATTTACGTATCTCAGGAAATACCTGAATCAGTGGCCATCGGAGACTTAGATGGACATGTGTTTGATCAGGCTGTTGAATTGGAAGGACGACCGTTGTATTGCAGGAAGTGCCAAATGGGGGGACATTCTTGTGTTGAGAGGTCTGAAACCAAAAAGATGACTCAACAATGGCTGGTGAAAGAAAGGACTGAGAAAGTGGAAGAACGGACACAGGAGGAGACTGGTGAGGTACAGGCTGAAATCAGAAAAGAGGATACTGGGGAAAGGGTCAAAACTGGTACTGAAGCCTGGTTAGTGGTGCAACCAAAAAATAAGGGCAAAATGAAAGTGGGAAAAGGACAGGAGATTGGATATCTAAGAAGGAGTATATGTGGAGGAAGTGGAGATGATGGACATAGATCTTTAGGGATTTGGCAGGATCCCTGAGGAAAATATGATGTTCCATGATCTGTGCGTGGAATATTAGGGGCATGAATAATATAGAAAAGCAGAGAGAGGTTAGAGCCCTTCTCTTGAACTTAAATTTCATATTTGCTATACTTATTGAAACTCGTGTCAAAAAAGTGCAAGATGTGGGTGTTAGGAAGATCTTTGGGGAGAGATGGAATGTTGTAGACAATTATGATGAGCATCCAAATGGAAGATTATGGGTGATGGGAGAATGGCATGGTGGATGTACAGGTTAAAAGGAAGACTGATCAGATGATAACCTGTGAAGTCAAGACGGATGGAATACAGTGGTTTTGGTTAACTGCAGTTTATGCTGGTAACCAGTTACAGCAGAGGAGGAAATTGTGGAAAACTGTGGAACAAGTTCACCATTTGATACATGGACCATGGCTAATGGTATGGGATTTTAACAATGTGCTGAAGATGGAAGATAGGATTGGGGGGAATGCAGTCCAACAACATAAATTCTGGGATTTAGAACAAATGCTTCTTGATACTGGTTTGAGTGAATGTGACTCTATAGGGGACTACTTTACTTGGTCAAGCAGGCAAGTTGAAGGGGTAATATACTCCAAAATTGATTGAGTTGTGGCAAATGCAGAGTGGTTCAGAAGATACCCAAATACAGTGGTGGAAATTTTGGTTCCAGGGGTGTCAGACCATGCAGCCCTGAAAGTGAAGGTACAGGAGGAACAAATGAAAAGACCTGGGCAGTTTAGGTTTCTGAATTGCTTGATGGAGAGGAAAGAAGTTGTGGATGCAATAAACCTAAGCTGGAAAGAACCTATGGAAGGAGGGAGGATGTATATTCTATGGAGGAAACTGTTAAGGGTGCATGCAGTTTTGAAAAAGCATACTAAGCAGATAAGTGGAGTGAAGGGAAAACTAAAAAAAGGCAAGACGGGAGCTTACAACTGCTCAGTTGGAGTTGGGGAAACACAGGATGAATCAGGACTTGATCAGAAAAGTTATCTCAGGTATTGAGGGATTACAGAAATGGAATATAATAGATGAAAAAATTGCTAGGTAAAAGTCCAAGATTGATTGGCTGAGACTAGGGGATAGGAATAATGCATACTTTCATGCATCACCAAAATCAAAGAGTAAGATGGCAGGGTTGCAAAAATTGGAGAGGGATGATGGTTCAATCATTACTGAGCAGAGTGATTTGGAAGCTGAAATTCTGCATTTCTATGGAAACTTGGTGGGACAGGAGGCTGAGAGACATGAAAGGGTGGATGAAGAGATCATGAGAAGAGGAAAGTGCCTGAGCCATGACAGTAGAAGATTTCTGATTAAGCCAGTAACTATAGTGGAGGTTAAAGCAGCCCTAAAAGGCATTGGTAACCTGAAAGCCCAAGGGTATGATGGCTTTAATGCCAAATTTTTTGCTAACTGGGGATTGATCAAGGATGATGTGATGGGAGTTGTGGACGACTTCTTTATCAGGAAAAAAGTTATACAGAGTTGTGAATGGAACTTTAGTGACCCTTGTTAGAGCTGTCCTAAGGCTGTACTACAGCTGTATATTTTGTGTGTTATATATAGGATGTATCTGTGCTTATCTGTTTATAATTAGGGGATATAGTTTCCTAGAATAGACCATAGGATGTGTATAAATTAAAGCTTTCCTGTGAATAGAAGTATTGAATTCTCTCTGCATTATCTATGGTTTACATGGTATCAGAGCTCTGAAATTCAGAACCTTCGAACTTTAGATTCAAAGCCTCCGAAATTCATATTCAACCCTTGGCCCTTCACTCGCATATCTTCTTTCCTCCTCAGATTTGTTCTCGTTAGCCTTTGTTCTCCCTAGCCATTATCCTATCCAATGGCTGAAAATAAGTCTGAAAATAAGCCTGAAGTGGTTTCGTCTGAAGTGGTTTCTGTGATTTCTAAAATCACAGACAGCAAACTGAATGGTTCCAATTATTTGGAATGGAGCAAGATGGTTAAGTTCTATTTGTGCAGCACTAATAAAGATGATCATTTGATTAAAAACCCTCCAACATCAGAAGATCAGAAGTCAACGTGGCTCAGGGAATATGCCCGTTTGTTCCTGCAGATTCGGAACTCTATTGACAATGAGGTAATTGGCTTAATTAGTCATTGTGACTCGGTCAAAGAATTGATGGAGTATTTGGAATTTTTATATTCGGGAAAAGGCAATATTTCTCGATTATACGAGGTTTGCAAGGCATTCTACCGTGCTGAAAAACAAGATCAGCCTCTTTTTGGACTATTTTATGTCTTTCAAGAAAACATATGAAGAGCTCAATGCGTTGCTGCCCTTTAGCGCTGATGTGAGAATTCTGCAACAGCAACGAGAGCAGATGGCTATAATGAGTTTTCTAGCCGGACTTTCTCCAGAATTTGAATCTGCTAAAGTACAAGTTCTGTCTGGGGCTGATCTCTCCTCCCTGCAAGACGTTTACAGTCGAGTTCGGCGCTCAGAGAGTACTCCACCTTCACCAGTCAGCGGAGCTTTAGTTGGCCGCAACACTTATGGGTCAGGGAGCACCCATGGTTATAGCGGACAGAAAGGTGGTGCAGCATATGGAGGAGAAACTGGACAGACAAGTACTGGAAGTACTTTTTGTAACTATTGCCGAAAGCCAGGCCATACGAAGTTTGAGTGCAGAAAGTTGCAGTATAAAAATCAGCATAAACCCTCTGCTAATGTTGCCACCACTCATGGTACCTCAGAACGGCAAGTTCTTATCTCTGGAGATGAATACGCCAGATTCTCACAGTACCAAGAATCACTCAAAACATCTTCTCCCTCTGCTGCAGTTGCCAATTCAGGTAAATCCACCAAATGGGTCATTGATTCTGGAGCCACGGATCATATGACAGGTAATCCAAACCTCTTTTCTTCATACCAATCTGCTTCCAGCTCTCCAGTTACATTAGCTGATGGATCATTATCTTCTGTTCATGGCTGTGGCATTGTTAATCCAACCCCTCTTCTTTCCTTATCATCTGTTTTACATTTGCCAAACTTTTCTTTCAATTTACTCTCCATCAGCAAAATAACTCGTCAACTTCGGTGTTGTGCCTTATTTTTTCCTGATTATTGCTTGTTTCAGGATCTTATGACGAAGAAGATTATTGGTAAAGGACATGAGGTTGAAGGTCACTACATTCTTGATACAACTCCATCATGCCATATTGCTTGCTCAAGTGTCAACTCTCCCTTTCAAGCACACTGTAGGTTAGGCCATCCATCTCTTTCCCTACTTAAAAAGCTTTGTCCCCAGTACAAGTCATTACCTTCCTTAGACTGTGAGTTATGTCAGTATGCCAAACATCATCGTATTAGCTCAAGCCCTAGAGTCAATAAACGTGCAAGTACACCCTTTGAATTAGTCCATTCTGATGTTTGGGGTCCCTGCCCGGTTTTGTCTAAACCTGGATTTCGGTATTTTGTTACTTTTGTGGATGATCATTCTCGTGTAACTTGGCTATATTTAATGAAAAGTCGTTCTGAATTGTTTTCACTATTTTGTACATTTTGTACTGAAGTTAAAACTCAGTTTAATACTTCGGTTCGTACTTTACGTAGTGATAATGCTAAAGAATACACATCTGGTGCATTTCAAACTTTTCTAGCTAAGAATGGAATTATTCATGAAACTTCTTGTGTTGACACTCCCTCGCAAAACGGGGTGGCAGAACGGAAGAATAGACATCTTTTAGAAACTGCCCGTGCTCTCCTTTTTCAAATGAATGTTCCTAAATCATTTTGGGCTGATGCAGTTTCTACCGCATGTTTTCTCATTAATCGTATGCCATCCTCTGTTCTTAATGGTGATATTCCCTACAAAATTCTTTTTCCAAAGAAATCTTTGTTTCCTATTGATGCGAAAATATTTGGAAGTACGTGTTTTGTTAGAGATGTTCGTCCACAGGTCACTAAATTAGATCCTAAGTCCTTAAAATGTGTCTTTCTTGGCTATTCTCGAGTTCAGAAAGGTTATCGGTGTTATTGTCCTAAACTTAACAAATATTTGGTCTCTATTGATGTTACTTTCTTGGAAGACACACCTTACTTTCCATCTTCATCCACTCTTCCTAGTCGAGAGGATGATAATCTATTAGCATATTCAATCACTACTCTTACATCAGAACCAGCTCATCCTACCCCAGGTCTTACCCCTACATCAGAACCAGCTCATCCCCCTACATCAGAAGAAACTCTTGTCCAACCTGACCCACCCAGCTTCCACTCTCCTATTACCCAGGTTTACACTAGACGCAAGCCGGCATCATGTCCTTCACCAATACCTGCTTCGTCATCTGATCCAGCTTCAAGCGATGATCTTCCAATTGCTTTACGCAAAGGTAAACGAGAATGCACTTATCCTATTTCTACCTTTGTTTCTTATGACCATTTATCATCCTCTTCTCGCTCTTTTGTTGCTTCACTTAGTTCTGTTTCTATTCCTAAAACCGTCCGTGAAGCTACTTCACATCCTGGTTGGCACGAAGCTATGATTGAGGAGATGAATGCTTTAGATGATAATGGTACATGGGATTTGGTTGATTTACCTACAGGGAAACGGGCTATAGGTTGCAAATGGGTGTTTTCTATGAAGTTTAATCCAGATGGGTCAGTTGCTCGATTGAAAGCACGCCTAGTTGCTAAGGGTTATGCTCAAACTTATGGTGTCGATTATTCTGAGACATTTTCTCCTGTTGCCAAGTTGACGTCTGTTAGGTTGTTCATTTCCTTGGCAGCAACTAATAATTGGCCCTTACACCAACTTGACATTAAAAACGCTTTTCTCCATGGTGATCTTCTGGAAGAAGTGTATATGGAGCAACCACCTGGTTTTGTTGCTCAGGGGGAGTCCGGGCGAGTGTGTCGCCTTCGAAAATCTCTGTATGGTTTGAAACAAAGCCCTCGTGCTTGGTTTGGCAAGTTTAGTCAGGCTATTGAGAGATTTGGCATGGTGAAAAGCAAGTCTGACCATTTTGTATTTTTTAGACACTCAAAGGCTGGATTGATTATACTGGTAGTATATGTAGATGATATTGTTATCACTGGAAGTGATGCTGGAGGAATTTCAGGGCTGAAATCTCATCTTCATAATCAATTTCACACGAAGGATTTGGGGGTTCTAAAGTATTTTCTAGGTGTTGAGGTGACTCGGAGTAAACAAGGTATATTTCTATCTCAGAGAAAATATGTCCTTGACTTACTGAGTGAGACTGGCAAATTGGGGGCCAAGCCTTGTTATGCTCCAATGATTCCTAATGTGCAGCTTACACGGGATGGAGAATTATTTGAAGATCCTGAAAGGTATCGAAGATTGGTTGGGAAGTTGAATTATCTTACTTTGACTCGTCCAGATATTGCATATTCGGTTAGTGTTGTTAGCCAATTTATGTCATCTCCTACCGTTCATCATTGGGCAGCATTGGAATAGATTTTGTGTTATTTGAAAGGAGCACCAAGAAGAGGTATTGTGCATGCTAATCATGGGCATAACCGAATTGAGTGTTTTTCAGATGCTGATTGGGCTGGCTCGAAGATTGATAGAAGGTTTATTTCTGATTACTGCGTATTTGTTGGGGGAAATTTGGTCTCATGGAAAAGTAAGAAACAGTCAGTTGTGTCACGGTCTAGTGCGGAATCTAAATATAGGGCTATGGCACAGGCTGTTTGTGAGATTACGTGGATAAAACAATTGTTGACTGAAGTAGGGATTACAACTTCAGTTCCAGTTAAGTTGTGGTGTGATAACCAAGCTGCTATTCATATTTCAACTAATCCCGTATTTCATGAGCGGACCAAATACATTGAAATAGACTGTCACTTTGTTCGTGAGAAGATTCAACAAGGCTTGATTGTTACCTGTTATGTCAAGACTGGAGAACAACTAGGGATATCTTCACAAAGACTTTGAATGGTGCTCGAATAAACTACCTATGTAACAAGTTGGGCATGATTAACATCTATGCTCCAGCTTGAGGGGGAGTGTTAGAACTGTCCTAAGGCTGTACTACAGCTGTATATTTTGTGTGTTATATATAAGATGTATCTGTGCTTATCTGTTTATAATTAGGGGATATAGTTTCCTAGAATAGACCATAGGATGTGTATAAATCAAGGCTTTCCTGTGAATAGAAGTATTGAATTCTCTCTGCATTATCTATGGTTTACAACCCTTATCCCGAAACATGAGACAACTAGAAGGGTGAAAGATTTGAGGCCAATCTCATGTTGTACCACTGTTTATAAAATCATATCCAAGATTCTAACAACTAGGTTGAGCAGAGTCATCAATGAGGTGGTGGAGCTAAACCAAGCTGCTTTTGTACCAAAAAGAAGCATCCAAGATCATATTTTGATGGCAGAGGAAATTAGGGGGCCTAAGGTGTACCACTCAAATGGACATCCAAAAGACTTATAATACTGCGGCTTGGGACTGTTTGGAGGAGATTATGAAGCATGTTGGGATGTCTGATCAGTACATAGAATGGGTTATGATGTGTGTGAGATATGTGTTATTCAAATATTTGGTGAATGGATGTACTACAAGTTTCTTACAAGCAAAGAGGGGATTGAGACAGAGGGATGTACTACAGGTTTCCTGGCTGGAGAAAAGTATTAGCAAATGCAGGGAACAGGTGAGGAATTTGGAGACATGGCAGAATCATAAACAGGCAACAAAATTTAGTATCAAGAAGCTCTATGATCAGCTGAGGGAGAAGCAGAATACAATTGTTTGGAGAAAGCTGTTCTACGGAAATTTTGCTCGGCCTAGAGCAAAGTTCACGTTAGGGATGTTGTGCCATAAGAGATTGCCAACAAAGAATCGTTTGAGGAAGTTTGGCATTCAAGTAGACAACGAGTGTGTGTGGTGCGGTGCTGATGAATCTGTGGAGCACTTATTTTTTGGATGTAAGAGTATGGCGGCTGTTTGGAAGCAGATTTTGATACGGTTGCAGGAAGACAGGGACCCAAAACCATGGGATGAGGAGATGGACTGGTTGGTGATGTAGTGCAGAGGAAAAAAGCAAGAAAAACCAGCCACTTGAAGCGGCAGGTACTGAGACTCTGTATGGGATTTGGCAGTGGAGAAATGGAGCATGCTTTAAGGAGAAAAGCAGGGGGGAAATATTGTTAACCAGATTCAAGATATACATGTATATAGGAGTTGGGAATTCAAAAATTGAGGGAGTTAGTTGCTAAATTTATGCTAGAATACGGCAGTTGATAGTAGTGTATGTGATGTACAGGAGGAGAACTCAATTTAGAATATCAAAGAAAGTTTCTAATTTTTTCAAGAAAAAAAAACGAAATTAAAAGTGAAATTTAAAAAAAAAAATTTAAAAGACGAAAAAAATATGGTTCTTTTTAATTATGGCTCATAAAATAATTTTTAAAAATTAAAATTAATTTTAAATATGAAATTTAAAATATGAAATTCAATTCAACAAATACAAATGTATTATTAAATTTCACATTTCAATTTATTTGGCTAGACAAATTTATTTAAATTGAATGTTAAAGGTATAATTGATGAGTAGGATGGAGAAAATTAAGTGAAATTCATAAAATAGTTATGAAAAGATTTTAACCAGAGAGAAAAATAAAGAGTTTTCTATATAGTTTCAATTAATAAGGTGGGGGAGAAAAGTTTAATATTTAATAAACGGAACCGAAGTTTAAACTAAACAAAAGGAATGGGCCATCGTCAAAGGCAAAGTCTTGGTCTTTCCATAGAATTATTGAAAGACGTGGTTTGATTAGAATAATAAAAGGTAAAGGATCTTAGTTGCATTACTAAAATTTTAGTATGCAACATATAGTAGTTATAAAATTTATAACCCGGTTTATGCAACTCAAAAATTTTATCTTCATCTATTCTAATTTACACTTTAAACTTTGATCTTTTCATAACTTATGGAAAAATCGTCTTTCCAGAGACGGAGTCGTTGTCAAATGATTAGAATTTTGCAATTGAAAATCTAAAAATAATGAAAGGAGAAGGCACAGTGGTCCAGCTCTCATTCCACTATATTTGAAAGAATCGACACGGCAACTAAACTTAAAACCACACTCTCTCTTCATCTCAATGGATTCCAATCATCACACCAATTATTAATACGAAAATGACAGTTTATGTGTCAAGTAAAATTACATGTTTTATTTTTTTAAAAAAATTTTAAATGTTTCTAGATTATTATGAAATGTTCTAAACTAGTTCCTTTGTGGCACATAATACGTTTAAATTAAGTTTACGGACTCGTCAACACTTACCAATATTTTAAAAATTATAATTTAATAACTTTTGTGACAATATCACAACTATAAAGGTCGATTATATATTGACTAATTTAAATAAGCTAATAGTATGTGAAAATTAATAGTGAACATTTCATAATAATATGGGAACATTTTAAAAATAATTTATAAAAAAATGAACGAAACCTGCAATTTCACGTAAAATTGGATACCAAATCTGTCATTTTCTCAATAAGATAAAAAAAAATTTTTGCATGAGAAGATGAGAAGGTCTTCCATTATATTAACTAACGATTAGGTCAATTATAAATAATATTTTATATAATTTTAAAGTTGAATTATAATTATTTATATGTTGAGATTTATAAATATATATATATATATATATATATATATATAATTATCGGTAACTTATTGTAATAAATACAGATAAATATCAAATGTAAGCATGAAATAGAAGGAATGAGCAGCAAATTGATTAAAGATATGTTTTTTTAACAGAATTTTTTTGCACAAGTTCTAAATTTCAATGGGAATATAGATTCGAGTGGATTTGTAGGTTATCCTTTGTTTTTTCTTAAATGCGTCACCAATTAATTTTAATTTAACAAAATTCATCTTCATTTAATTATATTATTACTACTTTTTAATCTGCACAAAGTCCCATTTTATGCTGTCTAGCCATTAAATGAGGTCATTATATAATCAATGTAACTATTGTGGTGTTTGATGTTTGTTAATATTTATTGCAACACGCTTTTCATAATTTTTAATACCTATAAAATATATCTTAAAATATAAATAATTATAATTTAACTCTAAATTATTTTTGAATGAGATATTTCATAATTAATTTAACCATTAGGCAATCTAATATGAGACTTTCTCTTTAAATTTAGTATAATTCATTTCAGACTGATACCGATAGAAGAGTATAATTATACTCTTAGGTCATGTTCTCTGAATCTTATCTGAACTGATATAATCTTATCTGAATTGAACTTAAATAAAATAAGTGTATTAAAAAATAGTATCATGACTAAATAAAGTTAAAGTTCACCAAAATTAATTTATGATGAACTGGACTTAATTAAACTGAACCTAATTAAATTAAAATGAACCGAACTTAATAAACTAAACTAAATTGAACTGAATTGAACTGAATTGAACTGAATTGAACTGAATTGAATTGAACTGAATTGAACTGAATTGAGATGAAATGCAAATAAGTTTTGAAAAACGGGGCTTTAGTATATTCTAAGCTTAGATGGAATTGAGGTGACACAAACTCATTGGGTGGACATTTGTTATAACTAGAAATATTCCAAGGAGTATTATAGGAGAGAATGAGGAATATACTATTTATGCAATCTGGTAAAAAAGCCAATTAACCCTGATATGATTCTCTTATTTCTAATTAAGATTGGTCCAAATCTCATACTACCACTATCCCAGTCTAAGATGTAATTTTACTATTTAACAAATTAATACTATCAAACTTTAATAACGTATTTAATGGATATATAAATAATAATATTATTATATATGATATTGTTGAATTCATCGTAATAAGTAGTTTCTAAATATTAATATTTTATTTATTATTATTTTACTTAGTTAAATATATTAACAGTAAAATAAATTTCTTTAAAAATTGTGAAAAGGGAATTTGTGAGCTGGAGAGAGTATAAATCTTCCACTTTATATGTCATGTCAGCTCTTTTTCCGTTTTATCTTCCTCTTGTTTGTTTTAGAAAGGGCGTCCTTTTAGAAATGTGTCAGATCAACAAGGAATGAAGATTTCTGTCCGAGAGGTTGTGGTACACATTTTGTTCTGTAGCTAACTCTGTTTGATTAACAAAGTAAACTAAATTCATAATACTATTTTTAGAATATGAAAGTGACCTATTTTATCTCCTGCTTTATCACATTTCCGCTACATTTTAAATTTTTTTTTATGATTTATTATAAAGAGTTTGTCTCTTGAAACACAGTCTAACCACGTTTAAACTGCAATTAAGATAAAATTGTTGGGGTGCATTTATCAGGTTATAAACTTATAACTACTGAACGTTGCATAATAATAATTTTAATATATTGAAACGAAAATCTTTTACCAATTTATAAATCTAATTCAACTTCATCTTTTCATATGCATATGAAAATGCCGTCTTTCTCAAGACTTTGCCTATTATAAATTATTTTTTTATATTTATATCGTTTAATACACGAAGTCTTGTTTTAGGCAGACTAAAGTTTAGGTAGGGATTATGAAGCAATTACTAAACACTTTAATAGATATGGGGTTCATTTTATAGGCTATAAAAAAATTTAAGGTAGGTGAAGTTTTGTGTTTATTTTTGTAGAAAAATTTATGTCTAAAGTTTAAACTACCTAACAGGAGACCATCTCCTTTTAGAATAGTTGTTGTACCTCTAAACTTCCGTTAATGATGACTCAAAGATGATGATATTAGAAGTGATCTACGAAACAAATTTTGAAAGTGAGTTGGGAGGAAGTTTCAGCGAGCAAGTCACATCAGAATCACTAGATTTAATATGGATAGTTGCAAAGTATTATTAACACTTCCGAGTACTCGGTTTTTTCGGGCGGGGCCATGGACCACATTTTCAACTATCCCTACATGGGATACCAGGATGTACGGGTACCCAAATATTCGAGAACCACCATAGATATGAACAACCCTAGCATAAGTTGACTGGTCGTATTCAGAGTACAAGTCAAATTGAGATGAGCGATCGCCAAATACCGCGATCACCAAAGAACGATAAAATGTGAGATTTTAAGAGGAACAGTAGTAGAACTAAGTAACTGAGTGTATAAAACAAAATTAGTGGAAACAAAGACTGCACTAGAAATACCAAAGCGATTAAAAATATCATGAGCATGTATGGTGTGACCTAAGAGAAGACAATCTGATGTAGGCACAATTTCCAAGCCTAAGAAGTACTGAAGCGCGATCAAGTCGGTGATGAAAAGCTCGCTATGAGCTTGAGCAACTTTGGGCAACAAACATATAAAAAAGCTCGCTATCATGCCATAAACATAAACAAACATATAAAGAAGAGATGATTCTCGAGCAAACACGAAAAGAGAAGTATCTACAGAATTGTCACAAATTCAAGATGCTAAAGAAAGGAGTTGCACCGTTGAAACCAAATCCATGAAGCTTTCTTGAGACCGTAGATAGCCTTCTGAAGACGATAAACATAGTCAGGATGAATAGGATCTTGATATCCAAATGGTTCCTCCATGTAGACAAGAGAGTCAAGAACATCATTAAGAAAGGCATTCTTGATATATAACTAATGAATCGGTCATTTACACATCATTATTGCAAGAGAAAGAACGGTGCAAACATTATTATCAAATCCAAAAGGTTGAGAAAGACCCTGAGCAATCAAGCGTGCATCATGACGATCAATGGATCATTTAGAACCAACAACGTTGACACCAGAAAGATGAGTGATAGAATGCTAAAATCCACAAATAATTATGGCTATGTGTATTGATATAGTAAGTACAAAGGGTGTACAAAGGGTATACAAAGCAAAAACAAATATGGAACAAAATATTTACAAAACCAATCAGAAAGGGTATTCCTTTCTTATCCTAATTCTAAATCAATTATATCTCTATTAACCCTCTCCCACACCCCCCTAAGCGAAGTGCATGACTAGTCGCCACGCAAATCTTGGAATATAAGAACTCAAACTGAGGATGGGGTGACCCTTTGTAAAGATTTCAGCAAGCTGCAAGTCTGTAGAGACATGAGCAACCTTGAGCTTTCCAGTAGACACCATCTCACGCACAAAATGATAATCAATATCGATATGCTTGGATCTCTTATGAAAAATCAGATTATGAGCAAGAAAGAGAGCACTATTATTATTATCACACTGCAAAATAGGAGGCGCACGAGTCGATACACGTAAATCCCAAAGAAAATTCATCAACGAAGTTAGTTCCGCAGTAGTGTTTGCTATAGCACGGTATTTTGATTCTGAACTAGAATGAGAAACTCTAGGTTGCTTCTTAGCACTCCAAGAAACTAGGTTGCCACCAAGAAAAATGACATAACCATATATAGAACTACAAGTTTCAATGTAACGAGCCCAATCAGCATCAGAATAGCTCATAACTGGTAAAGTGGAAAAATTTGTGCAAAGCGGATGTCATAGTGGAGAGTACCACGCACATAGCACAAAATTTGAGTTACATCCTGGAAATGGTCATCAGTAGGAGCCTATTTGTACTGACTGACCGTGTTCATAGCATAGAATAAATCAGGATGTATAATTAACAAATACTGAAGTGGACCATCCAAAGACCGATAAAGTGTGGGATTTCCAAACGGCTTAATGGAAGAGCTAACGAGCTGCAAAAAAACCACAAAAGGAATGGCAACAAGCGTGGAATCATGCATCCCAATGCGCAATAAAATGTCCTTGGCATATCTGGCCTGACCAAGGAATAAGTCATCAGAAGTACGAACAACCTCCAAAGCTAAAAAATATTGTAGAGTGCCCAGATCGGTAATCTTGAATTCTTGATTAACCCGATCAATAAACTTTCAAATGAGACAACAATTATTCCTAGTAAGAATCTGTCATCAACATAAAACCAAGTAGAGCAAAGAGGCACCCTGTGAAAATACAAACAAAGATGTATCGAAGAAATTTCATAAAAACCCTAGGCCAATAAAAAAAGAGCTGAAATGTCGAAACTCACAAGGAACTTGCATTAATACTAAAATGACCTTGCGTAGATGATAAACAGAATTAGGATGCATCAGGTCTTTGTATCCAGAAGGCTGCTCCATATAAATCTCGCATCACTCGACCAGTAAGACAGGTATGGGTTCGAAAGTCTCAAAATATTTGTCTTTCAAGTTTTGTATGTTTTGGAGCACATACAGGAACCTCGTGGTACTTCGACAGTGCGTGCTCAAGGCACATGACAGGAGTTCCTGAATTTCTGCGAAAATTTGAACCTGGATTTGGTGGACATGTTAAATTCGGTGATGGAAAACGAAGCAGAATAATTGGCAAAGGGGAGTTAGAAATCAAGGGGCTTCCAGTGTTCCAAGATGTGTTGCTAGTGGAAGGCCTGAAGGCTAACCTATTGAGCATCAGTCATTTATGTGATAATGATATGACGGTGTACTTTGACAAAGATAAGTGTATTGTAAATCATGGGTCTGGAGTATTCACTGGATCCAGATCAATGGATAAGTGTTATCTACTCGATCAAGATGTCACCTGCTTGAGCTCGAAAAAGGAAGTTAGTACACTGTGGCACAGAAAGTTGGGGCACATAAATTATAAATCTTTGGCTCGTATTTCCAGACTAAATGCAGTCAGAGGTATTCCCGAAATCAGTGAAATCAAGGAGACTGTCTGTGGATCGTGTAAGGAAGGAAAGCAAATTCGTATTCCTCACTATGCTGTACATGATGTTTCAACATCAAGACTTTTGGAGCTTCTACATATGGACCTAATGGGGCCAGTGAGTACACCAAGTGTGGCAGGGAAGAAGAACTCCATTTAAAAATGCATTCTTGACATCCAGCTGTCGTAAGGGCCAATTGCGAGTAACAACTAGAGATAAAATATTATGAACAGTAGAAGCCTTCACCACAGAACTAAATGCATGATCATAATCAAATCCAGGTAATTGCAAGAAATCTTGAGCAACTAACCTTGTTTTATGCTTGTGTAGAGAGCCATCTGCCTTATACTTTAAATGATAAACTCATTTGAAACCAACAACATTTGTATTTGATGGAGGAGGAACCGAATCCCACATCTGCTGAGTACGAAGAGAATCCATCTTGGAATCCATGGCAACGACCCATTCAAGATCCTTGATGGCCAAGCAATGACTTCGAGGCTCGGTTTTAGAAAATAAATCATTCAGTAAACCATAAATATCATAGTCAGAAAAATCCTTCTACCTGAGAGAGCTAGCGTGAGATCGAGTAGCCAACTGATGATGAGAAGAAGGACCCAACGCAGAAGATGGTGCAAATCCTGAGGTAGGTGCAAAACCCAAGGGCGATGGCGGCGATGGTGTTGGTGACGTAGGAGGCACAGCTTGTGGTAGTTGGACTGGCATCAGAATCGCTGGAACCGCGATAGAGTTTCTGGAGGCGCGTCTGGTCGTGCATGTGCCACATGCGCTGGAGGTGAGCTAGGAGAGTGTGGCGGTGCGTGAGGCACGTACGGCGATAGAACTGGCGGCAGACCGAGCTGCTGATCGGCATGTGGAAAATAGAGGCAATTATCAGATAAATCTGGTGCTCTCGCTACAGACTGTAAATTGGAAATTTCCAAAATAATGGGCAATTCAGTTGGAGAAGATGGCTCAAACACCTCTGAAGGGACAGGCGAAGGTTCCAAAAAATAAGAAACATTAAGTGAAGGTAAATCAGTGGCAGTACCAGTATGGGTAGCTTGAATAACATCTCATCAAATCGAGCATGACGAGTGATGTACTCTTTCTTTGTAAGAGGATAAAAACAGCGATAACTCTTGTACTGTGAATTATAACCCAAAAATATACAAGACATACTCTGAGGCGATAATTTATGTGTATCATAAGGCCTTAAATATGGAAAAACTCGACAACCAAATGGATGAAAGTTTGAGTAGTTAGGAAAAGTACCAAAAATAACAGAGAGTGGAGACTGACCAGATAAAATAGGAGTAGACAGTCTGTTGATGATGTAGACTACTGTTGAAAATGCATCATACCAATAGGAATGATGAAGGTCAGAATGAAAGAGCATCGACAGACTTGTCTGAGTGATATAACGATGCTTCCTCTCTGCGCAGCGATTTTTTTCTGGAGTGTAAGGACAAGAAACTTGATGATGAATGCCCTTGACATAAAATGAGATCGCATGCGATGATTCAGAGATTCGGTTCCACCATCACTCTGAAATACTTTAATGGCGGTAGAGAGCAGGTTCTCAACAAGAGCCTCCAAATGCATATAAGCCTCTACAAAATTAGACTTTCGTCGTAGAGGATATAACCATGTAAACCAAGAAAAATCATCAACAAAAATGACATAATAAAGGTACCCGGCACGAGAGATAACAAATGACCCTAAAGATCACAATGAGCTATATCAAGTATGTGTGGTGCGCATTTTAAATTATCATTAAAAGAAAGATGCTTGCCTTTAGCCATCTCATAAGAAGGGCACAAATGAGACTTATGCAGCAAACTAGCAACTGACAAACTACCAGTTCTACTTAAAGATGATATAACAAAAAAAAAGGAACATGTCCTAAACGACTATGCCATAGCTCAAATGAGGCATTGGCTTTATTTAAATTAACAAAAGAAACTAAAGCAGCACCACCTTAATCTAAAATGTAGAGACCCCTCCCACTGTGTCCTCAACTCACGAGCTCCTAGGTAAACTTGTTCTGGATAGTAAAAGAATTGTCATCAAAACAAACAACATTTAGATCCCAGACTTGGCGATAGATAATAAATTCATCGTAATATCGTAATATTTGGAACAACCAAGACATCATATAAAGTAAGAGAATAAAAAATTTGGGAATTTGTAGTGTGGGAAATATGCAAAGAAGAACCATTGCCAAAAAAACACGACAATTACAGTAATAAGGAGCGATGCTATCCAAGTTGGATGCAGACACAGTCATTTGATTGGTAGCTCCAGAGTCCATGTACCAATCATGATATTGCTGAAATTACTATGGTTGAGCTGTATCTGTGGGATTTGCAATATTATATCGATATAAGTGAGAGAGCTTGTAGCAGTATTCAGCAAGATGAGTGGGCTGATAACACCACCAACACACATAACTGCCACCTCCACGGTCACCTCATGCGGTTTGGGTGACGCCGCCTAGAGCCGGGGATCGGCTGGCACTTCTTCCACGGCCACGGCCTCGGCCACCTCTGCCACACTTGTATCTACGGCCTCCTCTATCGTGGGCTGGCTGTCTAGACGCTTGCTGAGAGGCAAAAAAAGCAACAAGTACTGGTCCAGAAGCAAAAATCGGTCGAGCTTTGAGAGGATACTCTAAATCTTAAACATAAGCCACAATTGTAAACAACTCCGGTGGAGAATTAATAATCATCTGAGCTGATGAAAACTGAGAAAACTTATCATTCAGCCCATGAAAAAATAACAGAACAATATCATCATTGGTAAGAGTGTGACCTATAACACACAATTCATCAAGAATGTCCTTAAAGCGAGAATAGTAATCTTGAACAGATTGATCATCCTGACGAATGCTATACAAGCGATCACACTGATGAAGATGACGAGCACGAGAATTGTTCTGATATTTAGCAGCCAAAGCATCCCATACCTGAGCAGCAACCACCAAACCATCGACTACTGACATCAGAGATAGAGTGAGGGATGAAAAAAGAAATGCTTGAATGATTGAATCCAAGCATCGCAAGCCACTGCAAAAGCTTTAGAGGATTCAACAACATCGGAATTCTTATATGAGGATCCCTTAGAGGTTAAATCAGTTGGTGGATCTAGGCATGACGTAGATACATCAACAAAGCCAATCAACTTAGCAGCACTTAAAATATAAGTAACTTGAGTACGCTAGTGAGAGTAGTTGGAACCATCAAGCTTGATGGTGATACCGCTAATCAACGAAGGAAGCAAATGGGACATCATCAGGAACAAGCAGGAACAAATCCAAACACAAAACAAAAATTAAATTGCACCAACACGCAACAAGCTTGTGATTGGCAGTGGATGACTGATCTAACTTTTGTGTGTGGACAAAGGCAAGAGCAGCACCACACAGATCTGGTGGATCGACACATGAAAAACACGGCTGGAAGCACGTGTGGTTGAATGCGGCGACACGTGTGGGGTCGAACGGCAGTGTGTGTTTGGTGGACGTTTGGATGGGCAGAAAAAGGCAGTGATCGGCGCTGAGATTTGATGACAACCGGTGGTTGAGGATGGCAGTGGCGAGGCCAAGATTGGAAATCGGAGGAAAAAAGGTTTTTTTTTGGGAAAAGCCAGAAAATATTTAGAGAGACCTGACTAATACAATGATAGATAGCAAAATCTACAAATAATTGTGGTTATGTATATCGATATATACACACACACACACACACACATATATATATATATATATATATATATATATATATATACAAATGGTATACAAAGTAGAGACAATCTTGGAATGGGATATTTAAAAAACCAATCAAAATAGGTATTCTTTTCTTATACAGATTCTACATCAATAATATATCTATTAGTGAGGAACCAAGTCCCAAGCATGCTGATGATAAAGAACCGTCATTTTTGTATCCACTACAAAAATTCAGTTAGATTCCTTCAAAGAGTGATAACTCCAAAGTTTTGTCTGAGCAAGGAGACCAAAAACATCTTAATTAAAATAATTTTTAGGCCCTAAATAACTTGTATTGAGTAGTCATGGCATGGAGAGACTATTGTGGCCGTGGAAGTGTAATATGTTAATTGAGACATAGTTTTTTTTAAAATGTAATATTTTATTAGGACAAAAGAATTACAATTTAAATACTACCCCCTCTGTCCCAGGAAAACCTGCAGAGGGAGAAACTTCTTCTTTTAAATTTTTTAACTTGAAAGGTCTAAATTTCCCTTGTCTTCCAAATTTCATCAACATCTTCTCCCAGTTCAATGTCCCAAATCTGCAATTGCAATTCCACCCATCTCCACCCATCCCTACCCATCCATCTCCACCCATCTCTGACCTCAAGCACCACCACCGCCCATCTACACTGGTCTCCGACTTTAAGCACTACCACCACCCATCTCCGGTCTCAAGCAACCACCATCACCACCACCCATCTCAGACCTCAAGCATCACTACTACCACCGATCTCCACCCATCTCTGACCTCAAGCACGACCACCGTTGTAAACACGTCTAATTTAATGCCTTCATTGTCGTTCTAATAAACCAATGCGTTTTTAGTAAAAACATCGAACCCGGTCCAGATTCAATCTTGGAACATATGGAATAATTCCAAGATTCAATGATAATTCCAAGATTCAATGTCCAACATTTCTATGCAAGAATTTAGCGAAAAGAAAGGAGGGATCTAGGGGAGGAAAGAGAGAAGAAATATAGAAGAAAGAAAGAGAAAAAAAAAGTGGGTGAAGGGAAGAGGGAAGAGAGAGGGTGTGGAAGAAAAAAGGTTTGGGTGAGTAGGCGGTAGTTGATAGGGTTTTGTAAAATTTTAAATGTTGAAGGGTACATATGACTTTTGATTGGTTAAATTTTTCTTAAATAGAAAGTGTGCAGATTTTTCTGGGACAGATCAATAAGGAAAGTATGTAGTTTTGACTGGTACGGAGGGAGTACTATAGAATATAAATCAAGTCTTACTTTTGTTACATGTGTGTATGTGCCAATACTTCACTAGGCTTCCTACATTGGAATCATTCCTAACGAATAGACATAAAAGAACGTTTTGTAATCTATCTTAGTCTCTTTTTAAAATGAATTTACATTGGTGCACTTCACTGAAAAAATATAAAAGACTTTATTATGGTGCATTGATATCACATTAATGACATATTTCATCAATCATGAGAGTTCCAATATATAGGGTTACAAACTAAAGTCTATTAGGAATAGAATTCTAAATTCTTTCAGGAAATTACCATTTATAATCTAATCTATTATGAAACTGCACTCTATAACGTTTCCTACAAGGAAATTGTTTCTATTCCTTATTAACCTCCCTCAATTTGGAGCATGGTGAACAATAATTTCCAACTTGCAAAAAAGATTCTGAAATTGCTAATCGCTAAAAGTTTTGGGGAAAAAAATCTCCATAGATCAGGATTCAACTTCAGTAGCAAAAGTAGTGGTAGAGCAGTATTCAGTTATGTAATAAAAATATTTGAAGACCATGAACATGATCAATTGTTGAGCGTGAGATATCCTTGTGGCGGCGGTGACAACTAAGAGCAGCGGTAGCAAGAAGGACACAACAACATCATTAGAATGGTAGTAAGAGCGGGTTTTCGTCATGAACACGACTAGAATAATAATGTACGAGTAGATAAAATAAGTAATAAAAATATAATTGATTTAGAATAAGATAAGAAAGGAGTACCCTTTCTAATTGGTTTTGTATATATCATGTTCCATATTTGTTTCTACTTTATATACCCTTTGTAATCACTATATATGAATACACACAACTACAATGATTAGTGGGTTTTACTTTCTATCATGGTATCAGACACGTTTCTCTAAAATTCTTGGTCTTTTCTCTCTCTCTCTCTCTCTTTCCAAAAATTCCCTGTTCCTTTTTTTAATCCTTCATTGTTGTCTTCTTCCTTACACTAATGTCGAGGCAGGCGTCGACTACCAATTACAAGCTAGCTGTGTGATTGGTTCGTTCTATCTCTCTGTTAGTGTTGTGGATTGTTAGTTGTTTTTCATTAAAAAATATGCTATTAGTGACGTTGGACGCCACCTGTTGCCATTGTCCACCAGCACTACAGATTGTCTTTTTTTTTCTTCCACAATATTTTCCCATCCTCACCAGTCACAATGATTTGTGGGGGTTTTTTTATATAAATAAGTAGAGAAGAATTAATGAACGAGCTAATGACCACGACATAGGGAAAGCTTTTGTCCTAGCGCTAGGCGGCGGATATGGCTAAAGATCGTTGATCTTGTAATGAATCAATAGGGGTCACAGAGAAACCAGCTCTGATACTATGATAAAATACAAAAACTTTAGGGCAAAATACTAATATGATCACGCCGCCGCTCCACTCGTCTTCACCAGGCAACGAGCACGCCGTTGTTTCACCGGGAAACCCAAGCCCCGCTGCTGCTACTGGAGGCGCCGACAGGTTCATACGAGGACGGAGAAGAAAAGAGAAGAAGAAAATGGAATCGAGGAAGGAGAAGAAAAAAGGAAAATTTTTATGGTTAATAAATGAATGAGGGCATAATTGTCCTTTCACTTGTTCTGAATTTTTATTTTTTAAAACAGGGGCATAATAGTTATTTCATGTATTTTCGGCCAAATTTAGGCCTCCAGGATTATATTAGCACATTTTAGCAAAACACAGGGTTACAATAACACTTTCCAACTTCACAGGGTTATATTAGCACAAACCTTCAAAACATAGGGTTATACGATCACTTAACTCAAGACTTTATTATGGTGCATTGATATTGCATCAATGACACATCTCATCAATCATGAGCATTATAATATATATGGTTATAAACTAAAGTCTAACAGAAATAAATTTCTATATTCTTTAAAAAAAATTACCATTTATAATCTTATTTATTAGAAAACTATAATCTATAGAAATGTTTCTATTCCTTATTATTCACACTCCCAAGATTTGATCAATAATTAAGAAGAAAAAAGATCGAGTTGAAGGATATGCTGGAACGATTTACTCCACCACACAAAAGGAAAAGGAAAATGAAAATGAAATGTACAAACTGACCATAACTTTTGCTTTACATGATAGAATTATTAATTCAAAAGGCTAAATTAATTCTACTCCATGCTTTCTTTGTGCAACAGAAATGCTTGTCCAGAAAAAGGACAAAAATATATACATCAATGAAAAGTTTTCAAGCCCTTATCCCAAAAAAGGGATGAATTCTACCCCCTCCAAAGACTCTAGAGTTAAATCAAGATGACGCCGTATATATTATTTTTTGCTAAAAAACTTAGGGCATGGGCAGTGGTGGTCTCTTAAAATTAAAAGAGCGCTTAAGAGATCAAAAATTATCTGGACTTTTGAGTGGTCTCTTGTTAAGAGACCACTCAAGAGTCTCTTAGCAAGAACCCAACTAAGAGACCACTTGGACTATTTATGCACATGGGCTTTGTGCGCTTTTCTTTTTTTGCCCGAGAGGGACACGTGTCGCCCCCTGAGTGAGCCACGTGTCCCACTCAACCGCACTTATTTTTTAAAAATTTTTATTGCGGACATGTGTCACCTAGGGATTAGGCCACGTGTCCGCAACGGTATTTTCATGGTGATGCTGAGAATTTTTTTAATGGGACACGTGGCCCATTCTGATGGTGACACGTGTCCCAATCATATTTTTTCTGATTTTTTTTCAATTTTTTAAGAATTCCAAATTTAATTTATTTTTGATTTTCAAATTGTAATAATTGGTCGGACTAGATCAATATTTTATTTAGTATTGTCTGTAATTTTTATAGTTGTTATAATTGATTTTTGCAATTTTAATGGTTTTTATATAATTTTAAAAATATGGAATTATTTTATTATTTATTTTTTAATTTCATTTTAAACATTAAATTAATTTTGCATTCAACTTATTTTTGGTGGACAAATTTATTTAAAATAATATCTAATGGTCAAATTAATGAGTAGGATAGAGAAAATCAAGTGGGTTCCATAATAGTATATAGTGGTCTCTTAACCATTGTGGAGAAAAAAAATGGTTGTCTCTTAAGTGGTCTCTTAAGCTAAGATGAAAGAGAAAGAAAGAGAAAAATAATATATTTAATTAATAAGAGACCGATAGCATTGCCCCTGGCCTTATCTCTAACTCTAGTGCAACTTTTTCACTTGTCTCACCAATCCCTACAAAAAATGAATTTATATGCAAAAGGTAAAAGAAAATGATTTGATTGGGAGTTCTATATTGTTCAAATGGTTAGTACATTAGGGGGTTTTCAGTAAGACATCTTCTTTATGTATAAGCTTTTTCGTTTTTCTATGAGACACCGTTGAATTCATTGAATGCCAGTGAAGATTCGTCCATTTGAATAGTTAGTGTTAAGAAAATAGAAATTCTTTTCTATATAAATAGTAGTTACGTTATAAAATTAGTGTCCTTATAGAATTGATTATACATGGTAATTTCTTTATAGACTTGGAATCGTATTCCTGATAAAATTTGGTTTGTTTTAGCTCTATATATTGTAATCATTATTATTAATGAGAGATGTCATTGATGTGATATCAATGCACCATAATCAGAGTTTTTATATTTTCTCATAGTATCAAAGGCTAAGATCCTGAAGACCGGAGTCGACATCCTTCTCGCCGCTATCTGCTGTTGTAGCTCGCCCCAGATTTACGTCGTCGCCACCCAAATTTTATTGTTGTTTTGTTATTATTGTCATCTGCTGCTCGTCGTTAGCTGCTGTCGCAGCTCACCGACTGTTATTGTTGTTTTGTTGTTGATGTCGTCCGTTGCTCGCTGCTATCTGCTGCCGCAGCCCACCGATCAACTCATATATCATTATTATCCCGGTCTTGTTCGTGATGAATACTGCTCTTAATATCATTCTACTGATGCCGTTGTATCCTTCTTGCCACCGCTGCACTTGGCTGTCGCAGTCGCCACAGGGATCTCCGCCGCTTTCCGTTGTTGCTCACTGATCGATCATGTTCATGGCCTTCTACAAAGACTGCTCTTATTGAAGTTGAATACTACTATACCTCTACTACTATCATTAATAAAGTTGAATATTGCTCTACCGCTACTACCGATGTTGCTGTTATTTCAACTGCAATGGAAGTTGAAACCGTTCTATGGAGATTTTTTTTATTTTTTTTTAATGATTAGCAATTTCATAATATTTTTCGGAAGTTGGACATTCCTGTTCATCATGTTCCAACTTAAGGGAGGGTCTTAAGGAAATAGAAACTCTTTTTTTGTAGGAAAGATTATAAATAGTAGTTACGTTATAGAATTAGTTTCCTTGTAGAATTGGTTATATATTTGGTATCAGAGCCTAAAATCTTGAAACCCTAAAGAAAATTTCATGCTTTCACCGAGCTCCAGCCGCACGTTTCCGCCACACGTCACCACTGCCACTTGCCAATTTCCGTCCGCCATTCGCCACTTTGCTCCATCAGTCGTCTGCAATCAAACGGCGCCGTCCGCTGCCTAGATTCGTCTGCGTGTTATCCTCCACGTGTCGATAACAAAGCTCATGTGCCGCTGCATCCAGTTCACGCATCGCCGCGTCCTGATCTCCAATTCGCCGTCGCTGATTCACTGGTTGCCGCTGATCCGTTCTTGAACCATGTCGACTTCTGAACCTACTCCCGATGTCATTCAATAAGCTCACATCAATGTTGAATCTGAGGCCACCAAGCTGCAAAACATGAATGACTATAAGGTAATTGCAACTTTACTGAAACAGTTGTAGTTATAGTCTAGCCCTTGTTCATCTGTACCTGCTGGTCACCCATCGAATGATCCCTATTTTATTGGCTTTTCTGAAGGTCCTGGTTTGGTTATTGCGCCCACCATCCTAAAGGGTCAAGAAAATTACCTTGAATGGTATGATAGAATTCGTTGTGCTATGCTTGCTAAGAATAAGATTGGGTTCATTGATGGATCCATTGCCAAACCCAGGATGATCATCCTGATACTGCCGATTGGCCTGAGGTTAATACTACCCTTGTCCGCTGGATCTTGCAAACCCTGGATCATGCAAACCCTGGATCAGGCATTGCGATCTTTTACAAGTTCTTTTACCACAGTTAAGGAATTGTGGGATGACCTGAAAGCATGTTTTATTCTTGGTGATGGTATGAAAATTCTGCAGATGCGTGAAGATATTCAGAACTGTAGGCTGAATGGTCAAACTATCGCCATCTACTTTGAAAATCTGAAGAAGATGTTTGGGGACTACAATTCCATACGACCTCCCTTAATTTGCGACTGTGAAGCTATCAAACTGCTATGCACTTGTAATCTTGTTGCACGCGCCTCCCTAGAGAGAGAGAAGGATTCGATTTATCAATTCATCTTTGGTCTCGATGAAGGTTATCACACCTTGTGATCCCATATCATGAGCATTGATCCAGTGCCACCAGTCAATTATGTGTATGCAATTATTGCCCAAGAGGAGAATCACTGAGCTGTCATCCGGTCTCACAAGCCTTCTTCTGACTCCATGGCATATGACGCACGACACCCACCACCTACGGGGTTTTTGACAGTTGTCCTCACTTCAGCTGATTGCAAGAATCTCATTTGTACGCATTGTCATCGCAAGGGTCACGACAAAGCTTCCTATTTCCAGCTCATATGCTATCCAGAATGGTACACGGAGATGAGGGAGAAAGCCAACACCACCATGAAGACGGCACCAGCTCCTCGGCCAAACGCCACCGCCACGCCCAGGGTTCCCATTACCGCAGCCCGTCCACCTCCGCTGTCATTCATCGGCACTACCATGTCGCTGCCAGGGTTTGAGGCAGTGGTTTCCAATGGTAGTGTACCTATCCATTGATTTTGGCACTGCTCTGCCTGATGACCAATGGAGCACGACCATGCATTTGTTTAATTAGTTTAATTCTCTGTTTGACCATGGGTTAAGTAAGTCTACATTATCTTAGATTCTTGATTTGGGAGCCTCATATCACATGACTGGTGACAAGGGTTCTCTTACTGAAATTACTACTGCTATCGATACTGTGAATGTTATTTTGCCTGATGGATCTGTGTCGCCTACTACACAATATCGTTTTATCTGCTTTGGTGATGTCACCCTTAATCATGTGTTATACATACATACCTACTTTGCGATGCAACTTATTATCATGCTCTAGACTGTTATCCACCTTAAACTGTCTAGCTTTGTTTGATGAAAATTATTGCATTTTATAGAAAATCCATACGAGGACTATGATTGGCGTGGGTAAACATCATGGGGTGGGGTTATTGGCTTCATCTGCTGGATACTCGTGTTCGTCCTCCTGTCCTGTAGTTTTTTCCAACAGTTGCTTCTGTGTCTGCTTTCGATTTATGGCATCAGCGTCTTGGACATCCTTTCTCTACGGTGTTGTCTTCTGTTTCTTCTATTAATTTTAGCAAAAATAATACTTATGTTCCTTGCTCTGTGTGTTATAGAGCAAAACAGACTAGACATGGTTTTTCTTTGAGTTTTTCAAATGCTAGTTCATTGTTTGAATTAATACACTGTGATGTTTGGGGTCCTTTTATAACACCATCTTCTAGTGGTGCATTTTATTTTTTAATAATAGTTGATGATTATTCCCAAGCTTTTTGGGTTTATTTATTAGTTTCTAAGTCATATGCAGCCTCTAGATTTATGGAATTTTTTGCTTTGGTCAAGAACCAATATGGGCATCCAGTGTTACGCATCCGGACTGATAATGGTACTGAATTTTTGCCTTTGAGATCATACTTTGCTAAATTTGGGATTATTTTTTAGACATATATGGTTAATACACCACAAAAAAATGGTCGTGTTGAACGCAAGCATCGCCATTTGTTGAATGTGGCACGTGCATTGCACTTTCAAACAAATCTGCATTGCACTTTCACATCTCAATGGTCGCACTCCATTTGAGAGGCTCTATGGATGTGCTCAAAACTACCAACCTTTGAGGGTGTTTGGAACCTTGTGTTTTGCTGCATATGTTCCCAGATTTCGTGACAAGTTTGCACCAAGAAGTCGGCGATACTTGTTTCTTGGATATCCTGCCGAAAAGAAAGGCTATTGCCTTCATAACTTAGAATCCCACACTTTTTTCAATAGTCGGGATGCTGATTTTTTGGAAGATCAGTTCCCATCTGCAGACACTCCGACATCGACTTCATCAGTGCATCCCGGTGGCGCCACCACCTCACCGCTGGCATTACCTCCGCCACCGCCGGAGCTGTTCTCCCCAATTGCCGTCGTACCTTTATCGTCTGTCAATGCTCCGCCTTTGAAGTCGAATCCACCAATCAGCCCTGATCAATGACCACCTTTACCCGTCCAGCCAGATGATGGGAAGCCCGAGTCACCGTAGCCGTACGCGTTTCACGTGCCACCAGCACCCGACGACTATATGCCTCACGCTCCGCCATCTCTGGACCCAACTTTGGCACCACCGCCTGCCGCAGCGTCTCCATCTCTGGACAGTTCTTTTCGCCGCCTGCTGCTACCTGCTCCACCGCCTGCTGCTGCCAGCTCTAGCACCGCCGAGCTGCCTCCTCCCCGATAGAGTGTCAGCAGTTATCGACATTCGTATTACCTGGATGATTATGTCTGTGATGATTATGTTTTTGTTGTTACTACTGAAGAACCCCCCCCACACTGCTACAATCACTCACGCGCCATTGCTATCCTCAGGTGTTCTCTATCCTCTTACTGATTATGTAAATTGTGATAAATTTTCTAGTACGCATTCTATATTTTTGGGTGCAGTAACTTCTAGTACAGATCCTACTATTTATTCTGATGCGTCAATGTATTCTCATTGGAGATATGCTATGGCTAATGAGATTACTACGCTTGAGCACAATTAGACATGGACAATGGCTTCTCTACCTCTGGATAAAACTGTCATTGGCTGCAAATGGGTTTACCGTACCAAGTTTAAGTATGATTGTACTGTTGAGTGTCATAAAGCTCGCCTGGTAGTTCTTGAAAATCGTCAAGTTGAAAGGATTGAGTATACTAAGACATTTGCTCCTGTTGCAAAGATGAGTTTGGTTCACCCGTTCCTATCTGTTGCAGTCATTCGTGGTTGGGAACTGCATCAAATGGATGTGCATAATGCTTTTCTACATGGTGATCTGCATGAAGAGGTCTTCATGCGGCCTCTCCCTGGCTATCTTGCGCCCCCAGGACAGATATGTCGCCTTCGGAAATCTGTTTATGGTCTTCACCGGGCTCCTCTCAATTGGTTTGCCAAATTAGTTCAGGCTTTGCATGCATTTGGATTTGTTCAGAGTAAAGCAGATTACTCTCTATTTACATTCTCCTATGGTTTGCTTTCTTTGCATGTCCTTGTTTATGTGGATGATTTGGTTATCGCTGGTAGTTCTTCGTCGCTTATCTCTGAATTAAGAAATACTTGAGCTCTTGTTTTCAGATGAAAGATCTTGGTCTTCTTAAGTAGTTCTTGGATATAGAGATTTCTAGAAGACCAGATGGGATATTTCTTCCACAACGGAAATATTCCCTAGACATTTTATTGGACACAGGTTTATCTACTTCTAAGCCGACTGACTTTCCGATGGAGCAACAACATAATTTGTCGCGTGTTGAAAGTCCACTTTACCATGATCATGAGCAATGTCAGCGTCTAGTTGGGCACCTGATCTACCTTGCCATCACTCATCCTGAGCTCAGTAATTCAGTTCATACACTTGCCCAGTTAATGAAGTCTCCTTGTGTTCCTCATTGGCAAGCTGCAGTTCGCGTGTTGCACTATTTGAAGAGTCATCTTGGTCAAGGTTTATTTCTCTCTTCACATAGTGCATTACAATTGACTGCTTACTATGATTATGATTGGGTTGCATGCCTAATTACCCAGAGTTCTCTTTCCAGATACTTTGTGATGATTGGGGATTCTCCTATTTCTCGGAAGATTAAGAAGAAACCTACGGTTTCTCGATCATCTTCTGAAGAAGAATAGCATGCTATGGCTGTTGTGTGTTGTGAATTTTTGTGGCTTAAGTCTTTACTTAAAGAATTGGGGGTTACGCATACTCCTCCTATGCGTTTATTTTGTGACAGTAATCTGCTCTTCATATTGTGGAAAATTCGGTGTTCCGTGAATGTACGAAGCATTTTGAAGTTGATTGTCATTTTGTCTGGGATCTGGTGCAGTCTGGTACTATCGTTACTCATCATATTCGCACTTCAGATTAATCTACGAACTTGTTTACCAAAGCTCTTAGACGTAACTAGTTTCATTCATTATTTGGCAAGTTGGGCATTTCTGATCCCCATGCTCCAACTTGAGGAGTAGTGTTAAGGAATGTAGATATTACTTGTAATTGTAATCAGTTTCTATTTCCTTAACAGTTAGGCACGCCCCCCTGAGAACACTCAAATGTTGCACCACCAATGAACCACCACCACCAATGAACCACCGCCACCAAAACTAAAATAATCACGATCTCACTTTCATCGACCACTTATAGGTTGGAAAATCACAGGGGAACCACCGACGCGGTCCCATAACACTGGACAATCTCTATCAAGAAATTATTCTAATATTCACAATTCTTGACAGGGGTGTGTTTTGAACCTAGAACCTTCGATTACAGAGAGTGTGTATTACCACTAAACCATGCCCAATTCATGTATAAACCTTAAATATATTAAATAGTTAAAGTAGAATTTAGTTTGTTATCATTAAATAAGAAATTTTACATTTTTCGCTTTTTCTTGTTCTTATTCCTAACTCTCCCAATAAGTTCTTGATATTTGTGATGAGGGTGACCATGAATCAACTAACAAGATTATATAGTTATCATAAAAAAACATGCATTGAATCTTTCTATCTTTTGAAATATTTCTTTTTATAGTATGGTGGAAGCCCTAAACTAACTAATTTGAGTACTCGTGGGAGGCAAAGTAGACAACTTGTAAAAAGGAAGCTATGATTGCTTGAGTTGAATCGGTTGAGTTTTCCCCTTATGCTCTCTCTCAATTTCTTCGTCAACGCTATTACTCAAGCTTTCTTCCCTAGCAGCTTTGCAAACACATGTAACATGTATGCGGCCTACTTGGCTCACTTGCCTCTAAAACTAGAATGCTTTTATAGAATGAGTGTTTTGCCCCATGCCTTCAATTTATTCATTGTAAAGGAGCCTCGTTTTTAAAATTATTCTTTTACTATATATATAAGGGAAAAAACCAAATATTATTGTTCCAATTAACTGCCCCAGTCTTATTTTTTCCCTTTCCCTATGAGGCCCTTATTTACAAATATTGCGTGCCCCAAATATTATATGTGAGGCCCTATTTTTGTAATTTGCTTCAGGCCCCTAAAATCCTAGGCCCGACACTAGAGGGGCCTACTAGAGGAATACATTTTTTTAAGTGTGATGTGGAACGTGGAATGTGAAGATTGAAAACGGGATTTATGTAAGAGTGAGTAATGTTTAAGAAAACACATTTCATTCAGTTTTGCACTATAAGCATTCGGTAACACATGCTTCATTATATTTCTAACCTGGTAATCATTGGTATAATTGATATTCGTCTTGGCATTGGATCAGCTCTTCTCATAGTATGAACATTCTACATCTACATTTTAATTTTTTTTATTCCTATGAGAACATTCTCTTCGTAGATGAGATTTTCATCTCATAAATCTCATCCAGCTCCTAAGTGATAAAATAAAATTTAAAAACTCATCTTTTTTTATTACTCTCGTTGCCTATGAATAAGACTAAAAATCCATTCTATTTCGAAAATTTTAAAATGATTACTAAGTTTTAACTTTTCGAGGAATCCTTCATCAATGATTGTGAATACCCAAATTTTACTAAGAGGTTCACTAGAGATCCAAAGTTGTTGAAGAAACAATAAGACAATTCTGTTGTCCCTTCCAGCCAGGTGATCGGAAAATAAAGAAATGACTAATATATTCAAGACAATTGCGTATTTGCAATATAGGGTTTCAATTCATCCAATTTTATCATATTTGGGATGTGGTATGATTTTGTAGGATGAACCGGGCATGGAAAATTCCAGTAAAATTTTATTCTTACAATTTTTATTAAAATCAAATCCGTCAATGATGGGGATGTGTGGAAATCCAACCAACCACAAATGTCTGAGATCTGGAGTGACGACGATTGATCAGTGAAGATTCAATAAATGGGCATTTTCCATCTAAATCCATCGGACGTTTGATCGGTGAAAAGAACGTGAGGGGAGAGGTTAGTGATTTTCTTTTTATAAGCCTTAAACCATCAAGAATGTTGAAATTTTGGTTTTACCGAAATATCATAATTATTACTACTATGTTCCAACACAACCAATTTAACCAAGCATGCAATAAAGTAAAAACTTAGAGACACGAGACTTGATTACGCAGTTCGGTGAAAATCACCTACATCTGCGGGGCCTGGCCCAACTTAGAATGAATCCACTAATCAGAAAGATACAGTACAAAGTACACGTTATAATTATACTAATCTATTTAATTACGGCGTGTGAATTCTGCAAGCTTCCCTTGCAACCGATCTACCTTGATCAGACTCTCTCTAGCCTCGAAACTCATCAACGTTGGATCTCCTCCTCCCGAGGAATTAAAGTATACGATTATGAACTTTGAACAGCAAGTTACATATGTTGGAATATGTATTTTTTGGCTCTTGCAGTACTCTAGGAAATATAGAAAGCAATTAAGTAGTGAGTATTGCAACCGTGATGTCCTCCTTATATATTCCATTGAGCATATCAGAGCCCTCAACGATTATTTCCATAATATTCCTATTTCTTATCTGCTTCTGAAGCATAAATTAATCCCATAAATAAAGGAATTTTCCTTATCTCAAATATCCCATAGTATTCCATAAATTCAATTCCATATATGTAGGGATTTTCCATAAATCTAATATGCTTCTAACACTCCCTAAAATAACATCTTGCATAATATACAAACTTCCATAAATCAATAGCACCGCACTATTCTATCTTCCGTAAAAACCTTTTAGGCTGTGGTTGTACGTATGTTCCAACATGAAACATTTTTCTTTTCCAAATCAGTTCACAAATGGCCAATTGATTTATCAATGAAATCCACGTGACTTTACAATCTCCCCCTTTGGCATTTTGTGGACCCAGTCATTTTGGAACTAAGAGTATAAAGAAAAACTTCCAATCTCTCAACATAAGTGTTCCATAAAACCACTTATGTTGGAACATATGCTAAGTACCGAATCTGACATAAGAATACCAAGAAACCCAGAATTACAGAACACAAAAATAATTTAGATTACAGCACAATCAAAACAAAATAATATCCAAAATACTCCAAAATATTCTATCCCTGGGGCCATGAACTGCCAAAGGCAACAAAGCACAGAAATAAAATAAAGAAGAACAATCAAGTCTGCTCCCCCTGAACCCATCAACTGATATGTGATGGAACATAGACAATATAGAAACATCAATCTTGTTCATGAGCTGGAACATGTTCTTCCAACCTAGCCTTCTCAACTTCAGTCTTGGTTTTTTTTTGCTTCCAGAGCAGCAATCTGGATAGCTATAGCCCCCAACCTTGCATTCAGAACAACCACATTGACCTTTGTCTCAGCACCAGTTGAAGTAGACGCCTCTGGATCCCAAGGTAGATCATGCACTTGTCTCATCCCAAAAGTTTTCTTGTTAGGCATGAGAGGCTAGTCTCCACTATCTCATCCTTAACCTTAGCTTTTACCTTCGCACTCCTAACCAATTCAATAATAAGGCATGGATACACAAGAGCATACTTAGCTTTGGGGAAAAGTGTCTGCCTCACAACACTCTGCTATTCAAGCTATCCCTGATTAACTGACTTTTGTGTTCCAACACAGTATAACAGTTTAGCCATCTCTCCTGTAAATGGAGTAGTTTGGTTGAGAGAATCTAGCAGTAAACAACAATCTAGCACAAAAAAAATAATCTTGAAGATAAGCAGGATGCATGAGAGTATCCAGTAGCAGGCCACTGAGTGTTAGTTCCTCCATATATTACTGACAAAATCTGGTCATCAGGGACCTCTAACTCTTCAGAAAAAACTCCACCAAACTCTGGAGTTTTCAGCCCCGACAACCTATTGATTTTCTCAGCAGAAAAATTAATAATCTTGCCTCTCACAAATACCCTATTATGCCAGGGAGATTCATCATCCAGATTTCCTTCCATCAAGTTGTTGTATACTTCACTCACCACTTGCTTGTTATACTTCTTATATAAAGTAGCAGCTTTCTTGAACCCAATCAAATCCACAAAATCAGAAAATCCACTTGTTATATATGCCTCTAAGTCAACAGGCCTCTCAGAAATAATCTTTCTTTGCAAGAATACCTTTCCCATCTCCTCACATCCTTCATCAAAATAAATTTCAGATGAAGCATCACATACTGGAGAAGGTGGTAGAACTTTCTTTTTCTTTGGTGAGATCAGATCTTTCTTCTTGATTTTTTGTGTTTTTTATTATTATTTTCTGTACACAAAATAAGACTGAAAAATTATTTACAGGCAAATAAAAGCTATATAAAGAATTACCTCAAATCTGACAAATACCTAAGTGTTGTCCGAACAGCTCAAATGTGGTATCCAACGGCTTTGTGAAGATATCTGCAATTTACTCAGATGTTGGAACATAAGCAACCACCACTTCCTTCCTTTCAACAAACTCTCTAATAAAGTGGTGTTTTATATCAATGTGCTTTGTTCGAGAGTGCTTGCCTGGATTTTTAGAGATCAATAGCACTTGTGTTGTCGTACAAAATCTGCAGAGGGCCTTGATGAATTCCATAATCTTTTAGCATTTGTTTCATCCATAATAGTTGTGCACAACAACTTCCAGCAACAAGATATTCAGTTTCAGGAGTTGATAATGATATTGAATTTTGTTTCTTACTATACCAGGATACTAGATTCGTACCAATAAAGAAACATTCACCAGTGGTGCTTTTGCGATCATCTGCATTACCAGCCCAATTAGAGTCACTGTATTTAATCAGACCAGGGTCTTAATTTTTGGAATACCAGATACCATATTCAGATGTCCCACTAACATATCGAATAATCCTTTTGACTGCAGTCAAGTGAGTTTCCTTCGGATCAGCCTGAAATTTTGCACATATTCCAACGCTGAAACATATATCTGGTGTACTTGCTATCAAATACAACAGACTCCCAATCATGCCCATGTACAGTTTCAGATCAACTCCGACTCCTTTCTCGTCTTCCAATAATTTATCAGAAATCCTCATAGGTGTTTAGACCTCTCGAGAATTGCTTAGTCTGAATCACTTCACTAAATTCAGGGCATACTTACTCTGATTTTTTAACAAGTCACTCTTTTATTGCTTGACTTAAGAGACCTCTTCGTACTATTGTCAATGCCTAAGCCGGCAGCTTATCGTCTACTGCGTGACTACGTGCGTCTCTCAAAGCACTAAGGATAAAGTTTTTCAACGACATACAACCATCCTCTTCAATGTCTTCATAAATTCAGAGAATATACTGCTTAAGATAGTTCAGTTACTTTTCGCATGAAGTCTGGGGAATTACAAAATTGACAATGTGTTCTAGAAATGGCAAACTGGCCCCAGGTTTTTTCATAAATATTCATAGAGTGAGTTAACACTAATAAATTACCGATAGTATTGAAAACCCAACACTAATGTAATGGTTGAATAGAAAACCACGTGAATAATCATGCTTCTAAATCTATTTTGGAGACGAAAACAAAACTTTTCATGTAATACATGCTTCTTAATCTATTTTAGGTATAAAAACAAAACTTTTCATGTATAACCGAAATAAAATTTAAATCAATTACCAACACATGAAATGTTATACCACCACATTATTAATTAATGACGTACGTTATCTTTTTTTCGGTTAAAGTTGTTATATTTTAACGATCTATTTAAATAAATTTATAAGTGTCTATAATGTGTTGGATTCGTTGTTATATATTCCTTCAGCCCCATCTCATTTTGTTTAATTTGACTTTTGACAGTCAAACTTAGCCAATTTCGACCATTAAATTCTATCATTGTATGTGTAAAACTATTATCATGTTATATGACAGTCATATAACTTCGACCATTAATCGTACAGACTCCACTCATCTGGCTGAGAGTTTTCAGTCATCACTACAGTTAGAGCCTACTGCACGGTCCTCCGATTGGTTTGTTGACTCTGGTGCCACCAATCATATGGCATCCTCCGCCTTAGGGTTGGAGCTTGTCTCCCCATATTCTGGTAATTCTCATGTTTCTGTTGGTAATGGAGCTTCTATTCGAATCTCTCATGTTGGTGATGCTAAATTTTCTGATGATTTATGCTTGTATGATGTTCTGGTTGTTCCCGGTATTACTTAGAATCTGCTGTCTATTAGTAAACTGACCAAAGATTTAAACTGCTGTCTATTAGTAAACTGACCAGAGATTTAAACGCTTTTGTCACTTTTGATGATCGAAACTTTGTCATTCAGAACAAAGTTTCCAAGGCGGTTGTAGGCAGGGGCCACAGTGATGGTGGTCTCTATGTTTTGGATAAAGGCGATTCAGCATTTTTCTCGCATTTACAGCAGAATAAAGGACGGGCATCTTATGAGTTGTGGCATGCTCGCTTGGGTCATGCATCGACGTCAGTAATCTCTAGTTTGCGGAATTCTGGTTTAGTTTCTTTGCCTTCTTTGTTGCCTAAACTTGTTACCTGCGGTCCTTGTGTTATGGCGAAAGGTCAACGGTTGGCATTTGTTGAGAACCATAAGCGTGCTACACATGTACTGGATTTGATTCATTGTGACTTTTGGGGACCTTCCCCCGTTTTATCGAAACATGGTTTTTCATACTATGCTTTATTTTTGGATGACTATTCTCATTTCACCTGGCTTTATCCACTTCGTCGCAAGTCAGATTTTTTTGATGCTTACTTACAATTTGAGGCCTTTGTGGAGAATCAGTTCTCATCCAAAAATAAGGTGTTTCAGAGTGATGGTGGTACTGAATTCTTGAACGCTTGCCCACGGGGTCATTTTGCCACTAAGAGCATTCATCATCAGATCTCGTGTCCCTACACTCCGGAACAGAACGGTCGTGCGGAGCGCAAGAATCGGCATGTTGCCAAGATGGGTCTTACTATGCTCTTTCATTCGCATCTGCCTGTTTCCTACTGGGATGATGCATTTGCTGCAGTTGCATATACAATCAATCGACTGCCTACTCCAGTTTTGCATGGTTCTTCGCCTTATGATCTTCTATATGGTCGTGCTCCTTGCTATTTGAATTTTCATCCTTTTGGGTGCCGGGTTTTTCCATTTGTTCGACCATATGCTGATCACAAGTTATCTCCCCGCAGCATTCCATGTGTTTTTCTTGGCTATAGTTCCCAGTACAAAGGATTCCGGTGTCTTGATGCTTCTACAGGCAGAGTCTACATCACTCGTCATGCTCGTTTTGATGAGACGTATTTTCCTTTTGCTCATTCTCAATCTTCGGGAACTTCTACATCTGCCCTTGATGTTTCTACCTTTTTCGATCCTGATGGCAGTTCCGTGATCTCTATGCCAGCTTCGCCGATGTCTCACGCGCCGCCTTGCGCCTTGTGCCCGCCGAATCTGGTTCCAGCTTCTCCGATGCTGGTTCCGCCTTCTCCATCACCGGTCCCCGATCCCGCGGCCCATCCTCGGCCACGCCTTCTCCGGCTTTGTCCGTGGCTCACCAATCGAACGGCTCTTCCGAGGCGTCCGCTATTCCTACTCCTCCGGTCTCGCCGCCTCTGCCTCATCGGATGACCACTCAGTCCGCCACTGGTGCTATTCAGCGACGTGATTATTCAGACATTGTTGCACATGGTCTTACTGCTTCCTTGTTTTCTCAGACAGAGCCCACAGATTATCGCCAGGCCCTTAGGGATCCAGCTTGGGTTTCAGCTATGGGCGATAGGATGTCTGCTCTTCATGGCCAGCACACTTGGGACTTAGTGCCTCAGCCTTTGGATGTCAATATTGTTGGCTCCAAATGGGTCTATCGGCTTAAGTATCGTCCGGATGTTACGATTGATCGTCACAAAGCCAGACTTGTGGCGCAAGGTTTTTCACAGATTCTGGGTTTTGACTTTGACCATATTTTCAGTCTTGTGGTCAAAGCCTCCACTGTTCGGATGGTTCTTGCAATTGCCATCATGCGTTCTTGGCCACTTCATCAGCTGATGTCAAGAACTCCTTTCTTAATGGTGTTCTGGATACTCCGGTCTACATGAAGTAGCCAGTTGGTTATCAGGATTCCTCTCATCCGGACTATGTTTGTCGTTTGCAGAAGGCCATTTATGGTTTTAAGCAGGCTCCTCGAGCTTGGTTTCAGCGGTTTAGCAACTATTTTGCCCAGCTTGGTTTTCGGTGCAGTTCGGCTGACACTTCTTTATTTGTTCTGGCACGGGAGTCCTCCTTGTTGTACTCCTTGTGTATGTGGACGACATTATTCTTACTGGGAATGACTCGGCTCTTCTTCATCAGTTCGTTGCTCGGACGCACAAGGAGTTTGCAATCAAGGATCTTGGTTCTCTTAATTACTTTCTTGGTCTTGAGGTTTCTCCTACTTCCTCTGGGTTGCTTCTCGGCCAGGCGAAGTATGCTCGGGACATTCTGACTCGGGTTGGTATGTCCGATGTTGCGGCCAGTTTCTACACCATTTGTTGCTGGTTCTCAGCTGCACAGTTCTACTAGTCCGCCGTTCAGGGATCCTACTCTTTATCGCTCTCTTGTCGGGGCACTTTAGATCTCACCATTACTCGTCCAGATTTGGCCTTCTCGGTCAATACGGTGAGTCAGTATCTTCAGGATCCGAGAGATTATCATTTTGCTGCAGTTACACGGATTTGGCATTATGTTCGTGGTACTCTTCATTTTGGTTTGATTTTTCATTCCGCGAGCACTCCGGATGTGTTAGGCTATTCTGATGCTGACTGGGCCCGCTGTCTGGAGATTCGTCGTTCCACTTACGGATATGCAGTCTATCTGGGTGGGAATCTTGTTTCTTGGAGTGCCAAGAAACAACCCATTGTTTCTTGTTCCAGTACGGAGTCTGAGTATCGTTCTCTTGCCAACACTGCTTCGGAGGTTGTTTGGCTCACTCATTTGTTTCGTGATCTCCGGGTTCCGCTTTCTGGCTCGCCGTTGTTGTCATGCGACAATAGTAGTGCTATCTTTTTGGCTCAGAATTCGGTGGCGCACAAGCGGGCCAAGCATATCGATATTGATTATCATTTTGTTCGTGAGTTGGTGACTTCTGGCAAGCTGCGTATTGCTCATGTTCCTACTTCTCTTCAGATTGCTGACATTTTCACCAAGGGACTCTCTCGTCCGTTGTTCGAGTTCTTCAGATCCAAGCTTTGCGTCGGCGAGCATCTGACGCTTCGCTTGAGGGGGGTGTATTAGAATAAAGCAAATAGATGACTAGATAATATTTTATTCCATGTTGATGACTAGTACTAGAGTTATATTTAGACTAGTCTTCTTTGTACTCTATATATATTCTTCATCATTAATCAGAATCATTATGGGAAATTACTTTATCAGTCTATAATATGTTGGATTCGTTGTTATATACTCCTTCAGCCCCATCTCATTTTGCTTAATTTGACTTTTGGCAGTCAAACTTAGCCAACTTCGACCATTAAATTCTATCATTGTATGTGTAAAACTATTATCATGTTATATGTTGTTGGATTTATCGTAACATATATTTTTAAGTTGTTATTTTTTCAGAATTTTTTTACACATATAAATAAGATATTTATATTTAAAATTTTAAAAGTTGACTGCCAAAAGTCAAATTAAGCAAAATAAGCTAGGACGAAGGGAGTACAGTTTTAAAACATCAACTTCTTATATGTTATTATTATAAGTAAAGAAATATATTGATATTTAAATATGGAGTTCGTCTCTTAAAAGACGGTCTTTCCATAAGTTATGGAAAGACCAAGGTTTAAAGTGTAAATTAGAAGAAATGAAGATAAAATTTTCGGGTTGCATGAACCGGGTTATAAATTTTATAACTACTACATGTTGCATACTAAAATTTTAATATTGCAACTAAGACCTTTTACCTTTTACTATTCTAATCAAACCCCATCTTTCCATAAAGCCTATGAAAAACCATCTTTCCCAAGACTTTGCCTTAAATATGTATATTGGGCCGTGAAAAAATAAATTGTGCATATCACATCAAAAGTATTAGTGATTATCAACACACGAAATGTCACACTGAAATAAAATGGGCGGCTGTAACCGATGGTTTAATCAGAAAAGAGAGCCAAAAAAGTTGCATAAATGAGCGATAAATTTGGCGTAATTGGATTGAGCCAATCACTGTTCCAATCAGCGTATCTTTAACCAACTCATTAAAGCTCTTCAACGGACAATCTCATCACGCACTATAAATGCACTATCTGAATTAATTGTCCCCTCCCTTCCCCACCCCCCCCCCCCCCCCCCCCCCCCCCCATCTTATCCTATTCATGCCAACACGAAATCCATGCAAACTCACTCATTTTACTTTTTACACTTCTTTACACAATTTCTACCATTTATTTATCTTTTCTTTTAATTTGCCCAAAAGTTTGGTGCATAATAAAAAAAAAGGGAAGTAATATATATCATCATCGTCATCATTCACTTCTCCAACTCCAATTGTTTCTCCTTTCTTGCTGCTCCAATGGCACTGGAGGTGGAAAAGAGCAGGGCCGAGAAGCCGAGTTTACTGTCTTCCATTCTCTCGGAGATGAAAGTACAGCGCGGGATAACCATCCCGTTGTTGGCCACGAATTTTACTTGGTTTGCTAGGATTTCCATCACAACTGCATTTCTCGGGCACCTTGGAGAGCTCTCCTTGGCCGGGGGAAGCCTGGCCGCCACCTGTTCCAATGTGACGGGTTTCGCGGTCTTTACTGGCCTCTGTGGTGCTATGGAGCCTATATGTGGACAGGCCTATGGAGCCAAGAACTACAAGCTTCTTCATAAGACCTTAGTCATGTCAGTCACCTTGTTGTTATTAACAAGCTTACCTATCTCGTTGTTGTGGCTCAACATCGACAAGATCCTGATCCATTTAGGCCAGCAAGAAGATGTATCGCGTGTCGTGAAGCAGTACCTGCTGTACCTTCTTCCTGATTTGCTCATCTATTCATTCTTGTGCCCTCTCAAAGCCTACCTGAGCATGCAAAACCAGACAATTCCCATCATGCTGAGTTCTGCTCTGGGATTAGCCTTCCACGTGCCAGCGAATGTTGTTCTTTCGAAAGCGAGGGGCCTCGAGGGAGTTTCCATGGCGGTCTGGATGAGCGACTTTGTAGTTCTTCTCCTCCTTGCCCTGTATGTGCTGGTAGCAGAGAGTGGAAGCCGGGGAAGCTGGAAAGGAGGCGGCTGGTGGGAACAAGGGCTTCAAGACTGGAAGAACTTGCTCAAACTTAGCGGTTCTTGCTGCCTCACTACGTGCCTCGAATGGTGGTGCTATGAGATCTTTATGCTGATGGCTGCAAGGCTGCCAAATGCTAAGCAATCCATTGGGGTGTTAGCAATAGTGATGAATTTTGACTACTTACTCTTCTCAGTGATGGTCTCGCTGTCAACTTCTGCTTCCATCCGCATATCAAATGAGCTCGGGGCAAACCAGCCTCGTGCTGCTTACCGATCAGCTTACACGTCATTAGGTGCCAGCATTCTATCGGGCTTCCTTGGCGCCGGGGTGATGATTGCAGTGCGGGGCAGATGGGGAAGCCTTTTCAGCCATGAGAGCAGCATCACAAGGAATGTGAAGAAGATGATGCTGTTAATGGCTGCAGTTGAAGTATTCAACTTTCCCTTGGTTGTCTGCGGAGGAATTGTGAGAGGAACAGCCAGACCAAACCTGGCAATGTATGCTAATATAACAGGCTTCTACTTCTTCGCTTTACCAGTTGGTGCAATTCTGGCGTTCAAACTCCATCTCGGACTAGCTGGAATATTGATCAGCTTCTTCATTGGAGTCACGATTTGCCTGTTTTTGTTGCTGGCATTCATACTGAAAATCGACTGGGATGTAGAAGCCAGTAAGGCAATGCTGCTGACCACAACTGGAGAGATCAACCACCATGAAGATCACAAGAAACCAGGAGAAAATGAATCTACAGTATGACCAGCACAACCAAACAGCCAGAAACTTTTCTTTGGCGAAAAAGGCTGTTGTCGCGCATTGAAAGTACTACTTATTCAACTACAACCCATTTCATGTAGTCCCGATCCACTTGCTGTGAATCACACAATAAAACAGAGCAAATTCAACAGCCAAAAATGCAGTAATCAAATCAAGTTGAATGATTAGCACCAGTTATCTATTTTAGAGCTTGGAGGACATGGGTGCAGAAACCCCGGAGAAAACTAAAAAATAAGGGAAACAAGACAGACGTGAACATGTACTTGAATGTTCAAGTGCTTCTCAAGAATAGCATGCAATGATGCAATATTCGGAGTCAAAACTTTCTACATTCTAATTATCAATGAATTTAGGGTCAGCAATTACATTTTTAAGCTCTCTAGCTTTCTCATCGTTAAAACCAAGCACGGCCAATATCTTGTGGCCAGGTGATTCTTCTTGTGACCATACCCCAAGAAGCAAGTGAACCGTGGTGACTTCACCTTCAGTGCCTGCATTCAAATGTAGCATTATAGCAATGCAGCTTTAATTAAATAAAGTGGAATAGTATCTTAGTCATGCAATTCCTTCAGCAGGGCACACACACACACACAAACCAATGGAATGCTCTAATATTGTGTTTGAGAAGAAACTTGGATCAATGGAAACTTGGAAAACAGAAGGAACATTTCCAACTTCATATAACTAGGAATAGAAATTTTTGCAAGTTCTTTGGGATGGAGAAAATGACAATAATGGCTTCAACCGAGCAAGGGATTAATTTGAAGAGAAAGCATGTCAATGCAACGAGTTATGACCTCAAGCTGAACTAAAAGTTAAAATCATAATCACAAGCTTAGCAAAGGAATCAAGACCAAGTGAGAGCATGGCAGTGCACAAAATTATAACCTTCAACAGAACCAACAGTTAAAATTTTAGAACCAATTCCTAGGGTGAGTAAAACTTTACCAGATCTGATCTTCTCATCAACAGCCCAATCTAGTGCTTTTTTGGCATCTTCTGTCAAAGGAGGATGTTCCGGGCTGAAAAAATACATGTCAGCTTTGCCAAGTAGCTTCACGATTTCTTCACGAACTTTCAGAAGTGTAATCTTATTGGCCCGCAAATATTGTGAAGCGAAGTTTGTTCCTACAAAAATATTATGAAGCAATAAAATTAAACATCGTTGATAACAAGCCCTATTCAAAAAGCCTAGAGTTCAATATTTTTATACTAATAACAGCCAATTTCACAAAGATTAGTGTTCAGGTATCTGTGCTAAGTCTACTGAATAGAAAAGAGTTCAGAGATTTTTGGGCAGCAATTAACCATGAAGCCTTATTTCAAAGTAGAGATGGTTAGCTCCACTGTAAGTTACATTCCCTAGGGTAGCAACTGTTAACATATAGAGTGAATTTTATAAGACATCATCCTTTCGGAAAGTCCCAAAACACATCACCATACTTTAAAAACACCAAAACACATTACCATACTTTCATTTTCAATTCAAAACGCATGACTCTGCTAACTCCACCGTTAAGTCACCTTTTCCATCCATGTTTTAAGGGGTAAAAATTATTTTCTTATTATTAACCTATATATTATGTCCTTATCTCTTCCAGCTGCCAACTCTCTTTTTCTCCCACTTCCCTTCTTCTCTTCCATTTCGCCACTGCCACCGCCACCGCCACTACCATCCTTTCTCATCCCACCGTCAAACAGCCAAACTTCCCCTGAAACCCTGTCGGTAGGCCCACCGAAATCTGGGCAGACAGGAAACAAAAACAAACAAAGCCTCCACAAATTCAAATTCTAGATTAAAAACATTTGTTAATCCACAAGGAATCCAACGAAATAGCCTTGGCCAAGTGAAACAAACCACGCTCACAAGATTCCGTCTCCAGAACCGCATCAAATTCATTGAGTCGCCAGACTCAGAGACAAAGAACACAAATCAATTAGGTCTAATAGCAACCAAATATATCTAGCCAATTCAAAAAATAAGGTCACAATTAAGGAGACCCAGCAACACCATCCATCTACCCCCATACGGTAACTTACTATATGGATTGGGTACTTTCGAAATATATGGATTTCTCCATCCATGCTTCCATCCATCTACTTCCTTCTGAAATTTGTATTTCCGAAAAACAGATCCACAAGTGACCAATTTTTCATGATTGCTAGGCGAGGAATCCAAAAGAAGATTTGGGTTCTTTGCCGAAAAAGAAAGAGACATGTGAGGCTGCTCTAGAGAGAATCTAATGTTCTCCAACAGTGGTTCGAAAAGATTTGGATTCCTCACTCCCGGTGAATTTTATAACACCTTACTTTCTAGCAACCAGCGACCACGGGAGAATAAATAGTATGTTCACACGCCTACATGAAAAAGATTTCTTTTTACCCCTACAAATTAAACAGAATGATGGCTTAATGGTGGAGTTAGGGTGAGTGATGCATTTTGAATCGAAAATGAAAGTAAGGTAATGTGTTTTGCCATTTTTAAAGTATGGGGTGTTTTGGGAACCCAAAAGGATGGTATCGTCTTATAAAATTTACTCCAACGTATATGATGAGAGACTCGACCAGCCCAGCAGCATAGTTTGTTTTTTTACAATCTCTTACTGTTTCTAAGCTTAAAGTAAAGGCTAGAGTTATTGCAGGAACATTTTTCAGATAGCAATTATGACACTAACTATCCTTATCAGCTTAACGATTTTTTCTTTCTAAAAGCTATTATCTCTACATCTCCCAAAAAAAATTCATTCATCTTCATTTTTATCATCTTTTTTTTTCTGTCTGTCATAATCTATTCTCCCTGCTAGTTAATATTTTGTGAGAATTAAAAATAAAATTATATTAATTTCCATTGAAATGTACATACAGCAGTATTCAGATCTTCTCGTTAACAATCTTCATTGAAACACACTGGGTTTTAAGAGCACAAACAGTAAGAATTACCAAAGCGCTAGGCGCAAGAGCGCAATAATATTCGGATGTAAGCGCATGCGCTATATGTTCAAGGAATATTTCAACAATGACACACAATATAGTAAAGAAACATAGAATAATAAACAACAAAGCCATTGTTAGGCACTATTTTTGGACTGCTCAGTTTGGACAATTGAACTCTAATATGTAAGGCAATACGCAGATAGCTTGTTTTAGACAGAAAATTTGTTTCTTTCGGTGGCTAGCAGTTAGATACAAGTAGACAAGAAGTTTGTACGGGAGAAGAAATTTTGTTTGAGATGTAACGAAATACAAAGATTCCATCCAAGGAACATTGTGAAAAAGGTCCAAATGTGTCCAATGTAATCAAGTAAGGGGAGTTATAAAACACAATTCTAAACTGCAGCAGCATAGAGCAAACACGTGGTATTTGAAACTGCAGCTACATAGAGTTGTTTGAGAAGAGAGGAAGAAGATGAGAAAAGGAGAGGAAGAGAGAAGAATAAAAACACATACACTTCCAGATTCTTTGAAACTATGGAAAATATTATACTAACAAATTCAATTTGAACATTAAATCACGTCTACATTAGTTTAATTTAAACTGGAAAACTCCACCACAGCCCACGGGCCTAAATTAAAGGACCCACACAAGCATATAGCCATCATAACATTTTGATATGTAATTACATGACTTAACTAAAACAGAGAACAGAAAGAATGGAGACGACAAACATCATTATCTATTAATTATTGAAAGATGTTGGAGATAAAGATCATTAACTATTGAAGACAAAAGAAACAAATATCAGTCCCATTTCATCAATTAAATCTGGGTACCTTTTAAGGAAAAAAGTCGGTAGAAAAAATTAGAAGAGAGAGGTAGACACGAGATATGGAAGAAAACTGAAATTTCAGAGAGCATATTTTTAATCCGAAGGTACAGAAAAGGGATAGGCTTGTCCGTCTGACAATTATTTGTTCTGGCAGCTAAAACTGCTTTGGCAATAACACTAACCTAAAGTATAACCCACAAATATACATGTAAGGAGAACTAGTAGCTGGAACAAATTGTTCATCCTATATGTGTCATAGACTCTTGAGGCAATTACTAAATACTCCACAAACTATGCAGACACAATACTTATTTCCTTAGAGAACCAGTAAGAGAAGAGAGTGAAACTTCCATGTTTCAAACATTCTATATCCTACCAATTTGGATTCCCTTATGATATGTAGTACTGCTACCACTTAACTTCACCATGCTTGGTATACGGGATGTCGAACAAATTACCATAGAGAAGCACCTTAAATTCACTAACACGAGTTTTGCAGCAGGGTAATCATCATTGAACATGGGATCAATTAGATGAAGAGTGACCTTGAAGTAGACAGTTTTCAAAACTCTAAATTCACAGGGGTAAAGTGATTGATTGCAGGGAATAGAGCAATAGCGGGAAACGGGAAGCTTATAACTGCTGAATCTAATCCTTTTCCCACACGATAGACTCATTTTCTTTTGATCTAATTGTAGCAAGGACCCAGTAATTCTAGTAGACATCAAACATCAAAAGGCAAAGCAACCAAATTTAATAGGTAATCTCAAAAGTTCCATGCCTTACTAACTAACAATGCCAGCAAATATCAAACGGACTTCACATGAAGGGAATCTCCAACTCAAGGGGGGCAGTTCTCAATGAAAAATTGTGAACAAACATTACATGTACTCTCTTGTGTTTCTCCTTTCACCCACAATTGGTAGCAAGTCTCTTCTTAATTCCATTTTTTTCTGATTCCCAACGAATCGGACCTTCTAGTGTTCCAATTACTTGATGCCTCATACTAGAGCTAAAAATTGTTATCCTCTAACATGGTGAAGATGCATATATAGACAGACAAATGAAGCAACAACCAAACGCAACACTTTCAACAGCAAATAAGACTGACAATAAACTATGCGAAAATTTCCACCAACCCTCAATCAAGATTCCCATTACAAAAGCTTCTGTTCCAGTATTTGGGTACTTGAGCTTCCGCGCTTCCAATTCGCCCATTGCGAATGACTTTATTGCCTTAGAAGACCATCTACAATTCCAAGAAACACATCAAATTCAATACCAGATAAACAAGAACACCAATCCTACAAGAAAAAGTAACTAGGCAATATCACATTTCACTCACTTGGGTACTTTCTCAGCTGAATTAACCCTCTCCGGGTTCCTGTAACAATAATCAAAGGAAATTCTTAAAAGGGGGAAATTCCCAACTTCAAACAAAAGCACGGAACAGGTAAGAATTGAAATTTTACGAGGTGGGCAGGCTGAAAACGACGTTGGCTTTGATATTTGGGCGTTTTGAGGTTGAAGTGAAAGCTCCAACACTGGCTGCCTGCTCGATTGACCTCCCCAGCCATGGAGTTTGAAGTGATCGTACATGCTTTTTTTGTGCGTTTGGGCATTGCCCAAATTGCTTTGAGCTTTCAAAATGGGTATGGGGGAATCGAGGTGCAGTAATTGGGGCCTTCCACAGAGCTTGAGCGGCCATTTTCCCCCACCCCGTGTGGATAGAAGAGGCTACTAGACGCAAATGAAACAACTCCGGTTTACCCTTTAAGTTTGATTGCAAATAGCCCCTTAAAGTTTGCTTACTTCGTAAATAGCGGGTGATAGAGCTTGAATTTTGATGAAAATTAGGTCCGAACCAACTACAAACAATGAAATAATATTTGAGAATAATTTTTTTTATTGCTACATCACCATCTCTAGTTTAAAATATTTTTATTTTTATTTTTATTTTAAAAAATATCAATATCATGCAAATTTAAAATTATATTGTATTGACTATATAAATATAGAACAAACATGTTTATTCCTTCATCCATAATAAATTTTATATCAAATTTATATGATTTGAATTAATCAACATCAATCAATATCATAATAGTTTCTAAAAAAACTACATTTGATCCTTATTTCCAAATCGTTTGAAAATATATTCAACGATATCCGCTCTAAGTTGATGATGATGTCCTGATTCCGAATCTCCGAGCGTTGATGGATTGAAGTTTGAAATTCTTGAACTAACCCTTGTGACTTGCATAGTTGGACTTTGATTTTCTACATTCCAATTTAATAGATTACGTGATATAAAATAATATTAAACACATAAATGAAAATATAAAATATTCAAATTTTAAAAAACAAATAATCTCAAATTAAACTTTGATCACAATTCAATCAAATTAAAAATACAAAACAAGTCATGCTAAGAGTCCAATTGATTGGTTGGTCTTTCACAAATAAAGATGTATCAACTTCTTAATAAGAAGCAACTCCTTATTAAGTAGTGGTTTTAAAACTCTATAATGATCCTACTTAAATAAGGAATGCTCATTATTAAAAAAAAATTGGTTAAGGAGTAACTATTGTGGATGCTCTCAATACGTTTGAGACTCATATGAGCATCAATGTTAGATTTTTTTTTAGGTAATCATTCAAGTGTGGTGAAAAAATAATCAGCGGCGATTATAATAAGTTAAATTGACATACAACTCTACTAACCTCTAGCAATAACTAATCTATTGTGAGGATATTTGAATTAGATGTCAACCAAACTGATCGTCTGTACCATTACAGATTAGATATCTAATAAAACTGCAACATTACCCTCGGGGATATTAAATTGCTTCCTGCAAAAATCATGACCACTTGGTAGAGAAAAACTTATCACTCATCAATATCACTTCGCCGAACAAGGATCTTCAAGAGTCGTACCACTTGATCCGAAGCACAATCTATGCTGTTCAAACTGTAAACACCTTGAAAAACACTAATCGACACATCCAAATAATTATAACTGCTAATAGAAAACACAAACGAAACACAAATACACGATCTGTACAACCAGATTGAGAACAAAATATCGATGTGAATAACTAAATCGAGTGATTATTATGAACACAATAATATAATCATTCAGGTGAAAAAACAATACTAATGTATGGACATAAACCCACACTTATTAAAAACATAAACAATATCAACTGAAAATTTTATTGATTTCCCATCTCCCCATGATGGAAACATGGGGAAAAGAAAATTAAAGAAAAAAAAGTTTTCTTTTAGAGAGGATGGGGAATTGCGGCAAAGGGTTTCTATGGATACTAATTTGATTAACTAAAGTATGGTTATCATGAGCATTGATGTTGTTGGTGGTTAGAGTATCTTCAATGCAAGAATCATATTAGTAAAATTCATTTGCCACGTTATCTTATAGACGCTAAGGGTAAAAATTCATCTCCGATGCAAGAGTCTCTTGCAACCTTCAGTCTAACGTGGCAAAAATTTAAAGTGACCCCTTCAAATATACCTTTTGATATTGGAGACTCATATTGACGCCCGTCAATATTCCTAGTCAGTATATTTGTCAAAATTAAATCAATTTAAATGTAGTTATTTACACAGAATCTTGTTTTAGGCAGTTTAACCTTTAGGCATAGACCATTATGCAATTATTATATTCTAATTGGGATGAGTTTTTTTTATAAAAAAAAACTGCTCAAAAAGTGGAGGGTTTGCTGTGTAAATAGAATAACTTTGGTCCATATATATATATATATATATATATATATATATATATATATATATATATATATTAACACTGGCAGATTTACAATAGGGCACAGGGTCACATGGCCCCACTGCCGATGTACTAATAGTTAGTGTTTTTAGGAACTGTAGTATTAGTTTAGTGTGGTATTTAGTCTACGTGTCATGTGTGACATTTTTTTTGAAACAAAGAGTCATGCCTTTATATTACCTCCAAACCGCTGATTACATCTGTGGCCACATTGTGGGCGTTAACTACTACAGTTCTAGACACTTTCATTACATGAATGTTGGTGAAAACCGTCGCTAACATTATGAAACTCCTAACTAGACCCTACAGACCCGGTGGGACATTTGGAAAGTGTTTGATGTGATTCAGCACCATTTCACAGTCGGTGTGAATGCAGATATGGGCAGCTTCCATGTTCCTTGTGTGAGCCATTGATTCGTGTATGGCTATGAGCTCTGCTTGAGTCGTTGATGTCGCCTGTACGATCCGAAATTTGTGCCAATTGACAATGATGGAATCTTGTGTAGTGCACCATGTCGCGACTGCCTTTCCATCATGTGCCAGTGCCCAGTACGCCACGTCCGTGTTGATACATATCCATATGTCATACTCTTGGTTCAGATGCCCCTTCTCTGTGTACTACAGTAGTCGCATGTCTCCCACATGTGCCTGTTTTGGTTGTGCCTGTTGCACCAAGTTTTGCATACGATTCAGTGCAGTCTACGATGAGTTAGGATTAGCTGCAATTCTTTGGCTCGACTGTTCCCTACCTAGGTCCTCTTCATAGGTCACCTTGATAGTAGCTAGTATCATCTTCACTGTTGGCACTTACTGTTCTATTGTTTCCTTATTCCTTGCACACCAAATTGCCCATATAATTATGCAGGCGAGATCTATGTCCTCCTTTTCTGGTGCCTCCTTAAACCAGCCCTCTTACTCATCTCATTGGACTATTAATAGCCCAAATTACAAACTCATCTTAATTCAAAGGGATAAGTGTCAATATAACCTTATCTACTTGAATAAGTTCCAATATAACCCTATGATAATTTTTAGTGCAAATATAACCATATCTAGTTAATAAAAGTGCCAATATAACCCTCAGAGCCCATTTCCGTCATTAAAATCAGTTTTTCGACGTTGACTCTATGTAAATTGACCAAAATACCCTTTGGGCTAACTCTGAAATTATGTGGACAATTTTACCCTCATAGTTCACCGGACCACCGTCGGACCGCCGCAGGACCACCGTCAAACCGCATCGGACTGCCACCGGATTAGGCGGTTATATCAGCACATTATGAAAACTGGTAGGGTTAAATTAGCACATTCCTAAAATTTATAGGGTTATATCAGCATATTAGTAAAAAAATGTAAGGTCATATCAGCACATACTGTAGAATATAGGGTTTTAATGATATTTTGTTTATTTTGTTGTGTTTAGTTTGGATGATGATTTGATGACCTTTGGTGTTGTGTATGATTGTTATTTTGTTGTGTTCTTCGACCTAGGGTTTTTAATGTTGATAAATTTTGAAATGAGGCTATGATATGTGATAATGGTGTTTAATATTAATGATGGTGTCACGATGTCAAATTTTATGTTGTATATGATATTGTTATGATGTTATAATGGTGTATATGATGATGTGGTCGCCCGTTAAGGCCAGCTGAGTACCACACACTTAATATTTATAATATGTGCTGATATAACCCTATAAGTTTTAATAATTTGCTGATATAACCCTACAAACATTAGAAATGTGCTGATATAACCCTACAAACATTAGGAATGTGCTGATATAACCCAATAAGATTTCATAATGTGCAGATATAACCCTACCTGTTCAGGCGGTGGTCTAATGGTAATAACATCATTTCCTTTTTTTGTATTTTAATTTTTTTCAGAAGGGCAAACATGTAATTTTATTAAATTCCGGCTAAAAGTTGTTGGAAAGGGTTATATTGGCACTTTCACTAATTAGATAGGGTTATATTGGCACTTTCAAATGCTGAAAGGTTATATTGGCACTTTCAAATGCTGAAAGGTTATATTGGCACTTATGTCAACTAGGTAGAGTTATAAAAACACTTTTTTCTAATTAAAAAAACAATCCAAAATTACAGAAAAACAAATCAAACTGTCACCAGCTTTACTACTCCTCCAGTATGTCCATCATATCCATGTTTAGCTTCATTTTTACCAAATTTTGATCCCTCCATTTTCATTCTGTATAAATCTTAAAAGCTAGGATCTCAGCCTTAGATTTTTACTTCTCAAATATCCTGCTATTTCTTTCTCTCCAAACATAGTATGAGGCAGCGATTAATATCAGAAGTTTTCTCCCCTTTTCCCCCTTTTTGCCTACCGAAACATCCATCTCTTCATCTCCCTTTGGTTGCTAAAACTCTTAATCTAGAATCAATCTCCTTCACAAAATCACATTCAATAAAGATATACTGAGTAGATTCTCTTTTCTGATCACAAAAACAACATAAAGGCTGTGACAGAATTCCAAACTGTTGTATCCTTTCTACTGTTGCTAGCTTTCCATTCAAGAACATCCATATGAAAAACATATGTTGTGGATGAATCAGTTTGTGCCAAATGATCATTGATTTGGCTTTAACTTCCTTTCCACTCTTTAACAGATTATACACTTCTATAATTTTCAATTTACTTTTTCTGTCACAACAACTCCCCAACCTTGCTTGCATTCTGCTCTTGAGTCTAAGAAATATTTTCCATACCTAGCTTCATGTGTCTGAAAGCTTGCATTCACTAAGTTTCTCCCCTTTCATATATTATGCATGCAACCATTGAACCTTTAGAATGTCTTATTTTCTGTTAATGTCCCATACATGTTAACAAAGTGCAGCTAGATTCCATACTTCATGATCTCTTACTCCCATGCCACCTCTTTTCTTTCCCAAATAGAGAGCATCCCATGACACTGCATTAAATCCCCTTTCATCCTTTTCTCTGTCCCATAGATAATATGTACATATTTTCACAATTTTGCTGCTTACAGTTCCGTTATCTTCATAATTCCAACCCAATAACTAGTTATACTCAGCAAGATGAAGTTTATCAGTTGCAATTTGGCTGCATGTGACAAATTTCTTGATCCCCAACTCTTTGTCTTTCTTTTGATCATTTCCAACAAATTTTCACAATCTTCCTTATCCCATTTCACTATAGATAATGGTAAACCTAAGTATTTCACTAGGTATTCATTTTTCATTATCTGCAGAACTAATGTTAGTACATTTTTCTCTCCTTTATCCATTTTGGAAAACCCACCTTTGACCTGTTTGTGTTTACTCCCAGTCCAACTATCTCTTGGAACTTTATCCAGACAACTTTTGATCCCTTCAATAGATTTCATGTTTGCTCCACAGAATAAAAGAAAATCATTTGCAAATAAGAGTGAGTGCACTCCTGCTTTTCCACACCCCTGGTGGTAATTTATTAGTTTCATCTCATAATCTCTATTGAGCATTCTAGATGGATACAAATTACAAACAAGGGGGAGATGAGAACCCCTATTTAGCCCATTTTCCAGCCTTGAAAGTTTCTGTATACCTACCATTTAAATTTATATAAAAAGAGGTCTTTTTCATATAATTCTTAATCCAACCCATCATTAACTCTGGGAATTTTAGTTCTTTCAACCAATCTAGCATAAAATCCCAGCTTATGTTATCAAAGGCCTTACTCATATTGTGTTGTAACACATAATTAGGTTTCATTGTTTCATCTTGTATCTAAGCAACAACTCATGTGCTAACAAAATATTATGTGCTATATGCCTTCCTTTTATATAAGCACTTTGATTAGTACTTATCATACCAGACAAGAAATTCCTCAATCCAACACATATCACCTTAGTTATCAATTTATATATCACAGAGCAGTATGCTTTAGGTCTGTATTTAGATGATACTTGTGGATTTTCAATTTTTTTGAATAAGACAGATTACTACACAGCTAAAGCTTTATGGGATTCCCTCTCCTTCAAAGAGACTGATTACTGCTTTAATCACATCCTGCCCTACTATGCTCCATGTCTCATTGAAGAACTAACTGGTATATCCATCCCTACCTGGACTCTTAGTAGACTTTATGCTTTCCAGAGCTTCCATTATCTCATTTTTATTCACTAGCTTGATTTGTTCAACCTGCAGCTTCACACTTACTACCTTCCCAAATTTTCCACCTCTCTTATCAAGTTTTGTTGTGTCAGATTTCCCCCCTAGCTGATTCTTGAAGAATAAAACCAGTTGCTTCTCAATTTCCTCCTAATCAGTTATCAATTCATCCCCCATTTTTAATGTAACTATACTATTTTTATGCTGCCTTGCCTTTACTGCTACAGAGAACATTTTTTATGGTCTGTCTCCTTAGAATCAAGTTCTGAGAACGATCCAAGAAAAACCAGCCTCTGAGGGTGGTACCATTGGATTCATCTTGTCAAGCACTATTAAATCAACTACAAGAACTCCCAAAACGGATCAGCAGTTTACTTGTAGCAATAGAAATAAGAAGAAGATAGATTGAGCACTGCGGGTCGCAGCATATATTGTGGCCCACAACGATGGTTTTGCGCTGCTATTATCTTCATTTTGAGCCTTAAGACACTCTCTCTCTCTTCCATTACTCTTATCCAAATTTCTTCCTTCAAAAACCCTAGTTTTTCTTCATCTTTTCTTAGTTTTTGCATCTCTTTCATGAATTTTTGTAGATTTATTGTGGGTTTAGCTAATCTAGGCTAAATATACTCCAGGGAGCAATTGGTAAGTATTTCTAGTATGAATTTGTGAGATATCTTATTTTGTGCTTGGATATCAATTATATTTATGTTTTTTTTGTGTGATTAATGCATTATTTAGACTAGGGTGACCAACAAGTTGAAGATTGTGGGTTGGTTATTTGCTAGGTTTTTGGTCAAACCCGGAAGGTTTTGACTTTTAGTCAATGTGATTATTGTTGGTCAATGCTAGGTTATAATTAGGAGTGACAACTAATTAGGATTGTTGATTGATGAAATTGCTTAGACTTAGGATGAATTTGAATGGGTTTGACAAATTATCAATGTAGCTCACTAATAACGATTAGTATGAAGGCCGATCCTCGTAGTCGTTATTAGTAATCATATTTGTGCTCTCTATGTGTTTCTCGCTTGTAGGACATTCTGGAAATTGTACTGGGTCTTCATGTTTATTGCTATTCTCGAGGAAGTCTATGAAGCTGATCGCCCACTCTAACTATAGCCGAGGAGAGGCGAGAAATGTCTTCACTTGAAATGTGTTGATAAGTTCTTCACAACATGTGGTTAATGTATAAAAATAGGATAACTAGTCGATGATCAAAGAATAACTAGAAATGTAAACCAATTGCCAAGACTCGCTAAATCTTAGTTACATCATTTCTGCTATTTATGATCGTATTTGCATTATTCTTTTTAATCTTTTGTTAATTTAGTTGTTTAAAGAAGTCGTAGTGTTTTCCAAAACCAAACCCCCAACTTGGTTACCTCACACGTAGAGTGACTTCTTCGTGTGCATTTTAACTATGCTTTAACACTTGATAAAACCCCTTTCCTCGTGGACGACCCTATTTTACCACTATTTACTATTTAGTAGTTAGCCGTAATTTGGGCCTATAAATACTATCTTTGAGAGGCACGGTGACGGCTTCCCATATAACTTCAAAATGATCTGTCCTCCACATGAATCCAAGTTTTGTTTCAATTTCCCATCCTGCCCCCAAATTTCTCCTTACTTTCTCTTGTTTCTTTTTTTTTTGTTTCTAACAAGCACAACAATCCAATTCTGTTTTGAATACAATAATTTCTTATTGCACTATGTTTGCTTATTTTATTCAGACCTCTAATGTTCTAGCTTCCCCAATTACTTGCCATCAGGTGGTTTATCTTCCATCTCTTTCTTCCTTTTCTCCTTTACCACATTACCATCCTCCAACCTATCCCCTTTATGGATTTCCTCCCTTTTTCCTTCTTCCATAATCGTGTTTTCCTTCACGTTTGTATAATTCCTTCCCTACATTATTAACTTTTTTATAAAAAAATACCACCTGTTATGGTGGGGGGTTTGGTTGACCCCTAACTGTTTATTAATTAAAATAAAAAGTACAAAAAAATGAGGGAGACATAATAGCCTTACCCCACAACAAGAATCCCTTGACTAAATCTATACAAAAAGCCTAACGAAGTCCCAAGTCTAAGGGATTCGAAAAAATAATGTGGAAATACATAACTCAATGATGAAAGAGTTCAAATTATTACAAGTGTGATAGTTCTCAATAAGAAAGAAGATAAAATCATACTTAAGTTTGCGGAGATATGGAAAAGCCTCAACATCCATCCTTACTTTGTTATTTATTTCCAAAAGAAGATATGCATCCACAAATGCTAGATTTACCTTTTTAGAGCTTGTCAGTCTAGCTAAGAAGTTTGCAACCGTGTAAGCTTCTCTGGAGATATGAGAAATAGACCAGGCAGAGAAAGAGATGAAGAGCTTCCAAACTTGTCTTATTTCTTAACTGTACTGCCATGGGATCTTGTACTCCTTCTTTACCATCTTCACTAGAATTTCTTAATCGCATTCTACTTTGATTTGGTTGATGCATTGATCCTGAGCAGCTTTTAAACCATGCATCGACGCTATGACTTCAGATTTCAGACTGGAGCAACTGGTCAGATGAGCAGCAGCATCCCTAATGTTGTATCCTTTGTTGTTCCAGATAATCCAACCTGCACCAGACTCTCCATTTCGAAGAACTAAGCTATCTGTGTTCAGTTTAAATAATAAAGGAAGATGACATTGTATAATCCTTGACCCTTTATTTATAGAGCTCTTTTTCACTAGTAATCTAGGCCAAGTATTTTTCAGGTTCATATAAATTGCATCTTATTCAAAATCAGTATGTCATTGATTTGGTAGAGAATATTTCTGGTAATAATAGTTTTTATATGCTGTATATTATCAAATTCTTTTTTATTTCGAGCACACCAAATAAACCATACTACAATACATGGAATGATTCTCAAAGCCTGCTGAAATTCTGACTTGAAATTACATGTCCAGTAGTGTAATATTCTATCCCATAAAAAATTAAAATTGTGTGATTGAATATTAAAAATCTGATCCACAACTTGCAAAATATTTTGGATGAAAGGACATGAGTTCATAGAGTGTTGAAGAGAGTCACTGTTAGCTTTACAAAAGCTACATATTGATGACATATTGAAAGAGAAATCTTCCAATACATCAAGATAAATGACTAATCTGTTTAAGATTTTCCAATTCAAAAAACTTATCTTTTTTGGTAAGACATTAGACCATAGAAATTTGAATGAATTTGCTTTTGCCTCTTTGGTCTTATAAGTTCGTAGGCGGATTTAAATGTAAAAATGCCACTTTCTGTAGGCTTCCACATCATAATATCAACAAACTCTGGAAAATGTGTATGTTCCATAGTGAGTGTTTATGATGTTTGATGGAAGGTTGGTTTCAAGATGTCAATATCCATCTTTTGGTTCATTAAAAATTCTGAAACTGATAAGTCTGGGAATGGAATATTGACATTGATATCCCACAGATCTATCAATGGTCCATGTTCCCATCCAGTTTGCTTCCCAAAAAGAAACATTTCCTTACCAATTTCAATTTGAGTGTTTTTTAAGCATATGTCATTAACTTCTTTGATTTTTTTCCAAGTTTTGGAAGTTTTGTGGAAATCAGGAGTAGATCAAAGTCATTAACTTCTTTGTGGAATTTAGACCAAAGTAATTTTCCTTCTTGTAGTTTCCACCAAAGTTTGATTGACCAGCTTTTAGTCATTATGTTTTAGTCTTTTAATCCTAGACCATTTTCATCTAGAGGGTAGCATAGTGTGGGATATGATTTCCAAACTCTCTTGCTTGAGTTTATGAGTTAGATGAGTTCCATAAGAATTTAGCCATTAACTTATGTATCTATTCAATTATGTGTTTTGTAGGCTTTAATATTGTTATCATGTGTAAAGGTATTGAGGTCAACACATGTTTGATTAGAACAATCCTCCTTGCTAGTGAGAGAGATTGATTTTGCCAATTGTTAATTTTGGACGGTATGTTATTTATTAATCCTGAGAAGTGTGAGTTTTTATTCCTTCTAGTGAATATTGGACTTCCCAAGTATTTGAAAGGAAAGGTTCCAGCTATCAAACCTGTTACAGATTTTAGGTTAGAGATTATATGGTTTGGGGTGTGTTTAGATATGTAGAAAGAAGATTTTTCAAAATTCACTTTTTGTCCAGTTGCCATCTCAAAGGATTTTAAGAAGTTAACAATTATATTAATTCCAGATTTTGAGGATTTCATTAGGATGGTTGTATCATCAGCAAAGGATAAGTGTGAAACTTTAATCATTTGATGAGAAAGTTTATAATACTGAAGATTAGAGTATTGAAAAAGAAAGTTAAGGTTTTTAGAGAATGCTTCTGTTAAGAGGATGAATAGAAGAGGGGACAAAGAACCCCCTTGCTTTAATCCTCTTGATGCCTGGAAAAATCCACATGGACATCCATAAACCAATATGGAGAAATAACAACTTGTATATTTCCCATAATAAATTTGGTTAGTGTTTCAGAGAAGCCAATTTGGAGAAGTAGTTTACTTAGAAACATCCATGAAACACTATCAAAGGCTTTCATCATGTCCAATTTCAAAATCATATTGAAGCCTTTAGTTTTAGAGTGCAGATAGTTAGTTAATTCTTGCATAAGAAGAACATTATCTGCCAATTCTCTCCCTAAGATGGAAACTTATTGCTCAGGTGAGATTATTTTGTCCATATAAGGCTTTAATCTTTCAGCTATTATTTTAGAGAAAACCTTATTGGTGAAGTTACATAAGCTGACTGACCTATAGTTCTTGAAAGAAGAACATATTTCTTTTTTAGGGATAAGGACTATCATTGTTGAGGAGATGGATTTAGGAATTTTGATTAAATTTTAAAAAAATTCTTGTACTGCCTCCATGAAATAATCTTTTATAATGTTCCAACATTTCTGAAAGAAGATTTGATAAAATCCATCTGAACCTGGGGCTGAAGCACTGTTCATGCTATTAATTATATTGGTTAGTTCAGTTTGGGTTATCAGTTTTAAAATTGAATCATTCAGTTCTTGGGTTACATCTTTGGGAATGTTTTCTAGCATACAAGCGGTGTCAATGCCTGTAGGATCTAGATGTTCAGCTGTAAGAAGAGTGGAAAAGAAATGAACTGCTTCTTTTCCTCTCTTTCTGATCATGTATCCAAGTTCCTTCAGAATTTTTGATTGATGAAATTAGTTGTCTTTTATGCTTTACTTTAACTGTATTGTGAAAAACTGTGAGTTTGAGTCTCCATCCTTTAGCCATTTTAACCTAGATTTCTTCCTCCGATAAATGTCTTGGTTCTTAAGAGCTAAGGTTAAATTAGCCTTTGCTAAATTCGTAGCAGCTAAGTTTTGAGAAGTATTATTCTCTTGTGGGTCTTTTTCAGTTTGGAAAAAATGTTCTTCACATGTTTTAATTCTGTCAAAAAATATTTTCAAAGGCATTTTTGTTCCAAAATTTTAAATCAATTTTTAGATTCTTCAATTTAAAGGAGAGTTTTAACATTTTTGTTAATTCAGTGTTAATACTCCAAGTATCTTGGATTAATTTCATGAATCTCGGGTGATTTAACTAACATTCTTGAAATTTGAATGATTAAGGGCTTGTTTGCTGTAAAGTTTCTGATATTTGGAAGATAAGAGGAGTGTGGTCTAACTGTTCTCTAGCTAAGGTTTGTATCTTAGTGTTTTGAAAATCAGTCCACCATTTGTTATTTGATATTCCCCTGTCTAATCTCTTCCAAACTTTTCCTTCTGGCCTCATTCCGGTCCAAGTGAAAAGACTACATGAAGATGGAATGCTTGTAAGGCCAAATTCATTCAATTTTTTTTAAGTTTCTTATGCACTTTTGGCTTGGAATTGAAGGGCCAAGATATTAATCGTTTGTTGTTATGGCATTAAAGTCACCTATCAGACTGAGTGGAAGATCTGAACTTAGTAGAGGGAATTAAAACATGTGAAAAAGAGGGAATTCTGTTTATAATTTTAATTTAAACCCATTTTATAATTTTAATTATGTTGAGGGAATTCAATTTACCTTTCTTAGAACCTGAACTTAGTAGAGGGAATTCACCCCTATTTATTTAAATGTATTGGTCAGATACATTAGTGGGAGTATTAACTTAATTTCATGGTTATGTTCTTGGATTCTTGAGCCAGTGATAACCTTATTAAGAGGCACCGCCTGATTAACAATATAAACTTCATCAGATTCTGCTATAGGGGGGATGATAGCAAATTCAGCAGAAACTGTGTTTGTTCACAGAAACAGAAACAGTTTTATCAGATTGAGTTTTCTCAGAAAAATATTTGTATTCAGTATCCAAACTAGGCTAAATCAACTTATCAGAATTAGCATTATTTAAACCAGCCTCAACCAAATCAACATAATCTCTAATATTTAAACTAGCAACAACAACATTATTCATCCCCTTATCCAAACTAGATTGAGTTGAGATATTCAAAGATAAAACAACAGTTTGATTCAAAACAGATTGTTTCATAGAGTCACATTAGGAGATATTATTGCAAGATGAATTTTCATGAACAGACTCTTTAAGATTCATTGATACATTATCCTTAGCATAATCAGCGGATAGATTTCGGTTTTGGTGCATATAATTATTTTCAATCTATGTATTGTTTGAGGCATCTTTACTTTGCAAAATTACTAAATCAGCAGTAACCACATTTTCAGGTAACACAATTGGGATGCTAGGAGGAACCTGAGCATCATTAACTGATGTTTTTTTTCTTGAGTTTGCATTGTTGTTGGTCTTCTCCCATGACTTCATTCCAGTATTTTTCCTTGCTTAGCAACAGGTACCTGTAAGGCCTTGTCAGAGTTGTTCTTCACAATAGGCACATATATTTTTATCATTGATAGCTAAACCAGAAGATGAAGCTTTGCCCCCATTACCTATTATCCTTCTTTGTTTACCATTAGGGGCAAGAATTTTACCTGATTCTAGACCATTGTGACTCCTTTCCTCAGGTCTCTAGGCGTGGATAGTGGACTTTGTAGAATCATATTTGCAGATAGTAGATAAATGGCCTAATTTCATACATTTTGAGCAATTAACTGTCACTCCTTCGTAATATACATACTGCCAAAAACCAGATCCCCAGTATTCAATCCAAACCCTCTCTCGCATTGGCTTTGTGACATCAATTTCAATGCATACTTTTTCCACGTGCGGTCGAGTTCTATTGAGTGTGGCCTTTTCCACCTTGATTAGAGAACCAATTAGACTGCCAATGGACATCATCGCCCACTGGTTGAAGAATTACCGCGGAATACCATAGTGAGACCCATATCGGAACGATTGGAGAGTCCGCATTTGGATCGAAATGTGCTGTCCATTTTGTCATCCAAATTGAATAGGAACTAAAATTCCATATCTTGTAGAGCCAGCATCTGTAATAATGATCCAGTTAATTGAAATTGATAAGCACCTATCGATTATCCAGAAGGTTAATATTTGTTTGACCTTTGAAGTCGGTGGTCTCAAAGTCTCATCCGAGTTTGTCCATTTGTGGCCTACTCCTGGAAAATTTTCTGACCAGAGTCCAGCAGAGCGGCGCGTCCAATTGATCGCATTCATATTCACTCCTTTAACATTCATAGCTACATAAATCTTCCAGTTTTTCCTTTTGTCCTCTACCTTCATGTTATCTTTCTTTCTTCATGTCCAAGTTGGCTATAGAGAACACATTTTTAGGTTTCCATTCAAAAATCACTTTCTGTTGAACTATAACTTTATGTTCATTCAAAACTTCTATCAGGAACCTTTTCCCCAATTTTCGTTTCTATTTTTACCCTTGCATAAGATGCTCTTTCTTTTTTCATAGTGGCTTTGTCTAAGCATATTGGTTTCCCTAATGAGCTAACTATTTTACTAAATAGCCTAGGTTGCCAATAAGCAGTAGACAGGTTTGGGAGTTGAATCCACACAAGAATTAATCTAGGCTCAGAAAGATCTGCATCAGTTAACCACACTTTCATAATTAGAGGTTAACCATCAAAGGAGACATTTCCCTTCTCTATGATTTAATCTCTATCAGCTATAGAGTTGAATTTAATTAGAAACGTATCTCTTTCTATCATGTAGATTCTTGCTATTATGCGTCCCCAAATCATATAGAAATTTTTTTTGCTGCTTTGATTGGTGGATTATTCTGCAAAGCATTGTAGTTTCCCATTGCTTTGATCTCCTCTCCACTTCATCCATAGTAATCTCCTCCATTTTCATTCCATTAACTTCAATTACATCGTATTATTGCACTTCATTTTGATCTTCAAGAAAGAGTTCACTCCATTTGTTCTTTTCATCACGTTAAACTATCCCCCCTCAGTATTTTCCTATCGTTCCTATCATCCCGATACAGGCGAAAACACCACAACTGTGTGAGTATTTTGAGCTTTCTCCTAGCTCTAATTTTATCTCCCGTTTTGTTAGAGGCAGCACCTAGTATTTCAACATCATCAATCACTCTTTCCGTTAACCCTTCTTTTATTAGCTTTGATTTTGGAGTACCTTCCTTCTCCCCACTACTCAAAACCCCTCTTAAACCTTCATTTCCTTATCCTTCCTTCTTCGATGCTCTCTTTTTTGTTTCTATCTCCATACTCCTCAATCGATCTAGTGTTTTCTTAGCCAATTTCTTCCTTCCAGACCGACCCATGGTGATGTCGTTCAAGGAACTCTCCAGATCTAGATGATAGGAACGATAAAAAAATAGTCACGCAGTTATGGTGTTTCGCTCGTATCTGAATGTTTTGTTTGTTGTTGTTGATGCTTTATGATTTTCAATTTGACAATTATGTTGATGTTTTGTTAGTTGTAGTTGGTGTTTCAAAATTTTTAGTTTATGTTTTGTTAGTTGTAATTGATGTTTATGATTTTCGGTTTGACAATTATGTTGATGTTTTCTTAGTTGTAGTTGATGTTTATGATTTTTCGTTTGACGATTATGTTGATGTTTTGTTAGTTGTAGTTGATATTTATGATTATTATTTTGACAATTATGTTGATGTTTTACTATTTTTTTGTTGATATTTATTTGATATTTTCTTTGATATCTTTTGCATATTGCAGTAGGAGAGAGGAGAATGGGGGGAAAACTAGGAAAATTGCCCTGGGGAAGAATTGAGAAAAGGTCCCTGCAACAGATGTGGAGAAGAATGAGTGGAAGAATTGCACAAAGGTCTGCTTAAAGTTTAAACTGCTTCACAGGAGACCATCTCACTTATCTAAATTTAATTGTCCAAAATTTACATAACTTTAATTTTGTTAAATAAATACTCAATTTGTAAATTAGTTTATACATTTAATACTTTATTATATTATATTAATTCAATTATATTATATTTTATGTTATACTAACTAAAAATATATAATTTTAAATACTCCAAGAGTTCTAAAAATAATCTCCTCTCCCTATCATGTATCTGAGCACACCAATCATTATCACGTTGATCAAGAAATATGTTGAGCGTTGAAATATTTTCCTACTTATAATAACGATAAATAAAATATTTATATTTAATATACGGTCAACCTTTGATAGAGAATAGTTGATATATTTTCCTATGTATACGATAGAGAATAGTTGATATGCTTTCCTACGTATATGATATTTTTGTTCAAAATGTAAGAGTACAAATAGATCTGGGACAGATGAAGTATATGTAATAGTTTAAAATTTTGATAGAGAATAATGTCAAAAACTTTAATAGAGAATATTGTCAAAAAATGAAAGAGTGCAAATAGATCTGGGATGGATGGAGTATATGTAATAGTTTAAATTTTATGTAAAATTTTAAAATATTTAGAATTATTATGGATATTTAAGTTAAAAAATATTAATTTATATAGTTATAATGTTAAAATAAGATAATAATAATTTTCATACATTCATTTGAATATGATTTTTGATAGTGAGCTGATGAAAAATAAATACAACATTTCTTGTAATATATAATGATAAAATATTGTGACACATCATATTGAAGTTTGGTTTACGATGCCTACATTGGAGACCAAAGTTTCAACAATCTTTGTTATCAATGCTTACAAATCTACAACATACAGAAGCCCTATAATAATTTGCAACGTGGCTCCTATATTTACCTTTTTTCGTGAAATTGAAAGATGAATGGGAAAGTCTTAGGAAATGCGGCATATCCATAAGGTTATGGACAGGTCAGGGATTGATTTGCAATTAATCAATTTTTGTGGGTCAGGCCGATTTAGTTCAGATATAAAAGTTCACAATACTAGTACCCTCCTCTTTCATCTTCTGAACTCTTACACAAAATCACCAAGCGGGGAGATCAATTAATACCCATCAAAACTAGATTCCGTCCAACGCTAGAAAATTAAGGTGACAAATGGTTAAAAAGTCAGCTTTGAGATCCTTCCGGGTTGTTCTTTACGTCACGGTGTTATTTCATTTTCCGATGGATGTTCACGGCGGAGAGGGAAGAGAACAACATGTCTTCCTCTTTCACAAATTGATTTATTTATTAAATTGATATGTGCAACGTCTCTTTTTTCATCTGGTTGATATGAGAGCGAGGAGACGTATGCGAAGAGGATGAAGACAATGAGCACATCAAGGCCGGCGGCAAGCCAAGAGCTCCCGGCTATTCCGTCATCGTTGTCCGAGACAAGACTAAAATCAACGTCACCACCGACTCCACCTTCTCCAAGAGGTTTGATTTTTTTGTCATTTTTATTTAATTTAGTTTATTTACTTTTGTGGTTTTACGCAAGGATTGAACTGAAACGGCAATGTTGTTGTAATTAGGAGTTTTGTGATTTGACACTTCTAGTGTGAGTTTTTACTAATTAGTGGTTGGTTTGTCATGTATGTTTGGTTCTCAATGTGTTTTGCTCGTATGTTTGAGAGAATGAGTTGTAAATGAGTTAAATAATGACGTATTGTTACAATGGAATGTGGTTGAACTTTGTTTTGGTTATGGATTGTAAGGAAACAGGCAGGTTATGTTGGTGAAACTTAACTAATACTAGAATAATGTGAAGATTTGAGTTTAGTGGGTTGGAGCTTAAAGTTTAGTGTTAGTTGTAATAACATTCCATTGTGTTATTTGATAAATGACCAGTCCTTTTACAGTGTAAACTGATTGTCATTTGTAGCCAGTTATTTGGGTAAGCATTGAAGTGGTATGTTATGTAAATGATGATTTTGAACAATTTTTTGTTAGAAGTTGGAATGTCAGTCACAATTGAATGTGATTATATATATATATATTATTGAACAAATAGGCTTGGGCTGGAGGAGGCGGAGCAGCTGGCGCACGTGTAGATGGTGAGGGAGAAGAGAGATATGTCGTTCACGTAGAAGGAGAAGAGGAAGAGGGAGCTAGGGAAGGCTAGTAGAGATAAGAACTATGTCGAGGAAGATAAGATGCTTTTGAGGGATAGTGGTGTTTATTCTGGCTTTGATGCTTAAATCTGTGTTTGTTTCTATGGATTGTAACAATTTGCTTGAATGAATAATAGATTGTAGCGAAAAATAGTTGGATCTCTATTGTAGAAATGTTTAATGCTAATGAAGTTTGAGTGTTTCTACTTTCACAATTTTGTTCCCTTTGTGCACTAGCCCCTTACACAAAATTGTTGAGTGTTTACATGAATTATACCTATCGTTCTGTGTACGATTGTAGAATTTGTGGTGGCCTATGTTTAACGTCATTGGATATGCCTTTTTATTGTGCAAATTGGTGCCTTTTGATTTATTTTTTAATTGGTGGTCTTCTACGCTTTATGAAATTACAAGATGCATTTGATTATTTATATATTGCAGCTGTTATTATCCAATGCGTGTTTGCTAGCTGTATTGTGAATGACCTTTTTTTTCTTCTCCGTTTTGTTGATCGTTTGTTTTGAATTACGAGCTGCATATGTTTACTTATATGATACATATGTTAGTATTCAACGTGTACTTGTTAGTTGTACTGTATGACCTTTTGTGAATGAATTTTATTTTTTTCTATTTTTTACAGATTGTTCATCTTGAATTACGAGCTGCATTTGTTTACTTATATGTTGCAGTTGTTATTACCCAATGTTAGTTCTTTTTTTTACTGATTGTTCATTTTTAGTTACGAGCATTAGTTTTCTTATATGTTGCAGTTGTTATTATCTAGCGTGTACCTGTTAGTTGTACCATGAATGACCATTTTTCCCATTCGTTGCTGATTGTTTGTTTTGAATTATGAGGTGCATCTGTTTACTTATACATTGCATATGTTTGTATTCAATGTATACTTGTTAGTTGTACTGTCTATGATATTTTGTGAATGACTTTTTCTTCTCTTTTTTGCTGATCGTCGTTTTGAATTACGAACTGTAATTGTTTACTTATATGTTGCATACGTTAGTATTTAATGTGTACTTGTTAGTTGTATTGTCTTTGACCATTTGTTTTCATTTGTTGTTAGTTGTACGTTTTGAATAACGAGTTGCATCTGTTTACTTATATGTTGCATATGTTAGTATTTTGTGTGTACTTGTTAGTTGTGTTCTGTATGACTTTTTTTAAAAATGTTGTTGGTTGTTCATTTTGAATTAGGAAATGCATATGTTTACTTATATATTGCATCTGTTAGAATCCAGTATGTGCTTGTTAGTTTTATTACGAGGTGCATCAGTCTGCTTATATGTTGCAGTTATTATTATTCAACGTGTACATGTTAGTTGCACTATGAAGAACTTTTTTTCTTCTTTTTTTGCTGATCGTTCGTTTTGAATTACGAGCTGCATCTGTTAGTATTTAATGTTTACTTGTTAGTTGGACTGTCTATGACTTTTTGTTTTCATTTGTTGTTACTTGTACGTTTTGAATAATGAGTTGCATTTTGTTTACTTATATGTTTCATCTGTTGGTATTTTATGTGTACTTGTTACTTGTGTTCTATATGACTTTTTATATAAAAAAAATGTTTTTGGTTGTTCATTTTGAATTAGGAACTGCATATATTTACTTATGTATTGTATCTGTTAGAATCTAGTATGTACTTGTTAGTTTTATTACGAGGTGCATCAGTTTGCTTATATGTTGCAGATGTTATTATTCAACGTGTACATGTTAGTTGCACTATGAATGGCTTTTTTTTCTTCTTTTTTTGCTGATTGTTCGTTTTGAATTATGAGCTGTATCTGTCTACTTATATGTTGCATCTGTTAGTATTTAATGTGTACTTGTTAGTTGGATTGTCAATAAACTTTTGTTTTCATTTATTGTTAGTTGTACGTTTTGAATAATGAGTTGCATATGTTTACTTGTGTTGCATCTATTAGTATTTAAGGTATCTAAGGTAAATCCAACTGGGAAAAATGGATCCATTGCTACAAGTTTCTTGGTAACATTTTTATCACAAACATCTGGACCAAGTTCCAATTCAGTGTATCAACTGAAGCAAGTTTAGCAAGCCATCACCATTCATGTTGCTATTGCTTTGAACTTTGAATTATGCAAATCAACAACCATTCTTGCAACTCAGGCAACTCTTGTCAACAAAAATCATTACATGAGCTAGTCAAAAAATGAATATATATATATATATATATATATATATATATATATATATATAAGGATATGCAGCTAGCCAAGAGGATCCGGGGTGAAAGAGCTTGAGTAGTACTGGTAGCACTGGTGAAACATTAGGAAATGGTGGTAAAGGGTGGACTTAAAAAAAGTACACATATAAAAGTACAAAACAAATTAGTAGAAAGGGATAATTACATCTTGTAATTTAATCATCTTGTAATATATATAAAGGGATACAAAAGTACAAAACAAATTAGTACAAAGGGATACAAAAGTACAAAACAACCATGGAACATGATAATTACAAAACCACTCATAGATTCCTTTTTTATCTTGATTATATTCCATCTATATCTCCACTTTGCATCCTCACTATCCAAAAGTTTTTCTAATTACCATTTCATTTTTGAAATATATGTTTGAGTTTCTTCTGTGATTATGCCAACTTTTAAGATCTGAATTTGCTTTGATGGAAATTTATTTTCTTGCAATGATTTTGGGATTCCTTAGAAGCCCATGATTTAACTCGGAAGCCCAATTCAAATGATTGTACTCCAACACCCTTTTTTTATAATCATTTTCAAGTCTAACTCGGAGTATTAAGATCAAATATGTCCTCATCCAACACCTTTTTTTTTAATCATTTTCTCGCATCTTGGGGATTGCATTCAAAAATGTTCATAACGAAAAAAAACTTTTATCTATCATCCGGTTTGATTGGTGCATATTAAAGTATTTCCAAAAGAATAGGTGTATGGTCAGATAGATGACTAAACGAGTATTTAACTTCATAGACTGGATAAAGATTAATCCAATTTGGTATTGCAACAACAATTAAAATGGAATCTCTCGCTATAACAATGTGTGGGTATCTCTAATTTTGACACCTTATAAATTTTTTTCCAAATGTATTCTACATCATTGAGGTTATGCTCGCTCAAAGTAATTTTGAAAAGTTTCAATTTTCCAAACAAACCTTGATTGATGCTTTCACTATAACAAATAGTTAAACTCGTATTTTTGCCCCCACGCTAATTAATAATTGATTTACCTAAATTTTGGAGATGGTATAAGATCATCCTCAATGCAAGAATTATTTTGCTAAAAGCCACTTGACACGTCATATTGATGGAACCTTAAGCTACAAAAACATCTCAAATCTAAGGGTCAAATGAAAGCATCAATATGATGTGGCACACTTTTCTTTAGAGTGGATCAAGTAGAGCTTCCATTGGAGAAACTCATACTGAGGCTCTCACTTGTCTTCCAAAGAAAAAGTAGTAGAAATTCATAAATATGCACGACTCCAACTAAAATGTTGCTCAATCAATGATTGACATGTCATACCAAAACTATAATTGTAACAATATTATTGGAGATGAAAATTAAAATAAAATTATTAATTAAATTACTTTGTTTACACCATATGGAAGTTCCATTTATATTATGCCATTTAGCGAAAGAGACCCCCAAAAACTGACTTTCCACGGCAAAGAGCTTCATCTGCACGTAGACCTATAATAATTTGCATCTTTTCACATTGCCCTATAATGATTCGTAACCTCCCCCATGGATTCCCATGTGGCTCCTATATCTAGACGCAACTTTTCCACGCGGCCCTATAATAATTTTGCCACGTGATTACATCAATTTACCTATTACTTGTGTTTATCCTGCGAGTATACAACGAGTGGGATCTTACAAACAAAATTATGTGGGGAGAATTAGTATCTTAGTGTGAGGGGTCTATCAAAACTAGACACATGCCAGATGGATTTTTGGACCAACAGAAACGTCCGTTCCTTCTTATTCCCCGTTTCATTTTTTCCCGGCCCGCTCTATTTTCTGAAATTTTATTGTTCACCCCAAATTCTCTAAAAAAGAAACATCGAATCCAACGGCGTAACCTAGTCATGACTTTCTCAAACTCTGGCGAGCTCCGACGACAAAACAATATCTCCGTCTGTCTAAACAAAGCTCGTGCTAGAAGGCTGATGCAACCCAGTCCTGACTTTCTCAGATTCTCGCGAGCTTCGACGATAAAACAATCGCTCCGCCCATCCGAACAAAGCCAACCAAGGTGATCGGGCTCCCTCTGCTGCTGTTGTTGCCAACGCCGCGCCTATTTGTCGTCGTCCTATCTCCCCTGATTATATGATTAATCCATCGAAGGCAGGTAACGTTCATCTGGTGAGCTCTGTTTCTGGTGTTTTTGAAGTTACAAAGAATGCTTTAATGCATAGTTCAGCTAATAATCATAAATGATTATAAAACTTCTTTAGTTTTTGCTACTATCTGATGACTTCCAATTCCTTGGATACTAGTACCCCTGAAGTATTGCATAGGGTCGCACACTTCATTTTAGATAGTAGGAGTACAATGCAAAACTGCAGGTACTCTGATTTCAAAACTAGCAGTTATTTATTGGGTTTGAATGAGTCAAAATGAGGAAGATAAAGATGAAATACATGTGAAATAATAATGTTATTGCGCCAAGTGAGTAATTGCTTAACTTCACATTGAATGATGACTTTATTGGCATTTCTTTGGAGATGCAAATCTCTTCTACGTGTTTCCAGATTAAGAATATGTCCATACCCTATTTTTTCTTAGTGCATTTAGTCTCCAACAGTTGTCCTTTCATTGAATTTTGTCTTGAAGGTGAATTGGGTACTACTTCCTAAGTGCTACTTCCTGATCATATGCTCTCAAGTTTGTGGTCTCTTATCTTGTCTTTTTACATTTTGAATGGCGAAATTGGAAGTGCGATTTGATTTACAAAAGCATGACTAACCTCAACAAGAATAAATATGTTGAACAATCACCAATGAAGTATTCAAGAATAAAGCACAAAATCACAAATAAAGCACAAATGAAGTATTCAACCCAGGAAACGGACACCAAATGTTTAAAAAGTGTTCTTTAACTGTGCAGATATCTATACAATCCAATGCATTCCCCAAATAAGCTAGATGTGATACAACTCTACTAAGAGCCATATTTTGCATATTCAAGCATGGATTTTCGAGAAACAGATCAAAATTTACACATGTGAATGAATGGTTCGACTCATCAAAACTAAGCTCACAAAAGACTTGGACTATACACAACAAAGCAACGAACACGCTGTTTACCACAAACCAAGATCACAATGCCATATTAGGCCAGCAAAAGTTTCACTTCACAGCAACTGCAACTACCAAAGGTACGAATGACAGTAACTAGAAGCACCTCAAGATTTCAAGTTCAATAGACAACTAGTTCACTTCACTAGATCACATCGGTCATAAAGGATTGGATTCTACGCTCTAATACACTAACATATATTGGAAATTTAAACACATTCCAGCCGAATATCATTCTCTGTTGCATGTAAAACTATGTCTGGTCAATAGTTTGTCTAGAATTTCAATCAAGATTATAACTATGCCACTGATTACCACTGTACTAAAATTCAATCCAAACTCTTAGCTAACAAAACCTAGAGTTAGCGGTAATACTTGAAATCTAACAATGCTATTTTCCGCGGCTACAATTTGCAATGGGAAAAGTCTTGGGAAAGACGGTCTTTCCATAGGCTTATGGAAAGACGGGGTTTGATTAGAATATTAAAAGGTAAAAGGTCTTAGTTGCAATATTAAAATTTTAGTATGCAACATGTAGTAGTTATAAAATTTATAACCCGGTTCATGCAACCCGAAAATTTTATCTTAATTTCTTCTAATTTACACTTTAAACATTGGTTTTTCCATAACTTATGGAAAGACCGTCTTTCAAGAGACGGACTCTTTGCAATGAGGGTAAGGTTTCCGATTTACGATAGAGATAGGGGAGGGTTTCCGAATTCCAATTGAGGTAGGGAGATACAATTTGCTGCAACATTGGCAACAACAGTGGTAGAGGGAACCCAATGCGCTTGGCAAAAGAATTGTTTGGACGGATGAGCGTTTGTTGCCGGAGATCACACAAACGCATATGCCACAAGAGAATCAGGGGTCCGGCCACAAGTTCAGGTGTACAGAGTATACAGACCACAACTTCATCGAGGTTTAGTGGAGGAACAATCGGCACCATCTTTTCCACAAGCATAGTCCAGAGTTTTCGGCAAAGTCTTTTGCGGCACACTCGGTATCGCTCAGAAGAAGAAGTGGAAAATTGAGTTCGAGTTGCTTATGGGGGGAGTAAGGGGCCCATTACTAAGGATTTGGGTGAAAGAGAAAATATGAGGAAAAAAGGGAACCGAAAAGAAATGAAACAGAGGAAAAATAAGTCTGTCAGTATTATTTCCTATTTGCCACATGTCTAGTTTTGATAGGCCCTTCATCCCCACATTCTAATTCTCCCCACATAAAATTTTTTTCGATGGGATCTTACTCGGCTCATATTCGTTAACTTTTTTACGTTTGATTTGAGCAACTTACCTATTACTTGTATGTTTATCATACGAGCGAGTAGATGACAAGTAGGATCTTACTCTACTCGTATATGTTAATTTTTTAACATTTGAATTGAGTTCAATATATGTTCGGGAACACGTTAATTCTAATTAACTATTATTTGAGTGTTTATCATGCGAGTAGGTAACAAGTAGCATATTAGTCTACTCATATCTGAAAAAAACTTGTATTAGTCGACACGAGTTGTTAAATTTTTTGTGTAGATAATGAGTAGCATATTAGTCGACTCGTATTTGTAAACGTTTGTTATTTGAGTGTTTATCATGCGAGTAGATAAGTAGATAAATAGAATATATTTAAATTTTAATATACTTATGATTTATGAAGAAATTAGGTGGAGGTTCAATCTTAAAACCAATTGGTAAGTGGAGGTGACAAAGACCTTATATGTTAGTTATATACAATTGCAGAGCTGTGCAACTCTGAGGAAAGAAGAAGAGCTAACTTTGAAAGAGGTTATTGAGTAATGAAGAGATCGAGAAGTAACTCTCCGATCTAGCAAAAGGAACTAAATATCCCAGCGGAAGGAAATGTGAAAACATATTAATTTGAACTGGTGGTAACACCACGCTTTGTGCAGTGAGTTGGATAATGAATGGGTTGGATAATGAATTGTACTAATGATTCCATCGCACCATTTTATGGTGTTATAGCATCTGTCGATTAATGAGGGAAAAAAAGGATGCTATTAAGGATATTGTTAGCCTACCTTGTCGTGAATTCTTTTGGATGTACAAGAGTAAAAAGGTTCAAAAGTTTTCGTAAAATACATCTAGTCCCGACCTGGGTTTCTTCACCTGGTACCTAGAAGGGATTGTGTTGCAAAGCTCTGTATTCCTTCCATTCATTATTGGAGCAGAGTTTCCCAAATTAATGATTATTGGAATTTACAGAGTCGGTCATTATTAGCAATATTAGCGGTATTTACCGAATCGATGATTATTTCCACTTGGTAGTGTTTCCTGAGTCGATCATTTGTTAGTTTCAATATTTCCCACTTGCGTATGACGTATTTTCATGGTTGGGAACCTCACGCATACTTCCGGATGTTGGTTGACTCGCGAAATGGAAACCAATTTAATGCGAATGATATGCATCATCACAAGTTAATATGGTGACTCGGTTAACCTTACGAGGAAATAGACACCGGGTTTGGTGTGATACTAGCCCAATCTTGGAAAACTTAGAAACAAAGATACAACATTAGATCCATAAGTTAAATTTGTTTGACTTGCACTTTAAACATGTCGCGTTTGAGTTTGTGAACTATTCGACCCTTTAAACACCTCTACTATATTAAATTGAAAGTTCAATGAGACAATGAGTAACATGTCGGGTTTGAGTTTGTGAACTATTCAACCCTTTAAACACATCTAATATATTAAATTGAAAGATCAATGAGACAATGAGGTGAAGGTGCTTAGTTTGAATCTAATACATTTACCCGTAACGGGTTTTTTGGTGGCCAAATGAGCTAGCTCAATTAATTGAATCAAAGAGTCTGTCTCTTGCAAGACCGTTTCATGGTAAGATCAGGGGCTATTGGAAATATAGGATAAAGGGAAATTTAATTCAGGAATAAATTTGCAATTATTTTAGGTTTGGGGTCATTTTAAAAATATTTGAAAAGGGTGAAGGACTCAATTGCAATTACTTAAAAAATAAAAACTAATCTTTCGATCCATCCATGACCACTAGGTCCGGCCCAAGGGCAATGCGGGATCATGACCAAGAAGGATAAAACAGTCTTTTCCATTGAGAATTAATGAGTAACAGTTAACTGAAACAAAGGAGAAGCTGTTTACATTAGGAAGGGATTAAAAGTTGTTATATTTGAGTTGTTAGGAACAGTTACAGGATTAGCAGGGTATTAATAGAAGAAAAATAGTTTGTAAAAGTTATCAACTGTGCTTTGATCAAATTGTATGGTTTGTTGAGCTAGAATACATCTATTCGGTCTCTCCTAATTCTAAAGGTTTCTTTTGATAATTTCTCTGGAATTTCTTTGAATGTAACAAGTGGTATCAGAGCACATCGTTCCTTGGCAACAATGGCGAAACACACATGCCTCAAATTTTGGAAGAATGATGCCGAAGATATGAAGAATATTTTTAAATCGATGAACAACAAATTGGATGCAATAATGATGATGCTTAAAGACCTCGGGGATGAGGAATCGAAGAATTCAGATCGTACGTTTCAAAAGAATGAATTAATTGATGTTTACCCCGAGCAATACAAGAATGCGATTCGGACAGAATTGGATGCATTTTCGGACAACATTTCTGAAGAAGCGAGCAATCAAGAAGAAGGTAGTGAGCAGGTCAATAAGATTGACGAGTTTCATAAGCAAAGCAGAAGTTGCAATTGAAGCGGTAATGTTTTCCAATATTTTCCTACGAGATTCCGACAAACTAGGTGAATGCATTAGATGCTTTATTCAACCTCAATTCAATTCTGGTGAGTTGGAGATTCAGATTAGTTCACCCTTATTTGGAAGGTAAGGAATTTCTTGGTACAAGGGGATCATATCTCATCTTGGATCCGTTACTTAAAGATTTTCTTGTTATGGAAATTTATCGATTTGGTTTCGATAATGAAATTGACGAGCTTGTAATGCAAAGGGAGGGATAGAATAGGCGTACCAGAGGAATCAAATTTGCTCAAGATTTCTAGAGATGACAGTAATGTCGAAGTCAAAATTTCAGAAGTTTTGGAAGAAGAAAGCGAGGGAACGTCAGTTCTTGTTGATGGTTTCCTGGCTCCAAATTTCAGCTCCAACTTTCAGAACTTGATTCATGATGTATCTTCTCCGGGTAAAATCTTTCTCAACTCTCTTGATATAAATGAAACTCATGACAATTCTGTGATGAAACTTAAGCCCGGTAGATCTTTTTCAAACAATAATGATATGAGGTACATCAATATTAAGGAGAAATCGATTGATGTTTATTATGTGAAAATTGATAAAGAAATTTTGAATTTGGATGTCATGAACTCTGTAGCTCAGATTAAAGTTGTTAAACCACGGGCATTCTTCGACAGTTATTGGCCTTTGTTTATGAGTACAAAAATGAATAATATAAATGGTAGATTTGTTGAACCTATCACGTGTTATAATCCTGGTATCCTTGAGGATTTTTTTGGAGATTTATACTGGACTATTAGTTTGGAAGAAAGAGATTTTTCTAGGAATGGGAAATCTACTGTTAAAGGGCTTAGATATAATTTCATTGATGACAAAATGAATATGTGTATATTTCTCCAAGTCTTCCGGTATGCATATAGAGTTTAGAAGTCGACTGATCATAGAGAGGGAACTCAATGGTATACAAGTGCGAGTAGATATAAAAGGGGCACTATCTCAGATTACCTTGTAAAAATAAAGTCCTGGATTGCGAAGATTGCTGAAAATTTGGATGAAATAAGAGTTGAGCCTGAAAGAAACACAAGGGAACTTGTAAGAAAGCTAAAACGGCCCATTAGTGATTATGGTATCAATGGTTTTAGAAATAGAGAAGAAAGTAGCAAGTCATTCAAAGCTATGAATTTGATTGGAAACATCTTAGGCCACATTATCAAGGGGATGGTTTTCTGGTGCATGGTCTTTGCATCAAACATGCCGCTCAAACTATATGAAAAAGGAGATCAATGGTTTTCTGGTGCTGCGGATTTTCTTATTCAATTCAAGTTTGAGATATTGCAATACTTGGAGTATTTTGAGTTTGTTTTTGCAGTGTGCAACTTTCATAGAAATCATGGAATGGTTGGGAAATCTGTCGAGCTCTATGGTCATGACATGGCTGAATTATCAGCGTCTCAAACTATAAAGATAGAGAGCTTCGGTGGTGTTGGGAAAAATGATATGTCCCTCTGTGTGATCAAGATGAAAGATGAAAAAAGAATGAAAAATAAGACACCAAAATTTGGTAACGCGAAAACTCAAATCGGGAAAAAATCGCGGGACTATGTAGTCCAAATCTTCCACTATAAGAGGCTATAGTAGGGTTACAAATATCTCACCCAAGTATGGTGGATTACAAGGCTACTCACACTATGGTGAAACACTCACTAACTCAAGAGAATGCAGACTTTTCTCTAACTCCTCACTCTAAGAATGGATCTCTCACACTAGAAAGAATAAAAATGGCTATGGAATCAATTGGATGAGATTGAATGATGAACTCTTCTCCAACACCTCTATTTATAGGTGAACCAAACAAGCTCTAGAATTCTCTTCCATCTCTCCAATGACCATAGTAAATGGATGGAGCCTTCTAGGAGGCAGTCTAAAGTCTTCTCTCATCTTCCTAGAAACATCTCCCTCTTCCATCAATTGAGAGTTCTAGAATTAGGGAGGAAACCCAACAAATCTCCCCCCTTCTGATATAATTAGAAGGGATCACTACACCGGCTTCTTCGCAACTATCGTCAAACTTTTTACTTGGTAATGTTTTATTCATCATGTCTGAACAATTATCATTGGTGTGCATCTTTTCAAGTTGTAGTCGTTTTTCCTCCAACACATCTCGAATCCAGTGATAACGAACATCAATATATTTTGTTCATGGATGGTAGGTTGAATTCTTGGCTAAGTGGATGGCACTTTTGTTGTCACAAAAGAGGGCATAATTCTCTTGCTTTAACCCCAGTTCCAGTAGGAAGTTCTTCATCCACATCATCTCCTTGCAAGCTTCCGTGGCGGCAAGTAGGAGTATTGGACAGTGGTGACTATCATGATGTGTATCCCTCCAACACAGGTTTTAGTTTTCCAAAGCACAAATATCGGCTGGTTGTTCCTCTGAGATATCAAAGTGTCCTTTTCACAACTGCCCAATGCTCATTCCTAGGCTTTGACAAGTGTCTGCTCACCACTCCAACCGCATGTGCAATATTTGGTCGTGTACATAACATACCATACATGAGACTACCAATAGCTGGTGAATATGGAACACCTCTCATATCTTCATCACCTTTTGGGCTTTGTTTCTCGTCAAATTTGAAGTGTCTGCCAAGTGGTACACTAACGGGTTTGGCCTTATCAATGTTGAATATCTCAAGAACCTTCTCAATGTATGTTTATTGGGATAGCCAAATTAGCCTTTCATATCGATCTCGAGTGATCCTCGCCCAAGAATTTGCTTGTTTGGTCCCAAATCTTTCATAGCGAAAGAATTACTCAATGTTTTTTTAAGAGCAGTAATTTTATTTTTATCATGCCCAACAATCAACATATCATCAACATAAAGCATGAGTATGAGAAAGTCACCTTTATTGTACCTCTTCACGAAGACACAATGATCAGTGTACGTCTTCTTGAATCCATAATGATTCATGAAAGATTCAAATTTCTTGTACCATTGGCACGGTACCTACTTCAAACCATAAGGACTCCTTTTGAGGAGGCACACCAAATGCTCTTTTCCCGGATGTATGAATCCATTGGATTTCTTCGTGTATATTTCTTCCTCAAGGTCTCCATGTAAGAAACCCGTCTTAACATCCAGTTGTTCAAACTCCAAATCCAAACTAGCAGCGAGACCCAGTAAAACTCGGATTGACGACATCTTCACCACGGGTGAGAATATCTCATCGAAGTCTATTCCTTTCTTCTGACTGCATCCTTTGACAACAATCCAGGCCTTATACCTTGGTTTGGGATTGTTTTCCTCGGTCTTGACCTTGTACACGCATTTGTACTTTAGAGCTCGTTTTCTTTTTGGTAGCTCCACAAGATCATAGGTATAGTTCTCGTGTAAGGGTTGCAACTACTCTTGCATAGCCTTTTCCCAATCATCTATGTGATCACTTGCCATTGCTTCCTCATAGTTTTGAGGCTCCCCCTCATCAGTGAGTGTCACGTACTTGTCTCGAGGGTACCTGGACGTAGGTCGTCTCTCTCTAGTGGAATTCTGAGGCTCATGTTCTGCTCGATCATTCACTTCCTCCATTTCTCCACCACATGTCCGAGGTTGCTCATTTTTTTCGCTTGCATATCATTAATCTCAACTTCATCATGATTGCCCTCAACTCTTGTATCATCTCGTAGCACTGGAGATGGCATAGGATCATAATGCCCATTGGTCCGCCTAGACTGACCTTCTTGTGACTTTTTGTAATCGCTAATAGTCCGGTCCTCGAGAATGAAAACATCTCGGCTTCTAAGAATATTTTCTAGAACAAATCCCAAAACCGATATCCAAACTAATCTTTGGGTGATCCAATATTGATGCATTCCTTTGTTTTTGAATATATCTTGGCCCGCTCATCCTTGGGAATGTGAACAAACGCTCGACATCCAAACATCTATATGCTACTTTTTTCTTTGACCATATCTCCTTCGGTATGTCTCCATCAAAGGGTACTGAAGGGGACATGTTGATGATGTCAACCCCGGTCTTCACAGCTTCTCCCCGGAAAGCTTTAGGGAGGTGAGCATGAGACAACATGCACATAAATTGCTCTTCAATGGTGCAATTCATTCTCTCGCCAAGTCCATTTAATTGAGGTGTCTTTGGCGGCGTCTTCTCAAGTCCGTGCCATGGGACTAAAAATATTCTTCAAACAGGCCAAAGTATTCTCCACCATTATCCGCTTTGACAGACTTTAGCTTCTTGCCTGTCTCATGTTCCACCCTTGCGTGGAACTCCTTGAACGCCTCAAGCACCTGGTATTTTAATTTCAACAAAAACACCCAAACCTTTCTCTAATGGTCATCAATAAAAGTTACAAAATATAATGCACCACCAAGAGATCTTCTAGTCATAGAGCATACATCAGTGTGGACTAAGTCAAGAATATACTCTCTTCTACTTGGGTGTGCTGGTCTAACGAATGAAACTCTATGTTGTTTTCTAGCTAAACAATTAGTGCAATGATCAAGTGTTGTACCTTTTATGTCCAGGAGGATTTTTTTCCGAGCGAGGATTTGTAACCCCTTCTCGCTCATATGGCTGAGCCTCTTGTGCCATAGCTCCACACTTGAGCTCTCGTGAGCAGTATTAACCTCCCCTTCACAGACTTGCCCTTGCATGGCATATAAGGGCCCATCTTTTCTACCTCGACCAACGACCATGTTACCACTAGTGATTTTCCATTTTCCATCTCCAAAGTGACTAGTCATCCCGACATCGTCAAGCTTCCTTGCCGAGATAAGGTTGAGCCGCGTTTCTGGAACATGTCTTACATTGTTTAGCACGAGCTTGCATCCTGTGTTTGTCCTCAAGATGATGTCGCCTATGCCAACGATATTACTTGTGACTTAATTTCCCATCTTCACAACACCAAAATCTCCACATTGATAAGACAAGAAGAGCCCTTCATGTGGGGTAACATGGAAAGAAGCATCGGAATCATTCATCCAAAGGTTATCACCATAGGTGAGATTGACATAGTCGTCAATGATAAAGACTTCACCACACTCCACAGATGCAACAACAGTAGTGCTTTCATCTTCCTTCTTGTTTGGATCGCTTTGGTCCTACTTCACCGTTCCTTTTTTTGTCTCTCTTGAGATTGCAGTATTAAACTTGCTTATGCCCCACCTTGCCATAATAGTAGAAAGTAACTTGGGAATGAGACTTTGACTGCCCCTGTGATTTTTCACGTCTGCCATTTCTATATCTTCCACGTGACTCACTTCTGCCGTGATTCTCAATCACGTTGGCCTCCGAGTAGGTGGTTGTGCTACGTTCATTTCTCCATTCTTCTTCATTGATTAGGCTATCGACGATGCCATCCAAGGTAATCTTTCCCAAACCCGAGTTGCTAAGTGTGATCCCCAATGTGTCCCAACTTTCAGGTTGTGAGCTTAGGACAACAAGGCTTGCAACTCGTCATCGATTTTCATCTCAAACTTTGTCAATTGGTTCACAAGCCCCTTGAAGTTATTCAAGTGCTCGATCATATTTTTCCCATCCTTGTACTCCAATTTGACCAATCGCCTTACTAAGTGGGCTTTGTTACGTGGTATCTTCTTTTGAATCATAGACTCAAGTTTTGTCCATAGCTCAAAGGCTTTGGTGTAAGTAGAAACATCCTCAAATAAACTACGATCAATGTACTTACAAATCATGGCGACCACCTTCTTATTCAGGAGCTCCCACTCTTTGTCATTCTTCTCCTTCGGCTTGGTCTCCTCTATAATTGGTTCGTACAAATCCTTGAAAATTAGATGATCCCTCATCATGGGCTTCCAATAAGCATAGTTCTCCGCTATAAGCTTGAACATTTCTTCATCATGAGTGATTTTTGCCTCCATCTTAACTCCTGCAAGAAACTAATGCCGAACAACCTGGCTCTGATACCACTTGTTGGCACTGCCAAGCCCACCACAACCAACAGTAGTATGATATTGTCTGCCTTTGGCCAAGCCTGCACGGTATTTTTGGGTGCAACCTCAAAAAGGCCTCATACTAATGTAGTGAGACTCTAACTTATATAGTGAACAATCACTCTTCCAACTTCCAATGTGGGACTTGGGTTAAACACACCCAATGATCTCCCCCTCAAACCAAGGACCACACAATGGTATCATTCATCCTCGCGGACCATCTTGCACCACCGCCACACCTGGGGGACACACCACTTGACAACCACTTTGGTTAGATAGACTTTTGACACAAGGGCACAACTGTCATCGCCAAGGGCACAACCGAGGGCCTCCATATTGGACACACATGCAATCCCCATCCCAAGCACAACCATGGCTTTGATACCACTGTTGGGAAAAATGATATTTCCCTCTTTGTGTGATCACGATGAAAGATGAAAAAAAGAATGAAAAGTAATACACCAAAATTTGGTACCGCGGAAAACCCAAATCAGGAAAAAATTTTGGGACTATGTAGTCCAAATCTCCCACTATAACAGGCTATAGTAGGGTTACAAATATCTCACCCAAGTAGGATAGATTACAAGGCTACTCACACTATGGTGGAACACTAAATAACTAGAGAGGATGAAGACTTCTCTTTAACTCCTCTCTCTAAGAGTGGATCTCTCACTCTAGAAGGAATGGAAGTGGCTATGGAACTGTTTGGATGGGATTGAAAGGCGAACTCTTCTCCAACACCTCTATTTATAGATGAACCAAGAAAGCTCTAGAATTCTCTTCCATCTCTCCAACTACCCACTAGTAGAGACCAGTTCATTAAAGGAGGCGATAGGAGGCCATTTTTTTTAAAAAAGTGGAACTGTATTTAATTGAGGTTCGGAAAGGGTTCCGAGTTTAGAAGTCCCTCACAGACCCCTTTAAAGGCGGTTCTAATTCATTAAAGACGGTTCTGCCTTTAATTAAATGCGGCTCTATATGGAAGAGAATTCTGCCTTTAAAATCACTTTTATTTGGAGGAACGAAAGCACTTCCGAGTTTGAAAGTGCTTTCGCAAGGCACTTATTCATTTAAAAGGTGATTCTATACAGAACCGCCTTTAATGGGCTGGCCCAAGTGGTCCAAATATCCCCTTACTTAGTATTAGGTATCATTTTCCCTAGCCTATTATGCCTCAAATCGGCTAGCCACCAGCGCCTCCAAGATCTCCAATCGCTCCCCCCCCCCCACCAGTGATTCAGATCCTCCCCCACCAGCTCCTCGAATCAGCTCTCCTCTCCACCAGTGCCTCTCCTCCCTCAATAACCTCTCACCCCACCGCCGCCTCACACCACCACCGCTTTAACCTCTGTCGCCTCCGCCCATTCGTTGCCTCAACCTATTTGAAGTCTCTAACCCCACCGTCGTCGTCGGATGCCACCGGTGAAGGCCACCGCCACGCGCCGCTAAAGGCGCGACCTTTAAAAATGTCTTCTCTAGTTCGATAAAACCGCCTTTAATGACCCATCCCCCCACTAGTGAATATAGTAAATGCATGGAGCCTTCTAGGAGGTAGTCTAGATTATTCCCCCATCTTCCTAGAAACATCTCCCTCTTTCCATCAATGGAGAGTTCTAGAATTAGGAAGGAAACCCAACAGGTGGAACTTTAGAAAGGATTTGTGGCAAACTATAGTAACCTTGAGGACAAGGTTAGTTTCTGGACGGAGAACGTTATATCCTATTGTTGTGGTGGTGGAAATGAAATTGATTGTGTATGAATATGGTCCACGTTACAAGAGCTATGTTTAAAAGATTCAACAAGTTCAGGGTCGTAATTATGAATGTACTGGTTGGTGTTGGAATGATACCATCACTACCAAAGGTTGTGCAGGTTGAAGTTCTTATGGTTATATTAGGTGGAAGTATTGTTGGAATAATATCATCTGATATGATTGAGAAAGCAGTCAATTACTGGCGGATATTAGAACTTTTAGCTGCATCATTGATTTGTCAATTTCGGGTTTCAAAGCTACTGAGGTTGATGCTAGTGACAACCATGGAAAAATAGATTCGAAAGTTGGAAAGGAGTAAGTGGTAGCATTGCTAACACAATAAAAGAGTTGTTTAGCATCGAAGCTCTTAGCAGCAAGGGGGATTGCTCAGAACTTCAAAGAACATTTTTTATTATGGGTGAAGGTGATTGTATGTTTGCCGGTGATAAATGTGGCGTGACTGATGTTATTCCTAGTACTAATATTTCTGGGATTCCAATTATCAGTATCAAGAAGGATTGGTACAACCAGAAGCTGATGAGTCTTGTGAACTACTTCTTGCTTCTCAGCTTCGGAAAACCAAACAAGCAACAGATAGCGAAGAAGTTGTTTCATATTGCTAATGGAAAGGTTCTTCCAATATCTGAGGCTGCTCTTGAAGAATTGGCCAAAAGAGATAATGGACATGTACAGATGGCATTAAACCAGTTGCATTACATAAGTCTCTCCATGCCAGTCATTAAATATGATGACTTGCTACAACGCCTTGAGAGCAGTTCCATAGAAGGTGATATATTACCTTTTGCTGCTTTTATCCCTCTTCTTGTTCACTTGTTAGGTAAAGCGCGGTGGTTTAGATAATAAATTGTATTAACGATTTTATCACACTAATTTCTGGTGCTATTAGCATTTGCTGATTAATGAGTGAAAAATGAAGTCAAGGAATTAAGCAGTAGCATTTAGAGCAAGTCCAACAGCTTCCCTAAAATTTTCTATAAAATAGGGATTCAAAACTCATATTCCCTATATTTTTTATGTTTATCTCCAACAGATTCCCTATTTTGGAGAACCTCACATTTATTAACATAATAATTATCATTTTTTTTAAGCAGAAAAAAACATTATTCTATAAAATAAAATTCGAGATTTAAAAAAGAAGCAATTTTTATTTATAATCATAAGAACCAACAGATGAAAACAGAGCTTCAAACAAAAAGCAAATCCATCCGACAGCGCACACCCTTTTCACCGGAGGGCAAAACCGATGATAACATCTTCATGGGATTCTTCTGGGTTTCCAAACTTCCGATCCAATCGATTCAGAAACATTCATGCGAATTTCAGACACCCAGATTTCCCCAGAAAGTTCAATTCTTGTGTTTCAGCAGCAAGTTACGGAGCTCCACGGCGTCGATCTCTGCCGCCTGTCCCTCCGGCTTATAGTACCCGGTAACCGGGTCGGGTACCCACGAAGTAGCGGGTTTGGATCCCTTGGTCGCCTCCTCTCCTGTCTTCATCCACTTCATGTTCGGCCTTGCGCCGCCGCGCTCTGAGACGACGCTCCCGCCGCCGACGCAAATCCATGCCTAGCGGCGATAATGGAGATTTGGTCCGCGACAAAAGCGGTTGCGATTCTAACGTTGGAAACAGAGCGAGCCATTTCTGGTGGATGAAGAAGGCGTATGAAAGAGCTACTGCAGAGAGAATTGAAAGGAGAAACCTTTTCTTCTTCTTCTGCAGAAGCTTTGGTGTTTTAGTATGGAGCTGCTGTGTGTGTGCGTGTCTTGTTTCTGATGAATTGTGTGAGAAGGATTAAAGTTTTGACAGAAAAGAGAGAATATTGTACTCGTATTCAATGCATCCCATTAATATTGCATTAAATCTTGGTTCCCCATAATTTTATTCTCTTTCTACAAATATGGGGAATGAAATATCCTCTCTCATCATAATTCCTATTTTGGGGAAGCATATAGGGAAGCTGTTGGACTTAAAAAATGAAGTAAAATCTCTAAAAACAACAAGAATCCCTATAATAGGGAAACTGTTGGACTTGCTCTTATACCCCACTGCAAAATATATTTAAACACAAAACAAATAGCATAGTTATGTTGTGCAAGGAGCGAGATAGAAATGAAGCAAAATCTAATGCTAGGCAACATAAAAATCAAGACATGAAATTAGAGATACTCTTTATATTACTATAGTCTTATGATAAGACAGAACATATATAATTGGAGAAGAGGTACTATCAAATCATGTAGTATCTCACAATTAATCTTTGAATTAAGTGGTAATTATCACCTAACTGGAGTAGTACAGGTACTTGATCCCTTTTCTAAAAAAAAAAAATCTTGCTTTTGACAACTGTATATTCAAGAATTCCTTAAAACACCACTGCAACAAAAAAATGAAGAAGAAGAATTACAGTATGAAGTATTGGTAAAGGAATGTAAGATACAGACAAATGGAACAAACTATATAAACAGCACATCCGCGACCACTGAACTTCTCAATGATACATCTTCTTTCATTACATTACATGGGATCTCATTCTAACAAACACACGTCCTCTTGGTCATTCCTTTTTTTAATGATAGGGGTTAAGTCCAAGAAGGCCATTCGGGCCAAGATGTGGCTATCTAATTAGGAGAATATTTAATACCCTAACATAATTACCGCATTCGTGGGTAATTAATGGCAATAATTAAGGGTGATACTTGATTGTGTCTCTAATAACCGACCGGTTTGTGGGATTGAGTTCTTCTCAAACTAACCTGCAATAAAACTGTCACTGGGGTTCCAGGGGTCAGCACTCCGATGCCTAAGTTAGCCCCAATGTTTGATATGATTAAGACTGAATGAATGATGTGTAAATGCATACCTTGTATTTATACTTCATGTCATAAATAACGTTTTTCTTAATTATCGCCCTTAGTTGTCCAAGAATGCGGTAATTATGTTAGAGTATTAAATATTCTCCTAAATGGGCTACCACATCTTTGGCCCAATGGCCTTCTTGGGCTTAACCTCTATCAAGAGCCCCCAGAAAAGCAGGTTCTCAACCTCAAAAGGCTGGAACGTCATGAAGGTTTTTCGAGGTCTCGAATGCATGAGACAGTTTGAGGACTTTGAAGACTCAAAATGAACCTTGCACTTCATTGCTCGTGCCTTCGAAGGAGGGAACCAGGTTTTCTAATCAACTCTGGCGTTAGGATTCCAAAAGGCGTGCACGTGTTGTACAACCGCGCGTGTCACTACTCCCCAAACAGCGCGTTGTCAGAAGACACAAAAGCAATTGTGTCTTTCCATAGCTTTTTTATAGTTCCAAGGCAATTAATATCCGCCTTTTTAGCCCCCGTTATTACATCTTAACCGCTCTTCCTTCTTTCACTTATCTCATTTGCAGGAACTTTCTTACAAGCATCTTTTCTGTACTCCTCTCGAGAGAGATCTAACTTTCATCACATTTCTCAGAAAATCAGTAAGTACCTTCATCTTTATTCTTATTCTAATCTTTTCGTTTCCTCACCTTCCAATCATGCCCCGCTCTGATGAGGGTTTCGTTTTCTAGAAATTTCCCAGTGAGATTAGGGTAGGCGGGATGGGGGGTAGTACACCGGGAAAAGCTACTAGCGACTCGAAATGCACTCATTCTGAAGAACTCCAATATGATTAAGATGATGGAGAAGGTATGTCTGATCAAATTGCTAACAGTCATGGGGAAGAGAGGGGTTTCCCAGTGACAGATATGTCTCCTCGAGAGCCCGTTGAGAATTGGCCACCAGGCATGGGCAAGCCCTATATAAGGATATACCCTACAAGTGGAAAAACTGGTTTCTACCCTCCTCCGAATCTAGAGCTCGAATTGGAGGGGGGGTCTAATACATTCTTAGTCTGCAAGGAAACGCCTCTCGAAGCCACAGAGGAAGAGGGGAACACATTTCTTTTGAGAAAGATGAAGTCCCTCGAGGAGGGGGGAAGCACCCTCGGGAGCGCCTCAAGTAACTTCTTTGGCTAAAGCCTCTCAAAAGAAGAAAAAGGAGACTTATCGAAAGGTAAGCCCAAGGGACTCAGGGAGGGAGCCCTCAGTTCCAGTAGTGGGGACCATTATTTCAAAGATTTTTTACTCGATCCCTCTTGGCCAATGAATAGCCCCACATGACGATTTTCAACCCTTTTGAGAGGAAGATACCCCCCATAACCTCCCCGAGGGAAGATCGGCCATTTCACTCAGACATCTTCGCCGCAGGCTCACCGTTTCCTTTCTGCCCCTTTTTTCCAAACTCCTTAAACAATTTCAGGTGAGCCCTGCACAAGTTCATCCCAACATCTTGGTAATAATTTTGATGTTCTTGACACTATGCGACGAGTTCGGTATCAAGCCAAGGTATAAGATGCTTCGCTCACTATACTTCGTGTCTTATAGTGAGCGGTCCACCAATATGATTGTCACTTTTACTAGCCGAGAAGCACATTACAAGGTTTTTGTTGTTCCTGGTAATTCAGGTGACTGGAGAAGCTGGAAGAAAGGGATCTCGTTTGACAGCAGGAGGTATCAAGTTCCCCCGTGGAATTGGAATGTGCGAGTCGAGTCTCCCAAACATGGGGAGTATATTTGTCAAGATTCCCTCGAGAGGGATAGATAAAAGTTGCTGTCTAGCTCCCTTGACTACAACCACTTAACAATCCTAATTCCCAGATTGGCGGCTTTGCATTCCCTCCCGAAATCTATGAGGAGTATGTGTATAAAATACTCTGAAAAAATATTAGAAAGAGGAGAAGAGAACTTAAGGGCCCAAAAAAAAACCATCCCCTCGAGACCCCCGTTAGTGATTTTAGGCACTCGAAAACCTCCGAATGTGCCTTAATAGAATTCTACTTCTCATGTTTGTTGTATTGTTGTGTTTACTGTTACTGATGCTATTTCTCTCTTTTTTCAGTGGGTCTTGCTAGCGGCTTAAAGAAACAGAAGCCTACGAAGCAGGGTCAGGCTCCTTCCAAAGGGACCATTCCTTCCTCGAATCAGGCCTCCACTCCATCGAATTAGGCCTCCCCTCTCTCAAACCAAGCCTTCCCTCTTACTATAGGTGGAAAAAGGCCTACTCCGACCATTGGTGATGGCGAGCCTACTCACAGTAGGAGTGTTCGCTAAAAGACAAGGGTGAATGGCAACAATGTTGGTAACACCTCCCCAACACCATTAATAAGAGCACATGACAGTGAGAACGTCCATCAACAGTTTCCACCCCTTTCAAATGATGTGGCGTCCATATCCTCCAGGATTGAGCATCATCTCTCGAGGATGGCCTCTGACTCTGATGTTTTCTAATGTTCCTTTTCAAAATTTATTTATTGCATTCTTTTCTAGCATCAATCTAAGTTGAACTGTTTTGCTAGGCCTCCCAGTTTTTCCATGAGGCCACTGAGAAGATGGTATCTTTTGCCTTCGCTTGTACCTTTGGCAGCTATTGATAAATTTTTGAGTTGAAGAAAGCCCTCGAGAAAAAGGACAGGGTGATCAAGTAGAAGGATAGGGTGATTGAGAAGAGTGATAGGGTGCTGGAGGAAAAATAAAAAATTTTCCCCAAGGAAAAACAAAGAATTCTGTAAGGGGAAAGGTAAAGCGTTGAAGTCGAGAGACGTCAATGGATGCTGGAAAAGGATACCCTCAAGAAAAGGGTTCAAGCGGTTGAGGATTTGGCTTCACAGGTTCAAATAATTGAAGCCTTCAAACAAAAATTTTTGAATAGCCCTGAGCTGCTTCAACTGTTTGTAGACCTCTTAGAAGTGGCCAAAAATCTCAGCTATAGCGAATTAGCCGAGGAATTCCTAATGCCACAAGTGTCTGCCTCCCTGTCTGACGATCTTGCTAAGCAGGTGGATGATCTATTCAACCCAAAGATCGAAGCCATTCTCGATGCAAAATGGGACGAGGAAATCAAGAACAACGTCCTTCACTTTGCCCAGGTGGATTTCATTAAGTCCAAAGGGAAGCTCTTCATTGCTAAGGGGATTCAAGCGATACCCTTTCCAGAGGCTACGGATGCCTCCCCCGAGCAAAATTCAACCTCCATCCGAGTGGAAGAAATGATTGCTTCCACCTCAAAAGAAGATGATTCTAGGGTTTTCCCCTGATTGTAGCTTTGCCAATTAGGGCCCCCAATTGTAAATTTTTTCTTCTGAGTATCAATACAAGAATATGTCTTCTGCCATGACTTGTTGATTTTACCTTTCTTTTATTTTCGTAGTATAATTGAAGAGAGTGCTAGAATGCACTTGTGAGGAGCTTTCGAGTGCCCAAAAAGAGTTGAGTAAGACACACAAATAGCTATTGAAGGCCACCCATGATCTATCTAATTGTAATTGAGAGAAGGAGTCCTTGAAGGATAAGCTCCACCACCTCGAAGCTAAAATGAAGTTGTGGCTGTCGAAAGACCATTCAACCTTTAAGGGGTTTGTTAAGGATTTACTGAGCAGAGAATTTAATGGTACATATCCTTTAGAGGTGGTCAAGGGTCGTCATTCAAAAGATAAAGACCTCGAAGAGCTGATGCGTCAAATCTATTTAAAGTTTGGTTCTCTGAAGTCCTGCATTGCTACTACGACTAGGCTTGTAGTAGTGGAAGGGTGCATAATTGGTTGCATGGGAAAAAATTGCAGGCTAGTAACCCAAGGGGAGTTACTTGCCAAGCAACATCTACTAGCTCAGCACAAAGTAGCTAGCCTTGAAGAAAAGTTGCTCGCTTAGAAGATAGCTAGCGAGGATCCCCATTCTTCAAGCGAACCTCATCCATCCCCTCGAAGGATCCCCCTGGTTGAAGATAGTTCTTTGTTAGAATCCCTCTTGTTTAAGAACGCACGACTCACAGTGGCGAACGAGGCCTGGAAGATACAGGCAAAAGAAGTGGAACAGCGTAGCGCTAATTTCGAAGAAAAAATTACTGCCCACAAAATAAGCCTTCGTGCTCACATGCTTTCTCATGGAATTCCTTCCTCATATTTAATCAGCAATGATCAGCTCCCAAAATTTCTACTCAAATTTACTCAATACTAGATGGATGAAGTTAACGTCCATGAGAATGGAACTCCTCGGCAAAAAAAGGCTTTTAACCATATTCTTGATTGGTTAGCGGAGCTGGAGGTAAAAGGATTCATCCCCTAGAGTTATCGTTCTACTCCTCGGTCACAAGTATTTAGAGACACAAAATTCAGAGACACAAGCATTTGGTAAGTAGGAATTGAAAAAATTCAGAGACACAAGCATTTTACCCAGGTTCGGTGTTTCCACCTACATCCTGCCAATCTTGTCCACTTATTCATCATTCCAAGATTACAAAAGTAGCCTTTGAGTTCCACTTAAAAGCATACCACCCAAACCTCGGCCATATCTGGAAATATCATCTAGAGCGCCGCTCAAGAGCAACCCGTCGAACATCAACTGGAGTGCTGCTTTAGAGCCAACCACTAGAACATCATCTAGAGTGCTCTTTAGAGCAAACCACTCGTACATCATCTAGAGTGCCGCTTTAGAGCGAACCACTTGAACATCATCTAGAGTGCCGCTTTAGAGCAAACCACTCGAACATCATCTAGAGTGCTGGTTTAGAGCAAACCACTCGAACATCATCTAGAGTGCTGCTTTAGAGAAAACCACTCAAATATTATCTAGAGTGCCGCTTTAGAGAAAACCACTCGTACATCATCTAGAGTGCCGCTTTAGAGCAAACCACTCGAACATCATCTAGAGTGTCGCTTTAGAGAAAACCACTTGTACATCATCTAGAGTGCTGCTTTAGAGCAAACCACTCGAACATCATCTAGAGTGTTGCTTTAGAGCAAACCACTCGAACATCATCTAGAGTGCCGCTTTAAGGCAAACGACTCGAACATCATCTAGAGTGCCGCTTTAGAGCAAACCATTCATCATAGCTGGTAGTATTTTCTCAGGTTAGTAATGTTCTACCTCCTTGGCACTCGAACACCATTCATCTCTTTGAGAACATAACTTCATCCCGGGTGCGATTCGATCACCTTATAAGGTCCTTCCCAATTTGCAGCTAACTTCCTTTCAGGTACCCTTCTACTTTTCTCATTTTTCCTCATTACCAAGTCCCCAGGATTAAATAAAACCTTCTTTACCCTTCTATCATGGCAGAGAAGCTAACTCTCTATTCTTCTCCACTATATCCAAATCCAGACATCGGTTCTGCTGATTGATTGTCTCATCTGCAGCAGTCATCATCCTTGGGCTAGGAACACCTATTTCCGCAGGGATTACTGCCCCCGAGCCATATAATAGACTATAAGGCATTTCACAGTAGTGGAAGACTCAGCTGTTCAATATGCCTACAACACATTGGGTAATTCCCATATCCAGTTACCTCCCGCCCCCTCGAGGCGTGCTCGTATACCATTTACAATCGTTATGTTGGTCACTTCCACTTGTCCATTGGCTTGGGGTGGTAAATTGATGTCACTTTTTTCTTAATCTGATATTCCTTACACCACTTCTTGAAGGGATCCTGAGCAAACTGTGTTCCATTGTCCGTAATGATCATTCTTGGGATTCCAAAATGGCACACAGTGTTCTTCCAGCAAAAGGAGATGACTGTTTTTTTCTAATATGTTTGTCAGGGGGCTCATCGTCTAGCCACTTTGTGAATTAATCAATAGCCACTATTAAGTATCTGAATTTTCCTGGCGCTTCTGGAAAATGACCCACCAGATCGATCCCCCACTTGTCAAATGGCCACGAACTATAGATGCTTCCCATCTCTTCCTGTGGAACATATGTTATAGGGGAGTGTCTCTAACACTGGTGGCAAGCCTGAATATATCGATTCGTGTCCTCGAACATAGTTGACCAGTAAATCCCGCTCAAATGAACCTTCTCGCCACGGACCTGGCTCCCTGGTGGTTGCCGCATACACCTTCGTAGACCTCTCTTATGAGATAATCAGCCGCATGAGTGTTAACGCACCAAAGCAATGGCTGCAAATGACCCCTTATGTATAGAATTTCTTCTTACATCACATACATTGGAGCTTTCAACCTTATCCTTATCTTTTTGGCATCCACTTCATTTTTCGACAGGACACCCTCTCAAAGATATGCCACGAATGGTGCCATCCAGGAGTGTTCCACTTCTACCGCCATAACCACAAGTTCTTCAAAACTTCATCCGCTCAAAGTTTCCATAAGTAGTTTCTTTTGGGATTGGGTTCCAAAATCCAAAGAAGCGAGCTTACTTAAAGCATCTACTTTATGACTGCTTTCACTTAGAACCTGCGCTAAAGTATAAGATTTGAAAATTTTTAACAGGTTCTTCACTACCTCAAGGTATCTCTGCAAGTTACACTCTTTGGCCTCGTATTCTTCATTCACCTGCTAAACCATAGTTTGAGAGTCACTGGAAACCTCTAGTTCCTCCACCTACAGCTCCCTTGCGAGGTGCAATCCAGTGATCAGTGTCTCATACTCAGTCTCATTATTAGTTGGTTTGAATGCAAAGTTCAATGCGTAAGGGTAATCTCTTCCATTGGGGCCAGTTAACATAACCTCATCTCCACTTCCTCCTGAATGTGACGAACCATCTACATACAACTTCCATACCTTTCTTTGGCTTGCTTCTACCTCTCGAATAGGATCCAAACATACCTTAAGGGGCTCTGAAGTTTCCACTATGAAGTCTGCCAGCACATGTCTCTTAATCGCAACTCGAGGTTGATATTGGATATCATGCTCTCCCAATTCCACCCAAAATTTTTTGCCCTTCAAAGATCATCAAAGAAGGGTAAGTCCTTCCCCGCCCCCTTCGATAGGAACCTGCTCAATACTGCTAGAGACCATGTAAGCTTCTGTACATCCTTTATTGATTCTGGGGTTTTCATTGTCCTCAAAGTTTTGATCTTTTTCGGGTTTACATCAACCCCCTCTCTGAGACCATGAACCTGAAAAACTTCCCCGCCCTCACACCAATAACACACTTAGAAGGGTTCAACATCAAATCAACTTCTCAAAACCTACTGAATGTTTCCTACATGTCTCTTAAGAATTATTTAGAACTTTTGCTTTTGACAACCATGTCAACCACATATATTTCCATGTTCTTCCCTATCTGCCCCCTGAACAGTCTATCAACCAGCCTCTAGTAGGTAGCCCTAGCCTTTTTTAAGCCAAAGGGCATCTTCTTATAACAGTATGTGCCTACATCGGTTATAAATAATGTTTTTTTTTCTTGTCTTCCTCTGCCATGAGGATTTTGTGATACCCCTTACGCGCGTCAAAGAATGTCAAAATCTGATATCCAAATATGGCTTCCACCAGCTTGTCGATTGGCGGGCAATGGGTAGCTATCTTTAGGGCAGCATTTATTTAAATCAGTAAAGTCTATACATGGTGTCCGTGCTCCATCATGCTTTGGAACCATGATTGGGTTAGCAATCTAGTCGGAGTAGAACACCTCCTTGATGACGTCTTCCCTTAACAACTTCTCCACCTAATCCTTAATTGCTTCAGCTCTTTTGGGAGCCAACACCCTTCTCTTCTGCTTCACTGGTTTAATTGAGGGGTCAATATTCAGCCTATGTAGTGTGAGACTCGAAGGTACTCCTTTAAGGTCAAAGGTATCCCACGAGAACACGTCTTCATATTCTCCCAACAAGTTTCTCAATCTCCCCTTAACATCTTCGAGAATTAGCTTCCCAACAGCTACTGACCCCATATCTCGAATAGGCATCTGTATTGTATCAACTAATCCCATATCTGCGTGCTAAGTCGCTACATCCCTTTGCCTTCTCGCTTCCCATACCTGTCGTAATATTACATTTCTGAGCCACAGTTTAATCTCCTTGAATGGATGCCACCCCATTCTCAGCTGGAAACTTCATCATCAGGTGATATGGTGACCAGACCGCCCGAGCCTAGCACATCCATGGCCTTCCTAAAATCACATTATAAGGGGAAGGAACATCCACGATAGCGAAATTACACCTGATGGTCGCCCCTTTGTCGCAATCCGCTACCCGGACGGGCAATGTTATCTCTCCTGTAGGGGAATATTGGGTTTTCCTGTGAATCCTAGTCAAAACACGCATCAAACATCACTTCTACCCCCACTTTGTCATCAACGAATACCCTTTTGTCAAAGACATTCCAACAATGGCTGAAATTACCATAGGATCCGCATGAGGTGTTTGGTCTAGTACGTCATTCACTTCCGAGAAGGTGACCGTCTCGTCCGGTTAAAATCTCTTGTGACTGGGCTCTTCCGTAGGAATCCTTCGAGTCGCTGCTCTTATCATAGTGTTCGAAGATCTCTCACACACCATGCCATTGATGACATTAATTACCCTTCGCACGAGTGGGTTTTCTCTATTTTGGTTATCTTGATTTCCCCCCTGTTGCTCTTGAGGTCTATCCTGGCATTCTTCCTGCCTCCTGTGTCGAACCGCCTGTTCTCGGGGCCTTCTATCTCCTCTACCCCCATTATTTGAGTGTTCCTTCTATAGGGCTGCCACCGGTTCCTGTGTCCTTTCCCTCGAAACCATGCTTCCCGCTCACACCTACCGATCTCCATCCTTAACTGCATGCAATCGTTTATGTCATGGCCGTAATCCCTATGATGATCACAATACCAATTTGTTGCCCTCCGGGCTGCGACCGAGTTATGCACCCTCTGCAAGGGTGGGGGTGTTCGGAACAACCCTCTATGTATACTTAAGATCTATGCAGGGGTTCTCCCTCTGAGGGTTGGTGGCAATGTAGTGTGCCTCTCGAATGGTGTTGGTAGTGAGCATAGGAGAAACTATATAAATTCTTATCTTTGATTCTAGCGCTCTCGGGTTAATTCTCCCACAAGATATGACCACCCTACCGGGTGCAAATCACCAAACAAAAATGGTTAAACATCAAATAAAAATAATTAAACATCAAATGAAAATATTAAAAACACACATCAAAATAGTTAAACATCAAATAAAAATAATAAAAATACACACAAAATTTAAATAGTTAAACATTAAATAAAAATAATTAAACATCAATTGAAAACATTAATAGCACGTGTAAAAATAGCTATCATCAAATAAAATACTAAAACAAGCATCAAATTAATATAGTTAGAAATTAAATTAATACAATAAAAATATATTAAATTAAAATAATTGAATATCAAATAAAAGCACATATAAATTTTAAAACATTAAAGTATGAACCAAAATGTGACACTAATATCGAAATTCACACTATTGAACAAAAATACAAAAAAATTTAAAACATCAAAGGTGCACCAAAATGTGACACTGGCATCGAAAAAAATAAAACATCAATACAGTACAAGAAAAATGACCTATTACTTTGGGTCTTTTACCTTGTTATTTTTTCCAAATAACCTGGATAATCTATTTTTAGAGAAAATGAAGTAAAATAAAAAAATTTACCTCGGTTAAAAATAATTGAGGTAAAACGTCAATTATTTACCTCAATATTTTTAAACGTAGTAAAAGCTTATGAAATCGAAGTAAATGATGTAGCCACGGTGTATGCGATTCACACATTATGTTCAAAGTAATGACCAAATCTGCATCATGTGTTATCACCGACGTCATGTGCGATTGCTGGCCAATGTCGGTTAACCGAACATTTAAAAAAATTGGGGTAAAAAAACTATATGTTTGTTTGAAACTGATTGAAATATTTTTTTTAATACACGAGTCTAATTTAATTTTATCTCTAAAAGTAATTGAAAATTTTGACTTTTAATCGTAGGGTAAAAAATGACACAAACGATTGATAATAAAAACAATAATATTTAATAGTGTGCGGAATCTCAATTACATTATATGGAAAGAAAAAATCTCAAGAAAATATTATGTTTTTATTAAAATCCAACGTCAAAATACTGAACTTTAGAAATATTCAAGCACGAAGAATAATGACCTGAATACCATAGGTATAGTACCATTGAATAGCTTGAAGAAGAACCTGTCCCCGATGACCAGGTTGTTAGTACTAAGAAACATTCAAAAACCCTTTGGTGGCAGGGCATTGATCTTCAGGTTTCCCTATTAGTTCATGTGCCACTCTTCTCTATAGTACCTCAACACAACAGGGGTCTTGTCACTTGGCAGGTATTCTATGATGTGCCTGGGGACGTACTGGATCATAAACAGAAAAATACAGTTAGTATATATGCAATAATCGACAAAATAAATAAATGTTAAACAAAAATTAAAATACATACTCCCCCGCCCCACTCTAAATTACTTATTTACTTTTTGGAAGTCAAAGTTTGAAGACTTTTACTCTTAATATAAATTAATATATAAATAATAAATATATCATGTGAGATGTTGTTAGATTTGTCTTAACATTTATTTTCTAAATATTAATTTTTTATGCGCCATTAATATATGTGACTAGAGATATTTACGGTCAAACATGCTCATCAAAGACCATGAAAAAGTAAATAAGCAATTTAGAGTGGGACGAAGTGAGTATGTAACAGGTAGGAGTTACCATTGTTGGGTTAGTCCAAAATTTCGGTTGCTTCAAGGTGTAGCTCAAATGTGGATTATCCTCGGAAAAGTGATAATGAGAGTTATCTAAATTTGAATCTCTTGTGATCCATAGCATTCAATGAAATTATTACTATTTAAACAAGAATATATGTAACCTTTTAAAATAAATTTAATAAACTAAACATAATTAATCGCTCACCTCAATAGGGGAACGACTAGTTGAACTGTCATTGTCAGCCATGATTCCTGAATTTCAAGCACATAAATGTAAGAACGGTAGTAAAATTTTAAAATACAAAGAGTCATTGGGATTTGCAAGAAGACTGATAGTGTGCAACCTTGACTGCGGATTTAGAAATGTTGTCGGTTAGACTAACAAGACGTGACCAAAGTCCAACTAATGTTGATCATAAACAGATTCATGACTGACACACATATACGACATCGACCTACAGTCGGTTTAGTCAACACTACAACTGACTATTGACCGACACTGCATTCAAAATAAAACCCTAAACCACTATGAATGATTGACATGAATAGCCGACTTCGATTACCAATCCATAAGACCAACAGGTAACCGACTTACCACCGACGCCGCATGTATATGGAAATTATAAAAAGAGAATCATATATACCAACAACTTTAACACACCTAACAAGCACATCAATGGATACTATCATTCAAGAACAATCATAACGTGAAGTTTGCATTAAAAAAAAAGAAACAAAGTTCACAAACCTCCATTCCATTCAAATTATTAATACAATTTAGCCAAAAAAACATAGAATAGGGAAGTAATTCAAGTTGGAATTTAGAAACTAAGCGTAGAAGACACACCTTTTGGATGAGGGAAGGAGATTGGTTGGGAACCCTCTGGAATTCAAAGGAAAGAACAATTTGAACTAATTCTGATGTGTGTTTAAATATTTATAGACGCTCTGAAACTACGTCATCTCATTTATGGGAAATTCGTTACGATATGCGACGTTGGTCATATTCAATCTAGGGCAACATTTATTTCGGCCCACTAGAATAGGAAAATGGCACGGCAAATAAACCCTGCTCTATTTTTACCTTTAATAATTATTTTTACCCACGTAACTCGATTATTTAAATTGGTCAATTTGATTCATTTTACACTTGAAGACCAAGGTATATATTTATGTACTTGTTGTGTCTCATATTTAAATTGTAGAATAATGTTTTTGAAAATTCTAATGGTTAATCATCTAAAAATAACTATATGAATTATGAAGATAAATAACCAATTTAGTTATATTTTATTAAATAATTAATAAAATTTTAAAAAGAATTATATTTTTATTCTAATTTTTTTTGTTATTTAAAGTATGACAAAGTCTTGTATGAGACCATCTCATGTGAGATCAGGTTCACTAGAGATAAAAAAAATTGTTGAACACAATACCAAGGCAAACCCATGGTAATACCCCTTTATCAAATATATATGGACACTGTGTAACTTTATTCCAAATAAAATTTATAGAAAGTTTAGGTAATAAAAAGGAATATAGGTGTCAATTACCACGTTTGGGGATGCTAGGCATAAATAATTGGAAAATTAATGATTTTGGGTCATAAGAATTTGTAAGTCGTGAATCTGGATCGGTGAAATTTACAAGTCAACTTTTCTTCCTATTTCCGCCTAATGCGCGCATTTTTATCACCAGATTTGATGTTTTATTTCTAGTACTTGATGTTTCAACCGAATCTTGTGATCTCTTTTCAGAATTTTTCCCAATAAAATCATATGTTTCAAATTTTAATCTTTCGGGATAAATCTTTTGTTTACATGTTAAATTTTTTATGCATTTGACAGAATTTTGTGATATTATTACCTTAATTTTTAATTTACACTTTTATGTCTTTTTAGAATTAATATTGGTTTTTTAAAGGGAAAGTCTCGGGAAATGCAGCTTTTCCATAAGCTTATAGACAATCCACAAATGCGTTTACCTTAAATGTTGTAATTTTTAATAAAATTTAAATATTACATTTTATAAGTTAAAACAAGTAATAATATGCATTTGAATGTGAAAATATAAAAATATACGATATAAAAAATATTTCTAAAACTTTTAAATTTTGTATGTAATTTAACAAATGCAGTATATAAGGTAAGAATTAAGTGGCATATCCATTAGTTTATGGACGGGTCGTCTGTTAGGAGACTTATTCTTTTTTTAATATTATATTTTCATTTAATCTATGTCTTGATGTTTTAGAAGGATGAATTAGTTTTTAAAAATTTTAATATTGATATTATATTTTTTTCGATATTAGTGTACACTTGGATGTTTTAAAGTTTATGTGTATTTTATAATCTTATTTGATTTTTAAATATTTTAATTTGATATATTTTTAGTGTATTTATTTGATGTTTAACTATTGTATATTAATGTTTATTTTAGCATTTCATTTGATGTTTAGCTATTTTAATTTTATGAGTATTATTATTTTTACTTGATATTAATATAGATGTTTAACTATTTTAATTTAACATGTATTTTAGTGTTTTTATTTGAGATTTATATATTTTAATTGTGCATATTCTAATATTTTATTTGATGTTTAACTATTTTGATTTGTGTTTATAGTGTTTTTCATTTGATGTTTAATTATTTTAATTCGATGTGTATCTTATTTATATGTTGAGAAATTCTCAAGAAAGATGGTCTTTCTATAAGCTTATGGACAGTCCACATTGATTTTTTCCTTAAATGTTGTAATTTATTTTAAAATTTAAATATTGTATTTTTAAAGTTAAAACAAGTAATAATATGTATTTGAATGTGAAAATATAAAATATAGAAAAATACTTTCAAAATTTCTAAATTGAGTATGTAATTCAACAAATGCAATGTATGAGGTAAAAAATAAGTGGCATGTCAATAAGTTTATGGACAGACCGCCTATCAAAAGATCTACTCTTTCACGTTTAAGTATTTCAATTTTAATTCTCACTTCATCCCAGCCTATTTTGCACAGAATCTTTTTCCAAATCACCCTATAATAGATATTGTTTGCTTTCTGTCCGTCAACCGAGGCTACTTGAGTTATTTTGACTTCCCTTACTAACTGAAACGGCATCTTTCTCTTATTTCTTCTTAATGCCACTCTTTGTTCCCAAACTTCTTTTCGATTTTGTGGTCACCTCGGGAACATTGAGCAATCTGGCATATCTTTTCAATCTGGTACTCTTCCCGGAGATCTGTCGATTCTCGCCGCCGTTGAGAGGCCTTTGTGCTTGTTCGTTGGACCTATTGAGAATGCCAACAAGGTAACCCTCGAAGCTCTGTATTGGCAGGAGGGTCTGATTTGTGGAGATTATACCCTTTTTGAAGACGTGGATGAATTTTTCTATGGAAATTGGGTTCATGTTGTTGTACACGAAGGTGGCGAATGTGCTATTGAAAGAGGTGCCTATTATGCCATCATTTTCTCCTTATCACTCAAGGGACTGTTCTTGAGAGGCTCACTGAAGAAGCTTTGAGGGACTGGAGTTATCTGATGGAGCTACTTTCTATATGCGAAGGTAGGAATTTTTCACACGTATGATTGTGCTACGTTCTATAAGGTAAATGTCTAATTGACTTTTAATTTTTCTGCATCCAGAGACAAGTTGGCAAGACCTCTTTGAATGAAACAAGCTCTAGGTTACATCAAATACTTTATTGGTACGTATATTCCTACTAGAGCACTCTTCCCTTGGTTATTTGGCTTCTATGATTATGAGGGAAAGTTCTTAAAATCACATTTTTTTTCATGTACCTCAGAAAATTGAAAGTTCAGCTCGTGAATTTATTGGGAAGGGCAACTCAACTACTCTTGCTGCCAGTGTGGCACAGATCTAACACTTTCTAAGCACACCATATATAGATGTACATATAGATAGATATATAGTTATTACATAAAGAACTCATGGGATTGGTCAGAAAAATTCATTATACAATGTGCTTTTGAACAGCAAGCTAATAAGACTTGATGTGCAGAACTTTGTTGACCTTGGACATGAACCTTGGACCAAAGAGTGGCAAAACGAGCAAAATGATGAAGGGTAGCAACATCAGTACCTTGAGTACTTTGTTTAGGTACATAGGTCTAATTCAGATGTTGAAAATATAAATCATGTTAGTATCATATATCAATTATATTCTCCAATTCAGATTTATTCAAAGTTTGGTCCAAAGTAGATGTTGGCATTATCTTAGTTTTGATGTTGATTATAGGTTTGATCAGATATCAGCGTAACAAAGTTTGGTCCAAAGAATATGTGATTTCCCCCAAAAACAAGTCCACTTTCTGTAGTTCTTGTAGTTGCTCTTTCAGTTATTTTTCTAGAATATCATATAGTGGTTTATTGTTAAAGTTTTGCATCTCTCTATTTATTATTAATGGACTACTGAGGGAGAATTTTGTTGTTGTGAACCTTGGACATGATCCTTGGACCAAAGAGTAGCAAAATGAGCAGTACCAACGTCCTTATTAAAAATGTCAGCAATCTGGTCGAGGAAACGAACATGACGAACCACCGAAGAACCATCTTCAACATGTTCACAAATAAAATGATAATCAATCTTTATATGCTTTGACCGGTGATGAAAAATAGGATTGGCCGACATATAAGTAGCACTAAGATTGTCACACATCAGAATAGGTGAAGGCAAAAGAGGATTCTAAAGCTCATGAAACAATTGTTGAAGCCAAATGAGCCCAGTGACAGTAAACGTAATTGCACGATATTACGCTTTTGAGCTGGATTTGGCGACAACATGCTGTTTTCGAGAAAACCAGCTGATAATATTTCCACCACAATTAACTTATGTGAACGATAATCATATCCATCAGACGCCCAACCAACATCGGAATAAGCAACAATACGATGATCAGTACAAGGCCGAAGATGAAGACCAGAAGATATGGAACCCTTCAAGCAAAGCAAAATTCTCTTTACAACAAACCAATGAAGCTCAGTCGGACTATGCATGAACTAAAAAACATGATTAACTGCATAAGAAATCTCAGGATGAGTGATCGTGACATACTGCAGAACACCAACAATACTACGATACAAATGAGGGTTACGCAAAGGATCACCAGCCAGAGACCGAAGATTAGTAGTGAAGAACTTGTGATTGAAATTGTTTAAATTTAGAGCTGGACTGTGTTTCGACCATTTTTTGAAAAAGTTGAAAGTAGTGAAGAACTTGTGATTTCCGTGAAAGAAAATAAATCCCAACGAATTTTTTACAATTATCAAGAAAAATAAGAAAATAATGATTTCTATTAAATAAAGATAATGGGGCAAAGCCCAAACATCATAATACACCAAATCAAATGGATCTGTACTAGGTTCATGAACATGGGAAATAGGTAAACGATGACTTTTTCCAAGTTGGCAAGACTCACAAATACTTTTTAAATTATTCTGAGAAACGGGTAATTGAAAACGAGAAATAGGACACCTAAGAGAAGACTCATAGGGATGGCTAAGACGTTCATGCCATGTGTAGAGATCATTCTTGCACCAAGAAAAATACACGAAAGAGTGGAAGTAGAGGTAGTGGGTGGATTGAGACGATAAAGGACATTTTTGGTTATTCCGGTTAGGAGCGTCCGACCTTGCAAATCCTTAACAAGACAATGATTTGGAAAAACTAACATATAAGCATTGTTATTAGAATTGAGTTGAGAAACACTTAACAGATTTTTGAGAATATCATGAACAAATAAAATATTATGTAAATTAACAAGTTTATTCGAGGATGGCAAAACAGATGAGCCGAAATGAGTAATAGGAAGAGATGTGCCATTACTAACTTGTAAGCCTTTATTGTCAGTGTAATTGGAATGAACAGAAACATTGCTAAATTATGATGTGACATTATCGATAGCTCCAGAATAAAAAAAACCAAGTAGGATCGCGAAGAGCAGAAGGAGGAGCGTCGACAGAGGCGACGTAGGCTTGGCGTGTAGCCGGCTACTGATTCCAGCCTCTTCCACGTCCGCCATTTCGAGGAGGCCATGGTCTGGTAGCCGAAAGTTCTAAGTCATTCAGGTGTTACTAATAGTTGAGGGCCTCATGAGCCTAGCGACCACAGATTTGGCAGGAGGACCGAGCAGAGGATCCATTGGTGGCCGAAGGTGTGGAACGAGAAGCAACATTGGCGGAAAAACCCGGTACAAATGCATAAAGTTCCTGAATCCGGGCTTCTTCCTGAAGCAACTTGCCAAGAGGTTGATGTGATGAGACACTTCTTAAGTGAATGTTGAAGGCAGTACAAAAAGCAGCATAAAGTGGCATCAAGACCTTGGAGAACACACTCGACGAATTCATCATCAGAAACAAAGTGAGAACATTGTGCTAGAACCAGAGAGGGCACGCTTATTCTCCACATATTCAAAAATGAAGAGAGATCCCTTGGGAAAATTCTGAAGTTGGTGCTTTAGGTGCATCATATTAGCGCGAGTTTGCGCATGAAACATCTTCTCCAAAATGAGCCAAGCGTCATTATATGAATCTCCTTGCAAAGACTCACAATTGCGGAATTAATATCTTTGATCTAGTAAAGGGATCTGCAAACCCGCACTATCTTGTATGAAATTCAGGTGTCTAGCCCTCGAGGTACACCTAACTTCGACTTGCTCTCTAACTAGCCCTCGTGATCATATTACAATGTTTATTGATACTTAACTAGCCCTCGGGGATAAGCAACAGTGGAATAGCTTGCAAGCAAAGAGTATGAACTCAAAAGGTTGTATATTTTATTGATAAAAGTGTGTGGTATAAAATCATGAATGACCTCCTCTATTTATAGGGTATAATTCGGCAAGTACAAATAGAAACTGGACTAACTTATGGCGGCTTTAAGAATCTAAAACCATATCTAACTAGAATACCTAAAATAAATGAATATTGTCTTATCTAATCTTACCAAATATAATTCTAATCAAATAAGAACCAAATATTCTAAACACTAATTAAAATATACCAAAGCTCTTCTAAGCCAACATGGCTGAGTTATGGACCTTATTCTAATATAAAATAAATTACAAATGATCACACTACCTCATTAAAAAAATACAGTGGGAAAAAGAGTATAGTGTTATCATCCTAAAACCCCTAATTTAATAAATGAATTTAGAAATCTTGATTCGTATCACGTCGGAGGTAGTGACTGCACGAACGACACGGGTGAGCAGGGAAGATGAATTTTTAATTGAATCCATGGTAGCACCAAGCAATCCTTCTTCCGACAAAAACCGAATTGGCCTTTGGCGATAATGGTGGCTTGGATGAGTCTAAAGTGGCTGAAATAAATTCATCTGGGGCCGATCCCGGGAAAAGAAACGAATCAAGATCATATGTGATAAGAGCAGATTTGACTGAATGACGCCAGAGAGAGTAATTATGGTGATCAAGGCGAAATTAGAGAGCAATGAGTTTGAGAGATGGAGCAGTGTCAAATACCGCAATGGTGAGCGGATTGGTGGTGGTGTCTTGGTGATCGGCGGTGGTGATTTCCGGCGTAAGGTTGTCGGCCGCGGCCAATGAAGAGGGCAGCAGGGCGGTGGACTTTGGGGTTTAGGGTAGGGTTTTTGAAAAATTGATAGAGGAACGGGGTTAGGCTAATCGCATGTAAAACTGTAGGGAGTGTGTCAAACTGACTTGTATTCCTTCAAGATATCAACAAGTATGTATACAAGAGTTAGATTAGAGAATAAGCAAAACTCATATACAATTTTGATTTTCCATAAATACATATTATATTCCAATAATAAAGCAAAGTGAATTCAACCAATCTTGATATCATGGAGAAATGAAGCAAAGTGCCTAAAAATATGTTCCGTGATGTATTAAACCATTTCAGATTATTTGATCTGAAAATTAATCCTGAAAATCTCCAAGAAAATCGATTTCCTAGATGAATTAGTAGCATGTAGTTAGCAATCTTCCAGTGAAAATCGAAGTGAAATTGGAGAATCGAAATTTAAAATGGGGGTTTGGATGAGCGTATAGATGCAGGTGGTAAAGGAGAATATTTTTGTTGCGGCCGGAGAAGGACGAAAGGAGACGGCGTGGGGAGTTCGGTCGAAGGAGGGAGGCAGAGGAGGTCACCATTTGGTCAGAGAAAGAGGGGGTTTCTAGAGTTTTAATTATTTGCATGTTCAGTCCCTAAACATCAGCACACCTTTTTAATGAGATCCCGAATCAGAAATAGTTATGGTATTTATCCCCGAATCTATTACTGACTGTCGATGGACCTGGTCGATAGTCAGGAACTTCATGCAGCTGATCAGCTATTGGAAAAAATTATCTTTATTATTATTTAGTTTTTACTGTTGGACCTGAGCAGCTATGTCCAACCCAAACCAACTGGTCCGTTTAGTTGCAATATTTAAAATTTATTATGCAACGTGCAATAGTTATAAAGTTTATAACTCAATTCATACAACTCTAAATATTTATCTTCATTTCTTCTAATTTACACTTTAAACCTTGGTCTTTCCATAATAGTCGTCGTAACATCTATTTTCATAATATCAACTTTTTATTATTTTTAAATGTGCACAAATAAAGATATTAAGGATCAAAAATAATTTTAGTTAAGTTGCATAAGTCAACATGTGAGTAAGATATTTTCATGCTATTTTAATAGCAAACCTCAGGGTCGAGCTTGCTGCCACCGTGCTGCTGCCGACCTGGCGGCGCATAGTAATCACTGATGAACAATTATTTCGGTTTTCAATAGTAACTCCGACCGTGAATTAAAAAATGAAAATTTTAAGTGATTGGAATTAAAATAAATGTTCCAATACTTAGTTTGATTAAACCATGAACACAAAATTTAAACACCATGCTATGTACATTTCATTCACATATTTCATTCACATAGTATTGATATCAAACAAAAATATGTAAGAAAATCTAATACTACTATTGTGAATTAATTAAATATAATTTAGCAAAATGTCAATTATCTAATCCCGGATCTCATGCATGTACTTAATTCTAACTATCTATAGGTTAAGATTACCTTTGAAGCGCATTTTATTATCAGACTCAATCCACCACAGAAACAAGAATCACATATGTGTTCCCTGATGGGTGTGTTTGGCAGGGCTTATAAGTGTTTTACTTATAAACTAAGCATTATTTAGTGTTTGAAATTGCCAAAAAAAAAGGCTTATCATAAAAGCATAAGGCATATTTAGAGCAAAAGCAGAAGCTAGTCTTCCCACTACTACAAATTAGAGTTATTGTAACACTTTTCTTGCAACAATTATTAAAATATTAAAATAGCTTATAAAGTGTTAATTAAACCTTTTGAAAAGTGTTACCTAAATCTTGAAAAGTGTTGCGTTAGATATAATGAAACATCACCTAAGGCAATACTTGTAAAAGTGTTGCAATAGGTTCAACTTAGTAATATTAGCACCTAAAGTAACACTTTCAAAGTGTTACTTTAACCTTAGTTTGTTGTAGTGTCCCAAACTTTTAAAATAATCCAGGTTTGCTTATAAGTGCATCTCTACCAAACACACCCTATATGTATCCACACATTATGATCGGATCACCTCCACCATTGCCAGTTTAGAACATCAATCAGCAAGCAAAGATCCCATCTTTCTTCTTCTCTTTACGGTGAGATTTATTTTCTGTGAACAATTGTATTGGTTCCAGGCATTTTTGTCGTTTTAGGGTTCTAATAATTATATTTCTTATTAATCCTGTAAAAATATATATTTACACAGAATCTAAGTCAACCTAGGCCTACCTAAATTATACTTATTGAGTTCTAAACTCAATTCTCAATCACTAACGGGTTCCCAGCCCAATAATGAATTCTTTTATATAAATTAATGTGATGTGTGTGACCCTATAGGTTCAATCATAATAAGACGCAAGTCTAATATAATTGATGCTATCAAATCGAAAATGGTTTCCAACTAAGCATTTCGATCACTCAAAATAATAGAATTAATTATCTCCGTAATTAATCCTCTAACTATATTAGGAAAATAAACATTGACGGAATGACACTATTTTAAAACTAATCACATCATTGATGTATTAAAAAAGAGTAAAGTGTCAAAATAACCCTAACTTTATGCTGAAAGTGCCAATATAACCCTGTAAAATGAGATAGTATCAAAATAATCCTAACTTTACAATATATGTGCCAATATAACCCTGTAAAATGAGAAAGTACCAAAATAATCCTAACTTTACAATATATGTGCCAATATAACCGTGGGAGCCATTGACTCCAATTATCAATGCCAGAGTTGATTGTATCTTGATGAAATTACAATTTAACTCCTGCAAAAAAATGAAAAAATAATAATAGGGTATTATTGTACACCTTTTTTTCTTCAAATAGTTGTTGCCTTTAATTCCCTTCGATTCAGGGAACAATACACTGCAATCTTCACTCCTCTCCTACTCAGCCACCTCCACCCACTATCTTTCCTCCTCATCGTGCGTCTCTCTGAAGTGCCCTTCGCTAGGGAAAGTAGCGGTGATGGCGGGTTGGTGTTGCTGAAAGGGATGACAGCTTATACGTCTCTCCTCAAAATTGCCACATGGTTTCGCCAAAGAAGAAGAAATGGGGAACAGGCTAGGAAGAAGAAAGATGAACAAGAAAAGGCTAAAACCAAGGGCAGGGGCGGGTTCATGTTGTTGTAACGGACACGGTATATACGTTTCTCAATCAAGCCCTTCGCCGGGGAAAGCAGCAGTGGTGGTGGTGATTTTCCTGCCGTCGTGATCAGGGAGCTATTGCTTGTCATGGTAGAGTCTGAAGGAGGAGGTCGACATGGGCTGGGGCTTCACCAAGGAAAATAGTAGCGGTGGCTGTGAATTTCCCGCTGCTGTTCGTCGTGGTGAAGGCTGAAGGAGGAGGTCGATTTGAGTTGGGTTTGGCTTCAATTTGGAGCGTCGGGGCTGGTTGTGGCCAATGGGAGGTGCAGGGTTAGCAATGCTGGTTGGGGTAAGGGTGGTGGGGTGGTTGCCGATGGTGGTAGAGTGATGGTCGGCGTTGGACCGGCAACATGGTCATGTGTGGTGCTAGTATGGCGGTCGAGGGTGGTGGCGAGAAGCGTGCCTGAGAAGGTGGCGGTGGCTGATGGTGGAAAATAGGGTGGTGGTGGATGGTTGGCGGCGGTGGTGGGTGGCGGTAGCAGAAGGGGTAAAATGTTTGGGGGGGAATAAGTTGAAATGATTGAGGGCATATTTGTCATTTTGGGTCCGGTCAACGGTCTAATTAATAAGTCAACTCCAGATGGTGGCCTGGAGGTTATATCCGCATAACTCATCATACAGTTAGGGTTAGTTTGCCACTTTCTAATTTTACAGGGTTATATTGACACTTTCAGCCTAAAGTATTTTTAGAAAAGTATTTAACTCTTAAAAAATATTATATTATATAAATTTAACAAGATCTCACGTAGCATTAATAATAATTATTATTATTACACATACATTGAAGTTCGTGACCAAAATTTACTACGTTTATCTTGAAAAAAACCTATATGTAATTTAATTTGGTACGATATAATAAAAATATGATTTAAAAAGAATATTCGGTAAAAAAAATACATGCACGCCTTGCATTGGGAAAACATGTTAGTAGGGATGGAACATGGAATTTCTTATAGAATGGATCAAAACTATACATAAAATACTATGTTTGAATCAACCATTAAATTAATAATGTGTAGTACACCAGTGAAAAAAGGGTGATTAAAGGCGGTTCTAAGAAGGCACTTTAGAACCGCCTTCCCTGGCTCCACCTTTGGTCGATTGCGATCAAATATGGTTCTAAAACTGCCTTTGTTTAGTGTCTGAAATAGGTACCCAAAAAAATAGGCAAAGAAAACCCAGATCAAAAACAATGCTGCAACACACAACAACATTAACATAAAAAACAATACATAATCAATTTGAAACAACATAGCAAAAGCAACATGAAATTTAATTTGAGTATAGGCAGAAACCTTCACCGACAATGGGCTTCGATGCAGAGTCGAGGTAGCGACAGAGCGGCGTGAAGTCGAGGCAACAGCTCCGAGAAACCCTACCAGTACAGCGGCGCAGAGTCGATTCAGCGATGGAGAGAAACCTTAGCAGAGCGATGGCAGCGAGAAACCCTAGCTGTGGAACGGCGCGAAGTTGAGGCAGCGATGGAGAGAAACCCTAGCGGCAACAAGAAACCCTAGAGGAGGCGAGCGACAGAGCACCTTAGGTGGTGGGGCAGCGGCGGTAGAGCTTAGGCAGAGGGTGGGCAACGTCAGAGTTGAGGGTTAAGGAAAGATGAAGGTGGGCAGAGGGTGGCACCGTGGCGGCAACGGAGGGTGTATGGTGAAGGGTGGGAGAAAGAGTAAAACTTCAGCAGTGTGAGTGAAGGAAATTTCACTAATTGTTGGAGAAGAAAGTTGGGCTGGGAACAAAAGGAGAAAACCCAACACTTCTTTATATATTGGGCCAAAATGACAGCCCATTAAAGGCAGTTTTACAATCAGAACCGTCTTTAAAATAAAAGAGTGACATGGGATAGCACTTCTGAAATTGGAAGTGCTTTTGGCTCCTCATTAAAGGTGTCATTAAAGGTGGAACAACCTTTAATTGATTTGGGACCACCTTTAAAATGAAAAAGGTGACCTAGGAGGGACAACCGAACTCGGAACCTCTTGCAGCTCCTCATTAAAGGTGGTTCCTGAGGAAGCGCCTCTTAACGCTGCCTTTAATCAAGCCTCCTCCACTAGTGGTAGATAAATTCATTCAAAGGTCAAAAAAAAATTTTAAATCATTCAAAGACGTTAGGGAAAATGCCCAAAAGTGATTACAATGAGTGTAATTAACATCCAACATAACTAGCTTTTAGCAAAAACTAACATATTGCAAGAATATCTAAATTACATGTTAGCTAGATTGATCATCTATACTGTTACATGTCAAAGATCCAATAAAAACTGTAACATCGCTCTTGGGGATATTGACTCGCTTCCTATGAAAATCATGACCACTTGGCAGAGAGAAGTGTATCATGCATCAATATCCTTGCGCCAAACAGGGATCTTCTACAACTGTAATACCACTTAATCCAAGCACAATCTATGTTATCCAAACTGTCACTACTAACTAGTATTTTGGGCCCCCAGTCGACCGGTGTCTATGCGGGGCGATGCTGAAATGTCGTTACTATGGCACCGGTAAACAAAAACTAGTGCTAGAAACGTAGATTCAGCACCGGTATGATGAACATGTGCTCTATATAATTTTAGCATCGGTATTTTTTTATACCGGTGTTGTTTGTTGAATCGTTGTTTAGGCACAATGTTAATGATCACCAGTTCTTTCCTAGCACCGATTTATGCCATAAAACTGGACAGAATACATATATCGGTGCCTAAAACCGAACAGATTACATATACCAGCACCGGTATGTTAATGATTTTCCGGTGCTCTGGCTTTCGAGAATGTATGTTTATAGCAATTGTTCTAATATTTGTAAAATTGGTGTTTGAATTTTTTTTCAATTTGTAATATCCTCTTTTAATTTATCCAGTTCCACGCCAAATCGAAACCGAGGGAAAAATCATAGAAGAAACTTAGAAGAGCCAAGAGCACAGAATATAGAAATTAAATTGATACTAAGCAAGAAAATTTGAAAAAGTAAAAATCTAAACATGTGAAAAAAAAATCCATCCATATGATAATTTTAGAAAAAAGTAAATATGTCTGAAATCAAATACACGTTGAAATACACAAACTTTACCTAAGTCTTTAATAGTTTGAAGACACGTTCACCAAAGCTTCACACCATGTGTCCACGACGTCTGTGATCTCCTTGCCATTGTACACTCTTCTTGCCGGGGGAAATATCTATTGTGTTCAAAATAACTCAGTGAATAATTACGTGAAAGTAATCAGTAAGTAAGAATAAGAAACATTTAATTTTTAATATGTCAACTAATATCCATAATATCTATAGAGGTACTGTTTGGCACTAGTTCTTCCATGAATAGGAGACCAAATAAAATCGATTCCCATCCACTCTCAAGTGAAGTGTCAGCACTAAATCGATTGGAAGGAGACACCTTCAAGTGAAGTTTGAAATAGTGAAAAATGAGGCGCCTTCAAGTTTGAAATTAAAGAAGAAGACGCCTTCAAATTTGAAATAGTGGTAATGAGTTGGTATGCAGTGCCCTCAAACTAATGATTCTACCATTAAGTTTGTGCACAAATACAATTTGTCGAAGAAACTGATTTAAAATGTCAAAATTATGCAGTGTTTAAGAACCAGGGAAACATGATGTATATAACTATCCTTTAACTATGTATTTAACAGTAACTATGTTTTAATGCTTAACACACGATGTTAAACACTTATGTTGAACACGTCATGTTTACTTGGTGCTCATATACTGCGAAATCTCCATATTTTAAAGTGTGGATTTATGAGATTGTTACTGCACTTTCCATAATGGAAGAAGCATTAATTAGTGAGAGGGCACCGCATGAATAGAAGGCAACCAATACACCAGGGAAAAATCAAAATTCATCCCAAACTAGGCATAAACATTAACTTGAAATCATCAAAACAAGCAAAAGAGACTGGTAAACCATAATCTAGTTCATGTTGGAATCAACGCCCCAAAGAGCCATCGATCACAGTGAAACACACAGAGGGCACCGCCTCAATCCACAACAATACACTTTAATAATAAACCATTTCTTCCCAAAAACTAGTGTGTTCAATATATATACAATATGATAGAATTCATTACCACGAATCACATGCATTATTAACAACAATGACATTGTAGTTGTTTGAGGCAATTCAAACTATATCATAAACACTTCAACATCCCACAATCAACTATATCTCATTCATTTTAGAAAAAAAAAACTTAACCATCATACATGCTCCATTATATCTCACACGTTCTATGACAAACACTACATCACACAATAAACTATATCACACTTCAACATAACACAATCAACAATATGTCACACATTTTATAATATGATACACATTTTATGACAAACACCTAAACATCGAACAATCATGTATATCACACTTCAACATAACACAATTAACAATATCTCACACATTTTAGGACAAACACCTAAACATCAAACCATACACCACTACACAATATCTCACACATTTTAGGACAAACACCTAAACATCAAACCATACTCCACTATATGTCAAATATTTTAGGACAAACACATCAACATCACACAATGAACTATATCACTATATCTCATACATTTTGGATTGAACAGTTCAAAAATCACATAGTGAACTATATGTCATACTTTTTCCTACAAACACCCCAAAAATAAAAAAAATTGAACAAAATCTCACACAAACAGTACTCACGTGGAGAAGATGGTGCGCATTAGGGATGGTGTGCCGCGAAGAGGTCAGAAAGAGGGTCGGCGGCAGCGGAGGGGGAGAGGTGGTGGAGGACGAGGGAGAGGATGGAGAGGTGGTAGAGGGAGGATAACGAGAGGGAAATGGGGGTGGGTTAGATTTAGGGTTTCAGATTTAGTTTATATAGAGAAAGTTTTAATGGTTGAGATTCAATCAACAAAAGAAATCAATGGTTAAAACGAAACCAAGTTGAGCTCTTTTTTAAAAAAAAAAAATTGTAGCACTGGTACCTGTATAAAAACTGGTGCCCAAAAGTGCTCATACCGGTGCATGTCTATATCCTAAGCGGATGCTTAAGGCTGCTTTAAATGGGTTTTAAAAAAAAATGAACTCGAGAGCAAATCTAAGAATTGTTTTCTAAGGATGGAGCACTGCTCATACCGGTGCCTATGTATATGAAAAGCAGCTGCTTAGGGCTGCTTTAAATGAAGTACATTTATTATCTTTTAGACCCGAGAGAAAACATGGGAAAAACAATTCTAAGTACTCCCTTTGTCCCAGCTCAAACCTCCAACTTCACTTTATGTCACTATTCAGTGTCCAAGTTTGACCACATAATTGAATAGATATATAAAAGAATAATGCTATCATATGTGATATGGTTGGATTCGTCGTAACAAGTAGTTTCTAAATATCACATTTTTATTTGCTATTATTATACGTAGTTAAACATATTAATGGTCAAACATGTTTCCTGATAACCGTGAAAAAGATTCCATGAAATTTAAGGTGAGACGGAGGGATTAAAAAGTAGAAATCTACATAGTATATGGTGATCCCTACTCTAGTTTGGAAAGGAGAAAATTGTTCAAGCACATAGGGTCTAAAGAGCACCAGAAGCCTACCATATCAGGAGGGGACTTTAACTGTATTAAAATTTTGCATGAGTATTCAAGAACTAGTCCCAACTTGGAAACAATAGGGAATTTGATAACTTCATAGATGAAATTAAATTCCAAGAAGTCAATACAATGGTACTAACATGGTGCAACCACAAGAAGAAGAAACCCACCTTAAAAATACTGGACAGGATTCTAATTAATGAGAGTTTTAATGACATGTTAAATTTTTGTTCTGCTCAAAATTTAAGCAGAGCCACCCCTGATCATGCACCAATTCTTCTTTAGTTTTTAAAAAAATATTGGCCAAAACTCCCCCAAACCATTTAGATTCCAGGAGATGTGGCTAAATAGGAGAGAGTTCCTACCTTTTGTCAAGGACAATTGGTCTGAGCCAATAGAGAAAACATGACAATTAGGACTTTTGATTAAACTCAAAAGACTTAAATTTGCAATTAAGGTTTGGAATAAAATGGTGTTTGGTAATATAAAAGATAATGTTCATAGACATGAACAAGAGGTGCAAACAGTGGAAGAGATTGATGATAAATCTCATTCCCCTTCAGATAGGTCTAACATGGATCAGGTGAAAGCAAGCTGATCCAATCTCTCATAAAGGAAGACACATTCTGGAAACAGAGATGTAGAGCCGGGTGGGAGTCTGGTGGAGATATTAATTCTGATATTTTCATCAATCTGTAACAGAAAAATCCTCTAAAGTTTCCATTGGGAATATTAGAAATCCATAGGGTGTTTAGATAGAGGGAGAGGATAACATTGGTGTTGAGGTTGTATCTTTCTTTATTAAACTTCTATCTGATGAAAATTAAGATATCTTAGGACTGAATTTAGCATATTTATTACAGGCAATCCCTTCTGTAATCCCTGGGAGTCAAAACATTGAGCTCCTGAAACCTGTATCACTACAGGAAGTAAAAGATGTTTTTGGTCTAGGAGCTTCAAGTGCTCCTGGACCTGATGGATTTACAGGCATATTCTTTAGAAGATACTGTGACATCATACAAAAAAACCTCCTCATTGCAATGTAGGAATTTCATGCTGGAGTTCCAATCCCCAGGGGTATAGGTAGCTCACTCATAGCATTAATCCCAAAAACACAAAGCCCAGCCCAATTCTCATAATTCAGGCCCATCAATTTATCTAATTTCACAAATAAGATGATGTCAAAGATTATGGTGGAAATATTAAAGCCTTTAATAAACCTTATCATTTTTTAAGAACAATCAGTATTCCTATCAAATAGAAATATATAGCTGACAATTCTCTACTCATGAAGGAGGCTGTAAGATTATTAGATAACCCATCAGAATCCCTACACCTCATCTTCTAACTAGATATGATGAAGGCATTCGATAGAGTATCCTGGTCAACCCTTAACACCTTACTTTTAAAGCTAGGATTCCACGACCATATAGTTAAAATTCTTATGAATAATTTAAATGATGTGTGGTTCTCAATTTTAATAAATGGATCAGCAAAAGGATTTTTTAAGCCTTCTAGAGGTTTAAAACAAGGGGATTCTCTATCATCTTTCCTCTTTAACTTGATTACTGAGCTACTAATGAGGAATCTGAAATTATTATTCTCAAATGGAATTCTGGACTTCTTCAGAACTCCAAATGGAACAAACCAGATTACTCAACTCTCATTTGCTGATGATACTGCTGTATTCCTTAGAGGAACAAAGAAATCTCCAAGGAATATAATGGCTTTCTTCCAAATCTATCAGGATGCTACAGACAGAGAATCATTTTCTCTAAGAGCTGCTTCTTTGTTGGAAATGAGCTTAGCTCTCAGAAAAAAATGAGATCAAACTAATAACTGGTATCACTCAAGGCTAGTTCCCTTTCTAGTACCTCAGTGTGTTCATGTATAAGGGAGGAAAGAAAAATATTTTTTTAACCCTCTCATAGACAATTTTGAACCTCTCATAGACAAAATTGAATCAAAGTTAAACAACTGGAAAAATACTTGGTTGTCGCTGGTGGTAAAGTAGTTCTAATTAAACATGTCATCTCCTCCATGCCAATTCACAATTGGGCAGTCAACTCTCCAACTAGCCACATCATCTCTAAGATGGAATCTCTATTCTCAAACTTTCTATGGGGAAAGGAAGATGAAAAATTGAAAAGGAATTGGATTGGATGGAAAAATATGTAGGCCAATGCACCAAAATAGACTAGGTATTCGATCACAACAGGAGATAGTGGATAGCTTTTCACTAAACATTTTCTGGAAAATTCAACAAGGTAGGTCACCATGGTCAGAGTTCATGTGGTCTCTCCCAGAAAATCATAGAACTTCATATACTTGGCAAAGATACTGTAAAATAAATGGTCATGCTGAGAACCACTCACAGATAAGGATTGGTCAGGGGCTGTGTAGTTTTTGGGTGGCAAATTGGATAGGGATGGATCTAATAAAAACAAATGGGAAGGTGAGGATCCACATATGCCTTTACTTCAAGTTAGGGAGATTCATACTGTTAGGGAGGAACTTTTCCCCTCGCTTCTACCATTTTTTCCTCACAACATTATGCAGGTCATTACCACCAAGATCAACAATGTCCAGGAGGAAGACCATATGGTATGCAAGCCTACACAAACAGGTGAATTTACGATCAGGTCTGCATATAAATCCCTCATAGGTAACTCACGGGTATTTCGTTCCTTAGACAAGATATGGAACAAGGTAATCCCGCTAAAAGTTTCTTTCATTATGTGGAGATTATTATCAGCACTTCCATTTGATAACACTACTCTTAAATCTGGTTACTCATTGGCTTCTAAATATCTGGGATGCTCCCATGTAGATAATATGTCCCATTCTTTTGATCCATGCAAGCTTGTTGTGCACATTTGGGATAGATTTCATGCTCTTATGGACACCTGCAAGTTTTCGTCATATATTTGATAGACTTAACTTCTACTGGTCAGTGGTTTCAACATAAAAAATCATATCATCTTTGTTTGCAACCATGCCATCTCTGATTTGTTGGGAAATTTGGAAGGCTAAAAGCAAATTTCTCTTTGAATCACTCCCATTGGTTGAAAATCAGATTTGGAAAAGCATTGTACAATCTGCTTTGCTCTTATATTATGTGCACTCGGTACCTATATTTGCACCATCTGACATGCATTTTATTGCCATGGGAATAGTCCCAAAACTGGTCTGAAAGAGGAACAAAAAGTCATAGCAATTAAATGGGAACCTCCTGATATGGGTGTTCAAATTATTTCTGGTGCATCATTGCTCTCGGATACCATCTCTGGTGCTGGCCTTGTGATTAGGAACGATAATGGGGAATTGATACTTGCTGGTCATACACCTATACTCAGTTGTCATTCACTCCATGCTGAAATTTTAAGCATAATTGCAGGTTTGGCAAAAGGTATTCAAATCCATATGGGAAACATAACATTAGAGATGGCTCTATGCTTGCTTTTAACTTGATCATAGGAAAGATACAGAGCATAGAAAGTGTTGAACGTGCTCAGAACCATTCAAAACCAGATGCTAACACACGACGTTGAGATTCGACACGTCTAAAGAGAAGCTAATGCTGCAGCGGACCACCTTGCAGGAAAAACTATTGTAATGGAGGAGCAAAAAAATGCACAAGTGGAAAATGCACCACAAGAACTAAGGAAGATTTTGTTTGCTGATCTCTTCTTGCCAACGCTAAGAACTGTAAATCATTAGATAAGCTTTTGTTTTAGTACTACGAGCTACAAGAATTTACGCTTGGCTTTTGTCTCTTTAACACCATGGGGGTGGAGAAGATTCAGAAGGAAACGCATAAATGCTCTTTTGAAAGCTGATTCGGCTTCACCAAATGAACACCTCAAAGAAGAGGCAAGTTTTCATGTAAAACTTATCTCTAAATTTTAAAGGCAGAGGCAGTCTAACATAAACCCCACAAAATTTAGTAGAAAAAACAACATATACTCTAGCATGAAATTAAATTAACATAATTTCTACATCAAGTGATGAAACATAGTATCACATTAAATTCCACATATTTAAACATAGGCTCCGTTTGACATTGGCATTTTTACTGGCATTTTGATTGGCTGTTGGCGGTTACTGACGGTTTGATTGGCTTTTGGTTGTTGGCATTTTCACTCGGTCAAACCGCCAATGAATGCAAAAAAAAAATGTTTGGTTGCTTGCCTTTTTCACATAGCGTTTCCATCAAATACGAAACAATAATATTAGTAGTGTTTTCCTTAGCATTTGACTTTTACCTTTGACAATTACTTTTTTAACCTTTTACCTTTTTACCTCTCTCCACGCCAATGGTACGCCATTAACATACGACATCGTTTTATGTGTTTTGAGATTTAAATTTAAGTTTTTCATCAATATTTTTTGGGATTTAAAATTTTCACGGTTAAATTTTAATGTAATTCTATTTTAACTTTCCTCTCTTATTTCAATATTTATCCTTTATTCAATCTAATAATCGATAGGAGAACATTAGTTTGATGAGTGTATATAGATAATTTTAAAAAAATTACCTCATTAGATTTGTGTGATTTACTAGTACTAATATACATTTTTTGTACGAACTAATACTAATATACATTAATAATTTATATTATAAATTATTAGATATAAAATTTAAAATTTAAAATATTTTTAACTTTGTATAAATATGTGAATAGACAAACCATCCACCTCACGTAAAAATAGTTATATGAAAATAAATAAATTTGTTGAAAATTATTCAAGTATAAATGTTAGGTAAAAAAACCTCCACTTTATCGTATAGACTTGAATATCATACAAAATTATAATCTTATAGTACTATTCACATGTATTGTTTTTTAGATATTAAATATTTGAAATGTAAAAGAACGGCACGAATGAAAAAAAACAAATATATACGTGAGTTGTTTTTTTTTTTTGATAAATCCACCTGTGATGGTGGGAGGTTTGGCAGACCCCTACCCGTTTATTAATTAAATTAAAAGATACAGAAAAAGAGGGGAGCTTAATACCTTACCTCTGAGAGTTCATCTGATGACCTTTGAAAATTATACATTAACCTGCTACTAGCCTAAAGATCAACATATACAACCGTGGAATAATAAGTACATAGTTATCAAATTACTCTAATCTAACATGAGGAGTTCCTTCCGCATCTAGCTTTACTTGTCCTGCCACTAATGTAGGCAAACCTGCAGAAACATAGATGTTATTTACCTGCTTGCGGCTAGCCATTTTTGCAAGTGAGTCAGCAGCGCCATTGGCTTCTCTGAAAATGTGTTGCAATGAGTAGTTCATTCCTTGAAGTAGGTTCCAAATCTCCCTCATCATTGGCAGTAATTTCCATGGAATCTTGAATTGTTGTTGTATCATAGCATGCAGGACTTTTGAATCTGTTTCGATATCAATACTCATGATGCCTCGTTCTTGAACAAGATGAATACCATGTAATAGAGCAGTGGTTTCGGCCTGCAAAACAGATTCAGCCGAGATGGATTTTGACAAAGCTACAGTTACCTGACCAACATGATCTCTGATTATGCATCCGATACCAGCATCACCATTGCTAAGAAAAGAACCATCAGTATTGAGTTTGAATTTTGAAGGTAGTAACCATTTAATGATTCTTATTGGTCTATGTCTAATCGGTTTTTAACTCAGCAGTGTTGGTATATGAGATGATGCCCATTTGAAGTCCAGTTTGAATGCCAACAAGGTATCATTAAAATGATATAAAATTCGCTTGAAGATGAACATTATATCTGGATTTGTACCCTCAAATATGTAAGTACATCTGGCACACCACGGGTATCAATGTACTACACAAGGTATGATTCTGATTAACTTTGCAAAGGATCCATCAGAGTAAGAGACATTCCAATAAAAATAGACTCTATCCCACAAAAGTTGAAATGTGTTATTATGCAAACTGAAAGTAGAGTTCACTAGTTTCCAGATTTGGCTGACCTTCACACAAAAATTAAAACAGTGATGGATAGTTTCAGACTCATTAAAACAGAAACAACATCTTAAGGGGAGATGAAATTGGAAATTCTCTAGCACATCTGGAAGAGCTATTAGTCTATTTAAAAGTTTCCAGTTAAATAAACTAGCTTTCTTTGGTAAAAGTTTAGACCACAGATGAGTGTAAGAGGGTATCTTCATTTTCTTCTCTCTTATCAGCTCATAAGCTGATTTAACAGTAAAAGCTCCTGTCTGAGTAGGTTTCCATATGAGGGAATCATCATAACTTGGAAATAGTTTATATTCCAGTTCCAGAATTTGGAAGATGTGATCAGGGAGGCAATTTCTGATCTGGGCAGAATAAGATATTTTATTATGTATGTAATCAGCCACTGTTAAGTTTTGATATGGAAATTCATATGGATTAAGTAAGTGATCAGTTAGAGGTCCCATAGAAGTCCAGTTAGAATTCCAAAAAGAAACCAAATCAGATCCAAGAAGGACTTTTGTGTTACTTAATGCTATATGTTGCACCTCTTTGATTCTTTTCCAAGTTCTGGATGTTTTATGAGTGTCACTCATAGACCACATGATTTTAGCCCATAATGATTTCCCTATCTGAAGTTTCCACCACATTTTGAGTGAGAAAGATTTTGTTAAAGTGTTCAAAATTTTGAAGTTTAATCCATTTTCCCCTGTAGGAAAACATAATTTAGGATAAGATTTCCAAATTCTATTTTTCTGTGTATTGTCTGAGTTATTATTCCAGAAAAATCTAGCAAGAGTTTTATGAATTTGACTTATAATGTTTTGAGTTGGCTTCAACACAGTTATAAGATGTATTGGCATTGAGGACAGAACATGTTTAATTAGTATTGCCCTTCCAGCTGGAGATAGAAGCTTATTATGCCAGTGATTGATTTTATTTTGAACTGAAAGTAGCATGCCTTGGAAAAGAGAATTTTTAACCCTTCCTTTGAAAATAGGACATCCCAAGTATTTAAATGGAATGGATCCTTCCAGCATGTTTGTTTCCCTTTTGATTAATGTTGTGATTCTGTTAGGTGTGTGTTTTGATATATGAAAAGTGGTTTTTTCAAAATTCACTTTCTGACCAGAAGCCAATTCATAAGATTTCAGAAAGTCCATTATTGTTTGTAATCCCTGTTTTGTGTATTTCAAAAGGATTGTTGTGTCATCAGCATAGGAAAGATGTGATGATGATTTCATCCCAAGGGGTAGTTTGTAGGGCTGAATATTTCCGAATTGGTATAGAAAATTTAGGTTTTGTGAAAAGGCTTCAGCCATTAGTATGAAAAGCAGAGGGGATAAAGGATCACCCTGTTTTAAACCCCTAGATGCAGGGAAAAAACCCACTGTTTTTCCATTAATCAGTATTGAGAAATATGCAGATTTGATGTTCCTCATAATTAGGTCAACTAGGACTTTGGAAAAACCTTGTTTGATAAGGATATTTGTTAAAAATGACCAAGAAACTCTATCAAATGCTTTCATCATGTCCAGTTTGATAATCATATTAGGCCCTTTTGTTTTTGAGTGTATGTGATTAGTGAATTCTTGCATGAGGAGCATGAGGAGAACATTATCAGCAATTTCTCTTCCAGAAACAAATGCTGATTGTTCTGGGCTGATTATAATATCTAGATAGCTTTTAAGTCTTGTTGAAAGTATTTTTGAAAGAATTTTGTTTGAGAAATTGCATAAGCTTATAGGTCTGTAATCTTTAAATGATGAACATACATCTTTTTTGGGTATTAGTATTATTTGAGTTGATGAGATGGCTTTGGGAATGTCTTTTCCAGCAAAGAATTCTTCCACTGCCATCATCACATCAGATTTTATAATATCCCAACATTTATGGTAAAAGAATCCAGAGAAACCATCAGGGCATGGGGCTGAATGGCTATCCATGGAATTAACTATGTTAGTTAACTCTTCCATGCTGACTTGTTTAAGTAAATTAGAGTTCATTTCATTGGTTACAACATTTGGAATATTTTCTAGTATCCATGTTGTATTAACTCCTGATAGATCCAGTTGTTCATCAGTAAGAAGATTGGAGAAGAAGCTAACATTTTCTTTCTCTATATCTTCTATATTATTTAGCCAGGTCCCATCTGAAATTCAGTTCCACCTAAAGTCTATACTTTTATGACAAGTTGTTTAACTGTTTGGTGTTAAAACACAAAGTAAAATACGCAGTGCACACACAACTTGTTTACGCAGTTCGGTGCAAATACACCTACGTCTGCGGGGTCTTGCCCAGATCAGAAACCATTCACTAGAAAGCAGTCTTTAGTACAAGAAGCTTAACTTAAATACTAATCCATTGCTAACCTATTGAGTGAATGTTGTGAGATCCCCTCACTACCGATCCTACGTCGTTGAACCCCCACGATCAACACGTCTTCCTGGATCTCCTCCTCCCGAGGAATTAAGGCTTCCTTGTTTATGATCCATTCCTTGTTTATGATCTTTACGAACTTAAATACTAATCCATTCCTTGTTTATGATCTTTACGGACTTGATTGATTGATTTTCCAGACCTCCAAAACTCCCGACAAACAGCTCCCAGAATGTATCTCAACGTAGAGATGAAAACTTGGTTACATCGTCTTCGTTGTATCTTCTTTCTTTTTATCCCCTTCGCACTCCTTCCTTGTGCACGACTCTTTCCTTGTCTAACTCTACCAAGAATAGACTTCTAGACTAAGGAAAGATCTAATTCTAATCTGGTATTTAAATGGACAATCCTTTATCAATAGGACTTGTACCATAAATAAACTACTTAATTAATTCCTAACTATTACAAGGAATATTTGTTTACCAGAATTAGATTGCCACGAAATCACACATTGATCTTCACAATATTCTGTTCTAATTGCATGATTATACTCCATAATTCGCTCCATAAATCGTGGCTAGAAACTTGCTGTCTGGAAAAATTGGATTGAGATGGTGTTAAAACACCACATCACTAGTTCACACAATATGCCACAACTAAGTCCAACTCCCGAGGACTTTACACCATCATTAGTTTTGATTAGAGAGATTGTTTGCCTTTTATGTTTACTTAAAATTGATTGATGAAAGAATTTTGAATTTACATCACCTTCTTTCATCCATTTTAGTCCTGATTTCTATTTTAGAAATATTTCCTGATTATTTAGAGCTATTTTCAGCTTTGCCTTAGTTAGATTTAAGGCTTGTATGGTGCTACTGGATTCATCCTGTTGTAAATCTTTTTCAGCATTAACCAGCATATCCTCACTTATCTGAACAGCATCAAAAATATTACCAAATACTTCTTTGTTCCAGATTTTAAGGGCTTGCTTTAAGTGTTTAAGTTTGAAAATTAATCTTTTCATCCCTTGATGACTAGTATGTGCACTCCAAGCATCTTCCACTAGCTTCATGAAAGTGGGATGATTTACCTAGCATTCTTGAAACTCAAAGGGTTTTGAAGTAGTCATAGAGGATGTATTAGATACAAATAGAATTAGGAGGGTATGGTCAGAGCCTTCTCTAGATAGTGTTTTAATTTTAGAGCTAGGGAAATTAGACCACCATATATTATTTGAAATCCCTCTATCAAGCCTTTTCCAAACCCTGCCCTTTGTTCTCATTCCAGTCCAAGTGAACAAGCTTCCAGAGGTAGGGATTTCAGTAAAGTTTTGATCATTAAGGGAAGTGTTAAAATTCTTTATACTATTCTGATTAGGAGTTGAATTCCCTAAATATTCCTCATTTTTTGTAATGACATCAAAATCACCTATTAAACACAAGGATTCTTTTTTTAGAGTTGCTAAGACTTTCCACAGTTTGTTCCGTTCATGGATTGTGTGCTTAGCATAGATAAATCCGAGATTACATTCAGTGGACAGATTGGGAGATTTGACTTTCACAATAACCACCTGATCTTCTACTTAATATATGTCTACTGAAATGTCCTCATCCCACATTACCCAGATTTTGTTGATTGGATTTGCATAAGATTTGCTAAAACCTAACTCTTTGGATATGTTTTGTATTTGATCAGGATTCAGTAAAGGTTCTATTAGAGCACAACGTTTGATTGAAATACGTCTTTTAATATCTTTTAAATGGATTTGAGTAGGTTTGTTACCTATTCCTCTAATATTCCATACACATATATTAAGACTAATCATGGATATGTTTTGGAAAGGTTCAATTAGGAACGGGTGAAAACCGTTTTCGGTGTGGAGGAGTAGTCTTTTTTGGTATACTTCCTCTGTTTATTTTTTACCTCTGATTGGTTAAATTTGAGAATATTGTTTAATCTTAGCTGATCATTAATTAGATTTGCCTTTATTCCATCAAAGTTAAGATTCCCTTGTTTCAGAATTTTTTCCTGTTGCTTAATGGAAGTTTATGTATTAATCCAATCCAGAGGTTTGAGAGATTTCTTACTAGATGATAGAAGAGGGGAATTACCTCCATTTATTTCTATATAGTCAAGAGCATCATCAGAGTTATTAGTGATTTCGATATCTTTATGGGTATTCGTTTTAGCTTTGGATTTAAATTCCCTCATTTCTGTTTCCTTTGTATTAAAACCAGATTTTGCCAACAAATTAGGAGCATCATCTAAGTTGATTGATTCAGTAGAGTTTTTCTTGTGTTGTTTACCATTAGACTTTCCTGACTGGGAGTGGGACTCTATTTTTATCTTGAGAAATATTTAGTGCAGAAAAATTAGGGATAATTTGGTCATTGGTGGGAATGTTGATATCTGAGCTCAAATTTGGAGATACAAATGAGAGGCTAATAGTTTCGATCTGTTTTAAAGGATTTGCTTCATTCGTATCCTCCTGCCTTGAGGCCAACTCAGAAATTACAAGTTGTTTTTCAGGATATAAAGATGTATTAGCAGTCTCATGAGTATTAGAGGAAACCTGTGATCCTTGTCTAAGGATCGAGTTTTCAGAACTTGCACCTTTGTTCTGCTGTGAGTCTCCTAGTGAAGAATTGTTATCCTGAGATATCTGCTGAACATTGTTATCCACTTTACTCTTATAAACAAAATGTGGCTTTGGACTATAAATACCAGTTGAAGAAGTACCATTTCCTTTACCTTTATATATGCCCTGTTCATCAATGGAAATGGTTTTATTACCTTCTTTAAATGAATTGCCTTAAGGTTTCCATGGAGTGAATCTGAATGAGTTCTTAGCAAACATGCAAGCTATATCTAAATGTCCTAGTTTGAGGCAATGAGAACAGTAAAAAGGCACACCTTCATATTCAATGTATTGCCAGAAACCTATATCTCTAAAGCTTAGCCAAATTCTTTCCAGCAGAGGTTTAGTTACATCTAATTCGACACAAATCCTTGCCACATGAGGTCTAGTCCTATTGATAGAGGCCATGTCTACCCTAATTGGAGTTCCAATGATGTTACCAATGGGCATAAGAACATTATAAAAAAAAAATTGCTATGGCAGACCATAGAGGGAAATCCATATTGGGACGATTGGGGAATCTGCGTTAGGATTCAAATTAGGAACTCATTTTGTTATTCTGATAGAGTAAGAACCGAAGTTCCAAATTTTATGAAGCCAACATTGATAATAATCATCAGGTAGAGAAAAGGATATCAAAACATGTCTGTTATCCAGCAAAGTGATGTTGTTGTGACTTTTGAATCCGGCTGTGTGAAAATCTTTCCGAAGTTTTTCTAGCTGTGGTCGGCTGCGCGAGAACTTCCCAATCAACGTCCATTTGAGGGGGCCTCCAATTTTAGGCATTCCTCCTCGGTGAAATGGAGACCAGGTTCTCCTAGATGATCAATTCTTGATTTTGGAGTGAAGGGAGCGCTGTGAACATCATGGTGATTTGAGGAAGAGAGATTGAGAGCTTCGCGGAGTTCTTGGTTCACTGCCTGGGCGTATGAAATCGGAGGGTTGGTGGATGTAGGCGGTGACTCCGCCATATCGGCGGTGCCGAAGGTTGTAGAAGACGAAGGCACAGAGCCGTTGACTCTGATCGCACACTCAGTGTGTGAAAATCGTACACAGTATATCACTCAATTTCCAATCAGACCTTATATTTTTATTTTCTATACGTGAGTTGTATTAGAATATTAGATTAAGGGAGGGATAAACATTAAAACAAAATGAAGAGAACAAAAATAAAATCAATTACATTACATTGTGTTAACCGAACTATGTGAAAAAGTAAAAGTAAAATTTAAATCCCAAAGGCATAAAAATATTTCATATATTTATTTGATATTCATATAATATTGTAACTTTTACATTTAAAATATAACTAAAATTTCTTATATCAAATGAAAATAAGTCAACTAATATAGTTTATATTTATTCTCTTATACTAGTGGAGTACCATCATTCGTTGCGCGATACCATTAATTAAAATATTGAGATTAACAACCGCTTCAATTTTTCCTTCAAACATCTCAAATCATAATTTTCAACAAAAACAAGTCCCCTGAAAACTTTAGCTGTATATTCACATTTTGCAAAAATATGCAAGGCAGTTTCTTCTTTCTCACACAATGCACGTCTTTGTTTTCCATCAAGGATATTAAAACTGTTCTGTCTTTCCACTGTAGCCAATTTACCCTTTAGCAATATCCACAGAAAAAAGCTAAACTTGGGAATGAATTTTGAGTTCCATATCACCTTTGCCAGTGGATCAACTTCCCCACCACCTTTCAACATATTATAGGCTTCAGTAATACTGAACTTCCCCTTCATGATAACACATCCGTTCAATTTTCTAGCCACTTTCATCTTCAATCTGTTCATGTTCTTCCAAATCCAGCTTTGAGACACCTGGGCTTGATATGATTCAAACTTTTTACCCTTAAAATAATAAGCCTGCAGCCATTTTATCCATTACCATATCTTTGTTTTCTTGGATACTCCAAATGTGTGTGTACACAATGAGGCTTGGTTCCATAGTGATGGATCCCTGAAACCAACACCTCTCAGCCTTTTACTTCTGCACATAGTATCCCATGAAGCTGGGACAAACCTCCTTCCTTCTGGTTATTTTCCCCACGGAAAATCTCTACATCACAATTTCATCATTCACACTTTCAGGAATTTTAAAAACTCCAGGCCAAAAACTTGACATACTTGGCAAAATTGTATTAATTAACTGTGATTTCCCAGCATGTGAGAGGCTCCTGGAATCCCATGACTTGACCTCCTTTAGATTCTGTCAATTAACACCTCATAGGAACTATTATCCCACCTAGAAGTTGAGAGAGGCATCCCTAATGGCCCTTCAGTCTTTTCAAATTCTGTCTTAAATCCTCCATACTTCCATTCTTTTGTTTCTTCCAAACAGTTTTCACAATCTCCATAAACTGCTTATCCTTCATCCGCATATTAAAAAATTTAAAGGGTCTTGATTTCTGAATCATCTTTTTAACCCTCACCACCAAGGGAAAATGATCAGAAATGTTATTCACCTCTACCTTGCAAACTAAGTCCTTAAAGGAATGAAACCAATCCTGATTTACCAATGCTCTATCAACCTACTACCCTTTCCCCTGATCTCCTCCTATTATCACAACTGTATCTAGGCCCCAGAGTTTTCATTTCCAGTCATCCCATTTTAATCACTAACTTCTGAAAATCCTCAATTTCTGCAATTGACACAGGGTTTCCTCCAATTCTGCCCTTCATCCTCAATGGAGCATTAAAATTCCCCACCACAATCCATGGACAACTCCTCCCAACTTCAAGTTGCTCCAATTGTTTCCACAGATCCCTCCTCCCTATCAAGTCATTCACCCCATATATGACAGTTAAATAGAACTCCTTCAGTAGCCTAGTCATTCTAATTTTCATGTCAATAAAGTGCATCCCTTTCATTAGTTCAGGTATTTGAAACTGATCCTCATTCCAACCCAACCAAATTCTGCCCCCTTTTACTAAATCCCCATTTGTTTCCTGCCTCCATCTAAGTCCCATATTCTTCCAGACTTGCTTCTCATTTTCTTTTTGCACTTTAGTTTCTAATAAAGCTCAAAACACCACCCTACTTTTAATCACAAAATCTCTACATTTTTTTTCTATGCTATTTACACCCCTGATATTCCAAATAAGTAAGTTGTCACTCATCTAGTGGTTTTTCCTGAAAAACAAATCCAGAGGAATTTGCACCCACTATCACCTCTCTTTTCCCACTGTCATTGACACTATTTTTTTTCTGACCAATCTTCCTTCCCTCCTGTTTAACAGCAACTCTGCTCCTGCTATCAGTCTTCTTCCTTGCAGTTGCTTCCCTCTTCTCTGCTTCCACTCTTATCAGCCTCTTTTTCTATCTCTTTATTTCCTTTATCTCTCTGAACAAGTGGAACATAAACTCTTCTTATAACCTGTTTTAAAACTTTTGGCTTATCTTCCCCTTTCTTATAGTCTTCTGTTAAATGCCCGAACAATGAACATTTCCCACAACAGACAAGTAACCACTCAAAATTAACCTCCTAATGCTGAACTCTATCATTCTCACCAATACAAGGGATATATTTTGGGACTGTATCATTAATCTTCACCTCCACCTGTAATCTAGCAAAGCTCAATCTCTCCATGTCCTTAGTTGATCTATCCAGTTTCACGGGTTTTCCTATTGCACTTACTATCTTGCAAAGGATGTTTGGTTTCCAATAGATCATAGGCAAATTATGCATTTGAATCAAAACAGGGATAGTTTCAGGATTATCAACATCACCATTTTTTGTCCACTCAGTAATAACTACAAGTTTATTATCAAACATTATCACACCAAGTACAACTATCTCATCCCTGTATTCCTTATGTTTACATTTCACAATAAAAACCCCATTCCTAATCTTCCAAATTTTCAGGATTTTGTTTCTCCATATTCTGTTAAAATAGCCTCCACTACCACATAAGGGGGAAAACTTCCTAGAAATCTACATATTACTGTGGTGTTCCATAGCTTAGCACTATCCACAACTTCATCAACAGAGATCTTACTCATTTTAATGTCATCGATTTCTACATGAGGATAGAACTTTACCTCATGGCAAAGGGATCAACAAACAGCTCATTCTAGGGTTTCTTCTGCTCTTCTTCTTCCAGATTGTCTGCCCAGCTCAATTTACTGATTTACCCCATTCAAGCAGTCCCCTTCTCAACATTTCTATCTAGCTTCCTCGTAGTCTTCATCAATTTCCCCTTACTTCCTTTAATCGGACTCTCCTGAACTTTCCCCAATTCAATGGGCGTGGTCGATTCCTCAACCTCTTCAACTTCGATTGCAATCTCCTTCATCGGAACTTGCTCCTCCCTTTACTGCTCCTTTTTTTGTGCTGCATCAATTTTCTCTTTTCCCTTTCTCCCAAACATGGATTTTTTCTCTCTTCTCTGTGTGATTTCACACTCACCGTGAGAAACACTGCTCGCATTTTTTCTGATATTTTTTTTGCCACCTTATTAGTTTCGCTAATTATAAAATATTCTTATTTAATAATTATTCTATTTAAAATAAGATTTTGTTATTAATAAATAAATAATATGTATACATATTTCTATCAAAAGTACTATATTATTGTATACAAAAATTCTAACATTTTGTTATTTCATATTACGTGTTTCTTTAGATTTTCTTTAGTGATATATATATATATATATATATATATGATACAATAAGATATTTATGATTTTAAATATATTTTTAGAAGTTATATATTTTAACAGGTTATGATTGATATATATAGTAAAGAATTAAAACCATTAACAAATTATAATATTAGTATGTTAACAAGTTATGATTGATTATATATATATATATATATATATATATATATATTAAAGAATTAAAATCAGTAAAATTTTATAACATTAGTTTGTTATTTTAGGTTAGTCAAAATGAATTCAATATCCCCGTTTGTCAGCACCATCCAAAAGAAAATAATTTCTATTATATAGTGTTTGGGATTAATGCCCATAATGAATTATAGTAAAAAAATGTATATTTGAAATGAATTAGTAAAAATATTGTTTCAATGTTAGTGAATATGTTAAATAATTAAAAATAAATTATTCTGGTATTAATTAAAATTAAAATAATAAAATATGTAAAATAAGTTTATAAATAATTAATGGTAATCATGTTCTTAAATGTCATTTTGCATAAAAATGCTAATAAGCAAGAGTTTCATTTGTCAAACAATTTTGTAAATAGCTAATGGTCAAACAACGAATACAAACAACTAAAATAAAAAGTTGGTCAAGTCAACTACATAAGCCAACCGCCATCAGCCGATTGCCAAACATGACCATAATACCACTAAAGCCACCTACACATATTTAGATTGACATAATTCCCACTACTAGTGATGAAATCTATAACCACATTATTCTATAACCATATATATAACCAATGGTCTATACATCATTCTAATAAGTAATAAAAGACACCTACACATTTTTATGACTTAGTTATACTAATTTTATCTTATTTGTACCAACTTTTCTCAAAATTAGTATACCACATTAAATTTTGTCATATCATCATTAGTAGAACCATATTTTGTATGTTATATTTTCTCATTAGCCTACCAACAATTCCCAATACATTATTAGAACTACTCTAAATCATGTTAGTAGAACCTTTATAAATTATGTTACTTATAAATATAGAAATATCGTACGAAATAAAATGTTGTAAAATTAAAATAATTTTCACTACTAATCACAAATTTTATAACCACGTTAAATTCACGATATATATATTGTGTACATATCATTCTTATAAATGATGAAAAACACACATATATATTATGACTTATTTTTGTAAATTCTACATTTAACTAAGATAAAAAAACATATTAATTGACATTAAATTAAATGAACATATTTTCAAATACTATTAATGATGAAATCTATAACAAAATTAAATTCAATATATGAAGACATGCATAGACAATGAAATGTTAAACAACTATATATAAAATTAAAATAAAATATCACAACTATTAATGATGAAAAAACATATAAATTCTATTTAAAAAAATTATTAAATCATAACATTAACTATTAATTATTACACAAAACTGCATAAAATAAATATCTAAACATCAATTTGATATGAAACTTCTTGCAAAAACTCTGTATTGCGGAATTTAAATCTTTGACCGAATGAACGGATCTGCAAACCCTCACTAGATCGCACGAATTGATGAATAACTAGCCCTCTGGATAACTTTCAACTGAGTATTTGCTCGCTAGCTAGTCCGCATGATTAGGTTACAAATAAGGGTTCTTTGTTCACTAACTAGCCCGCAAGATCAATTCACAAAGGGTATTGATTCTTAATTAACCCTCAAGATTATGCAACAGCGAAGAATGCTCGCAAGCAAAGAGTATGAACTCAAAAATCTAAATATATTGTGTATAAAATTTGTCTGAAATTTCGTGGATGGTCTCCCCTATTTGTAGGGTATAATTCGGCCACTCGGAAATAGAAACAGAGCGGGATTTGGTAATTCCCGTTAGAACTGAAAAGAATTATGACATCTTTAAGAAGTTAAAATCACATTAAACTAAAATACCTAAAATAAAATGAGTACATATGTAGTCGAAATTTATTCAAGCTAATCTTGAATATATATTGTCTTATCTAATCTTACCAAATCTAATTCTAGTCAAATCAAAATTGAATATTCTAAATCCTAAGTTAGAATATAACTAAAACTCTTCTAAGCCAACATGGCCGAGTTAATGGGTCTTATCCTAAAATGAAATAAATTAAAATGAGCACACTAACTCATTAAAAAATCTAATGGAAAAAAGACTATAGTGTTATCCTCCTAAAAAGTATTAAAATACAAAAATATAATAAATAATATTTTTTGAAATCGTATCACAATTGAATAAAAAAATTACCTCTAAAAGACATGGAGCTTTCAATACCCAAATTTAGAGTTAAAAAGTGAGTATTTTGTACACAATAAGCATTTTGACTTCCTATTTTATAGAAAATTTTCTTACTGTTTTCAAATGAATGGCATTAAATGTGGGCAAATGGAGGTGGGCTAAGGAGAACCAAGCTGGGCAAGGATCTTGGAAAAGAGAACCAAACCGGCAAGGGAAAGGAGAATAAAAATGGGAGAGAAAGGAGAACCAAAAATGGAAGGAACTTGGGAAGGAAACGAGAACCGGGCAAAAAGGTCCACTGAACAAAAGAGAAACGAGAATGTAGGAAATAAGGGTAATAATCTGTGTGTTTATTCATGAGTTTAGGATACATTATATAGTGGTACATGATACCTATCCCAGCTAGGAGAAGGTAACAGAATACAAGTACAACTATGGTAGGAATACAAATCCAATTCCAATACCAATACTAATTAACACTAATTCCATAAAAACTATATTACTAATTCCTAATTCCGTAACACTCCTCCTCAAGTTGGAGCATGCGGATCAGAAATGCCCAACTTGCTAAGTAAGGAATGAAACTGGTTACGGCCGAGAGCTTTAGTGAACAAATCCGCGGGTTGGTCAACCGTACGAATATGTTGAGTAACAATAGCGCCAGATTGAACAAGATCTCGAACAAAATGACAATCAACTTCAATATGCTTAGTACGTTCATGGAAAACCGGGTTGGCTGCTATGTGAATGGCTGATTGACTGTCACAAAACAATTTCATAGGAAAAGTGTGTGAAACCCCTAAGTCTTTCAACAGGGACCGAAGCCATAATAACTCACAGCAGGCAACTGCCATAGCACGATACTCTGCTTCAGCAGAAGACCGAGAAACAGTAGGTTGCTTCTTAGTCTTCCAGGAAACCGGGGAATCACCAATCATAACAAAATAACCGGATAAGGAACGCCTAGTAATAGGACAGGCGGCCCAATCCGAATCACAATAAGCAGTCAATTGGAGAGTACTACGAGAAGAAAGAAATAAACCTTTGACCAGGATGACTCTTCAGATAGTGCAAAACACGAACCGCAGCTTGCCAGTGAGGAACACAAGGAGACTTCATGAATTGCGCAAGAGTATGAACTGAATAACTAAGTTCAGGACGAGTAATAGTTAGATATATCAGACGCCCAACCAAGCGGCGATACTGCTCCGGGTCATGGTAGGCTGGACCTTCAACACGTGCCAAATCATGTTGTTGCTCCATCGGAAAATCAATTGGTTTAGAAGCAGATAAACCTGTATCAGATAGAATGTCCAAAGCATATTTCCTTTGCGAGAGAAACATCCCCTCCGGTCTTCTAGCAATCTCTATGCCCAAAAAATACTTAAGCAAACCAAGGTCCTTCATGTGAAAACAAGAACCCAAGTATTTCTTGAACGTAGAGATGAGCGAAGAAGAACTACCAGCAATAACCAAATCATCCACATAAACCAGAACATGTAAAGACTGCGATCCACTGGAAAAGACAAATAAAGAGTAATCTGCCTTACTTTGAACAAAACCAAATGTCTGTAAAGCCTGCGCCAGTTTAGCAAACCAATTCCTAAGAGCTTGACGAAGACCATAAAGAGATTTCTGAAGGCGACAAACCTGACCAGGCGGAACCACATAGCCAGGTGGGGTCGCATGAACACTTCTTCATGTAAATCACCATGCAGGAATGCATTATGGACATCCATTTGATGCAATTCCCAACCACGTATAACAGCAACTGACAGGAACAAGCGAACGGAACTCATTTTTGCGACTGGAGTAAAAGTCTCTGTGTAATCAATTCCTTCAATCTGGCGGTTTCCAAGAATCACGAGACGAGCTTTGTAACGTTCAATGGTACCGTCAGAGCGAAACTTCGTTCGGTAAACCCATTTACAACCAATGGCCTTTTTATGCGCAGGCAAATGAGACAAAGTCCAAGTCTGATTGCGCTCTAGGGCAGTGAGCTCCGCAACCATAGCGTCTCGCCAATAAGAATGACGGGAAGCCTCAGAGTAAGTAGTGGGATCTGCACTAGAAGTTACAGCACCCAAAAATCTAGTATGCAGACTAGAAAAGTTATCACAATTTACATAATCAGTAAGAGGGTAGAGAACACCTGAGGATAGTGATGACGTATGGGGGAACGTAGTCGAAGAGGGGGGGTCTTCAGTAACAAGAGCACAAGTAGAATCATCACAATCATAATCAGCCAAATACGGCGGTGGACGTCGAGCACGAACACTCTGTCTGGTGGATGGTGGATTATTAGCAGCAGGCGGAGGAGGACCGGCGTCGGGAGGCGGTGGGACACCGGCGGTGGCCGGAATTAGTTAGACGACGTTGAATGGCATTGTCTCGTCGGTGTTGATTGGAGCTGATCCACCGGCGTTGACCGGTGTTATCCTGCCGGCCTTGACCGGCGTTGACCCACCTGCGTTGACTGGCATTAACTCACCACCGTTGACCAGCGTTGACTCGCCAGCGTTGACCGGTGCTGACCGGCCGTTGACCGGCTGGAGTTGACCGGAGTTGACCGGCCATTGACCGGTATTGACTGGCCAGAGTTAACCGGAGCTGACTGGTTAGAGTTGATCGGCATTGACCTGTCAGTATTGACCAACGGAAGGGCGGCCGACGGTTGATCGGAAAAGTCGTATGGTTCCGGTGAGTAGGAGGAGGAAACCGGCGGTGCAGTGGTGACACCGCCAGGTTCATCTGTAGAAGTGGATTACAGAGATGCAGAATACGGGAACTGGTCTTTAAAGAAATTAGCATCCCGAGTGTTAAAGATAACTCGAGAGTCCAAGTCGAGAAGACGATAACCTCTCTTTCCGGCAGGATAACCAAGGAACAAACACCGATGGCTTCTAGGTGCAAACTTGTCACGGTATCTTGGAACACGAGCAGCAAAACACAAGCATCCAAATACTCAGAAAAAAGAGTAATTTGGCGCCTGTCCATAAAGTAACTCAAAGGGAGTACGACCATTGAGAAGCTGTGTCGGTGTTCGGTTGATCAGGTAGGCAGCAGTAAGAACACATTCTCCCCAGAAGTCAATAGGAAGATTGGCTTGAAACCGTAAAGCTCGCGCTACATTGAGTAAATGACGATGCTTTCTTTCAACGCGACCATTCTGTTGCGGAGTATCAACCATAGATGTCTCAAAAATGATCCCAGATGCAGTAAAGTGAGATCGGAGAGGCAAAAATTCAGTGCCATTATCAGCCCGAACTCGTTGAATTGTTCTTCCCCACTGGTTCTTGACTAAGGCACTAAATTCTAAAAATCTAGAAGCTACTTCAGATTTAGCTACTAATAAATAAACCCAAACAGCTCGGGAATAATCATCTACGATTGTAAAAAAAATAAAATGCACCACTAGAGGATGGAATACGATAAGGTCCCCAAACATCACAATGTACTAATTGAAATAATGCAGTAGCATTTGTAGAACTTAATGGAAAACTGTGTCTAGTCTGTTTTGCTCTATAATAGACAGAGCAAGGTATAGTAGTATTATTGGTGCTAAAAGCAAGAGTAGGAATAGAAGACAACACCGTGGATGATGGATGACCAAAACGCTGATTCCATAAATCAGATGAGGAAACCGAAGCAACTGTCGGAATAGATTGCAGGATATGAGGACAAAGGCGAGTATCCAACAGACGAAGCCAATAAACCCCCCCTTTCTGTTCACCCACGCCAATCACAATCCCCGTACTGATTTTCTGTAAAATGCAATAATTTTCAGTAAACAAGGCTAGACATTTTAAGGCAGATAACAATCTAGAACAGGATAATAAATTGCATCGCAAAGTAGGTCTGTAGAGCACATGAGGAATGGTTACAACACCAAAACAAATAGACCCATATTGTGTAGCAGACGACACAGATCAATCAGGTAGTATAACATTCACAGTGTTGGTAGCAGCAGTAATATCAGTAAGAGAACCTTTGTCACCAGTCATGTGATATGAGGCTCCCGAATCAAGAATCCAAGGTAAAGTAGACTTACCGGACCCATGGTCAGATAATGAATCAAACTGATTAAATAAATGTATGGTCGTACTCCATTGTTCGTCAGACAAAGCAAGACCAAAATCAGATCGTTTAGGTAAGCCAGAGGAGGCGGTCACCGCAAACCCTTGCGGCGACGTCACTACGCCGGCGAAAATAGTCATAACACAAATGGCAATCAAATAGATAATAAGTTAATAAATTCTTGCAATAAAGCTGGAGAAAGAGGAAACCAAGTGTGCTAGAGGGGGGGCTCTGAGTCGGAGAACGAAGCCGCAGATAGCTTCTCTTGAGACAGAATGAACGGTCGAAGCTTCTCCGGCGGCGGCGGTACAAACGAAGAAGGAAGCTACAGTGTTTTTTTTACAGCGGAATATTTTCTTAGAGGTTTAGGATTTTAGGCTCTGATACCATGTAGGAAATAAGGGTAATAATCTGTGTGTTTATTCATGAGTTTAGGATACATTATATAGTGGTACATGATACCTATCCCAGCTAGGATAAGGTAACAGAATACAAGTACAACTATGGTAGGAATACAAATCCAATTCCAATACCAATACTAATTAACACTAATTCCATAACAACTATATTACTAATTCCTAATTCCGTAACAGAGAACCACGAGGCCGAGGGAAACGAGAACAACAGAACCATGGTGACGCCGGGGAAAATGAGAGCCACGGCAAGCCGAAGCGGGGCAAGGCGACAAGAGCCGGTACGGGCCAGGGCGACGAGATCCGAAATGGGGCAACGAGAGCTAAAATGGAGTGGGGCAACGAAAACCATAGCGGGCCGAGTTGGCAAGAACCTTGCCGACAAGAAACCGGCCGAGAACCAGGGCTGGGCGGTGCGACAAGAACCAAGGCGGGAACGACGATGGACAGGGAGGAGAACTTTAATTCCAGTGCATCGGCTCGCCGGGAACCGCAACCCATGCCGGAGAAGACGCCAAAGAGATGGAGAAGACACCGGTGAACACCACCTCCGGCGAACACCGATGACTGCCAGAAAACACAAAACACCACCAGGTGTTTAATTAGGTTTAAAGTTAATTTTAAATTTTGATTAATTATTGTTAATTATTATTAACTATTCATTTTCTTTCTTCATTAAAATATATTTAAAATACATATAGTATTTCAATAGTACAAACACTACTGGAGGGTACTCCCTTAGGCACCGGTATTTCACTGTATAGGCACCTGTATTTGAGCCCTTAAAATAGCGGTGCCTAAGTGACCCGGTGTAAAAATGCAGTTACATAGGCACCGGTAAGTTGTATCAGTGCTAGTATATGTGTTCCAGCACCGGTATACACTACCGGTTCTACAAATTTACATTCCAGCACTGGTATGCACTACGAGTGCCTATGCTCGTTTGAACTTGTGCTAGTATATAGGTGATCAATAATAATAAAAATATGGCCACTGAGAATAAACTCACCGGAGGAAATATGAAACCCAGAAAGTCATAAAGAACAAAACACAAAAAAACCAGAAGTTCATGTAAAAAACTTGAAAATTCATAACCACAACCCAGAAGTTCATTACATATATCTGATTATACATAACAGCTCACAATTCATGAAACAAACTAGATTTTAACATAGATTAATAACATCAATTATCATAAAAACTAGAACCTAATCTCCAAAAACCTAGATAACATCAACGAACCAAAACCATGAAAAAGAGGTTAGACGCAAGAGCTGAGACGAGGCAGATCTGAGGTAAACCTGGCTTTTTTGGTGGAGCTCGCGACTCTCATAAGCTACCGGAGTGCAGGTAGATGGCATTGGGTCTGGTCCGGGAGAATGTGTTGGGGCTGGTGCGCCGGGGCGGAGGAGACAACGACCGGAGCGGCGGAGATAGCGTGAAGGTGAAGCGGCGGCAATAGCGCGCTTAAAGAAGGGGTCGGAGGTGACGTGATGGAGATAGCGCTCTCAAAGGTGTGCGGCCGGAGGAGAAGCATCATCCACAGTGGCGTCGGATCTGGACGAGCCACTGTGGATTATCAAAGAGGAGAAAGTGAGGGTTATTAGGAGAGTAGGGTTTTATATGACTAGGGTTTGGGTGCTCTAACTTGGGCCAACTTGGGCTTTTGTTTTTAGTACCATAGCACTAGTATGAATATCGGTGCTAATGGTGATCATACCGGTGCTTATATTTTAAAGAGAAGAAAAAAATTCTAAGTTCCTAGCACCGGTATGAAAACCGGTGCCTATAGTGCTCATAGTGGTGCTAGGTACTTCAAATGCAGTTGCACAACGCTCCTTTAAATGAGTGCTTTTTCAAAAATAATCTTCCCAACAGCAAAGAGAAGAAAAATATTCTAAGTGTCTAGCACTGGTAGTCTGACCAGTGCATATGATGGTGCTACTGGTGCTCAAAAAAATCCCTCAAAATATTGGACGAAAATTCAAACTTTTCATTTTCCCGCTACACAATAGCACCATTATAAGTGAAAAACAATGCCGATGCTAGTATATTTTGCCCTCTAAGTTAACTTTTTTATTTTTACATTTATGTCCATAAGAATAAATTTGGAGGAGGAAAATCACAAAATTGGAGAAACCAAAACGCAATTAAAAAGGGGACACTGCGTTATTAAAAATTGGACTACAACGGGTGAACGAAATAGCTTGTAACATAATTCCTGTAAAATTACACCATGGCCCAAATTGTGTTACCCCATTACCCATTGCTCCAAAATACATGATTTTAGTTATTCTTGACTAATTATAGAAATATAAAATAAATGATTTTTTTGGTAAATTATTGAAAAGCGCTAGTACATGTTTTAGAGTAACTTATGATTGATTACTTGTAAGTTACAAAGTGAAATCGGAAAGGATTATGTATATGTTTTTGTACTCGTTTTTTGATAAATATTCCCTTACGGACAAGAAAAATACAATGGAGGTGTATAGGGTAGCATCATGCCTAAGTAGATTTCAATTTGGAGTTACGAGTAAAGTTTTTACCTTTTGCAGTTAGGTCCCTCCAAGAAAGTTGGAACCGTCAAACCACAAAATTGGTGGAACCAAAATGCAATTCAATAATGTATGATCGGGACTCTGCAATTTGGACAAGTATGGGTGAACAGAAGGGTCTCGAAAGCAAAAATTGATTACTTCTATAAATTCTTGAAAAATTACACTGTGGTCTAAAATTGTGTTACCGTGGTACCCATTGCTCCAAAATACATGATTTTTGTTATTCTTGCCTAAATTTAGCAATATAAAATAAATTATTTTTTGGGTGAAATATTGAAAAGCACTAGTACATGTTTTAGGGTAACTTATGGTTGATTACTTAAAAATTACAAAGTGAAATCTGAAAGGATTGTGGATATGTTTTTGTGCTCAAATTTTGATAAATATTCCCTTACGGACCTGGAAAATACAATGGTGTGTATAAGGTAGCATCATGCTCAAGCGGATTTCAATTTGGAGTTACGAGTCAATTTTTTACTTTTTGCAATTAGGTTCCTCCAAGAAAGTTGGAGTTGTCTAATCATAAAATTGGCGGAACCAAAATACAATTCAACAATATATTATTGCAACTTTTGCGATTTGGTCATGTATGGGTGTATGGAGGGGTCTCGAAAGTCAACATTAATTACTTTTAAACAGTTTTAAGAAATTACAATGTGGCCCAAAATTGTGTTACCTCATTATCCATTACTCCAAAATACACGATTTTCGTTATTCTTGACTAAATATAGAAATATTCAAAAATTGAATTTTGTGGTGAAATGTTGAAAAATACTAATACATGTTCTTGAGTAACCCATACAATAAACCTATTTTTTGAAAATTTTCTATAAGCAGTGGTATTATTCGCAGTGTCATTCCTCAACATACCGGTGCTAGCTATTTTCCCACCAAAATTATCTGCCAAAATTACTATTCCAGTTATAGGCAACGGTATTAGCACTAGCATATGTCATTTATCCAAAATCGATGTTATGAAATATTAAATTCAAACATCTTTTGTTCAAAGGCACCGATATCTGGCACCGGTATTCAGTATACCGCTGCTGAATTTATTCATAGGCACCGATATTTTGATTTTGTAGCACCGGTATAACTAGGCCCGTCAAATGGGTTAATTGGATAAACCTGTTATTCAAACCCAATGGATCATTATCCAATTGGTCATTATCCAATTAACTCATTTATTAAATGGGTCATAATGGGTTGGGTCATTAAAAGGATAACCCATTGGATAACCCATGAGATATTCATATAACCCAATGGGTTAAAATATATTATCCAATAAGTCATTATCCAATAAATCATTATATAATTAACTCAATAAGTTATCATTAAACATTTTCTATCGATTTGGGTTACAAGTTGTCATTATCTAATGGGATTAGGTATTAAATGCTCATTATTTTTTAGGATTTGGGATGAGAATAATTATGTTAATGAGAAATTTTGATCTCAATGGGTCCCATATTATGTTAACTCAATGGGAACATAACAAATACCTAATAAATATCCAAAATTACCCAATTAAATGCATGTATAATATTTAACATAAATATTCACTATAATTCACAAATTATTCGAGTTCAATCTCGTACAATTTTCAAGTTCGTACAGTATTCGAGCTCGTACAGTATTCGAATTCAATCTCGTACAGTATTCGAGTTCGTACAAAATCCGCACTCAATCTCGTACAACATTTGAGTTCGTACAATATTCGAGTCCAATCTCGTACAGTATTCGAGTTCAATCCCGTACAGTATTCGAGTTCATACAATATTCGAGTTCAATCTCATACAGTATTCGAGTTCGTACAATATTCGAGCTCAATCTCATACATTATTCGAGTTCGTACAATATTCGAGCTCAATCTCGTACAACATTCGAGTTCGTACAATATTCGAGCTCAATCTCGTACAGTATTCGAGTTTGTACAGTATTTAAGTTCAATCTCGTACAGTATTCGAGTTCGTACAGTATTCGAGCTCAATCTTGTACAGTATTTGCGTTCGTACAATATTCGAGATCAATCTTGTACAGTATTAGAGTTCGTACAATATTCGAGCTCAATCTCGTACAGTATTCAAGTTCGTACAATATTCGAGTTCAATCTCGTACAGTATTCGAGTTCGTACAGTATTCGAGTTCGTACAGTATTTGAGCTCGAGCTCGATCCCAAGTAATATTGTTCGTTAGTTTCATCGAGTTTACAAAGCCAACATATTATATATTTTTTATTTTTATTAAATATAATATAATATAATGTACATAATATTATATTACATAATATAATATTATGAACTCGAATATGAACAAAATGCAAACCGATTGATGAACAAAACGCAGACCGATTGATGAACAAAATGCGGACTGATGAAACAAAACGCAGACTGGGAAGTGAGAACTGAGAACTGAGATCTGAGAAAGAACACGGACTTGATGGGTAATTCACGTTTCACCCAAATAAATGACCTATACCCAATGGGTCATTTAGTTCGACCCAATAGATAATTAGTACAGACCCAATGGATAATTAGTATAGAGCCAATGTATAATTAGTATATACCCAATGGATAATTCAGTATATACTTAATGGATAATTGGTGTTTTCAACCATTTAAACTTTAAATGGATAAGTCACGTAACATTTTACTTGGAGTAAAAAATTACGATTAACTCTAATCATTTTTTGATATAGGTTGAATCGTGTACATAACTACAAAAGAGGAAATATTTATTCGAGTGGCTAAATGTGGGGATTTCATTTATTATTTTCTTATGTTCAATAAAAGAAAATATTTTTAAAAATCTTCATATTTCATGGAGGATATTTTTCAAATTTAGTAAAAGTTTCTTAAATACCACTTCTACTTCTATCGTCAAGATCTTTTATCAATTTTTAATTGGTTCAAATTAAAATTGATTAAGATATGAACCGAAATCGATAAGTATGATGAATCGAGAATTTGATCGTTTCTAAAATGATTATATGTGTTAGGGAAAAATTAAATCATTCGTAATCAAACTTGTGAAAATTTTGTTATCTTATGATATGAAATTATCCAAGGGTCACCCGTTACCCAACCCAACTCGACCCACCCAAAATTATCCAACGTATAATTCATTATCCAACCCAACTAAACCTAATAACTACAACTCAATTATATCTATCAACCCAATGGCTCATTATCCAATAAATCTTATCCAATAAGTAAAAATAGTATATGGGTAATGGTTATTCAACGAGTTACCCGACCCATTTGACGGGCCTAGGTATAACTAAAATATTGGTGCTTACGTACCTATTTTCTAGTAGTGAAATACATGGTGTGATTTAGTAAAATACAAGACGTGATATAACGATTCATTGTGTTAGTGGTCTCCGGTGAGAAGTAAACTTTAGAATAGAAGATTTGTTATGTTAGTGGTTAAGTATTCTCTCCGTCCCATTTCAATTTGCACACTTTGACTTTCAACGGTTGACTTAAAAATGTTCAATTTTCAATCTTTTACTAACCATAATTAAAATTTGTGAAAAGTTGATATTTTGAAAATAGATGCTATAAAGAATCTAACAATGTATCATACAATTGTATATGAGTCAGTCTCATGGTGAGACCAAGGACTTGAGGCAAAATAAGAAAAGAGCAAACAAAATTCGGGGGAAAAAAATTAATAGAATTGGACTAAATTGTAAATTATCACAATTACGCATTAAATCCCTGAACTTTTAAAACATAAATATGAAACCCATCTTGAAATCTTTACAATTTAATCCGTGGTCTCACCGTGAGACGGTCTTATACAAGACTTTGTCATAGTATATATACTTATATACTAATTCAATTTTAGGGTTAAAATTATGAAATTTCAACTAAATTAATATTTAAATTGCAAGTTAAAATGAGACAGATGGGAGATAGGGCATAACAATTAACAATTTATTAGTTATGGTAACACTTGTAGGGGTTACAGGATTGCTGTTAACAATTCAAAATATAAAAAAAAAGTTGTCGACTGAGTGCGAAATACTGTTCCTACGTGCAAAAATTAGTGCGAAACACACACTACCGTTACTGTTCCTCTTTCTTCTCTAACTTTTCTCTTTTAACGGTTCTTTTCACTGTTACTGGTTGCCGGTCACTGTTACTGGTTGCCGGTCACTGTTACTGGTTGCCGGTCATGGCGTCTCCGACGCCAAACCAAATTTCAGACTCCACCCCTCCCATCAACAAAAGCTTTCTACAAGCTCTGAACACGAAACCCCCCCCCCCCCGCTCCTATCCTCTCTTCCCGATACATCCAATCTGCATCCAATCACTGAATATAAGGGCAAGATTGCTTATATCCTCCCCCCGGAGGAAGGCGATCTTCTGGCCTCACATTACCAGAATGCTTTAGTTGGGAAATTAATAGGGGGAAACCTCCTACGGAGAAATTATTATCTGCTTTCAAATCAATCGGCTTCAAAGCCAAATTTCAATTAGGATCTATTGACTATCACCATGTGTTAATTCATTTTCAGGACAGCGAGGACTACCATCGATGCTGGATGAAAGGCCAATGGATGATTCAAGGCTCGACTATGAAAGTTCAGAAGTGGTCTCCGGATTTCTCTCCTGCTGCTGAATCCTCCATAGTTCCAGCATGGGTAACAATTCACCAACTCCCTATACGTTTTTACAATACCTCGGCTATTATAGGCATTAGCAGCCAGATAGGAAGATTTCTCAAAATGGATGCGGCTACTAATGCTCTAACTAGACCCTCTGCTATTAAAGTATGTGTAGAGGTGGACCTTTTGTCTCAACTCCCTTCTACTATTGTGGTAGGAATTGGCAACAAAGTAGCAGATTACCCAATAGAATATGATCAGTTGCCTTCATATTGTACTCACTGTAAGATAATTGGACACAGTCAGACAAACTGTAACTTCCTGCATCCGGAACTGAGAAAGAATAGATATAACATAGCTGAAGTCAAAGAGAATAAGGCTAAAAATGCTCCAGTCCAATCTGATACTCAGAAAATCTTAGGAAATTCCCCTAATGTAACAACTGATGTTGAGGGTTCATCAACTCTATCAGTTTCCCAAAAAGAAACTGATTTCCAAACTCAAAACAAGAACTTAACTTCTCTAGTTGAAAATAACTTTAACTCTCTCAGAGTTAGTCACATGAAAAGAAATACTCCTTTCTACTCACTGGATGATATCTCAAAACCGATCACAAATTTTTATTGGAAAAAAAAAACTAAACAGACTGAAATCCCTCCTATTCAGGAAGAATTAGTTAATAAGGGTATGGTCACAATAACAAATGCTTTCCACACTTTAACTGATTTACATGAAGATGATCACGATGCCCAGGAGGATGAAGTAGTTGATATTTTCCATGAGTCTTTGGAATCACAGGAAGTAGTGCCTCACCAGACTGGTGCAGAAAAGGTAGAATCATTGGTAATATGCTTTTCTACTCCTGATGAAGAGCAGATTGATCCCTCACAGCAAATTCCCGGCACTGCAATCAAATCCCCAATCAATTCCGAGGAACAGAGCAGAATTGTGGAACAAAGCACTCAACCGGAGGTAAGTAACTATACATCAGATTTTTTGAGCAAAAGTGAAGGCAAGAAAGGTAAAAATAGTAATGCCCCAGTAACGAAACTTAGGAAACTAAGATCATCACAAAAAGCAACCCCCCCCCTAAGTTTTAAATGATAAAATACACAAAAATAGGGAACATATTAGTCTGGAATGTTAGGGGTTATGGTACTTCACTAGACATATTAAAGGCTCTCAATTTGAAACACAAGATTGACATTCTATGCTTAATAGAACCATGGCCTGATAAACAGAATTTAAACACTTTGATACAGGATCTTGGTTACAAAAATGCCCTACATGCCCAGAATGCTAAGATCTGGATTTTGTGGAATCATGTTTTTAGTTTATCCATTTTAAATGAATCTGATCAGTTCATACAAACTAGAATAACAGACAATGCCACAGCCGTTTCCTGGAATTGTTTCTTCATTTATGCTAGTGTCTATAGACAGTCGAGGGAAGTTTTATGGACTGATTTACAATCCCCAACTCCTGAACCATCCATATACATTGGGGATTTCAATACTGTTGCTTCAGTTTCTGAATATAAAGGTAGGAAATCAACACCTAGAAAAAGTATGAAACAATTTAATGAATTCTTAACTAACATGGACCTGCATGAAATCCCCACAGTAGGCAACTCTTTCACTTGGAGTAATAATAAATATCGGGATAAATGTAAGGACCTACAGTTTCAAAGATTAGACAGGGGATTGAGTAATTTAGACTGGCTGGAATTTTTTCCAAACAGCTCTATACAAGTACTAAATAGAATGACTTCTGATCATTCCCCTTTATTACTATCTATTCAATCTGCAGTAGAACATGTTCCAAGGCCTTTTAGATATCAAGAAATGTGGTCAAATAGACATGATTTTCAAGCTCTAGTAGTCTCAAATTGGAAATTAATATCCCCCCTCAAAGGGATGCATAGGTTTGTTCACAAACTAAAAAGGCTTAAGATTGTAATTAAAGACTGGAACAAAACCATTTTTAGCAATGTAAATCATAATCTTTTACAATCAGAAACAAAAGTTAAAGAACTGGAAATACTGTTCCAGCAGTCTCAAGAGGAATCAGTTTTAATAGAACTCATGAAGTCAAAAGCCATGCTCCTGAGAGCTCAGAAAGAACACAATATTTTCCTGAAGCAAAAGGCTAGGTTAAATTGGTTAAAACATGGAGATGCAAACACTAGCTACTTTCATCACACCATTAGGGAAAAGAAAGCTAAATCTAGAATTAGTAAAATTAAAGATGGAAGTGGGAATTGGATAACAGATCCACAACTGATAAAAGAAAAAGGAGTTCGATTTTTTCAAGAATTACTTAATGAGGATGTCTCACAAAAACAGGGTACTTATCTGAATCACTTTCTACAAGAAATTCCTAGAGTACTTACTGACCAACAGAACCTCCTTCTGCTCAACCCTTTTAATATCCAAGAACTCAAATTTGCAGTTTTTTATCTTAACAAATCTAGTGCCCCGGGCTCAGATGGCTTCTCAGGAGAATTTTACACCTCTTTCTGGGAGACCATTAAAGACGATCTTTTAGAAGCAGCAAATGATTTTTTAAATAATGGCAACATCCCTAAAGCCATTTCTAGTACTTGGCTGACCTTAATCCCCCAAAAATCTATTCCAATCACATTTGCATATTTCAGACCAATTAGCCTATCAAATTTTGTTAACAAAGTTTTCTCAAAACTGTTAATGGAAATGATCAAACCAGTGATGCAAATACTGATTTCCCCTGAGCAAAGTGCTTTTATTAAAGGAAGGGATATTTCAGATAATGTAATTCAAATGCAAGAGATGACCAGACTACTGTCTAGGAAATCTAAGATTTCAAATCTGATTGTTAAACTTGATATGCAAAAGGCTTTTGATAGGGTTTCTTGGTCATTCCTAAATTCCATTCTCCTACATTTTGGTTTTCATGGTAAATTTGTTAGACTCATAATGCATAACATCGCCTCAGCTCACTTTTCTGTACTAGTTAATGGAGTAACAGCTGGTTTCTTTTCTTCCTCTAGGGGTATCAAACAAGGAGACCCCCTTTCCCCTTTCCTGTACAATTTACTATCTGAGGCTTTCTCTAGAAGTTTAAAGAAAATGTTTAGCATTGGCTATTTACATTACTTTAGTCTCCCCAATTCTTGTTTCCCCCTGACTCATTTCATGTATGCCGATGATACTGATGTTTTCCTAAACACTAAGCCTAACAACTTAAAGCGGTTTAAACATTTTCTGATTGCATATGAGCATACATCAGGTCAAAAGGTTAACTTTTCCAAACCTGACTTTTATGTAGCTCACAACACATCTTTACATATTGTGCAATCTGTTAGGAGAATACTGGGAATGGAGAAAGGCTCCTTCCCTTTTAAATACCTTGGAGTCCCTATATTTTTGGGCCGAAATTTACAGGTGCACTACCTACCTGTAATAGAAAGAATGGAGAAATTGATAAACAATTGGAAGAATAGATGACTAAGTCCAGCCGGTAAGATCATTTTGATTAATCACTGCTTTCTTTCCATTCCAACACATATTTTTGCAGTTCTAAGACCTCCAAGGATAGTTATAAAAAAATGGAAAAAATGGCATCTACTCTATTCTGGGGTAACAGTGAAAATTCTGTAAGGAAAAGGTGGAGATCTTGGAAAAAAATGAGCTACCCTGTGGATGAAAATGGTATAGGATTCAGGGATCTAAACGCCATAGTAGATGCCTTTTCATGCAAATTATGGTGGAAGCTTCAAATTAATAGTACCCAGTGGTCATCTCTTTTATGGTCACTACCTTCTTCCTACAAAAAATCCCACACTTGGGGTAGAATTTGTAGAATCACTGCTAGGGCCAACAGGTATTCTAGAGTCATTTATGGAGTTGGTGATTGCTCATTTTGGGATGCAAATTGGACAGGAGAGGGAGCTTTGTGTTATAAATGGCCTAAGGAGATAGATATTCCATTCGAGGACATCTCTCTTAAGACTTTCATTAACAACAAAACTGCTATCTTACCAAATCTGGAGCCTCATTTGGCTACCAATACCCTTCATATTTTGCAGGAAGTGGAACTGGAATTCTCTCACGTTGATAAGCTTGTCTGGACTCCAACAAATGATGGGAACTTTTCAATTAGATCGGCCTACACCTTATTCAGACAAAAAAGACCAGAAATCAAACATTTTAAAAAGGTTTGGTCCTCTTTCATTCCTAAAAAGATGTCTGTACTTCTTTGGAGAGCTCTAAACAACATCTTACCTTTCGATAATATTCTAAGTAGGATGAGTTTCTCTTTGGCTTCTAAATGCCCTCTTTGCCTGAACCATGCTGATAACCTGGATCATTTTTTTAATTCATGCCCCTATTCCTGTGTTGTATGGCAAGGTGTTCATTCACTTTTACTGTTACAACAAAAGGGATTTAGGAGTTTAAAAAGCAGAGTGGAATTCTATCTATCTTTTAAGGCTGAATCAAAGATTCATGCCAAACTGATAACTGCTGCTGTACTGGTTACAATATGGAATCTCTGGACTAATAGAAACAAAATCTTTTTTGAAAATAGACCTTTCTCAACAGATGCATGCTTTCATGATATTAAAGATACGATCTATCAAATATTCACAGCTCACCAAGTGATAGGCAATCGAGAAAGGCATAAGCAATGGATTCAGGCTAAACTCATTCCACAAATCTTTCAAAAGAAAAAAATTGCTATATCTGCTGAGTACTGGAAAAAACCACAATCTGGTTATAAAATTAATACTGATGCATCTTGGATCTCTAGTGGTTTTTCCTCATCTGCAGTTATAGTCAGGGATTGGAAAGGGAATGTGGTTAAAATGAGAGTTAAATCGTTTCAGTGTCCAACCCCTTTACAAGCTGAACTTTTGTCAATACAATGTGGATATGAAATCTGTACAGAACTAGCTTTAAGTACTTGTGTCATAGAATCTGATTGTTTAACTGCTGTTAGGGGTATTCAAAATCCATTGTACAGCCCTTGGAGAACTTTCTCCATTTGCAGTGCTCTTAATTTAGAACACTTCACACACCCAATCCAACATACCCCTAGAGAAGCAAACTTAGCTGCAGATTTCTTGGCAAAATTTGCTAGGGAAAATCATCTACAGGGAGACTTAGACCCTCGGTCTATTCCCCTCTTCCTTAGGGGTTTACTGTCACTCGATAGCATGGGTTATCCAGCGATTCGTATTGGATCTCCTATGGATATCAGTAGTACTTAGAAAAGGATTGCTCAGTTTGCTTAGTTTTTTTTCCCAGCACTACTCTGAAATTAGGGGTACATGATTTTTAGCATAGATACTGCTGGTTTTTCTCTTCTTGTTAGTACAGGTATCTCGACTGAATGCATGGATAGGATACGGATGTCAAGCAAGGGTGGCAATGCACTGGATGCAGGGCGAGGCATTTTTCTCCCCCAGCAATAATCTACTTCTCAAGCTAACTACTCTATGAAATCTTGTTCCACTTCAACACCCCCTCAACCAGCTCCTAGGATGCTGAGCGAATTTTTTCGCCTCCCAAACATTACAGCTGCTTTCTGGATCTGGTATCCGTGACTTCCCCTGGTTAACTCAGAGATTATCTTACAACCCATTTGGCAGGCATATCATTGACAAACTGGGGTTTCGAATTGCTCGATTCGCCGACTTGTTCATGGTATTTTAGTTAGATGGTTTACTAAGATAGTCCTCTGCAAGCTCATCGATGAACATTAGTTTTAGTTCTAGCTTTGAATAGGTGGAAACACCGTTTTTGGTAGCAAGTGATTTATTGCTTCAAGAGCTTATTTTGGCTCTTGGATCATCAAATGGATGACCTTTTTGTAACATTTAAAGTCATTATGCACCTAATTTGGCCTATTTAATTCTGGTTCGGGGAGCCTAATAAATTCCTCCCATCCTCGGATGGTTAATTTTTAAAAAACAATTCAAAATAGTGTTTTAAACTTTCAAATGGCAACCCCTGTAAATTGTAATGTTCTTAATTGTGTAAAATATTTGTAAATATATTCTGTAGCATGTCGTTCGATATCCTCCTTGAATGCATTATGCATGCCTTTTTCTGAAATAATATATTCCAACGGCATTAGATCAGCATATTAAACCATGATTGGAGCGGAGTGGGAGTTAAGTAGTACGACACTTGACTTTTTAAGCTTGACAGTATGAAAATTGTACTCATATCTGTTTATTAAATTTGGTACATTTATCTTTTTTTTTAATATTTTCCCAAGATTTTTATTTTTTCTTTTATTGCAAAAAGTATATCATTCTCAATCACTTATTAAACTTTTTATTCTCCTCACTCAATTCCCTCCACACATTTTAACTTTTAAAAAAAATATCTAAACCTATAGTGTCAGAAATAGTGAAACGGAGGGAGTATCTAATTATTTGAATTGATATGTTTTATTTCAGTTGGAGAATGTGATGAAAATAAAACAATGAGAATAAAAATAATGAGTGAACGAGTGATTTATTTTTATCTTAAAAAACTAACACAAAAAATAGTGACTTTTGACTTTTTAAGCAATGTGAAAAAAAAGTGAACGACTGATGCGTCTAAGATAGCTGAATAGACAGTAAGCTCGAGCTCATTGATTATAACCTGCAATAAAACTGCCCTCGGGGATCCCAGGGGTCAGTCATTCGATGCTTTAGTCCGTAATGAGTATATGCACGGTATTCAAGATAGAATGAATGCGGAAATTGAATACATACTTGGTATTTATATGGTCTAGCCTTAATAGTATTTTACATTAACTATAACCCTTTAATGTCCTATAAATACAGTATTAAATGGTCCAACAATATTCCCATTGGGCCTATATTGATACAGCACATTATAGAATTTGGGTACGACCACTATCAAAAGCCCCCAGAAAACTAGATTCCTGTTTGAGACCCTGGAGTATTGAGATAGCGGTTCGAGAACCTTTCCCTAATAAAGATTTGAGGATCTCGGTTTATCAGTGTTCGAGAAATTTTTCTCTAATAGTTATTCTAGGATCTCTGCTTATCAGCGTTCGAGATCTTTTTCTTTAGTAGTGGTTCAAGGATCTAGGCGTTTGAGGTGAAGTTCTTCACATACTATTTCAGGTCTCGAAAGGGGATCCGGTTTTCTTACTTTCAAATTTTGTTAGAATACCAAGAAGCGGGCGTGTCTGGCAATTATACGTGTGAATGCGTCCAAAATGGCTTGCTCCAAAAAAAGGTGAAAAGACAGTCACGTCTTTTCAAAACTTTTAGTTTTTCGAAGTTATCATTACTTTATCGTCGTTTTAGGTTTATTAACTACCCTCATTTCTTCAACTTCCACTTTTCTTCATTTGCAGGTATTATCACAAATGAGGTTATTTCTCAAGGCCATTTCTTATTTTCTTCCCATATCAACAATTCCAACTCCACCAGCATCTCCTTTGAAACCAGTAAGTCCTTTGATTTCCCCTCTTACTCCCTTGCTTTCTTTAATTTAATGGCCATCTCCGGCGAGAGTTCCACTGAGAGGGGGTTTTCCAGTAAGACTGGAATGGATGGAGAACAGATTAATACGCCCGAAATGGTGAGTTTTGGTTCTGAACCCAGCTATTCTTCTGGGTCATAATATAGGTCTGGTATAGAAGATGGTACTCTCGACCACATAGATTACAACCTCAAAGTTTTACCCATCACGGACATGCCTCCTTAAGGATATACCGAAGTTTGGCCACCGGGTACGGGAAAATCGTATGTGAGGTAATCCCCTATTACCGGTAAAGTTGGTTTTTATTCTCCATCGGCTATAACCCTCGAGGCCAGGGAAGAAGAGAATGTGTCTCCAGGGGGAGAAGAAGTACCTCGAGGTGTTGGGGAGGTATCTCAAGAAGTAATCGAGGTGTTTCAAGGGAAGAAGATATCACGAGGAAAGAAGAAAGTGTCTCGAGAGGAGAGAATTGTAGCTTCTACTAAAAATCCCCCACCTCGAAGGCAAAAAAATCTATCTCGAGAATCTTTGCTTCGATTCCCCTGGGCCAAAGGATATCCCTGGATGTCGATTTTCAGATGTTCCAAGAGGGTGATACCCCTAATAGTCTTCCTACATGGAGATCAACCATTTCTCTTAGGCATCTCCATACATGGCTTTGCTACCCTTTCCTACCTTTATTCTCTAAACTTCTCAAGGAATTTCAGGTTAGCTTCGCCCAATTTCATCCCAATGTCCTAGTGATCATTATGATTTTTGTGTCTAGATGTCATGAATTTGGGGTCAAGCCAAGGTATTGACTACTTTTTTCACTGTACAACGTGTCCTATAGTGGCAAGTCAAAGGAAAATATCATCACCTTCGTTAGTAAAGAAGTGCATCACAAAGTCTTCGCTATTCCTTCTCATTCGGATGACTGGAAGAGTTGGAGAAAGGGGATTACCATTGATTGAAGGAGATATAAGGTTCCTCGATGGAACTCGAAAGTACAGATTGAGTCCTTGAAGGATGGAGAGTACTCGTATCTTTCCTTTCTCGAGGGTGATAGAAGACGCCTTATATCCATATGGTTTTGTTTGGTCGCTTGCGGTATATGAGGAATTTGTATATAAGAAGCTTTGGAAAGATAGCAAGAAATGAAAAAGAGTCTACGAATACCCCCCTCTCGAGACCCCCGATAGTGATTTTAGACTATCGAAAGTCTCTGAAGGTGTTAACAAGTCTTATTATTTATTTCTCCCTTCTTCTTCTTTGATTTTATTTTTGTTTTAGTCTAATTATCTTGACTTTCTCAGTGGGCATAGGTTCAGCTCTGACTTCCAAGAAAAGCCCTACCCCCTCGAAGCAGACATCCACCCCTCAGGCGGATGTTGTAAAGATTTCTCAAAACAAGAGGCCGGATGGAAACAATTCATCCTCAAGGAATCAGCGTAAAAGGGTGGAGGGCAATGGTGGCCAAACCTCCCACATCTCCCAGCAATCGAACCCTCGGGCTCTTTCCTCAAACACTCTGGCGACTGCACTGAGTGTTCTTACTATCAACGAGCAGGTCCTCGAGACCTTGACCGACAACTCTCGGGTTACCTTAATATATACATAAATTTTGTGAGGTTCATTGATGATATTCTAGTTCGTAACTTATCTAATCAGCTTATCGAGTATCTTAACCATTCTCCAGGTCCAACAACATCTTGGCCAAGTGACCCAGGGCTTGGTTGCTCTTTTGCAAGCTGTGACTTCAAGTCACAGTCGGCTGCAATAGCAGTTTAAGAAAAAATACTTTGAGATTGCTGAGCTAAAAAGATGTCTCGAAGTTGAGAAGGAAAATAAAATAATGCTCGAGGTTGAGAATCGGAAAGCCGTCCTCGATAAGGAGGTCCTTGGGCAAAGGGTAGAAGCAGCCAAAGATCCCAATGCCCAGGTTTGTCTGCTTAAAGCTTTTAAGGAAAAACTGATGAACAGTACTGAGCTGTTCAAATTCTTTGTTAAGCTCCTCGAGCTGGCCAAGTAACTCGATGCAGCACTCTGTTCGAGGAAACATTAAACCCAAACTAAATTCCTTCTTGTCCTAGGATGATGTCAAATTGCTGGATAACCTGATCAAGCCCGAGCTCGTGAGTGTTTTGGATGCGAAATGGGATGAGGCAATTCAGGAGGGCAGCCTAAACTTCACCTTGCTGAACTACCTTAAGTCCAGTAGGCGCCTCCTCACAGCTGAAGGCATTCAAGCTCTTAACCCCGAGATAGTAGCCACTAGTTCCATTGAACAACCAACTCCGAGGGGAAATGTCGTGGGAGATCATAATCTAGCCACCACCAAGGAGGATACCACTAGGGTAGGGTGATTAAATGTAACTTTTGCTACTCTCGGCCCCCTCGTGTAACTTCTCGCTTTTGAATAATAAAGATACTCAATTCTTCAACGTCTTGACTGTTTACTTATTTTTATAGTTTTTCTCTCGTAGTGTAATTCATTGAAAAGGTGATTGGAGTGCGCTTACCAGGAGCTCTCGAATACTCGGATAGAGCTGGAAAAAAATAGCGAGCATCTAATGAATGCAATGTTGGACCTTAATGAATGCAATGAAGAAATAAGATTTTTACAAGATAAGAATTGTCATCTCAAGGAGGAGTTAAAATCATGGTGGTATAGGGAGCATCCCGCCTTAAAAGAATTCGTGAAAAGTCTCTTAGCCAAAAAGTTCAACGGAGTAATTCCACACAAGGTTGTGGAGGATTGCGATTCCTTTGAACGAGACTATCAAGATATAGTACACCAAATAAACAGTCAATTTGGATCTTTAATAAGGTGCCTTGCTGATGCCAATAGGCTACCAATTCTTGAAGGTCACTTGATTGCTAGCATTGGTGAAGCATACAAGTGTAGGTTGCAATAAGAGGATTGTTGAGCTCCATAAAGTGTTTAGAGGAAGTTGCGAGGTTGGATGAAGCTTTATCACCAAAAGATCTCCTTAATGTTGAAGATTCTTCTCTAGTGGATTCTCTCCTTGCTAAGAATACTCGACTCCTAGGGGAAGTTGAGGCCTCAAAGATACAGGTTAAAGAATTTGAGGAAAGTATTACTCTGTATGACGTAAGCCTTTTGGCTCATTGCCTCTCCCATGGTATCCCCACTCCATATTTGATAGATTCTCAACATCTGCCAAAATTTCTACTTAAGGCATCCTGTTATTAGATCGCATATTGTAATGTGTACAAAAATGGAAATGACCAGTAAAAAACAACTTTGACGTTATCCTATAGTGGCTGAAAGAATTGCATTCTAGATCTCATCCCCCTTCCAATGGTCGCAGATCCTCCCGTTCGAAGAAATCAGTATGTAGAGGAATTAATAAAAACTGCGCATTTTTTAGTAATGCTACTAAAAGGTCTTAAAAAAAATGTTGTGATGGTGAAAGATCCACTCTGAGGGATTTGGATAACAGGCCTGCAACAAGGTAATGTAAAACAAAGACGATGTTGAACCCATCTGAGTACCCTGAAGAGGAGTAGATGAAGGATTTGCAACGTGAAGCCGGAATTAAGATGGAAGAACTTGAGCAATTAGAAATAGGATTGGGAAAGTTGGACCCTTCAGCGAAATAGATATATTTTATGTAACACCCCAAACCCACCATACAGTGTCGAGTCGGGTTTGGTCGTGCTACCGAAAATGATAACAGTAACAAGCAGATAAATTATATGCTGAAACAATTTAGACCATTCAAATCCTAAATTACTATTACATTGAAAGTATTAGTATAAGTGTTAAATGAAAGTTTCACCTAACTATTACAGACTCAAAATTCATGTTAAGATTCATCCAGGATCTCTCTCAAAATAAGTAAAGACATCAAAGTGCTTTTCTCTTATAGTTCTTCTTCACCTGAAAAAGGTTGTTTAACTAGGGTAAGCTCCTTGCGTAGAGAGGTTTCATCGCCAGTATTTACCCAATTGAGTTTTAGTGATCACACAACATCAAATAACAAATACCCACGTATGTCCTAGCACATAGTAAAAGGATACGGGTGGTTAGTGCAAAGTTATTGTCAAGTGTGTGTGTAGCAACTCTGACTAACATACAGGGCACAACTTTTCAGTAGTGCCCGAAGGCTATAAGTTTAGAATTCAGTCTCGACAACCATGCCCAATTAGATATTCATTTACGAGCTCGTATCGGTACAGTATAGTGGGTAATGCTAGCATACCAGAAACTCCATGAGTAGCCGGTCTAATCGGATAGTTCAGTCAATACCGTTCACCGCCGAATTCGATCGAATTACAATCACGTCGGGGTCCCTGAAATCAGAGACACATAATCAGGAAGCAGATAAATCACGTTTGACACCACAAGATAAAGTACAAGTCGGTCATCCACATAACAAATCAGAGTAGTATATGATTCAAGTTTAACACAGCAAGATAAAGTACAAGCCAGTGATTCACAGAAAAATATCGGAGCAGTTCATAACTCAGCTTCACCATAATTGAACACAGTAATATACACACTCAGTTTAACAGTCAGTATATATATTATGAATTTAAGTTTAACAGGTATGTCCCTCTATAATGGAGTTCGAGTACAGGTTCGAGTATGTATTTCGAGTACAGGGGTTTGAGTAGTTGGGTTTGAGTATAGGGGGTTCAAGTAAAGAATTCGAGTGGAGAAGGTTCAAGTGGTACGGGTATCAGGTTGTACTGGTTTGAGTGGTAAGTGGTACCAGTTCGAGTGGTGAGGTTCGAGTGGTAAGTATTACCAGTTCGAGCGGTGAGGTTTGAGTGATAAGTATTATCAGTTTGAGTGGTGAGATTCGAGTGGTATGTGGTTCGAGAGGTAAGGTTCCAGTGGTACTGATTCGAGGGGTAACGGTTTCAGTAGTACTAGTTTGAGGGGTAACGGTTTCAGTAGTACTAGTTCGAGGGGTAAGGTTTGAGAGGTGAAGATTTCATTATGTTCAAGGAATGAAGTTTTCAGTGGGTTCGAGAGGTGAAGTATTCAATAGGTTCGAGGATGAAGTTTTCAATGGGTTCGAGAGGTAAAGGTTTCAGTAGGTTCGAGAGGTGAAGTTTTCAGTGGGTTTGAGAGGTGAAGGCTTTCAGTGGGTTCGAGAGGTGAAGGTTTTCAGTGGGTTCGAGAGGTGAAGTTTTCTGTAGGTTCGAGAGGTGAAGGTTTCAGTAGGTTCTTGAGGTAGATTTTCAGTATGGGTTCGAGAGGTACTATTCAGCAGGGGTTCGAGAGGTAAAGGTTTAGCAGGGGTTCGAGAGGTAAAGGTTTAGCAGGGGTTCGAGAGGTACTGTTAAGCAGGGGTTCGAGAGGTAAAGGTTTAGCAAGGGTTCAGGAGGTACTGTTTAGCAGGGGTTCAAGAGGTACTATTCAGCAAGGGTTCGAGAGGTAAAGGTTTAGCAGGGGTTCGAGAGGTAAAGGTTTAGCAGGGGTTTGAGAGGTACTGTTTAGCAGGTTTGAGAGGTAAAGCTCTGTGGTGGTAGCCTGCACGCATATAAGACAATATATATTTTTTACTTCAATTCATGCCAAGGCGATGCAAACACTCACTTTGGTTAGATTTGGGCTTGGGCAACTTCCGACTCCTGCTTTACCACTGCTTACCACTATTCTTTGGCAATAATTTTTCTTAAGGTTGTGTGAGAAGGTAATAATTGGGGATTTGGTATTTATACTAGATAAAAATATGTTCTGACACCTATCTACCTGAAATTTTATCCTGTAACTCTGTGTCCACTTGCCAAAAAAATTACTTTGGATGAATTTCTCATGTCCGCCGTCCGTTTTCTTCTTTCCAGTAATTCCCTTTGCCAAAATTACTTTGGATAAAATTCTTTCCAGTATATATATATATATATATGAAATTATCTAATATTTCAAAATTAAATTTCCTCTTCTATCTCATATCCTTCTTACCATATCTGCACTCAATTTGCCGCTAACATGTCGAGACTAATGTCAGTCTTTGTTGCCGTAATTATCGATGTACTACATGTTAGTATTCTCACTGGAGATCTTACTCCGGAAGAATTTTGTTACTCTTTGGTAATGATTGGATTCATTTATTACCTTTTATTTTTCACAATCCTCATAGATTTTTGTATTTCTGATTACATTTAATAAATTATTTTATTTCCCTATTATACAGTGACATCAATAAATTGTTAGTTCATGACAATGTTCTTCAGGCTGAATTAACCTTGCAGGCACAGGAAGCTTTAACTGATCAGGATGACTCTGTTAATAATCTGGTTAATCTTAGGAAGGCTAGGGCTAGTTTAGTTAAGGCCATGTCTGAACAAAAGAATTTTTGGAAACACAAGGCTAAGATAAAGTGGCTACAAGATGGAGACAATAATACATCTTTCTTTCATAGATCTGTACAGGACAAGAATAATAGACTGAGGATCACAAAAATCAAAGGTAGAAATGGTCAATGGTTGGAAAACACACTGGATGTGGAGTTGGAAGCAATTATTTATTATCAAGATTTACTGAGTGAAGACTGCCTCACTGATTGCTCTCCATTCACATCTCATTTTCTCAACCATATACCCAAGATGGTTACTCAGGAAGATAATGACAGCCTATTAAAACCAGTCACTATGGAGGAGCTTAAGAAGATAGTGTTTAGCCTTAACAAGTCAAGCTCTCCAGGTCCGGATGGTTTTACGGCCAAATTCTACATGAAATCTTGGGACATAATATCACATGATCTTCTTCTAGCTGTCCAGGATTTCCAATCTTCTTCAAACCTGCCTAGGGGCATAAGTAGTACCTGGATTACCATTATCCCAAAAAAGAAAACCCCATCCTCATTTGATGACTATAGGCCTATAAGTCTCTCCAATGTGATTAATAAGATTTGTTCTAGAATGCTTATGGAAAGACTTAAACCTATTATGCCTAGGATTATTTCTCCTAACCAAACAGCTTTTTTACATGGTAGGGATATTTCTGATAATGTCATTCATCTACAGGAAATGGTTAGACTCATTAACAGAAAAAGAAGGGATCCGAATTGAATAATTAAACTCGATCTCAAAAAGGCTTTTGACAGGGTTAGATGGTCATTTTTATATAAAATTCTGGCAAAATTTGGTTTCCATGCAAAATTCATTTTCACTGTTATGAAAAACTTGTCACAGGCTTGGTTCTCTATTCTAATTAATGGTAAGCCTGTGGGATTTTTTCAGTCTTCTAGAGGCATTAAACAGGGTGATCCTCTATCTCCATTCTTGTTTAATATTTTTTCTGAGTCTTTTTCAAGGAGCCTGATCTACATTTTTGACAAAGGTAAGCTAGACTACTTTGATCTTCCAGGTAATCCTCCAAGAATTTCTCACTTATCTTATGCTGATGATACTGTCATTTTCTTTAAAGCTACAAAATTAACCTTGGTTAGATTAAAGGCTTTCTTGTCTATCTTTGAGGAGGTCACTGGTCAGTCTATTAATTACAACAAGAGTGACATCTACATAAGCAAACATGCTACAGAACATAAAGTGAACCACATTAAAAGGATACTTGGAATGAAATTGGGTTCCTTTCCTTTTACCTATTTAGGAGTTCCAATCTTTACTGGTGTGGCAAAAAAAATATATTAGCCCAAAGATATAATATATTAGACTGCCTTTTTAGCATGAGGCAGTGTTTGAAGGACTTAGTAGGTCTGAATGTGGTTCGAGTTGCTTATCAGTATTCTTCATTTATTAAATCAATAAGTATTTGAGTCCGAGGATTCACCATGAGTGCCACTTATCAGCATTTCACTCAGTTATCAACTAGGATTAAAATTAATTTTGGAGTGCCGCTTATCAGCATATCACTCGAGCTTCCTATAATTTAACGTGAACGGTCGCTATAGTTAAAGGAAATTGTAAAATGGGAGAACACAAGAGATTTTACCCAGGTTCGGTGTTTCCACCTACATCCTGCAAGAATAGTTCCACTACATAAGTAATCAAGACTACAAGGGTAGTATGAGAGTGGCGCTTATCATCATTTCACTCGTTCATCGGCCTTAGTTAGTATTATTATCAGAGTGCTGCTTATTAGTTTTCACTCAAATTATCAACCTTAGCTGGAATTAATGTATTGAGTGTCGCTTATCAACATATCAATCGATCATCAGCCTAGGCTGGAAATAGGGTACATAGTGCCACTTATTAGAATATCACATATTTCCTCAAAGTTGATAATATTTCCTCAAGTTAGTAATATTCCATCTTCTAGGCACTAGAACTCTCTCCATGGCTTTGAGGACATAGATGCCTCCAAGATGTGCTTTAACAACTCTGTGGGGTCCTTCCAAGTTAGCAGCCAATTTCCCTTCAGGTTCCCGCTGACTTTTCTCATTTTCCTCATCACCAAATCTCTTGGGCTAAACAAAACTTTCTTTACCCTTTCTTTTACCCTAGCTTCCTGTAGGGATGCCAGGTCTCGCCTTTCTTCCACCATATGAAGGTCCAGGCAGTGATTTTCCTAATTAGTTGTCTCATTTGCTGCAGTCATCAACCTCAGACTGGGAACTCCTATCTTCGTAGGAACTAATGCCTCTAAACCATACACCAAACTATGGGGTGTCTCACCAGTAGCAGAAGACCTAATTTTTCGGTATGCCAATCACACATTTGGTATCTCGCATACCCAGTTTCTTTCTGCCCCCTCAAGCCTAGGTCAAATGCCATTAACTATCATCTAATTGGTTACTTCTACTTGACCATTAGCTTGAGGATGATAGATTGACGTCCCCTTTTGTTGAATCTTATACTCTTCACACCACCTTTTGAACGGATCTTGGGCAAATTGCATTCCATTATCAGTAATTATTATCCTTGGAATCCCAAAGCGGCATATAATATTCGTCCAACAAAATGCAATGACTGTCGTTTCCCTTATGTTCGTTAAAGGCTCAGCCTTGACCCACTTCGTATAATAATCAACGGTCACTATAAGGTACTTGAACTTCCCTAGGGATTCAAGAAAGGGTCCTACCAGATCGATCCTCCACTTATCTAATGGCCATGAAGTATAAATACTTTTCATCTCTTCCTGCAGAATGTGGATTATGGGAGCATGTTTCTGCGACTAGTGACAAGCATGTATGTATTTACTCGCGTCATCAAACATCATCGGCTAGTAGTACCCTACTCGAATGAGTCTTCTTGCCACCGACCAGAACCCATAATGACTACGTCATATTCCTTCACGAACCTCCTAAAATAAGATATTTTTCTTCCTAAGGGGTAACACACCAAAGTAATGGTTGTAGATGACCCCTTCTATATAATACTCCTTTCTCCAGCACGTATCTCAATACCTTTAACCTTACCTTTCTAGCCTCTACCTCATTTTCTAGAAAAGCTCCCTCTTGAAGGTATTTCACAATAGTGGACATCCAAGTATCTTCCTCTTTGATTGCCATATCCACTGGTTCCTCAAAGCTTCGTTTGTTCAAAGTTTCTATGAGCAACTGTCTTTGAGATTGAGCACCCAGGTCCAAATAAGCAAGCTTACTAAGAGCATCTTCTTTGTGATTATTTTCCCTTGGGAGTTGTGTTAGAGTATGTGATCTGGAACTTTTCAAAAGGTTTTTCACCACCTCTAGGTATCACTGTAGATTGCATTCCCTAGCTTTATATTCTCCATTTACTTGCTGAACCACTATCTGAGAATCATTGTAAATCTCCAGATCTCCGACCTTCAATTCTTTAGCTAACCGCAGTCTAGTTTTTAGGTGCCTCATACTTGCCTTCATTATTCGTGGCCTTAAACACGAAGTACGGCTCGTAAGGTAGTCTTCACCATCATAACTGGTGAATAGTACCCCAGCTTCACTACCACCCGAATGTGAGAAACCATCTACATAAAACTTCCAAACCTCTTTCTTTCGAACCTCCTCCTCTCGAGGGGGGTTTTCATATTGGATGGGTTCTGAGGTTTCCACTATGAAATCTGCCAGCGCTTGACCCTTGATCGCAACTCTAGGTTGATATCGAATATTCTGCTCTCCTACCTCATAACCCACTTCATCATTCTCCCAGAAGCCTTTGGTTTTAATAGGATTTTCCTGATTGGATGATTCGTGAGTACCACTATTGTATGCCCCTGAGAGTAAGGGCACAATCTTCGAGCTACATGCACTAAAGCTAATATCAACCTTTCGAGAGCTGTGTACCTCGTCTCCAGCCCTTGCAAGGCTTGACTAACAAAATAAATGGGATGTTACGCCCATTCTCTATCTTTTATCAAAATGGCACTGATTGCCAATGGCAAGGCCAAAATGTATAAGTACAATGTCTCCCCCCCCCTTTCAGGCTTCATAAGGGTAGGTAACACCCCCAAATGCTCCTTTAACTGCTTGAATTCATCTTTACATTTCTCTATCCACTCAAATTTCTTAGCCCTTCGAAGGAAAAAAAAAGGGTGATTGCATCTCTGCTCCTTTTGAGAGAAACCCGCTCAATGCTGCTAAAGATCATGTATGTTTTTGTACCTCTTTCAATGTTTGTGGAGTTCTAATTCTTATCAGAGCCTTGACTTTCTTGGGGTTTACATCAATACCCCCCTGGATACCATGAATCCAAAAAACTTTCCCGCTCCTACACGGATAACACATTTAGCTAGATTTAACTTCAAGTTTGCCCCTTGAAGCCTCTCGAAAGTTTCCTCTAGATCTACCAAAAATTCCTCATAATTTCTGCTCTTTACAACCATATCATCTACATAAATTTCCATATTCTTTTCTATCTGCCCTTTAAATAGTTTATCAACTAACCACTGATAAGTTGCCCTAGCTTTCTTGAGTCCAAATGGCATCTTCCTCTGCCATAAGTATTTAATGGTATCATTTATGTGCATCAAAGAAGGCCGGGACTTTATACCCAGCAATAGATTCCACTAACTTATCAATTGGTGGCAAGGGGTAGCTATCTTTGAGACAACATCTATTCAGATTGGTGAAGGCTATGCACATTCGGCAAGATCCATCATGTTTCAGGACCATAACTGGATTATCTATCCGCTCGGGGTAGAACACCTCTTCGATGACATCCACCTTCAATAACTTCTCAACTTCTTCCTTGATGGCCTCAGCCCTCTCGGGGGCAAACACCTTTCTCTTATGTTTTACTGGTTTTATTGAAGGGTCAATATTCAACTTATGTACCACCAGGTTCGAGGGCACTCTTGTGAGGTCAGAAGTATTCCAAGAAAAGACATCACCATATCTCTCTAAAAGCATACTCAATTTTTATTTTATACTCTCAAGCATCAATTTCCCAATAGCTACTGTTCCAGCATCTTGAATGTACACTTGTACCGTATCCGCTGGGCCAACCCCCCCCCCCCAATGTATTAAAGCCACATTCCTCTGTTTCCTTTCCTCTCTTACTATTGTAAGGCTGCAACTTCTAGCCATAGCCTGATCCCCTCGAATAGAAGTTATCCCCCTACCAGTTGGAAACTTTATTATAAGATGCTAAGGTGACCATACTGCTTGAGCCTGGCACATCCACGGCCTTTCGAGGATCACATTATAGGGGGAAAGGATGTCAATGACTGCAAAATTACAATCTATCGTTGCCCCTTTATCACCATCAGATACTTGAACCGACATGGTTATCTCCCCTAGAGGAAATATAGGGTTCCCTGTGAAACCAGATAAAGGTGAGGTTGACTTCTTCATATTACCACGCCCTATATCCAACTGATCAAAACAATTAACAAACATTACTTCTACCCTCACTTCCATCGTAAATAAACACCCTTTTTACTAAAGACATTTCAATCACCGCCAAAACCACCATAGGATCAGCATGTGGTGTCTGATCTGGGATTGCATCAGCCTCTAAGAACATCACGATCTCATCCGTTTGAAACCTTTTGTGGTGGGGTCTGTTGGGACCTTTCGTGCACCCGCTCTCATTACATCATTTGAGGATCTTTCTCCCACTATCCCGTTGATGACGTTGATCACCCTTCGAATCGGTGCCTTATCTCCATTCTTATTTCCATGATTGCCAACTTGTTGTTCATGTGGCCTTTCTTGCCTTCCCTCATGTCCTCTATCTCGAATCATTGGTTCGCGGGGTCTTCGAATCATTTTTGGGTCTTGGGGATCCAGCATGATTATTCCGGAGTCCCGGGCCTCGAAACTGTCATTCTCTCTCCCATTTTCAATCTTCATCCTTAACTGAGCACATTCGTTTGTGTTATGGCCATAGTCCCTATGATGATCACAATGCCGATTTGTTTCCCTGTTGGCCATCATGGCATTTGGCATGTTTTGCACAGGAGGGGGTGGCTGAAACAATCATGTATGTATGCTAAGGATCTATGCTGGAGTTCTTCCCCTAGGAGTTGGAAACATGGGAATATACCTCTTGAAGCTAGGCCTACTTGCTTCCATTAGTCTCTTTCCTCGAGAGGCAATACCCTTTCCAGACTTCGTTATGAGGCTGCCTCTCTTCTTCTTAGTGGCATCATCTACCCTTGAGTACTATTTCACGACCTTCTGGAGTTTTTGCAAGGTTTAAGGAATATTCATGCTCAATTTATTGTACATTTCCAAGTCCTGCATCCCCAACAAATATCCTTGAATTACTTCATTCTCCATGGTATCTATTACCCCCAAACTCTTATCCATATATCGATGATAAAAAAATCCTCTGTGATTTCCCCCAATTTATGCTTAGTTTGATAAAGCTCCAACAAAGTCTTTGCAATTTTTTTTCTTTTGCGCATACTGACTTAATAAAGCTCAACTGAAGTCCCTATAGGAGTGTAACAAACCCCTTGGTATCTGGTTGAACCACTCTTAGGCTTTCTCTCAAAGGTATCTCCGAACCAATTTACATGTTAGCTTTTTTCAAAATCCCTCGAGTTCATCAAACATAAGAACGTTTGAATGAATTCTCGAGGATCTGTCTCATTGCTGTAAGTAGGAAGTCCCTTCGGGGGTTACAGCCACTGGCCAACAAATTCCTGTTATCACCAAGCTAAAAGGTAATCCCGATGCCTGGCCCATCGGCCCAATCAATCTATCTAACGCCATTTTAAGTGAATCACCTGCATCTATTGCCAATTCTTGTTGCCTTCCAATCATATTTAATTCTTGCTTGTTTCCTCCAAATTGCAAAGAGTATGTAGGCTAGACCCCCATATACCCAGAATTTGCCCAAGGCTGCACGAATCCTAGATAGGTTGGTATCTGCCCATAAGGATTATAAGGACCTTGATTTGCAATTGCACTCTGCAATCCCGTGTTTCCATATCCCTGGACACCTTAAGAAGTCATCGTCCCATATCTTGTACCAACTCCTGGGAGTGTAACTGCTTAGGTTAACTGGGCTAGTGGAGGCATCGAGTACACTACTCCATGTGGGTAATCCGGGAAAGAAGGCTGAGGTTGTGCCTGTAACACCTCTCCTGCATATGCTGGGTAGGGATAAGCTATCACGGGCTGAGATGTCAACCCCACCGATATTCCTATTGAAAAGGGTGGTTTTACGTTGTACGATACACTTACATCCCTCGAGGGGGGAGGGGTAACTCAATATCTTGCTGCATCTAAGGCATGTGCAGCTTGCGTTAAGTCCTGATTCGGCCCCATCATTCTAATATTCTAATTCCCTTGCATAGTTCGTTCGTAAGCTTCCACATAAGAATCAGCAGAAATATCTGTGAACCTTCCATCTCTATCATCTCGAGAATCGGCTGGCCCACTCTGAACAGGTCTGGTATTCCCCACTCCTTGTTCCATGTTAACTTTTGGGGGTCTCGACAACCCCGCAACATCCACTCAAGTAGCTTCAACAACCTATGGATCTGGCCCACTTGAGATCTACACCCTTTAATGCTCCATAGTTGGACGTGAACCGTCCTCGACTCAACTACCGATACTCGAAACTCCCCAGACACGATACCTTGCATCTCTTAGGGATTGCCATATTTGTTCTCCTAGATTCTACTTCGTTACCGGCTCTGGTACCTTTTAACCTCAACCTCTCACTCCTTCGAGTAACCATAGACATAAACCAAGAAAACGACTCTGACTTAGTCGTCCCCACAGACGGCTCCAATTGATGCGTCTGAGACAATCAAATAGACAGTAGGCTTGAGCTCCCTGATTATGACCTGCAATAAAACTGTCCCCAGGGGTTAGTCCCCTGATGCTTAAGTCAGTAATGAGTATATGCACGATATTCAAGACAGAATGCATGCAGAAAATGAATACATACCTTGTATTTATACAGTCTAGCCTTAATAGTATTTTACATTAACTATAACTCTTAAATGTCCTATAAATACGGTATTAAATGATCCTGCAATACTCCAATTGGGCCTATATTAATACAGCCCATTATAGCATTTGGGCCTGACCTCTATCAACGACCTTAATTCAGTGGTTAATTTACCATCTTTATAACATGGATGTTAAGAGTTTAAACTACATCCCTATTAATAATTCTAAATTTTAGAATAATTTATTGTTAGGGATTACTCGACATTGTAGAACTGTGTCGATGGTTTCCGTCCACCGTATTCTTCAAATTTGCAAGTGGTGGTTCCAATTTTCGATAGTTGTGGTTTGTTGATGGTGCAACGATTGAGTATTCTCAAAAGAGCATCCCTAACTAGCCAAATTGATAGGACTTAAGTTTTTATTGGTTTCAATAGATTCAAATGATAGTATCTTCTAGTTTAGTTTAATTTATAAAAAAGAATATGATAAAAAGATGTTGGAAAATTTGGCGCTAGATTTTAAATAGCAAAGAGTTCATTGACTTTCAATAGATTCAAATGTGACATCTATTAGCTTAGAGTAATCTTTACACACAAAAAAATGTTATAGCAAAGAGTTCATTGAATTTCAATAAATTCAAATGTAATATCTCTTATTTTATTGCAATCTTTACCAGAAAAATATATAATAAAAAGATGTCGGGCAACTTGGCGCCAGATTTAAAATGGCGAAGAGTTCAAAAAGCATGTAAATGGCGGGTTTTCCAATTAAAGCTTAATAAAGTATGACCAAATTAGAGCTGTCATCCAAGTGCCTTTCCCGCTTCACCGAGTCCCAAACAATACCGCTTGCCGTCTGCAAAAGCCATTTTCTCTCCTTTTCTTTTTCTTCTTTCTTGAAAAAAAAATCAATTCGTTTTCTCTTTCCGACCCCAATCTAGAATCATACGCCCACGAAGTATCCACGTCAAGCAAAACCGGGGCCCACCGCACCCAACATGATCACTTTTTCAACGCACCCCACCGTCGGATCTGGCGGGAAACATCACCTTGTCGTACTCCTTGTTTCCCGCCAATCACTGCACTTCAACCGCCATTACCGCTGTTAACTTTAACGCTGTTGGAACGTGACACGTGTCGACATCTAGCGGGGAAGGGGTGACGCATCCTACGGCAGCGTTTGAGGATTTCTTTTATCGTTAGTTAACGGGAACCATTTGTTTTCCTGCCATCGGCTTTCCGACAGCGCCACGCTTTGAGCGGTAGGCAAAACGGTGATACGGGAACGTGTTTTCGGCAGGTCATGCACGTGATTTTCGAGACAAGAGGTAGGACCCGTGTTGGGATGGGGGTGGTTCTCGTGATTTCCATGTCCGAAGTTGCCGCGAAGTAAAAGGGTGGAGATAAATTTTTTTTTAATTATGACATGAATATTACTACTTCCTCCGTGTCATATATACTAGTATTTCCTCCGTCCCATGAGAATTCTCGTGATTATATATTTATAATCAAATATATGGTAGTTGGGAGATTATGGTTATTAAACAATGCATGATTGACTGTAGGATCGGGAAGTATCATGTCTTATGTGATGTTATATATAAGGAAGCTAGTCATATTTTGTTGGGTAGACCTTGGTAGTTTGATCGAAAATCTTTACATGATGGCTACACTAACAAAATTACTGTGATTAAGGATATAACTAGGTATACTTTGACATCATTGTCTCTGGTGGAAGTCCTTGAGGCTCAAAAGTGCATGAAAGTCGACAAAGAGAAGTTTGCGATTGAGATAAAGGTGGCTGAACTAAACCCTACTCAGGGTATGAGTGATTTCGGCCACAAGGCAATAAAAGGAGGCAAAAACCCTGTCAATTTCGACCATATGTTAGGGAGGTCTGATCCCCAGGCAGGTAAGTCGCGGAATGATTATGAAAAGTCGCGGAATGATTATGAAAAGTCGCGCAAAGTCTTGTCTTCACATCTTAGTCTTTTACCTTCCATTTATATGATGAGGTATGAACTACCTACTGGCTCTAGTAAATCATTGTATGTTTCAATAAGATATGTGAATCATGCTTTGACTAATCATTCTTTTGTTCTTATATTTCACTTTAAAGAAATTTACTTCGCTAAGGAAGATATACCTATACATGTACCTCCACGGTTTACTAAGGTGTTACAGGAATTTGATGATGGCTTTCATATAGAACTACCTCATGGTTTACCACCAATTCAAGGTATTGAACATCAGATAGACTTGCTACCGGGTTCAGTCATTCTGAATCCCCCAGCTTATGAAGCAAACCCCGAGGAGACAAAGGAACTACAAAGGCAAGTCGAGGATCTACTTGAAAAGGTTATGTGTGTGAATCTTTAAGTCCTTGTATTGTACCTGACATTTTAGTTCCCGAGAAAGATAAAACTTGGCCTATGTGCATTGATTGTCGTGCTATAAACAAGATCACAATCAAGTATCGCCATCCTATACCTAGGTTAAATGATATGCTTGAGGACTTACATGGTTCTGTGATTTATACTAAGATTGATATAACTAAGGGATAGCATCAGATTCAAGTAAAGGAAGTGATGAATGGAAAACTGCATTAAAAACTAAGTTTGGATTGTATGAATGGATTGTTATCCCTTTCGGTTTAACTATGCACATATTACTTTTATGAGATGAATCATGTTCTTATGAGATTTATAGGTCATTTTGTTGTTGTTTATTTTGATGACATTATTATCTATTCTAAACCAACCAGTGAACATATTCAGCATGTTAAGTTGGTTCTTGTTGCACTCTATGAGTCTAAACTGTATGCTAACATCAAGAAGTGTACCTTTTGTGCTTCAGAAGTTGATTTTCTTGGTTTTGTTGTATCTGGTGATGGTATCAAGGGGGACGAAACCAAGGTTGAAGCCATTAGGTCATGGCCGACTCCCACAAATAGCAATCCGGTGAGGTCGTTTCATAGTTTAGCTAGTTTTTGTAGAAGGTTTATGCGTGATTTTTCATCTGTTGCTGGACTTTTAAATCAACTAGTTAAAGAAAAGTACTTTTCAAACTCTGGTGTAGTACGACAATTTAAGATCATCGATGGCATAGATTTTTAAAACAATGTTTTTCATGATTGTTGTAACTGCTGGTAGAATTTCTCATGCTTAAATATTTAATTTAAATTTAAAGGTCAATTAATAATAACATTAGGCTCCATTCATGTCTTTATTAATGGCACAATAGATTTAGGTGCTTGGATTTAGGTGAAGAAAATGAGTAGATGAAATTGAATGTAGAAAATAAAAGTAGAATGAGTGGATGAAATTGAAAGAATTTTCCCAAAAATGGAAAGTGTGTCATTTAAAAAAAATCTCAATAAGGTACGTGTGTCATTAATAGAGAAGCAGGTGGAGTATTTATTATTAATTATATTTAAATACATAATAATATTTTTGAAGTATCTTTTTGGGAAGGATAGCAACCAGCCATGAGGCAACCACTGGAATGTTGAAAGGCAAGAATGGGATCCAACCGTACTCACTTAGTGCATACCACAAATGTGATAGACTCTGTTTGGCATAGCTGTGCTTATAAGCAAAACTGACTTATTTTGGCAGCAGGGGGAGACCAGTTTATGATTTTCCCCTAAAAATAATTTTTTCTTTCAAAATAAACTATTTTTAGCACTTTACCAAACACAAAAAAAGTGCTTTGCTTATAAGCACATCAGTTTAAAAGCTCTGTCAAACAGAACCATAATCCCCTCTCAAGTTCAACCACAAAACGAAAGCAACTTATGAAAGTTGGCTTTCCATATTTGGAAACTAGAATGAAATGATTAAGGTAAGAGCGAGAACCACTCATTGCCGGTACTCTAATTACTCCCTTGACAGGCGCGGGCGGTCGTCGCGCCCGGGCGCCAAAAGATAATTTATAAGCCCTCAATGCTTACTTTCTACAGCTAGGTAGATAGTGGCAAATCGGGGTCGTCCAAAGAGAAGAGGGATCTTCCTAAGCGTCTAAGCACACAATGGTTGGTACTAGGCTAGGAGTAAATATATATACACACACTTAAAAGCAAGTAAAGGGGGGGTTGGTTGGTTGGTTTCCTAAGTTAACAAGGATAACTAGCAACGTCAAGTGACTATGCTAATCATCAAACGAAACTAAGAAAAGGGGTTTTAAACTACAAAGATAAAATGCCTTGGGGGCAACGGATATCCACTTCCACATCTAATGTAGTTCATCGAATCATTCACACATTCCATCATATAGCATTCATGACCCAACACTCACACACCCCATCTAGCAAGTACCACAACACACACATCACAAGGAGTTCTAAGTTCATGCTCATAGATCTTCATGCAAAGGCGCTACGGAATTCGTCACGTTCCTACACCTAAGCAATTCAACCACACAAGCACTACCTATGCTCAAACCACTCATGGCACACATGCAGTGAAACACACCGTCAAGAATGCATAAACGCCAAATAACAAATGCTTCAAGAATGAATTTAAATCACCTATTCAATACTTCAACTACTTGTTGTGGAGACTAAACTCCTATCCTTCTTAGTTCGTAGTTTGCGAGAGTGAGTTCGACATCTCTCGTCAAACCTCACCAATGACTCCCGAGTCGCGACCACGACTCAAGGTGTCATTGGTGGCTTTTAGCACGAAGGACCAACAAGCTTGGCAATGCCTATGACCACTACACCGTGACTAAGCATTAAACCAATTCATGCAATTACACGAGATTGGATGAACGTGCAACGCACATTCATCCACGAGCATATGACTCTCTCGTTTGCTACACAAACGAACATGACGAAGAGTTCAACATCAATCACATTCGTCTAGCACATTATCAACACACTAACACAATCAAAAACTCTAATTCACACTTATACATTCCTAACAAGAACAGGGGGGAAATTAACCCAAATCCCCCAAACCCTAGCTAGCAATTCATACAAGCATTCATATCATCAAGCTCTCAACAACATCAATGCAATCAACAATTAACGTTCAAAGCACAATAAGAGCACAATAGCAAAAACATCAAATAGATAGATAGAAATGAGTTCTTGCTACATAGATAATGGAAGCTTCAATCCTTTGCTCCCAAGAACAAGAACTACTCTAGAACAACAACAAAAGACATAATTAAACTAAGAGAAAGCTAAGAAAAGAAAGAAGAGAAAAACCTAGAATTGAAGCCCTAAAAACGCAGAGAAAACGGGCTGGGAAAGGCTGGAGAAGAAGAAGAAAGAGAGTAGTATTTATAGTCGGAAGAAGATAAAGTTGATTTCTGGCCGCCCGTTCGTCGCGACTCGCGACGGTGTTCGTCGCGACTCGCAACGATGTCCCGACTCGCGATGGTGTCGCGACGGTGTCGCGACGGGAGCCAGAGTTCTGCATTGTTTCTTTGTCTTCTTCATAGCCATCCCTCTCGATCTTCAAGTCTTCAACGGCTCCAAAAATGGTCTTCAACGGCCTCCGGTCTTCATGTCTTCGAAGTGAGTATCCAAAAGTCTTCGAAAGTATAGTCTTCAATGTCTTCCGGTCTCCGTTGCTTCCGTGTTATTCCCTTGTCACACAAAATCCACTTAAAAGAGGTAAAAGAGTGCAAAGTTGCTTTTGCCTCTCCTAAGTGGATTTCAAGGTAAAACACAAGCTCTCGATAATAAAAGAGCACAAAAGTGATCCTAAATACTACTAAATAATGTGCCTAAAATGGACACATCATCCCTCCATTTTACTAATTGTGCCACATTCTTTTTTTGATGGGATGTTTTTTCCAAATGCCACGCTTTCCATTTTGATAATATTCCTTCAATTTAAAATTATATAATCATAACCATTCAAAATTATAGAATTTTTTAAATGGATTTTATAAGCGTAGCCATTCAAATTTCTGGTTACAATTCTCTCTCTAAAATTTAAACTTAATATTCGCGTCTCTCTCTAAATGTTAGAATTCTCTCGATTTTCTCTAATTTCTGACAAAATAACGCCAATAAACACTTACGCCACCGTAGTGCCACCATACCTTCGCCTCTGGTTCAAACTTCAACAGCCGCAATGGTGGCACCTAACCCGCCCAATTCCTTCTCACAATCTCTCCAAACACGAAGCCCGCCTATCTCCCAAACACTTCCATCAAACGAGAACCTGACTCCAACCATAACTATAAAGGAGAACCTTCAGTCCTTTTCACAGATAGCCAAATTTTTGAACTTGCTGCTTATTACTAGAATGCCCTAATCGGAAACTACCCCAAAGGCCGACCATCAATGGAAAAGGTAGAGGCTGATCTCAAGACAATTGGATATGAAGGTAACTACCAATTAGGGGTTATCGAATATCGCAAGATACTGATTCGATTCCAAAAGAAATAGGATTTCCAAAGATGTTGAATGAAAGGAGTGTGGTCTTTCATTGGAGTCAACATGATGATTCTTCATTGGACACCCGATTTCAAACCAAATACTGAGAGATCAATAGTAACAGTATGGATCACGAGTCGGAACGTACCACTATATTACTATAACACATCTGCAATTGAAGCTATTGGAAACCAAGTAGGAGCTTATATCAAGATGGATCTGGAAATAGAGAAACTCACAAGACCATCTGTTTTTAAACTCTATGTTGAGGTTGATCTCCAATCCTAATTGTCAGCATCTATCAGGCCAGGTTCTATATCTGAGAATGAGAAATTTAATATTGAATATGACAATCTGCCTTTGTACTGCTCTTATTGTAAACAGTTTGGTCATGACAAACCTATGCATAACTTAAACCCTGAACTTATGCCCAAGACATGGTCTAAACCTAGCTAGAAACCAGTACAGAAAATTATAAGTACTGAGCAAAATCAGGTATATAAACCTGTTAACATTTGAAATGCCTCCCAGCTACAACATATTTCAGGTATATTAATATCCCAAAAACAGGATGAAGTAATTGCTAGTCAAAACCAACCCATGTACCTCCCTCAGTTAGCACACTGACCACTGACAAAGCCTCTGAGACTAATGTCACAAAAAGACATACTGAAAATGAGATTCAAGATATATATTTAGGATTACATGAACATTTAGGAAGTGATCCTCATATATGTAATCCAAACAAGATGTTAGAATTAGATGATAATCTTATTAATAACATAACCACCATACCAACCAGCCAAACCAATATCACGGATGATCAGGTAATACCCCAGACCACTGATAATTCTAACCTTGCTACTGACATTCCTTCTACTGTATCAAGTCCTTGTAGTAAAAACATGTTCTATATACTTGAAGATAACTCTGGAAATGAGGACAATGCTGAATCAAGTTCTCAAGTGCTCCTGCTGGAAGAGGTAAGTTTTCCATCTCCACTTAATGTTAAGATCACTAGTGACAAGACTCGTAAATGAACAATGTTTAATAAGCTAAATAATATGAACCTCAGACCATCTTCAAAGAGTAAAAATAGTTAGGTTTAATGATTGGTACAAACTTTAACCTTAAATTTCTTATACGGAACATTAAATGACTAGACACATCAATAACTTGACTTCTTAAACTGATCATAATACATAAAATACTATTTTTATGTATACTGGAACCAAAACATGACAGTGATAAATCTGATAAGTAAAGACAAAAACTTGGTTTTGACTATGCTTTCAGTTCTTTCGGTAATAACATATGGCTTTTATGGAATAATAGCTTGCAAGTACAAATTAAATCAATCAATAAATAGCTCACTCATACTGAAATTTTTTTGACATCTTTTCAGAAACAAATGCAGGCTATTTTCATTCATGTTTCCACCAAGAGGATAAACAGGAAAGAACTCTAGAAAGATTTAGATGGCTTACACAGAGATAACAAAGTTTTAATAAGTGGTTTCAATGCTATAAACTATGTACATGAATATAAAGGTCCCTCAAACCCTAACCCTAGCAGCATTAAGGATTTCTTTGAGTTTATAACTTCAAACAATCTGAGCCACATTTTTACTATTGGTAATTCTTTTACATGGTCAAACATGAGAGCCAAACCAACATTGGAAAGGCTAGACAAAGGTATAGCAGATAATCAATGGTTTTTAAACATTCCAAACATCACCATACACACCTTAAATAAGCTTACATCTGACCACTGTCCACTAATGCTTACAGTAGGAAGTAACTTGCCATCTCAACCTAAACCATTTAGGTTTCTTGACATGTGGACTAATAGGCCTGATTTTCTCTCAGTCATCCAAAAAGCTGGAAACAACCTTTGAGAGAGAAAGGTATGATGAAGCTTTTTTTGAAACTTAAAAGGCAGAAAGGAGATTTAAAAATCTGGAACAAACTATCCATTGGAGACATTAATGAAAACATCAAAATAGTAGAGAAAACGTTAGGGAACATGAAATTGCATATGAGTCCTCCTCCTTCACATATGATCTAATTGACTTAAATCAGAAGAAAGATCTTTTACTTAGAGCACTCCATGAGGAGAAGCTTTATCAGAAATAGAAAGCCAAACTTAAATGGTTGAAGGATGGTGATGAAAACAGAAAGATAGACTTTTGGAAAAATGCTTTTGAGAATATGTTGAGAAGCATTTTCCAGAAGTCTATCTTTCTGTTTTCATCACCATCCTTCAACCATTTAAGTTTGGCTTTCTGTTTCCGATAAAGCTTCTCCTCTTGGAGTGCTCTAAGTAAAGGATCTTTCTTCTGATTTAAGTCAATTAGATCATATGTGAAGGAGGAGGACTCATATGAAATTTCATGTTCCCTAACGTTTTCTCTACTATTTTGATGTTTTCATCAATGTCTCAAATGGATAGTTTGTTCCAGATTTTTAAATCTCCTTTCTGCCTTTTAAGTTTCAAAAAAAGCTTCATCATACCTTTCTCTCTCAAAGGTTGTTTCCAGCTTTTTGGATGACTGAAAGAAAATCAGGCCTATTAGTCCACATATCAAGAAACCTAAATGGTTTAGGTTGAGATGGCAAGTTACTTCCTACTGTAAGCATTAGTGGACAGTGGTCAGATGTAAGCTTATTTAAGGTGTGTATGGTGATGTTTGGAATGTTTAAAAACCATTGATTATCTGCTATACCTCTGTCTAGCCTTTCCAATGTTGGTTTGGCTCTCATGTTTGACCATGTAAAAGAATTACCAATAGTAAAAATGTGGCTCAGATTGTTTGAAGTTATAAACTCAAAGAAATCCTTAATGCTGCTAGGGTTAGGGTTTGAGGGACCTTTATATTCATGTACATAGTTTATAGCATTGAAATCACTTATTAAAACTCTGTTATCTCTGTGTAAGCCATCTAAATCTTTCCAGAGTTCTTTCCTGTTTATCCTCTTGGTGGAAGCATGAATGAAAATAGCCTGCATTTGTTTCTGAAAAGATGTCAAAAAAATTTCAGTATGAGTGAGCTATTTATTGATTGATTTAATTTGTACTTGCAAGCTATTATTCCATAAAAGCCATATGTTATTACCGAAAGAACTGAAAGCATAGTCAAAACCAAGTTTTTGTCTTTACTTATCAGATTTATCACTGTCATGTTTTGGCTCCAGTATACATAAAAATAGTATTTTATGTATTATGATCAGTTTAAGAAGTAGTGTTATTGACGTGTCTAGTCCTTTGATGTTTCATATAAGAAATTTAAGGTTAAAGTTTGTACCAATCATTAAAACTCACTATTTTTACTCTTTGAAGATGATCTGAGGTTCATCTTATTTAGCTTATCAAACATTGTTCATTTACGAGTCTTGTCACTGGTGATCTTAACATTAAGTGGAGATGGAAAACTTACCTCTTCCAGCAGGTGCACTTGAGAACTTGATTCAGCATTGTCCTCATTTCCAGAGTCATCTTCAAGTATATAGAACATGTTTTTGCTACAAGGACTTGATACAGTAGAAGGAATGTCAGTAGCAAGGTTAGAATCATCAGTGGTCTGGGGTATTACCTGATAATCCGTGATATTGGTTTGGCTGGTTGATATGGTGGTTATGTTATTAATAAGATTATCATCTGATTCTAACATCTTGTTTGGATTACATATATGAGGATCACTTCCTAAATGTTCATGTTATCCTAAATCTGTGTCTTGAATCTCATTTCCAGTATGTCTTTTTGTGACATTAGTCTCAGAGGCTTTGTCAGTGGTCAGTGTGTTAACTGAGGGAGGTACATGGGTTGGTTTTGACTAGCAATTGCTTCATCCTGTTTTTGGGATATTAATATACCTGAAATATGTTGTAGCTGGGAGGCATTTCTAATGTTAATAGGTTTATATACCCGATTTTGCTCAGTACTTATAATTTTTAGTACTAGTTTCTGGCTAGGTTTAGACCAGGTCTGGGGCATAAGTTCAGGGTTTAAGTTATGCATAGGTTTGTCATGACCAAGCTGTTTACAATGAGAGCAGTACAAAGGTAGATTGTCATATTCAATATTAAATTTCTCATTCTCAGATATAGAACCTAACCTGATAGATGCTGACAATTAGGATTGGAGATCAACCTCAACATAGAGTTTTAAAGCAGATGGTCTTATGAGTTTCTCTATTTCAGATCCATCTTGATATAAGCTCCTACTTGGTTTCCAATAGCTTCAATTGCAGATGTGTTATAGTAATATAGTGGTACATTCCGACTCGTGATCCATACCGTTACTCTTGAGCTTTTAGTATTTGGTTTGAAATTGGATGTCCAACGAAGAACCCTCATATTGACTCCAATGAAAGACCACACTCCTTTCATTCAACATCTTTGGAAATCCTATTTCTTTTGGAATCGAATCAGTATGTTGCGATAGTCGATAACTCCTAATTGGTAGTTGCCTTCAGATCCAATTGTTTTGAGATCTTCCTCTACCTTTTCCATTGATGGTCGGCCTTTGGGGTAGTTTCCGATTAGGGCATTCTAGTAATGAGTAGCAAGTTCGAAAATTTGGCTATCTGTGAAAAGGACTGAAGGTTCTCCTTTATAGTTATGGTTGGAGTCAGGTTCTCGATAATGGAAGTGTTTGGGAGATAGGTGGGCTTCGTGTTTGGAGAGATTGTGAGAAGGATTTGGGCGGGTTAGGTGTCACCATTGCGGCTGTTGAGGTTTGAACCAGAGGCGGAGGTATGGTGGTGCTACGGTGGCGTAAGTGTTTATTGGCGTTATTTTGTCAGAAATTAGAGAGAAGCGAGAGAATTGTAACTTTTAGAGAGAGAAGCGAATGTTAAGTTTAAATTTTAGAGAGAGAATTGTAACCAGAAATTTGAATGGCTATGCTTATAAAATCCATTTTAAAAATTCTATAATTTTGAATGGTTATGATTATATAATTTTAAATTGAAGGAATATTATCAAAATAGAAAGCGTGGCATTTGATAAAAGCATCCCATAAAAAAAGAATGTGGCACAATTAGTAAAATGGAGGGAGTAATTAGAGTACCGGCCAATGAGTGGTTCTCGCTCTTACCTTAATCATTTGGTTCCAATTTCCAAATATGGAAAGTCAGCTTTCGTAAGTTGCTTCTGTTTTGTGGTTGAACTCTAGAGGGGATTATGACTCTGTTTGGCAGAGCTATTAATCTGATGTGCTTATAAGCAAAGCACTTTTTAATGTTTGGTAAAGTGCTAAAATAGTTTATTTTGAAAGAAAAAGTTATTTTTAGGGAAAAATCAGAAACTGGTCTCCCCCTACTACCAAAATAAGTCAATTTTGCTTATAAGTCTGCCAAACAAAGTCTATCACATTTGTGGTATGCACTAAGTGAGTACGGTTGGATCCCATTCTTGCCTTTCGACATTTCAGTGGTTGCCTCATGGCTGGTTGTTGTACCTGTCATTTTAGTTCCCAAAAAGATACTTCAAAATATTATTATGTATTTAAATATAATTAATAATAAATACTCCATCTGTTTCTCTATTAATGTCACACGTACCTTATTGAGTTTTTTAAAAAAAGGCACACTTTCTATTTTTGGAAAAATTCTTTCAATTTCATTCACTCATTCTACTTTTTACTTTCTACATTCAATTTCATCTACTCATTTTCTTCACCTAAATCCAAGCACCTAAATCTATGGTGCCATTAATAAAGAAATGAATGGAGCATAATGTTATTATTAAGTAACCTTTAAATTTAAATTAAATATTTAAACATGAGAAATTCTACCAGCAGTTACACTAATCATGAAAAACATTGTTTTAAAAATCTATGCCATCGATGATCTAAAATTGTCATACTACACCAGAGTTTGGAAAACAATTTTCTTTAACTAGTTCATTTAAAGATGCATCAATAGATGAAAAATCACGCACAAACCTTCTACAAAAAACTAGCTAAACTATGAAACGACCTCACCTGATTGCCATTTGTGGGAGTCGGTCATAACAACTTCTAAAGCACAAAAGGTACAATTCTTGATGTTAGCATACAGTTTAGACTCATAGAGTGCAACAAGAACCATCTTAACATGCTGAATATGTTCACTGGTTGGTTTAGAATAGATAATAATGTCATTGAAATAAACAACAACAAAATGACCTATAAATCTCATAAGAAAATGATTCATCTCATAAAAGTAATATGTGCATGGTTAAACCAAAAGGCATAACAATCCATTCATACAATTCAAACTTAGTCTTTAATGCAGTTTTCCATTCATCACTTCCTTTACTTGAATTTGATGATATCCCTTAGTTAAATCAATCTTAGTATAAATCACAGAACCATGTAAATCTTCAAGCATATCATCTAACCTAGGCATAGGATGACGATACTTAATTGTGATATTGTGTATAGCACGACAATTAATGCACATACACCAAGCTTTATCTTTCTTGGGAACTAAAATGACAGGTACAATACAAGGACTTAAAGATTCACACACATAACCTTTTTCAAGTAGATCCTCGACTTGCCTGTGTAGTTCCTTAGTCTCCTCGGAGTTGCTTTATAAGCCTAGGGATTCAGAATGACTGAACCCGGTAGCAAGTCTATCTGATGTTCAATACCTTGAATTGGTGGTAAACCATGAGGTAGTTCCATATGAAAGCCATCATCAAATTCCTATAACACCTTAGTAAACCATGGAGGTATATGTATAGGTATATCTTCCTTGGCGAAGTAACTTTCTTTAAAGTGAAATATAAGAACAAAAGAATGATTAGTCAAAGCATGATTCACATATGTTATTGAAGTATAAAATGATTTACTAGAGCCAGTAGGTAGTTCATACCTCATTATATAAATAGAAGGTAAAGGACTAAGATGTGAAGACAAGACTTTACGCGACTTTTCATAATCATTCTGTGACTTACCTGCCTGAGAATCAGACCTCCCTAACATATGGTCGAAATTGACAGGGCTTTTGCCTCCTTTTATTGTCTTGTGGCCAAAATCACTCAAACCCTGAGTAGGGTTTAGTTCGGCCACCTTTATCTCAATCGCAAAATTCTCTTTGTTGACTTTCATACACTTTTGAGCCTCAAGGACTTCCACTGGAGACAATGGTGTCAAAGTACACCTGGTTCTATTCTTAATCACAATAATTTAGTTAGTGTAGCCATCATGTAAAGATTTTTGATCAAACTGCCAAGGTCTACCCAACAAAATATGACTAGCTTCCATAGGTATAACATCACATAAGATAGAATCATGATACTTCCCGATCCTAAAGTCAATCATGAATCGTTTAGTAACCATAATCTCCCGGCTACCATGTATTTGATTATAAATATATAATCACGAGAATTCCCGTGGGACGGAGGAAATACTAGTTTATGACCCGGAGGAAATAGTAAAATTTGATATATTTAATTATAAATAAAATATATATATATATATTAACTATATTTGATTATATATATTAACTATATTTGATTATATATATTAACTATATCACGATCTCCAAAAAATATATTTGATTATAAATATATTAACTATGGGCAATAACGATGGCATAAGAATTGATACTTATAAACTACATGTTACAACGAATCTAATACTATCTCATAAGATAATATTATTGTTCATATATCTATTCAAATATGTGGTCAAAGTAAGACAACTTGGGCTTCCAAATAGTAAGTGTGCAGAATCGACTGGGACGGAGGGAGTATCTCAGTTTCATTTGACAAAATAGGTTTAGTGCTTAGCTTTGAATTAATCATGAGTGGATAAAATTAATTTTTTATAAAAAAAGGTAAAAGTAAAATGAGTGGATAAATTTGAGAGAATTTTGCCTAGAATGAAAGCGTGCCAAATCCAAATAAACAACAAAAAAAAGACAGTGTAGCACAACAAATGAAATAGAGAGAGTATCTGCCTAGATTTTTTTTCTGTCAAATTTATCGAATTTTAACCACATATTTGAATACATAAAGAACAACCATTTTATCGTATGAAATATTGTATGAAAAAAATTATGTGCAAGTTTGTCTGGGATGAGGGAGTACCGTACCTCCCATTCCTTTTCAGTATGAGTGTTTTCGGGTTTATAAGCTTTTAGTGTTTGGCAAATAATTAAAAGAGGAAGTCTCTTGACAGGTGGATTATTCTTAAGTCATGGACACTTCACTGTATTTTTCACTTATACACTCATTTGTTAAGTCACACACTCCATTCGTTTCTCTATTATTGGCACACTTTCATTTTTGGGTTGTTTATTTTATATTGGCGCACTTTTCATTTTTGGCAAGATTCCTTCAATTTTATCCACTCATTCTATTTTTTATTTTCAACATTCAATTTCATCCACTCATTATCTTCACCTAAATCCAATCACCTGAACCTATGAGACCACTATTAGTGGAACATATGGAGTACAAAATTTAAATTTTAAAATGTACCTTTTACATTGTATTTTTTATATTTTTACATTCAAATATACAATATTGCTAGTTTTAACTTATAAAATACAATATTTTGATTTTTTTAAAAATAAATTGTAATTTTTAAGGTAAAAAGTTACAGGACATATCCATAAGCTTATGGAAAAGCTACTTTTTTTAGACTTCCCCTACTTAAAATATGTTTATTTTAGAAGTAGAACTTATGATTGGAGCAAAATCAGAAGTTGATCTCCCCCAACTTTTAAAATAAATCATCTTCGTTTTATCGTTTATATGCACGGATCCATCAAATGCACCCTATACTCCACATACATATGTTTTCTAATTGTTTCTTTTGATCTTTTACACTTTCTCTATGTCATAAAGAGTCTTTTAATTTTGTTCACTTGTTCTAATTTTCTTTTATAATCCTTTCGGTCTACTAAGATTGACATTCTTTACTATTAGGATGTCTTTTTTCTAGTGTCAACCTTGCACATTTCTATATTTAAGAGGGACTTTATTGTAGATTTACTATTTTTCCCTTTCCATTTATTATTTATTACCCATTTCCCTAACAACTTGTGATACGAATTAGGGTTTCCTAATTTATTTATTAGACTAGGGTTTTAGGAGGATAACACTATACTTTTTTTCGACTGAATTTTTTAGTGAGTTAGTGTGATCATTTTAGTTTATTTTAATTATTATGAATAAAGCTCATAAACTTGACCATGTTGGCTCAGAAGAGTTTCAACTATATTTTAATCAGAAAAATATCTATACGGATGACCCTAACAAAGGGGATATCACACATCCAATCAACAACTGGCACGTGTACTTTATTTAACTTAGTTAATTTATTTAATATTCCTTTTAACAATATTTATATCGCTATGATATTGAATGTTTTCTTTTTTTACACGATCTCAATATATAAATCTTTATTGTACCACTCATGTTCTGGGTTGCAGATTGAACACCTTGAAATCTCTTAATCTCCAAAACTAATAATACAAACACGGTGAACCATAATATAAAACAATGGAAAACCCCCAAAAGTAAAAGAAGACCGATTCAAGGTTTTGTACATGCCTTGAAACAATATATATATATATATAATATGGATGGATTAGATGGAATAGGTAGGTACAATTAATCTGACCGATAGAGAGAGGAATGTGACAGACGCTAGTGGATAAATGTGAGCAGGACGATAGAGATTGGTAAATTACGATCGCGTGTGAAGGAAGAAGGTAGTCAGTATGATTGTGTTATAAAGATGGTTAAAAGGGATAGTGTATAAATTAATTAATTTAAGTAAATCATACATGGAAGTTATTGATTGGATGTCAGATATCCCCTCTGTCAGGATCATCAGTGTAGATATTTTTCAGTATTTTAATTTAGAGTTTAGAATATTCAGTTCTGATTAGATTAGATTAGATTAGATAATATTCATTCAAGCATGTAGCTTGTTGAATTTCGGCATAATTATATTCATATTAGGTATTTTAGTTTGACATGGTTTTAGCTTCTTAAACCAACCATAAGTATTTCCAGTTTGTTATGAGAAATACCAAATCATGTCTTCTTTCTGATTGGAGATGGCCGAACTATACTCTACAAATAGGGAAGCATTTAATGCATTAATGCACCTTTTTATCAATCATATATTCAGAATTTGGGTTTATACTCTTTTCTTATTAAGCGTTAAGCCGTCAGGTTTGTTTCCGTTTAAATTATTGCTTAGAACTGTAGTAGTTCTTTGTGTTAATTTGGTGCAACTAGTGCTTGGGTTCGTGTATTAGTCCCTTGCATTAGTGAAGTTCTTAAATCTGTGTCTTATATCCGACATTCGTTTGTATGTTGTCTTCGATTGAAAGGCAGTGTTGCAGTTCCTTTGGTATCAGGTGCTTCTTAAAATTACGCAATTCAAAGTGTTCGCAAGGAGATTTGTATCAACTTGCTTTTCTAATCAAAACTATTGATGTCTTTTTTGCAAAAAGCATATATAAAAAAGTTGAAATTATAAAAATATGTGCCTTTTTGTTGGGTATCATTCTTAGAGAACTTGATGGAGTATACCAATTTCATTCACTCATTTCAATCACCATAAATCCGAACAACTAAAATGGTGGTACCAAATATGGAAAAACAAAAGGAGTACAATCTTTCACTTCGATTTCTTGTGACACAAAAATGTAAAATAGAGTGATGAGGACTAAATTAGTAATTATTGGAAAGACAAAGGATAGATGGTGCAGAGTGATGAACTCAGGTCGATATATAAGAGAAGGTTAAATGATAGTGATAAAAAAAAAACCTATCAACTTCTAGCAATGGGGACCAAATCTTTAAATAGAGTAAATGACTTATGTTGCCTTCAAATTATCGTCATCGTTAACCTTTGGCCCTCCACTTTTTTTCCAATACTTTTGGCCCCCGAATTTACAAAACTGGTAATTTGTGGCCATTCCGTCCAGTCAATCTGTTAATGTATGGTCAGAACGTTAATTTTAGGTGCAAAATTGACTTTTTCTTCTTTCTTTTTATTTTCCCTTTTTCTCTTTCTTTTAATTTTAATTTTTTTCCCTTTTCACTTTTTACCTTTCTTTTAATTTTTCATCTCCTCCAGGTGGACCACCGCTTTAGTCTCTCATCTTTGCCACTCTTCAGCCTCTCATCTCCGCCACCGCTTCCGCACATCCGCCTCTCCTTCTGCCCTTAAACAAATCCAACTCACCACCTCACTCCCTGCCGATAATCTACTGCATGTACCCCTATGTGGCCCACTCCCATCGGAGCTCTAGGAAGCTCATCACCAAAGATGGAGTTGAGGGAATCATCCGCCTCTGAGGCTAAGTTCCAAAGCCGGTGGCAAAATAAGGAAAAATAATATTTTTATTCCTGATTTTAATCTGATTTTTCATCACGGCGGATGGATTTGGTTTGCCGACGGGAACCTGGAACTCTATTTTTGGTGATTGTCGCACTTGGAGTGGTGCTTCGCACGGTGGTACTGGGCTCAAACTGAACGGTGGAGTTGGGAGCCGAGTTGTTGTGGTTTTGTCGGTGATGGCACGATCAAGGGCAGAGCTGATTGACGGTGGCTGGGTTCTCAAGCTCTAGTGGCGCGACAAAGCTGGTTTGTTGGAACTGCTGAGGAGCGGCACTGAAAGTGCTGCTGGAAGATGGCGGTGGGGTGGTAGGATGGTGGAGTTGGGACGGTGGGTTGGTGGAGTTTGGTGGTGGGGCAATTAGGGTTTTGAGTGTGGGAGAGAGAAGGGAAAAAAGGATGTGGGCTGAAGTTGATGAACTGAAAAGGGATATGGAAAAAATAATAAAGAAAAAAAGAAAGGGGTAATTGACCATTTTATCCTTAAAATTGACTCTTTGGCCGAAAGCTAACGGTTTGACCTGACGGAAGGGTCACAAGTTGCCAGTTTTGTTAGTTCAGTGGTTAAAAGTATGGGAAAAAAAGTTGAGGATCAAAGGTGAACGATGACAATAGTTCGAGGGCCACAAAAGTCATTTACTCGTGTAATTTATGATTTAGTAATTAAGATAGAAAGGAATTACAAAAATATATATGACAAAGTTTTGGAAAAGGCCGTCTTTCTATTGGCTTATGGAACGGAGGGGTTTAATTAGAATTATAGAAGGTAAACGATTTTAGTTTCAATATTAAAAATTTATTATGCAACGTGGAGTAATTATAAGTTTATGATCCGATAAATGAAATCCGAAAAGTTTATATTAATTTTTTCTAATTTACAATTTAAATATTGGTATTTTCATAACTTATGGAAATGCCGTCTTTCAAGAGTCGGACTTAATATATATATTACATGAAACATCAGGTTTCGCCTTTTTAAAATTTCAAATTCATCGTTATATAAAAAAATAAAAGTGTATATATACATGCTTTCTTTCTTTCTTTTTCTTTTTCTTTTCATATTCTTATTTTTCATAAGGTAAGAATTTATTAACATAAATGATAAAATCTCAATGACATGTAAGTTAAATTATTCCATGGTATATTCCATGTAATAAAGCTGTTGTTTTTTTTGCAGGCCGAAACAACAGCTTTATTACATGGAATATACCTAACTCAAGAGCGCAGGATCAAAAGTATTGACATAGAAACTGATTCAAAAGTGCTACACGGTATGATACAACAACAATTCAAGATCCCATGGAAGTTACAACAACTGATAAGGGAGATACGGAATCTACTTCAACATATGGATTGTTCGATGCAACACATTTTCAGAGAGGCAAATGGAGCCGCTGACTCCCTTGAAAAAATGGCTAGCCGAGATCAGGTAAATAACGTCTATGTTTCTGCAGGTTTGCCATAAAGAGTAGTTGGTCAGGTGAAGCTAGATGCGGAAGGAACTCCTCATATTAGACTAGAATAGTCATTTGGAAACTTTGTGCTTATTTTTCCATGGTTGTATCTGTTGATCTTTAGGTTAGTATCAGGTCTATGTATAGTTTTTAAAGATCATCAGATAAACTCTCAGAGGTAAGGTATTACGTCCCGCTCTTTTTCTATACCTTTAATTTTAATTAATAAACGGGTAGGGGTCTGCCAAACCCCCCACCATCACAGGTGGTTTTAATTTTTAAAAAAATATGCACTAAAAATTACTATTTTAAGGTACGCCTGAGGCATTTCCGAAAGAGGTATCGACTTTGAAATTGGATTCTAAATTGCACTAAAGTATGAAACCCTAAAAAAATATTTCACCTTTATAATGAAGTGTAGCCCTTTTCCCTTTCATTCTTCCTTCTATCTTCTTTCTTCCTTCCTCTTATCCCCTTCTTTCCCAAATCTAACACTTCATCCTTTTCTTTTCAAATGCGAATCCGCAGTGGCGACTTCAAATATGTAGAATGTGTGGTGATAAATTTCATATTAACATGGTATTGTTTTCTCCGTTCTGAGTTTATTACTAGTAAACCCACATATGGATTTGATGTACGTTATTGTTCGAGGTGAGAATTAATGACTGTTGCTTGCATAATTATAATTACGGGTTTGATTGTAGGTTGTTTGATATGAGTGTAAAAAATGAGCATGATAATGGTTGTGTTGTGTTGAACATTAATGTCGATCTGTATTCATATGAACAATGAGATGATATGGTCGATCTAGATTTTTTGGTTTCGAAAGAACCAGAAAACCCAAAATTTTGTATAAATTTTCGAGGCCAATTCCAAAATCAAAAGTGAATTCAGAAGTATATTTCCAATGTTGGAATTGTTAGGATAAATCAGATTACTGATTAAATTATGATTTATTATGATTAGAGTTCTTTCCCTATTACACCTATATTGTACTCTCTATATATTCAGTTATCAATAATACAATTCATTACAGCAAATCATTCTCTCATGGTATCAGAGCCTCTTTTGATCCAAATCCAAAAACCCTAGCATCCCATCTTTCTTTCTTTTTTCTCTCGGCCGCCACCGCCTCTCCCAGCGGCTCCCAACGGCTCCAAGTGGTCTCCCTCCGCGTCCGGCTCACTCCTCTCTGCTTCGGATCACCTCTCCGATGTGGCACTCTCCACGCAGTTTTTCGGTGCTTACTCCTCTTCGTTTCCTCCCTAGCCATGGCTCAAGAAAAACTCTCCTACAACACTCTGCTCTAGATGATGCAAATCAAACTCACTCCATCAAATTATCTTCTCTGGAAGCGTCAAGCTAGTTATGTACTTTGTCCTTAAGGTCTGTACGATTTTATTGATGGCACTAAACCACATCCTACTTTACCACCACCATCGCAGCCTCTCTCTTTTGCTGCCACTGTCTCAACTCATTCGCGTGGCAGTGACAAAGTTGATCTACATGAGGCTTATTTGAAAGAAAAAGAAGAGTATGATCAATGGGTTGATGAAGATCAACGTCTTTGCAGTCTCCTGTTTTCCTCTCTCACCGCTGAAGTTCTCGTAGAACTCCCAGATTGTGCCACTTCCAAAGATATCTGGGATAATCTTGCTCTCATCTATCAGAATAGCAGTGCCTCCACTATTCTCCGTCTTCGCGCAGATACGCATGGTATTTGTAAGTCTGGTAATATTCATGAACTTCATCTCAAATTTAAGGAGATTTTTGAACAACAGTCTGTCATGGGTAATCCAGTTTCAAATGTTGATCAAATTGTATGGTTCTTAACTGCTCTTGGTCCTGAGTATAAAAAAATTTTTACTCCTTTGATTAATGTCGTTCCAACCCCACTTTATGCGGATGTTCTTGCTCGTGCCAAAAACTACAATGCCCTTTTGATGAATTTACAGGGACACTCAGGACCAGCCGCAGGACAGGTCGCGTTCCAAACCAGCGATGCACCTCCAGCTGATCGCGCATGGGATCACACGCCGACTCGAGGTAAGCATTCGTGGCCTTCTCGCGGTGGCCGTATCGGTCGCTTTTGTGGGAGGCGCGGTAGTGGTCGGTAGTTCTTTTCCAATTCTCAGATGGGTGGTTCCGTCCCTGGTCGTGGTCGTCCTCACTGTTCCTAGTGCGGATGGCTTGGTCACTATGCTGCGACATGTTACTAGATGCAGGCACAGATTGGTCGTTCGCCAAGCACTCATTTGGCAGAAAATCATCACCCTTCTCAGCAGTCCAATACTTCTTCTCATCTGTCAGATTGGTACCTTGATTCCAGTGCTACCAGCCATATAGCGACTTTCACCTCAGGCCTAGACAGTTTCACTCCTTATACTAGTAAATCTCGTGTTCTTGTTGGTAATGGTGTTCCAATTGTGATGTCTCATATTGGTGATTCCAAAGTCTCTGAGAACTTGCATTTGTCTGGTGTTTTGGTTGTTATGATATTACTAAGAACTTACTGTCTATTAGTTGGTTAACCAGAGATATGGGTGTCCTTCTTACATTTGATGACCAAAATTTTGTCATTCAAAACAAAGTAACCAGAGCCATCGTGGGTCGGGGGCACAGTGAGGATGGATTATACGTTTTGGCCGGGGAGGCGCAACATTTGTTTTAGTTTTGCAGTAGAATAAGAGTCAAGCTTCATAGGAGTTGTGGCATGCACGTCTAGGTCATGTTCCTAGTGCATTGATTACTAGCTTACATAAGTCTGGTTTACTTTCAGTTACTTCTTTGTTACCTAAACCGCATACCTGTGCCCCCTGTGTTATGGCGAAAGGTCAATGGTTGGCTTTTGTTGAGAACCATAAACGTGCTGACAATGTTCTTGATTTAATACATTGTGATTTTTGGGGTCCCTCCCCAGTTTTATCTACAAATGGTTTTTCGTATTATGCATTATTTGTGGATGATTTTTTGAGATTCACTTGGCTGTACCCCCTTCGTCGCAAGTCAGATTTTGTTGACACTTATTTGCAGTTTGAGCCATTCGTTGAGAATCAATTTTCTGCAAAAATTAAAGTTTTTCAAAGTGATAGTGGCACTGAATTTTTGAACACAAGACTTAGATCACACTTTTCAGAAAAAGTTATTCATCATCAGGTTTCTTGTTTGGCCACTCCGGAATAGAATGGACGCGTTGAAAGCAAGCATCGCCATGTTGTTGAAATGGGCCTCACGATGCTTTTTCACTCCCATCTTCCAATTTCTCGTTGGGATGATGTATTCACCACTGCTACCTAATTATCAATTGTTTGCCTACTCTAGTTCTGCAGGGATCGACCCCTTATGGTCTTCTGTATCAGCGGGATCCTGTCTATGGTAACTTTTATCCTTTTGGTTGTCGAATTTTTCCTTTTGTCATCCCCTTTGCTGATCATAAGCTATCTCCCCGTAGTATTCCATGTATCTTTATCGGTTATAGCTCACAATATAAGGGGTTTCGGTGTCTTGACCCTACCACTGTTAAAGTTCATGCTGCTCGCCATGCTCATTTTGACAAGGCTTATTTTCCTCTGGCTCCGGCTTTGGGAACTGGGTCTCCCTCCTCAGGGTTGGATGTCTCTGCCTTTATTGATCCAGATCATGGGATGGCGCCGCCAGCAGCCTTAGCTCCATCGTCACCTCAAATCTGTTTTTCTGAAGATGAGCCGTTTCGATCTACTGACCCATATCTGCCGTCCCGTCTCCCATTCAACCATGGTGGTCTCTCGCCCGTGCCTGGTAATCTCTCACCCGCATCCGCGCCCAGCCGTGATGGCTCAAACCCGGCAGCAACGGATGCCCCGGACAGCCTTGGCCTCGGATGGCCACGGCCACGCATGGACGGCTCCAGCCCTGCGTGGCCACGCATGGCCACGAACCTCCTTCCCGCACCGCTACGTGTAGCCTCGGTTGGTTCTAACTCGCTCCTCCCTGCACCGCCACACACAGCCTTGGTTAGTTCTAGCTAACCTTATCCTGCCTCGGCCAACGGCCACGGCCTATCACAGCTCCACCGTTTTGGCTCCAGTTTCTCGCATGGTTACACGCTCTTCCACCAGAGTTATTCCGCACCGAGATTATTTCGATATTCATGCTCATGGTCTTTTTGCTGCTCTTCTTGCTCGGACAGAACCGACTGATTATCGTTCTGCAAAACAAGATCCTTCTTGGGTTTCTGCCATGGATAAGGAGATGGATGCTCTTCGTAGTCAGTATACTTGGGATCTTGTTCTGTGCCCTTCGGACGTCAACATTATTGGGTCCAAATGGGTTTATCGACTAAAGTACAAACCTGATGGTTCAGTTTATCGCCATAGGCACGTTTGGTAGCTCAGGGTTTCTCTCAGATTCCTGGTTTTGACTTTGACCATACTTTCAGCAATGTGGTTAAAGTTTCTACAGTTATGAAATTTCTTTCTATTGCTACAATGCGTGCTTGGTCTCTACATCAGTTGGACATTAAGAATGCCTTTCTTAACGGTGTGCTTAATTCTCCGGTTTTTATGGCGCAGCCTGTTGGCTATAAGGATCCCACTCATCCAGACTATGTTTGTCATTTACGAAAGGCCATCTATGGTCTTAAGCAGGCACCCCGAGCATGGTTTCAGCGTTTCAGTCCTTATCTTTTGCAGCTTGGGTTTCGTTGTAGTTTTTCTGATACTTCATTATTTGTGTTGTCTCGTGGTTCGTCATTGTTGTATCTTCTGGTCTATGTTGATGATATCATTTTGACGGGCAATGATTCTGCTCTTATTTGGAAGTCCATTGATCACACCCATCGGGAGTTTGCCATTAAAGATTTGGGTGATTTACATTACTTTCTTGGCGTGGAGGTCATGCCCACTACCTCGGGACTTCTTTTGGGACAGACGAAGTATGCTCGGGACATTCTTTCTTGGGCTGGTATGTTAGATGCAGTGCCAGTCTCTACACCATTTCTGCCAAATTCTCAGCTTCACAGCAGTACGAGTTCCCAGTTCAAGAATCCGATGTTATATTGCTCTTTGGTTGGTGCTCTCCAGTATCTAACCATCACTCGTTCGGACTTGGCGTTTGCTATTAATTCTGTTAGTCAGTATCTTCAAGACCCTAGGGAAAATCATTTTTTGGCTGTTACTCGGATTCTTCGCTATGTTCGGGGGACTCTACCTTTTGGTCTCAATTTTCATGCAGCTGCTTCTCCAGAGGTGCTCGGTTATTCTGATGCAGATTGGGCCCGGTGTTTAGAGACTCGTCGTTCTACTTATGGCTATGTTGTCTTCTTCGGCGGTAACTTGGTTTCTTGGAGTGCGAAGAAATAACCCACTGTGTCCAGGTTTAGCACTGAGTCGGAGTATCGTGCTTTGCCCAACACTGCCTCTGAGGTCATCTGGCTGACTCATTTGCTTCGTGATCTTCATGTTCCTCTTTCTGGCGCGCCTCTTCTACTTTGTGACAACAACAGTGCCATCTTCTTGGCTCAGAATCCAGTGGCGCATAAACGGACTAAGCACATTGACATTGACTATCATTTTGTCCGTGAGTTGGTCTCTTCGGCCAAGCTTCGTGTTGCTCATATTCCTACATCTCTACAGGTTGCGGATACCTTCACCAAGGGTATTTCTCGTCCTTTGTTTGAGTTCTTCAGATCCAAGCTTTGCGTCTTTGAGAATCCGACGCTTCGCTTGAGGGGGGTGTTAGGATAAATCAGATTACTGATTAAATTATGATTTATTATGATTAGATTTCTTTCCTTATTACACCCCTATTGTACTCTCTATATATTCAGTTATCAATAATACAAATCATTACGGCAAATTATTCTCTCAGGAACAATAGACGACTGTTAGAAGGCAATGCTCACGACACTCAGAAACACCTGGAAGGCAAAGTTCAACGACAGTTACGGAACTGATGTATAGTGACCACACAGATTGCATGATAGTATCAGAGACCGCAGTTCGAAATAGCTGTCTAACGCCTTATTTAACCATCGTTAACTGGTTGGTTATACACAAGTGAAATTGGTGAATAATAAATGCACACGTTAATTTATAGCAAAAGTACTACAATAGATGTCCATTTATAAACTACATACACTAAGAGCAAGTCCAACATATTCTCTATAATAGAGATTTTGATTGATTTCAGAGATTTTAAACACTAGTTCAGCTTCAACAGATTCTGAATCTCATCCTAATTTCAAGAACTATATGATAGAAATTGTTTGTTTTTTGTTTGTTAACCAACGATATTAGAGTTATTTTGACTAACCTAAACTCAAGTTGTCTAAAAATAACATACTAATATTTTAATATGTTATTGATTTTAATTCTTCATTATACATAATCAATCATTATTTATTAAAATATATAACTTTTAAAGATATATTAAAAACCATAAACATCTCATTATTGTACTATAGCTATATATGTATATGTGATTATTTAGCACCCAATCTAATAGCTATGATTATTTACCTACAATATTTCCAATTTCCACGTCGTGAAAATAACTTCGTGGATGGCTTCATGCTATATTAATTAACGATTAAATAAAACTAGCTTGAAAGAGACAATTAGATAAAACCATGAGTAATTTATCCAAGCTAAATAAATAGCATATGTGATTATTTAGCACCCAATCTAATAGCTATGATTATTTACCTGCAATATTTCCAATTTCCACGTCGTGAAAATAACTTCGTGGATGGCTTCATGCTATATTAATTAACGATTAAATAAAACTAGCTTGAAAGAGACAATTAGATAAAACCATGAGTAATTTATCCAAGCTAAATAACGTTGAGATACTTTTGTTCTGTTTTGGGTTGTGTTGCGGGATACTATTGAAGTTATAATTTGCTATAAAGAAGTAGGATAGTCACTTTCATGATCAACTTGAAAATGATTATCAGAAACTCACAAATTATTAAAAATCTTGGTTGTTGAAACACAAACAGTTGCTGCAAACAATGTTGGGTTGAGAATGACAGAGTTTCATGTTATATACTGTGAGCTTTTTGTATATTACAAGGACAGCAATGGTATGTACGTAACAAAATAGGTCATTCCATTGGAAGAAACCATGTAGAAAGTTGAAACAAAGAACTCATTACTTGTACTCCTTGGGTGCTATTTTAACTTGTACACTTTTTTTAAATCAATTTCTTCAAAATATATTTGATCATAAATTTCAACTAATATACTTCCTTTGTAGAAAATAAGGGTAATAGTCTGTATTTCTATTCATGATTTCAGGGTACATTATATAGTGGTACAGAATACCTATACAAGCTAGGAAAATGTAATAGAATCTAATTACAATTACAAGTAATATCTACATTCCTTAATACTTGGAGCATGGGGCTCAGAAATGCCCAACTTGCCAAGTAAGGAATGAAATTGGTTACGTCCAAGAGCTTTAGTAAACAAGTCTGCAGGTTGATCGGTAGTGCGGATATGATGAGTAACAATGGTGCCAGATTCCACAAGATCTTGGACAAAATGACAATCAACTTCAATATGCTTAGTACATCCATGGAACACTGGATTTTCCCCGATAAGAATAGCAGATTGGCTATCACAAAACAAATGCATATGAGTAGTATGCACAACCCCCAAGTCTTTCAGTAAAGACTTAAGCCATAAAAATTCACAGCAGGTAACAATCATTGCACAATACTTCGCTTCAGCAGAAAACCAAGAAACTGTAAGTTGCTTCTTGGTCTTCTAAGAAACCAAAGAATCACCAACTATCACAAAGTATCCAGAAAGAGAACTCAGGGCATGCAGCCCAAACAGATTTACAGTAAGCAATCAATTGCAATGCACTATGGGAAGAGAGAAATAAACCTTGACCAGGATGACTCTTCAGGTAGTGCAAAAACGCAGACAACAGCTTGCCAATGAGGAACACAAGGAGACTTCATAAACTGGGCAAGTGTATGAACCAAATAACTTAGCTCGGGACGATGATGGTGAGATAGATTAGGCGTCCAACGATATATCGATATTGCTCCGAATCATGGTAAAGTGGACCTTCAACAAGCGCCAAGTCATGTTGTTGCTCCATTGGAAAATCAATCGATTTAGAGGTATATAAACCTGTGTCAGATAAGATGCCAAGGGCATATTTCCGTTGTGAAAGAAACATCCCATCCAGTCTTCTAGAAATCTCGATACCCAAGAAATATTTAAGCAGACCACGATCTTTCATATGGAAACAAGAGCTCATGTATTTCTTGAATTTAGATATAAGCGAGGAAGAACCACCAGCAATAACCAAATCATCCATATAAACTAGCACATGTAAAGATACCGAACCACGAGTGAAGAAAAATAAAGAGTAATCTGCTTTACTCTGAACAAAACCAAATGCACGTAAGGCTTCAGCTAGTTTCGCAAACCAATTGCGATGAGCCTGTCAAAGACCAAAAAGAGAGTTATGAAGGCGACATACCTGACCAGGGGGCACATGATAGCCAGGCAGAGGCCGCATGTAAACCTCTTCATTTAGATCACCATGCAGGAAAGCATTATGTACATCAATATGATGTAGTTCCCAACCACAAATAACAGCAACTGACAAGAAAAGTCAAATCGAACTCATCTTTGCAACCGGAGCAAATGTCTTAGTATAGTCAATCTCTTTAACTTGGCGATTCCCGAGAACCACTAGGTGCGCCTTATGTCCCTCAATGGTACCATCAGATTTGAACTTCGTATGGTAAACCCATTTGCAACCAATTGTAGTCTTGTCCAGAGGTAGAAAAGCTAGAGTCCAAGTCTGATTGTGCTCAAGCGCACTAAGCTCTTTAGTCATAGCATCTCACCAATGAGCATATGCTTTGGCGCCTCAGAATAAGTGGTGGGATATACACTAGAAGTTACTGCACCTAAAAATATAGAATGCATACTAGAAAAATTATCACAATTTACATAATCAGTAAGAGGATAGAGAACACCTGAGGATAGTGAAGGCGCATGAGTGAACGTAATAGTAGAGAGGTGGCTTTCAGTAGGAATAGCACATACATAATCATCATCGCAGTCATATTCTTTCAAGTAAGGAGGAGGTCGGTAATTTTAGGTATCTGTCGGAGAGGAGGTGGCTCGGTGACAGAGGGCAGAATCGTAGTATCTAGCGATACAGGTGGCAGAGCTGGCAGTAAGTGGCAGTGGACGACATTGTCCGGTGCCGGAGACGCCGCGTCAGGCAGTGGTTCAGTAGGCATACCAGGAAACGGTGATGCGTGAGGTGCGTCATTGACGGCTGCTGGTGGTGCATGAAGTGCGTGCAGCGGCGTCAACTCTGGTGGTACGATGTTAGACCAGACCAGTAAATGAGTGGGCCGATGATCGGGGCTAGACGGTGGGTCTGACTGGGCAGGCGGATCGACGACTGGTGGGTAATGCTCCGGTGGAGGCAGCAGTGATATTAGCGATGAGGTGGTGGCACTGCCGGGATGCACTGGGGCCGGTGTCGGAGTGACCGCATAAGGGAACTGATCTAAAAAAACATGGCATCCCGACTGTTGAAGAAGGTACAAGATTCCAAGTCAAAAAGTCGATAGCCTTTCTTTCCGATAGGATAACTAAGAAATTAACATCATTGTCTTCTTTGTGCAAACTTGTCTAGGCATCTTGGAATGTAAGAAGCAAAACACAAGCATCCAAATACCTTCAAAGGTTTTTAATTTGGAGCTTGCCCGTAGATCATCTTAAAGGTAGTACGTCTATTGAGAAGCTTTTCCGGTGTCCGGTTAATCAGAAGCAGTAGTAAGAACACATTCTCCCCAAAAATCAATCGACATATGAGCTTGAAAGTGCAATGCAAGTGCCATATTTAACAAATGGCGATACTTTCGTTCAACACAACCATTTTGATGGGGAGTATGAACCATAGATGTCTCAAAAATTATTCTAGATTCAGTAAAATATGATCTCAATGGCAAAAACCTAGTGCCATTATCAGCTCAGACGCACAAACTCTGTGGCCAAACTGGTTTTTGATTAAAGAACAAAATTCTATAGATCTAGAAGGTACTTCTGACTTAGAAACTAATAGATGAACCCAAACAGCACAAGGATAATCATCAACTATTCTTAAAAAATAATACGCACCACTAGAAGATGGTGTACTATAAGGACCCTAAATTTCACAATGTATTAATGCAAACAATGAAGTTGCATTTGAAGAACTCAAAGAAAAACTATGTCTAGTCTATTTTCCCCTATAACATACAGAGCAAGGAATGGAAGTCTTATTTGTGCTAAAATCAATAGAGGAAACCGAAGACAACACCGTAAAGGAAGGATGTCCAAGACGTTGATGCCATAAATCAGAAGAGGACACGGAAGCAACTGTCGAAAAAGACTGCTGGATAGGAGGATGAATATGAGTATCCAGCAAACAAAACCAATAACCCCCCCCCTTTCTGTTCACCCACGCCAATCACAGTCCTCGTATTGATTTTCTGTAAAATGTAATAATTTCCAGCAAACAAAGCTAGGCAGTTTAATGCAGATAACAATCTAGAGCATAATAATAAGTTGCATCGTAAAACATGTATGTATAACACATGATTAATGGTGAAATCATCAAAGCAGACAGAACCATATTGTGTAGCAGACAACACAGATCCATCAGGCAGTATAACATTTCACAATATCGACAACAGTAGTAATATCGATAAGAGAACCCTTGTCACCATTCTTGTGATATGAGGCTTCTGAATCAATAATCCAAGGCATAGTAGACTTACATGACCCATGGTCAGAAAGAGAGTTAAATTGATTAAATAAATGCATGGTCTTGCTCCATTAGTCATCAGACAGAGCAGGGCCAAAATCAGAATGTGTAGGGACACTGCCAGTAGAGGCCGCCACCACTAACCATGGTGGCTACATGGAAGCACCAACGAATGGCGGTGGAAGTGAAGGGGTCACATCGGTGGGAATCCCGAGGCTGGCGATAGCGGTCGGCCGAGCTAGCGCCATCTTCTTGGCGGCATTAGCTTTCTCCCTCAACTCCTTGAACCATTATGGAATACCTGTGATAAGGAAACATGAAGCTTTGTCATGACCTTTGCAATAACAATGCGTACAGGCGAGATTCTTGAAATCAGCTGAAGTGAGGACAACTGTCGAAGAACCCGTAGGTGGTGGGAATCATGCGGTATATGCCATGGAGTCAGAAGAAGGCTCTCGAGACCAGATACCAGCTCAGTGATTCTCCTCCTGGACAATAAGCGCATATACGCGGTTGACTGATGGCAGTGGATCAATGCTCATGACATGGGATAGCAAGGGGTGATATCCTTCATCGAGACCAGAGATGAATTGATAAATCATATCATTCTCTCTCTCTAGGGAGACACATGCAGCAAGATTACAAGTGAACAGTAATTTACTAGCTTCACAAACGCAAACTAAAGGAGGCCATACAGAACTGTAGTCTCCAAACAACTTCTTCAAGTTGCCAAAGTAGGTGGCGATGTTCTGACCATTCTGCCTACAGTTCTGAATATCTTCGTGCATCTGCGGAATGTTCATACCATCACCAAGGGTAAAATGGGCCTTCAGGTCATCCCATAATTCCTTAACTGTGGCAAAAGAACTTGTAGAGGATCACAATGTCGGATCCAGGGTTATCAAGATCCAGCAGACAAGTGTAGCATTAACCCCAGGCCAATCAACATCATCAAGATAATCATCCTGGGGTTTGGTAATGGATCCATTAATGAATCCAATCTTATGTTGAGAAAGCATAGCATGACAAATTCCATCAGACCATTCAAGGTAATTTTCTTGACCCTTCAAGATGGTGGGTGCAATAACCAAACCAGGTCCGTCAGAGAGGCCAATAAAGTAGGGATCATTTGGTAGGCGACCAACAGGTACAGGTGGAGAAGGGTAAGATTGTAATTGCAACTATTTTAGTAAAGTTGCAATTACCTCATAGCCATTCATGTCCTGAATATTAGTAGCCTCAGATTCAACCGCAATACGAGCTTGTTCTTCGAAATTTCTTCCGGATTCAGACATAGTAGCAAATCGGTAGGATCAATGGCGGTTGCAATAACTGGGCGGATCAGATCAGCGGCAGTCGACATGGAAGCGCGTGGGATTAACGACAGCTGCGCGTGGATTGGCAGGTCGGCATAGGAGCTTCACACGTAGATTGGAATAGGCATCGGACGATAGTAAGAGATCACGGCTGGCTGGAGAAGTATGACAACGATCGTCGAACGGAGATCGACGGGCAACGCGGTGGCTGAGTGGCGGCGCATAACGGGAATGCATCGGCGAATGGCGGCGCGACAAGCTCGATGAAAAGGCATGAAAATTTTCTTTAGGGTTTCAAAATTTTAGACTCTAATACCATGTAGAAAATAAGGGTAATAATCAATGTTTTTATTCATGATCTCATGGTACATTATATAGTGGTATAGAATACCTATACAAGGTAGGAAAATGTAATAGAATCTAAATACAATTACAAGTAATATCTATATTCATTAATATCCTTTGTCCAAGCATAAGCTGCAAAGAGTGGGAGTTAATATCAAAATTTCCAACCCTGCAGAATGACTCTTTTTCCCTTTTACCATATCCCCAAAACGTCACCACTCATTTGCCACCCGCCACCAGTTACCATACAAACACCACAAATCACCACAAACAACTCAATTAATGTTCTAATTTACAAATAATCAAAATTCATAAACTAATTAATCACAAAGAATTCGCTTTACTCATTAAAACTTATCATTAAATCCCGTAATCTTTGCCTTCCCCATTGTCGTCTCTGTCGTTGTCCCCGTGGTAGCAACTCTTCTTTGTCGCATATTCCTTGTCATTATGTCTTCCTTGTCAGTGCGTCTTCCCTTTCATAACGCCGTAGTCGGCGTCGCATCATCACAGTCGACGCCTCATTGTCGTCGCATAATGGGGTTTTGCAGTGGCCATCGTCCAGAGTTCGTTGTTGGTGTCCAATTTTGAACGAGATAGGAAGAGATAATTTAAGCATTTATTTATATTTTATAAAATACCAACATAATGAAACTTAAAATTATTGTATATTATATCAACTATATTAATATAAAACAAACATGTTTAATTTTTTCGTCCAAAATAATATTTTATATAATTTTTTTATGATTTAAAATTATCAATATTAATATCAATATCATAATATTAATGGATGTTTATTAGAGGATGGATGTTTATCTGGTTAGATGTATGTATTTATAAGCCAATTTTTTTTACCACTTGAAGCATTGCCTTTTAGGATACATCTTTTTTCATTTTCAATTATAATTAATTAAAAATACAAAACAAGTTATGTCAAGTGTCAATCATTGGTTGGTTGACCTTACACAAATAAAGAGGTACCAGCTCCTTAATTAAGGAGTAGCTTCTAAATAAAGAGTGATTCTTGAAACTCCACAATGGTTGGCCACCAGATCCTAGTTGAAACGCCCCCTTTCCGGCGGAGCTTTGAGTATTTCTATTTTTAAAATTTTTTTTGTTTCCTAATTAAACAAAATGACGTCGTTTTGGTATAAGTGAAACGACATCATTTTGTATTCATCAAAGGAAAAAAAAGCAGGCCAATTGGACTTAAACCTAATTGGCCCAGTTACAAACTCCCCAAATCAGGAGGGAAATCAAGCCCTACCTTGCATCCGAAAATTCCCAAACCCTCTCATTTTCCCACCATCCACAGTCTGCGAGCGCACCGTTGTCCGCCAGCCGCAACTCCCTCTTCCTGTGCCCGCGCTCTCTGCTTGCGCCCGCACCCTCCACCGCAATACCCGTCATCCGCTAGTGTCCCTACCCTCCGAGTTCAAGAGCTTGTGAGTCCGGTCTGAGTCGTCCGAGTCTGAGTCTCACTCTCAGTATCCGAGAGCCTCTCCAGCCTCTCCACCTCTGCCGAGAGGTATTTAATTTATAGAATTCTTGATTATGTTATGTGTGAATTGATTATAGCATAATTATGTGTGAATTAATTCTAGTAATAATTTAATTTGAAAGTATTATTCTTATTTGATGTTAAATAGGTTATGAATAAATTCTTAATTTGAATTAATGGATCATCAATTTTTAAGAGACCGAGTGAAACAAATGAAGAAAAGGTTAATGACGAGGGTAGTAGTCAATAGCATTTTCGTTTTGAGTTCAATTCGGATGATGTTTTAAATGATCTCGGGATACATAAACTTTTTAAGGATTTTAATGTTTCTATTAGAGATCAAGTGATGAAATAATATGTGTTAAGAAGCCCTTGCCAACTTAAGGGTCATTCTTTTCCAAAGACAAAGAATGGTAATGACTATAGATGTTTTCAAAATTCTTGGTTTGAAAATATTGATTGGTTGGAGTATAGTGCATCAAAAGATGCAAAATTTTGCTTTTGTTGCTATATCTTTAGGAATTCACACAAAGGAATTCAAGATGGAGAGGATGAATTTAATTTGAGTGGTGTTAGCAACTGGAAGAAAGCTCCTGAGATCTTTAAGAAACATGTTGGCGTAGCGGATAGTGCTCATAATGATGCAACTCAACAATTGTATGCATTTAAGCGTCAAAGACAGAGTATCCTTCATTTTTATTAGGCACATAGTCGTGAATCGTAGATTGCATATCGCACGCATTTCACAGCCGCTTTTGATATGACACGGTTCTTGGTAAATCAAGGTATAACTTTTCGTGGCCATGATGAAAGGTTGGATTCTCTGAATGAGGCCAATTATCTCGAATTGGTTGAGTGGTATTGCAAGCGAAGTGATGTTGTTGTTAATACAATGAATGAAAATAGCCCTGGAAATTGCAACTCACATCTCCCAAAGTACAAGAGGAATTCGTAAGTGCTTGTGCTTGTGAGGTAACAAATGTTATTGTTAATGAAATTGAAGATAGTTATTTTTCTCTATTGGTTGATGAGGCTAGAGATACATCAATAAAAGAGTAAATGGGGGTTATTTTGAGATATGTCAACAAACAAGGATGCATTGTTGAACATTTTCTTAGTCTTGTGCATATGTGTAATACTTCGGTTGTTAGTTTAAAGAATGCTATTGATGAACTGTTTGAAAAACATAAATTATTACCGTCAAAGTCGAGAGGTCAGGGATATGATGGAGCCTCAAATATGTGAAGAGAGTATAATGGATTGAGAGCTTTGATATTGAAAGAAAACTCACCTGCAAGGTATGTCCATTCCTTTTCTCACCAGCTTCAATTGGTTGTTCTTGTTGTGCTAATGATAATCTATTTGTGTGTGAGTTTTTCATTTATCTTGGTGCAACTGTGAATTTAGCTGGAGCTTCACGTAAAAGAAAAGACGTGCTTCTTGATTTAGAACATGCTAGAATTTTAGAAGGGTTTGAGAATGGGGATATTGTGAGTGGAAAAGGCAAAAATCAAGAGACTAGTTTGAGAAGGCCGGTGGATACTCGTTGGGGATCACATTAGTTTACTATTATTTATTTCATTACTATGTGGTCTTTTATTTTGCAAGTGCTTGAAAATATCCATGATGATGGTGAATCACAACTTAGTATATCTTTAGCGAAGGGTTTGATTGAGCAAATGGAGAGTTGTGAATTTGTTTTTGCGATGCTTTTTATCAAACAATTGTTGGGAGTTGTAGATGTTTTATCCCTTGCTTTACAACAAAAGAATCAAAATATTGTGTTGGTTGTGAGTTTGATGAATACAATGAAGTTTGAGATGCAAAAATACAGAGAGAATGGTTGGGATGAGTTATTGAATGAAGTCAGCACATTTTGTGTAAACCATGACATCCCGTTAGTTATTATGGAAGATGAACGGAGAATTTTGGTCGTGGGAAACGACTTGGAGAAATGCTGACCAATGATAATTACTATCGTGTTGATACTTTTCTTCTGGTATTACTTTTTTCTATTTACATACTTTATTTGATTTGTAAAAAAACATTCATTGTTAAATGCTAACCTTTTATTATTTGAATACTAGGTTGTTGATAGGATGATTCATGAAATTAATAATCAGTTTCTAGAAGCAAACACAGAGTTAGTCACTTGTATGGCTTGCCTTGATCCAAGAGATTCACTTTCTAAGTTTGATATTGGTAAGTTAGTTCGTCTTGCTAAACTATATCCAAGTAACTTTTCTGTAGAAGATCGTTCCCAGCTTCATCACAACTTAGTACTTTCATTAAGAATGTACAACTTGATAAGGAGTTTTTGGCTATTGAGGACTTCAGAAGTCTTGCTCAAAAAATGGTTCAAACAACCATGCATACAACTTTTCCACTGGTATATCGTTTCATTGAGTTAGCACTAGTTCTACCAGTTGCAACTGCTTCTGTTGAACGTATTTCTTCAGCCATGAAAAAAATAAAGACTGATTTACGCAAAAAAATGGGAGATGAATGATGTTATGACACTGCATATTGAGAAAGAGATTTTTGTTGGGATCAATTATGAACCAATTTTTGCAACGTTATCAACGTATGCAACATCGTATGATACAATTATTTTTGGTTGTTAGTGGTTTTACTTCTAGTAGCACAAGTATTGAAAAGTAGTCTTTTATGTAGTGATTTTTCATACACGTAAACATCTAATTATTATGTATTTATCTTATTATGTAAATGTTGTTCATTTAGATATTTTCGTAATAAGCGTTCAAAATATTTTTCCCCTCTCCTATTCAACCCCCCTTAAATAATATCCTAGTTCCACCACTGATAAGGAGTGCTCCTTATTAAGAAAAAATATGGGGTAAGGAGCAACCATTGTGAATGCTCTAATACTTTTTGTAATGTTTTCAAATCTAGAAAGTGTGTAACTTGTGGTGGGACAGGCGAAAAAGGAAAGTGTGTAGCTTATACTGGAACGGAGGGAGTTATATGTAATAATACCATCACATAAAATATTGTTAGATTTACTATTTTTTAGCCAAAAAGTTATTATAAGCTGTTAAAATATGTAAATACAGTTATCTGTGGTTAATTGTATGTAACTTAATCAAAATATGCAAGTTAAAGCTAGAACAGAGTGAGCATAGTTTTGTAGGCAAAAAAGGTTAGCACTAGGGATGGCAATGAGGCGGGCGGGTACGGATTATAATACATCCATACCCATGCCTACCTAAAATTTTCATACCCATACCCGCTCCATCACCCATGGTGGGTACAACATTAAAATTGACCCTGCCTCATCGGGTTTTATCTAAAATTCACCCCGCCCCATCACCCACTTGGGTCTCAATACCCACTTCAAATCTATTTTACTAACCTCATTTATATCTCCAAAAAAAATCTAAATTTTACTTTAAAATTAATTATTTTAATATTAAAAGTTTAATAATATTTACATGAAAATATTATAAGTAAAACATGTGCATTAAGGATAAATAATAGTTTATTATATAATAAATTAGTGTGTACATAGCGGGTATAGTGGGGTGGGGTGGGGTGGGGTGAGGCGGGTATGAATTAATATTCATGCTCGACCCACTACCCATACCCGGCCCACCCCCACGAAAACTACATCCATACCCCCTCATTGGGGTGGGTACAAAGCGGACCTCCACCAAAACCCGCCCCACTATCATTCCTAGTTGCCACAACGCAGTGAATTCTCTTGATTTGCTTACCATGCTTACTCTGACACCAAATTCATTTCATTTTCTTAACGTATACATACTCCAACTAATAAAATAACACAAAGTTTTGTATTAGGCAGTCTAAACATGGCAGACCCTATTATGCAATTAATATAAATCTGAAATTTGGGGTGGTTAAATTTTTTCAAAATTTTCTAATAAATCTAGGTACTTGTTGTGCAATTATCAAAAAGTATATGTGTATATATATTAGAATTTTCAAATGTTTTTTTTTAATTTCTCCTCCTCTCCGACGTCTGAAGTTCATAACCGCCGCTCTGCCACCGCACTTCTCCTTCTTTCGCTAGCAACGAGGTAGAGCTAGGGCACCGAATCTCCACCGCTCCATCATCGATTCTCCACCGCTCCATCACCGATTCTCCACCGCTCCATCACCGATTCTCCACCGCTCCATCACCGATTAACCTATTATCCACAGTTGCACCTCAAGCTTTGATAAGAAGCGGCGAGATTGACGACAGATACTGGCGGATCTAAAATGCCACCTCACCACGATTCGAATCATAAACATTGCCTTGAAGCTCTCGCGGCGGACGTCGCCAAGGTCGACTTAAATGCAATCGATGGCGAAGAGATTCCCGTGGTGTCACCGTCGTGGCTTGGAGAGCTAGGGTTTCAGTGCAGGCGACCTTAGGTTTCCGTGAGTGTTCCACCACCGCTGGCAAGCTAAGGTCCAACCGCCACTACGTTTCAGCTGATTACAGAGTATTCATCGTTTAATTATAGATGTGCCATTCAGATTTTGACGTACTGCCGTCGATGCCACAATTCTCCGGCTTTCGCTGCTGCTAAATTAGGCGCTGCCTTCCGCCGTCGTTGCGCGGCCCTCGTCCGTCATCGCGCAGCCTTCCGCTGTTATTGCGCGGCCTTTTGCCATCGTCACTCGACCTTCCTCCATTGACGTGTGACCAAATGTAAAACTCGATTATTTTTTGTTTTCCTAATGTTTATGATGTGATGATTATGTGTGATGATGTTAAGTAGTGATGTGATGATGTCATGTTCTTGTGTAATGTGATGATGTTATGTTTTGTGTGATAATGTTTATGTGATGGGTGTTGTTTTATTTTTTTTAAAGACATACTGATGTTTATTTGTGTTTGACTGAGACATTGGTCATCAATAGTTGTTTGGTGTAGTGGTTATGTTCCTGGACATTGAGTGTGGAGACCTGAGTTCAAGTCTCATAAGGCGCTTTTATTTTGATGAATTTAGCATGTTGATTTATATGCTAAGATTTACTATTATTTGATTAAGTAATTTGATCAATGGAGGTTCTTTAATCTAGTATTTACTACTCTTTTTGTTGAGGTTTGAGGTCTTGAGTTTGAATCTTTGCATGACCTTTATTTTGAAGAATTTTTCCAGGTCCCTTTTTCTGAAGAAGTTTTATTCTTGAGGTACTGTAGTTTTTTGTTGATGTTCGTAGCTTTTTTCTCTTATGTTGATGTTTTTCCTTACGTTGACGTTTTTTCATTTTTTGTTAGTGCTTCATATGTAGGTTGTAGGTGCTTATTTTATAACTTCTGTGTGTTATGAAAAAAAATTGGTGCTTAGAGTACAACTTATAAGTGCTTCAATCGTTGCTTGGGTGATATAAGTTGATGTTTGTAGTTTTTTTAAAATGACAATTTAGCTTTCTTGATGTTTTTACAATTTTCAATTGATTTTTTGTTAGTCGTAGTCAACGTTTTTTTTCTTCAATTTTTTGTCAATTTTAAATATTTTTTTTGTTGTTTGATTTATTTTTTATATATTTTTTGCTGCAGTTTTATAATTGATGTTTTATGATTTTCCGTTGATGTTCTGATATTTTTTTTCTGATGTTGCTGCAGTTTTTTGCTACAGTTTTTAATTAATTTTTTGCATTTTAAAAATATTTTTTAAAGAGTCCATCTCCTGAAATGCGGTATTTCCACAAGTCATGGAAACACCAAGGGTTTAAAGTGCAAATTAGAAGAAATAAAGATAATTGTTTTGGATTACATGAATCGGGTTACAAACTTTATAATTACTACATGTTGCACAATAAATTATTAATATTGCAACTAAGACCTTTTGCCTTTTATTATTTTAATTAAACTTCATCTTTCCAAAAGCTTATGGCTAGACGGTCTTTCCCAAGACTTTGCCTTTTAAAAATATTTTTAAATTTTTTTTGCAGATTGCAGGTAGCGGGAAAATGATGAAAAAAATGAGATGAAAAATCCCCTGGAAAGCTATTAGCAATAGATCCCTACAAAATAATTAGAGACGGGTCTCTGTAAAATTATTAGATATAGATCTCTGGAGATATAATATTATTAAAATTATTTAAAAAATTCCTCCCTACATTTTAAATGCCTCAGAGGAAATCATCCTATTAAATAATGAAGGAGTTTTTTACCCACACTCTTAGTTAAACAATGAATCAAATTTTAAACTAAAACTCTGAAAAAACGTTTGCCCTTATTAGAGTTACCAATTATATTTTGAAACCAATTGATTATGTGCAATGCCATTATTATTGCGGAAACGTAGACGTCAAAATGTTATACGCCAACAATGAATATATATGTGCATTTGAACTGATACAATTTTAACAATGATTCCGTCTCTTGAAAGATGGTCTTGGTTCAATTGAAATAGTAAAAGGTAAAAGGTTTTAGTTGCAATATTAAAATTTTATTATGCAACGTGTAGTAGTTATATATTATATAACTCGGTTCATGCAACCCAAAAATTTTATCTTCATTTCTTTTAATTTACACTTTAAACCTTGGTCTTTCCATGACTTATGGAAAGACCGTATTTCAAGAGACGGACTCTTCATTTTAATTCACATAATTAGGATAAAAATTTTAAAAGTTAAGGGATAAAAAAGAAAAGAAAATCCATAGGAGAACATTGGTGAAACTAGGGATGAGAGCGTCGTTGTTAAACCCTCATTTTCTTTGCCGGAAACTCTATTAACGTAAACAAAATAATCATATTTTGATAGTATATATCATTAGTAATCGTATTTTGATACTCCCCGTGCCATAGAAATTGGCACGGTTACTTTTTCACGGTTTTTAATAATTATATTTGACCGTTAATATTTGTAGCTAAATATAAAAATTATGCATATAAAACTGATATTTTGAAAATAGACATTAAGATGAATATAACAATATCTCACGTGATATTTTTATCATGTATATATATTAAATTTTATTTAGAAAAGCAATTGTGCCAATTTCTATGGGACGGAGGGAGTAGTATATATCATTAGCTTTTGTAGAAACCTCCATTAAATGTAGCAATTGAAGGTGGTTCCTTTGATTTTTGGAGGAACCGTCTTGGTGATGAGGTCCAAATTCGAAACTGTTATCACAGGATCGCTTTCCATTTTAATTGAGGTTCGAAATTGATCAAAGGTTGTTCTGCCTTTAATGAAAACCGATTAATGTCTATCGTAGAAACCGCCTTTAATGAGCTGACTTTTTTGTTGGGTTATATTTAGCCCAATATATAAACAAATCCTTTAGGATTTTCTCCCCTTGTCGTTTTCATAAAACCACTCACACCTTATTAATTCACACCAACGACGCCTCCACGGTTGAGAAAACAACACAATTCACAGTGCCTCCACCGATCAAATGCCTCACCCCGTGCCCTTTGTCTCCTCTCTAGCTTCCGTCGTTGCTGCCCTTGTCGCTTTCGCCGATGTTGTCCTCCGTCACTTCCGCTACCGTTGTTGTCCTACGTTGCTTCAGCCGCTGTAATCGCCTCGCCGCCGATCGATTGCCTCACGTTGTCCCCTAATGTATTCTCGATGCCAATCGAACGCCCAATATATAAACAAATCCTTTTGGGTTTTCTCCCTTAGTCATTTTTTTATAAAACAACTCACGCCTCATTAATTCACACCAAAGACGCCTCCACGGTTGAGAAAACAACAAAATTCACAATACCTCCACCGATCGAACGCCTCACCGTTCGAACACCGATCGAACGCCTCATTGGACATTGTTCCAATTGTCCGATGACATTAACCTTCTTCTGAATGATATTACCCTAACGCATGTATATAGACAAGCTAACCAAGTTGCTAATAGCATAGCAAAATCATGCCTCCAAGCTCAATCCTGTTCAAACCTATCTTTTAGTTCCCTATCTAACACTGTACAGGGACTGATTAGACTTGATCAGATTGGTGTACCTACTATCAGAATTGCAGCTTGAACGGATGCTACTGATCTTACTTGTTTTCTGACAGGATGCTGACCAAAGATCTCGAGGGATGCTGACCATGATGAGCTCAGAAGATCAATTTCCAGCTCAGAAGATCAATTTTCGGCTCAGGAGTTTCTCCTTTCCAGCTCACTTTTTAATTCTAGCTCCACCTTTTGGCTAAATTGTGCTTCGTTTTATACGATCACTAAATTGTTTGAAGGTACGGAGCTAAAATTATTGGGTGAACACAGAAACCTACTGCATTAATTTTGGCTGATCAGATGGTTCGAGACCTCGAGGGGGTTCGAGACCTCGAGGGGTGGTTTCGGGACCCCGAGGGACGGTTCGAGGCATCGACCTCGAACATGGTGGATCTCGGCGGTTCGAGACCTCAAGGGGTTCGAGACATCGAGACCTCGCACATGGTGGATCGAGGAGTTTCAGCGGTTCGAGACCTCGAGGGGTGTTTCGAGACCCCGAGGTGGTCGAGGCCTCGAGGGGTGGTTCGGGACCTCGAGGTGTCTTTCCGAGACCTCGCAAATGGTGGGTGAACAAAGAAACTTACTACATAGATTTTGGCTGATCACATGGTTCGAGACCTCGAGGGGGTTCGTGACCTCGAGGGTTTCGAGACATTCGTGACCTTGCACATGGTGGTTCGAGGAGTTCAGCGGTTTCGAAGACCTCGAGGGGGGTTTCGAGACCCCGAGGGATTCGAGGCCTCGAGGGGTGATTTGGGACCTCGAGGTGTCTTTCCGAGACCTCGAGGGTTTCAAGACATTGCAGCAGTTCCGAGACCTCGAGGGGTGTTTCGAGACCCCGAGGGATTCGAGGCCTCGAGGGGTGTTTCGGGACATCGATGTGTCTTTCCAAGACCTCGTAAATGGTGGATGATCAGATGGTTTCGAGACCTCACAGGGGTTTGTCACCTCGAGGGGTGGTTTCGGGACCCCGTGGGATGGTTTCAGCATCGAGACCTCACACATGGTGGATCGAGGAGTTCGGCGGTTTGAGACATCAAGGGTTACGAGACATCGAGACCTCGCACATGGTGGATCGAGTAGTTCGGCGGTTCGAGACGTCGAGGGTTTTGAGACATCGAGACCTCGCAATGCATCGAGGAGTTTCGGCGGTTCGAGACCTCGAGGGGTGTCGAGACCCCGACGGATGGCTCGAGGCCTCGAGGGGTGGTTCGTGTTCCCCGAGACCTCGCAATCGTATCCTAAATGGGCTGTGACAGTTAGTACCTGTATTAGGAGGTTCGTGACCTCGAACGTTTTTACTACACACTAACATAGGTTAGTACTATTCTTTTGGAATCAACTAGGGTTGGTTCGAGAGTGTTCCAACTCTCATATGTATCTCATATGTATCTCATATGATCCAAACTTAATGATTGCTACCTGTATTTTGAGAATGTTTCTTTTTAATGGTTTAGGGGGGCCAAATAAAATTCCCCTCCATCTCCGGATGGTTTCATTAAAAAAAAAAGTGTCCCCTTCGTCACCTCTCTGGCTTTCGCCGCTACTGTTCGCTTTGCTACCGCTGCTGCTTTCCTCCGTCGCTTCCACTATTGTTGTCGCCTCTGTCACCTATAGAATTCCACGCGTAGCTCCTTCCTCACTGATGTATTCTCGATGCCGATCGAACGCCTCGCCATTGATCAAACGCCTCCGCCTCCAATTAAGGTTAATTTTTGTTTAAGGGCTTGAGGTTTTTTTTTTCCTGTGTAAACTCTATGGATTATTTAAGTTTGATTTCTCAAATTGGAAAGTTCTCCATTGATGATTTGAGTGTGAGTTTGTTGTATTCCTTGCTTCAAGGCTGCCGGAAACCGCAAGTTTTTGACAACTTCTTTCTTTTTTATCTTAAAAATAGGTCCCGAATTCATAATTAAATTTAGATCCTAATTAAAGACGGAACCAGGGAAGACACGTGAAATCATTCTTTTCTGATATGGTAAAACCACCCTTAATCACCTATCTCCACAAGTGACATATAGCCATTGTAGGAGATCAAAGTTGAATGTTTTGCTGAGCATTGGAATCGCCCTGGGTACAAAGACGCAACAAAATTGAATTATAATTGAAATTAAGAAGACATAAAATTGTTAGAAAAATTGATTTCATACGTATTAAATCAACCATATATTCAAATAGTTATGATTTCTCACTTTGATACTCACAAGGGAGAATATAATAAAGAATAAATTGTTTTTTTTCTCCAACATATGTCGCAATACTATATTTTGGTCCCCGGAACTAATACCGTGTATGTTCAGCAACCAACAAATACAAAATGATTTGTTTGGTCCACAAATGTGATTTTCAAAGGTATTTTCATAATGTCACTAATTCAAAAATCTCAAAAAAAAAATGTAAACTCTGTTTTTTTAATTAGTGAAATTACAAAACTACCCCTGAAAACCACATTTGGGGACCAAACAAATTATTTTGTATTTGTTGGCTACTGAACATACACCGTATAAGCCTTGAGGACCAAAAGATGTTATTGCGACATATGTTGGGGGCAAAAAAATAATTTAGTTTATAATAAATATGCATAATGATCTTTACCTAAAATTTAGATTGTTTAGAACAAGATTTTATGAATATTTTTAATTTTATTTTTGGGAAAACCACCGCAGGTCATTTCCGCACTATGACACCTTCTTTTTTATAAAAAAAATCGTTACAATACGCTGGAAAAAACGTCCAGCGACGATTACAATGAGTGTAATTGACACTCAACCTAACTCGCTTCTAGCAATAACTAACATATTGCAAAAATATCTAAATTACATGTAATCCATACTGATCGTCTGTACTATTACAGATCAGAAATCCAATAAAAAACTGTAACATCGCCCTATATTAACTTGCTTCCCGCGAAAAACATGACCGCTTGGCAAACAGGAGCGTATCACGCATTAATATCACTGCGCCAAACAGGGATCTTCTACAACTGTAACACCACTTGATCTAACCACAATCTATGTTGTCCAAACTCTAAACACCTTGAAAAACACAGATATGACGAACCTAAATTTATGAAAACCCAAAAATAAAACCACAAAAGAAATTCGAACACACGATCTGTACAAGCAGATCAAGAGCAATACATCAACGTGAACAATTAAATCAAGTTATCATCATGAATAAAATGATCTAATCGATCACGTCGAAGATTAAAACTAATCCATGGAGACAAATCTCACACTTATTCAATAGCAAAATTATGAATTAAAATAAAATGTTATTCCCCATCTCCCCTAATGGAAGATGGGTAAAAATCTTGGAGAAGGAGAGTTGCGGCTTAGAGAAGGGTTTGGATTTCCGCACTATAACACCTAAATACCCATCAAGATTGAATGAGTGATTTTATTTTACACTAGTGGAAAATGGCCTATTAAAGACAGAGTTCAATGGTGGTTCCAAGAAATTTCCAAGGAACCGCCTTTGATTGAGGTTCGGACGAAGTTTTGAACTCGAAACTACTTTTGGGACCGATTAAAGGCGGTTCAAAAGTGATCAAAGGCAGTTTTTGAGGAAACGTCTTTGATATACATCAATTAAAGGCGGTTCTAATGTGGAACCACCTTTGATTGGGGTCCAGAAGAGGTTTCAAATTTAGAACTACTTTCGAATCCATTTAATTGACATTTTGACCCACTATAAAAAGAAAGCTTGAGGGTTTCACCGCTCAGAAAAATTTTCTCCCCTACGCTCTGCCTCTGCCTCTTCCTCACCTCAGCCTCTCCCTCTTCCTTACCCATACACTCCAATCAACCCCCTCTGCCACCTTTAATCAACCCCTCTGCCACATATCAGTCCCTCTACCATCACCCTCACCTGCGCCTACACGCCACCTCCCCCACCGCCCATCTCTAGTGTTCCACTACCGTCGTGCGTGTCTCCAGCGTTCCACTACCGTCGCGCGCATCTCCAGTATTCCTGTGCCATCGGGGCGTCTCCAACGCCATAGCTTCCACCGACTTCAGCACTCTAAGGGTTATATATTCTTTTCCCAGATCTGTATTTTTGTGGTGTTGGAATTGATCTGTATATTGTATATTTTGAATCGATTAACATTTTGAAAATGTTCAGATTATGTTGTGTTTCTTTGGTTCATTCGAGGCTGTCGGAAACCTATAGATTTCCGGCATTTTTTTATGGCTTACGATTCAAGTTCCGAGTTTGGAACTGCTTTCGAATCCGATTAAAGGCGGTTTTGGAACAAAAACAAAACTAGAGGAGTCACTTTTCTCCAAACCATCTTTAAGAGGCCTATTCTCCACTTGTGTTAATTTAGTCTATCAAAAGTCATGCCCTTTTATAAATCTCATGCCATTCCCTTATGATTATCACGTAGTGAAATCGATATACATAAGAATTGCAATCCAAACACATGATCATGCAAGTCATTATGTGTAAAACAGTTAATAGTTGATTAATGATGATTAATGAGTAAATTAACGAGAAGGGGAGCAGGCCAGTTTTAATAAAAGCAATTGTGAGAATTAATGGTGACTCATGCCGTATAGGCCAATAGGAAGGCGGAATACAAGAAAACCGGCCTTTAACGGTGACAACAGAAAAGCCGAGTGCAGTGAGGCGGTGGGTGGTGTCACGTGCGGACGTCATCATCACAGTCGGCAAATCTCAACTTAATTTGCAAGCCAACTTAATTCCATTCTAAATTCCGCTCTATAGAATAACCGCCCAAAATTATTCACTTTTATCTTTAGGGAACCATCATTCATGTATCATTCACGGGTGTACCCCAGTGGTTGGGACATGGGTGGGTAAGCCAATAATCCCAGGTTCGATCCTCGGCAGCGGCAGTGTGGGGAGTTCTTGCTTTGCAAGGCTCCCTTGTGCGCACCGAGGCAATGCCAAGCCCATGGGTCCTGGTGCTGGGCTACCGTGATTTACCTCTCATACGATGGGCTGGTATGGGCCGCTGAGGGCGAGCGGATTGATCGCTTTTAGCCATTTGCCCCAAACCCCACGTAGTATTTCATCTCATCCCCTTAATGAATATTCTCTTTTATATTCCCCCGTTCAATTATATGTATATGTAGAACACTTTTCATTTTTAAATATATATTTTATTTTAACACTTTAATTGTAGTATTTAAGATAAGAGTCCGTCTCTTGAAAAATGATCTTTTTGTAAATTATGGAAAGATAAATGTTTAAATTGCAAATTAGATAAATCAAGATAAAATTTTTGGGTTGTATTAATCGGGTCATAAACTTATAACTACCACACGCTGCATAATAAAATTTTAATATTACAACTAAAACATGTTATCTTTTCATTATTCTTATGAAACCCCATTTTTCTCAAAACTTTGTCTTAAGATAATTACAATCATTTATATTACTTTTGTTTTTCATTCAATTTTATCTACACAATTAGTGTAATCTCAAATTTTATGCTAAAAATAGACGTGCCACGATTAATTAAACGGGGAGAGTTTTTCAAATTGTATGCAAATTGAGATCTAACAACCTTCTAATTCGGTGTCATTTTATAAAATGAAATTTATACGTTAGGCGTAAAGAGGAATTTTAAAAAGTAGCTATTGGTTGGTTTCTTGTTAAGCTACATTTTTTGAGGGAAGGTCTCAGGAAAGGAGCACCTTCTTTAACCTTACGAACAGTTCACAAGGACATTTACTTTATATTTTATAATTTTTTATAAAATTTAAATGTTACATTTTATAACTTAAAACAAGTAATAATATGCATTTAAAGGTGAAAATACAAAAATATATGATATAAAAAATATTTAATTTAACAAATGCAGTATATAAGGTAAGAAATAAGTGGTCTGTCAATAAGCTTATGGACATACCACCTATTAGGAGACCTACATGTATTTTGAAATGAGAAGAAAAGGATACATTCCCTCTGTTTTACTATATTTATCACATTTTAAAAAATTGTCTCTATTATATTGGCATTTTTCTCCTTTTGACAATATCCCTTCAATTTCATTCATTCATTCTACTTTTTCCTTTCATGTTACTCACAATAAATTCAAACACCTAAAGTTATGGTGTCATATATAGAGAAACGGAGAGAATAGGTATTTGTCCCAATCCAGTTCATTAAAGATTGTAAATTTGCACATGTTCTGACAATTCTATTTCAGTTTAATAGTGAAATTTGAGCAGATAAAACTCAGTGGAAATGAGAGATCTTACTAGACAGTAGACGAGCGGTGAATCTTATGTAAAATTCGAAAGGACGACAACAAATTCTAATATTATACCCATCATAGATGATTTGTGGGTATCGATGATTGTTAATGGACATATATAAAAATATTTGGTTGGAGAAGTATAAATCACACTCATCATGTCTCATTTCGCCTCGTCCCATGACCATCCTTACTTGTTATGATCTACTAATAGCTACTTCTTTTGTCTCAACATAAGGGCTCTTATTTTCTCTATACGAGCATTTATGCTTGCTGATGTGGCAGTGAAAGTGAGAAATTGAAATGATTTAGCCAAATTTCAATCATAAATTTCAACTCAAAAATAGATATATCTGATTGAAACAAATAAAAAAAGAAAATATGGAATGTACGCAGGAAGAAATGGAACACCAACTTCTCCTATGAATTCATACCATAACAATAATTGACTTCACCTTCCTACCTTCCCCTACTACAATAGAACAATCACAATATTTGGACAACCGTTTTTGTACGCCACGGGGAACATGTCATCACATTAGTCATTGATACACAATAAGTGCCATTGAATTTGATACTGCCACAAAGGAACCCTAAGTTTGCATCTCAAGATTACTAGAATGCATAGCTGAAAATGAAATCCACCAAATTCATTCCCTCACTTCCACTACGAGTAAGGGCACGTGCGATAAACCCCAATCGTCGATCAACAATACAATACAGTACAAATATGCATACGTGGACGATTGTGTTGTCAATCTCTCTATCTAGTATCCACCCAACCTATATTTGGAGTCGAATGCACGCAAAGCACAAGCCTACGTGGCATTTCCAGCCTGGGCTCCCAAACTACTCCCCCAACAACAATTGGTCACAACGTGTCAATCTGCCACTCACTCTACTTGACTTATTAATGCATTGGAGTACAAATAAAACTTTGAAAAAAATAACCAAACAAATTGCATACTCAAAAAGCAAAAATTATGGTGTGCAAAATTCGTGGAGCCGACTGTTTCATTATATGGTTGTGGGGGGCTATTTATTCATGAGTTAAAATCTACCAAAAAATCTTCCCCCAAAGATTCATTCTGGAACCTACTTTTTATTCCCATACTTTAAGATGCAATGAAGCCCCCCTTGATTAAACATTCATCTTCAATTAGCCCTTTAATATAAATTTAAGGGAAATTCGTTTTAGACCCGTATATCTGGAGCTTATCTGTATTTCAGTTCAGTTTACCATGAATTTATTTTGGTGGAATTTAGCTTAATTTAGTCATACATTACTATTTTTCATCACACTTATTTTCAGTTTATTTCAGTTCAAATCTAATCAGATCAGTTCTAATAAACTCAAGATAACAGTATACATTTAACGCGCAAACGTGGATAAACATGAGTTATAGATCAATTTTGGCCTCTAATACCATATTATAATCATTAGCTCCTGGTAAAATCAATTGGTATACCATGTATGTGTGAACCGTATATTATCACTAACACATTTAAGGAAAATTTTATTTTAATGACAATTGAAATTCTGTTTCACCTAAAGTCTATACTTTTATGCCAAGTTGTTTAACGTTTGGTGTTAAAACACGAAATAAAATAAGCAGTGCACACACAACTTGGTTACGCAGTTCGGTGCAATTACACCTACGTCCGCGGGGCCTTGCCCAGATCAGAAATCATCCACTAGAAAGCAGTCTTTAGTACAAGAAGCTTAACTTGAATACTAATCCATTGCTAACCTATGAGTGAATGCCGTGAGATCCCTTCACTGCCGATCCTACGTCGTTGAACCCCCACGAACAACACGTCTCCCTGGATCTCCTCCTCCCGAGGAATTAAGGCTTCCTTGTTTCTGATCTTTACGAACTTGGTCGGATGAATCAACATTCCTCCAAACACCACAGGCAGATCGCTCCAACACTTTTCACGTAGAGATGAATTCTTGGTCGCTTACTGTTTGCGTTGTATCTTCTTCCTTTTATCATCTTCGCAATCATGCCTTGTACACAACTCTTTCCTTGTCTAACTCTACCAAGAATAGACTTCTAGACTCAGGAAAGATCTAATTCTAATCTGGTATTTAAATGGACAATCCTTTATCAATAGGACTTGTACCATAAATAAACTACTTAATCAATTCCTAACTATTACAAGGAATATTCGTTTACCAGAAATAGATTGCCACGAAATCACATACTAATCTTCACAATATTCTGATCTGATCGCATGATTATACTCCATAATTCGTGGCTAGAAACCTGCTGTCTGAAAAGCTTGACCACAATGGTGTTAAAACACCACATCATAAGTTCACACAATATGCCACAACTAAGTCCAACTCCAGAGGACTTTACAACAATCATATTTACGATCACCACCAATCACACTCATGGAGATCTAAAAGTAACACATGCACATGAATAATTCATACAATTCACTGATCAGGAGATAATTTTACCATCAATACATCTGAACATGCAATCTACTTTGTTACCCATTATAAAAGGCTCATTATTAGCTTAAATTGCTATTTAAAACACCACGAAGTACAATATTTAATACCAATTTTATTTTATTTTCGTACAATAATACCCAATTTAAAATACGTTTAACAAACTCATTCTTTGACTATCGTATAGTACATGGTATTTCAGTTCATATAGAATTTAATCACACAAATACACACTTTTAAACACACATACTAACATGGGGTGGAACTAAGAGAGAGAGAGACATGCCAGCCACCCCTAAGCTCCACCATGAAGGTGGAGGCATTGGTGAATGTCGGGCGGTGCTGGGGAGCATGGTGGAAAGAGAAGTGCAGCACCTCCCCCAATGTCGGGGAAGACGACCTGAGATTTTTCTTATTAAAACCTAAAGCACTAAACGGCGTTGTTTCACTTAAGTACTTTAAGCCCTATGAAACAACATCGTTCCACTTACTTTGAAGATTAAAAAAATGAAAATAAAATTCCTAATCAACTTCCCTAGATCCTAATTCCCCGATCAATTGGCTCCCCCAATTTCCTGCCTCTCACACCCAGAACCTCCCCACTCCTGGATGACTTTAGCGGCAATCTCTTCGACGCAACACCATTCGACCGAGCCGGCCGTCCGGACGTCGGCGACCAGCTCTGGACCTCATGTGCTCACCCACTGCCAAATTCCCAATTCCTACATTATAAGGATTAAAGAACGTAAATTAGTATGGTTCTAACCCCGAGGGACTATCAAAGAGAAGTATATAATTTAACAGATGTTGATGCTTGATATGCTACTTAGTGTACTTGTGATTGCTTCTTATACAGTTTTGGAAGGGTCAGGAGATATCACACTCATTATGAAAAAATCTGCGACGGGTTTGGAGGTAATGTAGGTAATACTCGAATATAATGTTATTGAATAACTATTTATTCTATGAGTGCCACATACAATATTCATCTCTATGACAATGAATACAGTTTCCAAGTTTTTTCCAAAGAAAATTTGGAATTAAACGTTCAAAATTTTCAAAAAATTAAACGTTCGAAATACTCACTCCATCCCACGGGTTTTGCCATACTTTCTATTTTAATGTGTCCTATAGAAATGACATACTTCGAAAATAACCTAAAATGACAAAGAATACTTGTTAAATTCCAACGTCCTCTTTTACCATAACAACTTTAATACTGGACTCACAATTCATATTTTTTTACAGTTTTTTTCTGTCACGTCAATATTTATTAATATTTGATATTTAAAAGCACTAAGTCCATTACTCATGAGACGGAGGAAGTAGTTTTTTATAGTCCATTACTCGTGAGATAGAGGAAGTAGTTTTTGAAGTATGGATTCAACCTTCTCTAAAATGAGGCTCTAATTCTACCATTGCAAGCTAACATATCACTCCCGTAATTATTCTCAAACCCTGACCTACAGTCTAATGTACTTCAAAATACAAAATACAATTTGAAAAGACTAGGAGTGAGTCTCCTGACATTGTCCATAAGCTTATGAACTTGCCATTTATTTCTTACCTTATACACTGCATTTCTTAAATTACATATAAAATTTAAAAATTTTGAAAATATTTTTTTATATTATATAATTTTATATTTTCACCTTCAAATACATAATATTATTTATTTTAACTTATAAAATGTAATATTTAAATTTTTTTAAAAAATTATAATATTTAAGTCAAATGCCCTAGAGAGCTGTCAATAACCTCACTTTCCCAAAGACTAAGGGCATGGGCAGTGGTGGTCTCTTAAAATTAAAAGACCGCTTAAGAGACCGAAAACCACCACAGTGGTGGTCTCTTGAGTGGTCTCTTGTTAAGAGACCACTCACCGGGCTCTTACCAAGAGCCCGGTTAAGAGACCATGAACTCTGAGCAAAGCACATGGCTCTTGGTCAGCCTTTGCGTGCGTTTGTTTTTTGACCAAAGTGGGACACGTGTCGCGCCCTGATAGGGCCACGTGTCCCACTCAGCCTAAACTAATTTTTTTCTTAAATTTTGTTGCGGACACGTGTCACCCAGGGATTGGGCCACGTGTCCGCAACGTTTTTTACATAATATGGACGCTGCCAGATTTTTTAATGGGACACGTGTCCCATTCTGGTGGCGACACGTGTCCCAAGCATATTTTTTTTAAATCAATTTTTATTATTTTTTAAGAATTTCAATTTTAATATTATTTTGATTTTTTAATTGTAATATTGGGTTGGAGTAGATCAATATTTTATTTAGTGTTTAAAGTAATTTTTGTAGTTGTCATAATTGGTTTCGCGCACTTTTAATGTTTTCCATATTATTTTATAGAAAAAATAAATTCTCATAGTATTTATTTATTTAATTTCGTTTTAATAGTTTCTTCTGCAAAATTGAAATTCATTTTATTTTTGACACTCGTATTGACAAGAACGAGAAAAATAAATTATTTAACATATTTTTAAAAAACGAATTTAAATTTAAATATTTAAACATTATATTAAAATAATATGGAAACGAATTTAAATTTAAAAACGAATTTAAATTTAAAAATGAATTTAAATTTAAATTTAAAAATGAATTTAAATTTAAATTTAAAAACGAATTTAAATTTAAAAATGAATTTAAATTTAAAAATGAATTTAAATTTAAAAACGAATTTAAATTTAAATATTTAAACTTATTTTTGGTGGACAAATTTATTTAAAATAATATGTAATTGTCAAATTAATGAGTAGGATAGAGAAAATCAAGTGGGTTCCATGAATAGTGCAGAGTGGTCTCTTAACCATTGTGGAGAAAAAAAGGGGTTGTCTCTTAAGTGGTCTCTTAAGCTGAGGTGGAAGAAAGAGAGGGAGAAAAATAATATATTTAATTGGTAAGAGACCGGTAGTGGTCTCTACCACTGCCCATGGCCTAACATGGGCAGTGGTGGTCTCTTAAAATTAAAAGACCGCTTAAGAGACCGAAAACCACCACAGTGGTGGTCTTTTAAGCGGTCTCTTGTTAAGAGACCGCGGACCGAGCTCTTACTAAGAGCCCGGTCTCTTGCCTCATGCGCCTGACCAAGCACATGGGCTCGGCCGCAATTGTTGATTCTTCAATGGGTGGGACACGTGTCGCCACCTGAGTGGGCCACGTGTCCCACTCAGCCACTTTTATTTTTTTTTTAAATTTTTGTTGCGGACACGTGTCACCCAGGGATTGGGCCACGTGTCCGCAACATTTTTTAATGGAAGACGGACGCTTCAAAAATTTTAATGGGACACGTGTCCCATTCTGGTGGCGACACGTGTCCCAAGCATATATTTTTAAAAAAAATCTAATTTTTTTTATTTTTTAAGTATTTCAATTTTAATATTATTTTTGATTTTTTAAGTATTCCACAATGATTTTTAAATTGTAATATTATTTAGTATTTAAAGTTATGTTCATAGTTGTTACAATTGGTTTCGCGCACTTTTTATGTTTTCCATATTATTTTATAGAAAAGATGAATTCTCATAGTATTCATTTATTTAATTTCGTTTCGATAGCTTCTTCAAAAAAAATAAAATTCATTTTATTTTTTACACTGAAGCATCGTATTGACAAGAACGAGAAAAACAAATTATTTAAAATATTTTCAAAAAACGAATTTAAATTTAAATATTTAAACATTATATTAAAATAATATGGAAACGAATTTAAATTAAAAAACGTTACAAAATTTAAATTTTAAAACGAATTTAAATTTTAAAACGAATTTAAATTTTAAAACGAATTTAAATTTTAAAACGAATTTAAATTTTAAAACGAATTTAAATTTTGTAACGAATTTAAATTTTGTAACGAATTTAAATTTAAAAACGAATTTAAATTTAAATATTTAAACTTATTTTGGTGGACAAATTTATTTAAAATAATATGTAATGATCAAATTAATGAGTAGGATAGAGAAAATCAAGTGGGTTCCATGAATAGTGTACAGTGGTCTCTTAACCATTGTGGAGAAAAAAAGGGAGTGTCTCTTAAGTGGTCTCTTAAGCTGAGGTGGAAGAGAGAGAGGGAGAAAAATAATATATTTAATTGGTAAGAGATCGATAGCGGTCTCTACCACTGCCCATAATCCTACCCTCAAAATACGATTTCAAATAGTACCGAAAATTGATTCCTTGGGGCAGCAGCACGAGTCACGCATGTGACAGCTTTTACCCTTTGCGTAGAGGCGTGGTCACTAAAAATATTCAATTTAATCCCTGCCTTCCCCTAATTTCAAAAAAATAAAATAAAAAGAAGTGGAGTAAAATTAATAGAAAGGAATATAAATAGGGGAAGGCAAAGGCAGTGAGTAAAGCACATCACATAAACACAAGCACGAAGCGCGGTTTGCGGTGTTAGAGAAACAGCGAGTCTTTCTAGAGAGAGAAAGTAGATTTCGTAGAGTGAGAAGAAAGATCATCGCCTCACTACAGAGCCACACAGAAAGAGTCCGAAGCGTGCAAGAACAAACCACTGTGTGACTGTTTTTCTTCAATAAGAGGGTTTTAATTTCTTCAAATATCCATCCATGGAGTGGCCTGCTTATCTGGATGAGTACGAGAAACTGGTGATTCGTATGAACACTCCCAGGTATGTGTTTTTTCAATCTTTCTGATGATGTTTTCATCTGGGTTTCATGTGTTTTTGCAGTTTTTGGATGATTTTTTGTTCTCTGTTTTTTGTAAACATGGCCTTTCCTTTCGGGACTAATATTCCATACTTTCTTGATTTTTTCTTTTTCAATTTTTTGGATTACTTGTCATTTGGGCACTGATTTTTTCTTACCTTAAAAAGCACCCCATGTTTTCATTTCCAGAAACCTTTGTTTTTAATTCCCAAAATACTTTGAAGTCTGACTTGAATTTTCTCCTCTTTGCCCCATTTTCCAGGGTCATGATTGACAATGCCGGCTCTGCTAATGCAACACGCGTTATGGTAAGAAAAAGAAATTCAGCTAATACTGTTGACTCACAAAAAAGATTCCTAATGTTTTCTTCTTTGGAATTTAATTTAAAATTTTGAATATTTTTCCCAGATCGACAGCGCCAGAAAACATGGTATTCTGTTGGAAGCAGTTCAGGTTCTGACTGATCTGAACCTCTCCATAAAAAAAGCTTACATTTCTTCCGACGGCCGTTGGTTCATGGACGGTGAGTTTGATTTTCAGTTACTTTTTTGGCCTCAACTTTCGGGTCATCCGCTGACCCGGGTCAATTCCGTTATACTGATCGTTGTTGCCGTTTGGTTTGGTTTGGTTTGGTTTCCAGTTTTCCACGTGACTGACTTAAATGGCAACAAATTAACTGATGAGAGCGTCATCAATTACATTGAACAGGTAATAATTAATTTCATTTCTTTTCTTTAATTCAAATCCCCTGTTTTTTGCTCTGTTTTTGAGCATTAATTCGAAGTGTTTTCTTCAATGGTTCCTTAATTGCAGTCATTGGGTACCATTCATTATGTAAGATCACGATCGATAGAGGGCCTAACGGCGCTGGAGCTCACCGGAACCGACCGTGTCGGACTCTTATCCGAGGTTTTCGCGGTGCTCTCCGACCTGGACTGCAACGTTGTAGAATCCAAAGTATGGACACACAACGGCAGAATCGCATCCTTAATCTACGTGAAGGACGGCGACTCGGGTTCTCCGATCGAGGATTCACAGAAGATCGGCCGGATCGAGGCCCGGCTGAGGCACGTTTTGAAGGGGGACAACGACATCAGGAGCGCTAAAACCTCGATTTCACTGGCGGTTACTCACACGGAGCGGCGGCTCCACCAGATGATGTTCGCTGACCGGGACTACGAGCGGAAGCCGATCATTAGGACCAGCGGCGATTCGCCCGCGGTCGCTGTGCAGAACTGCTCCGAGAGAGGGTACTCCGTTGTCAACATTCAGTGTAAGGACAGGACGAAGCTTCTGTTTGACGTCGTATGCACGTTGACAGACATGCAGTACGTTGTTTTCCATGCCACGGTGAACACCGCTGCGGACAGAGCGTACTTGGTAATAATCTATGAATTGCATATTGTTATTTTCATACTATTTTGTCGTATTGATCATGTCTGAATCTTGTCTTGTGTGAATTGCTTGCAGGAGTTCTTCATGAAGCATACGGACGGAACTCCGATTAGTTCGGAAGCTGAAAAGCAACGCGTGATTCTCTGCCTACAAGCTTCGATCGAAAGAAGGGCATCTCAGGTTTGTTCTTGCCTCTTTACACCATGCGAAAGGAATAATCTTGTGAAATATGCTTTTTTTCAAATGATTCTTATAATTCTAATCATGTGAAAGGGCTTCTAATTTTAAATTGTCGCGAGTTTGACTATTTTGACACGCTACATTAGCTCGTTTCATAAAAAGAGTCGAGTTTTTGTGCAGAAAATAATAGTTTAATGTTGCTATGGCAGGGGGTGAGGTTAGAACTGAGTGCTGGGGACAGGAGAGGACTGCTGGCCGAGGTGACACGAACCTTCCGAGAAAACGGTCTGAACGTGACAAGGGCAGAGATCTCCACAACGAGGGATACGGCCCTAAACGTGTTCTATGTCACGGACGCGGCGGGGAATCCAGCCGATTCGAAGATCATCGAAGGGGTACGACAAACGGTCGGATTGAATAACTTGAAAGTGAAGGAATTGCCATTGCTCTACCACCAAAAGGCCGAGGAAGAAAGGGACGATTCCAATCCAGGTGGAGGTGTTGGTGGGGCCATGTTGGTGTCACTTGGAAGCATAGTCAAGAGGAATCTCTTCAATTTGGGGCTCATAAGATCCTATTCCTGAACATCATCAGCTTCCATCACCACGCCTATTATTCGGGGTGCGATTGAGAAGCGACTAAACCACCGTGAACGAGCGAGATTAGGTGTGTACAGAGAAAGAGAAGGGGCGTGTATACATAAGACCAGGGGCATTGCGAAGTGATCAGGAGCACTATGCACAAGCAATATTATATGTGTTAGTACAAAGCAAGAAAGAGGCGGGACGTGTGTACATAAGATTAGCGAACGAGCGAGATTATGTCTTAATAGTTAATGCAAGGAGGAGGGACGTGTGTACATATGGGAAAAAAAAAGTTCATATTGGTTGGATTGGATGGGTAGAAAACATTACTTAGATTGAAGTTGGATGGGACGTGGGAGCCACTACGTTATGTGAAGCTTCCAAATTTGTTGGATATTTGAAATTTAAAAAGGAGGGAGAAGAGAAAGTAAGAGGGCGTTGGTTGGTTGATGGGTAGGTAAGGTTTGGTGGTCGGTTATTATTATTAGAAAGATGAGGTACCTATTATAGTACTACTAGTAATATCATTAAGCAATAGTAGTAGAAAATGGAGGTCAAATTGTTTGTACATAGATTAGGCTTGTAAATATTAGTAAGTATTATTATTCATTTCACATACCTCTGACTGGTTCATAATTTTCTCCTTTTGAGTGCTGTTTTGACAATGTCCAACAACATCAAGAATGTCTTCAAATTTCAACACATCCCATTGACACAATCAAAAGTGCAACATCACGCCTTTGCTAATTCTGGGTTTGACTTGCACTTCTGAGAAGGTACTCCCTCCGTTTCACTAAGAGTGACACACTAAATCTATACTCTTGGATTAATGTGAAGAAAGTGAAAGGTTGAAAATAAGTGTAGAAAGTAAAAAGTATAATGAGTGGATGAGATTGTAGGAATCTTGCCAAAAATAAAAAGTGTGCCGTTTAAAAAATTTCCAAATAACACAAGTTTGCCACTCTTAGAGAAACAGAGGGAGTATATAGCATGCCCCTCTCTAAGGGTTTCCATAATACTATATTTGTTGTTGAGTTAATTACGAAATGTAGCTAAAGGATAGATAGGTAAATTTTTACATAATCCTTTTTCTTTTCTAATTATTTCATAAGACAGGCAAAGATAGATAAAAGTTTAGCTTCAAGAGCATTAGAGGCAGTGCATGGTCGTGAGATTAGGTGTTTTAGTGAACCATTTTCATCTCTCATGATACCGCCACCACCTTTCCCATAAGATTTATAATTAGTTGCATCACAACTTATTTTGAACCCGCGGTCGGGAGGCTTCCGCTTGAAAATGGATAGTTTCTTTCGTCTCATTTTCCTTACAAATGGGATCATAATATTAATCACAAAAATGAGGTCATCCTGCACTTCTGTAAGCTTATTAAAAGCAAAATACATCCAAAAAATCCGATCCACTATAATTTTTCACAGTGCCTATGATGTAATGTATGATTTTCATAGAGCTTATTGTTTCTACATTTCCAAAGCTCCCAATAGATAACCATGGGAAGATTAGTAAGTAAAGAAGCCCTAAGTTTAGACTTGCACCGCATATTCCAACAGAAGGACAATTTATCGAATATTGACTGCAAATTCATCTAAGGAATGTAAAAAAGAGAATGAAATTTGTCCCAGATAGCTAATGAGACAAAGCAGGAGTTAAAATAATGAGACAAATTATCAGATGTTGAACAATGATTGCATTTCGAAGCTATGAAAAACCAAACATTGTAAGTACATTGTCAAATGGAAACATGTTCTTCAACAATTTACAAGTGAAGAAGGATACCTCTTTGGGTATGATCGTGTTCCAAACTTTGCAAAGCGAAGGTATCTTAGTTTTCTTAGGTTTGAGAGTTTGATAGGTCGATTTAATGTTGAATTGGCCCGTAGCTTCTAACTTCCACACCATCTTATCCCCATTATCAGAAAAAAGAAGCACCATTTTCAGGATATGACAAGGGAATAAATTTATGAAATAAGAGTTCAAATGATCCTGGGCACTATTGAATTACTTAACCTGCAAAGAGTAGAATGAGGGGTCAATATCATGCCAAAAATCAATAAATGGTCCATTACCAGACCAATTCGATATCCAAAAACTAGACTCCCCTTCACCTATGAGAATCTAGGAGTTCTCCTCAACCTTAACCATCACCTTCTCGTATCTTTTCCACGTTTTCGATTGTGTTGGGGTTGGGTGATGAGCCCCACCCCGTAACATTCTCCCCCACTCAATTTGGCGAACGTCCTCGGAGCCATCAATTCTCCAAGGTGCTTCGCTACCCATATTTTTCTCGTACACTTATGCCTTAAGAAAGGGGTTAATTCAATTGCTGGCGCTAGTGTACTCTGGTTTAGCTGTGGTTCTCGGCTTATCTTCAGTTCCGGTTTGAGCGCTTAATTTTATAGCACCCACTCCTTGATCGATGACCGAAGGAATGTCCAACTTTGGATGCTATCCGGTACGCATCATCATCCGTTCACGTTTCTGCCGCCTGCCTTATAGAACAACAAGGGGTTGCTGATGTGAATGATGACTCATTTTCCCTGTCGAGGTTTACAAGGTTTAGCTTGCTTGAACGACTTGAAACGGGAAGTTTGATGGGGTGTGCCATCCGATAGATATATCTTTGGAATCCAGATCTTCTTGGCAACCGACGAACGCTTCCTATCCTCCTTGTTCAACAAATCTTCGTCCCTTACAGCCGGGGAGCGACCCATAACATGCTCAGTCCCCAGACTTGCTTCACAAATCTCCTCGAATCTATTGGGCAAACCCATTGCTGGTGTAGACCCTTCTGACCTTTCATTTTTGTTCTCCCCACCGGGATCCACTGAACCGCGGTCCTCATCTTGTCTTATGCACATGACGAGCTGAAAAGCCGAGAGTTTATCCCCGAGTGTTCTCTTTGCAGTCATTTTAACCGTGCGCAGATTGGTGCATATGACGTAAAGGTAGTTGCCATATAGGTATACGACAATCCGTGCATCTCTCAGAAAATCCATGCTGAGGACTAAACCGAAGTTATCCATTTTAACGACATGAAAATTCATTGTGGATTTTATGGTTCCAACATAAACCGAGCATTGCCTTGCAACACTTAGTAACGGTTGAGCTATACTGTTAACGGCCTTCATTCTGGCCATAATTTTCTCCAATGTGAGCCCGAATCTTGATGCCTTTTTTTGGAGACATACACATGGCTAGCTCCCGTATCGACCATCGCTGAGATGGGTTTTCCATTCACGCTCAAGTCTATATGCATCAATGCTCATTCATCTGTCGCAATGGTTTCACACGGACAATCTCAGATTCGTCAAGCTTCTGTGCGGCCTTCCTTGCTTTGCTTGACCAATTCGTGGCTCTCTTTGATCGAACTACAGCAACCACCCTGTCGATATTAGGCTCCATTAACGGATTCAACCGCCCTGGCTCTCTTGATCCCGCCATAGAATTACACCGCATATTCAATGCCCCCATGGAGCAAAGTTCTTCCTCTTCGGCCCAGACTCCTCAGCCGACTGCTCCTATACTACCTCGCTCAGTGCCTCTCTGATTTGTCTCGAGTCCTCGAGCAACATATCAGTGATCCTTTGCTCAGTTGGACAATCAACAAGGGCATGATTCCCTTTGCACGTTCTGCACACCAGTCACGCCTTCCCGGTTTATCTATCCCACCTTGGTTTGGACCCAACTGAAATCACCACGCTTAAACTAGGGCTTCCTCTATTCCTTCCGACACCCGAATTGAGCCTGCAGCTACCTCCGTTGTTTGGACTGGGTATAAATTTACCCCCCACCTTGGGAGAACTTGCACCCGCACCATTACCTACCTTGGCAACAGTAGAGCCATCCACGTCCCTATCAACCCTTTGCGATCCTCTGCCATTACAGTCCTCCAGACTTTCGACGAACGCCACCGCTGAGTTATAGTCAGTGCAACGAGCTTTCCTTAGCTTGAGTCTAGCCCATGGCTTCAATCCCTGGCTGAATTCATGAAGTTTATATTCCTCCGGATGGTTAGGCAAGTCAAGAATACAAGCCTGGAATGCCGACACGTACCCCATAATACTGCCGGTCTGCACCAAGGTTCTTAGTCTCAACAAAGCCCGTTCCTTCATGCTGGTGGCCATGAATTGTTGCCCCACCTTGCGCTTCAATTCATCCATTGTGTCGATGGCCAGGCGTTCTGCCTTTATCTTCACGTCTTGGGATCGTCACCACACCCTAGCAGAGCCCTCCAAGTACATCGTTGAAACAGTGACTTTCTCAGCTTCTGAATCCATTCCGGTCTCCTTAAAGTATTGATCCAAATCGTACAAGAAGTTATCAAGCTCTCTCGTGTCACGTGCCCCACAGTATTTCTTAGGTTTGGGGACATTCCATTGTGCACAACACGAACACCACCGCCACTGCCCCCACCTTGGGACAGGTTGGTCACAGCCTGCATAAGAATGCACACATCTCCACCAAGCTTCTTGATGATGGCCTTTAACTCGGCAATGTTAGACTCGCAAGATGCCAAAGCTTCCCTCAGCTCAGAGATCTCCTCATCCTGATGTGAAACCTTCACATTGGCCACTTTGATGTCTCTACTGATAATGGAAACATCCCATTATGTCTGATCCACTCGGTCAGCTAGGCTCCCAGACCCTTGTGCCTTATCAAAGAGAACCCTCTCAATGTTCTCCAAACGATTCACCTTCTTGGACATAGTGACAGCCTTTCACTATGCGCTCAAGGACTACATGAGCTCTGATACCAATTATCACAGGTCGCCCACTGAGGGTGCTAACCGTGTGGCCTAGCTGTGTATCACTGTGTCACGACTATAGCCTAATTTCCAACGTGTATTACACTCAGCTTGGTTGCTCGCAGTACACCAAGCCTTTTGAGGGAAGTATGCAACGGAAATACACACACGAGTTTAGATAAGGAGCATGACTTCACACACACAAGCCAACAATGCAATACAAAGCCCGACAACTGGGGAGTGAACGTTTGTTTTAAATATATTGCAAAAAGGTAACCAGGTGTGGGTAGCTTAGTACTCTACATATATGCTGTGCAAACATTATCACGAGTGCCAGGTACACATACAAAATAAGGTCAAAGGCTAAAACGGCACGTAGGCCTGGACCTTGGTAAAGAAACTTAGCTACACTACTAGCTAAGCTATTTACAAGCAAAAAAGAAGACTTCTGGGACAGTGGGCTTGGGACATGTCTTCTAGGGCCGTGACTTAACACTTAGGGTGATGGTCTGGCAGGCGACCGGGCGCTGCGCACACGGACGTTGGGCATAGATAGCTCGAGCATTGTGCACAACGAGTTGCAGGAGCAAATGAGGGCATCATGAGTCGTGAACGGTTAGGCGGTCGACACTGGATGACCCAGAGGTAAGTGCAATGCGGCCGAAGGAGACCATTTCGCAGACATGCATTGAGCAGCATGGGACTGCAACACCATTTTGACGTGCATGCGAGCATGGGGTTACGTTGAGGTTGGGTGTTGATCCCCACCCCGTAGTACCATGACTTACCAAATGGTCATTTGGAGGCAGAGTTAGAAGCAGACCACACTGGTCCAATGTAGCTTTCCACAAAAATAGAGGTGCAGGGGCAAGGAGAACATTGGGAGGCGACAGAGGAACCACACTTGCAAACGGAGGAGGATATTTCATTAACAAAAGAGCCACAAATAGGTTACACTGCACTACTTCAGGCGGATTAGGTAACAGATATATTGGAAACTCCAGTAGCAACTGTACAATAGAATGACACGTTATTTGTTAACACTTTTGATCTATGCACAAGAAAAAGCTTAGTAGGGGATAAGAATATAGACGGGCATAATGGTTAAGTAGTGGGGGAACAATGGCAGTCATGGAAGGTATTAGGAATAGACTCACACAACATGCAGGGAAGCCATGGTCATCTTACTGTGATGCAGAATTAGGCTTTTCAGGGACATCTAGACCTGTAATCGGGACAAGGGGCATCACAACATTTGAGTCCACTGGTTCCTTTACTAGAGGAGGGAGAGAAGGAGAAACAAAATAGTGGGGAAAATATTATTTCACAGCTCGGTCAATCCTTTTCACAGAGCTATGAAGAGGAAGATCGGCGAGAAAGATTGCTAAAACCCATCAAGAAGAGGATGAAGAGAAAGTTCAAAGGGAACAAACGGACGAGGGGAATTAGCAAGAAAGGGAGAAATCAGAGTTTGAATTGGGTGGAAGGGCTCACTGGCTGACAATAGGCAGAGCTCAATAGAGATGCATTTTTGGCAATAGAAGATGGAAAAGAAGGTCAAGATCAAAGTTGGGAAATGACACAGAGGATGGTACATGGAGCAGTAGACCAGTACCACCACCGCACTTCAAAACTTTTGGAACAATGCAGAAATCATATCGGGATGGAGCACATAAGAATCAACTGTACGAAAAAAGTGCACATGGGAGCAGATTTATGACACAAAATCAATCAACATAGTGCTTATTGCTAGTTGGCAGGGGGAGGAGGTAACCAGCAAGAAACGAAGAATTCAAGACCCGGTGAAGGTGAAACAGATAGTGCCAGTAAATAGAAGGCTGAGAAGAGGATCGACACACACTGTGGATTCTAGCAGGGCTGTCCTAAATCAGCCCGCCAATTTCCCACAAGGACACTAGTATGTAATTGTATGGGCATTAACAATGCCCTTACAAGGAAGATGTTGAACCAGCTTCTCAGAACACATCATCCACAAGTTCTTTGTCTACTAGAAACAAAGGCGAACATGGAGTCCATGGAAAGATGGCAGCAAGGGACTCGGTTTGTTCACGGATGGCATGTTCCGGAAGTTGGAACATCATGGGGATTGTCTCTAGTTTGGTATTTCTATTAATCTAAGTGTAGTTAGCAGTAGTAGAAACTATCTTTTGGTTAAGTGTCATGGTTACCAAACTAGCTGGTACCAAGTCTTTGTATATGGCCACCTTATCCTAGCACAAAAGGCAGCCTTTTGGAACCTTTTAAGTAGTATCATACCCGATTCCCAGTACCTGATTCTACTCCAAGGGGGCTTTAACCAAATCTTATCCCAACAAGACAAACTGGGGGGGGGGGGAGGCAGCCTTACCATGTCTCAGATAGCTCAGAGACTCTCCATCAGGTGCTTACTCACCATGGTTTGCGAGAACTCCCAAACTATGGTCAATGGTATACTTGATAGAATAAATGTAGAGGGGGTGTACTACGTATATCAAAGGTTACATATGGTATTTGCAAATCAACACTGGCAACAGAGATTCCCAGCAACTGTGGTGTTGAACCTTCCTATTATACAGTCAGATCATGGCCCTCTTTTGGTAGATACAGTTCCCCTTACATTTCAAAAGATGAAGTACCAAAGGTACGAGGCTTTCTGGGTACACCGTCAGACATCTCAACAGATAGTAAGGGATATATGAGATATCACTCATGGTCTAACATATACAATTTCATATCATTAGTCAGTATTAGGAAAGCTAAGTCAAACACTGAGTCAGTTACATAGTTGGAGAAAACCACTTTTGGAAATCTGGATAGACAGGTGCAGTTTTTGTCCAGAAAGATGGAAAATATGCAAGCGCGAATAACTGCAGGTTCAGATGTGATGCAGTTATCTATGATGCACACCTTAAGGGAGAATGTACAAGACCTCATTACAAAGCTGGCGGACTATTGGCAGCAGAGATCAAGATCTCAATGGGAAAGCCTGGGAGATCGGAACATTGTTTTCTTTCACAAATGGGCAACAAGGAGATGGGTAAGGAACTACTCTCTCCGTTCCACTCTAAATTGCTTATTTACTTTTTGAGAGTCAAAATTTGTAAACTTTGACCCTAAATATAAATTAATATATAAATAATAAATATATCCTGTGAGATATTGTTACATTTGTCTTAACATCTATTTTCTAAATATTAATTTTTATGCGGCATTATTATATGTAACTAGAGATATTTACGGTCAAACATGCTCATTGAAGACCGTGAAAAAGTAAATAAGCAATTCAGAGTGAGACAGATGGAGTATATTATAAGTATACATGATGATCATGGGACATGGTTGTATGATCAAGATGGGATCACAAGAGAGCTTACAAACCATATTGAAAGCATTTACACACAGTTAGACAATTATCCACCGCTTATCGGATATGAGCAAATGATAGAACAAGTCATGCAACTCAATCAGGCAGTCTTGACTGAGGAACAACTCATTACTCTCCAACAAGCTTTTGGGGACCAAGAAATCCATAGGGCGATTAAGGAGATGAAGGTGAGGAAGTCGCCGGGGTTAAATAAAAATATGCATATGATTTTGAATTATCAATTCATTTTATGAATAGAAAAACCTTGTCATGAGGCAGTGCATATGTTACCTTATGAATCATTTCTGTTTTGTTAAAATATGCATGTGTTAAAATTTGACAATTTAAAATTGTCATATTAACTCTGCATTAATTACTTTACAACATGAATTGTTTAAATAATAACACGCATATGATTTTAAATTATCAATTTCTATTATGAATAGCAAAACCTTGTCACGAGGCAGTGCATTATTTACCTTATGAATTATTTATGTTTGGTTAAAACATGCACTTGTTAGCCTACAACTAGTACTCTCTTATAGTATACACAAAAGATGTCACATAATTTTATAGTTTTTAAAATTTTCATATGTACTGCATTTAACACCTTACAATAAATACTGATTACATTAAAACACGTATTTGTATTCCAAAACATGAGTATACTTTGTATAAAAAAACATGCACATTTTTGTCAAATTCAAACATGAGAGGGGCTCTCAACATCTAAACAAAATGGAAGATAAAGTGCTCGTGATAGAAATCTTCCATTAGAAAACTTACAATTACAACAGTTTTCCAATCTAGATGAACTAACAATCCCTAATACAATGATCAATTATTAATATTCAAAAGGGGGTCATCTTAGAATCTTCAAGTTCAGTGTCATCTTCATGAATCCTCCTCGTGTCAGAACGTCCTGTGGAGTTCAATGTTCAATATTATCCGATTCTTTAAAAGTTAAAACCAAAAAAGGTTTAGATCCAACTCCAACAAAAATTCATACACATTGGATATTTACATATGCAATATATAAGCAAACAAGTACAATTAATATTTCAAAACGAACAATAATCAATAATGAAAATTAAAGTCAAACACAATAAAACTAACAACTACATACTGGATTCAAACAAATGCAATATATAAGAAAACAGATACAGTTCTCAATTCAAAATGAACAACCAACAACATTTTTTTAAAAAAAGAGTCATACACAATACAACTAACAAGTACACACGAGATATTAACATATGCAGCTCGTTATTAAAATCGTATAACCAACGACAAATGAAAACAAAAGGTCATAGATAAGTACAACTTACAAGTACACATTGAATACTAACAGGTACAACATATAATAGAACAGATGCAGCTCAAAATTCAAAACGAACAATCAGCAAAAAAGAGAAGAAAATAAAAGGTCATTCACAGTACAACTAACAAGCACACGTTGGATAATAATAGGTGCAACATATAAGCAAACGAATGCATCTCGTAATTTCATAAAGCGTATACTTTAAGATAGTTTAAGCATACATACCTCCAATTCAAAAAGAAGCAAAAAATGTATCATCATAAATCCTCTCAGTATGAATATAGCACAAAATCTCTTATCATCATTCAGCATAAAACACAAACCCTTACATGTCTATCGCGCGGAACTAAAGATGTGGGTAAAGAGAACCACCCCTAGGCAACAACAACATGGAACAGCCAGAGTGGAAAAAATATAACCCTACATTACATGGCAAACGTTAACAACCAGTGTTGCCTCACAACTCAATTCAATATGATGAAAAATTCGCTAAATAATTTTCAACAAATTGGCAATCACGCGCAAACACTACTCCAAACCCAGAGGTTGACCATCTCATACAACTAAATTAGGAGCAATTACTCAATTTCACTAACTTTAAAGGGAAAATGGATAAAACCATCAATTCAGACAAATTCATGAAAACAAAAGAATTGACAGTAATATTCCCCCTTAGTGTTTTGCACAATTGACCAGAAAAAATAGTTAATAACAACTCGAGTGAAGATAATTACCTGCATACAAGTTTCATCCCAGTCATGGCCGAAGCGGATAATCACGGGGTGTTCTTCCTCGGCCAGGATAGCTTAATCGACGGCCCAGCCGGAGTGGAGGTGAGGCAGTAAATACGACATCGTTTCTCACTGTAGCAAAGGACATGTGGGTTCGTAAGCACATCGTTTCTCCTTATTCCCTTTTAGGTGATTCGAAGGCAGCGGAAGCAGAGGAATCCAACGTCTCCTTAGTGGGGAGAAGGAGCGTGAAAAGGGGAGGACAGGGGAGGCAGAGAAGATTCGGTGGAAATTCGCCGAAGAAAGAAGAGACCCGCGATACAGAAAGAAGAAGAAGATATGCAAAAGAAAGGGGAACTAAGGTTATAATACAATTAAAAGGTTAATTTTTTGTTAATTACAAATTGAACCCCATATTGTAAAATAGTCCCTGGCCTATTCATAAGTTTATGGACAGACCGCCTTTCCTGAGACTTACTCGTTATTTCTATTTCATTTAGGTTTCTTTCTTTCAAGTTTTTGCTTGTTCCAGCTTAAGAAATGGGTGGTATTAAAAATGATTTTTTGGATTTAAGCATCAGATATAATTGACTATCAATGTATGTTTTTTCGGAACCCTTTTTTCGTAAATATTGATTGACATTCGAGTTGTTATCCAAACATTCAAAGACAGTAAGATCCATTTCAAAGTTGTTAAAACAACAGACTTCTGGCGATCTCCTTATTTCTAAGGATTTATGTTAGATTTGTCTACTTTGGTCCATTAGGTTATTCAGACTAGTTATATTATTAATTTGATTTAACTGGTCTTTAGATCCTTTTGGGGCCGAATTAGACATATTGCTACGCATTATAAGTGATTTTTATACACTGATGAAAATATAAATTTGGCAATTGAAATGATCAATTTTAGTCTCTTAGTTTAGAGAAAGAGTTTCAACGAGCTTTATAAGTGATTTTTATACACTGATGAAAATATAAATTTGGCAATTAAAATGCCGATTTTAGTCTCTTAGTTTAGAGAAAGGGTCTCAACAAGTTAAATGGAGACGGACCATATCTTTAGTTGGGAGCTTTAATTTTCTTTGTTTTAATTTTGTTGATTTTGATAAGAAGTGTGGATTGAACATTTTGTGTGCAATTTCATTTGATGTTTCACTGTGATTGGTTTTGTTTGGTAGTACATGGTCATTACTGTTTGATAGCCACATAGTGAGAATCACTTATCTTTTGTGTACCATTCTTATTGCCACATAGGCCTTTATTTAGAATTTTAATATTAACTAATGGCTTTCTGTATCTCTCTCATTGTCACTGAGACCTTAGATTAGAATTGTCAAATTGAATGAAACCAACGATAGTCAAATTGAATTAAATAGAATTAAACATAAATTCTAAAAGAAAAAGGTCATAAAATTCCTCATCCTAAATAAGGTTCCACACTATTTTGTATAGAGGCCAAAAATCTTATACAACAATTGAAGGAATTATTTTGTTAGTTAAACAACATGTCTTTAACAACAAAATAACAATCCTCATCATTTTGTCTTTATGTATAGATTCTGATACTTAAACTTTATTTGTATTTTGAGTGGTTTGGGGAAGCAGTGAAATTAACTCCCCTCATCACTACTGCCGGTTGTTACCGTGGCAGCCACGTGGTGCTGGATTGGAGACCTTCGGGGGAAGAAGTACTACGGGACTCTAACGACTTGAAACAACGAACATTTGGGCTCCCTCGACGAACCGGGGATATGATGATCCAATGCTCATCTTTGGATGAATCTGCAATGCGCGACACGATGAACAGGGATTTGGCCAGAATAGTGATGAGTGACGGCGAATCTCAACTTGGCCAATCTACGGTGGCACTGGTGGCGGGGAAATAAATTTTGCTGGGGAAGGGCTGCGCAGCCTAGCCTAGGGTTGTTTTGATTTTGATTTTAGTTATTTTATTTTATTTTTGTTTTCATTTTAGATTTTTTGTTTATTTTTTCTCAATTTTTTAATTTTTAATTTCGGTGCTTAGGTTTTTCCGCATATAATGCAGGAAAAATGGTTATTTTATAAAACTAGTATTGTGTTTGTTTTGAGGTTTAGATCCAAATTGTTTTGCTAAGTTGGATTTTCCGGCGACCTATTATCCGTAAATCTGATTTGAATTTTGATCTACTCTCACTAGTGGAGAAGGCGGTTTTACCAGACCAGAGAATCCATCAACGGCGGTTCCAAAAACTGCCTTCTATCTGACCTGAGTTCCGAATTTGAAATCTATTACTGAGGTCCCAAAAAAAGGTTGTCGGAAACCTAGGTTTCTGGCAACAAGCAAATAAACAGACCAGATAAAAAAAGATTCTCTGGCGATATTACAACCATTAACATTGAATAGATCCATAAAATTAATGTACACATCTAAAGAATCTACAAATCCAAATCATTGAAATTAAAGAATCTACAGTAAAAACTTCAACATTATCTACATATCTAAAACATCACCAGCGGTGGGCGAATGCGTCAGATCAACGGCGGAGGCTCCTTGTTGGCGGAGAGGAGAAGGCTCCTCGTCGAACCAGCGGTGGAGCGACGTGTCAGACCGGAGGGTGGAGGACACAACTCACCGGAGGTAGGAGGGAGACGCCGATGGGAAGGGAGAGGGTGACCCTTAGTAGGAAGGAATTCGATGCCGATGGAGGAGAGAGGGAGCGGCGTTGAGTGGGGAGGGAGTAGATCGATGCAGGTGGGTGGGAGAGAAAGAGAGGAGGCGGTGGCATTGGGTGAGGGAGGGAGAGGAAGCGGCGATGCTGGGTGGGAGAGGGAGAGGAAGCGGTGGCGCTGAGTGTGAGAGGGAGAGGAATTGGTGGAGTTGGGTGAGGGAGGGAGAGGGATGGTTTATTTTCTGTGGAAAAATCTAAGGGAGAGGAAAATGAGGTAGATTCATGCCTTAGAAATGAAAATGAAGTGAGGAAAGGAAACCCTAGGTACCCTTTTTTACTTGCCCAACAAAGACACCAATTAATAGAACCGCCTTTAAATGATGCCAATTAAAGGCAGTTTTTGAAGAGCCACCTTTAATCCATTTAAAAGTGACTTAAAATTTTTTTGGGATGGCCTAGGAGGGAGTTTTGCCTTCAGAAGCTCCTCGGGTGTCAATCAAAGGTGGTTCCTTCATAACCGCCTTTGAATGCTGCCTTTAATCAAAGACTTTTCACTTGTGTCTCCAAGTTGGTTTAGGAAAAATTCGAGTCAAAAGTTGTTTTAAAACTTTTTTTTGGCAATTCCTTCGGAGATAATATAGTAGATTTGAAGACTTTGATGGGTTTGGATGGTTTAGGCTGCTTTGACCAATCTCTTTCGGTCAGGTTACCTCTAGACTTTATTTCGGTTGTCCAACCCGGTATGAGTTAGAGTTTTTGTATGCACAGGTTAACCAATCAAATATTGGGTGATTGGCATAAATTTTTGTGATAAAGAAATGTCAAGTCTATTGCTTTTGATTGTGTTTTTGTTTGAGTTGGGGCGCTTGGTGGAACAAGAATTCCATTAGGTAGATTTTGATCGAGTTTGTTGAACAGTTTCACAGTAGAGGAAGATCACTTCATCGTACAACCCACTTTTTGTTTAGAACTTTAAGTTCACTACTTATATGTAATTGGGATTATACTGCTACCGTTCATATTAATAAAAAAAGGGTTACGTTGTCCCCATCACTGATGGTTATATTTAATTTTTTTAGCCCCCCCCCCCCCAAATGGCATATGTAATGAAATATAAGAGGAAAAAATTAGGCTATTTTTTGGGGGCTGATCTGATCCCTTATTAAGTAAATATTTACTTAGACCAAACTAATCACTTCAACTTCATTCCTACATCTAACATTAATCCAAGAGCGTAAAACAAATGTGACATAAACAAGAGAACAGTGGGAGGACATAAACTCTGATTTTTCTTATGTGGTTAGGCTAATATTTTGATAATATATGAAAGGAGAAAAGTGCTAAAATAATCCTATCTTCTGATTGAAAGTGTCAATATAACCCTAAAAAAAATGAGAAAGTGTCAAAATAACCCTAACTTATTAATATATGTGTTAAACTAACCCTGGCACCATTAACATCAATTGTCAACAACAAGTTTGACTGGATTTCAATGAAATGGTCCCTGAAATAAAAAAAAAAAAAAGAACCATTTCTTTTCAAGTATTCCCATTTTGTTTTCAAAACAGAAAACCCCAATATAATTACACTTCCAGTTCCAAAATTTCAAGAATTATGACAGAAATTTCAAGAAAAACATCCGTTCCAAAAGTCATCTTCATCACTCTCTTCATCTCAATCCCATTTGTTATTTTCCTCTCATACAATTCTTCCTCTCCCGCCATCGCCACTGGTACCGCCGCGATAGTCTCTCAGAACCCGCAAGAGTGCCTCAAGATCCGTCCCGTATTCAAATCCTATGACTCCTACATCCTGCGCCAGCTCAACAAGACCCTCAACCCGCATCTCCGGGAAGTATAGAGGACCCGTGATTGGGACCGCAAAATTCGGGTCTTCTCGGCGTTCTTCGACGATATGAGGAAAGCTGATTTAATTCAAAACGACTCCAAGGTGCTCTGCATTGGAGCCATCATGGGGCAGAGGTGGAGGCACTGGGGCTGATTGGGCTGGTAGATTCCATCAGGATGGACCTCGTCTTGTTGCCGACGCTGGTGGTGGAGGGTGACTTCCACACGCAACCGTTTGGGAACTCCATATTTAACATGGTGGTGGAGGGTCAATGAAGCTAGGGTTTTGAGTTTGGAACTGAAAAATGTTTAAAGACTGATCCGACCCTCTATTTAAAAAAGTGTGTTGATATAATCCTAGAAATCAAAATTAAGTGCTGATATAACCATGATGGCGAGAAGGGTAAAATCATCCAAATTTTCTTAGAAAACGAACTAGGGTATTTTGGTAATTTTCGGGATGGTCAACACTGATTTTTACAGGTCAATACCTAAAATGACACAAAATTGTATAGCTGCACAATTCATTCAAAAGTAAAAATTAGTTTAACACTTTATCATTTTGCAGAATTATATGAACACTTTCGGGTTAAAGTTAGCATGAGAAGGAAATATATATTTTACAAACCATCAAGTAATCAATTAGTTGGAAATGGAATCATCCATCGGCTTGTGTGCATCGTTAACAACTTGACATAGTTAACACCACGCACCGTGTTTGGAAGCCAGAAAACAGAATAATTCTCAAGGCTGGTTTAACTTCTCGGTTTTGTCACGTTGTACCTCGAGAGTTGACCACACCTCGGTTGGTCCAAACAATCCCTTACACTAATAAACTAAGGCCCACTAAACCCCAAAGATTACGCAAATTAGTTTAGTAGTCAATTGAAGCTTTAATAACAAGATGATTAAAAGGGTACTAAGACTGGTCAAAGGGAGGAAGAAGACTGAAGGCAAGCCGACAGTTTCATTGTTTTGTTTACCTTAAAAATGCCTGTAAACAAATTATAAGTTAAGTGCAAAAACAAACACAAAGAAAATGCCATTGCTCCCGACAACTAGTCGTCCTCCCCAATGACCGAAAGAAGACACTGCAATTCACATAATTATGCACCCAAACTAACCCTAAATAATTTATTCTAGATAATACCCGATCCACAAATTTTTATGAACAAAAATAATTAATATGACATAATTTTAATTTTAATAATTAAGAATATTTTGTGATATTTAAATGAGAATTGTACACGATGTTGTAGAAAATAAGGGTAATGATGTGTGTTTCTATTCATGAATTCAGGAAACATTATATAGTAGTACAGTATACCTATACAAGATAGGAAAAGGTAATAGAATACAATTACATCTATAATTATGGTAAGAATACAAATCTAATTCCAATTCCTTAACACTCCTCCTCAAGTTGGAGCATGGCTATCAGAAATGCCCAACTTGCCATGTGAGGAATGAAACTGGTTACGTCCGAGAGCTTTAGTGAACAAATCCGCAGGTTGGTCTGTCGTACGGATATGTTGAGTAACAATTGCGTCAGTTTGTACAAGATCCCGAACAAAATGACAATCAACTTCAATGTGCTTTGTACGTTCATGAAAAATCGGATTGACCGCTATGTGAAGAGCAGATTGACTGTCACAAAATAATTTCATAGGAGAGGAGTGCAAAACCCCTAAGTCCTTCAGTAAGGATCTAAGCCACAACAACTCACAGCAGGTAACTGCCATAGCACGATACTCCGCTTCAGCAGAAGACCGAGAAACAGTAGGTTGTTTCTTAGTTTTCCAAGAAACCGGAGAATCACCAATCATAACAAAATAACCAGATAGAGATCGCCTAGTAATCGGGCAAGCAGCCTAATCTGAATCACAATAAGCAGTCAATTGCAAAGTACCACGGGAAGAAAGAAATAAACCTTGACCAGGATGACTCTTCAGGTAGTGCAACACACGTACTGCAGCTTGCCAGTGAGGAACACAAGGAGACTTCATGAATTGTGCAAGAGTATGAACTGAATAACTAAGTTCAGGACGAGTAATAGTCAGGTATATCAGACGCCCAACCAAGCGTCGATACTGCTCTGGGTCATGGTAGGCTGGACCTTCAACACGTGCCAAATCATGTTGTTGCTCCATCGGAAAATCAATTGGTTTAGAAGTAGATAAACCTGTATCAGATAAGATGTCCAAAACATATTTTCTTTACGATAGAAACATCCCCTCCGGTCTTCTAGCAATCTCTATGCCCAAAAAATACTTAAGCAAACCAAGGTCCTTCATGTGGAAGCAAGAACCCAAGTATTTCTTGAACTCAGAGATGAGCGAAGAAGAACTACCAGCAATAACCAAATCATCCACACAAACCAGAACATGTAAAGAATTTGATCCACGGGAAAAGACAAATAAAGAGTAATCTGCCTTACTCTGAACAAAACCAAATGCCTGTAAAGCCTGGGCCAATTTAGCAAACCAATTCCTAGGAGCCTGACGAAGACCATAAAGAGATTTCTGAAGGCGACAAATCTGACCTGGCAGAACAGTGTAGCCAGGCGGAGGGCGCATGAACACTTTCTCATGTTAATCACCATGTAGAAAGGCATTATGAACATCCATCTGATGCAGTTCCCAACTACGGATGACTGCAACAGACAGAAACAATTGAACATAACTCATCTTTGCAACCGGAGCAAAAGTCTCAGTGTAATTAATTCCTTCAACCTGGCGATTACCAAGAACCACGAGGCGCGCCTTATGACGTTCAATAGTACCATCTGAACGAAACTTCGTCCGGTATACCCATTTGCACCTAATTGCCTTCTTATGCACATGTAAAGAAGCCAAAGTCCATGTCTGATTGCGCTCCAGCGCAGTAATTTCCTCAGCCATAGCATCTCACCAATGAGAATGTCGGGAAGCCTCGGAGAAAGTAATCGGATCTGCACTAGATGTTACAGCACCCAAAAATCTAGAATGCATACTAGAAAAATTATCACAATTTACATAATCAGTAAGAGGATAGAGAACACCTGAGGAAAGTGATGATGCATGGGGGAACGTAGTCGAAGTGGGTGGGTCTTCAGTAGTAAGAGCACAAGCATAATCATCACAATCGTAATATGCCAAGTATGATGGCGGACGACGAGATCGAACATTATGTCTGGTAGGTGGCAACTCAGCAGCGGAACTGTCTGGTACTAGAGAAGCCAGTAAAGTAGAGACCGAGGATGTTGCATCGACGACGACTAGTGGAGAATTACCAGCAGTGGACGGTGAAGGTAAGCCAACGGTGGCCGACATGGAGGTACCGGTGTCAAGCGACGGAGGATGGCTGGTGGATGCCGGCGGTAATTGGCCGGCGGTGATCAACGGTAGCTGACCGCCGACTGCCAGTGTTGACCGGCGTTGACTGGCCGGGGTTGATCGACGGAGACTGGCCGGCAGTAGACGACAACAGCTGACCACCGGCGAACGGTGGCATTGGATCAGCAACGGAAGGAGGAAACGAAATTCTGTGCATCTCTGGCAAAAAGAGGAAACTAAACATGAGTTGATCCACGTGGAGACACAAGCACGTGGAGACACGCGCCTGAAGGGAAGGAGCGTGCCTGTATGCAACCGCGCGTGGGTTCACGCGCTGCTGGGTGTGGCGCGCACGTGAATCTTATGCGCGCCTCTGTCGAGTGAGCCGTCTGCGTTGGCGGTGAGGAAGCGTGGAACGACGTCGGCGACGAGGAAGCTTGGAACGGCATCGGCACAACCATGCGAGCAGAAAGATGGACTGACGGACGGACGTAGAGCAAACTTGGATTGGCGAGCAAAAGTTTATCCGTCGGCTGACAAAGGTTGAACCGGCGGTGGCGAGTCTCGGCGGTAGGACAAAGGTTGAGGCGGACAAAGTTTGAACCGGCGGCGGCGAGTCTCGGCGGGCAGGACAAAGGTTGAACCGTTGAACTGGCGGCGGCGACGGCGGGTAGGACAAAGTTTTTTTTTTGCAGAAAGGTAATGCGGATCGGTAGCACGTGGAAGTCACGCACGGACGACGGCTAAAAATTTAAGACGGTATTTTAAGGTTTTAGGATTTTAGGCTCTGATACCATGTAGAAAATAAAGGTAATGATGTGTGTTTCTATTCATGAATTCAGGATATATTATATAGTAGTACAGTATACCTATACAGGTTAGGAAAAAGTAATAGAATACAATTACATCTATAATTATAGTAAGAATACAAATCTAATTCCAATTCCTGTTAAGATGTAATAGTTAGAATAAATTTATATATTTATTTTATTAAAAAATTAAGTCAATTTGTCTTGATACATAATAATTATTTTCTAATATTTGAAAAAAAACAATATATATACATATATATATTATAGAAAAATATTAATGTTGTATAAAAATACTTTACGTTATAAAATATATAGTGATAAAAATATGAAATATATGTTGATAATGAATCTATAATTATAAATTAAAGTTATTAAATTGTGGGTATTTTAAAATTAAATACCAAAAATACTCGTAGTTATAAATAAAGGTATAAGATAACATATAACATATAAAAGAAATATTAAATCTAATTGAAAAAATATTTTAAATAACTTGAAAGTTTATAAGTAATACAATTTATAAAGAAAATAAATGGATAAATTGTTAAAGTATTTTTTGAACGATTCATTGAAAAAGGATAAATAGTTATTAGCATTAAGTGTTAAAAGGAAATTATGACAATAATAATAGATTTGGATTAAGTTTCTCAAATTTTAACTGTTCACTGTGTGCGATTACTGGTGCGATTGTGTGTGCGATTCTCATTTTTTCTTCCTTAACCTCTCTTTTCTATCCGTTATTTGCCAGCAACGGTCTTCGGACCGGCTGATTCTGGTCGCTTTGCCTCTTGGCGGAGCTCAATCTCGCCGGCCGATATGGCGGCTTCTACTGTCAATCCCCCTCCCCCACCAAAAACCTTTGCTGCAGCTCTCCAAGCTAAATCCCCTCCTCTGTCAACACAGCTGCCTAATAATCCTGAGCTAATTCCAAAGTCTACTCATCTTGGGGATCTTGCTTGCTTATACTCGGATGAGCAAATTGCAACTCTGTCGGCTCACTATTCAAATGCTTTGGTCGGTAAGTTTACAAAGGGCAGGTTGTCTATGGAACAGATGGAGGTAGCCCTAAGAACAATTGGGTTCGAAGGTAATTATCAGTTAGGATATTTGGATTACAAACACGTACTAATTAGGTTTGAGCAGGTTAATGATTATCAGCGTTGTTGGATGAAAGGCATATGGAACTTCAATGGCATTCTACTTAAGATGCTCAAGTGGACACCTGAGTTCTCCACACAAAAAGAATCTCCTATCGTTCCCATTTGGTGTACTATCAGGGAAGTGCCTTTGTATTACTATAATTCTGCTTCTATTGAGGCAATTGGCAATAGTATAGGCAACTTTATAAAAAATGATTTTGCTACTGAGATGCTTACTAGGCCTTCTGCCATCAAATTGTGTGTTGAAATTGACTTGCTAAAACCTCTGTGTCATTATATTAGGCTTGGTTCAATTTTGAATAATAGGAAGTATCGAATTGAGTTTGAAGATATTCCTCTTTATTGTGGGCAATGTTCTAAATTAGGTCATTCTTTAGCCCAATGTAGATCTATTTCACAAAACACTAATGATAGAGCTGATGAAACCAGCACATTTCAGATTCAATCTAACCCTCAGTGGCAGGCAACAGGGAAAAAATTTGACCAACCACCTCTAATCATTGATTCTCTAAATGATCCTTCTACTTCTGGCACTGATAAGGCTGGTAGGAGCCCCGACTTTCATTCTAAAGCTAATACTCCAATTGAGGCTCCTAGAGCTCCTGCTAGTGGTGGATTTCTGGCATCTGAAAATCACCCCATAGAGAGCCCAGAAAACTCTATTACTAGGTTATTAAAGGCAACTGAAAGCTCAAAACCAGCACTGATATCTTATGCTAAAGATGATCTGCAAATTGGTTTACTTCGATTTTCTATGAAAGATTCCACTTCTAACCCTACACTTTCCCTAGATGGAAAGATGTCAAACATATTCTCAGTTTTGCAGGAAGAAGGCCCTTTCATACAGGATCAGGATGGTATCAGTGAAACTGTATACGAGGACTTGGATAGTACCCCGGAGCTTGCCACCTCTGATCATCAAATTCTGAATGCCTCTCCTGTTTCAGAGCCCCTGGGTAAGTCTGATCACCAAGGTAAGGCTAAAAACAAAAAGAACACCTATCTTATCCAACTGAATAAGATGCTTTTAAGATCGGCTACAAAAGGTACTAAAGCAAGTGAAATATGACATCTACTGTAAACATTAATTTTCTGGTTTGGAATCTTCGTGGTATGGAAACATCAATGCTTAGACTGTCCAATCTACTTAGAATTAAGAAAATCCAGCTGTTATGTATAATAGAGCCTATGCATGACAATTCAAAAATTCACTCCTATATGAATACTCTAAATTTTTCCAATTCCCTGTTCCTTCCTAATGGGAAAATTTGGCTTATGTGGTCTAATATCCTATCTGTCTCACTACTGACCTCTCATGACCAATTTATGCATGTTGACATAACTCATCAATCTTTAAATCTTTGCATGCAAGCTGTTTTCATTTATGCCTTAAGGAACAGAGATGGTAGAAAGTTACTATGGAAAGATTTACAACTGATTTCTCAGGGAGACACTATTTTTATAGGTGATTTTAATGCAATTACAAATGTGTCTGAATATAGAGGTCCTTCTAATCCAGCTCTAGGAAGTATTAGAGATTTTAATACCTGGATCAATTCCAATGGTATTCAGGAGATTAATACTGTTGGCAATCTTTTTACTTGGTGCAACTCTAGGCTTAGAAACCCTACCTCTAAAAGATTGGATAGAGGCCTTTGTACCCTAGCATGGAGCTCTAAATTTCCTTCCTCCTCAATTCAGATTCTTAATAGGCATACATCGGACCACTCGCCTCTCCTCCTCCAATTATCCAACTTAGTACCCTCATATCCAAAGCCTGTTAGATTTATTAATGCCTGGTTCCAAAGGTCAGAGTTTCTTGGTTTAATTCAGGAAAATTGGGAAAAGCCAATTCAAGACAAAGGCATGATCAGATTTTATTTGAAATTGATTAGGCTTAAAAAAGTTATCAAAATATGGAACAGAGAGTCTTTTGGCAATATTGATTCTAATGTTACATTTGCTGAAGATGCCTTAAGAACTCAGGAACTTGCTTTTGATTTATGCCCTACATTGCCTGAACTTGTTAAGCTAAACCAGAAAAAAGCATTATTGCTTAGGGCTCTTAAGGAGAAAGAAAAATATTGGAAACAGAAAGCGAGACTTAAATGGCATAAATTGGGGGACAATAACACTCAATTCTCTCATAAAGTTGTGAAGGAAAAGAATTGTAAGATGCAGATTAACAAAATTAAAAATCAAGTGGGTCAATGGATAAACACACAAACTGATATCCAGAATGAGGCAGTTTCTTTTTTCTCTGATCTTTTATCAGAGCCTAATCAAAATACTACGGATACATACTGCTCTCACTTTCTTAGCCAAATCCCCAAAATAATTAACGACACTGATAACCAAATTTTAGCTGCTCCTGTGATAGAATCCGAGTTAGAAGCAGTTATTAAAAGTTTGAATAGTAATAGCAGCCCAGGGCCAGATGGTTTCACACCAAAATTCTATCGCAAATGCTGGTTTTTTACAAAACAAGATCTAATGGAGGTTGTGAATGATTTTATCTTAGCCTCTAACATACCGAAAGGAATATCTAGTACATGGATTACACTAATTCCCAAGAAAGCAACACCTTGCTCTTTTGGGGACTTTAGACCTATCAGTTTATCAAATGTCCTCAATAAAATCTGTTCTAAGGTTCTAATGGAAAGGCTAAGGCCTTATATGGACTCCCTGATCTCTCCTAACCAATCTTCATTCATGAAGAAGAGAGATATTTCAGATAACATTCTGTATTTACAGGAAATGGTCAAATTTCTAGATAAAAAGAACAGATCCCCTAACTGTATTCTGAAACTGGATTTAATGAAAGCTTTTGATAGAGTCAACTGGCAGTTTCTTAGGAAGATTCTAACTAAATTCGGTTTTAATGGGAACTTTTTAACTGCGGTTATGAGTAATTTATCTCAGGCACATTTTTCTGTTCTTGTTAATGGGAATCCAGTTGGATTTTTCAAAGCTACTAGAGGGATTAAACAAGGTGATCCACTCTCTCCTTTTCTCTTTAATATTTTTACTGAAGCTTTTTCGAGAAGTCTATCATTTATTTTCTCTAATAATAGTCTTACTCGTTTCCAAATACCTGCCTCAATCCCTGCTATTTCCCACCTAATGAACGCAGATGACACCATTATCTTCCTGCAGGCATCTAAACCTAATCTTATAAGAATAAAAGCTTTTTTAGATGTCTTTGAGGTTACTTCGGGACAGAAGTTTAATTTTGGGAAATCTGAATTTTATCTTAGTAAACGAGCCTCGATTTTAAAGAATACTCAGGTTAAGTCCATTCTAAAAATGAAAAAAGGCTCATTCCCATTTAAGTACCTGGGCTGTCCAATTTTTAAAGGTAGAACTCTTAAAAGATATTTCCAACCATTAATGGCTAATCTGGATTCTAAACTTCAAAGTTGGAAAAATAGGTGGCTAAGTGCTGGGGGTAAACTGGTTTTAATTAAACATTGTCTATTTTCATTGCCACAACATTTATGGGCAGTTACTAATCCCCCTAAGATTATAATTCGTACATTTGAGAAAAGATTAGCAAGATTTTTTTGGGGGGAATCACATGGTAAAAATAATAAAATCTGGAAAAGATGGTCTGCCATTTCAGTTTCTACTGATTTAAATGGACTTGGTTTTAGATCTATTAAGGCCATAATTGATACCTGTTCAGCTAAACTTTGGTGGAAGAGCCAATTAGGGATCACTCTTTGGTCCAAGTTGATCTGGGCTCTTCCATTGTCTCATAGGAAATCAGTTACTTGGAAAAGAATTCTTTCTATTAATTCTTTTGCAGAACATAACTCAGTAATTATTCACGGCAAAGGAACCTGCAGTTTCTGGTCTGCTACTTGGTGTCCAAGGGGTCCTTTGTGTAATTTCATTCTTGAGCATATAGTAGCTGAAATGCCATATTTATCAGTGGCAGATTTCATTAATAACAGGGCTACTATATTAACTCAGATTGATTCTTTTCTGGAACATGATACTTTGTCTTTCCTTCAGGATTCGGAACTGACTATTGAGAGGGAAGACAGACTGATTTGGAAGGCTGATGCCTCTGGTAACTTCACATCTAAGTCAACTTATAGGGCTCTTACTCATGGAACAGGTAACTTTCCTGCTTGCAAATTCATTTGGAATAATGCTTTGCAAAAGAAGATTTCAATTTTCACCTGGAAAATGCTGCAATCCTTTCTTCCCTTTGATGAAGTGCTTGTTACCTGTGATTTTAGTCTAGCTTCTAAATGTCCGGCTTGCTCTAGTTCATACTCAATTCAGTACTTCTTTATTTCGTGTCCTATTGCGCAGACTGTCTGGAGTAACATAGCATCTATAGTTAACTTTCACTTAGATCCTAATCATTCCCTGTCTGAAAGATTTTTCATCTTTTGGAATACACATGACTTAGACAGCTGGAAGCACTTTCTCTGCAAAATTATCCCTTCTCTTACTTGCTGGGAGCTTTGGAAAGCTAGGAATAGGTTCATCTTTGGCAATAAACCTTTCTCTTCGGAGCAAATTTCCAAGGAAATACTTGACCTAATTAAGCTAGCCTTCATAACTTCTCCAAGGACTTATTTCATATATTCCAGTATTGCATCACATTTCAGTCATTGGATTCCCTTTGTTAGACCCCCCCTAAGCCTAACATAGTTACTGTTTTTTGGGAGAGTCCTCCATCGGGGTCAATAAAAATTAACATAGATGCCTCTTGGTTTCCTAACAAGGCAGCTGCTGGTATGATCGTTAGAGATAAATCGGGTGCCCTGATTAATATAGCTTCTGCCCCTATCTCTGCTGCCACACCTCTGGAAGCTGAGATTAAGGCATTGCTATTTGCATGTGAAAATTTGTTGCATGTAGGGCAACACTGCATTTTTGAAACTGACTGTAAACTGGCTATTAAAAATGATAAACGACCCTTACTGTGCAAACTGGAAGCTATTTCATTTGGTTTATAAAGTTAAAGCTCTACTAGGTAGTGCTCATCTTAGTCATGTTTTCAGAGAGGGTAATTCTGTTGCACATGCAATTGCAAAGCATCACACATGTCATCTTCAGTGTCTTAATCTTAATAATATTCCCCAACATATCTTGGGTCTGATTGCATTAGATAGGGCACATATTCCTCAACTGAGAGTATCCTGACATGCTTTACCTAAGGATTGATATTGCTAAACTAGAATTTTCTCATGCAGGTTCAGGATCTGATCCTATTCTTCTTACTTATCATTCTCTGTGAGCTCTCCGTAGATTGGGGATTCCTTTCCTCTACTGACCATGTTCATCCCATACCCATGGGAAACTATTGCTGCTAGTCATGTTGGTACGATTCTGATCCAACGGTTTGGAGAAGGGTTTAGACTTCAATCCTTTCAGTTACTCTCTTCTGGACTCTCACAAATCAAGCCATTGTACATATTTCCTATGATTCTGAAACTGTTCTTTGGGGATTTCAGTTTCAGAATTTTATGTTCAGACTATCACCTCTTGGAATTGAAGTTGCCTGGCCGGAGGAGAGAATTAACACAAGGGGTGGAGGTTCTCTCTTCTGGATCGCAATTTCATCATCTATCCTCTTTTTGGCTAGGATAGTTGCTACACAAGTGCCTTGTTTAGATTTGATAGGACTTTTGGGGGCAACCTTGTTGCCTAACCACGAACTAAGGCTAATGTGTCCTGTCTGTAAATGGTACTTCATTTTGATGGAGGCTTGGGGAACCTCTAATATACCTTCCCCCACCCTTGGGTGTTCTCATTAAAAAAAATGACAATAATAATAATTTGAATATTTTTTATTTTACTTTCTCATTCAAGATGATAATTACTTTATAATATTTTTTAGTAAATTTATTGAAAGTCCATTTATAATGTAGATTATAAAATAAAAAAAATAGAAATACAATTAAATAGAGAAGAGAATAAAGTTTTGTTTAAAAAATAGAAAAATAAGAGCTAGTCTCTTGGAAGACGGACTTTCCATAAGTCATGAATATAAAATTTTTGGGTTGCATTAATAGGGTCACAAAGTATATAACTACTGCATGTTGTATAGTAAAATTTTAATATTACTACTAAAATCTTTTACCTTTTTATTATTCTAAATTAACCATGTCTTTCCATAAGCATATAGAAAGACGGCATTTCCCAACACTTTGCCAAAATTAAAATAGAGTAAACAATGTTTAAAACTACTGGTCTTCTTCATTATTTGTAACTGAAACTAAATGAACATTTCAAGGGCAAAAACATTCACGAAATTCATGTCTGATTCAATTCCAACAATTAATTGTCCGACCTTTCAATAAGGAATAGATACGGTTTAATTGATGCAGCGATATACATTAGACACTTTAATTAAGGAATTGATACAGTTTAATTGATACACTTTTAAGTGTAAAGAGAGAGATACATTAGACACTACAATTAAGGAATGGATACATTGGGATTCCGCCAATTCATTACGAAAAATGTATTAACTAAAGTATTTTTTTTATAGCAGCTAATGTGGTAATGTTTGGTGATGCTAGGTGTAAAATTTTTGTGAAGAGTGATGTGGCTAAATGTTGGATTGCGACTTCAACAAATAATTGCTCTTTTAGTATATAGTATAGATATTAAAGAACAAAAATTAGGCTTATACCCGTAAATTATATTGTATCACAAAGATACGGTGAACATTGTATCCCCGGTGCTGTAATATACTAGAAGCTACTAAAATGTAGCCTACATTATGAAATAATTAAATCATAAAAACGTGGATGGTAAACTGATAGATAACTACAGATTTGATTAATGGGGTTACCGTTGTTATTGTATTCACGGTATACCCTATACTAATTGCAAGTGAAAATTGAAGCTATATTTAGTCTTCCATTTTTTATGGAGTTGGTTGGTTTTAAATTTTGTTGATCGTAATTTTAAATAATTTAATTTATATGCTAATTTATTTAGTTTGTGTAAAATTCATATTTGATATATTTATTGTTTATTTTAAAAAATATATTGAATTTTTATCATGTTTTACTGCACATTATTGAAATTTTATTTCTTATCTTGCTTTTATGATCACACGGTTTGAATTTTATTTAATTTGTTTCAATGTTCAAAAACGTGTACATTTGTAATTTTATGAATGTTTTTTTTATCCCTGGCCATATTTGGAGGTACCGCACCCATTTTCCTTCAAACTTTTTCAAAATTTCTTGCGTTTCACTCAAAACACCCCTTAAATGAATTTCTACTACTAAAATCATGACATCCACTTTCGTCGCCCGTGATGGAAATACTAGACGAAGGAAACGAACGACACCGATGAAGAAAACGATGCCAACTTTCGATGCTACAAAATTTGTGTCTCTAGATTCGTATGTTCTTGAGTGAAATGATAGCATGAGCCTAGGGTTGAATAATATTGGTGAATTATTTGGATTCCAATGTTGTTCTGAAATCCTTGCCATTGCGGATTCAGGGCCCGTCGACAAATTGTTTCAATTTTATGCCAACAATGTGGAGTTAGACGGAGGGTCATTCTCTACTATGGTCAATAGCGGATGGGTTGACGTTGATCCAGGGAAGATTAGTGAGTTATTAGATTGCCCATACAATCACCTCGAGGACTGTTATCCAACAGTTGTAGATGGTCCTTTATTATCTTTCAAACTAGCATGTACATGTTGATCCTCCACTTTTAAATCCTACCAAACTAGGCCAATTGTACTTTAATCCGATCCTGGCTCTGCGGAGAGTTATAAACTCAAGTATTTGACAATTAAGTATAGAATTCTGTACAAGATGGCGGTAAGGAGTTTTGTGCCAGCGGGAGGTCACATCAGCGAGCCCACAATCACCACTTTTATATTGTTCTACTATTTCATGAAGAGGGTGAAGATTAATTCGGTACACCATTGTGCAACACATGTTGGCATCTATGCTATCAAGCTCATGTATGGGTTGCTTATTTCTAAATACCTGAAGTCGGATGTCACTTTTCCTTTGGGAGTGAAGAAGTGCCTGCTAAAATGTACGATCAGAAGTTCTTTGAAAACATTAAGTGGAAACACTTAAATGGGAAATGGTTGTACATGGTAGTTGGACAAAAGAGCATGAGTGGACACACATATGAAGGTGATTTTTTTTTCCTTCACATCTTCCAATTCTTATTGAAGCGCAAAGCTGTAGGTGAAGGTTGACATATACAAAAAATTAAAAGCAAAGGTGGAGAACATAATATAAATGAGGAAGAAGACTTATGAAACCAAGTCTAGGCAACTAGGCGGGCGAAGAGAGATGGCCAAGGCTCACAATCTGGGATATCTCATTAGATTGTATTTTTAGCTTGTTGATAATTTTTCCATGTATGAATTTTTTTCCGTGAAGAATGTTTTTTTTGGATGATATGTTCTAAACAATGTCATTTTTTGTGCTAATAATCTTTTCTTCTCCACAACTTTAACTTATTAGTTGGTTTGTTTCTATCTCCTTCAATTTGTTAAGTAGTGAGTAAGTTACTTTAGTTTCCTAAAACACTTTCAAACTCGGAAGAGTAGTCGCACGTAAGCAAAGAAATTATACGCTCTAGTTTATGTATTTGATAATATTTTTCTTGTTCAAAACTGTGATGTATGGAATGAAAAATGATTCAAAAAATAAAAACGGCCAGGTTACGAAATTAGAAGATCGATTGGAAAGGAAAAAAAATTTAGTGTAGAATAAATTTCCGCTTTCGGAACTATAATCAAAATATGAGGTCATAACATAAAATGTCACATATGTTTGAATAATTTCAAAACAATCATAGAATCTAACTAATTACAAAAGAAGACCACCTTTACATAGAACGCGGTGGTGGTACATACCTTAAAATTTGAACTTCGAATGCGTTATCACATATGTACCGAAAGTACAAGTACTCATTCCCATTTAGGTCACATCGACTAACAAAACTAGACCAACCACATGTTATACAGAGGACCCTCCTATCACTAAACAACTAGAGCATGCTTTCACACGGAAGTCGTTCCCCATCTTCCGCCAATAATAATTTTAGACCTACGCATATCTCGGGGTTATTCTCTCCAAAACACTGTGAAAACTTGAAATTCTTTTGAGTCAATCTCCGAATGAACACTTTGATAAAAGTAGACCTAGAGCTTGAACCTGACATTGTAAAAAAAAACTGCAATGGCACAAAGTAATGAACATTAACAATGTTCGATCGATCAATATTGTTAATGGAGGAATTAAAATTTATCAAGAAAAACTTACCGGACGCTGTTTAAAAACTAAAGGAAAACTTTTACAGGGAACGCCAACAGAGAGAGGAGTTACGAATTCTGAGATCCAATATGCGCCTTTAAATAGTTGATAAAAGTTGCAGGTCATCAATATTGGTTAACGAATTCAATATCCTACAAAATCCAATTAATTTTTTATGTTTTCCCGAAGCATGTCTAAGTTCAAGATTTTGAGAATTGGGCTATAACAATAACATATTTCTAGATTAAATGCATGAATGAATGCTAAGAAGTTGACTAAGATTAAGACTGCAAGACTTCCGAACTCGGATCACATATATAACCATCGTCTGTTCCGATATCAGAACTTAGTGTCATTCGTGGCATTTATTGATATTGTCGTTAATTAAAACATCCAACGACGATTATGACATAACCACATTTGTTCATTTGCTTGTTTGAAAACCACCGCTGAACATTTCCACATAATCGTTCTTTGATATATTGTGTTTACAAAAATATGTTCCGATATAGGTTGGGCCCAAATGTTAAAATGGGCCGTATTAATATAAGCCTAATTTGGATATTTCTGTGTTAAATAACACCACATTTGTAGGCTTTTAAAGGGGACATAATTAAGGTAAATTGTTATTATGAATATACAGTATAAATACTATATACGTATTCATTTTTTGATATTCACTGTATCTTGGAAACTATGCATCGGAGGGCTGACCCATGAGATCCCCAGGTACGGTTTTATTACAGGTCACAATAAAAGAGCTCGAACCAGCTAGCTGTTAAGTTATCCCAGACGTATCAATTGGCGCCGTCTGTGGGGAAGACTAAGCATGTGTTGAGTTTCTTGGTTTATGTCTACGGTTACTAGAAGGAGTGAAAGGTTAAGGTTAAAAGGTACTGGAGCCAGTAAAGAAGTGGAATCTAGGAGAACAGATATGACCAATCCCCAGGAGACACATGGTATCAAGTCTGGGGAGGTTTGAGTATCGATAATTGAGTCAGGGACAGTCCACGTCCAACCACGGAGCATGAAAGGGTTCAGATCTCAAGTGGACCAGATCCGCAGATTGTCGAAGCTCCTCAAGTGAATGTTGCAGGGTCCTCAAGGAGCCTAGGACCGGGAAATATTGGACTAGTTCATAGTGGGCCAACCGATTCTCGAGATGACAGAGATTGAAGGTTCACAGTAGTTTCTGCTGACTCTTATGTGGGGCTTACCAACGAACTATGCAAGGGAATTAAAATATAGGGGTAACAGGGCTGAATCAGGATTTAGAGTAAGCAGTGCATGCGTTGGCTGCGATAGGGTATTGAGTTACCCCCCTCGAGGGGTATGAATATCTCGTGCAACGTGATACTATCCCTACCTGCAGGAATGATAAAAATTTTAGTATCTTAGCCCATAATACCTTATCCTTACCCAACATAAGTCGGTGAAATGTTACAAGCACGACCCCAGCCTTCTCTCCCAGATTACTCGCAAGCAATGATGTATTCGATGCCTCTGTTGGTCCCACTAACCTCTACAGTTACCCTTCCAGGGACTGAGATAGGGTATGTGGTAGTACCTTCTCTAGGAGTCTAGGGATATGAAAATGCAGGATTACAGAGTGCGATGGGCAATCAATTGCTTTATAATCCCTATGGGTAGTTACCAACCTATCCATGATTCATGCAACCTTGGGAAAATTCTGGGTATATGGGAGCCCAGCCTACTCACCCTTTACAATTTGGAGGAAATGAAAGAGGATTGAATCTGATTGGAAGGCAACAAGAATCAGTAGCAGATGCAGGTGATTCACTCAAAAGAGAGTAAGATAGAATAATTGAGCCTAGGGGTGGGCAAAAAATCGAAAACTAAAAACCGAACCAAAAATCAAATTACCCGAATTCGAATAACCCAAACCGAATTTAATGTACGGTTTTTGGATATTCGAATTGAATAAACTGATTTCTGAATACGGTTTTTGGTTTGGTTCTGGATATTAAAACTCAAACCGAAACCCGAACCGAATACCAAATTGTAATTAATTAAATGTATATAATAATAAATAAAATTTAAAATACAAAACTAAATTTATAAGTAAATATAAGTGGGAGGACTAATCTATAAATTTTAAAAAATTACCCCAAACATCTTAACATGAAAATGTGAAATGGATCAAATAGACAAAAGATTGATATTCAAGTGTTTTACAATCCATATTCATTATAAACAAGTTTAATAAATTAGTTCGTTTAAATTTCTTATAAATTTAAAAACAAGTATATATATATATTCTTTTAAATTCTTATTGGAATGAATGTAAACAGAAAGTATTAACTGTAATCAATAAATATCCATATCTAAACTACAGTGATCATAGTAATCACAGTGATAAGGTGCACGAATAATTAATTCTTCAACAGTAATCTTTCACTAGACTAAAGCATTCCTCAAACAATGGACATTTTCCTCTGCTCTAAAAAAGTAACAAACTACAATGGACTCAGAAGAGATTAATTGGTGAAGAGATGAAAACAGTGATTAGCCAACCGAGAAGCATAAACAAGTGAGGATGTGGATCGTTGTGTAATGGTTATGCTTCCGGTAGCATGAAAATGAGCCTATTTCAATCTGATTCGTAATCTCCAATCTCCACTTCCCATATTCACAAAAACAGGATAAGAAAATATGTCAGTTCAAAGTCAAACCAACGTTTAAATCTACTCGTATAAAACCTAAAGCAACTAGCATGGTACAACCTTTATCTAACCGCAGACAGTGGCAGAACCATAACTGATTTTAAGGAGGGGCAGGATGATAATAGTAGAAAAATAATTTAACATAATACACAATCTATAATGTATAAAATATCATTTTTTACATAAACATAAAGATGTAAGAGATAAAATTTATGAAATATAGATATTATATTTGAACTAAAATATAATACATTAACTCTTAGTTTTAAAAAAATACAATTCCTAATAATTTTAAAGAATACATCTACTAAAATATTAAAAATATTAAAAATTTATTATGCAACGTGTAGTAGTTATAAAATTTATAACCCGATTCATTCAACTCAAAAATTTTATCTTCATTTCTTCACCATCTTTCAAGAGACGGACTCATAATAAATTCAACTAAGAAAAAGGTAATAATAATTGAAGGAAAAGTTGGAGAAGGAGTATGGAAAATAAAAATTAGAAAATGAAAAATGGAATCTCACTTGTGACTTGACCACCATGCAGCAACTAGCAAGCATGCCAATATGCCATTGCTCATTTGGCATTTGCCCAGCACAGCAAGTCTTTGAAAGGCTTAGCCTTTGTCCCACATCGAAAGCTTGTGGAGAATCCCATGTAGATATCAACTATAAATAGGCATCACTCCATTGCTTCACCAAAGCATCAAACGCAGTTGCCAATTGGGCCTTAAATGACTATACCCTTGGCCTTGGATAATAGGGTTGAAAGTGTTTAATTTTTAGTTTAAATTTTGACAGCCCATAACTATTGTGGGCAAAAAATATCAGATGAAATAAATTCAAATTAATTAGGGTTGGATCAATTCAGTTTATTTGGGTTAAATTTGGTTTTAAACCGAAACCGAATTCAGAATTCGGTTCGAATGCTTCAGATTATTTGGGTTAATTGGTTTGATTTTGGTTTTAAGGATTTTAGGAGAAAAACCGAATAACCCGAATTGAATAAACCAAAAACCGAATAAACCGACCCGATGCCCACCCCTAATTGGGCCGATGGGCCAGGCGGCATATCACCTTTTAGCTTGGTGATAACAGGGGTTTGCTGGCCGATGGATGTAAAGCCCCTGGAGGGACTTCCTACTTACAAAGGTGAGACATATCCTCGAGAGTCTTTCCAAAAATTCTTAAGCTTGATGAATTCAAGGGACTTCAAAGAAAAGCTAACGTGTAAGCTAGTAGGGAGTTATCTTCAAAGGAAGGCCCAAGAGTCGTTCAACAAGCTACCAAGTGGCTCGCTACACTCCTATAGAGACTTTATTCGAGCTTTATTAAGTCAATACGCGCAAAAGAAAAAGTTCATGAAGACTTTATTGGAGATTTATTTAACTAAGCACAAATTGGGAGAAAGCACAGAGGCTTTTAGGAGTAATAAAGACCACAGAGAATGAAGTAATTCAGGGATATTTTCTGGGGATACAGGACTTGGAATTGTATAAGAAATTGAGCACGAATATTCCTAAAACCTTGCAAAAAAAACTTTAGGAGGTAGTGGAATGGAACTCGAGAGTAGAGGAAGCCACTAAGAAGAAGAGAGACAACCTGGCAGAGAAGCCTGTAAAGAATATTGACTCTCGAGGGAAGAAACTAATGGAAGCAGCTAGGCCCACGTTCGAGAGGTATGCTCCCACATTGCCAAAACCTGGAGGAAGAACCCTCGCATACATGGGCGGAACTACCATGGCACGAGGAGGGCTCCAGCCAAACCCAAGATTCCGGCACCATGGTAGTAGTAGTGAGTAGTGTTTCCCAGTGGTTTGCACTTTCCCGATGGCAAGGGCTCTATTTTTAGGTGATTAGTGTCGGAAAAGAAGGCCGCTCGTGGCCTTATTTTTGGCCCAAACTTTAACAAAATGACGTCATTTTAGTACAAGTCAAACAATGTCATTTTGGTTAGTACTGAACGAAACAAAAATGAAAAATTAAAATTTAAGTGTTAGGTTTGCTTGGATTGGGCGAGAATGGCCCAGTCCACAATCAGAAATTAATACTGCTCCAGAATAAAAGTGGTGCGCCTCCATTGCTCCAGCCTCTAGTCCTGCCCTGTGTCAGCCCCACCTGAAAAAAATTTCTTGTTCCGCCACTGCTATCACATATCCTTAGTATACATACATGATTGTTTTGACCACCCTATCTATGCAGAACCCACCAAATGCAGTGATGGCCAATAGAGCAAGCAACCGATATTGTGATCATCACAGGGATTATGGCCATGACACGAACAATTATATGCAGTTAAGGATGGAAATTGAAAGGTGAGAGAGAGAGGGATGGTTCCAAGGCCCAGGGCCTCGAAATAACCATGCTAGGCCACCGAGACCTAGGAATGATTGGAGAGAATGGCAGCCGTATAGAAGGAACAATCAAAATAATGGATGCATGGAAGATAGAAGGCCTCGTGAGCCTATGATTCGAGATAAAGGGCAGGAGGGAAGGCATGAAAGATAGTAAGAGCCACAAGGAGGTAATTAAGATAATAGGAATGGAGAAAATCCAACAATCTCGATAGTGATTAATGTCATGAACGGAACCGTTGGAGAAAAATCCTCGAATGCTGTAATGAGAATGGATGCACGGAAGGTTCCTGGAGGAGAACCACACACAAAATATTTAGACCAGACGAGATTGTAACATTCTCATAAGCCAACGCAGGCCCAGATCAAATGCCTCATGCTGTTCCTATGGTGATTTTGGCGGTGATTGGAACGCCTTTAGTAAAAAGGGTGTTTATCAATGATGAAAGTGGGGTAGAGGTAGTGTTTGTTGATTGTTTTGATCAATTAGATATAGGACGTGGTAACCTGAAGAAATCAGCCTCACCTTTATCTGGTTTCATAGGGAACCCAATATTTCCTCTAAGGGAGATAACTCTAACAGTTGGGCTAGCGGATGGTGATAAATGGGTAACAATAGATTGTAACTTTGTTGTCATTAATGCCCCTTCCCCCTATAATGTGATCCTTAAAAGGCCGTGGTTGTGCTAGTCTCGAGCTATCTTCTCACCCTATCATCTAATGATAAAATTTCCAACTGATAGGGGGATAGCTTCTATTCGAGGAGATAAGACCACGACCAGAAGTTGCAACCTTATAGTAGTGAGAGTGGCGAGAAGACAGAGGAATGTGGCGTCTGTACATGAGGAGGTTGGCTCAGCAGATACAGTGCAAATGTACATTCGAGATGCTGGAACAGTAGCTATTGGGAAATTGATGGCCGATGGCGTTAGAGAAAAATTGTATAACATGTTGGAGAAATATGGTGATGTTTTTTCTTGGAATACTTCTAATCTCACAGGATAGCCCTCAAACCCGACATTGTATAGATTCAACAAAGACCCTTCAATAAACTAGTAAAATAGAAAAGGAGAGTGTTCGCCCCCGAGAGGGCTGATGCCATCAAGGAGGAAGTTGAGAAGCTATTGAAAGCAGATGTCATCAAAGAGGTGTTCCATCCTGAGTGGATAGCCAGTCCAGTTATGGTCCCAAAACATGATGGAGCTTGGCGAATATGCATAGATTTCACTGATCTGAATAGCTGTTTCCCCAAAGACAGCTACCCCTTGCCACCAATGGATACGTTAGTGGAAGCCATTACAGGATATCAAGTTTTATCCTTTTTTTATGCACATAAAGGATACCATCAGATACTTATACCGGAGGATTATAAGGATAAAACACCGTTCATTATAGATATGGGTACTTATTGCTATAAGAAGATGCCATTTGGGCTCAAGAATGCTGGGGAAACTTATCAATGTTTAGTGGATAAGATGTTCAAAAGACAAGTTGGAAGGAATATGGAAGTTGGAAGGAATATGGAAATTTATGTAGATGATATTGTGGTAAAGAGAAAAAGTCATAAAGAATTCTTAGTAGATCTGGGAATGTGTATTCATGGTATCCAAGAGGGGTATTGATCTGAAAAAGTTGAGGCTTTGATGAGAATGAGAAATCTGCAAACATTGAACGAAGTACAAAAGCTTACAGGGTCTTTGGAAGCATTGAGCGGGTTTCACTCGAAGGGAGCAGAGAAACATCTCTCCTTTTTTGATGTCCTTCGAAGAGAAAAGAAGTTTGAGTGGACAAAGAAGTGTGAAAAGGCATTCAAGCCGCTAAAGAAGCATTTGAGGGTGTTACCTACCCTCATGAAGCCCGAGAGAGGGGAGACATTGTAATTATACATTTCTGCCTCGCCCCTGGCAATCAATTCAGTTTTGATAAAAGAAAGAGGGAGGGCGCATCTCCCTATTTATTTGTTAGTCGAGCCTTACATGGGCGGGAGACTAGGTATACATCTCTCGAGAGGTTGATATTAGCTCTAGTACATGTAGCTAGGAGATTGAGTCCCTATTTTTAGGGGCATATGACAGTGATGCTCAAGAATAATCCAATTTGGCCGATTCTATTAAAACTAGAGCCTTATGGGAGAATAATGAAGTGGGCTATGGAGTTAGGAGAACATAATATTTGATATCATCCTAGAGTCGCTATTAAGGGTCAGGCGCTAGCAAATTTTATAGTGGAAACCTCGAAACCCATCGAGTACGAAGATTCTACTTGAGAGGAAGAGATTCAAAAGAAGGAAATATGGAGGTTGTATGCAGATAGGCTACCAACAACGAAGCCGAGTATGAAACCCTGACAACTAGATTGCGGTTGGCCAAGGAATTGAAGGTGGAATATCTAGAGATTTATAGTGATTCTCAAGTAGTGGTTTGGCAGGTGAATAGGGAATATGAAACCAGGGAATGTAATCTACAGAGGTATCTAGATGTGGTGAGAAATCTTTTGAAAAGTTTCAAATCACATACTTTGACACAGGTCCAAGGGAAAAAATCACAAAGCAGATGCTCTTAGTAAGCTTGCTTCTTTAGACCCGAGGGTTCAATCTAAGAGACAATTTCTCATAGAAACTTTGAACAAGTGAAGTTTCTAGAAGCCATTGGTTATGGCTATCGAGGAGGAAGACACTTAGATGACTACAATTGTAAAGTACCTTTGAGATGGAGTTTTTCCTGAGAACGAGGTCAAGGCTAGAAAGATAAGGCTGAAGGCACGAAGATATATACTACATGAAGGAATATTATACATAAGGGGTTATTTACAACCATTGCTTCGGTGTGGTACCCCATATGAAACAAACTATTCGGGAGGTTCATGAGGAATACGTGGTAACCATTAGGAGGATTGATCGGTGGTAAGAAGGCTCATTTGAGTGGGGTACTACTTGCCAATAATGTTTGATGATGTGAACAAGTATATACATGCCTATCACCAGTGCCATAAATATGCTCCCATAACCCACATTCCACAAGAAGCGATAACAAGTATTTACAGTTCGTGGCCATTTGATAAGTGGGGGATTGATCTGGTATAGCCTTTTTATGAAGCCCCAAGGAAGTTCAAGTACCTCATAGTGGCCATTAATTATTTCACGAAGTGGGTCGAAGCTTAGCCTTTAATGAACATAAATGGAAAGACGGTCATTGCATTCTGTTGGAAAATTATTATATACCACTTTGGGAATCCAAGGATAATAATTACTGATAATGGAATAAAATTTGCTCAAGATCCATTCAAAAAGTGGTGCGAGGAGTATACGATTAAGCAAAAGGTGACAACAGTTTATCATCCTCAGGCCAATGGTTAAGTGGGAGTAACCAACCGAACGATATTGAATGGTATAAGAGCCAGGCTCGAGGGGCAGAAGGTAATTGGAGATGGGAGTTACTGAACGTTTTTTGGGCATATCGAACAACCGAATCCTTCATCACTGGAGAGACACCATATATCCTGGTATATGGCTCAGAGGTAGTAATTCCTGGTTAGATAGGAGTTCCTAGTCCGACGATGATGGTAGCCACAGATGAGATAAATAATCAGGAAAATTGGTGCCTTGATCTTGACATGGTAGAAGAAAGGTGAGAAATAGCACCCCTGCATGAAGCCTGGGTAAAAGAATCATGATAGAAGGGTGAAGAAATTATTGTTTAATCCAGGAGATTTGGTGATGAGGAAGAATGAGAAGAGTCACCAGGAACCTGAAGGAAAATTGGCTGCAAACTGGGAAGGACCTTATAAGGTGATCGAATCACATCCAGGATGTAGTTATGTCCTTGAAGCCATGAATGAAGTTTGAGTGCCTAGAAGGTGGAATGTTACCAATTTGAGGAAATAATATCAGCTTTGAAGGCACGATTGATATGCTGATAAGCGGCACTCCGTGACCAATCTCCAGCTAAGACTGATGACGAGTGATATGTTGATAAGCGGCACTTCGTGACATATCTCTAGCTAAGGCTAATGATAAAGTAATATACTGATAAGTGACACTCTATTTATTAATTCTAGCTAAGGCTAATGATAGAGTGATATGCTAATAAGCGGCACTCTATATGTTAATTCCAGCTAAGGTTGATGATCGAGTGATATGCTGATAAGCGGCACTTTGTAAATTAATTCTAGCTAAGGTTGATGATCGAGTGATATGATGATAAGCGGCACTCTTATAGTACCCTTGTAGTCTTGATTGGTTATCTAGTGGAGCAATTTTTGCAGGATGTAGGTGGGAACACCAAACATGGGTAAAAATTCTTGTGTTTTTTCATTTACAATTATTTTATAACGAATGTGACCCACCTCAACCCAGGGTTGTTAACACAATCACAACAGCGCAATCAATTAACCCAAGCCAAGGCACTAGTCTTGTGGTATGGTTGAAGATAATAGTTATATTCTGCACCCGTTTCTTGCAGCTAGGGTAGTAAGTAAGCGGCAAGCCCTGGGTTTGTCCACATAGATGCTAGGGTTTAAGTAAAATTCAAAACACAGCCTCACACGGGTCATAAATCTGCACAAGTGAAAAGAATAGCTACTAATGTAAACATGCAAACTGAGGGGAGGGGTTGGTATTTTCAACTGACAACTACAAACACGTAAACTATTTATACTAGGCACTTTGGACTAATTTAGCAACATGGTAGTTCTAATGCTTCAATCCTCAATTCACTCACATATTGACATAAAAAAGACCTATCAGTGTGTTCATAACATGTGGTGTGGCCTATGACATACACTTCCCCATCCCTGTCACGGTGGGTGCGCTCGCAACCTTCCATCAACACCTCCATCGTAATTAGGGGAGCACAACAAGGTCCAACAGTGGTTGTGGTTCTATTTCTCCCCCATACTATTATGTCCTGGGCTTCCACCATGAATGCACTAATTCCCAGTGGTCCCCTCTACGCGAGGCCTTAGGTTCATAGGCACCTTATCTGTGATACTAGGGTTTCAACACACCACCTAGCGTGCTACTATCAACTATCTTTACCCATAACCTATCAGAAAATGGTTAAGTAATCAGCTAAGCCTGGTGCGATGTCCAGGTTTATCTTCCTAAGGGTGCATCAATAAGTGCACCATACATGAACATAGCCCAAAGTGTGTGCTTATATGTGGTGTAGTGTTCATGAATTTGTCACATTCCAGAACAATCACAATAATATTATAAACACAAAGACAGGTGGAATTTAAGGAATGTCATGAAGCATTAAAGGCTACACATGTGCCAAATATGTCCCAAGATTAATCTAACTGCTGCCTAGACATAGAATTCAAATATAGATTTGAATTCCGCACCTTTGGGAAGAAACAAAAGGAAAATAAAAGGAAAAAGTACAAAGTCTACTAAAGAACTCCTTCCTTCTTCCAAAAGCTCTCCAAATTACAAGATATGAATTCTCTCTCCTAAAGTCTATGAAAAAGGAGTAGACTAGGGTCCTATATATAGTAATAGGAGATTGGGCCTAAAAATAGGTCCAAAATAGGACAAAAGTGCCAAAACCCTAGGTCTGCCGCCTAGTTTTCATGGGCCGGCTTGGATGCCTTGGCCCGTGAAGCCTTCAAGCACGGACCACTAGATCTGGTGCAGTTTGTGATCATTCATAGCTGTGGAATGCCACGGTCCGTGAAGTTGGGCTCGTGCAATGGCCTGTGAAGGTTTTCACGGACTGTGAGTAGCACCACGATTTCCACTCAGTAGTTTTCATGGCCTGACCTTCTTTTCACGGATTGTGAGCAACATGGGTGTTTTCTCAGAACTCTTGTCACGGTCCATGAAGATTTTCATGGACTAGCTCCATTATCATGGACCGGCGCTGTTGTAGGGTGGACCATAGGCATCTTCACAAGCCGCTAATACTTTGTGTAGTGCGGGTTGTTACAGGTCATTTTTCCTTCGTCAACCGAACTTCGTTTGCTTGCCATGGGTGAGCCGTTAGTATGGATTGGGATTTCTAGTAGTTGATTTTGTAGTACTCAAGAAGACGAATCCAAGAGAACCAGGTTTGAAGGCTAATTCTTCCTGGATCTTTCTTGGACTAAGGCAAAACTCCTCAGACCATGATTCACCATTTCCACCTTTGGCCATCTTGAACTTCATAGCCGCCTATCCTTGGCTTCAATCTCCTTCTACCATGCATTAATGCTCGTGACCTTCATCTACTACCATTCAATGCAAATGGCCTTTAAATATTCTATCGTCAAAAAGTGAACGACCTTTGCAAGAATGTAATGTAACAAATAGCATTCACGGACGACCTACTAAAGGTACTTATAATGAGGACCAAGGAGCCCGTGAACACGATATGTCAATAATAACTAATTAAGTGTACAAAACGTGGGATTTAGAATAGAAAACCAAACATGATTTTCTAAACCCCTTGTCTTGTAAACTCAACTAATGTTTCCAAACTGCCAACCAAACTGCCAATCGACATGAAGCATGCAAAAATAGCCAATGCATCCAACTTATTCTCAAGCTACCCTAGTTCCACAAAGAAGATGAAAATCTCACAAATCTCACACTCCCAAAGTACCTAAGGCAACTAAACCACCATACCACCCAAAGTAAGTAACTGTGTATGGAAAAAGATAAGTGACAAAAGATCGGAATAAAACCAAAGCTTACTTTCCCTAAATAAGTCTCAAAATCAATCAAAGAAAAATCCTCAAGCAAAAACAATCCACCGAGGAAATCCAAAAGTCGTTGACTTGCTTACAACATATGGATAAATCCAGATTCTCGACCTAGTTGCAAACAAGGAGTCCAATGTATCGTCAACCTAGTTTCTTGTTTCTTTTATTTTTTCTCACGATTTCTCTAATTTAGCCTAGGCGCCCTTTTGGTTTTTCACAGCATTATCCCACAAAACGTGTTCACGTCTCACATTTTTCCACGCAGCCTCTCATTTTTGCCTAGACTCGCAAGTCTAGCCGGGCCAAGCCTCTCACTTTTACTCCCTTTGACCTATCCGGGATTTTCTTAATGTTCCTAAAGTCACACTTTTTACCTAGGCCTTATTCAGGTTTTGATCTTTTTTTCATTTTTTCAAAATTTAAAAAATGCCCCAAAAGTGGGCTCAATTCTACAAAGATAGTTAAACACACAAAAATACTCCACCAATAGTTAAAACACCCTACCCCATGCAAAATAGGAAACCTAGCATAGCATATCATTCCGCCAAATATTCATCCAAAATCATCCCCAACAAACAAGAACTAAAACTACCAACAATAAGGAAAAAAGAAACAAAACATGCATGCACAAAGAAATCCAAGAATGATAATTCCTAAGTGTCCACTACTCTCTCCCAACACTTTGCGGATGCAAAGTCTCCAATGCACAAAAAGAATGTCAAAACATAAAGTGAGGAAGGGAGATTAACGATACCTATGCTTCCACCCCCAAAGTGCCGGCCTCTTCGTGGCTAGTGAAACACCTCTCTATGAACCCTGTTGCTTAGATTGTGGCTTCAACACAATCCACCCTCGTGTTGAGCTCTCCCACTTGTGCCTTCACTCCTCCAATTTCTTGAACTATCCCTTGAAGAACTTGGGAAGAACTCGAGAGTTGCTCCCCAAGTAGGTGTAGTTAATCCATAATGGTCGTGGAAAGATGAAATCGGCTCACAGGTGCTCCTGAAGATGTCTCCCCTCTGGCCTCTTCTAAGTCTAACTCTTGGTTGGCCATAAATTTTTAGGCTTCTCTCTCAAACTTCCGGTCTGGAAAAATAAGTAGGTCATCCAAAAATGTGTTATGGTCAATGACAGTGCGCTCCGGTTGTGGAAGAAATATGAAGCTACACGTGCTCGTGCCGCCATAGAGCCATACATATCTACCCTCTGATGTCGTCAGTCTCACCATAGATGCCTTAGCTAACTTCTCAATATTGTACCTTGTGTCCGATATTCCTAAGATAGCTAGAGCCCTTTGTGTGACTGGGTGACCTAGATAATCCGCCAAAAGACCAACCATGCTTCCCATGGATATTTTCCCACTCTTCTGCTCTCCCATTGCTATGCATTCTTGAACAAAGACACTAACCAAGTCTAGGTAGATGTTCCCCTCTGGTGTCATCACCCAAAGAAGGTGTACATCGGAGCTCGGACAATGTGTCAATTCATGGTGGCATAGAATACCCATAGAAAGAAGTTGAGGAATATAACGGATCACCGGGTGGACTATATTCGTGCTATTGCTCAGATTCTTCCTATCAATCCCGGTTAGTTGCACCCAAAAGTGCGCAAGAGAGAATGACATTCCTTGGCGATGTGTCCGTGGAATGTCCTGGCGGTCTTCCACCCAAAAGCTAGTGCCACCTCTCTATAGGTCATTTGGTACTCATTGTCATCCAAATTGAACTTAATCACCTTGCGACCCTCCTCGCATGTGACCTTCTAAATGGTAGCTTGAAACTCTAAGGTTAACCTTATGTAGGTTTTTGAGTACACATCGATAAAACCTTCTAGGCCTACTCGACCCAAAAGAAAGGTCACAGGTTCAAGTAAACCTAGAGCCATCAAGGTGCTCTTGCAAGCAAAACTAGTCTCCAAAATGCTCCTCTTTGGTTTCCTCAAATTCCTCCATCTCCAAGCTACAGTCCCAGTGATGTTGGTTGATCCTAAAACCTCATCAGCCACATGCTTGGGGTTGTGAGGAACGAGAGTCGTTGATTTAGGGTTTTCACCCTTAACTGATTTCTTCCATTTTCACCCCTTAACGACTTCTCTTTCTCCGAATTATCTTTCTTTGGAGCTAACCTAAAAAATTGAGAGAGAGAAGAATGGCAATGTCACAATAAACAAGAAAGAACATTCTCCCAAAATGACCACACATTCAAAGCATGATGGTATAAACATAAAGGCCATTCAAAACAAGAATATTCCTCATCAATCAACAACATGGTATATGCCTTTCACCAACCACAAATAGATTCATGCAAACAAGATTCATGCTCCCTCTAATCACCAACACATGAAGTACACATCACTCAATATCAATGGCATATGCAAAACATCCCTAATTTCATCATCACAAGATTGATCACACAAACCCAAAAAACATCACAACAACACATAATCATTTATAAATCATGTTCTTCATAACAAAACCACAATGTCAATCAAGCATATAGACAATGAGATCAAAGGACTACCCAAAATTTGAAGCCTAGAAGTGTAAGATCCACACAAGAAGAAGCAAAAATTGCTAATTTTTGGAAGAAAAAGCTTCAATTTTCGTGTTCACCCAAGAGTATGTGTGAGTGAGTGTAGATGATGAAATTAGGTGAAGAGTGGTACCATGAGAATAAAATTTCAGCATAGGTGAAAAAGAGAGAGAGGTACACTTTGGATAAAGATGTTATTTCAAATTAGGGGACAAGTAGTACGATCAATTAACATGGGAAGTACTATTTGCATAAAAAATCTTAAGGAAATAGGAAATCTCACTTCTTGAACCAAACATGCATTTTTTACTTTGAAATTCATACTTCCTTTTTGAAAATTGCATTTTTGAAACGTGTTGGGGTATGGAAAATTGAAATTTGACAAAAAAATGATTTCTACCCAATTTTTCCATCTTCACGAGACCGAGTCTCGTGCCCATCATCACAGCACGAGACCTACCCTTCGTGACAACCATTGTCACGAGGCTAACCCCAGATTTCCCCTATTCCTTGGTTTTTCTCAACTTTTGAAAGAAAACTATATCGCCCATCAAAATCCGTCCATTTACATATAATCACATATCTTCACATTTGGATTTTCAAATCAAGCAATAATTTTATTCAATGGATAATTTATTTCAAGCATGACATGCAAAATCTACCAAGTAACTACCCAAAACAAGCAAACTGAAAGATCCACATATATTTATTGTCGTCATTACGACTTATTACTCGTTCATGCATTCAACTTTCAAGCACTTACCGGTGGGCCTCCGGAATCGCCATCGGTGACTTCGCCCACAATGGTGTCGTTGTGGAGAGGTCTCGACAATGAGTAATCCTTACCTTTGTACCCCTTGTCGGTACCTAGAAATTGTTCTCCTTTTCTTACCAACATCAGCTCCTTAAGCGTCACCTTGGGGTTAGAAGGTGGTCGAGGGGGTATTAATTCTCGACACTTTCCTTTTCCCACTGCAAATTTGTTAGCATAGAAAATCAATCTAGCACAGATATATCATTGATCAAATCATGCAATCCGTCAGGGTCCTCAAAAAATTTATCATCAAAAGATTCAAGCTCATTTGCAACATAAGAAGGTTCAATATTTTCATGCTCATCAAAAAGTGTCACAACTTTGTACATAAGAGAAGGTTTTGTTGAATCATGCCAACATTTATAAATGTCAAATTCCACCTTGTCTAAGTCTTTTCTAGAGTCAAGACCCTCGAGTGGACATCAATTTTAGTCCTAGACGTTTTTTGAAAAGGTTTCTCCAAAAGGATTGGGGGTGCACTACCATCATGCGCTACATCTAGGACATAAAAGTCCGCCAGAAAAACCAACGTGCCCACTCACACCATCACATCATTCACTAGTCCTCAAGGGCTAGCTTGGGAATGATCGGTGAGTTGAACAATGACTCTAGTCTCCTTTAGTTCACAATTTCAAGACATTCAAATAGACTAAAGGGAATAAAATTGATAGAATCTCCTAAATCTATCATGGCATCTTCAAAAAGTGTCCCACCTAAAGAAATCAGGATAGAAAACATTCTGGGGTCATCACATTTCTTAGGAAATTCTCATGATTCAAAATTGCGACTTCCCAAATTCTTAGCTTCCCTAACTTCTTAGGTGGTCAACTCCTTTTCTTAGAATATGCAACCTTATGAAATTTAGCATACGAAAAGCACATTGTCAATTAATTCCAAGATAGGGATAAATATCTCCACTTTTTCGAAGACTTTCTGAATGTTGGCCTCATTTGTCTCCACCTTTGGCCTTCCTCTCAAAGCACTTGGAAACAGAGGTGGAAGCTCCTTGGAGGGTGATTTCTGGACAACCATATCTTCTTCTTCAAACTTCACTTTGGTAGCCTCCACTAACTCATCATCCTCTTGTGTCACTTTCTCCTCATTTTCGCAAACCTCATTCCCACTTCTTAACTTGAGTGGGATAGCATTTATTGGATTCACCTCTGGTTGGGAAGGTAGCTTGCCAGACTCTTTCGCTTCAAGTTGGCTCACCGAGGTGGTGAGTTGTCCAACTTAAATCTCAAGGTTATTGATACTTGGGAAGGCTCTAGTACCAAGGTCTTCAATTTCTCTCCGTGTTCTTACCACAAAGATCTCATGTTTCTTTCCCAATTGTCCGATGGCATCCTAGATCTCCTCCCTATCCGACTTGTAAAGTGTGGTATGATTGTTGGATGGCTTTTCACCTCTAGGATAGGGTTGAGGCGATGCTTGTCCACCCCTATACCCTTGAGGTTGATTTTCATCCCTCCATCAGAAGTTAGGATAATCCCTATACCTCAGATTGGATGAGTTTGCATAGGGACCAGACCTTGCCTCGCCTTGGTTCCCCCAAAACCCTTGATGTTAACCCCTAACAAATTGAGGTCTCTCTCAGTTTTTGTAGTTCATGGCATTCAGCTCTTGCATATCACCAATGACCTAGGGGCATTTCTCGAAGTGGTGATCAAGGTTACAAACCTCACACATATTAACTTGGTGCACCTTTCCTCGCAAAAGCTCTTTCATCATAGATATTAAATCTTGGACTTGCTTCTCCAACTTCGGTGTGTATGCGGGTTCATCCAAGACCTTAACCCTGTTGGCCATCTCTTCAAAAAGTGCCATAGCATCCTTCGAGCTCTTGTTGGCGATAAAACCATTGCATGCGACATTAACCATCCTCATGTCCTCATCACAACACCCAGCTTGCTACTATAAACTATCTCTACCCGTAACCTATCAAAAAATGATTAAGTAATCAACCAAGATTGGTGTGATGGTATGCAGATTAAGGTTATAGCGAATCTCCCGTGCACACACACACGCAGAATTGTTCCCTTCCACTCATTCAAACATCCAGGTTTTTCTTCTCAATGGGGGATCAATAAGTGCACCATATATGAACACAACCCAAAGTGTGTGCTTATATGTGGTGAGTGTTCATACATTTGTCAAATTTAAGAACAATCACAATAATATCATAAACACAAAAATAGGTGGAATTTAAGGAATCTCATAAAGCATAAAAAGCTATACATGTGCAAAATATGTCCCAAGCTTAATCTAACTACTCCCTAGATATGGAATTCAAATATAGATTTGAATTCCACATCTTTGGGATTAAACAAGAAGAAAAGAAAAGGAAAAAGTACAAAACCTACTAAGGAACTCCTTCCTTCTCCCAAATGCTCTCCAAGTAATAAGATATGAATTCTCTCTCCTAATGTCTTTCAAAATGAGTAGACTATGGTCCTATATATAGTAGTAGGAGATTGGGCCTAAAAATAGGCAAAAAATAGGCCCAAATAGGACAAACGTGCCAAAACCCTAGGTCAGCCGCCTAGTTTTCATGGGCCGGATTGGATGCCACTGTTCGTGAAGCCTTCAAGCACGGACTACTAGATCTGGAGCAGTCCTTGAAATTTCATAGCCGCGGGAAGCCACGGCCCATGAAGCTGGGATCATACCACGGTCCGTGTAGGTTTACACGGACCGTGAGCAGTGCCACGGTTTTCACTCAGTAGTTTTCACGACTCGGCCTCCTTTTCATAGACCGTGAGCAGCATGGGTGTTTGCTCAGAACTCTTGTCACGGTCCATGAAGGTTTTCACGGACTGGCTCCATATTCGGCCAAATTTCTTCAACTCTTCCCTTCCATGATTCACAGCCCAGCTCCATTATCACGGGCCACTGATGCTTCGTGTAGTGTGGCTGTCACAGACCGCTGGTCCTTCATCGGTTGAATTTTGTTTGCTGACCACAGGTGAATCATTAGTCAGAATTTGGAGTTCTAGTAGTCAATTTTGCAGTACTCGAGAAGATGAATCCAAGGAAACCTTTTTTGAAGGCTAATTCGTCCTGGATCATTCTCGGACTATGGCAACACTCCCCGGACTACGATTCATCATTTCCACCTTTTGCCATCTTGAACTTCGTAGCCACCTATCCTTGGCTGCAATTTCCTTCTACCACGCATTGATTCTCGTGGTCTTCATTTATTACCATTCAATGTGAATGGCCTTTAAATCTTCTACTGTCAAAAGAAAATGGCCATCACAAAATGTAACAAATAACATTCACAGGAGACCTACTAAAGGTACTTATAATGAGGACCAAGGAGGTTGTGAACACGATATGTCAATAATCACTAATTAAGTGTACAAAATGTGGAATTCATAATAGAAAACCAAACATGGTTGGCTAAAACCCTTGTTATGTAAACTAAACTAATGTTGCCAAATCGCCAACCAAAAGTAAATAAAAACTACATCAAATGCATTGGTTAAAGCATGCATAATGGTCTAGATCAGTCCTATTACAATATCTTAGGAAGATCAAGTGATATGCTGATAAGTAGTACTATGAAGTTAATTTTAATCCTGATTGATAACTGAGTGAAGTGTTGATAAACGGCACTCGTGGCGAATCCTCGAAATGACATACTTAATGATTTGACTAATGGAGAATGCTGATAAGAAACTCGAATTCCATCCAGGACTACTAAGTCCCTCGAACACCACCTCATGATAAAAGATAGTCCGTTATATTATACCTTCGGGCTGTCTTTTCTAATTCGCCTAATGGTGACAATCCTTGAGATTTACAATCTGATTAAAAAATGTCAACCAAATCAGTATCAATTCCACCGAGATAAACTTAAAAACTTTAATATATATACACATGCATATATATACATATATATATATATACGAGATACATGGTACATGGGATCACTGGCATACAATAAAATAAAATAAATGACAAGAACTTAAACAACAACGTGGAAGGAACCTATCTATTTAGTTGGAGGATCCCCCTCTCGAGAATGGGCCAGCTCTCCTACTCTTGCTTCTAATTGCTCAAGTTCTTCCATTTTAATGCTGCCTGCCATTTGAAAATCCTTCATATGCTTTTCTTTAGGGTACTCAGATGGATCTAGTGACGTTATTAATTTACATTGCCTTGTCGCAGGCATGCTATCCAAATCCTCCGAGGTAGATCCTCCACCTCCACGTTTAGCATTACTTGAGGATGTGAGATTTTTATTAGTTCCCTTAGAAACCAATTTCCTTAAATGGGAGGATCTACAACCTCTCAAAAGGGGGGGGGAGGTGAGAGCTTGGTCGTAATTCTCTCCGCTACTCCAGGATAGAATCATAGGATAATTTCTGTCGGTCAGTTCCATTCTTGTACACGTTGCACTCCTTTATCCAATATCGGGAAACCTTAAGAAGAAATTTTGACAGATATTGGGAATCTATCTGATATGGAGTGGGAATACCACAGAAATGGAAGTGAGCTTGAAGGCTCACGTCATATAAAGTAATCCTATCCTCGAGCTCCATAGCTTGTACTTTCCCGACTTCAACTTCTCCTAGGAGTCGGGCATTCTCAGTGAGGAAAGAGTTAACTAGGAAAGGATATTCATTAATAGCTGAACCCTTCATTAACAATTCTTCCTCCAGCCTGGGAATTTTACCCATGGCTGCCACAAAGAGTTGAGCTACCTCTTCTAGTTGCGACCTAAACTTGTATGCCTCACCCATGCAAGCCGTCAAGCGGTTTTCAAGGACTGTTAGCCTATTAGCATTGGCAAGGCATCTTTTTAAAGATCTAAATTGGTTGTTTACTTGATGCACTCTCTTGATAGCTTTGTTCAGCGGGATCACAGTCTTTCACAACCTCGAGTGGAACTACTCCGTTATATTTTTTGGCTAGGAAATATTTCACAAAATATTTAAAAGCAGGGTGTTCCTTGGACTGCCATGATTTCAGCTCCTCCTCGAGTTGATTATTCTAATTTTGTAAAGATTTTTTCTCCTCATTACATTTGGTAAGGTCTCTCATTGCCTTCATTAGATTCTCTATGCTTTCATTCAGTTCTACTCGAGTACTTGAGAGCTCTTGGTAAGCACATTCCAATCACATTTTCAATGAATTAAACTATGATGAAAAGTATAATAATAAGTAAATAGTTAAGAAGTAAAAATATTTATCATTAAAGAGGAAGAAAGTTACACGAGGAGGCCGAAATTTGGCAAAAGTTACATTTAATGACCCTACCCTAGAGGTATCCTCCTTTGTGAAGGTGGGATTATGTTCCCCCACAACTTGCCCAGCCAAAGTTGGCTGCTCGGTGACTCCAGCTGCTATTTCCTCAGGGGTGAGTGCTTGAACCCCCTCAGCTGTGAGAAATTGCCAACTAGACTTAAGTTAGTCCAGTAAGGAAAAACACAGGCCACCAGGCTTGATTGCCTCATCCTAATTTATATCCAAAAGGTTCACGAGCTCAGGCTTGATAAGGTCGTCCAGCAGTTTGGCGTTAATATCAAACAATGAGGAGGCTAGTTTAGGTTTTAATGTTTCTTTAGCCAGAGTGTTGCACCCAAGTTGCTTGGCCAGCTAGAGGAAGGCAAAAAATTTGAACAACCCAGTATGTTCAACAATTTTTCTTTGAAAGCTTTGAGCAGACGAACCTGGTAACCAGGGTCCTCGATTGCTTCAACCACCTTCCCGATGACCTTTTTAACAAGAATGAATTTCCACTTCTCGGCCTTGAGCATTTCAATCTTTTTCTTCTGAACTTCGAGAGATCTTTTCATCTCAGCATTATCAAATTCCTTTTCCTTTAACTATTCTTACAACCTACCATGACTTTAAGTCACAGTTTGGAAAAGAGTGGCCAAGCCTTGGGTCACTTGGTTGAGTTGTTGGGGAACCTAGAAAATGGTTGAAGTGACTTGTTAAATTGAGTAGATATATAAAAAATTTAGAAATCACACAAAATTTTTACAAATATGTATACAAATATATTTCAACTAAGCTGAGGATTGGCACTCAATGTAGTAAGGACCTGCTCGTTTATAATAAGAACACTTGGCGAAGCCGCCAGAGTGTTCGAGGAGGACGCCTGTGGGTTTGCCTGTGGGGAGATGTGGGAAGTATGACCGGCACTTATTCCTCGAGGTAGAAGTATAGTTGTCTTGCCTATTTTTTTGTACAACCTTTCTATCACCCATCGGAGGGGTGGTCATTCTTATTGAAAGCCAAAGCTGAACCGAGACCCACTGAAAACGTCATGAGAATAAGATTAGCTAGGGGAAAAGGAAAAGTAAAGTAAGAGAATGAAATAACAAAACTTGTTAAACACCCTTGGAGAACTCCGAAGGTCTAAAATCACAAGAAGAGTCCACGAGAAGGGGCTCTCGAGAAAGGTCTTCAGGGATTCTCTTTCATTTCTTGCTATCTTTTTGATTTTTTATATATATAAGCTCTTCATAAACTTCTGGTAGCCAGAAAAAACCACCAATGTTCTTATCAGGATTTGAGAAAAAGGCTGTAGTTGAGGGATGTGGATATAAGCCACCTTCCATCACCTTTGAGGTTTTCAGGGAACGAGTATTCTATATCTTTCGAGGACTCAATCTCTACTTTAAAGTTTCATTGAGGAACTTTATATCTTCTACAATCGAATGAAATCCCATTTCTCCAATTCCTTCAATCACCAGAATAAGAAGGAACAGTAAAGGCTTTGTGATTCACCTCTCTGCTAACAAAGGTGATGACATTTTCTATTGACTTACCACTATAGGACACACTATACTATGAACGAAGTAGCCTATACCTGGGCTCAATTCTAAATTTGTGACATCTATACAGAAACATCATTATGATCACTAGGACGTTGGGGGTGAACCTGCATGGGGCTGACCTTAAATTCCTTAATGAGTTTAGATGATAAATGGGGAAAAGGGAAGAAAAGCCCTGCACGCCGATGTCTAAGAGAAATGGAGGATCTCCCCCCCCCTCTCAGGAAAACTATCAGGGGTATCACCTTCTTGGAACATCTGGAATTGCATCCGAGCCTATCCTTTGCCCCAGGGGGATTGAAGCTAGGATCCTTGAGATATCTCTTTCTGCCTTCAAGGATGGGGGCTTTTTAGCAGAAGTTCCAATTTTTCCCTCTCTGGGCACTTTTTTCTTCCCTTAAGATACCTTCTTCCCCTGAGGCACCTCTATTGCTTCTCGAGATATATCCTTTTCTCCCCCCGAACAACTTCTTCTCCCTCTGGAGACGAATTATCTTCTTACCCCACCTCGAGGGTTACATTCCGTGGAGGGTAAAAACCCACTTTACCAGTAGTAGGAGACCACCTCACATATGATTTACCCATACCCAATGGCCAAATTTCAGTTTGCCCTTGGGAAGGTATATCTATGATGGGTAAAACCCCTAGATTTTAATACGTGTGGTTGAGGATATCTTCTTCCATGTCAGACGCTGATGTGTCCATTTTAGATGCATTATTTAGTAGTATTTAGGATCACTTTTGTGCTCTTTTATTATCGAGAGCTTGTGTTTTACCTTGAAATTCACTTAGGAGAGGGAAAAGCAACTTTGTACTCTTTTACCTCTTCTAAGTGGATTTTGTGTGACAAGGGAAGAACACGGAAGCAACGAAGACCGGAAGACATTGAAGACTATACTTTCGAAGACTTTTGGATACTCACTTCGAAGACATGAAGACCGGAGGCCGTTGAAGACCATTTTTGGAGCCGTTGAAGACTTGAAGATTGAGAGGGGTGGCTATGAAGAAGACAAAGAAACAATGCAAAACTCTGGCTCCCGTCGCGACCCCGTCGCGACCCCGTCGCGACACCATCGCGAGTCGCGACCAACACCGTCGCGAGTCGCGACGAACTCGTCGCGAGTCGCGACCAACGGGCGGCCAGAAACCAACTTTATCTTCTTTGCACTATAAATACTACTCTCTTTCCTCCTCTTCTCCAGCTTTCCCAGCCCGTTTTTCTCTCTGGTTTTTGGGCAAAACCTAGGTTTTTCTCTTCTTTCTTTTCTTTGTTTTTCTTAGTTTAATTATGTCTTTTGTTGTTCTAGAGTAGTTCTTGTACTTGGGAGCTATGGATTGAAGCTTCCACTTCTATGTATTGAGAATCATTTTATCTATCTATTTGGTGTTTTTGCTATTGTGCATTTATTGTGCTTTGAATGTTAATTGTTGATTCCATTGATGTTGTTGGGAGCTTGATGATATGAATGCTTGTATGAATTGCTAGCTAGGGTTTGGGGGATTTGGGTTAATTTCCCCCCTGTTCTTGTTAGGAATGTATGAGTGTGAATTAGAGCTTTTGATTGTGTTAGTGTGTTGACAATGTGCTAGACGAATGTGATTGATGTTGAACTCTTCGTCATGTTCGTTTGTGTAGCAAACGAGAGAGTTATATGCTCGTGGATGAATGTGCGTTGCACGTTCATCCAATCTCGTGTAATTGCATGAATTGGTTTAATGCTTAGTCACGGTGTAGTGGTCATAAGCATTGCCAAGCTTGTTGGTTCTTCGTGATTAAATGCCACCAATGATACCTTGAGTCGTGGTCGCGACTCGGGAGTCATTGGTGAGGTTTGACGAGAGATGTCGAACTCACTCTCGCAAACTACGAACTAAGAAGGATAGGAGTTTAGTCTCCACGACAAGTAGTTGAAGTATTGAATAGATGATTTAAATTCATTCTTGAAGCATTTGTTATTTGGCGTTTATGTATTCTTGACGGTGTGTTTCACTGCATGTGTGCCATGAGTTGTTTGAGCATAGGGAGTGCTTGTGTGGTTGAATTGTTTAGGTGTAGGAACGTGACGAATTCCGTAGCGCATTTGCATGAAGATCTATGAGCATGAACTTAGAACTCCTTGTGATGTGTGTGTTGTGGTACTTGCTAGATGGGTGCGTGAGTGTTGGGTCCTGAATGCTATATGATGGAATGTGTGAATGATTCGATGAACTACATTAGATGTGGAAGTGGATATCCGTTGCCCCCAAGGCATTTTATCTTTGTAGTTTAAAACCCCTTTTCTTTAGTTTCGTTTGATGATTAGCATAGTCACTTGACCTTGCTAGTTATCTTGTCTTTTTATCTTTGTTAACTTAGGAAACCAACCAACCCCCCCCCCCCCCTTTTACTTGCTTTTATGTGTGTGTAAATATATTTACTCCTAGCCTAATATCAACCATTGTGTGCTTAGACGCTTAGGAAGATCCCTCTTCTCTTTGGACGACCCCGATTTGCCACTATCTACCTAGTTGTAGAAAGTAAGCATTTAGGGCTTATAAATTATCTTTTGCACGGTGGGCGCGACGACCGCCCGCTCGTCAGACGCATACTGTGACCTATCTGAATAGCTGGGCTCAAAACCAAACTCGCCCCCTTCGGCGAATTAACTTTCTCTCCATCCATCACAGCTTTGCCGGGAAACCCCCTCTCGGTAGAAGCCTTGTCGGAATAGCCATTAAAATAAAGATAGAAATGGAGTGAAAGAAGAAGAAAGGGGAAACTTGCTGATTTCAGGGAAGAAGGTGATGGAAGCAAATTTGCTGATAAGAGAAGGAAAGAAGAGACGACAATGGGATAAAAATTCCTTTTTGACAGCATCTGCAAATGAATAAGAGTGGAAGTTGAAGAAATTCGAGTAATTTATATACCTGAAATGGCGGCATGATAATGATAACTTCGAAAAACTAAAAACTTTGAAAAGACTCAACTGTCTTTTCACCCCTTTTTAGGCACGCTGCTTTGGATGCAGCGACATGCGCCATTGCCAGACACACACACCCTTTGGTTTTTCAGCAAAACTTAAAATAAGAAAAATGGATCCCATTTTCGAGACCTGAAATAGTATGTGAGGAATTTCACCTTAAACTCCTAGATCCTCGAATCATTATCAAAGAACAAGGCCTCAAATGCTGCTAAGTAGAGATCCTCACTTCATTATTAGAAAAAAGGTTCTCGAACGTTGATAAGCCACAAGCCTCAAAATCGCTACCGAGGACAAGGTCCTCGAACCACTACCTTGATACTCCAGGGTCTCGAATAGGAATCTGATTTTCTGAGGGCTTTTAATATAGGTTGGACTCAAATGTTACTATGAACCATTTTAATATAAGTTCACTTGGGATATTTCTGTGCTAAATAATGCCACATTTATAGTCTATTAAAAGGGACATAATTAAGGTAGATCGTTATTAAGAATATACGATATAAATATCAGGTGCGTATTCATTTTTTGGTATTATTCTATCTAGGAAATCGTGCATATATCCTTAGTGACTTAAGAATCGAAGGACTGATCCCTGAGATACCCAGGGACAGTTTTATTGTAGGTCGTAATAAAGGAACTTGAAATAGGAGACTCCTAGTTGTCCCAGACGCATCATGTTCAAACATTTTTACGGCGCCGCTTCCACGCCAATTTTTGTAAAATATCACACATTGAAACCGTTAATTGCTGATTCCGCACTAGTATATTTAACACTAAAATGAAGATAGATATAATTCCTGGAGGGATTAAAGTATCTGTCCCGCTAAGATTATTGTTTCTATTTTTATTGCTAAAATGAAGATAGATATAAATGTGTGGAGGAGTATAGGTGTTGGGTGTTAAAATAAATAAGAAAATAATACCTCCGTCTTAGTAAAAATGGCACATTTTGACTTTTGGTAGTCAACTGAATCAATTTTTAATTTTTATTTGTTGTGAACTTATCATAACATATATAAATGGATGGAAACTAAATAGAAAAACGAAAGGGTTTAATTTTTTTTTGGTGAGACGTATACAAGTGCACTACAACACAAAAGCCCTATTAGGATTCTAAAAAGTGTCCCTAGCTATAGATCTCTATTGGGACGTTTTCATTCATACGATGCTTCTAAAATGTCCCCTTATCGCAAATCCCTATAGATCTTTGGGTCGCTATATTAAGTGATTCTATAGATAAGATATATGGTTGTTTTTATACGTTCTACTATATTATGTTGCTTTTAAAGGTCCTAATTACACATATATTGGGACGTTTAGTTTATAAGCTTCATAACATACATCTATTAGGACACTTATAATAAATGTCTCAATAGTTTTAATATTGGATCGCTTTGCAAAGTACTAATTATGTATATTGAGACACTTTTAATATGTGTCACACATTATTAGTGATAGAGTGATTTTCCGTAAGAAAATGTATTATTGATGATTGAATATATAGAGAATACTATAAAGGTGAAATAAGGAAAGAACTCTAATTATAATAAATCATAATATAATCAGTAATACGATTTATTCTAACACCCCCCTCAAGCAAAGCGTTGGATGCTCGCCAATGCACAACTTAGACCTGAAGAACTTGAACAGCTGACGAGAGAGCCCATTGGTGAAGATGTCTGCAATCTAAAGAGAAGTCGGAACATAAGCAACGCGCAGCTTTCCAGATATCACCAACTCACGAACAAAATGGTAGTCAATGTCGATGTACTTTTCCCGCTTGTGCGCCACCGAATTCTAAGCCAAAAGATAGCATTGTTGCTGTCGCATAACAGCGACAGAGAACCAGAAAGTGGAACCCTACTCTCACGAAGCAAATGAGTGAGCCAAATCACCTCTAAAGTAGTGTTGGTGAGAGCATGGTATTCAGACTTAGTGCTGGAGCGAGAAATAGTGGGTTGTTTCCTGGCACTCCAAGAAACCAAACTCCCACCAAGATAAACCGCATAACTATAAGTGGACCAGCGAGTTACCAGACAGCGGGTCCAGTTAGCATTAGAGCACCCTAACACCTCAAGAGTACTACTAGAAAGAAAGCTGAGACCAAAATGAAAAGTGCCACGAACATACCACAAAATCCATGTCACTGCACCAAAATGGTCATCTCTGGGATCCTGATGATACTGGCTCACAGTGTTGATCGAGAATTCCAAGTCCGGATGAGTAATGGTGAGATACTAGAGAGCACCAACAAGAGAACGATAAAGTGTAGGGTCTCGGAATGGAGGACTGGTAGAGTTGTGAAGCTGAGAACCAGTGATAAATAGGGTAGAAACATGTGCCACGTTAGACATACCAGCCTGATTCAAAATATCGTGAGAATACTTTGCTTAGCAAAGAAGTAACCCTGAGGAGGAAGGAAAAAATTCAAGACCAAGAAAGTAATGAAGAGCACCAAGATCCTTGATCATAAACTTTCTGTAGGTCCGATCAATGAAATGGCAAAGAAGAATCGAGTCATTTCCTGTAAGAATGATATCGCCCACATACACAAGTAGGTACCGTAAGGACGACCCTCTTGAGAGAACAAATCGGCTGAGCTGCATTGAAAACCAAGTTGTGTCAGATAACTGCTAAAGCGCTGGAACCAAAGCCGAGGAGCCTGCTTAAGACTATAAATAGCCTTTCGTAAACCACTAACATAGTGTGGATGAGCAGAATCTTGATAACCAACGGGCTGCTTCATGTAGACCAGAACATCAAGAATACCATTATGAAAAGTGTTCTTGACGTCCAACTGATGAAGTGGCCAGGTACGCATAGTGGCTATGGCGAGGACTGTCTAAACAGTGGAGACTTTGACCATATTACTGAAAGTGTGATCAAAATCAAAACCCAGAATCTGTGAGAAACCATGCGCTATAAGTTTAGCTTTGTGACGCTCAATGGTGTCATTCGGTCGATACTTGAACTTATAGACCCATTTGGAGCCAGCAATTTTCACATCCAAAGGTCGAGGCACCAAGTCCCGAGTGTGCTGACCATGAAGAACGACCATCTCATTATCCACGGGTGAAACCCAGGCTGGATCCTGACGGGCAGAGTGATAATCAATGGGCTCTGTCTGAGAAAGAAGTGCAACAGTTACACTATGAGCAATAATATTCGAATAATCCTGGCGCTGAATGGCACCAATAGAAGATGAAGTAGCCATCTGATGGGTACGAGTCTGCCGGAGAGAGGACGATCGAGTCTGGCTAAGGTATGGTGGTCGGCAGCTGACGAGCTGGGTCTGGGTCGGCCATCCAGCTAGAACATGGAAGTGAATGAGGTGCAAATGGAACGAGCACATGGATGTTGGCCCTAATCGATGATGTAACAACTCCATCGAAAAATGAAAAATATCTAGATCTGAAATAGAATGACTGTCCGCGAAAGATGAAACATAAGGGAAAAAAGTTTCATCAAAATGAACGTGGCGAGAGACATAGATACGCCCTGAAATTGGGTCTAGACACTGAAAACCATTGTGACAAGGGTTGTAGCCCATAAAAACACACGGAATAGATTGCGGTGCAAACTTATAAATAGCAGTGACATGCAGACATGGGAATTCACGACATCTAAAAGGAAGAAAGAGGGTATAGTAAGGCACATGACAAAAAACAACCTCAAAAGGTGAGTTCTCACCAAGAACTAAACTAGGCAGACGGTTAATGATGTAAACCACAGAGGAGAAAGCTTCCACTAAATAAAAGTGCGGAACAGAAAAGTGAAAAAACATGGCAAGACTAGTCTCTGTGATGTGATGATGCTTACGCTCTGCTCGGCCATTCCGAGCAGGTGTATAGGGCGAGATCATCTGATGATGAATGCCAAATGATATGAAGTGAGCCTGAAGTCAGTGATTATTAAAATTTGTGCTACCATCGGTCTGAAATTTTTTAACCCTAGCAGAAAACTGGGTCTCAATGAATTTTTGAAACTGGATAAATGTGTCATAGAAATCCGACTTATGCCGCATCAGGAGAAACCATGTGAATCATGAAAAATTATCGATGAAAATGGCATAATAAGATAAACTACCTACACATATAACAGGGGCCGATCCCCACAAATCACAATGCTCCTTATCCAACAAACCAGTAGCACGCTTATCACTAGTGGAAACAGGCAAACGACTGCTCTTGGCCATCTAACAAGGAGAGCAACTAACTGATGCAGGCATAACAGAAGTGATAGAAATATGGCCCCGTCGACTCAACAACTGAACAGTATCATGAGACACATGACCGAGGTGAGAGTGCCACTTCACAAAGAAGCATGAAACTTTCCAAAGCGTAATTCGCCTAAAAAGTTGGAATCACCAGTCTCAAGAAAGTAAAGACCTGAATTATGACAACCTTTACCAATTATCTTCCCTGTATGGTTGTGCTCAGTGGAAAATGCGTCGTCATCAAATATAACACATACAAGTAAATCACGAGTGAGATTATTAATTGACAATAAACTTCTAGTAATCTTAGGATCCACAAGAACATCATTAACAGAGAAACTAGAGAAATGACACTGACCAATGTTAGAAATAGATAATGATTCACCATTTCCAACAAGAATAACATTAGAACCACGATAACATTGTACCTTATCAAGATGTCTTGTGCGAGCAGTGATATGAGACGTAGCACCTGAATCAACGATCCACTGATTTGACGAAAACCATTCAAACTAGCCTGAAACAATGCTTTGTCCGCAATCCAATTATTGGAAAAATCTTCCCGAGATAAAGACGCCAAATAAACCGTAGGAGAAGCTGGAAAAGAGTGCATAAGGCCCAAAATTAAAATTAAAAAAATGGTTAGAATAGATTGCTGGGCAGAAAATCAGCGCACATTGCACGAATAGTGCTGGTGGTCGCGTGTCTAATAAGCGCTGGATGGGGCGTGTGGCTGAAGCTGATGGTGCGTATGATCACGCGCTGCTGGAGGCACGTGAATCTGAGTTGTTGATTCAGCTCAGCTCTATTCAGCTCTGCAAATTGAAGACGTTGGCGATTGGAAACGACGGCAACACACGAAAGTCTGAGATGTCTGGCCGCTGCAATAGAATGCCGGGACTACGATTCTAGGTTGTGCGAAATATAACGCCGCTGCGAGCCGAGAAAAGGCCCAAGAGAGAGAGCTATCCAGATATGAACGGAGGTTGATAATGAACAGAGAAGGCCTGGGATTTCCGTCAGAGGTGACCGTGGAGAAGACCAGAGAGAGAGCCGCTGGAGGTGTGCTGAAAGAGACGAATGGAAAGAGAAGAACGAAATGCCAAGGATGCCGGAAACTAGGTTGAAAATAGCCGCCTAAAATTTAGATGGTGACCGGAATTTGGTCGGTATCTGATCGGAAGTTGGTCGGGAATTGGCTGTAATCTAGGCGGAAAAATTAAAATAAAATAAAATATTAGGTTCGGATCAGAACTTGCTCTGATACCATGATAGAATCATTTGCCGTAAGGAAATGTACTATTGATGACTGAATATATAGAGAGTACAATAGATGTGAAATAAGAAAAAAAAATAAGAATAATAAATCATAATATAATCAGTAATCTGATTTATTCTAACAATTAAGACGTTTAGTTTAGTTTTATAAGCGTCATAAAATGCACATGTTTGGACGTTTTTTATATTATAAAAGCATAGTTATAAAAGTATCCTAATAGCCTTTTTGTTGTGGTGGTGAAAAGTAAGATATTGATAGGATTAGAAGCTAAAAAGAAAACTGGATTAGAAGTAAGTTCTAGTGTAGACAAATGCTTCACTTGATTATATTTATATAAATTCAAATTGAAAACTTGCCTACACCTCTGCACGTATAAATAGATACGTTGTGGATCTCTTTTTGATTTTAACCTTTGTATCACACGCAATAGGAACTGTCAAAGACTTCGTGGGCATTACGTTCTTGATTATTTATCCAAATAGTCATCCTAATACTGCATCTCTCTTTTATGATACTCCTTCCGTTCATAGTTAAATTTGCATCGAACCTTTTTTACCTTTTCTAATAAACATGTTTAACTATAAATATCTGTAACTATTGACAATAACAACACAATAAAAATTAATACATTCTCTGTCTTAACCTATTTTGCACAGAATCTTTTTACGGTTTCCGATAAACATATTTGACTGTAAATATGTGTAGCTACGGATAATATTACATATAAAAACTTGATATTTAGAAACTACATGTTACGAAGAATCTAACCATATCTCATGCGATAAAATTATTGTTCATATATCTATTCAAATATGTGGTCAAAGTTTTGCATCTTTGACCAAAAAAGATTCTGTGCAGAATAAGCAGGACGGAGGGAATATTTAGAAAATACATATTATTACGAATCTAACAATATCACGTCCTGTATTTTACCACAACATGCCCTAATACGTATTATACATGTATAATATTTTATTTAATTTAAATGATAAAAAATAAACTTAATAAATATTCAAATCTTCTTCTGCCATACCCCTTGTCGGCTAGCGGTGGCGTCATCGCTACTCGTCGGAACTCAAACCAGCCCACCCGTCTTCTTCTCCCCTACCTCTCGTCGGTCGGCGGTGCCGCCCCTACCTACCACCCAACCGCTCTTCACCCAAGCGTAGCCCCCCTACCTCACTTGTTCGTTTCTCCAGCAACGGAAACCCTACCGTCCTCAGCCCTCAAACCCCAACCATGCCTACTCATTTTTCCAGCATCTCCCCACCAAAGGCCACCCCTCAATCCTCCCCGCTCATTTTTTCGGCGATGGAAAATATTTTGTCCTGATTGATTTCATCACCAGTTCTCGTAACCTAGACGCGAGCCACAAGGTAACCCTCTCATCCAATGGCTCTCGTCACCATGGTTGGTGGGGGAAATGAGAGACGGGGAGGGGTGGGGAAAGGAGTGCCGGCCCAGACGGGGGAAATGAGAGCTGAGGAGAGGGACATGAGTTGTAGGGGAAACGAGAGCCGGGTGGGGGAAACGAGAGCCACGGTGGAGCGGGCGACAAGAAGCAATGTGGGGCGGCCGACGAAAACCAAATCGGTGCAGGGCGACGAGAAGCAGAGAAGGTAGGGCAGTGAGGACGGTGGTTGGAGCGGGGCGATGAGAACGAGCGAGGATAGCGTTGTCCAGGGGATGAATCTGGCGGGGATGGTGGGGACAGATCAGAAACTAGATCAGAAACGAGAACAGGTGGGGATGGCGAGCCACGCTGGAGAAGACGCCGGAGAGATGGAGAAAATGCCGACCCCTATGGGTGGCTACCTCCATCTCCGGCGAACACCTCCACCGCTGGCGATCACCTCCGGCGAACACCTCCACCGCTTGCGATCACCTCCACCGCTGGCGATCACCTCCGGCGAACACCTTCACCGCTGGCGATCACCTCCGTAGTATTTTAATAGTACAAATACTGGGTGTGATATAGCGATTTACTATATGTATATATATTCAAATATGTGATCAAAGTTTGAAAACTTTGACTGAAAAAAATTCTGTACAAATTTGGTTGGGACGGAGGGAGTTCCACATTTTTTTAATATGAGCTTCCCATGATTACTATTACAATTTTATTTTATTTTACTTAGTAATACAATTTATTCTCATTTGTTTATATTTATTTGTTTCTTACTCCATTCTCTAATACTAACACAAAATCAAGTATGAAATAATAAACAAGACAGAGAACATACATAAGCATTCAGTGTTTCAGAATTTACTCTTTGGTAATCCGAGAAGCCAACAAAAATGCATGTGATTATAAAAAAAAAAAATGAAGAACAGAAAAACGTAGATTAAATAAGTGAAAAACAAAAAACAAACAAAAAGGAAAGGACATGCAAAGCAGTAGGGGGAGGAGGATACAAGAAGGGCCGCGTGGGGAGGAGCGGTGTCTCGTTTGACTATGAAAATAAATGTGCGGTGCATGCGGCTGTGCTGGCACCCCATGCTTTCCTCACGTTGCCTCTACTTTACACACTTCTTTTTATTCATGCAAAGAACATATTTAGGTTGATGCACCTAAATGTTCAGTGGACTATACAATTCCAGGTTCATTTTTTTTTATTTATAAATAATTTGGGTTTATTGGGATCCCATCATTTTTCTATTAAGATTCATTTTGCGCAAAGTTCGATCACAAGCAAATGATGTTATGAGATAAACTCATTTACACTGAAGCGCTAACTAACTATTATAGTTCATATCTAAGACTAAAGTAGCTATAAGAGAGAAATACACTAAGACACTAGTCGATATTACAATTCTAACCAAGGGCCTATGTGGCAACAAGAAAGTTACATAAGCATAAGTTACATTGTGAAGGTGTCTAATAGTTCCCACTAAGCCCGTCAAACGGATCGGGTCATCCGTTGGATAACCGTTATCCATATACTATTTTCACTTATTGGATAAAACTTATTGGATAATGACCCATTAGGTTAATGGATATAATTGGGTTGTGGTTATTGAGTTTAGTTGGGTTGGATAATGGGTTACCCGTTGGCTAATTTTGGGTGGGTTGAGTCGGGTTGGGTAATGGGTGACCCGTGGATAATTTCATATCACAAGATAACTAAATTTTCAAAAGTTTGATTACGAGTGATTTAATTTTTCCCTACTACATAATCATTTATTATATTATGTAATATAATATAATATTATGTACATTATATTATATTTAATAAAAAAATATATATATATATAATATGTTGGCTTTGTAAACTCGACGAAATTAATGAACAGTGTTAGTTGGGATCAAGCTCGAGGTCAAATACTGTACGGGCTCGAATACTGTACGAACTCGAATACTGTACGAGATTAAACTCGAATATTGTATGAACTCGAATATTGTACGAGATTGAGCTCGAATACTGTACGAGATTAAACTCGAATATTGTACGAACTCGAATGCTGTAAGAGATTGAGTGTGAATTTTGTACGAACTTGAATACCGTACGAGATTGAATTCAAATACTGTACAAGCTCGAATGTTGTACAAACTCGAATATTGTACGATATTGAACTCGAATAATTTGTGAATTGTAATTTGTGAATTATAGTGAATATTTATGTTAAATATTACACATGCATTTAATTGGGTAATTTTGGATATTTATTGGGTATTTGTTAGGTTCTCATTGAGTTAACATAATATGGGACATATTGAGGTCAAAATTTCTCATTAACAATTATTCTCATCGCGTCCATCCCAAAAACTAAATAGCATTAATACCTGATCTCATTGGATAATAACAATTTGTAACCCAAATCACAAGAAAATATTGAATGATAACTTACTGAGTTAGTTACATAATGACTTATTGGATAATGACTTATTGGATAACATATTTTTAACCAATTGGGTCATATTCGTTATCTCATGAGTTACCCAATGTGTTATCCATTTAATGACCCAACCCATTTATGATTCAATCCATTATGACTCATTAATAAATGAGTTAATTGGATAAAGACTCATTGGATAATGGGTTAATTGAGTTTGGATAATGAGTTTATCCAATTAACCCATTTGACAGTCCTAGTTCCCACCCCAACCACTAAAGGAAACCGATCAACGAAGCATGAAGAGAAACACACAAAAAATATTCCATCCACACTTATGATCAAATACCGAGTCAATCAAAATAAAGAAAAAAAATGAAGATCTCCAACTAAAGATCCAGTCCGTCTTTATTTAACTTGTCCAGATCCTTTGTAATACTAGGAGACTAAAATCGATCGTTCACTACCACAAAGACCCTCCTCTAGCACCGATTTTGAACAGTATCCAAATTGTAATAGCACAGTTTATTTATTTATTTTAACACCGGTATAAAAACCAGTTTAATTTAACACCGTTTAAAAAAAATTAACACTAGTTTTAAAAACCGATGTTAAAATAAAATATTGAAAAAAATTGGCACCAGTTTATTTAGCACCGGTTTAAAACCGATACTATTGAGAAATTGACACCAGTTTTAAGTTACTATTCACAAAAACTGGTGCTAAATTTTGCATTAAATGCTTCTAACTACCACTCGAAAATTAAAGGTGAAATTTGAAGCTCATTCTCTCTTCATTCATGGAGGGTTTTTTTGGAAGGTGAGCAACAACCCAAAGCCATGAAGACCCATGAATGTAAGTTTTCCTTTTCTTTTGTGAATTTCATTTAAATAGTAGTGGTTATAACCTTTAATGTATGCATGGAGAGAGTTTAGTTGTATTTATTAATGATTTCCATGCTTTAAAATGGTTTGTTATCATATTGTGTGTGTGTAAATGATAGTGAATGTAAACATGGTTGTGTTTATTTCGGTAGATGGTACATATATATACACACACACACATATATATATACACATACACACACACATATATATACACATATATATATTCACACACACACATATATATATACATACATATATATACATATATCTCCCCAGAACATGTTGATACATATACATATACAAATACACATACATATGACTTTTTTTAGTATTTTGTAGTCATTACAAATTGATTTTGTTTATTTTTATTATGTTTGAATATTGAATATTTGTTTGTTGTATTATTCTGTTTAGATACAATGGACCGAGAATAAATTCTTGCATGGAGAACGAAAATTGTTAGTTATCCAAGTGCAACTAGAGGGAGTGGTGAATATATTGCATTTATAGATTCGTTTCTTGATTATGCCTATGGTCGGGAGGAGAGGATACTTTGTCCATGCAAAAGATGCTTATGCCGTGAAAGGTTGGGTGAATGTGGGCTTGTTAGATTTCACATTCTTTGGTACAGATTTGATAGAGGTTACATTGTTTGGACATTTCATGGAGAGGTAGAGCATCAACATAAGGGTGGTGGGTTTGACAACATAGATCGAAAAAATTGTACCGTTGATGCCATGTTCAATGACGTTGTTAGAGATATTAAGGGCAAGCCCGAAATATTGATTGCTTTGCTAGATGAAAGAGAAGTCATTGTATCCGGGATGTAAAAGTAAGGATACCATAATGTCCTTTTTTTGGAGGTTTTAAATTTGAAAGCTACAAGTTCTTGGAGTGATACACGTTTGAATTCACTCCTAAAACTTCTAAAGGATAAGTTTCCGGATGAGAATTGAATACCAAAAAACTTTTACGAGGCTAAGAAAATATTGTGTCCACTTTGTTTGGAATACAAGAAAATACACGCATGTCCTAATGATTATGTATTGTATGACGGTGATCTTAAAGACACAGTTGAATGTCCAGTGTGCAAACATTCAAGATATAAAGGTGTAAGGAATGATGTTTATGGGTGTTTGGCTAAGAAGAAGAAGGTCCCGTTGAAGTGTAAGTGGTATCTTCCTTTAACTCCAAGGTGTAAGAGGTTATTTGCGAATTCAAAGGATGCAAAGAACTTATGATAGCATGGAGATCGGGAAAGACCAAGTGATGACAAGATAACACATCTGGCAGACGGTGAACAATGGAAATATTTTGACATACGATATCCTACATTTGGTTCAGAAGCTAGAAATTTACGCCTTGTTTTTTGTACTGATGGGATGAATCTAGTTGGAAATATGTCATCGAAACATAGTTTTTGGCCCGTGATAATTTCCCCCCTTATTTGTGCATGAAACGTAAATATGTTATGATGCCTCTATTAATCTCAAGTCCTAGACAACATGGAAACGACATTGATGTGTATTTCAGACCATTGATTTGATGATTTGAAGATATTGTGGAAAGAAAAGGGGGTGACGTTATTTGATAACCATAAGAATGTGGAGTTTCAATTGCATGCCATGATTTTTTGTACGATTAATGATTTTCCAGCTTATGGAAATTTTTTGGGGTATGTTATGAAGGGGCACAAAGCATGTACTATTTGTGAGGATAAGACATAATTCAAACAGCTAAGTCATGTAAGAAAGACTGTGTATCTCGGCCATAGAAAATGGCTTCAAGGAAATCCTAAATACCGGGATGATGTGGTCAATTTTGTTGAGGGGAAAGAACAAAGGAGATTTCCTACACCACTAACTGGTGTGCAAATTCATAAGCAGGTTAAGAAAATGAAAGTAGTATTAGGAAATCATAAAGGCAAGGCGAGAATACATTGTGATGGTCCAAGGAAGAAGAGGTCAATATTTTTTTATTTACCGTACTGGGAGCATCTTCAGGTTAGGCATTGTCTAGACGTGATGCATATTGAGAAAAGTGTTTGTGAAATTTTGATAGGCACCCTCTTGAATATTTCATGGAAGATGAAAGATAGTTTGAATGCCCGGTTAAACTTGGTGGAATTGGGAATCGGAAATGACCTTGCTCCAGAAGTTAAGGTAAGAGGACTTACTTACCCCTTGCACCTTGTACATTGTTAAAAGAGGAGAGAACCTCAGTTTGTGATTGTTTGAAATTAGTGAAGGTCCCTATTGGTTATTCGTCGAATGTTAGTCGGACAGTTACTGGGGATTCTAGGGTGACTGGGTTGAAATCTCGTGATTGTCATGTTTTGATGCAACAACTGTTACCTGTTGCTATTCGTGGATTAAAGGAGGTTGATGTAAGGTACGCAATCACTAGACTTTGTTTCTTTTTTGGTTCCATATTTTAGAAGTCTATTGACCGGGAGCATTTGGATGTCCTACAAAAAGAGGTTGTTGTTGTGATATGAAAGTTTGAAATGTATTTCCCTCCAGTTTTTTTATATAATGGTTAACTTGGTTGTTCATTTAGTACATGAGATAAAGATATGCAGTCCAGTTGGTATGCATTGGATATATCCTTTTGAGCGTCACATGAAAGTATTCAAGTGATATGTGAAGTGTATGAGTCGGCCAGATGCTAGTATTATTGATAGGTATATTACTGAAGACGTAATTGAATTTTTCTCTAGCTATTTGGAGGAACATAGTAATTTTGGGGTGCTTAAGAATCGACATATGGGAAGGAAGGTGGGCAAATTGAGGTCAAGGGGAATGTTATTTACTTTATTGAATAGTGATTTGATATCAGTTCATTTGTATGCCTTGAGGAATTGTAGGGAGGCTGTAGATTATGTGACCAAACACCTTAATTTGATCACATAGTTTCATCCCACGTGGCCCTCAATGAATTTCAGGTGCACAATGAAACATTTGTGAATTGGTTTTATAATCGATGCAATGTTGGTGATTACGACAAAAAAAATTAGAGCATTTACAAGGAAGTCTAATTGCACGGTATTGAGGTATTATTGATATGACATGAATGGTTTCTGTTTTGCTACTAGGGATCAAGATTCAAGGAGCACTACACAAAACAGTGGGGTTTATATTGAGTCTGAGACAATGTGGCAAGCAAGTAAGAAAGACAATAAACCGGTCCTAGTTGTGATGTCATTTTATGGTGTTATTGATGAGATTTGGGAGCTTGACTATGGAGAATTCAAGATTCCGATTTTCAAGTGTCAATGGTTTGATAACACAACGGGAGTTCGAACTAATGATTCAAAGAGTTTTAACCTTGTTTACAAGAGTCGTGAAGCATATGAAAATGGTCAGTTTGTTTTGGCCGACCAAGCAAGACAAGTTTTATACGTTGATGATCCATGCAATGTAGGGTGATCGGCTGTCTTACAAGGTAAGAAATACTCTTTAAGTGATGAAATTGATTTTGAAGTTACAACGAAGAAGTTAGAGTTTCCCTCTATTTCCCCCCTACTGATTAACGACGGGGGTGAAGCGGGAGCTATACGGAGGAAACACAAAGATGGAATTCGGATAGATGAAGATGGCTAAGAAATGGGTTTCGTGCATTCTAAGAAGAAGAAGATGGTTGGAGACTAGTGGCTTAGAAGCCGTGAACTCTCTAAATAAATTATGTATTTTTTGTAGCATGTTGTGTTTTGTATGACTCTGAACTACTCTGAAACTATTGTTTAAATGGTACTTATATATGTGACTCTCAACTATTGTGAAACATAGTTACAAAATTAGAGGGCAGATGCACGTAGCCACTCTACTATTTCAGCTGGGAAAAACAAAACTTGAATTCACTATATGGCAGCTTAGAGCAGCAGCGGGCTGCCGCTCTTTTGGTTTAGTTGGGATAAACTAAACCCCAATTAACTATATGGCCACTGCTCGCGGCTGCTCTTTCATTTCAACTGAGAAAATAACAACATAAAGATATTACACACCCCATGTAAAATAAACAAACTTAAGCAAATATATGCCCACAACTAATATCATCCAAAAACACCGTGACATGAAATCAACATTCAGAAATTAACATCCATAGAAAAGCAACTAACAAACACATGTAAATCAACATCCAAAATCAATGAACATCCAAAATAAGCATGCGAAATCAACATATAGAGATATTCAAAATCCACGGGATCTAAATGAGTTAAACATAAGAATTCAATCCTTATGCGAGGTGTCCTCCCCAATCCTGCTGGATGACGCATCTAATGTAGGTAGTGGATCCAATGCCTTTATGCTCTCGCCACCCATGGCTGCCAGGTACTTCCCAACGTGCTCAGTCCATCACACTAAGTGATCTATCTTCAACTCCAATGCTTTTATGCGTGCATCAAATTTCTCTATAGAGAATTTACTTCTTACAGTCCTTGATGATATAGCAATTCTCTTTTTTTTCCCTAGAAAAATATAAGGGTTGATTGAAAGCTTTGGCATCACTGGAACATCATCATCATTATATTTGCAACCTGCTTCCAAGCACACGGAAGTAATCATTGAGAGAAACCTATACAGCTGTGTGCATTAATAAAATCCTTGATATATTCCATAATTGTACTCCCAACATCGATACTGAGGTTCTTCTTAATCTTGTACAGTAGCTACATACGGGAACAATGCACTTCACTGTTCATTCTCACCGGCATTAGGCGTGCAACAATGAAGATGCACCACACATTCCTCTCATTTGTCAAGCACTTGTTCTCAATGCTAGACCATTCCGTAGGCAATTTCTTGATAACTTCATCACCGTCATCACAGATTTCTTATATAATTTGATCCTAAGATGATTTTTAAACAACCTTGTCTGCGGCCTGGTACACACTCGCTGGCTTTGGCTGGATTTTGAAGAATTTGTCAATCACATCCGCTGGTAGCATGGCATACTGCCCACGATAGTAAATCTCTGTGGAATTCTTGTATTTAATGAGTGGCAAGACCTCACATGTTAGCATCATATTCGCACGATCTGGTTGTGTGAGGTAGTGCCTCTATCCATGATGCTCAACGTATTCAGTGTATGATGCTTTTATCTTTAAACCTTTCTCTATTATTAGGCCGCGACTAATGAATTCTTTGTAAATATCCTTAACCTTGGGACACTCAGATTATGTCAATGCAATTTTAGGGTCCACTGTTTGGATCTGAAGACTGCTCTGCTGCGTCTCAAGATCGCCAACTCTATCCTTCTTTCGTGTATTCTGAGTCCGTTCAGTGTTGGGGTTACCCTTTGCTGCAGAGGTAGCAAATAAGCATAAAATGGAAGAGAGACTAAAATTTTTTGACATATGATGTCTAAAATGTACAACCACGTAATAACACACATTCATATTCTTGAGTATGCCCTGTCCAAGTCAAAATACTTATTGCACAAAAATTCCTAATGCAATACATAATCAAGCTCGACATACATCCAGAAAGAGGTGTACAATTGTTTGACAAGTAGTATGCAGACTTTTCTCATTCACAATATTGAAATATTAATAAAGTCACAGAAAATTTTGAGTAGGTAAAGAGGACATAACTACATATTTCCTCTTATATGAATGCCATGTTCGGTCTCCGACATTCAATGTAGACCGAACGTCCAGCAATCTATTTAGTAGAAGCCCGAAAAGTAATAGAATTTAACATTCATTAAAATATAAGTTAGGAGTCATGGACCCATGACACCCTTCTATTTACATAAAACTCAAACACAACGTCAAGCATGAGACTAGAAAGCAAAATATTCATGTTAGCATAGAAGTGATAAAGAACAAATCAACCAAATGGAAGTGTTCAGTAATAGATGTTTCTCAAATAAGAAGCTTTAGGCTTCCTTTTTTATTTGTAATCATAGATATCACACAACCAAGATCAAGAGAACAAAAAAGGATGAAATATAACATTTAGGGGTAAGATAACCTGAACTATGACCTAGAGTTTTACCATCACTTCAGTGGCTAAATATGCCAACTTCAGTTTATCAAGGCTTTTAAAAAAATTAATCACTATTACTTTCACACTTCAGTAACGAGATGGTGGATAATGCATCCAAATAAGTCTTGGGATCTGACAAATCGAGGAAGGAAGAAGGAGTTAATTCAAAAGAAGACAGGGGTGGGAACATAGACAAGTTCGAGATTAAAGAGTATTGTAAGCGTAGAGGTATAGCCACGTGCAAGTCAGTCTGACTAGCAAAGCAAAACAAGCCCCATCAAATGTTCTTTGACAAAGACTTTGAAACCTTGGTTATGTGCAAGCGGTGGTCGGTATATGTTGGTTATGCTTTCTAACGACGAATCTGCTTTGGAACATGGCATAATTGAAAAGCTTTCCCAGACCATGTAAAGAAAGATGCATGGGAAGACAATCTCGTAAGTGTGTTCCATTCCTTCATTTTCTTCATTTGCTGTTCATAAAGTTTTTCAATGACAATATATATCTTTGTCCCATATATGTACTGGGATATACAAACCAAAATGACCTTCAATGAGATGAATGATTTCCAAAACAAATGGACAGTTTATACGGGGGAAAATGGAGAAATTGGAAGGCGAAGGTGACTAAAAAGTTCATCGTTAACACAAAACCAGGTATTTATGCATGGATGGCGTATCAATGGATGGACAAAAAAGAATGGGAGCTATTTGTGAAACATAAAATTGACCACTGAATTTAAGACTATTCATAAAAAATTCTTCATTATTTCATAAGCATATTACTAACCAATGAACATATAGATATTAAGTGATGTATCAAAAGTAAGTGCCTCTCATAAGGACTATGTTCATCACACTAGTAGTGGAGGGATTCGTAGGCTTGCTAGTGAACTCGAGAAGAGGAAAAGAGGGGCTAAAATTGATGAGCTTATGGATCAAGGTAGAAGTGTAGAAGAAGCAGAGACGGAAGTTGAAAGCATGGATTTCAATCCGGATCGCTCAGATGTGTTCCTAGAAGCTAACTGGGACAAGAAATTATCAGTCTACACCAATGACTCCGTTAAAAGAGAAACCCCCACTATTGTGAGCCAATTTGATGATTGATTCATTCTTTAATTATATTCTCAGATGCAATACATACTAGTGGCTTGCATATGTTTTGTTGAGTAGAAAAACATTTTGGATAAGAAGCAAAAGGGAGAGTTGGTTATAGTAGGAAAAGAAGATATTCTCGTTCAAGAAACGGGTAAGAAGGATCATGGGGGTCGTTGGAGGGGTTGCCCCACAACGGCCATGTTGAACGAGGCCCTCCCACATATTGCTGTAGTCAACGTGGGAGCACACACACAAAAACATATGAAGAATCTCAAATAAAAAACATGTGTCCACAGAGGTCATTGAGCTCAACGAAAGATTTGTTGCCTTATTTGAGGCGCAAACACATTGGATGGCTAGTCAATTGGGTAAATATATTCCCCCACACTTGGATGCCCACAATTTCCTTACTACATCATCCAACCCAATGAATAAAGAAAATCGTGTATTCATTCTTTCAGCATCTGGATCAAGTGACCCCCCAAGGAAACATTGATGATGATAAGGTATTCTATACCATGAGCCTTATCACAATTATATTATGCAAAATGTGATAATAACAACATAGCTTGTTCATTTGCTTTTTATTAATAAATACATTTAAAAAATATACCCATTCGTTTGTCGCATGTATGTTAGGACAATGAAAATTAGGCCAATGGTGTTGTGATAATAATAGTTATTTGGTTATGCCCTCACTAAGCAGTTGTGCTATAATTAAACAATGTCATTTATTTGGTTATTTCCCAGCCGAAAGCAGCTGCGCGCAGCTGCTCACTTTGCTAGGTTTTTTTTCTTTTCATTTTTCAACATTTTCTTATATATTTCTGTAGCTCACAAAGATCTATATGAATTGTTATGGCATAGGAAAAATTTTGATGTCGAAAACTCGTATCGATTGATACTTTTAGGAACCTTGGTCCCTATTGAGATTGATTACATTGATAACATTATTTAATTTTGATTTCTTAACCACACTTCCTTAAATTCTACTGATATTTTTTTCCTTTTGTGAATTTCGTTTCCAGAAAGAAAAAAAGTGCTACCTATATGTTTTGAACCATAGTGGAGAAATGGACGTAGCTGCATTTGGTATCTTGTTTCCAAAGGATAAGTAAACAGACTTACCCATCAAGTGGGAGCAAGTTAAGCGTCATGGACCTGTGATCATCCCGATGGCACCTTTGCCAATTGAACATGAAGAATTTGAGTTTGTACTTGAAGCCCTCTGATATAAGATTGTGTGGCCCGAAAAGTTCATCTGTGTCATTGGTCAACAAGATGATGGGGTGTGATAATTGTATTCTTGTTGTGATCCTATCATATATATCTTTTCATATATTAATTTAACATAATTTATTGTTAATCTGATTACCTAGGAGAACGAGAAGAAATTACCTCGGAACACGGTGGTGGATGAAGACGAAAGTCTTCAAAAAAACCTTACACCAAAAACTACCATGGAGGAAGAAGAGGTTAAAAAAATAATTATGTTAACAGACTTTGACTTCCAAATGCATATTAACACACCCTTCCTTACAAGAGATGGTTGCTCATGAGGATACTCCTAATGATAAGCTTACCAACTATAGTCGATCAGTAAAAGGAGAGGTCAAACATACCCAACACTCTTTTATTCCCAATTATTGTTTTCAATGCCTAACTGACATATTACACATTAGTATGTAGCAAAAGAAAATACTGCATGGACGGAGAAAGGGCAATCAACTCCACCTATGTCGGTTTTCAACCATTACATTTTCGTAAGAACTCATTTAACCATATACAATATGATCCACTATTGAATTATATACATATAAATATACAACTCAACTAACTTTATTCGATTCTCAAATCTAACTACAATATCATGTATCTTTTAGGGGGGGGGGTCACGGAAGACAGAATGCATTGCTGCTATTCAACAGATTAATGAACTTTTAAGTTTATCTACACAAATATATGGACCTAAAAAAATCCTCCGCATCAATACGTGGACGTGTTTGGATCAAAAGAAGTCTACACGGCCATATTTACTAACAAGCTAAGACTGTTCATGAGCAGTTTGAACAGAGAAAATGAAATGAAGTGGATCAATGGATCCCAATTTGATCTATGGGCATCGTAAGAATGGCATACTTACATTATTATGGATGTTTTTTACATATTGTTTCATTTACAATATTATTTTTCCAGACACATATGTGATGGGATGGTTGATCGATGTTACGTCCAGTTTATTCTGGCTGGTTCAAATTCTCTTGCTAAAAAGGCAAATCAAAGGGTCGAATTGACTGCGGACGAGGTTTCAACTGTCATGTGTCGCACTCGAACAAGGATGTATGTCTTCCCATACAATCGAGAGTAAGTTCTATTGCATGTCCAAGATTAACTAAATTGAGGTTTCAATTTTTTTGGGTTTTTTGCCCTTTGGAACCAATAGCGCTCATATGTTGTGGTTTTTTTAAAAATTTTTTTATATAATCATAACCGCTTTAGGTATTTTGTTCTTTGCTTTTATAGGAGCCATTGGTTTTTTCTCATCTTCGTACAGGAAATCGATCGTGTATATTGCATCGACTCTATGCATGGGGGAATTAGCAAACGTAATAACTTATGCCTAGAATTGATTCATTTGTAAATAGAACAATTTGTTACCTTTCCATCTATTTTTATATTCTATAAAATTATTTGTTCTGGTAAATGATCTTTTCTCGATCATTTACAATTACTGTTAATATCCGGTACAATAACATTCATTGTTCTATTCATTACTTGATTTCATCAATACATATAAGAAAAGGTTATACCAAATTAAAATATTATGATCCATGGATATGTTTTGGTATTTTTATATATTTATAAAAATATATTTTCATCGATTGTGGGATTGAAACAACATATCGATGGTACATCAATTCTGAGAAAAATAAAACCTGCCCTCCGAACTATACACGGAATGTTATAAACACCAATGTACGTATTATCCCGTAACTTCATAATCCTGTGTCAATTTTATGTTTGTAATCATTTGAACAAATTCTTTTTCTTATCAGCACAAGATACAGCGTAGTACTTGGGAATGTGGATGCCATTGCAAGTATTATATGGAAAAAATTGTTAATGAAGTGCATGAGATTGACATTATTCCAATATGTTTTCTTATAGTGTTTTTTTTTGCATTTGTATTGTCTCTCACATGTATCCTTTTGTAACATGCAATTTAATACACGTTTCAACAATTTCCAAAAAATTGTATTCCTCTGGGAAGCGAGAAAATACACAACATTGCTCTGAAATGGGTTCGTATTTTTGCAAAAAGTAATGTGACAAAATGCATAGCTCAATTGAGAGTGATACATGGAAAGACCTCCATTATTGGATAGTAGTTAGTAGTATCTCTTTATGAAAGGTAATTTTCCTCCACTTTTGATACTCATCATCTCCGTGAAGTGGGGGGAGGGGGGTTCCCGTATCTTATGTAGGGTTGTAACCCAATTTTTGGCTACCAATGACCATGTTCATGTACTTCTTTATCTAGTAAAATATTATATTTGATCATATTGAATGCGTTTTTTCTACCTAATTGTTGTTTATGCGTGATGATTGTATTGGTTGGGAATTTTGTTGGGAATTTGTGTTGTATAATTGGTGCACCGATTTAAGTAATCAGTGCACAAATGAAAATCGGTGCCATCTATAAAAAAGATAGCACCAGTTTGGAAAACAGGCGTAAATAAAAAACTGGCTACGTGTAGCTGAACTAAAAGAGTGGCTGCCCGCAGCTGCTCTCAACGTCCAAATTAGAGCCAAAATTAACACCGGTTTTTAGAAAGCCGGTGCCAAATAAAACCTCATGCAAAAGGGTCACACAATTAACACCATTTTTAAAAAATCAGTGCCAAAATAAAGCCGGTGCTAAAGGTTCACACAATTAACACCGGTTTTTAAAAATTGGTGCCAAAATAAAATTGGTTCCAAAGGGTCACACAATTAACACCGGTTTTTAAAAAATCGGTGCCAAATAAAATCGGTGCTAAACAGTCACATAATTAACACCGGTTTTTATAAAACCGATGCCAAATAAAACCAGTGCTAACCAGTCACACAATTAAAACCAATTTTTGAAAACAGGTCCTAACAGGTCACACAATTAACACAGGTTTTTCTAAAATCGGTGCCAATAAAAACCTGTGCTAACGGGTCACACAATTAAAATATTTTTTTTAAAACTGGTGATAACGAAAAACCTTTGCTAATTTAACACCGGTTTTTAAAAAAACCGGTTCTAAAGGGGGATTCTTGCGGCAGTGGTTTTAATTGTCAAAAACACTTTTACATCGGTGTATAGGAACATTAAAAATGCATAGAACTAGCTCTAACTTGACTCCTAAAATAATGCCAAGTAAATGATATTCTAATGGATCAAATATACACATCTAATAAATCCTCAGAAAGGACGGAATCGCCAAAAGTTTTTTTTCTAACAACTTTTACTTGGATTTCCCCTTTTCGTCTTTGAAACTTTTGCTACAAGTATGAAGTCAATCAAATTTACCGGAAACGGTCACCGGAGAAAATGACAGACAAAGTTAATCCCTTCTTGTAACTAAAATTAAAAAAACCATTTTAAAAAAACACCCATTTATAATCTGAAAAGAAGAGCAAAAACAGGAAAAAGAAACGAAAATGAAATAAAAGAAAGATACAGAAATAAAGGCCTCTCACACCGAAAGAAAAATATTGGCGAAGAAAAATAAAAATAAAATAAAGAGAATTACCCCCTCCGCTTGCCAATATCTTGCTGAAGACTTTTGTAAACTAGTAACCTCGCCGGAAACTTCTATTGAGCATATCTGTAAAATTCCATATCCCCTTTGCCGCCATAATCTAGAAGGTGCATCATTGGTGTAAATGATGCTGTCGAGCCATTAAAAAAACCAAGGAAACCTCCACTCGCGATCGCAATTTTGATGCTCTTATCTGAGTTGAGCTAATTTAACTCGGGTCCCAGTTGCACCGAGTTAAAACCGGATTGGAAAAAGCTTACACGAGATTCTCCAAGTCCATATCTAAAACTTCTGCTCGAGTTGAATCCAAGTTGGTTCAACCTGAGTCAAAACCGATTTACTAGAGTTAACCAAGTTGCCCCGAGTCATGGCCGAGTTGGCCCAGTTTTTAACTTGAGCCTGTCAGCCTCAATGAAGCATAATATATCTGACCTAGTGACATAAGACTATCTTCCTAGTGACTTGGGACCACCGGGAAAGGCCAAGATAGCCGGGACTAAGAATGAGACTGCCGAAACTCATAACGATCCTTCTCCGGACTGAAAATGCTGATCCTTCATCGGGTTGAGAGCTTAAAACACGCATCTCTGTATCTGGCTTAGTACATCTGGAGCAACTACCTCCATATCTTTGCCGAAAACCTGCAAAATTGCGCTCAACCTCTGTCTCCGCCTGTTTTGCGCCTTCAGGGAGGTTGGAGAAAAGGGGTACGGGTTTAGGGGAGGGTAGGATTGGGGTGGGGAGGCCGCCTGGTGTGGTGTTTTCCAGCGGTCCCCCCAACAAAAGAGTGTCTAGGGTTTTCTTTTTGTGGAGAGAACGAAGCTTTTAGAGAGAGAGAAAGAAAAACTAACTATTACTCGTCGTGTGATTATTCTGAATTCCAAGTTCATTTTTGTTTTCCTTTTAAAGCCAAATTGAGGTTTATTTGAGGAAGTTGCATTTTTAATTATCGAACTATGTTAAAATTTATGTTTGATCATTAATAAATTTTCATTCACGTTTGATCACTACTACACAAAAACCCTATAAGGACGTTAAAAAGTCTCCCAATAGGTCTCTATTGGGATGCTTCCATTCATATGCCTCTTTTAAAATGTCCCCTTATCACGAGTCTTTATAGATCTTGGGTCACTATATTAAGCGACTCTATAGACAAGATATAGGGTTGTTTTCATGCGTCCTATTATATTAGGCCATTTTTAATGTCCTAATTATATATGTATTGGGATGTTTAATTTATAAACGTCCTAATATACACCTATTAGGACACTTAGAATTGTCCCAATAGTTTTAATATTGGGTCTCTTTGTAATGCAATAATTATATATATATATATATATATATATATATATATATATATATTGGGACACTTTTAATATGTGTCGCGCAATATTAGGACATTGAATTTTATATGTGTGACACTTCTTAGAAAAGTGTCCTTATATAATTGTCCTAATAGTCCCCTTTTGTTATAGTGTATAACTGAACTTACTAAAGTGCTATGTATAGATTATTGAGAACTTCTCACTGGTGAAAAGATAGGTCAATTAAAGAGGTTCTACAGTACCAAAGATGACAGTTTTCATGCGCCTTCTCTGGCGCTGTCTTTATAAATTAATATTAAAGGCGGTTAAAAATCCACCTTTAATTTGGATATGAATTTTGTTCCAAATTCGGAACTTGCGCTGGAGATTTTAAAAAAAGAATTTTGGTTTCTGCCAGCCTTCGAGTGACAGAAATAATACAACTAGCAATCAGACTTCTGCAGGTTCAAAACCTCAAGAATCAATCATTAAATTACAAAAAATGTATACAACTTCAAAATTTTGAACCCCCTAATTTCAAACTTAAAAATCTAAAATCAAACATAAACATAATCTGAAACCTCAAGCCCCAGCCAACAAAATCAGACAAGGATATATGGAAATGGTATAAGAGGGGGCGTACAATTGTAATGGAGACGGAGGTGCAAGTGGCCACAAAGCTGACGAGGGCACAAATGTACATGTTAGGTGGAGCCGGAGACGTGTGGTGCGCCGGGGCTGAGGAGGAGTGGATGCTACGAAGTTGATGATGAGGGGGCGACTGCAAATGAAAAGAGAAGGAGTCAAGATAATGAGATGGAGGTGTTAAAACAATGAAAATGGAGGAAGAAGTGCAAAATATAGAACAAGAAAGAAGAAGGGAGGCGACATGTTGGAGAAAAAGGGAGAAGGAGTAAAGTAAAACCTAGCTTTAAATGGTTGGACCAAATAACTAATAAAGGTTGCCCATTAAAAGCAGTTCCACAATAGAACTATCTTTAATCGATGTCTATTAAAGCAGTTCTCAAGAATTGCTTACAATCAGATCTGAACCGGCTTTAGTTAGGTTAAAACTGCCTTTAAAATGAAGAGGAGCTGAAATAGAGAGGTTCTGAACTCGGAACCTCTTCTTAAAGGCAGTTTCTCAAAAAATTCAATGAAATTGCCTTCTAACGTAGCCTTTAATAAAGATTTCTCCACTAGTGTTTGGGTCATTAAATGTTGACGGAACTATAAAAAATGAGATCATTTTTATCTTTACTCGTGTTAAATGATGCAATTACTGCTTTTGAAAATTTTAGGGGGCCTTTTTTAGATTTTCAAAAAGTTTGTCTTGATTGTGGAAATAAAGTTTTTTTATGAGAACCTCTTCTTCTAGTCAATCTCAATAAACCACTACCTCCAGTTCTAGTCCTCTCCCACTGCCACCACTGCCACCACTGCCACCACTGCCTTTCCATCCAGCTCAATCTCGATCATCACGACCTCTTCCTCTCAATCACATTGAAAATTAGGAGTAGGCGTCATGTTAGTTTAATCGGTTTTTAGTTTATTTGGTTCAGGTTAATTGGGTTAACCCCTAAAAATATAAAATTGAAACTGACCATATCACCTAGGAACCAAAATAACTTAACCGAATTTAGAATTTGGGTTTTGGTTCGGTTCGATTTCACATTGTTTAATCCAAAGTGTACCCAACCCAGAAAACTAGAATTCAAATCCAATGCTTTATAAAAATAAAATAAAGAAATAGATACACATCAATCATTTCAATTCATATACAAAATTAGTAAAATACTAGCATCACAAAACCTAAATCTTGAAACCTATACTCTAACCTACAAATATGAACACTAGATGATTAACTATTATTCTGGAGAGTAAGGAAGACGATAGTCGCGGAGAGAAGGAATGCAGGTGCTGGCAGAGAGGCGGTGGTGACTTTGTGCAGTGGAATGGCGATGCGGTGATGAATCAGTGAGAGGGTGGTGAATCATTCTGAACGGTGGTGGTGCTAGGAGAGTTCCATCTGTGGTGGCGCGAGAAGAGATTTAGCGATAGTGGCGTCGATAATGAGTTAATGGTGCGCAAATGGTTAGGTGGTCGTAAGCCTTGATGTTGAGGTGATTTGAGCGGTGGTGAGGAGGTGGGTTGTAGTGGAACAATGATGTGTTTGTGAAAGAAAAGGAAATGAGGATTGAGGGAAAACAAAATGACTCAAGAGTGTTTCAAACAAAATGACTCAAGAGTGTTTCAAACAAAATGAAGGTGGCAGCATTTTGTTTGCTATGTTCAAAATTTTAGCTTTTATATGATTAGGGTTTATTGTGTTTTAGGCTAGGTTTTATTCCTTTTTTTTATTCTGTACTTGGTCCCCCAAATGTTTCACCATCGTTGGTAAGGAAGGGGTTTGATTAGGGTGGCGGCGATGGAGAAAGTTTGTGGCGATGAGTGCACTTCCATGTGGCAGTGGGTGATGGGATTATGGTATTGGGATTTTGGAGCATTTTGATGGGTGGGGGAAGTTCATTGCGGTCGTGGCCAAGTGGAAGATGAGTGTGGTAGTGGTGCAGTGGAAGAGCTTGGCAGTGGTGCGTAGTGGCACAGCTTAGCAGTGGTGCGCCGTAAGAAAGGAAAACAAAGTTAAAGTAAAAACAGAAAAAGATATTAATGGAAAGGATAATTTTCCCCTCATAAAATTCATCCTTGTTAGAATAAGTCAATGTAATGATTAAATTAGATTTGATTTCTGTTTATCTTGTTGACTAAGTTAGAATTATTTTAGTCATAGTATCTCTTGTATTCAATTTATTCCATTGAGTAATATCAAAAACATTACCGGAAATCATTTCTTACATGGAATTAGAGCAAGTTTTGATCATAAACCCTAAACCAGAAAAAACAATTTCGGCACCTCGTTCTCTGACTTTTCCCACCGACCAAACCATCAGTGGATTCTAGAAAAATTCCGGTCAACTTCAGCCAACTTCCGGCAATCTCCGATCATTCCTATTCAGCACTCTGGTCTCCAACATATTCTCTCAGGTCTCTGGCATCTTCAGGTCCGTAGCCAATCCTCCAAGCGACTGTCGTCTTCAGTTCCGGCCAATTATCCGGTATCCTCTCCACGGACAGGTCATGACGTCGTCATCTTAAGCGTCTGATTCTTCATCATCATCCAGTGTCAGCATCATCTCTGGCATCTTCTAAGTCCTTCTCATCATAAATACCTTCTCAATCCAGAAGCACCATTGTCTCCGGCTCCCAAGCTTCGTCGTCATGAAAATCAAAGTCTTCTCCGGTGAACAGTATCTCCTCGGATGACACCTTCACTCAGTAAACTGCTCTTGTTTCCAGCGCGTTAGATCCAATCAAGTCCTCCCATGCGTGTCATACACACGCCAACAACAAGGTTTCTACTGTGTCCTCAACACGCCAGCAAGGTGTCCCCGTGTGTCATCCATACGCCCAGCATTTCCTGGACATTATTTCCCTCTTTTTTTGTCACTGGCAGTATGACTTATTTTGGTGGTATCTCCGAGTCTAAGCACCAAGGCTCCAAGTGGATTTTATATTCTGGCTCCACGAAACACATGGCTTCGTCCCTCACTACTTTTGATCATGTGACACCTTGTGATGGTTCTGCTTACGACTATGTTGGCAATGGTTTTCAGCTCCTTATTGTTCATGTTGGTGATTATCGGATTTTTAAGTTGCTGCCTCTTTATGATGTTCTTATTGTGCCTGATATCAATAAAAAATTTTCTTTCGATTAGCAAATTAACTCGGTATTTAAATGCTATTGTCTGCTTTGATGATCGTTCATTCATTATTCGGAATAAAATCACCAGGAAAACCATGGGTCACAGTCTTATTGAAGATAGAATTTATTTTTAGGCTATAGTGCATCTGCTTTGCTGTCTACTGTGGAGTCAAATAATTTGCGTGCATCTTTTGAAACCTAGCATGCTAGATTTGGTCATGTTCCGCATTCCGTTATCTCTAGTTTTTGAGCTTCTGGATCTTTGTCTTTCTCACCGGTTTTGCCTAAATCTACCCTTTGTGATGCGTGTGAAAAGGCAAAAGGGAAGCTTCTATCTTTTTATAAAAATGATAAACATACTGCTAGGGTACTTGATCCAATTTATAAAAATGATAAACATACTGCTTCTATCTCCTGTTATGCTATTTTACTTGATGATCATTTATCGCCAGTTTGAGGCTTTTGTGGAGAGCCAATTCTGTTCCACCATTAAGGTGTTTCAGAGTAAATGGTTGCTTACGCTCTCACTTTTAGACAAAAAGGCATTCACTATTAGATTTCTTGCCCGTATACTCCCGAGCAGAACGGTCAAGTTGAGCAGAATGGTCGAGTTGACCACATTGCTGAGATATGATTGTCTATGCTGTATCACTCTCATGTTCCTCTCTCCCACTGGTCTGACGCCTTTGCTGCAACCACTTATACCATAAACTGGTTGCCCACTCCAGTTCTTGGCAGACAATCACCATAAGAAGTTATTAATGGTCGGGCTCCTGTAAACAACAATTTTCATTCTTTTGGTTGTCAGGTCTTCCCATTTTTTTTGCCCTTTTCCCAAGCACAACCTATCTTCTCATAGTATTCCGTGTGTATTTATTAGCTATAGCTTGTAGTATAAAGGTTTTTGGTGTCTCGATCACACTACTGACAGAGTCTAGGTCACTCGACATGTTCATTTTGACGAGATGTGCTTTCCATTTGCCCCATCCATTCCTTAGGCAACCGGTTATGTGCATTCAGTGTTTTATGTTTTCTACATTTCTTAATCCTAATTCTTACTTGGCACCTCATTTGTCTACAGTTTCTCATGTGTCGACTCCATCTCCTGCCCCTTACTCCATTTGTGCTACTGAATCTGCTCCAGTTCATCAGCTAGCACCACCGGCATCCCTGGCGGCGAGTCTAGCCTTACAGTCTCCACTTAATTCAACTGCTCCTTCACCGAATTCCTCAGCCAACTCCACCCCCTGGCTTCTCCTCCTCGACCTTGTATTCATCAGATGGTTACTAGGTCCACTACTGGGGCTATACAGCACGGGGATTATTCAGATATTGTTGGCCATGGTCTCACTGCTGCCTTACTTGCTTAGTCTGAGCCCACAGATTATCGCATTACCCTTTAGGATCTGGCTTGGATTTCTGCTATGGATAACGAGATGACAGCTCTTTGTGGTCAGTGCACCTGGGAATTGGTGCCTCGCCCTTCGGACACTAACATCGTTGGCTCCCAATGGATTCATCACTTGAAGTATCAACCAGATGACACTATTGAGCGTCATAAGGCTAGACTTGTGGCGCAGGGTTTGTCAAAGATTCTGTGTTTTGACTTTGACTACATTTTCAGTTCTATGGTCAAAGCCTCAACTATTCGAAAAGTGCTCACCATTGCCACGATGCGCTCCTAGCCGCTTCATTGACTGGATGTCAAGAACACCTTTCTTAATGATGTAATCAATGCCTCAGTTTATATGAATCAACCACTTGGATACAAGGACCTTGTTCATCTAGATCAGTGGCGGAACTAGGGGGCGAGGGGGTGCTAGCGCCTACCCTAAGATCCGGCGGCCTGGAATTTAGGCCTAGAGCCACCGGAGGCCACCAGATTTTGCCCCCTTGAGTCGTCGGCGCCAGAGCCCGGAGCGAGGCTGCAAAGGCCGTTTCCCCGTAGGGTTTTGTAGTTCTCACCATTTTCGAACATCCCTTTTGAAGAGAAGGGATTTCGTTGAACATGGCTTCTTTCTCATCGCTCCTGAGATCCTCACCTTCGCCTGTCGTTCATGGCGACGGCGCATCCTCCCGCCGATCTCAGGTCAATGCGTGTTTGTGTGTGTGTGTTTTTTTTAATTTTCATTTTAAGATTTGGATGGTTTTAGTGATTTATAGTCGTTTTCTCTGATTAATTTTGATTAGCTTGGACATGTGTAGTTTGTCCAAGAATTGGTGTAATGGAAAGGGGCAGTAAATTTCCCATGCTTTTGGAGTTTTTAGTTTCTGTTTATTTTGTTTTTTTACGCCAGCACGATTCTTTCTCTCTCTGCATGTGTGTTTTCCATTTCTTTCGAGATTTGGATGATTTTAGTGATGTATGGTCTGATATGCCTTTGTAGTTTGTTAGTGATTTGTAGTTCCCTGTCCAGCTGAGTGTTTAGCTCAGGAATGTGTAGTTTATGTTCAGGAATCAATAGTATTAGGTAATTTAATCACGGTGTAATAGAAAGGGGCAGTAAAGTTCCTATCTTTAGGTTCGAAAAGTTTAATGCTTGTGTTGGTTTCAGGCCGGTACAAGTTCTGTGAGCTTCAAGTCGGGCATCTATGGACATCCCGTCGCAGGGGAATCGTCCATCCGGTTGAGTGAAATGCCATTCTTTTTTTTCTCCTGTTTTTGTGTGTGTACGCGTGTGTGCTTATACTTGAAACTGCTTGTTATGAAATGCAACGGAGATGTTGTTTTGATACGGCTGGCTGAGGGTACTTGTTTCTGTAGGAAATGTACAGTGAGAAGTATTCAACCTATCAAAGCTACCGCCACCGAGTTGCCTCCTACTATCCAGAGTAAGATTGTTCATCCTATTCTTAATCTGACTCCTGTTGTGTTTAAGCTGCGAGTCCTATAGTTGCTGTCTTACTCACGGTTTCTCTGCACCTGTTGTTTAGGAATATGGTAGAATCTCCGAGCAGTGGGAGAACAAGGGTTGGAATAAATGGTATGTTTACTTGATTTTTCGTTCTTTCTTTCAAGCATGTAAATGAGCATATCAAAATCTTGGAGACAGCTGTTTTTTTCCTTCTATTTTTTTGGTAGTAACTGTCACTGCAAATGTACACCAATTGTGTAGGGTTTGGCCGCATCGGAAGATTAGTGCTGGGGATTGCAACTGCAAGGGATGACATTGAGGTTGTTGCTGTCAATGATCCATTTATTGATGCTAAGTACATAGTACAGACACAATACTTTTAAGATAACCACCTTTGAATTTCAAGTGCATTGAATGATAGAATATAGCTCGTGCTTGATAGACCTTATAACTGTATGCTTTGTTGTGTTTGTCCCATCGCTTGTTTCACATACCTTTATTCATTTGGTATTGAGTAATTTGTGTATCTCAAGTTACTCTGGAGACAATTCTTTAGTTTTGCCTATTAGTCACTTTGGTGACATGTCTTATTCCTGTCGAGTTGAGAACCCTTCTACCTACAAACCAAGTATGGATGTTGTTTCCAATGCTAGCTGTACAACTAATTGCCTTGCTCCTCTTGCTAAGGTAACCTTTTCCTGCGTTCAACTTCTAGCGATATACACAGGTTCCTTTAATGTCGTTCAAAGCATTTAACTCCTTCCAACTTTTTATTTTCCACCCTCTTGTAGGTAGTTCACGAGGAGTTCGGTATTGTTGAGGGATTGATGACAACAGTCCATGCTACTACAGGTACTTTTCTGCATATAACATGAATTCTGTGCCTGTAATATCCATTATTGCCGTTCTTTGATGTTATCTTATTTCTTCTTGTGCTCAGCCACGCAAAAGACTGTTGATGGTCCTTCAATGAAGGACTGGCGTGGAGGCCGAGGGTGGCGCAAAACATCATTCCTAGTTCCACTGGAGCTGCAAAGGTATGATTTGGAGAGAGTTGCATTCACATTTGTTTGTACAATCCAAGCTTATTCATTCTATCTGCTCCATGGTGTGTAGGCTGTTGGCAAAGTTCTTCCAGAACTCAACGGAAAGCTTACTGGAATGGCTTTCCGTGTTCCAACCCCTAAAAAAATTTAACCTCTTTTTCGCCCCCCCCCCTAACATATACTCCTGGTTCCGCCACTGATCTAGATTATGTTTGTTGCTTGCAGAAGGTCATTTATAGACTTAAGCAAGCTTGTCGGGTGTGGTTTCAGCATTTTAGGACTTATTTGACTCAGCTTGGTTTTCAGTGCAGCTCGACCAATATCTCTCTGTTTATTCTTTCACAAGGATCATTGTTACTGTATCTCCTGGTGTATGTCAACGACATCATTCTTGCAAGGAACAATTTGCGATTAAGGACCTTGGCGCTCTTCACTACTTTCTTGGCCTGGAAGTTTCACCTACTTCATCAGGTTTACTTCTTGGTCAAGCAAAGTATGCTTGAGACATTATCACTCGTACACGGATACCTGATGTTGCACCAGTCTCTACACCATTTGTGACGGGTTCTCAGTTGCACAGTTCGACCAATCCACCATTTTGGAATCCGACCTTGTATCGTTCTCTAGTTAGGGCCCTTCAGTACTTGGCCATCACTCATTTTGATTTGGATTTTTTTTGTCAATATTGTCATTCAGTATCTTCTGGATCCCAAAGACGATCATTTTGTTGCTGTTCTAGGATACTGCAATATGTTCGGGGTACTCTGCATTTTGGTCTTACTTTTTGGTCTTCTAGTTCTCCGGAGCTATTGGGGTACTCTTATGCTGATTGGACTCACCGATCCACTTATGGATATGCTTTGTTTCTTGGTGGAAACCTTGTTTCATGGAGTGCCAAGAAACAACCCAAAATTTCTCTTTCCAGCACTGAGTCTGGATATCGTGCTCTTGCCAACACTGCCTCGGAAGTTGTTTGGCTTACTCATTTACTCTGAGATCTTTGAGTTCCCTTGTCTAGTTCTCTGGTGCTGTTATGTGACAATAACAGTGCCATGTTCTTGGCACAGAATCTAGTTGCTCACAAACGAGCTAAGCATATTGATATCGACTATCACTTCGTTCGAGAGTTAGTTGCTTTCGGCAAGCTGTAGTTGCTCATGTTCCTACTTCACTTCGGATTGTGAACATTTTCACTAAAGGTCTCTCTCGTCCCATGGTTCGAGTTCTTTAAATCTAAGTTTTGCGTCGGCGAGTATCCGACACTTCGCTTGAGGAAGGGGGGTTAGAAAAAGTCAATGCGATGATTAGATTAGATTAGATTTGTGTTTATCTTGTTGGTTAGGCTAGAGTTATTTTAGTTGTACTCTATTTATTCCATTCAGTAATTTCATAATTATTACGGGAAATTATTCTTTCAATCCTGTTAGATTTGGATGAAGTTAGCTGTGAAAGTGATCAAGATTGCGATTTGTTTAAGTTCAATTATCAAAAGTGTGAAAAAAATTATTTGATGATTAAAACCTTGATTTTTATATAGTTTGATGTTAAAAAAATGCACTTTTACTCGTAATATTTTGTTTTGATTCACATTGTTGATAAATTTATTCCTTATATGCATGTATTGTACAGTTTCCCTAGTCACTACAATTAGAGGGGCCAGTTCAGAGTGTTGAATAGTAATCAGATCAGTTAGGGGGACCTTATGTCACCATTGTTGTTTGTGCTAGTTATGGAGTATATGCATAGATGGCCGCACACACTTACAAGGGAATCTGAACGCTAAATATGAGTAATTGAATATTGTGAACTTGAGCTTTATAGATTATCTATAGTTATTCTCAAAAGGGGAAGGCAAGTCTGTGGAGCTATAGATGAAGACATTCCAGAAATTTACAAGAACCACATGACTCAGTGTGAATCTAGCCAAATGCAAGGTCTTTTCTAGAAGAGTTGAAGAACCATTAAAGCAGGAGATAAATAGAATCACATAATTGATGAGGGAGAATTACCCTTTAAATACCTTGGCGTACCTCTAGCAAGTAAAAGGCTAGCAATGCAGACGTGTCAGCCTTTGATTGGCAGTATATAGTGGAGATAATCAAATTCTGAAGTGCTAGATTACTTAGCTATGCAGGCAGGGTGCAACTGATAAAGCGTATTTTATTTGTTGTGGCAAACTACCTGATGCAATGTTCCCTTTACCAAAAACAGTATTGAAACACATTGAAGCCTTATGCAAATCATTCTTGAGGAGTGCCGGGGAAGAAATTACAAGGAAAGCACCAGTGGCATGGGATAAGGTATGTTCTTTTAAGAATCGTCAAGGATTGGATATTATTTCATTAGTTGAATGGAATTATATATGCAAGTATGGCAAAGATGTTGTGGAACTTAGATGATCTATAGGTAGTGGCGAAACTAGGACTTTTTCCTAGGTGGGGCTGATCAATACGGAGTCTCTGGTCGGTGGCGTCCAGAGTCTCGGCCGGTGGCGGAATGATGGCGGCAATGGCAACCGGCGCTGGAGGATGGAGCAGAGCTGGTGATGCATTTTTTTCAAAGGATTTTTTGGGCTTGCGGTTTTTAGCCCAGTCCAAATACTAAAAATTTAAATTTCGATATTATTTTTTTTCTTCTGTACTAATCAAAATGACGTCGTTCGACTTGAGCCAAAACGACATCATTCTGATGAAATATGTGCCCCAAAAAGGGCTTTCAGCAGCCTTCTTCTCCGATTGACTTGGCCAGAAAAATAGAAATCAATGCTGGAAAAGCGGAGCTCCGACCGGGAAGCGCAATTAACCACTACTACCATGGCGTCAGAATCTCAGGTAGTGTTGGAGCCCTACCACACGCCATGGTAGTTCCGCTCATGTCTTTAGGGAACTCAAAGAAGTGTGGAGTAAACTTGTTTATAGCAATCAAGCTAGACCAAGAGCCCTGCTTACACTTTAGATGGGATACCATAATAGGTTGGCTACAAGAAACAAACTACAGGAATTTGGATTAATGCTAGAAGGAAAATGTGAGTTCTGTGATGAAAATGAAACCATGAAACATTTGTTATTTGCTTGTGCAAAAACAAAACCATTCTGGAGGAATGTATTACAGTAAATACAACATAGCAAATGGCCAGATGAATGGGAAACCGAAAAAGCATGGATCACACACAACCACATAGGCAAAGGGTGGAAAACACAACTACTAAACGTGGCTCTTTCTTTTTTTAATGAAAGCACCCAAAGGTGAGGGATTATATATAAGGTTCCCCAGGCCTATGAGAGAAAATCGATACATAAGAGTAATTTTTACAGATTTTCTACTGATGTTGCCTCCAAAAGAATGGTTAGTATCTAATGACTACGGATGAATGTAGCAGGGGATTCAATGCTTATTTTTGGGGGATATTAGTTGCGATTCCAAAGTAAATAATCTACACCCCATGTGTTAATTCATTACTTAAGCCAGGCAAATACCTTTCGTCGTTACAAGACGAAGCCAAGAAGCTGTGCATATCAGTCACCATTGCTCTTGAAAGACTGCAAAGGATTTCTGGCACTGGTATAGTTGTAGAGTATTGCTCTGAGAGCTGCGGAAGCTGGTGTGGAGTCTTGATTTTTGGTGCAAGGATCAGCGAGGTAGTGTAGTAGAGAGAACCCGGTTGTTGGTGTAGGGTAGATAGCATCAGTACATGAGGCAGACAGTAGAGAAAATTAGCACTGTCAATCGTCCTTGGGAGCATGTCTATGGGTCCTAATGTAGGGCATATGTACTCTATCCAAATTGATGAGACATGTAATGGTTACAGGGATGTTAGAGAGATTAAGAGAGTCTTCCATAGGGTGTGAAGATTGGTGTTTAGCAATAACATCATCCACTGAGTTACATTCACTGAAAGTGTGTTTAAGGGTGGCATTGCTTAAAAGAGAGTGAGCTTGGAAGACTAATGGATACAGTGACCATTTTGTACAGCTTGAATCATTAATCATTTTCACTGCATGCAGTGAGTCAGATTCAATGATGAAGTTAGAATCCAGAGAGATGAAATTCTGACAAGCAAATAAGATAGCCTTTATTTCAGTTTCAAGAGGTGAATTGGCAGAGGTGAATGCAGACCTGATTAGGTGAGGAGTTCCATTTTTATCTCTGGCAATAAGGCCAATTACTGCAATGTTAGAAGACCAGGAAGCATCTATATTAATTTTGATGAGGTCAGGTCCTGGCCTTTCCCAGTATACAATGGATATGGAAGGTTTTGGTGGTGGTCTGGGGGGAGGTATCAGTGTAGAAAAGGGAAGGCTTATATTAGGGGGAATGTTTGAGGGGCAAGGGTAAGTTGAAAAAGATAGGAAGATTAGATCTCTAACTTCTTTGCATATATGAACAATTGAGAATATTTTGTTGTCCAAATAGAAGGCATTTATGGCTTTCCATAAGGACCAACAAATCAGTGAGGGCAACATTCTACATATCACTCTTTGTATTCTTGGAAAATCATTACAGTTCCAATAAGTAAAGAAAGTGTCCATTATATTATCAAGATGAAGTAGGTTAAAATTCATGCATGCAGCAGTATCAGTCCAGATAGATCGAGCCAGATGGCAATTAATAAAGAAGTGATCCAGAGAATCAGTATGGTTACAAGCTGGACATTTAGAAGCAAGGCTAAAACCACATTTGATTAGAACATCATCAAAAGGCAAAAAAGAATTTAGCAATTTCCAGGTAAAGATTGAAATCTTTTATTGTAGCCTGGGGTTCCATATAAATTTTGTAACTGGAAAAGTACCTGTTAAGTGTGTGAGAGCCTTGTATGCTGACTTGAAAGTAAATCTTCCAGTTTCCTCTGGTTTCCAGACAAGTTTATCTTCTCTTTCTTGGATAATTTCAGCCTCCTGCAAAAAGATCAGAGTATCATGTTCTAGGAATGGTGAAATTTGAGTCAAGATAGGGCCTTTGTTATTAATAAAGTCAGCCACTGAGCAAGGGGAGAGTGTAGAGCTGATGGAGAGAGGAACACAGTTAAGCAGTGGACCATTAGGGCACCAGTTTGCAGACCAGAAATTACAGTAGCCTTGGCCATGAATAATCAAAGAGTTAATATCAGTAAATGCATTAATGTTGCAGATTCTCTTCCAAGTTTGGGATTTTCTATGAGTTTGGGGCAATGGCCATAACAACTTAGACCACATGGTTTTGCCCAGTTGGCTTTTCCACCAAAGTTTAAGTGAACATGAGTCAATAATTTCCTGCACTGATCTGAAACCTAATCCAACTGAGATTTATGAACAGCTATATCAGACCATTTCTTCCAAACTTTATTCTTTTTACCTTCAGTTTCACCCCAAAAAAATCTGGACATTCTCCTTTCCAGTGACTTAACTATTGACTTAGGTGGTTTAAAGACAGTCCATATATGTTGTGGAAGGGAGTATATACATGGTTGAATGAGAACCATTTTCCCCCTTGAACTTAGCCATTTGTTTTCCAACTTTTCAGCTTTTTATCTATAAGTTCAAGCAGAGGTTGAAAATAAGTGTTAAGTGTTCTGCCTTTAAAAATTGGACAACCTAGGTATTTAAAAGGAAAAGATCCTTTTTTCATCCCTAGGATTGTCCTAACCTGATTTATCTTAGCAGATGTGGCTCTTTTGCTAAAGTAAAATTCTGATTTCTCATAATTGATTTTCTGGCCTGAGGTAGATTCAAAAATTACCAAAAAGGCTTTAATCTTAATCAGATTAGATTTTGAAGCCTGCATAAAAATTATGGTGTCATCCGCATAACTTAAATGAGTGGCTGGTGTAATGTCAGATGGCAAATGAAAATATTGAATGTTGTTATTCAGGAAGATAAAGGAGAGACTCCTAGAGAAAGCTTCAGAGAAAATGTTAAAGAGAAAGGGGGATAGTGGATCACATTGTTTGATGCCTCTGGTGGCTTTAAAAAAACCCACCGGGTTACCATTTATGAGAATAGAAAAGTTTGCCTGAGAGAGATTGTTCATCATTGCATTCAAGAAGGAACCTGAAAAAACGAATCTACAGAGTATACTTTTTAAAAAGTTCCAGTTAACCCTATCAAAAGCTTTCCTAAGATCAAGTTTAAGTATACAGTTAGGAACTCTATTTTTTTAATCTAAAAACCTAATCATTTCCTGAAGATAAAGAATATTATTAGAGATGTCTCTGTTTTTCAAACGTGGCTCTTTCTGAAACTACAGAAGTATACGAATGAAAGTTATTTTGGAAGAAGTGTACATGGAGTAGAGATCAGAAGTAGCATTATAAAATGTGTAGTTTATAGGGTTTGAATGAAACCAAAGCTAAAAGAACACTATGCTAGATTTTAACAAAAATTAAATTGCCCCTAGGACAAGGGTTTGTACTGTTCCCATATCTATTTTATTAAGATCAATTTGCACAATAAGTGATTACAAGAAGATGTGATCTTAAAAAAAGATCATTTACACAGAAAAAGCTACGCTATAAAATTACAAACCAAAAGGATATGAGGCAATATGAGTAGTCTATGACATAATATGATGGTTGTCTACCGTGGGATCATCTCGCCAGCTCGATCTGAACTCACTAAGAAAAATTCAATGGCTGAAAGTCAGGGCTCCAACTCAAACCGGTCATAGTAAGAAGTATCAGTCTTGACATTTCTTGAGAGATATTCCAACCACACAAAGTTTGGTCCAATAAACTTTCTTTAATAACAAAAGACTCCCAAAAAATAAAGACAATTAAAGAACCTCTACTAAAAGTATAGAAACTCTGCATTCAACCTGTAAACTCTCTAAACTAAACTAGGAGAGTGGATCCAGACATTTTAGTTGCCAACATGTTTTTTCGTAATTGTATAAATTAAAAATTTGTGTAGGAAATGGCTATAATCCCAGGGCCGGCCCTAACATTTTAGGGCCCTGAAGCAAATTAGGAATATAGGCCACATATATAATATTTAGGGTATCTAATATTTTTAACATGGGGCCTCACGTAAAAATAAAAAGAAAATTGTTGAGGCGACAAATTAAAACATGTGATATTTACTATTTGTTTCTATATATATAGTAAAGAAAATTTTAAAAATGATGTCCCTATATAGTTTCCAAATTGGGGGCCTGAAGCAAATGCTTCATTTGCCTCCCATTGAGGTCGGGCCTGTGTAATCTTAACCCATAAGATACCCAAATAAACGGTCTACATGCATGCTTCACCGAAAAATTGATCTCACAAGCTTACCATACTGGCCGACATCTACTGATGTAACTGATACCCTCATATCAGATACATCGAAAGTCTTTTGATTAAACAACTTCAAATTGAATTCCCCCCAAACCGTCTTGAACAACATATTAGAAATTAAACAAGTTTTTTCAGATATATGATTGCCAAAAAATATAGATTGACAAAAGATGTTACATCTAATCAGATACGTCAAAAGTATTTTGATTAAACAACTTCAACTTGAATTTCCCCCTAAACCATCTAGGACAGCAGATTAGAAGTCAAACAAGCCTTTTCAGATATATGGTTGCCAAAAAATCTAGATTGACATAAGCAGTTACATTTAATACATCAGAACAAAATAAATACCTATTTTCAATTCAATTAGTAGGTAAAATTCAAAAGTAAGAGAAAAATAAATGAAGATAAAAAATAGAATTAATAACCTCCCGCCCAGAAAAAAGTAAAACTGAAAAAATAAAACTAAAAGAGCAGTACCCCTCTGATTACCATGACCACGCCGGAAACTTTCGAAAAAACCATATCTGAAAAAAGCTTTTTCTTGCTCTGTTTGCAGTTGTCATCAAAGTATAACCAGTGGAAACAAAGTCGCAGCATCACTAAAAACCAGAAATAGTCACTAACGAAGAATCTATGAAAATATGACCAATGACCCATCTTGACCCGCTTTGAGTACGAACTGCCATCACTCGCTCCGATATTATTAACCTGCCATGAGCCGCTTTGAGTTCCGCCGGTGGAATGCCAGTCCAGTGACCTGACCCGTGAAAGCATTAGTAGCATTAGTGGAGCGCTAGAGGAAACGCTAGTGACCCAAGACATGAAACGTTGGTGTAAAGTTTCCTTTGCAAAGCTTTGAAATACCTCCAATGGCTTAGTGTATCGTTGGTGGTGTGGATCTATGGCCTCTTTAATATATCACCACAGGAGGTTAGGGAAAGTGGGGTGTGGTGTTCAGGAGGGCATGAATATGGTTGGGAGGTCGCCAGAGGTGGTGGTTCGAGGCAGCGCCTCCTTAGGTACTCGTCTCTAGGGTTTTGCCTTGGGAGAGAGAAATAAACACGTTTTGCGTGGAAGGGAGCTAAATTGTACGATTTGATTGTGCTAGATTAATGTTGGAAGAGAGCTAGAGATAGCAAAGCTAAGTTTTGGAGTGGGTTGGATCTTTTGATTGCTTGTATGAAACAACTTTGGTACTGAAAAGTATTTCTTGATTCCAAAAAAAAGTCATCATATTGAAAATAATATAATTCATTAGACGTTATTAGTTAGCCACATCAATAATTAGGTAAACCCATTTAAATTCATCCTAAATCTAAACAATTTCATCAATCAACAATTATAATTAGTTGTCACCCCTAATTACAACCTAAAGTCAATCAACAATAATCAGATCGACTAAACAACAAAGTCTTACTAGTTTGACCATAAACATAGCAAACAATAAATTCACAATCATCAACTAGTTGATCATCCTTGTTTGAATCATGGATTAATCATACATCAAAGCATAAAAAATACTTGATAATCAAAGCACAAAATAAAATAAACCAAATCTCACAAATTCATACTAGAAATGGTTACCAATTGCTCCCAAGAGTAAATTTAGCCTAGATAACTAAAACCCATAAAAAATGAACAAGAATCCATGGTAAACATAGAGTAAATGATGAAAATTAAATGCAAACTAGGGTTTTGGGGTGAGTTTTCGAGTAAGGAGTAATGAAGAGAGAGAGAGTGAGAGGCTAAAAAGCGAAGAAGATAAATACTGCTGAAATTCATCCTTCGCGGTCCGCGCTATATGTTGCGGGCCATGAATATCATTCTGTCCAACATTTTATTTTTCATTTTTGTCTTCGCAGGCCGCGGTATATGTCACGGCCTGCAAAGGTGCTTCTGCCCTCTTTTTATTTCCATTGCTACGGATGAACTGCTGATCTGTTTTGCGAGTTCTTGTAGTCAATTTTATAGCGCTCGAGAAGAAGAATCCAATGGTATAACCCTCAGAGGTCAGTTCTTCTTGGATCATTCTCAGAACTCGGTTCAAACTTCCGGATCACAATTCAACCTCTCTTCCTTCTTCGACCCTTCTATCGACTACCGTGTTTTGACTTGTGGCCTTCAATATTGTTCCATATTTGCGAATGGCATTCACTAAAATACTCCAAAATGAATACGAGTAATCTACAAATTTAGCACACAAAAAGGAATATAGATGCTCGTAAGGACCAAAAATCAATTAGACTCAAAATAGGTTACAAAATGAAGGATTTAGATATGAAAACCAAAAACGCTTATCTAAACCCCTTATGATGTAAACATATCTAAATCTAGCACCCTTCCAACAAAAAGATAACAAAAAAGATGTTAAATATTTCAGAAAATACATGTATTTGACTTCTCATAATTCATCATATTTTTTACAAATCATATCAAGTTTAAATTTTAAAAATATTAAATGTGAAAACCAAGTGAAAAATATAAAACATAAAGAAATGTACTGAAAGATCATCGTGAATAAAATAAAAGTCACGTGATTAAAACTATGGGTTATAAAGATCAGTCCCAAAACACATACTAGACCCAAAGTACACATCAGGCCAAAAACTTACTAAATCCGGCACAGTTCACCAAAAACCTATCCGTTATCGCCTACCCAATCCAACTGTTGGGACCTCGCAGATAAACCAAGTGTTGAAAATCGAATTGAACTAGGAAATCAAACGTTGGTTTCTAACTGGGAAATCTAACTGTCCTCTTTGATCTCCATGTCCCAGATCCGACGTCTTAGCTTCAATCCGAATCACCGTCAATCTAAACCCTGCAATCTCTAGCTGTGAAACAATGATGGTGAAAATCCTTCAAATTAGAACAACGAAGATGAAATTGAAACTAAAGGAAGGAGGCAGATGTTAGTGGTGAAGAAACAAGGCAGAGGGCGATCATCATTAAGGCGGAGGGTGGTCTGGAAGGACGACGGAGTAGACAAGCTCGCCCGAAGAAGAATTTAGTTAAATTAATTGCACTTCAGTTCCTGGACTTTCATAATATTTTTAATAAGGCCTCGAATTAAAAGTACTTTTATTTTAACTCCACATTCAACAAATGTTTTTATATGAACTAGTGGAGTGCCATCGCGTGTTGTACAATATCATTTATTGAAATATTGAGATTAAGTTTTATTTAAAATTTTAAAACTTAGTCATCCAAGGAAAATTATATGAGTTATGCAACTGAAAAAAGGTACGAAGGATCATTTTCTTAATTATGACCCTTTGAATTACGTTTTAAATTTATTACCTATTTTGCTTGTGTTTTAGAAATCATGTCCATGTGAACTATACATTGATCAAGACATAGATGGTAGGCCACAACGTGTAACCGATGGAGTTTTGCATGAGTTGATGAAACATCATCACTCTATACCAATTGCGGATGGTCTTTCGAGGGTTTCCTTGGAGTAACCTTTGGTGATAGGCGCCCCTTTGCCAACCTCGGACGGAGAATACAATAAAGTTGGCCCTTCCCGGGGAATGTTTCTTACTTTTTTCCCATAGACTTATATACGCTGATCCTATCAAGGATCGACATTTGAGGGAAACAAGGCCTCCATCACCAAAACCGTTGAATACAACACCAAAACCGGTCAAAAAATGCCCAAACCGGTTAAAATTACAACACCAACTAGGATTAGACCTCCATTGGCAAGAGCTCACATCCTTGAGACATACCTGGCTTTGTACGTGTCCTTTATAATTTGCTAAAACCCCATGATTGAAAATAAACATATGCATTCTTGGGAAATGAATGTGTATACGGATGAAAACATGAAATGATGGCATTATAGAGTGATTTTGAAGACCTATGGAGACGTGAGCTAGTCAAGCGATGATGTCGATCTTCACCTTGTGATTTCATTCATTTTATTACTAAATTAGATTTTAATTACACTAACCATTACTACACATAATACATGCTATGAAATTGTCCAGGTACATGTTTTTTACGAGGAATCAAAATAAGGATGGGTTGGATACATGTTCCTATTGATGATACTGGAAATTGATTGTACAAAACAAGAGAGGATTGACTACATTCGAAAATGCCTAAGCCGGATAATATGCTTTTCATTTTGCCATACATTGAGAGGTTATTTACTACGTTCAATTTCTTTACCAACATCGTTTCCCCAAATTTCAAATAATAAATTTTAAAAATTATTGAGGGACCACTGGAGATTAATATTGACAGTACCCGGAAAGAAGTAAGTGTATTGGATGGATCCCCTCCATTTCCAATCGTCTGATGCATTCGTTGAGATTTTGGAAACTACGATGAAGGAAAATAGTGAGCAAACAAATTGTTCGTTTCACGTGGTCGAAATCAAGGTGGTCTACCAATATGTTAATTTCATAAATACTATACTCAATTATTTGAAGCAATAGTATTTGTAATTAATGTTTCTTACATATAGTACAAGAATCAGGCTCAAACTTGGGAGTGTGATTATTACGTCATGTTATACGCATCTTAGTGCATAGAAAAAGTCCAAGAAGATGTACTTGAACTTCACAAGGTATTTGTACAATTGATCATTGTAATTTTTCTAAGTAACCTTTGCCAAGTATTTAATACTATAATGTTATTTTGAGATTTTTCATAAAGGATTGGAAACCCTACTCACAAGATGATATCAACAATGAGCGGAATTCATTGGCTCGACATCTAATTCTCAATTGGTCAGCAACAATGGGAAATCCCAATATTGGTAGGGACACTAAAGTTAGATAAACAACCTTAGAAATGACGGAATAGATTTGTAGTGATTTCTATTCCTATCTATAGATTATTGCTTGGTTAGCGTTATCTATAGATTATTGCTTGGTTAGCGTTATCTATAGATTTTTGTTTAGGTGCAAGATAATATCGTGTGTTGTTTTAAAATTGTGGCTACGTATCAAGGATGCTGTTGAGCCGGTAATATTAATTAAACAAAATTTATACCACAAGACCCAGATTGCGTTTCTGAGTCCGGAAACTATTTCGTATCTTTGATGTTAATTTCCCATAGGTCGAAAAAGCTTTCTGTCGGAATGACCTACACAACATACTTTCTGAAAGCCAGGCCCAAGCCCACATAACCCATACAAACACAATCCATCTAAAGTGACCAGCCATGGCTTCGCCCCCTCCCCAATACCTTGCAAACGTGACACACATTTAGAGACTCCCCTACTCTAAGCGACACAAGCGGGAAATCACTCGCCGTTTCTCTTAGCATAAGAAGTTCCAAAACCACACGACAAAAATGGGATGGGTACCCACTACTTTGCATAAGTCTAGAAAAACCATACAACGACACAAGTTGAAGTTCGCCCCGCTCTGTCGCAGTCACACACCATACCATATATAGAAATTCCCCAAACCCAGTGATAGCCTGGTATAACCCCCCCACCACCACCAAATCCTTAATCATTAAATTACTCTTACATAAAAACCACCATCAACATCAACACTACACAAACACACTTAGTACCAAAACACTACGTCGACCGTTCTTTTTTCCAAACAATGCAACAGGAAGATGTATCTAGTAAACTTCATATGTGTCTGGGATAGGTATGTGCAGCCTCGATCACAAAAATAACCAACGTAGGAAAGCCAGACATGCGTGTGACGTCGGTCATGCAGACTTTTTACCTAAGTTTTTTTAAATGCGGTAAAAAGTGTACTTTTTACCTCGGTTTCTTTAACCGAGGTAAAAAATATTTTTTACTTACCTTAGTTTTTTGGGGTTAATAAATAAAAACTGAGGTAAAAGGGGCGAAGTAATAGGTTCAGTTTCTTGAAGTGTTAATGCCAATTGGTTTTAAGATGGAAGTCAAAGATACCTTGAAATTTGACATGATATTAGAGCCCAGGTTCAGTTTATTGGGCAGATGTGTGGATCTCTTTAATTTGGCCCGATGTGGGTCGTGGAGTGTTTCCACGTAGGCACATGAGGGGGCGTGTTGAAAGATATATCTCACATTGATTTCTTACAAATATAATGACTTATATATAAGGTCTTGTGTCACCTCCACTTAGTGCCAATTGGTTTTAAGATGGAAGTCCAAGATACCTTGAAATTTAACATCTTTAGAAGTTATATATTTTAACAAGTTTTGTTGATTATATATAGTAAAGAATTAAAGTCAGTAACAAATTATAATATTTGTACGTTAGCAAGTTATGATTGATTATATATAGTAAATAATTAAAATCAATAACATATTATAATATTAGTATGTTAATTTTAGACAACTGGGAATTTAGGTTAGTCAAAGTGATTTCAATATCCCCAATTGACAGCACCATTCAAACAAATTTTATTATATGGTGCTTGAGATTACACTTTTAATCTAATCTTATCATAAACAGTTTCATACAAAATATTAACTTAAATTAAATATGTAAAACATGAAAGAGATTGGTATAACAATAAATTATGCTAAAAATTCAAGGCAAAGTCTTGGGAAAAACCATTTTTTCATAGGTTTATGGAAAGACGGGGTTAAATTAGAATAATAAAAGGTAAAATATTTTAGTTGGAATATTAAAATTTTATTAATGAAACGTGTAGTAGTTATAAAGTTTATAACCCAATTCATGCAACCCAAAATTTTTATTTTCATTTCTTCTAATTTGTACTTTAAACCGTGGTCTTTCCATGGTTTATGGAAAGACCGTCTTTCAAGAGACAGACTCAAAATTTGAAGCCAAACCCATATTCTTTTGACAAAAAAGTTTTTAGACAACACTGAAAGATCGTATTGAAGAATTATTTTTATAAATTTGGATGGTAAAATATAGGGTAGTGAGATCGGTTATGATTACTAGTTAGGTAACACCGCGCATTGCGCGGTGGGCTAGATAACAAATTGTATTAACAATTTATGGTATTTTTTTAATAATACTAAATTATTTAATGATAAATCAGAAAGAAATAAAGTTGTGAGATGGAGGTAAACGGTAAAACAAAAATATTTTTTATTTAAGCATGCTGTTAAAAGCTATTTAAATAAACATATAATCACAAAGTCAAAGCAATGTGTGGACAATTGCTAAAAAATGGATAACCTGCCTTCTCGTCTAGAACCTTAGATTCATTAACATTCTGCACAAGAAATAAAGGTTTGTCATGTTGCAAAAGTTTTATAGAGGAGAGGTAAACAAATGCATCAATTAATAAGAGGACCCTTCTTTGCTATGATTTGTGAGTGTTCAAAAAGTTTATCCGTGTTTAAAAGAATGACCATCAAATCGACCCACTCCCATTTTTTATCAACTACAATGACAATGACAGTAATAACCTAGCAAAAGAACTATGGAACAATGCATATCAAACTTGACAATTATAATCAGTGAACCAGCATAGTGCCATGCGATTCTGCTCAATTTAGTTGTAGGCAAGCACCCCTCCAAAAAAACACCACTACCCCCTTCCCCGCACCTAATTACTAATCCAACCACCATAAATATTCCCATGTGTGATTAAAGAAAGTAAAACATAATTTAAAACTTTCCACAATATTAACACAAATTTCAAAAACGTACATGCATTGAACTTACATTGTATCCTCAACAGAATGAATTAAACAAAAAATCAGTGACATAACTATACTGCGAAAGAAATGAAATATTACCCTAACAATATGAATCATATTGCATTGTTTGTTAAAGTGGTTGTAAATTTTTCTTGCATCATTACTCTTTTCTAACAATCCTACCTAAAAATGAAATGCTCTTGATTTCACATTATACATTAAAATGATATTTTATCTTGCATTGTACATTAAAATGGTGGTGAAATTAAGAGTAATTATATTGTACCCAAAACTCCCAACATAATCACAAGTCATCTAAGAGCAGGTTAGTTTATTAGTAAACAGTAAACAAATAATCCTGCATGTTTAGCAACTGGCTTCAAAGCATCATCTCTGCTCGTCACTATGACATATCAATGATTGATCGTCGAGGTTTCTTGTATTCATCTTTAAACTGTGAAGTGAACCTGTAAAGATCGTCACAATGAGAGCAAATCTTTTGAAAATTCATTCTAATAGCAGTGTAAATAGAACATCAAATTACCTCTGAAGCAGTTTTTTGTTATCCCACCCTCCGAATTTCTTCGATCTTCTTCGAACAAAACCACACAAAAAATTAGATCAAATTCATATCACAAATACTTGACATGTTATAATAAATCAAAGTAATACCTCATCCGCCGTGTGTCCACTTGCTTATATTGTGGATAGGTCTGTGCTTCCATTTTCCATTCAAGAGGACACATTTCTAATTCTCAAAATACTTCCTCTCATACACCTTGCAGGATACCTCGTCGCTCCTTACGTTTAGGGACTTTTCCTTATTCTACAATTAAGTAGTGAGATTGATGTAAGTCTATGAGTAGAACTGTCCCTCATCACCTATATGCAAATCAAAGATTGACACAAAAAGGAAAAAAAACAAAAGAACACGTGCGAAAATACCTGAACTGTTAGGGACAGGAGAAGACAGATACATGTCGATATCCTGATCGTTAATGGAGTCATCCATATGTGACTGGTTACTCGTGCTCATCTTTATCAGCCATATAGTGCCTATTAAACTCCACAAACAATATCACAACAACAAATTTAGTCAGGTCTTTTAGTATCAAGGCTGTAATAAACAAAACTCATATTCCTCGCGCACTTCTGAAAGAGCAATACATAACCATCAACTTCACAACATTTCACCAGGTTACGAATTGCGCACACACACGCGAACTCTTTAACTCTTCTAATGATTCCACACACACACAAACTCTGTAGCAAAAAAAAACCATTAAACTAACAAACACCAGAACATAGTTAGTCTTTCAAAGAACCAATTAATGATAAACCAAACTTACTGAGACTCTTACAGAGACATAATATCCAATAACTAAAAATTCAAAAAGAAGAACCTAAAACATCAACATATTCAACCTCAGTTAATTTACAAAATAATCGCACAGCTCATTCCTAACTACGGATGTACAAGATACAATATGCACACAAATCAGTAAACAATCGAACACATATGTCCACATATTAAGCTCCACTTCAACACAATACAATATCCTTTATCACCATTTTAATCGGTGAGAAGGAGGATCTGTAAAATACCGCGACCATAAGACTTTTGATCTCTTGACTCTGTTAGATCAGAACCTACTCTTTTCAGTCCTTGTTTCAATTCCTCTAAAGTTATGGTTCCACTGTTGTCTGTATCAATCATTTTGAACAATTGGCCTAATCCACCAATTTCTTCTTGTGATAATCTCTCCGCTATCATCTGCATAATTATTTTTCTCACTTTCACGTTCTAAATTCAAATTTCTTAATGCATAATAAATTTTATTCTAATGAGACTTGTTTCATCATGCATATTTTAACTGGCCTTGTACACATAAAGAGACATGTTTATATGTTTATAAAAATATGACTCTTCAAGTGGCAGAGGGAATACACTAACTATTAAAGATCAAAGCACAACATGTAAAACTTGTTTTCTCTTTACTAAATACACTACTGAGCTGCATGAAAAATAAGGATTTTCCTTCTTTAAACAATGACTAAAGAAAAATAGACAGAGAACGTTATTGAAATTTAGTTTTACCACTTTTTCTAGTTTTTACTAGTGTGTTCCAACATGCCTAATTTAACCAAGTGCAAAAATCGTGAAAAGTAAAAGACACACAACTTGGTTACGCGGTTCGGTGTAAACCACCTACATCTGCGGGGCCTAGCCCAGTTCAGAATGAATCTACTAATTAGAAAGATAGCGTACAGAGTACAGTTTACAAAATACTTATCTTTACTAACTATGACGTGTGGACTCCGCTAGCTCCCCTAGCTACCGATCCGCCTTGATCAGACTCCCTCTGACCTCGAACTTCGTCGACGCAGGATCTCCTCCTCCCGAGGAATTAAGGTATACGATTCAATTTTGTGGATGGCAAGCACAGAATCAACAACATACAACGAGCAGAATAATGATCATAATACCAGAACTCACATAATGAAAGCTGAAATCCAGAATTCTAGAAATCCAAAATTATACAACCAAATTGAAAAACCAATTATCCAAATTCCAAAATCACTCCCCCTGGGACCACACATAGGCCAAAGGAACTTCATCACACGAAATCAACAAAAATAAAAACCAGTTTTTAGAACTCCCCCTGAATTAATCCTACTCAGATCAACCTTCCAGCCTTGACTTCTCTTCCTCCAACCGTGCTTGCTCTGCTTGTAAGGCTGCAATCTGTATTCCCAAAGCTCCTAGTCTGGCATTGACAACTAACATTCGATCCTTCCTGTCTACTGCTGCTGATGAGGAGGCTGACCCAGAAGCTTTCCACGGAAGGTCATGTACATGTCTGAGCCCGAAAGTCTTCTTGTTAGGCCGCAAAAACTCTGTGTCAACTATCATGTATTAGGCCTTCCCCTTCACTTTAGCACTCTTGGCTAGGGCAGAGATTAGAGCTGGATAGATAACTGCATCATTAACTTTCGGAGCTGTGGCCTGTCTAATCAGATGCTGCTGAATTAACAGTCCAAGATTGATTTCCTTCTGTGTTCCAACACAGTAAAGCAGCTTGGCCATCTCCCTAGTCAATGCGGTGGTATTGCTTGACGGCAACCAGCAATGTACAGCTATTTGATACATGCCAAAGAATCTGGATGTCAAACATGATGCATGTGAGTACCCCACAGCTGGCCACTCCTCCTTATATCCCCCAGATATAATCGCCAAAATCTCATTGTCAGTCAACTCCAAATCATTAGGAAACACTCCCCCTATCTCAGGTGTTCTCAGACCTAACAGCCTATTAATCCGGGCAGCAGATACATCTATACTTTTCCCCCGCACATATACTCTACCAAACCACGGGGAATTAACTTCTAAATTGCCAGGCATGAGATTAGAATATACCTCGAGTACAACCTGTCTGTTGTACTGTAGCTGAATGGTTGCAGCAGCTGTCATGCCTGTCATTTTTAAGAAGTCTGTAAACCCGCTCTCCTGATAGGCTTGTAGGTCCAATGGTCTCTCAGCTAGAAATTTCTTTTCAGAGAAGAAACCTTCCATCTCTGCTCCTTTCTCATCAAAGTAAACTGCTGAAAAAGCCTGGGAGACAGATAGAGGAGGCATAATCTTCCTCGAGTTGCTATCCCGTCTCTTCTTACTCCTTTTTGCTGCCCCAGCATCCATGGCAGAGCTAGCCTTCCTTTTTCCTTTTTCCTTCTGAAAAAAATCATCCAAGACCTCGTCACTGGAGTATGTCAGATCAGGGGCATCCTGTGTTGGAACACAGTCTACTCTTTCAGATGATTCTTCTTCTGGATCATCACCCTGAACTGGCAGATCTCCATCAGATACTTCAATCCCCTGCTTCCCTTCATACTCCTCAGTGTTCTCTCCTCCCATATCTACATCAGAATCCAAGTCCATGTACACCGGTTCATCTTTCTGTGTTGGAACACTCCCTTCACTATCAGACGGAACTATTAAAATAGGTTCCCTTAATTCTTCCATTCTTCTTGCAGAATTCATATCAAACAATCCCACCTGAAGTTTATCTCCATACTTGACTGTCTCCATTCCAACAGCTTCTTCATCAGTAATGTTCCTTAACCAGACATAGCTATGACTAGACATGCGACAGAATACGTGAAATTTATCCTTTCCTTTTCCATTTAGCTGACCATACATTCCTCTCAGATACTTCACATTCTTATATTCAATATCCCAAACATCAGGAAAGTGACCAGAAACAATCTCCTTAATTTTGACATGCAACACTTCCAAATCCTTTCTTATACTCCTGATTTTGCTTAGATCCACAGAATATCTATTTGCTTGTAACCATTCGAAAATATCATCCACACTTCTACTTTCAAAACCCAAGAATTTCAATGGTCGAGGGTCAGGACCAGTTACCTTAGGTTTTTTCTGTTTCTTGCCTTCAGACACTTCTTCTCGGGCATCAGATTTACCATTAGACTCTCCACTTTGTTTCTTGACAGATGCCTCTTCCTCTTTCTTTTCATCTTCAGCTTTATCAGGCTCTGCTCCAGCTATCTCCTCATTCCCCTCATGGTTAGCATTTCTTTTGTTCTAATCTTGAGTTTGTGCATCACCCAATTCAACGTATCTTCTTGGCTCACTAATCACCACCAATTCCAAATTCACAGAGCCCCGATCTTCCTCCATAATTTCTGGCACCAAAAATTCTTCTATCGAAGAATTTGGGCTTGACATTCTTTCGCACAATGCCGAGCTGAGGAGTGTTGAGTAGAAGATTTTTCGGCAAGAGTTTTGGAAAGACATTTGGCCGAGAGAGAGAGAGTGCGAAAGGGGTTTTAGAGTTTGAATTAACTTTCAATTCTTCATGAACTTACCTCTTTTCCCGCGAAGTGCCTTTTTAGATTTCCCAAAAATTGGAATGATACCCCTTTCTCTTCTTGTCCCATCAAGATGTCATTCCACATTTAACTTCCAACACACCTTACTTAACTTCTCCTATTTTAGTAAGCCGTTTCTTCCTTCCAATTTTTTGTTCTTTTTCTAATTTTTGTAAACTGTAAATAACACAAATATGTACACAAAACAAAAACTGATTAAGGTAAATATTACCTCAGATTTGACAAACACCTAAGTGTTGTCGGAGGCTCTCAAAAGTGGTGGCATCAAGCGGCTTTGTAAATATATCAGCAAACTGCTCGTGTGTTGGAACATAGACCACTTCCACTTCCTTTTTTTCAACCAGATCTCTAATAAAATGATGCCTTATGTCAATATGTTTGGTTCTTGAGTGTTGAACTGGATTCTTCGAAATATCAATGGCGCTTGTATTGTCACATAAAATCTTTAGGGGGCCTTGATGAATTCCATAATCTTTCAGCATTTGATTCATCCATAGTAATTGTGCACAACAACTTCCTGCTGCAAGATACTCTGCTTCTGCAGTAGATAGAGAGATCGAGTTCTGTTTCTTGCTATACCAGGACACCAAATTCAGTCCAATAAAGAAGCATCCGCCAGTGGTACTTTTTCGATCATTAGCATTTCCAGCCCAATCAGAATCACTGTATCCTATCACCTCTGAATCTTGATTCTTTGAATACCAAACACCATATTCTGACGTCCCACTCACATATCTGATAATTCTTTTGACTGCAGTAAGATGAGATTCCTTAGGATCAGCTTGAAATCTAGCACATATTCCAACACTGAGACATATATCTGGTCTACTGGCAGTGAGGTATAATAAACTTCCAATCATTCCTCTATATAACTTCTGATCGACTGAAACTCATTTTTCATCTTTCACCAGTTTATCAGAAACTCCCATAGGGGTTCGAACTGCACGAGCATTACCAAGTCCGAATTTCTGAATCAAGTTCAAGGATTACTTACTTTGATTTATGAACAGGCCGTCCCGTCCTTGCTTGACTTGTAATCCCAGAAAGTAAGTCAATTCTCCAACCATGCTCATCTCGAATTCAGATTGCATCGTGGTGACAAACTCATGTACCATAGATGGTGAAGTAGAGCCAAAAACTATGTCATCAACATATATTTGAGCAATTAGAAACTTTGAGGACTTGTCAAGCACAAATAAAGTGCGATCTACTCCCCCTCGACGATAACCTTTCTGAAGTAGAAAGGTAGTAAGTCGCTCATACCACGCTCGAGGTGCCTGCTTTAATCCGTATAAGGCCTTCGTGAGACGATATACATGATGCGGATAATGGGGATCTTCAAAACCTTTAGGTTGTTCCACATAAACTTCCTCATTCACCACTCCATTTAAAAATGCACTCTTAACATCCATTTGATACAAAGTAAAGTTCAAAGAGTAGGTAATAGCTAGTAGAATACGGATAGATTCTAACCTGACAACAGGTGCAAAGGTTTCATCAAAGTCAACACCTTCCACTTGTGTATATCCTTGAGCAACAAGTCTGGCTTTGTTCCTAGTGACTAAGCCATCTGCATCGGACTTGTTCTTGAAGATCCATTTTGTACCAATTACATTAATGCCTTTGGGACGAGGAGTAAGGTACCAAACATCATTCCTGGTAAACTGGCCGAGTTCATCTTGCATTGCAGCAATCCAATACTCATCAAGTAAAGCTTCTTTATAATTCTTCGGTTCAATTAGGGACACAAAATAGTATAGACCAGCCAGTCGTCGATAATCAACTCGAGGTACTGATCGAGTGCTTCTCAAGGTGGAGCCAGATCGGTCGAGTGTTGGAACATGGTCGTCCGTAGGAAGGGACTGTATTGGAACATGGTCGTCTTCAGTAGAGTTCGGGTTCTGGTGCTCATTTGGTTCAGTAGGATCAACTGAGGGTTTTGCTTTGTCAGAAGATTGAGACTGTGTTGGAACCTGAGAGTTGGCCGATTCTTCCTCCACAGCTTCTGTAGTTGTTCCTTTTCTAAATCATCCACAATAACGTTTATGGATTCCATGAGAGTTTTGGTTCGATATTAAAAACTCTGTAAGCACGGCTATTGATGGAATACCCGAGAAAAATTCCTGGATCACTCCGATTATCAAATTTTGTCAACTGTTCTCTATCTCTGAGAATATAGCAAGTACTTCCGAATACATGAAAATACGAAACGTTTGGTTTCCTGCCCTTCCAGATCTCATAGGCTGTCTTTTCAGTGAATGGTCGAAGATACACCCTGTTGATTGTATAGCACGCTGTATTGATCGCCTCTGCCCACCATTTCTTATGGATATCCTTTTCTGCCAACATAACTCGAGCCATCTCCTGTAGAGTTCTGTTCTTTCTTTCGACAATACCATTCTGTCGAGGAGTGATAGGAGCTGAAAACTCATGTTGGATCCCTAGCTCATCGCAGAAGGAACTGAATTGTTCATTCTCAAATTCTCTTCCATGATCACTTCGAATTCGGATTATCTTTCCTATAGGACTTCCCTTTTCAGTTTGTAACTTTACTACAAGGCTTTGAAATACTTCAATCGTATCAGATTTCTCTTTCAAGAAGGCTACCCATGTAAATCTGGAGAAGTCATCAACACATACAAAAATATATTTCTTTCCTCCTATGCTAGGTGTATTAACTGGCCCCATTAAGTCCATATGCAGTAATTCCAGATTTCTAGAAGTAGTAATAAACTGAACTGAAGAATGAGGAGCACGAGTTTGTTTACCTTGTTGACATGGTCCGCACACAATTTCATCCTTGCTGGTCAAGATTGGCATTCTTCGTACAGCTTTCATGTTAGCAATTTTCACCAGTGTTTTATAGTTGATGTGCCCGAGCTTCCTGTACCAAAGAATTCCTTCATCCTACTTTGAAAGCATGCATCGAACTTCTTGTTCCAACAAATAGTAATTGTCTGAAGATCGTATTCCAGAAAGAACCTTGTTTTCTCCATACTTTACTACACACTTGTCCTTCTGAAATTCCACTATCATGTTGCCATCACACAGCTGGCTTATACTTAGCAAGTTTGCTTTTAGATCTTCAACCAATAATACACTTGTGAAAACTGGAAACCCTTCAATCTTTAATTCGCCCTTGCCAATCACTCTGCTCCTTTTTCCATCACCAAAAGTTACGTATCCGCCATCATATGGAGTAAGGTTCGTAAGGTATTTTGGAGTGCCAGTCATGTGACGAGAACAACCACTGTCAAAATACCATGAGTCACTGGAATATGCTGATAAAGAAGTGTGTGCCACCATACACGTACTGGACCTTTTAATAACCCATATCTTCCTTATTTTTGTATGAGTATCGACTGTGTTGGAACACAGTTGTCTTCCTATCATTTGATCTCTAATCAGTTTTTTACACTGATGTTTAGCATGTCCTTGGTACGTACAGTATTCGCAGATTAGAGGCCTTCTTTGATAAGGTTTCTCATACTTCCGTTTTACTTCTCGAATCCTTGCTTTGAGAGTTACTGGTCTTTCGAGCACTTCAACCTCGGGTTCTTTCCTGTATCCAATCCCGTGTCTATCACCAAAGTTCTTTCCCATGTCCAGAATATCATCAAGCTTTGCTTTTCCGGAATTCAATTTAGAAATAGTTGCTTCAGACATCTCGGCTCTCTTGACTGCTGCTATCAATTTCTGACTCAGTTCTTCATTTTGTTTTCCAAGTTCTGCAACTGTGGATCGTAATTCCTTTTCACTTTCAATTAGCTTCCTTTTTTCTTCAATCAGCTCTTTGTTCTTGTCAGCTACTTGAACCCACATGGCATACATTTGTTCGTATGTACTATAAATCTCTTCATCATTTACAGACAAATCATCTTCATCCCTGTGAGCATCGTCTAGATTCATGTTGGAATATACAACTTTCTCTTTGTTCAGTGTGTTGGAACACTGACCTTCTGGTGTATCATGGACCTTTGCTCCAAAGGCTACATAATTATTTGTGAGTTCTTCTTCATATTTTTCATTATCTTCATCATCACTCCAAGAGGTGACATATGATCTTCCTTGCTTCTTGCGGGTGTTAGCACATTCGGCCTGAATATGACCAAATCCTTCACATTCTCTGCATTGAATTCGTCCAGCATGTTTTGGTTCATTGTTCTGATTTTTCCCGAACTGCATATTTCCTTGTTCAAATCTCAACCCACAATTGTTGTTCGAATCTTGTTGCTTTTGTCTGTTTCCGCCAAACCTCTCCTGGGATTTCTTGTTAACTACCTTCTTTAGCATCTTTGAGAAATTCTTTGTAATAAGTGCCAGTTTTTCAAACTCATCATCACTGTCAGACTCTTGACTCGCCTTGTCTGGAGAAACTTTGAACGCTAAATCCTTGGAGATTTTCTTGGTAGATTGCTGGAATGTCATCTCATAAGTTTGTAGTCAGTTCATCTAGGCTCATGGTGGCTACGTCTCTTGCTTCCTCTATTGTCGCTACTTTCATTGCAAATCTTTTGGGGAGAGATCGCAATGTCTTTTTTACTAACTTAGTTTCTTTGTACACCTTTCCAAGTTGGTAAGCCATGTTGGAGATATCTCTGAGCTTTCCATTGAATATGGCAATGGTGTCATCCTCCTCCATTTTGAGTTCTTCAAACTTGGTAGCCAGCATCTGTAGTTTGGATTCCCGCACTCGACTGGTTCCTTCATGAACGGTCTGTAAAATATCCCATGCTTTTTTTGCTTGGTAGCATGTAGATATAAGCTTAAACTGGTTTTCATCAACAGCAGTGAAGATTGCATTCGGTGCCTTCGAATTTGCCAGTGATTCTTTAAGATCATCTGGAGTCCATTTAGACTTGTCTTTGAGTTGTTGACTTGACTCCCCTTCCACAACCTTAGAACTTGTAGCATCTTCTGTAGGATGACTCCATTCATTCTCAACATAAAACCACGCCAGTTCGTCCAGTGAATCGATAAATACCCTCACACGTGCCTTCCAATAGTTGTAGTTGTTTCCTTCTAACAGTGGTGGTCGAGAGACTGAAGCTCCTTCTCTTGTCGTCATGGTAAAACCGGATCTCACTTTCCTTGAAAACAACCAAGGGAACGATAAGTGACTCAGCTCTGATACCAATTGAAATTTAGTTTTACCACTTTTTCTAGTTTTTACTAGTGTGTTCCAACATGCCTAGTTTAACCAAGTGTAAAAAACGTGAAACGTAAAAGACACACAACTTGGTTACGCAGTTCGATGTAAACCACATACATCTGCGGGGCCTGGCCCAGTTCAGAATGAATCCACTAATTAGAAAGATAGCGTACAGAGTACAGTTTACAAAATACTTATCTTTACTAACTATGACGTGTGGACTCTGCTAGCTCCCCTAGCTACCGATCCGCCTTGATCAGACTCCCTCTGACCTCGAACTCCGTCGACGCAGGATCTCCTCCTCCCGAGGAATTAAGGTATACGATTCTGAACTTAGTGCGGCAGGACAGTGTTGGAACACAGTTTATTGGCTCTTGCAAATTTCGTAAGATTTCAAAATCTGGGTGCAAATTTTGCTCTGTTAAATCCGTAAGTATGCAGCCGTGTTTGTCCCATATTTATATCCACGAATCAGACTTGAATACTCCTTGATTATCTCCATAATATTCCTATTCCAAATCTGATTCTTGAAGCATATCCAAATCCCATAAATAAAGAGATTTACCTTATATCATTCTATCCCATATATTCGAATCAATCTTCTCCTTATAAGTAGGGATTTTCCATAAAACCAATTATGTTTTACACGCCTAATATATAGCCAAATATACAATTACCATAAATTCTGAAACACTCCAATATTTCGGCTTGAATTCCGTTAAATCCTTTGGCGTAACTACTGCTCCAGTACCATGTTCCAACATGGTCTGTATATCAGTTCAAAAATAATTCACACAAAATTGCCAATAAAATAATTCCTTGACTTTACAGTTACCCCCAGCGCCATCTTCTGAAGTTTGTTTATTGCAGAAAACTGCTTCAAATGGGAGAGAGCTGCAGAACCTAGTGGCTTATCTGGTGTAACTGTGTCATCATCTCTCCAAGGGTGACCTATCGAAGAAGAAAAATGTTCCTTTCATATTAAGTACAGAAACAATTTCAGGCATATATATTTGTCATAGAAACTTATATCGAACTCGATGAGCAGTTGCTCGCTTTCTAGGATCCCTGCATAGCATTTTCTGTATCAAGTCTTTTGCACTATCTAATATCTGAGGCTATGGATCAGATACAAAGTCTATTTTTCCTTTTAGTATTTTCTTGAAAATGCCAGTGTCAGTCTCTGTAAATAATAAATCCAAATCAGATGAGGTCAAAGGCCGTTGTTAAATCATCGTGGAAGAAAGCCACCTGCCTAGAAAGGAGGAACGCCCGACAATAGGATGTACGGAGAACACCAGCACTCCAGACATCGGCTTCGGGACCATAGTATTTGTGCAACACTTCAGGAGCAACAAAATATAGACTACCCCCTTTCCCGCACCTAATTACTAATCCAACCACCACAATTATTCCCTTGTGTGATTAAAGCAAGCAAAATATAATCCAAAACTTTCCACAATATTAACACAAATCTATAAAACGTACATATATTGAACTCACATTGTATCCACAACAGAATGATTTAAACCGAAAATCAGTGACATAACTATACTGTGGAAGAAGTGAAATATTACCCTAACAAAATGAATCAAATTGCATTGTTCGTTAAAGTGGTTGTAAATGTTTCTTGCATCATTACACTTTGCTAACAACCCAACCTGAAAATGAAATGCTCCTGATTTCACATTATACATGAAAATGGCATTTTAGTTTGCATTGTACATTAAAATGGTGGTGAAATTAAGAGCAATTATAGTGTACCCAAAACTCCCAACACAATCACAAGTCATCTAAGAGAAGGTTAGTTTATTGGTAACAGTAAACAAATAATCCTACATGTTTAGTAGCTGACTTCAAAGCATCATCTCGGCTCGTCACTATGACATATCAATGATTGATCCTCGAGGTATCTTGTATTCATCTTTAAACTGTGAAGTGAACTTGCAAAGATCGTTAAAATGAGAACAAAATCTTATGAAAATTCATTCTAATAGAAGTGTAAATAGAACATCAGATTACCTCTCAAGCAGTTCTTTGTTATCCCACCCTCCGAATTTCTTCAATCTGCTTCAAACAAAACATGACAAAAAATTAGATAAAATTCATGTTACAAATACATGACATGTTATAATAAATCAAAGTAATACCTCATCTGCTACGTGTCCACTTGCTTATATTGTAGATAGGTTTGTGCTTCCATTTTCCATTCAAGAGGACCCATTTCTAATTCTCAAAATACTTCCTCTCATACATCTTGCAAGATACCTCATTGCACCTTACGTTTAGGGACTTTTCCTTCTTCAACAATCAAGTAATGAGATTGATGTAAGTCTATGAGAAGAATTTTTCCCTTTTCACCCATATGCAAATGAATGATAGACACAAAAAGCAAAAAAAAAAAAAGAACACGTGGGAAAATACCTCAACTGTTAGGGATAGGAGAAGACATATACATGTCGATATCCTCATCGTTAATGGAGTCATCCACATGTGACTGGTTACTCGTGCTCGTCTTTATCAGCCATATAGTGCATATTAAACTCCACAAACTACATCACGACAACAAATTTAGTCAGGTCTTTCAGTATCACAGTTGTAATAAACAAAACTCATATTCCTCGCACACTTATGAAAGAGCAATAACCATTAACTTCACAACATTTCACTTGGTTACGAATGTTGCACGCACATGCAAAATCTTTGACTCTTCTTATGATTCCACACACACGCAAACTCTATAACAAAAAAATCATTAAACTATCTAATACCAGAACATAGTTAGCCTTTCAAAGAACCAATTAACAATAAACCAAGCTTACTTAGACTCTTAGATTGACGTAATAGCTAGTAACTAAAAATTCAGTAAGAACTTAAAATATTAACATATTCAACCTCAGTTCATTTAAAAAATAATCGCCCAGCTCGTTCCTAACTACGAATGTACATGATACAATATGCGCACAACAAATAATCAAGAAAAGACAAATTTCTAAAAATGCTGAAACTATTCCCATAGAAATCAGACCTCGGAAAGTACCTATGCCAATAACAAGAGCTCTGTAACTAAGTATGATTGGAGCTAATCTCTTGACAAGATTCATATCAACCTAGGCCTTCAATGTATTATTTTTTTTACTGAAAAATCCAACACCTCCTCCGAGATATTCAAGAGTTAAACAAAGCAATAAACCCATCAATAAAAAATGATTTTTTTAATAGATTTGGGGGGGGATAAAAAAGGAAAGGAAGAGGAGAGAAAACACAACGGATCAACACTGAACCACCAATACCGACCTATCACCATCGTACAAACACCGAACCTCCAGACACTGCACCATCAGACACCGCACTGCCACCCCACACTGCCACCCCGCACCACCACCCTGCACCACCAAATCTTCAATTCGATATCCCAAGGTTAAACAGATCAACTCTAATATGAGGGATTTTGGTAGGGGGCAATTGCAAAGAATGAAGTATAAATGTGCTGAGTTTGGATACGGATTTCAGGGGATTCAATCTGAATTTTGAGGACTCTTCACATGGGTAAGGCACAGAGAATGAGAAATTGGGCGCAAAGGCAAAAAATATGGAAAATTTGAAAAAGGCTTATGCAAAATGACGTTGTTTCGTGCAGCCATCTATGGTGCAACTGTAAGGGCACATGAGATGGGAAGTGAACCAGCGTAAACCAACACACAAAGATGGAAATACCAGAAATACCTCTGACAACCATTGTGTCAACCATTGGTTTTGAAGGATTTCTTTTAAACATTGCCGGGAGATGATAAATTTGGGGAACGGAAAATGAAAAAAGAAAGTCCTAGCCAGATTATGTTTCCCATTTCTAACTTTTGGTCACATTGCAATTGGAGCACGTCGATAAATACTGAATTTCTGTCCTCAAATACTCATTTTTTAATAGTATATAGATAAGTGGCTCAAATTAAGCCAACAAATAGAATGTATTTCGATGCCGTCCATTTACTTAAAAAAAATCAATCACTCATTCATTCCAATATGATGGAAAATGTCCAACGGTGATTACAATGAGTGGAATTAACATTCAATCTAACTAACATCTAGCAATAACTAATATATGGCAAGGATATCTAAATTATATGTCAAGTCTGTACTATTACAGATCAAAGATCCAACAAAAAAATGGTTACATCGCCCTCGAGGATATTAACTTGCTTCCCGCATAAATCATGACCGTGTATCACGCATCAATATCACTGCACCAAACAAGGATCTTCTGCAATTGTAACACCACTTGATCCAATCACGATTTATGTTATCCAAACTATAAACATTTTGAAAAACACAGATCTGACAAATTCAAACTAATGGAAACACTAAAATAAAACCACAAACAAAATTACGAACACAGGATCTAAACAAGCAGATCGAGAAGAATAAATCAACTAGAGCAACTAAATTGAGTTATCATCATGAACACAATGATATAATCGATCAGGTCAAAGATAAAACTAATCTGTGAAGATAGATCTCACATTTTATTCAATAAAAAAAACATGAATTAAAATAAATTATTGCTTCCTATCTCTCCTAATGGAAAGATGAGAAATAAATTGAAGAAGGAGAGTTAGGCAAGAGAGGGCTGCAGCAAGCAAGGGTTTGCGACCATGCTGTCCCGTTTACTTAGTACTAGTTGGGATACATATTGGCTAGCTTTTCCCTCCGAATCGTCTTTGTTTATGCTCTATCCACAACTTTAATGTTATAAAACTTTATACACCTACAATAAACCATAGTTCTAGTAATTTCATGATGTCAAGCTTAGTAATTTAGAACTACAACTTTAATGTTATAAAACTTTATACACATATAATAAGCCATTGTTCTATTAACTTCATGCAGCCAAGCTTAGTAATTTAGAACTATGTCCTAGCTAGCTAATACATAAAGCTCCATATCCCCTGTCAACAAATAATTAAATAGAGGGTGGAAATGTAGCATCTACTTTGAGGGATTAATTCCTTTAAAAAGGCATAAAAATTTTCACAAGTTGTCCTTTTAGAGGTGAATTTTTAAAATGAGTGATGCGTCTCAAACTGCAATCTGATAGTTGAACCTTACTTTAATGCGTTAAAACTGCAAAACAGACTCACTGGGGGGTAGTCGGACGAAGAAGCTCTGATGCCAAAACCAGACTAAAAATATTTGATCTGAGTATTTAGAATTGAATGAATAGAATAGATGAATAACTTGGTATCTATAACAGAGAGAATAATTTGCTGTAAGGAATTGTATTAATGAATGAATATATAGAGAGTACAATAGAGGTAAAATGAGGAAAGAACTCTAACCATACTAATCATAATCTAATTAGTAATCTGATTTATTCTAACACCCCTCCCTCAAGCGAAGCGTCGGATTCTCAGAGATGCAAAGTTTGGACCTGAAGAACTTAAACAAGGGACGAGAGAGTCCCTTGGTGAAGATTTCTGCAATCTGTAGAGACGTAGGAACATGAGCAACACGAAGCTTTCCTGAAGAAACCAACTCGTGAACAAAATGATAATCAATGTCGATGTGCTTAGCCAGCTTGTGCGCCTCCAAATTCTGAGCCAAGAAGATTGCAATGTTTTTTTCGCAAAGTAGGAGATGCGCACCAGAAAGAGGAACATGAAGATCACGAAGCAAATGAGTCATCCAGATGACCTCAGAGGCAGTGTTGGCCAAAACACGATACTCTGACTCAGTGTTGGACCTGGATACAGTGGGTTGTTTCTTCGCACTCCAAAAAACCAAGTTTCCATCTAAGAAGACAACATAGCCATAAGTAGAACGACCAGTCTCCAAATAGCTGGTCCAATCTACATCAGAATAACCGAGCACCTCCAGAGAAGAGGATGTGCAAAAACTGAGGCTAAAATGTACACTCGTAGCGGAGAATTCGAGTGACATCCAAAAAATGATCCTCTTGAGGGTCCTGAAGATACTGGCTGACAGAATTAACTACAAATGCTAAGTCCGGATGAGTGATGGTCAGATATTGGAGAGCACCAACCATAGAGCGGTACAATGTCGAATTCTTGAATTAGGGACTCGTACTGCTGTGAAGCTGAGAATTTGGCAGGAATAGCATAGAGACTGGAATCGCATATGACATACCAACTCGAGAAAGAACATCTCGAGCATACTTTGCTTGACCTAGAAGAAGTCCTGAGGCATTGGGCCTGACCTCCAAGCCAATAAAGTACTGTAAGGCACCCAAATCCTTGATAATAAACTCTTGATGGGTGCGATCAATGAACTGCCGAATGAGTGTGGAATCATTCCCAATCAAAATGACATCATCAACATAGACCAACAGATACAACAATGATGAGCAACAAGATAGCACAAATAAAGAAGTATCAGAAGAACTGCAACGAAAACTAAGCTTCAGGAGGTAGGCACTGAAACGATGAAACCATGCTCTAGACGCCTGCTTTAGACCGTAAATGGCCTTGCGGAGATGACAAACATAGGTTGGATGAGTAGGATCCTTATAGCCAACATGTTGGACCATAAAGACCGGAGAATCAAGAACACCGTTGAGGAATGTATTCTTGACGTCCAATTGATGAAGAGACCAAGCACACATTGTATCCATAGCAAGAATTGTCTGTTGTAGAAGCCTTTACCACAGGACTGAAAGTGTGGTCAAAGTCAAAATCGGGAATCTAAGAGAAACCTAGAGCTTCTAAGCACGCCTTATGGTGATTAACCGAACCATCTGGTTTGTACTTCAGGCGATAAACCCATTTGGACCCAACAATATTGAAGTGCCACACAATATTCAGTCGGCTATTTCTGAGCTAGAAGAGCTGCAAGAAGACCATGAGCTTGAATATTTGAGTAATCTTGTCACCGAATAACCACAGTGGAAGAACGAGTAACCATGCAAGAAGCCCCTGGACGCGGAGAACACAAGACCTAGGGCGTGTCTGTTATAGCGACACGAGATGCGTACGAGGCCGTGCCGCTATCATATTTTGGGGTCATGGCTCAGGCGCCACGAGAAGAGCCCATGGAGGTGGCCGAGGTTTCATCACAGCCCATGGCCGTGGCACCATCACGGAAGGAGCCTGAGGCCATGCGGGGCAGAGCCGTGGAAGCATCACGGAAGGGGACCGAGGCCGCAAGGGCTGGAGCGTGGGGCGTGCTCATGATGTAGGCGTGGGGTGAGGCCGAGGAGCGTCTAGGCGCGGGCGATGCCGAGGCACCATCATGGCTGATCACGGAACCAGATACTGGCTATAGCTCATCATCTAGAAATTGGAACAGTAGAGCCTAGGCTGGTGACGATGACATCACAAGATCTGGATCAATAAAAGCCAAGACATCGAAACCTGAAGAGGGAGAACGTTCCTGATGTTGGGGCAAGAGGAAAATAAGTCTCGTCAAATCGAGCATGACGAGTAACATGGACCTTGCCAGTAGAAGGGTCGAGGCACCAAAACACCTTATACTACAAGCTGTAACCGATCAATATACATGGAATACTACGAGGAGACAACTTATGATAAGAAAATGGACGAAAAAAGGAAAAACCAATCAACCAAAGGGATGAAAGTTACCATAGATGGGATCCCGGCAATAGAGAAGACCATAAGGTGTCGATCTGTACAGTACTGGAGTGGGCAACCGATTGATGATGTAGACAGAAGTGGTGAAAGCATCATCCCAACAGGAAATAGGAAGATGTGAGTGAAAAACCATCATGAGACCTAACTCAACAACATGGTAATCCTTGCGTTCTGCGCACCCATTATGTTCCCGAGCAGCCAGACAGGAAACCTGATGATGGATACCTTTCACCGCAAAATGAGTCCCAAGTCTAGTGTTCAAAAATTCAGTGCCACAATCACTCTAAAAAACTTTAATTTTTGATGAAAATTGATTTTCAACAAGTGCCTCAAACTGCAAATAAGTGTCAACAAAATCTTATTTACAACAAAGAGGGTACATCCAAGTGAATCTCGAGAAATCATCAATACATAATGCATAGTACGCAAAGCCATTTCCAGATAAAACCAGGGAGGGACCCCAACAATCACAATGTATTAAATCAAGAACATGCTCAACACATTTATAGTTCTCAACAAAAGCCAACTGTTGACCTTTCGCCATAACACAGGGAGCACAGGTATGTTGTTCAGGCAACAAAGAAGAAACTGAAAGTAAATTAGACTTATGTAAACTAGTAATCACTGCACTAGGAACATGACCTAGGCGTGCATGCCACAACTCATATGAAGCTCGAATCTTATTCTGCTGTAAAACTGAAACATATATAGCATCTCCCCGGTCCAAAACATATAGTCGATCCTCACTGTGCCCCTGGCCCACGATGGCCTTGGTTACTTTGTTTTGAATGAAAAGGTTCCGATCATCACAGTACACCCATATCTTTGGTTAACAGACCAATAGCCAGTAAATTCTTAGTAATATAAGGCACAACCAGAACACCAAACAAATGCAAATTTTAGAAACTTTAGAATCACCAATATGAGATATCATAACAGGGGCACCATTACCAACAAAAAAATGATTTACCATTATAAGGAATGACACTGTCTAGGCCTGAGGCCAAAACACGCCATATAACTGGTAGCGCCTGAATCAAGATACCAATATGACAGGAGAGAAGATTTGTCTGTCTGATAATATGAGTGATTATTTTCTACCAAATGAGTACTTTCTGGATGACCAATCTGTGTCTGTATATGGTGACACGTCGCAGCATAATGACTGAACTGTCTGTACCAGGAACAGTGAGGACAACCACGACCCCAGAGAATCGGAGAAGGACTGCCGGTCTCCGTAGCCACCGCATGAAGGCCACACATGGCCACCTTGATTCGATGTGTTATCCCACACGCGGTTGGCTTGAGGTGTGTCGCTGGTCTAAAATGCCACCTGTCCTGCGGTTGGTCTTGATTGTTCCCGTAAATTTACCAAAAAAAGCCTCGTAGTTTTTGGCACAAGCAAGAACATCTGCATAGAACGGAGTAGGGACAACATTAATCAAATGAGCAGAAAAATCCTTAAACCCAGGACCAACAGCAGTAAAAAACCAAACAATTTGATCAACATTTGAAATTGGATTTCCCAAGATATACATTCGTTAAAAAATCTCCTTAAATTTGAGATGAAGTTCATAAACAGAACTAGACTTACGAATACCATGTGCATCTGCACAAAGACGGAGAATGGTGGAGGAACTACTGTTCTAATAGATAAGAGCAAGATTTTCCCTAATTTCTTTGGAAGTGGCACAATCTGGGAGTTCTGCAAGAACTTCAGTGGAGAGAGAGAAGAACGGGAGAGTGAAAACATGTTGGTTTTCATCAAATCCATTGATCATACTCTTCTTTTGCTTTCTAATAAGCCGCCTTGGGATCAGCCTTGGAAGGAGACGTGATGGTGAGGCCATAGGAGAGAGTTTGCAGTTGTTGAGGGAGAGATGGACGAGGATTTGTTCCATCGATGAACCCATGCAAACCTTGAGAACGAAGAACAAAACCTGCTTGACGCTTCCATAGAAGATTGTTGGATGCAGTGAGTTAATCTTGTATCATCTGGAGCAGAGTGTTGAAGAAGAGTTTCTCTTGAACCATGATGAAGAGGAGGACGCTGGATCTGGAAGAGAATGATGTGCGTGCCCGCTGGGAGAGGAGAATGCAGCTGCTGGGAGTTGCTGGAGGCCACTGGTGGCAATCACAGTTGGAAAATTTTGACAAGAGGGGGTAGCGGGTGAGATTAGGAGAAAATTATAGGGTTTTAGGTTTTCAATCAGAAGAGGCTATGATACCATAATAGAATCATGGGCTTCAATCATTAAACCAATTGGTACTATGTAGAGATGACCCATGATCTTATACACTGAGTTATATGACTGTCAACCACCAATGTGAGACTAACTCTAACACACCCCCTCACGTGCAACAGTATGAATTATCGCGCAAACGTGAACAGAAAAGGGGTAATGGCCCAGCCTTGGGCTCTGATACCATGAGAGAATTATTTGCCGTAAGGAATTGTACTATTAATGACTGAATATATAGAGAGTACAATAGAGGTATCCTAATCATACTAATCAGTAATATGATTTATTCTAACAATAACGGTTATCCTCAAGAGATATCCCAATCATGCTTAGATGTATATGCATTTTTCATATAGGTATAGGTGTTGTACGATAGTATAAATACCATATACTCACTATATCATAATTGTACTTGAAAAAAGGTATCATCCAAAAATAAATTCAGATTTAGAGATCTTTCATTTGATTATTGGGCTTCGACCCAAGAGAATGTTATAATATGACATTTGGCCCAAAATAGAGATTAATAGTATGGCCTTCGACCAGAGGGGGAATTTTGACCCCAACCCTTATCAATAGCCCACGAGCTTTGAGCTTCGTCAAGGACCATTGGTTCTCTCTTGTATCAGTGTCCGTAGATCATGCATCGTGGGTAACCTTCATTATTACCTCTTTTCTGAGTAACTTCCAAACATTTGAATTGTTTTAGCATGTTTTGCATTGGTCAAAACTCCATGTGTGTCATGACCTTGGGGTGAGTGAAAGAATTCTCTATAAGCGCGCACATGATCACCGATTTTCTAGGCGGTAATTATTACCTTAGGCGGATGAATAAATATTTTTTTGTGAAAATCAATTCCACTCTTCATATCAACCACTCCAGCCGCCGTTTCGAGTGCACGACCTTCCTCATCTTAAGACTCCTTTTGGGGCATTTTGAGACATTTCCCTGAAACTTTCCAGTAAGCTGCCTCCTTCTTCAATGCTTCTTTTTATGATGTCGAAAATTTCCATTGATTGCATTATATTTGTCCAGGGGGGGGTCCGCCTGCTACGGTGGTGCAATGGTCCTACTAGAGGTGGTGCTTCAGTTTACATCAACTCTGCTTTCTTTTAGAAGAAGACGAGACAAAGCTCCATCAGGGGGCTTAGTCATAGTGTTGGTTCTGCCCATAGGAGTTTTTAGGGATTGCGTCAGAGTGGGAGGTCACTACGAGTAATGTGCCTGTCGTTTTTCTAGTGGTGAGACCTTCTGCCTGAATAGTCAACCATTTGTAGACTCCATCATGATAACGGGCTCTGTTTACCTCTCCTGAAATTTTTGTGTTTATTAAATGCTTGTCGTGGGGTCTAAGCCGTTGTATTGTATTTTTAGCAGTGGGTATGCTTACAACTGATCAGTGGCCTCCTAAGGGTTTTTCTTGTTCGGGCAATGTAGCGTCGTCATGGCCAACCATTCTTGCTCTCGGCTTACTAGTTAGCGTGATGGTTCTGGGGATGGAGGTCCATGCCCCCGAGACCCGAAGAGAACCCGTTTGCTAACTCACACTCCTTCCACGATTACGGAATCATTCTCCCGATGACCTCATTCTTCCCTAAAGCTTATCATCCTAGCACATGGTTGAGTTCCTGGACTTGTTGTATTTTGGTCATCCTGGGCTAACACTTCGGCCCAGCTGGCTCAGCTAGCCTTGGCGATTTAATCTGGCACCGTCCAGGTATCGAAGCTCGGTTTGGTGATCTAGGGATTGCTCTTTGGTCGGAGAGGGATGATTCAGAGGGGGTGAAGCAAAGCTTACAAACTGACTGCTCTACTTTTTCTGTTCGAGAGGGCACCATCGAGAAGTTTTGACCTTGTGCTAAGGTGGGAGCTCAGACAAATCTCTTTTGACCATTTTTTTAACATGGCTATGAAGATCTGAGCTTTCAATAATTTCTTATAGCAGATTGCCCGGCAAGCAGCAGCCTATGGTCAGAACTTGGTGGTTGAGAGCACCTGCAATGGTGATATATTAATTTAAAGAAATCGATCTAGAAACAAAAAGCACTCAATGTGGTGGTTTTTAAGGCGGCTTCTTCGTAAGAAACCACCTCATGGTTTCTTATGTGGGAATCGGTTAAGAAACCAACGGGGTGTCAATTCTTAATATTTTATTATTTAAGTATTTATTGTAATTTGTCTAGTGATGGAATACTTTTTGGTCAACTTTCTCAGGCCGTGTTTGACCATTAATAACTTTGATAACGTGTACTACTAGTGTATTAAATTTTGATATTTAGAAACTACATGATGCAGAGAATCTAAAAATATCTCACATGATGATATTGATGTCTGTATACTAACTCAAATTTATGGTCAAATTTTATGGTCAAATGATATTGGTGCTCTTGTAACGAAAATTAAGTAGGGTTCATGAATTGTAGAAAGTGGTTTTTACCATTATGGAGAAAAAAAGAGTGATTTGTTAAGTGGTTTCTTAAGATGAAATTGAAGAGAGATAATGAGAGAAATAATATATTTAATTGGTAAGAAATCTCTAGCGATTTCTAACATTGCACTTGGTCTGATGGTCTTTATCCTATGCTTCCAGAGAAGAGTATGGGGTTTCTTGCATTTTACTTATCTCCAAATGTTGGGAAAGTTTTTAGAGAATGCTTGGTGGTATGAAATCAGGGATGAAGGGATCCATCTCCCCTTTCTTGACCACTTGGGGAGCTTGCTTCAATCTCTGAAGATCGAAAGAGTAAATGAGGTTAACTTTGATGAGAATATTTAGTGGAGGTTGCATGCACCTTACCCTTCGACTAAGATTGAGATCGAAGAGGGGAATGAAGGTGTGATCGAGCAGGAGGTAGTAATTGGGAAAGATGATCAGTCAATTGTGGCTAACCCCCAAGATTTCGTTACAAGAGCTAATAAAGAAGATGTTACATGAAAGAGTGTAATTCACCATGTTCGGTGTGTCTAACATAGATGAATAAATAGAGTACATGGAACTAAGTACATCGAACCTAGATTGTTCTATATATGTACAGTATCAATCCTAATTAATCTAAAATCAATCAGGCTATTCTATCTATTCTATCACCCCCTCAAGCTAAGTGTAGGACTACGGGATACGCAAAGCTTGGAACGAAATGGATCAAAAAGATTGCGAGACAGACCCTTAGTGAAAATATCCGCAATTTGTAAGGAGGATGGAACATGACTAACACGGAGCCTACCAGAGGCAACAAGTTCACGAACGAAGTGGTAGTCGATGTCTATATGCTTTTCCCGTTTATGTTCAATAGGATTTTGAGCAAGAAAAATGGCACTGCTGTTGTCGCAAAGCAGGAGAGGCGGCGACGAAAGGGAAACTCGAAGCTCTTTAAGCAGATTACATGCCCAAGTAAGTTCAGCAGCAGTATTCGTCATAGCGCAATACTTAGACTCACAACTGGATCGAGACACTGTCGGTTGCTTCTTAGCACTCCAAGAAATAAGATTGCCCCCAAGAAAAATGGCATAGCCATAAGTGGAACGTCGAGTCTCGAGACAACGAGCCCAGTCAGCATCGGAGTAGCCCAGAAGGGAAAGACCACTAGGAGATGGTCGAAAAGACAGACCATGATGAAGCGTTCCACGGACATACCAAAGGATGCAAGTGACAATCTGATAGTGATCATCTCGAGGCGACTGAAGAAACTGGCTAATAGAGTTGACCGCATAGGAGAGATCAGGGCGAGTGATGGCCAAGTACTGCAAGGCCCCGACCAGGGAGCAATAAAGCTTGGGGTTCGAGAACTCAGACCCCAAGGTGCAGTGAAGCTGAGAGCCAGGAACAAAAGGTGTGGAAACAGGAACAACATCTGTCTTTCCCGCGCGTTGAAGTATCTCCGCATACTTAGCCTACCCTAAAAATATTCCAGAAGAATATCGAGAGACCTCCAAGCCTAAAAAATAGTGAAGCGAACCAAGATTCTTAATGGCGAACTCACGATCAGTGCGGGTGATGAACCGACGAATGAGAGTAGGATCATTACCGGTTAGAATGATGTCGTCCACATATACTAGCAGATATAGAATCTTCGATCCCTGGGAGAACACAAACAAGGAAGCGTCGGCAGAACTGCACCGGAATCCCAAATGAAATAAATAGGAGCTGAATCACTGAAACCAAGCCCGAGGAGCTTGTTTGAGACCATAGATAGCCTTGTGAAGACAACAAACATAGTCAAGATGAACGAGATCAGTATAACCGGCCGGTTGCTCCATGTAGACTGGTGCATCAAGAAGACCATTAAGAAATGCATTCTTAACGTCTAACTGATGAAGGGGCCAAGAGAAAGTAGTGGCCAAGGATAAGATAATTCTGACTGTGGATGCCTTGACGACCGGACTAAAAGTGTGGGTGAAGTCAAATCCTGGCAACTGAGAATATCTTTGCGCAACAAGTCGAGCCTTGTACCGATCAATGGTACCATCCCGACGATGCTTGAGATGATAAACCCATTTGGAGCCAACGATGTTGATACCAGTAGGGTGTGGAACAAGATCCCAAGTATGTTGCTGACGAAGAGCACCCATTTCTTCATCAATAGCGGCCACCCAGTGAGGATCCTTAAGGGCAGACCGATACCCTCGGGGTTCAGTCTGTGCTAGTAATACCACAAGAAACCGTGACATCACATAGTCTGGACACTGTTTTGTCGTATGACTACCTGTCTGAGAGCGAGTGGTCATACGATGGTTCATACCTAATAGAGGAAGCAGTGGAACGTCAGCCGGGGATGGCGGCAAAGGAGACAAGGGTGTCGGGATTGTTGACCCAGACAAATTCTGAGTAGGTGGTAGTGGAGCAGCAAGGGATCTAGACAGCTCATCCAAATCAAAATCAATAAACGTTGAGACGTCCAGAGATTCTGGGGCAGTGCGAGTAGTATCACTTACGAATGGAAAAGAATATTCATCCAAACGGGCATGCCGAGTGATATAGACCTTCTTAGAGTCTGGATCCAAACAGCGAAAACCCTTATGGCGAGCACTATATCCCAGGAATATGCATGGAGTGCAGCGAGGGGACAGTTTTTGAGAAGAAAATGGCCGAATGAAAGGATACACCCGACATCCGAACGGGTGAAATTTTGAGTAGTCTGGATGGCAACCATATAGAATAGAATATGGTGAGGCATTACGAAGAATAGGAGTGGGAAGCATGTTGATGATGTAGGTAGCCGTGGCAAAGTTAACGTCCCAGTAGGAGATCGGCAAGCCAGAGGAGAAAAGCATAAATAATCCCATCTCTGCAACATAACGGTGTTTACGTTCTGCCCTACCATTCTGCTCCGGTGTGGATGGACAAGAAATCTGATGAAGGATTCCTTTATTTGAAAAATGGGATCGTAGGCGTGCATTCGTGAATTCTATACCACCGTCACTCTGAAACACCTTGATTGAACAAGAAAATTGGTTTTCAACCAAGTTTTGAAACTGCAAGAATGTCTCAAAGAAATCTGATTTCAGTGCCAATGGATAATACCAGGTAAATCGCAAGAAATCGTCAACAAAGATGGCATAATAAGAGAATCCACTATCAGATAAAACAGGCTCATGCCCCACAAGTCACAGTGCACTAAATTGATGATAGCATGTGCCCGTCTAGGATTGTCCACAAAACAAAGTCGTTTTCCTTTCGCCATTTCACAAGGCGAACAAAGTGCAGGTTTAGGCAGTAAAGAAACAACATCAACAAGGTTCGGTTTATTAAACAAGGAAATAACTGAAATGGAAGTATGCCCTAGTCTAGCATGCCAAACATCAAAAGAAGCTCTATGTTTATTGGTTTTAACATGAGCAACAAAAGTAGCACCACCCTTCTCAAGCACATAAAGACCATTATCACATCGACCTTGGTCCACGACCTCCTTTGTGGACCGGTTCTGAATCACAAACGAATCCTCATTAAAGAAAATCACATCATTCATATCCTTAGTCAATTTACTAATGGAAAGCAAATTTTTTGTAATATCAGGGACCACCAACACATCAGATAACGACAAATTACGAGAAAACCGATGATGTCCAATATGAGAAATAGGAATAGAACGACCATTAGCAACAGTGACAGCACTATTACCAGAATATGGGACAACACTGTCCATGCCAGAGGAAGTGGAAGTCATATGATTCATTGCGCCGGAGTCCAGATACCAATCCGAGGTTGAATCTTCAAGAGAGACAGAAGACTGGAAGGCCTCAACAAGATGGGCGGTGTCAGAGTGACGAGGTGCCGACGAAAGCCTAGAGCACTGTGGAGCTGTATGACTGAAGTTGTGGCAAATTTGGCATTTTGGATTCCAACGTTTTCTACGACCAGAACCTGCACCACCAGAACCTGAAAAATGGATGGTCCGACCAGAACTATTCCCACGACCACTCGTGGTGGTCAACGCGCCCAAGAGCGGCGCGTGAGTGTCACGCACCTGCGAGTAGAAACCCTGGACGCTGGACAGACCTGCAGACGAGGCGACGAAAGCTACTGGATGGAATCTGAGCCAGTTCCCACGCCGGAGGAGGACTGGGTGAAGATTTCGTGGTTGCGGGCTCGTGCAACCACATTGGAGTACGCCTGTAATGACGTCTAGGCCAACTGGACGCTCGTGAATTCACTGAATCCGACGCCAATACCTCGCAAGAAAATCATAACACGATCTCTGGGCAAAACTCGAGCACCCATGGCTGTGAGTCCATCAATAACAGCCTTGAACCTGCGATGAAAATCCATTACCGACGAGGAGCCATGCCGGATTGTATAGAGCTCATCCCGGAGTTGAAGTTCGCGGGACGCTGAGACGTTGTCGAACGCCGCTGCAAGAGAGTTCCACATCTCCATCATCGTGCCGCAACCAATGGTCTCTAGCATGGCCTCTTCGGTGAGCGACGACCGAAGAAAAGCTTGGAGCCGTTAGTCCCGTGCCACCCAAGTGTTGAACGTGGCTTAGGATTTTGCGAGATCGTCGTCGTTGGTCTGAGAAGAAACAGCAGCCGATGATTCACCCCTGACTGCAATCATTGGCTTTGGAATTGAGCCATCCAAGAAGCCAAAGAAACCCTCGGATTCAAGGAGCACTTGAACTTGTGACTTCCACATCATATAGTTGCTAGAATTGAGCTTGATCGGCAACATATGAATAAGGGTAGAATAGCTTAACTGGTTGTCTGCCATGGAAGCTTTGGAAGGTTCAAGATTTTCCAAAAAAATGGCGGAAGATTAGAACGAAGTAAAAAATCGAAACCTGTTTGATACCATGAAAGAGTGTAATTCACCATGTTTGGTGTGTCTAACATAGATGAATAAATACATGGAACTAAGTACATCGAACCTAGTCTGTTCTATATATGTACAGTATCAATCCTAACTAATCTAAAATCAATCAGGATATTCTATCTATTCTATCATTATAGATAATAGGGTATGAGTAAGTCTCAGGAAAAGTGGTATGTCAATAAGCTTATGGACAAGTCATGGACTTGTTCGAAATTAAAAAAAATTGATTAATTTCAAATCAAAAAAATTATACTAGTTCGCTAATTCTGAAACCGTTGGTGCCACTGTCTTTCTTCTCCTCTCATGGCCACCTACTCCTCGACACCATCTTCTTCTCCTCCTCCCAGTGCCACAAAGTTTGCAAGAGAAGGATCTTTAAAGGTTCAGAAATAATTCTTAACAGAGATCGAATTGCTATCAAGGTTGCATCACAGAAACCTTGTTCAACTTGTAGGATACTGTGATGAAGAAGACGAGCAGGTTAAATTCAATCTATGACCCAACTTTGTTGTTGTTTAATATAAAAGTTAGTTGAATTGTGCATGAATGATCCTCTTTGACTTTGTCTTAAACTACATCTATGATTTACACACACAACTCCTCCTTATCATCGGTTCTTATTCAATTGGAAGATCTGAACAGTAGTAGGTAATTTTTCCGACGATTTCTCCAAAAAAAATTTTCAAGGCCTTAAAAGTAGATGGCATAATTTGGCGCTCCTCTAATTGTTTTTCACCTCACTGGACATGTTTTTTTTATTGTGCAAATTGATGTCTTTTAACTTCTTTTTGAATTGGTTATATACTTGTGTGATTAGTCGAGAAGAGCATGTTTTACTGAGTAGATAAAAAAATGCCTTCAATTTAATTGCTTTTGTTCTAATGGTTATTCAAACTGAGCATCTCATTGTTTTTCTGTCATTTTTGTAAGAAAAAGTTGAATACTAAAACACCTTCAGAAGCTTTCAAGTATGTTGCTTTCAAGTATGTTTCCACGTAAATTCATGCAGCAAAGGAATAGTTTGATACATTATGCTAGTACCAAAAAGTGTTGAAAGGCTGCCCCATAGGCCATAGTAGATACCTTTCGAGCCAAACATGTTCAAAAGCTCTCTACAAATTCAAGATAATGTATCATTATTGCACTTCTTAGCACATGGTTAAGCATGTGGCAGTGGAGGCGATCACCGCTCGCCCTCAGCGGCCCACACCAGTCGACACCACAGCCATCATGTGGGAGGTAAGTCACGGTAGCCCAGCACTAGGACCATTGGGGGCAGTCATACTCGGTGCCCACCAGGAAGCCCAAGCAGCCTTTGGCCCAAAGGCCAAGTTAACTAAGGACATTCCCACACGGTGGCTGCCGAGCGTCGAACCACTGACCTCGTGAAAGGCCACCCAACTCCCAACCACTGGGGTACACCCGCGGGTGTAGCATGTGGCAGTAGAGGCATTTGCTTCTGCAGTGTGCAACCAACAGGTATCAAACTGAAACAGTTGAGTAAATGAGAAGATCACCCGGATATTTTTAGAGATAGCCGTTCAGTACGACTGTCGGCACTGTGATGAATAGAAGAATTTTATTTCGCACATTGAAAAGATGTTAAAAAGATCCTATTGAATGCACTGGGAAAGGACTGACAGATGAGCAACCGAGGTGCCGACGTACGGTGGTTGAGACGTTATAGTATGCATGTGTTTAGTTATATGTTGCAATTGTTAATATTTAGTGTGTAATAGTTAGTTTTATTTTTTATGACATTTTATTTTCATTTAGTTTTGATTGTTTGTTTAGAATTAGGAACTGTAATTGTTTAGTTATATGTTGCATTATTTAGTATTCAATGTGTACAAATTAGTTGTAATGAGTATGTTTTTTTAAATTTTTTTGCAATTGATTGTTCATTTTAAATTAAAAATTGCATTTGTTTAGTTATATATTGCATTTGTTAAGATTCAGTGTGTACTACTTTGTTGTACCGTGTATGACTTTTTGTTTTCATATGTTGTTTGTTCATTTTGAATTAGAAACAACATTTGTTCACTTATATGTTGCATTTGTTAATATTTAGTGTGTACTTGTAGTTGTACTGTGAATGACTTTTTGTTTTCATTTGCTGTTGATTGTTCATTTTTAGTTAAATGATGCATATGGATAATTAGATATTATATTTGTTAGTATCAATGTGTACTAATTAGTTGTAGTTGTAATGTGAATGACCTTTTGTTTTTTATCTGCCGTTGATTGTTCATTTTTAGTTAAATGTTGCATATGTATACCTAGATATTGCATTTGTTAGTATTTAGTGTGTACTTGTAATCGTACTGTGAATGCCTTTTTGTTTTCATTTGTTGTTGATTGTTCATTTTTAGTTAACTGTTGCATATGTACACCTAGATATTGCATTTGTTAGTATTTAGTGTGTACTTGTAGTCGTATTGTGAATGACTTTTGTTTTCATTTGTCATTTATTATTCATTTTTAGTTAAATGTTACATATGTATACTTAGGTATTGCATTTGTTATGATTTAGTGTGTACTTGTAGTCATACTGTGAATGACTTTTTGTTTTCATTTGTTGTTGATTGTTCACTTTTAGTTAAATGTTGCATATGTATACTTAGATGCTGCATTTGTTTGAATCAATGTGTACTAATTAGTTGTAGTTGTAATGTAAATGACTTTTGTCCGGACACAATCTTTTGATTTAAAACTAGAAAATATTTGGAGACAAATACGGCGTTGTTCCTAATTAGTACTAATTAGTTGATTCAGATATTATTAAGAGTCGACGGAAGAAAAGAAGACTTGCTAGAGAAAAGTTTTTGGACAAAGCTTGAAAAATATTTGGAGACTAATACAACTTTGTTCCTAAAACAATGACTAAAAGAGTTGTGGTAAAAGTGAAATGAGATGTCGAAGAGGAGGTATTTATCTGACATCTACCACTAAGAGACCCTTCAAAATCAAGGGTAATAATTAGTTCCCAAAATTCAGCAATAACGTTTGCCGATTACAGAAAATTCTATAAATCAGTCCAAGGTTGTAGCATGTGGAGCCTTAATCAACAGAGAGTGTGCTAAATGGTTCAAATGCTTGACGGTTGGGGAAAATAGTGGCTCACCCACTATGCATGATCTTCAGGCACTAATGGAGAAGAGACCCAAAGGTCCCTGCCAAACCTCAACCTTTAGCTCTCTTGAGGGCTATTGATAAGGGCCAAATTGAAGCTCCCCACTTGGGCAGAATGTCAAGCTATTAATCTCCATTGGGCTGAAATCTAACTCTAAAGGGAAGATCTCCAATTCTAGTTCTACCTATGGGGCACACTCATTTTCCAGATACAATTATGGTATACAAAATTTATGATAATTATATTATGGGAATACACCTATTCCTACATGGAATATGCATATTTATCCCAACTTGATTGGGAGGACTCTTGGGGATCAATAAGGTATTCATCCATTCTATTAATTCAATATTCAATAATCGAATCAAATACTTTTGATATGACTTTAGCATCAGAAATACTTCCCTCGACCACCCCTGGGAGTCTTGTAGGTTCAGCGCATTGAAAAGAGTTTCTGCCATCAGATCGCGATTACTTACGCATCACTGACTTAAGCAAATAAGCTTAAGTATAACAAGTTTCTTACCCCAAAACAGAAACTTAAGTCACAACTTTTCTAAAAGGCATTTTTTATTTTATAAAAAAGGCATTTTTATCACCCCAAATGCCGGTTCTAAGAGTCGCTTTTCAAAATCCAACTATAGTGAATTACGCAAATAAACTTAACATTTCTCTCTCCCCAGGGACAGATGTTTTAATCACAATTTTCATAAAATAAGCATTTCAAGTGTGGATTGTTGTCCCCCAAAAATAAAATAAAGTAACCTCTGTAATGGAAACTTACCAAAGATTAGAGATGGCAATTGGGTCGGGCGGCCTGCAAACAACACGACCCGACCCAAAATTTAGCCCACATAACACTTATTTGAATGAAGTCCGAGAATGGCACATATCCGAATTACTGAGCCATGTGCTGGGCTTCGATGGAAATTTGGACAAAAGTCCGAGCCTGGGCACGGTCACGGCCCGAGCACAATTGGATCGGCCGAAATGGCCAGTTTGGACATAAACTATAGAAAATTCAATTCATTAATAAAATTGTGGGATTTGTGGGAATTGAACTTGGGAGCATCGGTTCTTTAGTTTAATTTTTTTTGTCACAAATTAAATACATTACATTAGTATTTGATTTGATTCTTTTAAATGATATAATAGCATGAGTAAAGTGCATCCATGCCACCAGTTCTTTATATTGTGCACATATACCTCTCCTTTTTTAAAGTTCACATATACCATAGCGTCGATCTCAACTCCGGGGGGCGGTATATGTGCACTTTTGAAAATTGAGGGGTATGTGTGCAATAAACAAAGAACTCTTGGGCATAAATGCACTTTACTTTTAATAACATTAAATTAATTATATTTTATAAAAAAGACTTCCAAATAATCAAATACATAATTCATCATTATATTTTATTCACAAAATGCAGAAATATGTTTCAATAAATTGTAATGAATTTTAAGTTGGAATTGTTAAAGAATTTACAAGTTAAAATCTTAACATAAAGTTAATCAAATCAATTGAACAATGTAATAAATGCTCTAATGCGATATATTGGTGCATGAAGTCAAACTCTACCAAAGACCAGACAATTCACTCATTTAAAAAATATCTCCGAAAACATTAGGGTACGTATCTAAATTAAGACTGTTTGTGGATTTATTTATATTTTGTATTTTTTGATAATTAATCCATCCTTTGAGTTTATCAGCAGAAAAATGTCGAATAATGTGTCTATAACCTTTGAAAAAAGTCTTGTACAAGACGATCTTACAACGAGACCAGAGATTAAATTGTAAAAAAAATTAGTATAGGGTTTCAACTTAAAATTTTGAGAGTTAAGGGATTGGATGTGAAATTTTGATAATTTACATTTAAGTCCAGGTATAAATATCAATCTTTCATCTTCTTCTCTCACATCTCCTTTTTGTCGCAACTGCTCTGCAACTTCTCTCCCTTTTTTTTCTCATCGAGCTCCAAATTTCAACCACACACAACCTCTCACTTCCTTTGATTTGACCGCACTTTTTCTCCATATTTCTCACGCACGGTGCTTTGCAAAGAACACATGGAAGTTGTGCTTCATTTTTAGTATTTTTTCCGGTTTTAGCTTCGATTTCCGGCGATCGAAGACAGTACAACTTTCGTTTTGTGTTTATCTTTGAATGTAATGTCTTAGCTCTTGTTTTTTATGCATATATTGTAATTGTTTTTTATTTTTGTTTAATTTTTTTGTCAATATTATTTTCTAGGGTTTCTGTGGTTTTTACTAAGTATTATTGTGCTTATTGTTAAATATGTAGTTGAATTGTGTTTTATTGCGTGTTCAATATGATGTTTTTGGGTTTATGTTGTTCATTGTGTTGATAATTGGGGATTTCTCTGTTTTTTTTGGTTTGGTAAATAGTTCTTACAAATTTGTGCTAATTTTTGTGGTGTTGTTTTTTAGATGTCTAAGAAAACTTGCCCACTGCTGCTGCAATCAAGAAGGAAAGAGGATTTGTAAGTTTTATTATTTTTTAGCTGCGATGTTTTAGATACTGTTGTTGATGTTTGTCTTCTATTTTCTGTTTGATGTTTAGGTTTTGAGTATTGTTATCTGTACTGGTGTGATGTTTTAATTTCAGTGTTTGATACTTGTGGTGCTTTCATTCTTAAGTGTGCAATTGATGTTCAGTTTTGTTGTTATCATTGTGTGTGATATCTTAGGGTTTTGTTACTATTTGTGCTAATTTTTGTGTTGTTGTTGTTGTTTCTTAGATGTTTAATAAGACTTGCCCACTTATACTGCAATCAAGAAGAAAGCAGCATCTGTAAGATTTTTTTTCCACATGTGATGTTTAAGATACTATTGTTGATGTGTCTGGTTGTGTCTTTGATCTTTCATGTTTAAGCTCTAAGTGTTGTTATCCGTGTTGGTGTAATGTTTTAATTTCATTGTTTGATGTTTGCGGTGTTTTCATGTTGAAGTATGCAACTAATGTTTAATTTTGTTGTTTTCATATTTTAGTGTGTGTCGTTGATGTTTTTAATTTTTTAGATTAATGTTTTAAATATTGTATGTGATGTTTCTCAATGTAGTTTTCAATGATGTTTTGTGTGCTATTATGATATTTTTAATTTCAGATATTGATGGTTCTATTGCTGTATGTGATGTTTTATGTTTATTTCACAGGAATACTTTTCAAACTAGAGCTCTACGAGGGCATTTGATGAGATAATTAAAAAATGATTTGAAGAATCATGCTCCTAAAAGTGTTCCCTTAAACGGAGGACCGGAGTTGACGTTTGATCTTTGTGTTGGTGGAGTATGAGAGTTGTCCTCTTCAAAACCAGCAGGAGAATCCAAGTCTGTGAAAAAGCCAGTGGCGAAGGGACACAAGTCGAGGAAAAAAAGAATTTGATTGTTTGAAATGTATTGTTTGACATTAATTTTTCAGTTATGATAGTAGATTTTTAGTGTTGAGGCGCTTGGTTGTTATTGGTGTTTTAGGTTGATTTGGATTTTTCCCTTTTTATGTTAAGGATTTGATAGGGCATTTGAACCTTATTGTAATGAATGATGTTTAATAGTTTGATAGTTATGACGATTGACATTTTCATAGGCTGGCGTAAAACATAAAATTAAAGGTCCACATTTACATGCTAATTTTATATGTTTTTGTTGTGCCAGTGATGATTCATTGAATTCATTCGATTTTGAGTTGTTTTTGGTGTTTTATCAAGTCCTCATCCGTACTTTTGTAAAACATAAAAAAAATTGAATCATCACCGTATAACAGTGTAACATCACAGTATGACAGTAATTAATAATCAAGTCCCAGCAAGCTGGTTTTAGATCAATTGTGCATTTTGGAAAATTAGCTGGTTTTTATTTATATTGACTATTTATATTAATTTTATAAAATATTATTTTATTTGATGTTTGACTATTATTATTTGATGTGTATAGTATTATATTTGATGTTTTTACTATTTTAATTTTTGTATTTTAAAGATTTCTATTTGATGTTTAACTATTTTTGTTTGAAAGGTAAAGTATTATATTTGATGTTTCACTATCTAAATTTATATTTTCATTTGATATTAGCTGTAATAATTTTATATATTTTTAATATTTTTATATGATGCTTTCTAATTTAAATTGATGATTTCAATTATTTATTTGATATTTTACAATTTGAAATTGATTTACTTATATTTAAATTCCACACAAGGTCTTCATAGGAAACTTTTTACAAACTTTTTTTCCGGAAAAACAATTTCTACTGTATAATGTTTATCTTCTTTCTCCATTCTCCACCATCCATGGAGGCTCCGCCTTGGTCAGCGGCACCACTGAATTACGCACAAGCCCTCTAGCAATCGTCTACTCCCCCAATCACCCCCTCGATCCCTACTCTTCATTCCACTTTCAATTACAAGGGGGAAATTGCGGTACTCTACCCAAACTTTGAAATTGATATCCTCTCCCTCCTCTTCTTCAAAGCCCTCATTGGAAAATTTGGAAGGGGCCGGCCGACGATGGAGTACCTCAGGAAACAATTTCAAACTATAGGCTTTAAGGGTCAAGCTCAACTTGTGGCAATGGATGCAAGACACATAAGAATTACCTTCAACCTAAAAAAAAGATTACCATCGGTGCTGGTTGAAGAAGACTTGGTCTTTGGGAGGCAGTATCATGAGAGTTCTCAAATGGACAAAGGAATTCGATTACCAAGAAGAGTCCTCTCTGGTCCTAATTTGGCTAACGGTTGAATTTCCTCTGGTCTACTTCTTCCACCCACAGGCTTTGAAAGACATCGGTAAATCACTCAGTGAGTTGTTGTTCTCTGATGCCCTGACTAGGAATTTGACTAGGCCTTCTACGATTAGACTATGTGTGGAAATAGATGTATGAAAGGATAAACCTGACAAGATTAGGCTTGGTTCACTCTCTAATAATAAGTCCTACAACATATACTACGAGGATTTCCCAGATTAATGTAAGTTGTGCTCTAAATTAGAACATTCAGAAGCAAAATGCAAGAAAGATGAGATTGAAACTAGTCTAGGTCTAAGCCAATTTAGAGCTAGGAATAGAAATCCTAGGCCACCTCTTTGGAAGAAGAAAGATTAGGTTCAAGAAAATGGTCAAAATCCTAGTGCTTCTATGCTTCCTTCATATAAGCAACAAAACCATAGAAATATGGTTGTTGAAACCACAGATGGTGACATGAATATTGCCGAGCTTAATGGAAAGATATTTTCCGATCTTAATAGCTAAATAAATACTGTCGAAACCGAGGAGCTCATTACTATGACCCCTAGGTAGAGCAACCATGTAGAGCCAAATAAGAACTCTTTTAATTTGTCTGATGCTTAAAAAAATTTACCTGAGGTTACTATCATTGATAAAGCCTTGCCTCACATTGATCTGGGTCATGTAATCTTGGCTAATACACCCTCATCTGAAGCTTAGCCCCAACCACAAAACTCTAATAAGTCCCACAAACCAAAGCATCCACAAAAGAATAACAACAAAATCTCACTGACAACCACTAACAAATTCTCTGTTTCGGAAGATGTACCATTTTGCTCTAACTTTGATGATCCACAAAATCATTATGAACCACCTTCAGCCCCACAATATTCATCTAAAGAGACTCACCAACATCTAGCTATGATACCTGCTCCTGCATAATTTAAAGTTCAAGTTTCTTCAAAATCTCACAACCAGAATTTCAAAGGAAACACTCAAGAATCTTCACCATTAGAAGCTGAGCAGGTTCTCCCATTAGTTATTCAAGCTGATCACAACCAGCATTTCCCGAATACTGGATTTCAGAATATAGTGCCCACACATGTTCAAAATGGAATTGTTTGCATCAACAGGAACAAGGAACTACATGAGCACCGGAATTCGGAAGGAGATGAAATCAATTTTCAAACTGATGATGACCACTTCACAGACGATGACAAAAAGTGGATGATCAGCTCAGATTATGAACAAAATGTCGAAGAAATAAAGGTACTCATAAAAGAAGTATATGAACAGAGGATATACAACACAAGCCCCTCATCACATGAGAAAGAAATACAGGGGATTTCCTTCAGTGACAGTACACAATTCATCAAACAAAACAACCTCTCTCTCTCTCTCCTCATTTGATTACATCTAAACTAAATAGTATGTAGGATACTGATTCTATTTCATCTATGGTGCAGGCTCGGGAGAATCTCAAACAACAATCTTTAAATGCTAAATGGGAACTTAGGGATGAGGGCGATGAAACTGATCTAGGCTATAAAAACCTACAAACTGATCAGGTCGACTGCAGTACAACAAACTATTTTAACACTCCTAAAAGGAGCTCCAGGTTAGTGTTGAAAAATAATGTTTTAAATGATAGCTAAAATTCGTATTTGGAATGTAAGAGCGTTATCTACTCCTCATGTACGAATGAAAATTTTAGCTAAAAAACTTGGGCTTTATTTGCTAGCTGTTATTGAGCCCAAAGGTCAAAATAATCAGAAATTGGCTTACCAGAAATCCTTAGGCTTCAGGCATGGATTAAATTTGATTCACCCTAAAATTTGATTATTCTTCTCACATAGGGTTGAAGTAGAACTGGTCACTGAGGATCAACAATACATTCATGTGATTCTAAGAATTAAAGATACTAATCAGCCAATTCACACATTTATTATATATGCACTGCATTCTAGAGCTGAGAGACTTGATTTGTTTACTAACATTTCTCCTATCCCTGATCAATCACCGGTTATCCTAGGAGGGGATTTTAATGTCATTAGAAATATAGGTGAATACTCAGGAACAAGCTGCCCAGATTTAGGTTCCATGTTAGATTTTTTGAAGATTTCATCAACAATAACTCCTTAAATGAGTTAAACACTGTTGGCAATCATTTTACATGGAAAAACAACAGAAGTGTTAATCCTACCTCTAAGAAACTGGATAGAATTTTAGCCGATCATAATTTCTTTGATGGATTTAATTGCTCATCTGTCCAGATACTTAATAGAACAACCTCAGAACACTCTCCCGTGTTATTAGAGATATCTAGCTCATGCAACTCATCCCCTAAGCAATTCAGATTCCAAGAGATATGGATGCATAGAGAAGACTTCCACGATTTGACTAGAGATAGTTGGAACCTTCCTATAGAAGAACATGACCAAATCAGATTAGTGTTAAAACTAAAAAGGCTTAAACAAACAATCAGATCATAGAATAAGGAGGTTTTTGGAAATGTGTTTGATAATGTCAAGAATTCTGAAAACTTAGTAACTCAACTAGAAAATGTTTATGATTCATCACATGCAATAGTTGATAAAATCAATCCAAACAAGGCTAGGGTTAAACTGAATAAAAGATTGCTGGAACACCATGTTTTTTTAACACAAAAGAGTAGGGTAAAATGGCTAAAGGATGGAGATATGAACTCTAATTTTTTTCATAAATCACTTACGGAAAAACATTCTAGAATGGGCATATATAAGATTAGGGATGAAAATAATCAAATGGATTAAGGGCCAGCCCTTAATAGCAGGTGCTGCAGTTAAGTTTTTTCAGAAACTTCTAAGTGATTAAAACTCATATCCAACAGTTAGCTTTTTTGGCTAAATGGGACATAGCTAAAAATATTTTGTTAATGAAAGAAGCCATAAGGTTGCTGGACAAAAAAATCAAAAACCCTTAATCTAATATTTAAGCTAGACATGATGAAAGCTTTTGATAGAGTCTCTTGGTCGATACTTAATACATTGCTGCTTAGACTTGGGTTCCATGGCCACCTTGTGAAACTAATCATGAATAACTTGAATGAGGCTTGGTTTTTAGTCATAATTAATGGAGAACCGCATGGCTTCTTTAAATCCACGAGAGGTCTTAAACAAGGTGACCCTTTATCACCTTTTATTTTTAACATACTAACTGAATTACTAACGAGGAACATTAAAATTCAATTTCAAATAAGAAATCTGAAATTTTTCAGAACTCCTCAATCACTGGTTCCTTTTACTCAGCTTTCTTTTGCCGATGATACTGTATTGCTCATCAAAGGCACCAAGAAAACCCTTGACAACTTAATGATGTTCCTCAACATCTATCAAAGGGGCACTGGTCAGAAGATAAACTTTGCCAAGAGTAGCTACTACTCAGGTAAGCTGAGTGTGGCAAAGGCAAACCAGATCCGAAGACTAACTGGGATCAGTAAAGGTGAAACACCTTGTACATATTTAGGGGTTACTATATTCAAGGGCATGAAGCTAAATTTGCATTTCTACTCCCTGCTAGATAGGATAAATGATAGGATAACTAACTGAAAAAATGTTTGGCTTAGGCTGGGGGTAAAATGATTTTAATTCAACACATCCTAACAGCCATACCACATCATATATGGGCAGTAACTGCTCCTACTTCTCATACTGTAGATAAAATTGAATCCATACTTAGTAATTTTTTATGGGGACATGTTGAGGGGGCTGGTTACAAGAAACACTGGGTTTCATGGGACAAGGTAACATATCCCAAATCAGAAAATGGACTTGGGATTAGAAGGATTAGAAAAACTATAGATTCATTCTCCACCAAAATCTAGTGGAAAATGCAAATAGGTGATTCACTGTGGTCAAATTTTATGTGGGCTACACTTGAGAGATTTAGAACATCAGAGACTTGGATAAGGTATAAAAAGGTAATGGTGGTAGCTGAGACTCATTCTCAGATTTTAATTGGTGACGACTCTTCTAGCTTTTGGGACTCGAATTGGACAGGTATGGGTCCTTTGATAAACCTATGGGACAATCAAGACCCCCTCTTTTTATGGTTTGCAGGTTAAACAATTCAACAATCATGCTCAAGTGTTTATCCCATACTTCAGTGATTTCTTCTCCCAGGATATTTTGTATATATTAGGCAGAAAGATTTCATTTTCTGAGAACAGGGACATCATTATCAGGAAGCCACAATCAACAGGTAAATTTACAATCAAATTGGCATACCACACACTCAGGCCGAAGAAGAATAAGGTACCCTCACTTTATAAGGTTTGGAATCCAATTAATAATCCCTAAAAATGTATCTTTCTTCGCTTGGAAACTCCTAAACAATAGACTCCCTTTTGATAACATTCTTAAATCTTTTGGGATATCTCTTGCTTCGAAATGCATGCATTGTTTAAGCACTGATAGTTTTTCGCATTACTTCAACTCGTGTGTCTTCTCAGCCCAAATATGGGATATTTTTCATAAAGTGATGCAGATACCACACATGGACTTTCTTTCACTCTATGATAGACTTTTCTTTTTACTGGAATATGGGCTACAAAACAAAATTAAAAGCATCTATCCTCCCTAATCTCCCCATGATTATTTGTTGGGAATTATGGAAATGTAGGAATAAGATGATTAAGGAAAATGCAAGTTCTAGTCCCCAGGTTCTATGGAGATTAATAGTGAATCAATCCAATTTTCTTTATACTGCTCATAACAACATTCCAGGAGAAAATTCTGATTTGCACTATGTTATGCATGGTCTGATACCTCGTGTGAATTGGAAGAAAAACAAAAGGCTTTCCATCATCAAATGGAAACCTCCTGACTCTGGCTTTAAAATTAATTGTGTTGCAGCCTTTAAACATGACTTTGCAGGTCTTGGTTGTGTTGTAAGGATCGTAACTGGCTCTCTACATCACATAATCTCTCGTCCAAGTCATGCATTATCCATTCTTGAAGCTGAATTTTTGTCTATTGCTGCAGGTCTACAGTGGGCTGCCACCAAAAACGTCAATTGTGCCATTGAAACAGATTGCCTTTCAGCATTCTGAATCATCAAGTACATAAAAAAGCAGCAGTGGCAAGTTACACACTTGTTGAGAAAAATCAGAGGACTTGTTGATCTAATAGGTGCATCCTTCATCCACCACACCAAGAGAAGGAAATCAAGTAGCCGACTACTTGGCAAAAGCAGCTCTTAGGAAAAGATCAGAGACAACAATGGTGGAAATCAACAACTCACATGAGCTTAAATTCCTTATAAGAAGGGATATTTTGTTTCCACACTTTAGATATACACCCGGTTGGTGAGGAGATGTTGAAGTATAGCGGCCGTCTGGCCACAATTTATTCGAAACAGGGGTGGAGGATAAAGATATAGAATCACGACCACTAATACTTCACACTTCATCCTACATAGCTTATTAATTCTTTTGATGGTTTAAGTGTTACTTGGACAAAACCATACATGTACTAAATCTCTTATGGTTACTTTATTTTGGTTTGGGGAGCCTAATAAATTTCTCCCGCTAATACCAATGAGCGATATTAAAAAAAAAGACAAAAGAACCCATTTAATCTAGGTCAGATTTTGTACAAGACCCGACTGATGAGCTATTGTTATATCCGGTAAATGGCGTATGAAAATAGTTGGGAAAACCTTTGGGAAAATCATCGGAACTTCATGAGCTTGATTTCTCATCCGATCAGATCCATTCCTCATCCAACTTACTCGTTTCGGCTGCTGCAACTGACGGTCATTTATAGCCATCGTCTTTACCAATCACCGCCTCATTTATTCACTGCCGTAATCTATCTCAAGGATGCCAAATTCTTCCAACAGAAGAAGATGCTCTTGGGTGATTACATATGCTAGTCCCACCACCTTTAATTAAGGAAATAGAAACCCTTTCCTTGTATGAAAGATTATAAATGGTAGTATAATTAGTTTCCTTATAAGAAATTACCATCTGTAGGAAATAAGGGTAATAATCTGTATTCTATTCATGAATTTAGGATACATTATATAGTAGTACAGGAAACCTATCTCAGTTAGGAGAAGGTAACAGAATACAATTATATCTACAATTATGGTAGGAATACAAATCCAATTCCAATACCAATACTAATTAACACTAATTCCATAACAACTATAATACTAATTCCATAACACTCCTCCTCAAGTTGGAGCATGCGGATCAGAAATGCCCAGCTTGCCAAGTAAGGAATGAAACTGGTTACGTCCGAGAGCTTTGGTGAACAAATCCGCGGGTTGGTCAACCGTACGAATATGTTGAGTAATAATAGCGCCAGATTGAACAAGATCTCGAACAAAATGACAATCAACTTCAATGTGCTTAGTACGTTCATGGAAAATCGGGTTGGCTGCTATGTGAATGGCTGATTGACTGTCACAAAACAATTTCATAGGAAAAGTGTGCAAAACTCCTAAGTCTTTCAGCAAGGACTGAAGCCATAATAACTCACAGCAGGCAACAGCCATAGCACGATACTCTGCTTCGGCAGAAGACCGAGAAACAGTAGGTTGCTTCTTAGTTTTCCAGGAAACTGGAGAATCACCAATCATAACAAAATAACCGGATAAGGAACACTTAGTTATAGGACAGGCAGCCCAATCCGAATCACAATAAGCAGTCAGTTGGAGAGTACTACGGGAAGAAAGAAATAAACCTTGACCAGGATGACTCTTCAGATAGTGCAAAACACGAACCGCAGCTTGCCAGTGAGGAACACAAGGAGACTTCATGAATTGCGCAAGAGTATGAACTGAATAACTAAGTTCAGGACGAGTAATAGTTAGATATATCAGACGCCCAACCAAGCGGCGATACTGCTCCGGGTCATGGTAGGCTGGACCTTCAACACATGCCAAATCATGTTGTTGCTCCATCAGAAAATCAATTGGTTTAGAAACAGATAAACCTGTATCAGATAGAATGTCCAAAGCATATTTCCTTTGCGAGAGAAACATCCCCTTCGGTCTTCTAGCAATCTCTATGCCCAAAAAATACTTAAGCAAACCAAGGTCCTTCATGTGAAAACAAGAACCCAAGTATTTCTTGAACGCAGAGATGAGCGAAGAAGAACTACCAGCAATGACCAATTCATCCACATAAACCAGAACATGTAAAGACTGTGATCCACTGGAAAGACAAATAAAGAGTAATCTGCCTTACTTTGAACAAAACCAAATGTCCGTAAAGCCTGCGCCAGTTTAGAAAACCAATTCCGAGGGGCTTGACGAAGACCATAAAGAGATTTCTGAAGGCGACAAACCTGACCAGGCGGAACCACATAGCCAGGTGGGGGTCGCATGAACACTTCTTCATGTAAATCACCATGGAGGAATGCATTATGAACATCCATCTGATGCAATTCCCAACCACGTATAACAGCAACTGACAGGAACAAGCGAACGGAACTCATCTTTGCGACTGGAGTAAAAGTCTCTGTGTAATCAATTCCTTCAATTTGGAGGTTTCCAAGAACCACGAGACGAGCTTTGTAACGTTCAATGGTACCGTCAGAGCAAAAATTTGTTCGGTAAACCCATTTACAACCAATGGCCTTTTTATGCGCAGGCAAAGGAGACAAAGTCCAAGTCTGATTGCGCTCTAGGGCAGTGAGCTCCGCAACCATAGCATCTCGCCAATAAGAATGACGGGAAGCCTCAGAGTAAGTAGTGGGATCTGCACTAGAAGTTACAGCACCCAAAAATCTAGTATGCAGACTAGAAAAATTACCACAATTTACATAATCAGTAAGAGGGTAGAGAATACCTGAGGATAGTGATGACGTATGGGGGAACGTAGTCGAAGAGGGGGGGTCTTCAGTAACAAGAGCACAAGTAGAATCATCACAATCATAATTAGCCAAATACGACGGTGAACGTCGAGCACGAACACTTTGTCTGGTGGATGGTGGAATATTGGCAGCAGGCGGAGGAGGACCGGCGGTGGGACGCCGGCGGTGGCCGGAGTTAGTTGGACACCGTTGACCGGCGTTGACCCGCCAGCGTTGACCCACGGGCGTTGACCCACCGACGTTGACCGGCGTTGACCCACGAGCATTGACCCACCGGCGTTGACCTGCCGACGTTGATCGGTGTTGACCCACGTTGATTGACCAGAGTTGACCGGCATTGACCGGTGGAAGGGCGGCCGATGGTTGACCGGAAAAGCCGTATGGTTCCGATGAGTAGAGGAGGAAACCGGAAGTGCAGTGGTGGCGCCGCCAGGTTCATCTGTAGAAGCGGATTGCTGAGATGCAGAATACGGGAACTGGTCTTCAAAGAAATCAGCATCCCGAGTGTTAAAGATAACTCGAGAGTCCAAATCGAGAAGACGATAACCTTTTTTCCGGCAGGATAACCAAGGAACAAACACCGACGGCTTCTTGGTGCAAACTTGTCACGGTATCTTGGAACACGAGCAGCAAAACACAAGCATCCAAATACTCGTAAAGAAGAGTAATTTGGCGCCTGTCCATAGAGTAACTCAAAGGGAGTACGACCGTTGAAAAACTGTGTCGGTGTTCAGTTGATCAGGTAGGCAGCAGTAAGAACACATTCTCCCCAGAAGTCAATAGGAAGATTGGCTTGAAACCGTAAAGCTTGCGCTACATTGAGTAAATGACGATGCTTTCTTTCAACTCGACCATTCTGTTGCGGAGTATCAACCATAGACGTCTCAAAAACAATCCTCGATGCAGTAAAGTGAGATCGGAGAGGCAAGAATTCAGTGCCGTTATCAGCTCGAACTCATTGGATTATTTTTCCCCACTGGTTCTTGACTAAAGCACTAAATTCTAAAAATCTAAAAGCTGCTTCAGATTTAGCTACTAAGAAATAAACCCAAACAGCTCGGGAAAAATCATCTACTATTGTCAAGAAATAAAAATCACCACTAGAAGATGGTGTATTATAGGGTCCCCAAACATCACAATGAATTAATTGAAATAATGCAGTAGCATTAGTAGTACTTAAAGGAAAACTATGTCTAGGCTATTTTGCTCTATAACATATAGAACAAGGAAAAGAATGTTTATTATTGCTAGGAGAAATAGAAGACAACACCGTGGAAGATGGATGACCAAAAAGCTGATGCCATAAATCAGAAGAGGGTCTTTGTCAGGTGGTGCCGATTTCTTGCCCTTCTTGAACCACTCCGGGAAGCCGTGTATCTTAAAACAGGTGTCTTTGTCATGACCCTTGCGACGACAATGTGTGCAAACAAGATTCTTACGGTCGTCGGCAAAAAGAACCACTAGCGAACGTCGTGCAGCATATGCCATAGATGTAGAAGAAGAATCACGGGCTCAAATGATAGCTCTATGATTCTCCTCCTGAGTAACAAGGGCATACACCCTCATGACAGATGGCAGTGGCTCAATGCTCAAGATATGGGATCGCAAGGTGTGAAAACCTTCGTCGAGACCAGAGATGAATTGGTAGATCAAATCCTTCTCTCTCTTGGAGGATTTTCGCCTGAAAATTGCACTGGCATAAAGCCCTGCAATCTTCACAGATACAGACCACAAGAGGTCGCATGCAGTGATAATCTGCAAACAACTTCTTCAGTGTGGCAAAATAGATGGCGATGGGCTGACCATTCTGCCTGCAACCTTGAATGGCTTATTGTGTCTGCATAAGCTTCATTCCATCAGCGAAAATAAAGCGTGCCTTAAGATCATCCCACAAATCCTTGACGATAGAGAAAGAACTTGTTGAAGATCGTATCACTGGATCCAGGGTCTGTGAGATCCAGCAGACAAGAGTAGCATTAACCCCAGGCCAGACAGCAGCATCTGGATGATCATCCTGGAGTTTTGTGATGGATCCATTAGGGAACCCAATCTTATGTTTGGCCAAGAATGCGCAACAAATCGCATCAGACCATTCATTGTAGTTTTCTGGTCCTTTCAGCATGATTGGTACAAGTTGTAATCCTGGACCATCGCCGGAACCAATGTACTAAGGATCAGTCGACACACGACCAATCGGTAAAGCAGCATGAGCGCCAGATTGTGATTGCAGCTGTTTGAGTAAAGCTGTAATTACGTCACTAGCACTCAGATCCTGAAGTTTCGTACCCTCAGGAATATCAAAACGAGGTTGTTCATCAGAACCCGACATATTGTAAAATCAGGGACGGATAAGAACACCGGTGGACAGTTGCTGACGGCGCGTGGTGGACGGCGCGTGGCATCGGTCGGTAGCGAACGACAGTGGATCAAAAACACGAGCAGCAAACATCGTTGACGGGTCATCATCGGAAACCTGGCGGACAGCGGTGACAATGGTGTAGCGGCGGTGGCGCGTGGGCTTCGGCGGCGGCGCGTGGGGCATCGGACGGCGGCGGCTCGGGAAAGATCAGGGCAGCGGAAAATTTTTTGTTTTAGGTTTCAGAATTTTAGGCTCTGATACCATGTAGGAAATAAGGGTAATAATCTGTATTCTATTCATGAATTCAGGATACATTATATAGTAGTACAGGAAACCTATCCCAGTTAGGAGAAGGTAACAGAATACAATTATATCTACAATTATGGTAGGAATACAAATCCAATTCCAATACCAATACTAATTAACACTAATTCCATAACAACTATAATACTAATTCCATAACACCATCTATAGCTAATTCTATAAGGAAACTAATTATACTACCATTTATAATCTTTCCTACAAGGAAAGAGTTTCTATTTCCTTAACACCTTTGCCTTTATTTTCCCGTTATCACTCATTGTTGTCACCGTTTTCACTTCCATAAATATTGCTGATGAGATTGATGGAAGTTCCTTGAAGAGGTACGCACATTTCCGTCAACGGTGGAGAAGACGAGACGGCGATAGCGAGAGGCGAGGTGGCGACGACAGAGAAGGCGAGAAGAAGGGTTTCTATTGTTTCTGTTGTTTTTTCGTTTATCTGCATGATAGTCCATTTTTTATTCTGGCCCCGAGGAAATAATAACCGTAATTTAACCCCAAATTTGATTTGTCTTTTGACAGCAAATTTTCTTTTTTCACTCTAATCCTCGGTGTTATTGTAAAACGATTTCGCAGGAGCGTCCTTTAAGGTCGAGAAGATTCAGATGAGTTATTGCTTTTTTTATTAACTATATTCACATTCGTCATCCGGTTAGAATCTTATATAATGGGGCTGAGGACAAAAATCAAAAGGCGAAAAGGAGAACCAATACTTGGATCAGAATATCATTCGCTATCAACAAATTAAGGCATAATAACAAAAACTATCAATCAGAACAAATGTAGCCTAATTTGATTTGAATATTTCTAGTGGTGATATCCTCACACATTATTATTTTTTTGTCACTAGAAAATTACGGACTAATATTTCTATTCTCCCGTCTCAACCTATTCTGCACAGAATTTTTTTTGGATCAAACATGCCAAACTTTAACTACATATTTGAATAGGTATATGGACAATAATTTTATCGTATGAGATATGATTAGATTTGTCATAACATTTAGTTTCTAAATATCAAAATTTTGTATGTCATTATTGTTCGTAGCTACACGTATTTACAGTCAAACATGTTTATTAGAAACCGTGGAAAGATTTTTTCAGAATAGACTGGGATGGAGGGAGTATTAAATGATCAAATGTAATTATCATTAATTTAAGAATTAACCAGTAGCATTTTTCTAAAACTCATACTCCGAGCCCAGTGCGGAGTAGAATGTTAATACGTATATAAATATGATCAAGAAATCTCTACGTGCGAATTAAGTCACTGTTTTCTGCGTGCGAATTGACGTTCTTTCTGCGAATATTTGACAAGTCACTGTTTCTACGTGCGAATTAAGGTGCGATATTAGGTGTGAATAATTTTTTTACTTCTCCTCTCCCAATTCCTTCACCTTTTTTCCCTGCTGATCTATCGATAATCGTTGCCAGTTTCCGTCGCCGGTAACGGCTTCCTCGCCGTTAGCGATCTCACCCATGGCTACCCCTCCATCTCTAAACATACCGGAAACCACCAACCCTAACCAACAACCCAATCTAAATCCTCCTCCACTCCTCATCCTCTATCCTTCGCTGCCGCCCTTCAAAGCAAATCCCCCCCCTCTAGCTAAAGTTCTGCCTAATAACCCCGAGTTAATCCCCAAAGTCTAACACCTGGGTGACGTGGCCTGCTTGTATTCGGATGACCAAATTGCAAAACTGTCAACCCACTACGCCAACGCCCTGGTCGGCAAATTTACTAAGGGGAGATGCACAATGGACCAGTTGGAGCAGTTTTTCAAGACGGTAGGTTTCTCAGGTAAGTACCAACTTGGCTCCTTAGACTATAAGCATGTGCTTATTCGTTTTGAACTACTTAATGATTACCAACGTTGTTGGATGAAGGGTGTGTGGAATTTTAGTGGAATTTTACTCAAAATGTTAAAATGGACACCCGAGTTTTCAACTCACAGAGAATCACAAATAGTCCCTGTGTGGTGTATCATTAGGGAAGTTCCTTAGTATTACTACAATTCAGCATCAATCGAGTCAATTGGCAACAGTATAGGCACTTTCATTAAAACTGACCTAGCCACAGATATGCTAACCAGACCCTCAGCCATTAAGCTCTGTGTGGAAATTGACCTACAGAAACCTTTATGCAACCATATTCGTTTGGGGTCAGTAACAAATAACAGGAAATATTTAATTGAATATGAGGACATCCCTCTATACTGTAACCACTGTGCCAAATTAGGCCACTCAGTAGCCCAATGTCGTGCCTTTCCTCCAAACCAAATTGCCAAACCTCAAGAAGATAACGAAATACCCAACCAGCCTCTGTGGCAGGCTACTGGAAAAAAGTTTGACATTCCTCCACTGATCTCAGGCGATGATCAGACTGATCCTTCCAGTATGGACAATATGAAAGTTGCAAGCCAAATGGATAAGCCTTCCACCTCTCATAACTTTCAATCCAGTTCCCCAATAGTGACTACTAGTGCCTCAGGAACTGACAAAGTTACACCTGTTAATCTTGTCAAGTCCAAACATACTCATAGTACTGACATTTCCATTACTAAGCTCTTAAATGACTCTGCTCTCACTAATTTTACCCCTAGAACATATGCAATAGATGATATTCATATTGGTACACTTACATTAGGTTTGGATAGACAAAAAAAATATTAATCTGTCCTCACAAGGAAGAATGGGAAGTAGATTTTCAGTATTGCAGGATGAGCTGGAGGATCTATTAATTGATCAAGAACCAGGGCCTGATTCAGTGCTCAGTTCCTCACATCAAGCTGACCCTAAGCTCTCCACTATTCTGGGTGATGACCCCCAGCCAGGTAAGGCCAAAGGTAAAAAAACCAATTATTTCAGTCAGATAAATAAAATGATGCTTAGGTCATCTACTAAAAGTAATAAGTCTGGTGAACAATGACTGGTTTTCCCTCAATCAATTTCTTAGTTTGGAACCTTAGGGGAATGGAGTCATCAATTATGAGATTAACTAATTTAGTCAGACTTAAAAAGATTCAAATGCTGTGCTTAATCGAACCTATGCATGATATCTCCAAAATCCAATCTTATATGGATAAACTTAACTACCCAAATGGCCTGTCACTGTTTAATAGCAAAATCTGGCTTATGTGGACCAATTTAATTGCAGTTTCTCCACTGTCTTCACATGAGCAATTTCTTCATGTCCACATAAAGCACCAGACCATTAACCTAGAAATGGAGGCAGTTTTTGTTTATGCTCTTAGGAATAGGGAAGGCAGGAAAACCCTATGGAATGACCTGGAACCTATTACTAATGGTGATACCATTTTTATAGGAGACTTTAACACTATTACATCTCTCACAGAATACAAGGGTCCTAGCTCCCCCTCTCTAGGTATCATTAGGGATTTTAATGCATGGATTAATAGCACAGGTGTTCAGGAAATAAATACAGTCGGAAACCTTTTTACATGGTGCAATTCCAGACTTAGGAACCCCACATCTAAAAGGCTTGATAGAGGTTTGTGTACAATTTCATGGAACTATAAGTACCCCTCCTCCTCCATCCAAATCTTGAATAGACAAACTTCTGATCACTCCCCACTGCTATTACAGATTTCCAATTTGATTACTCACTGCCCTAAACCTTTTAGGTTCCTTAACGTATGGTTCAACCGGCAGGATTTCATCCCTTTAATTAAGACATGCTGGGATAAAGATATGATTGAAACTGGCTTATTAGGCTTCTTTTTGAAACTAATTAGATTGAAAAAGGAGATAAAATTTTGGAATAAAGTTTTCTTTGGGAACATAGACTCTAACATTTTAAAAGCTGAGGAAATCCTTAGAATTCAAGAAGCTGCTTTTGACCTTAACCCCTCAGCTTTTGAACTTAGGCAATTAAACTAGAAAAGGGCTTTGCTGTTGCGAGCACAAAAGGAAAAAGAAAAGTTTTGGAAACATAAAGCTAAATTAAAATGGCATAGATTAGGAGATAACAACACACAGTTCTTCCACAAAGTGGTCCAAGAGAAAAACAGCAGACTTCAAATCTCAAAGATTAAAAATAAAGATGGTCAATGGCTTAGTTCTCAGGTAGACATTAATAATGAAGCCATAGCTTATTACTCTGACTTATTGAAAGAACCCAATCAGCTGCCTAATGACTCTTACTATTCACATTTCCTGAGCCAAATCCCAAATGTTATTTCTGATAATGACAACTGTGATTTGTCTAAGCCTAAGTAAAAACAGTAGCCCGGGGCCTGATGGATTTACTCCAAAATTTTACTCAAAATGCTGGGCTATTATAAAAACTGACCTCATTGAGGCAGTGAATGAATTCATAGATGGTAAGGTGCTGCCTAGAGGTATATCCAGCACTTGGATTACCTTAATCCCCCAAAAAGCCACCCCTAGCTCTTTTGATGATTTCAAACCAATAAGCTTGTCTAATGCCCTTAACAAAAGGTTCTTATGGAAAGGCTTAGACCATATATGGATAAACTTATCTCCCCTAATCAGACTGCTTTTATGCAGAATAGGGATATCTCGGACAACATCATTTACCTTCAGGAAATGATTTGGTTTCTTGATAAGAAGGCTAGAATCCCTAACTGTATCCTGAAACTTGACTTACAGAAAGCTTTTGATAGAGTAAACTGGCATTTTCTTAGGACAATTATGATGAAATTTGGTTTCAGTGGAAAATTTCTGCATGCTGTTATGAATAATCTTTCCCATGCTTATTTTTCCATACTCATCAATGGTAATCCTGTGGGTTTTTTCAAGGCCACAAGAGGAATAAAGCAAGGTGATCCACTCTCTCCCTTCCTCTTTAATATTTTTTCAGAAGCCTTCTCTAGGAGCCTTTCATTCATTTTCCAAAATAATAAGCTTTCATACTATCAAATCCCATCTCCATTCCCACCAGCTACCCATCTCATGTATGCGGATGATACCATTATTTTTATGCAAGCTTCTAAATCTAATCTCATTAGGATTAAGGCCTTTCTAGATGTCTTTGAATATACCTCGGGCCAAAAGTTCAATTTTAATAAATCGGATTTTTATACGAGTAAAAAGGCCTTAACTGGTAAACTAAATCAGATTAGGACGATTCTTAAAATGAATCCAATTTTTAAAGGTAGAATTCTTAATAGGTATTTTCAGCCACTTATGGAAAAATGGGACAGAAAACTTCAAAATTGGAAAACCAGTGGCTAAGTTCTGGGGGCAAACTTATTTTGATTCAATCCTGTCTGTATGCTATGCCTCAACATCTATGGGCTGTAACAAAACCACCAAAAGGAATAATAAAAAATCTAGAGAAAAGGTTGGCTAGGTTTTTCTGGGGAGAGACGGAAGGTAAAAGGAACAAAATATGGAGAAAATGGGCAAACCTTGCTACCCCAATCTCTCAGTATGGTTTAGGGTTCAGATCTATCAAAGATATCCTAGATGTTTGCTCCCTTAAACTGTGGTGGAAATGCCAACTGGGTAATACAATGTGGGCTAAATTGCTATGGTCTTTTTCTGATACTCATAGAAAATCTGCAACATGGAGGAGAATTTGTTCAGTGAACTTTTTTGCTGAACAAAATTCATTTATCATCCATGGGAAAGGTTCCTGTAACTTTTGGACTGCAAATTGGTGTATGTCCGGACCATTAATAAACTCTGTCCCTCAACATATATCTGCAACATTTAAATTCTGTACTGTGGCAGATTTTATTAGAAACAAAACTGAGATTTTAGCTCTGGTTTCCCCTTTCTTAGAAAATGATACTGTGTTATTCCTACAGGAAGCTGAGCTAGTACAGTCTAGGGATGACAGGATCATCTGGAAACCCGATCCTACAGGTAATTTCTCCTTCATATTGGCCTATCGAGCAATGACAGCTGCTACAGGTAATTCTCCCATATCCAAATTTCCGTGGAATAGGGTTCTTCAGAAAAAGATATCAATTTTTAACTGGAAGTTGTTACATTCTTTGCTTCCTTTCGATGATATACTTATTTCGTGTGGTTTTTCCCTTGCATCGAAATGCCCAGTCTGTTGTCATATGGATTCTATTGAACATTTTTTCACTTCTTGCCCGCTGGCTAAATCTGTATGGAATTTCATGGCCTCCTTAGTACACTTCCACATAACTGAACCTCAGTCCCTAGCTCAAACTTTCTTCATATTTGGAACTGTGGTGATCTCCCTAAAAGCCATCAGCTGATTTGCAATATACTTCCTCCTATTATCTGCTGGTTCATTTGGAAAGCCAGGAACCGATACCTTTTTCAGCAGATTCCCTTCTCCACTGAATACACCTGTAAGGAAGCTCTTGATCTCATCAGATTAACTCTGTTTTCCAATCCCACATACCTGAAATCCTACACTGGGATCCCACATCCAATTATAAGGCTAATCTCTCTTCTCAGACCCCCTCCTAAACCGATAATAAAGGCTGTTTGTTGGGAGAAACCAAAACTTCATTGCATTAAGATCAACTCTGATGCATCATGGTTTCCAAACAGGGCTTCTGTAGGGATAGTCATAAGGAACAGCAATGGCACACCTTTATTTGTTAAGTCTGCAGCAATTTCGGCTACATCTTCATTGCTTGCTGAAATTCTTGCAGTGCAATTTGCATGTCTAAATTATTGCCATCTGGATGAAACTGTTACTATTGAATCTGACTCACAACTAGCGGTTAAAATGATTAATGATCCATACTCTGCCCATTGGCATGTGTTTAATGAGGCTTACAAAGTAAATCTTCTTCTTCGAGGAGCTAATCTTTTGTATGTGCCAAGGCAAAGGAATATGGTGGCGGATGCAATCGCCAAGTACCACTCTGCACATAATCTGACTTTGAATCTTCTTAATCTTCCTGTGCATATCAAGGGCCTTATTTCTTTGGATATGCAACAACTTCCACATATTAGAATTATCTCGCTTGGCTCGGTTTTGAATTGATACTGCTAATGAATTATGTTTTTTTTTCATGCAGGTACGGTCACCACTGTTTGAAGATACACTCGGACTCGGACTTCATTGGCACAAATACTCGGACTCGGACCTCATATTTTGGAGATACATTCGGACTTCATCGGCTCAGATACCACCTCATCGGCTCTCTCACTTTTGCAAATATCAGCTTAATTATAGACTATTTTAGGTTAATTGCCTGGCCAAAATACGAATTAACACGGGGTGTGGAGATTTGTAGCTTTGGAATCGCAACTAACCTAATCCTATTAACCTTGTATAGTTTCCTAACCTAGGTTGTACACCTCATTTTGCGGGCAATGCTATTGCCTTCTGTAAATTAACGCTATGCTACTATGGTTTCTTTTGGCTCGGGGTACCATATTAAACAGCCCCCCACCTCCGGGTGTCATTCCATTAAAAAAAATGATCAAGAAATCTCAGGAAAAGTAAAATATCCATAAACTTATTCAATTCCTTAACTTTTTAGGTTAAAAGTTCTAATTTTAAAATAAATAAAATATTATAATTTATAATTTAAAATAAGTAATAATTTGTATTTGAACGTGAAATAATAAAAATATATAATATAAAAAATATATTTTAAAATTTTAAAATTTAGTACATAAATTAATAAATACAATGTGTAGAATAAAAAAATATAGTAATCTATTCATAACTTAAGGACAGGTTACCTGTCAGTAAATCTCCTCTATAAATATAATTCTATCGTTAATAAACTAGCGGTTGAGTAAAGCAATGGGATATGGGAAAATCTCGCCTCACTTTACCAAAAAAAGTCTTTATGCATAATCCTCGCGTCCCATTCTAAATTATTATTATTTTTTTTTAGAGTTAAACTTTATAAACTTTAATCCTAAATATAAATTAATGTATAAAAAATAAATATGTTATATGAGATATTATTGAATTTATGTTAATATTTATTTTTTAAATATTAATATTTTATATAGTATTATTATAATCAATTAGAGATATTTATAGTTAAAAGTGTTTATTGTAGATCGTAAAAAAAAACAAAAGTAAATAACGAATTTAGATGGGGACGGAAGAAGTATTTAGGTAGCCCAACATGCATAGTGTGCTAATTAGAAAATAGATATAATCCCAGGTTCGATCCTCGGCAGCGGCAGTGTGGGGAGTTCTTGCTTTGCAAGGCTCCCTTGTGCGCACCGAGGCAATGCCAAGCCCATGGGTCCTGGTGCTGGGCTACCGTGATTTACCTCTCATACGATGGCCTGGGTGTTGGCTGGTATGGGCCGCTGAGGGCGAGCTGATTGCTAATTAGAAAATAGATGACGGAAAGAAGGAATCATATTCTACCACGTTTTTAGATCAAAAGATTCTCAAGAAAAACGTTAGATGAAGATATACGGATATAGTATTTAATTTAAAGTTAAGAAAAATGGAGGTAGTAACTCAAATTTAAGGCAAAGTCTGGGGAAAGATAGTCTTTCCATATGCTTATAGAAAGACGGAGTTTAATTAGAATAATAAAAGGTCAAAGGTGTTAGTTGCAATATTAAAAATTTAATATGCAACATGTAGTAGTTATAAAATTTATAACCGGTTCATGCAACCTAAAAATTTTCTCTTCATTTCTTCTAATTTACACTTTAAAACTTGGTCTTTCCATGATTTATGAAAAGATCGTCTTTTAAAAGATGGACTCAAAATTTAATTACCTAAATTTATGGTGTCATAAATAAAGAAGCGGAGGAAATAATGTATTTACTTTTGTTTTAGTAAGAATTGATGTCGGGGAGATAAATACGTAGTACTTGTTTAGGATCAAAGTTTTTGAACGAGTACATTAGAATATAATTCAAATAATGTAATATGTTTTATGGTATTGGTTTATGGCCCTTATATTTTGTATCATTTTGAACCTTTTAATAAAAATAAAATAGGCGTGGGGTGAACCTTCTACGACTAGGTTTCAATTTTCAATAAATATATTTCTTTTTGCTATTATTATTATTATTATATTTATAAAGGGCCAAAAATTGTTTTCTCGCACGGAACACCAAATACATTGGACCGGTCCTGGTCATGGATCGGAGCGGGTTAGCTGTCCCGCCCCAAATTGACCCAAAATTTAGGGTCAAATGGATCGGGCCGGATTAAAATTTCAATAATTTTTGGTCGGGTCGGGTCTGACTAGGTATGGGTCGGTCCAAATCGACAAAAATTATATAAAAATAATAATTTTTTAAAAATAATTTAGCTTTATAAATATTTTTTTCAAGAATGTTAAAGTTGTTTATGAAGTAGTTAATGGTGGATATGTTGTATTAAACTAATTCTTTTTATGATATTCTTTTCAAGAAAATTAGGCAAAATTGCAAATGGGTCAAAACAGGTTGATTTGGATCAAAATCTGACCCGACCCATTTTGACCTGGCCCACTTGACCCAAATGGGTCATTGACCCGACCCGACCCAAATGGTCCGGGTCAAAATGGGTTGGGTCAGGTCGGACAATTTGAACACCCCTAACCCATATATTGTGTACGGAATTACTATAATAAGCGCAAAACCTTGATGTACGGAAGTTTTAGGAAAGACAAAGTTGAAATGAGGAAGAAAGAGATAATTTGGGAAATAACGATCTGATTGATATTTACAGAATGATGGGAATATATACCTAAAAGTACAAGAGTTGACTAAGCTAACTATGTAAGAGTACATAGTTTATTACAACACAAACTCTATTACTCCCACTCAAGTTGGAGCATGGATGTCAAGAATGCCCAACTTGGAACTGAGATGAAGGAAAGTTGTCCGTCCTAGAGCCTTAGTGAACATGTCTATAGGCTGGTCCGAAGTGGAAATATGATGAGTGGAAATAATGCGCGAAGACACTAGGCTCAAGCAAGATGACAGTCGATCTCTATGTGCTTTGTTCGCTCATGGAAAACCAGATTGACTGCAATGTGAAGTGCAGGTTGGCTATCACAAAATAGTCAAGCTGGATCAGAATGATGAACACTAAGAGAGCGCAGAAGGGAACGAAGCCATAAACCTCGCAACATGCGTTGACCATGACTCTGTATTCGACCTCTTCCGAAGAGTGGGAGGCTATGTGTTGCTTCTTGGTCTTCCAGAAGATCAGCGAGATACCCAGAGTGATGAAATAGCCCGTGACAGAACGACGAGTGATAGCACAAGTCGCCTAGTCGAAATCAAAATAGGCCATCATAGCTAAATTAGTGTCCCGAGAAGAAGCCATCCTTGGCCCAGACTTCCTTTGACATAATGGAGAACTTGCAGGGCTGCTGTCCAATGATCAAACCTCGACTGCTCATGAACTAAGCGAGTGTGTGAACCTGGAAGCTAAGTTTGTGCCTGGTGATAGTGAGATAAACCAATTTTCCAATCAGATGATGATACTGTTCATGATGATCATAATCAGGACAAGTAGGATTGGCCAGATTATGCATTAGATCCATTGGAGAAGCAGCAGGCTTAGAGCCAAGAAGACTTGCCTCAGCCACAACCTCGTTCGCATACGCTAGGAAACAAATATGCCGAAAGGATTGGGCGTAACTTCAAGCCCCAGAAAATACTTGAGAACGCCGAGGTCCTTTATGTGAAGACAAGAGGACAAATACTGCTCAAACGTAGAGATTACCAAATCACTATCTCCTACAACTATTAAGTCATCAGCATACACCAAGGCATGGAGAGTGTGGGTAGAATGAGTTAGACTGAACAAGGATTAGTCCGCATAGCTCTGACGAAAACACCACTGGCGTAGAGCTTGAGTGAGTTTGGAAAACCAGTTACACAGAGCCTGTCTAAGACCATAAAGAGACTTGTGCAGACGACAGACTTGGCCAGAAAGCACCTTGGAGTAGTCAGGTGGAGGAGTCATAAATACCACTTCATCAAGATCACCACGCGGAAAGGCATTGTGGACATCCATTTGATGCAGTTCCCATCCGCGAACAGTAGCAATATATAGGAATGTATGAACTGTGACTATCTTGGCAATGGGAGCAAAAGTTTCATTAAAATCGTTACCTTCAACTTGACGGTTGCCTAGCACAACAAGACGAGCCTTATATCGTTCAATGTCCCCATTTGACTTGTACTTGATGCGATATACCCACTTACAGCCGATTGGTTTCTTGTCTGGAGGAAAAGACATAAAAGACCAAGTGCCATTACTCTCAAGAGCTTGAAGCTCGGCGTGCATAGCTTCCTGCCAACACGGACGTTGGACAGTATCCCAAAATTGAATAGGCTCAGAATCCGAAGTGATAGTAGCCATAAAATGTGCATGGGCCGAAGAAAACCTCCGAGAAGACACAAACTTAGAAATAGGATACCGAGAGGTGGAACCCTCATATACGAGATCATGGCGAAGAATGAAGCTGCACACAAATTCGTTGAGCAAAATTCCCGATCGATGCTGCCAAGAGATTTGTTGCACGTCCGGAAGAGTCTCATTGGGCCGAGTTTTGGAAGAGCCAATTGGGGGAACCGATGAAGCAGGTGATGCTGACTGGCTGGTCTCCGAGCTAGGCTGAGACTCGGAGACGGACGCTTGCAAGGAGGTGATTTGTGGTCAGCTTGACCTTGTATATCGCTGTCGAGCTTGGGAGTCAAGCTCTCCCTGGCCTTGTAAGAGGCAATTTTCGGAGTGTCAAATATTTCCAGATGTGGAGTGAGAACCGGCAGAGATGGAAATTGGGAAGAAGATAACTCCCAAAATGGAAAATGCTCCTTAAAAAACACCACATCCCTAGAGAAAAAAAATTAAATTTTGGATTCCATATCATATAACAGCCACCCTTGTTTTCCACCGGGGTATCCTATGAAAACACATCTTCAACTACGAGCAGCAAACCCATCTATAGGAAGAGGAATGATGGAGGCGAAACAAAGGCAACCAAAGACACGAAGATCGAAGTACTTCAATTCTCGTTTGAATAAGAAATGGAATGGAGTCTTGTTTTGAAGAACCGACATAGGAGTGCGGTTGATCAAATAGCATGCTTTCATAACACATTCACCCCAGAACTTGATAGGTAAAGAGGCTTGGAATCGCAATGCACATGCCACATTGAGAAGATGGTGATGCTTGTGTTCCATCCTACCATTCTATTGAAGTGTGTAAACACAAGAAGTTTCATGAACAATCCCATGAGCACCAGAATACTCCCTAAGGCTGAAGAACTCAGTGCCATTTTCTGAGAAAAATCGACGAATGGGAGACTGAAATTGTGAAACAGCCAGAGCACAAAAATTCATGATCAATTTCGGAACCTCTGACTTCGACTTAATGAAATAAACCCAAGTGGCATAAGAAAAATCATCAACGGCAATAATAAAATAAGTGGCACCACAGTAAGAAGGAGTTCTCTACGGACCCCAAATGTCACAATGCACAAGTTCAAATAACTGAGTGGCTTTATTCGAACTCAAAGCAAAACAAATCTCTTATTTATTTTGAATGAAAACAAATGTCACGTGGAGTATTTCTGTGAACATAATCACGGATGCCCAAGCCTTTGATGCCACAGCTCGGCCAAGGTCACCCTCTCGCACTTGGTCACTGAACAAAAATATGTGGCCGCAAAGAAATGTCGCAACCAGTAAACACCTTGCCTCTGCTCACGCACACCAATCATTGTCTTCATAACGCTTTCCTGAAGGATACACAACTTATTGGTTAAAAAGGCAAAACAACAGGCATGTAAAAGCAACCTAGCAAAGGAGAAAAGATTGCATTCCAATGTCAGAAGATACAGAACATAATCAACTCTGGCAGACGAAGAGAAAACCATAGAACCCTCCAGTGCTAGAACAATACGATTGTTTGGAAGCTTAATGGTAACAGGAGCAATATCAATAATATCATGAAGAAGAGAAAGATTACATGTCATATGAAAAGAAGTACCAGTGTCGAGAATTCATAGAGAATGCTTACCAGTAGCATCCATGGAGGGAGTGTTCATGGTGTTATATATTTGGAGAATAGCCTTCCATTGTTTAGGACTGAGGTTCGAGCCACGAGCAGCAGACTCCGAAAGGGACAGCACGTTAGAAGCTGGGACCGGAACTGGTTGCCGAATCGAGAGTGCGACGTTGGCTGTCGGATTACCACATTCGCGACCAGTGGCTGAGTTGCCATGCCTGACGGACTTGTGCACAAACCCCTCAGGAACACCATGGACTTTCCAACATCGCAAGACATCATATCCAAGCTTGCCCCAGTAGGTGTAGGTCGGATGGTCGGGGATGCCATTAACTTTTCTGGCGGTGGGAGTGTTAAGGAACGCAACGGAAAATATCCTTTTGACCAAACCATAAAAGCCATGCCATCGGATTTTGTGTCTCGTTCATGCATAAGGGTTTTGTTATGCTTCTCTTGAACAACCAAGTATAAACACGACTAAGAGATGGAAGTGGTTCCTGCAGCATAATACTGGAACGGAGAGTCCCGGAAGTGTCATCGAGTCCAAGAAGAAACTGATGAAGGTGCTCGACATCACGTTCGGCCCGAATCTTAGCAGTGATATTACAAGAATAATCGCTGCAGAGACAGACCAGAAGGGGCACATAGGTTGTGACTTTGTCCCAAATCTTCTTGAGAGAACCATAATAAGAAGCGACATATTTTCCACCTTGGTGACAGTTCGCCAAATCTGCGCAGCTGGAGAAGACGAGGGCCGTTGCCGACAAAAAAATGATGGCACAACTCCTCCTAGAGCTCAAAAAAAAGTTTTGGGATAGGTTATAGAAGATCGTAGCGATGGGTTAATGGATTGAACATCCCATCCGATCAACATGGAGTTAACACTATACCAGTTATCCAAATCAACAGAGGCAATATCGGCCTGAGAAATTTAACCATCAATAAAGCCCATCTTACGCTTAGCTTTGAGTGCGTTCTTCATCGAGGTGATCAATTCCTTATAATTGTTTCCCTTGAGAACAACCGGACAGATAGACAAGCTCAGATGATCTGAAGGATGAGTGTAGAATGGAGACGAGTGATCAAGAGAACGCGGAAGCGGCTGAGGGCCGAGATCTTCGTTGATCGACGGTGGAAGAGGAGGCCACGGAGGTGTGTCATCGCCGGCGGGAGTCTGACGGGGAGGGGGGTTGATCGTGCTTTTCGTGCCACTCATAATGAGTCGACAACGGTGGAAATACACTCCGGTGTCTTAGGGTTTTGGTTGGAAAATTTTCAGTTTCAGAGAGTAGGCTCTAATACCATGAAATGAGGAAGAAAGAGATAATTTGGGAAATAACGATCTGATTGATATTGACAGAATGATGAGAATATATACCCAAATGTACAAGAGTTGACTAAGATAACTATGTAGAGTACGTAGTCTATTACAATACAAACTCTATTAAAAATGTTCTATGAGACCATTTTATAGCGAAATTAAAAATTAATAGAATGTAATATAATTGAGTTTTATTAGAAATGGGGTTTCAAATTTAATTGATAAAAAAATTGAGGAATAAGAAAGAATCTAGATGCAGATAGCATTTTTGGAGGGTGCTAGATGTAAATAACTAGGGAACTAATGATTTCAGATTATAAGAATCTTGTGGGTCAAGAATTTGATCGAAAAAAGTTGCAGATTAATTTTTTTCTCCATTTCCACGCAATATGCGGGTCACTACTACCAAACATGATATTTAATTTACGGTACTTGATATTCAGACCAAAACTCGTGACATGATTAAGAATATTTTTTCCACTAAAATCATGTATTTTAAAAATAAATTTTGATCTTTTAATTTAAATCTAACGCTTTTATGTAACATTTTTTACACTTTATACATTTTCACATCAGTTGGTGATATTTTACATCTTAATTTCAAAATTTTAAATTATATTTTCACATTAATGTGTTAGTTTTTTAACATGTTGTTTTAAAAATTAATATTGTTATTTGTTTTACTATTATATTTTTGTTTAATGTATGTTTTGATGTTTTAGTATTGTAGACTGGTTTTAATATTGATAATATATTTATTTTTTGATGTGACATTTTTTTTCCAATAAATACATGTTTATTTAAATATTTTATTTTATTTGTTTTTTGTATATTGATTTAATGTTTATCTATTCTAATTTGCTGTATGTTATAGTGCTTTCAATTTGGTGTATAATTAATATTTTTATTCGGTGTTTCAACTATTAATTTTGATGTGTATTTTTAGTTATTTATCTATTTTTTAAATTATTTTAGTTTTACATTCTTTTAAGTATTTTTATTTATTTCTTTAATATTTTTGGTTCAATATATATTTTAGTGTATTTACTTGATATTTAAATATTTTTATTTGATGTGTAAATTTAGAATTTGTTTGATGTTTAACTATAATGTAATGTATTTTTTGTGTTTTTATTTGATGTTTAACTATTTTAGTTTTATGTCTATTTTACTATTCTTTTTATGTGATGTTTATCCATTTTAATTTAGTTTATTTATAGAGTTAATTTTTTATTATTATATTTGATGTTTTACTATTTTAATTTGATGAATTATTATTTAGATATGAAGTTTTAGAAATATGGCCATATACAAAACAAAGCTTAAATAATCAGGTCCAAAATAATCAAATTGGATCAACTCTTCAAACCCAAAATCATACCCAATTTGACCGCGCACTAGAAAAACTCCAAATCCCATAACACAGGTCCACAAGAAGAGTCCATTCGATCAATGGGCCTTGATTCAGTAGCAATCCACACTCTCTATAACAGAGAGGTCCAAGGTTCAAACCACGTCTTTGTTAAGAACTATAAATATTAGAGCAATTTCATAATAGGGATTATCCAGCGTTATGAGACTATGTTGTCGTTCCGCGCTGTGGTTTCCCAATATGCATGTGATCGATAACGGTGAGATCGTTGTGATTCCGGCTCTGGTGGTGGTGGTTCATTGGTGATACAGCGTTTGAGTGTTCTTAGTTGGGTGTCCCTAGTTATTCAAATGGATGGAGTTTTTCAGGCTCCATTGGACTTCAATAGATTCAATGGTGGTGTTTCCTAGTTTAGTCCTAGAGTGAGATGTTTATATGTAATTAGGGTTGCTTGTATGTAATCTTTCAAGAAAAAAAGAAGAGCTCACTCGAGTCGTGTTCGCCAGAGGAGTTATATGCTCACCACTCCTTCCCTCGCGGCTCTAACTTCATCACCAACTCCCATGGTTTCATCGGCAAGAGCACCTGGTTTGTGCAGCTCACCATCGTTCACATCGCCAAACATGAGTGATAGGGTTTATAAATTTATTTATTGATATTAGGGTCTTAGAAGGATAATGTTATAATATTTTTCCCACTTGATTTCTTAGTGAGATAGTGTGATCATTGTAATTTGTAGGGAAAATGTACCAATGTAACTCTACCTACTTAAGTAAGTGCCACTATAACACTCAGATAAATTTTAATGCAAAAACTACCCTAACTAGTTTATGCAAGTGCAGATATAACCCTAAGACACCATTTTCCTCATTTGACCAGTGTTGACCGCACTTAAAAATGACTAAAATGCCGTTTGGAGTAAAACCTAAAAGTGTGTGGACAAATTTTCCCTCAGGTCACAACCACCACCACCAAGTTGCTGCTGCCACACCACCACCACCTTCCACCCCTGCCTCCAATACCTTCAACCTTAGCAAGATCAGCTTCGGGTCTGCCGCCATTTTTTCTGCCATTTCCACACAGTTGATTAACAAAGGACCCGACTCTGCACCGCCTCTGCTTCCGTCTGCCACCTCTCCACAGTGCCGACTCGGTGCCACTAGCTTCCATCCCCGCCACCACCACCTTCTTCCAGCCCCCACAACACCACCATCCACCCCCGATGCCCAGCCCCTTCAGCTAGCCCTACCCCCTCCGGCCATCCCCGTCACCACCACCCCCCATTCCAGCCCTACCACCACCACCTTCCAACTCCGACGCCCATCCCCCACCACCAAAACCCTAGTGTCACCACCTTGCCACTCAATGCCACCTGTTGCAAACCCTAGCACCACCGCCACTCCCTTTCCACCGTTCCACCACCACTTTTCACCCTTGATGGCCAGCCCCCACCACCACTCAACGCCATCCGCCACAAATCCTAGCGCCACCACATCCTCCGGCCAACCCCACCCCCTCCGGCCATTTTTGCCACCACCAATTTCCATCCCGATGCCCACCCCCGCCACTAAAACCTCGTGACACCCCTAGCAAACCTTAACGTAACAACCACCTTCCACCCTCCATCCGCGGGTTGCCTCCGCCAATATAAACCTCCAAAGTTTCTGGCTTTCAATGTAAAGTGAAGACACATTGGAGAAGGACAAATAACGATACCAAAGGAGAAATAAAGAATGGTGGAGATGGAGCAAGAGAAAAAGAACGATGGAGAAGAAAGAAAAGAAGAAAAAGATAAGGGTTTTGGGGGGTAAAAATGTAATTTGATTTTTCATTTTTTTAATTTTTTTTTCAGAGGGGTAAAATAATCTTTTCACCTTGAGGGAGTCCCATAATCCATTCCCAAGCATTGAACATAACTAATTACCAACAAATAAACTTCCTCTAACCTAATCAAAACCACTAATCCGAAACTATATGAAGAATCAAGTTGAACTCTTTTGCCATAGTCAAGCTGTGATCATCAAAATGCATAAAACATGAGCGAAATCAACAAGGTTTTGACATAGCTATTCATAATTAAACAACCCCAATAGCAATACATTGTTTGAGTACACAACCACTTTCTCAATGAAAAAAATCAACAATCCAAAAGGCAACCCATAGAAAATGCCTAGGTTCACGACGGTGGAAACTAACCTTGATGTACGGATGGTGGTAGAGGACCGGAAATGTGGCAGAGGTGGCAGACTGGAAATTTGACGGTGGTGCCGAGGAATAGGGGGCGACGGAGGTGCGGAGGAACACCGATACCAGTTTGATGGAGTAGAGGTGGTGGGGAGTACCAGGCAACAGAGGAGGAATAGGGTGCGATGGAGTAGGGCTTAAAATTGGAGAGATGGTGGTGGGGGATGGTGGAAGAGTGGAGATAGAAGAGTGGGAGGGGAAACGTTCGCCTTTTATATGCTACCTGTTAGCACCGGTGGTAAACCTAATACCGGTGCTTATAACCATGCAACGTAGCTGCGTGCAGTTGCTTTTTATTTATTTTTATTCATACACTTGGACAGTGGGGAAATGACCTAAAATTATTTCAAAGTGTTGAGCACCGGTACATAGATACCGGTGCTATAGTCCACCAAACACAGCTGCACGTAGCTACTTGTCAATTATTTTAATTTATACGAGTGGGAAGTGAGGAAATGACATGAAATTGTTTCTAAGTGTAGAGCACTAATAACGATATACCGATGCTATAATCCACAAAACGCAGCTACATGCAGTTGCGTCTCATTTATTTTAATTTGTATGGGTGGACAGTGGGAAAATGACCCAAAATTATTTCTAATTTCTGAGGACCGGTACCTAGATACCGGTGCTCTAATCCACCAAACGCACCTGCTTGTTATTTATTTTAATTCATACGGGAGGACAGAAGGGAAATGACCTAAAATTTTTCTAAGTGTTGAGCATCGGTATCCGAAACTGGTGCCTAAACATCATTGTACCGATGCCCACAAAAATTCAATTTTCCCACCTACCCGGTTTGAAAATTTCAAATATATTATCATTTCCCGCAAAAAAATGAGCACCGGTAAAGATGGTCTTATTGGTTCTACGAAAACCTACAACTTCATATTATTTATGTTTTATACCCCCAGCCTTTTTAGAATAAGTTACTTTTTTAAACTGACCAAATTTATGTTTAATTAAGATTGTAAAACCGTGAATTTGATGGTGTACATATGAATTTGAGATTCCAGCGATAGCGGATTACATACTATAGTAAAATTACAATAGCGCCCAAAAATTTTTTGAAACCCTAAAGACCACGTAATCCACATTGATGAGTATCAAATAGGTTTATGACATGCCTGTAAGTAATTACAAAATATACGTCGTCACCGATTGAAGTCCCGAGGGTGAATTTTAATTTGTTTGGAAAAAGGCCCTCCAACTGAACGACCTAATTACTCTAACTTGCCCGCATTGCACACCCATGATATTTCATTTCATTGGATAAAAATGAATGATTAAAATAATTGTTACACCACTGGCACATGACAAAAAGCGATAGTGTATGATGTAGAGTTAGCCATATGTGCTTAGCTAGTGTTACTTTGAGAATCCAGGAACTTTTGAAGAGACTTGTTATGATCCTCTATCTGACATTGAATTACATAAGTGATTGTAGAACACACCATAAAGTGTTGATGTACGATGGTGTTCGAACGGATTTCAATTTGGAGTTACGAGTAAAGTTTTTACTTTTTGCAATTTAGTCCTGCTAAGGAAGTTGGAATTGTCGGAATACAAAATTGGTGATGAAGAAACAAAATTCAATGATGGGGAAATGCACTTTTGCAAATTGGACCCATTTTAGTAAATGGAAGGACATCTTTTACGAGATAGGAATAGACTTGTAAAATTACGAAATGACACCAAATGTTGTTTATTGAGTTCCCACAACTTTAAAACATATAAATCTTGGTAATCACGATTATATATAGTATTTTGTTTTGTGTCAAAATTTAGATTATTTTTGACATTAATAAAAGATGTCGTATTACAATTCGTGATAAAATGGTGCCTAAATCATCCATATCGATGCCTATAGGGTAATGTACTAGTGCTAATAACCAATAAGGCAGCTGTGTGCGGGTGCGTTGCGATGCCATAATTTTGTCAACAACATTAGAAAAACTACCCAACATAAAAATATATATCGTCATCATTCATGTGTCCATCAACCCGGTGTTCTTGCAAACGCCTGAAGTTTTGACGACATCCCCTCCACATTACATCGATTATAAAACTATTTAATAAACGTTGCAGAATTCTCAAGTTGCAACTGGTTCGATAACCATTCGGGACATAGTTATTCCAACATTGACATGTGCTCATCAACATAAATAGTAGACTCACTACTGTTACGAAAAACATAATGATAGACTTTCATCAACTTTACATTAAATTGTGTGTATAGCGTACCTTTTGAACGTGGGATACCATTCTTCCTACTACTGTGGACATGCTTGGGAACTCCAACTGTCATTTTTCCAGGAAAATTTGAGGTGCAATACTCAATGATCTCCTCCGTGACATACCTCTGGACAATGCTAGCATCTGGTCGGCATCGATTGTGTACATAACCCTTGAAGACCCCCATATGACGCTCAAATGAGTACATCCAATGCATACCAATGGGACCACATATTCTAATTTCCCTTACAATGTGGACTACAAGATGGACCATAATGTCCAAGAATGTCGGGGGAAAATAATTCTCATACAAACAAAGAACAAGTGTCCCCTAGCGCTCCAACTCATCTAGTTGATTTCTGCTAATATTCTTACAAAAAATGGAGCTGAAAAAGAAACACATGCGCATGATGTAGAATCTTACCTCTTTCTCCAGGACCCCACAGATAGCCACGGGCAAGATTTGTTGCATCAACACGTGACAATCATGCGATTTCAGCGCATTAAGACGTAATTCATCATTCACAAACCGACTTACATTGGAAAAATAGCCAGATGGTACCTTGACTCCCCCAATGCATAGAACGACCTCCTCTTGCTGATAGAAAGATTGTAAGGGGATAGTGGTAGATACGTCTGTTTACCTTTCACCTCAAGAGCTAAATCAACTCTTATACCAAGCTCAACTAGGTCGTTCTGTGCATTCAAGCCATCCTTCGTCTTACCTGGAATGTTAAGCAGAGTTCCAATTAAACTCTCAAACACATTCTTCTCTATTTGCATTGCATCCAAACAATGGCAAACCTCCAGAGTCTCCCAATAAGGCAAACAGAAGAATATCGATATTTTCTTCCAAGGTCCGTCATTTAAGGCAACCACTTTTGATATCTTATTTCCTAGAACAACATTGAGTTTTTTCACCTTTTTGTGGATAGCAAACCCACTCAATATTCTTGGCACCTTCCTCCTCTCCCTACCCCCAACAAAATGAATCTCATTACCTCGTAACTTGTGCTTCGTTGGGAGGAATTTTATATGACCGAGATAGACAGTTTTTCGACCATTTTTCAGCTGCGTAAAATCACTTACTTCCTCACACACGGGACATAACAACGTAACCCAAAAGATTACCATATGCAAGAAAATCATTAATAGTACAGAACAACATCACCTTCAGAGTGAACTTTGTCCCACGATGACCATCGAACACTTCGACACCATCCGACCACGACAACTTCAAATCTTCAATGAGTGGGGTTAGGTATGAATAGATGTCATTTCCGTGTCTTTCTCCTTGCAACCAGGATACAACAGTTTGTCCTTCTCATCGAGAAATTTTGGCAAAACCTCAGTCCTCCCCCAAAAATTCATCCACCACCTCCTTACACATGTCATCCAATTTCAAATCCCCAAAATATTCCCCCTTGCTACCTACAACCACGTCTGGTGGTGGTTTCTCCCCATGAAAAGTCCAAACCAAATAATCATTCGAGAACCCTCTTATGTACAAATGGAGTTGCAACAAATCTCGATCATCAGTACGATTACGGTTATTACAATCACGACAATGACATAGGATGCACTTTTCACGACTAAAGCATAGTCCAAGAAGTCCCGAATAGAAGCAACAAATTCATCACTCACCAAGCTAATGTTGTGATAAACATTTGTACGCTTCTCAATGACACGGTGTATGTCTACAATGTAATAAATTTGCAACATTTAAACATCCAAAGAAATATACAATTACACCAATAACTATAGCTCATTCACAACACACCCTATAAATATGCAACATGCATGATCACATAATACTATACTTCAAATCACATGCAATCAAAGCCATACATTACATCAACAACATTTGCAAACAAAACCTATTCATCAAGAGTGTCAAGAAACATTACAATGTTCAAACTCACAAGATATTTACAGAAACATATCATTCCACAAATATTCCACTTTAAATGATGATTTTAAAAAAAATACCTTCAAGGGAATTCATTGATGAGCATTCAATGTCTTCTCCAACCCCAAATTTCCATTAATGACATCCAAAATCCTCCTCCATTCTTTTTTTACCTGATAAAATTGGGGTAGGTGAGCATTTAATGCATCAATAGCACCGGTCTAAGCATATATTACCAGTGCTATTGATGTAGGTGAAGCATTAGCACCGATATTTGTACCGGTGCTAAAAATAAATGAAATTACCGGTGTTCAGAATTTTCACTTTTCTCGTGTTTTATCATATCTTCACTCAAACGCACTGGTACATATTACCGGCGCTCAAATATTTCCCGCGTTTTACAAATTTCAGCAACGGGACAAACAAACCGGTGCTGATTGTATATCAGTGCTACATGTTTTCCCACCATTTCTTCCTAAAATGCACTGGTAGAGGAACAGTTGTCGGTGCTATTGATACGAATTCCAGGGTAAATTTTTTAGAACACCGCTTATGATCACTGGTACTGGTCATACCGGTGCTCAAAATTAACCACATTCATCTACATCGGACTTGAGCACCGGTATGTTTTTAAATTGTTCTATTACCACTTGGGCACCGATTTTTAATACACACACATTTATACCGGTGCAATAGGTGATTTATAGCATCGATTTATCAGCACCGGTACAAGTGTGCCGGTGCCTGCCCCCAATTTCCAGTTGTGAGACAGACATGCAACTCAGGATGCTAAGGAGAAGCTTCAAGACGGTAGTGACAGCGGATCCGATGGGTGAGGGAATGAAGGAGTAGATATTATGTTTATTTGTAAATCGGTCCCTATATTTCAGTCTTCTTTTGAAAAGTTACCTAGAGCTATAAATAATTAAATTATGATCCTAGATTTTTAAAACTCTTATTTTAAATGCTCACTATTTATTAGTTTGTGATCTTATCATAAGGCGATATTGCAGGAGACAAAGTTTTTAGAAAAGGTGGTGTGATTTATATTATTTGATAATAAGATGATTATCAACTGATTCAATTCAACATGTCGTCTCATATGTCTTACGTAACATCATATGCCATAATCAACCCGATGTTTTCATATGGTATTAATGTAAAAAATATTAAGACTTTCATTTTAAAATCATCGGGTGATTAGTGGAGTGACACAATAAATTATATATTACTTATTTTTTGTTCAACGGAGAAATGTGAGACAATTATCATTCCAACAGATTATCTCAGTATATTAAATCCCATCAACTTTTTCTGCACTTTGAGAGATATGATAATAATGTTTATTGTATATAGTAGCTTTGTATGTGTATATATAGAGGGGTAGTGCATGTTGGAGATTAATCAAAACTTTCTTGCATGTTTACGTGAAACTTGTTACATGCAAATGCATGCATGTAGTTTATTTTTGTTTGTTGAATTAGTCTTTGAAGTTGTTAGGCAACCGAGTCTGTGGGAAGAATAGTGGGTAGTGCAGGTAGTAGTTGCTAGAAGATAGCAGAATTTGTTTCACTTAGTTTGATTTAAATAGGACTCTTGTAGTTTCTGTTTTTATGGATGTTTTCTTTGTAAGTAATACTGAGCTAGTTTTTAAAGCAAGTTCATTGCATTTGCTTTCTTTATTTTTCTACATTTGGTATCAGAGCACAAGTAGAAAATGGGTAAAATTGGAAGCAGCAGCGGAGCACACAATAAACCGGAGTCGCAACAGATAGTGGAGAGGCAAGCAACTCGTGAGGGGTCTGTTTCTCTACAGTATCCTATGCTTACCCGAAGCAACTATGCAGCATGAGCCATAAAAGTAAGGGTCTATATGGAAGCTCAAGGCGTTTGGGATGCTGTCGAGCCCGCGGCAGGTGAGGTCGTGGAACCAAGGAAGGATAAAATGGCATTGTCGGCCATTTATCAAGGAATTCCTGAAGATGCATTATTGGCGATCGCGGAGAAGCGAACCGCGAGGGAAGCTTGGAGTACGTTGGCGGCCATGCATCTTGGCACAGAACGTGTCAAGAGTGCTCCAGTACAGGCTCTCAAAACTGAATTCGAGTTTCTCCGAATGAAAGAATCGGAGTCTCTTGATGATTTCGCGATGAAGTTGTCTGCCGTTGTGAATCGAATTTGGACTTTGGGAGAGACAATGGAAGAGGAGATTGTGGTGAAAAAATTTCTCAGAAGTGTGTCTGGGAAATTCGGGCAGATTGTATCAACCATCGAACAGTTCGGTGACATCACTACCATGCCACTCGTTGAGGCGATTGGTCGACTCAAAGCACATGAGGAGCGTGTACGAGTCTGTGAAGGAGATGGAGAACACCTTTTGTTGACCCATACTGAATGGTCAGCACGCACAAAGAAGGGTGGAATTGATTCGCCATCGAGTTCAAGAGGCCAAAGCTCCGGGGGAGAGTTTCGTGGGCAGGGAGCTCGCGGAAGAGGTTGCGGTTGTGGTCGTAGAGGTTGCGGTGGTCGTGGCAGCAACACCTCGCAGCGCCAAGAAGATGGAGGCCATGGAAATGGTGGTGGTGGTCGAGACAAGTCCAAGATCAAGTGCTATAGATGTGGTGTCTTTGGACATTATGCATCGGAGTGCCGCAACAAGAAACATGACGAGGAGGTGAACCTTGTGTGTGCTCAAGATGACGAGCCTGCACTGATGATGGCGATGATTCGAGAGGAAGAACATGATGTTGTGATGCTCAATGAGGAGAAGGTGGTACCATCTTTGTATATGGGAGATGAAGCTCAAAATATATGGTACTTAGACAATGGAGCAAGTAACCATATGACGGGAGATCGAGCGATATTCAGAGAACTCAATGAGAAGATCATCGAAAATGTCAAATTTAGGGATGGATCAACTGTGCAGATTCATGGTAAAGGAGATATCATGTTTCAGTGCAAAAATGGTGAACAACGCATCTTGGAGGAGGTGTATTTCATTCCTAGCTTGACTAGCAACATTATAAGCATCGGGCAATTGACCGAGGCAGGTAATAATGTTTTCCTTGTTGGTGATTTTATGAAATTATACGATCGGTGCGGGACATTGTTGATGAAGGTACGGAGGTCGCCGAATCGCTTGTACAAGACACCCATTCTTGTATGTAAGCCTGAGTGTTTCCTTTTGAAGATGGATGATCCAGCTTGGCTATGGCAAGCAAGGCTTGGCCATGTGAACTTTCCAGCACTCAGAATGATGGCGCAGAAGGAGTTGGCAGTAGGAGTACCGAGGATTGTGCGGCCAAATCGAATTTGTGAAGGGTGTGTCATCGCTAAGCAAGTAAGGTTTCCATTTCCAACTCAGGCAAAATATAGAGCTACTGAAGTTTTGGAGCTCATACACATGGACTTATGTGGCCCTATCTCGCCGGAAACAATGGTTGGGAGTAGATATTTTCTTTTGTTGGTTGATGATGCTAGCAGGTACATGTGGGTGTACACGCTAAAGAGCAAGGATGAGGCATTTGAAAACTTCAAGAAGTTCAAAGCTTTGGTGGAGAATGAAACCAATCGAAAGATTCGGACTTTGAGGTCGGATTGTGGCGGTGAGTTCATGTCAAAAATGTTTGGGAGTTTATGTGACAAGGAAGGCATTCAGAGTCACTTTACAGCACCCTATTCTCCTCAACAAAATGGTGTTGTGGAAAGGAGAAATAGGACTGTTCTTGACATGGCGAGTTCGTTGCTTAAGAGCATGAATGTACCCGGGAGAATGTGGGGCGAGGCTGTAAGGCACGCGGTGTATCTCCTAAATCGGCTACCTACAAAAGCTTTGGGTGCTACTACTCCGTACCAAGTTTGGAAAGGTATGAAACCAAATTTCTTGCACTTGAAAGTGTTTGGTTGTACTGTACATGTGAAAGTTGTAGGTTAACACTTGAAGAAGCTTGATGATCGAAGTGTGAAAATGGTGTATTTTGGTGTTGAAACTGGAAGCAAAGCTCATCGACTCTTTGATCCACGTCGAGAAAGGATTCAAGTGAGTGGAGATGTTGTTTTTGATGAAGAAAAGTCGTGGGATTGGAGCCAAGAAGAAGGATGCACTCTACAATACTCTCCGGAGTTTACAGTGATTGAAGATTTTTCGGTACCGGTGAGACCGATGTCAAGTTCCATGGAGCAGGTCGTTGCACCTGAGAATAATATTCTTGTGTCACCAAGCACTTCTCCGTCTATGAAGACGCCGACCTCGACCACAAAGAATTCTGTGCTTGTTTCACTCGGTGATTTAACACCCATCTCGGAGGGCGGAAGGCCAAGAAAATATCGCCTCTTAGCTGATGTGTACGAGGCTAGTAAGGAGACAAAGTTGGATATGGATGAGCTTCTCTTAGTTGGTGCTGAAGAACCAACTTGCTTTGTTGAAGCTGCAAGTGAGTCGGAGTGGCGAGAAGCAATGATTAAGGAGATGGAATGCATTGAGAAGAACCAAACGTGGGAATTGGTTGATCCACCGAAAGGTAAGAAGGCGATTGGACTCAAATGGGTTTTTAAGCTCAAGAAAGACACCGAGGGGAAGATTCTCAAGCACAAAGCGAGGCTAGTTGCCAAGGGGTATGTACAGAAGCAAGGGGTAGACTTCAATGAGGTGTTTGCACCAGTGGCTCGACTCGATACAGTGCGGTTGCTTATAGCTTTGTCGGCTCAGAATGGTTGGGAGCTACACCACCTCGATGTCAAGTCAGCTTTTCTCAATGGCGAGTTGCAAGAAGAAGTATTTGTGAAGCAACCTGAAGGCTTTGTTGTGAAGAATCAGGAGCACAAAGTGTACCGCTTGATGAAGGCGTTGTATGGATTACGGCAAGCGCCTCGGGCATGGAATGTTCGACTTGATGGGAGCCTCAGAAGTCTTGGTTTTAAAAGATGTTCTCAAGAGCAAGCGGTGTACACAAGAGGCGAAGGAAATGCTAGAATGATTGTTGGAGTATATGTTGACGATTTGATCGTTACCGGTGAAAATGCGGCGGAAATCCAAAAGTTCAAGAACCAGATGATGAATGAGTTTGAAATGAGTGACCTGGGTTTACTCTCGTACTATCTGGGCATTGAGGTACAGCAAGGGAAGAACTTTATTTCTTTGAAGCAGTCAGCTTATGCAAAAATGATCCTGTCTCGGTTCGGCATGTCGGAATGCAACTCGGTTATGTACCCGATGGAGGCAAAGTTGAAGCTTGACAAAGATGAGAAAGGGCTACTAGTGGACTCAACGGAGTATCGCCGCATCATCGGTTGTCTAAGGTACCTCACGCATACTAGACCAGACCTTTCTTATGCTGTAGGTTTGGTGAGTCGTCACATGGAACGACCGACGACGAAGCATCAACAAGCAGTGAAGCATATTCTTAGGTATTTAAAAGGTACTATTGAATATGGGCTTAAATATGAGAAGGTGAGTGGTGGAAATGTGTTGGATGGTTTTTCCGATAGCGATCTCGCTGGAGATGTTGTCGACGGACGAAGCACGGGAGGCATGGCATTCTATCTTGGAGGGAACCTGATCACTTGGCAATCAAGGAAGCAGCGGACTGTAGCATTGTCTTCATGTGAAGCTGAATTTATGGCTGCAGCACTATGGTCAAATAACCTGAAACTCATTCATGATGGTTCTACAAGAACCTGATGTCCATTAAAGGCTGAACCGCTTTTAATTAGGTATGAACCACCTTTAACCAATGTCTATTAAAGGTGATTCCTTAAGAAACACATTTATTCAAATTCTGATCGCCTTTAAAATGATAGGGACCCGAAAGACATAAGTTCCAAACTCGGAACCTTCAATGAAATGCAGTCCTCCAAAGATTTGATAGAACTTCCTTCTATTACTGCCTTTAATAGGGAGTTCTCCACTAGTGGATGGGGTAAACTCATTTACACAGTATCGCTAGCTAAATATTATAATTTTAATCTAAAATCACCGTGATAATAAGAGAGTGATACACAAATACACTAGTCAATGTTACAATTCAAAACAAAGGCATAAGTGGTAATAAGAAAGACACACAAAAGATAAGTGGTTCTCACTGTTTAAATTTCAAATAGTATTGACCCGATACTACCAAACTAAACCAGTTGCAGTGAAGCATTAAATCAAATGCACACAAAATGCTCCATCCACACTTCTAATCAACATCAAGGAAATTAAAACAAAGAAAAATTAAAGCTTCATGTGTACGTAGTATAATAGAAAGAAAGGTCAATTTTGTCACATAAAAAAATACTCCATCTGGTCCTCTTATATGGACTCAGTTCTAAGAGCTTGTAGTCTTATAGCTGTTTATTGCAGGTTGACATTAGAAAGCCTTTGATTATGTAGAATAGAGTTTTCTGTTGAAACTGCTAGAAGCTTTGATTTCCGGGTCTGTTATGCGGTTGGGTTAAGAAATGTTTGGTGACCAGCACATACAGCATGTCCATAAATGGGAAATTATCATAAGTGTTTGGAGGTATGAAAGGGGTTAAGCAGGGGGATCCTTTATCCCCCTTGTTATTTGTAATAGTTATGGAAGATTCAACAAGATTGCTTAGCAGTTGGGTTCAGAGGGATAGCAGTTGGATTCCATCAGAGGTGTAGGAGAGTAAACATTCATAACTTGTTGTTTGCTGGTGATTTATTAGTGTTTTGCAAGGCAGATACGAGCTCAATGGAAGGGGTTCATAACTGTTTGTCTGAATTTAAGGGGGTGAGTAGATTTCCGATAAATTCAGACAAGTCACGAGTATTTTTCAGTAAATTGTCTTATGGTGAACGACATATTTTGCTTGAACAATTGAAAATTCCACTAGGATCTTTTTCCGGTGAAATGTCTGGGGATGCCTTTAAATCCGACAAAGTGGAATCCTAGTGTTTTCCAGAGATTGATTGATAAAACTGCTGGTAGAATTAAACTGTGGGGGGAACTAGGAACATTTCATAAGCTGGGAAGGTTCAGTCAGTCAATGGAGTTTTGCTATGTATTTCAGGGTTTTGGTCTACTTCATTTCAGTTACCTGATATAGTTCATGAAGAGATAGTGAATGTGTGTGGGTTTTTTTTTGTGGAATCAGAAACAGGGAACCAGAAAGTTTATCCCAGTGGCTTGGAGTAGCCTGTGTATTTTAAATAAATTTGGTGGATTAGGTCTCAGGGATCCTCAGCATTGGAATGGTGCAAGTCTCAGTAAAAATTATGGGACCTGGATGCTAGAAAAGCCTCTTTGTGGGTGAAATGGATTCATAGCTATTACTTGAGGAAATGTTCTTTGCAGGATCGTAAAGCACCAGCTAGGTCTAGTTGGAGTTGGAAGAATCTTGATAGATTGAAGTTGAGAATACCATGTTTGAAGAACTGTACTGATTCTAGAGGTAATTACAATTGTTCAAAGGCTTATGATCTAATGAAAGGGGGAATTCAGGAGGTTTGTGTTTAAAAAACTGATCTGGAATAGAAGAGTACAACCTAGGGTTTCTTTCTTTATGTGGTTTTCTATTTGGAGGAAGTTAGCAAGAATAGATATATTAACATTTATGTGGTTTTCTCTTTATGAGCTGAGAATGAAGAATTTGGTGAATCTGAGAGGAATGAAGAAGCTTTTTAAGGAACAACTGTGGCAGGAGAAAGAAACATAGGTCGGGGCTTTATTTCAATACCTGGTATAGTGTTTGGTTGGAAAGAAACAGAAGAATTTTCCTGAGTAAAGAAATATCAGTTGTTCAGTTGGGGAATCTACTCAAGATAGGTTATGTTATTGATAAAGGGAAGATGAGTTTTCCGAAGGCTGAGACTGAAGAAAGGTTTGGAAGCTGGGAATTGAGAAGGAAGGCCACAGTGAGGATTTTTACATAGCTAATAGTGTTAGTGCTGGAAATTTTGGCAGACTTATTTTTGCACAATTTCACTTTTTTATGGTTTGAGCTTAAGGACAAGAAAACTATTCAATAAAATAATTACTAATTTGAAACTATTGCAACATTTTTACAAGTATTACCTTAGGTGATGTTGCATTAGATCTAACATAATTTTTAAAAAAATTTAGGTAGCATTTCTTTAAAGGTTTAAGTAACACTTTATAAGCTATTGTAACATTTTTATAAGTAATGCAAGAAATGTGTTATGATTGCTCTTATTAGTATTAGCGAACCTATAAAAAAACTAAATATATATCTAAACAATATCAACCACAATAATGGAGATGACTGTAGGTGCAAAAACACACTTGAAAGTGCAATTTTGCATCAACCATGAAACCGGGACGAGGAAGGCCAAAACAAAAGGCGATCTTGTTGAAGACTGAATAGAGTGACTTTGTACAAGATTGTGCGGAGGATAGGTTGCCTGAGGAAAACAACAAGAGATCAAAATAGTTTAAATTCTTAAAATTGTCTCTAGGAAAAGGAGAAAGTAAGGCAAGCTATTCAGTTGAGCTGGAATAGGGAGTTAAAGGGAAAGGAAATTTTTGTAGTATGGAAGAAACTCCTAAGATTGCAAGGGGATCTTAGGAAGTTTTCAGTACAATTAAGTGGCGCCAAAAAGAAATTAGAGGAGGAGAGAGTGAAGCTAGAAAATGCACATAAAAAACTATCATTGAAGAGGATGGATAGAAACAGTATTGAGGAGGTGATCAGGGGAATTGAAGAGGTACAGAGATGGAGCTAGATAGATGAGAAAATTTCTAAACAGAAATCCAAGATTGATTGGAGAAGAATGATGGAACTTTAATCAATGATCAGAAGGAGATGGAATGTGAGATACTGGAGTTCTACAAAAAAAATAAGTGGGGAAAAGGCAGAAAAGATTACAGGTATTGATGTGGAGGTGATCAGGAAAGAGAAGACCATTAGTACATAAAGAAGAAGATAGTTAATTAAAGATGTTCAAGAGATAGAAGTATGTGAGGCTTTGAAGAGTATTGGGGACCTAAAAGCCCCTAGCATAGATGGTTTTGGAGCAAAAATTTTCAAAGAAAATTGGCAATTACTGAGGAATGATGTGATGAAGGTTGTACAAAAATTTTTCAGAGAAGAAAGGAAGTATAGAGCTGTCAAAAGCACATTGGTAACACTTATACCAAAAAGCCCTGCTACAAAAAAGGTGAAAGATCTAAGACCTATCTCTCGTTGCTTTACTGTATACAAGATTATATATAAATTTTTGACTGGGAGGCTGAGTAGAGTTATAGCTGAGGTTGTAAGTGAAAATCAAGCTGCTTTCGTACCAGGTCGTAATATACACGACCATATAACACAAGCATATGAGTTAATGAGGGGTTATAGCAGAAAGAGTGGTGGAGGAAAATGTCTGATTCAAATGGATATTCAAAAAGCATATGCCACTGTGGACTGGAATGCCTTGAGGGTGATAATGGGTGAGTTAGGGATCCCATATCAGTTCATCAGGTGGATAATGATTCGTGTGTCTACTGTGTCTCATAGATACATCATTAATGGGAGGTTGACTAAATTTTTGGAGGCAAAGAGAGGTCTGAGGCAAGGATATCCTCTGTCACTCCTTTTTGTTTTGGTGATGGAATATATGGGAAGATGTCTTCAAAGAGTTAAAGAGAAGAGAGACTTTCAGTTTCATCCTAAATGTGAGAAGTTAGGGCTACTGAACTTAAGCTTTGCTGATGATGTCCTTTTACTGGTAAGGGGTGAGAAATGGTCAGTAGAACTATTACTGCAGGAGTATCAGAACTTTGAAAATACTACTGGACTTAGAGTAAACAAAGACAAGTGCAGAGTTTACTTTGGTGCAGTTGCCTGAGGCTCAGAAACAAGAAATTTTGATGTTGACTGGTTTTAAGGAGGGTGCTTTACCTTTTAAGTACTTCGGGGTTCCACTTGCTAGCAGGAAACTTACCATTATGATGTGTCAACCTCTAGTGGATAGAATGATTGAAAAGATGAACCATTGGAGTGCCAGATTATTGAGCTACGCAGGGAGGATGCAACTAATTATAACCATAATGTTTTCATTTGCAAATTATTGGCTTCAATGCTTTCCTCTGCCTAAAGCAGTACTAAAACATGTAGAGGCACTTTGCAGGTCCTCTTTATGGAGTGGTGGAGATTAAGATCGCAAGGAAAGCTCTGATTGCTTGGGAAAATGTTTGTGACTCTAAAAATGTTAGTGGTTTGAATGTGATATCTCTGGCTGAATGGAGTATAGCTAGTCAGAGTATATATCTGTGGAACCTATGCAAGAAAATAGATAGGTTGTGGATCAGGTGGGTCATGCTTATTATATAAAAGACATGAGTTTGTTAAATGTGAAGTTCCCATAATCAAGCTCATGGGTGTTGAAGACTTTGAGCAAATGCAGGGATACAGTGAAATAGTTGGAGTCAAGGAGAGCACAAGGAGGAAAAGAAAAGTTCAGAATCTGGGATGTGTATAATGAACTGGGGGGAGATCGTATTAGAGTTTAGTGGTGCAAACTAATGCAGGGAAATAATGCTAGACCAAGGGCATTATTTACCTTATGGTTGGCTTGTCATAGGAAGCTAGCAACTAAACAAAGATTGAAGAGATTCGAGTTGATAGATGATGAGAACTATGTGAAAGAGTGGAAACAGTGTAGCACCTATTTTTTTAATGCAATAGAATGAACAAAATATGGGCTGAGATACTGAAATGGATGAAGATAGCCACATTAATGGGATGAGGAGCTGAGCTGGGTGCTGAAGAGATGCAAAGGGAAGGGTTAGAGATCAGAGCTCATGAAGATTGTCTTTACGGAAACGATATATGCCTTATGGAAGATGAGGAATGGCTTATGTTTTGGTAAGGATATAAACCATGTAAATGATATAGATATTACAAACTCAATTTTGGAATGTGTAGTATATAGAGTGTAGATGAAACCAAAACTTAAAAAGAAATGTGCGGAGCATTTGGTTGAGGCCTATGTGTAGGAGGGAAGGAGGATAGAGATTATAAAGTCTTATTTTTGGGAGAAGAAATGAAAGTTTATTCGTTCTGAAAAAAAAATATCAACCACAATCTAGCATTGTCAAATTCTAATAAAACTAATGTTACCTTTTATAGTATTCATTGGAGTGTATTCAATATATTTTCCTAATAAAATCATTAATGAACCCAAACAATCAAATTTTACCCGCCAAAAATGTGGGTAGATGTGTATTTAATGCACATCTAACACGAGTTCATTATAATATCAACTGGTGTTACCAATTATTTTAAATACATAGCACCGGTTTATTACACCAATTCAATGTTTTCTAAAAATTGGTGCGTAGCATCACCGTTTCTACTTATACTAGTTATGCCACCATCAGCATGCACCGGTCGAATGCAACCATATGGATAAACCGGAGGTGTTTGACCACTTTTTGGTCAAATTTTCCAAGTCATGTTTGATCAACGATAACTTTAGTTACATATACTAATGGTGCACTAAAATTTAATACTTGGAAAATACATTATGCGGGGAATCCAACGATATCTCACATGAAGATATTGACGTCTATATACTAATTGAAATTTATGGTCAAACACACATTGAGAAAGTTGATAAAAAATGTGCAAATATGAATGAGAAGAGGGAATAGTAAGCTTCTTGTGTGAGGTGAATGCCATCCCAATGTATGTAACGCTTTGGATCTGGACACGCAGGAACTCCAGCAGCTCCACACGTGTTTTTGCATCCAAAATTTGTATCGTAGTTGTATTGCCCACCCCTCCCACAAGAAGCTTTTAGTAGTGTTGATTCCGTATTGAAACTTGGAGATAGTATATGTTTGGTTTATTTCGTTTCTAGCCAAATGGAAAAAATTTCAGTTAACAAATTAAATACTCCCTCCATCCATTTCAAGCTGCAATCAACTATTCATTTAATTTTAAATAGTTAAATTTTACCATAAAACTATAGGTGTGTGAGTATAATCACTATTGTGTGGGCATCTTAGGCTTAGGGTTTAGCGGCATTTTCAGGTTCCTATAAGCTAGGTTTTTTCCCCTTATTTTTAGTAATTACCTTATTCTAGATGGTTTTCATTAGGTCTATTTTAGTTAGGTTAGGATTACTCTTCCGATTTCGATTGTAATTGGGACTGAGAGTTCTACCTATAGTTCTATTCTTTAGCTTTGTATGACATATTTGATAAATAAGATAACTGAGATATTCTTATCTTCCCTTAAGTCGATTTGATTTAATTCATCGTATCATGAAGCAGGTCTCTAGAGATTCATTTGAATCCCTAGATCGAGCTGAAGCATCGTTCGTACGCTACGTCAGGTTGGTATCAGAGCTAAAATTTTCTTGTCGTGGCAGGACCTCGACGTGATCCACCATAGTCTGAAGCGGGAATCACACAACAAACCCTCCTTTGCATCCAAGACCAGATTCAACAACTCGCTGTAGAAATGCAAGCAATGACAATGCAACTAGCACCACCATCGTTGCCGGAACATCAAGATGAGCAACACGGTCACTATAATGAGGGCGAGAACCCCTTCGTGGGAGGCAGTACAAACCCTATTGAGCAGCAGGAGGATGATTGGTGTTGGAAGCAGGGTTTCAGATTTGAAATCCCCGAGTTCCATGGTGGTTTGACTACTGAGAAGTTGCTCGATTGGATAGTTACGGTCGAAGAAATCCTAAAATTCAAGCGCGCTCCATTGTGTTCCCGTTGAGATGTGATTTCGCAATAGAGCTACAACTTGGTGGAACCAAACCAAGGCTTCATGTGTTCTCTTAGGAAAAGCTAAAATCGTGTCTTGGGAAAATTCGAAGAAGTATCTTCCTAAAAATTTTCTACCATTCAACTACAATAATATCATGTTCCAACATTTGCAAAATTAGCAACAAGGAAACTGTTTCGTAGAAGAATATGCCACTGAATTGTTTTTACTCCTCGCACGTATTGACCTTTAGGATTCGGAAAGTCAAGTCGTGGCCCAATTCATCGAAGGTTTACCCAATTAATTTAGCACACACTGATTCTTTTCCACCCACTCACGGTCACCGAAGCCCATCAGCAAGCGTTGACGGTCGAAGCTCAAACCAAGGTCAATTTCTCTCCGTCAAGTTCGTCGCGGCACCACAGAATCCTCCCATGACCAGTACTCTTCGAGGCAGACCTGAGCCAATTCCTGCCATGTTTGAAACATCCATAGTCTTAGCTGAACCTCCTCGAGCCAATCGATCAGGTACATTGCATTGTTTCTCTTCCGAAGAGCAAGGCCATCGATAGTCTTCTTGTTTGACACGAAACCGACGAGGTTTGTCACTTGATGCGTCAGGTCGTGATGTCAAGCTTGAATATAGAGATGACCCCGATGAGTTACTGGAAGAATCAGAAGCTGACATGGGAGTATTGTTGATGTTGCAAAGATCTTGCCTTGCTCCTTGAGGCTTGCTGATTTTCCTCAATGCAATACACTTTTTTTAGTCCCGTTGCATGATTGGAGGCAGAGTTTTCACATTCGACATGTACTTGGGTAGTTGTGAAAATGTTATCGCAGAAGATGCGGTCCAAAAATTATCACTCAGGGATGAAGAGCTCCCCAACTAGTATAAGCTCGCATGGTTGTAGAAAAATAGCATCGTGCGTGTCACTCGTCGTGTATTTGTCGTGTTTTCTATCGGAGATGCATATCGAGATCAGGTATATTGCGACATAGTTCCTACGGATGCTTTTCATCTTCGCCTTGGTCTCCCGTGGGAATTTGATTGCAAGGTACAACATGATGGGTTTCTCAACACATATAGCTTCAAGTTCGACAACTGTAGTTTTGTATTAGAGCCATCTGCACCACCGCCGTCATCTACAACACCAAGCCCGCTATTATTACTACATAAGAAGCCGTTTGAAGTTGCAATGCACGAAGAAGAAATGGTTTTTATCCTTGTCACAGCTCCTGCATCTCCACCGATCGACCATCAATTGCAACCTAAGTTCGCTGATGTACTCTGAAATTTGGTTTTACCGAATTTTAACCAATCCTTATTAGTATGTTCCAACATGACCTATCTAACAAAGTATGCAATAAATTAAAGCATTAACGACACAAGACTTGGTTACGCAGTTCGATGAAATCCACCTACATCTGCGGGGCCTGGCCCAGTTAAGAATGAATCCACTAATTAGAAAATAACAGTACGAAGTACATCATACAGAATACTTATCTTTACTAACTATAACGTGTGAATTCTACAAGCTCCCCTTGCTACCGATCCACCTTGATCAGACTCTCTCTGACCTCGAAACTCGTCAACGCTGGATCTCCTCCTCCCATGGAATTAAGGCATATGATTTTGAACTTTGAACAGCAGGTCAAGTATGTTGGAACATAGAAAGTCGGCTCTTTGCCATTCCCTCAAAAGTATAAAAAATCTGTGTGGAGATTTTTCTTTGTTGAAACCGTGTCTTTTGCAGGCATGATTTGTCCTCTTTTATATCTATAAACAGATCTGAATACTCCTTGATTATCTCCACAATATTCCTATTCCAAATGTGCTTCTCGAAGCATATCCAAATCCCATAAATGAAGGGATTTTCCTTATCACCATATATCCCATATATTAGTAAATCTCATCTCCATATATGTAGGCATTTTACATAAACCAACTATGCTTCATATGCCTGTTATATTTAGAAAAATATACAAATTTCCACAACTCACATATACCATAATATTCTGCCTTCTTTTCCATAAAAATATGCTATTTTCGAATGTTCCAACATGGAAAGTTTTTCGTTTCCAAATATGTTCACAAAAACTGTCAATTAAATATTCAATGCAAATCTCCTGACTTTACATACTCCATGAATTTGCGATGTTTTTCGTGAAATTCAGCATCACATCGACTGTGTATAGGATGCTACTCTTCCTGAATCGACCACACTATCGCATGAGCCCTAGTGAGCATGAAGAAATACATAAATAAGTTGAGGAATTGGTGTCGAAGGGATTTTTCCACGAAAGTATGAGCCCGTGCGTGGTTCCAGTGTTGCTTATACGAAAAAGAATGGTTCTTGGTGCATGTGTCTTGATAGTCGATCTATTAACAAAATCACCATCCATTATCGTTTTCCCATTCCTCATTTGGAAGATCTGCTTGATCAAATTGTTTCATCTTGTATTTTCTCCAAGCTGGATTTACAAAGCGGGTATCAACAAATTCGTATCCGTCATGAGTGGAAAACGGTACCTTTTGAATGGTTGACATTTTTTTCTTATGTTGACGTTTTTTATTTTCCAGGGTGAAGTTTAGGTGATGGGAATTGATGTTTATAGTTTTTATGTGATATAGGTTGATATAGGTTGATATTTGTAGTTTTTATTTTTAAAAAAATTGATAATAAAAGCTAAATGCTTAAGTATGGGAGGACTAGTGTGTTTTCAGGTTTTTGTCTATGACCACCCCCAGAGTTAGCACATAGGGTAGACATTTGGAACTACATTAATGATAACATGCCCAATCTTTCTTACCCCCTAGTATTGATCGGAGATTTTGACCAAATCGTGTCAGTCAAGAATAACAAACGGGGGACTCCTTTTCAGCAGACTCCAAGTGCAAACAGACTCATGAATATATTTGAGGATCATAATTTACATGAACTCATAAACAAGGGCATGTGGTTTACTTAGACAAAGAATATGAACCAGCAGAATGGTGTATGTTGCAAAGACTGGACAGAGCATTCATGAATGAAGCACATAACTAGACCTTTCGAAACTCACAAGTATGAAGCTTACCAATAATACAATCGAATCATGGTCCATGACTACTTAAACTAACACCACCACCATACATGCCAAAGTTCTCAATTAGATATGGAGCCTTCTAGGTAAGTAGTAAGGAAATAGGCTCCATTGTGGAAAAGGTGTGGACGGATGAAGAGAACAACATGCAGGTCTAAAGCTAGATATTTGACAAGATTTAGATAACCCTTAGACACCTGAAGAACTGGAGAATAAATGTTTTGGTAACATACATAACACAATCAAAGAGAAAATTAAGGAACTAGAGGGATTGCTGAAGAGTAATCAAACAATAGTACCAAGGGATCATAGAAATCAACATAAGGAACAAATCTTGAGACATTGGATTGAAGAACCACTAAAGAAAGAATTTGATTACTGGCAGCAAAGGTCAAGAGTACAATGGGGAAGGTTTGGAGATCATAATACAAAACTTTTCCACCAATGAACCACAAAGAGGGAAGCCATAAACCAAAGCACTCAGATGAATGATGATCAAGGAAGTTGGTGACAAGTAGAATCTGAAATGTAATATATGCTTCAATATCACTTAGAAACTATATACACCATCTTGGAGAACTACACCTCGTTGCTAGGACATGAGAAAACACTAGCATAGGTATTAGAAACAAACCCAAAGAAGCTGACACAGGCGCAAATACAAGACCTACAATTACCTTTTCATCCTCATGAAAACAAGGAAGCTATACACTCCATGAAGCTATAGAAAGCTCTTGGCCTAGATGGAATTCCTGCAGGGTTCTATAAGAAATATTGGCAACATGTAGGGGATCAGGTGACATCTGAAATAATGTCAATACTAGAAACAAAGACCATGCCAGAATAATGGAACCGGACTCAGATCATACTTATCCCAAAAAAGAAGAGCCCGGAGAAGGTAGAAGATTCCAGGCCTATCTCATTGTAAAGTCAAATACAAAATAATCACCAGGATCTTCACCAAAAGAATGAGGCAGTTTTTAGGGAATCTAGTGGACACTGCACAGTCAGGTTTTGTAAAAGAAAAGAATATAGGTGAGAATGTGCTCATTGCATTTGAATGCTTAAAGCTCTGAAAAAGGGGGGGGGGGGGGAAAGGAAAGACAGGACTTGCGGCAATTAGTATTGATATGAGTAAAGCATATGACCGGGTGTCCTTGGAATTCCTACAAAATGCATTGTAGTACATAGGAATGCCTCAATAGTGAGATAATTCACATGTGCACAACAATAGTCATAATGACAGTGAAAGTGAATCGGTGGAACTTTGATTTATTTTAGGCCACTCGGAGAGCTCAAACAAGGCTGCTTGTTATCCCCTTATCTATTTATCATATCCAATAAATATTTCTCTAGTCTTCTATAGTTATTAATGGGGAAAAAAATACCACAGTAAGGGTATAAACTAGATAGAGGAGCGCTCAAAGTTTCTCATCTCATGTGCTCATCTGATGACATTCTATTCATAGAATGCACACAACAATTAGTGAGACTGTTGGCACGGAATTTGGTTGGTTTTGAAAGATAATCGAGAGTAAATTTTGAAAAATCAACAATTCAGGTAAGCAGGAATACAACACCTCAGACATAATATCCACATATCAAGGATAGGTGGTAAATATCTCGGCATGGAAACCCAGAAGATACAGTCCAGACGGGCTACAGATAGAGGAATGCTAAGCAGGATCAAAGCAAAATACGATAATTGGAAAACAAATCACTCAACCTACCGGGTAGAGTCACATTAGCAAAACATGTCATCTCAGCCACGACGCTCTATCCTTTAGGCATCTTCAAAATCCCAAAGTCGATCCCGTAGGCAATAGATGCCATGAGAGCCATATTCGTATGGAAAGGTGAACTAGACACTAAAGGAATACACTGGGTTTCGTTGGAGACAATGCGGAAGCCAATAAATTGGGCTGAGATCTGTAGCCAAAATGAACAAGGCATTGTTTGTAAAGCAAGAATGAGACATTATAAATTAAAATAACTCATTATTTGTAGCAGTAAGGGAAATACTGTCAACAACGAAGTATATTGGATTGCGAATCAAAAGCAAGTTTCAGCTGGGAATGGAAATCCATTCCTTTGGGGTCGGGATCTTCTACAAGAGCACATTCGCTGGGAAGTAAGGAAAGAAGACAAAGTTTCCATAGCTGGTTACTGGACCATAGGCTGCCCAAGCTCCACCTTAGAACATGCGGCAAGGGTAGTATAGAGTCACACAAACAACAAGGTAGCACGGTTATTAGATGAAAACAAACGGTGGCACACTCCACTACTGAGAGCCATCTTTCCACCACATTTAGTGCGGACAATCCAGACCATTTACATTCCGATGGACAAGGAGGAATCATATAGGTGAATACGGTCACTCAGCACCGATGGCCATAACACAGTAAAATAGGGATACATGGCTCAGGAAGTAACAACTGGACAGTCAAACTAGCACACAAACACCAACTGGGGAAAAGCTATGGAAAATAGCCATATCCAGGAAAATACTAATGTTTGTGTGGCGGGTTTTATAAAATGTGTTGCCAACAGGGAAAAATCTACAATGCAGGGGTATAACAAACAATGTGTCATGTGTAATGTGTCAGACGGGCTGAGAGAAGGACGTAGAGCATTTACTGCTAGAATGTCAAGCTGCACGGAGGATTTAGAGAGCTTCAGTGCTATGGTTTGATTTCAGTAGGGCACACCCACAGACTTCCCCACATCTTGGTCAGGAGACATGGAAGCCACCAGATTCTCAATTCATCTAATGTGGAGAATATGGTTGCAAAGGAACACAAAGTTGGTCCAAAATCAGGAAAAGGAATTACAATTTTGGGTAAATATAGCATGTTCCTGATGTGAAACTGACAAGAAGCGAGAACACTATTTAGACATAGAAGATGTGGTTCTTGGTGAAACAAATAGGTCCCAAAATCAACAAACAACTTCGAGAAACCACATATAATCCCAACTGTAAAATTTGATGGTGCATTCTTTAAAATGCAATGCATCGCCATGGCGCGTCCATATGCACTATAACACAAAGCCTACAGGAACAAGGCGTAATTGAGACAATGTACTTCTCGATGTCATCGCCACTTGCAGCAGAAGCAAGAGCGTGTCTCAAAGGAATTTAGAAAGTGATCTAGGGATATCCGAAATTCAGGTATGGTCGAACTCGGCAATTTTAACCAGGTTTCTCAACAGCATGAATGAAAGACCACTGATACAAGTAGCAGCAATCGTGAATGAGATTCGACATCATTGTAATAGATTTAGACGAATAACTTTCAGGAAAATTCCTAGGTAAGTAATCAGAAACGAACATAACTATGCTAACCGGCTACACTATGGGGTCAATGCTTTAATATTACAAAATGACATCCTAGAATAAAATAAAAAAGAGTCAAAAATACTTTGAAGAAATAAGTGGAGGAAAGTGTGATGTTCTTAGAAAATAAGAAGAAATATACATGTCATTTTTTGTGTGTTATTTTTTGTTTGCTTAAGAGTGGTATTCATTCTTGAATGTTTTTTAAGAGCGATATGTTTCCTTATATTTATAAAAATGAATCATTTTCAAACACTTCATCCACTTTTTTCGGACTTAAATTAACTTAAATTTATCATTTATCTTATTATCAATGCACATGTTAAAAGTAATTAAAGGTGTTGTAAGTGAATAGAGTTTAAATTTATACTTTACTAATAAGCCTTTTATTTTTCATTCGCTGACTTTCACTTATCCTCATTCATTATTGTATTATACTACCCCCACCACCCCCCCGGGCCCCCGCCTAGGAGAATCTGCAGAAAGAGAAGATTGAAGTTTTAATTTCAATGATGTGAAATGTCTAAATTACCCCTATCTTCTTCACCTTCCTTTCTTCTTCTCACAGCCCTCTCTGTTTCCGTAGCTCATCATTCTGATCCCACCTTAAAAACCTCAAAAAAATCTCACCTTCATCAATACCAACTCCAAACATCAAACTTCTCACATTTATAAAATTTCTCGTGCTCCAACGACCTTCACAACTCCCACATTGGAAAACACATATGGTCGAAGAAATAGGACCAGAGATGCTAAGCATGGAAGAACACGATGGAAGAATGCAGCGAATGGAAGACCACGACGGTAGATCTAGAGGAAGACAGAGGTGAGGGGAAGGGAGGGACGGAGGCGGAGACGTAAGTGAGGGGAGGAGACAAATCTAGAGCTGGAGGTGAGAGGAAGGGAAGAGGTGGAGGCGGGGGCGAGGGGGAGTGGTGGCGGAGGCGAGGGAATAGTAGTGGTGGCGGAGATGAAAGTAGGAGGGAGGATGGTTTTTAAATGAGCAAAAATAGGGTTGATGAGGGTTTGTGAAAATGGGCTGGGCTTAGTAAAAATTTTAGTTTCTGAGGTTAATAATATCTTTTAGAATGTTGAATATTTTTTAAATTGAAAAGAGTGCAGATTTGCTTGAGACAAACAAAAAAGGAAAGAGTACATATTTGGGTGGGACGGAGAAAATACTTTTTTCCTATATTATTATTCCTTTTTAATTTTTTGGTGAAACAAAAAAACTCTGTACTCCTTCTATTTCAATGCATTCGGTACACTTTCATTTTTTAACGAAACATATAAAATGCGGTTAATCCCGCGGTAAGCCAAGCTATTATTGCGAAACTAGTTGAATATAACCAACTATCAGTAAGAATTTCATCTTTGGACCAAAAACAAGCTAATGGTGGAATACCACAAATAGAAAGAGTACCTATAAAAAAAGTGCTTTTAGTAATTGGTACATGTTTTGTTAAACCTCCCATAAGGGCCATATTTTGACTTTTCTGGGGAGAATACCCAACAACCGTTTCACATTGACTTTTTTTCCTTTTGGGAAAAATTTCTTTAATTTTATTCACTCTTTTTTTTTCTTTTTTTAAACTCAATTCCATACACTTATTTCATTCGTCATAAAATTCAAGCAATTAAACTTGTGGAACCATATATCGAGAAATGGAAATATTAGTTATTATAGTGTTCCCTTTGTTTCATTGGATTTGAAACATTTTTCTTTTATAGTCATTTTTTACAAGACTCTTTCATTTCATCAGCTCATTTTACTTTTTCCTTTCTAAAATTCAGTTTCACCCACTAATTTCATTCAATTAAATCCAATCATCTAACACCATGTTGACAAACCCAACAAAATGGAGGTAGGATACAGTTGTTCAACCCTTTTTTTTTAAGATATTAACTTTTATTAATAAGTAGGAAACATATTACAAGATATATTGGCGTGTGTCAGGTTGTGTGCTTCTACTACTTGTACACTATCCACCTTAACAATAGATAGATTGTAAAATACCATACCTAAGACTAGGATCTCCTTAATAAGTTGCCTCACATCTGGCGGTATTTCAGGGTACTTGGTGATATAACGTAGTGCGTTTTCGCAATCAATCTTCACGAGGAGGTGCAATTTCCTTCTGCAACAAGCTTGCTTCAAAGCCTGTAGGATAGCCGTTAATTCCGCTTCGACAGCTGAGATTGCATGTAGTGGCATTGTACCTTCCCTCTTGCATCTGTATCCGTAGTGTTTGAACACCAGGCCGCAACTCCTTCACCCTTATTATTACAGAATTCCGCATCAGTGGTAATTATGGTTCGATCCTGAAACAGGTGGTCCATGCTCTTCTCTTTCTTAAGCCACAATAGTGTGATGTTACCCCACCTTGACCTTTTCCTTGATAGGGTTTTCGCCATTGTCCATTTGTTGATCTGTTGTTTGTGGGGCATTGTATGGGTCTTGATTGGATGGTTCTCGATTGAGATCCTTTTCTCTAGCCCTGTATGTTAGTGATGCAATTTCAGCCTTAATATGCGGAAAGGACGGTGTGGAGGTGAGATCAAAAGTGGTTGTATTCCTGGCGCACCATATTGACCATATTGACCATATTATAAAGCATGCTAGCTCTTTATCCCCCTTCTCGGGTGCTACTTTGAACCACTGTTGTAGCCAGGTCTTGAGTGAGATAGGCTTACCTGAGTTGAAATCTAATCCCAATCTTCTCTGTTTCCAAACCTTCTTAGCGATATCGCATTCAAAGATCATATGTTGTATTGATTCGTCTGTTGTTAGACACATTTGGCACTTGGATGATATATTCATGCCTCTTTTCCTTAGATTTTTATTGGTTGGGCATGCTCCTTGAATCATTCTCCAAATGAGAAATTTTATATGTTCTGGGATATTGATGTTCCAAAGAGACTTCCACATTTTTGATTCCTCAAAGTAAATAATTTGTGATGTAGAGGATGATGGTTCTGATATTTTCCTATCCTCCCATGCAGAATGATATCTTGACTTAACTGTGTATTTCCCAAGTAATTCCTTCTCCTAGACTAAGTAGTCTGCTTCCCCAAATTTGTGTGCTGGGACATGGATTTTTACAATCTCCTTAACCGTTTGGCACAGGTACATTCCTGAGTAAAGGCATCCTCCAGCATTTATTTGCATCAATCAGGTCAGCCACCTTAAAATCGAGGGCTGGAAGTATGTCATTATTTAACCGGGTTGGGTTCCGCTGATTTGGAATCAAGTTTTCCTGGATGTCCACGGTATTCCCTGTTACAATTTTCCACTTTAGGTGTTGTTTTATTAGCTCCATCCCCCAGAGTATCCCCTTCCATCCCCACGAGTCGCCCTTCTTTTGTTTTGTCTTCAAAAAATATTGATTCCTTCAGTACTTAGCCATGAAGAATTGTGAGAAGAACGAATTTTTGTTTTCCAAAAGTGACCATGCTTTCTTCCCTAGCAATGCTTGGTTTATTTCTGACGTTGATCTCATACCAAATCCACCTCGCCACTTTGATGTACATATATTTTCCCAAGATTTCCAGTGGATCCCTTCTTTCTGTATCCCCTGCCCAGATGAACCTTTCCATCTGTCTATCCACCACCTTCGCTACCGTCTTTGGTATTCTAAAAGTCCCTATAGTGTATTGTGATAACGTGCAAAGAACATGTTTGCACAGTGTGATCCTTCCCAGTATTGACAGGTCACTCTTCCTCCACATAGAAGTTTTGGCGGTAATCTTCCTTTGCAACGCTTTGAATATTCTGACCTTCGACCCTTTGAAATTGGTATCATGACCTAGGTATTTTCCTTGCAGGAGATTTGGTTTGATGTTGAACCTTAACTTAATCAGGTTTGTTGTATAGTCGTTCGCATTTGGGCTAATGAGAAAAGACAATTTCTCAAAATTGAGACGTTGACCTGAGTAAGCTGCAAATAGGTTGAGTGTGGACAATAATTTTCTCATGCCACTTTCCGTTACTTCAAAGAACAGGAGACAACCATCTGCAAACATTAGGTTTGAGACTCTTGGGACCCCTATACAACATTGTATGCCTCTACATACTTGTTGAAATGGTGCTGATGCTATCATGGATGACAGAGCTTCCTGGCATAGAATGAAGAGGAAAGGTGATAATGGACATCCTTGGCGTAGTCCTTGTCTGGGTTCAAAAGGTGTTGAGAGTTCCCCATTAAATTTGATTGAGTAGGTGACCGTGGTAACACATTCCATTCTCCAGTTAATCCACTTAATTGGAAACCCCATCCATCCCATAACATTCCTAAGGAAGTCCCAGGACACTCAATCATAGGCTTTACTCATATCGATCTTCATTGCAACGATAGCCGTCTTCCCTGTCTTCTGCTTCCTTACCTTTTCTATTAATTCGTGCGCGATGAGTGAGTTTTCTACTATTGATCTCCCTTGCACGAAAGCCGCTTGGTTCCCCGAGATAAGATACCCCATAATATGTTTTAATCTATATGCTAATACTTTCGCAATAACTTTATATGTACCTTTGTTTTGAGGATGAGTACTATGTTAGTTGCATTCCAATCACTGAGCATTCTCTCTGTTATGAAAAATTCATGTACTGTTTTGTAAGATCATCCCCAACTTCATTCCAGTAGTGTTGATAGAATCCTGCTGGGATGCCGTCTGGGCCTGGTGCTTTCCATTTCCCCATCTGGAATACTGCTCTTTTTATATCTTCCGATGTCCCTCCTGCCGATAGTTTGTTGCTTTGCTCATTGTTGACTGATGGTTCGATAACTTGCAAGACGTCAATAATGGTTGATTCTCCAAAAGCATCCTGTGGCATAATTGATTCCTCAATGAACACCATACTAACATGGTTTACCACCATGTTCCTCAGTTGAGTTGGTTCTGTAATCCAGGTCCCTGCATTGTTCCTCAATTTGTTTCTTGCTTGTTTTTTCCTTGCCCAGTTGTGGAAGAAACTCGTGTTTTTATTGCCTTCCGTATACCAATTTGTCTTTGCTCTCTGTTTCTGGTAATCATTTTGTTGTGTTAGTAGACCATCCAGCTCATCTGCCCTTTCACTTGCAGTTTCGAACTCGTTCCTCAATTGAAACTCATCAATTTCCCTTACTTTCATGCAGATAATTCTTTCTAAATAGCCTACATTTTCTCTGCTCCAGTTGCTCAGTCTTTGCATTGTGCTATTTAGTTTGTTGACCATTGTGGACATGTATCCATTTACGGTTGGTGTGTTTTGCCATGTATCCTTGATTATTTGCTTTGCATCATCCCTTCTAGTCCAAAAAGCTTCAAACTTTTACATCGATTGAGCCCTACCACCGTTAGTCTGGTGGTGGGTATTTAGTACTATTGGACCATGGTCTGACCTTATGATTGGTAGATTCCTCAGCATGTACGATGGAAAGAGGTTCAACCATAATTTGTTAGAAAATCCTCTGTCTAACATTTCTATTATCAGCTGGTCTCTTTTCCGTCCATTTGACTTCTGTTCGGCCATTCAATTGTAATACATTGGCCAGAATGGCTGTCTCCTGGTCCGTTACGAAATTCCCTCCTTTCTTGTCTTCATTTCCGGTTACTTGATTATAGTCCCCTATGACCAATAGGGGCCTTGAGCATCTCCGAATGTCCTCGTTTAGATCATCCTATACTTGTTCCCTGTTCTTTCTTTCAGGGTGACCATACAGCAACACGAGTCTCCATTCATCTCCGTTTTGGGAGGTTATAATACAATATACAAAATTTTTGCAGCTCTTTGCTACCCGTAGTTGGATGTCCGGTGTCCAGGCAACACACAAACCCCCTATAGCACCGACAACATCCACTACTTCTCATCTAGTAAAATAAGACTTCTCTAACCAGCTATTCAACTTACTGCTAGTACATTTAGTTTCCATCAGAAAAGTGATATTAGGTTTATACTGTGAAATGAGGCTGTTTAGCGTGTTTACTGTCAAAGGGTGCGCCTTCCCTCTGCAGTTCCAACTGAGTAGATTCATGTACCTCTAGGCGGTTGTTTTGGGCCAACCGCCAAAGTACCCCAGTTAGCTTCTTCACATGAATTCACTACCACTGTGATAACCTCCTCGTAAGTGTGAGTTCCCACAATTACCATTTTCCCTTGCTCAATGCTACAATTTCCTCCATTTTGGGGAATTTCTCAATTGCCTGAATAAGGAATACCTCATAATCTGCATTACGCCTGAATTTCTTATGGAACGCGATGTCTCCCAGTTCCCCTTCAAGGTTCCTTTTCCTCTTGTCTCCGAGCTTCCCTACTACAGGCATGAATTCCTCCATTGCCCAAGATAGCGCTTCTAATTCATATTTGGTAAAGTTCATCGCTCCATCTTCTATACCGTTTGGTAAATTTTTTTGACCCCTCATATGGCCCAATTTGTACCATTTTTTGATACAGAAAAATAGGTCCTTTTTGCCGCAACATGTTTCTTTCAATCCTAGCTCTGGTTGCTATGGTCGATTTTGATGGTGATAGTCTTGCTCTAGTGCCCCATCTTGAATCTCCTGAGAAGCCCCTTGTCTTGCTTGAGCTCACCTGATTATTGATTCACAAATTTTTGAACCCAAGACAGTATTCTGAAAAAATGAGGAAATATTCTTTTTGGTCACATTAACAATTTTGAGAATAAATAGAGAGGACCCCACTCTCATTATTTTCCCTGAATTGGCATTTTTGCTCACTTTCCATTTGTTTGCTTCTCAAAATCCTTGCATCTTCATTTAAATGTAAACCTTCCCCATGTTCCTCAATTTTTTTGTTCTTCTGGCTCGAGAAGATTGCCAGCTCAGAGAAGATCGCCTGCAGAGATGGATCGGAAATTCCTTGGTTTAACGGATCTACAGGTATTTTAATTTCTGTTTCTTATTGGGATTCAGTCTTGAATTTCAAATCCTGCCGTGTTGTCGATATGCCGGAAGAGGCCAAGATGTTTGGTTTTTGTGATCCCATTTCTTGATCGAGGTCGTCAGTGATGTGGACTCCGTCACTGCCGTGGACTCCGGCGATGCCTTCAAGTAGACCATTTCTGACATCTATTTTATCCCGGTTGGCGCCATCTATTCTGTGATCTCCAGTGGAACGGAGAAGGTAACCTTCCGCCCTGCTTTCCAACTCCGTTGATGTGCCTTTGAGAATCAACTCCCGATTGTCTAAATTCCTAGGAGCTACTCCAATGGCTTCTCCAATTTATGCTGGAGTGATGTTGAAACCAGCGACGATGGACTTTTCCCGGCCGTCCGGCTCATCCGATAGTGCTTCCTCTTCCTTTGTTGTAGAGACCCTGGGAAAGTTCCCCAAATTCCATTGGTAGGAAACCTCGAAAGGCCCATTCCATTTTCCTGGCCCAATGGCCATAGTTCCATGGACCATTTGCTCACTTATTTGAGAGGTAACATTTCTTCTTTCTTTCCCCTTCTCGGTTGGATACAAATTCTGGTGGGCTAAGATAATTGATTCTCTTTGGGTAATGTCAATATTTTCTTGGTTAATATCGATTTGGGCTTGTATTTGGGGTTGGATATAATGTTTTAAGATTGTATCTGGTGTGTATATCTTTGTTTTTGTTTGGGTACTAATTGGTGGTTGGGTATCTGTTATAGTGTATATTGGGCTACTCAAGACTGTTGGATTAAAGTGGGCTGATATACCACCACGGGCTTCTCCTACAGTAACATTTGTATATTGTTGGTCATTTTTCTGTTGGCTAACATGCATAACATCATTTATGTGATATTGACAGTTGGGTTGCACTTCAATTTGATCACCCAGTGGAACTTCATAAATTGCATGATAAGTGGGCAAGAAAACTTTACCTCCTTCCTCTTGTGACATTTTTTTCCACCAATGTCAAAGTCTCTTCTTTTCTGGATTTCGTGGCTTTTCTCCACTGCTCTATTTCTTTTGGCGCCGAACATTCTCCCAGGCCATCACTACACCCATGGTTTGCAGGCTTTGAATTCAATGCTTTGTTCCTTTTTCCATCATTGGTGTGCTCCTCTCCCTGCCTCTTACATTTGCCTTTAATGCCTCTTTGTAGTACCTCCACCAACGTTAGGCCTTGGAATGAATGCTCTCCATTTGCCTCACCCACTTGAAAAGACTCTTGTGGCGTAGGTTCCTTCTTCGGATCCGAATCATCGCTTAGTATAGTAGGCAAGTACTGTATCCTGGCCGCCTTTGCATTTCTCTATTTTTTTGCAAGTCTCCTCAATTCTCTCAATTGCTTTTGCATATCTCTCCTGTATTGTTTTCGGGACATCATCAGTAAAATATTTTGGCACTTTGTCAGGGTGGTGGATAATTCTTCCTTTCTCATTTATTGTCTCCAGTACCAATGAATTTTCATCCATATCCCTTGCCACGTCATCATCCGGTGTCCAATTTTCCACAGTAACCATTTTCCCGTTTGACCCGTTCCTTTCCACCATCTCCGGGACCTCTGACCTTTCATTTTCTGCTTCTCCTGGGCCCTCCTCTCGCACCGCCATGTCATTGTTTTCGAAGATGGCATAGGGATTGAATAAAATATATTGTGGATTGACTCTGGTTCTTCAGTTGGATGGTATGTGCTTAAAACCCCTGGTGGCTCTTTCGGGATGACGCCTATGAACATTTTGAAATCCGAATAGTTCTCCGGCGAGAACGAGTTATTCCCATCCTGTATTTGTGCCTCCCCTCGCTCATAATTTTCATCTATGTCGGCAGCCGGTGAGTTATCTTGTAGCTGACCATAAAGAGACAGCTGACCATTTCTTTGAGTCTGTGGGAATTCTGAATTATATCCCCCTTTTTGTGGCACCGTATACTCTGACTCGGGGATGAGTCCTGCTGGTAATGGAACCCTTCCGAGATATCATTCCCCTCTTCTTAGAACCTATGCCATTATTCCTAAGGAAGTCTCCATGGATTCTTGTGAACCGCCTGGCCGGGAGATTCCTGTGTACCCGCATTGATGCTGGGAAAAGTCAGCTGTTCAATCTCAGAATATTTCTGCTCTGAAAGCCTAGCTCAAAGAAGCAAATCTCTCTGTTAGGAAGTATTCTAACATTGCGTCATTTTGGAAACGGCATACGGGTATGGTATGCCATATGCCTCCACATCTTCTGCAGAGCTTATGGACTCTTTCATGGCCAAAAGATATCCAAGCTCTTACTCATCTTCTCAGCTGAAGATAAAAAACTGATGGCAAAGGTTGATGTATATCCATCCATACCCTTGCATTTGCGTAATCGGCATTTTCCATTACCGACATACCCTCGAAGACCACTTCTTCTGCATCTCCCACTGTTCTGGCGTATTTAGCCACTTATTCGGGTGTTAAGTACTCCGTAGGAAGCCCGTAAATCCTTATTCACAACAACACCGTGGTGACCCGCATATGTGACATAAGCATCTCCGGTACCCAATGTCGCAGTGCCAACAGTCCTCCTGCTACTGACATAGGCCAATTGTGGAGGTTAACATTCATGTGTGTCCAGCTATCAAACCTGAGCACATAGAACCTTCCCGCCTTTGCCATGACTTCGACGCCACCGTCCCAAAAAGCCATCGACATGCGCCTGCATTCTCCCTGCACTGAATTGTCTATAGTCTATGAAGAATCCTACTAGCGAGTTTGCAAAGTCTCGTATACCATTATTGTAGTCCTCTTCATCTCCGACAAACACTGGCCCTCTTCTGACTGGCATGTTCATGCTTCGGTTGAAGGTGGCCCCCATTGGAACATCCATGTGCTCCTCCGAGAAATCATAGCCATGTCGCGAGTCGTCCGACCAGTGGTCCTCCAAAATCATATGCGCCATTTTCCGTTTCCCTTTCAGCTTTTATTTTGGCTCTTTGCTCCCTGTTTATGTTTTTAGCTGCTCAACCCTGGATTGGAAGATTAACTTACATTGCATATTTCAGTGGAAGCTTTTGTCCTATACCATTATAGTTATTGCTAATTCCATATCTGTTAGAATGTTGTTTGTACAACTATCTCACGCATGGTAGGGTACAACTATCTCACGCATGGTAGGGTAACATAAACACTTTGTCGAGTTACCAGGGAATAAGATGAGCACTCATTTCACGTACTCCCTCTGTCTTATATTAAATTGTATATTTTATTTTATATAATTATTTATTATCCAACTTTGATCACATATTTAAATAAATAAATAAAAAATAGTATTATCATATATTATATGATTAGTTTCATTGTAATAAATAATTTTTGAAAAATATTTTTTTTATTTACCATTATTAATAGTTAAATATATTAATAATTAGACAACTTGTTTGATGATCATAAAAAAATTTTAGGCAATATAACCTGAGATATTGGGAGGGTAAAAAAAACTGCACAAGGTTTGGCCTACTAATATATTTTTATTAAGGGATTAAAATAATCACCGAGTTTCACAGTTTGTTATTTTTGACTGATTGATTTGTCGGTTTGGTGGAAGTGTGACCGATGGATTTGATGGTTAAGTGGAAGAAGGAATACTATTACCCTCCATCTACAGTATTTCTGTTTCGGGAAAGCTTATGGAAAGACGGTCTTTCCATAAGCTTATTGACAGTGTTCAAAGGTATTTAAAAGTAATTTTTTATAAAATTTAAATATTAAATTTTATAAGTTAAAACAAGTAATAATATGTATTTGAACGTAAAAATATAAAAATATATGATATAAAAAAATATTTTTAAAATTTGTATGTAATTTAGGAAATGCAGTGTATAAGATAAGAAATAAATGATCTGTCCATAAGTTTATGAACAGGCCGCCTGTCAGGAGACCCACTCTTCTTTTCCAGTTTAAAAAACGTATTCCATCTGTTTCAAACTCTCTTACTGTTTTTTTACGTAATTCAAGAGACATCTTTAATTATTAATATGTTTATTTATATATAATAATAAAAAATAAAAAGTGATATTTAAAAAATACTTGTTATGACGAATTAAACTATATCATATACGATAATAATATTGGTCATATATCTATTCAAAGATGTGATTAAATTTTAATAGAAAATAATGTTCAAAAAGTAAGAGTGCAACTTCGGGTGGGACAGATGGAGTATTTTTCTTTGGTAAAGTCTTGGGAAAGACACTCTTTCCATATGTTTATAGAAAGACTGTTTCTGCATATGCTTTTGGAAAGACAATATTTAATTAAAATAATTAAAAGGTAAACGTTTTAGTTGTAATATTAAAAAATTATTACATAACGTGTGGTAGTTATAAAGTATATGACCCGATTAATGCAATCTGCAAATTTTATTTTCATTTCTTCTAATTTGCAGTTTAAACCTGTCTTTTAAGAGATAGACCCTTTTTCTTTACCATCTAAAAAATTATATTTAATTGTCAATATCTCTAATAATAGCATTGCAAAAAAATTAATATTTAGAAAATTAATGCTAAAATAAATTTAATCAGATCTCACATAATATTTTTTATTATATACTCTCTCGTCTCACTCTAAATTGCTTATTTACTTTTTGAGAATCAAAATTTATAAACTTTGACCATAAATATAAATTAATATATAAATAATAAATATATCTTGTGAAATATTATTAGATTTGTCTTAACTCCTATTTTCTTAATATCAAATTTTTATACAAAATTATTATAAATAATTAGAGATATTTATGGTCAAATATACTTATTTAAAACTATAGAAAATAAATTAAAATAGGACAGAGAGAGTATTAATTTAAATTTACGGCTATAAAGCTTGACTTGAAAAGGTAAGGATACTCTTTCCATTTAGGTTGTTTTAACAGTTTTAAAAGTTATTTAACCATGGGATGAGTAAACCATGGAAAGCCTCCATGTGTTTATTTTCAGACTTACTTCGTTCCTTCATGCATGATTAACTTTTTTTAAATTGTTTTTTATATTAACACACTTTTATTTTTGATAGATTTTTTCAATTTTATTTATCCATTTTATTTTTTTTACTTTTAATTTAATTTCATCCACTCAGTTCATTCACCTAAATCCAAATATATAAACTTATGGTGCCATGGGTTTGCATTGATAGAGATTATCAACGTTTTACTTATAAGTTAAGCAGTTTTTCAGTGCCTGGTAAACTCATAAAAAGTATGTAGCGTGAGGTTAAATTGTTAAGAATGTAGCATGATGCTTTAAATTGAAGTTTTAAAAGTTCAGGGGTTGGATGTGTAATTTCATTAATTTACATTTAAATCAAGGTATAAATAGCAATATTTCCTCTTCTTCTCCAATTATTTTCTCACTCATTCTTTCTCCTCTCTTTTCTTCTCTATTGCGCAACATCCTCCTTTTGCTCTCTTCTCTCCATTTCTCTTCAATTCAACCCCTCATTTTCTCCATTTTCTTCTATGTTTCTTGCGCAGGGAAAAACACAGCGACTCAAGGAATATTCGCTTCATTCTCTGGCAATTTCCCAGTTATAGCTTTCGATTTCTGGTGGCCTAACACAATACAACCTTCCTTTCGTGTTTATCTTTGAAGGTAATGTCTTTGCTCAGAGTTTTTATGTATATTTTGTTTTTTTAAAAAAACTTTGTTTGTTTTTTTTTGTTCATGTGATTTTCTAGAGTTTATGTTGTTCACTGTGTTAATATTTGGAGATTTCTCTATTTTTTGTGTTTTGTAAGTTTTTCTTACGGATTTGTGCTAATATATGTGTTGTTGTTGCTGTTTGTTAGATGTCTAAGGAGATTTGAATCACTGTTACTACAATCGAGGAAGAAGGAGGATTTGTAAGTCTTCTTAATTTTTGGTCGTGATGTTTTAAGTACATGTATTGATCTTTCAGGTTTTAGGCTTTAAGACTGTTATCAGTGTTGGTGTGATGTTTTAATTTCAGGCTTGATACTTGTAGTGCTTTCATGCTTAGGTGTGCAATTGCTGTTCAGTTATGAATGTGTGCGATATCTTAGGGTTTTGTTACGATTTGTGCTAGTTTTTGTGTTGTTGTTGTTGTTTCCTAGATGTCTGAGAATGTTTGCCCACTGTTGCTGCAATCGAGAAAGAAAGATGATCTGTAAATTATTTTATTTTGCAGATGTGACTTTTCAAATACTATTATTGATGTTTCTGGTTTTATGTTTGATCTTTCATGTTTATGTTTTAAGTACTGTTTATCTCGGTTGGTGTGATGATTAATATCAGTATTTGATGCTTGTGGTGTTTTAAGTGCACAATTGATGTCAGTTTTGTTGCTTGGATTGTGTTTGTGATATCTTAGGGTTTTGTTACGATTTGTGCTAATTTTTGTGTTGTTGTTTCTTAGATGTGTAAGAATGCTTGCCCAGTGTTGGTGCAATTGAGAAGAAAAGAGGATCTATAAATTTTGTTATTTTCCAGACATGACTTTTCAAATACTGTTGTTGATGTTTCAGGTTTTATGTTTGATCTTTCATGTTTAGGTTTTAAGTACTGTTATATGTATTGGTGTGATTATTTAATTTTGGTATTTGATGTTTGTAGTGTTTTAACTGTGCAATTGATGTTCAGTTTTACTATTATTTTTATTGTGTGTGTGATATTTTAGGGTTTTGTTACGATTTGGGCTAATTTGTGCTAAAACTTTCCCACTGTTGCCACATTTGAGAATGAAGTTGAAACTGTAAGTTTTTTTTAGCTATGATGTTTTAGATATTGTTATTGATAATTCAGGTTCTATCTTTGAGCTTTCATGTTTAAGCTTTAAGTACTTTTATGTGTGTTGGTGTAATATTTTTGATTTAAGTGTTTGATGCTTGTGGTATTTTCATATTTAAGTATGCAACTGATTTTCGGTTTTGTTATTTTGATATTTTAGTGTGTACTGTTTAATAGTTTTAAAATTTGAGATTGATGTTTTAAATATTGTATTTGATTTTTCTCAATGTAGTTAGTGATGTTATCTATGCTACTGTGATGTTTTAATTACAGATATTGATGTTTTAATTACTGTATGTGATGTTTTATATTATTTCACAAGAATACTTTCCAAGGCAGAGCTCTATGATATCATTGATGAGATATTAAAAAATGCTACGAGGAATCATGCTTCCGAAGGTGTTCCCTTGAACAAAGGACCGAAAAACGACCTTTGATCATTGCATTAATAGAGTAGAAGAGTCATCCTCTTCGAAACCAGCAAGAGAGAAAGCAAGTCTGTGAATAAGCGAGCAACGAAGGGAAACAAGTTGGGGGGAAATAGAATTTGGTTGTTTGGGATGTATTTTTTTACATTTATTTTTCAGTTATGATGGTTGATTGTTAGTGTTAGTGTTGAGGTGCTTAATTGCTATTGATGTTTTAGCTTGATTTGAAATTTTTTGGTTTGTAGGTTAGCAATTTTTTAGGGCATTTGAATCCTTTTGTAATGAATGGTGTTTGACGGTTTGATAGTTTTGGTGATTGGCATTTTTACATGTTAACGTAAAACTTCAAATTAAAGTTTGCAACTTTTATATGCTAATTTTATATGTATTTGTAGTGCCAGTGATGATTCAATTAATTCCTTCGATTTTGAGTTGTTAGTGTATGACGTTTTATGTCTTCTTCATCTGTAATAAATCATTCTACATTTGTAAATTATCATGTAAAAAAATTAAGATCAGTGGATAGAAGTAGAACGTCAAAATAATTTTTTCAAATGCTACAACAGTAGAATGTATACTTTCATCTTATTTTAATAAGATGTTTTACAATGTTAATTTGATATTTTAATTTTTTAATTTGCTATTTATTAATTTTTATATGGTGTTTAATTATTTTAATTTTATGTGTACTTTAGTATAATTCTAGAATGAAGAATTTGATATTTTATTTGAATTTGATGGTTGACTATTTGAATTTGATGTATATTATAATATATTATATTTGATGTTTAACTATTTTTATTTGATGTTAATTAATTTTAATATGATGTTTCAATATTTAAATCTAAATATTTATACACAAGACAAAATGTGGCCCATGTCCCATTAATTTTAATCCGGATATGAAATTAAACTCAACCCAATCCTAACACTACCCGCCGCCTCGTCGGAAGTCGCTACAGTTGTTACCGGCAAATTTTCCCTCGCAAATCTAACGACACTGGCGACCCATTGATGGATCCCTGGCCTCCGATCCCTTCCAGAATCCACTCAAAAATGAAAACACTAATCCGGTGAGGAGACAATGCCATACCGGGAAGCTCTGCAATTTTTGAATGCTATTCGAATAACGTCGTAAATTTTTGGAAGCAGACACTACCATGGAAAATCAATCGACGACGCGTCTAGAAGTCTTTAGGAAGCTCTGCGATTCTGGAAGTCCATGGTAAAGAAGATCAGAAATGATTATAGCGACAAATAGTTCTGATGCCAGCCATGATGCATGGGGGCGTTCTTCTAGCCGACGGCGAATTCATTGATTCCTACTTCTCCATCGCTCTACTGCCAGCGATGCGATGGAGAAGGCGGATGAAGGAGATCAGATATGTTCGTTATTTACTGTTTGGTCCCCCATATTTTTTACATTTTTCATTAATTACCCCGAGTCTAAAGTATTTCGAATTCTGCCCCCCAATTTGATTCTCTCTCTTACTATTTTCTTTCTAGTCTTTGGTCTTACGATAAGACGATCTCCCAGGAGACGGACTCTATATATTAAGTTTGTGTTTAGTGGAATTTATAGCTAGGGTTTCTTAATTTAATTATAAATGAATTCAAGGGGCAGTTTATAAACGATTTTATTTATAAGGGCAATTCCATAAAAAAAAAAACTAACTCATTTGCCCTAGTCCCGTAAGCTTAAATTTATTTTATTCATAAAAAGTAAGAATGTAAAATGCTGTATTGCTCCTATATTGGGGTTTATTTGCATTTTTTGTTTACAGTCTTTAGAAAACACGTAAAAATAATTATTTGATCTTTGCTTGCACAAGCTTAAACCTTAATATAATTTTATATGCCAATAAAACTTTACAATCTTTAAAAACTTCTCGGAAAAAGTACTTTTAAATGATGAAAAATAACAGCATCTTTCTGTGAGCAAGCTAGCCAACTTACTCTTGCATAGTGAAGTGATAGATGTTAAGCCCAAGAAGGCCATTGGGCCGAAAGTATAACAATCCGGTTAGGAGAATATTTAATACTCTACTTAATTACTGCATTCGTGGATAATTAAAGTCGTTAATTAAGGAGAACATTATTTAGGATATGAAGTATAAATACAATGTACACATTTACTTATGATTCATTCTGTCTTAACCATATTTGGACGCTTGGACTTACTTAGGCATCAGAGTGCTGACCCCTGGAACCCCATGAACAGTTTAATTGCAGGTTAGTTCGAAAAGAACACAAGCCCACGAACCGGTCGGTGGTCGAAGACACATCAAGTGGTTCCGTCAGTGGGGAAGACTAAGCCGGATCAAGGGTTTTGAGAGTTTATGCCCACGGTAGTTTGAAGGAGTGAAAGGTTGAGTTCAATAGGTACGTGGGTTGGATCTCTACCAAGGTTAACATCGGAGAATCCATGAGGAGAAAATGATGCCCACATCGAGGACAGTGAAATGGCTAACATCCAAACTACAGGAACAGAGTTGCGAGCGGAGCATAATACAAGCATAGCCCAAGAGGGGGGGAGCAAACCTCAGTGGCGTTGGCGCAAATCCTCTGGCACCGGTCCAGAACGATGTGTCGGGGCTCTCAAGGACGCTGGAAACGATGGGAGAACAAAGTTACCCAAGGCTTGGAGGAAGAACCCCTGCATAGATTTTAAGCATACGTAGGGGGTTGTTCCGGAAACCCCCACCCTTGCTGAGTTTGCACAACTCATTTGCAGCCCGGAGAGCAATAAATTGGTACTATGATCATCACAGGGATTACGGCCATGACACAAACGATTCCATGCAGTTAAGGATGGAGATTGACAGGTGTGAACGGGAAGAACAGTTTCGAGGACAGTGACATAGGAACCATGCTACCCCCTCGAGGCCCTGGATGAGCCAGTGACAACCTTATAGAAGAAATAATCAAAACAATGGGGGATATGAGATAGAAGGCCTCGAGAACAGGTGATCCGAGACAGGGGGCCGGAAGGAAGGCAGGATAGACCCAAAAGCAACAAGGGGGAAATCAAAATGGAGAAAACCCACCCGTCCGAAGGGTAATTAATGTCATCAATGACATGGTGGGAGAGAGATCTTGAAATGCTTTTATAAGAGCTAAGGCTCAGAGGGTTCCCGCAGAAGAGCCCAGTCATAAGAGGTTTCGATCATATGAAACAGTCACTTTCTTGGAAGCGGATGCTGTTCTAGACCGAACATCCCATGCAGATCCTATGGTTATTTCAGCCATTATTGGAACATCCTTGATCATAAGGGTGTTCGTTGATGATGGAAGCGGGGTAGAAGTGATGTTTTTTGAGTGTTTGGGCCAGTTAGATATAGGGCGTGAAAACTTGAAATATCCCGCTTCCCCTTTATCAGGATTCACGGGAAACCTAATTTTCCCTATAGGATATATAACATTGCCCGTTCGAGCAACGAATGGCGACAAGGGAGTGATTCTAGGGATATAAGGCTTACAGAGGTTTTGGGAGATTTGTATAAGGAAGTTGATGGTTAACACGGGCAAGAAAATCCAAACGTGGGGAGGGTGACCCTAAATCAAGATGTGGAACGAGAAGCTTAGGTCTTGGCTGCGGCCGGTTACCGAATCACCCCTTCTCTGAGGAATGATAGGGTTACCATGGGGGCATTACCGCCCTCACCTTTGGGAATGACTACGGGGTGGGCTTCAACCCCCGATAGCCTACCCTTATCAGGGATATGCTGGAGAACCGCTATAGGCTAGACCCCAGCCTTCTATTCCTAGTTACACCCAAGGTCCCGTATATGTGCTTCCTTTGCTAGCCCCATCTGCTCCTATCCTCGACCTGGCCAGTCTCGAAACATCAAATGGAATAATGGCCTCTTCTAGCATGAAAGGATATGGGAGTATGGGAATGAGTCAGGGCTTGTACAATCCTTATATCTAACCACCCCCACCCCCAGCATGCCTAAGTCTCATACATCATCGAATGAACCCGGGATACGGAGGAACCCAACCTCTATATATGCCACAGTTGGGTGGTCACTATAGGGGGCTGAACTTGCCTAGTGGGCAACAGGAACCCCCCTCGGATGAAAGTGAATCATTAAGAAAAGCATTGTATAGGTTGATCGGGCCCTTAGACCAAGCTGTGGGGTCTCCTTTCAGCTCGATAATCACTGTGGTTCGATGGTCAATAGAAATGAAGCCCCCGGAAGGACTTCCCACATACAGTGGTGAAACTAATCCTTGAGAGTTCATACAGACGTTCCTGGGCTTGATGAGTTCGAGGGACTATGATGATAAGTTAACATCCAAGCTGGTAGGTAGCTACTTGCGGGGAAAGGCACATAAGTGGTTTAATAAGTTTCCAAGGGGCTCGCTTCGATTGTATCAGGACTTTAGCAGAGCATTGTTGAGCCAGTACGCACAGAAGAGGAAGTTTACCAAAACCTTGTTAGAACTCTACCAGACGAAGCAAAAGGCAGGAGAAAGCACAGAATCCTTCCATCATCGGTATGTAGATGAGAGTTTAGGGGTGATAGAAATGACGGAGAATGAGGTAATCCGGGGGTACCTGCTGGGGATACAGGACCTGGAATTATACAAAAAGCTGAGCACCAATACCCCTAAGACTTTGCAAAAACTTTAGGAGGTTGTAGAACAGTATTCGAGGGTAGAGGAGGCAACTAGAAAGAAAAGAGATAACCATGCATAGAAAGCATGAATAAATGTAGAGCATAGAGGGAAAAGGCCATTCGAACCCATAAGAACACTATTCTAGAGGTATAATCCATTGCCTCAAACGCTTGGAGGAAGAACCCCTGCACAAATTTTAAGCATACATAGGGGGTTGTTTCGGACACCCCCACCCTTGTAGAGTTTACACAACTTGGTTTCAGCCCGGAGAGAAACAAATCAGTACTATGATCATCACAGGGATTACGACCATGACACAAACGATTGCATGTAGTTAAATATGGAGATTGATAGGTGTAAATGGGAATGGCGATTTTGAGAACACAGAAATAGGAACCATGCTACCCCCTGGAGGCCCCGGTTGAACTAATGGCAGCCTTATAGAAGAAACAATAAAAATAATGGGGGAAAGAAGATAGAAGGCCTCGAGAATAGGTGACTCGAGACAGGGGCTGGAAGGAAGGCAGGATAGACCCCAAGAGCAACAGGGGGAAATCAAAATAGAGAAAACCCACCTATCTAAAGGGTAATTAACATCATTAATGGCATGGTGGGAGAGAGATCTTCGAATGCTATTATAAGAGCTGAGGCTCGGAGGGTTCCCGTGGAAGAGCTCAGTCATAAGAGGTTTCGACTGGATGAAACAGTCACTTTCTCGGAAGCGGATGTTGTGCCGAACCAAATGCCCCATGCTGATCCTATGGTTATTTCATCCATTATTGGAAAGTCCTTGATCAAATGGGTGTTCTTTGATGATGGAAGCAGGGTAGAAGGGATGTTTGCCGAGTGTTTGACCAGTTAGATATAGGGCATGAAAACTTGAAAAAATCTGCTTCACCTATTTCAGGATCCATGGGAAACCCAATATTCCCTATAGGAGAGATAACATTGCCCCTTCGAGTTACGGATGGCGACAAGGGAGTGACCATCAGGTGTAATTTTGCTGTCGTAGGTGCACCTTCCCCTTATAATGTGATTCTAGGAAGGCTATAGATATGCTAGGCTCGGGCAGTTTGGTCACCCTATCACCTGATGATGAAGTTCCCAATTGAAAAGGGGGTGGTATCCATTCGAGGGGATTAGATTGCTGCCAAAAAATGTAGCCTCACGGCAGTACGAGAAGCGAGGAAATGAAGGGATGTAGCGGCAGCACACGCATAGGTAGGATTAGGTGATACAATACAGATGCCTATTCGGGATAAAGGGTCAGTAGCTGTTGGGAAACTAATTCCAAAAGATGTGAAATGAAGACTGAAATACTTGTCAGGAAAGTACAGAGATGTGTTCTCATGGGATACATCTGACCCGACGGGGGTTCCTTTGAGTCTTGCGCTACATAGACTGAACATTAACCCTTCGATTAAGCCAGTGAAGCAGAGAGAAGAGTGTTCGCTCCCAAAAGAGCTGAGCAATTAAAGAAGAGGTGGAGAAGTTATTGAGGGCAGGCGTAATCGAGGAGGTATTCTATCCTAATTGGATTGCTAACCCAGTCATGGTTCCAAAGCATGATGGAGCATGGATAATGCGTATGGATTTTACTGACTTAAATAAGTGCTGCCTCAAAGATAGTTATCTGTTGCCACCAATCAATAAGCTGGTTGAAGCCATCACTGGATATCGAATTTTAGCATTCTTTGATGCGCATAAGGGGTATCACCAAATCCTCATGGCAGAGGAAGACAAGAAAAATACATCTTTTATTATGAATGTGGGCACGTATTGCTATAAGAAGCTGCCCTTTGGATTGAAGAATTCTGGAGCTACTTACCAGAGGCTGGTAGATAGACTATTCAGGGGATAGATAGGGAAGAATGTGGAAATATATATAGATGACATGGTGATCAAAAGCAAAAGTTATGAATAATCCTTAAAAGATCTGGAAGAAACATTTGGTAGGCTTTGAGAAGTTAATTTGAAGTTAAACCTGTCTAAGTGAGGGAAGTTTCTCAGATTTATGGTCTCAGAGGGGGGGATCAATGTAAACCTAAATAAGGTTGAAACTCTGAGGACAATGAAAACCCCACAATCGATAAACGATGTGCAAAAGCTTACATGGTTTCTAGCAGGATTAAGCAGGTTCTTATCGAAGGGGGCGAAGAAGCACTTACCCTTCTTTGATGTGCTTCAAAGGGAAAATAAGTTTGAGTGGAATGGCAAGTGCGACGAGGCAGTAGTTGAAAGAACATCTGGGGACATTGCTTACCTTCATGAAACCAGACATGGATGAGACGTTGTACTTATATATTTTCGCGTCGCCACTAGCAATCAGTGTGGCTCTAGTAAAAGAAAAAGAAAAGGTTCAACATCGGATTTACTTTGTTACTCGTACCTTGCAGGGGTCGGGCACAAGGTATACGGTTCTCGAATGGTTAAGTCTAAATTGTGCATGCAGCCTGAAGGTTGAGACCCTACTTCTAGGGATATAAATAATGGTGCTCACGAACCACCCCATTCGACAGATCCTACTAAGGCCAGAGATTTCAAGAAGAATGATGAAGTGGGCAGTAGAATTGGGAGATCGTGATATCTAGTATCAACCTCGAGTTGCGATCAAAGGTCAGGCACTGGCAGACTTTATAGTGGAAACTACAAAGCCCCTCGAGATGTGTTTGGATTCCATTCAGAATGAGGAAACAAGGCAAAGACAGATATGGAAGTTGTATGTGTATGTTTCATCACATTCATGAGGAAGTGGATTTGGGGTCCTACAAGTAGCCCCAATGGTAGAGATTATCCTTATGCATTGAACTTTGCATTTAAAACAACTAACAATGAAGCTGAGTATAAGGCACTGATCACTAGATTGTGCCTCGCAAAGGAGCTGCAGGTGGAGGAACTGGAGGTTTTCATTGACTCTCAAATTGTGGTTCAGTAGGTGAATGGAGAGTACAAGGCCAGAGAGCGTAACCTGCAGAGGTACCTCGAGGTAGTGAAAAACCTATTTAAAATTTTCAATTCTTATACTTTGATGCAGGTTCCAAGGGAAAGCAATCATAAAAGTGGATGCTCTAAGGAAGCTTGCTTCTTCGGATTCGGGAACCCAATCCTAGGAGCAACTCCTCATGGAAACTTTGAGCAGGAAAAGTTTTGAAGAACCTGTAGTGATGGCGATTGAAGCGGAAGACTCCTGGATGACATTGTTCGTGGCATAGCTTCGAGAGGGTGTCCTGCTAGAAAATGAAGTGGATGCCAGAAAAATAAGGTTGAAAGCTCCAATGTATGTGTTGTAAGAAGGAGGGTTGTATAGAATGGGTTATTTGCAGCCATTACTTCGATGCATTAACCCTCATGAAGCTAATTACCTCATAAGAGAGGTTCACAAAGGGGTATGCGGCAGCCACTAGGGAGCCAGATCCGTGGCGAGGAGGCTAATTCGAGCGGGGTTTTACTGGCCGATAATGTTCGAGAATGCAAACTAATATATTCAAGCTTGCCATCAATTCCAGAGTCATGCACCTATAACACATGTTCCACAGGAAGAAATGAGAAGCATCTATAGTTCGTGGCCATTTGACAAATGAGGATTGATTTGGAGGGCTATTTTCTGGAAGTGCCAAGGAAATTCATATACCTAATAGTAGTTGTTGATTATTTCACAAAGTTGGTAGAGGTTGAGCCTTTGACAAACATAAGTGGAAAAACAGTCATCTCCTTTTGCTGGAAGAACATTGTGTGCCATTTTGGAATCCTAAGAACGATAATTACGGACAACGGAACACAATTTGCTCAGGATCCCTTCAAAAAGTAGTGTGAAGAATATCAGATTAAGAAAAAGATGACATATATTTTCCACCCCCAAGCTAACGGGCAAGTGGAAGTGACCAACAGAACAATAGTAAATGGAATACGAGCATGCCTCGAGGGGGCGGAAGGTAATTGGATATGGGAATTACCCAATGTATTATAGGCATATCGGATAGCTGAGTCTTTCACTACTGGGGAAATGCCTTATAGTCTTGTATATGGCTTGAAAGCAGTAATTCCTACGGAAATAGGAGTTCCTAGCCCAAGGATGATGGCGGCTGCAGATGAGATAATCAATCAACAAAATCGATGTTTGAATTTTGATATGGTAGAGGAAAAGATAGAGTTAGCTTCTCTAAATGAGGCTAAAGTCAAGGAACATGTCAAAAGATACCATGACAGAAAGGTAAAGAAGGTGTTGTTTAGCCCGGGAGACTTGGTAATGAGAAAAAATGAGAAAGTTAGCTACAAATTGGGAATGGCTTTATAAAGTGATTGAATCGCACCCATGCGGAAGTTATGTTCTCGAGCAGAAGAACGGGGTTTGAGTGCCAAGAAGGTGGAACATTACCAACTTGAGAAAATGCTACTAGCTATGATGTTCGAGTGGTTTTCTCTAAAGCGGCACTCTGGTTAATGTTTGAGCAGGTTGCTTTAAAGTGGTGCTCTAGATGATATTTCAAGCTACGGCTGATGTTCGAGTGGTTTGCTCTAAAGTGGCACTCTGGTTCATGTTCTAGTGGGTTTCTTTAAGCGGAGCTCTAGATGATACTTCCAGCTACTGCTAATGTTCGAGTGGTTTGCTCTAAAGCAAGTTCTAGATGATATTTCCAGATATGGCTGATGTTCGAAGTGGTTTTCTCTAAACCAGCACTCGAAGGCTATCTTGTAATTTTGAAATGATAAACTAGTAGGCGAGATTAGCAGGATGTAGGTGGAAACACCGAACCTGGGTAAAATGCTCGTGTCTCTAAATTACTTAATCCTACTTACTAAACATATTCGTATTTTGCTCCACCTAAGAAATTGCACAAGGCGCTCATATTCGAGGGGAAAACTATAGGAGATGGAAAGAATATGGGTTATTTATTTAAACCTCAGCAAACATATTATAAATACATTATTGATACAAGCAACTATCTAAGTTTATTCATTTAAACATATTTACTTAGCGGGAGGAAATCCCGCTTGAAACAATTCTTCAATGGAGATAGGTTTTCCTAGCTCCTTCACATTTGCCTCTATTTCTTTGAGTTCTTCAAGTTTTATACCGGCTGCCCTTCGGATATCCTTCATTTGTTCCTCTACAGGATATTCCGAGGGATCAAGAACGACGACAGCCCGCAACAAAGGAGTTTGGGAAAAAAGAGGCAAAAAGGGAAGAGTAAGCCCGCAACAAAGGTGTCTGAGAGAGATGGACGATCTTCCTTCGGGAAAGTTATGGGGGGTATCACCCTCTCGGAAGGGTTAAAAATTGCCACTCGGGGTTATTCGTTGACCAGGAGGGATTGAGTCCAAAATATTCAACATGGCGGGCCCCATTACTTGAACTGGGGGCTCCCTCCCCGAGTCTTTTAGCCTTAACCTTCGATAAGTCCCTTTCTTCTTCTGTTGAAAGGATCCAGCCAGAGAAGATACCCGAGGCGCTCTCGAGGGTGCTTCCTCCCCTCGAGGATTGTCTTCTTCCTCAAAAGAGATGCATCTTCCTCCTCCTCTATGGCTTCGAGCTCTGAATTTGGAGGAGGATAAAAACCAATCTTGCTGCTCGTAGGGGACCTCCTGATGTAGGGTTTGCCCATGCTTGGAAGCCAATTTTCAACGGCATCTCGAGAAGGCATATCAATTAAGGGAAAAATCCTCTCTTCCCCTAGACTGTTAGCAATTTGATCGGATACGCCATCTCCAGCATCTGAATTGTACTGGAGTTCTTCGGAGTGAGTACATCCCAGGTTGTTAATGGTTCTCTTCGGTGTACTTACTCATGTCTCACCTACCCTAATTTCACCGGAAAGTTTCTCAAAAATGGAACCCTCATCGGAGCGGGCCTTGATTGAAAGGGTAGGAAATGAAAAGAATAGAATGAGAGTAGAGATGAAAAAACTTACTAATTTTCTTGGAAAGGCGATGGAAATTGGATCGCTCGAGAGAAAAATACAGAAAGAATGCTTGTAAGAAGACGTCTGCAAACGAGAAAAGTGAATAAGGAAGAGCGGATGAGGGGTAATTATGGGGGCTGAAGTAACAGGTAATTATTACTACCTTGGAAATATAAAGTTATGGAAAGATGCAATCGCTTCTTTGTCTTTTGACAACGCGCTGTTTGGGGAGAAGTGACACGCGCGGCTGTACAACACGCAAGCACCTTTTTGGAATGCTAAACGGCAGAGTTTATTAGAAAACCAGGTTCTCACCCTCGAATGCAGGAGCAACAAAGTGCAAGGTTCATTTCGAGTCTTCAAAGTCCTCAAACTGTCCCATGCATTCGAGATCTCGAAGACCTTCATGGCGTTCTAGCTTTCTAAGGTCGAGAACCTGCTTTTCTGGGGGCTCTTAATAGAGGTTAAACCCAAGAAGGCTATTGGGCCGAAGGTATAGCAGCCCAGTTAGGGGAATATTTAATACTCTATTTAATTACCGCATTGGTGGGTAATTAAGACCGTTAATTAAGGAGAACCTTATTTAGGACATGAAGTATAAATATAAGGTACATATTTACTTATGATTCATTCTTTCTTAATCATATTTGGACGCTTGGACTTACTTAGGCATCGGAATGCTGACCCCTGAAATTCCAGGGATAGTTTAATTGCAGGTTAGTTCGAGAAGAACCCAAGCCTACTAACCGGTCAATGGTCAACATCATGTGGTATGTAAGTTCAAACTTCTTGATTGGATTTGCCTTCTCTGAATCCATATACTCTAATCTCCCCCAGTACCACCATCAATGTCACATTCAGTTACATCAAATTTCCTATGAAGTAATTAACGTGATATTAGAATCATGAACTTCTACCATAAAATCAATTGGTACTATGTAGAAGTGATTTATGATCTTATATACTGAGTTATATAACTGTCAACTACCAATGTGTGACTAAACACATCATATGTACATTCCATTTATTATATATATATATATATCTATATCTATATATGATATACATATACATATATATATATATCTATATATACATATCGATATACATATACATATATATATCTACATCTATATATACATATCGATATACATATATATATCTATATCTATATATACATATCGATATACATATACATATATATATCTATATCTATATATACATATCGATATACATATATATATATATCTATATCTATATATACATATCGATATACATATATATATATATATCTATATATACATATCGATATACATATATATATATATATCTATATATACATATCGATATACATATATATATATATATCTATATATACATATCGATATACATATACATATATATAGGGAAAGTCTTAGGAAAGACGGCATTTTCATAAGCTTATGGACAGTCCTCAGGGGCATTTGACTTAAATGTTGTAATTTTTTATAAAATTTAAATATTGCATTTTATAAGTTAAAACAAGTAATAATATGTATTTGAAGGTGAAAATATAAAAATATATGATATAAAAAAATATTTTCAAAAATTTTAAATTTTGTATGTAATTTAAGAAATGCAGTGTATAAGGTAAGAAACAAGTGGCATGTCCATAAGCTTATGGACATGCAGCCTGTCAGGAGACCCACTCATGTATATATATATATGTATATATGTCTATATATATAATGCCCGTATACGCATATAATACTATTGAGTCGTGAAGCTTATTTTTTGTATTCAAATAAATAAATTAGATTAAAATTATTAATAATAATTACACTAAATCTTAAATTTAACTGAACAACATTGCAAACATGTATAAAAGAGCATTAAGTAGGACTGTACATCATCAATATAAATGGAGAGAAAACCTCGACGACATTTGCATAATCCAATGTACTTTTTACCTTAAATATTGTATTTTTTAAATAAAATTTAAATATTGTATATTAAAAGTTAAAAGAATTAATAATATGTAATTGAATGTAAAAATATAAAAATATATATCGTAAAAAATATTTTTAAAATTTTGAATTTTTATATGATTTAACAAATAAAATGGATAAGGTAAAAAAAATTAAGCATGAACAGAGCGCATTGTTAGAAGAACCAATTATAAGTTTAGATGGTGGTCCCAAAAGGATCAACATCGTCATTATGAAGTGGGGCATCATTGAATGTGGTTAGTAGAGCATCAAAATCATAGGTAATTGGCACTTATTACCGTATGATGAGGAAGTTATGGAGGCAAGGTACTGTCTAAACCATTCGGTTTGGTTTTTGAGATGAACATTGACAGAAGCATAAGCTGATATCCCACGTTCTTTAAAGAAAGAAACATTCAGGGCCGTGGCTCCAGCAACAGCAAAATTAACTACATTAGCGAACGACGCATTGCTGTCTCGGTAGGGATCCAGTAGCGGCAGGTCAAGATAACGAGAGTATGTTTTCTCAATCTAATTTTTCTCTAAATAGAACTAAAATTAAACATGCTAGTTAGAAATAAGAATATTAATGGGATAGCCCCAAAAAATGATCTTAAGTTTCTTTGAAAATACCAAAACAACCCCAAATTCTTTGAAAGTGCCTACTAAAATAACCATAAGTATTCGTCGAATGTTACATTATGTCCCACTAATACAAAAACTAATGCCAAAACAGTAGGGCCAACACTTTTACTGTTGTTTCGACATCTTAGAAAAAGAAATATAAGATCATTTTAACACATTCGTCAATATTAATACACCGAACCGGACTTAAATGACCTAAGAATGTGTGGAGTATAAGTACATACCCAGATAGTCACAAAGGACAAGGCCATCAGAGTATTGTCCAGTAGGTTTACCAAAGAAAGTTTCACCGTAAGGACTATGCGCTGCAGGTATCTTTGAACCAACACGCGGAGCTCGAATTAAATTACCGGTACCGAAATATGAGTCTCCAAATTGGTAAATGGATTCCACAGGTTGTAGACATGTGTTTGCAGAAGGGGAATCCAAGAATACAAGGAGGCGGATCAAGATTGAGATTGTTGTAGCTATAAAACCCATGTTTTTCTTTTCATGTTTTGGAAATGTATCTTACCTTCCTGATTTGGCTGTCTATTTTAAAGAGAAATGGAGGTCCACCACTCTCTAAGTCATGTTGACGTACTATCAAGTTGAACCATAAAAAATGGGTATTGCTGTATCACGCCATGTATTTTACTTGATTACCCCTAATACGTGTACATGTGTATAATACAGTATTTAATTTTTCAAAAAAAAAATTTAAAAAATTAAGAAACTCTGATTTGCCGGCGCCACCGTCGGCGCCACCGCCGGCGCCACCGCCCGCCGCCGGCCGTGCTCAGCGGCGGCGTTCGGCAGCAGCGGCGGCGGTGCAAGAAGGCGGCACAATAATTTTTATTAAATATTAAAAAGTAATTTTTATTTAATTTTAATTTAAATATATTTTACTTATTTAAATTAAATTAAAATACATATTGTATATTAAATAGTAAAAATACAGGGCGTAATTAAGTAAAATATAGGGCGTGATATAGCAATTCACTAAAAAATGCGATACTAATGGTAGAAATTGTACCACATCGTTTAAAACAGTAGATCGAGCTCTATTCTTTTTCTTTTGAGAAAAGTGCAAATATAACCCTATGTAATTGAAGTAAGTGCAGATATAACCCTGCGCTATTCGAAAGTGCAAATATAACCCTGTCTATTCAGGTTATGTGCAAATATAACCGTTTCAGTCGGATTCCAGCAGGAATACAGTGAAATGACCGATTTGCCATTGATGGATTCTTTAAAAAAATTGGAAAAAGCAGCATTTATGAAATGACAATATTACCTACAAACATCCAAAATGGTAATATATTGGCATTAATACCCCTTTTGTGTCTTCCATTCCTGCCCTAACTCAACTTCTCGTCTTCTCACTCTTCTGAGCGCGAAAGAACCCGAACGAACCCAAGCCCGCTCAACCTTACTCATTCCCGCCGGTTGTGGCCGATCTCCAGTTGCAGTCCGGCGACGACGTAGGTCACCCACTGAGGTCGACCGTTGGGAACTCAGTGGTTCTGGTTGTGGCGACTTGAAGGGAACTCAGAATTGCTACAGTAAAACCCTCCAAAAATGGTATGTCTTCATAAATCCGTGGGAATGTGCAGATTATTGTTGTTCAGAAGTATGTATTTTGTGTTTTTCACCTTTTCAGTCCATTGAATGTAGAAAGGTCGCGGAGTTGTAATGAAACCAGGGTTTTGAAACCCTTCTTGTTCGATTTTTTTGTTTATCATCTGGATTGGTGCTTTGAATATGTTTAGTGTTGTGCGTGTGGCTGTTATTGTGCTCTGTTTCTATACCTAGGGTTTATAATGTTGATGGTGGTTAAGTCTCTGAAGGGGTACTATGTTAACTGTTTTGTGGTTGTTAAGATACTCTTGGTTTGACGATGTAGATTTTGTTTTGTATTGTGCTAGATTGTATGTTGAATGTGTGGAAATGCATTATTGTGGATGATGTTGAACATGTTTGTGATTTATCACTCTTTCTGATTATTGTTTGGGGGTGTGATATTTTTGAATGTTTGTTGGCTAATTTTCGTGTTGTGTACATGAAGTGAGTGGTTTGCTCCAAGTTTTTGAACTACATTTAAGAATATATGGATTGTTGTAGATGGAAAAGCTGGTGAAGTTTTCTAACCCTATGACGAATGTTCAATGTTTCTGTGATTGAACCTGGACATTAGGCCCTCTTGTTGGGTAACCAAACAGTGATTGCAAGTTTGGTGAATCTGCTCTTTGTAAATTGTTGCCTATTAGTGCACAAATAACCATGTTTGTTTTTTTAAATGTGCATATATAACCCTGTATGTTCAAGATATGTTCATATATAACCATGTATGTTCAAGATATGTGCATATATAACCCTGTATATTCTACATATGTTCATATATAACCCTGGAAATTAACTGAAGTGCAATGTTACCACGGACTGTTTCCTAATTGTGCATATATTACTTTCTGTATATCTTATATGTTCAGATATCACCCTGACTATAATTATATGTGTAGACATAACCCTTAGATTATCTTAATATATTTTTAATTTTGGATTTGTTTTTTAATGTTTTAGGATGAAGTGTACACAATTATCCTCCGTCATGGTGCCCTTTGGAAGAGGCTTGACGGTATTGATCCCGATAGATACTCTCTTGTAGTATTGAAGTCGGATTGCACTGAGAATTTCTTCGAGGACGCCGAGGCGTGGAAATCACTGGATTTGTCATTGAGTTTTGGTGATGATCGAAGCATCCTAAAATCAGAAGAGGATGTCACCAAAATGTTTGCCTCAAGCTGCGGAGGAAATAATTTAGAGGTATATTGTGAGGTCCTTACCCCTCCTGAAGGTGGTTCTCGGGGTGAGAGCAGCAGAACGGGGAAGCTAGAAAAAATAAGGAAGAAAGATAGTGGAGAAGGTGGTAGAGCTGTGGCCGAGGGTTTGGTGGAAGAACACAGCTCCGAAGATGAAGATTGTGTGCAACCCAATCTCGAAGGAGGCCACGAACAACAAGACCGAGACTGGTATCATCGTTACACCGAGGCAGGTTTCGAGATTGAGTCAGATGGGAATGGTGGCAGTGACACAGGGCGGGGTTTGGATGAAGATACTGATTTGGAAGATGATCCCATGGACAACAGCACCAACAGGGACACGTTTAAACTCAAAGCTGGGGATAAAATTAAACTATTAACAGGGATGGATTTTCAGACCTAGAAATATTTCAAGGTTGCTTTGCTCGACTACTCGTTGTAGGAAGGATTTGTGTTTAAACTTGTGAAAAGCGAGAAGAGTAGAGTAACAGTGATTTGTGCGGCGCATGATTGTGGATGGAGGCTCCATAGCTCGACACTCCTCAATGTTCATACATTTAGAATTTGTTCAGTGGAAGGGAAACACACCTGCAGGCAAGAGGTGAAGGCACCGCAGGGATGGATATCAAAGAGGATTGTTAAAATGCTTCAGGCTGATCGGCAGGTGTCCAATGAGGTGCTTCTTTCACACCTGAATTCTTTTGGTGTTCAGCCTAGCCGCTACAAGTTGATGAGGGCAAGACACTTGGCCGAATTATTGCTGGATGGTAGCCACGGTGAATCATTCAAAGCACTACCACAGTATTGTGAAGAGTTGCGTAAGAGCAACCCAGGAAGTCAAGTGATGATGCAGTATGACCCGGGCCAATCAGTTCCATTTGTGAAAAGGCTGTTTATTGTTTTTGATGCTATGAAGAAGGGATTTTTGGCTGGATGCAAGCCATTTCTGGGGTTTGATGGTTGTCATCTTAAGGGACGGTACGGTGGGGTTTTGCTGAGAGCAATTGTCAATGACCCAGATGATGGCATTTTCCCCCTCGCTTTCGCTTATATGGAGTCAGAATCCAAAGACAGTTGGCTATTTTTCTTCAAACAAATGGAGTTTTTCTTGGGAGGATTTGAAGAAAACAAACTTTGGACATTCATGACCGACCGGCAGAAGGTGTGTCATACTATCCTTTTCATTTAGGTGTTTGAATTTGTTAGCTTATGGATGTTGTGTGACTGTTTAGTTTAGGTCTGGGGTTGATAAACTGTGTGAGGCAGATTCTGTTATAGCTAACTGATTGACTGATGTGCGGTTATAACCTTGACTGATTGACTGATGTTCAGTTATAACCCTGACTGATTGACTAATGTGCAAATATAACCCTGTATGATTGACTTATGTGCACATATATCCCTGTGTGATTGATTTATGTTCAGTTATAACCCTGTATGATTGATTTATGTGCAGTTATAACCCTGTATGATTGACTTATGTGCAGATATTACCTTTAACTAATTTATTGTTATGTGTAGATATAAGCCCCACATAGATTTTACCATTCCCGATTTAACCCTCACTGCCTGCTATTGTAAACTAGGGCCTTGATAAGGAAATTGCTGAGATTGTGCCACACGCTACGCAGAGGAGATGCTGCCGTCACATCTATGCCAATTTTTGTAGAAAACACCCTCTAGATATCTTCAAGAAGTTGTTCTGGAGAGCGGCTATGGCGTACAATAAAATGGATTTCACAAAGGCAATTGAGTAGATGAAGGAAATGAATAAGGATGCGTATGTTTACTTGAATGCCATCGGTGACAATTTGTGGGCTAGATACACTTTCTCGACGGCCTTGAAGTGTGACAACGTAACTAACAATCCAGCAGAGTCTTTCAACAATTGTGTTAGAGGGTTAAGAAACCAGCATGTACTAACTTTGATGGAGGGGTTGCGGAAGAAGGTGTTGGCAAGGTTGGATGACCGTTATAGGAATTGTGTATCCTGGGATAGTGTAATGTGTCCACGGACAGAAGAAATCCTGAAGCTTGTTTCAAAAAAATCTCTCCGAGTTACCTTCACTCCTTGTTCAGAAACAAATTATGAAGTAGTACATGGTGATCTTCATTTCAGGGTGAGACTAGATAAGCGGTCATACAACTGTGGTGTTTGGGATCACACAGGGGTACCATGCAGACATGCGGCGGCGATACTATTGCACAAAAGACACCGCCTCCATGAATCATGTGATCCCATGCTTTCTAAAGATACATTTTTGAAAGCCTATTCCCACATGATCGAGCCCTTACCTCACAGGGCGTTCTGGCCGAAAAGCTCAACTGCCCAACTGTGCCAACCTCCAGAATTACATCGTCGGATTGGGAGACCAAAGACAAAGAGAATAAAAGAGGATTGGGAGGGAGAGGGAAGCAGCAAGAAAAGGAAGTGTAGCAAATGTGGAGAATTTGGTCACAATATAAGGGGATGTCAAGGTGGACCTACGACCAAAGAAAGAAAGAAAGGCTACAGAACGCACTTCACAGGCCACTACAGAAGCTACTTCACAGACTCCTCAGGCCACTACAGAAGGTGCTGCATGGGCTCCACAGGCCAATAAGGAAGGTACTTCACAAGCCACACAACGTACTGGAATCAAGAGAGGTAGACCATCGCTCAAGCAGGTTTCTAAGCAACCACCAATTCGAGGTAGACCAGTGGCCAGCCGGGCATCAAAGCGAGGGTAAACAACTGCTAGTTCGAGGAAACAAAGAAAGGTACAATTATGTTCATTTTTGGCACAATCTTCTTTGCTTTATGTTCAAGTTCTAGCTGTCCCTCATCTAAATTTGGATGTGAAGGTCCAAGAACAATGTGATGGAGAAGGTCGAATTCAAAACAAGGACGAGGCTCTAACAGTTGGTAACCAGGCTGTCGAGGTATATCTGAACTCACTTAGGTTATGTGGGGTTATGTCTGATTTATATAAAATTATATAGGCTCCACAGGAAGTAAAGTTTTATCAGAATTAGTGATGCTTTGGTAATTACTAGAGCCATTTTTGTTTTATGAACTGTAGGATACAGCAGATGATGATACGGGGTTGCAATTTGATACGGAGATGCAATTCTCACCACCATGTTTGAACGAACTGAAGTAAAATACAATGTCTTATTAATATTCTAATTTTTTTTGTTGTGCGTTCAGAATCAAGGTTGTCTTACTAATATTGCAATATTCTATGGATATGGTAATATTCTCTTGCAGATAATGGATGTGATGCCTATCAATCAACAAGTAGAGAGTGAGATCGCTCTACCAGAGCCACAGTCACAGAATGTCCAGAAATACAGGAGGACTAAGCAGAAGGTTAAGCGTAACATAGCAGATGGCGCTAGTGACGACGAGGTAAGACAATAAATCAAAATCCCCCCCGCTCGAGGTTCAAGTCCAGGTCGTGGGAGAGAGTGCTTCGGAAGGACAGCCAAGTGCTGGGACTCGGACATGTATACCACGCCTATTCAGTGCTGAGGTATTCTGATTTTCCATGTTTACATTTCTTCAACAAACAATGTTTACAGATCATAGTTAGAGCATTAACATTAAAATTAATTCCATCTTTTTTACTATGCTTAGGATTTCCCCCCTCCCATCGGAGGTGTAGGACCAGTCGTATTTCACACAATACCGAGAAACACTGTGATTGAAACTGTCAACCATCTGGATCCATCTGACCCGCAGGTAATTTTAGTATATAGTGCCATAATTGCAGGGTTACATATACACATATTAATATTATTTAGGGTCACATCTGCACAAATTGAAATTATGTAGGGTTATATCTGTACATGTTGATATAGTGTAGGGTTATATCCGGATTTCTAAAGAACTGATTATATCGGAATCTCCTTCTATTTTCAGCTTTCTGCGCTCCCACCACCAATAGAGTTTCCTTTATTTGGTACTGAAATGGCGGCTACCCACAACAGAATTTAGGGAAGGACTTTTCTATACAGTCCGAGGACAGCGCGTTTGCTAGGCATAACTTTGGCTCCATCGGTGAATACCACCCCCAGTGCTAATGTCCCACGTTCGAGCTCGCAGCCACCTCTTCCTGTCCCTCTTGACCCAGAGAACGAAAGAACAAGTCCAGGAAGAAGTGCGTCACAACCACCACCAGATGAACGCGCTTGACCTTATGAACGCACTTGCCAATGTACAGTTTCATTTGCAGCAGCTTCTGTAGCACTATGACTATTGTAGGTCACCTTCTTTTGGCTGTTTTGCAAGCGTTGCTGCCTTCAGCAGACGTTTATAGGAACTATGTGGCACACTATACATTGGGTATGGTTCACTTCCATTGTCATACATTTGAACATATATTCATGTATAGTCATGTGTTGATAATTATTGAATTTGAATGGATAAGTGCCTTTTTGTATGAACAGAATACCTTAACCGAGGTTATACGAGGAATAGTTCTACAGAATACCATAACCAACAGAATATATGCACTTTTATTGACTTATGTGAGGTTAAATTGGTACTGATATATGTCACTGAGTGACACTATGTAATTCATTACAACTGCAACAAATGATCACATTCATAAATCAGCCAACAAGTTCAAGTGCTTGTGCACCTCGAATAAATTGAAGACAAACATTCGACAAGTCTAAAACCTACATAATTAGTAACAGAATGCAAACCGAAGAAACAACTACAACATGTTTGAGCAAGTCAAGAACTGAATGAAGCCACCAACATTCACTTTCCAAGCAACCCCAAGAAGAATATGGCCATGTTCGCACCAAGGAAAACCAAATTCATTACGATCAAAGCCTTAAGAATGAATGAGCACTTGCAACCATTCTGCGGTGCAACATAAGCTTCACCTGGCACAACCACAACTTCTTTGACCTCAACATGGCCAGCAGTATTGACTCTTGGACCTCGACTACAAAACTCGTGATGCGGCCATGAACTTCCTGTACTAACTCTTCCCGAATCAAACATATCAGACACAACCCAACCCTGAAATCCGTAATTACAAGGGCATTGATAATAAGGTCTCCCCGGATTCTTGGCCGACCGAGACACACAGACAATCGTTGCCTTCTTACAAACCCGACATTTGAATCCTTCGCAATGCACACCATTCATACTGTAACTTGACGAAGCCATTCTAATCCCCCGCCAATAATAGAGAAACAACTAATTCATTAACACAAGACTCTAAACACAATTAATCATCATATACACCGAAGTTTAATCTACGAAAATCGGAAAATTGTTTTCCCCAAATTCAAATCTAGGGTTCAATGCAAAAAATTAGTTACCTTCAACAGAGAACGAATGACCTGAAATGCAGATGAAGGGATGCCTGCGCTATTGACGGGAAAAGGATGGGGGAAGAAGACCTAGGTAACCGCGGCGGCGAAGTGGATGATGACCGCGGTGGCGTGGCCACATGGGATTATCTGCACTGATGGGAGATGGAATGGCCAGGTTTTTTGAAAACAAGGGAACTGAGTGTGGTTTTTTGTGGGCCAAAAAATTAGAAGGGCAAATTTGTCATTCTAGGTCAGGAGTTTAGCCATAAGGGTATTTTAGTCATTCCAAGTTGGTCAACGGCCGGATTCTATTGGTCAATGCCAGAAATATGGCCGGAGGGTTATATTTGCACTTTCATTCAACAGTCAGGGTTATATTTGCACATAAAAACAATTGAGGGTTATATTTGCACTTTCCTCAACATATAGGGTTATATTTGCATATTACCCTTTTCTTTTTCCTTTTTTAAAGTTGATTAAATTATTTTTTTTAGTCCCCTACAAAATATCTTATACCATGTTTTGATTCTCATTTGCAAATCAACCATTAGACAGTACTCAACAATTTTCAAACAATTTGTTCGGTTCCCAATCCCAGTTCCAAGCCAGTTTTCTGGTATAACGGTGCACATGCCGGACACGTGACATTTTTTTCGTAAGGGTAGGTGTAATTTAGTAATTTTACAAAATAAAAATATTTTCTATTTAATAATTTTCCAAACGTTTTTTACGGAGGTGGTGCTCCGGCGAGAATGCTCATCAGCGACTGATTTTGAGTGGGTTTTTGACTGATTCTGCTTGGATTCTACAGTGATTAACGTCCGTTTGAGGTTGTCGGTGGTCATTGAGTTGAGGATTAGTTTGCCCATGGATGTCCGTGGCGGAGCAGCTCGCCCGTGGTCGTCCGTGGCCATCCGTAATGGAGTAGCTCCCTTCCGTGGTCACTCTTAAAATCACAGTGAGGAAAACTCATCATCTAAAACCTCTGCACCATAGTCTAAACAAACCACCACCACTGCCGCCACTTCCCAATCTCGCCGCCGTACAACCCATTGCCGGCAGCCAACAATGTCTTCTGGATTCGTGTTCGAGGCCCCAACGTCGAAGGAAGTCGAGTACGACAATGAAGTTAATGACAATGATGACTCTGCAGAAGACCCCTCCGAAGTTCAGCCGGAAAACTCCAACGAAGAAGGAGAAGATGAAGAGGAAGGAGCTAAAAGCAAAGAGAAGATAAAGAAATCGAAGCAGTCGCCGTGGGATTTCTCCTCCTACTCGGAATCAATCGCCGATGAGCATTCTCGCCGGAGTACCAACTGAAGAAACTGAACCAACCGAATTAGAAACAATTCTGTTGATTGCAGATCCAAACCAGCCATTAGCACAAAACTTCAAAATCTCAAGAAAAAGGTAAACGCCACAGAACACAAAGAACATCCACTGCCCCAGGTACTTCTTCCTCTTCAACCTCAGTCGCCGACGAGCATTCTTGCCGGAGCACCACCTCCGTAAAAAACGTTTGGGAAATTATTAAACGGAAAATATTTTGGTAAAATTACTAAATTACCCCTGCCCTTACCCAAAAAATGTCACGTGTCCGGCACATGCACCGTTATACCAGAAAAATGGCCTGAAAATGGGATTAGGGACCGAACAAATTGTTTGAAAATTGTTGGGTACTATCTAAGGGTTGATTTGCAAACGGGGACCAAAACATGGTATAACACACTTTCTAGGGGACTAAAAAAATAATTTAGTCTTTAAAGTTCACAGAGATGAAAATGAATTCAATTAAAAAGTTGAGTCCGTCTCTTGAAAGACTGTCTTTCCATATACTATGGAAAGACCAATGTTGAAGAAATAGAGATAAAGTTTTCGGGTTGCATGAATGAGCTTATAAACTTTATAACTACTACATGTTGCATAATAAATTTTTACCATTGCAACAAAGACATTTTACCTTTTCTTATTTTAATTAAACCCCGTCTTTCTATAAGCCTATGAAAATACGGTCTTTCCCAAGATTTTGCCTAAAAGTTTACTGCTACAAATGCTAACACTTTAAAAGTATTTTTTAAGGTATTACAAATATTATTATTAGAGTTAATGCAATATTTTTATTTAAAAATTTTGTATTAAACCGTCTCATTATGATATGATCAAGGATCAATATGTAATATAGTGAAGTTTAGATAGGAATGGGGTTCTAAATAAAATCAATAGAAAGTTTGGGGTATAAGAAGGGATCTGGGTGCAAACTTATTTTTTGGGTATTAAGCACAAATAACCTTTGAATTAATGAGTCAGCGTCATGAGAATCTCGTGAGTTAATAATCTGGGTTGAAAATTTGCGAGTCAATTTTTACCTTATTTTTGCACAATGCGTGCGTTTTTACTACTCCCTCTATCCTAACTATTTTGGCACTCTTTCTATTTGGATCATCCCAGCTAGTTTGCACTTCTTCAATTATTTCCTAATTTGGACTTATTTGTCCATTATTAAACGAGAATGGGCCCATTTTTTACTATAATTGCACCCTTTCACTGATTTGTCTATCATCCCTCCTTATATAACAATCAAAGCAAACAGACTTATTTTTTCTCTCACGGCAAGATAATGGTAGAGAGAGTAATATCTTTGTTGTTTTATTTCCGATGCTTGATGTTCCAACCAATCCTTGAGATAATTTTTTAGAATCTTTTTCACTAAAATCATGTGTTTTAAAGTTAAATTTTAATCTTATATCGTTAAGTCATGTGTTTATGCATTGAATTTTGACACTTTATGCATTAACACTACTTAATGATATTTTTTTGTCTTAAAATTTATTTTTTAATTTACTTTTATTTTAATTGGTGTGTTAGTTTTTCAATGCGTCGTTTTGGAAATTTATAGCAACTTTTCTTTTCTTTGAACAACATTGACACAAGAAGGGCGAGGAACAAGATTCCAAGTATGCTGGTTACGACGAGCCCACATCTCCTCATCCATAGTGGCAACCTATTTAGGATCCTTAAGGGCTTAGTGGTAACCCTTAGGCTCGATCTCCGAAAGAAGTGTTGCGAGAAACCTGTGAACCTCAAAACTAGGATATTATTTTGGCTGGAAAATACCATTTCGAGATGGGTCATCATAGGATGAAGTGGGCAAGGAAGAGAAGGAGATGGTGATGGTGATATTGAAAACGATGACTGGGCCAAAGAGACATGAGAACCCCAGAGAGAAGGAGGTGGCGAATGTGAGAGCTCAAGTGTAGGTTGATCCACATGTGAGGGACACAAATCACATGGCAACTGTGATGACGCCTCAACGGGAGAGGAGATATGACCAACATTAGTCGCAGTGGTAGTTAGCGAAAAAGTTGATGAAGGAGTGAGATCAATGAAAGAAGAAATTTCCAAATCAGAGGGTGATCGACTATCCTTATAAGATAAAGAGTAAGGAAAGGAATCCTCATCAAACTGAACATGAAGGGATATATATATAGATATGTATATATATGTATATGTGCCTAGAAAAAGGATCACGACATTTGAACCCTTTGTGGTGAGCGTTATAACCAATGAAAACACATAGAATGGAACGTGGTGCAAACTTATCAACTGCAATGTCACGTAAACATGGATACACACGGCAATCATATGGGTGGAAAAAGGAATAACCAGGAACAATGTCGTAAACCATCTCGAATGGAGATTTACCATCGAAAACCAAACTAGGCAGGCAGTTTATAATATAGGCTGCTGAGGAGAAATCATCCACCTAATAGTACTTGGGAATAATAACATGGTTGATCCGCACTCCGCGGAGTTGCTAATAAACAACTTTTTGGGAGATCTACTAACCCGCGAAAGGCTTCACAAAGATGAAGATTTATATTGTTGCTCCCGTGCTTACTACTAAAATAGGTACATAGTGTGGCAAGACCGAGGTCATCCACAGAGATGCTAGGAATTTAAAGGTTAACTATGCACAACCGCTATTGGGTCGCCAATCTGATCATGTGTCAAGAATAGCTAATGTTGCAAAACAAGTTTTAGCGGGATTTTTTATCTAACGACTGCAAGCATGCAAGAACAAGAGAGTAAAATTATATATAGCTAGCACTTGGGGAATATTTGCGTTACATGACCGGTAGTATATTTTGATCCTAGATTCAACCACATATAAGACACATAAACCTATCATAATACTATGCCTCATAGTGTGGTCGATAGTCAAAACTCCCCCCTATCTGTCACATAAGGGTGCACTTGTATTGTTCTATCAACACCGCCTCTGTAATTAGGGGAGTGCAACAATGACCCTGCATGTTGTGCAGATTCTCCCCATAAGATTATGTCATGGGCACTCCACTACGAATGCTTCTCCCTAGACCTACAAAGGCAAAGGGATAAGCACCTTATTGTTTACTCTAAGGTTGCAATGACATAGGTCGAATTACGCCAACCCTAGTTTCTACTAAACTATCTCTATCCGTAACCTTTCAGACTCTAGTCTAGCTTACTAGTGTACGGTCATCGAAACGCTGACTCGGTGACCCACATGCATGCACCCACAAGGTCCCAGACTATCACCCCCCTATTACATCTAGTGTCACTCCCTAGGGGATATAAATAAATGCGCCAACATGAAATTAGACTAAGGTGTATGCCAACATGATGTAACAATCATGCAATTAACAAGAATGTAAAACACAAGTCAACATAATGTCCATAAGCATAAAGGATAGGGAGATTTTAGAATCTCATAAAATAACTACCAATTCATGAATACAAATATAGATCCCTAAGATAAATCACCACTCCCTAAGCATTGAACCCCAAATATTTCATTGGATTCAATAACCTTGGGCAAAACAAGAAGAAATAAACTAAGAGAGAAGGGTTAGCCCCTATCTCTCTCTACCTACTCTTAAGAAAAACTAGGAGAATAAAAAATAACTATCCAAACTTAAACTCTACTAGACATGGGCTCCTGTATATAGTAGTAGGAATTGGGCCTTAAAAAAGGCCCAAAAAGAGCAATGAAACACTAGCAGCTGTCATGGCATGGGTTATGTTATAGCACACAGTCAGTGTTGGCTCGGTTTGGCACGACCCGTGTGATTCAGCATAGGCAGCCTGCTAGACGCTTGTCTCGATAATCCTAAGCACACAGTCGCACTATTCATCACGGGTCTTCGACTGGGACCACATCCTTGAGCCTTTGAATGGCACGGACCGTGTAGATCTTCACGGGCCACCGGCCGGATGCATGATTTCCTCTTCTAGATGGCGTGGGCCATGTATATCCTTGCAGGTCGTCAGCTGAGAGTTGATTTCTAGGAAAATTAATGGCATAGGTGTGCAAATCTCCACACCCCATGGGTTGGTCTTCACATGTTGAATTTGAGTGGCATAGGCCGTGTCAAGTGGCATAATCCGCGCCCATACTTAGCTGCATAAGGCATCTTCAATGGCATGGGCCATGTAGAACAAAGTGGCCCGTGCCAAGGTCTTCTGGCACCATCGTGTTGCTGGCACAACCCGTGTAGTTTTACGCAGTCGTGCCAGTTCTTCGAGTGTTGGACTTTGACTCCCTTCTTCTTCTTCTCGACTTGATTCCATCCACTACCACGTTTTGACTCGTGGCCTCCTATCTATTACCACCCCTGTGAATGGCCTCTATTATCTACTACCACCATTGTAGTGAGAAGAAGGAAAGGGAGAAGAATATGGTTTGATTAGGGTTATGATATAAATAGTAGTAAGGTTTGGGTTTGGGCTGAAACAAGCTCTTTAAATTTATATTTATAAAGTTTTGAAAATAAAAATCTGCATTAAAATATAATTTTGAATTTTTTAAAAACTACGTCAATAATAAAATCTTAAAAATTATTATTATGACAGACACACACATATATATATATAAGGAAATATTTCACTAGTGTTCTTACACAGAAAGTCAACTGAGAGTTGATCGCTCATTAGTTAAAGCCATACATTTCCGTTAGTGTTTATACATGGAACGTTAAGTAAAGGTTAATCGATGTCTAGTTAAAGTCAAACAATTTCATTATGTCATTTTAAATAAAATATTTATGTTAAGTCAACTCATAAGTCAAGTTAAGTGCAATGTCCCAAACAAATCTTTCTTGAATGTTGACTAGTTAAGATAAAACTTAGTTATCATGTGGAAAGTCAAATAAGGGTTATTCTGTTGATTAAGGGTTGAGCATTCCTCAAGGTCAAACATTTTCATTAGTGTTTATGTATGGAAAGTCAAGTAAGGGTTGACCGTTGGTTGGTTAAGTTTTAACCATTTCATTAGTGTTTATGCATGGAAAGTCAATTAAGGGTTGACCATTGATTAGTTAAATTATAACCTTTTCATTAGTGTTTATGTATGTAAAGTCAAGTAAGGGTTAACCATTGATTATTTAGGTTAATTATAACCATTTCATTAGTGTTTAGGTATGTAAAGTTAAGTAAGGGTTGACCGTTTATTAGTTAAGTTCTAACCATTTCATTAGTGTTTATGTATGGAAAGTCAATTAAGAGTTGACCGCTGATTAATTAAATTAGAACCTTTTCGTTAGTGTTTATGTATGTAAAGTCAAGTAATGGTTGACCGTTGATTAGTTAAGTTCTAACCATTCATTAGTGTTTATGTATGGAAAAGCAAGTAAGGGTTGACCGTTAATTAGTTAAGTTAATTATAACCATTTCATTAATGTTTATGTATGAAAATTCAGTTAAGGGTTGACCATTAATTAAATATTCCGTTAAAGACTTGGAAAATACAATGGAGGTGTATAGGGTAGCATCACGTTCATGCGTATTTCAATTTGGTGTTACGCGTAAAGTTTTTACTTTTTGCACTTACGTCCCTCCAAGAAAGTTGGAGTTGGCAAACCACAAAATTGACGACACCAAAATGCAATTCAATAATATAGGATTGTGAATTAACAATTTGGGAAAGTATGGGTGAAAGTAGGGGCCTCGAAAGTCAATATTGATTACTTCTACACAGTCTAGCAAAATTACACTATGGCCCAAAATTGTGTTACCCAATTATCCATTGCTCCAAAATACATGATTTTTGTTATTCTTGCCTAAATATAGAAATATAAAATACATTATTGTTTTGGTAAAAATGTTGGAAAATGCTAGGACATGTTCTAAAGTAACTTAGAGTTGGTTACATAAAAGTAAGAAAGGGAAATCAGAAAAGATTACAAATATATTCTTAAGCATGTTTATTGATAAATACTATGTTACATACTTGAAAAATACAACGGGGTGTATAGGGTAGCATCACATTCGAGCGGATTTCAATTTGGAGTTACGAGTAAAGTTTTTACCTTTTGCACTTAGGTCCCTCCAAGAAAGTTGGAGTTGTCGAATTACGAAATTGGCAACACCAAAATGCAATTCAATAATATACAATTGTGAATTTGCAACTTGGGCTTGTATGGGTGAACGAAAAAGCCTCGAAAGTCAACATTGATTACTTCTACGCAATCTTAAAAATTACGCTACGACCCAAAATTGTGTTACCCTATAATCTATTGCTCAAAAATACATGATTTTTTTTATAATTTCATGTAGAGATATTAAATAGATGGATTTTTTTAAAATGTTGAAAAGCTCTAGTGCATTTTAATTATTTCTATTTATATTTACAAAGTAAGTCATATCTATACATGTATACATCTTACTAAAATAGTAACTCTTAGCCATGTCACATTTGCCACGTGTTACCCTTGGAATTAGCTACATGTTAAATGAAATAAATTAAATGTAGTGTTTGAGTCATATGTGATTGAAGTCAAATATTAATAAATAAACTATATTTTTCACCGAATAAAATTTAATATACTACTTATTTTATATAATTATGAATAAGTAATGCATAAAATTTTATTCGGTGAAAATATAAAGTTTATTTATTGATATTTGACTTCAATAATGTATTACTCAAACTCAACGTTTAATTTATTTCATTGAAAATATATACATGAAGTCATAGTTAAAAGCATTGTTGTAAAATCTTTTAAAAATTCAAAAGAAATGGAGTTGCATAAAAAAAATATTTTAGCTTTGTTAAAAAATAAATTACATTATTAGTATATTATATATATTATTTTAAATCACGCATAAGAGTGTTATCTAGTAATTTGTATACTTATAAGTATCTACGAGATAGACGTGAGAAGTCGGTCACAAAAACAATCATCGTCGGTCAGCCAGACATGCAAGCGACGTCAGTCATTTCAAGTCTGCGAGAGGGATGTGCCACATCGGTCATAATAATAAGCTACGTCGGTAAACGAGAAATGCATGCAACATCAGTCATTCATGTCCGCGAGAGTGACGTGCAAAGTTGGTCACAAAAAAATCAATATTGATAAGCTAGACATGCGTACGACATCGGTTATTCATGTCTGCGAGAGGGAAGTGCGACGTCAATCCCAATAATACATGAACTTGGTAACTAAGAAATGCCTGCAATGTTGGTCATTCATGTCTGCGAGAGTGACGTGCGATGTAGGTCCCAAAATTAATGGACGTTGGTAAACCAGACATGCGTGCAATGTCAGTCGTGTCACATTATTTACAGCGCCAAAAAAAAAGAGAACCAAGGTAAAAGTATTTTTCTTTGGTTTTTTGCCCTAAACCAAAAAGCCGAAGTAAAAATGGTGGTCATTGTTCTTGTAGTGTGTTGATGTTTGAGAGATGCAATTTGATTGAGCTATCTTTATTTATTGTAAGGTGTGAATGGAATGGATGGTGTGTTAGTTTGAGGTGTTGGGTGTGTGTTGTTCATGGGAAATGAGTGTAAGTGTTGAGTTTTATTTACTTGAAATGGGGTTGGGGGGATTTTTGGTTCAAATTTTTGCCTGAAATTTTCATTTTCTGCTAAAATTTTTAGACTAACCAACGTCGGCCTCTGTTCGGTTTTTGTTTCGTTGTATGCAGGAGGCCTGCGACATCGTACATATTGTCCATAGTCAATTTTCAAAAATGTGTGGTATAATCCTGGGTGTTAACTTTGCGGCCCTTCTGTCATATGGTGAATGGGAAAAGCATAATAGAATTGTCATCAATATTAAAATAAACAACCGTCAACCATCAATTTTCCCCACTTTCTAGGAGGGACCTATGTGCAAAATTTAAAAAATACACTGTCATTCCCAAACCCGATTATGATTAGTACGAAAAGAAACTTTCAGATATGAAGTTGAACTTATACTATCCGAGTGTAATAAAGAAACTGGTACTAATCAACATATACTTCCACGAGTTCGTCCTGAATGACACCTTGTATACTTGTAAGTAATGTGCTACAATTTACTCTAGGTCATGTGCTATCGCTTTAAAAATCTTCATGGACAGTTTTCTATTACATTTGTATTTCCTAAAAAATCACGAATATGAAATTTCATGCGATTCTTTGTGGTGGAAATTATCGTTCTCATAACTCTTATCGTAGTGGTATAAATGGAATACTAAGAAAAATGACGGATGAATACCCTGGTGTATCCATCCATGACCACTACGGAACATTGTGGTCATCAATTGAAGATTTGGTTGAGTGTAATTCAAGTTTTACATTTCAAGTTCTCCAAATTTGTCGGAGGGACCTATGTGCAAAATTCAAAAATATACATTGTTAGTCCCAAAACTGATTACAATTGGCCTGAAAAGAAAGTTTCAGATCCAAAGTTGAACTTATACTATTCAAGTGCAATTAAGAAACTGGTACTAATCAACATATACTTCCACGAGTTTGTCCTCCATGACACATTGTATACTTGTAAGTAATGTGCTACAACTTACTCTAGGTCATGTGCTATCGCTTTAAAAATCTTCATGGAAAGAATTCTATTACATTTTTATTTCCTAAAAAAATGAATATGAAATTTCATGTGATTCCTTGTGGTGGAAATTATCGTTCTCGTAACTCTTATTGTAGGGGTATAAATGGAATACTAAGAAAAATGACGGACGAATACCCCGGTGTATCCATCTATAACCATAGTGGAACATTGTGGTCGTCAGTTGATGATTCGGTTGAATGTATCTCCAATTTTACATTTCAAGTTCTCCCAATTTGTCGGAGAGAGCTATGTGCAAAATTTTTAAAAAATACACAGTTAGTCCTAAACTCGATTACGATCGGTCTGAAATGAAAGTTTCAGATCCAAAGTTGAACTTATACTATCCGAGTGTAACAAATAAACAGGTACTAATCAACATATAGTTCCACGAGTTCATCCTGAATGACACCTTGTATACTTGTAAGTAATGTGCTACAATTTACTCTAGGTCATGTGCTATCGCTTTAAAAATCTTCATGGACAGAATTCTATTACATTTGCATTTCCTAAAAACCATGAATATGAATTTTCATGTGATTCTTTGTGGTGGCTCCCATCAAACTAGCTAGACATCAATAAAGTTCATCGGTTGTGTTAAAATTGATTCCCATCGAACTAGACGTCTATAAAGTTCATGAAAATTTATAGACTTCAATTCTTAGTATATAATGTACCATTAACCGTTATTAAGGTCAGCCATGCTCGTTTGGGTCAAACGAGGGCCCATTTGTTCTGCTAGTGGGCCAAAATGTTGAGGCCCACGTTAATAGGGGACGACTTCAGTCTTATATCGACCATAAATCTATAATCCCGATGCACTTGCAACGTCGCATGTGCTATTGGACTATCATAGGCCTTAACATATGCTAATGGGCTGAAATGGTGAGGCCCACAAGTAGATTACACGACGTCACTCATGGTTTGCTACCCTGTCGATGTTATTGACTTATGTGCGACCTCACAGTACAAGCGGCGGAATACACAACGATCCGTAACAAATATATATGGAGCCCACCTCATACATCACTTCAAACATTCAACTTCTCGGTAAATTTCTCCACTCTCTGACCCTTTCTTTTCAAAGGTATGCTCTCTAGATTTCCTAGATTACTTTCTTTTTTGCATTTGCAATTAAATTTGATATGAATATGGTGGAAATTCCATAGGGTTGTTTTTTTTTATTCAAATTTCCATGGATGTTTGCTCTAGGTAGTTATCATCTGTCAACCGGCCATAATATGTTGTTTTTAATTATTCTGTGCTCTGGTTTTTGTCTGTTGAGAATGCGTCTGTAAGGCTTAAAAGCGACGTCATTGGTACATTGGTTATACTTCTTCTGGGACGAACCGTTAGCGATGTTGGTTAAACTTTTCTCTCTCAACCCTAGTAGTTTGCAATGTCGCCTTCTCTTCGTTTAACATATCGGTTTAAACGACTGGTAGCCGACATCCCTGTGACAGGTTGATTTTAATATTGCATAGACACAACGTGTCAGAGATGTTGCTTATGAATGTCAGCTATGTAATCTTTGTGGGCCTACAATAGATTAAATTCAAAATTTTATATCAAATTTTAGGAATCATGTCTAACAGTGCTGGTTCGAGTAGACGTGCCCCGATCGAGGTAGGTCATTTTTTGTTCCAATTTAAATTCCATTTCATTTTCTATTTTTTCCTAAGAATAAGAATAATAGTTTCAATGATTAAAATTAAAATCCCTAGCGATTCAGATGAGGATCGTCGTTTTAGGAACACATTCGGGGAAGTCATTACACACTTTGTCCACACGCTTACCAGGACAAACTTCGGTTCAATTCTTTGGTAATCCCTCCCTTGTTACACATGATCTATTATATTTTCAATTCACTTTCTCTACAAGTTACTTTCATATTTACAAAATTTTGTTCTTTGTTTATAAATCAGTACGTCCCACACCACATTTCAGAGCTCCTACCACCATACAAGGCCTTCGTTGTGCTACGATGTAATGGAAGGGTATATGAGATGCACTACTCGGGGGCTAAGAAGTACAAGACCCTCACCCCGAAGGGGTTTGGAAAATTTCTTGATGAGGAGGAACTCATGATTGGAGACACACTACATTTTGAAGTGGTAAATGGTGTTGGGCTCGTATTTTTATTGTAACCATTCTTCCCCGTAGAGTTGACTAATTATTGACTTTAAAACATTTTTTTAAAATAAATTTATTCATATTCAGAACAACATTACTTTAATTTTATTGTAATTCTTGAGTTTTATATCAAGAAATTTATTTATTAAATTTTATTTCAATGTTATTGAATCCTTCATATTTATGTAACTCCAGTCCTCTCCCTCTTTCAACATATTTAACTCATTGTCCCTCTTAGCGAATCGTTGTTGCAAAAAAATATTGTAACGGAAGTTGAACTGTAGACCGCCGGATTGATGGGCTGTAATTGTTAGTCCCATGCAATGCTACGACATTGCTAAGTGGTCGAAATAACATCCCTTAGTCTGAGTGGGGTGCGAAGTCGTACAAGTTGATGGATGCCACAATGCTTCAACCGACGTCGGTTAATGATCGACATCCTGTCGCCTGAACCGATTATCTTTGCGACATCGCATAGTTTGAGGCAGTTCAAAACGACATCATTACTAAATGGGTATAAATAGGGGAACCCTAACAAATACTTTAAGCATCTATCTACAAATTTCCAGCAAATTCTAACGGTCTCCAACTTCCCCCCTCCCCCTCTCTTCTCCTCTCCCTTGGAAAAAGGTATGGATTTTCTAATCCCCTAACACATATGTTTTGTAATTCTTACTTTGCAATGTTCGATTTGTGGTCTATGAATATGTTTTCTAATTCTTACTTTACCATTCGGTTAGACAAATTGGTATGTTTCCAAAGGGTTTAACTTTATTTTGAAGTGTATAAAGCTTCATTTTTTTCGATTTTATGGGTTTCTTCATGTTGATGTTTCTGAATTATGCGACGTCTTTATCTTATCTGTTACAACTCGGTGTATGCGATAGTATAGCGACGTCGCATATTCATTTATTCAGTGACACATTTTTTACAATTTGTGACTTCGGTTATGACTCTATCTTCTGTTCGCATTAACCGACATGTTTGTGAGGTTGCATCTCTATATTAATGAACCCACTGCTTTGGACCGATGTGACCCAGCGATGGATGGCCCGACGTCGCACATTGCATTTTATACACTTGTTTTGCACTTAACATTTCCACATATGATGCATGACTAATTAATGGCTGGTAAAGCATTGTCTAATCGACCAGTTTTTCTGGTATTTCACCTGTTTAAATATATATATGTATACACTAACACAACTACACACCTCGTAACAACTAATACTTGTCGGTTATCGTACAGTTCACTGCACAACGGAGGCACCCATAGTCTTTTTTCTTCAACATTGAACATCATTCAATGGCTATTGATAGCCCACATTTCGACTGCACTTTGAAGCAACTCAACATTGGGAAAATACCAACTTTGGTAAAGCGCTTGAATAAATTTTATTTGTAGACAATTGCATATGTATATATATAAATTTATATTTCTAATCAATATTTTTACTGTGACTTAGTACATCCCGGGGGAGATTGTACAACTCCTACCGACTGAGAAGACCCCCACAGTGCTGAGGTGCTATGGGACATACTGGCATATGAGCTACTAGGGGGTGGGAAGATGAAGGCCCTTTCCCCAAAGGGTTTTGGCGAGTTCCTTAGGGGAAACAACCTACGCATTGGAGACACTTTGTTCTTTGAGATGATAGAAGCTAGGGTACCAATCGTCTTCGAGTTCATCATTGTCCGAGCTGATTAAGTTTATTGTAATTTTTGTTATGTGTGAATTAAGACAATTTTTATTCAAATTTATGTACTTGTAAGGATATTCTCATGCCTACTGTTTTTCTAATTAATCAAGTACCTGATTTGAACATTATGTAATTGACTATACATGTTATATGTGTGACCTCATGGGAACACTATTTTATAAATCATTTGTTGGTCTGGTGGTTTAAAAACATTGAACATAGGGGGTACTGGTCATTTAAGAATTAGGGGTGGTTTCTTTTCCATCACCGTAAAGTTCATATGTTCAACTTTGCAATGTCAATCGCAATTGTATCGCAATAAACGACGTGTTATGCAAAATTGGCCCTGCTTCTAACACAACAAAGAGCGACGTTGCACGCTACCCGGTAAAATTATTTACTTCATTTTTTGATCTTTTACTTTGATTATTTTATTAATCGAGGTAAAAAAACCAATTATTTACCTTGATTTGTTTTATAACCGAGGCAAAAAACCTTTAACTTCAAAAAAACCGAGGTAAAATAACTTTTTACCTTTGTTTTTTGGGGTTAGGAAAACAATCGAGGTAAAACGAGAGAAGTAAAAGATTATTTTTCTTTTAAGTCGTACCCAGTGTTGTATTTCCTGTTATTTGTTATTGAGCCCAGCCTAATGTGTTGTTTCAAGGGTTTCGTTAGATCGATTTCAATACATAACTTAAGAGATGCGGGTCTAGTAAGTGATTCAGTGGCAAAATCTTTTTTTGTAATGAAGTTCCCAATATTATTTTTGATATACTGAATAAGTGCATAATTATAGTAATATAAAGGAACTTCACAAATTGTTACCCAGATGGGTACTATGGAGGATTCAGCCTGCATGTTGAAATTGGGCGTCCACTTGAGAATCTTCAGCTGAACTTCATTGAAACTCCAAACACCTTTGATCTAGCATCTCTAAAAGTCGTTAGGGTTTTCAAATCTGATGAGCACATGTTTGAAGTCAAGAGACTCGAGCTGATAGTTGTCTTCGAATCCCGCCATTTTGAATGCGGATTCTAGTTGCTCCATGGATAACCGTCCTTTGAGAAATTTGCCTACTAGAGCATTGGCATAGTGTGCTGAAATATTTTCAATTTGTTCATCGGAGTATATGCACAAGGGTTCTCCAAGGTATTGGATTTTGGGCACGATTTCAGGGTTGTTGGGCAGCGTGGAAAGAGAGGTGGTGATTTTGTTTTTAGAGCAGCAAGGAATGATTTCAGACAATCATGAGGGGGATTCTCGTCGAAGGCGTTGGTGGACGGTGGTTGCAGAAGAAAGTTTTAGAACGTTATATAGTGTTAAAGAGAAGGAGGAGGGATGAGAGAGAAGTTGTGCCTATTTAGCTAGTGTGCTAAGATTTTGTGAGGGGGCTCTGCCATCGCCGGAGGCGGTGGTGGACGATGGTTGCAGAAGAAAGTTTTAGAACGTCATATAGTGTTAAAGAGAAGGAGGAGGGATGAGAAAGAAGCTGTCCCTATTCAGCTAGTGTGCTAAGCTTTTGTGAAAAGGGGACGAATACAAATTCTCAAAGGAAATGATTTCAAAATTAGGATAGTATGTTTTAGGTTTGACGTATAAGTTAGGGTACTTGAAGTTAAACTTTGGTGTTTTTGAGATTGTGTTAGGTAAATATTAGTTATTTCCTTAGAAGCTGTGTGAATAATTTTAATCTTTAGTGACTAATAAAAAAAAATTGATTTTTTTAATGGGACAAGATTTTTTATAAGATGAAGCAAAAAGGATGAAACATGCAATTATTAAAATTTATTAAATTACAATTAAAATTTTGTCTTCTCTCCTCTCACCTGCTCTCTTTCTCTCTCCGTCTCCTTCTCTATTTTCTTCACGATCTCCTTCAAAATATCTATGCACTTGCGCCATTCTCTCTTCCATGGCAAGTTTATTGTAGTTTACTTTAGTTTTATTGATTTTTTTTTTTCCAATTTGTAGTCCTAATTTTCCGTTCTTTTCAATTTAAGAATATGAAATTGGTCAATTTCAAGAATGTTTATTGTGTTTGTGTAGTAAAATCTAGTTTCTAAAGGATGTTGTGACCCTTTTTTTTGTTATTGATGAAGATGAATCAAAGTTTATTTTCACTTTTTTTTTGCAGTTTTTTATTCTATAAATGATGTTATATTGTAGTCGGTAATGTTTTGTACATTTTAGTTGATTTTTAAGTTTTTTAAATGTCTGTGCTATTTTCGTTGATGTCTACAAGTAGTTTGATGAGATTTTATTTTTTTGGATTTTAATCATTTAGTGATTCCAACAGGTTTGGATTCGTTCTTGTACATTTAGTTGATTTTGATGTGTATATGCATGAGTTTTGTTTAGACATGGCAAACGGGTCTCTTCGGTCGAATACGGGTGAGATCCAATCGGTTCGGGTATAATTCGGTAGATTGTTTTATCTTCGAGTATCGGGTGTTGATCGGGTGTGTTCAGGTTCGGATGTCTTTCGATAGTTTTGAAAAATATCCGAACGGGTCGGGTTTGGTTCTACTTATTTCAATTTCAATACAATTCGGGTACCATTTTTTTGAATCGGGTTCGGATCCAATTTGGTTCAGGTTGTTTCGGTTTCAGGTACAATTCAGTTTTACATTTTTTTAATCAGGTTCAGATCGGGTTTGGTTTGAGTCAGTTTAGTTTTGGTACTTTTCGGGTACATTCTCTTTCGGGTCGGGTTTGGTTGGATTCCAATATATTCAGTCCAGGTCATGTTCAAATAAATATAGCAAATTGTCATTATAATGAACATAAAATTTTAATATATATACTTTAGCTGAACTAATCTATTATATATATATATATAATTTTACAAGTCACTTTTTTAATGTATACTTTCAATTTAATGAAATGAAAAATTATTTATTTTGTAAAGAACATGATATTTATGCAAATTGCAAACATTGATCTGTATACGTTACCGCATAAAGATTATACTAGCATGTAAGAACAAAATAGAATAGTTTGTATTTAATTTTTTTTCTATTTTATGTTGTTGATCATAACTCACAAAACTCCTAACTTGCAAGTTATAATATATTAATATATATATATATATAGTAGTTCTCCTGACAGGTGGTCTGTCTATAAACAGACCATTAATTGTTTACCTTATACATTCACATTTAAATACATATTATTACTTTTTTTTAACTTTAAAAATACAATATTTAAATTTTATAAAAAAAACTTACAACATTTAAAGTAAAAATCACCGTGAACTGTCCATAAACTTATACAATATTTAAATTTTATAAAAAAAACTTACAATTCATGATTGCTTGAAATTCATTTTAAAATATTAGCATATTAAACTAAGATAAGAAAACATTCATAGAAAGACATGTTATTTTTTCTTAATTAGGTGAAATATTAGTATATTACCAATAGATCCCTTTAGAACTATTTAACTTTACATAAATAGTCTTGGTCGACTTTATATAGAAATTAAATATCCCCTATTTACTAATTATAAATTATGAGTCTCATAAACAGTCTTGGCCGACTTTGTGCACAATCATTCATTCAAATTCAGAATGCGGAGTTTGCAGATTTCTACTGCTCCCTCCATCTCATTCAAATATGCACATAATCTTTTTTCACTCAAAGTTGTCAAACTTTAACCATATATTTGAATAGATATATGAACAATAATATTATTGTATGGCATAATACTTATGTTTTTGATATGCTATGGAGGAGTAATTATAATAATTAAGCATATTTTAAATTTAAGCATTAGAGAAAAATAGATCGTAAATGCAATATTATTTTAGATGTAATTTTATATTCTTACAAAAGAATTGGATGATTGAAAACATTGATTTAAAATATTTTGCAAAATTTAATGAAAATAATTTTTCCGAAAGAAAATAATAATAACGAAAAGTTAATATTGTATGAAATTTTTTCTAATAATAAATAAAATAACTAATCAATATTAATTTTAGCTTATAAAATAATTTTAAATTAATAATTTACAATGTTCTTTTATTTAATACATAATATACTCTTAAAATAATTTCATCTATCTATGCTATTAATACACATTTTAAATTTATAAATTTAATTTATTATGTGATATTTTAATATTAAATAACATATCAACACTGTTTATAATCGTAATGTTATTTTCAACTAAATATGATCAAGTTAAAATTTTAGACAGTAACAATTGTAACACTCTATTCAATCATATTCGGGTCTTGTTCGGTTTGAGTTAACATTAATCCGGATGTCTTCAAATTTGGATTAACATCAATTCGGTTCATTTCGAATCCAGTAGTAGTTGGGTATGATTAGGTTTCTTTCAGGTACGGGTCCTTTTCGGGTTCGGATTCAGGTTCGGTCCAAGTGCGGGTCCTTTTCGGGTTTCGGTTCAGGTTTGATTCGGGTTCAGGTGTTATTCAAGTTTGGGTCCCATCAGGTATGGCAATTTAAGTTCGGGTACGGTTCAATCAGGTGATTTCGGTTTCCGATTATTGATTGGGTCTCACTATTTGGATGTCGGTTCGATTCGATTTGGTTATTTATTACCAGATTTTTGGGTTCGGTTATATTTTGCCAGGTCTAGTTTTGTTGATGTTTGTACTTTTTTTTAATAGATGTTCACAAGTAGTTTGCTTAGAATCATTGTTTTTCACTTTTTAATCATTAAGTAGAGTTTGTAGGTTTAATAATAGTCAATTTATTTTGACTAAATTATTTTTTTGGTCCCCAACATATGATCAAATACCATCATTTGGTCTCCAAAGTCAATATCGCGTTTGTTCAGTAACTAACAAATATAAAATGATTTGTTTGGTCTCAATGGTGGTTTTCAGGTTAACAACGGTTGTTTTCCAACACAGCAGGGGGTATTTTTGTAATTTTACCAATTAAAAATATTTTAATTTCCTTTTAATTTCCATTTAAATTTTTTCCTTTAACCATTTTCAAACCCTATTACGCCGCTGCCAACCACCGCCGCCGCCGTTTGTAATCACCACCATTTGCATAGCGTTTCACCACTGCCACTGCCGTCCATTTGTAATCACCAACCGCGTCGACCACCATTTTTAATCACCACTGCACCGACGACCACCATTTGCCCAGCACCGCCTTCTTCTTCTTCATCGAACTCGAATAGAGGACCTCGTCTCCGATGAAAATGAGAGCCGCGATCAACGAGCTTGGGTTTGCAGGTCGATGAAGATTGGAGATGGAGGTGGCGGATTAGGGATTGGCGCAGTGTTAGCGGATTGGAGATGAAGAAGATGACCGGCGGCGGAGAATCAGCATTCAGGAAGATGAGCACATGATATTCATGCGCTCAATTTGGGAAAAATTTTGGCGCCAATTGGAGATGGCACGTGATGACCGTTCCCGATTTCTTTTTTTAAAATCTTAGGGGTATAAAGGTAATTTTACAAGTTTTGGCCAATTTTACGATTGAGGATCAAACAAATCATTTTGCATTTGTTTGTTGCTGAACAAATGCAATATTGGCTTGGGGACCAAACAAATTATAAGATGCTATTTAGGGGGATCAAAAAATAATTTAGTCATTTATTTTTGTATGCTATTTTATTTCAAACAATGATGTTTTGTACTAATTTGTAATTGATGCTTATGTGTCCATTATTGTTTTTTGTAATGTTTATATATTCTCAATTGATTTGTACGTGTTCATGAAGTTTTTGTTTATGTATATGTGTGTGCGCGCGTGTGTGTGCATATCCAGTTGATATTGTCTAATGATCTGTTGAGTTTTATCAAAATTTCAAAATTTTATTATTATTATTATTATTATATATATATGAGACTAATTGTATCATTTTACTTTTATCAATTTTAGGCAGGTTTAATGTTTAGAGTGTTTGTATTGATGTTTAGGTTCTTCTTTTCTAGTTATTGTTTTAGTTTTAGAGAAAAAGCATATAAAAATGATGATGCTCAAACTGTACTCATTCAATCTTCTTAGGATAAGTCAAGTTGATGTTTTTGGGTGGGCGATGAAAGTTGACGAAGCGTAGAACGGCAAACTTGTTTGATTTAATGTTTTTAGGAATTTTGTAGTGTTTGTTATGATTTAAATGGATTGAATATTTTTTACCGTCATGGTTTGGAATTAAATGACAATATGTTGATTTTTATTTTTGAGTTGATGATTACATGAATTTTGTTTAGTTTGCAATGATATACCTATCATGTAATATAAATGGTGTTGAAGTTTTTAATTTTCAGATAAAAGTTATGCCACTTTTCAGGTTATATTTATGTGTTATGAGTTGAGTTTTATGTGAATTCTGTGGAGAATCATTGTTCGCTTAAAGCGGAATTATTGGAGGAGGAAAAAACAGATAATGTTCATTGTGTTTATAAGTCCGGAGCGATCCCTATAGAAAGAAGAATGAGAGAGGGTATTCATTATGTTTATAATTTTTTTGTAGAGAGGTGTTTGTAGTTTGTGAATCTTTTAAAATTAACCCCAAAATAAAATAATTACAAGAAGTATCACGTGTTTATGCACCACTTGTGCCATATGTTTTAATTCCTGAACCAACCATTAGATTGTTTGGCATGAGACTTTCTCAAGAAGAATATATAAGCAAAAATAAGAAGCTAATCTTCATTCATTTTTAAAATAAGTTAGTTTTATTTATAAATATTGTTCCATCAAACACAATCTAATTATACTATTTTTGGTTGAATAGACTATGGATGTTGGACTAAAGTAATTATATGAATTATAAATAGTCTGTAAGGTTATACATGCAATTTTATAATTTATAAGATTTAAATATTTAGGTCGTTGCCATCAGTGGTGCTACTTTTGCTGCTTTTGTTGTGTTGAGTAAGTCTAAAACATTATTTGAAATTTGTCATGGTAGATTGGATCATGTTCCTTACAACGTCATTTTTGTCTTGATCAAGTGTGGATGTTTCTCAGTTAATAGTCTGCTTCTAAAGTCGCATTTGAGTTCCTCTTGTGAGATGGTGAAGGATAAAAATCTTTCCTTTAATGAAAATAATAAATGTACACTACATATGCTTGATTCGATTCACTATGATCTTGGGGTGGTTGGGTGGGGGGCGGGGTTCGCTCTTGTTATCTCTCGTGTTGCTCTGTTATTATGTTATATTTGTAATGATCACTCCTATTTTACTTTATTTTATCCTTTGCGTCGTAAGTTTGCCTTTGTATAGGTTTATATCCACCTTGAGGCTTTGATTGAGAATGAATTTTCCACTAATATCAAAGTTTCTCAGAGAGATAGAGAGAGGGATGGAGTTTGCCAATTCTCGCATTGGGATCTCACTTTGCCGTGTTTGGTGTGTTTAATCCAAGTCCCACATTGGAAGCATGAAGAGTGATTTTTCACTACATATGCTAGAGTCCCACCACATTAGAATGATGCATTTTGGGGTTGGACCCAATATCAAAACCGTGAGGGGTTTGGCCTAAAGCGGATAATATCATACTAATGTTGATTGTGGTGAGCTTGGCAGTCCCAACAAATGGTATCAGAGCGATGATTGTACTCAGGACGAGGACTGCGTATGTGCCTAGTGTGGAGGCCCTCAGATGTACCCTTGGCGATGGTTCCTTGTGTCGAAAGTCTTCCTGACCAAGGTGGTTGTCAAGTGACGTGTCCCACAGGTGTAGTGGAGGTGCAAGATGGTCTGCGCAAGGATGAAGGATAGCGTTGTGTGGTCCTTGGTTTGAAGGGAGATTATTGTTATGTTCAATCCAAGTTCCACGTTGGAAGTTGGAAGAGTGATTCTTCACTATATAAACTAAAGTCCCGCCACATTGGTATGTGGCCTTTTGGGGTTGGACCCAATATCAAAACCGTGCGGGTTTTGCCCAAAGCAGACAATATTATACTAATGTTGGTTGCGGTGAGCTTGATAATACCAACAATTCAAGTCTGGATCACTCATTTTAGTGTGATGCCTTCTTTGAAGTTGCCTTCACCATTAATTGCTTGCCTACTTCGTTATTGTATAGTCAGTTCATCTAAGCTACCTATGTTCCTCTATAAGTGTCTTGCTTCACTATTCATGAATAAAGTAGTTACCGTTTAGATAGTAAAATTCATAAATGTATAAATGTGAAAATTGTCGTGTGAGATCTTACTACCTTCACCGTGTCATGTATTTTTAGAATATCTATTTTTCATAATATTTGTTATACTCCCTCCATTTTTCTATTTATGCCATCATAAGTGTAGGTGTTTGGATTTATGTGAAGAAAATGAGTGGATGAAATTAAATGTAGAGAGTAAAAAGTAGAATGAGTGGATGAAATTGAGAAATCTTGCGAAAAATGGAAAAAAATGTCAAATAAAAGAAAACATTCATTTATATTAAGTGTGCTACTCCCCCCGTCCCATCCTATTCTGCACAGAATCTTTTTACGGTCTCCAATAAACATATTTGACTGTAAATATGTGTAGTTACAGACAATAATGACACAAAAAAATTGATATTAAGATACTACATGTTAGTCAAAGTTTGATATTTTTGACCAAAAAAATATTTTGTACAGAATAAAAAGGGACGGAGGGAATATAAATAATTAAACAAAGGGAGTATGCGGTTTAACATATTGAACTTATAAAATCATCTATGATAGTTAAAAAAGAAGTGGTAAAACAGATATAAAAGGATAGAGTGCAAAGGTCATCCACTAAAGACGAATCAATTCAAAAATAAAAATGATTATCCCACCAAACATACCCCAAACTTCAAATCCCTCCGATGTGACCTTTAAACCTACAGACACGTGATCATGATTAATGAAACCAGCTTGTTTTCTCATAAATAAGTATTTGCTTCGGATTTTTAATACTAACAATGTTTTTTAAGAGTGTTGCTATATCACGCCATGTATTTTACTAGATTACGCCCTAATATATATATACACGTATAATACTAACATTAACTTTTAAAGTTTACACAAAATTAAAGCCTTTCCCTTGCCCTAGCTGCACCGTCGCCGCCACCGCCACCGCCGTCGGAAACATCCAGCCTAGCTCCACCTTCATCCCCAGTCATCCGCCGGAACAACCATCCATAGCAAAACCCTAGCCCGCCATCCCCTAGCACAACCCCTCTAGTCCCCAGCCACCAGCCACCTGCCATCCCTTGACCCGATTGATCTACCCAGATTTTCTGCCGTCCCCTGGCCGATTGATTTACCCAGATCCCTTTCTCTTTGCCTCAATTTCTCGGCAAAGAAACCCTCCGTCGAACAACCAGGGCATGGAGGGAAATGAGAACCGAGGCTTTGGGGTAAACGAGGATCGAGAAATTAGAACGGGGGCAGTGGGAGAAACGAGGACATGAGCAGTGGGGGAAACAAGAACCAAGATCGGGGAAGATGAGAGCGGTGGGTGATGAGAACCAGACCGACGACGTCGCTGCGGGAAGAGACGAGAGCGGGGCAGCGAGAGCAGGCTGGAGCGAGTCGATGAGAGTGATGTGGCGAGAGAGGGGCTAGGAGCGGGTCTACGAGAGCGGGCCAAAGCGGGGCAGTGAGAGTGGGCCGGAGGGGGTAGCGAGAGCGGGCCAGAGCGAGTCGACAAGAGCAGGGTAGTGAGAGCGGACCGAAGCAGGGCAGCGAGAGTGGGCCGGAGCGAGTCGACAAGAGCGGGGTTGGGAGCGGGTCAACGAGAGCATGGACGGGGAAAGCAGATCCGGAGAAGGAGACCTGAAAAAGAAGAGAATGAGACTGGAAAAAAAAGATAAGGAAAAAATAGATGCCACCGAAGAGAAAGAAAACCTGTCGGAGAAGACGCCGGAGACCACCACCTCCGGCAAACGTCGGCCACCGTTCTCCACCACCGCCTACCACCGTTCTCCACCGTCGAGGACCACCACCCCTTGCCACCGGTGAACACTCCAGAGCAGTTAGGATAAAAACATTTTTTCTTTATTTTAGGTATTTATTTATTTTTTATTATTGAAATTATATTCAAAATACATATTGTATTTCAGTAGTACAAAATACAGGGCGTGATTAAGTAAAATACAGGGCGTGATATAGCCAGAGGCGGAGGTACAAGGGGGCTGGAGGGGGCTCCAGCCCCCGCCAAGCAATTTCCAACAGTTAGGATTTTTTTTTGAAAATTATAGTTCAGCCCCCTCCAAATAAATTTATTACACTTCAGCCCCCTCAAGAATTAAAAAAACTAAAATTCAAGTGGATAATCATGCCACATGTCATAAGTTTATTGGTTACCTATATTTTCTATCCTTTCCTATCCCAACTTACCCATTTTCTCTCATCACAATCACATTTACACACACACAACCGAACCTCTCTTCCAAATTTTCCCAAAAAAAGTTCTCCCTTCCAAAAATTCAAAATTTAATCCTTTCATTTCCTTCCTATTTGTATGGAAAGAGAAGCCTTGAATTTTAAATTTCCAAGCTCAATAATCTCCACTTTCTACTCTACATTCACACATATACTCAATTTGGGAGGATAAATTCAATATTTGGAAGCAAATCAAAGGTTAGTTTCATTTTTATTTATTTAAAATATGCATTGTTTATTTATTTATTTGACTACATAATATGAATATATAATTATTGTTTTTATTATACATTTATTATACATGATGTTGTGTTAATCATATATTAGTTCTTATGATTTAAATGTTGAAGAAGAAAAATTAATTAGAAAGTTAAAAGTTGAACTATACAAAAATTACTTCTTAATCACATAAATTCAATTGTACATAAATTAGTTCTTATCAATACAAACTATAAAATTACTTTGTTTATGTATGTAGGATATGAAGAGATTTTTTCAACCTACTAAAAGAAATCATAGTGGGGAATCTTCTAGTAAACCTAATGATGAAATCTTGGAAAATCGGTCAAGTGCAAAATTTAATGTGGATGATATTGTTTATGATCCGGGTTTAAAGAAGCCAATCGAGGAGTTTGATAATGCTATTCAAGATCAAATTTGAAGAGAGTATATTGTTAGGGGGCCTTATCAACCAATTTGTCACAACTACCCAAAAAAGAAAGTTGGCAATCAAGAAAGGAGTTTTCAAGCTAGTTGGTATAGAGACTTTCCATGGCTAGAATATAGTGTGTCCAATGATGCGGCATTTTTTTTGGTGTTATCTTTTTCCGCCATCACATAATAAGGAAGGTGAAGTTGCTCAAAAGTCTTTCTTAGTAGACGGATTTACTAATTGGAAAAAGGAAAAAGAAAGATTTTCTCTTCATGTTGGGGATGTGAATAGTTGTCATAGTGATGCAAGGATGAGTGTTGAATCTTCTAAAGATCAAAGACATAATTTGATAAATGTGTTTCAAGTACTTGATTCTACCTCTGAGGTTTCTTATCGCACTCGTATAACTGCTATGTTGGATGTGACACGATTTCTTTTGAGACAAGGGCTATCTTTTCGTGGACATGATGAGTCTTCTAGTTCGGTGAACAGAGGTAATTTTCTTGAATTGGTTGAATGGTATTGTACAAACAATGAAGATGTTGCCAAAGTTCTTAAGCAAAATGCTCCGGGTAACAATCAAATGACTTCCTCTCCAATTCAGAGAGATCTAGCTCGGGCTTGTGCTGAAGAGGTAACACATTCTATTATTACTGATCTTGGCGATAGAGTTTTTTCTTTAATGGTTGATGAGTCTCAAGATGTTTCTACAAAAGAGCAAATGGGAGTTGTTTTTCGATATATGAATGAAAAGGGATAACTTATTGAGCGATTTATTGTTATTATACATGTGCCAGACACTACATCTATTTCATTGAGAGATTCTATTGTGGCTTTGTTTGTGAAACATGGGTTGTCCTTAGATAAATTGAGAGGACAAGGATATGCTGGAGCTTCGAATATGAGGGGTGAATTTCACGGTTTACAAGCCTTGAAACGAGAGGAAAATCCATAGACTATGTACATTCATTGTTTCTGTCATCAACTCCAAATAGTTCTGGCATCAGTTGCTAAAGAAATTTCTACAGTGGCTGATATTTTTTCTTATGTCACTATGATTGTGACTTTGGCTGGGGCATCTTGCAAACGAATGGATAAAGTTAGGGAGTATGAATGTGCTAGAATTGTTGTTGCTTTAGAAGAAGGACAAATTACTAGTGGTCAAGGGTTGAACCAAGAAACTGGTTTAGCAAGACCCGGAGATACTCATTGGGGATCACATTACTTGACATTGCTTCGTTTACATATGATGTGGCATTCAGTGATACAAGTGTTGGGTCATATTCATGACCATGGAAGCAGTTCAGAGAATAGAGGTACTGCGAGAAGTTTGATTGATAAAATGGATACTTATCAGTTTGTGATGCATTTGATGAAATACTTGTTTTCAATCACGAATGAGCTGTCAATTGCCTTACAACAAAAGGATCAAAATATTGTCAATGCCATGAATTTGATTGCTTGTGTGAAACAACAATTACAAGCCTTTAGGGAAGATGGATGACATATTATTTTGTAAGAAGTTAACAATTTTTGTGGGTTGCATATGATCCCACTACTTGATATGAATGACAATATAACTAGTCGTGGCTATGGAAGACGAATGGGGCAAGTCATAATCAATTATCATCATTATCACGTATATTTGTTTCTTCAGGTATGCTTGTTCATCATATTTTGTTAAGAAAGAGATATTTCTTTGTGTTATTGAACATTAATTTTAAAATTTCAGGTTGTTGATTTGATCATACAAGAGATGAACAATCGTTTTTAAGAAGTTAGCACAAGATTGCTTGGTTGCATTGCCTGTCTTGATCCAAGAAATTCTTTCTCCCAGTTCATTATTCCAGAATTGATTCATCTTGTAACTATGTATCCGGAAGACTTCTCTCATACCGATCACATGTATCTTGAATCTCAGTTGAGAAACTATATCCATGTTATGCAATCTGACCCTCACTTTTCAAGCATTGAAAACTTGGGTACTCTTGTTCTGAGGTTAGTTGAAACTGATTTTCATAGAATATTTCCATTGGTATATCGGTTGATTGAGTTGGCATTGGTTTTACCTGCAACTGCTACTGTGGAGAGGGTGTTTTCTGCGACGAAAATTGTGAAGACTGATTTGTGTACGCATGGGAGATGAATTGATGAATGATAGCCTTGTTGTGTACATTGAGAAGAGGATTTTTGAAATAATCAACAATGAATCCATTCTGCGACGCTTTCAAAACATGAAATCTCGAAGAATGCAGTTGTCTTCGCTTCCTCCTAGAAGTTAGGTTGTTACTGTTCAAATAATATTTTATATGTATGTTAAGAATTTCACTGTTCATCACATTAATTTCAAGACTTAAGTATTATTGTATTTTTTTTGTTAAAAATTTCCTAACTAGCCCCCGCCACAAAAGTTTTCTGGCTCCGCCCCTGGATATAGCGATCCACTTTTTTAATGGTAAAGTTTTGAGAAAAGTTATCTTTTCACACGCTTATGGAAAGATGAGTTTAATTAGAATAATAAAAGGTAAAAAGTCTTAGTTCCAATATTAAAAAATTATTATACAATGTGTAGTAGTTCTAAAGTTTATAACCCAATTCATGCAACCCAAAAATTTTATCTTTATTTCTTCTGCACTTTAAACCTTGGTCTTTCCATAACTGAAAGGTCGTCTTTCAATAGACGGACTCTTTTTTAATAATGACACTTTAGTTTCTAAATAAAATTAAAATTATTTGTATCTACTCAATTTACTTTTTACTTTCTTACAGAATCTCATCTACTCATTTTTTAAGAGTGTGCTAATTATTTGGATACTCCCTCGGTCTCACCTCGAATTACCCACCTATTTCATAGGTATTATTCTCTATCAAAGTTTGACCGCATATTTGATTAGACATATAAGAAATAATATTATCATATGTGATATTATTGAATTCATCGTAACAGATAGTTTCTAAATTTCAACCTTTTATTAGTTTTTATTATATAGAGTTAAATATATTAACGGTCAAATATATTTTTCGAACATTATACAATGATTGAGGGGTAATTTGAACGGCAACGGAGGGAGTACGAATATTTCAAAATCAGAGGGTAAACATAGAAAAACTTACAAGGCACGTGTGAATTGATTAAAAGTTGTACCGACACTATTACTCAAATTGCATATAACGTACTACTCCCTCCGATAATTTGGGGTAATTTGAAATGAAACTAAGGGAATACGAATATTTCAAAATCAGAGAGTAAAAAATAAAAAATTTTAGAAGGCACGTGTGAATTGATTGTACCGACACTATTACTCAAATTGCATACTACGTAGTACTCCTCTATCCCATAAAATATGTGGATCGCTATATCTCGCCCTGTATTTTACTATTCTCGCCCTAATACGTATACAGTATTTCTTATCGTATTATTTAAAATCAATTGAGATAATTGTAGTTAGTTAATATTAGCGGAACGAATTTAGTTAATTAATCTAATTTGCGCCGCCGCCGCCGCCGCCGCCGGACCGCCGCCCGCCGCCGCCGGGACCGGCTCGCCACGGCCTGGGCGCGAGGCGCCGCCGGTCGGCTCGCCATGGCCTGGGCGCGAGCCGGCGCCGGTCCGGTCGCCGCGGCCTGGCCGCGAGCCGCCGGCGGGCCGGTCGCCACCGACAGGCCGCGCGCCGCCGTCGGTCCGCTAGCCACCGGTGGACCGCGAGCCGCCGGCGGGCCGGTCGCCACCGACAGGGCGCGAGCCATCGCCGGGCCGCTCGCCGGCGTGTGGGCGCGAGCCGTGGCTCGCCGTGCGGTGGGCGCGAGCCGCGCGCGGTCCGCTCGCTAGGGCTGGGGAGCGAGCCGGACGCGCCTCGGCTCGCCGTGGGCTGGGCGCGAGCCGTGCCAGCCTGCTTCCAAAAATCGAACTGCTATAAATGAGCTCGAATTTTTACTCATTCAAAGGCCACTCGAATTCTTACTCATTCGAAGGGCACTCGAAAAATATTGCTATCCAAGACGAGCAAAAATTACCCCGAAAAGGGTGTTAGAAATTCCATGTCTTCGGAGGTAATTTTACTAATTAGCTTTCTGTCCGTAAGTAGTTGTTAAATTTAATAATTTTTGCCGTACAAATTTATGCTCGTCTTTGTGTTTTAATTTATTAACTGTTACGATGAAATTATTGCACATTTATGTCCTATGAATTTATCTCCTGTTAATAGCAGTAGCGTTAATGCAGTAACGTTAATGTATGTCCTATTAATTATTGAAGCAGATATTTTTGTTGTTTTGTTAATTTTGTGATTTTGTTAATTATTGTACCGTTAAGTTACGTATTTTTACGTTATTTTGATATTTTAATTTGTTGAACTGTAAGAATGTTATATTAATTCTAGCCACGATGTTATTGCATTTTTTCCCACTACATGTATGTTTTAGCTGTTAATGAGAAAGAAATTTATACTCATCTTAGTTTTTTAATTTATGCTCATCTTAGTATTTTAATTTATTAATCGTAACGTAAAAATTATTGTAACGTTAATTTTATTTATTGTAACGTTAATTGTAATTATTGTAACGTTAATGTTGTTGTTTTGTTAATTTTGTTATTTTGTTAATTATTGTGACGTTAATGTTGTTGTTTTGTTAATTTTGTTATTTTGTTAATTATTGTAACGTTAATTTACATTTTTTTACGTTAATTTTGATATTGTAATTGGTATAGCAGTTGAGTGTAACTAATTACTTGATGTTTATTGCTGTTTAAGGATGACAATCAGTCATGTGAAGCTGCTGCAGGGCGGAACGGATACTCTCCATTTGCCACCTCAGCTGTGTTCCCAGACGTTGCCGAGGCTTACTCCTACCTGCAACGGATTGTTCTGCAGGTGGGATTTGAACTTGTGACGGGGTCCTACAAACAGAATAGGAATGGTCCCCTGAGGTTATATTGCATTTGCAATCGGGGCCGAAAGGATAAGGATGTAGATACGAGCGAATCTGATGTAGTCCGACGGAGTAGCAGCTCGACCAGCAGTTGTGGCTGCCCGTTCGCGATTGTCTTGAAACAGAGCATCACGGGGAATGGTTGGAATGTAGTGCCGTGCAAGGATCCTAGACGAGGGATGCACAACCACCCTTTCTCAGTGTACCCCGAGGGTCATAGACAGAGCAGCAAGCTCCATGCGGACGCGAAGCAAATGATCAGAGACTTGACAGATTCAGAAACTGCCCCAAGGCATATCAATGCCAGCCTCAGTAATTCGTTTCCGGACCTGCATCAGAACATTAGGCAGGTGTACAATGAGAGGTCGGCATATGCAACAGAAAGGCGAGGCGGGCGCAACACAGCAGAGAATTGTTTGCATTTGGCCACCGCGAAAGGGTATGTCACTAGTCACCGCTCAGCAGGTGATGGTACTTTGACTCATTTATTCATGGCCAATCCCGATGCTGTTGTGGCATTTCGCACGTTTCCGTGGGTGGTGGCCATCGACTCAACGTACAAGACCAATCGCTACGGCATGCCATTCATTGAGATGGTTGGGATGTCCCCTTGCAACACAAACTTCCTGATTGCCTACGCAATTGTCGTTGACGAAACGGCAGATACCTATGAGTGGGTGCTGAACGCGCTGAAGAACTTGCTTGTGGATGGACCGTTCCCTGAGGTTGTGGTCACCGATCGGGAGATGGGACTGATTAGGCCACTTCGGGCTGTGTTTCCGGAATCGAACCATTTGCTCTGCACCTGGCATATTAACAAGGATGTGGAGGCACGTGTTACTGTGCTGACAGGGAATAAGAGGAACGGGGCAGCGTTCAAGAATGGTGCATGGTTCCGAGTTTGCAATGCGTCCACCGTTCCTCTTTACGAAACCGCCTTGGAGGATATGAGGACTGGATGGTCTTGGAGCGAGGCTGTTGTTAGTTACGTTGAGACGACGTGGCTCACCCCCCATAAGGAGAAATTTGTGAGGGCATGGACGAACAGATTTCTGCATTTCGGGAACACAACTACATGCAGGGTCGAAAGTGCACACTCGTCATTGAAAGGGTGGTTACATACGTCGACTGGTTCGCTGGACACGGTATGGAGGCGTGTCGACCTGCAGATAGCCCAGCAGATTACTATGATCAAGACCGGCCTGGAGAAATCAAGAACTGTCGTTGGAAGATTGCACCGTAGGGCCCTTTTCAGCAACTTGATCAACAATGTGTCCAAATACTGTCTGGATAAATTGACGGTCGAGTCCGGGAGGATTGATGCACTCGGAGCACAGGTATATGCTTACTGTGGATGTGTGCTGCGCTCGACACACGGAATACCGTGTGCATGCATCATGGCAGGGGCAGTTGCTGAAGGAATCCCCTTGTACTTGGACGACATTCATCCGCTGTTCAAGAGCCTGGCATTGGGTGATCACGTGCGGAGCACGGACAACATTGCGAGGGCCGAACAAGATCAGTCGCGGTTCAACACTCTGTTGGAGGAGCTGGCACGCAGCGACCCTTCGGTCCGCCGACGAGTTTCATCCTACATAGATGCGCAGTTGCGTCCGGAGGAGAGCGGCATTGGCGAGCCGGACAATTGCACCAGTGCACGTGGGAGACCAAGCGAGCAGGTCCCCCGATCAAGATCAACCCGACGTTCACCGAGCTACCACGAGCACGTGAACAGGCGATACGGGAGTAGTTCACGGTCCCCGGGGCGCGGTTCAGGGAGCGGTCGCCGGCACGGTGAGTACAAGCACCATTCTTCCTAATGAACGCCTCCTGCGTAAGATATTTATCTTAATGTGTTCTCCTGCAGCGACATTCCCGTTCCTCGAAAGTGTCCCTCACATTGTCCGGCGCTACATCGAAGGCTGGAACGATGTCGCGAGTGATGGAAACTGTGGCTTCAGATGCGTTGCTGATGCGTTCCACGTAGACGGTGAAAGTGAATGGTCTACAGCGCGTCGGGCGGTATTTAACGAGATATCAACTCATTGGCCTGACTATGTTCCCATATACGGTTCGCGGAATGACGTTGAACACGCCAGAGCCCGTATACACCACACCAGCGGTCCATGTGGTCCGGAGCATTGGTTTACGGTCATTGCAGACATGTTTCCTGTGGCCACCTACTACAACGCGGTTGTAGTTCTATATTACATTTTAGAGAATGGGTCGGCGGACCATTGCTGTACAGTCCTTCCACTGAGGGCAGGCGGGGGCGAGGATGGAACAAGTAAGGAGCTACACATTGTATACGTTCGCAGTGCAAGCCATTTCGTCCGGGTACACGTGAAGGAAAACTGTCCCATGCCCCCCGTGGTTAATATGTGGACCACGTTGAGGAAGGCTGATGTCGTAGGTTGGGAGTTACCCTTTCGTAGGAGGCTACGGGCTTGGAGAAGAGCATACTCTGAGAGTAATTAACTGTTGTAAATCGCCATAAACATTTTGGCATGCACGCAACCGGTACAGTTACTATCGAAGCATGGAGTAATTATTTTGATAGCATTACTGTTGCAAAAATCGATGACTTTTGTATTTGATATGCACAAACAGTTACCGATTACATAAATGAGCAAACTATGGCAAAACTGTGTGTTCATACATAAGCAAACGTCCGACTAAGGAATGGGGCCATAACCGAGCCTGCGGTACTCATCGCGACGACTGACCCAAGTCGTCATCAACTGCCTCACGCGGGGGTCGGCGGCGAGTCCACCAACGGTCGCTGAGTCAAACGGATCCAGGTCGCCCATCATGTCACTCAGCATCTGTTGCACAGGAAACAGAGTTTACAATAACGAAACAGTAAAATGTAATATAATTACTCGAAGCAAACAGTACGGGAAAACTTACCGATAACTGATGATGTATCCTGTCCGGTCCACTCGCGGCAGCATGTTCAGGATTTGCGATCAATGGGTGCGAATGGGTCGCGTACCAGCCCTCGTAATCCATGGTACACTCTGATTGGCTCGTGGCTATCGGGAACGCCGCAAGCTGACCGTCGTGCCAAGTGTGTGCCATCTCCCACAGGGTCAACTGCAGCCTCCCTGGGTAGGTCACTGAATAGCCGGCTGGATCAGCCGGGCGGGAACAAGGCTCGGGCGCAATTGCAAGACCCCGCGGTATACCCTGTACGAGACCGAACTGGCGCACAACGCGATCTGGCATGTACGCCTCCATTGCGTCGAGGTATCGAATCACGCCGCGGTAGTGAGTCCTCCCCCTCGCAGCCCTAACCACGTCCACTCCATACGGCAACCAATCCACCTGCAAAAAAGTTCCACAGACATGTCACGTTTCTACGGAATCCGATCTATCTACTACTGTCAGAATAAGAGTAAAAGCATGGAATTCATACCTGGTCGGCCTGTAAGGCATCCAACTGTCGCCTGATGGCTCCGAGCCTCGCCGTACCCCTCCCCGATCTATCACCTGTGTGCCACCGACTGGTGCGACCCGGAAGAGCTGGCAACGTACTCGGTCCCGGCCGAAACATCGGAAAGTACTCGTATATCCATGCTTGAAGCAGCGTGCAATATCCGCATAGGCCGCGCGCCTGGGACCGGGACGCAATTCCCAACTGCAGATACAAACTGGCCAACGTCGCCGAGCCCCACGACAACTGCGAATCAAGCAGGGGTAGAAGGTTGGCTCTAACCTTATTCCCAGTTTTATCCACAAAAAGCGTGGATGAAAACAGGGTCAGCATGTAGCACATAAATTGGAAGTTCTGGCTCTGCCCCGCCGCTACACACCTCGCCATCAACGATTGGGCATCTATGTTACCCCCGTTCCAGTCTTCCGCGACAAAGGACTCCACGTCTTTCCCAAACAGTTCAGCGCACGCTTCCTCAATAGTCTCCGCCGTAACGGTACTCGCAACAGTGCCACCATCGATGGGAATGCCAAGAATCATCTCAACGTCATGCATCAAGATGGTCATCTCCCCAAAAGGCATGTGAAACGTGTTCGTGTCCGGCTGCCACCTCTCGACAAAAGCGGATATCAGTGCCATGTCAAGGAACTGGAACATAATCGCAGGCAGGTGGGCCAACCCGGTCGCATGTTTCCGGGCCTGTGCAACATCGCTCAGTTCGGGGAGCGTGGCGACTAGCTGCTTGCATAGCGGCGACCGAGCATGGCATCTCAACACACCTCGCTCTATACCATTCCAAACGTCAAGCGCGACGTGTCCTCCGAAGCTTGGTATGACGAGGTCATCCTGCGGGCCACCAGCCATCGGTCCCCGCACTAGCCACGTCTCATCGGCGGGTCGCTTCCTCCTATTCCTCGGTGCCATTCCGGTGCTAGGCTCACCGGCATTGCACGATCCACCAGAAGACTGTGCGAATTGACCAGCTCTGTTCCTCACGGTGTGCCTGGCTCCAGCTGCAGCATAACGTTCGATCCCGGCATCCAATGGAACACTCGAACCAGGTTGGCCTATCGGGGGGACATCTGCCGGCAGGTCATAATTCATCTGCCAATCACTATCACGACGGATTCCACCAGACGCGATAATGTTAATCTCCGGACCGTCCCATGTTGGCATGGGATCGAATGCACGAACGCTCGGTGGAGAAGGCTGCTCCGCTCCTACATCACACTCCCGCGGGCGAGGCGACGATTCATCCTCGACCACGCGGCCTCTAGCCTGTCTCGCCGAGGCACTAACACCTCTTCGTCGTATGGAACGACCATGACCGTCAGGTTGACCAGCAGTGCTCATCTACGACACAAGATACGTAATTAATATAACAACAAGTGAATCAAACTGATATGATAAGATAAATTAACATACATTTCAACAACGTGTGAACTAATATTTTCGAATAGTGCATCATTTCAGTTTCCTTATGGAGACTACATATTATATAATGCATAGGAAAAAGTGGATGTAACATAAAAAAACCCTCCACAAACAGCAAATTTATAATCGTACAATCATGCAACCAGCTGGAACATTTTTTTTTGTTACAAATTGGCGATTACATTACTAAATAATCTTATTTTCTAGCCACATCACACTATTATTAACATTCAAGGAAACAATAGTTAAAACATATCGTAACAGTTTACTACACAATTGTTTACATCGGATTACTAAAGTTTGTTTAAATAGAACTATATTCTATTATGTCACATAACTAAATAATTTCCAAAAAACACAATTCCTAAAGAATTACTTCTGAGAAATTTCTATTACGTCACATAACTAAATAATTTCTAAATAAACCAACTTCTAAAAAATACAATTTCTAAAACATTATGTCCAAATTTAAACTAAGTAATTTCTACAAAACACAATTTCTTCGTTTTAATTTCAATTATGCCACATAACTAAATAATTTCTACATAACCCAATATCTAAAAAATACAATTTCTAAAATATTATGTCCAAATTCAAACTAAGTAATTTCTACAAAACACAATTTCTTCGTTTTAATTCCCATTATGTCACATAACTTAATAATTTCCAAAACAACACAAATTCTAAAAAATAATTTCTACATAATTTCTATTATGTCACATAACTAAATAATTTCTAAATAACCCAATTTCTAAAAAATACAATTTCTAAAATATTATGTCCAAATTTAAACTAAGTAATTTATACAGAACACAATTTCTTCGTTTTAATTCCAACTATGTCACATACCTACATAATTTCCAGAACAACACAAATTCTAAACAAATAATTCCTAAGTAATTTCTATTATGTCACATAACTACATAATTTCTAAAAAACCCAACTTCTAAAAAATACAATTTCTAAAATATTATGGCCAAATTTAAACTAAATAATTACTAAAAAACACAATAAGCTTCCAATTATGTCATCACGTCCAATTATGTCATTATGTCATTAATTCCACATATGTCACATAGCTAAACAATTTCCAAAGAAGCACAATTTCTAAAAAATCGTTTCTCAATAACTTCTATTATGTCACATAACTAAAATCCTAACAATTCCGACAAGCTCAACAAAATTCTAACAATTCCGACAAGTTCAACAAAATTCGAATAGATCGGGCAACGATTCCCACGAAAAAAAAAATTTTCTCAAAAACTTACATTTTTCGGCGGGATTCCGGCGGCGGCGGGCGGCGGGCGGCGGTCGGAAATGGAGAGGCAAGGGGGAGAGGGAAGGGGGAGAGGGCAGGGGGAGAGGGCAGGGGGAGAGGGAAGGGGAGAGGGAAGGGGAGAGGGAAATGGAGAGAGGGGAGGGGGGTATTTATAGTGTTTTTTATATTTTTTTTCTTTTTTTTTCTTTTTTCTGTTTTTTTAAAATTCAAAATTATTTTTTTAATTCAAAATACGTGTATTTATACGTATTAGGGCAAGGATAGTAAAATACAGGGTGGGATATAGCAACACCCTAAAATATTGGTCTATTTAGTTGTAGCACAATAGTTTAGGAGAGTTGATGTAAAAGAAAATAATTATAAAAAAGTGGGATATTTCAGAAAAGCAATAGATCCAATATTAAAATTATTAAAGTTAAAGAGGAAACTATGAGAATTTGACAATATATTCTTTGTCATTATAAGTAAGTTTTAACATAAGTCATTAATTCCGAGACAAACGAAAAAGTAAAGTAGGCAATACTTAGTGAATTGATGTATCACGCCCTGTATTTTACTAAATGACGCCCTGCATTTGTACTACTGAAATTGTATGTATTTTGAATTTATATTTAATAATAAATAAAATGAAGGCAAAGTCTTGGGAAAGACAGTCTTTCCATATGCTTATGGAAAGACGGGGTTTAATTCGAATAATAAAAGGTAAAAGGTCTTAATTGCAACATTAAAAATTTAGTATGCAACATGTAGTAGTTATAAAATTTATAACCCGGTTAATGCAACCCAAAAATTTTATCTTAATTTCTTCTAATTTACACTTTAAACCTTGGTCTTTCCATGACTTATGGAAAGACCGTCTTTCAAGAGACGCACTCTAAAATGAATAGGTATTAGTAATTAATTATAAATAATAATAATTAATCAAAAATAAAAAAGAACTTTAATTAAACATATGATGGTGTCCAGTGTTCGCCGGCGATCGTCGGTGTTTCCCGGAGGTGATGGTTTTCGCCGGTTGTCGTGTCACCGGTGGTGGTGTTGGCTGGTGTCTTCTCCATCCCTCCGACATGGGTCGCGGTTTCCGGCGAGCTGACGCCTAGGAACTAAGGTTCCCTTCCCCGCCCTTCGTCGTCCCCAACTTGGTTCCTATTGCACCGCCCTTCCCCTCCATGCCGTCACGCCCTGTATCCCGGTAAGTGATATGAATCTCCTTGCGAAGACTCACGATTTGTGGAATTAATATCTTTGATCTAGTAAAGGGATCTGCAAACCCGCACTATCTCGCACGAAATTCAGGAGTCTAACCCTCGGGGTACGCCTAACTTCGACTTGCTCTCTAATTAGCTCTCAGGATCAAATTACAAGGTTTATTGATACTTAACTAGCCCTCGGGGTTAAGAAACAATGGAATAGCTCGCAAGCAAAGAGTATGAACTCAAAAGGTTGTATATTTGATTGATAAAAGTGTGTCAAATTCGTCTATGAGGCCTCCCTATTTATAGGGTTACAATCTTGCCCCAAACCCTAATCACAACTGGAAACTGAATTAACTTATGGCAGCTTTAAGAAGCTAAAACCATATCTAACTAAAATACCTAAAATAAATGGTAATCTAGTTGAATTCTTCAAGAAGTAACCTTGAAGAATATTACCTTATCTTATCTTACCAATTCTAATTCTAATCGGAATAAAACTGAATATACTAAACTCTAATGGACTGTATTTTTGAAATTCAGCTCTTCAAAGCTCACATGGCCGAGCTATCAATCCAATAAATCCAAAAATAAAATAATTTTACAATATTTTACATTGATCACACTACCTCATTAAAAAAACCAGTGGAAAAAAGAGTATAGTGTTTTTCATAATGTCTTCAGTTCGTCGACAATCTTGAATAATGAATCCAAGATGTCGATGGTGACTCCTTGTTCAATTCTTCATCAAAAAGACGATAAATCAAAGGATTTAAAGCAGCATCCCTAAGCATAGTCCTTGACCTAGTATAGGTCCTGCCACTTAGAGGTATCCCGAACATATCCTTTAAATGTTTGATCAAGTCGTGGAATGCCTTCATTTATGGTGGTATTCGTCTTGGCATCTCCATCAGCAAGGTTCTTGTTGACCTAGCATGCCATGGTTCTCATCGTGCCGCCCCGAGATGGCTCTCGTCGCCCTGTCTCGATTCAGATCTTGTTGCCCCGCCCTGAGACGACTCTCGTCGCCCAGCCCCAATTGGAATCTCGTCGGAGGCGGTCCGTTCGACTCTCGCCCCCCCAGCCTGTTCGACTTTCGTTTCCCCTAGCAGCACCATGGCTTCCTCGGCTCTCATTTCCCTCAACTTTGTGGTTCTCGTTTCCCTTTTTTTGTCCCCAGTTCTCCTTTCCTTCCTAGCTTTTTTTTCCTTTCCCTCCCATTTTCGGTTCTCCTTTCCCTTCTCGGTTTGGTTCTCCTTTCCAATATCCTTGCCCAACTCGGTTCTCCTTTCCAATATCCTTGCCCAGCTCGGTTCTCCTTTGCCCAGCTCCCATCTGCCCACATTTAATGCCATTTAATCCGAAAAAAAGAAGAAATTTTTTTATAACATAGGCAGTAAAAATGATTGTTGTGTACAAAATACTCACATTTTACTCTAAATTTGGGTGTTGAAAGCTCCATGTCTTTAGAGGTATTTTTAATTCAATTGTTGTTTAAATATTTATTTTATGCAATTTTGTGTAATAATAAATTGTTAAAGTTATGATTTATTAGTTGTTTGAATAGAAGATTATATTTATTTCATCATTAATAGTTGTGATATTTTATTTTAATTTCATATATAGTTGTTTAACATTTCACTGTCTATGCATGTCTCCATATATTGAATTTAACTGTGTTATATATTTCATCATTAATGTTAGAAAATATGTTAATTTAATGTTAATTAATATGTTAATTCTTATTTTTATCTCAGTAAATGAAGAATTTACAAAAATAAGTTAGAAAATATATAGATGTTTTTCATCATTTATAAGATTGATATGTACACAATATATATCGTGAATTTAATGTGGTCATAAAATTTGTGATTAGTAGTGAAATTATGTTAATTTACAATAATGTATTGGTAGGCTAATGAGAAAATAATGTATTGGGAATTGTTGGTAGGCTAATGAGAAAATATAACATACAACATATAGGTCTACTAATGGTGATATAACAAAATTTAATGTGGTTATACTAATATTGAGAAAAGTTGGTACAAATAAGATAAAATTTGTATAAATAAGTCATAAAAATGTGTAGGTGTCTTTTATTACATATTAGAATGATGTATAGATCATTGGTTATAAATGTGGTTATAGACTATTGTGGTTATAGATTTCATCACTAGTAGTGAGAATTGTGTTAATTTAAATACATGTAGATGGCTTTAGTGGTACTATGTTTAAATATGTCGAATTTAATGTGATATTATGTTTCATCAGTTGATGTGTAAATTATGTTAATTTAATTTCATGTTAGAGTATAAGTTGGTATTACACTTCATTTGAAGGAGCGAAATATTTTTACAAAAATAATTCATAAAAATGTGTAAGTGATTTTTTTACTAGTTATGATAGAAAATGATATATGTCATTATTGTGTTTGGCATTATATTTTTGTGAAAATAATTATATGATATGCAATGTTATTTAAGGATGGTGATGACTCATATATAGCGGTTCCAGGGGAGAATCGTTACTCGGAATTCGCGACTGTAGATGTGTTTCCTAGTAATATGGAAACTTATTCGCACCTACAACAGATTGCCCGTTGCGTAGGATTTGAAATTGTCATGTCATCGTACAAGAAAAATAAGAATGGGCCCCTAAGGATATATTTTATTTGCAATTGGGGTTGAAATGATAAGGCTGTCTATAAGAGCGATTTAGATGTTGTCGGAAGAAGTAACACATCAACAAGAAGTTGTGATTGCCCTTTCATGATTGTCACGCGAGAGAGTAACATAGGGAGGGTTGGAACAGAGTACCATGCAAGGATTCTCGGTGAGGGATGTACAACCACCAATTTTCAGCATACGCTGAGGATCATAGACAGAGTAGCGGGATCCAGTCAAAACAAATGATAAGAGACTTGACGAATTCCGAGACAGCTCCTAGGCATATCAATGTGAGACTCACTTGTTCCTTTCCAGGCATAAATCAAAACCATTAGGCACATATATAATGAGCGATCTGTTTACGGAAGAGAAAGGCAAGGCGGGTGCAACACAACTGAAAATTGTTTGCACCTTGCCACCTCTAACGGGTATGTTACTAGTTGTCGTTTAGCACCTGACGATACTTTCACCCATTTATTCTTGGCTCATTCCAAAGTTGTTGTAACATTTTGGACTTATCCATGGATTGTGGCCATCGATTCAACGTACAAGACAAATTGATACATCATGTCATTCATTGAGATGGTTGGCATGTCTCAGTGTAACAAGAATTTCTTGTACAAGATGAATCAATACGGCATGCCATTCATTGAGATGGTTGGCATGTCTCAGTGTAACATGAATTTCTTGATCGCATATGTCATTGTCGTCGAAAAAATGATAGATACTTATAGGCTTGTTGATGGACCGTTCCCTGGGGTGGTAGTTACATATCGTGAACTGGGATTGATTAGGCCAATTTGGGTAGTGTTTCCGGACTCGAAGCATTTTATTTTTACTTGGCATATTAACAAGGATATGAAGGCACATGTTACTGTGTCAACAAGGAGTAAGAGGAACGGTGGCATGAATCTCCTTTCGAAGACTCTAGATTGCAGAATTTTGAATCTTTGACTAAACGAGGGATTTTGCAAACCCCAGTGAAGTCGCACAAACTGATCAAAACTAGCCCTCGGGATCTTGAAGAGCTCAAGAATTGTGACCCTAACTAGCCCGCGGTATTAGTTCACAAATCGACGGTATTGATACTTAATTAACCCGTAGGATTAAGCAACAACGAAGAAAGCTCGCAAGCAATGAGTATAACTCAAAAGTTGATATATTTGATTGATAAAAAGGTTATATAATTTCATGAAGGGCCTCCCCTATTTATAGGGTATGATTCGGCCAGTACAAATAGAAACGGGAATGACTTATGGCAGTTTTAAGAAGTTAAAACCATATCTAACTACAATACCTAATTTAAATCTAAATGATGACCATATTCATCCAAGTAAATCAATCCAAATATTGGATGAGTTCTTGAATGAATCTTCCTTATCCAAACTTACCAAATCTAATTATAATCAAATCAAAACTAAATATTCCAAACCTTAATTAAAATATAATAAAAAATCTTCTAAGCCAACATGACCAAGTTAGTGAGCCTTATTCTAAAATGAAATAAATTATGAATGATCACACTATCTCATTGAAATACCCAGTGGGAAAAAGAGTATAGTTTGATCCTCCTAAAACCCTAATGTAATACATGAATTTAGAAACCCTGATTCGTATCAAACGGGGCATCCTTCAAAAGAGGTGCATGGTCACGGGTTTGCAATGCCTCAACCATTGTTGCCTACGAAGCAGCATTAACATATTTGAAGGCTGGTTGGTCTTGGAGTGAAGCTATTATTAGTTACGTTGAGACAACATGGCTCAACCCCCATAAGGAGAAATTTATTCGGGCATGGACAAATGGATTTCTTCATTTTGGGAAAAAAAATTACATGTCGTGTTGAAAGGACACATTCATTATTGAAAGGGTGATTACAAACATCTAATTGATCCATGGATACGATATAAAGGTGTGCCGACCTGCAGATAGCATCCCAAATTACTATGATCAAGGACAACCTCGAAAAATCAAGAACGCACATTGGTAGGTTGCACCGTAGAGTCCTTTTCAACAAATTGTTCAATAATGTGTTAAAATATTGCCTGGATTTTGAATATACAAGGATGGAATGGAGCACGGGTTTATGCATATTGTGGTTGTATACTGCGTTCGACGCACAGAATACCATGTGCTTGTGTTATGCGGACAACAATTGATCAAGACATCCCCTTGTATTTGGATGATAGTCATCCACTTTTTAAGCCACTGGTGTTGGGTGATGACTTGCACAACACAAAAAAATTTTCCAGGGGTGATCATGACCAAGCATTGTTCAACGGTCAATTAGAGGGGTTGGCCAGTAGTGACCCATCAGTTCTCCGTTGGGTTTCAAGCTACATAGAGAAGCAGCTGCATGCAGAGGATTACAACATTAGAGAGTCGGATAATGTTACGAGGACACAGGGTAGACCAAGGGAGCAAGTCCACCAGTCAAGATCTACTAGGCGGTTACCGAGCTACCATAGGCACATGAATAAGCGGTATGGATCATCTCCTAGTGGGCGTAGTTCGAGGTCACCGGGTCGCGGTTCATCAGGGTGAGGGAGTCAACATGGTAAGTCTACTAACTGTTCTAAAATCATTTGGTTGTAACGTCAAAGTAATATCACTCGGTAACGGTGAAAATAATGTGTCCTGATCAGAATATTTCTCTCGTAGCAACATTCCCCTATCTTGAAAGTGTCCCCCACATTATCAGGTGTTAGATCAAGGGCTGGAGTGATGTGAAGAGTGACAAAAGTTGTGCCTTTAGATGCATCATTAATGGCTTCCATGTAGATGGTAAGAATGACTGGTTTGGAGCGCATCAAGCAGTATTTAACGAGTTATCGACTCATTTACCTGATTATATTCCTATATACGGCTTGTATAAGGATGTTGAATTAGCCAAAACCCATATAAAACACTCCAAAGGTCCATGTGGACCTGAATATTGGTTTGAGGTAATTGGGGATATGTTTCATGTAGCTAGTTACAACAACATGGTTGTAGTTTTATACTACATCACCGAGACTGGGTCTGCAGACTATTCTTGTATAGTCTTGCCATTGAGTGAACGGGAGCATGGAGGGAATAAGAAGGGAGCTACACATTGTATATGTACGCAGTGCAAACCATTTTGTAAGGATACATGCCAAGGAAAACTGTCCCATGCCCCCTGTTGTTTACCAGCGGACGGTTAGCAAAAAGTCGAATGTTGTTGGGTAGGAGTTACCCTTTCGTAAGAGGATGAGGGCTTGGAACAAAGCATACATGCAACCTTAGCACGTTATGTATTTTTAAAGCAAACACCTTTGGTTACCTTGGACTATTATTCATACAAATTGTGTTTTGTGCTTTTTTTTTGAAAAAAAATTATTATATGTTGTGGATATAATGAATTGCATTGCTTCATACAAGAGTTATGACATTGAACACAATAAAACAGTTCGAAGTACATAAATTAAACAAAATAAGCAAACAGTACAGAGTACACAAATGAACCAAAATAAGCAAATAGTACGGAGTACATAAATGAACCAAAATAAGCAAACAATACATTGATTGCAAGAATGATTGCCAATTTTCTTCCTCGCGGCATGAATACACTCCACTGTTAGTGAGAATGTTGAGATTCGAACCATCCCAGGTTGGCATTTGATCAAAATCATTACTGGGCCTAGAAGAAGGCGACTCGACAGGTACATCATGATCTTGCACAATTTTCTACAACTGTTCATGGACATGCACACTATATCTTACATGTCTGGCCAGCACACTGATCCCACTTTCTTGTATATATCAACCTTTATTAATGAGTCTGCCATCAGTGCTCATCCGTAATGTATGAAACAAAATTATTGTTTTGATAATTACTTAATTTTAGCAGAAATATAATAACACATATACAAATAAAATGTTAACTGATATATCATCACATGCAAAAATATAAATTTAAATAAAACATAAAGTACATTTTCAACTACTCATGTAATTTTCATCTTATATGCCATAAATAATAAATTACATTATAGTTATGAATAATAAAATGTAAATATAACAAAAAAAATATACTTAACAAAACATACAATATTTTCTATACAAACAAATATTTATTTCTATCTTTTACTAAATGAATAATAATTGAATGGGACTACCATCAAAATTTACTTTAAAATTATTTAAAATTGTATTTTTCAAATATTATATTTAATTTAAAAATATTATATTTAATTACAAATAATTTTGTAATATAAAATTTATTTTTGAATTTAATGTGACTATATTTTTAGGTTTTCTATTTAATTTAGATTTAATTTTCATAATATTATATTTAATTATATATTGATTTTTATATTACATTTATTTTTAAATATAATGTGAACTATAATTTTAAATTATTTTTTTAGTTAAAATCTTATTTTAAGATTTTTATATTTAATTATAAATCAAATTTTGGAATTTATTATTTAATTATAAATCAATTTTCTGAAATTTTCATTTTATTATTAACTTATTAAAATTTAATTTAATTAAACTTAAAACCTACCTGCCCTCCTCCCTCCCACCCGCCGCCGAACACCACCCCACCCTCCCCCAGCCACCCGCCATCGATCCCTTGTTTCCTTACCCTCTCTACTATGCCTCCAACCTCTCCCGACTGGCTAGCCAACGCCGCTCCCTAGCCCCATCTCACCATCGCCTCCCTCATTTGTCACCCCAACCTCATCTCACCACCGTCTCTCTCACTCGCCACCCTATCCTCATCTCACCAGGTTCTCAGCCAACGCCTCTCTCGCTCGCCACTCCATTCCTCTCCAATTCATTCAGGCGAAATCTGACCCAAAACTGACTCGAAATCCGACGAAAAGCAACAAATGTTGATTCGGAATCCAAAATCCAAGTCCAAAACAATAAAATTTGAATTTAAATAACTAAAAAAGCAAAACTAACTTTTTAGGTGTGATTTAGGCGATATCCGGCGGCGGCGGCGGTCGGCTGTGGCGTCAACTGACGGCGCAATGTGGAGGTGGTGAGTAGGCGGGATTGGCTGAGAAGGGAGGGGATGAATTTTTCTTTCATAAAACTTTTACCCCATTCCTTATAAATAAAAGTTTTACCCATTTATTGTGTTATCTAAAAATAAAGATAAATAATAATACATCTACGTATTATGGCGTAACATGATAAAATACATGACATTTAGCAACATCCAATACTTATAGGAAGGAAGGAGAGAGTATTACCGCAATCATCTTTTACCCGATAAAAAACCAGCTTTTACACTCTCTCTTTATATTAACTTGACACCATAGCTGTAATTATCTAAATTTATGTTGAATTTAATGAATATACATTCTATTCCAGTTTTATTTTCACCTCTAGTTTTTTTACACTATTCACTATCAAAGTTTAACCGCATATTTGAATAGATATATTTATAATAATATAACCATATATAATATTGTTGAATTTGTAGTAACAAGTAGTTTCTAAATATTAAGTTTTTATTTGCCGTTATTATACGTAAGTAAACATATTAACAGTTAAACATGTTTCTTGAACAACATGATAATAATTACGGTGCAAATAGAGGTGGGGCAAATGGAGCGGATAGAATTAATTAGAAAGAATTATAGTAGAATAAATAGATTAAATTAAATGAATATTGTCAAAAAATAAAAGTGCGTCAAATTCATTAAAAAAATCTAAAAAAGAAAGTGTATTAAACCCATAGAAAAACAGAGGGAGTGTAATTTTCAACAAATATACATATTTAATCACAAACTAATATTTAAAATTACTTAATTATTATATTAAATTAAAAATATCATCTCTAATAGTGATGCTGTACATAAATTTATTCAAATAATATAATATTTAATAATTTTAATTGAAGAAAGATGAATTTGTATTTTTATATAACGGAGGAGGAATTATTGAAAAATATATAGCCAGTTATTTGTTTTATTTTAAAGTCAAACTCCTTATCAACTGATCCAATAATGTTTTGTACGTGGATAGAGATTGATGAATCCCAATTTCCTATCCTTTACTGTAGCTGAAATTATGGGCCTCATCACTTGGAGTAGACGATTAATTCAACTGACATTGGCAGAGACCATGGGGGCAGGATCACGTGATCCCAGCACACGTTAATGGGACCAAAAAAGAATTTCCTTGGTTTAATTTTCAAAAATATGTTTTCTCGTTACACAAATAATCAAGTTTTTTTTTAAAAAATAAGGATAATTGCATTTTACCTTCTTGTAAAATCGCAACCTTAAACTTTAGCTTATTGCCAACAAATTCCTAGATTTTTTAAAAAATATTTTATGGTATCAACCTCAACACTTGAAGGTTATCACGACTAGAAATATGTAATTTGACATGATTGTTGGAAATGTAGATTTAACTCATATGGATGCTTTTAAAGTATGATAGGAAACTAACAAATTGGACATTATTGTGCTTTGTAATTACTTAACCGCTCACTCAATTCATGTATGTATGAAACCATAAATTCATTCTCTTTCATATAGAAAATAATCAACATACTGGCTAAAATTAATTTAAACTTTTGTACATTTTCATTTGTCTGTAAAAGCAGTGATCAATACGTGTGATACACGTGATGTATATGTGCTATATACACAATGCTATTCTTTTTCTATTTTGTGAGAGAGAAAAACTATTCTTGTGTATCATTATTACGTTAATGAATACTTCTTTATCTTTAAAAAGATATTAATGTAACAATATTCGCAAAAATTAACATAGTATCAACCTCCAACATTCATGAAAGTGACCACGACTAGAAACAAGTTATTCGACCTGGTTTTGCAAATGTAGATTTACCCGATATAAATACCTTCAAACTCTTCCAAGAATAAAAAAATTGTGATATTCTAGTCCTTTGTAACTACTAACCGCTCACTTAATCCATACATGTATAAATTCATAAATTTATTTTATTATAAAAAAGCTTAATGTAACAATGTTATCAAAATTAACATTGATTGATATTTTTGTTATGGTAATAACCTCCAGCACCCATGAAGGCGACCACGATTGGAAACAAGTTATTCGACCTGATTATTGCAAATGTAGATTTACGTGATATATATGCCTTCAAACTCTATCGGGAATCTAAAAAATGTGATATTCTAGTTCTTTGTCACTGCATAATCACTCCCTTAATTTTTGCCTACATAAATTCATAAACTCATAAATTCATTCTTTTTTTATATAGCAAATAACCAACATGCTTGCTAAAATTTATTTAAATTTTTATACCTTTTCATTTACCCTTAAAAGTAGTGATAAAGACACGTGACACACATGTTGTACACGTGCTATATATTCTTCTCCCTCGTCCCTCTATATGTGTCTTATGTCACTATTCATCAATAAAATCGATGCAATTTGCATTGAAAAAATCTATAAACATAATAATGTGAAAATTATCTAATTACATATTGATAGATTCATCTTAACACATATATTTTGAATATCTAATTTTTATAATCTATTGTTATACACAATTTAAGATATTAAAGTTATAAAAAAATTGCTGGATAGTAAAAAGAGAAGAGGTGAGACAGTTATAGGGACGAAGGGAGTATATTATTACTGTGTTAATGAGTGTTATTATTACGTTAATGAATACTCACTTTTCTTAAAAACATATTAATGTAACAATGTTAACAAGATTTAACAAGGATTAATATTTTTATAGTATCAACCTCAGCAGTTATGAAGGCGAGCACGACTGGAAAGGTGTTATTTGACGTGGATGTTGCAATTGTAATTTACCTTATTTGGATGCTTTTAAACCGTGTAAGAAACTAAAAAATGGGACATTCTTCTCCCTTGTAATTACTTAACCGCTCACTTAATTCAGACATGTATAAATACATAAATTCATTCTCTTTTATATAGCAAAAAACCAACATGCTTGCTAACTTTAGATTTGAATTTTGTTTCATTTCTCCATAAAAGCAGGGATCAAACCGTGTGTTACACATTCTATATATGCCATATTATTCTTGTGTTGATAAATGTTATTATTGCGTTAATGAATACTCATTTCTGTTAAAGAAAAGATATTAATGTAACAATGTTAGCTAAACTAAACTAGATTAATAAATTTTTTATGGCATCAACCTCCACCAGCCATGAATGAATTCATTCGTGTACTTTGTAATTACTTAACCGCTAACTTAATTCATGCATTTATAAATTCATAAATTTATTAACTTTTAAATTTTTGTATATTTTCATTTGTCTGTAAAAGCAGCGATCTATACGTGCGATACACGTGCTATATATGCTATATCATTCTTGTAATAATAAGTGTTATTATTACGTTAATGAATAGTTCTCGTTCTTATAAAAAACAAGATATTAATGATTTACTGTCTGCTGTTAATGATTTTCTATCTGCTAATCATATTCCGAGGGGCATTGGCAGCACCTGGATCACCATTATCCCAAAAAAATTAACACCTATTTCCTTTGATGATTATAGACCAATAAGCCTTTCCAACGTTATAAACAAAATCTTTTCCAAGCTTTTAATGGAAAGACTTAAGTCTATAATGGCAAGAATTATTTCACCACATCAGACAGCTTTTCTTAAAGGTAGAGACATTTCGGATAATGTTATCTATTTGCAAGAAATGGTTAGGTTTTTGAACAAAAAAAAAGGATCCTAATTACATTGTCAAACTTGATCTTCAGAAAGCATTTGATAGGGTTAAGTGGTCATTTCTGTATTCAGTTCTTGCCAGATTTGGTTTTTCTGCTAGATTCATCTATATCATCATGAAGAATTTATCTCAGGCATGGTTCTCAATCCTCATAAATGGTAAGCCTGTTGGTTTCTTTCAATCCTCTAGGGGAATTAAGCAGGGAGACCCCCTCTCCCCCTTTCTCTTTAATATTTTCTCTGAGTCTTTCACAAGGAGTTTAGCTTTCATTTTTCAGAATGGTAAGTTATCATACTTTCAACTTCCAGGTAATGCCCTTCCAGTTTCTCATTTATCTTATGCTGATGATACAGTGGTTTTCCTAACAACTGATAATCAAACACTGATTAGATTTAAAGCTTTCTTAACTAAATTTGAGGAGGTTAGTGGCCAAAGGATAAATTTCACTAAGAGTGATATCTATATAGGTAAGCATGCTTCAGCTAATAGGGTCAGCAACATTAGAAGGGTGCTTGGAATGAAAATAGGCAGATTTCCCTTTACATATTTAGGAGTTCCAATTTTCACAGGGATAGCCAAAAAAATATATTTCCAACCTATGATTGAGCAGATTGAAAACAGAATAGGGGGTTGGAAGAATATGTGGCTCTCTACGGGGGGGGGGGGGGGGAAATTACTTTAATCCAATCATGCATATACTATCTGGTCAGTCCTAAAACCTAGCAATGAAATTATTCTAACCATTGAGAAAATACTCAGTAGGTTTTTTTGGGGCACAACTGAGCAAGGACCAAAAAGAACATGGAGAAAGTGGGATTCACTTTGTTATCCCATTAAACAAAATGGTTTAGGTTTTAGATCTATATCTACAATCATAAAGACATGTTCAGTTAAGTTGTGGTGGAAATTCCAAAAGGCTGAGGCATTATGGTCTTCCCTAGTGGCATCATTGCCTTTATCTTCGAGAACCTCACAAAACTGGAAGAGAATCTGTGGTATTAATACTTGGGCAGAAACAAATTCTAAGGTTATAGTCGGAAAAGGAGACTGTAATTTCTGGACCTCTAATTGGTTAGACATAGGCCCGGTTGAGGATTGGTGTGATTCTAACATTGTAAATATCCCTCATACATGTACTGTCTCTGACTTTATCACAAACAAAGTTTCTTTGCTTCAGGAAATTGCTACATTTCTCCCTCCTTATGCTGTCACTATTTTACAGGAAGCAAAGCTATCTCCACATAGGAAGGATAGACTCATTTGGAAACCAGGTATAAAAGGTGACTTTTCTTTTAAAGCTACCTACCTCCTGCTCAGAAACCAGAGAGGTAATGTCCACTCTGCCCAATATTTGTGGAGTACAAGAATTGAAAAAAAGGTTTCCGTTTTCATGTGGAAAATGATGAATTCCTTTCTTCCCTTTGATAATGTGTTGCGCAAATTGAGCTTCTCATTGACCTCAAAATGTTGTATGTGCAATAATCACGAGGATTCTTTAGATCATTTTTTTAACTCCTGCTCATTTGCTGTTCATATTTGGAAAGCTGTCCACTCATTCATGGGAATTTCTGTTGTTGATTACCCTTCTATTTGGGAGAGACTTTCTTGTTATCTGACTTCCCCTGGCCTGAGTGCCCTTCATTCAGAAATCATAAAATCTGCAGCTATTATAACTTGTTGGCAGTTGTGGAAAATGAGGAACAAAATTATTTATGATTCAGCCATTCCTATAACAGGTTCAGTGATAACTAACATCAAGGAACAAATTTTTTACATGTTCACTGCTAAACCTGTCTTCATAAGAGCAAAAGTTGATAAAGATATTGCCGATCACTCTTTTTTGCCTCTGATTAAGCTTCCTCCTAAGCCGAAAATACTGAAAATTGCTTGGTCTAAACCATGTAGGGGGTACAAACTAAATGTCGATGCAGCATGGGATTGTCATCTGAACTTGACTGGAATTGGCATGATCTTAAGAGATAGTAGAGGCAGTTTTATTGCTGCTCATACTAACTTTACAATTGCTAATTCCCCTCAAGAAGCAGAAATGAAGGCAATAATGTTTGCTATACTCAAATACACTGGTTCCCTTGATAATGTTTGCATTCAATCTGACTGCATGAATGCTGTCTCTTCAGTCCTAGATCCATTACATGCTCCCTGGCAGTTGTTCCAACTTGCGGATGACATTAAGCAATCTCTGATAAACTTCAAACTTACTCATATTCAGAGGCAAGCTAACCTTGTAGCGGATGCTCTAGCAAAGAAATGTCTCAAAGATGAGACAAGTGTATCCATGCTTTCTTTCCATATGTTACCTAATCATATTCAGGGGCTAATTAGGCTTGATCAATTAGGGACTCCCTCCTTAAGATTTACACATTGAATGGATGCTACTGATCAAATGATATTTGTAGGCACATGGATGCACAATGGGAGATACATGGAGGCACACGGATGCACATATGGAGACACATGGAGGCACACGGATGCTCATATGGTCTTACATGGTTTGGGAGATGCTGCCTGGATGAATGGATGAACGGTTGAGTGGATGATCGAGATGAACCAGATGCTGTTTGGAGATTAAATTTTGTTTCTACTCTACTCTTTTGATTCTCTTACTTAGAGGATGGATTCTATGCAACTTTAGGGATATCTGACTGACTTGTGTTTCAAACTCTCGATTCACTAACAAGTTTGATATCTTCCTAAATCTGCAAAAAATCTTGGTTGCCTTTCTTTAATTTTAGCTACTACTCATTTTGGAAGTAATAATGGTTGCTTCATCAACTTAGGCTCCCCTTTGTAAATCAAACTAAGCCAAGGCTTCTTTATTTTTTGGTTTTTGCTCATTTACACGGCTTGGGAAGGCCTAATATAATTTCCCCCATCCTCGGATGGTTTTAATGGAAAAAATATAAAAAACAAGATATTAAGGAAAAATATTTACAAAATATAACATAGATTAATATTTTTTATGGCATAAACCCCAGCTGCCGTGAAGGCAACCACAGATGGAAGCGAGTTATTTAACGTGGTTGTTGCAAATGTAGATTAACCTGATATGGATACTTTTAAAGTGTGGCAGGAAACTAAAAAGTGGATATTCTTGTCCTTTATAATTACTTAACCGCCTGCTAAATTCATGCATTTATAAATTCATAAATTCATTCCCTTTTATATAGAAAATAACCAACATGTTTGTTGAAATTGATTTAAACGTTTGTAAATTTTTAGCAGTGATCAATATGTGCGACATACGTGTTGTATATGTGCAATATATGTTATATGATTATTGTGTTAATAAGAGTCAGTATTGCATTAATGAATAATTTTTTTTCTTTAAAAAGATATTAATGTAACAATGTTACCAAAAATTGACATATATTCATATTTTTTAGGGTATAGATTCAAGAGGCATGAAGGCTACCACAGCTCGATCAAAGACGATTCTTGAGTATCCGCCTTTAATGAAGATCCAAATTGAGTTCCGAACTTGGAACTCTCTCTCGATTAAAGGCGGTTCTATTAATGAAGTGCATTTGTTAGGCCAATATATAAACAAAACCCTAGCCCATATATTTTTTCTCCCAACTCTCCAGCCCTTCCCTCAGACTCCTCCCTCCTTATTTTATTTTCTCTCGAAAATCTCTTCAGCCTCACTCTATTTCCCCTCAAGGCTTACTCCGCCGTATGCCGCCATCTCCCCCACTCTCCTCGTCACTCCGCTAGCCGTGTTTCTCCATGCTCCGCCGGGCCGCCTCTTCTCCTCCCTCCGCCGGCTAACTCTTCTTCTCCCTCCATCGACCAAGTCCTCTCCTCTCTCTGCTGGACCGCATCACCACTGCAGGGTGCGTCACCTCCACCAGAGGCTCATTTCCGCCGCGTCAATGGATGAAGGAGGGAGATCTGGGAAGGAGAACGAAATGGATGGATTCCGTCTTCTGTCATTTTCATATCCATTTTTCTTTTTGCTGCTATGGTTTCTGGCAACGTTTTTTTAGGATCCCTGAAAGGAGTTCTGAACTTAAAACTAGATTCGGACCTCGATAAAAAGCGGTTAAAATTAAAGTCACAACAAGAGAAGTCACCTACAAAGTGACTTCATTGGTCCTTTAAAACCGCCTTTAATGAGGCTTTGTTCAAAATGTAGATTTACCTGGTACGGGTTTTGGAAAGTATGGTAAGAAACGAAAAAAATGGGACATTCTTGTCCCTTGCAATTACTTAGTCGCTCACTTAATTTCATGCATGCATAAATTAATAAATTCATTCTCTTTTATATAGCAAACAACCAACATGCTTGCAGATATTGATTTAAAATTATTTTTCATCTGTTCGTAAAAGTCGTGATCAATACGTGCAATACACGTGCAATATATGCCATATTATTCTTTTGTTAATAAGCATTATAACTACGGTATTAAATACTCACTATTATTTTTAAAAAAAGATGTTAATGTCACAATGATACCAAAACTTAACATAGATTCATTATTTTTTTATGGTATCAGACACTGGAGCTATAAGGCGACCACAACTGGAAACACGCAATTTGGTGTGGTTGTTGGAAATGTGGATTTACTTGATATGGATGCTTTAAAAGTGTGGCGGGAATCTAAAAATGGTACATTCTTGTCCATTGTAAATACTTAACCACTCACTCACTTAATTCATTCATTTATAAATTCATATATTCATTCCCTTTTATATGGAAAGTAACCAATATGTTAGCTGAAATTGATTAAAATTTTTCAATATTTTCATTTTTCCGTAAAAGCAGTAATCTATACATGCGTTACAAGTGCTATATATGCTATATTATTCTTGCAATAATAAGTGTTTCTCCCTCCATCCCAGTTATTTTTGCGGAGAGAGAAATAAGAAGTTTTTTAAGAGTGCATTATTATATGCTTTCTTACCCATGTGCAGTTGGAGTATTTTCATTTTATTTTCCTTTTCCATATGATTTCATCCTTTTTCAACATAAAAAATAAATAAAAACAGGTCAAAAAGGAAAATAAATTGAAGAGTGCAAAAAAAGTTGGGATGTCCCAAAGAGGAAAAAGTGCAAAAATAGTTGGGACGGAGGGAGTATTATAATGTTAATGAATACTTCCCTTTCTTGTAAAAAACAAGATATTAACGTAACAATTTTACAAAAACTAACATAGATTAAATATTTTTTATGGTATAAACCTCAACTACCATGAAGGCGACCACGACGGGAAACGAGTTGTTTGAAAATGTAGATTAAACTCACATGGATGCCTTTAAAATATGGCAGGAAACTAAAAAAAAAGGATATTATTGTCCTTTGTAATTAGTTAACAACCTGCAAAATTCATGCATGTATAAATTGATAAAGTCGTTTGATTTTATATAGAAAACAACCAACATGTTTGCTGAAATTGATTTAAACTTTTGTACATTTTTAACACTGACTAGTATGTGCGATACACGTGTTGTATTTGTGCTATATATGTTATATTATTCTTGTGTTAATAGGAGTCATTATTGCGTTAATGAATCATATTTTTCTTTAAAAAGGTATTAATGTATCCGTGTTACCAAAACTTAACATAGATTCATATTTTTTTTGGTATCACATTCAAGAGCCATGAAGGCGACCACAAGTGGAAACACGTAATTCAACGTGGTTGTTGGAATTTTGATTTACCTAATAGGATGCTTTTAAAGTATGGCAGGAAACTAAAAAAATGGGACATTCATGTCCATTGTAATTAGTTAATCGCTCACTTAATTTCATGCACGTATAAATTCATAAATTCATTCTCTTTTATATAGCAATCAACCAACATGCTTACAAAACTTGATTTAAACTTTTTTATATTTACATTTGTCCGTAAAAGCAGTGATCAATACGTGCAATGCACATGCTATATATGTTATATTATTCTTTTATTAATAATTGTTATCATTTTGTTAATGAATAGTCCTTATTTTTATAATAAACAAGATACCAGTGTAACAATTTTACAAAAAAAAAACTTAGATTAATAGTTTTTATGGTACGAACCCCAACTGCCATGAAGGCGACCACGGCTGGATACGAGTTATTTGAAAATGCAGATTAACCTGATATGGATGCTTTTAAAGTATGACAAGAAACTTAAAGCAATGATCAACATGTATCTATAAATTCATAAATTCATTCTCTTTTATATAGAAAATAACCAACATGTTTGCTGAATTTGATTTAAAAATTTGTACATTTTCATTTTCTTGTAAAAGAAGTGATCAATATGTGCAATACACGGGTTGTTTACGTGCTATATATGTTGTACTATTCTTGTGTTAAAAAAGAGTCATCATTGCGTTAATGAATATTCTTTTTTCTTTAAAAAGATATTAGTGTAACAATGTTACCAAAAATTAACATAGATTCATATTTTTTATGCTATCAAATTTAAGAGCCATGGAGGCGACCACAACTAGAAACACATAATTTAACGTAGTTGTTGGAAATTTGGTTTTCCTGATGTGGATGCTTTTAAAGTATGGCAGGAAAGTATAATATGGGACATTCTTATCTTTTGTAATTAGTTAACTACTCACTTAATTTCATGCATGTATATATTCATAAATTCATTCTCTTTTATACAGCAATAACCAACATGCTTGTTGAAATTTATTTAAATTTTTATATATTTTCATTTGTCCATAAAAACAGTGATCAATATGTGCGATACACCACGTACACATGCTATATATGCCATATTATTATTATTTTTTAAAAAGTGTTATTATTATGTTTTTGAATACTCGTAATTATTAATGAAAAATATATTAATGTAACAGTGTTACCAAAAAGTAACATAATTTATATTTTTTTATGGTACCAGACTTACGAGCTAAGCCAAGAAGACAACCACAACTGTAAATGCGTAATTTGAAGTGGTTGTTGGAAATGTAGATTTACCTAATGTGGATGCTTTTAAAGTGTGGCAGGAAACTAAAAATGGGCATTCTTGTCCTTTGTAAATACTTAACCGCTCACTTAATTCATGCATTTATATATATTCATAAATTCATTCTCTTTTATATAGAAAATAACTACCATGTTTGCTGAAATTGATTTAAATTTCTAAATATTTTTATTTATTCATAATAGTAGTGATCTATACATTCGATACATGTGCTACACATGCTATATTATTCTTTTAGTAATTATTTTTATTATTACGTCAATGAATACTCACCTTTCTTATAAAAGAACGAGATATTAATGTAAACATTTTACAAAAAATAACATAAACTATTTTTTTATGGTATAAACCTCAGCTGTCAAGAAGGCGATCACAGATTGAAACAATTTATTTTAAAATGTAGATTAACTTGATATATGCTTTTAAAGTATGGCATGAAACTAAAAAATGGGACATTCTTGTCCTTTGTAATTACTTAACCAAACACTTAATTTCATGCATGTATATATTCATAAATTCATTCTCTTTTATATAGAAAATAACCAACATGCTTGCTAAAATTGATTTAAATTTTTGTACATTTTCATTTGTCATTAAAAGCAGTGATCAATAAATGTGATACACGTGCTAAATATGCTGTATTATTCTTGTGTTAATAAGTGTTACTATTACGTTAATGAATACTCCATTCTCTTATATAAAAAAGATATTAACGTAACAATTTTACAAAAAATAACACGGATTATTTTTTATGGTATAAACCTCAGCTGCCATGAAGGCGATCACGGCATGAAATGATTATTTGAAAATGTAGATTAACCTAATATAGATGCTTTTAAACTATGGCAGGAAACTAAGAGTGGGACATTCTTGTCCTTGGTAATGGCTTAACCACTCACTTAATTTCATGCATGTATAAATTCATAAATTCATTCGCTTTTAGATAGAAAATAACCTACATGCTTGTTGAAATTGTTTAAGACTATTATACATTTTTATTTATCCGTAATAGTAGTGATTAATACATTCGATACACGTAGTTTGACATGGTTGTTGAAAATGTAAATTTACCTGATATGTATGCTTTTGAAGTGTGGCAGAAAACTAAACAATCGGACATTCTTGTCCTTTGTACTTACTGAACCACTCATTTAATTCATGCATTTATAAATTCATAAATTCATTTTCTTTTATATAGCAAATAACCAACATGCCTGCTGAAACTGATTTAAATTTTTGTATATTTCCATTTTTCTGTAAATGCACTGATCTATACGTGTGATACATATGCTATATATGCTATAGTATTCTTTTTTTAATAAGAGAATTATTACATTAATAAATACTCCTTTTTATTTTTAAAGATAATAATATAACATTGTTATATATATATATATATAGCAATAACCAATAAGCTTGCTGAAATTTTTAATTTTTTTATACATTTTCATTTGTCTGTAAAAGTAGTGATCACTAAGTGTGATACACATGCTAAATACACTATATTATCCTTGTGTTAATAAGTGTTATTATTACATTAATGAATACTCCATTTTGAAAAAAGAAGAAGATATTAACTTAACAATGTTACCAAAACAAACATAGATTAACTTAATATGGTATCAACCTCCAACAACCCTGAAGGTTACCACGACTGGAAACAAGTTATTCAACCTAGTCGTTGCAAATGTAGATTTACCTTATATATGCCTTCAAACTCTACCAGGAATCTAAAAAAATGTGATATTCTAGTCCTTTGTAACTACTTAACCACTCACTTAATTCATGCCTTAGTAAAAAATAACCAACATGTGGGGTATTTTTTTTAACATGTTTATAAATTTTTATTTTTCCATAAAAAAATGATCAAGACGTGCAATACACATGTTGTACACTTTCTATATATGCCATGTTATACTCTTGTAAATAATTGTTATTATTATTTATTGAAACTCACTATTAATAATAAAGAAGATATTAGTGTAGCAATGTTACCAAAAATTAACATAGATTAATATTTTTTATGGTATCAGACTCAAGAGCAATGAATGTGGTCCTAACTGAAAACATATAATTCGGCGAGATAGTTGGAAATGTAGATTTACTTGATACAGATGCTTTTAAAGTATGACAGGAAACTAAAAAATAGGACATTCTTATCCTTTGATATTACTTAACCGCTCACTGTATTTCATGCATGTATAAATTCATAAATTCTTTCTCTTTTATGTAGCAAATAACCAACACGCTTTGATACGATGTTAAAATATCATATTACTACAATTTTCTTAGTTTATTATTTTTAAAAGCTTAACACTATACTCATTTTCCCACAAGGTTTTTTAGTGAGGTAGTGTGCTCATATTTAGAGTTATTTTTGAAATATTGTAATTTAAGGAGTTTAGTTCTAATTGGATTAGATTTGGCAAATTTAGGTATGACAGATTCATTTAAGAATTCAACCAATATTTGGATTGATTTATTTAGATGAATATGGTCATCATTTATATTTAAATTAGGTATTTTAGTTTGATATGGTTTTAGGTTCTTAAAACTACCATAAGTTTTTCCAGTTTTTTATGGGAATTGCCAAATCATGTCTTCTTTGGCTGAACTCCTACCTATAAATAGTGGATTCCATGGACGAATTTAAACACCATTTATACATCATATATTCATATTTTGAGTTCATACTTTTTGCTTAAACCGTTAGGTTTGTCCATTTAAGATTAGTGCTTAGAACCGTTACGATTCTTTGTGTTAGGTTTGGTGCAACTAGTGATTGGGTTCATGCTAATTAGTCACTTGTGTTAGTGAAGTTCTTAAAATTGTGTTCTTAACTAGACTTTGTCTGTGTCTTCTTGATTTCAAAAGGGCTTTGATCAACTTTCGTTAAGAGTGCTTCTCAAATTCCACAATACAAAGATTTTGTGAGGAGATTCATATTATGCTTGCTAAAATTGATTTAAATTTCTATATATTTTCATTTGTCCATAAAAGCAGTGATCTATACGTGCGATACACGTGGTACTATATATGCAATATTATTATTTTTCTAAATAAGTGTTATTATTACGTTAATGAATATTCCATTTTATTTAAAAAAAGAAGAAGAAGATATTAACATTACAATATTACCAAAATTACCAAAATTAACATATATTAATATTTATTTTTGGTATAAACCCCAGCTTCCATAAAAGATGACCGCAACTGGAAACGGGTTATTTGACGCGGTAGTTGCAAATGTAGATTAACTTGATATGGATGCTTTTAAAGTATGGTGGAAAACTAAAATGGGACATTGTTGTCATTTGTAATTACTTAACTGCTCACTTGATTCATGCTCTATAAATTCATGAATTCATTCTCTTTTATATAGAAAATAACCAACATGTTTGTTCAAATTGATTTAAACTTTTGTACATTTTCATATGTTTGTTAACGCTATGATTAATATGTGCGATACATGTGTTGTATAGTGCTACATATGTTATAATATTCTTGTGTTAATAAGAGTCATTATTGTGTTAATGAATACTCCTTTTTATTTTAAAATTATTTCAATGTAACAAAGTTAACAAAAATAAACATAGATTCATATTTTTTAATGGTATCAGATTCAAGAGCCATGAAGGAGTCCACAACTAGAAACACAGAATTCAACGTGGTTGTTGGAAATGTAGATTTACATGATACATATGCTTTTAAAGTATGGCAAGAAACAAAAAAAAAGGACATTCTTGTCCTTTGATAGTACTTAATCACTCATTGTATTTCATGCATGTATAAATTCATAAATTCTGATATGAATCTCCTTGCGAAGAATCACGAGTGCGAAATTAATATCTTTGATCTAGTGAAGGGATCTGCAAACTCTCACTATCTCGCACGAAATTCATATGTCTAGCCCTCGGGGTACGCCTAACTTGGACTTGCTCTCTAACTAGCCCTCGAGATCAGATTACAAGGTTTATTGCTACTTAACTAGCTCTCGGGGTTAAGCAACAATGGAAAAAGCTCGCAAGAAACAAGAGTATGAACTCAAAAGTTTGTATATTTGATTGATAAGAATGATTAGGTAAAAATAATGTTGAAAAGCACCCCTATTTATAGTACATAGGTATGGTATTCACGAATACAAACAAGAAACTGAAAAGATTATGACAGCTTTAAGAAGCTAAAACCATATTTAACTACACTACTTAAAATAAATGACTATATTCTTCAAGACAAATCTTGAATGAATATTGTCTTATCTAATCTTACCAAATTTAATTATAAAAACTGTGATTAATATGTACATTTTTTGTATATGTGCTATATATGTTATAACATTCTCATGTTAATAAGTATCATTATTGTGTTAATGAATACTCCTTTTTTCTTTAAAAGGATTTTAATGTAACAAAGCTATCAAAAATTAACATTGATTCATTTTTTTATGGTATCAGATACAATAGCCATGAAGGAGACCACAACTGGAAACATATAATTCGACGTGGTTGTTGGAATTGTAGATTAACATGATACATATGCTTTTAAACTATGCCAGGAAACTAAAAAATAGGACATTCTTGTCCTTTGATCTTACTTAATTGCTCATTGTATTTCATGCATGTATCAATTCATAAGTTCATTCTCTTTTATATTGCAAATAATCAACATACTTGTTGAAATTGATTTAAATTTTTGTATTTTTTCATTTGTCTATAAAAGCTGTGATTTATATGTGCGATACATGTGCTATATATGTGTTATATATGTTATAATATTATTGTGTTAATAAGAGTCATTATTGTGTTAATGAATACTCCTTCTTTAAAAAGATTTTAATTTAACAATGTTACCAAAAATTAACATAGATTCATATTTTTTTCATGGTGCCAGATTCAAGAGCCACGAAGACGATCACAACTAGAAACACATAATTCGACGTGGTTGTTGGAAATGTAGATTTACATGATTCAGATGCTTTTAAAGTACGACAGAAAAATGAAAAATAGGACATTCTTGTACTTTGATAATACTTAACCACTCATTGTATTTCATGCATGTATAAATGCATGAATTCCTTCTCTTTTATATAGCAAATAACCAACATGCTTGCTGAAATTGGTTTAAATTTTTTCAATTTTTTTTCATTTGTCCGTAAGAGTAGTGTCTACATGCGCGATACACGAGCTATATATGCTATATTATTCTTTTTTAAATAAGTGTTATTATTATGTTAATGAACATTCCCTTTTCCTTTAAAAAAGGAAGAAGATATTTACTTTACAATATCACCAAAATTAGCGCACACACACACATATATATTAATATATACATACATACATATACATATATATACACATACATATATATACACATACATATATATACACATACATATATATACACATACATATATACACACATACATATATATACACATACATATATATACACATACATATATATACACATACATATATATACACATACATATATATACATATATATATACGTATGTATATATGGTATCAACCTCAGCTGCCACTAAGGCGACTGCAGCTGGAAAAGAGTTATACGATGTGGTAGTTGCAAATGTAGATTAACCTGATATGGATGATTTTAAAGTATGGTAGGAAACTAAGAAAATGGGACATAGTTGTCCTTTGTACTTACTTAACTGCTCACTTAATTCATGCATCTATAAATTCATGAATTCATTCTCTTTTATATAGAAAATGACCAACATGTTTGTTGAATCGATTTAAACTTTTGTACATTTTCATTTATTTGTTAAAGTTGTGATTAATATGTGTGATACATGTGTTGTATACATGCTATATATGTTATAATATCCTTTTGTTACTAAAAGCCATTATTGTGTTAATGAATTCTCCTTTTTCTTTAAAAATATTTTAATGTAACAACATTACCGAAAATTAACATAGATTCATATTTTTTTCATGGTATCAGATTCAAGATCCATGAAGGAGATCACAACTGGAAACACATAATTCAACGTGGTTGTTGGAAATGTAGATTTACATGATTTAGATTTTCTTAAAGTATGACAGGAAACTACAAAATAGCACATTGTTGTCCTTATATATTACTTAACCGCTCATTGTATTTCATTATGTATAAATTAATAAATTCATTCTCTTTTATATAGAAAATAACCAATGAGCTAGCTAAAATTGATTAAAATTTTATATATTTTCATATGTCCATAAAAGCAGTGATCTGTACGTGTGATACACCTTCTATATATGCTCTATTATTCTTTTTTAAATAAGTGTTATGATTACATTAATTAAGATTCCCTTTTCTCTTTTTGAAAAAAAGAAGATATTTACTTTACAATATTACAAAAATTAACATATATTAATATATATTTCTGGTATCAACCTTAGTTGTCATTAAGGCGACCGCATATAGAAATGAGTTATTCAACGTTGTAGTTGCAAATTTAGATTAACCTGATATGGATGCTTTAAAAGTATTGTAGGAAACTAAAAAATGGAACATTGTTGTCCTTTTAATTACTTAGCTGCTTACTTGATTCATGCATCAATAATTTAAATAATTCATTCCTTTAATATAGGAAATAACCAACATGCTTGTTGAAATTGATTTAAACTTTTGTACATTTTTATTTGTTTGTAAAAGTTGTGATTAATATGTGCTTTATATGTGTTGTATACATGCTATATATGTTATAATACTCTTGTTTTAATAAGAGTCATTATTGTGTTAATGAATTCTCCTATTTCTTTAAAAATATTTTAATGTTACAATGCTACCAAAAATTAATATATATTCATATTTTTTCATGTTATTAGATTCAAGAGCCATAAAGGTGACCACAACTAGAAACACATAATTCAAAGTGGCTATTGGAAATTTAGATTTACATGATACAAATGCTTTTAAAGTATGGCAGAAAACTAAAATATAGGGCATTCTTGTCCTTTGATATAACTTAACCACTCATTGTATTTCATGCATGTATAAATTCATATATTCATTCTCATTCATATAGAAAATAACAAACATGCTTGCTTAAATTGATTTAAACTTTTATATATTTTCATTTGTTCGTAAAAGCAGTAATCTATACGTGCAATACACGTGCTATATATGCTATATTGTTTTTATAAATAAGTGCTATTATTACGTTAATGAATATTCCATTTTATTTTAAAAAGGGAAGAAGATATTGGCCTTACAATATTATGAAAACTAACATCTATTAATATTTATTTTTTGTATCAACCTCAGCTAACATTAAGACAACCAACGAGTTATTCGATGCGGTAGTTCCAAATATAGATTACCTGATATAGATGCTTTTAAAGTATGACAAGAAACTAAAAAATGGGACATTGTTGTCCTTTGTAATTACTTAACTGCTTATGATGTGTCCATTTATATGGTTGTTTAGGACTTTTCGGGTTCATATTTGTACATTTTTGTGCTCTATATGTGGCATTTTGCCTTGAAATTCTCTAAGGAGAGTAAGAGCGACCTTTACGCTTTTATTACTTTTCTAGGAGATTTTGTGTGACAAAAAAATTTGTTAGAAGACATTGAAGACTACCTTTGAAGATTTGAAGACTTGCATTTGGGCTTTTGAAGACTTGAAGAATTGCATAAAAGTGAAGTGATTAGGCTGATATTACGATATGTTTTGGGTTGTATTCGAGCTGATATGTTGATCAAATTTGTGCAAAATCATGTTTTGATGATATTTTATTGCAGTTTAGAATTTTGGAATGAATTTGATGAGTTGCTGCAGTTATCAGCGGGATGACCATCCTGACCACTTTTTGGATACATGGAAACAACAATACAAATTTGACGCTGGAACCGTATGTATGGAAGAAAGAAGAAAAGGAAAGTTTTTGTGCAAGAAAGCTGGACATTATGCTGGAATATTTTGGTGGATTAATTTTACCAAGTCCAAATTACAAATGGAATTTGATTGATTGAATACTCCTAAATTTTAGGACAAGATATTTTCTAATCTTATTGAATTTTAAACAGATAAGGAAAGACATATTTTATTCCTGATCTACCTTTTCGTTGTAGTAATTTTTGGAGATTCTGGTTTTAATTCGTACGTGGAGAAGACAGATATGCACGACATACCGTCTTTCTGCACAGAAACAATATTCGGTTTTGCACTTTTTCAGTATTCTATTCAGACAATTTTCATCATCAAGGAAGTACTGGCATCGATTCTCGTGAGATCTAATTAGTTTTTATCCTTTGATTGCATGCTTGCATATGTTGTTCTTGATTATAATGTTTATGATTGCTTTCATGTTATTGAGTAGTGTGTAATATTTGATATCATATTAGTTAATTTAATTCCAATTGAACCAATCATCCGTAATTGGAATTTTAGTTCAATCAGTGGTAGGGAATAACAGTCTTAATTTAACAATCCGACGTCCGAGTATGTTGGTTATGAATTGGGTCTTTCTCACTCTTAATGCTGCTAGCATATTAAATCTACAAAGCTTCTCTTTGGTTATATGTTAGTTGGAGAAATAGTTGGTGAGGCGTCCTCCAGATTATCGATAAGGTAAGGAAAGATTGGTTGCTTGCAACTTTAACCAATTTGGGTGTATGCATTTAAAGTCATCTTTGCATCGAGGACCGAGATAGAAAGCCAGCATGGAATAAGTCGAAACTGAAATTTTCTCATCATAGTTCAAATCTTTTTGAAATCTGTAACAATTTGCCAATTTTATTTGTTCTCAATATTTCATTTTTATTATTCATTACCATCAAATCATTTTTTGGTTACAACATCGCAGATGAAGAATTAAGAAAAATCTCGTCAATCTCTTGGGAAACGAACTTGCTCGCAGTTGTACTTCAGGATGATCATCCCGACCACCAAATTTTGAATTTGGAATTTGGCTTAGATCTCGAATTATTTTTGGTGTAAAATGAAACATCATGAAGTGAAGAAGGGGACTTGAGATAAAAAGAAGAAACAAATCAAGATGCTATATTTGGCATCCTTCGTGACTCGCGAACATTACTTCACCCGTCGCAAACTACAGATGGCCAGGAATCTTTTCTAATTTTTTGTACTATAAATACCAACCTTATCCTCTCTCTCTCTCTCTCTCCTCCTCCTCCTCTTCTAACTCCCAACTTTGGGACATAAAACCCTAGTTTTTCCTTCTTTCTTTTCTTAGTTTTTGTAGGTTAATCACGTGTTTCCATTATATAGGTTAGTTTTGTACTTGAGACCAATTGATTGAGGCTTCCAAACCAATGTAGTAAGAACCTCTATTTCACTCTTTCTTGAATCTTTTGTTATTCACCATTCATGTGTTCTTAATGTGATGTTTTACTTCATTTATGCCATGGGTTGTTTGAGAATATGAAATGTTTGTATGATTGAAGTGTTAGGGTGTTAGGAAAGTTGTAAATTTCTTAGCTCATTTGACATGAAAATCCAAGAACATGGAATTAGAGCTTCTTGTGTATAATGTTTTGTGATTCTTGCTAGATAAGTATGTTTATGTGGATTGTTCTCATATTTATCCTATAGAAGCAATGAAAGGTTGAATCTTGAACGTGGTTTGTTCTAGGTTTAGCCTAATGAATGCTTTGTTCGGTTAAATAGCTATGCATTTGGTCGAATGCTTGTTGTTATCAAATCTATGGTTTTTCGTGTAAAATGACATTGATGAAATACCTTTAGGTATTGTTTGTCTAAAGTGATTGTCAATTAGGTTTAAAAAATGTCGTTGTTTGCATTCACAAATTACTCTTAATAAGGAATGAATGTTGATCTTCAAAATGCAAGTGATAGCATTTCCTATAGGTAATGAATGTGATAGAATGAGTGAATGGTTCAATGATCTACATGAGGTTTGGAAGTGGATATCAATTGCCCTAAGATTTTGTCTTTTGTATTTTTTAGGTTTTTTTCTTAGTTGTTGCATAATTAGCATAGTTACTTGACTTTTCTAGTTAGCTAGTCTACAGTTTCATAACTTAGGACAAAACCACCCCCACCCACTTACTTGCTTTTATATGTATATGTATATGTACATCTAGTATGTTTTCCGCTTTATATGTTTAAACCCCTAAAAAGAATCCTCTTCTCGTGGACGACCCCGAATTTTCATTATCTACTTAATTGTAGATAGGAGGCATTTAGGGCTTAAAAATATTAACTTTGAGATGTACGGTGATGACCTCCCAAATTTAGGCACCGATGCAGGGGAAGAGGCATTTATTTTTAAGTGTTTGAGCATATTTGGTTGCATATTAGCTAGTTATTTTTATTTTCCGCTTCTTTGTGATTGTTTTTGTTTGGAGTAGGTATTGCTCATGTTCTTGGTGAATTTTTATCGAGAATCCTTGCAATATGATTCTAGACTTTTGAAAAAAGAAAAAAAAGAAGGAACATCTCACCTTGAGGGAACTCATGATGAGAAGAGGGGCTCAATAAGCAAGGTTTTGTAGGATGTGTCATTTTGACCATCCTACCAAGTCTTTCTATATGTTGAGAGAGGAGCACTATGAGGAGGAAAGAATCATTGGTTTCCAAAACCAATGGTATTATGAGGAGTGCTACTAAGATGTTGGAGATATTGGTTTTCAGGGGCAAGAAGCTCAAGAGTGGTATCCGTACCACGATTCTCACAATCCACGGTGGAGTGGTAATCCAGATTGGTGGTATGAGAATGAGCAGGAAAACCAACAATGCAAGCAAAATAGTTGGTCTTCACCACCTTACACCATACCCCAAAACCAAGTCCAATAAGAAGGTTCAAGTTTGACACATGAGGAGATCATGAATGCAATAGCAAACTTGAGCAACTTGGCCAAAACTAGTGAGGAATCGGACGCTCAAATCTCCTCTTGTCTTGAGGCTAAAGAGGGGCATGTGAGCAATATATTGGAAGCGGTGGCCCAAATGGAAGCTCGTTATAGCAATCTCATCTTATTCCTCTTGAAATTTTTGTACCCCCACCCCTCTACTTTTGGATGCTCATGGTGAAGGGGTTCAAGCCTTCACCACACGGATAACATTAGGGCCGGGCCGACGACCTTAAACATACGGAGTTAAGTCATTCTGATGACGTAAATAAATTTGGCTTTTATTTTGGTTTTTGTTGATTCTTTTTCGTTATTTTGTCTTGTTCTTTTCACGGATTTTTCTATGATTTTGTATCAATGTGAAGTGCATTTCATTGGAGAAGATGAACGATGAGATCCATGAGAAAGGGAAGAAAGCTTGGAAGTTGGTAAGAAAATTCTTCTAAGTGCTGGGAAACCCTGTTTGTCGTGAGTCTCGACAAACTGGGGAAGCTTTTCACTTCCCAGTCCAGGTTCCGCGAGTCGCAACCAAATCACAAAACATTTCTAAAATTTTGAGGTCCCAACTCCATTAATTCGTGAGGTGCAAACATATGTTCGCCCGTCGTAAATAATTTAAAATTGGTTGGCCAAAAAATGAGATCCCAACTTCATCAATTCACGAGGTGCAAACATATGTTCGCCCGTCACGAAGAATTCATAAATGTCTAGCCAAAATATGAGCTCCCAGCTCCATTGCGAACATATGTTCACCCAATGTGGAGAATTCAGAAATGTTTGGCCAAAATATGAGCTCACAACCTAAACTTTTTGTGATTCACAACTTTATTGTCACATCACAAAAGGATATTGCGATTCACGATGGTCCTATCACGAGTCGCAAAATGAGGCCAACTTTTTAATTGCTTTGACCTAGACATTGCATTTCGCGACACTTTTGTCGCGGTTCATGACACTGAGCCAGAATACTGCATAATTCTTTCATTTCTCCCAAGAACCACTACACCTCCACTCATTTCTCCACCATCTTACATATATAGACATATGAATACCTTTGCATCTTAGTAGTACCTTTGTTGATCGTAGTATGCCGGCTACATCATTGTGACTATACTTTCAATATTCTATAATGATGCTTGGATATTTGTCAATATATGTTAGATATTTTTATTGGATAATTTCATAGTGGTGATTGCATGATAGATTCGTTGTTCTTTGAGAATACTACAGTTATTAACTTTTGATGCTAAACCAAGTATTACAAATCCCTATGTACTTGTGAGTTTGATATTGTTCTCTGTGGTGTTAGTCTTGATTAAACGATGCCAAAGAGAAAGCGTGTTGCTCAAGGGGTGAGTTCTTCTATGACAACTTTACCTTCCCATCTAGCTCCGAAACCAATTTTGGAACTGATCCCACACAAATACATGGGATTGCACCGTATCACTGGTGACTATGCAGAGAAACGGGAGTCACTTTACCACTGAAGTAAGGTTGCAAACGGGAGTCACTTTGGAGTCATAAGGTTGCAGTTGTTATATGGATGGATTAGGTAGCCTATGACTTCTTGGGATTGGGTAACTTAGTGGGGGAAAACGAAGTAGAGTTATGAAAATCTTGATTCTTGGTATGCTTCATTTTTGGGTTGATATATTGGTATAGAGTGAAGTATGTGCTTGAACCTCTCATATGGTTTTAAATTCATTTTGTGCCATTGAACTTTGGGATTATCTATTCAGGGGTTGGAATTGATGCGTCTTCAACCACCGACCGGTTTGTGGGTCTAGGTTTTTCTCGAACTAACCTGCAATTAAACTCTCCCTGGGGTTCTAGGGGTCAGCATTTCGATGCCTAAATTAGTCCAAGCATCCAAATATGATTAAGACAAAATGAATCATACGTAAATGCGTACCTTGTATTTATACTCCATGTCCTAAATAATGTTCTCCTTAATTATCGCCCTTAATTACCCATGAATGTGGTAATTAAGTTAGAGTATTAAATATTTCCCCCAACTGGGGTGCCATACCTTTGGTCCAACGGCCTTCTTGGGCTTAACCTCAATCAAGAGCCCCTAGAAAAGTAGGTTCTTGACCTCAAAAGGTTGAAACATTATGAAGGTCTTCGAGGTCTTGAATGTATGGGACAGTTCGAGGGCGTCGAAACAAACCTTGTACTTCATTGCTCTTGCCCTCGAGAGAGAGGACCTGGTTTTCTAATCAACTATGTCATTTAGGATTCCAAAAGGCGCGTGCGTGTGGTACAACTGCGCGTGTCATTGTTCCCCTAACAACGCATTGTCAGAAGACAAAAACCAACTACGTCTTTCCATAACTTTTTATATTTCCAAAGCAGTAATAATTATCCGCCACTTCAGCCCCCATAATTACCTCTTATTTGCTCTTCCCTTTTCACTTTTTCTCATCCGCAGACATCTTCTTCGAAGCATTCTTTCTGTACTTCTCTCTCAAGCGATCCAATTTCTATCACCTTTCCTAGAATATCAGTAAGTTCTTTCATCCATATTTTTATTCTAATATTTTCATTTCCTCCCCTTACAATCATGCCCAACTCTGATGAGGGTTCCACTTCTGAGAAATTTTTCGGTGAGGTTAGGGTAGGTGGGACAGGGGTTAGTATGCCGGAGAGGGCAGTTAGCGACTCGGAGTGCTCTCATTCCAAATAACTCTAGTACGGTTCTGATGCTGGAGAGGGCGTATCTGATCAGGTTGGTAACAACCCTAGGGAAGATAGGGTTTTCCCCATTACTGATAGGCCTCCTCGAGATGCCGCTGAAAACTGGCCTCCAGGCATAGGCAAGCCCTACATAAGGAGGTCCCCTACTAGTGGAAATATTAGTTTCTACCCTCCTCCGAATCCAGAGCTTGAATTGGAAAGGGTGTCAAGTGCAACTTTGATCTGTAGGGATGCACCTCTTGAAGCCATAGATGAGGAGAAGAACGCACCCCCTTTGAGAGAGAGGACAATCCTCGAGGGGGAGGAAGCACCCTCGAGGGTGCCTCAATTATCTCCTCTAGCTAAACACTCTGAAACGAAGAAAAAAAAGGGCTTATCAAAGGTTGAGGCTAAAGGACTCAGGGAGGGAGCCCCCAATTCCAGTAGTGGGAACCGTTATTTCATAAATTTTGGACTCGATCCTTCCTGGCTAATGAATAGCCCCGAATGCCGATTTTCAACCTTTCTGAGAGAGAGATACCCCCCATAACCTCCCTGAAAGAAGATCATCCATTTCCCTCAGACACCTTCGTTGTGGGTTCACATTTCCCTTTCCACCCCTTTTTTCCAAACTTCTCAGACAATTTCAAGTGAGCCCTACCCAAGTCCTTCCCAATGTCTTGGTGATCATCATGATGTTCTTGACCAGATGTGACAAGTTCGGTGTCAAGCCCAGTTATAAGCTTCTTCGCTCGCTATAATTCGTGTCTTATAGAGCAGTCTACCGATATGATTGTCACATTTTTCATCCGAGAGGCACATCATAAGGTTTTTGGAGTTCCTAGAAATTTGAGTGATTGAAAAGCTATAAGAAAGGCATTTCGTTGGATAGCAGGAGATATCGAGTTCCTCCATGGAATTGGGTCGTGCAAGTTGAGTCTCCCAAACCTGGGGAATATATTTGCTAGATGCCCTCGAGAGGGATAGGCAAAAACTATTTTCCAGCTCCCTCAACTACGGACTCTTGAACAACCCCAACTTCCAAATTGGCGGTTTTGCATTCTTGCTCGATATCAATGAAGAATATGTGTATAAAACACTCCAGAGGGATTCTAGAAAAAGGAGAAGAGGACTTGAGGGCCCGAGAGATGGCTCTCCCCTCGAGACCATCATTAGTGACTTTAGGCATTCAAGAGCCTTTGAAGGTACCTTAATAGAGCAATACTTCTCCTATTTATTATGTTATTGAGTTTATTGTTACCGACCGACTCTCTTTTTCCTTTTTCAGTGGGTCTCGCTAAGGGATTAAAGAAGCAGATGCCCTCGAAGCAGGGTCAGGCTCCTCCCAAGGGGATTAATGACCCCTCGAATCAGGCTTCCACTCCCCCAAATCTGGTGTCTCCCCTCTCAAATCCAGTCTCCCCTCTTGCAGTAGGCCGTGAGAGGCCTTCCTCGACTATTGGTGATGAGCAAAAAACTAGGGCGAACAACAATACTATCGATTCCACCTCACCAAGACCATTGATAGGAACACATAGTGGTGAGGATGTTCATCAACAATTTCTTCCCTCTTTGAATGATGTGACATCCGTATCCAGGATCGAGCATCATCTCTTGAAAATGGCCTCTAACCCTAAGGTTTTCTTCCATTTTTTTTCAAAAATGATTTAGCATCCCTTTTTTTATAGCATTAATCTAAGCTGAATTGTTTTACCAGGCCTCCCAAATTTTCCACGAGGCCACCGAGAGAATGATGGCCTTCTTTTCCACTTGTTCCTCTGGTCGCGGTAACCTCCGTGAGGAGCTCAGCAAATAAGAGGCTGAAATTTTGCGGTCAAAGAAATCTCTCGAGGATCAACAACGGGTTCTCAAGGAGAAAGACATGGTGCTCAAGGATAAGGATAGGGAACTTGAAGAAAAAAAAGCTTCTGGAAGGGGAGACGCAAGGTGTTAATGCCAAGAGGCATCAATGGATGTTAGAGAAGGATACCCTTGCAAAGAAGGTTCAAGCTGCAGAGGATCTGGCCTAGCAGTTTCAACTGCTCGAGGCCTTCAAACACAAGCTTTTGAACAGCCCTAAGCTGCTTCAACTTTTTTTTGGATCTTTTGGGGGTGGCCAAATAGATCGGTTGTAGTGAATTAGCCGAGGACTATTAAAGGCACAAGTGTCCGCCTCTCTATCTGAAGATCTGGACAAGCAGGTTGATGAACTAGTTAATCCAGAGGTTGAAACCACTCTGGACGTGAAATGGGACGAGGCCATAAAAAACAACGGACTTCATTTTTCCCTATTGGATTTCATCAAGTCCAAAGAGCAGTTCTTCACTGCTGAAGGGATTCAAGTGATCCCCCTTCCAGAGGCTACAGATGCCTCCCCTGAGTAGGATTCCACCACCGTCCTAGTGGAAGAAATTATTGCTTCCACATCAAAGGAAGATGACTCTAGGGTTGGTCCCTGATTGTAATTTTTTCCACTTAGGGCCCCCCGATTGTAACCCTTTTTTTTTCTTTGAGTATCAATAAAAATACGTCTTTTTCCACGACTTATTGATTTTACCTTTTTTTTCTTCTCATAGTATAATTCATTGAAAATGGTGTTAGAAAGCGCTTGTGAGGAGCTTTTGAGTGCCCAAAAAGAGTTGAATGAGACACACAAACAGCTTCGAGATCTTTCTAAGTGTAATCAAGAGAAGGAGTCCTTAAAGGACATGCTCCAACTACTCGAAGCTGAAATGAAGTTGTGGCAATCTAAAGACCATCCTACTTTTAAGGGGTTTGTTAAGGATTTCCTTAGCAAAGATTTTAATGGTACCTATCCCTTAGAAGTGGTTAAGGGTCACGATTCTGCTGATAAAGAACTAGAAGAACTGATGCATCAAATCTATTTGAAGTTTGGTTCTCTGAAGTCATGCTTTGCCACTGCGGCTAGGCTTCCAGTAGTGGAAAGGCGCCTAATTGGTTGCTTGGGAAAAAATCACAGACTGGTAGCCCAGAGGGAATTACTTTCTGAACAACATCTGTTAGCTCAGCAAAAAGTGGCTAGCCTTGAAGAGGACTTGCTCGCTTGGAAAATAGCTAGAGAGGATCCCCATTCTTCAAGCGAACCTCATCCAGCCCCTCGAGGGATCCCCTCGGTTGAAGATAGGTCTTTAGCAGAATCCCTTTTATCCGAGAATGCAAAACTTTCCAGGGAGATCGAGGCTTGGAAAGTACAAGCCACAGAAGTTGAGCAGTGTTTCGCTGATATCGAAGAAAAGATCGCTGCACACAAAGTGAGCCTTCGTGCCTACATGCTTTCCCACGACATTCCTTCCTCCTACTCAATCAGCAATGATTATCCTCCTAATTTTTACCTTAAGCCACCCGGTACTGGATGGAAGAAGTCAACGTTTATGAGAAGGGGACTCCTTGGCAGAAAAAGGCTTTTGACCTCATTCTCGATTGGCTGGCAGAGCTGAAGGTAAAAGGATTCACTCCTTCGAGTTTTTGTTCTGCCCCGCGGTCATAGAATTCTTCCACTAAAGAAGCTAATAGGCATGTTGTCTCATCGAGAAAAGTTACCCAAGGATCTTCCACAATATGTTGTAAAAACATTGGGTCATCCTCGAAGGACCCATTCGAACCTTCCACGAACAAGCGGTGTAAGACCGTCACTGTCACTCCCCTTGATCCCTCAGAATATTATGTAAAGGAACAAGTGAAAGATATCCCTCAGGGTAGCTGGTATAAAGCTTGAAGAACTTGAAGAAATAGAGGTAAACGTGAAGGGGCTAGGAAAACCTATCTCCACTGAAGAATTATTTCAGGCGGGATTTCCTCCCACTAGATAAATACGTTTAGACGAATAAACTTAGGTAGTTATTAGTATCAATATTGTACTCCTAATATTTGATGAAGTTTGAAGAAATAGCCAATATTCTTTCCATCTCTAACGCTTTATCCTTTGAATATGAGCGCTATGTGCAACCTCCTTAGGCGGAGTAAAGTACGAATATGTTTAGTAAGTAGAAATTAATAATTTAGAGACACAAGAATTTTACCCAGGTTTGGTGTTTCCACCTACATCCAGCTAATCTCGCCTACTAATTTATCATTTCAAGATTATAAGATAGCCTTCGAGTGCCACTTAAAAGCATACCACCCAAACCTCAGCCATAGCTGGAAATATCATCTAGAGCACCATTTTAAAGCAACCCGCTCGAACATCAACTAGAGTGCCGCTTTAGAGAAAACCACGTGAACATTAGCCATAGCTGTAAATATAATCTAAAGCGCCGCTTTAAAGCAACCCGCTCAAACATCAACTAGAGTGCCACTTTAGAGAAAACCTTCTCGAACATCAGCCGTAGCTGGAAATAAAATCTAGAGCGATGCTTTAAGGAAACCTACTCGAACAACAACTAGAGTGCCGTTTTAGAGCAAACAACTCAAACATCGCCATAGCTGGAAATATCATCTAGAGCGTCGCATTAAAGTAGCCCGGTCGAACATCAACCAGAGTGCCGCTTTAGAGAAAACCACTCGAACGTCATAGCTGGTGGTATTTTCTGAGGTTGGTAATGTTCCACCTTCTTGGCACTTGAACCCCGTTCATCTGTTCGAGAACATAACTTCCTCCCGGGTGCAATTCAATCACTTTATAAGGTCCTTCCTAATTTGAAGCTAACTTCCCTTTGGGTTCCTTTATGCTTTTCTCATTTTCCTTGTTACCGAGTCTCCCGGGTTAAACAACACCTTCTTTACCCTTCTGTCATGGTATCTTCTGAACCCGTTCCTTGACTTTAGCCTTTCCTTGACTTTAGCCTTATGTAGAGAAGCTAACTCTCTCTTCTCCTCCACCATATCAAAACCCAGCCATCGATTTTGCTGATTGATTGTCTCCTCTGTAGCAGCCATCATCCTTGGGCTAGGAACTCCTATTTCCAAGGGAATTGCTACTTCTAAGCCATATATGAGACTATAAGGTGTTTCCCTAGTAGTGGAAGACTCAGATGTCCGATATACCCAAAAAACATTGGGTAATTCCCATATCCTGTTACATTCCGCCCCCGCAAGGCGTGCTCGTTGATGTGTGTTATATTGTGTTCATATTTTGTGGGATTATTATGATTTTATTGAGATATAATTTGCACTTTAAGGTGTTTTTGGTGCAGGAATTCATTGATTGCGGAGAATTGAGAGGGAGCTATATATTGTACTCTTTTTCCCTTAACCAACGGTTTTTCCCACTGGGTTTTCCAGGTTAAGGTTTTTAATGAGGCGATGTGCTCCAATGGAAAATGTTCTTATTTTATAAGACATTTTTCCAGGGATGAAGGAAGTGAGGCAAAAGCAGAATTGCTGAAGTTATGGGGTGAAAAGTGAATTATTGAAGAGATATGGATTTGAAGGAAATAAATATATTCACTGCTCATATTGATAAAGATTGTATTATCTCCTTCCATTTGAAATTCCTTAATTGTAGGAATTAGTTATTTAGAATTGAAATAGATATTATTTTATTTCCTCATTTCTTCCATAAGAAAAAAAGTAATTAGAAGTTGATTTGGATTTAGTTTTGGTTTGGGTATATAAATACACGGCCGACAGAGGAGGATAGAAAAAAAACGCAGACATTAGTTACCAGGAATTTATTTTGTTAGTTAGTAGATTTTGGTTCCAGGAGACAAACCAAGGGGCGGTGTACTTGTTTATGTGAATTAATATTCATTACGGCAGCAGTGTTCACGGTTTGGTTGGTTTTCGTATTTATTTTATTATTTTAATTATGTTTTGTTATTATATTATATATTTGTTTAGTTTAATTATTATGAGTAGCTAATTTATATATCGGCATGGAATAACAAGCATTAGTTTATGAATCGTGAGGCCTAATTGTTTTATAATTGATTCTTATGTGTTCTTGATTGTTCTTGGTTTATTTTATTCTTGATAGGTTTAAGTCTGATCAACTTGAATATTATTGGGATAATGCTATCTAATTCCACCAATACGTAATCGTTGGACAGGGTTAGTAAGTAGCGAGTTCTTGTGAAAAACAGCTAACTAGATAAGACTGTAATAGCAAGATGGGGAACAATTAAGTGTGCGTTGCTACTTGCGAATACTTGGGTAATTGCTATATCAGGTTCTTTTCATTCTTAATGCTATCGAGGTGTGTATCTGGTTCAGCGAATACTTTCTAGGGGAATCTTGGTAAGAGAAACAATTAATTAATTATAATTGGTTAGTTGTCGATAAAGTACGAAAGAATTGGGGAGGTTAAGCGTACCTACTTTCCTATAACTGATAGATGCATAGGAATTGATTTATCTTTGCGCTTATGATCGATGTTTAACTAATGTGAGTTATTCCGAGCCGATTACCTTATTCATATATTTTATAGACAATTATATATTTTAGTTTGCATTATTATTTCATATTTTATAGTTGCATTATTAGTTGTTAAATAAATATGAAAATTAAGGCGTGGTGGCTACACCAAAAGTGTTCTATATTAGTAGGTATTTTATTTTAGATTTTGCTCCATTCCTCGTGGGATTGACTCTGCTTGCTACTGTACTAATTTCACCATTAGAGTTGCAGATTATTTTGGTGAGTGAAACGACGTTCACCAAATTGGCGCCGTTGCCGGGGAACGGTTTGTCAATTTCTATAAAATTTTACCTACTAATATGTGTTACTGCTTGTTACATGACTAGATCAGAGCAGCCAGATTCGATATTTGATCCGGTGGAAAAGACAACCAAGTGTAACAAGGCGGTGTTGGAACATGGTTCTGTCGCAGGACTTCAGTTTGGCCAAACGGGATCTGTTACAACAGCAGAAGCTGAATTTTGTCCGACAAATAGCATAATGGAAGAAATTCCATTGTGCCATACGATGGATAATTAACGGCATCTGAAAGTCTAGCCAAAGACTATAAACAAAAGCGCTAGTTGGGAGGCAACCCAATTTTCTTAGTTTTTTTTCTTTATTCTTTTAAGTTTTTTTTTATCTTTTAGGAATTTCAATTTCTCATCTGATCTCAATTCTTGATCTACAGATTTTAAGCACTTGAATTTGCACCATGGAGAATTCACACATTTGGAAGGCTGGACTTGCAGGGTTCCATTTGGCCAAACGGGGGGCCTGCTGCAGAACCTGTTTATGATCAAATGCTTTCCTCTTGATTGGGAATTTTTTCCGAAACCCACCACTATAAGTTCCCTCTTTCCCTTTTATTTTTTTATGATGTTGACTCTGTGTTAAACATTTTCTCATAAGAGCTTTGCATTATTTGCTTGAGGGCAAGCAAAGTTTAAGTGTGGGGAGGTTTCTTGTGTGTTTTGTTTTGTATTTTTGAAAAAAAAATTAAAATTTTTTTTTATTTATTTCAGGTTTTTTTTACAGTGAAACATGTGTTTTGTTGTGTTGTTTGAGTTGATAATTTGACATGAGAAAATTCTAGTGGCTCTTGATAAAAGTACCCTGCCGGTTGTAAACTTCATTGTAACAAACTTGGTAAATCTAATATGCCTTGAAGTTATTGAATGAGATTTTCTATGATTTGTGAAATTTGATTGATATGATTTTTGGGATGACGAAAAAGGACAAGTTTAATTGAATATTTTAGCCTACTAAAGTGAGGTTTGAGCTAGAGTAGAGCACTCTCTACATCAATCTTTGTTCTGAGAGATCACATTTTTATAATTAGAGTTGTTATGTGTGAAAGTGATGGAAGGCACTAGGATGAACCACACAGCTTAAATTGCCTACCAATTACATTAACCCATAGTGAAACACTTTGAAGCTTTGACTATGTTCTTTGATATGAGTTACTATATATTTAGCCAAAGCCTTGTTTTATCCTTTCTCTTGGCCCTATTATGCATGTTCTTGGAGTTAATGTTGATGAATTCATCCATTGTGTTCTCTTGAGTTGATGACATTACTGATTATGTGTCCAGTTTGCCCAGACTGAACGGTTTCGAAAAATGAAGGCTGATTTTTATGATGAACAGTGACACTGGGGTTCCGTTTGGCCAAACTGGAGGGGCGTAACAGTGAAAAAAAAAGAAGAAAAAAAAGGAAAAAAAAGAAGAAAAAAAAAAGAAAAAAAAATAGCACCTACTTTGATGTGATCTTACTTGGCGTTCTCATAATAGCCACGAGATGAAGATGGTTGGTGAATGTCTACTATACATGGATGATGGTTGAAGGAAAAAAATATGCATAATATTTTGATCGATATTGTTTGAGCTTAGAACCCTTAGGATCTCACCAATCCGAATGGTCCCTAGCTCCGTTACAACCCTTGAGAAAGACCTTCCTGATTTGCATATTAACTTCTCTATATTATAACTTGTGAATTATTTGAGTGAATGTCCTTCATATATTGAGAGTGATTGAGTGAAACTGTGAGAAAATATTCATTGCTTGTCCGATTTTGACTGAATTGATGATTATATTTTCTGATCTTGAACATTTTCATTTAAATTACTTTAAGGGTTGATGATTTCCAGGTGCGTTAACGTGATCATTTACTTCTTGGCAGGGGAAAATTTATCGTTATAAGAGTAGAAGCTAGAGTTTTTGAATGTTGAATTTTTATCTGTATAGTTGTGTGATTTGTGTTTCTATCTTACCTTTTCTTTTTAGGGTCATTTTAGATAGAGTCATATGAGGGAATGAGAATTTATGAACGTTGTGGATTGTTGATTACTCTTATATTCTTCACTTCATACTTGAGGGCAAGCATGATTCAAGTGTGAGGATATTTGATGTGTGTTATATTGTGCTCATATTTTGTGGGATTATTATGATTTTATTGAGATATAATTCGCACTTTAAGGTGTTTTTGGTGCAGGAATTCATTGATTGTGGAGAATTGAGAGGGAGCTATACATTGTACTCTTTTTCCCTTAACCAACGGTTTTTTCCCACTGGGTTTTCCAGGTTAAGGTTTTTAATGAGGCGATGTGCTCCAATCGAAAATGTTCTTATTTTATAAGACATTTTTCCAGGGATGAAGGAAGAGAGGCAAAAGCAGAATTGCTGAAGTTATGGGGTGAAAAGTGAATTATTGAAGAGATATGGATTTATAGGAAATAAATATATTCACTGCTCATATTGATAAAGATTGTATTATCTCCTTCCATTTGAAATTCCTTAATTGTAGGAATTAGTTATTTAGAATTAAAATAGATATTATCTTATTTCCTTATTTCTTCCATAAGAAGAAAAGTAATTAGAAGTTGATTTGAATTTAGTTTTGGTTTGGGTATATAAATACACGGCCGACAGAGGAGGATAGAAAAAAAACGCAGACATTAGTTACCAGGAATTTATTTTGTTAGTTAGTAGATTTTGGTTCCAGGAGACAAACCGAGGGGCGGTGTGCTTGTTTATGTGAATTAATATTCATTACGGCAGCAGTGTTCACGGTTTGGTTGGTTTTCGTATTTATTTTATTATTTTAATTATGTTTTGTTATTATATTATATATTTGTTTAGTTTAATTATTATGAGTGGCTAATTTATATATCGGCATGGAATAACAAGCATTAGTTTATGAATCGTGAGGTCTAATTGTTTTATAATTGATTCTTATGTGTTCTTGATTGTTCTTGGTTTATTTTATTCTTGATAGGTTTAAGTCTGATCAACTTGAATATTATTGGGATAATGCTATCTAATTCCACCAATACGTAATCGTTGGACATGGCTAGTAAGTAGCGAGTTCTTGTGAAAAACAGCGAACTAGATAAGACTGTAATAGCTGGGGAACAATTAAGTGTGCGTTGCTACTTGCGAATACTTGGGTAATTGCTATATCAGGTTCTTTTCATTCTTAATGCTATCGAGGTGTGTATCTGGTTCAGCGAATACTTTCCGGGGGCATCTTGGTAAGAGAAACAATTAATTAATTATAAAGTAATTGGTTATAACTGATAGATGCATATGAATTGATTTATCTTTGCGCCTATGATCGATGTTTAACTAATGTGAGTTATTCCGAGCCGATTACCTTATTCATATATTTTATAGACAATTATATATTTTAGTTTGCATTATTATTTCATATTTTATAGTTGCATTATTAGTTGTTAAATAAATATGAAAATTAAGGCGTGGTGGCTACACCAAAAGTGTTCTATATTAGTAGGTATTTTATTATAGATTTTGCTCCGTTCCTCGTGGGATCGACTCTGCTTGCTACTGTACTAATTTCGTCATTAGAGTTTGCAGATTATTTTGGTGAGCGAAACGACGTTCACCACTCGTATTCCATTTACCATTGTTATATTGGTCACTTCCACTTGCCCGTTGGCTTGGGGGTGGTAAGAAGATACCATCTTTTGCTTAATCTGATATTCCTCACACCCCTTCTTGAAGGGATACTGAGAAAACTGTGTTTCGTTGTTCATAATGATCATTCTTGGGATTCTAAAACGGCACGCAATGTTTTAAAAGCGAAAGGAGATGACTGTTTTTCCTCTTATGTTTGTCAAGGGCTCAGCCTCTACCTACTTTGTGAAATAATCAAAAACTACCATTAAGTATCTGAATTTTCCTGGCGCTTCCGAAAAAGGCCCCACCAAATCGATCCCCCATTTGTCAAATGTCCACGAACTATAGATGCTTCTCATCTTTTCCGGTGGAACATGTGTTATAGGTGCATGTCTCTGACATTGGTGGCAAGCCTGAATATACTAGTTTACGTCCTCTAACATTGTCGGGCTGTAAAACCCTGCTCGAATGAGCCTCCTCACCACAGACCTGGCTCCCTAGTGGTTACCGCATACCCATTCGTGAACCTCTCTTAGAGATAATATGCTTCACGAGGGTTAACACATAGAAGTAATGGCTGCAAATGACCCCTTCTATACAACCCTCTTCTTGCAACACATACATTGGATCCTTCAACCTTATCTTTCTAGCATCCATTTCACTTTCCGGCAGGACTCCCTCTCAAAGATACAACACGAACAGTGTCATCTAGGAGTCTTCCACTTCAATCACTATCACCACAGGCTCTTCAATACTTCGTATGCTCAGAGTTTCCATGAGGAGTTGCTTCTGGGATTGGGTTCCCAAATCCGAAGAAGCGAGCTTACTTAGAGCATCTTCTTTATGATTACTTTCCCTCGGAACCAGCATCAAAGTATAAGACTTGAAAATTTTAATAGGTTCTTCACTACCTCGAGGTATCTCTGCATGTTACGCTCTCTGGCCTTGTACTCTCCCTTCACCTACAGAACCACAATTTGAGAGTCATTGAAAACCTCCAATTCCTCCACATGCGGCTCCTTTGGGAGATGCAATCCAGTGATCAGTGCCTCATACTCAGCTTCATTATTAGTTTTTTTAAATGCAAAGTTCAATGCATAAGGGTAATCCATACCATTGAGGCTAGTTAGCAGAACCCCGACTCCACTTTCTCCTGAATGTGGTGAACCATCCACACACAACTTTTGTATCTTTCTTTGCCATGTTTCCTCATCCTGAATGGGAGCCAAACATACCTCGAGGGGCTCTGTAGTTTCCACTATAAAGTCTGCCAGCGCCTACCCCTTAATTGCTCGAGGTTGATATTGGATATCATGCTCTCCCAATTCTACTGCCCACTTCATCATTCTTCCTAAAATCTCCAGCCTTAGCAGGATCTGTTGAATAGGGTGGTTCATGAGCACCACTATCCTATGTCCCTGGAAGTAGGGTCCCAACCTTTGGGCTGCATGTACAAGGGCTAGAATCAACCTTTCGAGAATCGTATACCTTTCGAGAATCGTATACCTAGCAAAGTAAATCAGATGCTGAACCTTTTCTTTTTCTTTTACCAGAGCTGCGTTGATTTCCAGCGGCGATGCGGAAATATACAAGTATAGTGTCTCATCCTTGTCTGGTTTCATCAAGGTAGCTAACGTCCTTAAATGTTCCTTCAACTGCTCGAATGCCTTGTCACACTTGCCATTTCACTCAAACTTCCTTGCCCTTCAAAGAACATCAAAGAAGGGTAAGTTCCTCCCCCCCCCTCTCCCGCCTTGATAAGAACTTGCTTAATGTTGCTAGAGACCATGTAAGCTTCTTCACATCCTTTATCGATTGTGGGGTTTTCATTGTCCTCAGAGCTTCGACTTTTTCCAGGTTTACATCCATCCCCCTCTCTGAGACCATGAATATGAGAAACTTCCCTGCCCCCACACTAATAACACACTTAGATGGGTTCAACTTCACATTAGCTCCTTGAAGCCTACCAAATGTTTCTTCCAGGTCTTTTAAGAATTCTTTATAACTTTTTCTTTTGACCACCATGTCATCCACATATATTTCCATATTCTTCCCTATCTGTCTCCTGAATAGTCTATCAATCAGCCTCTGGTAAGTAGCCCCAGAATTCTTTAACCCAAAGGGCTTTTCCTATAGCAGTACGTGCCCACATATGTAATAAACAATGTTTTTTATTGTCTTCCTCTGCCATGAGGATTTGGTGATACCCCTTATGCGCATAAAAGAATGGAAAATTTTGATATCCAGTGATGGCTTCCACCAGCTTGTCGATTGGTGGCAACGGGTAACTATCTTTGGGGCAGCATTTAATTGGTTCAGTAAAGTCTATACACATTATCCATTCTCCATAATGATTTGGAACCATGGATGGGTTAGCAATCCAATCAGGATAGAATACCTCCTCGATTACGTCTGCCCTCAATAACCTCTCCACGTCTTCTTTAATTGCCTCAGCTCTTTCAGGAGCGAACACCATTCTTTTCTGCTTGACTGGCTTAATCGAGGGGTTAATGTTCAGTCTATATAGTGCGAGACTCAAAGGGACCCCCTTCATGTCAGAGGTATCCCACGAGAACACGTCTCCATACTCTCTTAACAAGTCTTTAAGTCTTCCTTTCACATCATCAGGAATTAGTTTCCCAATAGCTACTGACCCTTTATCCCGAATAGGCATCTGTATTGTATAAGCTAATTCTACCTCTGCGTGTACTGTCGCTACATCCCTTCGCTTCCTCACTTCCCGTACCACCGTGAGGTTACATTTTTAGGCCACCGTCTAATCTCCTCGAATGGATTACACCCATTTCTCAGTTGGGAACTTCATCATCAAGTGATAGGGTGACCAGACCGCCTGAGCCTGACACATCTATGGTCTTCCTAAAATCACATTATAAGGGAAATGAGCATCCACGAAAACAAAATTACACCTGATGGTCACTCCCTTGTCACCATCCGCTACTCGAACGGGCAATGTTATCTCTCCTATGGGAAATATCGGGTTTCCCATGAATCCTGATAAAGGTGAGACAGATGTTTTTGAAGTTTTCATGCCTTATGTCTAACTGGTCAAAACACTCAGTAAACATCACTTCTATCCTGTTTCCATCATCAACAAACACCCTTCTTATTAAGGGTGTTCCAATAATGGCTGAATTTACCATAGGATCCCCATGGAATATCTGGTCTGGCACAACATTTGCTTCTGAGAAACTGACTATCTCATATGGTAAAAACCTCTTATGACTGAGCTCTTTCGCAGGAACCTTTCGAGCTTTAGCTCTTATGACGATGTTTGAAGATCTTTCTCCCACCATGCCATTTATAATGTTAATTACCCTTCGCACAGGTGGGTTTTCTCCATTTTGATTTCCTTGATTTCCCCCGTGTTGCTCCTAGGGTCTATCATGTCTTCCTTCCTGCCCCCTGTCTCAAACCACCTATTCTCGAGGCCTTCTATATCCTCTATCCCCATTGTTTTGATTGTTTCTTTTTTAAGGATGCCATTGGTTCATTCGAGGCCTCAAGGGGGCAGCCTGATTCATATGTCCTTGTCCTCGAAACCGTCCTTCACGCTCACACCCAATCTCCATCCTTAACTGCATGCAATCGTTTGTGTCATGGACGTAATCTCTGTGCTGATCACAGTACCAATTTGTTTCCCTCCGGGCTGCAACCGAGTTGTGCGAATTCTGCAAGGGTGGGGGTGCTCAGAACAACCCTTTATGTATGCTTAAGATCTGTGCAAGGGTTCTTCCTCCAAGCGTTGGAGGTCATGGATTATACCTCTCGAATGGTGTTCTTATGGGTTCGACCGACCTTTTTCCTCTATGATTTATATTTCTTCCTGCTTTCTCTGTGATGCTATCTCTTTTTCTTCTAGTTACCTCCTCTACCCTCGAATACTGCTTTACGACCTCTTGAAGTTTTTGCAAATTCTTGGGGATATTAATACTCAGCTTCTTGTATAATTCCAAGTCCTGCATCTCGAGCAGGTACCCCTGGATTACCTCATTCTCCATCATTTCTATCACCCCCAAACTCTCATATACATACCGGTGATAGAAGGATCTGCACTTTCCTCTGCGCCTTTTGCTTCATTTGGTAGAGTTCTAACAAATTTTTGGTAAACTTCTTCTTCTGTGCGTACTAGCTTAACAATGCTCTGCTAAAATCCCAATACGATCGAAGCGAGCCCCTTGGCAACTTATTAAACCACTCATGTGCCTTTCCCAGCAGGTAGCTACCTACTAGCTTGCATGTCAATTTCTCATCAAAATCCCTTGAATTCATCAAGCCCAGGAACGTTTGGATGAACTCTCGAGGGTCAATTTCACCACTGTACGTGGGAAGTCATTCTGTGGGTTTCACTTCTATTGGCCATCGAACCCCGGTGATCACCGAGCTGAAAGGAGACCCCACAGCCTGGCCCAAGGGGCCGATCAACCTCTCTAATTCATTTCTTAACGATTCACTCACATCCGTTGGGGGTTCATACTGCCCCCTAGGCAGGTTCAGCCCCCGATCGTAACCACCCAACTATGTCATATAAGGAGGTTGGGTTCCTCCGTATCCCGGGTTTATCCAATACTGTCTGAGGTTTGGGTATGCTGGTGGTGGGGGTGGTTGGACATAAGGATTGTACATCCCCTTACTAATTCCCATACTCTTGTATCCTTGCATGCCAGAAGAGGCCATTATTCCATATGCTGCTCCTGGACTGGCTAGGTCGAGGGTAGGAGCAGATGGGGCTAGCAGAGGTAGAACATATAGGGAACCTTGGGAATAACCAAGAATATAAGGCTGGGGCCTAGCCTATAGCGGTTCTCCAGCATATCCCTTATAAGGGTAGGCTATCGGGGGTTAAGAAGCCCACCCCATAGTTATTCCCAAAGTTGAGGGTGGTAATACCCCCATTGTGACCTTATCATCTCTCGGAGAAGGGGTGATTCGGTAACCGGTCACAGCCAAAACCCGAGCTACTCGTTCCACATCTTGATTTGGGGTCGCCCTCCCAGAATTCTGATTTACTTGCCCATGTTGACAATAGGCTTCCATATATGAATCTCTTGAAACCTTCGAAAACCTTCCATCCCTTGGATCAGCTACCCTTTTGAGCAGGGAATCGGTGTTTCCTTATTCTTGCTCTCTCGTCACTTACAGCATTTTCGAGGGCCCCGGCACATCATTCTGGATTGGTGCCAGAGTATTTGCGCCAACCATCACAAAGGTCCCCCCTAGTGACCTACACCTGTATTAGGCTCCGCCCGTAGATCCGTTCTCGTTGTTTGAATGTTAGCCATTTCTCCTCCTGGATTCTCCGATGTTAACCTTGGTGGAGATCTAGCCCCCGTACCTATCGACCTCAACATTTCACTCCTTCGAACTACCGTGGACATAAACTCTCAAAACCCTTGATCTGGCTTAGTCGTCCACACAGACGGTGCCACTTGATGCATCTTCGACCACTGGCCGGTTCATGGGCCTGGGTTCTTCTCGAACTAACCTACAATTGAACTGTCCCTGGGGTTCCAGGGGTCAACACTCCGATGCCCAAGTTAGTCAAAGCGTCCAAATATGATTAAGATAGAATGAATCATAAGTAAATGATTACCTTGTATTTGTACTACATGTCCTAAATAACGTTTTCCTTAATTATCGCCCTTTATTACCCACGAATGCGGCAATTAAATTAGAGTATTAAATATTTTCCCTAACTGGGCTGCCATACCTTCAGCCCAACGGCCTTCTTGGGCTTAACCTCTATCATAAATGTTTTATGGTTGGTAGTGAATTGATAAGTGGTAGGTTTAGTTAGATTTAGGAATTAGGGTTGTGTGTGAAAAATTCTCATTTGAGTTTTGATTTTGGGATTTATGATATTGAGAGTTTTTACGAGGCTCTGATCGGGGGGGGGGATATTAGTTTAGGATGTGGACATACGAATTCCTTTGTGTGCTTGAATCTTTTCTTACTCAAGGACGAGTAAGGTTCAAGTGCGGGGAGGTTTGATGTGTCCATTTTATATGGTTATTTTAGAACTTTTTGGGTTCACTTTTGTGCTCTAGATGTGGCATTTTGCCTTGAAATTCTCTAAGGAGAGTAAGAGCATTTTTTACGCTTTTATTACTTTTCTAGGGGATTTTGTGTGACAAGGAAATTTGTTAGAAGACTTTAAAATTTTCCTTTAAAGATTTGAAGACTTGAAGACTTGCATTTGAGCTTTTAAAGACTTGAAGAATTGAAGAAAAGTGAGGTGAAAAGGGGGACTTGAGACAAAAAAAAGAAAGAAATCAAGATGTTGGATTTGGCATCCTTAGCGACTCGAGAACATTACTTCGCCCGTCGCGAACTACGGATGGCCAAGAATCTTTTCTACTTTTTTGTACTATAAATACCAACCTCACCCTCTCTCTCTTCCAATCTTCTTCTTGCCCCCGACTTTGGGACATGAAACCCTAGTTTTTCCTTCTTTCTTTTCTTAGTTTTTGTAGGTTAATCATGTGTTTTCATTATCTAGGTTAGTTTTGTACTCGAGAGCAATTGATTGAAGCTTCCAAACCAATGTAGTAAGAACTTCTATTTCACTCTTTCTTGAAGCTTTTGTTATTTTGCATTCATGTGTTCTTAATGTGATGTTTTACTTCATTTATGCCATGGGTTGTTTGAGAATATGAAATTTTTGTATGATTGAAGTGTTAGGGTGTTAGGAAAGTTGCAAATTTCTTAGCTCATGTTACATGAAAATTCAAGAACATGGAATTAGAACTTCTTGTGTATAATGTGTTGTGATTTTTGCTAGATAAGTATGTTAATGTATATTGTTCTCATATTTATCCTATAGAAGCAATGAAAGGTTGAATCTTGAATGTGGTTTGTTCTAGGTTTATCCTAATGAATTCTTTGTTTGGTTAAATGGCTATGCATTTGGTCGAATGCTTGTTGTTATCAAATCTATGGTTCTTCATGTAAAATGACATTGATAAAATACCATAAGGTATTGTTTGTCAAAAGTGATTGTCAATTAGGTTTAAAATATCGTTGTTTGCATTCGCAAATTACTCTTAATAAGAAATGAATGTTGATCTTCAAAATGGAAGTGATAGCATTCCCCCTAGGTAATGAATGTGATAGAATGAGTAAATGGTTCAATGATCTGCATGAGGTTTGGAAGTGGATATCAATTGCTTTGTCTTTTGTTGTTTTTAGGTATTTTTCTTAGTTGTCGCATGATTAGCATAGTTACTAGATTTTTCTAGTTAGCTTGTTTTTAATTTCATAACTTAGGACAAAATCAACAAACCACCCCCCACCCCCACCCCCACCATTTACTTGCTTTTACATGTATATGTATATCTAATCTAGTCTGTTTCCACTTTATATGTTTAAATCCTTAAAAAGATCTCTCTTCTCGTGGACGACCCAGACTTTCCATTATCCACTTAATTGTAGATATGAAGCATTTAGGCCTTAAAAATATTAAGTTTGGGAGGTACGGCGATGCCCTACCAGCTCACTTGATTCATGCATATGTAAATGCATTCTCTTTTGTTTTAGAGAAAATAACCATTGTGCTTGTTAAAATTGAATTAAAATTTTGTACATTTTTATTTGTTTGTTTAAGCTGTGATTAATATGAGTGATACATGTGCTGTATACATGCTATATATGTTATAATATAGTTGTTTTAAAAGGAGTCGTTATTGTGTTAATGAATACTCATTTTTCTTTAAAAAGATATTTTAATGTAACAATGTTACCAAAAGTTAACATAGATTCCCATTATTTTTCATGGTATCAAATTCAAGAGCCATGGAGACGACCCCAACTGGAAACACATAATTCGGCATGGTTTTTGAAAATGTAGATTTACATGATACATGTATTTTTAAATTATGAAAGGAAACTAAAAAATAGGACGTTCTTGTCCTTTAATATTACTTAACTGCTCATTGTATTCTATGCATATATAAATTCATAAATTTTTCTCTTTTATGCAACAAATAAACAACATGCTTGCTGAAATTGATTTAAATTTTTATGTATTTTCATTTTCCCTTAAAAGTAGTGATCTATATGTGCGATACACGTGCTATATATGCTACATTATTCTTTTTTAACTAAGTGTTATTATTACGTTAATGATTAATCCCTTTTCTTTTTTAAAAAAAGGAAGAAGATATTTACTTTACAGTACTAACAAAATTAACATATATTAAATATATTTTTTGCATCAACCTCAGTGGCCATTAAGGCCACCGCGGCTGGAAGTGAGTTATTCGACGTGGTAGTTGCAAATGTAGGTTAACCCGTTGTGGGTGCTTTTAAAGTATGGCAGGAAACTAAGAAAATGAGGCATTGTTTTTCTTTGTAATTACTCAACTACTCACTTCATTTATGCATGTATAAATTCATGAATTCCTTCTCTTTTATATAGAAAATAACCAACATGCTTGTTGAAATTGATTTAAAATTTTGTATATTTTCATTTGTTTGTTAAAGTTGTGATGAATATGTGCGACATGTGTGTTGTCTACGAGCTGTAAATGCTATAATACTCTTGCGTTGATAAGAGTCATTATTTTGTTATAGAATATACTCTTTTTTCTTTAAAAAGAGTTTAAGGTAACAATGTTACCAAAAATTAATATAGATTCATATTTTTTCTTGGTATCATATTCATGAGCCATGAAGGTGATCACAAATGGAAGCACATAATTCGACGTGGTTGTTGGAAATGTAGATTTACCTGATACAGATGCTTCTAAAGTATGGCAGGAAACTAAAAATAGGACATTCTTGTCCTTTGACATTACTTAACTGCTCAATGTATTTAATGAATGTATAAATTCGTAAATTTATTCTCTTTTATATAGAAAATAACCAACATGCTAGTTGAAATTGATTTAAACTTTCAGATATTTTCATTTTCCCTTAAAAGTAGTGATCAATACGTGTAATACATGTGCTATGTATGCTACATTATTCTTTTTTAAATAAGTGTTATAATTGCGTTAATGAATAATCCCTTTTATTTTTAAAAAAGGAAGAAGATATTCACTTTACAATATTACCAAAATTAACATATATATATATATCATGTTTTTTTGGTATCAACCTCAGCTGCCGTTAAGGAAACCGTGGATGGAAAGGAGTTATCCGACGTGATAGTTGCAAATGTAGATTAACTTGATATGGATGCTTTTAATGTATGGGGGGAAACTAAAAAATGGGACATTTTGATCCTTTATAATTGCTTAACTGCTCACTTTGTTCATGCATCTAAAAATTCATGAATTCATTCTCTTTTATATAGAAAAAATAACCAACATGCTTGTTAAATCGATTTAAACTTTTTTACATTTTCATTTGTTTGTTAAAACTGTGATTAATATGTGCGTACATGTGCTGTATACGTGCTATATATGTTATAATATACTTTTGTTAATAAGAGCCATTATTGTGTTAGTGAATACTCCTTTTTATTTAAATATATTTTAATGTAACGTTACCAAAAATTAACATAGATTCATATTTTTTCATGGTATCAGTTTCAAGAGCCATGAAGGAGATCACAACTGGAAACACATAATTCGATGTGGTTGTTGGAAATGTAGGTTTACATGATTCAGATGCTTTTAAAGAATGGCAGGAAACTACAAAATAGGACATTGTTGTCCTTTGATATTACTTAACCGCTCATTGTATTTCATGCATGTATAAATTCATTCTCTTTTATATAGCAAATAACCAACGTACTTGCTAAAATTGATTAAAATTTATATATTTTGGAACGTAATAACTTTTATTATAACTCCAATGGTACACCAACCTCAAACACCATATCACCCCCTTCTACACAAAATTCACCATAATCTTAGCACACTTATCTTTAAGCTTAGGATTAGCCCAACTCCTACACACTATACATTCAAGAATCTATTGAAGTGTGTCTATCTCCCTATACTTTCATTAAAGCATTTCTCATCTTGCCACTTCCATATACCATAAAGTGTTTCCACTATAGCAATTTTTAGTATTTTTTTTATCTCCACCCCTTTCCTTTGCATCTCCTCTCAAGCCAACCAAGTTCTGAATCCCATTCTTCCGGTCTTCTTGCCACTTGCAGCCAACGAAGAACCGCACTCCAAATACCTCTAGCTGTATTGCATCCAAAGAATAAATGCTAGATTGATTCCCCATTCGAATGAAACAAACATTGTACTTCACTAATCAGCCCAAAGCATTTCAAACGATCCCTTGTCGCAAGCTATTTATGGCAGCTCAGCCAATGAATAAACTTGGCTCTCAGATGGGGCAGAATTCCCAGCCAACATATTCCTCCAAGACCCTTGGTTCATCACTCATTAGGGAGTCATACACCAATCTTGTATGGAACTTCTGCTTACTAACATGCGCACTCCAACCCTCCAAACCCAGTACTTCTACTCTGCATTTAGCAAGCCTTTTAATTATCCATGAGCAGGACACATGAAACTGTATCGTCATTACATCACCCCTTTTGATATAATAGGCATGCATTCACTGAATCTACAGCCTATCAGTCTTCTGGTACAAATTCCACAAATTCTTGCACAAGCACGCCAGATTCCAAACATGTAAAGATATAATGTTTAAACCTCCTGACTGTTTGGGTTCACACATTTTAGCCCATGAAACTAGTGACTTTCATGTAAGTACTTCACCCCCACTCCATAAGAACGAGCGACACACTGCCTCAATATGCTTAAGGACTGATTTAGGTAAAGGAAATACCTGGAACCGATAATTTTTGATAGAGAACAGGACACTCTGCACCAACTGTAGCCTATATGCATAACTCAAGAGTTTGCGCACTGATTCCTAACTCTGTCCACCAATGGATGTATTTTCATTTGTCCGTAAAAGCAATAATCTATACATGTGATACACATGCTACATATGCTATATTATTCTTTTTTAAATAAGTGTTATTATTATGTTAATTAATATTAACTCTTCTTTTAAAAAAAGGAAGAAGATATTTACTTTACAACATTACCAAAATTAATATATATTAATATATATTTTTGGTATCAACCTTAGCTGCCGTTAAGGCGACCGTGGATGAAAAATAGTTATTCGACGTTGTAGTTAACCTGATATGGATGCTTTTAAAGTACAAGAAACTAAAAAAATGGACCATTGTTGTCCTTTTAATTACTTAATTGCTCACTTGATTCATGCATCTATAAATTTAGGAATTCATTCCTCTAATATTTTTTTTTTAATTGAAAACACCCGTGAGGTGGGGGAGTTATGTATTGGGTTCCCCATGCCCTATAACAAAAAACCAGATTGTACATGAGTTGTCTAGATAGTTAGACTTAAGAGAAGAGAGTAGCCTCCGTTAACCTAGTAACAACTAAACAGTGATATGTAAAGATGAAGTAACGATCCATAGGAGCGAATCTCCACCCCAAGTGTTAATTCACTCCCACGGCCAGGTTACTTACATCTGTTTTAGTAACAATCAAAATCCCCATGTCAGCTAGTAGGGGAAGAGTAACAAAAATAAACTCCAAAGGTGATGAGACATCAGCAGAGCAGTAGTACAGCAGTGCAGCAAAGCCTCCAAAGGTGGCATATCTCTTTGTTCAGTAGATCAGTAGTACAGCAGCGCAGCCAGAGGTGGCATATCACCTTGTTCATCAGCAGCAGAAGTACAGTAGCGCATCAGAGCATCTAAATGCATAGCAGTAGCAGAGCAGTAGAAGCCATTCATGAAGAAAACCTGCCAAAAAACACAAACAAAAAACTCAGCAGTATCCATTCCAGAACTGAGTTCAGTGAATACGAACAGATGGGACAGATTGTTGATCCAGTGTAATAAGCCCTTTGATGTGTCTCGGAATGTTAGTCATTGAAATTATAGGACCAGAGTTAAAATGACATTTAGCCAGGGCATCAGCCACTAGGTTAGCCTCCCTGAGGACATGGATCAATTTAGCCCCTCCAAGAGCAGCTTTCACCTTATAGACTTTATCAAAGAGTTCCCACTTAGCTGAGTAGGGGTCATTTAACATAGAGACCGCAAGTTTAGAATCAGATTCTATTATAAATGTTTGGTCCAGATGAGAGAAAATCTGACAAACAAGTATAATGGCATCAATTTCAGCTAACAGTGGAGTCCTAGCTGTGGAGGAAGAGGTGCAGATGTATGTAGGATTGCCTAGAGAATCTCTAGCAATCAGACCTATCGAAGCTAAGTTTGGGGTCCAAGAGGCATCAACATTGATTTTGGAAAATCCTAAGTTAGGTCTAGTCCAAGAGATCTTTGCTAAATTAGGCTTAGGGGGAGGTCTGAATTTAGGAGATAGATGTGTGAGTCCAGGTGGAATAGGATTCGAATTGATTAATTTTGGGGGACACAGTTGGAGTGAGAGAAGGATCTGATCTTGAATATAGGAAAGAACCAACATGCTTGTTGAAATTGATGTAAACCTTTGGACATTTTCATTTGTTTGTTAAAGTTGTGATTAATATGTGCATTATATGTGTTGTATACATACTATGTATGTTATAATACTCTTGTTTTAATAAGAGTCATTATTGTGTTAATGAATACTCCTATTTTCTTATAAATAGTTTAATGTTACAATGTTACCAAAAATTATATATATATATATATATATATATATATATATATATATATATATATATATATATTCATATTTTTTTCATGTTATCATATTCAAGAGCCATGAAGGTGACCACAACTAGAAACACATTATTCGACGTGGTTGGTGGAAATTTAGATTTACCTGATACAGATGTTTATAAAGTATGGCAGGAAACTAAAATATAGGACATTCTTGTCCTTTGATATAACTTAACCACTCATTGTATTTCATGCATATATAAATTCATAAATTCATTTTCATTTATGTACCAAATAACAAACATTCTTGTTCAAATTGATTTAAACTTTTATATATTTTCACTTGTCAGTAAAAGCAGTAATCTATATGTGTGATACACGTGCTATATATGCTATATTATTCTTTTTTAAATAAGTGCTATTATTACGTTAATGAATATTCCCTTTTCTTGTAAAAAACAAGGAAGAAAATATTGACCTTACAATATTATGAAAATTAACATCTATTAATATTTATTTTTTGTATCAACCTTAGCTGACATTAAGACGTATGCGTCTAAAAATGAGTTATTTGACATGGTAGTTGCAAATATAGATTAATCTGATATGGATGCTTTTAAAGTATGTAAAAAAAAACTAAAAAATGGGACATTATTTTCCTTTGTAATTACTTAACTGCTCACTTGATTCATGCATCTATAAATTCATGAATTCATTCTCTTTCATATAAAAAATAACCAACATGCTTATTGAAATTAATTAAAAATTTGTACATTTTCATTTGTTTGTGTTAAGCTTTGATTAATATGTGTTATATATGTTATAATATTGGTGTGTTAAAAGGAGTCGTTATTGTGTTAATGAATACTCGTTTTTCCTTTAAAATATTTTAATGTAACCATGTTCCCAAAAATTAACATAGACTCCTATTTTTTTTCATGGTATCAAATTCAAGGGCCATAGAGGCGACCATAACTGAAAGCATATAATTCGACGTAATTTTTGGAAATGTAGATTACATGATATGGATATTTTTAAATTATGGCAGGAAATTAAAAAATAGGACATTCTTGTCATTCGATATTACTTAACTGCTCATTGTATTTCATGCATGTATAAATTCATAAATTCATTCTCTTTTATATAGCAAATAAATAACATGCTTGCTAAAATTAATTTAAATTTTTATATATTTCATTTGTCCGTTAAAGCACGTGTGATACATGTCTTATATATGCTATATTATTATTTTTGAAATAACTGTTATTATTACGTTAATGAATATTAACTTTTCTTTTTTAAAAAAAGAAGATATTTACTTTACAATATTACCAAAATTTACATATATTAACATATATTTTTGGTATCAACCTCAGCTGCCATTAAGGCGACCGCGGTTGGAAACGAGTTATTCAACGTGGTAGTTGCAAATGTAGACTAACCCATTGTGGATGCTTTTATAGTATGGAAGGAAACTATGAAAATGGGACATTGTTTTTATTTGTAATTACTTAACTGCTCACTTGATTCATTTCCTTCTCTTTTATAAAGAAAATTAACAACATGCTTGTTGAAATTAATTTAAAGTTTTGTGCATTTTCATTTGTTTGTTAAAGTTGTGATGAATATGTGCGATACGTGTGTTGTCTATGAGCTATAAATGCTATAATTTTCTCGTGTTAATAAGACTCATTATTTTGTTAATGAATACTCTTTTTTCTTTAAAAAGATTTTAAGGTAACAATGTTACCAAAAATTGACATAGATTCATATTTTTTTCATGGTATCATATTCAAGAGCCATGAAGGCGATCACAACTGGAAACACATAATTCAACGTGGTTGTTGGAAATGTTGATTTACCTGATACATATGCTTCTAAGGTATGGCAGGAAACTAAAAAATAGGACATTCTTGTCCTTAGTTATTACTTAACCACTCATTGTATTTCATGCATGTATAAATTTATAACTTCATCTTTTGTATAGCATATAAAAAATATGATTGTTGAAATTGATTTAAATTTTTATATATTTTTATTTGTCCATAAAACCAGTGATCTATATGTGCATTACAGTATATGTGCAATACACGTGCTATATATGCTATAATATTCCTAATTAATTGAGTGTTATTATTACATTAATGAATTTTCCTTTTTGATTAAAACAAAGGAAGATTATATTAACCTTACAATATTACCAAAATTAACATATATTAATATTTATTTTTGTTATCAAATTCAGCTGCCATTAAGACGACTGTGTCTGGGAACAAGTAATTCGACGTGGTAGTTGCAAATGTAGACAAACCTGATATGGATGCTTTTAAAATATGGTAGAAAACTCAAAAAAAAGGGACATTGTTGTCCTTTGTAATTACTTAACTGCTCACTTAATTCATGCATCTATAAATTCATGAATTAATTCTCTTTTCTATAGAAAATAACAAACATGCTTGTTGAAATTGATTTAAAATTTCGTACATTTTCAGTTGTTTATAAAAGTTGTGATTAATATGTGAGATACATGTGTTGTATACATTCTATATATGTTATTATGGTCTTATGTTAATAAGAGTCATTGTTGTATTAATGAATAGTCCTTTCTCTTTAAAAATATTTTAATGTAACAATGTTACCAAAAATTAACGTAGATTCATATTTATTTTTCATGGTATCAGATTTAAGAGCCATGAAGGCGACCACAACTCGAAACACATAATTCAAGGTTGTTATTTGAGATGTAGATTTACATGATACAGATGCTTTTAAAGTATGGCGGGAAACTAAAAAATAGGACACTGTTGTTCTTTGATATTAACCACTCAATGTATTTAATGCATGTATAAATTCATTAATTCATTCTCTTTTACATAGAAAATAACCAACATGCTTGCTGAAATTGATTTAAATTTTTATATATTTTCACTTGCCCTAAAAAGTAGTGATCTATAAGTGCAATACACGTGCTATATATGCTACATTTATTCTTTTTAAAATAAGTGTTATTATTATGTTATTGAATATTCCATTTCTTTAAAAAAAAAGGAAGAAGATATTTACTTTACAATATTACCAAAATTATCATATATTAATATATTTTTTGGGTATCAACCTGGCATTAAGGCGACTGCGACTGGAAATGAGTTGTTCGACGTGGTAGTTGCAAATGTAGATTAACCTGATATGGATGCTTTTAAAGTATGGCAGAAAACGTAAAAATGAACATTGTTGTCCTTTTTAATTACTTAACTGCTCACTTGATTTATGCATCAATAAAATTCATGAAATTATTCTCATTTATATAGAAAATCACCAACATTCTTGTTGAAATTGATTTAAACTTTTGTACATTTTCATATGTTTATAAAAGTCGTGATTAATATGTGCGATACACGTTCTAATATACTATATTATTAGTTTTTAAACAAGTGTTATTATTATTCAATGAATGTTCCTTTTTTTAAAAAAGGAAGAAGATATTAACTTTACAATATTACTAAATTAACATATACTAATATATATTTTTGGTATCAAACTTAGCTGCCATTAAAGCGACCGCAGTTGGAAATGAGTTATTCAATGTGGTAGTTGCAAATGTAGATTAACCTTATGTGGATTCTTTTAAAGTCTGGCGGGAAACTAAAAAATAGAACATTGTTGTTCATTGTAATTACTTAATTTCTCACTTGATTCAAGCATTTGTAAATTCATGAATTTATTCTCTTTTATATAGAAAATAACCAACATGCTTGTTGAAATTAATTTATAATCTTGTACTTTTTTTTAATTAAAAACCATCCGGGGATGGGGGAAATTCTATTAGGCCTTCCCTAGCCATTAAATAACAAAAGCAAGAAAGAAAGAAAGCCGAAGCTTAGTTGGATATACAAGAGTGATCATTCAGCTCTTGAAGCAATAGCAATTGCTTCCAAAAGAATAAAAAGATATGGATGATACGATGAAGATTTCATAAAGTATTAGGCTATGGAAAGAATCATCTAACTTGTTAGTGAGTCGAATTAACGAAACACAAGACAGTCAGAATCATCCTCATAACCTAACGGAGTTTATCTTCATCAAACAACAAATTTCTATGGTTAAGGAATGTCGTTTGCAGCTTGATCAGCAGAAGCCAAGAAGTAAGTCCAGGTCATCCACTTTCCTGAGCCTGATGGGGTTACCATCGCTACTCAGAATGCATCTATTTTTCCATCTTGTAAAGCTTCCAAAATCATGGTGAGAGCAGCAGAGGAGAGCTTCCATAGGACCAGAGTAGAAGGAGACACAACAGCATGTCAGTAGTTGAAAGATCCTGCATGAAATGAGTAGAAATCAGTAGCATCCGATCTAGTTAGCAATCCGTAATGAAGGGGTACCAATTTGGTCAAGTCTAACGAGTCCCTGGACTTTAGTCTAACGAGTTCCTTGGTGGCTCATCCGATCTAGTTAGAGATACTGTGAAAGGATGAATTGGTCTTTAGTTGCAGACAATTTTTTGCAAGAGTATGAGCCACCAGATTTGCCTGTCTATAAATGTGCTCAAGTTTAATAGCCCCCAAGGAATGGTGAATCTCATAAGATAAACAGAACAATTTCCAGTGAGCTCTTTGGGGGTCACTAACAAAGAGTACTGCACTAAGGCAGTCATATTCCATACATACAGGAGAGGGCAAATCAGTAGAAAATTGAATTGCAAACTTAATTGCTTTCAATTCAGCTTCCAAGGGGGAAAGAGCATTAGTATATAAAGTATAAGCCCCCTTAAAACCACCTCTACTATCCCTAATTATCATTCCAATCCCACACATATTAGTAGTACAGCACCATGAAGCATCTACATTTAACTTAAAACCTGAGCAGGGCCTCTCCCACGCAATTTTCATAATTTTAGGCTTTGGGGAGAGTTTAATCAGAGGCAGAAAAGAGTGATCTTCAATACTTAAATCAAAAGGAGAGACTATATAAACAGGTTTAGCACAAAAGGAATAGAAAATTTGATCCCTAATCTGTTGAAGCACTAGGATAGAGGAAGACTTGACAGAATCAAAAAGAAATTTATTCCTCATCTTCCACAGATTCCAAAATGTAAATATAGCTGCAGTTCGGACTATAATTGAATGTAATGAAGTTAGAGTAGGGTAAGTTAGATAGCATGATAGTCTCTCCCATGCCGATGGAAAAACTCTGTCCCTAATTCCCATAAACTGATGAACTGATTTCCAGACATTCAGTGCAAACTCACAGGAGTTAAAAAATGATCTAAGGAGTCTTCATGTATATTGCACATACAACATTTCGAAGGTAAGCAAAATCTCATTTTTCTGAGGATGTTATCAAAAGGTAAAAATGAGTTTGTCACTTTCCACATAAAAACAGAGATTTTCTTATCTAATCTAGAATTCCAAAAATGTTGAGAAGAGGCAATAGAACCTGTATTGTTGCAGAGTGAAATGTATGTTGATTTGAAGGAGAAATTCCCTTTGATACCTGGTTTCTATATTAGCCTATCTGCTCTGTGTGGTGTTAGTTTTGCTTCCTGCAAAAGAGTAATAATGTCAGGAGGCAGGAAGGGGTTAATTTTACTGATAAGATTAGACTTGTTAGATATGAATTCAGAGACAGTACAATCCCTTGCAATATCCACCCTATTCTGATCACACAGATCTGTAAGAAGCCCTATATCTAGCCAATTAGCAGTCCAAAAGTTACATTCCCCTCTCCCTATAATAACTCTAGAGTTAGCTTCTGCCCATGTGTTAACAGAACATATCCTTTTCCAGTTTGGAGAGGACCTATGTGAAGGAGGGAGGGCTGCCACTAAATGAGTCCATAGAGCCTCAGCCATTTGAAACTTCCACCACAGTTTTACTGAACATGTTTTAATTATGGTGGATGTTGATCTAAACCCTATACCATTTTGATCAGTTGGTAGACAAAGAGCTGTCCATTTTCTCCAAGCTATTTTAGATTTGAGGTCAGTATCCCCCCAGAAGAAGTTACTCAGTTTTTTTTTCTATGGTGGTAATAATCAATTTTTTTGGATTTATAACTTGCCAAATGTGCTGGGGTATGGAATAGATGCATGACTCAATCAGTGTAATTTTACCCCCTGTAGATATCCATCTATTTTTCCAATTACATATCTTACTATCTATCTGTTCAAAAAGAGGTTGAAAATAGATCTTTTTTGCAGCACCAGTAAAGATAGGAACTCCCAGGTATGAAACTGGAAATGCTCCAATTTTCATCCCCAAGATCCTTTTAATGTAGTTAACCTTTTGAACCGAAGCATGCTTACCTATGAAGATATCACTCTTATTATAGTTAATAGATTGGCCAGTGACTTCCTCAAAAGTAGACAAAAAAGCTTTTAATCTAATCAAAGTTAACTTAGTTGCTTTAAAGAAAACAACAGTATCATCCGCATATGATAAATGTGAGATTCTCGGAGGATTACCTGGCAGGTCGAAATATGACAGCTTACCACTGTAAAATATGAAAGCCAAACTCCTTGAAAAAGACTCGGAGAAAATGTTAAACAAGAATGGAGATAAAGGGTCACCCTGCTTAATGCCCCTAGTGGATTGAAAAAATCCCACTGGCTTACCATTAATAAGAATAAAGAACCAAGCCTGGGATAGATTTTTCATGATTGAGAAGATAAATTTAGCATGAAATCCAAATTTAGCTAAAACATTATATAAGAAAGACCACCTAACTCTATCAAAAGCCTTTTTGAGGTCAAGTTTAACAATGCAATTTGGATCTCTTCTCTTCCTATTAAGAAACCTAACCATTTCCTGTAAGTAAATTACATTTTCTGAGATGTCTCTACCGTGTAGGAAAGCTGTTTGGTTAGGAGAAATAATCTTAGGCATTATAGACTTAAGTCTTTCCATAAGCACTTTAGAGCATATCTTATTTATCACATTGGAGAGACTTATAGGTCTATAATCATCAAAAGAAGTGGGGGTTTTCTTTTTGGGGATTATTGTGATCCATGTACTACCAATACCCCTAGGCATATTAGTTGAAGTAAGAAAGTCCTGAACAGCCAAAAGTAGATCATTTGCTATAATATCCCAAGATTTAATGTAGAACTTGGCTGTAAAGCCATCCGGACCTGGACTACTTGATTTATTAAGATTAAGAACAATCCCTTTTAGCTCATCTAATGAAACCGGTTGCAGAAGTTTTTCATTATCATCCTGATTGACCAATTTAGGGATATGGTTTAGAAAATGAGGTTGAAAGAGATAATTGTCAGGGGAGCAGTCATCACTCAGAAGGTCCTGGTAATAATGAATAGCTTCCATCTCAATATCATGTATATTATCTAACCACTGACCATTCATACTCTTAATTTTTGTAATCTTCAATCTGTTATATCTTTCCTTTACAGAGTTATGAAAGAAGCTTGTGTTATTATCCCCTTCTTGCAGCCATTTAATCTTTGCCTTATGTTTCCGAAAGTTTTTTTGTTCAGCCATAGCCCTAACTAACCTAGCTTTAGCCTCCTTAAGTTTAACCAATTCAATCTCAGAATCTGATTGATCAGTTAAGGATTCCTGAGCCTGTAGAGCCAATTCAGCTTGTACCACATTGTCATGAATGTTGCCAAATTTTTCTTTGTTCCGGATTTTTAGAACCTTCTTAAGTCTAACAAGTTTTAGATAAAAGGCTAGCATTCCTGATTTATGCAAAGGAATATCCCAATTTTGTTTGATTACCTCATTAAATTCCTTTCTTTTGTACCATGTGTTTAGAAATCTAAATGGCCTAGGATTGGATGGGGTATCACTACCAACAGTTAGCAACATGGGGTTGTGATCTGAACTAACCCTATTCAGAATCTGAATAGAAGATGCAGGAAAGGCTAATGACCAAGATGAAGTGCACAATCCTCTATCAAGTCTTTTAACTGTAGGAGACCTTAATCTATTATTAGTCCAAGTGAACAAGTTCCCTACAGTGCTAATTTCTTCCAGAGCCATTGCATTTATAAAATCATTAAAGTCCCTCATACTCCCCAATTTGGGAGTAGATGGACCTTTATACTCATTTATTTATGTAATGGAATTGAAATCACCAATAAAAAGGGATTCAGAGTGATTATATGGGCTGAGGTCTGACCAAAGAGATTGTCTACCTGATCTAGTTCTGAGACCATAGATAAAAAAGACATCCATAGTCTTATTAAGATTAATACTATTCAGGTTAACTGCAAGGAACTGCAAATTATCACTTTTAACTGTCAAGTATTAAGCTTGAAGTCCAGAAAATCCAAATCTGACCATTATTTGCTGATATGCAATTATCATATTTCAGCCTTTGTCTATATAAATCACATTGCAAGTTATCATGTTTAGGCTCAATTAAACAAATGAGTTCAAATTTATGCCTATTGATAAGATTACAAAGTCTTAACATAGATGTGTCCATTCCCCTGATGTTCCAAACCAGCATTTTAATCCTGATTGTTGTATTATTCATAGGGAAACATTGGTAGAGCTTTTTGATCTAGTCATGATAGTATTTTTCTGTGAAAAAAAAAGACTCATTACTCTGTTTAGCATGTTTCCCTAATGATTTCCCTTTCTTCAGCTTGCCAGGATTAGAGAATGAGGAACTAACCCTGTTTACCTGATCAGCATCATCATCTTGGACATAATCAGTGTCCAGGAAGGCAGGAAGTTCAGCACTGACTGGGAAGTCACATTGGGTGGCTTCTTCACTTGATATTTCTTCATCAGCCAAAGGTAGAAATCTATTATCTCTGTGTTTCTGCTGAGAAAAGATAATTTTTTTTGCAGCAATAATAGAACTGAAAGGTGAGAAGGACCTTCCTCGTTTACTAGGTAAATCATCCTTAGCAAAAACTGTCCTAAGGTTCGAAGGGGCGGATTGTGAAAGCCTAGTCAGTTGTACTGATACACTGGGATCAGAAGAAAGCACTTGGGGAATTAAGGAAATAGGCTGTAGTTTTCCAGATTCAGGTGACTGAGACTTATGATCAATCTCTATCTCAAGATTGGCTTCATGATTGGCACAAATGATAGGGTCAACTACATTATTAGTTACAACTTGTTGTTGATCAGGAACATCCTCAGGAATCAGATGATCAATCACTGGAAGATCGATGTCAATTAAGACAGCCTTATTAGTGTCTTGTTCACTAACTGGGATCAGCTGTTTCTTCGGAACGTATTTGAATTTCTGGGCTTGAAAATTTTTTTGTTTTTCTATTACTGACACCCCTAAACTCCCAGCTTTTATATTTCCAGCCTGATTCATATTTATGTTCACATTACTCTAGCCAACAGAACCTTTTTGTTGAACTTCAGTTTGATTCATTAGAGGCTTCTCAGCCTTCTGAGGCCATGTTCTCTTAAGCTCAGGATGTAAATAGATACAGTAGTTATCCTCATGTCCTATACATTTACAATGGAAGCAGTAGGGTGGAATATCTTCAAATTATAAAGGGAGTTTAACCACATTATATTCATTTCCATCCTCTTCAATTCCTACTCTGATAAATGATGGGAGCTTTTTCTTCAAGTCGATTTCTACACACATTTTAACACAAGAAGGCCTGGACAGGGCCGCAGTAGCCGCATCAACTTTTATATAGTTTCCTATTTTATTTCCCATGATTTCAAGCGTAGCATAATTATAGAAGTATACAGGGACATGTGGTATTGAAACCCATACCGGAACAATGGATGATTCTGCCAACTCCATTGTCCCTTGAGCCAGAACCTCTGATAGTCCTCTTTCTCCGGGAGGCGAGGATGTCTGCATCTTTGCGAGTAACAAGGCAAGCGATATCCCCCTTATATTGAGTTTTAGGGACAATCTCTGGGTTCGAAGGAAGGGAATCACAAAGAGGCGGAGGGCGATTGGCTAGTGCCTGAAGGAAGGATTTACCTCCCCCATAGCTACCACTACCTGACGGAGGAGCCGCCATAACGGCAGTGGAAAGATTCTGATCAGTGACCGTTATCAGTTGGAAGAAAGATGAGGGAAGATGAAGAAGATGGTAGAAAAAGGTAAAACGACAGTCAGAAGAGCGTTTTGGCTAAATCGCACTAAGGTTTGCACAGAGCTACAGTAATTAGTTACGAGATAGCTTTTTGACGCCAAATAAAATTATTTTATAATCTTGTACATCACTACAAGAGATAGCACGGTTTTTCAGGCCTTTTTACCTTGGTTTTAAACCCTAAAAAATCCGAGGTAAATGTTGATAGAGTAAAAAGTAAACTTTTTACCTCAACTATTTAGAAAATAATTGAGGTAAATATTGGTATCTGGCGATGGTGGTGCGAAGTATCTTGTAATAATTCAAACCTCAGTAAATTTAAAACAAATTGATTGAACCTAGTGCGATGTCTTACCTGACATTTGAGAAATTGAAGAAAAAAAAATTACCGAAAGCAGAATTGATGTCGATTCTTCTTTCAGTAGTTCATAGCCTAACAAGAGTTTTTCGGCAATATAACAGAGCCCAATTCACAAGCCTGAATAGTGCAAAAACCTAGCACCATTACAAAGAAATTACAGAGAATTCACAAACGAACAGAATGAATTATAGAATATATTTATATTACAAAAAAAATAAACAAAAACAATGACCAGTGGTGGAAAACACAATCACTGTGGAGACAGGAGGCGCTAGGGTTTAGAAATGTTAAGAAGCGGCGGAAAACACGATCAAAGCGGAGACAGGAGCATGACGCTAGGCAAAGTAGAACTCTGGCGAGTCAGGGCAGCGTAGATGCAGATCTCCAGCATCGAGCGGCGGCATCGAGCTGTGGCGTTAAGCGGTGGCATCGAGAAGTGGCATCACCTGGACGGAGATGGCTTCGATTGGTGGCGTCGCCTGGAGGAAGATGGTGGCGTTAACGTCACTGGAACTGAAGGATTAGATGGAGGCGGAGACAATTGGAGAAGGTAAAGAAGATTGAGGGGTTGTTGTTTGACAATAAGGGGAATGGGTGAGGCTGATTAGGGTTTGAGCTCTTATAGTAGGGTTTGGGACATTGTAATGGGCTGAAATAAGGGGAATGGGGAAGGCTGAAATTGTAATGGGCTGAATAAGGCCCTTAAATTTGTATTTACAAAGTTTTAAATATTAAATTTAGCATTAAAAAATTTTATTTTAAAAAATTGAATTATTTAAAAATTAGGTCAATTATAATATGATTATATATATGAGTTCGTCTCTTGAAAGACAGTCTTTCTAAAAGCCATGGAAAGACCAAGGTTTAAAGTGTAAATTAGAAGGAATGAAGATGAAAATTTTGGGTTGCATGAATGTGTTATAAACTTTGTAACTACTGCATGTTGTATAATAAATTTTTAATATTACAACTATGACCCTTTATCTTTTATTATTCTAATTAAACCCCGTATTTCCATAAGCCTATGGAAAGATGGTATTTCCCAAGACTTTGTCTTTATGTGTGTGTGTCTATATATATATATATATCTTTAGTTTTCATACGTGGAAAGTTAACTAAGAGTTGACCATTCATTAGTTCAAGTCATATGTTTTCGTTACTGTTTATATATAGAAAGTCGAGTAAGATTTCATTGATGATTAGTTAGAGTCAAACCATTTCATTAGTGTTCATCCACGGAAAGTCAATTAGTTATTGTCAAATTATTTTATTATCGCTCATATATGGAAAGTCATATAAGTGTTGACCGTTGGAGTTGTCGAATCACGAAATTGGCATCACCAAAATGCAATTCAATAGTATAAGATCGTGAATTTTTGAATTGGGCATGTATAGGTGAACTTCAGGGTCTCAAAAGTCAACACTGATTACTATTACACATTCTTAAAAAATTACACTATGGCCCAAAATTGTGTTACCCTATTATCCATTGCTCCAAAATACATGATTTTTATTATTCTTGCCTAAATATATAGATATAAAACAAATTATATTTTGGTAAAATCTTGGAAACCGCTAGTACATGTTCTAGAGTAATTTAGAGTTGAATACTTAGAAGTAAGAAAGGAAAATCAGAAAGGATTACAAATATGTTCTTATGCCCGATTGTTGATAAATATTCCGTTACAGACTTGGAAAAAATAATGAGGGTGTATAGGGTAGTATCATGTTAGAGCGGATTTCAATTTGAAGTTACAAGTAAAGTTTTTACTTTTTGCACTTAGGTCCCTCCAAGAAAGTTGGAGTTGTCGAATCACAAAATTGGCGACATCAAAATGAAATTCAATAATATAAGATGAGTCTGTCTCTTGAAAGACAGTCTTTCCATAAGTTATGGAAAGATCAAACTTTAAAGTGTAAATTAGAAGAAATGAAGATAAAATTTTTGGTTGCATGAACCGGGTTATAAATTTTATAACTACTATATGTTGCATACTAAAATTTTAATATTGCAACTAAGACCTTTTACCTTTCATTATTCTAATTAAACCCCGTCTTTCCATAAGCATATGGAAAGACCGTCTTTCCCAAGACTTTGCCATATAAGATTGTGAATTTGAAATTTGGTTATGAGTAAACAAAAGGGCCTCGAAAGTCAACATTGATTACTTCTACACAATATTGAAAAATTACACTATGGCCCGAAATTATCTTACCCTATTATCCATTGCTCCAAAATACATGATTTTTGTTATTCTTGCCTAAATATAGAAATATTTTTTTTTTAATTAAAACCATCCTTAGATGGGGGAAGATTCTATTAGGCCTTCCCGCGCCCAAAAAAATACAGAGTACAAAGTAGCCGAAATATTAGTAGCCTATACAAAAGTGCCACTGGCTAATTTGGAGCAACACTTGTTGCCCCCAAAAGAATGAGAGGAAAGATATATGAATACATCAAGTCGGGGACCTCTTCATAGATGATGGAGAGGGTCAGAACTTATTAGTGAGTCCAAAAGGAAACACAGAGCAGTCGAAACCCTCCCCATATAAATGAAAGGATCATCCTTATAGACTAGCCTGTAGTTAAGAAACTAATCTAAATATTTGCAAGAGAAGGGAAGTAGCAATATTTCATCATATATGTACACAAATTCCATGAGTCCAGCATCATGACAGCATCATGACAGCAATGACTTGGTTAGGCAAACTTCAGTATCAGAGTATCAGAGTCCAGCAACTTGGTTAGGCAATCTTGGTTAGGCAAAACATGACATCAAACTTCAGTATCAGCAAATTCCATAAAGCTGGATCAGTTTCTATGAAGCCAGATCCGATCTTTGTCCTGCCATGGAAAAACATGAAAGAAAACAGTAGCTTCCAACTAATGATCAATTCTCAAAGAGGGAGTGTTCATTTGGTCCAGTCTAATTAATCCTTGTACTTGGTTAGGCAGCAATGAGAATTGAGAAAAAACTAGGCTACATTTTTGTGAGAAGCATGTCTTTGCTAGAGAATGTGCTACCTGGTTTGCTTCCCTGAAAATATGCATAATGCGAATATCCTTTAAAGAGAGATGGATCTCATCTACTAAGTTAAACAGCTGCCAAGGTGATTTTGATGGATCATTTGCATATAGCACCGCATTAAGACAGTCTGATTCCATACATACACTAGACAAAGAGTCACAGAATTGAATAGCAAATAGAATAGCTTTTAGTTCAGATTCAAGAGCAGACTTTGCATCAGTAAAAGAGGTATATGCTTCATGAAAACACCCTCTACAATCTCTTATGATCATGCTGAGGCCACATTTATTTGTCTTAGAACACCAAGCTGCATCTACATTAACTTTAAAACCAGTTGATGGCCTGATCCATGCAATTTTCCAGATTTTTGGCTTTGGGGGAGTCTTAATGAGAGGAAGAAAAGAGTGGTTTGCAATGCTGAGATCAGATGGAGAAGATATGTATACTGGTTTAGCAGAGAAAGAGTAGAAGATTTGATCTCTGATCCGGTCAAGAACAATAGAAGCAGAGGGCTTAACTGAATCGAAAATGAAACTATTTCTCATCTTCCATAAGTTCCAGAAAGTGTAGATTGCTGCTGTTCTAACAATGGTGGTATGTAATTTAGAAAGAGTGGGGAGGGATAAATAAACAGATAATCTGTGCCACACAGAATGAAATAATCTATCTCTAATTCCCATAAACTGATGAATATATTTCCAGACTTTCAAAGCAAACTCACAGGAGTTGAAAAAATGATCCAGATCATCCACATGTAAGTTGCACATACAGCATTTAGAGGCCAGATTAATTCTTAGATGTTGAAGAATATTATCAAAAGGAAGAAGTGAATTTGTCATTTTCCACATGAACACAGATATTTTTTTCTCAATTCTGGAATTCCAGAAATGACTTGGAGAAGCATACTGACCTGAATTGTTACATAGTAACAAATAAGTGGCTTTGAATGAGAAGTTACCATTGGATCCTGGCTTCCAGATCAGTCTGTCAGGTCTATGTGGCCATGTTCTTGATTCCTGCAAGAGAAGAGTAGTGTGAGGTGGTAGGAATGGTTGAATTAAAGGGAGAAAGCTAGGTTTATTATGTATAAACTCAGCAACAGAGCAATTATCATCAATAGCTATGCTATTTTGATCACATAAATCAGAGATCATTCCAGTTCCCAACCAATTGGAATTCCAGAAGTTACATTCTCCATTTCCAATTATTACTCTTGAGTTAGGTTCAGCCCAAGAATGCACTGAACAGATTCTTTTCCAATTAGGAGATGTTCTATAAGATGGAGGGAGGTTAGCCAACAAGTGAGACCATAATGTATCTGCCATCTGGAATTTCCACCACAGCTTAACTGAACAAGTTTTAACAATAGTTCTAATATTTCTAAAGCCCAAACCATTTTGATCAGTTGATGCACATAATGCAGTCCACTTTCTCCATGCTCTTTTTGGTTTCTGTTCATTATCTCCCCAAAAGAATCTGCTCAGTTTTTTTTCCATGGTGGAGATAATCAGTTTTGTGGGCTTAATTACTTGCCAGATATGTTGAGGGATAGAATAGATACAGGATTCAATTAAAATGAGTTTACCTCCTGTAGACAACCATCTATTTTTCCAATTGTTAATCCTATTATCAATTTGCTCAAATAGGGGTTGAAAATAGATCTTCTTTAAAGCACCAGAGAAGATTGGAACACCTAGATACATGAATGGAAAAGTGCCAATTTTCATTCCCATGATTCTCTTAATGTGATTTACCCTTTGAGCAGTAGCATGTTTACTGATAAAAATGTCACTCTTATTATAGTTAATAGATTGGCCCGTGACTTCTTCAAAGGTAGATAAGAAAGGTTTTAACCTAATCAAAGTTAGTTTATTAGCTTTAAAGAAAATGACAGTATCATCAGCATATGAAAGATGTGAGATTTTAGGAGGGTTACCTGGCAGGTCATAGGATGAGATCTTACCTGTTTGGAAAATGTAGGCCATACTCCTAGAAAAAGACTCAGAGAAAATATTAAATAGAAAAGGGGAAAGAGGATCCCCTTGCTTAATACCCCTAGAAGATTGAAAAAAACCACAAGGCTTGCCATTAATGATAACAGAGAACCATGCTTGAGACAGGTTCTTCATAACTGAAAAAATGAATTTTGGATGGAAACCAAATTTAGCAAGGACTTTATATAGGAAAGACCATCTAACCCTATCAAAAGCCTTTTTAAGATCTAATTTCATTATGCAATTAGGTTCCCTTTTCTTCCTATTGAGCAGCCTTACCATTTCTTGTAGATAGATGACATTATCTGAAATGTCCCTACCCTGAAGAAATGCTGTTTGGTTAGGGGAAATTAATTTAGGCATTATATCTTTAAGTCTCTCCATAAGCACCTTAGAGCAAATCTTATTAATCACATTAGAAAGACTTATAGGCCTGTAATCATCAAAGGAGGTTGGAGTTTTCTTCTTTGGGATAATAGTAATCCATGTGCTTCCTATACCTCTAGGCATAATGGATGAAGATAGGAAATCCTGAACCGCACTAAGAAGATCTATAGCAATAATGTTCCAAGATTTAATATAAAATTTAGCAGTGAAACCATCTGGACCAGGACTGCTAGACTTATTCAGGCTGAAAACAATCTATTTAAGTTCATCTAGGGAGACTGGCCTTAGTAACTTTTCATTATCTGACTCAGTGACTAGAGATGGGATATGATTAAGAAAATGAGATTGAAAAGGAGAGCTGAAAGTTGCAGCTTCTTCACTCAGGAGTTCCTGATAGTAATTAATAGCCTCCATTTCAATATCATTAGGGTTATCTAGCCACAATCCATTTCTGCTCCTGATTTTTGTTATTTTCAGTCTGTTATTTCTATCCTTAACCGAGTTATGGTAGAAACTAGTGTTGTTATCTCCCTCTTGCAGCCATTTAAGTTTAGCCTTATGTTTCCAAAAATTTTTTTGTTCAGATAGGGCCAAAACTAACCTAGCTCTAGCCTCTTTCAACTTAACCTGATCTGACAAAGAATCTGAAACATCAGCTAGAGACTCTTGAGTTTGTACTGCAAGTTCAGCTTGAATCACATTATCATGAATATTACCAAATTTTTCTTTGTTCCAGATTTTTAGAATCCTTTTAAGTCTAATTAATTTAAGGTAGAAGGCTAACATTCCAGTATTGTTGACAGGAATTTCCCAATTTTGTTTGATGATTTCATTGAACTCATTCCTCTTATACCATGTATCAAGAAATCTAAAAGGCTTTGGGCAAGAGGGAGAGTCACTTCCTACAGTTAATAGCATAGGACTATGATCCGAGGTTGCTCTATTAAGAATCTGGATAGAGGATTGAGGGAAACATGAAGACCAAGATTGGGTGCACAAACCTCTATCCAGTCTTTTTATTGTGGGAGATCTTAATCTATTATTTGACCAAGTAAACAGATTACCAGAGGTGTTGATGTTTTCCAAAGCCAAACCATTTATGAAACCATTAAAATCCCTTATACTACCTAAATTTGGAGATGATGGGCCCTTATACTCAGTGATAGAAGAAATGGCATTAAAATCACCTATAAATAAAGATTCAGAATGGCTATAGGAACTAAGGTCTGCCCAAAGGGGTAATCTTCCATTTCTGGTCCTAAGTCCATAGATAAAGAAAGCATCCATTGGGCAATTAAGCTTTATACTACTCAAGTTTACTGCTAGAAATTGCAGGTTATCTGTATTAACCCTTAGGATTAGATTTGATGACCAGAATAACCAGATTTGGCCACTATTAGCAGAGAAACAGAAATCAAATTTTAGTTTCTGCCTATATGACTCACATTGGGAGTTATCATGTTTAGGCTCTATTAGGCAGATAAGATCAAAATTATGTCTTTGAGAAAGATTACAAAGCCTTAATATGGATGTATCCATGCCCCTAATATTCCAGACCAACATTTTAAGCTTGGTGGATGTACAGTTCATTGAGAAACATTAGAGGAGCTTTTTGATCTGGTCATTATAATGTTTTTTTGTGAGAAAAAGGAATCTTTACCTTTTTTTAGTTGCTTCATTTGAGGACTATCAGATCCTTCCTTACCATGATGAGTAGTGGAGGGACTAACCTTATGGCTCAGGTCCTCCATAGTACCTGGAGAGGCTGAGGATGAAACTACTTCCAGTGTGCCACTTTGTAAAGGATCTTCCATAATGTGCAGGTCTTCATTCAATGCTTCGTCAGCCAATAGGGAGAACCTATTTTGCTTATGTTTCTGTTGAGAAAAGATGAAGTTTTTTGCAGCAATAATGGAATTAAGAGGAGAGAAAGATCTACCTCGCTTACCATACAGATCATCCTTTGCAAAGGTTTTCCTACGGTTGGTAGGATCAGATTGAGATATCTTGTTTATCTGCCTAATTGGACTATAACCAGAGGAAGGAGCAGCAGGGGAAGTGTCCCCATACAAGGGTAGAACTTCTTCAGAGATTACCAGATCATTTTGAGTAGTACATGAATTTAAAACCTTATTTTTTCCTGTCATCTCCAGAGGGGGAGGGAGGGGGGGAACCATTGTTGCCTTACTAAGCTGTTGGTTCTCCTTGTCTTGTTCTATTATCAATATTTGGCTCAGATCATGATATGGCATCTCATTAGTACAGTTAATAGCATCAATCTTAGTGTTATGATCTAGCACATCATTTGTCATAGCATCATGAATCATTGTAGTTTGTAGAGCCAGTAGGGGAGCAGAACCAGATGGCACAGAAACATTTGTGACAGGATCAGAAATCATTGGGGGAACAGATCCATTTGTCACAGGATCAGGAATCTGTAAGCTATGGGGAGCTAATAGGGGAACAGAACCAGAAGGATTAGTCTTATTAGTGTCCTGCTCAATATTAGGGACTTTCTTAGGAACATATACCATTTTCTGAGCTTGGGAGTTTTTCTGTTTTTCCAAAATAGACATTCCAGAACTCCCAGCTTTAAGAGACTCTACTTGAGATAAGTTAATCTGATGAGCCTCAGGTATTTTGAACTCTGGTTTTTTTGTCCAAGTTCTCTTAAGTTCAGGGTGTAAATATACACAATAGTTGTCCTCATGACCAATACATTTACAATGAAAACAGTAGGGTGGGATATCCTCATATTCTAGGGGTAATTTGCGTACATTGAATTCATTACCCTCCTCTTCAATACCCACTCTAATATGTGTTGGTAATTTGTTCTTTAGGTCAACTTCCACACACATTTTGACACAGGAAGGCCTAGTCAGTGCCTCAGTAGCAGCATCAACTTTGATAAATTTTCCAATTTGGTTCCCAATAATCTCAAGCATGGAAGAGTTATAAAAGTAAACTGGAACTTGGGGAATTGATACCCATACCGGAACGATCGACGATTCTGCCTCCGGTGAAAAATCAGGAGTCCATTTAAGGACCTTCATCTGGGCATTGTTGAGAGTCCACTGTCCTTTAAGCCAGAATCGTTGATAATCTTCCTTTTCGTGGAATCGGATGAGAATGTGACGATAGTCAATCGAGCCAATCTGGAACTTGCCCTTGAAGCCTACAGAATTGAAAGCACTATTTAGTTGGATCATCGTCGGCTTTCCACGGGCAAACTTACCTATCAGAGAGTTGCAGTAGTGGGAGGCAAGAGTCTCAGCATCCTTGCGCGTGACAAGGCATGCGATCTCCCCTTTGAATTGGACTTTGGGCGAAATCTCCGGGTTTGAGGGGAGGGAATCACGTAGGGGCGGTGGGCGGTTAGCGAGGGCCTGAAGAAAGGATTTTCCTCCCCCGTGGCCACCGCTACCAGACGGCGGAGCCGCCATAGCAGCGGAAAGATGACACTCCGATGAAGAAAAATATAGCCGTTAGCAGAGGAAATTGAAGAAGAAAAGAAACAGAGCAGGGGAAAACGACGACAGTGTAGTCGTTTCGGTGAGATCGCACGTTTCGGTTAGAAATATAAAATATAGGCAAAGTCTTGGGAAAGACGGTTTTTCCATAGGTTTATGGAAAGACGGGGTTTAATTCGAATAATAAAAGGTAAAAGGTCTTACTTGCAACATTAAAAATTTAGTATGCAACATGTAGTAGTTATAAAAGTTATAACCCAGTTTATGCAACCCGAAAATTTTATCTTAATTTTTTCTAATTTACACTTTAAACCTTGGTCTTTCCATGGCCTATGGAAAGACCGTCTTTCAAGAGACGCACTCTAAAATAAATTATTTTTTTGATGAAATATTGGAAAGTGCTAGTACAAGTTATGGAGTAACTTATATCGGTGGCTATGCGTCTGTTTTCCGGCAATGACATATCCATCTAATCACTAAATTGGTACGGATCACCTACCTCACAAATATTTATATGTCATACCTGCAATGTATTAGAAATAATGAGATATTACGTACCTAAATTTAACCTAGCAACCAAATTTTATACTACTTATTTTATATAATTACGAATAAGTAGTATATAAAAGTTTATTCGGTGAAAAAATAAAATTTAATTATTGATATTCGACTTTGATCACATATCACACAAACTCTGTGTTTAATTTATTTCATTTGAAAAATATAAACATAAAGTCATATTTAAAGTATAGTTTAAAATCTTTTAAAATTTTAAAAGAAATGGAGTAAGCATAAAAAATTTACAAAATTATATTATAGTTTTGTTTAATATTAAAATTTATTATTAAAATCTCGATCACGTGTTACTCTAACTCTATATTTAATTTATTTCATTTAAAAATACAAACATAAAGTCATAGTTAAAAGTATAATTATAAAATATTTTAAAATCATAAAGAAATTGAGTTGCATAAAAAATTAAATATTATATTTTTGTTTTAATAAAAAAATACATTATTAATATATGTATATATATATATATATATTCAATTATTTTAATCGTGCAACGCAAGGGTGTCGGTGAGAGGTATGTGCGACGCCGGTAAGCCAGACATACGTGCATTTCATGTCTGCGAGAGGTACACGCGACGTAGGTCACAATAATAATCGACGTCGGTAAGCCAGATATGCACGTGTCGTCGGTCATTTCATGTCTGCGAGTGGTATGTGCGATGTCGTCTCAAAAATAACCAACATCGGTAAGCCGGACATGCATACGACGCAGACCATTCATGTCTGCGAGAGTGACGTGCGATGTCGATCTCATAAACAACCGTCATCGATAAGCCAGACATGCGTGCGACATCGGTAATGGCAGGTTTTTACCTCATTTTTTAAAACAGAGGTAAAAAGTATATTTTTTACCTCATTTTTAAACCAAGGTAAAAAATATTTTTTTACTTTGAAAAAAAAAGAACCGAGGTAAAAAAACTTTTTACCCCGGTTATTTTCCCTTAGCCAAAAAATCGAGGTAAAAGGGGAAAAGTAATAGATTCAGTTTCTTGTAGTGCATTTTCATTTGTTTTTTAAGGTTGTGATTAGTATGTGTGATACAAGTGTTGTATACGTGTTATATATGTTATAATATTCTTGTGTTAATAAGAGTCATTACGTTGTTAATGAATACTCATTTTTCTTAAAAAATATTTTGAGTCCGTCTCTTGAAAGACGGTCTTTCCATAAGTTATGGAAAGACCAAGGTTTAAAGTGTAAATTAGAAGAAATTAAGGTAAATTTTTGGGTTGCATGAACCGGGTTATAAATTTTATAACTACTATATGTTGCATACTAAAATTTTAATATTGCAACTAAGACCTTTTACCTTTTAATATTCTAATCAAATCTCGTCTTTCCATAAGCCTATGGAAAGACCGTCTTTCCCAAGACTTTGCCAAATATTTTTATGTAAAAATGTTACCAAAAACTAACATAGATTTTATTTCATTGTATCAAATTCAAGAGCCATGAAGGCGACCACATCTAGCAACACATAATTCGGCGTGGTTGTTGAAAATGTAGATTTACATGATAAAAATGTTTTTAAAGTATGGCAGGATACTAAAAAGTAGGACATTACTGTTCTTTGATTTTACTTAGCCGCTCACTGTGTTTCATGCATGTATAATTTCATAAATTAATTCCCTTTTATATAGAAAATAACCAACATACTTGATGAAATCATTTAAACTTTTATGTTAGTCCATAAAAGCAGTGATCTATATGTGCGATACATGTTCTATACATGGGTTTGTTTTGGGACAATGTAAATTTTCCATCATCCTTAAACTTTCAAAACTCCTCCTTTACAAAGCAGCCTATCTCCTATCACTCCCTATCATAAATTTAGCACATAAACCTCTCATTTTAGGTAATTCCCAACTCCTATATACAATAATATCCACAATTTAATTTAGTATATTCACCTCCTTTTTTCCCCTTTAAAGAATACTCCATTCCTCCATTGCCAAACTTCATAAAATGCTTCCGTTGTCGTCGTTTTCAGCATCTTCGCCTCTTTTCCTCTTCCCTTGCACTGCATCAGTAGCCATTGAAATTCTGCTCTCCACTTCTCTGGGGTTCTGTTTATCTGCATCCATCCCAAAATTCCTTGCCAAATCTTCAACGTTTTCCTACATTCGAAGAATAGGTGATCCATTGATCCCTCCTCATCCCACATCACACAAAATCGGTCTACCTGAAAGCCAAACTTCAATAGCTTGTCCTCGTTGGAAGTCTACCATGCCATAGCATCCAGAAAATGAATTTGGATATAGGCCGTGCAAAATTTCCATAGAATAGCTTCCTTCAATTTGCTTCTGGGTTTTCAACCTTCAGCTCATTATAAAGCTTCCTGGTGCTGAATTTCCTCACATCAACTTGCTTTTTCCATGCCTCCATCTTCTTTACTTTTTCCTTACACTTACTGATCCCTTTTACCACCCATGAGCAATCCATCGGAAACTTGACCTCCATTACATCTCTGCGCCTTATATATACCTCATGCACCCACTTGATCTACAATCTGTCTATATTTTGGCATAAATTCTATAAGGTTTTACATGTACTTACAAAGCTCCATTTTGCTAAGTTTATAACATTCAAACCTCCCGTTCTCTTTGGCTCACAAATCTTTTCCCATGATATAGGTGATTTCCTTGTTATAACGTCACTGCCACTCTACAAATACGATCTATATATAGCCTCAATGCGCTTTAGTACCGCCTTCGGGGTCGGAAAGGCTTGAATCTAGAAGTTTGTTACAGCAAAGAGCAAACTTTCAATCAATTGAATCTTTCCCGCATAACTCAGTAATTTAGTGCTCCATTGTTTCACCCTTGCTACAATTTTATCTATTAGAGACCGACACATTTGCATATTGAGTTTTCTGCTTTCCAGAGGTACTCTAAGATACTTGAAAGGTAGGCTCATTTTTCAGACCATGTAATCTTCAATATATAGGTTTTCTGTTCCTCCTCAATTCCCCCAAAATATTCCTTGCATTTAGCTTTACTCACTCACAACCCAGTGGAGTTTTCAATCTTTTTGTATGCCTGCATCAACAACTAAACTTATTTATGATCACCATTTGATAGCATCAAGACATCATCTGCAAAGTTCATATTCGATATTCTCAGCCCTTCACACATTGGATGGAACTTGAAGTCTGGTTTATCCCCTGCCACCTGCAAACACCTAGACATATACTCCATAACTAGCACAAATAAATATGGTGATATACGGTCTCCCTGCCTCAAGCCCTATCTTGCCTTTAAAAATTCTGTAGGACAACCATTCACCATATATTTGAGTGACACGGATCTTACACATAACATTACCCATTCAATGTACTAATCATCCATCCCAATATGCTTTATAATCTCCTCCAAACAGTCCCATGCCACAGTGTCATAAGCCTTTTGTATATCCATTTGGATCACACACCTAGTCCCACCTTTCTCCCTACTGTATCCCCTCACCAATTCATAAGCCATCAATATATGGTAGTGGATGCGTCTATTTGACACAAAGGTTGCATCGTTTAGACTTACTACTTCATTTATCACCTTGCTCAATTTGATTGTTAAGACTTTGGATATTATCTTGTACACAGTTGTGCAACAAGATATTGGCCTCAGATCTTTAACTCTCACTATTACCTCATGTTTGGGGATAAGAGTCACTAGGGTTTCATTTACAGCTTAATAAATCTTTCTCCTGCCAAAAAATTCTTTCACCTGCCAAAAAATTCTTTCACTGCTCAATAACATCCTCTTTGATCAGTTCCCAATTATCATTGAAAAATTTAGCATTAAATCCATCATAACCAGGAGCTTTTAACATGCCAATACTCTTTAAAGCTTCTTTCACCTCCCTTATACTTACTAGTTGTATCAGCAATCTTCTACTTTCATTACTGAAACACCTTCCACTTCTGATTACCTCCTCACCCACATTTTTTTTATCTTTCTGCTTCCTGCCCAACCAGCTTGTCATAAAAAATGAGCACCTCAATTTCCAAATCCCTTTGGTCAGTTAAAAATGTACCATCTTCTTTCTCTGGCCTTTGTATTCCCGCTATCTTATTTTTTGCTTTAGTTGAAGCATGGAAATATGCATTATTTCCATCTCCAAGTCTCAGCCAATCAATCTTTGATATCTGTCTAGAAATATTCTCATCAATTATACCCCTGTAGGAAATAAGGGTAATAATCTGTATTTTTATTAATGAACTCATGATACATTATATAGTAGTACATGATACCTATACTAGCTAGGAAAAGGTAATAGAATATAAATACAATTACAAGTAATATTCTAATTCCTTAACACCCTCCCTCAAGTTGGAGCATGGGGATCAGAAATGCCCAACTTTCCAAGTAATGAATGAAACTGGTTACGGCCGAGAGCTTTGGTAAATAAATCCGCAGGTTGATCTGTAGTACGGATATGATGAGTAACTATAGCACCGGACTGCACAAGATCCCAGATAAAATGACAATCAACTTCAATATGCTTTGTACGTTCATAGAACACTGGATTTGCTGCAATATGAAGAGCAGATTGACTATCACAAAACAAACGCATAGGAGCAGTATGCGCAACCTCTAAATCTTTCAGTAAAGACCTAAGCCATAACAACTCACAATAGGTAACAGCCATAGCACGATACTCCGCTTCAGCAGAAGACCGAGAAACTGTAGGTTGCTTTTTGGTCTTCCAAGAAACCGGAGAATCACCAATCATCACAAAGTAACCGAAAAGAGAACGCCAGGTAATAGGGCAAGCAGCCCAATCAGAATCACAGTAAGCAGTCAACTGTAACGTACTACGAGAAGAGAGAAATAAACCTGGACCAGGATGACTCTTCAGGTAGTGCAACACACGGACAGCAGCTTTCCAGTGAGGAACACAAGGGGACTTCATGAATTGCGCAAGAGTGTGGACTGAATAACTCAGTTCAGGACGAGTAATAGTCAGGTAGATTAGGCACACAACCAGGCGTCGATACTGCTCCGGGTCATGGTAGGCTGGACCTTCAACACGTGCCAAATCTTGCTATTGCTCCATCGAAAAGTCAGTCGGCTTAGAGGAAGATAAACCGGTATCCGATAAAATGTCCAAAGCATATTTCCTTTGCGAAAGGAACATCCCCTCCAGTCTTCTAGCAATCTCTATGCCCAAAAAATACTTAAGCAGACCAAGATCCTTCATATGGAAACAAGAACCTAAGTATTTCTTGAACGCAGAGATGAGCGAAGAAGAACTACCAGCAATAACCAAATCATCCACGTAAACCAGAACATGTAAATAAGCTGATCCACGAGAAAAATAAATAAAGAGTAATCGGCCTTACTCTGAACAAATCCAAATGCTCGTAAAGCCTGAGCCAGTTTAGCAAACCAATTTCTAGGAGCCTATCGAAAACCATAAAGAGATTTTTGTAGGCGACAGACCTGACCAGGCGGTACAGCGTAGCCAGGTGGAGGACGCATGAACACTTCCTCATACAAATCACCATGGAGGAATGCATTATGAACATCCATCTGATGCAGTTCCCAACCACGAATAACTGCAACGGACATAAACAAGCGAACAGAACTCATCTTCGCAACCGGAGCAAAAGTCTCAGTGTAATCAATTCCTTCAACCTGACGATTCCCAAGAACTACGAGGCGCGCCTTATGACGTTCAATAGTACCATCTGACCGAAACTTCATCCGATAAACCCATTTGCACCCAATAGCCTTCTTGTGCGCAGGCAAAGGAGACAAAGTCCATGTCTGATTTCGCTCCAGTGCAGTAAGTTCCTCAACCATAGCATCTCGCCAATGAGAATGACGGGAAGCCTCAGAGTAAGTAGTGGGATCTGCACTAGAAGTTACAGCACCCAAAAATCTAGAATGCATACTAGAAAAATTATCACAATTTACATAATCAGTAAAAGGGTAGAGAACACCTGAGGAAAGTGATGAAGCATGAGGGAACGTAGTCGAATGGGGGGGGTCTTCAGTGGTAAGAGCACAAGCATAATCATCACAATCATAATCTGCCAAATACGATGGTGGACGACGAGATCGAACACTCTGTCTGGTAGAATGTGGATCGACGGCAACTGGCGGAGAAGTACCGGTGACGGACGGTGTAGGTAGACCGACGACGGCAGGCAAAGAGGAACTGGCATTGGGCAGCGGAGCACGACCGATGGATGCCGGCGTCGTGACGTCGGAGATGACCACTGGGAGTTGGTCGATGACTTTCATCGGTGAATCGATGGCGTTGACCAGTGTTGACCGGCCGTCATTTACCAGCGTTGACCCACCGACGTTGACTGGCTGGCGTCGACCAGCGGTGAATGGCCGACGGTGATCGGTAAAATGACAGCCGGCATCGGAAAGCCGACGTTAACTGGCAGTGGTTGATCGGCTGCAGAAGGCGGATCAAAAAATCTATGCAGCTCGGGTGAGAAGGAGGAGGAATCCGACTGTGCTGTAGTGGCACCGCCAGGTTCATCGGATGAAGCAGAGTACGGGAACTGGTCTTCAAAGAAATCAGCATCCCAGGTATTAAAGATCACTCGAGACTCCAAGTTGAGAAGACGATAACCTTTCTTTCCGGCAGGATAACCAAGGAACAAACACCGCCGACTTCTGGTGCAAACTTGTCACGGTATCTGGGAACACGAGCAGCAAAACACAAGCAACCAAAAACCCGTGGAGAAGAGTAATTGGGCACCTGGCCATAGAGTAACTCAAAGGGAGTACGACCGTTGAGAAGCTGAGTCGGGGTTCGGTTGATCAGGTAGGCAGCAGTAAGAACACATTCTCCCCAAAATGCAATAAGAAGATTGGCTTGAAACCGTAAAGCACGCGCCACATTGAGTAAATGACGATGCTTTCTTTCAACTCGACCATTCTGTTGCAGAGTATCAACCATAGATGTCTCAAAAATGATCCTTGATGCAGTAAAGTGAGACCGGAGAGGCAAAAATTCAGTGTCGTTATCAGCCCGAACTCGTTGAATTGTTCTTCCCCACTGGTTCTTGACTAAGGCACTAAATTCTAAAAATCTAGAAGCTACTTCAGATTTAGCTACTAACAAATAAACCCAAACAGCTCGGCAAAAAATCATCTACGATTGTCAAAAAATAAAATGCACCACTAGACGATGGAGTTCGATAAGGTCCCCAAACATCACAATGTACTAGTTGAAATAATGCAGTAGCATTTGTAGAACTCAATGGAAAACTATGTCTAGTCTGTTTTGCTCTATAACATATAGAGCAAGGTATAGTAGTAGTATGGGTGCTAAAATCAAGAGTAGGAATAGAAGACAACACCGTAGATGATGGATGACCAAAATGCTGATGCCATAAATCAGAAGAAGAAACCGAAGCAACTGTCGGAATAGATTGCAGGACATGAGGACGAATGCGGGTATCCAACAGACGAAGTCAATAAACCCCCCCTTTCTGTTCACCCACGCCAATCATAATCCCCGTACTGATTTTCTGTAAATGCAATAATTTTCAGTAAACAAAGCTAGACATTTTAAGGCAGATAACAATATAGAGCATCATAATAAATTGCATCGCAAAGTAGGTATGTAGAGCACATGAGTAAGGGTGACATCACCCAACCAAATAGACCTATATTGTGTAGCAGACGACACAGATCCATCAGGCAGTATGACATTCACAGTATTGGTAGCAGTAGTGATATCAGTAAGAGAACCTTTGTCACCAGTCATGTGATATGAGGCTCCCGAATCAAGAATCCAAGGTAAAGTAGACTTACCTGACCCATGGTCAGATAACGAATCAAACTGATTAAATAAATGTATGATCGTACTCCATTGATCGTCAGACAGAGCAGGACCAAAATCAGATCGTGTAGGTAAGCCAGAGGAGGCGGCCACCGCAAATCCATGCGACGACGTCACTGCGCTGGCGAAAAGAGCCATAACACAAATGGCAAGCACAATTAAAGTAGGAGAAGAAAAATAATACTGAATCAAAGCCAAAAGGTCCAAGGACGCGCGACTACTGTTGGCGCGTGAAAGGCACGCGCTATGAAGATTGAAGCGCGCGTCTGTTTCACCTGCGCGTGGGCTTCACGCGCTTCTGGAAGGTCGTGTGCGTGAATCTCACGCGCTCCTCTTTCTGGTGGAAGCTTACACCACCGGACGGAGCCGCTGCCAAGAACGACGCCACCAAAGTCAAGATCGACGCCACCGGACAGAGGGGTTCGGGACGGAGACCGATCGGAGCGGAAACAGGCCGGGACGGAGTCGGAGTGGGAGTGCCGGACGGAGCTGTTCCGGAACGAAGCAAGAGACGGGACTGACCGGGGTGGGCCGAGCCATGCTGGAGCAGACCGGGACGGAGCCGGAGCAGGAGAAAACTGGAGTAGAGCAGACCAGGACGGAATCGGTCGGACGGCGGCGGTGGTGAGCAAGGCGGATCGACGGCGGTGGTGGAGCAGAAACTGAAGAAGGAAGGTTGTTTTTTTTGGCTGGAAAGGTAATCCAGATCGACGGCACGTGGAAGTCACGCACGGACGACGGCGGAAAATTTTTGACGGTATTTTAAGGTCTTAGGTTTCAGGATTTTAGGCTCTGATACCATGTAGGAAATAAGGGTAATAATCTGTATTATTATTAATGAACTCAGGATACATTATATAGTAGTACATGATACCGATACTAGATAGGAAAAGGTAATAGAATGTAAATACAATTACAAGTAATATTCTAATTCCTTAACAACCCCACTTCTACACTTCCTCAATCCCTTCAATAACTTTCTTGATCATAACTTTATTCATCATTTGTTTTCCCAACTCCAATTGTGCAGCCTCCGAATCCCGTTTTGCCTTCTCCAGTTTCCGTTTAACTCCACTGAGCTTTCTTGTATGTTTTTTCAGAGCTGACTACAATCTTATCAACTTTCTCCATAGGATATATATGCTATATTATTCATTATAAATAATTTTTATTAATATGTTAATGAATATTTTCTTTTCTTTAAAAAATGAAGAAGATATTTCTTTACAATATTACCAAAATTAACATACATAAATATTTAATTTTGTTATCAACCTCAGCTGCATTGAGGTGACCGCGACTGGAAAGGAGTTGTTCGACGTGGTAATTGCAAATGTAGATTAACCGATATGGATGCTTTTAAAGTATGGCGGAAAACTAAAAAATGGGCATTATTTTTCTTTGTAATTACTTAATGGCTCACTTGATTCATGCATTTATCAATTCATGAATTCACACTCTTTTATATAGAAAATAACCTTGTTGAAATTGATTTAAACTTTTGTACATTTTCATTCGTTTGTCAAAGTTGTGATTAATATGTGCGATACATGTGTTGTATGTGTACTATATATAATATTCTTGTGTTAATAATAGTCATTATTATGTTAATAAAAACTCCTTTTCTCTAAAAATATTTTAATGTAACAATGTTACCAAAAATTAACATAGAATCATTTTTTTCATGGTATTAGATTCAATAGCCATGAAGGCGACCACAACTGGACACACATAATTCGACATGGTTGTTGGAAATGTAGATTTACCTAATACGAATGCTTTTTAAAGTATGGCGGGAAACTAAAAAATAGGACATTCTTGTCCTTTGATATTACTTAACTGCTCATTGTATTTCATGTATGTATAAATTCATAAATTCATTCTCTTTTATATAGAAAATAACCAACATGCTTGCTAAAATTCATTTAAATATTTATATATTTTCATCTGTCTGTAAAAGCAGCGATCTATACCTGCGATACACGTGATATATAGACTATATTATTCTTTTTTAAACAAGTGTTATTATTGTGTAAATGAATGTTCCATTTTCTTTAAAAAAGGAAGAAGATATTAACATAAAAATATTATAAAAATTAACATATGTTAATATATATTTTCGGTATCAAACTCAGCTGCGATTAATGCGACCGCGGTTGGAAACAAGTTATTCGATGTGGTAGTTGCAAATGTAGATTAACCTGATGTGGATGTTTTCAAAGTGTGGCAGGAAAGTAAAAAATGGGACATTATTGTCTAGTGTAATTACTTAACTGCTCACTTGATTTATGCATCTATAAATTCATGAATTAATTCTCTTTTATATAGAAAATAACCAACATGATTGTTGAAATTGATTTAAAATCTTGTACATTTTTTTGTTTGTTAAAGTTGTGATTAATATGTGTGATACATGTGTTGTATACATGCTATATGTGTTATAATATTCTTGTGTTAATAAGAGTCATTAATGTGTTAATGAATACTCCATTTTCTTTAAAAATATTTGAATGTAACAATGTTACCAAAAACCAACATAGATTCATATTTTTTTCATGGTATCAGATTCAAGGGCCATGAAGGCGACCACATCTGGAAACACATAATTCGACGTGGTTGTTGGAAATGAAGATTTACATGATACAAATGTTCTTAAAGTATGGCAGGAAATTAAAAAAATAGGACATTCTTGTCCTTTGATATTACATTACCGCTCATTGTATTTCATGCATGTATAAATTCATAAATTAATTCTATTTTATATAGCAAATAACCAACATGCTTGCTAAAATTATTTAAAATTTTATATTTGTTCGTAAAAGCAGTGATCTACACGTGCAATGCACTTTCTATATATGCTATATTATTCTTTTTTAAATAATTTTTATTATTACGTTTATTAATATCCCCTTTTCTTTTAAAAAAAGAAGATATTAACCTTACAATATTATTAAAAATTAACATATACTAATATTTATTTTTTGTATCAACTTTAGTTGCCATTAATATAACCGCGTCTGGAAACGAGTTATTCGACGTGGTGGTTGCAAATGTAGATTAATCTGATATGGATGCTTTTAGAGTATGGCAGGAAAATAAAAAAAAATGGGCATTGTTGTCCTTTGTAATTATTTAACTGCTCACTTGATTCATGCATCTATAAACTCATGAATTCATTATCTTTTTTTTGGAACTCAGTAAACTTTCATTTCTTTTCAAAATATGCACAAACCCCATGTTATAAAGGCCCTATATCAGTCAAAATCTACCATAATCTGAGCACATAACACTTTCAACTTTGGTTTAACCCAAGCTCTATATACTACACACTCTATAATTTTACGTACAATGTTTATGCTCTCCTGTTTATGGAAGCACACTTCATTTCTCCTCTTCCACGTCCAGTAAATTGTTTCTGGTACTGCCATCTTCAGGAGCTGGACTTTTCTTCCCTTGCCTCGACATTTTTGCACCAACCATGATATCTCATCATCCCACGTACCAGGTTCCCTCGCCATCTTCAGCTATCGCAGCAGGTCCCTCCAGGTTTTCTTCGTTTCAGGGCAAGCAAAAAACAGATGCTGTATCGTTTCTTCCCTGCCGCAGAAACTGCACTTTCTATCTATGCCTATGCCAAACTTGGCCAATATGTCTTTCGCTGCCAATCTCTGAAAATAGCACATCCAGAGAGTAAATTTTTCCCGTGGTCGTGCATAGTTGTTGTAATGGAGTTTTCTCCAAACCATTTATGGTTGCCCCTGCTTCAGCTCCTCATAAACACGCCTGATATTGAACGTTTTAAGCCCTTCTTGCTTCTTCCACGCCTCCAAGTTCAATACTCTGTCCCTGCATTTACCCAGACTTTTATTAATCCAGGATGCATTGGTTGGGATCTTAACACTCAGTCTATCCCTTTCCTTTATGTAATACGCATGAAGCCAGCGTATCCATAGTTTATCTGTCTTTCTACAAACATTCCATAAGGTTTTACTCTCGCTTGCCATACTTCATTCCTGCAATGAGATTAAACCTAGTTCCCCGGCTTTCCTCCTGCCACATAGTTTTCCCAAGCCACTGGTGACTTTCTAGAAATCGTCTCCCCTCCACACCAAAGGTAGGTACGGCATAGGGCCTCTATGTGTTTAACTACTGCTTTCGGCAAAGGAAACACTTGCAGCCAGTAATTAATAACAGAGAAGATCACACTTTTAATCAACTGTAGTCTACCCAGGTAACTCAACAGCTTAGCACTCCAGTGTTTAATTCGTTCAATTATTTTCTTAATCAAGGTATGGCACATATGGATTGTTAGCATTCTACTAGCTAAAGAGATGCTAAGATATCTGAATGGAAGTTGCCCTTCTGTGAACCCTGTCAGCTCCAGTATCCTCCCTCTCTGGTCTGCATTTGTTCCTGCTGACTCTGAGCCCAGTGGATTGCTCAAATTTTTGGTATGCCCTCATCAGAACATTGAAAAAATCCACCTCTCCCTTTGATAGTAGCAGGACATCATCCGCAAAGCTGATGCTATTCAGCTGTAGAAGCTCACAGTTCAGATGAAACTTAAACCCAGCCTTCTTGCTGCAATCCTGTAAGCACCTTGTCATGTATTCCATAACGAGTACGAAAAATAGTGGCAAGAGGGGGTCTCCCTGCCTTAGTCCCGCTTTGCCTGAAGAAACCTGGTAGTGTGCCCATTGACATTGTATCTGTATGACACTGTTTTCACACCAACTATAGCCCATCTCACAAATTTCTCAGGTATTCCTATCTCCTTCATGATATCCTCAAGTGCTTCCCATTTGGCAGTGTCGAAAGCTTTTTGTATATCTATTTGTATAACACATGTTGGGGTTCCTCCTTTTCTGTTGTAACCTCTGAGCAATTCATAGACCACCGTGATATGGTCGTGAATACTTCTCCCGAGGACAAAGGCAGCCTGGTTAATTTGTACTACTTCTCCAATTACCTTACTCAGCCGATTCGTCATTATTTTAGAGATCACCTTGTATATTATTGAAACACAAGATATGGGCCTGTAATCCTTCACCTTGCTTGTCGTGGGACTTTTCAGAATGAGGGTCACTAAAGTGTTGTTTGCAGCTCTGTATATCTTCCCTGATTCAAAGAAATCCACCACTGCTTCAACGAAATCATCCTTCACCGCTCCCCAGTTTACTTTGAAGAATCTCGTATTAAACCCGTCACAACCTGGTGCTTTCATGTCGCCTATTCCCTTCAAGGCTGCATATATATCCTTCTCATTAACCTCTGCAATCAGCTTCCTTATGTCTTTTTTATTCAGTGTTTTTCCATTCCTCATGACCTTGACATCAATGCCTTCTGATCTAGTACTTGTCCTGCCAATCAGGCTCTCATAGAAACTGAGTATCTCTGCTTCTATTTCCTCCTGTTCAGTGGTCACACTTCCATCCTCTTTTTCCATTTTCAGAATATCTGCTGCCTTGTTTTTTGACTTCACCGATGCATGGAAATACGAGTTTTTCCCATCACCTAAGTGTAGCCAATCTATCTTTGATTTCTGTTTTGCTATCTTCTCATCTATTCCACTCCACTTGTAAACTTCTTCTATACGGTTTATAACCCTCAGTACTTTATCCTTATGCAGCCTACCATTCATCAAGTTTCACTAGGCTTCACTTAACTCTTCCCTGGACTGCTTCAGCTTTCTTTTCACCCCACCAACCTGTTTCATGACCAGTTTTAAGTCTTGCTGGAGGCTCAGTAACTTCATCCATACCACGTACACATGCCTACTATTTATTGGTTTATCCCAACTTTCCTTAATAGTCTCCAGAACGTCCTCCCTTTCTAGCAGGCAGTTTATAATTTTAAACTGTCTAGGTCTCCTCCCCTTGTTTTCAAATAGCCCCACCCTGAGTAATGCATGGTCTGAGATCCCTGCCTCTATAATTTCTACTACAGACTTGGGGAATCTCAGAAACCATTGTGAATTCCCCATTCCTTGATCAATGATACCTCCCACCTGTCTATTCGACCAAGTGTAGAAGTCTCCCATTGATTCGCATTCACTCAGTCCAACTATCATCATCATTTGTTCAAGTTCCCAGTACTCACTAGACTGCACATCATTGCCTCCCAGTCTATCATTTATACCGAGGACATTGTGAAATCCTAATAAAAACCAAGGCCCTGCAACCATTTTTTGAGATTTTTCTATATCCTTCCAGAGAACCTTTCTCACCTTCAACTGATTCCCAGCATAGATAGCAGTCAACCAACACAGCAATTCCCCACTACTACCAGTTACTTCACACAATAGCATTTGATCAGTCACTTCCCTCTTCAGTACTCTAACTTTTTTATCATCTCATAACAACCATATTCTACCATTAGGACAGGCCTCATAGTTATCCATAAACTGCCACATGTTTTTAAAACATTTCCTGACTTCATTCACATTTTCTCTTTTAACTCTAGTTTATACTAAAACAGCAGTGATAAACTTCATACCATAAAGAAGGGAGTAAATCTCTCTCTGTTTCACTGTATTATTTAAACCCCTAACATTCCATGAAATAATCATGGAACGTGGTTGAAGCCCTCTGAAGAATCAGTCAAAATTCCCAGAGCTACCTCCAATCCCATCGAACCTTGTCTACTACATTCTCCTTGTGTGAGAGCCACACCCTCCTTTTGTTTCCCCATGTTCCTTGGTGCCACCACCTTCCAGGCATTACCTTGAACACTGCTCACAGACTGCTGTGCCACCGCCTTGATCACAGCCTGCTGTTTACCCTCAGCCTGACTCACCTTCCCTTTGTCTGGTGTTCTTTTCTTTTCCTGCCACAATTGGACATGTTTCTTCTTTTTTCCCTCATTGTTACACCTATGCCCTCCCATTTGGCATTTGTCACAGAACAATGGCCCCCCTTCAATTCCAATTGGCTGTTGTATTTTATTACCTTCAACATCCCTGATTGTTACAACCTCCCTAATCTGCTGGGAGATATCTACTTCCACCAGAATCCGTGCATATGATACCCGCAGCTTGCTTGCAGTGCATTCGTCAGTGAACATGGGCTTTCCCACCGCACTTCCAATCTTCCCTAAGCGCTTGGGTCCCCAAAGATGGATAGGTAGGTTCGATAGCTTCACCCAGACAGGCAGGGTTCGCACCATATCACTCTTCAGTGAAAAATTGGGCTTCCATAAATGCAGGAACATAGCCATGCTATAGATTGTGTATGGCCCCCCTCCTCAAGACTTCATCCCTATCCTTCTCAGATTTTAGACGGAGGATAAAGTATCCCTCGTCATTGTACAGTATCTCTGGTGCGCTGACGAACGACCAGAACTTTATTACATACTTTTTCATAGCATTCATCGTTAAATGCCCACCTAAAACGTACATAATCAGAGAGTTTTTCCAGTAGTCTAATTTGTCCTTCACATCCACCATTTCAATCTCTACCTCAATTTCCCCCTCTATAACCGCGGGAGCTACATAATCGATCTTCATATTTCCACTGATAATGTCTACCCATAACATCTCTTCTTTTTTCTCACTCCTAATCGAATTGCCCTTATCCGTTGAGAGAATAGGGTTTACCTCTACTGTAGCTTCCACTGCCTCAGTGTTCTCCTCCGATAACTCCTCATCCTCCTCCTCCAACAGACCGGTAGCCTCAACACGTTCCTCCCGTATTGATCTAATCCACTCCGCCGTCGTCGGAGCCACCTTCTTCTGTGGCCTGCCCCTTCCACTTTCCATGGTTGCCGCGAAGAATGCACCGCCAGTGTGTGTGTTTCGTTAGCACAGCCGCTTCCCAAAACTCATTCACTTTTTTAATTCATTCTCATTTATATAGAAAATAACCAATATGGTTGTTGAAATTGATATGAATCTCCTTGCGAAGACTCACGATTGTGGAATTAATATCTTTGATCTAGTGAAGGGATCTACAAACCCTCACTATCTTGCACGAAATTCAGGTGTCTAGCCCTCGGGGTACGCCTAATCTCTACTTGCTCTCTAACTAGCCCTCATGATCAGATTACAAGGTTTATTGATACTTAACTAGCCCTCGGGGTTAAACAACAATGGAATAGCTCGCAAGCAAAGAGCATTAACTCAAAATATTATATATTTGCTTGATAAAAGTGGTTTATAAAATTATGAATGACCTGCCCTATTTATAGGGTATAATTCGGCCAGTACAAATAGAAACTGGAATGACTTATATAGCTTTAAGAAGCTAAAACCATATCTAACTAGAATACCTAAAATAAATGACTATTTTCTTCAAGATAAATATTGAATGAATATTGTCTTATCTAATCTTACCAAATCTAATTCTAATCAAATGAGAACTGAATATTATAAACTCTAAAATAAAGCCTAGCCGAAATTAACTCTTCTAATGTCAACAAGGCTGAGTTAATGAGTCTTATCCTAAAATGAATAAAACAAAATGATTATACTACCTCACTAAAATAATACAATGGGAAAAAGAGTACATTGTTATGCTCCTAAAACCCTAATTCAAAAATTAATTAAAACTATAATAAATGACATTTTTGACATCGTATCAGAAATTTATTCAAACTTTTGTACTTTTTCATTTGTTTGTTAAAGTTGTGGTTAATATGTGCGATACATGTGCTGTATATGGGCTATATAAGTTATAATATTCTTGTGTTAATAACAGTCATTATTGTTTTAATGAATACTTCTTTTTCTCTAAAAAGATTTTAGTGTAAGCAAATTACCAAAAATTAACATAGATTCATATTTTTTTTCATTGTATTAGATTCAAGAGCCATGAAGGCGTCCACAATTGGAAACAAAGAATTCGTTGTGGTTGTTGGATATGTAGATTTACATGATACAGATGCTTTAAAGTATCGCATGAAACTAAAATATGGGACATTTTTGTCTTTTGTAATTACTTAACCGCTCACTTCATTTCATGCATGTATAAATTCATAAATCCATTCTCTTTTATATAGAAAATAACCAACATGCTTGCTAAAATTGATTTAAATTTTTGTACTTTGTTCGTAAAAGCAGTGACCAATATGTGCGATACACATGTTGTACACGTGCTATATATGCCATATTATTCTTTCGTTATTAGGTGTTATTTTTATGTTATTGAATACTCACTATTATTAATAAAAAAATATTAATTTAAAAATGTTACAAAAAATTAACATAGATTAATATTTTTTAAGGTATTAGACTCATGGGCTCAGTCATGGAGAAGCCAAAACTAGAAACACACAATTTGGCGTGGTTGTTGGAAATGTAGATTTACCTAATATGGATGCCTATTGTAGGAGATATTTTGTAATATATTCTGTAATATTATGTCTTATCTTCTGTGAACATCCTTTAAGGAAATATAAAATAGTTTAAGGAATAGTTATAAATAGTAGAAAGTAATACGTAATGGTTATAGGTGTTAGTTTCCTTATAGACTTAGTTTCTTTGTAGTATAGATTATAGATGGTAGTTTAATATTTTATTTCTATTATAGTTTATATTGTAACACTATATTGTAAGTCTCATTATGAATGAGACGTGTCATTGATGATATCAATGCACCATTAATAAAGTTATTTATATTTTATCATGGTATAAGAGCCTAAAATCATAAAACCCTAAGAAAATATTCTGCTGCCTTTCCAAGCCACCGTCGCCACTGTCAATCCGTGCATCGATCTATATGCCACCGCACAGGTGCCGTCGTCTGCTCCGTTCCGCCGCTCGCTGATCGCCACTGCCACCGTCTTGCCGTGGTAATCCGTGCACCCCTTCTCCTGATCTGATCGGTCTATGCATTAAACCACATGCACCGATCCCAAAGCTCAAGCGCAGCCAGGTTCCCATCACGCATTGCCGCTAATCTCATTCATCGCTGTTGCAGCACCTGCTGCTGATCCGTACCTTATTTTCCACTATATCTGCCTCTGGAAGTAATCCCGAAGAACAAGCCCGTATTGATGCTGGTTTTGAGGCTAATACGCTTCAAAACATGAATGGCTATGAGGTAATTGCGACTTTATTGAAACAGATGCAGTTGCAATCTAGCTCTAAGATACCTATACATGTTGGTCGTTTGTCGACTGACCCCTACTTTATTGGCTCTTCTAACAAACCTATTTTGGTTATTGCACCCACCATCCTGAAGGGTCAAGAGAATTACCTTGAATGGTCTTCTACAAATACTGCTCTTACTGAATTTGAATACTGCTTTACCAGCTGCTACTGTTACTGTTGTTGGTGCTACTTCTACCCCTACTGAGATTTTTTTTAATGATTAGCAATTTCATAATCTTCTTTGAAATTTGGGCACTCTTGTCATCATGCTCCAACTTGAGGGATGGTGTTAAGAAAATAGAAATCCTTTCCTTCTAGGAAAGGTTATAGATGGTAGTTACCTTATAGAATTAGTTTCCTTATGAAACTAATTATAGATGATAGTTTCCTTATAGACTTAGAATCATATTCCTGTTAGACTTTGGTTTGTTGTAGCCCTATATATTGTAATCCTTATCATTGATGAGATGGGTCATTGATTAATATCAATGCACCTTAATAAAGTTATTTATATTTTATCACGGTATCAGAGCGGGTTTGATCTGGGACCCTTTTATCTTAGTTATATATGCGTTTCCACCGCCGCCCTGACCTTCTCCACCGCCTCCGTGATCCACACCGCTGCTACCAGAGGAGCCTAGCGCTGCCGCCGCTCCGTTATTGTATCTATGCGCGCCACGGCCGCGATCAGTTGCTATCCTCATGCGCCGCCGCCACTGCCGCTTACGCATCGCCGCCGCCCGCAAGGCTTTCTACAAATTCTGTTCTACCTCTACTACTACTATTGGTTTGAAAGTCTACTTTGCAAGTTGGACACTCGTGATCTTCATACTCCAACTTGAGGAAGAGTGTAGGAGAAATTTTGTAATATCTTTTGCAATATTATGTCTTATCTTTTGTGAACATCCTTTATGGAAATATAAAATAGTTTATGGAATAGTTATATATAGTAGAAAGTAATATGGAATAGTTATAGATGTTAGTTTCCTTATAGAATTAGTTTCTAAGCAGTATAGATTATAGATGGTAGTTTAATATCTTATTTTTATTATGGTAGATTGTAACACTATATATTGTAAGCTCTTTATGAATGAGACGTGTCATTGATGTGATATCAATGCACCATTAATAAAGTTATTTATATTTTATCACCTATAAAGGTGGTAGAAAACTAAAAAATGGGACATTATTGTCCCTTGTAATTATTTAACCAATCATTTAATTCATTCATTTATAAATTCATTTTCTTTTACATAGAAAAAAACCAACATGCTTGCTGAAATTGATTTAAATTTATGTATATTTTCATTTGTCTATAAAAGCAGTGATCTATATGTGTGATACACTACTTATATATGTTATATTATTCTTGTGTTAATAAGAGTCATTATTACGTTAGTGAATACTCCTTTTACTTTAAAAATATATTAATGTTACAGTGTGGCCAAAAGTTAACATGACTTCATAATTTTTTTATGGTATCAGACTTAAGAACAATGAATGTGACTTTAACTGGAAACATGTAATTCGACGTGATTGTTGGAAGTGTAGATTTACCTGATACAGATGCTTTTAAATTATGACAGGAAATTAAAAGTGGGACATCCTCGTCCTTTGTAATTACTTAACCGCTCACTTAATTTCATGCATGTATAAATTCATAAATTCATAAATTCATTCTCTTTTATATAGAAAATAACCAACATGCTTGCTGAAATTGATTTAAATTTTTGAAAATTTTCATTTGTCCATAAAAGCAGTGATCAATACGTGTGATACACGTACTAAATATGCTATATTATTCTTATGTTCATAAGTGTTATTATCACGTTAATGAATACTCCTTTTTTTAACAAAAGAAGATATTAACGTAATATGGTATCAACCTCTAACAACTATGAAGGTGACCACATCTAGAAACAATTTATTCGACCTGGTTGTTGCAAATGTAGATTTACCTGGTATGTATGCCTTCAAACTCCGCCAAGAATCTAAAAAATTTAATATTCTTGTTATTAGTAAATACTTAACCACTCACTTAATTAATGATTCATAATTTCATCCTCTTTTATATAGTAAATAACCAAGATGCATGCTGAAATTTATTTAAACTTTTATACATTTTCATTTGTCCGTAAAATCAGTGATCAATACGTGTGATACATGTGTTGTAGACGTGCTATATATGTCATATTATTATTTTGTTAATAAAGGTTATTATTATGGTATTTAATACTCACTTAAAAATAAAATTTATTAATGTAAAAGTGTTGCCAAAAATGAACATAACTTAATATTTTTTATGGTATCAGACTCACGGGTCATGATGGCGACCACAACTGGGAAACATGTGATTTAACGTGGTTGTTGAAAATGCAGTTTTACTTTATATCGATGCTTTTAAAGTGTGGCAGAACACTTTAAAAAATGGACATTCTTGTCCTTTAGAATTACGTAACTGCTCTATTAATTCATGCATTTATAAATTCATTTTCTTTTATTTAGAAAATAATCAACATGCTTGATGAAATTAATTTAAATTTTTGCATATTTTCATTTATCCATAAAAGCAGTGATCTATATGTGCGATACACGTGTTGTATATGCTATATTATTCTTGTTTTAATAAGTGTTATTTTTACATTAATGAATACACCGCTTTCTTTTTAAAAAGAAAGAAAGAAGAAGATATTCTTTATTAACCAATGTAACGAAATTAACATAGATTAATATATTTTTTGTATCAACCTCAGATTCACGATGGCGACCACAGCTGGAACCGAGTTATTCGATGTGGTTATTGCAAATGTAGATTAACATGATATGGATGATTGGGAGGCCATCGCCGTACCTCTCAAAGTTAATATTTATAAGCCCCTTTTGCTTACTATCTACAGCTAAGTAGATAGCGGCAAGTCGAGGTTGTCCACGAAGAAGGGGAATTTTCTCAAGCGTTTAAGCACAAAAGGTTGCTATTAGGCTAGGAGTAGATATATATACATACATATAAAAGCATGTAAATGGGGGGTTTGGTTGGTTGTGGTGGTCCTAAGCTATGAAAGTTAAATGACAAGATAACTAGCAAAGTCAAATAACTATGCTAAATCATCAAACAAAACTGAGAAAAGGGGTTTTAAAACTACAAAAGATAAAGTCTTGGGGGCAATTGATATCAACTTCCAAACCAATTGTTGATCATTGAACCATTCACTCATCCTATCACCAAACATAACATTCATTAGGCTATACCTAGAACAAACCACATTCAAGGTTCAACCTTTCATTTCATCTATAGAATAAATATGAGAACAATCCACATTAACATACTTATCTAGCAAGAATCACAACACATTATGCACAAGAAGTTCTAAGTTCATGTTCTTAGATTTTCATGTAAAGGAGCTAAAGAATTCGTCACTTTCCTAACTCCCTAACACTTCAATCATACAAACACTTCCTATTCTCAAACAACCCATGGCATAAATGAAGTGAAACATAGCATTAAGAACACATGAATGCTAAATCACAAAGGCTTCAAGAATGAGCAAAAATATCTATTCACTACTTCGACTACTTGTTGTGAAGATAAATCTTCTATCCTTCTTAGGTAGTAGTTTGCAAGAGTGAATTCGACATCTCTCTTGTCCAACCTCACCAATGACTCCCTTAGTACTAAGAGTATCCCATTAATGGCATTTAGCGCGAAGAATCAACAAGCTTGGCAACACTTATAAACGCTACAATGTGTCCAAGCATTTAACCAATTCATGCATTTACACAAGATTAGTCAAGAACAGTCGACATTCATAGACCTCTCTCATTTTCTACCTAAAACAAACATGACAACGAGTTTGACATCATCACATTCATCTAGCAATTATCAACACCAACATCATTTAAGAAGCTCTAACTTATGCTCTTGGATTCCACATTAAAAGAGGGGAGAATTAGCTACTTTCTCCCAACCCTAACAAGTAATCATACAAGCAATTCATATACTCAAGCTTCCAACAACATCAATGACATTAACAATTCACATTCAAAGCTCAATAAATGTGCAATAGCAAAAGCACCAAATATATATATATATATATATATATATATATATATATGTATATGGTTCTTACTACATAGAAATGGAAGCTTCAATCCTTTGCTCCCATGATAAAACTAAGCTAGATAGTACAAAAACATGATTAACCTACAAAAACTAAGAAAAGAAAAGAAAGAAAAACCAGGATTTGAACCCACAAAAACGCAGGAAGAAGAAGGTGTAAAAAGCTGCTGAAGAGGAGGGGATAAGGTGAGTATTTATAGTACAAAAAGCAAGGAGAATTTTTGGCCCTTCGTCCGTCGTGAGTCGCGAAGGCATTGCGACGGACTCCAAGTCCAACACTATTTCTTCTTTCTCCTTTTTGTTTCATATTCTCCTCTTCTCTTCACTTCTTCAATTCTTCAAATCTTCAAAAGCTCAAATACAAGTCTTCAAATCTTCAAAGGTATTCTTTAAATTCTTCAAACAAATTACCTTGTCACACAAAATTCTCTAGAAAAGTAATAAAAGCGTAAAAGTCACTTTTAATCCCCCCTTAGAGAATTTCAAGGCAAAATGTCACATTTAGAGCACAAAAGTTTACAAAAGTGAATCCTAAAAGTCCTAATATAACCGTATAAAATGGGCACATCACTGCTTTTAAAGTATGGCAAGAAACTAAAAAATGAGACATTATTGTCCCTTGTAATTACTAAACCGCTCACTTAATTCACGCATCTATAAATTTTTGTAAATTTTCATATGTCCGTAAAAGCAGTGATTAATAAGTGGGATACACATGCTATATATGCTATATTATTCTTCTGGTAATAAGTGTCATTTTTACATTACTGAATACTCTTTTTTCTTTAAAAAGATATTAGTGTAACAATGTTACCAAAACTTAACATAGATTCATATTTTTTATGGTATCAGACTCAAGAGCCATGAAGGCAACCACGACTAGAAACATGTAATTCGATGTGGTTGTTGGAAATGTAGATTTACACGATATGGATGCTTTAAAAGTATGATAGGAAACTAAAAAAATGGGACATTCTTGTCCTTTGTAATTACTTAACCACTCACTTAATTTCATGAATGTATAAATTCATAAATTCATTCTCTTTTATATAACAAATAACCAACATACTTGCTGAAATTAATTTAATTTTTTGTGCATTTTCTTTTTTGTCTGTAAAAGAAGTGATCAATACGCGATACACGTGCTAAATATGCTATATTATTTTTATGTTAATAAATTTTATTATTACATTAATGGATACTCCCTTTTCTTTAAAAAAAAGATATTAACGTAACAATGTTACCAAAATTAAAATTGATTAATATTTAACCTCAGTTCCCATGAAGTCGACCACGGCTGGAAACAAGTTATTCGACGTGTTTGTTGCAAATGTAGATTTACCTGATATGGGTGCTTTTAAATTGTGACAGAAACTAAAAAATGGGACATTCTTGTCCTTGTATATTACATAACAACCACGCTTGCTGAAATTGATTAAATTGTTTTATTAAAATTTTTGTACATTTTCTTTTCTCTTTAAGAGAAGTGATCAATACATTCGATACACGTGCTATATATGCTTTTTTTTAGAATACTCTATAGGCTATACTATTCTAGTGTTCATAAGTGTTATTATTACGTTAATGGAGACTCCTTTTAAAAAAATATAAATGTAACAAAATTACCAACATTAACATAGATTAATATTTTATTATGGTATTGGGAGATTGTCGTCGTGCCTCTCAAAGATACAATTTATAAGTCTCTAATGTGGCTAACTACAAGTGAGTAGCTAGTGGCAAGTCGGGGTCGTCCACAGAGAAAAGTGATTCAATCAAGTGTTAAACGTAGTTAAAAGCACACAAATACATCACTCTAAGTTTGTGGTAACAAAGTTGGGGGGTTAGAAAGAACGATGTAAATATGATCACACTAGCACAAAAGATGTAATTAAGATGATAACGAGTCTTGAGTGCAATTGGTTTACATTTCTAGTCATCCTTTGATCATCGAATAATTATCCTATTTTTATGCATTAACAACATATTGGGGAGAACTTATCAACACCTTTCGAGTGAAGACATTTCTCACCTCTCCTCGGTTAAAGTTAGAATGGGCGATCTGCGCCACGCAATAACTCTTACCCTCGGGTCACTCTAGAAGATCGGTATCATAAACTTCCCCAAGAATAGCAATAAACATGGAGACCCAATACAGCTAACACAATGTTATACAAGCGAGAAACATCGGGATAGCACAATTATGTTCCCTAATGACGACTACGAGAATCGCCCTTCATGCTAGGCGTCATTAGTGCACTACTCTTATAATTAGGCAAACCCATTCAAATTCATCCTGAATCTAAGAAATTTCATCAATCTATAATCATAATTAGTTGTCACACCCAATTATAACCTACCATTGACCAACGATAATCACATCGACAAAAAGTCAAAGTCTTCCGGGTTTAAACAAAAACCTAGCAAATAATTAACCCGCAATCATCAACTAGTTGATCACCCTAGTCTAAATCATGCATTAATCACACAAGAGAGCACAAAACATACTTGATAATCAAAGCACAAAATAAGATAAACCAAATCTCACAAATTCACTCTAGAAATGCTTATCGATTTCTTCCAATAGTGTATTTAGCCTAGATTAACTGAATGCATAACATAGAACACAAATCTACAAAGAAACGTGGAAGAAACTTAAAGATAAAAGTAAAAAATAGGGTTTTGGAGGCTCCCAAGTCAGGCTCAATCAAATGGGGAAGAAGGGGGGCTATATATAGTCCAAGGAAATAGAGAGAAAAAGGCCAAAAATATCAAATTCTGGGCTAATTTTGCGAGTGGCGCTATATGTCGCGGCCCGTGAAGGATTTGTTGCCCTCTTCTTATTTCCATCACTACGGGTGAACTGCTGATCCATTTTAGGAGTTCTTGTAGTTGTTTTTATAGTACTCGTGAAGACAACTCCAATGATGTTATCCATGGATACCAATTCATCTCAAATCATTCTCAAAACTTGGCTCCAAAATCTGGATCATTCTTCCTCCAGTACTTTCCCTTCCTTCTTCAATCTATCTTCTTCTTATACAATTCTTGTGAATGACCTTCTTCTATATGCTATCAACCTTCAGAATGGCTTTCTTCATGATGGTGTCCAAATAAGATCACAAAACACATATGAGTCGACCAAATCATAAAGGTAGAACACATTGTACACTAAATGCTTACAAACTAGGGAAATCAGGGGAAATATCCACACAAGGTGATTATAAACCCCTAATTTGTAAAACACCTAATAATCTAACTAACCACCAACAAAATAAGCTAAAAAGGGATGTTAATTGTACTAAGAAAACATCAAAATCATGTCTCATCTGGTTTCAACCTCAGCAACTATTTGGGCGACCATGCCTGGAGACGAGTTATTCGATGTGGTTGTTGCAAATGTAGATTAACTAGGTATGGATGCCTTCAAACTCTAGTAGGAAACAAAATAAATATGATATTCTAGTCCATTGTAACTACTTAAATACTCACTTAATTCATGCATGGAAAAAATTCACAAATTCATTCACTTTTATATAGAAAATAACCTTTATACTTGCTGAAATTGATTAAAATATTTATACATTTTTATTTGTCCGTAAAAGCAGTGATCATTATGTGGTGTATATGTGCTATATATGCAATGTTATTCTTTTGGTGATGATAGTTATTATAATGTTATTGAATACTCAATTTTATTAAATAAAGATATTCATGTAATAATGTTATCAAAAATGAACATAGATTAATATTATTTATAGTATCAAACTCAGCAGCTATAAACTCGGCCACAACTGAACACACATAATTTCAACGTGGTTGTTGCTAATGAAGATTTACTTGATATGGATGCTTTTAAACTGTGCTGGAACTGAGGAATAGGAATTTTTTATCCTTCATAGTAACTTAACCGCTCACCTAATTCATACATATATAAATTCCTAAGTTCATTCCTTTTATATAGCAAGTAACCAACATGCTTCCTGATTTTGATTTAAAATTTTGTACATTATCATTTATCCGTAAAATCATTGATCAATACATGCGATACACAAACTATATCTGTTATATTATTCTTGTGTTAATATGTGTTATTATTGCGTTAATGAATAGTCACTTATTAAGAAAAGTGGGTTAAGGAGTAACCATGTGGATGCTCTTAGACATCTAGGTCTAGTGATAGAAATAAGTTCTTTATGGTATAATGAAAATAATTTATATGAATCTACTTACGAAGATCCTGTTTGCGGAATGTTTAAGAAGCACTCGTCAGTTGGTGGATTGAAGCACATTCTTTAAATAATGTAGACACACTCGATTTCAATGATGAATACAATCTTCAATGGCACAAGGCCTACTCCACAACCAAGCATCACTTGCACACTTTAACACAAAGAACAACTAGTTCCAGGCACTAAATTGAAATCTCAAAACCTAACGGTTTAAACGATTAAATAAGCAACGAGTTATAACTTAAAATATGATGTACTTTATTGATAAAAGTGTAATTAAAATGTTAAAGACCATCCCCCTATCTATACACTACATAAGTTCAGCCATCAAGTCACTACGAATACGTGATTAGGTAAACCTTGACCCTGACAGAAACTGTAATGACTTATAGCGGCTTTAAGAAGCTAAAACCATATCAAACTAAACTTCCTAATCTAGACCTATTCTTGGCCAAAATTCATAAGCTAATTCTAGCTTAATTTTTCCTTATCTAAACCTATCAAATCTTATCTAATCTTTCCAAATCTTATCAAATCAAATCTTACCAAATCTAGTCAGTTTTAAATTGATCTTCTAGAACATAAATGTAGCTTTGTCGAATTGGATCTCCTCTTAGCCAACATGGCCAAGAGTCATAGGCCTTATTTTAAAATAAAACTAATTTAGGAAAGCAATAAATTGTTGTTGAACCAACCTATTAAATGAAGGTCCTGGCGGTTCTTTTATGACGCTTTATTTGTCTTCATCTTTCATGACTTTAATCCTTGTAAATAAGAGTGACATTAATCCAACATTTCTCCCTTGTAATCTTTGAATCTTCATCATAAATCTTCTTAATAAATGCATTAAGGTTGCATCTCTAAGTTTCTTCCTTGACCTAGTCATATAACCTGCCAAATCATTTAGTGGATCACAAACATAATCTTTGAATGTTTTATCAATCCTTGGCATATCTTCATCTATGGAGTTATCCTGGACATTCATATAATTCCCTCCATATGGTCGAAAAATTTCATCCCCAAAACTGAATTATCCTCAAAAGTAAATGGAAATAAATCAGCAACATTGAACGTAGCACTAACACCATAATCGTGAGGCAAATCAATGCTGTATGCATTATCATTCACACGTCCCAACACTTGAAAATGACAATCACCACGCAAACTCAACTTAAATTCCAAGATTTAGGAAAACCTTTCCTTGCGAAAATGCGACCAAACCCAGTCACCTGGTTTGAACACCATCACTTTTTGGCCATGGTTTGCTTTCTCCGCATTCTAAGAATTTGTCCTTTGAATCCTTAGCTTAACCTTCTCATGCAATTGCTTCACGAAATCAGTCTTTTTCTCTCCATCAAGGTTCCTAACATGTTTGAAATTCAAAAGAACAAGATCAAGTGGATTAATAGGTAGGAAATCATAAACAATTTCAAATGTAGGTAAGGAAGTAGCAGAATGATTAGTTCCATTATACGCAAACTATGCTATAGGAATGCAAGCTTCCTGATTCTTCAAGTTCCTTTGAACCTAGGCATGAAAAATAGTGCCCAGTGTACAGTTGGTGACCTCCATTTTCCCATCAGTTTGTTGATGACTTGCAGTCGAAAACAACAACTTAGTACCCAACTTCTGCCATAGTGTAATCTAAAGTAGAATAAGAACTTAACATCGCAATCCGACACTATGCTTGCAAATGTTCCATGTAAATGAACCACCTCTTTAAGGAATGAATCCACCACATGGTTTGCATCATCATTCTTCCTACAAGGAATAAAGTGTGCCATTTTCAAAAAATTAGCGACCACAACAAAGATAGAATCTGTACCTCATTGAGATCGTGACAAACCCATGACAAAGTCCATGGAGATATCAACCCACAAATGTGAAATAATTGGCAAAGGTGTGTAAAGTTCATGAGGCTTAGTAGTCGACTTAGCCTTCAAGCATTCAATACTAGTCCTACAAATCCGATCAACAGAGGGCCAAAAGAAGTGCGCATGCAACAAGTTATATGTTTTAAGAGCACCAAAATGACCCAGAAGTCCCCCCAGAATGAGCTTCGGGAACAAGTAATTCACATATAGAACATTGAGGATTACATAGTTTATTACCACGAAACGGGAATCCATCATGCCTATAGAATTTATTAAAAGTTGGGGTGGGTAAAAAAAATGAATCGAAAAATGAAAACCCAAACTCGAATAACCAGAACCAAGTTTAAAATACGGTTTTTGGATAACCGAGTTGAGTAAACCGATTCTTTAGTATGGTTTTTGGTTTGGTTTTGGATATTGAAAGTCAATCTGAAATCCGACCCAAATACCGAATTGCAACTAAAAAATAAATTAATTTTATATATTAATAATATAGTTTTAAAACTCTAAAATTGCTATGCTTGAATTTGTATTGTTGTTGTTGGATTTTTATTTTGAACACTTGAGTTTGATGATGTATAAATTAAATTACATATTTTTATACAATTTAAAATTAATTTATATATTTGTAGTAATTTTTTTAAAAAAAGTTTTCCTATGAATCTAGTCTATTCGGTTTGAAATCGAATTCAAATCAAAATCGAGTTTTGAATTCGGTTCGGATAATTTGGTTTTTGGGATATTCATATCGGTTTTGGTTTCAAGCTTTTTATGGGAAAACTGAATAACCCAAACCGAATAAACTGAAAACTAATTAAATCGACCCGACTTCCACCCCTAATTAAAAGCACCATTTTCCCATACATTGTAAATAGATGAAAATTCTGTATCATTCTCATATAAATCTTTCATAAAAGAATATCCAAGAATGAAAAAATCAAGACGTGTAATCAAAGCATGTTCACGACTCAAAGCATCAGCAACCACATTATCTTTACCTTTCTTGTACTTAGGAGCATATGGAAAAGTTTCAATAAAGTTAACCCATTTAGCATGATGCTTATTTAATTTCAAATGACTCTTCAAAATATTTAACGACTCATGATCAATGTGAATAACAAAATGACGAGGAAGCAAGTAGTGCTGCCATGTTTCTAAAGCCATCACCATAGCATAAAATTCCTTGGCACAGATAGGGTAGTTAAGAACACCTCCCTTAAACATTTCATTAAGGTAAGTTATAGGTCAATTCTCTTGCATAAGAGCAATACCAATTCCTTTGTCTAGGGCATTACAATGAATCTCAAAAGTACGGTTAGAATCAGGTAAAGCAAGAACAGGAGCATTACATAACTGCAACTTTAATCCATTTAAAGCATTCTCTTGACTCTAACCCGCTCGAATTTAACATTTATTTCTCTACTCCCTTTGTCCCACTATAAATTGTTTATTTATTTTTTCACAATTTTCAATGAGATTGTTTGGCCGTAAATATCTCTAGTTACCTACAATAATGGTGCATAAAAAATTGATATATAGAATATAGATATTAAGACAAATCTAACAATATCTCATATGATATTTTAATGGTTAAATTATTTTTTTGGTCCCCTACAAAGTATCTTTTACTATCTTTTGGTCCCCATTTGCAAAACAACCCTTAGACGGTACCCAACAAATTCAAAATGTTTTGGTCCCTAAAGGTGGTTTTCAGAGAAAGTCAACGGTAAAATTGGTCAAAATATGTAAAATGATCATTATACCCCTGAGTTTAAACAAATAAAAAATAAAGTTAAAAAATTGTCAGGAGGCAGGATGTTCGAGGACTCGAGGTAAACAGGTAAATAGTATAAACAGTGGAACCCACGGTAGAGCCCTAAGAGAGCCCTACCAAATACAAACCAGTCCAACCCTAGGTTACTTTGGTGAACCTAGGGAGCAAAATCCAAGAGAGGGGGGGGGGAGGAATGAAACTCTAAGAGCACCCCTCCCCCCCCCCATTTTCTAAAATAAAAAACTAACAACCCTTAGCAATATAAGTCTAGCAAAGGGAAACCAAACAAGTTCCAACGATAATGGAACTGAAACAGCAACCTGAAATGAAGACAGGCTAAGAAATACTAGGTAAATGGGGTGAGAACAAACACACTACCCATAGGTAAGTGAACCGATTCAACCCCTAAGAAACGGGGCTCTTCATTTTCATTCCATAAAGCAGCCGAGTATTGTGAATCTTGGATCTTGAGCAAGTTGAGCTACCGGAATGTTGGTGAAGGTACAAGAGTCCAAGAGCAAATAGTTTGAAATTCCTTGTGCAACCGAGAGTGTCTCGGGTCTTGGATGTCCCAAAAAGTGTGAAGCTGATGCCTAATGTTGCACCTATCTGGCACGGTGGATATCTGCTTCCACCATATACACCCCTAAAGTGGAGAAAGAGGGATGTTATTGGCCTTCAAACATTCTCTTGTGGGCACCGAGAGTAATGAAGCGGGTAAGGATGTGTTGAGGTCGTGCCTCATATCCTTGGAATCCCAGCTAAATCAATCTCCTGAAGATGAGAGAATGGATACACTTATACCGCGTGCATCAAGCGTGGCAATTATGTAATCACCCTCTCCATTTTGAGCAAATGGATAGCTTTATGCCAATTTAGCACAGAGTGCAGTGCGGGCATAGGGCACAGAAATAACCGTCAAATCATAAGTAAAAACTAGGCTTAGGAGAAAGAGCATCAGTAACAAAGGCCTTGCTCTTAAACTTCTTGCCTCACTGTGGAATCCGAGCACCTGGACCGTGCCAAAGATCGAGCTATCGAGCGCCTCATGATGATGCTCCTCGAGCACTCGAACTCCTTCGGACATCCCATCGAGCACTTTAACTCCTCCTACGTTCGAAAGCCTCCTCGAACGGTCAAAGACCTTCTGAATTCCACGAAGATGTCCAACTCTCGAATGCTCCTCTCGAGCAGTCGAACACCTCCATGTCTCGAAGGCCTCCTCGAGCTGTCGAAGACCTTCTGAAGTCCTCGAAGACCTCCAGCTCTCGAATGCTCCTCTCGAACAGTCGAACACCTTCATGTCTCGAAAGCCTCTTCAATCATTCAGATTCTTCTTTCCCAGCAACGCCAGCCCCCTCGAGTACTCGGGGACATGGATGTCGTGTCACACACTTGAACAAGCTTGAAGCTCAAAGACCTCCTCTAGTGCTCTCGAAGGCAGAGTCGTCTCTAGTGCACGAACACCGACTACTGTCGAAAGCTATTTGTATACTCAAAGATCTCCCATTATCGAAAACCTCCCGGGGTTCTCAAAGATTGCCGGCAGTCTATGATCTCCTTGAGCATTCGAACATCTACAGTCACCTCGAGCATTCAAAGGTCCCCCATATTCAACATCTTCCATAAGTTAGTTGCCGAAAACTGGGCAAAAGTCCAGATAATGCCAATATTTTAACAGTTTGCTCCTCCTTTCATCCTGACCTGGGTATTCTCATGAGATTGAAGAATGAAGAAAACACTTGGGTGAACCATCATTAATGATTCCGGTAAGCACGGTCTGCTATGGCCGGCCGCCAGGCATGAATTGGCTAATTCCAACCAACACACAGCAGAACTTCTCCTGATATCCATTTTGAATCTGACTAGCCCCAAAGCATTTGTCTCATCCAACAGTACCATTATAATATCCCAAATCCGTTGGAATTTTCGTGAGTGAGTAAGATTAATTCTGAGATCATGGCATAAAACATAGCCTATTGGCTAAGTTCTAATTAATTCAAGCAAACCTGGGGCACAAGTTTACTGAATCGATGAAGAACTCATCCAAATACTAACACTCTTTATGGTTGAAACCTAGCGATAATCCCGCTCCCACATAAATTCCATATGAACTTTCATGAGTAAATGAAGCAAGTCTGATTTTATGGCATAGAACATAACCTATTGGTTTGAATACTAATCGGGTCAAGTAAACAAGGCCGGGTAATGTCCGAGATCTGGGCACATGCAAGGTCGGGGTACTGAGCACAAGCATGGTCGGAATTTGACCGGGTTCTGGGCACTAGTAAGGCCGGAGGGGCAGTCCGGGGTTTGAACAAGGCTAGGCCGATCGGTTACCCGGGATTTGCACACAAGTTTACTTGAATCCAATAAGAGTTCTCCCAAATACTAATACTCTCTATGCCTTAAAACCATCCTTAGACTTAATCCTCCATGAGTTTCATTAAACCTATCCCGAGCCTATAGAATTTTGCATACAAATCGACACAAACTGTTTATAAGCATCTTCGTCTATCTACAACCCAGATATAATAGGCAAAATACAACATGAGCACCACACACGGTTTCACATAGATACGTATGCAAAGTAATTCATCTCTTTTATACAACATGAGCACCACACACGGTTTCACATAGATATGTATGCAAAGTAATTCATCTCTTTTCACAGCAATTCACACATACCATAAACTAAGATCCATAACATTCTAGTCTAAGCAGAACCACGTCCTACAGCCAACTCACATTCCACACAAAGTTAACTAAACCATCCATTTAAACAGAGCAGGAACAGAGTACCAGTCCACTTTCTACACAGAATCCACACAAAATCCACACAAAAGTAGAGTAATTCCCACAGCAATCCGCAAAAGTTCTCACTAATCCGCACCAATTCAATAATTTAGAATTACCTGTACTGTGATAGACTCGCCGAACACTATTCATCGGCAACCCAGATTGTGGTCAACCCAAAGTTGCGTCAGATTCGTGCTTGGGTCTTGGTCTGAACTGCAATCCGCACAAATCCTCCTCCTCTAAGTTTAGGGAAGCAAGTTCTCCACCCTAAACCCATGTTCGACGGGATTCCACTGGACCCGTGATACGCGCTACTCCTCTTCTAAAACTTTCCACGCTTCAAGGTCAGAAGTGTTCTCTCCTTCAAAAGAACCCTTAATGGAGGCATGGGTTTTCAGATTTTAAGATCAGAAGTGAGATCTTCTTCCAAATCGCGACGTACTCACTGACTTCGGAGTTTCGAAAAGAAACCCAGATCTGGGACATAGCTTCCGATTGAGATACAAACCATGTATCAAAAGATTCCCGGAGAGGAGCCCAACAAAAGTGTCGGGTCCCTCACCGGAGGAGAAGAGCCGAGGAAGAGAAACCTGGCAAAAATTGGCTATGGTGAACAATAGTAGGGCTGCGCCCTATTTTTGCTTCTCCCCCTTTGAGAGCTCTTTCGATTATTGATGTTCGAGGACTCGAGGTAGGAGGTTCGAGGGCTCGAGGTTTGAGGAATTGAGGTAGGAGGTTCGAGGGCTCGAGGCATGGTGTTCGAGGGCTCGAGGCATGGTGTTTGAGGGTTCAAGGCATGAGGCTCGAGGGGAGAGGGGAGAGGTTCGAGGGCTCGAGGGGATGGGTTTGAGGGCTCGAGGGGATGGGTTTGAGGCTCGAGGGGAGATGTTCGGGGGCTCAGGATGAAGTCAAAAATCATAAAATTTTAAAATTAATATTTTTAATTAGTAAAATTACCATTATACCCCTGACCATACCGGAAAACCATTTAGTCTTACTGGTAAACCACCTCTGGGGACCAAAATATATCATTTTGATTTTTTTGGGTACCATCTTTTGTAAATGGGGACCAAAAGATAGTAAAAGATACTTTGTAGAGGACCAAAAAAATAATTTAGTCTATTTTAATTATTTATATTTCGGGTCAAAGTATTCAAAGTTTGACTCTTAAAAAGTAAATAAGCAATTTATAGTGGGACGGAGGGGAGTAGTTCATTTAAAGGTACAACAATAGACAAGAAGTCACGCACAAACCTTCGATAAAAACTAGCTAAACCATTAACCATGGGAATGACGCACCAAATTGACATTTGTAGGGGTCATCCAAGATTTTATGGCTTCAATCTTGGATTCATTAACTTTGATTCCATCTTTAGACACAACAAATCTTAAAAAAACAACTTTCGAAACACAAAAGGTAAACTTCTTGATGTTCACATATAATTTAGCATTATGAAGTGCAAGTAGGACATGTTTAACATGTTCAATATGTTCATTAATCGATTTAGGATAGATCAATATATCGTTAAAGTAAACCATGACATATCAACTAATAAACTTTTTTAAAACATGATTCATCAACAAAATAAAAGTACTAGGAGCATTAGTTAAACCAAAAGGCATAACATTCCATTCATACAATCCAAACTTAGTCTTAAATGTAGTTTTCCATTCATCACCTTTTTTAACACGGATCTGATGAGTAACCTTGAGTTAGATCGATCTAAGTATAAATCACATAGCCATGTATATCTTCAAGCATATCATATAACCTAGGTATAAGATGTCGATACTTAATAGCTATCTTGTTAATTGCACGAAAATAAATACACATTTGTCATGTTTTATCTTTCTTGGGAACTAAAATAACAAGCATGACAAAAGGGCTTAGAGATTTATGGTCATACCTTTTTTCAAGCAGATCATCAACTTGTCGTTGTAATTCCTTTGTTTCCTCTGGATTTGCTTTGTAAGCAGGTCGATTAGGTATCATGGAACTTGGAACCAAGTCGATTTGGTGTTCTATGCCCCGAATTGGAGGTAAACCATAAGGGAGTTCCACAAGAAAGACATCTTCAAAATTTTGTAACAACATAGTAAAACATGTAGGAACATGCGCATGTATATCATCTTTTGCAAGATGATTCTCCTTAAAAAGTAAGACAAATACGAAAGATTTATTATGTAATTCACATCCCTCTCATAAGCATAAAAAATACTATTAGAGTCACGAGGTAATTCAGATCGCATCATAGAGATCGAACGTAAAAGAGTGGGGTGTAAATATAGGGTTTTAGACAACTTACTTGGATCCTCGGTTGACTTAGGGTTTGGTGCGGCCGACTTAGGATTTGACATGGTGCGTGCTGAGGAAGATAAAATCAGTGCCAGATTTGACATGGTCCTTACGAATCTTCATCATGAATCTTGTTAATAAATGCATTCAAGGCCGCATCTCTAAGTTCCGTCCTTGACCTAGTCATAGGACCTGCCAAATCACTTAGCGGATAATGAGCATGACCTTTGAATGTTTTATCAATCCTTGACATATCTTTATCTATGGAATTATCCTGGATATTCGTATCAATAATACTTGGGCATTAATTGAAGAGCAACAAATTTGCATAATAATACTTTTCATAAAATAAAAAAAGAATGTTGTTGCAGCATAAAAATGTGCATTGTTTACTTACATGTTTACCCCAAAAACCAAAAGCATGCAACAACTCCACTTTTCAAAACCAACGTTAATTCCATGAAAACACTAACCTGCATTACTTATGTTCTCATGCTGCCAAATATCTTGAACATGTTTCTGAATCTCGTTGGTCTTGTTGTGTATATTTAGGAACTGAATGCATTTCTTAACCAAATTGATATCAATGCCAATGTCATTAGGTAGCAAACTCATACGTGCTAGGCCATCATTTCTTATGCCAGAGGGAAGGGTGTTGTTACATTTGAACTTCACAACTTCAACCATAACAATATGTAGGGAAACCTAGATCTTGTTTGATGTCTCTTGCTTCAATTTTTCATAAGCCTTCTCCACTGTATTGACTAATTCAACCATTGTTTTGCATGCCCTCTCCTGATGTAAACTTTAAATTTCACGAAAGAAGCCCAAATCTAAAATATGGAGATTAGGTGAAATAGAGGGGTGAAAGTCTAGAACAAATTGAAATCCACTGAGTTTGCAGTACACTTGAACTCTAAGTCACCATGTAGTATGTGGGGTTTTGTATTGTCTTGTTGTAGATGAATTGTCATTGATGCATTAGTAGGCCACGTCAGTTTGATTGCTGGAATTACTTGTTTGATGAGGCACTCCCTCATTTCTTTGCGACCTACCATGACTTTTTCCTTTGTTTAGATGGTTCCTTTTGGCCCATTCTTGCTATTTTTTTGAGCTGGAACCTTGTCAATTAGAGGAAAATTACTCAGCTTGCCATAAAAAATAACATCTTCGTTATTTGTTATTATTGACCTAGCTACAACACAAATAAACATGTTATTTTAAGATATACCCTTTATGTTGACATATCCTATTTGGGTTTTCTTTTTTTGGTAAATGAATGCAATTAGCGAATTCTTCTAAAAGGTAGAACCATTTTTTGTCTAAGTGAACAACATTGTACATAGACTTGAATCTTACCTTTGATGAGTGCCTTTCAAATTTCAGATTCATGCATGTATAAAAAACCCTATCCACCATCTTTGATTCCTTTAGTAATGGGTTTATCGCAATACTATGCTTTTAGAGTTATCTATCCTTAATAAGTCGGTATATTATGCTTTTGCTCACGTTGCATTGTGTTAGAGTAAATCAGGTTTTTGTTTAGAGTTTGATTGATTCTGGATAAGTCATGTTGACTAGGCCAGAGTTCTACTAGCACTATCTTTCCTTATTGTACTCTATTTATTCATGTCAGCAATACAATAATTGATTACGGCAAATACATCTTGTCATGGTATCAGAGCAGTGTTATGATCTACCTTCCTAAACCCTACAATTTTTCTCGGCCGCCTACTCCTCCCTCTTCCAACAGCCAAACTCCTCCCCCCACCCTCTCCGAAAAAGAATTTGGTGCCACCTTTATCATGGCCAGTGAAAAATTATCGTTCAATACCATTCTCCATACGATGCAAATCAAGCTCACTAAATCCAATTATCTCCTCTAGAAACTTCAGATTGGATATGTCCTCAAACCTCATAATCTTTTTGGTTTTCTTGACAGATTAACTCCATGTCCGCCTCTCTCTACTCTGCCCCGGCCAGCTCCTTGACGATCATGTTCGCCTCTGTCATGTGCACTCCCACTGGTGGCTCTAAACCCAATGCACAGGTGGCTCAGGCGGCGTACAAGCAGGCCAAAAAAGAATGACAAATGGATTGATGATGAGGGCTTATAGTTTTTTGTTTTCTTCTCTCACGCCTGAAGCTATTTCAGAAATTCTAGCAAATATTCGACTGCCAAGGACATCTGGGATAGCATTGGTGCCACTTTTCATAATAGTAGTACATCCACTATTCTGCGTCGTCAAGTCGATGCCCATGGTATACTTAATATTGATACTGTTCATGAATTCCATTTACAATTTAAAGATATTTTTTAGTAGTTATATCTTATGGGTTCTCCAGTCACAAATGATAATCAAATAATTTGGTTTTTAACTATTCTTAGGTCTGAGTTCAAATATTTTTCTACTCCGTTGATTAATTCTTCCCCTACGCCTTTATATACCGATGTGTTATCTTGTGCCAAAAACCACGAGGAGTTTTTGAAGAATTTACAGGGTCACTCAGCACCGGCATCTGGGTCAGTCGCATTTGGTGCAGGCAAAAACCCCTCAGCCGGATGCGCATTAGGTCACACACCAATAAGGGGCGGCGGCATGTACGGTCCATGCACCGCCAGAGATGGATGGTTTGGTGGCATCCGAGGCACTGGATATGCCCAGTACGTAGCCTCAGGTTTTGGCTTAGGCCACAGTCGGCCGCACTGTACCTGGTGTGGTCAGCTCGGTCACTTTACTGAGACTTGTTATAAAATGTTGGCCCAGACCTGTCGCTCAGACTCGACCGATTTGGCTGAAAATTTTCAATCATCCATGTAGTTAGATCCATCGTCATGCACCTCAGACTGGTATATTGATTATGGCGCAACCAGTCATATGGCGTCTCCAGTTTCTGGTCTTGATAGTGTTGCTCTATATTCTGGTAATTCTCATGTTTCTATTGGTAATGGTGCTTTAATTCAGATTTTTCATATTGGTAATTCTCGCATTTCTGATACTTTGAAATTATTTAATGTTCTGGTTATGCTTGAGATTACTAAGAATTTACTTTCTGTTAGTAAACTGGCCATGGATTTCAATGTGTTTGTTACTTTTGATGATCGAAACTTTGTTATCCATAACAAAGTTCCCAAGGTAGTCATAGGCAGGGGCAACGGTGATGGAGGATTGTACGTGTTGGATGAAGGGGACGTAGCACTTGTTTCTTTTTTGTAGTAGAATAAAGGATTGGCATCCTACGAGCTTTGGCATGCTCGGCTAGGGCATGTGCCGACTACAATCATTTTTGGTTTGCAGATGTTCAATTTAATTTCCATTTCTTCATTATTACCTAAAACTCATACATGTGCCCCTTATGTTAAAGGGATATCGGTTAGCTTTTGTTGAGAACCCTAAACATGTTGCGCACGCCCTTGACTTGGTACATTGTGAGTTATGGAGTCCCTTCCCAGTTTTATCTGAGAATGGTTTTTCTTATTATGCCTTATTTGTGAATGATTTCTCTCACTTGGTTTTTTCCGCTCCGTCTCAAATCTGAGATTTTTACACACATTTGCAATTTGAGGCCCTTGTCGAGAATCAGTTTACGTCCAAAATTAAGGTTTTTCAAAGTGACAACACAGAGTTTTTGAACACGCACCTACTGTCTCATTTTTCCTCCAAAGGCATTCACCATCAAGTTTCGTTCCCGTACACTCTGGAGCAAAATGGATGGGCAGAACACAAGCACAGACATGTTATGGAAATGGGCCTCATGATGCTTTTCTACTCGCATCTTTTGTTATCTAGATAGGATAAAAATATTTCCACTGTAGTTTATACTATTAATAGGTTACCCACTCCAGTTTTACATGGCGCCTCTCCATGTGGACTTCTTTATCAGCGGGATCCGGTTTACTCGAACTTCCATCCATTTGGATATCGAGTATTTTCATCAGTCTGTCTTATGAATGATCACAAGCTATATCCCTTGTGTTTTCATCGATTATAGCTGCCATTATAAAGGATTTCACTGCCTTGATCCTTCCACCGGCAAGATCTTTGTCACTCACCATACCCATTTTGACGAGAGTTGCTTTCCTTTCGGCTCCTCCACTTCCTCGCTGTCTGGTTTTTCTCTGTTGACCTTGGATGTTTTTGCCTTTTTAGATGTTGACGGATGTTCTAGCCCTTTATTATCGACACTTGATCAGTTGGTTTCTGCACCTTGCACCATTTGCTTGCCGGATACCGACCGGCTTCCTCCTGCCCGATCTGCTCCACCATGGTCGTTGTCTGCCACCACGGTTGTGCCCTCTCTTTCCACTTCTGTTGATCCATCCCCGATATCATCAGCGGCTCTATCTCTTCCGAATTCACCACCTTGGCTAAACACTCATCGTATGGTCACCAGGTTGTCCACTGGTGACATTCAGCACCGTGATTACTCAGATATTATGGCGCATGGTCTTCTTGTTGTGTTACTTGCCCCGTCGAAGCCTACTGATTACCGCTTGGCCCTTAAGGACCCTTCTTGGATTGCTGCTATGGATGAGGAGATTGCAACTCTTTAGGGTCAGCACACTTGGGATCTGGTTCCACACCCATCAAATGTCAACATTGTTGGCTCCAAATGGGTTTATCGGCTAAAGTATCACCCCAATTGTACAGTTGATCATCATAAGGCTCAAATTGTCGCACAATGGTTTCCTCAGATTTTGGGTTTTAACTTTGACCACACTTTGAGCCTTATGGTCAAAGGATCAACTGTCCGGACAGTCCTCGCCATTTCTACGATGCACTCTTGGCCCCTTCATCAGCTGGATATCAAGAATGCCTTTCTGAATGGCGCAGCCTATTGGTTATAAGGATCCGCTTCATCCTGATCATGTTTGTCGCTTGTGGAAGGCCATTTATGGTCTTAAGCAAGCACCTCGAGCATGGTTTCAGTAGTTCCGCATTTATTTGTCTCAACTCGGGCTCCAGTGCAGATGATATATCGATGATATCATCCTTACCGGAAACAACTCATCCCTCCTTTGATAGTTCATCGATTGGACGCATAGGGAGTTCGATATCAAGAATTTAAGTGCTCTTCACTACTTTCTTGGCTTAGAGGTATCCTTTACTTCCTTGGGTTTACTTCTTGGTCAAGCTAAGTATGCTCGAGATATTCTCACTCGTTTACGGATGTCTAATGCTGCTCCGGCGTCTACTATATTTGTGCCTGGTTCACAGTTACGCCCATTTTGGAATCCAACCCTCTGCCAGTTACATAGCTCTACCAGTCCACTATTTTGAAATCTGACCCTGTACCAATCGTTAGTTGGCGCCCTCCAGTACCTGAAGATCACTCATCTGACTTGGCTCTTTTGGTTAACACTGTCAGTCAGTTCCTTCAGGATCCTCGTGATGACCATTTTATTGTCGTTACTCGGATACTTCAGTGTGTTCGAGGCACTCTCCATTTCAATTTCACTTTCCGCTCTACCAGCTCTCCTGAGGTTTTGGGGTATTCTGATGCTGATTGGGCATGTTGTCTGGAGACTCGTCAATCCACGTATGGCTATGAAGTTTTTCTTGGTAGAAACTTAGTTTCCTGGAGTGCCAGAAGCATCCTATCATTTCTCCTTCCAACACAGCTTCAGAGGTGGTCTGGATGACTCATTTGCTTCGTGATCTTCGTGTGCCACTTTCAGGTTTACCATTACTGTTATGTGAGAACATTAGTGCCATTTTCTTGGCTTAGAATCTGGTTCCTCACAAGCGAGCGAAGCATATTGACATCGATTATCATTTTGTTCACAATTTGGTTGCTTCTGGCAAGCTGCGTGTTGCCCATGTTTCCATTGGTCTTCAAATTGCTAACATTTTTACCAAAGGACTCCCTTGCCCGCTGTTTGAGTTCTTTAAGTCTAAGATTTGTGTCGCTGAGCATCTGATGCTTCGCTTAAGGGGGGTGTTAGAGTAAATCAGGTTTCTGATTAGATTTTAATTAATTCTGGATAAGTCATGTCGATTAGGCAAGAGTTCTACAACCACTATCTTTCCTCATTGTATTCTATTTATTCATGTCAGCAATACAATAATTGATTACAGCAAATACATCTTGTCACATTGCATAGTTACCCTCCTACATGTTTTCCTTAATAACAATGTGATAGCTTAAAAACCTTCCCGGTCCAGTATTCTCTTTGTTTTGAACTGACCCAGTTTTTTACTGATTACATGTAATGGTTGTCCGAATGCAACATGATTCTTCACAACTGGAACCTAAAATGGGCTTGAGCTCCTTGAGCTGACCTAAAATGAAAATTGTCCCTGGGGGTTCTAGGGGTCAGTCCTTCGATGGCTAAGTCAGTCAAAGAGTCCAAAATGTGATTAAGACCGAATGAATGAGAAATGAATGCGTACCCGATATTTATAATGTATGTCTTAACTAACAATCTCCTTAATTATATCCATCAATTATCCTATAAATGAGGTAATTATTATAATGAAATATCTCAGATGGGCCATGATTATTATGGCCAAACATACCTCTTGGGTATTGAGCCCCCAGAAAACTAGATCCTTCTTATTCGAGACCCTGGAACGACACACCGTGACCGATGCAAAATCTCATTGTTTCTCGGTGATTTGAGATCCTCGAATCATCCTTACTCGAGACCATATATTCCCAAGGGTATCTCGAGGATGTAGTGGTTCAAGAAATACTTTGTTCCATACATTTCTAGGTCTCGAAGGAGGGAATTTAGTTTTCTTCTTAAATTCTTTTATAAGAACTTCAAGAGACCCACGTGTTCTGATAACAAAAACTGCACATGTTTGGAAACCACGCGTGTTCCTATTCCCAAAGGGAGCATGGAGAGAATACAAAAAGGCAATTGTGTCTTTTCATAACTTTTAAACTTCCTAATGCGGTTATTAATCATGCCACCATTTTAAATCTTTTAACCGCTCCTCTTTTTCTTCACTTTTTCATTCTTACTCATTTGCAGGAAATTTCACAAGGGAAATTTATATCAAAGCTATTTCTTTCCTCCCTTTCCATTAGCAATCTCATTCTCGTCGTCTTTCTTCCAAAAACTAGTAAGTTTCCCCTCTTCTCCTTCTTTTGCTCTGTTTCTTTATTCCTTTGAAATCACGACCAATTCCAATGAGGGTTCTGTGGAGAGGGGGTTTTCCGGTGAGGTTACGGTGAATGGGGAGCGAGTCTGCTCACCCGAGAGAGTAAGCACTAGTTCTGAACAAAATTATTCTGATGAATCACGACGTGATTCTGACGTGGGAGAGGATGTGCCAGACCATACTACCCTTGATCCTAGGGTTTTTCCCATCAAGGATATGCCTTCTGTGGGGGTACACTAAGGCCCCAGGCATGGGTAAACCGTATGTGAGAAGGTTCTCTTCCAGTGGTAAAATTAGATTTTATCCCCCCTCGAGTCATATTCTTGAGGTCCAGGAGGGAGAAGATGTGTCTCCTTAAAGAGAGGATGTACCCCCCGAAGGGAGGGAAGCGCCCCATGAGGCATTAGGAATATCTCCAGGAGAAGAAGTGCCTTGAAAGAAGAAAAAGGGGTTATCGAGAGGGGGAAAGCTTAAGAATTACGTAAAAGAGCTCCCATCCTCGAAGGCGAGAAATGATGTCTCTAAGATCATAGGTTTGATCCCCCTTGGTCAACGAATATCTCCGAATGTAGATTTCCAGCCTTTTCAAGAGGGAGATACCTCTCATAACCTTCCCGAGGAGAGATCATCCATTTCTTTCAGGAATTTACATTATGGGCTCACTTTTCCTTTTCCTCATTTATTCTCCAAACTTCTCAAGCAGTTCCAAGTGATCCCCGCCCAAGTCGATCCCAATGTCTTGGTGATTATCATAATGTTCTTATCGAGATGCCACGAGTTTGGTATTAGGCCAATGTATAAGTTGCGTCGTTCATTGTATTATGTGTCCTATAGTGGAAAATCTTCTGATTGGATTATTACTTTCACTAGCTGAGAGATATACCACAAGGTTTTCACCGTTCTTGGCAACTCGGGCGACTGGCGAAGCTGGAGGAAGGGGATCTCATTTGACAGTAGGAGGCATTGAGTTCCCCCATGGAATTGGAATGTACAGGTCGAGTCTCCCAAACCAGGGGAATGCATTTTCCCTAAGGATATCGAGAAGGATAGGCAGAAATTATTATCCAGTTCCCTCGATTACAATCCTTTTACCAACCCCAACCAAAGTATTGGAGGCTTTGCCTGGTCGGCTGTAATCAATGAGAAGTATGTGTATAAAAAGCTTATTAAGAATAGCAAGAAGAGGAAAAGAGGACTTGAGGGCCCTCTCAAAGACCCCCCTCTCAGCACTCTTGGCAGTGGTTTTGAACCCTCATAAGCTTCCAAAGTTTTTAATGGAACTCTATTATTATTTTGTTCCTTTCTTTTTGTATTTCTTTACTAATGTCATCTTTGTGTTTTTTTAGTGGGTCTCAGAGGTTCTTTAAAAAAATAAGAAGAATGCCCCCAAAGGACGAACCAAAGAAGGGTCAGAGCAATTCCAGGGGGACCCCTGCCCCCTCCAATCAGGCTTCCACCCCTCCAGTTGGTGGTGGAAGGACTATCTCTCCCCAGGGAGATGCTCAATCCCTCAACACTAGGAATCTCCGTCAAAGGATGGAAACAAAAAGTGGGCAGAGTGCTGGCATCTCCCACTAAGTTTGCCCCCAAACACCCTTCTCAAATGTTGAAACAACTACCTCCAGCATCCTAACTGTGGATGAACAATCCCTCGCGACCATGGTCGCGGATCCTCAAATTATTTCGTAAACTCCCTAAGGCTTTATTATAAAATAACTCTAAGTGCTTAATGATTGCAAGAGCTGTGACAATGGGTCATGGTAAGTTGCAAGAGCAACTAGGCCAAAAATATGTCGAGATCTCTAAGCTGAAGAAAGTGCTCGAGGAGGAGAGAAAGGCATGCAAGAAAGATAAGAAAGCGCTCGAAGAGGAGAAGAAAAAGATGACGAGAGTTGACGTCGAGAAGCGAAAGCTCATTCTGGAGAAGATACCCTCAAGAAGAGGGTTATGTACGTTGAGAACCCTATTGAGCAGGTCCAACTTCTGGAGGCATTCAAGGAAAAGTTGCTAAACAATCTTGAGCTGTTCAACTTCTTCGTGAACCTTCTTGAAATTTCAAAGAAACTAGGTTGCAATGACCTAACCGAGGAAACCTTGAAGCCTTGACTCTCATCCTCCTTGTCCAAGAAGGAAGCTAAACTGGTAGACGAGCTTGTCAAACCTAAGCTCGAGAAACTCCTAGACAAAAAGTGGGACGAGGTAATCAAGTTTGGTGGCCTGCAATTAGCCCTAATGGACTACATCAAGTCCAAGGGGCAATTTCTTACTGCTGGAGGAATTCGAGTGATTACCCTTCCAAAGGCCACGGACGAGGACTCCGAGGAAAGAACTCAGCCTGAGGAAAATGTGGAAGAATAGATCACATAAACCTTAAAGGAGGATAACTCTAGGGTTACTCATTAATTTGTAAACTCTGGCAGTTCTGGCTTCGTTGTGTAACCTTTTTGTTTTGAATGACGAAGATCTTCTTGGGTTTCTTAGTTTCTCTCTTTATTCGTATTGTTTTTCTATTCCTCGTGGTTTAATTCATTGAAACGGCTCCTGGAAGGCGCTTACCATAAGCTTTCGAGAACTAACAAAGAGTTGAATGAAACACACAGGCAACTTATGCAGGCGATGCAAGCACTTTCCACATGTAAGGAGGATAAACAAACCTTAAAGAATGAAATTAATCATCTCGAATAGGAACTTAAGTTGTGGAAAACTAAAGATCATTCGGTCTTTAAGGAATTTGTTAAGGATTTCTAAGCCAAGGAGTTCATGAGACATATCCTTTGGAGGTGGTAAAAGACCGTGATCCCGCTATCAAAGATATGAAGAATCATCATCCCAAATAAATTTAAATTTTGGGTCTCTGAAGGCGTGTGTTGCTAACGTGACTAGGCTACCACTTGTGGAAGGGTGCCTAACTGCTTGTATAGGCAAAAATGATAAGTTAAGGGTGCAAAGAGAGGATATTTCCAAACGATATATAGTGGCCATGGGGAAAATAACTAGTCTCGAAGAGGAGTCGCTAGCATGGAAAGTAGCTAGCAAATACCCCTCCCTAGTAAGGGAATTTTCCACGAGGAACTCCCCTGCAGGGGACGTTCTCTGGTGGAGTCCCTTTTACCTGAGAATAATCGCCTCATAGGAGAGATCGAGGCTTGGAAACTTTGGGCCAAGGACCTCGAGAAGCGTATTGTCAAGTTCAAGAAGAAGATTGTCGTTCATGAAGTGGGCCTTTGAGCCCACATGCTTTCACATAGCATTACCACCCCATATTTTATTGATAATGATCGGTTGCCGTAGTTTCTTCTCAAGGCCTCTTCTTATTGGATTAAGGAGGTCAACGTGTATGAGGATGGGACCCCTTGACAAAAGAAAGCTTCTGACCTTATTCTCAAATGGTTAAAGGAATTGCAATTAAAGGGCCCTTCCCTTTCGGGCCATTTCAAGTCTTCTCGATCAAAGCCTTCTCCCAAGAGAGCTCGAATCAGCCTGCCAAGAGGTCTTCCAGAAAACGTGGCCGAAGCGAGAGGTATTTGAAGAAGCAAGGTAGAACTATTACATCGCTCAACCGCTCAGAGTATCCCAAGGAAGAGCAAATGATGGATATTCAAAAAGATGTTGGCATTAAGATGGAAGAACTTGAGCTTTTGGAAACAAAGTTGAAGGGGTTAGCACCTTCCCCAACAGATTTTTCTGAGGAGGGGTTTCCCCCAACTAAGTAAATCAATGTTGTGTCATGTCTTGTACAAAAAATGTACTTCTATTTATTAATAAGGATATTGAGATCTTTTTGTGAGTCTTCTTCTTTGGAAGACAAGGTATTTTGATTGCAAGTAAAGTCCCTTGAACCACTCTTGATCTTCGGGTAGTGCTCAAGGGCTTGAAAAGTTATAATGGGATTTAAGTTGCACATGTGCATATCTCCTCATGAATCTTATGTTCCAAATGTCAGTACCACTTGAAACTTACCTGTTGAGAAATGCCTTAATCAACTTTGATGAGTAGAAATTGAAAATTTCAAATACACAAGCAATTTTACCAAGGTTCGGTGTTTTCACCTACATCCTGCAAATTTTCTCCACTAGTTCATCATTTTGAGATTACAAAAGTACCTCATGAGTGCCGCTTAAAAGTAAACCACTCGATCATCAGCCTTAGCTGAAAATATCATCTAGAGTGTCGCTTAAGAGCAAAGCACTCAAACATCATCATAAGTGCCGCTTAAGAGAAAACCACCTGAATACCATCATGAGTGCCGCTTAAGAGCAAACCACTCAAATACTATCATAAGTGTTGCTTAAGAGCAAACCTCTCGAATATCATCTTGAGTGCCGCTTAAGAACAAACCCCTCAAATATCACCCTGAGTGCTACTTAAGAGCAAACCACTTGAATATTATCATGAGTGCCACTTAAGATCAAACCACTCGAATACCATCATGAGTGCCGCTTAAGAGCAAACCACTCGAACATCATCTTGAGTGCCGCTTAAGATCAAACCACTCAAATTCCATCTTGAGTGACGCTTAAGATCAAACCACTCGAATTCTATCTTGAGCGATGCTTAAGAACAAACCACTCTAATATTATCATAAGTGTCGCTTATGAGCAAACCACTCGAATACCATCATGGGTGCCTCTTAAGAGAAAACTACTCGAACATCATCTTGAGTGCCGCTTAAGAGCAAACCACTCGAATATGATCATGAGTGCTGCCTTAGAGCAAACCACTCGAATACCATCATGAATGTCACTTAAGGGAGAACCACTCGAACATCATCTTGAGTGCCGCTTAAGAGCAAACCACTTGGATTCCATCTCGGGTGTCGCTTAAGAGTAAACCACTCGAATATCATCATGAGTGTTGCTTAAGAGCAAACTATTTGAACATCATCTTGAGTGCCGCTTAAGAGTGAACCACTTGAATATCATCATGAGTGCCGCTTATGAGTAAACAACTTGAATACCATCATGAGTGCCACTTAAGAGCAAACCACTTGAACATCATCTTGAGTGCTACTTAAGAGCAAACCACTTGAACATCATCTTGAGTGCTACTTAAGAGCAAACCACTTGAATTCCACCTTGAGTGCCACTTAAGAGCAAACCACTCGAATTCCATCTTGAGTGCCGCTTAAGAGCAAACCATTCATTATAGCTGATAATACTATCTCAGGTTGGTAATGTTCCACTTTTTTGGCACTAAAACCCCATCCATCGCCTCGAGGATGTAGCTACCACCCGGATGCGATTCAATCACCATGTAGGGTTATTTCCAGTTTGCAGCCAACTTTCCTTTGGGTTCACTTCTGCTTTTCTCATTTTTTCTCATTACCAAATCTCATGAGTTAAAAAACACCTTTTTTACCCTCCTATCATGGTATCTTCTAACCCATTCTTTAACCTCATCTTCATGCAAGGAATCTAGTTCTCTCTTTTCTTCCACCATGTCAAGATCCAAACACCGGTTCTACTGATTACTTGTCTTATCTACAACGATCATCATCCTTGGGCTAGGAACACCTATCTCCACAAGAATTACTGCCTCTGAGCCATATACTAGAATGTAAGGTCTTTCTATAGTGGCGGAATACTCGGCTATTCAATATGCCCACAAAACATTTGGCAGTTCCCATATCCAATTACCTTCTGCCCCCTCAAGCCTAGCTCAAATGCCATTCACGATTGTCATGTTAGTTACTTCTACATGTCCATTAGCTTGGGGATGATAAATTGACGTTACCTTCTGTTTAATTTTGTACTCCTCACACCACCTCTTGAATTGATCTTGAGTAAACTTCTGTTACCCGTGATGATTGTCCTTTGAATTCCAAAACGGCATATAATATTCTTCCAACAAAAAGTAATAACCGTCTTTCCCCTTATGTTCGTCAAGGGTTCAGCTTCCACCCACTTCGTGAAGTAGTCAATAGCCACTATGAGATACCTGAACTTCCCTGGAGCTTCTGGAAAGGGTCCCACCATGTTAATCCCCCACTTATCAAAGGGCCATGAACTGTAAATGATGTTCATCTCCTCCTGGGGAACATGGGTTATGGGAGCCTGTCTCTGGCACTGATAACAAGCTTGTATGTATATATTTGTGTCATCAAACATTGTTGGCCATTAGAATCCTACTCGAATGAGCTTCCTCGCCACAGATCTGGCCCTTTGGTGACTACAACATATCCCTTCATGGACTTCCCTTATAAGATAATCATATTCATAAAGGTTAACACACTGAAGCAACGACTGAAAATGACCCCTCCTGTACCACACTCCTTCCTGTAGCACATACCTTGGAGATTTCAACCGTATCTTTCTAGCCTCAATTTCACTCTCCGGCAAGACACCCTCTCGAAGGTATGCCACGATAATGGTCATCAAATTGTCCTCCACCTCAACTGCCATAACCACAAGTTCTTCAAAATTTTATTTGTTTAAGGTTTCTATGACCAACTGCTTTTGAGATTGGATTCCCAAGTCCGATGAAGCAAGCTTTCTAAGGGCATCTACTTTATGGTTGCTCTCCCTTTGGACTTGTGTTTGAGTATAAGATTTAAAAGCTTTCAAAAGATTTCGCACTACTTCAAGGTACCTTTGTAGATTATGTTTCTTGGCTTTATATTCTCCATTCAACTATTAAATGACAATCTGAGAATCACTGTAAACCTCCAAGTCTTACACTTTTAATTCCCTGGATAACCGCAGTCCCATTATCAGGGCTTCAAAATTTACCTCATTTTTCATCGCTTTAAATGAAAAGTTAACGCATAAGGATAATCTCTACCATCAGGACTGGTTAATAGAACCCCGGCTCCACTCCCTCTTGAATGTGATGAACCATTCACAAATAGCTTCCATATTTCCTTTTTACGAGCCTCCACCTCTCAAATAGGGTCCTGGTACTTAATGGGCTATGAAGTTTCTACTATGAAGTTGGCCAGCGCCTAGCCTTTGATTGCAACTCGGGGCTGATATTGGATGTCATGTTCCCCCAATTCCACTGCCCACTTCATCATTCTTCCCAAAATTTCTGGTTTCAACAGAATCTGCCAGATTGGGTGATTCGTGAGCACTACTATTGTGTGCCCCTGGAAGTAGGGTTGCAATTTTTGGGCTGCATGTACTAGGGCTATAATCAACCTCTCGAGTGCAGTGTACCTCATCTCCGGCCCTTGCAAGGCACGACTGACAAAGTAAATAGGATGTTACACCCTTTCTTTTCCTTTACTAGTACCGCGCTAATTGCCAAAGGTGATGCAGAAATGTATAAGTATAACGTCTCCTCTTTATCAGGCTTCATCAAGGTAGATAGCTTCCCTAAGTGCTCTTTCAACTGTTTGAACGCTTAATCATATTTGTCAGGCCACTCAAATTTCTTTGCCCTTCGAAGGACGTCAAAAAAAGGTAGGTGTTTCTCTGTCCCCTTCGAGAGGAACCTGCTCAACGCTGCTGGAGTCCCCGTAAGTTTTTGCATGTCTTTTATCAATTGTGGAGTCCTCATTCTCATCAAGCTTCGACCTTCTTCGGGTTCACATCAATACCCCTCTCGGAGACCTTGAATTCAAGGAGTTTTCTGCTCCTACACTAATAACACATTTGGACGGGTTTAACTTCAAGTTAGTCCCTCGAAGCCTGTCAAAAGTCTCCTCTAAATATTTTATAAATTCCTAGTGAATCCTACTTTTTACTACCATATCATCCATATAAATCTCCATATTCCTCCTGATTTGCATCCTGAATAGCTTGTCCACTAACTTCTGATAAGTGGCTCCAGCATTCTTTTGCCTGAACAAAATCTTCTTATAACAATAAGTTCCTACATCTGTAATAAATGATGTTTTCTCTGTATCACCTTCTGCCATAAGTATTTGATGATATCCCTTGCGTGCATCAAAGAATGCCAAAATATGATATCCTGTGATGGCTTCCACTAGCTTGTCTTTGGGTGGCAACAGATAGCTGTGTTTAGGCTGCACTTGTTCAAATCGGTGAAATCTATACGCATTCGCCAAGCCCCATCATGTTTGGGGACCATAACTGGATAACCTAACCATTCGCGGTAGAACACCTCCTCAATAGCATCTGCCCTCAGAAACTTTTCAACCTCTTCTTTGATTGCCTCAGCTCTCTCAGGCGCAACCACTCTCCTCTTCTATTTGATCGACTTTATCGAGGGATCTATATTCAACCCGTGTAGTGCTAGACTCAAGGGTCCTTCCGTGAGGTCTAAAGTATCCCACGAGAACACATCCTCATATTTTTCCAATATATACTTTAGTCTTTCCTTAATGTCCTCGGGCATCAGTTTCCTCATGGCTACTGATCTTATATCTCGAACAGGCATCTCCATGTTATCGGTAATCCACACGTCCACATGTACTGTTTCTACATCCCTCTGTTTTCTTACCTCTTCACCATGGTAAGATTACAACTTTGGGCCACAACCTGATCTCCTCGAATGGATGCTATCCCATTCTCGGTTGAAACTCCATCATAAGGTGGTAAGGTGACCAAATTGCTCAAGCCTGGCACATCCACGGTCTTCCTAGAATCACGTCATATGAAGATAGGGTATCAACAATTGCAAAATTGTAACTTATGGTTACCTCTTTAAAACCTTCTGCTACATGAACCGATAAGGTTATCTCCTCTAGGGGAAATAATGGGTTCCCTGTGAAGCCAGATAGGGGCAAGGTCGACTTTTTCAAATTTCCACGCCCTATGTCTAGTTGGTTAAAACAGTCAATGAACATTACTTCTACTCCGCTTCTGTCATCAATGAGTACCCTTTTTAGCAAAGATGTTCCAATGATCACTGAAACTACCATGGGGTTAGCATGAGGCGTCCAACTTGGTACTGCATCTACTTCCGAGAATGTTACAGTCTCGTTTGTCTGAAACCTTTTATGGCGAGTTTCTCCTGCAGGGACCCTTCAAGCCTCTACTTTTATTACGGAATTCGGAGATCTTTCTCCAACAACGCCATTGATAACATTAATCACTCTTCAAATATGAGGGTTTTCCCCATTCCTGTTATCCTTATTACCCCCATGTTGTTCCTGTGGTCTTTCCTGCCTTCCCTCATGCGTCCTATCTTGAACCATCTATTCTCGAGGCCTTATATCACCTCTACCCCCATTATTCTGATTATTTCTTTGTAGGGCTGCCATTGATTCACCCGAGGCCTCGGAGGAGCCACCTGATTCCTGGGTCCTTGCCCTTGAAACCATCCTTCTCGCTTACATCTCTCAATCTCCATTCTCATCTGCATGCAATCATTTGTATCATGGTCATAATCTCTATGATGATCTCAATATCGGTTCGTCTCCCTCCTGGCCACTATTACGCTGTGCGAACTCTACAAAGGTGGGGTTGGTCGAAACAATCTTGATGTATACTCAAGATATGTGCAAGGGTTCTTCCTCCCAATGTTGGTGGCACGGGAGCGTATCTCTCAAATGGTGTTTATATGGGATCAATCGATATTTCTCCTTGAGGATCCATATTTCTTCCAGCCTTCTCTGTGAGGCTATCTCTTTTCTTCCTGGTTACCTCTTCTACGTTCGAATATTGTTCCACAAACTCCTGAAGCTTTTGCAAAGTATTAGGAGTATTTGTGCTCAACTTCTTGTATAACTCCAAGTCATGCATTCCCTGTAGATACCATTGAATTGCTTCATTTTCTGTAGTCTCTATTATGCCAAAATTCTCATCCATATATCGATGGTAAAAGGCTTTCGTTCTTTCTCCTGACTTCTACTTTTTTTTATAAAGCTCCAACAGGGTTTTTGTGAACTTCTTCTTCTGTGCGTACTGGCTTAATAATGCTCCACTTAAGTCTCGATAGGAGTGGAGAGAGCCTCTTGGTAACTTGTTGAACCATTCCTGAGCTTTTCCTCGGACATAGCTTCCCACCAACTTGCATGGCAGCTTTTCATCAAAGTTTCTCAAACTCATCAAATCCAGGAATACTTGAATGAACTCTCAAGGGTATATCTCACCAATGTAGGTAGGGAATCCTTCAGGGGGTTTAACTTCCATTAGTCAACGAACCCTTGTTATCAATGCACTGAAAGGTGAACCTGTTGCCTGGCCTAGGGGTCCAATCAATCTGTCTAACTCCCTTCTGAGGGTATCACTTGCCTCATTTCCTGGTTCATGCTGCCTCCCTATCAAATTTAGGCCCCTATCAAGGCCTCTAAATTGCGAGATATGTGTATGATGGGCTCCCATATATCCAGGATTTACCCAAGTTTGCCTAAAATTTGGATACGCTGGCGTATGCTTATAAGGGTTGTGAGGCCCTTGATGGGTCATCCCTCATTGTATCTCTGTGTTTCCACATCCTTGAAAACTAGGGGAGGCATATATTTCTTCCATTCCAAACAACATAATGGCTGAAGTGAATGGGGCTAGTGAGAGAAAGGGTACATTTGACCTTGTGGGTATTCTGGGAAAGAAGGCTGAGGCCTCGCCTGTTGTGCCTTTCCTACGTACACCGTGTTAGGGTATGATACCACGGGCTGAGAAGTTAACCCTATAGTCGCTCTCATGGGTGAGGGTGGAAATACATCATGTGTGACTCCCGCACCCCTCGAAGGAGGAGGGTAACTCGATACCCTGCTGCCGCAAGAACCTACGCTGCTTGCTTCACATCCTGGCTCGAGCCAGTCATCCCTACATTTGGATTTCCTTGTGTATTAAACCTATGGGCTTCCATGTGCGTGTTTGAGGTTCCCTGCATTTTGTCCTACAGTTACCTCCTGGCATCTCGAGGACCCTGCAACATCCTCTCACGTGGGTGCGACCGTTCATGGAATGAATCTGGTCGAGGTTGGTATTCCTTCGAGTTCTACAACCGGAGAAGACTCTGCCCTTGATTTGACTACTGGAACTTGAACATCACTTATAGAGGGACCTTGCATCTCCTGGGAGTTAACCATGTCTGACTTTTTGGACTGCTATATACTACCAATTCTTCCGCCCTTCAACCTAAATCTTTTACAGTTTCCAGAGGATTGTGACACGTTACTGGCTCCCGTGCCTTTTGATTTTAACGAGCAACTGTAGACATAAACTTTAAAAACCCAAACTGTCTTAGTCGTTCCCACATTCGATGCCACTTGATGAGTCTCGGATGACCGTCAAACGCAAGCATCGCCATGTTGTTGAAATAGGTCTCACGATGCTTTTTCACTAACATCTTTTGATCTCTCGTTGGGATGATGCGTTCACCACTGTTGCCTACATCATCAACCGTTTTCCTACTCCACTGCTGCAGGGATCGACACCTTATGGTCTTCTTTATTGTTGGGATCCCATCTATGGTAACTTTCATCCTTTTGTTTTCTGAGTTTTTCCTTTTGTTTATCCATTTGCTAATCATAAGCTGTATCCCCATAGTATTATATGTATATTTATCGGTTACAGCTCGTAGTATAAGGGGTTTCGGTGCCTCGATCCTTCTACTGGCAAGGTCTTTGTTACTCGGCATGCTCGGTTTAACGAAACTGATTTTCCTCTTGCTCTGGTATCAGAGACTGGTTCTCCCTCTTCAGGATTGGATGTCTCAGCTTTTATTGATCCTGATATTATGTCCAAGTCATCGCCAGCCTCGGTTCCATATTCCTAATGTAGAGCCATCTCGGCCATCTGCCCTACAAGATAACTTGGTCTCGCCCACGGCCAGTTGCTCTCGCAGGGTCTCTGTCTTATCCAGCATTGGTGTCATGGGCTCAGTATCGATCCCATGTGGCCACAGTCCTTATCCTGCACGGCCTCGGTTTCCAGTTTGCATGGACATGATCGTCTCTCGTGACAGCGCCTTGGCCACGAGCTCTACTCGCAAGGGCACCACGATCACGTCCCCATCTCGTGCTCCAACCCACGTTACAACTCTGCTCCAGCATAGAACCATGACACATGATGGCGCATCAGCCCTGGTCTCTTACAACAGTGGTGCCACGGACACAGGTTCCTCTTGGGTGCCATGACCATGACCCGGGATGGCATATCGGTCTCAGCTTCCATCCCATCACGTGATGGTGCCATAGTCATGGACGCGAATGGCCCCAACCACGTTGTCTCGACCATGCCCCAAGTTTCAGGTCTTCTGTGCCCAGGATCTTCTCGCATGGTTACTCATTCTTCCACCGGAGTTATTTAGCGCCAAGATTACGCTCATAGTCTTCTTGCAGCTCTTCTAGCTCAGAAAGAGCCGACTGATTATCGTTCTGCACTTCAGAATCCTTCTTGGGTTTCTGCCATGGATGAGGAGATGTTAGCTCTTCGTAGTCAACATACTTGGGATCTTATTCCACGCCCTCAGAACGTCAACATTGTTAGGTCCAAATGGGATTATCAGCTGAAGTACAAACTAGATGGTTTGGTTGATTACCATAAGGCGCACTTGGTAGGTCAGGGTTTCTCTTTGATTCCCGGTTTTAACTTTGACCATACTTTCAGCCTTGTGGTTAAGGCATCTACAGTTCAGACACTTTTTCTATTGCTACTATGCGTGCTTGGTCTTTACATCAGTTGGACGTTAAGAATGCATTTCTCAACGGTGTTCCTGATTCTCCAGTTTTTATGGGATGGTGTGTCGTTTTACACCAAAAATAAATTAAGCTCTAAGCTGAACTTTTAGTTTAGGATTCTATGATCGGTATGGCCATACCAACTAGTATAGCTGCGAGCAGGTACGTTTCCCAAGAGATTGGCGAGACTTTTTCCTTAATCTTTAATCTGTGAATTTGTAACCAAAAGAACTAGATGAGGGTAGTGAATAAGAGAAACTAAAAATCGAGTAAAAACAATAATGAGAAATTGTTACATATTGCAAAACAATTCAAATATGATGAGAAGATTCTGGTTTCGATCAATTTCATACTGGCTTTCTATCTCGATCCTTTATGCAAAGATGACTTTAAATGCATGCACACAAATTGGTTGTAGTTACAAGCAACCAATCTTTCCTTACCTTGTTGATAATCAGGAGAACGCCTCACCAACTATTTCTCTAACTAACATATAATCTAAGAGACGCTCTATAGATTTAATAGGCTATCAGCATTAAGAATGAGAAAGACCCAATTTATAACCAACAAACTCGGACACCGGATTGTTAAATTAAGATTGTTGTTCCCTACCACTGATTGAATTGAAATCACAATTACGGATGATTGGTTCAATTGGCATTAAATTAACTAACATGCTATCAAATATTGGCCACTACTCAATAACATGAAAGCAATTATAAACATTATAATCAAGAACGCAGATGCAAGCATGCAATCAAAGTATAAGAACTAATTAGATCTCACGAGAATCGACGCCAGTACTTCCTTCATCTTTACCGGAAAGGAAGAATTTAGTTAGAATACATAATTAAATTAAAAATCAAAATCATGAAAATAAATGATGAAAATTGTCTGAATAAAATATTGGAAACCCAAATCGCAAATACTGTTCTGCGCAGATGGACTGTGCGTACGTATTTCTGTCTCTCCCTTCTATTCGTACAGTTATGCGCATATATCCAAAATAAATAGTCTCCAAAAATATTTCTACAACCAAACGATAGATAAGGAATAAAATGTGCCTTTCCTTATCTAATTAGAACTCAAAGAGATAAACACAATATTCTCACCTAACATTTAGGAGTCTTCAAATCAATCAGGATTTTCTCCAACTACATTTGTAATTGTCATAATTCAGTACCAAACATCTCCATTATTATTTCCTCTTCCATCTCAAAGCACAAATGACCACAAACTGCAGCAACTTGCCAATTCAGCCTCTAAATCTTTAAACTGCAAGAACATTACAAATAACATAAATGTCCAAGGATTAAATCAATCATTCAACTCAATAATCAACCCAAAATATATGGTAAAATCAACCCCATCAAAATACCCCACACTTAGATTATGCTAGCCCTCGAGCATATGCAAATGCAAACTATAAATGTAAACGTGAGACTCAAATTTAAAAAACTACAGCAGCCATAAAATCAAAAATCATCACAGTAAACTCAAAACACGATCATCCATCATACCACAAACCATTCCCCTTTGCTTATAAAATCACATCATCTTCACATTCTAGTAAAAAATATGCAATAAAGTTCAGCCTCACCAAGATCACTCAATGTCTCTCAAAATCATAATCCGGTCAATCACACAAATTATATTCAATACTCATCACAGCAGGTTTGTATAGACCACTATCTCCACCGTAATAATTGAACACTTGGGTACAAATCAATGAGGTCTTTATCAAGGTTGTAACGGGGCTAGGGTCAAACAGGTAGGATAAAGGGAATACGAGGCTAAAAATCTGAAAATATGCAAGCAATTCATCATCACATCATGCTCCTCTATGTTCATACTTCGAATAAATATATATATATATATATATATATATATAACATTAATACACAATGAAGTATAAACACCATCATCAAGTACTAAACCATGCCCATATTGCTACCAAAAATTTCCAGCCCAATATGCTACTGACCAGATTTTCATCTTTTTATTTTTTTCCTTTTTTATTTTTTTTCTTTTACTTTTTTTCACTTTTTTTCTTCTGGACAGCAGCAGTTACAAGCATTTTCTGGGCATACAAGATCAATAATATAATGCAAAAACTATACATGCACCTTCTCAATGAATATAAGTCCAAAATACTCTATGCTCCAACATGTATTAGCACAAAATCCCAACCATATCTAACCCACCATACAATTTCAATCCATATCACAAGCAATAATAAATCACTTACACATTCTCAGAGGGTTAAGAAAAGGCTAAGGCTCTTGGCTAAATATTTAGTGACTAAATACCAAAAAAAGAGTTTTATGGCTTCAACGTGGCAAACTAGGGGATCAATGTAAGGAAAGAAGTATTTATAGTAGAAGCTAAGTAAGGCTCATTCCTAAATGCCTCTATCATTTTCATACTCAAGTATCAAAAAACAATCTCCAAATCATGGCACAAACCAAGCAATGAATATCAAAATATGATCACTCAACAAAGAGATAAAGAGCTACTTATTATCATTATTATTATTTTCATTTATGCCTATATTTTTTTTACTTTTGCTCTTTTAAAGCTCAAATCCTCATAATGTATCTAGTTTTAGAGCAAAATGGCTTATTGCACATTCATCATCCAAAAATGCATATAAGGAGTCCATGATTTCCTTCACAAAGGGAAACAACATTCAATCTTACCACAAACCAAATTTCAACTCTAAACATTCAAATTTTCAATTCAAGGCTGTTGTTTTTTTACTCAAATGATGGGAAAAAATTGAAAATCTTTTTGTATTTTTTCTCATAAAATTCAGACCATTTTTTTTATGATGAAACACAAACTGATGATGTTACACCTCTACCCCACACTTAGATGACACAATGTCTTCATTGTGTAAGAGAAGGTAACATATGCAAAACATGTAGAAAATATGATGTCATGCACTTACTCTACAAATGTACTAAAATTCAACTAAAAATGAAAAGAAAAATAAAGAAAAGGAAAATGCTCCCTGGGTGGCTAATTTGCCTTGAGGTCAACCAGTGCATCCTGATTCGCATTGGACATCCTAACAACTTTGGGCTAAAAGTAGAATGACTCGGTTCATATTTGGTTTGCTTTCAAAATCCTTCATCATCTTTTGGAGATCTTCTTGGAACCCTGTAAGTTCAAACTAATCAAAGTCGAATGGATGAATAATGTTTTTTTGTTTATTTTTTAAAGAGAAATAATGAAGAGAACGAAAATTTTTTAAAAAATAAAAATCTTAGGTTGCCTCCCAAGCAGCGCCATTATTTAACGCCTTAGGCTAGACTCAGTTGGCTTTCTTAGATCAGCCATATGGAGGCAATGCAAGTGACATTCCCTTGACCTTGGAGAGCTCCATTCCCTCAGGATACATGACATGTATGGGTTGATTCTCCCCTAAGAATGCATATTTGAGGGGATCAGTTAATTTCTTCAACTCCACCTTTGGTTCTTTCTCAATCGGAGGAAACGTGCGTTCAGGGATAGGCGTGATCACCATCTCGACTGATGTAGGCTGTGAGATATGGTGCACTTCTGATCTGGATGTGGGCGGTATGGGCATACCGACTGAAAGTGGCTGGGAGCTAATTTTTGGAGTTTCTGAGCAGAAAACGGGCGGGATGGGCATACCGGCCGAAAGTGGCTAGGAGCTTATTTTTGGAGTTTCTGAGCAGAAAATGGGCAGTATGGGCATACCGATCGAAAGTGGCTGAGAGCTGATTTTTGGAGTTTCTGAGCAGAAAACGAGCAGTATGGGCATACCGACCGAAAGTGGCTGGGAGCTGATTTTTGGAGTTTCTGAGCAGAAAATGGGCGGTATGGGCATACCGACCGATAGTGGCTAGGAGCTGATTTTTGGAGTTTCTGAGCAGAAAATGGGCGGTATGGGCATACCAACCGAAAGAGGCTAGGAGCTGATTTTTGGAGTTTCTGAGCAGAAAATGGGCGGTATGGGCATACCGACCAAAAGTGGCTGGGAGCTGATTTTCTTGGTGGAGTAAAGATGCATGATGATTTCACAAAAAGTTTCATCCAAGCCATCCATCATATCCTTGTCGACCCATTCATTGAAGAGTACTTGGTCCAACTTGTCATCCCTGGAGTACCTTTCTATAAAATCATCAACCAACGGGTCAATCACATCAAGGGTAAACATAGATACAGGATCAATCCACATGTCTCATGGCATCAAAAATATTGAAAGAAACTACATCTCCATCAAGCTCAAGACTAAGTGTTCCCTTATCAACATCAATCTTGGTTTTCGCTGTCTTCATGAATGGTCTTCCTAGAAGAATTAGAGACTTATTAGCAGAGAATGAATCATTCATATCAATAATGCAGAAATCCACTGGAAATATCATATCATTTACTTTTACAAGTACATCTTCTATCATTCCTTCAAGGTATGCTTAGACCTATCAGCCAATTGGATTATCACACGAGTTCCTTTCAATGGTCCTAATTGCAAGTCATTATACACAGATAAAGGCATGACATTAATTGATGCACCTAGATCTAACATGACTTCTTCAACAGTTTTTGTGCCAATTATGCATGGAATAGAAAACATTCCTGGGTCCTTACATTTTTGTGGCAACTTACGTTGAATAACAGCAGAAACATTTTCCTCCACCCTAATTTTTTCATCTTTCCCATACTTCATCTTCTTCGAACAAAGTTCTTTAAGAAATTTTGTGTACCTGGGAACCTGCTTAACAGCTTCAATCAAGGGCAAATTTATTTCTACCTTCTTGAAAATCTCCAAAATCTCCTTCTCATCCTCTTCCTTCTTGTTACGAGCTAATCTAGATGGGAAATTTTTGTAAAAAATTCTCCTCCAAATCTTCCCAAGTTCGAATTGAACCGGGTGGGAGTTCAAAAAGCCATTCACGAGCTTTTCCTTGCAATGTGTGTGTAAATGTGAGTAGTTTAATATGATCCTCCGAAAAACCTTGTGGTCGAAGAGTTGCACAAACGAGGTCAAATTCATCAAGATGGTTATGAGCACTCTCACCTGGCATATCACCAAGTTTAGGTAATACTTGTATGAAACCTGGTTTAATCTCGGAGTTGCGGTTGATGTTGGGAAGGACAATACACAAATGATGAGTATGTCTGTAATGTCCCATGTCTCTTATACGCTGGGCTGGTGGCTCCTCCTCACGTCTTTGTTCGTCAGCCATGTTGAAATGGGTTTCGGTGGCAGTTGACTCAGACGAGGAACGTCCTTTCAAAGCTTGTCTGCTTTGTTATACTTCGTGCAAGTTTCTCAATCTCTGGAGTGAAGATCAATTCTCCTGTATGAGAAGAACGAGGCATAAACCAAGAAAAAATGAACAAAAAAAGAATTAAAAGAAAAAAATACTGCTTAAAACCAATTTCCGGCAGCGGCGCCAAAATTTGGTGTGTCGGTTTACACCAAAAATAAATCAAGCTCTAAGCTGAACTTTTAGTTCAGGATTCTACGGTTGGTATGGGCATACCGACCAGTATAGCTGCGACCAGGTTTGTTTCCCAAGAGATTGGCAAGACTTTTTCCTTAATCTTTAATCTGCGAATTTATAACTAAAAGAACCATATGAGAGTAGTGAATAAAAGAGACTAAAAATCGAGTAAAAAAAATAATGAGAAATTGTTACAGATTGCAAAACAATTCAAATATGATGAGAAGATTCCGGTTTCGATCAATTTCATACTGGCTCTCTATCTCGATCTTTTATGCAAAGATGACTTTAAATGCATACACACAAATTGGTTATAGTTACAAGCAATCAATCTTTCCTTACCTTGTCGATAATCAGGAGGACGCCTCACTAACTATTTCTCTAACTAACATATAACCTAAGAGACGCTCTATAGATTTAATATGCTAGCAGCATTAAAAATAAGAAAGACCCAATTCATAACCAACAAACTCGGACACCGGATTGTTAAATTAAGACTGTTGTTCCCTACCACTGATTGAATTGAAATCACAATTACGGATGATTGGTTCAATTGGTATTAAATTAACTAACATGCTATCAAATATCGGCCACTAATCAATAACATGAAAGCAACTATAAACATTATAATCAAGAACAGCAGATGCAAGCATTCAATCAAAGTATAAGAACTAATTAGATCTCACGAGAATCGACGCCAGTACTTCCTTGATCTTTGCCGGAAAGAAAGAATTTAGCTAGAATATATAATTAAATTAAAAATCAAAAGCATGAAAATAAATGATGAAAATGTTCTGAATAAAATATAGAAACCCCAATCGCAAATACTGTTCTGCGCAGATAGACTGTGCGTACGTATTTCTGTCTCCCCCGTTATGCGCATATATCCAAAATAAATAGTCTCCAAAAATATTTCTACAACCAAAAGATAGATACGGAATAAAATGTCTTTCCTTATCTAATTAGAACTCAAAGAGATAAACACAATATTCTCTCCTAACATTTAGGAGTCTTCAAATCAATCATGATTCTTCTCCAACTATATTTGTAATTGTCATAATTCAGCACCAAACATCTCCATTATTATTTCCTCTTCCATCTCCAAGCACAAATGACCACAAACTGCAGCAACTTGCCAATTCAGCCTCTAAACCTTTAAACTGCAAGAACATTACAAATAACATAAATGTCCAAGGATTAAATCAATCATTCAACTCAATAATCAACCCAAAATATATGGTAAAATCAACCCCATCATGGGGCAATTCTTTGGCCATAAGGATCCCACTCATCTGGACTATGTTTGTCTTCTACGTAAGGCTATTCATGGTCTGAAGCAGGCGCCTAGAGCCTGGTTTCAGCGTTTCAGTGCTTATGTTCTCCATCTTGGGTTTCGTTGCAGTTCTTCTGATACTTCATTATTTGTGTTGTCTCGTGGCTTGTCATTGTCGTATATGTTGGTCTATGTTGATGATATCATTTTGACTGGGAATGATTCTACTCTTATTCGACAGTTCATTGATCGCACACATAAGGAGTTTGCCATCAAGGATTTGGGTTTCTTACACTACTTTCTTGGCTTGGAGGTCACACTCACTGCCTCAGGACTTCTTTTGAGTTAGGCGAAGTATGCTCGGGATATTCTTTCTCGGGCTGTTATGTTTGATGCAATGCCTGTCTCTACACCATTTCTATCGAATTCCCAGCTTCATAGCAGTACGAGTTCAAAGTTCAAGAATTCGACGTTGTATCGCTCTTTTCTTGGTGCTCTTCAGTATCTAACCATCACTCATCCGGACTTAGCGTTTGCAGTTAATTCTGTCAGTCAGTATTTTCAGGACTCTAGGGATGATTATTTTTTGGTTGTCACTCGAATTTTTCACTATGTTCAAGGGACTACATTTTGGCCTCAGTTTTTGTGTTTTTTCTTCTCCAAAAGTACTCGGTTATTCTGATTCAGATTGGGCCAGGTGTTTGGAGACTCGTCATTCTACTTATGGATATGATGTCTTTTTATGCGGTAACTTGGTTTCTTGGAGTGCGAAGAAACAGCCCACTGTGTCCAGGTCTAGCATTGAGTCAGAGTATCATGCTTTGGCCAACACTGCTTCTGAGGTCATCTAGAGGATGCATTTGCTTCGTAATCTTCATGTTCTTCTTTCTGGTGTGCCTCTCCTACTCTTCAACAACAGTATGATCTTCTTAGCTCAAAATCTGGTGGCGCATAAGCGGGCTAAGCACATCGACATTGATTATAATTTTATTCGCGAGTTAGTTTCTTCATGAAAGTTTCGTGTTTCTCATGTTCCTACATCTCTACAGATTGCGGATATCTTCACCAAGGGTCTCTCTCGTCCCTTGTTTGAGTTCTTCAGGTCCAAGCTTTGCGTCTCTGTGAATCTGACGCTTTGCTTGAAGGGGGGTTTAGAATAAATCAGATTACTTATTAGATTATGATTTCTTATGATTAGAGTTCTTCCCTTATTTCACCTCTATTGTACTCTCTATATATTCAGTCATTAATAATACAATATCTTACGGAAAATCATTCTATCAATCAGAAATAGATATACAACATAACAATCATCGAAGTACAAGCGACACCAAACTTGGAAAATAGGGAACATGATGGAGCACTTTTTCGAGGAGGATTGGTCAGAACATTCACCTCAAGGTATAGAGTTCTTAGAGGAGTACCGCGACATTCCATTGGGGGAGAACTTCAACCATAACACATATAGATTGGTGAGAAGGGGCCCAGTTCTCGCCGGAGATGATGAAAACTACGAACAATGAGTCCTAAACTACTCAGACACCCTGGTGGGATTCTTTGTGGACTATCGAACCTTCATGCTGCAAAGAATGAAGCAGCATTTCTTAAAACATTGGGAACAAGGCGTCCATGTGGTGATGAGGGATCTTTGCTCTCAACCGGTTGGTTCCAGAGATGATGTTTTCCCACATAAGGGTGACACATATCCTTATGTGAATGCGCATTTACAGTCTCCCTTTTGAGTAGTTCGTTAAGGAAACATTGTGCGAATATGCATCGCTGGTAGGAACGGTGCATGAGGTGGACCTGAGAGGTATAACAGGCCTGAAGAACGAGTCCTATGTCAACGCAAGGGTGTGGAAACCACTCCACCAACCCCTTGTCCGAGGATTCTACCCGAAAAAATAAGTGGGGCATGGTGTGGATCTGTTTTGGCTACAAAAGGGTACACAAACGGTTCAAAAGGCGCGGTGGAATAGGACACACAATGTCACAATATCGGTTTAGGGATAGCCAAAGATTGGAACTATTTCTCATGACTAGGTTCGCACAGCTAGATAGGTTAGGAGATTGGATTAGAGATCTACAGGGACGATGTATATGAGCTATATCCATAAATATAAGGGGACACAGGAACCTGTTGCAACATCATTACATGAGGTTTCCAAGGTGTACATAGAAACGAATGAGGGTAGATTTTTTGGAAGGTGACGAAACAGGATTCGTAAACGGGTTTCACTACTTTGAGGGGACCCAACTAACTCATCAAAAAGCAACATCTGACCCAGCGACGTACGACCCGGAGTATCCTGAATTTCCAGCAGCTCCTGAGCCATTAGTGCAGGCACAACACATGGAAGACGACTTGCAAAATGATGGAGTGGAATTGGAGGTTCCCAACATACCAAATAAGATCATTGTTCAGGTCGGAATTTTGGGAAAAAGACTATAGAATCTCCCAGGGGTTCCAGATTTCTAGAACGATGTAGAAAATGAGGAGTTCAATTCCTCATCTCCGGAGAACTACCCTAATTTGGACATGTTCGAAAAGTTCATTCCACCGGGAGCGAGGGAAAACACTCAAATCCCTAACAACCCACAGTCACCGGAAAATGGAATGCCGAACCCACTTTTAGGCCCTTTTGCTAAATATATGTTCAACAATCGGGAGAACAAAGATGAAGGGTCTACCATTCATTAGAATGATAAAAGGGGCCATGGGATACAGATCGGACATGGGTGACCAGAACTTGGTTGGAAAAAGAAGACTAGAAGGAAGATGCCTTAAGTGAAGGAGAAGATGACACAATTATCCTGTCAACCATTGAGGAGGATGGCGTAGCTATCAAAAGGTGTATAACTATGAGTAAAGGAAAAAATTCAAGACCTACAAGTTGAAGAGATGGGTATACCTCAAACAATAAGAACATTCACACCTGTCAGGAGGAATAATACAAAAATAACAATTCGAGAGCCTAGCCAAACACCTGGAGATAACTCTGACTCAGAATTTGAAGAATGTCCTGTACAGAATGACTCAAAAACAGGAGGAGAACCAAGCTTCAATTATCTACAAGAAGGCTTGGAAACTAAACTGGGACACCAAGGGGAATGCAAAAGACAAGCTACGGGGCAAAGTAATGATGAGAAAAGGAGAAAAAAGGAACAACTTTACAATGATGGGACAGGGGCTTTTCAAATCTACATTAATGGGAGCAAAAGTAAGAAGGTGACGAAGGATCAGAATGAGGAAGAATATAGTATATATGATGAGCTGGAAAATGTGGGCACTCTGACACAAACATGCGACCAACTCAATGAAAGTAAACATCCCTCCCAGTGCTTTATGCACTTTAGTAGGCTCAAGCAAAGTCAGCTTAATCACTAAGGGGCAAACGGACCTAGCGAACCCACTACATATATAACAATTAGTAGGGGTGGGAAAAAAAATCGAAAATCGAACCAAAAATTGAATTATTCGAATCCGAATAACCTGAACTGAATTTAAAATACGATTTTTGGATAATCGAATTGAATAAACCGAATTTTGAATATGGTTTTTGGTTTGGTTTTGGATATTGAAACTCAAACTGGAAACCGACCCGAATACCAAATTGTAAATAAATAAATTAATTAAATATATATAATAATAAATAAAATTTAAAACTACAAAACTAAATTTATAAGTAAATATAAGTGGGAGGACTAATCTATACATTTAAAAAATTACCCCAAACATCTTAACATAAAAATGTGAAATGGATCAAATAGACAATAGATTGATATTCAAGTGTTTTACAATCCATATTCATTATAAAAAAAGTTTAATAAATTAGTTCATTTAAATTTCTTATAAATTTAAAAACAAGTATATATATATATTCTTATAAATTCTTATTGGAATGAACGTAAACGGAAAGTATTAACTGTAATCAATAAATATACATATCTAAACTACAGTGATCTTATTAATCACAGTGATAAGGTGCACGAATAATTAATTCTTCAACAGTAATCTTTCACTAGACTAAAGCATTCCTCAAACAATGGACATTTTCCTATGCTCTAAAAAATTAACAAACTACAATGGACTCATAAGAGATTACTTGGTGAAGAGATGAAAACAGTGATTAGCCAACCGAGAAGCATAAACAAGTGAGGATGTGGATCGTTGTGTAATGGTTATGCTTCCGGTAGCATGAAAATGAGCCTATTTCAATCTGATTCGTAATCTCCAGTCTCCACTTCCCATATTCACTAAAACAGAAGAAGAAAATATGTCAGTTCAAAGTCAAAACCAACGTTTAAATCTACTCGTATATAACCTAAAGCAACTAGTCTGGTACAACCTTTATTTAACCGCAGACAGTGGCAGAACCAAAACTGATTTTAAGGAGGGGCGGGATGATAATAGTAAAAAAATAATTTCGCATAATACACGATCTAGAATGTATAAAATATCACTTTTACATAAACATAAAGATGTAAGAGATAAAATTAATGATAATTTATATTTTATATTTGAACTAAATATAATACATTTTAATACACTAACTCTTAGTTTAAAAAAATACAATTCCTAATAATTTTGATGAATACATCTACTAAAATATGTAATTTTAAACTTTAAAAAGATTTAAAAACCATAATATATAAATATCATAGTTAATTTAGGAGAAAGTCTCCTATTAGACCATCTAAATGTTAGACTAATCATGAAAAATCTCGTTTCAATAACTATTATGGTCAAATTATAATTATTTATACATTACTGTACATTTTAAAAGTTATGAGAAATTTGTTGCAATAAATAAAAACAAATATTAAATCAACTTATTAGTTATATCAATTATAAAATAACCTCGTATAATGATTTGTCAGTCTAAAACAAGACATTGTGTTAATTTAATAGTGGAATTTTTGTTTCACCCTCTAAATGTATTTAAATTACTTATATAAATAGAAGAGAAAGAAATCATAAAATATATTATAAACACATTCATCATGTATGGAAATGGTAAAAACATAAGTCAAATTAACAGGGTAATAATAATAAAAGGGATTTGAGATCAAACGGTATTAAATAATCTTCAGTCACAAAATACTCCTCAAATTAAATAATGTAATAATAAATGGCAAAATCTTGGAAAATACAGTCTTTCCATTATTCCATAGGCTTATGGAAAGACAGGGTTTAATTATAATAATACAAAGTAAAAGGTATTAGTTGCAATATTAAAATTTTATTATGCAACGTGTAGTAGTTATAAAGTTTATAACCCGATTCATTCAACCCAAAAAATTATCTTCATTTCTTCTAATTTGTATTTTAAACCATAATATTTCTATGACTTATGAAAAGACCGTCTTTCAAGAGATAGACTCATAATAAATTCAACAAAAAAAGTAATAAAATTGAAAATTTTGAAATGAATTTTGCATGTGAAGGCGTGAAGCCTGAAGGAAGAGCCAAGGCAATGGCAAAGCATTACTACACATTTAGTCCCACATCGGCAAAAGAAAGGAGACTTAGCCTATCTTGAAATTATAAATACTAGACTCACTCCTCCTCTTTTCACAGCAAAGCATCAGTTTTAGATGCAATTGGCAATTGGCAATTGGGTCTCAAGTGATAAATCATTTGGGCTTGAAATATTGGGTTGTAATTAGTTTAAAATTTTGATTTATTTATGAATTTTTTGGGTTGGCACATAATTGTTGTGGGTAAAATTCGATTGAATCGAATTTAATTTGATAAAAATTAGAATAAATTCGATTTATTTGGATGAATTTGGTTTAAAACCGAAACCGAATTTTGAATTCGGTTCGGATAATTTGGATTATTTGATTTGTTTGGGTCGGATTCGGTTCTTAATTTTTAAGGAAAAAAACTGAATAACCCAAACCGAATAGATTGAAAATCAAATAAACCGACCCAATGCCCACCCCTACTCACCAGCATAGATACCCAACCAAGCCCAAATCATCTTACATGAGACCATGCCCCCCTATGTCCCAACCATAACCCTACATCCAACAAATACCCAATCAACATCAAACACAATGTCACGGGCGACCCTAAAGGTGCGAACCGTGCCCAATCAAACATCAAACACAATGTCACGGGCGACCCTAAGTTGCGAACCGTGCAGCGTGTATTTGCTTCTCATTACTTCGCCTTGTTCCCACGTGCATTGCACTCAGCTCGGTTGCACACAGCACATCAAGCCTTTAGAGGGACGTGAGCGAGTGTGCAGCGAAAAATACACACGAGTTTAGAATAGGAGCATAGCTCACACACAAAAGCATAGAGCCCAACACTGGGGAGCAAACGCTCGTAATTCACTATATTGAAAGAAAGGTAACCGAGTGGGTAGCTCAGTTGTTGGACTTTATATTGCAATTTTGTGTAATATAATGATTATAAGTGTTTGCTTCCTTATTGTTGGGCTTTATATTGCAACATTGGCTTGTGTGAGTCATGCTCTCTCGAGTGTGTTCATTCTGCTGCACGCTCGACCACGTCCCTCAAAGGGCTCGATCTGCGACGAGCAACCGAGCGGTGTGCGACGCATGTGGCATAAAGACGGTAGTCGTGGCACGATGGTGCACGGCTAGGCCGCACGGTGCGCACCATTATCGGGCGACCCTTGACACACGGACAACCAACACAACAAAAAATGAGGCCCAGCCAACACAATATACCAACACAATTTATCCAAAAAATGCCATTAATTTTATCTCAAACACAGAACTAGATCAATCATACAACTTAGTCTCAACTCAAATAGAGCACCAAACCCTAACAACTGCATCACCGGACAATACAGCAGCGACAACAATCATCAATCTCACGACACAAATAAACCTGGCGAAATCAAGTATGGTGTACCTGGGTTATGAGCAGGTGAAGAGTGCAGCCAATCTGGGGGCAGGTGAAGATCACGGCCACCGCGGCTTGGAGATAGTCGAACCCTCAATGGCAATGGACGCCCAGTCAGCTCTGGTCTAGGACGGCGGAGCAGGGGCCATCTCAGCGGAGGTGGGTGCTGAAGAGAACTGGATACTCCACCAAAGAGAAGCAATACCAATCACACTAATGGGGGAAGAAGGAACCTCCGATGGCGGGCCAATCAGTGCAAAGATTTTAAGAGATTGCATCCGGGACCTAGATCAAAACTATGACGAAGGAAGGCGGGGGTATCTCGACAATGTGGTGATCGGGGAAGGCCAAAAAGGGAGGAGTGGTTGCTGGGGGAAATCGGCGTGGTGATGGGGGAGCCAAAGAAGGGAGGAGTGGCCGCTAGGGGAAACCGAAGCGAGGGGAAAAGAAGAGAGGACTGGTCCCTGTGGGAAAATGAAAGGGACAGTGGAAATGGGCTTACACTTGGGTGATGTTGGGCCCGCCTAGGGGGGCTCAAAATTATGGGTGGGCAAATCAACAAAAGATTAGCCCGGATTGGGGAGTGTTCAGGAAAGCCAAGAAGATAGGACTAGTCATTGGGGGAAAATGAAAGGGACGGGGGAAATGAACTTACACTTAGGTGCTGTTGGGCCTGCCCAGGAGGGCTCAAAATTATGGAAGGAGAAATCAATAAAGAAGCAACCCACATTGGGGAGTGTTCAAGTAAGCCGGCAAAAAGGGTAGGAATCAGAGTGAAATATGCCCCCACTAAGTCAACTATTGCTACCAGGTTGATGATTGAGAAAAAAAGGGAATGAGTGCATAACTTGCAAATCACTAAGGGTGGTGCGGGTGATGATGACGCGATAGAGAAAGCTTCTATGGGAGTGAGAAACTCTTCAATGGGGGAGATAGTTCACACACAGCCAGATGATGAAGAAAATGCCCATATGAAGCTATCGGAGAACAAGCCAGAAGTAATAGGGTGAGCTGTGGAAACCTTTATGCCATCTTCAAGGATATTGGGTTTCAAAAGAATAAGGAATTTGCAAAAGGATTTGGGTGAATTGTCCTTTGTAAAGATACCAAGAACAGAGAAAGATCTCCCAGTTCGACTACGAAGGTTAATCGACGGACATAGGGAGATGAATATGGAAAATGGCATGGCGGAAGGCAAGGATGCAATTATTGGCGCAAGAAACTATGACAAAATCATTTCCAAAATGACATGGTATAATGAAGAGCAAAGTTGTGGTTCATTGGTGGTTGAAATAAAAACCACGACGAGGTACATGAGTCTAATCAGTAGGAACCGTAGAGGGTAGACACACCCTCTATTAGTAAATTTTTTTAACAACATCAACAAGTATAACCAAAGTATTTTATTTCTTATGGAAACTAAGTGAGTAAAATTAATATGTGGTTAGAAAATTCCTATTTTGCTAGTTGGATCATAGTCGAAGCAGTAGGCTCAAGTGGCAGGCTCTGCATAGTCTAGACCCAGAAAGTCCAACAAGCCATTGCAGAAAGATGCAGAAATTTTATCTCTTATACGGTTACTTAGATTACCGGAGATGTATAGAACCTGTTATTAGTTTATGGGCATGCTATGAAAAAAATAGGGAAAAAGTGTGGGATGCATAAGTAGTTTACTAGCATAAAACACAGTGCCAGAGTAGTAGTCGGAGACTTAAACCAAGTGGTCGATAAGGAAGACAAAAAAGGGTGGAATAAAGTATCAAAACAAGACACGACAAACATCAAGGAGCTCCTAAAATTAGGAAGACTTTCAGAGTTACACAATCATGGGCAATGGTTTATATGGTCCAACAGGAGAGTGGGGAACAAACTCGTCATTGAAAGACGGGATGGAGCATTTGCAACGATTAATGGTTCCAGCTATTTCCAAGATACAAGCTGGAAAACCACGCCATAATGAGGTCAGATCATGGTCCATTAACGTTGAGCATGCATTATTCTAGCAGACAACAAGCCAGATTATTAAGACCAAAGTTTGAGCCATTCTGGGCTAGAAGAACATAGGTCAAAGATATAGTTGGAACAATATGGGAGCTTCCAAGGAATCCAATAGACTGGGGGGAATAGGCCATAGCAACAAAGCAACCAAGTGGAAAAGATAGACAGGCTATTGGAAACAACATTGAGATTCAGTTACCGGAGCAAGAAAAACGTGGGCAGTTTAGGGAAGCCAATTAGGCAGAAAAAATCAAAGATAGAAAGACTCCAGAGAGTGTAGAAGTTTTATATAGCCAAAAATAGTGCAACACAATTAGGTGATTTACTCACTCAACATAATGATATATAGCAGAAGGGAGCAAAGATAGTTTGGCTAAAGGAAGGTAATAAGAATACTAAAATATTCCAAACATAGGCTAAAAATGACAGGGAAAAAATCATATCACACGGCTCCAAGAAAATGTAGAAGGCAAGGTAAAAGACCCCCAAAAGCTACATGAACTGGTGGTAGACCATATTAGCTCAATCCTAGTTGATGACTCAGTGATGCCATAAGAGGCCTTTGGTCAGATGACGTTGGAAGATATCCTCAACCTCATTAGACCATAGGTTTCTGCACATCAAAACTAGGATCTTACCACAGGGGTAACCCAGGAGGAGATCAAGGCAGCAGTATTCCAGATAGGGAAATGGAAGGTGCCAGGCCCAGATGGATTGCCTGCGGGTTTCCACCAAACTTATTGGAGGGAGGTCGGGGAAGACACCACAAAAGCGGTACATGAATTCTTTACCACCGGGAGAATGCAAAAGGAATGGAATATTATGAATAACACACTCATCCCAAAGATCAAGGTACCCAATCTGATTTAATGCCTATAAGCCTTTGCAATGTTATTTACAAAATTATAGCAAAAATTCTAGCATCTAGGATGGAAAATATCATAGGATACCTAGTCTCGGGAATTAAGCATCCTTTTGTCCATGGTTGGTCCATGGTGGAAAATTCCCTCATAGCACATGAACTAATAGAAAACATCATGAAGAAAAAAGGGGGGAAAAGTTGTGGGAGCGCTAAAAATTGATATGAGTAAGGCTTATGATAGAGTCTCATGGTTATTCCTAGAAAGGGTTATGACATGGATAGGGTTTAACATATACGTGAACTAGATAAAGGAATGTGTAACAACAATCTCGTGTGCCATAAAGTTCAATGGCGAACTATCACCGGAGTTCAGACCTAACTGATGAGACGTCAAAAGCATGTATTTTACAAAGCATTTAACATCTCTTTTATCATATTTTTGTTGTAAGATTGCTAGATTTAGTAGGTTTACATGATAAGGGGTTTAGATGATCATTTTCGGTTTTTATATCTAAATCCTTCATTTTGTAACCTATGTTTAGTCTAATGGATTTTTGGTCCTTATGAGCATCTAGATTCCTTTTTGTAAGATTAATTTGTAGATTGCTCATGAGCACTTAGGAGTGGTTTAGTGAAGGCCATTCAAAAGGATGGTAAAAGATGGAAGGCCACTCACAAAGTGGTAGAAGATAAAGTGAAGAAATGAGAGCAAACCAAAGGGTGAAGAAAGATCTACATTTTGAAGCAGAGTTTTGAGAATTTTCTGAGAAGAATCAGCCTCCAAGAGTGGTACCATTGGATTCCTCTTCTCGAGTACTATAAAATTGACTACAAGAACTCCCAAAATGGATCAACGGTTCACCCAGAGGAAGCAAAACAAAATGGAACTTTTTTCCATCGCGACGAGTGTGTCGTGATCGCGAAATGTTGACCTGGGAGCTCAAAATTTTACTGATCTGGTCGAGACTCACGATGGAGGCATCGCGACTCGCGATAACTTCCTTGTAACTTGCATTTTTCTCCCTTTTTTTTGTACTATAAATAGCTTTTAACCCCCTTCTTCCCCAACTCTCTAAGCCCGACTTGAGGGCTCCAAAACCATAGTTTTTCACCATTTTCTTCCGTATCTTCTTCTTTCTTTATAGATCTTTGTTCTATGTTATGGGTTTTGATTATCTAGCTTAGTTTTGTACTTGGGAGCGATGGATTGAAGCTTTCATATCTATGTCGTAAGAACCATATCTATTTATTTAGTGCTTTTGCTATTGTGTATTTATTGAGCTTTGAATGTGAATTGTTAATTGCATTGATATTGTTGGAAGCTTGAGTATATGAATTGCTTGTATGATTACTTGTTAGGGTTGGGAGAAAGTAGCTAATTCTCCCCTCTTTTAATGTGTAATCCAAGAGCATGAGTTAGAGCTTCTTAAATGATGTTGGTGTGTTGATAATTGCTAGATGAATGTGATGATGTCGAACTCGTTGTCATGTTTGTTTTAGGTAGCAAATGAGAGAAGTCTATGAATGTCGATCGTTCTTGACTAATCTTGTGCAAATGCATGAATTGGTAAAATGCTTAGATACGGTGTAGTATTTATAAGTATTGTCAAGCTTGTTGATTCTTCATGCTAAATGCCATCAATGGGATACTCTTAGTCCTAATGGATTCATTGGTGAGGTTTGACAAGAGATGTCGAATTCACTCTTGCAAACTACTATCTAAGAAGGATAAAAGATTTGTCTTCACAACAAGTAGTTGAAGTAGTGAATAAATTGTTTCACTCGTTCTTGAAGCCTTTATTATTTAGCATTTATGTATTCTTGATGCTATGTTTTACTTCATTTATGTCATGGGTTGTTTGAGAATAGGAAGTGTTTTTATGATTGAAGTGTTCGGGTGTTAGGAAAGTGACGAATTCCTTAGCTCCTTTGCATGAAAAATCTATGAACATGAACTTAGAACTTCTTGTGCATAATGTGTTGTGATTCTTGCTAGATAAGTATGTTAATGTTAAGCCAGGTAATGAATGTGATTGAATGAGTGAATGGTTCAGTGATCTACATTAAGTTTGGAATTGGATATCAATTGCCCCCAAGGCTTTATCTTTGTAGTTTTAAACCCCTTTTTCTTAGTTTTGTTTGATGATTAGCCTAGTTACTTGGCTTTGCTAGTTATCTTGTCGTTTTAATTTCATAACTTAGGACCACCAAACAACCAACCCCCCCCATTTACATGTTTTTATTTGTATGTATTTATGTCTACTCCTAGCCTAATATCAACCTTTTGTGCCTAAACGCTTAGGAAGATCCCTCTTCTTCGTGGACGACCCCGACTTGCCGCTATCTACTTAGTTGTAGATAGTAAGCATTTAGGACTTATAAATATTAACTTTAAAAAGTACGGCGACGACCTCCCACTAACCATACTCTCAAACAAAGATGTCTTCCACCAACCTTCTTATTTATCCTCTGCCAAGAAGTATTTTCGTCAATGCTAGCATCACAACCATTCCAGAATGTGTGCAAAGGGATTTAGGTAGGGAATGCAATACCCAGGGTGTCAAATCGAATGTTTGAGGATGATTGTATTCGATTCTTCAAAGTAACTGCAACATGTATTAGAAAAATAGCAACTATCCTTAACCTATACGCATCGCGCTAAGGGCATCAGATAAATTTTAAGAAATTATCATTCATGGATAGCCCAAACGTCGACAACCATTCATCCAATTTCATCAGCCAAACCTTCAAAATCAAACCAGACTTTCTCCTAGGAAAATACCTTGGCTACAACCTCAACATCGAAGGTTTAAGGGTCAAGATGTTCAAATCTCTACAAAGGAATATCATAGCCAAAACAAAAACGTGAAGGAAGAGCGAACTATTGGTAATGGGAAGAGTCACGCTGTGTAAACATGTGCTAACATCCCTAGCTCAATACACACTAGGAACCTTCGAATCCCAAAGACGACAACAAAAAAGGTCGATAAACATATGGCTAGATTCATATGCGCTGAGGACCCAGAAAGCAGAGGTATACACTGGAAGTCATAGCAGAAAGTGTGCTCATCAAAATGGATAAAAGGATTAAATGCAATCCACACTCGAAATGAACCAAGCCTTCCTAGCAAAGCAAGCCTTGTCCATGTTAACGAATAAGGACTCATTTTTAACAAAAACATTCATGACAAAAAACTGCAAAAGACATGGGTTTCTAGACATCAAACCCAAACAAGGGAATTCTTGGGGATAGAAGAGCATTCTCCGGAGATCGGAGCTGCTTAAACCACACTTGAAATGGAAGATCGTTACTGGATCTAAAGTGGATATTCAAGCCAACTGGATATCGAATCAATAAAACTCGTGCCGCCTAGAGGGACACATCCTACCAATATTGGTTTCAAAGTGAACAATCTAATCGATCAAAGAAGGGAATGAAGGGTGCCACTTCTAAGGACCCTTTTTCCCCAAGATGCCATCTCAGAGGTAGTAAAGATACAAATCTCGGGATACAACCTCAGAACAGACGACTACCAGGCAGGGGAAAAGGATCAGCTGGGAAAGTATGCGGTCAAAATCGGACTACCATATGGCCTGGACAAATATAACCAACAACAAAGTGTCATCCTTAACAAACGGTGGAACATTGTAAGGCACCATGGTGATGTGGAAAATGATATGGAATAGCGGAGTACTAGAGAAGATCAAATTCCTCATTTGGAGAATGGTACAATGGGCGTGCCGAACAACCCCAAACTTACGAAAAAAATGTCTAAACATACCAACAACATACCAATTTTGCTTAGTAGGTGAAAGTCAGTGAAACACATGATCTTTGAATGCGGTTATGCAAGACAGGTATGGCATTATAGCTGACTCAGTTTGCATTTTAGGAAAACCTTAACTTTACCGCTAGAAGAATGGCTCAAACTATGGTTCAAAATGGCCCCACAAAAGAAGGATGGGAAACCAGCATGCGTTATCATTTGGGCAATCTGGTGTGCAAGGAATAGGGCAACAATGGAACAAATAAACAATGGAACAGATAAATTGGACCATTGATCAGACGTTGGCCACGATAGTGAGCAACTACTCAGAGGTCGAGGTCAATCAAGGAACGGTCAATTCGACCAACAACCCCCCCCCCCCAAGAATGACCAAATGCATCACCAAACCATACCACACGAGGAACCAAGCCAAGGGTCTGTCATGGTGGGAAACATTGAACTAATATGGAAGGGGGCGATACAACATTCAATCCCAACTTCAATGGTACCCGGATACAAACAGATACTGCCTCTGTGAGAAATCTGGGAAAAAGGCGGTGGCATAGTGTGCAGTCAGTCAAGGGCCAGACCAGCAGTGGCAATGAGCGAAACCCATCAGGGCATTATCAGCAACCCAAGCATAACTAATAGCTATCTTAAAAGCGATGGAGGAAGCATGGCTCAGGAATATTGCTTCCATACAAACCAATACGAATTGCGAAAATGTGTTGATCCTGATAAAGAACTATCTGGATGTACCACCGGATGTTAAACTCCTAGTTAGAGAAGTATAAATTCTATGAATGACTTTCTCTAGATTACAAATTATTAAGGTAGGTAGAGATGTTGTGGACGAGGCTCACATACTATCCCAGTCTGTAATAAATTGTAACACTCTCTACTTGTCTTAATGAGAATTAGTCCATATTTAAATTTTAAAAAATCATAAATAGGTACTACTTGATATCAGCTTTGAATAAGAGTACTAAATCATTAATTTTATGAATAAAAATTATAAACATATGAGGTAACATATCGATCAACTAATCTATTAAATGCAAAAATACCAGTAGATGTTCAAATTACTAGAAGTTAGGAAAGTAAAATTTAAAAATAGTAGTAGCTAATAGGCAGGGTCGATCCAATGTAATTTGGAGCCCTGTGCGAAAATTATTTTTTGGCCCTTATATAAATTTTTTCAATTTAAATAAAAAATACATAATGAATATTTATGGGAGTTTTAACATAATCAAGTGCAATGACAAGAACTCACTCCAAATTTATTTTATTTTTATTAAAATATTTTAAAAATTAAATAGGGGAGACATACATCAAGACGCAAAAAAATTAATTTGTTTGAATCATCTAACATAATATTCCAAATTTAGTAATGTCTTTAATCTTTTATTAACTGAATTTAAAATACAAAATTTAAATTTATTTATACCAAGTATATTCATAACTTTTTTTTTTCTGAGTAATGGATATGCTTTATTTTTTAAGCCGTGGTTTTGAATTCACTACTATTCAATTTTTAATGTTCCAATTTAGAAACAAAATCCATTTGCAATTTTTTGAGCATGCAATAGAAATGATGCCATGTAGAATTGGTATAGAAACTATGCAAATTTAAATAAATACTCTCTTGCATAGTTTGTGGAAGTTTCTGTTAAAGATCCTGATTCATCTTAAATGGACTTAAGAGTTAATAGATGGAATCATTAAGGATCGGAGATAAGCCAACGAAGGAAACAAGATTCCATGAAATGACATTTGTGGAAAGTGGTGATCAATAGAGAGTTTGATATTCCATGATTGCAAATCACTAGAGTACTAGTAGATTTGAACAATTAGTAAGTATATTTGTGTACTTGATGGGTGTTCTCTAGACATGAGAATGAGTCCAAGGGTGATGGTATTTGCTATAAAAGCTTTGTGTAAGCTAGAAGTACATCTAATGGACCTAAATGGTTATTTGGAAATTTAGACATTAAAATCTGAATAGAGCAAAATGAAAAGCTCAATGCTCCTAAATGATCCATCATGTGACCAAACTAATTGTTGTAGCCAGTGATATTAAATCAATGAGTTTGATGAAGGCAGATATTCTAAGGGACACGGAAAATGACCATGTCATTTATGTCTTTGAATTGATGGTTTTCTCATTGATAGTAAAATTGATACGATGATTGAGTCTCTAGGAGATATGTCGTATTCAATGGAATGACTCTAAACATTATGAGTTACCTTTTTGTAAAGGTGAGGTGTCTCTTAAGAAGAGAACTCAAGAGTCATTGATAGTCTGTTGTACTTATTAAAGTGCACATTAGACAATTCTTACAATGGATAGTAAGATGATACACGAGTAATCTAGAAAAGATCAGTGGAAACTAGCTGTGTGTGAGGCTTGTGGATATGGCTTGAGTTGTATAGAGAAATGGTTCTCTCTTGCTAGATTCATAGAGGAATCTAAGTCCATCGTGTTGGACAAAAAAGTGGGAAATATATACCCTAGGATGACCAAAGCACTTTTATGCGTATTGGTGTAGCGTAAAGCTTGTAGCTTAAAGCCATATCGATGATGGTGTGTCTCGACATAGACACTTTACCATTGGACGACTACTCTCTACGAGAATTATCGATGTTGACTACGTAAGGTCAATATGATAAGAGTTTTTATTCTTTGACGAAAGGATTCAATCGATTTCTTGACGAAGAAATTGAATCGAGAGTTAGTTGAGGACTCATCGAAAGGAATATGAATAAGTCCAATAAATGGTGGGTTACGTATGTGGACACCTAACCTATGTGACTGGAGATCCCAAGATCTAGGTTCAAAGGGACAACTAAACTGCAAAGACCCATCGCGATCACTGTGAGGGTTTCATACCTCCTATCTTATTCCTATAATGAAGAAACGGTGATGTGAATGGAGGTTAAGCATTAAATTGCTTTTAATGATTCAAGGCATCGAGTATGTAGTACTCGAAAGAGCGCAATAGTTTACAGAACTGCTCTTACACTAAGAATCACCTATGTAAGCGAGAAGTGTGGCCGCTTTGAAAGGGAATTGTTGGGACGCAATTCTTTAGAAACCTTACAGAACTAGGCGTGTGCCATGGCCTGATTAATGGACACAACCGAGGAAAGCGCAAGGGCTAGGAAAGATGTCTGTGCGAAGTGCATTGTCGTTCACACAAGCGGTAGGGGAAGTTCAAGGACATCGCGTCTACTTCCTAACCAGTGGGCTAAGTGTACTCTCTCAAGGGAAAGTTCAAAGGGTGACACCTACTTATCCTATGCAGCATCTATGCCGTCGAAATGAATCTATCGCCAAGTCAAACTCCGTGTCTGACGTGATTGTTCTGATTCCTACATCAATATATATTCATGTGGGGGATTGTTGGAAAATGATGGTTAAAAGGTTGAAATTTGTCAACTTTTTGGGCTTCGTTTGAGTGGGACCCAAATGGATTTTGGGTCAGTGGATGTCATTTTTGGGTTCTCCTTCGCGAGTACTATAAAATCGACTATTTAAACTCTCAAAACGGATCAAGGGTGAATGAGATATGGATGTTTGAAAAGTCACTCTTGAAAGAGAAAAAATTAGGCGGAAATTGGCCCAAATTAATTTTTCTCTGGACTGTCCAAAATGCGTATGGACCGCATGGAAGTTTCTGGAAGGCCCAACCGCATAGTATATATGGAATTGCTTGTGTGTAATTCTTAAGAGATAAGAACAAAATTGTTCCATATTTTGTGAGATATCTTGTCTTAAATAAGTATGCGGTTTACCATGTTTAATACGATGAAGAATATTTGTGCAAATATTTCTTCCATTTCCAGCAGATTTGATTCGAGTATTCATGGAATGTCTCGGATTTGGTGAGTTGGTGATTGGAGAATATTCTTCTCTAATTACAGAAAATCAGAATATCATGTTTCCATGATTAGGGTCTCTTAGAGCAGTATAAATAGAGCCTCTAAGTCATTCAGAAATTACACACCATTTCTCAAGTCCCTTCATATTTTAAACTTGAGTCCTCTGTCTGTCTTTCTCGAAGTTTCCATTTGGTGCTCTGTCGAGGTGATAGTCCTTCGGGCCTTGCGTGAATCCGAGGTAACTCTTACGTGTTAATTGTTACCTTCGATGATTTTATCCTAGGGAACGATGTCCACGACGGGACTCATTTGTTTCAAGGGCAGCGAGTATTACTCGTGACTCCATCATTACTTGAAACGTGATTTATGCTTTGATTATTTGTAATTTAAGCGTTTCGATTGTATGCTTGAATAATTAATAAAAATTTATTATTCTTGCATATGTTAATTGCTCGTTCAATTTTGTTGTTTAATTTTTCGCATGATATAATCAATATATGTCCAACAGTAAAATTGAAAAACAAGCAAGAAGAAGAAGATTACAGTATTCATAATGAACTCAAAACACCGGCACCTAAATTTTATTTGCGGCAGAAAACGTGGCAAGCTTACAAAATCGCCCAGCGTGCAACTCTGAAATTAAGAATAACATATGAGAAAAACAAATAATTACCCTAAACCCTAAAAGCATAAGGAGGAGGAGCAAAACATGAAATTGCGCTATACAAAAGGGGCCAATAATGGAGAAGGGAAAAGACGATTCAGTAACTTACTACGTGGACAGATCATGCTTCGGTGAAGGAAATAGATGAAAAGTGAGGGGTGGAGGATGACCGGTGCAGGAGGTGGATGGCTTTGAAGGTTGGGACCGGAGTAAGCAGGAAGGAGGTCGCGTCTTCGAAGCCAATATTGACCGTCTACAGGCTACTGGCAACCGGGTACGGAGTCGAAGAATACATTGAGAGGTGAACAATTTGAAGGCAAGGGTGACCGCTCACCGTACCAAAACCCATGTTTGAAAAAATTTAGCATGCTATTATGGTATACTAGTTAGGCATCGCGCTACTTAGGCATCGCGCGGTGAGCTTGATAATAAATTATAGCAGTACTGTATGGATGTTTCCATTCAAATCCTCACCTCTTAAAGCATCCAATGGAACATTCACCTATCGAATCGTCCAATGGAACATTCACCTCTCGAATCCGTACATCTCTAACTAGTACCACTCGAACCTCCAGCCGAAATCTCACCTCTTGAACCTCAACTGGGACCTTCAACTCTCGAACATCCAATGGAACCTTAACCTCTCGAACCGTCCAATGGAACCTTCACCTCTCGATGCCGTACCTCTCGAACCCGTACCACTCAAACCTCCACTCGAACTCTCACCTCTCGAAGCCTCCAATGGAACATTCACCTCTCGAACTGTCCAACGGAACCTCCACCTCTCGAATCCGTACCTCTCGAACCAGCAGCACTCGAACCCTCCACTCGAACCCTCACCTCTCGAAACCTCCAATGGAACCTTCATCTCTCAAACCGTCCAATGGAACCTTCATCTCTTGAATCTGTACCTCTTGAACCAGTACCTCTTGAACCAGTACCACTCGAACCTCCAGCCAAACTCTCACCTCTCAAACCCTCAACTGGGACATTCACCTCTCGAACCCTCCAATGGAGTCATCACCTCTCGAATCCGTACCTCTCGAACTATTACAACTCGAACCCTCCACTCGAACTCTCACCTCTCGAACCTCCAATGGAACCTTCACCTCTCAAACCTCCAATGGAAAAAAAAAGAAAAAAAAGAAAAAGAAAAGAGAGACCTCTCAAAGAAAAAAGGCGAAAATAGGGCGCAGCCCTGCTACTGTTCACCGTAGTTCATTTTCGCCGGGTTTCTCTTCCTCGGCTCTTCTCCTCCGATGAGGGACTCGACATTAATGTTGGGTTCCTCACCGGGAATCTTTTAAAGTATGGATCGTCGCTATTCTTGAAGGATCGAAGCCCAAATCTGGGTTTCTCCCGAAATTGTCTCTTCAAAATTTTGCTTAGATTTTGGAGTAAGACCGGCCTTTCGCTCACGGATTTTTAAGACCCATTACAAGGTGCATCTCAAAGGAAAATGATTTCACAGATCTGTTGCTCGATCTTGAAATTGGGATTTCTACTTTTCGGATAAAGACCCACTAGCATCACGGAGGAAGACGGCGAAGGACTCGGCGACCCACGGAGGAGGCCTTGCTTCTTTAATGGGAACCCGACCCAGACTCGAATCCGACGCAAACTAGGGTTGAAGACTGGTTCTCAATTCTGGGTTGCTAACGAGGGCAGTTTGGCAAACGCCATCGATTGTCTCAAGTAAGTTTGCTTTCTGAACTTATGTGGATTTGTATGGATTGGTGCGGATTATGTGGATTATGTGCGGATTTGCTATGTGAACTTGTGTGGATTAATGTGGATTTAGTGTGGATTTCGTCATTCGTGCGGATTGATGCTGTTTTGGTGTGGAAGTATATGCTGCTTACTTCACATACGAATTGTGTGGATTTGCTGTGCAAAATATGTGGAATAATTTGTAGGAAACTCTGTTTGTCTGAAACAGAGGATGGAAGATGGTTCTCGTCTTCTGGTGGGATTTATATAGATTCATATTTTGTGGGAACTCTGTTTTCGTAAGGAACTTAGTATGGAACAGAGTATGGAAGCATGTTACTTTATTTTTTTATGTGGAATTGCTGGGAAAAGGAGTATTTTTTGCGGGCCTAAATTTTGTGGAATGCGTGGATTGCCGTGGTCTGCCCTAGAACTCAGCTTAGTATGTTTAAAGTCAGTATGGCAGTGATCATTTGGAAGAAAAACAGTGACGAATTTTAGACATAAAAATCCTTAGCATTTGGGTGCTCTCATTCTGGCAAAGTTATTTTGCTGGTTTGACTGCAACCTTCGACTAAATGCTATGTTTTCTTATGACGAAATTCCAATCTATTTGGCTCATGAACACTCAGGTACGCTTCCTTATGGAGTTCTTCATGAAAAATCTGGGCTGCTCTAATTGGAAGAGATGGGTTGTTTATGAGAATCTGTGCGGGTTTGCGTGCCACATTCTATTGAAAGTGGATTGTCAACATGATGTTCATAGGGGATAAATGTTATTGAAGGGTCTCACGCATAGAAATTGTTAGCACATGTGTTAGTTCCGATCCCATTTGGGTAAACTTGTGTTCAAATCTCGAGCCCCGACCGGCCTAGCTTGTGTCCAAACCCCGGCCTTGTCACCCGGCCTTGCTAGTTCCCAGAACCCGGTCACCATCCGACCTTGCTTGTGTCCAAAACCTGGGCAACTTCCGGCCTTGCAAGTGTTCAAACCCCGGTCTGCCCGCCCGGCCTTGCTCCCAGTATCCCACCCAGCCTTGCTTGTGCTCAGAACCCGGACAATGCTCGACCTTGTTTACCCAATTTAATTGGAACTTACACCAGTTGGCTACCTCAACTGATTCAGGTGAACTTGTGTTCAAACCCCGGACACCTGGCCGGCCTAGCTTGTGTTCAAATCCCGGACTGGTCATCCGACCTCGCTAGTGCTCAGAACTCGGCCACCTTCAGGCCAAGCGTGTGTTCAAAACCTGAGAAACCTCCGGCCTTGCAAGTGAACGATACCTAATACCTTTCCCGGCCTTGCTTGTGATCAGAACCCGGTAAACTCTCAGCCTCACTTGTGCTCAGAACCTGGACACCGCCCGACCTTGTTTTACCTGAGCTAGTTGGTACTTAAACACTCTATGCCGAGAACGCAGATTAAAATTTTTCTCACTCAAGAACATTCATACGGTGATCTTCATTCTGGGTGTACCGGAATGCTATGGGGGGAGAGCCACATATTTGGGGACTATTCGGATTCATCATGGATGTTATGAGATGTTTCACTATGTGTTGGTTGGATCTAGCCGTTTGGCGGCCGTCCATGGTGGATTGTTTTAATCGGAATCATCAAGAATGGTACTCCCAATTTTTGGCCTGGTCCCTCAGTTTCATAAGAATCCCCGGAAGAAGAGGAATGGAAGAGCAGATTCTCGTAATTGGTGGTTTTCTCAAATTTTGCCCAGATTTCAGCGACTCAACAACACCGGAAAAATATGGTCCGGCAACCCATCTAGCAGCTCCCAGTGGCAACTCGAATGGTATGCAGGAGAATAACCCCCTAAATGGTGGAGGTTCGAGTACTCGAATGGAAGTTGAGGGATGGTTCGGGGATGGAAGGGTGGTCCGAGGGCTATAGGAGATCTCTAGGAATTTAGTTGTATTGAGGTATTTGAGTGCGGAAGGCATTCGAGTGCTCGAGAAGGGCATTCGAGTGCTGGAAGTGCTCGACTACTCGAGCGGTGCATTCGAGTTCTGGAAATGCTCGAGAGCTCGAGGGGGGCTTTTGAGTGCACTCCTGGAGGATTCGAGAACTCAAGGGTGGTTCGAGAATAGACGGATTGAGATATTTGAGCGATGGAGGTGCTCGAGTACTCGAGGGGATGAATGTGCTCTACACGAAGACATTCGAGTACTCGAGGGTTTGTTTGATCTCGAGGTTTGGGTGATTACCCTTGAGTGACACTGCCTTCGAGTGCTCGAGGGTGAAGCAGCAGGTATTCGAGTACTCGGGAAAAAAACCCTCCTCTCCCAGGCAGCAAATTTTAGCCTTACCTTTTGAGCTGAAATTGTAATCGGTTTTCAGTGAGTTTCAGCCTTCCCTTTTGGGCTGAAATTGTATTTTGTGGAATGTAACCTTTCACCATCAGGTTGTACAACCATATGCAGTGGGTAGTGGATTAATTAATTAGCATACGCCGATACTCAGATTTGATGGAACATGCACCCTATGCTCGCGCTACACTTTTTTGTGTTAAATTAGCATAAAGCTTTCCATTTTCTTAAAATGGAGTGGGCAGTTATAGAACCGCCAGGTTTGACACGCACCGTACAAGTGTGTCCATTCTAATCCACTAGGAGGGCAATTTTTGGGGGATTCATAAGGGTTATTGGCACCACATACGGACACCCTTTCCCTAAAAAATTACCCCGGCTCAAAACACGAGAACGTTGAAGGCCAACAACACCCCTCTTTCTTCTTCTTAGGGGTGTATATGGTAGAAGCTGGTCCATCTATGGCGGTCCTGGCTTCACACGGATTGGCGGTCCTGGCTTCACACGGATTGATCAACACCGGCACAACATGGCGACTACACAAGACCCGAGTCCACGACACTCGGCTGCACCTCATGCCAAGCACTGGCTGCCTTTCACCGCCACCTTCTCTTCAAGACCCAAGACCCACTTCTCGGCTATGAGGAAGAGATCATTTGAAGAGCCAGCACACGTTTTGGTTGCTATGTATAGGTCCAGACTTACGTTCTATTCTGGACTTAGATTTACCTCCCTAAGCTTATCACCATCTAGCTTAGGGTTAGCATGTACCTCCCTAGGCTTAGCACCATCTAGCTTAGGGTTCGCATTCTAGAGGGGGGGTGTCCATTGGACACCCCCATCCCCTCCCCTGGGCATCTCAATTCTCCCTAGGCTTTTCACCATTTAGCGTAGGGTTTGCATTTCTCATGTATGACTTTTGTATTAGACGGGGTCTCCTGTTCCCTCAGGGGGCCCCGTCGAATGTTCCATTGTCTATACTATTTACCATATTACCTCCAATGGAACCTTCACCTCTCAAACCATCCAATGGAACCTCTACCTCTCAAATCCGTACATCTCAAACCAGTACCACTCGAACCCTCCATTAGAACTCTCACCTCTCGAACCTCCAATGGAACCTTCACCTCTCGAACCGTCCAGTGAAACCTTCACCTCTCAAATTTGTACCTCTCGAACCAGTACCACTCGAACCTCTACTCGAACCCACTACCCCTCGAACCCTTCACTGGAACCTTCACCTCTCGAAGCTTCACCTCTCGAACCATCCAATAGAACCTTCACCTCTCGAACCAGTACACATCCCGAATTCGTACCTCTCAAACCAGTACCACTCGAACCTCCAGTTGAATTCTCACCTCTCAAATTCGTACCTCTCAAACCTTCATCCTTCACCTCTCGAATCCGTACCTCTCAAACCTTCATCCTTCACCTCTCGAATCCGTACCTCTCAAACCTCCAGTAGAACTCTCACCTCTAGAACCTCCACTAGGACCTTCACATCTCGAACCTCCAATGGAGCCCTCATCTCTCGAATCCGTACCTCTCGAACCAGTACAACTCGAACCCTCCACTCGAACTCTCACCTTTCGAACCTCCAATAGAACCTTCACCTCTCGAATCCTCCACTCGAACCCTCACCTCTCGAACCCTCCAATGGGACCTTCACCTCTCGAATCCGTACCTCTCAAACCTGTACCACTCGAACCTCCAACCGAACTCTCACCTCTCAAACCCTCCACTGGGACCTTCACCTCTCAAACCTCCAATGGAGCCTTCACCTCTCGAACCAGTATAACTCGAACCCTCCACTCGAACTCTCACCTCCCAACCTCCAATGGAACCTTCACCTCTCAAACTATCCACTCGAACTCTCACCTCTCAAACCCTCCACTGGGACCTTCACCTCTCGAACCTCCAATGGAACCTTCACCTCTTGAACTGTCCAATGGAACCTTTTCCTCTCGAACTGTTCAATGGATCCTTCACCTCTTGAATCTGCATATCTTGAACCAGTACCACTCGAACCTTCACCTCTCGAAGCCTCCAATGGGACCTTCACCTCTCGAATTTCTACCTCTCGAACCTCCACCCGAACTCTCATCTCTCGAACCCTACATTGGGACCTTCACCTCTCGAACCTTCCAACGGAGCCTTCACCTCTCGAATCCGTACCTCTCAAAGCAGTACAATTCAAACCCTCCACTCAAATTCTCACCTCTCGAACCCTCCACTGGGACCTTCACCTCTCGAATCCTCAAATGAAGGCTTCACCTCTCGAACTAGCACAACTCAAGCTCTCCATTCAAACTCTCACCTCTCAAACCTCCAATGGAACCTTCATTTCTCAAACCATCCAATGGAACCTTCACCTCTCAAACTATCCAATGGAACCTTCACCTCTCTCAGACTCGAAGAATGTGAAGAACACGAAGAACAAAGAGAACAAAGGGAGGAAAAGAGAGGAGGATTGTATTCTTGGTGTTATTTAGAATGAGACTAGAGACAACCTTTTATAGGAAAATGTACACTAACGGCTAGGAGGGAATTATGGAGCAATCCACGCCTCTTCAATTTTGAAGAGAGCAATCAACTCTTTGCAATGAAAGTGGAGGAAGACAAGGAGAGTGTTTTACACCTTTGCAATTAAAAGGGTTGACCAATTCAAAAATCAAATTCCAAAATGATCTTCCGGAACCGAACTTTCCCAAGACCCGAGACTCGACCCAATCACGGTCTCCTAAACTACTAGTTGATATTCCTAGCATTTTCATACTAGCCTTTGTACTAGCCATATTTCCTTCCCATTTCCAATGTGGCATTTCTAATATATCACAAATCCAAAATATCATTCTTTAATTAATCAATTTTTCGTCCTCATTTCTCATTCAAACGGAACCAAAAAATTCAGTTCCAATAGTTTTGTTTCTAAAAAAATGCGTGTTAAGGGGTTATAACCAATCCAGGAGAAACGTTAAAATAATATGAAGTTTTATTTTTGTTTGTATAGTTGCTGATGCGTCTCCAATAACTGATCGGTTTGTGGGCTTGAGTTCTTCTCAAATGGACCTGCAATAAAACTGTCCCTGGGGGTTCCAGGGATCAGCACTCTGATGCCTAAGTTAGCCCAAGTGTTTGATATGATTAAGACATAATGAATCATAAGTAAATGCGTACCTTGTATATATACTCTGTGTCTTAAATAACGTTCTCCTTAATTATCGCCCTTAATTACCCACGAATGTGGTAATAATGTTAGGGTATTAAATATTCTCTTAACTGGGCTGCCACTTCTTCGTCTCAATAGCCTTCTTGGACTTAACCTCTATCAAGAGCCCCTAGAAAAGCAGGTTCTCGATCTCAGAAGGCTGGAACGTTATGAAGGTTCTTCGAGGTCTCAAATTTATGGGACAGTTCGAGGACTTTAAAGACTCAAAATGAACCTCTCACTTCGTTGCTCATTCCTTCGGGGGGAGGGAACTTGGTTTTCTAATCAACTTTGGCATTAGGATTCCAAAAGGTGCGCGCGTTCTGTACAACTGCATGTGTCACTGCTCCCCAAACAGCACATTATCATAAGACAAAAGAGCAATTGTGTCTTTCCATAACCTTTTTATATTTCCAAGGCAATTATTATCCACTGTTTTAGCCCCCATTATTACCTCTTATCTACTCTCCCTTCTTTCACCTTTCCCTTTACAAGAACTTTCTTACAAGTATATTTTCTCTACTTCTCTCTCGAGCAATCTAAACTTTCATCACCTTTCCCAGAAAATCAGTACGTACCTTCATCTATGTTCTTATTCTAGTATTTCCATTTTTCACCTTACAATCATGCCTCACTCTAATAAGGGTTCGGGTTTCAAGAGATAGGGTAGACGGGACAGGGTGTAGTACGCTGGGAAAAGCTACTAGCGACTCAGAATGCACTCATTCCAAAGAACTTTGATACAATTCAGATGCTAGAGAATGTATGTCTGATCAGATTGCTAACAGTCATGGGGAAGAGAGGGTTTTCCCAGTGACTGATATACCTCCTCAAGAGCCCATCGAGAACCGGCCACCGGGCATGGCCAAACCCTATATAAGAAGATCCCTTACGAGTGGAAAAATTGGTTTCTCCCCTCCTCCAAATCCACTACTCAAATTAGAAAGGGGACCAAATACATCTCTGGTCCGCAAAGAAACTCCTCTCGAGGCCATAAAGGAGGAGGAGAACATATCTTTTTTGAGAGAGAGGGGACGTCCATCGAGGTGGAGAAAGCACTCTCAAGAGCACCTCAGGTATCTTATTTGGCTAAAGTCTCTCAAAAGAAGAAAAAAAAACTTATAGAAAGTTAAGGCTAAGGGACTCAGTGAGGGAGCCCCCTGTTCTAGTAGTGGGGACCGCTATCTCAAAGATTTTGGACTCAATCCCTCTTGGCCAATAAATAGCCCCAGATGTTAATTTTCAACCCTTTCAAGAGGAACATACCCCCCATAACCTCCCCGGAGGGAGATCATCCATCTCCCTCAGACATCTCCACTACGGGCTCACATTTCCCTTTTCGCCCCTTTTTTCCAAACTTCTTAAACAATTCCAAGTGAGCCCTACACAAGTCCATCCCAATGTCCTGGTGATCATCATGATGTTCTTGACTCGATGAGATGAGTTCGGTATCAAGACCAGATATAAGTTGTTTCGCTCGCTATACTTCGTGTCTTATAGTGGGCAGCCAACCGACATGATTATCACTTTTACCATCCGAGAGGCACATCACAAGGATTTTGTAGTTCCTTGATTAGAGGAGTTGGAAGAAAGGTGTTTTGTTTGACAGCAGGAGGTATCGAGTTCTCCCATGAAATTGGGCCATGCGAGTCAAGTCTCCCAAACCTGGGAAGTATATCTGTCTGGATGCCCTCGAGAGGGATAGGCAAAAGCTGCTGTCCAGCTCTCTTGACTATAGCTATTTTAACAATCCTAATTCCCATATTAGAGGCTTTGCATTCCCTCCTGCAATCTACGAGCAATATGTGTATAAAGTACTCCGAAAAAATATCAGGAAGAGGAGAAGAAAACTTGAGGGCCCCAAAGAAGGCCCTCCCATCGAGACCCTCGTTAGTGATTTTAGGCACTCGAAGGCCTCCAACTGTGCCTTAATAGAATTCTACTTCTTCTACTTGTTGTATTGTTGAGTTTACTGTTATTAATGCTATCTCTCTTTTTTTTTCCAGTGTGTCTTGCTAGTGGCTTAAAGAAACAGAAGCCTACGAAGCAGGGTCAAGTTCCTCCCAAAGGGGGTGTTGCTTCCTCGAATCAGACCTCCACATCATGCCTCCCATCTCTCAAACCAGGCCTTCCCTCTTACAGTAGGTGGCAAAAGGCCTACTCCGAGCATTGGTGATGGCGAGCCTCCTCACACTAGGAATGTTCACCAAATGACAAGGGTGAGTGGAAACAATGTTAGTAACACCTCCCCAACACCATTAATTTGAGCACATGGTGGTGAGAATGCCCATCCAGTGTCTCCACCCCCTTTGAATGATGTGGCGCCCATGTTTAAGATTGAGCATCATCTCTCGAGGATGGCCTCTGACCCCTGAGGTTTCCCTCCGTTCCTCTTCAAAATTTATTTATCGCCCCCTTTCCTAGCATCAATCTAAGTTGAACTATTTTTCTAGGCCTCTAATTGTTTTTCCAAGAGGCCACTGAGAAGATGGCGGCTTTCATCTTTGCTTATACCTCTGGCTGTGATTCCCTCTAGGAAAAGCTCAGCAAATAGGATGTTGAGATTCTCAAGTTGAAGAAAGCCCTCGGGGAGAAGGATATGGTGCTCGAGTAAAAAGAAATTTTTTTCCTTAAGGAAAAATAAATAATTCTGGAAGGGGAGAGGCGAAGCGTTGAAGTCGAGAGGCGTCAATAGATGCTGGAGAAGGATACCCTCGAGAAAAGGGTTCATGCGGTTGAGGATCCGGCCTCATAGGTTCAACTACTCGAAGCTTTTGAACAACCCTAAGCTGCTTCTGTTGCTTATAGATCTCTTGGGGGTGGCCAAAGGCTGTAGCAAATTAGCCAAGGAATTTGTAAAGCCACAAGTGTCTGCCTCCCTATCTGAAGATCTTGCTAAGTATGTGAACGATCTTGTCAACCTAGAAATCGAAGCCATTCTGGATGCAAAATGGAATGAGGAAATCAAGAATGACGGCCTTCGCTTTTCCCTAATGGATTTCATTAAGTTCAAAGGGCAGCTCTTCACTACTGAGGGGATTTGAGCGATACCCCTTCTAGAGGATACATATGCCTCCCACGAGCATAATTCAACCGCCGTCCGAGTGGAAGAAATGATTGCTTCCACCTCAAAAGAAGATGATTCTAGGGTTTGTCCCCGATTTTAACTTTGCCAATTAGGGCCCCCAATTGTAACTTTTTTTCTTTTGAGTATCAATATAAGAACATGTTTTTTAGTCATGACTTATTGATTTTGTCTTTGTTTTTCTTTTTGTAGTATAACTCATTGAAGAGACTGTTAGAAGGCGCTTGTGAGAAACTTTCGAGTGCCCAAAAAGAGTTGAGTGAGACACACAAACAACTATTGAAGGCCACCCAAGATCTATCTAATTGTAATCGAGAGAAGAAGTCTATGAAGGACAAGCTTCACCAACTCGAAGCAGAGATGAAGTTGTGGCGGTCTAAAGACCATTAAACCTTTAAGGGGTTTGTTAAGGATTTCCTGAGCAAAGAATTTAATGGTACATATCCTTTAGAGGTGGTCGAGGGTTGTGATTCTGCAGATAAAGACCTCAAAGAGCTGATGCGTCAAGTCTATTTAAAGTTTGGTTCTCTGAAGTCCTGTATTGCTACTGCGACCAAGCTTCCAGTAGTAAAAGGGCGCCTAATTGGTTGCATGGGCAAAATTCGCAGGCTAGTAGCCCAAAGGGAGTTACTTGCCAAGCAACATCTACTAGCTCGGCACAAAGTAGCTAGCCTTGAAGAGGAATTGCTCGCTTGGAAGATAGCTAGCGAGGATCCACATTCTTCAAGCGAACCCTATCCAGCCCCTCGAAGGAGCCCCCTTGTTGAAGATAGTTATTTGGTAGAATCTCTCTTGTCTGAGAATGCACGACTCACAGGTGAGATCGAGGCTTGGAAGGTACCAAAGAGGTGGAGGAGCATATCGCTGATTTTGAAGAAAAAATAACTGCACACAAAACAAGTCTTCATGCCCACATGCTTTCTCATAGCATTCCTTCCTCATATTTAATGAGCAATGATCATCTCCCAAAATTTCTACTCAAAGCTGCTTGATACTGGATGGATGAAGTTAACGTCCATGAGAATGGAACTCCTCAGTAGAAAAAAACTTTTGACCTTATTCTTGATTGGTTAGCGGAGCTGAAGGTAAAAAGATTCACCCCCTCGAGTTATTGTTCTTCTCCTCGGCCACAAAAATATGCCATTAAAGAAGCTAACAAGCATCTTGTCCCCTCCAGCAAAGTTACCAAAGGATAAACCTCAAAACGTCGCAAGAGCGTTGGGTCCTCCACAAAGAGCCCATTTAAACCTTCCACAAAGAAGCGGTGTAAGACCTTTGCTCCCCTTGATCCTTCCAAATATCCCGTAGAAGAACAAATGAAGAACATTTGGAGAGCCGCTGGTATAAAGCTTGAAGAGCTCGAAGACATATAAGCAAAAGTGAAAGGGTTGAAAAAACTATCTCCACCAAAAATTTGTTTTGTGCGGGGTTTCCTCCAACTAAATTAATACATTTAGATAAATAAGTTTATGTACTTTTCAGTATCAAAATTGTATTTCTAATAATTGACAAAGTTTGAATAAATAGCATGTTATACTTTATCTCAAATATTTTACCCCTCGAATATGAGTGCCACGCGCAACTTCCCTAGGCAAAACATAGTATGAATATCTTTGGTAAGTAGAAATTGAAATTTTCAGAGACACAAGCATTTTACCTAGGTTCGGTGTTTCCACCTACATCATGCCAATATTGTCCACTAGTTCATCATTCCAAGGTTACAAAAGTAGCCTTCGAGTGCCGCTTAAAAGCATACCACCCGAACCTCAACCCGCTTGAACATCAACGAGAGTGTTGCTTTAGAGCAAACCACTCAAACATCATCTAGAGTGCCGCTTTAGAGAAAACCACTCGTACGCCATCTAGAGTGCCGCTTTAGAGCAAACCACTCATACATCATCTAGAGTGTCGTTTTAGAGCAAACCACTCGTACATCATTTAGAGTGCCACTTTATAGGAACCCGATCGAACATTAACTAGAGTGCCGCTTTAGAACAAACCACCCAAACATCACTAGAGCACCGCTTTAAAGCAACCCGCTCGAACATCAACTAGAGTGCCGCTTTAGAGCAAACCACTCGAACTTCACTAGAGCGCCGCTTTAGAGCAACCCACTCGAACATCAACTAGAGTGCTACTTTAGAGCAAACCACTCGAATATCACTAGAGCACCACTTTAAAGTAACCCGCTCGAACATCAACTAGAGTGTCGCTTTAGAGAAAACCACTCAAACTTCACTAGAGAGCCGCTTTAAAGAAACCCACTCGAATATCAACTAGAGTGCTGCTTTAGATCAAACCACTTGAACATCAGACATGGCTGGAAATATCATCTAGAGCGCTGCTTTAAAGCAACCCGCTTGAACATCGACTAGAGTGTCGCTTTAAAGCAACCCACTCATCATAGCTAGTAGTATTTTCTCAGGTTGGTAATGTTCCACCTCCTGGGTACTCGAACCCCGTTTATCTGTTCAAGGACATAACTTCCTCCTGGGTGCGATTCGATCACTTTATAAGGTCCTTCTCAATTTGCAACTAACTTCCCTTCAGGTTCCTTTATGCTTTTCTTGTTTTTCCTCATTACCAAGTCCCCCAGATTAAACAACACATTCTTTACCCTTCTATCATGGTATCTTCCAACACGTTCCTTAACTTTAGCCTCATGTAGAGAAGCTAACTCCCTATTTTCTTCCACCATATCCAGATCCAGACATCGGTTCTGCTGGTTGACTGTCTTGTCTGCAGCAGCCATCATCCTTGGGCTAGGAACACCTATTTCCACGGGGATTACTGCCTCTGATCCGTATACCAGACTATAAGGTGTTTCCTCAGTAGTGGAAGACTCAGCTATTTGATATGACCACAACACATTGGGTAATTTCCATATCCAGTTACCTTCCGCCCCCTCGAGGCGTGCTCGCATTCCATTTACTATCATTATATTTTTCACTTCCACTTGTTCACTGGCTTGGGAGTGGTAAAATAATGTCACTTTTTGCTTAATCTGATATTCCTTGCACCACTTCTTGAAGGGATCCTAAGAAAAATGTGTTCCATTGTCTGTAATGATCGTCCTTGGGATTCCAAAACGGCACACAATGTTCTTCCAGCAAAAGGAGATGACTATTTTTTCTCTTATGTTTGTCAGGGGCTCAGCCTCTACCAATTTTGTGAAATAATCAATAGCCACTATTAAGTATCTGAATTTTCCTGGTGCTTCTAGAAAAGGGCCCACCAAATTGATCCCCCACTTTCCAAATGGCCACGAACTCTAGATACTTCTCATCTCTTCCTGTGGAACATGTGCTATAGGGGTATGTCTTTGACACTGGTGGCAAGCCTAAATATATCGATTCGCATCCTTGAACATAGTTGGCCAGTGTAATCCCGCTCGAATAAGCCTCCTCGCCACGGACCTGGCTCCCTAGTGGCTGCCGCATACCCATTCATGTACCTCTCTTAAGAGAAAATCATCCTCGTGAGTGCTAACGCATTGAAGCCATGGCTACAAATAACCCCTTTTGTATAGCATTTCTTCCTGCAACACATACATTGGAGCCTTCAACCTTATCATTCTGGCATCCACTTCATTTTCCGGCAGGACACCCTCTCGAAGATATGCTACAAACGATGTCATCCATGAGCCTTCCACTTCTACCTCCATAACCACATGTTCTTCAAAAATTCTACTACTCAAAGTTTCCATGAGTAGTTGCTTCTGGGGGTGGGTTCCCAAATCTGAAGAAGAGAGCTTACTTAGAGTGTCTGCTTTATGATTGCTTTCCCTCGGAACCTGTGTTAAAGTATAAGATTTGAAAACTTTTAACAGGTCATTTACTACCTCGAGGTACCTCTGCAAATTACGCTCTATGGCCTCGTATTCTCCATACACCAGCTGAACCACAATTTGAGAGTCACTGAAAAACTCCAGTTCCTCCACCTGTAGCTCTCTTGCAAGGCTCAATCTAGTGATTAGTGCCTCATACTCAGTCTCATTATTAGTTGCTTTGAATGAAAAAGTTCAATGCATAAGGGTAATCTCTGCCATTGGGGCTAGTTAACAGAACCCCCGCTCTACTTCCTCCTAAATGTGAGGAACCATTCACATACAACTTTCATACCTTTTGTTGGTTCGCTTCCACTTCTCGAACAGGATCCAAACATACTTCGAGGGGCTCTGTAGTTTCCACTATGAGTTTTTCCAGCGCATGTCCCTTAATCGCAACTCGAGGTTGATATTGGATATCATGCTCTCCCAATTCCACCGCCCAGTTCATCATTCTTCCTGAAATCTCTGGCCTTAGTAGGATCTATCGAATAGGGTGGTTCATGAGCACCATTATTTTGTATCCTTGGAAGTAGGGTCTCAATCTTCTGGCTGCATGTACGAGGGCTAGAATCAACCTCTTGAGAACAATATACCTCGTCTCTGGGCTCTGTAAGGCACGCATGACAAAGTAAATTGGATGTTGAACCTTTTCTCTCTTTTTTTACCAGGGTAGCGCTAATTGCCAACGGCAACGCGGAAATATACAAAAAAAATGTCTCATCCTTGTCTGGTTTCATCAAGGTAGACAATGTCCCCAAGTTTTCATCTCGTCGCACTTTCCATTCTACTCAAACTTCTTTTCCCTTCGAAGGACATCGAAGAAGGGTAAGGGCTTCTCCCCCTTCCCCCCCCCTCGATAGGACCCGCTTAATGCTACTAGAGATCTTGTAAGCTTCTCTACATCCTTTATTGATTGTGGGGTTTTCATTGTCCTCAAAGCTTCAACCTTTTCTGGGTTTACATCAATCCCCCTCTCCGAGACCATGAATCCAAGAAATTTTCTCTCCCCCACACCAATAACACACTTACATGGGTTCAACTTCAAATTAGCCCCAAGAAGCCTACTGAATGTTTCCTACAGGTCTCTTAAGAATTCTTCATAACTTTTTCTTTTAACAACCATGTCATCCATATATATTTCTATGTTCTTCCCCGAACAGTCTATCAACCAGTCTCTGGTAAGTAGGCCTATCATTTTTTAACTCAATGGGCATATTTTTATAGCAGTACGTGCCTACATCGGTAATAAATGATGTTTTTCCTTGTCTTCCTCCGCCATGAGGATTTGGTGATACCTCTTATACGCGTCGAAGAATGCCAAAATCCAATATCCAGTTATGGCTTCCACCAGCTTGTCGATTGGCGGCAATGGGTAGCTATCTTTAGGGTAGCATTTATTTAAATAAGTAAAGTCTATACACATTCTCCATGCTCCATCATGCTTTGGAATCAAAACTTGGTTAGAAATCTATTTGGGGTAGAACACCTCCTCAATGACATCTGCCATCAACAACTTCTCCACCTCCTCTTTAATTGATTCAGCTCTTTCGGGAGCAAACACCATTCTCTTTTGCTTCACTTGTTTGAGCGAGGGGTCAATACTCAACCTATGCAGTGCGAGACTCGAAGGTACTCCCGTAAGGTCAGAGTTATCCCACGATAACACATCTCCATATTCTCCCAACAAGTTTCTCAATATTCTCCCAACAAGTTTCTCAATCTCCCCGGAACAGGCATCTGCATTGTATAAGCTAATCCCACATCTGCATGTACCATCGCTACATCTCTTTGCTTTCTCGCTTCTCGTACCACCGTAAGATCACATTTCTGAGCCACCATTTAATCTCCTTGAATGAATGCTACCCCCTTCTCAGTTGGAAACTTCATCATCATGTGATAGGGTGACCAGACCACCAGAGCCTGGCACATCCATGGCCTTCCTAAAATCACATTATAAGGGGAAGGAACATCTACGACAGAAAAATCACACCTGATGGTCACCCTTTTGTCGCCATCCGCTACCCAAACTGGCAATGTTATCTCTCATATGGGGAATATCGGGTTTCCTGTGAATCCAAATAAAGAGGAGGTGGACTTTTTCAAATTGTCGTGCCCTATGTCCAACTGGTCAAACACTCAGCGAACATCACTTCTACCCTCACTTTCATCATCAACAAATACCCTTCTTATCAAAGATGTTCCAATAATGGCTAAAATTACCATAGGATCCGCATGAGGTGTTTGGTCTAGTACGACATCCGCTTCTGAGAAAGTAACTATCTCGTCTAATTGAAACCTCTTATGACTAGGCTCTTCTACAGGAACCCTTTGAGCCTCTGCTCTTATCATAGCGTTCGAAGATCTCTCACCCACCATGCCATTGATGTCATTAATTACCCTTCTCATAGGTGGGTTTTCTCTATTTTGGTTATCTTAATTTCCCCTATGTTGCTCTTGGGGTCTATCATGCCTTCCTTCCTACCCCCTGTTATGAACCACTTGTTCTCGAGGCCTTCTATCTCCTCTACCCCTATTTTTTATTGTTTCTTCTATAAGGCTGTCTTTGGTTCATTCGGGGCCTCGAGGGGGCAACATGGTTCCTGTGTCCTTGCCCTTGAAACCGTCCTTGCCGCTCACAGCTATCGATCTACATCCTTAACTGCATGCAATTGTTTGTGGCATGGCCATAATCCCTGTGATGATCACAATACCAATTTGTTGCCCTCCGGGATACCGAGTTGTGCAAACTCTGCAAAGGTGGGGGGTGTTCGGAATAACCCTCTATGTATACTTAAGATTTGTGGAGGGGATCTCCCTCTGAGCATGGGTGGTAATGGAGTGTACCTGTTGAATAGTGTTCTTATGGGTTCAACCGGTCTTTTTCCTCTATACTCTACATTTCTTCCCATTTTCTCTGTAAGGCTGTCTCTTTTCCTTCTAGGTTCCTCATCTACCCTCGAGTATTGCTCTACAACCTCCTAAAGTTTTTGCAAACTCTTGGGGGTATTCGTACTCGACTTCTTGTACAATTCTAAGTCCTACATTCCTAGCAGGTACCCTTGGATTACCTCATTCTCCGTTGTTTCTATCACTCCCAAACTCTCGTCTATATACCGATAATAGAAGGCTTTCATGTTTCCCCTGTCTTTTTCTTCGTCTGGTAGAGTTCTAACCGAGTTTTGGTCAACATCTTCTTCTGTGAGTACTGGCTCAACAATGCCCCGTTGAAATCTAGATACAATTGAAGCGAACCCCTTGGTAACTTATTGAACCAATCCTGTGCTTTTCCCCGTAGGTAGCTACCTACCAGCTTGCATGTTAGTTTCTTATCAAAATCCCTCGAACTCATCAAACGTAGGAACATCTAGATGAACTCTCTAGGGTCAATCTCACCGTTGTACGTGGAAAGTCAATCTGGGGGCTTCACATCTATTGTCCATCGTACCCCAGTGATCACTGAGCTGAAAAGAGACCCCGCAGCCTGGCCTAGGGGTCTGATCAATCTATCAAATTCCCTTCTAAATGATTTGCTTGCATACGAGAGGGGTTCCTGTTGCCCCCCTGGCAGGTTCAGCCCTCTGTCATGACCGCCCAACTGTGGAATATAAGAAGGTTGAGTCACTCTGTATCTAGGTTTTTATCCAAGGCTGTCCGAGGTTCAGGTATGCTGGTGGTGGTGGTTGGACACATAAGGATTGTAAAACCCCTGACTGATTCCCATAATTCATATCCTTGCATGGTAGAAGAGGCCATTACTCTATATATCACTCATGGACTAGCCAAGTCGAAGGCAGAAGCAGATGAGGCTAACGGAGGCAACAAATATACAGGACCCTGGGAATAACCAGGAATAGAAGGCTGAGGCTTAGCCTGCAATGTTTCTCCAGTATATGCGTGATAAGGGTAGGATATTGGGGTTTGAGAGGCCCACCGCTTAGTTATTCCCAAAGGCGGGGGCGGTAATGCCCACAGCGTGATCTATCATCCCTCGGAGGAGGGGTTAATTCGATAGAAAGCCGCAGCTTCTCGTTCTACATCTTGATTCAGGGTTGCCCTCCCCACATTATAATTTCCTTGCCCGTGTTGACCGTAGGCTTCCTTTTATGAATCTCCAAAACCCTTGACAAACCATCCGTCCCTCAGATTGGCTACCCTTTCGAGCAGAGAAATGGTATTTCCTTATTCTTGCTCTCTCATTATTTCTAGCATCCTCGAGGGCCCCGACACATCGTTCTGGATTGGTGATAAGGTATTTGTGCCAAATGTCACTGAGGTTTGCCCTCCATCGTGGCCTACGCATGTAATAGGCTCTACATGTAACTCCGTTCACGATGTTTGAAAGTTAGCCATTTTGATGTCCTCGATACGGGAGTCTTCTCGTACTCCTAGATTCTCCACTGTTAACCTTGGTGGAGATCCAGCCCCTATACCTATTGATCTCAACCTTTCACTCCTTCGAACAACCGTGGACATAAACTCTCAAAACCCTTGATCCGGCTTAGTCGTCCCCACAGACGGTGCCATTTGATGCGTCTCCAACAACCGACCAGTTCGTGGGCTTGAGTTCTTCTCGAATAGACCTATAATAAAACTATCCATGGGGGTTTCAGGGGTCAGCACTCTGATGCCTAAGTTAGCCTAAACGTTTGATATGATTAAAACAGAATGAATCATAAGTAAATGTGTACCTTGTATTTAACTTCATGTCCTAAATAACGGTCTCCTTAATTATCGTCATTAATTACCCACGAATGCTGTAATTATGTTAGGGCATTAAATATTCTTTTAAATGGGCAACCACATCTTCGATACAATGGCATTCTTAGGCTTAACCTCTATCAGTTGCATAGGCTCAATGTAGAAATCTAGGAGCTTCATTTTTTATATTTTGAAAACAAATTTTATGCATTTTGAGTTTTTAATGAGGTCTAGAGAAATCTGCTGGCCTATTTTGTTCAAATGTTTTCTTTTGGGTCATTATTTTGTCTCTATTACCACTTTTTGTATTTGGCAAAGTCTTGGAAAAGACCATCTTTCCATAGGCTTATGGAAAGATGGAGTTCAATTAAAATAATAAAAGGTAAAAGGTTTTAGTTGCAATATTAAAATTTTATTATGCAACATGTAGTAGTTATAATGTTTATAACCCGATTCATGCAATCCAAAAAATTTATCTTCATTTCTTCTAATTTACACTTTAAACTTTGGTCTTTCCATGGTTTATGAAAAGACCTTCGTTCAAGAGACGGACTCTTTTGTATTTTTGCTTTTGTTGCATATATTAAAAAAATCATATCTAATGCACCTTTTACATTAATTACTAAACCTATTTTTTATTTGCCGTAAGAACTTTGTATTGTAACTTTTTATTTTATTTGCACCTGCAGATTACATGTGAAACACTTACTCCCTCTGTTCCAGATCAAATTTCACATATCTTTTTTTCAGCTAAACTTGTTGAAGTTTGACCATATATTTGAATAGGTATACAAGCAATAATATTATCGTATAAGATACCGTTAGATTCATGGTAACATGAAATTTTTAAATATCAACTTCTTATTTGTCGTTATTATACGTAATTACATATACTTACAGTTAAACGTGTTTACTGGAGACCGTGAAAAAAATTCTATGAACTTTGAGCTGGGACAGATAGAGTATAAGCAAGTTGAAGCACCTATGAGTTGTATACTAAGCACCAAGTTGTTTTCGTCTCACATTCAAATTATAAAAGAATCACCAACGAGTTATACTTTAAGCACCAAGTTGTTTTCATAGCATAGGTAAGTTAAGAAAGAAACACCTATTAATTACATCTGAAGCACTTACAAGCAACGATTGAAGCATTACAAGGTATACTATAAGCACCAAATTATTTTTGTAGCACACATAAGTTTAAACGAAGCACACACTAGCTACATTTGAAGCACTTACAAGTGACGGTTGAAACACCTACGAGTTGTACTATAAGTACCAAGTTATTTTCATAACACAAAAATTATAAAATAAGCACCTACAACTTACATTTGAAACACTTAGAAGCATTTATTGAAGCACCTACGGGTTATACTCTAAGCACCGAGTTATTTTTATAGCTGCAAGTTATAAAAGAAACAATACATTTGAAGCAAATACAAACAACGATTGAACCATCTATGAAGTATACTCTAAACACCAAGTTATTTTTGTAGTTATAAAAGAAACAACAAGTTATTTCAAAAAAATGTATATTTATAGCCCACAAGTTATAAATGAAACATTACATTTGAAGTGAAGCACTTACAAGTGATGATTGAAGCACCTATGAAGTACTCTAAGCACCAAGTTATTTTTGTAGTTATGAAAGAAACCCCAAGTTATTTTGGAAAAAATTTATAGTGCACAAGTTATAAAAGAAACATTACATTTGAAGCACTTCCAAGCAACGATTGAGGCACGTATGAATTATACTGTAAGCACCAAGCTATTTTCGTAGTTATAAAAGAAACACCGGCTAGGTACATCTGAAGTCCTTTCATGAAACGATTGAAACACCTACAAGATATACTTTAAGCACCAAGTTATTTGGGTAAATATTTTTATTCTTTTGCATTATGCTTATTGACAATGCCATGAGAGTATATCATGATTACAGGTTACATTTGAAGCACATATAAGATATAGTTAAAGCACCTATGCATTGTACTCTAAGTACAAAGTAGTTTTCGTTGCACACACAAGTTATAAAAGAAGCACCTACAAATTACATTTGAAGCACTTACCAGACATTTGAAGCACTTACAAGTGATGATTGAAGCACTTACAAGTTTTATTTTAAGAATCAAACTGTTTATATAGAACATACAAGTCATAAAAGAAGCACTTATAGGTTACATTTGAAGCACTTACAAGCAATAATTGAAGTATCAACGAGTTGTACTCTAAGAACCAAGTTGTTTTTGTCGTATGATTCTCATTGAGAAACAGGTTTTCTAACAAGATGACATTCCCAGGCTGAGGTGGTATAGGACCAGACATGTATTGTGACTAAGATTCAGAGCAATCTGCAAACCTGTCAATCCACCCAACTTCATTGGTATTTCACCTAAAAACTGATTTCCATCCATCTGCAACTCTGTCAAATAAGACAAGTGGCTAAATGCAACATGTAGTAATGAAACCAAAATTTTTTTCTAGGGGAGGCTGGAAAGCGGCGGCGGCGGTAGGATGGTGGCGGGACAGTGGCAACCCAAAGCTGAGCGAGCGGGTACTGGTGATGCGCAATTTGCCCCTGTCTCTTCCTCCCGCTTTCTGATTTTGCATTTGGTGAAAATGGCCCAATCCAAATGGGCCCAATCCAAATGGGCCCAATCCAAATGGACCAAACCTTAACCCATTAAATTCTGGTTTTTCTGCCTTCAATACTAACAAACTGTGTCGTTCCACTTATTAAGTACTAAAATGACGTCATTTTAGTACATTTAGGGACAAAATAATCGAGGCGGTCTTCTTCTTCGAGTGTTGTCGCCGCAAAGAACATAGACGCGGCGTGAGAAGCGGAACCCTATGTGCATTCCACCACCACTACTTTCGCATCGGCAACTCAGGTAGAGCTGGAGCCCTACTACGAGTAACAATAGGTCCACCCCTGGCAATAGGTATACTTCCAGAAAACTAATTATGGGAAAGAATAATGTAAAGTCAAATGGTATTCATTGAATATTTTAGTTGGCAATTTTGTGAACATATTTGGAAACGAAAATCTTTCCATGTTGGAACATGCGGATTAGAATATATACGCCAATCAGGTCTTACGCATAAGGGTCAGAATATTATGGTATTTGTGAGTTATGGAAATCTAAATATTCTGCTATATATTAGGCGTGTAGAAGCATAGTTGGTTTATGGAAAATCCCTACAAATATGGTGTTGATATTATCGAATATATGGGAGATATTGTGATAACGAAAATACCTTTATTTATGGGATTTGGATATGCTTCAAGAAGAAGATAAGGAATAGGAATATTATAGAGATAATCCTGGAGAGTTCGATCTGCTCTTGGCTATAAAAGGGGACAACCACGGCTGCATTCAATACGGTTTTAATCAGAGAAAATCTGCACACAGATTTTCAATCTTTTGAGAGAATTGCAAAGAGCCAGAATTCTATGTTCCAACATACGTGACCTGCCATTCAAAGTTTAGAATCGTATACCTTAATTCCTCGAGATGAGGAGATCCAGTGTCGATAAGTTTCGAGGTCAGAGGGAGTCTGATCAAGGTGGATCGGCAGCTAGGGGAACTAGCAGAATTCACACGTTTAATTAGTAAAGATAAGTATTTTTCATGATGTACTTTATACTGTATCTTTCTAATTAGTGGATTCATTTTGAACTGGGCCAAACCCCGCAGATATAGGGGGATTTCACCGAACTACGTAACCAAGTATTGTGTCTTTAATGCTTTACTTTATTGCATACTTGGTTAGATAGGTTATGTTGGAACATACTAGTAAGAATTATAAAAATTCGGTAAAACCAAATTTCATTTGGTATCAGAGCTTGGTCACTTATTTTTCCTTGGTTGTGTCAAGGAAAGTGTGATCCGGTTTTACCATGGCAACCAAAGAAGGAGCTTCGGTGTCTCAGCCACCTCTGCTAGAAGGCAAAAACTACAATTATTGGAAGGCATGCATGAGAGTTTTCATCAACTCACTGGATGAACTTTCATGGTTCTATGTTGAGAATGAGTGGAACCACCCTACTCAAGATGCTGATACAAGCTCTAAGGCGAAAGAAGGAGAGCCAAGTCAGAGGGAGCAGAAACTCAAAGACAAAGCTAATTGGACTCCTGATGGCCTTAAGGCATCTCTGGCTAATTCAAAGGCACTAGATGCAATCTTTAGTGCAGTTGATGAAAATCAGTTCAAACTCATCTCTACATGTCATCAAGCCAAGAAAGCATGGGATATTCTGCAGACTGTTCATGAAGGAACTAGTCAAGTTCGAGAATATAAACTATAGATGTTGGCTACTAAGTTTGAGGAACTCAAGATGGAGGAAGATGACACCATTTCTATATTCAACGGAAAACTCAGGGACATCTCCAATATGGCATACCAACTTGGAAAAGTCTACAAAGAGGCAAAGTTGGTGAAACAGACCTTAAGATACTTCCCAAAAGGTTTGCGATGAACGTTGCGGCAATAGAAGAAGCAAGAGATGTAGCCATCATGAGCTTAGATGAACTGATGGGATCATTACAGACGTATAAGATGACATTTCAACCAACTACAAAAAGGGTCCAAAAGGAGTTGGCATTCAAAAATCTTCATCAAAGGACAATTACGAATCTGACAGTGATAATGAATTTGAAAAACTTGCACTTATCATAAAGAATTTCTCAAGAATGATAAAGAAAGTAGTAAACAAGAAATCTCAGGAGAGATTTGGAGGAAATAAACCAAGGCCACATGACTCTGGTAATAATCGTGGAACGATATTTGAACAAGGGAATCAGCAGTTCTCCAGAAATCAAAGTAGTAAACCAAAGCAACCTGGACGAATATAATGCTGGGAATGTGAAGGATATGGTCATATTCAGACTGAATGTGCAAATACCCAAAAGAAACAGGGAAAATCTTATGTCACCTCGTGGAGTGAAGATGAAGAAGAAGAGAAAGGCGAAGAGGAACTTGTAAGCAACTATGTGGCATTTGGAGCAAAAATTTATGATGCATCGGAGGATGGATGTTCCAACACACTGGATAAAGTCTAAGCTGTATGTTCCAACATAGACCCGTATGAAGCATCCAGGGATGAAGACGATGGACTTGTTGTTAGTGATAAAGAAATCTATAGCACTAATGAAAAGATGTATGCTATGTGGCTCCAAGTGGTTGACACAAACAAAAAGCTGAAGGAAGAAAAGTGCAGTTGATGGAAATAGAAAGAAAATTGCATGTAAAAGTTGCTGAACTCAAAAAGGAGAATGAAGAATTAAATGAAAAGCTAATATAGCCGAGACTTCTGAAGCAGTAATTTCTAAGCTGAATTCTGGAAAAGCTAAGCTTGACGATATTTTGGATATGGGAAAGAACTTTGGAGATCGACACAGAATTGGGTATTCCAACCAACTCAAAAACACACGCACACTCAAGCCTGAGGTACACGAGTTACTCAAGAGTCCAGTGACTCTCAAGACAAAGATTCGAGAGGTAATGAGAAAGTTCGGCAAGCCCTATCAAAGGAAACCTCTCATCTGTATCTACTGTTCATATCAAGGTCACTCCGAGGATAAATGCCAGAAACTATTCAGAGATCAAATGGTAGGATGTTAAATCATGGTACATTCCAATATAGGCAAAGTCCAGAAAACCATAATGGTCAGAAAGGTATGGGTTGTCAAAAGATCAAGTACATGACTTGTTGCACATACTTCGCTAATATCATATTCCAGAGATTCATGGTACTTTGATAGTGGTTGCTCTTGCCATATGACTGGAACTCAAGAATTTCTTACAAATATCACACCTTTTGAAGGTGGTTATGTTACTTTTGGTGATAGAAAGAAGAGTAGAGTGGTTGGAAAAAAAGAACTACATATTGAAGGATTTCCAGTATTCACTAGTGTGCTGTTCGTGGAAGACCTGAAGGATAATCCACTGAGCATAAGTCAATTGTGTGATGACAATATGACTATGGGATTTTAGAAAGACAAATGCATAGTGAAACACGGAGAAGCCAAGTTTCTTTTAGGAATACAATCATCAAATAATTGCTATCTGCTGGAACAAGAAGTACGATGTATGATCTCAAAATAGGATGAAGGATTTCTATGGCACAGAAAGCTCGGCCACATCAATTACAAAACCTTGATGAAAATTGCAAATGCACAAGCTGTACGAGGTATGCCTACCTTAACAAGCAAGGACGGAATAGTGTGCAAACCATGTCAACAAGGTAAACAAATTTGATCTCCCCACTCGTCAGTTCAATATATAACCACCTCAAGAAATTTGGAATTATTGCATATGGATTTGATGGGTCCAGACAATACACCTAGTAAAGGTGGAAAGAAATATATCTTTGTATGTATTGATGATTTCTCCAGATATACATGGGTAGCTTTACTTAATAAAAATTTGATACAGTGGAAGTATTCAAAAGTCTGGTGATACAGTTACAGACTGAAAAAGGAAGTCCAGTTGGAAAGATTGTTTGAATTTGTAGTGATCATGGTAGAGAAATTGAAAATTCTCAATTTAGCGACTTCTGTAATGAGCTCGGTATTCAACATGAGTTTTCTACACCAATAACTCCTCAGCAGAATGGTGTTGTAGAACGGAAAAATAGAACCTTGCAGGAGATGGCTTGAGTTATGTTAGCCGAGAAAGAAATTCACAAAAAATGGTGGGCATAAGCTATTAACACAGCTTGCTATACGATTAACCAAGTATATCTGCGTCCATTCACCAGCAAAACATCTTACGAGATTTGGAAGGGTAGGAAACCAAATGTCTCATACTTTCATGTGTTTGGAAGTAAGTGCTACATCCTCAGAGACAGAGAGCAATTGGAAAAATTTGATAATCGCAGTGACACTGGAATTTTTCTTGGGTATTCTGTCAACAATCGTGCTTATTGTGTGTATAACAATCGGAACAACACATTTATGAAGTCTATAAAAAATGTTATTGTGGATAATTCTGAAGAAGGACAAAAGTCAGATGTCGTAGAAGAAGAACCTGGTAACACTCATGTTCCAACACAGTCTCATCAACCTAACAAGGCAGATCCATCACCTCAAGAGCGGACTAATGTTGGAACATCTGAGCAGACTGATGTTGAACTGGTTGACACTGAGCATGTTGAAACATTATCCCCCACTGGTGCATCCTATGTTCCAACACATGATCAACCTGAATCAATGGCATAGAGTACTGACTAGTTCCTCCGGTGGATTACAGGAAGTTGGCTGGATTACAATGCTTCATCTCTCTCTTTGAATCAAATAATTACAAGGAGGCATTGCTGGATGAATACTGGATTGCTGCAATGCAAGAAGAACTAGGTTAGTTTGGGAGAAATGATGTATGGTATCTCACTCCTTGCTCTAAGGGTGTTAATGTCATCGGCAAAAAATGGATTTTCAAGAATAAATTTGATATTGAAGGACATGTTACTCAAAACAAAGCTAGACTGGTTGCTCAAGGATATACGCAAGTTAAAGGTGTTGACTTTGATGAGACATTTGCACCAATTGCCAGGTTAGAGTCAATTCAAATTTTACTTGCTATTGCCTGCTCAATGAAATTTACTATGTATCAAATGGATGTCAAGAGTGCATTTCTAAATGGTGTGGTAAATGAAGAAGTTTATGTGGAACAACCTAAAGAATTTGAGAATCCTCATTACCCTCATCATGTATATCGCCTCAAGAAGGCCTTATATGGTTTAAAGCAAGCACCCAGGGCATGGTATGAATGACTTACTAACTTTCTTCTTAAGAAAGGTTATCGTTGAGGGGAGTAGATCGCACTTTATTTGTGCTTGATAAGTCATCAAAAATTCTGATTGCTTAAATTTATGTGGATGGTATAGTATTCGGCTCTATTTCACCATCTATGGTACATGATTTTGTCACTGTTATGCAGGCTGAGTTTGAAATGAGCATGGTTGGAGAGCTCACATACTTTAAGACTGCAAATTAAGCAAGGAAAATATGGACTGTTCATAAATCAAAGTAAGTAGGCATTGAATCTAGTGAAGAGATTTGGTTTAAGCAATGCCCGAGCAGTTCGAACACCTATGGGGGTTTCTGACAAACTGGTCAAGGATGAGAAAGGAGTTGCAGTTGATCAAAAGTTATACAGGGGAATGATTGGGAGTCTATTGTATTTAACGGCAAGTAGACTAGATATATGTCTCAGTGTTGGGATATGTGTAAGATTTCAGTCTGATCCAAAAGAGTCTCATCTCACAACAGTCAAAAGAGTTATTCGATATGTAAGTGGGACTTCTGAGTATGGTATCTGGTATTTTAAGAATCAAGATTAGGATTTGATTAGGTACAGTGATTCTGATTGGGATGATAATGCTGAGGATTGAAAGAGCACTGCATGTGGATGTTTCTTTATAGGCACGAATCTGGTTTCTTGGTATATTAAGAAATAAAATTTGATCTCTTTATCTACCGTAGAAGCTGAATATCTTGCTGTTGGAAGCTGTTGTGCGCAATTGTTATGGATGAAGCAAATGATGAACAAATATAGAATTCATCAAGGCCTTTTGAAGATCTATGTGACCACCCAAGTGCTATTGATATTTCAAAAAATCTAGTCCAGCACTCTCAAACTAAGCATATTGATATAAGGCATCATTTTATTAGAGATCTTGCTGAAAGGAAAGAAGTTGTGGTAGTCTATGTTTCAACATACGAGCAAATTGCTGATATTTTTACAAAACCTTTAGACACCGCCACCTTTGAAAGTCTTAGACAAGACTTAGGTGTTTGTCAAATTTGAGGTAATTCTTTCCTTTATTCAGCTGTAAATATTTTATTTGTTTTGTCAAGAAATTCTAAAAAAAAAATTAGAAAGAAGAAAAGCTTTACAAAAAATAGAAGTTGTATAGTTACGGTATGTTTTGAGTTGATGTCTTGAGTTGACAAGAGAGAAAAGCTACATCATTACTCATCTCAAAAAAGGGAAAATGTTTCACGGCAACCAAGGAAGCTATGTGAAGAGTTTTGGTTGATTTCAAAGTTGTCTAAATCCCTCAAAATTCCTCTCTTTTTGGCCACTATCCCACACATCTTGGTTCTTTCGGATTCTTGCCAAACTGCTCCCCAATTTTTCTCTACTTTACAAATCCTTGACGAAAGATGTCTTCAAACTAAAACTCCCCCACGGTCAAAGGAAAAATTCAAGATACACTTCAACCTCCAGAAGACATGAATGACAAACAAGTGGAAGACAATGTGGAGGCGGTCCTGTCCGAAGGTGACGAACAATGTGAAGCAAACATGGAGGCTGAGGTGACCGATGTTGGTGAGGAGAATGTAGATGTCGATGGTTCAAGCTCCGGTGGTGAAGGTCAGGATGAAAGCACCAAAAACAAAGGAAAATGTCTGTTTCATAAGGTAACTAATCCTAATCCTCCAACTCTTAAAATTCATGGAATGGAATTCAAGACTGTAGACGATATATTTGAGTGGTTGGAAGAAAATAGAGTTACAATAGATTTGACCAAGATTATGAGTATAGAGGGTGAATTCTTGAATGTTAAGGCCAAAGAATTTGTGACCGGAGATATTGGAAATTTGTGGGATATTGAGAACCATAAAGTGAAGTTCTTGAGGTGGAGGTTTGATGTGTACAGAGGGAAGGACAAGTTTTATGTTTATTCATCTATCCCTCGTCTGAGCTGTGTTTTTATGAGAGAAATCAGCGATGATGAGGTAGCAGGACGCGATGTGATCAAGTCCACAGATAGGTTTCCTGTAGGATTTTTTTATTTGAGGGTAGCTCAGAGATTGGAAGAACTGAAGGAACCTGTGATAATCGAAGTCTCGGATAGCGCTAAAGAAGACAGTGTTGCCTATGTTCCAACACAGCAGGCAGAGGCTGAAAATACTGTCAAGATGGAAGTTGATGATGAAAATATGAGGGGTGAAGATCATATTGAGGTATCAAGTGATGGAGAACAACCTGGGAGCCTATGTCTAGACAAAATGAACCAGACCAAGACCAGTATGTTGGAACACAGCCTGCTGAAGAAGACGAAGCTGAGGATACTGAGTATGTTCCAACACAGGAACATCCTGAGATGAACTACTCAAGTGATGAGGTGCTGGATGAGTTCTTACAGTCGGCCAAGGGCAAGAGAAAGGTGGCTGCTGCAGAGATTTCCCCACCAAGCTCTCAAGAGGAAAGTGTTGCCTCCTCTACCTGTAAGTGATGCTCTGTCATTCTCATAATTTGATTTAAAATGTGAAGAGATGGGAGAAGTATTTACTGAGAGGAAGTTTATCTCTAAGAGACCCATAGACCTGGAGGGATACATGGCTAGTGATTTTTTGGATTTTCTGGAATTAATTGGAATGAAGAGGGCTGCTACTGTACAACTTCAATATAATAGACAGGTGGTTATTGAGGTGTATGCAAACCTGATGACTGGAAATTTAGAAGCTGACTCTCCTTGGTTTGAAAGGGTGTACTTGCGGGAGAAGATTGTGGACTTCTCAGCAGCCAGAATAAACAATATTTTGGGGCTACAAACACCATAGTTTGAGGGGGTGTTTCCAGAGGATCTAGAAGTGTCAGATGATCAGATTTTGGAAACAATCTCAGGAGGATACAAAACCAAGTGGCCTGAAATTGGTTATTCACAAGCTTCATGTTTGTCATCAAGGTTCTTTTGTTTGTATCAGATAGCAGTCAATTATTGGATGCCATCCTCGAACACAATAGCCCTAACTAGAGAAATGGCTAAGCTGTTGTTCTGTGTTGGAACACAGAAAGCAGTCAACCTTGGATTGTTAATTCAGCAGAATATGGTGAGGCAGGCTACAACTCCTAAGGCAAAACATGTCATTGTGTATCCTTGTTTGATTTCGGCGTTGGCTAAGAGTGCCAAGTTAAAGGGGAAGGCAAAAGATATGATCATAGACACAAAGTTCTTACGGCCGAACAAGAAAACATTTGGAATGAGGCATGTCCATGATCTACCATGGAATCCTTCTGGGTCTACTTCTTCAACTGCTGAAAAGAAGGCTAAACTGGTGGTCCTGAATGTAAGACTGGGTGCAATAGCCATTCAAATGGCAGCACTTGAAGCAGAAAAGACGAAACTGGAGATTGAAAAAGTGCAGTTGAAGGCCTGCTCCTGAAAAAAAAATCTATGTTCCAACACAGATGTCACAGTTAGGGGGAGCCTGCTTTCTGTTTTTTTTTTTTGGGTTTTTTTCCTTTGGCATATTTATAGCCCCAGGGGGAGAATTTTGGAATTTTGGGTTTGATTGTAATCTGAATGTTTATTTTTTATGGTATTTCTGGAATTCTGGTACTCGGTTCTAGTATTCATATTTTGATGGAATTCTAGTATTCAATTTTTAATCAGATTCAGTATTGTGCATATGTTCCAACATAGGTGGAGTTGGGAAGACCTATGTGTGTGATTACAAGTTTTTTGTTGTGATATTAATGGCCAAAAAGTTTTGGGTCCACAAAATGCCAAAGGGGCGGATTGTAAAGTCAAGTGGTATTCATTGAATATTTTAATTGGCAATTTTGTGAACATATTTGGAAATAAAAATCTTTCCATATTGGAACATGTAGATTAGCATATATACGCCAATCAGATCTTAAGCATAAGGGTCCGAATATTATTGTATTTGTGAGTTATGGAAATCTGAATATTCTGCTATATATTAGGCGTGTAGAAGCATAGTTGATTTATGGAAAATTCCTACAAATATGGTGTTGATATTATCGACTATATGGGAGATATTGTGATAGGGAAAATCCTTTTATTTATGGGATTTGGATATGCTTCAAGAAGCAGATAAGGAATAGGAATATTATGGAGATAATCATAGAGATCTTCGATCTGCTCATGGCTATAAAAGGGGACAACCACGGCTGCAATCAATACGGTTTTAATAAGAGAAAACCTGCACACAGATTTTCAATCTTTCGAGAGAATTTCAAAGAGCCAGAATTCTATGTTCCAACATACGTGACATGCCATTCAAAGTTCAATCGTATACCTTAATTCCTCGAGAGGAGGAGATCTAGCGTTGACGAGTTTCGAGGTCAGAGGGAGTCTGATCAAGGTGGATCGGTAGCTAGGGAAGCTAGCAGAATTCATACATTTGATTAGTAAAGATAAGTATTTTGTATGATGTACTTTATGCTGTATCTTTCTGATTAGTGGATTCATTCGGAACAGGGTCAGGCCCGCAGATGTAGGTGGATTTCACCGAACTGTGTAACCAAGTCTTGTGTCTTTAATGCTTTACTTTATTGCATATTTGGTTAGATAAGTGATGTTGGAACTACTAGTGAGAATTAGAAAAATTCAGTAAAACCAAATTTCAAATAAGAAGCCCAAGCTGCAAGAAGGACCCCAGTTCATCTGGTACAACGTCGTTGAAACAATTTCATCTGGGATCAAGCCGTTGCTATTAGTTTTTTTTTTTGCAAAACACTCAATAGTGAGCGAGGATATTGATTAGGGCTCCCACACCTGAGATTTGTAGTAGCGATACAAGACTGAGAAAGCCAGATCCTAAGTTAGACTAATTCTAGAGTTAAATCTATGCTCTTAATAGTGATTCCTTCTGTAAGCCCTCCACCCATTGTGTGAAGCTCACGAAGGCCAGACTATGAAGAGAATACTAACCAACAACTTTACATATGAGAGCTAATTACTATACTTATGTTTCCATCGAAATTGAGGGAATAGAGTTTCCCTACGGTTGAGGAAGAGAAAACGCTGTGATGTGAGCAAATCTTCAAGCTGTGAGGAGTTTCCATTTCTGATTGCTAATTTAGCCAGAAAATCCTGTGTTTGATTACCATCTCTGTGAATGTGGCTAAAACGAACGTGATGGAACCGTGTAGTGGCTGCCATAATCTGCTGCAAGATTGTCCTGAGTGGCCAAGGGCAAGGCTGCCCCTGGATGATTCTTATTGCTGCCAGAGAATCCGATTGAATATGGAGATGCTCCGTCCTTCCCGCCGCCACTTGAAGTCCCTTCCGGATAGACAGCATTTCAGCTCGGAGCACTGCAATATAAGAGGAGAAACAGGCATTATCCGTGGTCATGAAAAATGATACAGCAAATGTAATCCTTTTATTTACATCCCTTATAACACATCCTAGACCAACATTGTCGCCATGTATTGCTGCATCACAGTTTACTTTGAGTCCTATATCTGGAGGTTCCCACTTTATTAAGTATAGCCTAGTCATTCTTCTCCTTGTAAGACTAGGCAATAATCCATTAATAATGAGTTGACAGTTTGAATGGCAAATTTCTAGTGGATGAACCGAGTATATCAGTGAGCATAGATTTGATATGCATTTCCAGATCACGTGTGCATGGCTTTTTTTATTTTCATGAATCCATTTATTTCTGACTTTCCACAACTCCCAACATACTAGGCATGGCAGAACATTCATTATAGAGCAGTTAGATGATGATGAGTGTTTGAAAGACCAGTAAAAAGCCAACCTCTCCCTAATGTTACTGAAAGATCTAGCTGGGATGTGTAAAGCATCATGCAATTTGTTCCATAAAAACGTTGCTGTAGCACAAGAATTAAAAAAATGGGATAAGGAATCTATGTTGTCACACTCTGTGCACTTGGATGGTAAATGTAAACCTGTTGACATTAAGACATCAGCAAATGGTAGAGCACTTAAAGTCATTTTCCACATGAAGAAACTGATTTTCTTGGGTATGGTCCTGATCCAAATATTTTTAAAAAACTGCAATTCAGGATTTTTTGGTCTTAGTACTTGATATGCAGATTTAATTGTAAAGGAACCATGAATATCAGGTTTCCATATCAAGTAATCCACTTTATCTGTTAGGGTCATGTCCTTTAGAAGCTCAGAATTTATATCAGAATTGAACAAACATGCAAGTCTTGGGAGGTACTGACCTTTGTTCATCATAAATTCAGAAACAGTAAGGAGTGGAAATTTTGCTTGTACCTGATCTTCATCAACTTGGTTGATCAGAGGACTCGAGCCAAGCCAATTGGCTATCCAGAAGTTTGAACATCCATTCTCAATGATCACCTGTGAGTTAGCTTCTGCTGTGCCATTAATTTTTCTGTACCTAGTCCATGTTTCTGATTTCCTAGCATTATCTGGTAGAGACCACATGAATTTTGCCCAAGGGGATTGGCCTAATTGAAGCTTCCACCAGATTTTAATAGAAAAGGAATCAATTATTGCTTGTATGTGTCTTATTCCTAAGCCTTTTTCAGCCAGTGGGTATGATAATCTATCCCATGAAACCCAATGTTTGTTCAGTCCATGTTCCGAGGTCCCCCATAGGAAGTTGCTGAAGATAGATCTAAATTTTTGGACCATGTATTTAGTGGGTGCAGTGACAGCCCAAGTGTGTTGAGGTATAGATGTCAATACATGGTTTATCAATATTATCTCCCCCCCCCCCTGAGAGCCACTGATTTTTCCAATTGCTTATTTTTGTGTTTACCCTATCAATTAGAGTTTTAAAGTGTTTATTAAGTTTTCTACCTCTGTAAACTGTAACTCCAAGATAGGAAAATGGTAGATCCCCTTTTTTCATGCCAGTTATGTCCTTTAGTTCTTTTTCCTTACTTCTGCTTAACTTTCCAGCATAGTAAGAACTTTTTTGAAAATTTATTTTTTGGCCAGTGGCCTTTTGAAAGATTTCCAGAAATGTCATCATATTTTTAATGGATTTAGTGGTTCCTTTTAAGAACACCACTGTGTCATCAGCAAAGGAAAGTTGGTTTAGATTGTTTGTTGCCCCTGGTGTTCGGAACTGTCTAATGTTCCCATTTTGAAACTGAATCCTAAGGTTTCTTGTTAGTAGTTCTGTCAATATGTTGAAGAGGAAAGGAGATAGAGGATCTCCTTGTTTCAACCCTCCAGATGGCTGAAAGAACCCACAGGGTGATCCATTAATCAAGACAGAAAACCAGGTTGAATTAATGTTGTTCATGATGATTTTAACTATGTGTCCATGGAATCCCAATTTTAATAAGAGAGTGTTAATGGTTGACCAGGAAACCCGGTCAAAAGCCTTCATCATATCCAACTTCAGAATAAGATTTAGTGATTCATTCTTTTTGTCCAGCATTCTAACCGCTTCCTTCATCATCAAGATGTTATCTGCTATATCCCTACCCCTTAAGAAGGCTGATTGTTCCTCTGATATTACTGAGTTCATTAATGGTTTAATCCTTTCAACCATAATCTTAGACATCAATTTATTAATGAAGTTAGACAGGCTTATTAGTCTGAATTCACTAAATGACTTGGGAGTCTTTGTTTTTGGTATTAAGACTATAAGGGTGCTTGCTACTGATTTAGGAATTGGGATCCCAACTTGATATTCTAACACTGCAGATAAGACATCCTGGTTAATTATATCCCAAAATTTCCTATAGAAACTACCTGGAAAACCATCAGGCCCTGGGGCAGCATCTGGAGAAAGATCAAATACAGCTGATTTTACCTCCTCCAAAGTTATAGGCCTTAACAAATTAATGTTATCATGTTCAGAGATGGAAGGGTGTATTTCTTGTGTTAGAAATGATATGCACTGACCAGTTGGGTCGTCATTTCCATCAGACAACAGGTTTTTAAAAAAATTAACTGCTGCATCACTAATTTGAGTTGGAGAATTTAACCAGTTTTCATCCTGGTCCTGGATCTTCATGATTGATAATCTAGCCTGATTTTCAGTTATGGATTTATGAAAATACTTAGAGTTTAGGTCTCCATCTTTAAGCCATTTCATCCTAGTCTTTTGTGTTAGGAAGGGGTTATGTTCAACTAGATGTCTAGTTAGTCTAGCCTTGGCTTTATTCAAGCCAATTCTATCCTGAATAGTATGAGATGAGTCATATATTAATTCCAGCTCAGCAACTTCCTTTTCTGATTTTGTTAAGTTTTCATATACATTTCCTAAAACCAGCTTGTTCCATGTTTTTTATTTCAGCCTTAAGTCTTTTCAGTTTGAATGAGAAGCCTACTAGACCTTGTTCCTGAATAGGCTGAGTCCAACTATCTAAGACCAAATCCCTAAATTCAATTCTGTTAAGCCACATTTCCTGAAATCTGAATGGTCTAGGGGTCGTGATATCTGATTTTGATATTTCAAGCAGCATTGGGGAGTGGTCTGAAGTTGTTCTACTTAAGATTTGAACAGTGGAATGGTTACATGAATTAAAAAAACTGGTGTTTCCCATTATCCTATCCAATCTCTTGGAGGTTGGATTGACAAATCTGTGGTTAGTCCATGTTAGTAGATTACCAACAGTGTTTAAATCCTCTACCTGTATTTCATTTATGAAAGAGACAAAATCTAAGATTGAATCTAATTTTGGAGAACTAGGGCTGGAGTATTCCTCCACAGATCTTATAACATTAAAATCTCCTCCTAGCAGTGTTGGTGAGCTATCTATTTTAGTATCTAAGTCTGAATAAACCTTGAGCCTATCTTCCCTACTGTGCGGAGCATAAATGAAGAATGAATTAAATTTCTTATCCCAGTTTTTTATGTCTATCTCCACATGTATGTAGTGATTATGGATTTATAAAAGATTTATGGTAATCCTATCTAAAAACATTATCCATATCTTGTTGTGTATCATTCCCAGGTGATGCCTGAAACAGAACATCTTTTTATACATGTCTAGTTGATTTAAGTTTCCTTTGGGTTCAATTATGACTAAAAGACCCAGTTTATGTATCCTAGACAAATGTTTTAACCTCACCACTGATGTTGATACCCCCCTTACATTCCAAATCATACATTTAACTATCATTGGAAACTTTGGATTTTAAGGCTAACCTAGATCTCCTTTTGGGGAGGGTAACCTGTGATTGTGTTTTCTCCTCTGGATTCAATGTTTGATCCTCTGGATCCGTATGCTCCTCTGGATCCGCTTGCTCCTCTGGATCCGTTTGCTCCGTGGTTGGTTGCAATGTTTCACCTTCTTGCTGACTTACCTTCTCGGAGTCCCTTAGGGATTCTGTGATTCCTTGCTTCCCCCCCTCCTGTGATATCTTTGTTTTCTTACTATGTACAACAGGAGTGAGTTCAACGTTAGGGGTCCAGGAAAAACGATCATGTAAGAATATATCAGAGTTTAATGGAGTTCTAGCTCTAGTAGATAATATGTCATCAGTAAAGGATATGCAAAGGATATTCTTTTGCAGGGGAGAGGAGGGGGTCGTGTTGTAGCCTCTGGAATCATATCCTTCCTCCTCCAGATCTTCAATGGAGGTGATTTCCAAAATAGCATCTGTTGTGTCAATGTTAGGCATTTGCTGTGGGGAATCCTGTGTTAACTGGGAGCCTTTTTCTGGTTGGTTCACCTGGAGTGGAGTTGATTCTGCTACCTTAAGGGGGTTAGGCCCTAGGACTTTTCCTTCATTATGTGATAGCCCTTGGTTATGATGTTCATCCGAATTTATTTCCTCTAGTACAGCGAATCTATTGTCAGATGAGGATACTTTGTTTTGCTCACTTTGAGTAGAGACCACTGTGGTAGGGCTAATCATTTTCTGCAGGTTTTTCTGCTTAGGTTGATATACCCTAGTTGTTTCTTGATTCCTTCCCTTATTATTCTTATGTGGGTTCCTGATTTCCTTTGGCAAAGCTGCCTCAGGATGTTTAGGATCAGCACCCTTAATGTTATTCTGGATTCCAGAGCCTAGGGGTTCCTTAAGATTCTTCATCACTTGATCCCTTTTACAATAGGATTCACTATGACCCAGCTTTAGGCATTTCTTACAATACTGAGGAAAGTCTTCGTAGGAAATGGCATAGGATTTGTTATGTGCTATAGAACCTAGCCTTATCTTATTTGGTCTTGGCTTCGAAGGTTCCTTAAGATTCTTCATCACTTGATCCCTTTTACAATAGGATTCACTATGACCCAGCTTTAGGCATTTCTTACAGTACTGAGGAAAGTCTTCGTAGGAAATGGCATAGGATTTGTTATGTGCTATAGAACCTAGCCTTATCTTATTTGCTCTTGGCTTCGAAACATCCATCTCCACACAGAGTCTAATTGTGGAGGGCCTGGTTAAATTCTTAGTAGGTGCATCAGCAAAAAGAAGCTCTCCTAAAGAATTTCCCAAGTCTGTTATAGCTTTAGGGTGGAAGAAGTATACCGGGGGAAATTCCACGGTGAGCCATACCGGTGCTAGAGCAGATTCTTCATCGTAGTCGAAATGTTTCGTCCATTTGATGATGCGCATAATAGCTCCTCCCATGGACCAGGTGCGTTTGAGCCAGCAGCGTTGGTAGTCCTCATCGATGTCGAAGGTTATTCTGATGTGCCTAGAGTCCATCGCCGATAGCTACACATCGCCCTTGAAGCCAATAGTCTTGATCTGATTTCTGAGGAAATCCATTGTGGGGCGACCGCGACTGAATTTTCCGACCAGCGCTTTTGAGAATGGAGCGGCCAGGATGTCCACTTCCTCCTCTGGGTATAAAACCGCTAATTCACCCTTGTAATTGAAATGGGGATGGAGTTCTGGTGAATCAGGGGTGGCTGATTGATGGGATTGTTTCAAAGCTTGGGCGAAGGAAGGTTTTTCCCTATTCCATGGCGCAGGCGCCACCATGGCAGGGCGGAGGACGGCGGCGATAAAGCCGTTAGGCAGAGAGAGGGCACGTTTTTTCGAGAGAGAATTTCAGAAGGAGAGAGAGAAGCCGTTTCTAGCCGTTGCTATTAGTGTGGAATTGTTTTGTGTAAGCTAGAAAAACGATTCCAACAGGGATGTTTTGTGTATGGAAAAGTGTGGAATTGTTTTCGACACAGGGACTGTTTGGTTTTTGTTGGATTGGGTTTCTTGCAAGGATGCTCCTTCCTCGGAGCTCTCAACATCTAGAGAGAGAGGCTGAAGGGATAGAACGGAACTGCAGTAAATGATTCAAAAGCTTCGGTTCCATTTCATTTAGGTGTTTCAGCATACCAAACCACTCTAACTAGACCATATTCAAAAAATAGTAAATACGCATTGTTGGTATACCTACATTCTATAATCCACAACCATCACACAAGCACTGCCAATCAGCCAATGTAATGCTCAGCCAATTGCTTAAATTATTCAAGACTCTCACCTCCCTATTCTAGATTTGTTTGAGACTCTGCAGTCGGAACCAAAACAGCCACCCACTTCTTTTTATGCTCATGTCAACCGCTTCCAGTTGAACACATATTGAGTATTAGAACATGTTTATCCATGACCCGACCCAATTCAACCTTTCAATTAAATACCATATCTCTATCATTCATCTAAACAAACTCGCATTCAACCAATTCTTTTTTTTTAATGGAAAACACCCGAGAGTGGGGGTTGATATATTTGGTACCCCAAGCCAGAAGAGAACCATAGTATAGTAAATGAACTTTACAGAAGGCAACCGCATTGCCCGCAAAAGTAGGTCTATGCTAAGAACTGTACATAAACCAAAATATCGGTCAAGTTTAGTTTGTTGCGATTCCAAAGCTACGAACCTTTTAATTCATTTCTTTTTTAAAGGTTTATCAATGACCCAACCCAACCAAAAACTTTAATTCTTTAAATATTATTTTAATACCAAATATAAATAGTATATATTAAATTATTGATTATTAATTATTTTTTGTAATATTTTATAAATAAAATTTTATTTATTGATTATTATTTTATTTATTAATAAAATTTATTGATTATTATTTTTGAATCTATTCAATAAAATTTTAATCTATTGAATCTAGAAAAATATTTTTGAATCTATTGAATTTTGTTGTGAATTAAAATTGTCCTAAGAAAGAGGAAAGAAACTGGAACCGTTTTGATCCATGGAAAAAAATAGTGTTCGGGTTAATCCTATTCATAAAGGATTAACACTAAATACAAAAATGGAGAGTTTTTTTCAAAATGGGGAGAAGAGAAATATTGAGTTGTGCATTGAACTATGGCAATATTAGTCTCTATTTATAGAGAATGAAAAATGTAAATTTTTGAAAATATTTTTATCACGAAAGTATTAAAAAATATATATAATCAGATTTGAAGGTATGGAGATAAAAGGATTAGATTTAGTATATTTTCAACAAATTAAATTGCAACACGTGGTAATAATCACGTTTGGCCTCTCTTATTTTTGTAACACGAGCATGGTTGGACCGTCCTGTAGCTATATTCTATTTTTTTATTATCCAAAAAATGGTGATCGCATTGCTCCGCTCACCAATAAACATGGCCTAAGAAATCTTCAATAAGTTTGGAACTTCACATCAAACTCTAGGTAACAAGCTGACAATTGTAGAAATCAATATCTTGGTAAATCGCATCGTGATTTCCTTTCTCCCTAGCTACAGTAACTGAACATCATCTGCTCTCTCTCGCCGGAAACGGCTTCTTTCTCTTCCCCGTTAACGGCTAGTTTCTGCCGATAAACGACCAACTGAGAGACGGCTCCTGCTCCGTCGGCCACAATGGCGGATAGTAACACCACGCAAGCTACACCAAAAACTTTCCTTACTACCCTCCAGACCAATTCCCCTCCTCTAACGGCATCCCTACCTAACAATCCTGAGCTAACCCCTAAATCCGAACACTTAGGTGACCCGGCGTGCCTTTATTCCGATGAACAAATTGCCAAACTCTCTGCAAACTATGCTAACGCTCTAGTTGGAAAATTCACAAGGGGAAGGCTGTCGATGGAGCAACTAGAGCTTGCGTTCAAGACGGTAGGTTTTGCCGGCAACTATCAATTAGACTCCTTGGACTACAAGCATGTGTTGATCAGATTTGATCAAGTCAATGACTACCAAAGGTGTTGGATCAAGGGGATTTGGAATTTCAATGGAGTCCAGCTGAAGATGCTTAAATGGTCTCCTGACTTCTCCACCCACAGGAAATCTCCAATCGTGCCAATTTGGTGCACTATCAGGGAAGTTCCTCTGTACTACTATAATTCTGCATCTATTGAGGCCATTGGAAATAGTATAGGAAGCTTCATTAAGAAAGATCTAGCCACTAAAATGCTCACTAGGCCTTCTGCTATTAAATTGTGTGTTGAAATTGACTTACAAAAACCTTTGAGTAATTTCATTAGATTAGGATCAATCACTAACAACAGAAAATACCAAATTGAATATGAAGATGTTCCTCTATAATGTGATCATTGTGCTAAAGTTAGGCCACTCTTTTAATCAATGTAGAGCCAACCCACAAAAAATCAACGGTAAGCTGCTGGACAACCAGAATCCCATCCCACAAAGCCAAACTCATTCACAGGGGCAGGATACTAGAAATATATTTAACAAGACACCTGTGATCACCTTGGAAAACCAGTCTGTTACCCCCCTTCCTAGTAAAGGACACTTAGTACACCAGAAAGCCACAACAAACCTCTCTCTGAACCCTTCCTCCTACTTACCTAAGGATATACATGGAGAGCTCAAAATTGTTCCCCAACAATCACCAAAAATTACTCCTGCTCAATCCCCTAGCAACCCACCCCCAGATAACTCTTAATCTTCCCTCACAAAACTTTTAAATGCCACTGCATTGTCTAACCCTACTCCTATAGCCTATGCAAAGGATGATATTCAAATTGGCTCACTCAGGCTAACCCTGCATCAGTCCTCTCCCACTAACCCCCCACTTTCTCTACAAAGAAAGATGGAAAACAAATTCTCTATTTTGCAGGATTTAGACACCCTCCCTCAACCACAAGAACTCATTGATCTAGAAGTGCAGGACTTGGAGGAGGAGGCTCTCAACAGCCACCTTGCCCACACAGTACTACAACTTGATAGTATAAAAGGTAACACTGAACAGCAAGGTAAGTCAAAGAATAAAAAGAATAACTACCTTAGCCAGTTGAATAAAATAATTTTAAGATCAGCTACTAAAAGCCATAAATCATGTGAACAATGACACACACCTTAACTATTAATTTTTTAGTATGGAATCTTAGAGGTATGGAATCTTCTATGCTAAGACTAATCCATTTAGTTAAGCTGAAGAAAATACAACTCCTTTGTATCATAGAACCAATGCATGATAACAGTCAGTGTCAATCTTATATGGAAAAGCTCAAATTTACATATAATCTCCCGCTTCATAATGGCAAAATCTGGCTTATGTGGAATGACCCTGTATCAGTCTCATTAATCTCTCACCACAATCAGTTCATGTATGTTAAAATAGCTCACCTAATTTCAGATATTGACATGGAAGCAGTTTTTGTTTATTCCCTAAGGACTAGGGATGGTAAAAAACCTTTATTGAGTGTAATTACTAGAAGTGAAACTATTTTCATAGGAGATTTTAACACTATCTCTTCACTCTCAGAATATAAAGGCCCCAGCTCACCTTCTCTAGGTAGTATCGGGGATTTTAACAATTGGATTAGCTCCTCTGGAATTCAGGAAATTAACACAGTGGGGAACCTATTTACTTGGACAAATTCAAGGCTTAGGAATCCCACCTCTAAGAGATTAGATAGAGGACTTTGTACTATTCAGTGGAACACAAAATTTCCATCATCTTCCATCCAAATTCTGAATAGACAATCCTCAGATCACTCTCCTCTCCTCCTACAGGTGTCAACTCTAGTTAGTTCTCACCCTAAACCCTTTAGATTTATAAATACTTGGTTTAATAGACCAGATTTATAGACCTAGTTAGGGAAAACTGGTCAATTCCTAGCCCCCAGTCTAGAATGTTTGGTTTCTACCTAAAATTGATTAGATTGAAAAAAATGATAAAAATTTGGAATATGGACTGTTTTGGTAACATAGATTCTAATGTTAATACTGCAGAGGAAGGCCTTAGATTACAGGAATTAGTTTATGACTCCACTCCCTCAGATTCAGAATTAATCAAACTAAATGAGAAAAATGCACTATTACTTAGAGCCTCAAAGGAAAAAGATAAATTCTGGAAGCAGAAAGCTAGATCAAAGTGGTATAAACTTAGGGATAATAACACTCAATTTTTTCATAAGACAGTACAAGAAAGGAACTGTAAACTACAGATTTCAAAAATTGAAAATGGGCAAGGACAGTGGCTTAACTCCCAATCAGATATCCAAAAAGAAGCTGTAACCTATTTTTCTGAACTGTTATCTGAACCTAACCAAATGGCTAACAAAACTTATTACCCACATTTTCTTAGCCAAATTCCTACTATCATTACTGAGCAAGATAACCTAACTCTATCTAGACGAGTTTCAGAGGAAGAACTCAAATTAGTGGTAAAAAGTTTAAACAAAAACAGCAGTCCAGGTCCAGATGGTTTCTCTAGTAAATTCTACACTAAGTGCTGGGATTTTATTAAGGAAGATTTAATAAGTGCTGGTAATGAATTTATCTTAGGTTCAGATATGCCTAGGGGTATTTCTAGTACCTGGATAACCCTGATTCCAAAGAAAGCCACACCATCCTCTTTTGATGATTTTAGACCTATTAGCCTCTCAAATGTGGTTAACAAAATCTGCTCTAAGGTTTTAATGGAAAGATTGAAACCTTATATGGAGAACCTAATTTCACATAATCAAACTGCCTTCATGAAGAACAGAGACATTTCAGATAACATACTTTACCTGCAGGAAATGTTAAGATTTTTAGATAAAAAGAATAGAGTGTCAAACTGTATTCTCAAGTTGGACCTCAGTAAAGCTTTTGATAGGGTTAATTGGGATTTTCTAAAGAACATACTTGGTAGATTTGGTTTTACTAGGAACTTTTTGAATGTTGTTATGAACAATTTATCCCAGGCTCATTTCTCGGTACTTATTAATGGCAATCCAGTGGCCTTTTTTAAAGCCCCCAGAGGCATCAAACAAAGTGATCCCCCTTTCTCTTCAATATTTTCTTAGAGGCTTTCTCTAGGACCCTCTCTTTTATTTTTTTGAATAACAGCCTCTCACATTTCCAGTTACCCTCTGCAATCACACCAGTCTCCCACTTAATATATGCTGATGATACCATCATTTTCATGCAAGCCTCAAAACCTAACCTAATTAAGATCAAAGCTTTCCTAGAAATATTTGAATCTACCTCGGGCCAGAAATTTAATTTTGAGAAGTCTGACTTCTACATTAGCAAAAGGGCTACAGTTGCTAAGATAAATCAGGTTAAGGTGGTCTTAAAAATGAAAAAAGGATCTGTTCCTCTCAAATACCTAGGATGTCCAATCTTTAAAGGTAGAACACTTAACATATACTTCCAACCTTTAATGGAAATTCTGGACAAAAAGCTGATGAACTGGAAAAATAAATGGCTGAGTTCGGGGGGAAAACTGACCCTAATCCAGTCCTGTATATACTCCTTACCTCAACACCTATAGACTGTTACCAAGCCCCCTAACTATATAGTTAATACATTTGAGAGAAAGATGTCTACTTTTTTATGGGGTGAGTTTGATGGGAGGAAGAATAGAGTTTGGAAAAAGTGGTCTGATTTAGCTACTCCTAGGTCTCAGAATGGTTTAGGTTTCAGATCAGTTCGGGCTATAATTGATTCTTGTTCACTTAAACTCTGGTGGAAAAGTCAATTGGGAACTACAATGTGGACAAAAATGATCTGGTCCTTACCTCAAACACATAGAAAATCCATGACCTGGAAGAGAATATGCTCAGTTAATTCCTTTGCAGAAAATAATACTCTGATTATTCATGGCAGAGGTAGCTGCAACTTTTGGTCTGCTAATTGGTGCCCCAATGGGCCACTTGTGAATCTTATCCCTAGCTTTATCATTTCCCCACTCTTATACTGCTCAGTGGCTCAGTTTATAAGCAACAAAGCCTCTATCCTACCACGGATTTCTTCCTTCTTAGAACATGATACTCTTTAGTTTTTGCAGTCAACAGAAATTACTGAAGATATAGAGGATAGATTAATCTGGAAACCAGAAGTCACGGGTGTTTTTACTTTCAAATCTGCGTATAAGAAGCTCACTTTCTCCTCAGTCTTGCTTCAAAATGCCCATCATGTTATCACTTAGACTCTCTTAAACACTTTTTCATATCCTGCCCCCTTGCTCAATCAATATGGAATAAGATGGCAGCTTTACTAGATTTTAATCTTTGTAGTCTGGATTCAATAAATGAAAAGTTCTTCTTGTTCTGATATTGCCATGATCTTCCCAGATGGCACCAGCTGCTATGTAAAATTCTTCCACCTCTAATTTGCTAGTGTTTTTGGAAGGCAAGAAATAGCTTCTTTTTTTATAAAAAACATTTCTCTTCAGAGCTTATATGCAAGGAAATTTGTGATCAAATATATCTATCCCTCTCTGCCAAACCTTGCCCCTCTAGTTCTTCCCTACCTATGAGACCTAGCTTTTCACATCTGATCCCCCCCCCCTAGACCACTACCTAAGCCTACTATATCTATTGTCTTCTGGGAAAGGCCAAAACCAAATTGCATAAAGATCAATGTAGATGCATCCTGGTCCTCTACTAATTCCACTGTTGGACTGATTGCTAGAAACAATGATGGAATCCCATGCCTTATAAAATCCACTGCCATTTCTGCAGTTTCTTCACTTCAAGCAGAGATTATAGCCATCCTATTTGCCTGCCAAACCTTTCCAGCTCTGGACAACTCCTTCACCATTGAATCTGATTCTTTGCTGGCCGTGAACATGATCAGGAATCCTTATACTGCACATTGGCCTTTTTACAATCTAGCCTCTAAGGTGCATTCCCTGCTAAAAATGCCAAACTTAAACATGTTTTCAGGGAATGTAATTCTGTGGCAGATGCAATTGCTAATGATCTCCCAGTCCATAACTGTGATCTGAGTATGAACCTTTCTAATATACCCACTCACATCAGAGGCCTCATCTCTTTGGATAGGGAACATACTCCCTATATAGAACACATAGGTATGGCTCAAGATAGGATTAATACTGCTAATTTTCTGTCATTTGATTTCCTACAGGTACTAGAGTTGAACTCTACTTCAAATTCTCTTCTGGAGCTAATCTATACTCATACTGAAATCCATCCCAAATGGTCAGTCATTCAGGCTGCTACAGACCTGAGAAAAGAATGCTCCAAATCATAACTCTTGCAACTCATATGCCTAAGATTTGGTTATGTCTTCAGCCTTTTATTTTGAAGTGTCAGAATGAAGTTGTCTGGCCAAGGGAATGAATTAACACAGAGGGTGGATATTCTTTCTTTTGGAATCGCAACTTCCATTCCTAACCTCCTTCATATTCACTAGATCAGTCAGTTTTAATTTTCATTACTAGTAGCTAGGTATTCTTTTGGAGGCAACAATGTTGCCTCAATGATCTTAGTGTACAAACCACTACTCTGCATACATTTGGCTCTATTAAGGCTTGGGGAACCTTATACATAATCCCCCACCCTAGGGTGTTTACATTAAAAAAAAAGCTGACAATTGTATCTATGCTAACAAATAGTGAACAATTTTTTTCTTTTGAAAAGACAGTGAACAAATTCATGAAATGAGAAGAGGGCAAATAAATTTTGTAAGAGTTCAACAAATCATTCAGCTGAATTAAATTCTCACTGTACATGTAGAAGACAACCAGAAAAATTCCACATCTTATCCCATCTCCACTATGTCCCTGTACGTGTTTATACATATTTCTATCAAAAGTGAGTGTTTCCACCAAATATAACCATATATAACTTCAGTAAGTGCACATACAACCCTGAAATAATTTTTAGTGCAAAATAATCATAACTAATTCACATAAGTGTAAATATAACCCTAAACTATATTCCGGCATTGAGTGGTCATTTCCAGCCATTGGCCAACTAAAAATGACCAAAATGCCCTTTCAACCTAAAGCAAAAATAGGAAAGACAAAAATGCCCTCCACCCACCACCCCCAGCCATTGAACACCACCACCCTCACCACCTTCCAACCAACCCCACCACCACCTTCCACCACCCACACCCCCTCCAGTCTGCTACCCCCAGCGACCAAGACCACAACCCCCCGCGATCAAGACCACAACCCTCAGCGACCTAGACCACCACCTCCCGCCGCCAGCCACCAATTACCACCTCCTGGCCACCACTCCCACCCTTTCAGTGCCACCACTACCACCACAACCCATGATCACCCACCTCCTGTCGCCAGCAACCAACCCCACCCCTCCAGCGCCACAAACGCCACAAACGCCACAAATGATTTTGCCAATGGCCACGAATGATTTTGCCCAACCACCACGAACCCCACTTCACGCAGCTCGATCGACATGGACGCGGGTTCCCAGCCAACCCTGGCCACCACAAGTACCACCCCCGTCGCTCGATGGACATTGACGTAGGTTCAATAGCTCAATGTGGACGCCGGCAACCATCCCAACCCCTCCAGCGCCACCACGACCACCACCTCCAGCCACCACGAATGCCATCTCCCACCACTCAATCGACGTGGACATGGATTTCACCTCTTGATCGACGTGGACGCCAGTAACTACCCTCACCCCTTCAACGCCATCATTACCACCACCCCTGGCCACCACGAACTCCACCTTTGGCCGCTCGGTCGTTCTTTGGGTTCCTAGGTTGGGTCAGGTTCTCGGCGACAGCGGTTAGAGGTGGATTCAGGGGCGTGATTTGGTGGGTGGTGGAGGAAATACATTTGCGGGTTTGGAGAATGAGACGAATGGTAATTTTGGTGTTAAACCAGATTAGTGTAATCAACAATTTAGGAAGATGTGTGGGGGAAATTTGATGAAGGAGAAGAAGATGTGTGGGGGAAATATGGTCATTACCTCAGTTTTTAGTATATTTTAAACATAAACCAACTAGGGGTAAATTTATCTTTTAACATAATTCAGCCTCAAACTGCCGGAAAAGGTTATATTTGCACATACACTAGCTAATAGCATCCACTAGATAACAGGGTTATATTTGCACTTTAAACTATCACAAGGTTATATTTACACTTATGTGAATTATGTAGGATTATATATTCACTTTTTCCTTTAAAGTTTAGTCATCTAAGAAAAACTATATGAGTTATGAAGTGAAATAATTTATTTAATTAGAAATCCTTACATGTTGAATACAATAAAAAATAATTATTTTTTATAATATTTCATTAAAATTATTTTAAAAATAACTATTTATATGTTGAGCTCATTTTTAAGATTATCCTAATTATATATATATATATATATATATGTATATCTCATTGAATAAAGTTAATTATCAAATGATTTTATTAGTCCCACTAATTATAAAATGCCCTCATTTTATAATATAAGTAGGTCTCCTGACAGGCGGCCTACCCATAAGGTTATGGACAGACCACTTTTTTTTTACCTTATAAACTGCATTTGTTAAATTGCATACTAAATTCAGAAATTTTGAAAATATTTTTTATATTATATGTTTTTATATTTTCACATTCAAATGCATATTATTACTTGTTTTAACTTTTAAAATACAATATTTAAATTTTATTTAAAAGGTAAAAACCGCTGTGGAGTGTCCATAAGCTTATGTAAAAGCTGCATTTTCTGAGACTTTCTTTTATAATATATATGTGTGTGCACATATTTTTTCTATCAAAAGTGTTCCATCATTGTATAAAATAATCCGAACCTTTTGTTTTTTTTTCTGATTATGTGCTTCTTTGGACTTTAATTAGTGGTATATATGTAGACATAGTACAATGGGATATTTACAATTTTAAATATATTTTTTAGAGTTATATATTTTAACAAGTTATGATTGATTATATATAATAAATAAATAAAAATCAGTAATATATAATAGTATTGGTATGAAATTTTTAGACAATTTGGGTTTAGGTTAGTCAAAATATCTTCAATATCCCAAAACAACAAAATACCAAACCACCAAACCAGAAAGCAAAGAATTTCTATTAAATTTTGCTTGAGACAAAGTGCGAGGAATCAATAGAAAATGAAAGTCTAACTAAGTCCTTTAAATGATTAACAAACATTATAAACATGTGAACCAATATACTTTTGCTAGTTGTAAGTATGCTATTATCTTACAAAAAATGAAAGTCTAGACCAAGTTCTTAAAAACATTAACAAGCATTGGAAACACATGAACTAATATATATTTGCTAACAGTAAGTCTATCATAATATTGCAAAAAATGAAGTCTAAACAAAGTCTAAACATATAAACTGATTTATATGATAGAAAGTTTTATAATTATCTTGTCAAAAATGATAGTCTAAACTAAATATTCTAAAGAAAAATGAATTAATTTATACATTTGCTAGTTGTAAGTTCTACCGTTATCTTATAAAAATAAAAGTCTAAACAAATATGTTAATTAACAAATATTCTTAACATATGAAGCAATATTAACATCTTTATTTAGACTATATATAACATTATATATATGCTAGCTATTTTGGAAAGTTTGAATAAAGTCTTCAAAATACACACTACTAGTGCTATCGCTACGGCCATGGGGCAAGGTTGGCCGCAAAGAAAGGTGGAAACGCCGGTGAAGGAGTGGAACAATCAGGTAGGGGAGGAATGTGACATGGACAACCAGACCGATAAAGTGGTGGTAGTGGCAGCGGAGTTCGATGCGATATCGGAGGAAGAATTGGGGACAACAAAAATAAGCTCTGATTCTGAGTGTGCTGATAAAATTGAGTCTGGTAAAGCTGAATCTGTTACTGTGAATGAGAGGTTGTGGGTGGATGTTCTTACTAGCAATAGGTTTCAATAAAATAGCATGAAAATTGACTGTGTAGCGCCCAAAATTGTGAATGGGGAGGTTGGAATTGAAATTGAACTAGAGGATGTGGGGTATGAGCTTGAGTATTGGGGATAATGCACTGATAATGTATGTTTTTGGAGGGAATTTGACTATGACTGATGTTAAGAGGTTTATGAGTAAATTCTGGGATTTTGTTAGTATGCATAAGCTTCTATATAATGATGAGGGTTACTTTTTTATGAGATTTGGCAAGAAAGGGGATAGGGATGCAGTGCTTAGGAAGAGACCTTATACGATATATAGCATGGCCATGTACCTACAGCTATGGAAACCTAACTTTTCATTAAAAGATGATATGGCTATAACGATACCTATTTGGGTAAAGTTCCCTAGACTACCAATTCATCTGTGGGGAGCAAAGAGCTTAGGGAAAATTGGTAATGTTCTAGGTAAGCCATTTTTCACTAATGAGTGAATGACGAATAAGTTAAGGATCTCTTACGCAAGAATTCTAGTGGAAATAGACATCTCGCAGAATATCCCTGAGAGTGCAAACATAAAGGATGTTGAAGGTAAGATTCTGAAATAGGATATTGAACTTGGAGGGAGACCAATGTTCTGAGAAAAGCGTCAGATAGGGGGACATGTTTGCAGTGCAAAAATAGTCCAAAAATGGATGCCAAAAACCAAGGAGAAGGATGACAAGCTGGATGGGGCTGTTCAGAAGGCAGCCATTAAGGAAAACAATGGAAAAGTGAAACGGGCTGAGATTGAAAGTAGTATGTGGATAGTGGTTAAGCCAAGAAGTAAGCAGGCCAGATTGCAAATTCAGGAGCACAGGAGGGAAAATACTGAAACTGGGCAGGGAGAACATGAGGTAAGGAAGGTGATTGAAGGAACATATGAAATCAGAGATTGGGATGATTCCGGAGGAGACCTTGGTTTTGTCCCATGATAGTTTCATAGAACGTTAGGGGACTAAATAAATTAGCAAAGCGGATTGAGATTAGTTCCCATCTCAAGGGCTTAAACTCAATGCTTGCTATATTATTTGAAACTAGTCAAAAAAAGAAAATGTGGTGGAGGTCAGGAAGAGGTTTGGGAGTGTATGGCAGTTTTTGGATAACTATGAAAAGCATCCGAATGGAAGAATTCGGTTGATGTGGGATGGAAGAAGGACTGGAGTTACTGTGGTGGCTAAAATGGATCAGATGTTGCTATGTGAGGTGAAGAATAAAGCAGGAAAACTAGTCTTCTAGATTACAACTATTTATGCGGGAAATCAACTGAAAATGAGGAAGGCTTTGTGGAAGAATATTGAAAAGCACCAATCTGAGGCTCAGGAGCTTTGGCTATTGATTGGGGATTTCAACAACGTGTTGAAACATGAGGTTGGCATTGGGGGCAGTGATGTTCAAACTGCAAAATTATGGGAGCTAGAGGAGATGATGAGAACGGTGGGATTGAGTGAATGTGAAAGCACATGAAGCTGCTTCACCTGGTCTAATAGGCATACTGACAGAGTAATTTACTCAAGGATCGATAGAGCAATAGAGAATGTCCACTGGTTCACAAAATTCTTGGATATCTGTGCCGAGAATATGGATGCATGGGTTTCGGACCATTCTATGCTGAGAATGGGATTTTTTGAGGAGGAGAAAGGAGTCTATAAACAGTTCAAATTCATGAGCTGCTTGCTAGATAATAAGGAGGTTATAGTGGATATGGAGAAGAGCTGGAGAAAGCCTATGTGATATGAATCCCCTTGCGAAGAAGCTGGATTGCAGAATTAAAATCTTTGACAAAACAAGAGAACTCGTAAAACCCTTCTAGTGCCGCACGAAATTCAAGGTCTAGTCCTCGGGGTACACTCAATTTTGACTTGCTCTCTAACTAGCCCCCATGATCAAATTACAATGTTTATTGATACTTGACTAGCCCTCAGGGTCAAGCAATAATGGAATAGGTTGCTAGCAAAGAGTATGAACTCAAAATATTGTATATTTGATTGATAATAATGGTGTAAGGTAAAAAAGAATGTTGAAAACCACCCATATTTATAGTACATAAGTATGGCCTTCAAGAATACAGATAAGAAACTGAAAAGAATTATGACAGTTTTAATAATCTAAAATTATATTTAACTAGACTACCTAAAATAAATGATTGTATTCTTCAAGATAAATCTTGAATGAATATTTCCTTATCTAATCTTACCAAATCTAATTCTAATCAAATCAAAACTGAATATTCTAAACCCTATAATAAATGAACGATCGAAACATTAATTCTTCCAAGGCCAACATGGCTGAATTAATGAGCCTTATTTGAACACACTACCTCATTAAAAAACTCAGTGGGAAAAATGGTATAGTTTTATCTTCTAAAACTCCTAATAAATAAAAATAAATGAAGAAAACCTAATTCGTATCATTCCCTCCAAGGTCGACAAGTTTCGTCCTCAAAACGTGAACGATCTTCAAAATATATGGAGATAAATGTCCCACGCCATTCCAGTGAAATTTTTCTAAGAAACGTTGACTATGCGCAGACAAGGCAAAAATTGCTTGAACTCACGAGATAAGGAGTGATGGCGATAAAATGGAACAACTTGCGAGAAGCTGGATCTGCCCGCTATAAATTCATAATATCGCGAGATGAAGAGATGGACTGGTCTGTGTCTCACGCATGTGAAAAACGTGCCTCAAGTGTGGCACGCGCGGGAATCTCACACGCACTTGTGGCTAGTTCACGCGTGCTTAACAGGTGCCAACCTGATTGTCTTCTTCTTCGCTGAACTAAATCTGAAGAGCACACTGGAGATGTGCTACCCCACGTAGCGCCGCTCAGAGATAACTGAAATGGTGATGGAGTTGCGGTTGCTGAGAACAAGGTGTGGAGAAGACGAGCTCGCCGGAGGAATAAAAATTAAGGATTTGCCAGAGTAGCTGAACTTTTCAGAGATGGAGATCGATGCAATCGGCGATGATCAAGTCCGGCAACAATTGAAGTTGTTGTAGACGGTGGCTTCGAATGGTCATTTGGAGACACAACTCAAGGAGATGCTGATCGGACAAGATGGATGGTGTCACCGGAGATGGGGGCGGCGGCGAGTTATGTGGCGGTGAAAGTATTCTGATGAATTTTTTTAAAAAATAAATTTAAACAAAACTTGAAACCTCTGTTGTGTTTTTGGTCCCCAAGGATTTTTCGCTTTGCTCTAATACCAACTGATATGAATCCCCTTGTCAAAGAAACTGGATTGCGGAATTAAGATCTTTGACAAAACAAGGAAACTCGCAAAACTCTTCTAGTGGCGCACGAAATTCAAGTTCAAGCCCTCGGGGTACATTCAATTTCAACTTGCTCTCTGACTAGCCTTTATGATCAGATTACAAGGTTTATTGATACTTAACTAGCCCTCATAATGATACGAATCAGGGTTACTGATATGAATCTCCTTGCGAAGACTCACGATTTGCGAAATTGATATCTTTGATCTAGTGAAGGGATCTGCAAACCCGCACTATCTCGCACGAAATTCAGGAGTCTAGCCCTCGGGGTACGCCTAACTTCGACTTGCTCTCTAACTAACCCTCAGGATCAGATTACAAGGTTTATTGATACTTAACTAGCCCTCGGGCTTAAGCAACAATGGATTAGCTCGCAAGCAAAGAGTATGAACTCAAAAGGTTGTATATTTGATTGATGAAAGGTTGTAGATTTGATTGATGAAAGATTCTAATCAAATCAGAACTGAATATTCTAAATACTAAAATAAATGCATGACCGAAACATTAATTCTTCAAAGGCCAACATGGCAGAATTAATGAGCCTTATTCTAAAATAAAATAAATGATCACACTACCTCATTAAAAAACCCGATGGGAAAAAGAGTATAGTGTTATCTTCTAAAAATCCTAATAAATAAAAATAAATAAATAAACCTAATTCGTATCATTCCCTCTGAGGTCGAGAATTTTCGTCCTCGAAACGTGAACGATCTTCAAAAAATAAATGTAGATCAACGTCCCATGCCATCCCTGCAAAATTCGGCTAGTAAACGGTGACTTGACGCTGACTAGGCAGTGACTGTGTGCTGACTAGGAGGCTGAAGTGGCACTAACTCGTGAGATAAAGAGAACTGGAGAGAAACTCGAGATAAATTTAATAACTCGCGATTAAAAGCCCAACTCGCGATATACTGAACAGATCATGAGATGAAGAGTTGAACTAGGTGTCTCGCGCGTGTGCCGAACGCGCCTCAAAGGTCTTGCGCGTACGCTTCACGCGCTCTGCTGTGAGTTCGCGCGTGAAGACCACGCGGTGTCTTCTTCTTCGCTCGAATTCCCTTCTTTGTTGCTGAACCTCCGCTGCCGACAATCGGAGAACACTGAAGTGGCGAGGATTCTCGGCTTCGGAAAAACGTCGAACTGATTGAAAGCTTCCGGAGCTGACCGGAGAAGACTAGATCAGATCTGTAAGAGCAACGATGTTCGCCGGAGAATAGGATCGAAGAATGGACGGTGGTGCGGCGGCGGAATCGTCTGAGATACTGATCGGAGGCGGCAGTAGCGGATGGCAGTGACTGGTCGAAGATGGAGCTGAGCGGCGGTGGAGATGACGGAGTTGCCGGAGTGAAGCTCACCGGCGGCGGTGTTGAAGACTGGCGGCGGAAGCTGAAAGATGATTTTTTTTTCTAAAACAAAACTCGAAATCCCTGTTGATGAACTCGTCCAAGGATCTTTTGCTTTGCTCTGATACCAACTGATATGAATCTCCTTGCGAAGACTCACGATTTACAGAATTGATATCTTTGATCTAGTGAAGGGATCTGCAAACCCGCACTATTTCACACGAAATTCAGGAGTCTAGCCCTCGGGGTACGCCTAACTTTGACTTGCTCTCTAACTAGCCCTCAGGATCAGATTACAAGGTTTATTGATACTTAACTAGCCCTCGGGGTTAAGCAACAATGGATTAGCTCGCAAGCAAAGAGTATGAACTCAAAAGGTTGTATATTTGATTGATGAAAGATTCTAATCAAATCAGAACTAAATATTCTAAATACTAAAATAAATGCATGACCGAAACATTAATTCTTCAAAGGCCAACATGGCAGAATTAATGAGCCTTATTCTAAAATAAAATAAATGATCACACTACCTCATTAAAAAACCCGATGGGAAAAAGAGTATAGTGTTATCTTCTAAAAATCCTAATAAATAAAAATAAATAAATAAACCTAATTCGTATCAGTTAAGCAACAATGAAATAGCTTGCAAGAAAAGAGTATAAACTCAAAAGATTGTATATTTGTTTGATAATAATTGTGTAAGTTAAAAAGAATGTTGAAAACCACCCCTATTTATAGTACATAGGTATGGTCTTCAAGAATACAAACAAGAAACTGAAAAGGGTTATGATAGCTTTAAGAAGCTAAAACCACATTTAACTAGACTACCTAAAATAAATGACTATATTCTTGAAGATAAATCTTGAATGAATATTGACTTATCTAATCTTACAAAATCTAACTCTAATCAAATCAGAATTGAATATTCTAAACCTTAACATAAATGCATGACCGAAACATTAATTCTTCCAAGGCCAACATGGATGAATTAATGGGCCTTATTCTAAAATAATATATATGTTCATACTACCTCATTAAAAAACTCAGTGAAAAAAAGAGTATATTTTCTAAAAACCCTAATAAATAAAAATAAAATAAATAAAACCTAATTCATATCACTATGTATGGGAGACCGATTACAAGGCTATAGAAGAAACTGTTGCGATTACATGGGGACCTGAGAAAGCACACGAAAGCGGTCAGAGGGACAGAAAATGTTGCAGTTAGCAAGACAAGGGTTGTTAGAGGCACAAAACACACTGGAGGAAAACCAGATGGATAGGGAGAAAATTACAGCAGTGTAAAATGCATTGAAAATGTGAAAAATGGAGCGAAGTGGATGAGAAACTGGCGAAGCAGAAATCTAAAATTGAATGGCTGAGACTCGACGATGGAAATAATTCATATTTCCATGCATTAGTAAAGTCTAAGAACAGGATTGCTAGAATGCTAAAAATCGAGAATGATAGGGGTGAAACTATTACTGATAGTGGTTTGATAGAACAGGAGGTGATTAAGTTCTATGGTAAACTTATTGGGGAAACTGATATAAGGACTGAATGTGTGGATTTGGAGGTTTTGAAAAGTGGAAGAGTATTGAGTAATGAGGGGAGACGGTTGTTAATAGCATATGTTCAAGTACAGGAAGTGAAAGCAGCCCTGAAAGACATAGGAAATCTTAAAGCGCCAGGCTGTGATGGCTTTGGAGCAAAATTCTTCAAGAACTGCTGGCATATAATACAGGAAGAGGTAATGGAGGCGATGACAGCCTTCTTTGAGCATGGCAGAATATTCGGAGTGGTGAACTGCACTACAGTTACGTTGATACCAAAACACCCTGCAACAATGAAGATGAAAGACTTTAGGTCCATTTCCTGCTGTACCACGTTTTACAAGCTGATATCTAAAGTCCTTACGAATAGGCTAAGGAGAGTAATTCAAGAAATTGTGCAGATCAACCAGTCAGCTTTTATCCCGGGTAGAAGCATACACGATCACATTTTGATGGCTTATGAGTTGATCAGGGGTTACTACCGGAAATATGGAGGGCCCATGTGCACGATCCAGATGGAAATTCAGAAGGCCGTATGATACGCTACACTGGGATGCGTTGGAGGAAATTCTAAAAGGATTTTTATAGCCAGAGAAATTTGTGCGATCAGTTATGCTAGGTGTGACTACTGTCTCATTTTAGTACATTGTAAATGGTAAACAAACTGAACAGGTGGAGGCTAAATGGGGACTACGACAAGGGGATCCAATCTCACCCCTTTTGTTTGTGATAATTATGGAATATATGACGAGGTGCGTGCAGTATATCAGTAGAGATAAGGGGTTTCAGCACCATCCTAAATGTGATACTTTAAATATTGTGAGTTTGAATTTTGCAGACGACATTCTCTTGTTCTCTAGAGGTGATCCCAATTCAGTCAGGAGGGCTTTTGAGGGCTTACAGGAGGTGATCCCAAATAGCAAGGGAACCCGGTGCCTGGAAGAATGAGCTAAAATAAATCATAAATGCCGAGGTAGAGGTTGGCGACCACAGCTCATGAAGATTGTTACAGCTGAATCTGTATATAGGATATGGCAATGGAGAAATGAGGTATGTTTCAGGAGGAATACAAAAATGATAGAGATAATTAAACGAAGTTTTGAGTGTATAGTGTATAGAAGCTGGATGAGGTCGAAACTCAAAGAGCATTGTGCTAGGCTAATGGTAGAGTTTGTACAGGACTGAGGAATGTTTTGGTTGCAGGGGTGATGTACTGAAACTTGGTGATTATTAATGAAGGATTCATATGTTCAAAAGAAGTCTTTAAAATGATTAATAGACATTCTAAACATGTGAACAAAGAAGTTTAAAGGATTAACATATATACATATGCATATGTGTGTGTCATATATTAAAAGAGCCACCATTTGTTTGGGAACAGATTTAGGTACGGTAGCAGACTAGCAGGTGACCAGCTCTTCAACCTCCATTCCTCTTGCCTGGTTCTTCCTGCCTGGTTGTCTTTCAATTACCAATTTATGCCACCGTCTTCTCTAGGTCTACAACCAGTTGATGGTAGGTGGTTTTTTCTTCAATTCTGTACCCCTTCACCAGCCTGCTTCCTCCCGTCGCCCCTACATACATCCACCTCCTCCACCTGTCGACCTCAACCCCTCGCTTTTTCTTTATTTCCTTCACTGAAGCATAATGTGTCCACGTCCGGATGAGTTACTGAAAGTCTTTCCCCTTCCTTTTTATTTTTACTTGTTTGTATCGCCATCAAAACACCACTCATTTTCGGTACCATTGAGGGCTACAAAGTCGTTGGCTACACGATGAATTCGTCTCCTCGGCGCATGTGAATCGATGACTATCGTTGAGAGGAGATGAAATTAGGCTTACCGGACGAAGATACCGTTCCCGACCTATGAATTTGATACCTAGGCAACAGATTCATCTCCTTATCATCGAAGATGCATCAACCGATCTCAGGGAAGACGTCGATGGCGCATAGGGAAGCATGGAAACCATGACAACAGCGTCAGAGACGGTGGAAGAAGGCAACAGCAGGTGCAAACAAGGGTTTTTCTATTTTTTGGCTATTTGCAAATCAACCCCTAAACTTCTACTCCCTCCTTCCCAGCAAAAATGACACAATTTCCTTTTTCATTTGTCCCAGCGAAAATGGCATGATTTGAAAATTACCTTAAGTGGCAAAAAATATGTTGTTAAATTCCACAATGTTCTATTTAACTTTAACAATTTTTAGATTGGGTCACTGTTTTCCTAAAATATCCCTACTTTTCCATTTTATTCACTGCCACATTCACTGGCATAAAAGAGCGAGTCAAAAACAAATTCTCCGATTTTGGTGAGATTGAGGGAGTATAAGGTTTTTAGAAACTACCCCAAATCTAAAGCATTAATAATTTAATCCCCAAATTTTAAAACTTATTATTTTTACATTTTCTTATTTTTACTTATGTTCGTGATCGTACCATGAGACGGTCTCTTTAAAATATAGTCTATTATTATAAAATAGATGAATTTCAAAAATTAATTTATATAATCAGTAAAATATCAAATTAAGAATAATATAAAGACTTACTTTTAAAACTGAGCAGAAATATTGAAAATATGAGTTATTATCTAAAAACCTTAATCTTCAATAATACTAATATTTTATTAAAATTTACAAACACGTGACTAAGAACTAAGGAGTGCCCTAATTTTAAGAAACAAAAACAAAAGTGAGTCCTAGGCTCCTATTACTTATTTCATCTGGTATTGACACACTTACTATTTTTAAACATTTTTAAATTTTGAAAATATTTGCCTTTATATATAAAAATAAAGGCAAAATCTAAATGAATGTACTTTACATGAATTCTCTTTAACCCATTACACCCATTTAACATCTCATAATTTTTTGTGTTAAAATGAGATATGTCACAATAAATTAAACAGAGGGAATAGCCCCATTGCACTCCATGCTACATGCACCCTCTTTTTTGTTTAATTTCAACCATATGTTACACGAGCCAATGTACGCATATCTTTCAGAAGGGGATAAAACGTTTTCATGCCTCGAATTTTTTGTGCAGTGCACATGTATTTTTAATTTTTCAAAAATATAGATATACTTTTTTATATTTTTTAAAACTGCACATATACCTCTATAGCCGGAGACCAACGTTGAAAAAAAAGGAGTATTTGTGCATTAAACAAAGAACTAGGGGTATATGTGCACTTTTAAAAAATGAAGGGGTGTATGTGCATTTAACAATGAACTGGGAGACATTAATGCACTTTACTCGGCTAGATTTATCCGCCACTATGTTTCCATGCGCGACTTGTTTTGGGTTATAACCCGAAATAATCCAACAATCCAACCTGTGAGATTTTTTATTTTATTTATTCATTTTAAAACACTCATCGAAATGAGTGAGATTATATCAGCTCTTCTTACCGTTTTAGAAAGGAAAAAATATTACGAGGCTACAAGAGTTCATCCAAGGTATACTTGAACGCTTTCAAAAGACTGAGGAGATGTATACATAAGGGAAAAAGAGGAATGTAAATGGACGTGATTCCACATCTTAATCCTCCTTGTCCTGCGTCGAATGAAGTGTGGCAAGACGTCTATTACATTCCTTAATTTTCTTTAGTCTAAATGAGTATTAAGAGGATCAACTGAGGTGAGGGAAAAGAAAATCTCTTCTTGACAAAATTCGAACTTCCAGTGATTAGATCAGTTCTTGATTTGTAGAATCAGAACCTCTCTTCAAATCTAGTTTTGCTAGGAAATCAGCAACCAAATTTGCTTCCCTCTTTGAATGTACAAAAGGTATGTTGAGCTTAGAAGCAATCTTTTTTGAGTCTGTCTCCTGCGAGACAGTCGACTAGGGATATAAGGAAGAATATGAAAATATAAAATTGTAAAATTTTCAATTCAAGGGTCAAAAGACTAATATTTTAGATTTGGAGTCTTTTTAAAAAATCTAGTGAAAGGTTAGGGGTTGATTTAAAAATAGACAAGAAGAATAGAAAAACTAAAACCCTTGTTTGTCGTTGCCTCCATCCACCATCGCCGGTGCTGATGCTATCATCCCATACTTCTCATATCGTCCCCTATTCTCACACCAACACCGAGGATCGGTCAGATTTACGCCAAATTTTGAGACGAATCCGGATTTGGGTTGGATTCAAAAGGATTTCTCCGGTTTCAACTATTGTCTATGTTAGAACAAACCAGACTCCTGATTAGATTATGATTTATTATGATTGGAGTTCTTTCCTTATTACACTTCTATTGCACTCTCTATATATTTAGATATCAATAATACAATTCATTACGGCAAATCATTCTGTCATGGCATCAGAGCAAGTTCTGATCCTAAGCCCTAAATTTTAATTTATTTTTCAGCGCCTCCCTCCTCTCTTTTCTGGCCCTGATTCCGGCGAAGTTCCGGTCAAATTCCGGAAACCTCTGGCAGCTCTTTTCCAGCCCTGATCGCAATCTTCACCGATGAACTCAAGTCCTTCATCGGAATCGTCGTCATCGCAATTACCACCGCACCACCATCAAGTGGAGGCTCAAGTCCTTCATCTCCGGCGTCCTCTACAGTCTTGATTTTCCGGCGAGTTCTTCCAGCAGCAAAGTTTCCATCTTCGTTGGAATTCTCTTCTAGCGGCGCCACCAACGTCTTCATCAGCAACATCCGCTACCTTGTCATCAGCAACATCCGCCGACGTCTTTATCAGCTCCAGTGCGAGATCCACGCGCCCGTCTTCCAGCGTGTGAAAGTCACGTGCCAACTCGATCGAAGAAGAAACCTCCAGCGCGTGAAGGTCACGCTCGAGTTGACTCGAGCAGCAAGTGAATTTCTCGCATCTTTTAATTTCTCACGAGTTGAACCTGTTTCTCGCAAGTTGAACTTCTTTCTCGCAAATTGCTCAAATTCTCGCGAGTTGAGATGATTTCTCACGAGTTGCTCAAATTCTCGTCAACACTCAGTCAATTTCTATGCAATTCGGCCTTTTGCTATGGTTTATTTGGGCCCTATATCTCGGGAAAATTGCTCTATTAATTGGATTGCGGACAAGGTGTTGTTTCAGGCCAGTTTGAATGGTCCCAACCGTTATTCTTCATCGAATTAGTGGATCGTTAATTCATGTGCTACATTTCATATCACTGCTTGCACCAGTCATCTTGATAAGGTACAATGTTATCGTGGTTCTGATTCTATTCTTGTTGGAAATGGTGAATCATTATCTATTTCTCACATCGGCCAATGTCATTTATCTGGTTTCTCTATTAATAATGTCCTTGTGGCCCCCTAAGATTACTAGAAGTTTATTATCCACTTACTCGTGATTTACCTGTCCGTGTTATATTTGATGCCAACGCATTTTCCATTGAGCACAAGCATACAGGGCAGATAATTGGTAAAGGCAGTCATAGTTCAGGTCTTTATTTTCTTGAGACTGGTGATTCAAGCTTTTTAAGCGAATTACGCTCTGGAAAGCTCCATGCTTCTTTTGAGCAGTGGCACTCTCGCCTCGGTCATGTGTCTCATGATACTGTTCAGTTGTTAAGTCGATGTGGCCATATTACTGTCACTTCCGCTATGCCGGCATCTGTTACTTGCTCTCCTTGTCAGGTGGCCAAGAGTAGCCGTTTACCTTTTCCCACTAGTGACATGCGCGCTACTGGATTGTTGGATAAGGTGCATTGTGATTTGTGGGGACCAGCCCCTGTCTTATCAACTGGTGATTTTTCTTATTATGCCATTTTCATCGATGATTTTTTGCAATTCACATGGTTTTTCCGGATGTGGTATAAGTCGGACTTTTATGACACACTTATCCAGTTTTAGAAATTCGTTGAGACCCAGTTTTCTACTAGGGTTAAAAATTTTCAGACTGATGGTGGCATAGAGTTTACTAATCATCGACTTCAGGCTCACTTCATATCATGTGGCATTCATCATCAGATGTCATCGCCCTATACACCAGCTCAAAATGGCCGAGCTGAGCGGAAGCATCGTCACATCACAGATACTGGTCTTGCCATGCTTTTTCACTCTTCCATGCCACAGTATTAAAGTTTTCTCCTCTGCGGTTTACATCATTAACTGTCTGCCAAGTTCAGTTCTTGGTGGAAAATCACCTTTTGAGGTTGTTTTTGGTTATGTGCCTGATTATACCCTCTTTCACCCATTTGGCTGTCGTGTTGTTTCATGTCTGCGTGCCACTGCTACTGATAAGTTTACACCACGGTCCATTTCGTGTGTTTTATTGGCTACAGCCCTCGTTGCAAGGGCTTCCAGTGTCTCAACCCCACTTATAGGCAAATCAAGCACCAAATTCAGGGAATGAATGATGCTAAACACAACCAACATGTCTAGTATTACCAATCGAATCCGAATTCGCGCAAATCAAGCACCAATTTCAGATGTTTTTTTGATGAGAAAAGGAAGGCATCAATTGGTGCTCGCTAGCGACGGAGAAGAGAATGGTGGGGTGGGTGGAGCTTTTGGGCAGAGGTCATTTTCTTTTTTTAAAAAAAAGTCAAGGGTATAATGATCATTTTACAGATATTTGACAAATTTCGTTGTTGACTTTACCTGAAAATCACCTTTGGGGACCAAACAAATTATTTTGTATTTGTTGGTTGTTGAACAAACGCGGCATTGGCTTTGAGGATATGTTGGGGACCAAAAAAATAATTTAGTCCAAAAAGAATTAACGTCAAATAAAAATATTAAAAAATTTATATTTAAATAGTCATATTAAATTTAAAATACTATAATATACACCAAATTCAATTAATTAAACATCAAATTCTAATAGTTAAAAGTATCTGTCTCTTGAAAGACGATCTTTCCATAAGTCATGGAAAGACCAAGGTTTAAAGTGAAAATTAGAAGAAATGAAGATAAAAATTCCGGGTTGCATGAATCGGGTTATAAACTTTATAACTACTGCATGTTGCATAGTAAATTTTTAATATTGCAACTAAACCCCTATACCTTTTACTATTCTAATCAAACCCCATCTTTCCATAAACCTATGGAAAGACGGTCTTTCCCAAGACTTTTCCTAGTTAAAAATTAAATTCAAAAATAAATTAAAATAATAAAATACGGAGTATCAAATAAAACTTTATACATATCAAAATTTTAAAAATACTTAAAAATTAAATAAAAATATTAAAAGATGCACATTAAATTAAAATAATTTAACATCAAAAGAAAAACACTAAAAATACACAACAAAAATAGTTAAAGATCAACAAAATACTAAAATATGCATCAAATTAAAATAGTTAAAAACAAATAAATAAAAGAAAAAAATAAAATAAAATAGGTAAACACTAAATAAAAACACACGTGAATTTTAAAATATCAATGTGTGCACCAAAATGTGGCAATGATGTCGGAAAAAATAAAACATCGGTAATAAAATTTAAAAAAAGAATTTGCAATGTTGAAACATCAAAGGATACATATAATAAAACTATAATATTCCAAAAAAAGAAACATCAACATCAATTTTTAAAAGGACGTGCTGAAAACCTAACAAATCAATCAAAATAAAAGTATAAATCATAAATTTTATTTAAGATAACAAAATATCACTAACTAGTATCAACATGTATAAAGTGTCAATAATTTAATGAGCAAACACACAGTTTACAATAAAACATCCAAAAATTAACTTTAAAGCACAGGCTTTTTGTGGGAAAAAAAGGATTATGGAAAAACATCACCAGGTTTGGTTGAAACATCAATTACAGAAGATGTAACATCATGTTTGGTAGTAAAAAATCGCGTATTGCGCGGAAATGAGGGGAAAAATGATTCGCGAATTTCTTCGACCTGTATTTTTGACCTAAGAAATTCTTATGGTCCAGAATCATTAATTCTCTAATTATTTATGCCCAACACCCCCCAAAAAAGTAGTATTTGCACCCAAATCCCTCTTTCCTTTCCCAAGCTTTCTTAAATTATATTTGAAACTCAATCTCTAATTAAACTTCATTAGATTGCAAATGAATTCTTGGTTTCGCACAAGACTTTGTCATCTTTTTAATTTCTCTTACAAGATGGGTGAGTTTCCATGGTACTGTTGCTAGACCCAGGAAGATGCCACAAGCTATGAGACAGTCATATTCGATGAAGCAAGGTTGATCCTGTTGCGCTGCACATTGAAGACCTGCAAGAATAGCCAAAAGTTCTAATTTTAGCACTGAATCCGCACAATCAGATTGAGATATAACAAACAAAACCTTGTTGTTTGTATCCCTCGTGGCATATCATTTTCTAGTATAATTCCCTTTAAAGGCTGCATCACATTTAATTTTAAGGATACGCAAACATAATCCTATATAATTGAGAAAATGTAGATATAACCTTATATGATTGAGAAAGTGTAGATATAACCCTATATAATTGAGAAAGTGCAGACATAACTCCATATAATTAACATAAGTGCAAATATAACCCTAAAGGTTATATTTGGGCATTGACTAACCATTTTTTACCATAGACTAACCAAAATGCCCTTTGGGCCAAAAATAAAAATCTAAAAGATGAAAATAGCCTTTGCCCCACCACCTTCACCGTTGCTCCACCACCTCCACCGCCAGGCCACCACCACCGCATTGCCTCCACCAGCCTTCACCGGCCACCACCAGTACCGCCTCTCCTCTGCCGTAGAATCCCACCGCCGCCTCTGCACACACCCAATTCATTAGAACCTCCTCTCACCAAACAACTTCTCCGAAACTATCTCTCCTCTTCTTCCCCATTTGGAATTTCACCAATCATTCACTAAAAACACACAAATAAATTTCCATTTCAAGCATTGAATTTGCAGGCAAACATATGTGTACCCAGACGTCATTCTTCTTCAACTGAACGCTCTCAACTACGCGTTTTCCTTCTAGCTTTTTGACTACTAAGAGCCTTTTACAAGATTTTCAGGGGTTTTTTCTTGTGTTTATTTATACTAATGGGAATTTGAGGGCCGTTGATTCTTCTTCTGATTGTCTTAGTCGTTGCAGATTCTTGGTCGTTGAAGCTTATCCGAAAAGGTATTCTTCCAAGATCCCTTCCAATTCTGTGTTTTTCCTTAGCCTCAGATTCATAGATTGGTAACGTTATTGCACTCTTTGATTCTCCCTAAATATACATGAGTTTATTTTGGTAGTGGTGTCGCGGCTCAGCATCTCCGATCACCGCCTTTTCTTCCTTCTCCGCTGCAAAACTGCTCGACGGTGGTTTCTCCAAAAAAGCTAATCTTCACCGCCATAAATTGCCGCTATTGTTAGCAACACCTCTGCTCCCAGAGTATACGGAGCCCTAGAATTGTATGGATTTCCCTCGTAAATTCTCCCAAAAGGCACAACCAAATACGAGCTTGACAGAGCTACCAAAAAATTCATCAGTCATTTGGATAAGGATTGCGGATTCATGATTCAAGGATACCAGCTAAAGTACAAGAAGATGATTACCGCTGTCATATAGAAGCTCGCGAGGTGACCGAAGTTCAGGTCAAGATATTGCTTATTTAGCTCGGGATCAGAGAGATCTCCATTGAAGGTAACGATATGAATTTCTCGGTAGGGATTGCGTTGGCTGATTTTCCGCTGGACTTGGTGATGGCTGAGATTTCTGACGAAGGCACAATGGGAATAATCTCTTGTGAAAAGCCCATTGAGGCGGAAGGAGGAGGCGGCGGCGAGTCGACAAAATCAGCTAGGTTATCCGTCGTGGCTGAGCTATAAGTCCAATATCGAAGGTTACAACTGCGGTGGATTCGATTGGAAGGGGCTGGCGGATTCGATTCGATTTTTGCGTCTTCTCTCTTTGGGAATTAAGGTAGCAGGGATGGAGAAGAAGAGATAGATATTACGCCAGGCAGAAAAGTAATTTCATTAGTTTTTGTATTTTTTATAGAGAGGTAAATTGGTCTTTTCATCTAATTTTGATTTCAAAATGCCGGAAAAGGTTATTTGCACATACTAACTATCTAGGGTTATATTTTCTCTTTCAATTATCACAGGGTTATATGTGCACTTTCGTGAATTATGTAGGGTTATATATGCACTTCGCTCTTTAATTTTTATACCCCTTTCTGGAGGTTTGCACGTGATAATGGTTAGGTAATTTTTCTTTTGGGAAATATGCAAATATAACCCTATATAATTGAGAAAATACATATGTAACCCTGAGATAATTTTTAGTGCAGATACAACTACTTTACATAAGTGCAAATATAACCCTAAACACTGTATTCCGGCATTGACTGGCCATTTCCAGCCATTTCCAGCCATTGACCAACCAAAATGCCCTTCCAGCCTAATCCAAAAACCTTAAAGAAAAAATGACCCTTTCTCCTTGAATAGCCACCACATCCGCCACCCTACCACCTCCTCCGCCGCCACCAACGATGAACCCTAACCTCCATCTCTCCGTCTCCAGCGTTACTCTGACTCAACTTCTGGTAACCTTCTTGGGGAACTTTCCTGCCTTCTCTTCAGCTCCGGCCGTCTTCTTGGGCAATATAATCGGTTGATGTTGGGAAAAATGTCACCGCTCGCAATTGTCACGCCCTGGAGAAGCCTCCCCAATTGTTCATCGTTCCTCACCGCCAATAGCAAATTCCTAGGATTAATATCGTTCTTCTTATTGTCCCTCGGAGCATTTTCGGCCAATTCCAACACCTGACACAACAAATAAACCAAAATAAATTACAATGCATCCCTCCGTCCACCATTTCTCTTCTTTGTTTCTTTCATTCGTAGAACTAATCGATGGAGGGATGCCTTATAATTCCAAAATCGCTTTTAAAAACTACGGAATTCTAAAAAGCTCTAAAAATAAGCATTACCCGTACTTAGCAATCTCGAGCACCAAATTGTTTGTCGGAAACCCTGCATTCCTCCAGTTCCGAATCCCGACGTTGCTGCTAGCGCAGCCGAAAGCATCATTCAATACAGCGTGACAGTTTGTGTTGCTCCGGTACCAGCTCGTATCATAGAAGTTGTAATCTATCACATTGATAAAATCGAAGCTCTGCGTGATTATCGCATACTGGTACTTATACAACCCATTTTAAGTATCCAAAGTGGCAGAATACGTCACCGCCACCGTTAGAATCAGAGTAGCATTGCTAGAGCTCCGAACTTTCACCGCCACCATCGCCCGCCACTCATCTGGGAGGAGGCCCAGGTTGGTCATCTGAGGATCCGACACTGGGTACTCCCTGTGAGCCCAAGAGCCCCAGACCTTAATTAAGTCAGATCGAATGTAATAGCTAGGTTTTAACCAAAAATCATAATCTTTTATTAACTTTCTTCGACTATTTCCAGCTATAACTCAATATCCTCCAAGAAATTTTAACATAAAATAAAATAAATGAAATAAATAAATGAGAAAGTAAATAATATCAAACGACGATAAATATTAATTTTATTATAGGTTTCATTTAAGAAAGAAAAAGTGAATAATATTACGTCACATTAGAAAGAAAGCGTATTCGCACATTTTAAAAGAACAATAAATAAATATCTAAATTTTTTAAAGGATCGTAATATTGAAATTTCAATATAAATTAATATATTTACCATTGTATACCCATTCAAATTTATAAGAAGGAATTTATAATACTAATAAAAATTAAATACATCAATATAATAGCATAGGGAAAAGAAATAAAAGAATAAACAACTTGTAAAGAAAGGGAAAAAAGAGGGATAAAAACAAGATGAGACAATAAGTAAACAAACAAATTAGAACACCAAAAGGGAAAACAAATGGTATGCTGGGTAAAAAACAAATGGTACGCTGGGAAATGATACAATAAAGAAATGTTTGGGTACAAGAGAAAACAAAGCAAGGATAAATAAATTAAAAAAAACCATGGAAATGGGCTCCCCTAAGCTTGCAACTTCCAACCAAGTTTTATCCAATGGAAGTCTCGAGAATTTCATCAGATTAATCCTTGTGTCCCCGTGCAGCAATCCAAAGCCTCACTTTATGCCAATTCCAACTATAAATAGTAAGTTTCACACCAAAATTCAACCCTCCCCAAACCTACAACACTAAACACTTATCGAAGCCTAGTCGTAGCTTTAGGAAGTGACCGAGCTTTCCTGGTGAGGAAACATATCGACAACGATCCAGTGAGTGTTTTCATCGCCCTAGCACAAATTGAATTAAAAATATATATTATTACATGTTATTTTATGCCCGTTAAATTTAAATGTGTCACTTTAGAATTTTATATGTTATGTGAAATGTTTACTAATATTATGTTCTATTCTTGCCTATTATTTGATTTCATACTAATCAAGCACGGTGTGTACTTTATCACACCATGTTTGATTATTGTGAAATTGAGTAAATTAATTGCCCTGATGTTTTATGTGAATGATCGGCTTGTACTTTATCTTGCTGTGTCAAACATGAAGTTCGTGCTACCTGATTATTTGTCTGTGCTTTTTGGGGTCCCCAATGCGATTGTAGTTCAGTCGAAGTCGGCTGGGAACGGTATAGACCAGACCGTCTGATTAGACCGGCTACACGTGTAGTTTCGTGTATTCTAGCATAGCCATGTGATATTCTGATACAAGCTTGTAATTGAACATATTGGGTGTGGTTGACGAGTATGGTTTTCTGGATCGTGATAGTCTTCGGGCATTATTGAAATGGTTTATGCCTAGTGTGAGTCACAGTGGCCATATAGGAACTTGACTGCATCTTGGCATATCCCACTCATATTTTTTTTACTATGTGCTAGTTTTTATGTGGCTATCTGCTTTATGTGATCACTAAATTTAGCTTGGTAAATATTGGTGATGAAACCTCACTAAGCAAGGAGCATCCCCTAGTTTAAACAACCCTTTCAAGCGTAGCTAAACCGTAAGAGTGAAGTGCATTGGTGTCTTTACTTCTTTTGAGAAACGATCCTGGGTGGACCTTTAGAATCTTTTGGTTAGGCTATAAATAATTGATCCTTACCGAATCCTTTATAACTTTTGTTTGCATTTTAGACAAAACTCCTATTTAATACTTTCACTGTAATATTAAGTTAGGTTTTAGATTTTCCAACTTGCTTCCGTATAAACTTTATTTGCTCGTTACTGCTTTTGTGTAATCTAAACCCCTTGGATTCTTGGTAGCACGCCCGGGTCTGACCTGATACTTGCATTTAGCAGGTAGGTCGTAGATATGGGGTGTTACAGATGTGGTATCAGAGCTTTCTCAAAACAAGTAAAGGTCAACCAATACTTACCTTAAATAAAAAATTATAGAGGAACTACAAAAATTGTGAATAATATATGTTTTTGGCTAGTGGGTCCGATCTGTCAAACTAACAGTTTTGTTATTTTAACAGATAGATGATGACGGAGTGGTTGTGACTGATGACTTTTGGGGATCCATTGAGGTGATAAGACACTCTAGAGCTCCCTCGGCGATGTTATTCCATGGCCAGGGGCTTCAGATGATCCATGTTGGGCGGAGACTCACTTCTACCCGAATTGGATCATGCACGCCTTAGTCATAGAGCGGGAAAAGTTAGTTGGTAGGTCCTTGACCTTGAGAACCACAAGCAGTTAATGAAAGATGCCATATGGGAGCAATGTCTTCATGCTGACGCAGAAAAGGCAAGAGCAATTGTAGCAATCACAGAGCACGATGAGCTGGGGAACCAAAGAATTCTGGAGCTCGGGGAATGAGACACTGGGCCACAAGAAGTTATACAGGAATTAACCCAAGACCGAATGAATGCTCAAGTACTGTGAAGGAATTTGGCTGCCTATCGCAGATAACCTACTGAGCCAATGTGAAGGCACCTTAGGGAGAGTTGGGAGACAATGGATTAAACCCTTGATGCACTACAGGATGACCTGGAGAATCAGGCATTCCCTAGAGTTGAGCGAGAGGAAGGAGGTGGCTCCACTGAAGGTTTTAGGGTTGATTAAGACTGGGTTGTAAAATAACTGTAGTAGTAGTAAGCTATGACTATTAGTACCTGCATATCCCAATTTTTCACCTGGTGGAGCCTGCGAGTTAAGGTTAGGAACCGGACCCGGAAGGAGACTAAACCTAACTTGTTGTAAAATAGGTGGTAGAACTAGGGTGAGTCCTAATTTTGGCTCTGTGAGGACGTCACCAGGTTGAAGTTGTTGTGTAATATTAGGTGAACTGTGAAGTCATTGTAAAATATTATGTGCACTATGAAGCTATTATAAAATAATATGTGAATTATATGGTGTTATTTTGTTTAAATAAATAAGTAAAGATTATTATGATCCACGTCTATATAATCTACTAAAAAAGCTAGTAAACTACCTCATTTCATGTAGGTTTCAATGGAAGGGGAGCAAGGTGAAAGTTCCAACTCGCCAACAGGACAAAATCCTCCACCCACCAAGATAGAGTTGTTCACAAGTCAAGTTACTGAAAAATTGAGTCGCGTGATAGAAAGAGGGAATCAATCCTGATCCCCTCTTAGATATCGAAGTCAAAGGCTGGAGACGGAGGGTGTGGCCCTGGAGCTGTTTCAAAAGTTTCATCCCCCCAAGTTCAACGATGGCCCAGATGACGAAGTCGCCAAAATTGGATTGAAACAATGACTTGGACTTTTCGTGCCCTGGGATACATGGATGAACAGAAGGTGAGCTTTTCCATATTCCAATTGGAAGGAGCTGCGCAGGATTGGTGGAACATAGTACAGAGAAAGTGGGAAATGGAGGAAACTCTCAGAACCTGGGAGAATTTCGAGATGGAGTTTAAAATGAAGTATATTCTACCTCTGGTTAAAGAAAGAAAAGAAATGGGTTCATAAACTTGAAGCAAGGCGTAATGAGTGTAGTGGAGTATGAGGCAAAGTTTTTCAGACTCTCTAAGTTTGCAGAGAAAATAGTCTCAACTGATGATGAACATAAGAGAAGATTCATCCAAGGGTTAAGGCTGGAGTTGAAGGATTCTTTAGCCCCAACATATCAAAACAATTGTACCGCAGCCGTCGAATCAGCTTGCAGAGTGGAAGAAACAAAAAATGTCTTGCGGACCATGCATAAGACGAGAAAGACAAATGTGAAATCTCAGTCAATGTACACCTCCGGCCAACATAAATCAACCTCTGGGGGGAAACAAAGCCCCTAGGAGAGACATACCCTAACCCTCGGCTATGTCAGATAACTCAAGAATTGTCCCGAGAGAAGCACCTTGAGTTCGTTGCATGTACTGTGGAAATGGAAACCATGATGAGAAGAATTGGTGGAAGAAGGAGAATAAGTGTCTACGGTGTGGAAGTTCCAAACATAGAATATTAGAGTACCGCTGGCTCAACCAATTTGCTCATCTCTACCCTTGGGATCCCAGGCATAAATCACCAAACCTACTAAAAATGAGGAGTAAGTGGAAGCAATCAACTAAAGGTGCAGGCTCGTGTTTACATGTTGGAGGATAATGAGACCCTTGTTTCGACTGAGGTCATTGAAGGTACCCTCTCTATTCTGGGTAAACTAGCTAAAGTTTTGATTGATCCTGGTGCTTCCCATTCTTTTGCTAGTTATTCCTTTCTTGAAAATATGGAAGATAAGATAGAGAACTTACCCTCTAAGTTGGAAGTTAGCACTTCCATAAACGATGCTAAAATCCTAACTGGGCGTGTATGTAGAAACTGTGGGGGCAAATGTGGAACATTAGGAATTGCCCATGGACTTAATTTCTCTACCCTTAAAGGGATATAGGGTATACTTGGCATGGATTAGCTTGCTAAAAACCATGCCCAGTTAAATTGTCATACGAAGGAAGTTAAGTTATGTCGCCCTGGGGAACCTCCTATTTAAGTAGATATGAGAAGAAAGAGATCCTTCTCATTACTGGTTGTTGGCGTTAAGGCTCGACAGATGATTTTTAAAGGAGAAACTGGAATATTGGCTTATGTCATGAATAAGCCAATAGACAGTTAAAGGGAGAAGATATAACGGTTGTCTGAGACTTCCCTGAGGTATTTTCGGAGGAACTTGTAAGTTTGCCTCCTAAAAGAGAGAGTGAGTTTACCATTGATCTGGTTACAGGAGTTGTACCTGTTTATTGTATGGAACTGCTAAAACTGCAAGAGTTGAAACTACAACTTGAAGATTTGTTAACTTGGGGGTTCATTCAACTGAGTACCTCACCCTGGGGAGCACCAATGCTGTTTGTTAAGAAGAAAGATAGCTCTCTATGGATGTGTATCAATTATCAAGGCTTAAATAATGTGACGATTAAGAATAAATACCATTTCCCATTATTTAGAAGTTGTTCGATCAACTCCAAGGAGCAGTCATATTTTTCAAACTGGATTTACAACAAGGGTACTACCAATTGAGAGTGAAGAGGGAGAACGTTCCCAAGAAAGCTTTCAATACTCGATATGGTTATTAAAAATTCCTGGTAATGCCATTTGCAGTAACCCATGTACCAGCCACTTTCATGGATCTCATGCATCAAGTATTTCGGCCATACCTAGATGAGTTTGTCTTCATCTTCATCGATGACATCCTAGTCTATTCCAAATCCTAGAAGGAGAATGAAGTGCATCTAAGGAAAGTATTACATCTGCTTAAAGAACACAAGTTGTACGCCAAGTTTAGCAAATGTGAATTCTGGCTAAACTAATTGAACTTTTTAGGGCATGTGATTAGTAAGGAAGGGATATCAGTGGACCCCTCTAAAGTCGAAACAATTCTAAATTGGAAGATACCGACCAATAGTATGGAATTTTGGAGTTTTCTTGGGCTAGCAGGGTACTATAGGCGTTTCATTAAAGACTTCTCTAAACTAGCATCTCCTTTGTTCTGTCTAACTCAGACGGGAGTTAAGTATGAAATGAGAAGACAGAGGCCAGTTTCTAAGAATTGAAGAAACGTTTGACCACTTATTTAGTTCTTGCTCTACATAAGGGAAAAGATGGATTTACATTGTATACCGATGTTTCAAGAGATGGTCTGGGATGCGTGTTGATGCAAAAAATGCCACGTGATTTCTTATACTTCTCAAAAGTTGAAACCTTATGAAACGAATTATCCCACCAATGACCTAGAACTTGCTGTAGTGGTGTTCGCTTTGAAGAAATGGCGACACTACTTATATGGAGTCACGTTTGAAGAAATGTCAGATCATAGGAACCTAAAATACTTGTTTCCCAAAAGGACCTGAATATGCGTCAACGTCGGTGGATGGAGTTTTTGGGAGATTAACGACTGTGTGATCAATTATAATCCTAGCAGGGCAAATGTGGTTGCAGGTGCATTGAGCTAGAAGATGAATTTGACGCATATCTGGATAAAAGAGACAGAGATGTTATCACAAGCAGAGGTTGGGAATGGGAGGTTAAATCGGACCGATTTGTGTTCTTCAATCTAAGGGTACAATCTATTTTACCCACGAAGATTAAGAAGGCTCAAGAATCGAATTAATCATAAGTGAAGAAGAGAAAACTTGCCGTTGAAGGGAAGTTACCGGAATTTGAAGTAGACAGTGATAGAGTGCTGACCTGTAGAGGTAGGTTTTGCCTACCTCAAAATTCAGAGATCAAACAAAGAGTGTTGGAAGAAGCTCACCGATCCAAGTATACGGTGCACCCAGGAGGGACTAAAATGTACCGAGACTTGAAACAGAAGTACTGCTGGGATAACATAAGGAAGGACATAGCAGAATATGTGGCGCGCTATTTGGTGTGTCAACAAATCAAGGCCGAGCATCAGAAACCATCAGGGTTATTACAACCATTGGAGATTCTTGAATGGAAATTGGATCACATCGCGATGGATTTTGTGACAAGACTACCCTAGACACAAAAATTATGACACAATATGGGTGGTGGTTGATAGGTTGACCAAATCGGCTCACTTTCTACTAATCAACGTTAAATACTCCCTAGAAAAATTGATGCTCTTGTACACCCTGGAAATCATAAGATTGCATGGTGGGAGGCCGTCGTTGTACCTCTCAAAGTTAATATTTATAAGCCCTAAATGTTTACTATCTACAACTAAGTAGATAGCGGCAAGTCGGGGTCGTCCACGGAGAAGAGGGATTTTCTCAAGCGTTTAAACACAAATGGTTGATATTAGGCTAGAAGTAGATATATATATACACATATAAAATCATGTAAAGGGGGGGGTGCTTGGTTGAGTTGTCCTAAGTTATAAAAGTAAAAGACAAGATAACTAGCAAAGTCAAGTAACTATTCTAATCATCAAACAAACTAAGAAAAAGAGTTTAAAAAATACAAAAACAAATCCTTGGGGGTAATTGATATCCACTTCAAAAACAAATGTAGATCATTGAACCATTCACGCATTCTATCACAATTGTTACCTATGGGGAATGTCAATGAAAGATCAACATTCATTCCTTCTTAATAGTAATTTGCAAAGACAAACAACGACCATTTCCAAACCTTATTGATGATCACCCTAGATAAATAATGACCATAGGGTTATTTCATCAATGGCATTATGCACGAAGGACCATAGATTTGACAACAACAAATCTTCTACCAAAGACATAGCCATTTAACCAAACATAGCATTCATTAAGCTAAACCTAGAACAAACCACATTCAAGGTTCAACCTTTCATTGCATCTATAGGATAAATATGAGAAAAATCCGCATTAACATACTTATCTAGCAAGAATCACAACACATTATGCACAAGAAGTTCTAAGTTCATGTTCCTAGATTTTCATGCAAAGGAGCTAAGGAATTCGTCACTTTCCTAACACCTTAACACTTCAATCATACAAACACATCCTATTCTCAAACAACACATGGCATAAATGAAATAAAACATAGCATTAAGAACATATGAATGCTAAATAACAAAGGCTTCAAGAACGAGTGAAACAATCTAGTCACTACTTCCGCTACTTGTTGTGAAGATAAACCTTCTATCCTTCTTAGTTAGTAGTTTGCAAGAGTGAATTCGACATCTCTTATCAAACCTCACCAATGACTCCCTTAGCCAAAATATGACTAAAAGTATCCCATTGATGGTATTGAGCACGAAGAACCAACAAGCTTGGCAACACTTATAAACACTACACCGTGTCTAAGCATTTAACCAATTTATGCATTTACACAAGATTACTCAAGAACGATCAACATTCATAGACTTCTCTCATTTGCTACTTAAAATAAACATGACAACGAGTTCAACATCATCACATTCATCTAGCAATTATCAACCCACCAACATCATTAAGAAGCTCTAACTCATGCTCTTGGATTCTACATTAAAAGAGGGGAGAATTAGCTACTTTCTCCCAACCTTAACAAGTAATCATACATACAATTCATATACTCAAGCTTCCAAAAACATCAATGCCATTAACAATTCATACTCAAAGCTCAATAAATGCACAATAGGAAAAACACTAAATAGATAGATATGGTTCTTACTACATAGATATAGAAGCTTCAATCCATTGCTCCCAAGATTAAACTAAGCTAGATAATGAAAAGGCATGATTAACCTACAAAAACTAAGAAAAGAAAGAAAGAAAAACTAGGGGTTGAACCCAGAAAAATTGCAGGAAGAAGAAGCTGGATTCGTGTTGTGAAGAGGAGAGGATGAGGTGAGTATTTATAGTACAAAAGGCAAGAAGAATTTCTGGCCATACGTCCGAAGCGAGTCGCGACGGTGCCCAGTTCCAGCATTTTTTATTTCTTTCTTCTTCTTGTTTCATGTCCTCCTCTTCTCTTCACTTTTCTTCAATTCTTCAAGTCGTCAAAAGCTCAAATACAAGTCATCAAATCTTTAAATCTTCAAAGGTATTCTTCAAAGTCTTCAAACAAATTACCTTGTCACACAAAATTCTCTAGAAAAGTAATAGAAGTGTAAAAGTCGCTTTTAACTCTCCTTAGAGAATTTCAAGGCAAAATGCCACATTTAGAGCACAAAAGTGTACAAAAGTGAATCTTGAAAGTCCTAATATAACCATATAAAATGGGCACATCATATGGGGTGCCAATAACTATTGTGTCAGATAGGGACCCAAGATTCACTTCCAGATACTGGAGGCAATTGCAAACAGAACTGGGAACCAAATTAAACTTTAGTATCACTGCCCATCCACAGTCAGATGGGCAATCGGAGAGAACAATTCAAAGCCCGGAGGACATGCTTCGAAGTCGTGTTATGGATTTTAGGGGGAAGTTGGGATGCTCACTTGCCTTTGGTAGAATTTGCTTATAACAATAGTTATCAGTCATCCATTAGTATGGCTCCATATGAAGTACTCTATGGTCGAAAATGTCGGACACCCCTCTTGTGGGAAGAAGTTGGAAAGAAAAAGAGTATGGCGGTTACTAGTATACCTTGGGTTAAGGAAACCATGAAAAAATCAAGGTGATAAAACAACGTTTACAGACTACTCAGAGTCAACAGAAGAGTTACACGGACCATCAAATAAGGGATTTAGAGTTTAGAGTTGGTGACCGGGTATTTTTTAAGGTAACCACTCAAAAAGGTCTCGTACGACATGGTAAGAAAGGAAAGCTGAGTCCTAGGTACATTGGCCCTTTTGAGATTGTACAACGAGTTGGACCCATTGTGTACCGACTTAACCTGCCTAGCAGTTGGGGAAATTGCATAATGTTTTTCATGCATTGCTTCTGAAGAAGTACCACCCTGACCCCGAACACATGTTAAACCATGAAGACTTAGCATTGAATGAAAAACTGTTCTGTGAAGAAAATCCTGTAAAGATACTAGATCGAAAAATCAAGACCTTGGGTACCAGAGATATTCCTATGGTTTTGGTATTGTGGAGAAATCATAAGGTCAGGGAAGCAACTTGGGAGCTAGAAGCTGACGTGAGGGATAAGTATCCAGAGTTGTTCACGGGAAATGGAAATTTTGGGGACGAAATTCATTAGGGGGGACTGTGATCCCCCAACCTTAATCAAGTCAGATAGAATCTAGGTTTTAACCAAAAATCATAATCTCTTATTAACTTTGTTCAACTATTTCCAGCTATAACTCAAAACCCTACAAGAAATTTAAACATAAATAAAATAAATGAAATAAGTAAATAAATAAATGAGCAAGTAAATAATATCAAACAATGATAAAATATTAGTTTTATTATAGGTTTCATTTAAGAAAGAAAAGTGAATAATAATACGCCAAATTAGAAAGAAAGCGAATTCTCACATTTTAAAAGAACAATAAATAAATATCTAAATTTATAAAGCATCATAATATTGAAATTTCAATACAAATTAATATATTTACCATTGTGTACCCATTCAAAGTTATAAGAAGGAATTTATAATACTAATAAAAATCAAATACATCAATATAATAGCATAGGGGAAAAGAAATAAAAGAATAAACAACTTGTAAAGAAAGGGGAAAAGTAGGGTTAAAAATAAGATGAGACAATAAGTAAACAAATAAATTAGAACACCAAAAAGGGAAAAAAATGGTACACTGGGAAACAAATAAACGGTACGCTGGGAAATGGTACCATAAGGAAATGTTTAGGTAAAAGGGAAAACAAAGCAAGAATAAAAAAAAAGTGTTGTTATATCACGCCCTGTATTTTACTAGTTTACGCCCTAATACGTATATACATGTATAATACTAATTTTAATTTTTCAAAATAAAAAAATAAAAACCAAAAATAAATAAAAACAATCTGCCACCGCCGTCGGTGCCGCCGCCACCGGAACCACCACCGGTGTCCCTATCCATCCGTCCCCAGCTCCACCGTAGCCTACCGCCTTCGTCTGCCGTAGCTATTAAAAGTCCATTGCCGTCCCTCGTCTTCTCTGCCGTCCCCATCCCCAGCAAAACCCTAGCCCACCACCGTCGTCCCTAGCCCATCGTCGTCCCTACCCACCGCTCATCTTTTCCTTCGTCCTCATCCCGAGCAAAACCCTAGCCTGCCGTCCCTCCTTCTCCTTCATCCCCATTGAGAAAAACCCTAGCCCTCCGTCCCTCATTCTCCTTCATCCCCGTCGAGCAAAACCCAGCCCGAGAGGAGAAACAAGAACCGAAGAGGAGAAGCGGGAGAGGAGAGCGGCGGAGAAGTGGGAGATGAGAGTGGCAGAGAGCGGAGGAGAACCGGGGCGGAGGAGAACTGGGGCAGGAGAACTGGGATGAGAATGAGAAAGAGAGCGGAGAAGGAGAAGGAGAGCAGGGAGAGGAGAACTGAGAGAAGAAGAGAAGGAGAATGAGAACGGGGAGGGGAGAACTGGGAGAAGAGAAAGAGATTGGGACCGGAGAAGGAGAGCGGGGAGAGGAGTCACTGGAGAAGACAGAATCGCCGGAGCATTGCGGACGGTAGAGAACAGAGAAGGGAAATGGTGGAGAGCGGAGAAGGGAAATGGTGGTGCACAGAGAGCGGAGAAGGGAAACGGCGGTGCACGGAGAGCGGAGAATGGAAATGGTTATGCACGGCCGACGGTGGTGGTGGAGCACTGTGGAAGGCAGAGCACTGCGGATGACAGCGGGTGATAAAGCACTGTGGACGGCGGTGGATGGCGGAGCACTGCAGACGGTGGTAGCGGTGCATGGAGGCCGGAGGCGGCGGTGCTCGGTGGCAGCGGTGGTGGTATATAATAACTTTTATTTAATATTAATTTAAATAAATATTAATTATTTAAATTAAATTTAAAATACATATCATATACTCCCTCCGGTCCTCTATTTATGGCCTCCTTTGACCAGATATTTTTCCATGGCATGTTTGACCATCGATAACTTTTGTTATATAAAGTAATGAACATTATATGAGATGTCTTTGGATTCTCCGTAACATGTAGTTTTTGAAAAGTAAACTTTTATAATCTGTTATTGTACATAACAAAAGTTATTGAAGGTCAAACATATCTTTAAAAAAATTCAGAAAAAAAGGGGATATAAATAGAGAACCAGAGGGAGTACTAAATAGTATAAATACAAAGCGTATTCAAGTAAAATACATGGCGTGATATAGCGATCCACTAAAAAAAACCATGGAAAGGGTTGCAACTTCCAACCAAGTTTTATCCAATGGAAGTCTCGAGAATTTCATCAGATTAATCCTTGTGTCCCCGTGCAGCAATCCAAAGCCTCACTTTATGCCAATTCCAACAATAGTAAGCTTCACACCAAAATTTAACCCTTACACAAACCTACAGCAGTAAACACTTACCGAAGCCTAGCCATAGCTTTAGGACGTGCGACCGAGCTTTCCTGGTGAGGAAACATATCGGCAACGATCTAGTGAGTGTTTTCATCACCCTAGCATGAATGGAGTTAAAAAATATATTATTACATGTTATTTTATGCTTGTTAAATTTAAATGTGTTACGTTAGAGTTTTATATGTTATGTGAAATGTTTAGTAATATTATGTTCTATTCTTTCTTATTATTTGATTTCATACTAATTAAGCACGATGTGTACTTTATCACACAATGTTTAATTATAGTGAAATTGAGTAAATTAATTGCCCTGATATTTTATGTGAATGTGATGTGTCCATTTTATATGCATTATTTAGTAGTATTTAGGATCACTTTTGTGCTATTTTATTATCGAGAGCTTGTGTTTTACCTTGAAATTCTCTTAGGAGAGGTAAGAGCAACTTTATGCTCTTTTACCTCTTCTAAGTGGACTTTGTGTGACGAGGGAAGAACACGGAAGCAACGAAGACCGGAAGACATTGAAGACTACAGTTTCGAAGACTTTTGAATACTCACTTCGAAGACATGAAGACCGGAGGCCGTTGAAGACCATTTTTGGAGCCGTTGAAGACTTGAAGATTGAGAGGGATGACTATGAAGAAGAAGAAGAAAACATGCAAAATTCTGGCACCCGTCGCGAGTCGCGACGGACTCGTCGCGACCAACATGTTCGTCGCGAGTCGCGACGGCCACTGACCAGAAATCCACTTTATCTTCTTTACACTATAAATACCACTCTCTTTCCTCCTCTTCTCCAGCTTTGCCCAGCCCATTTTTCTCTGGTTTTAGGGCTTGAAAACCCTTGGTTTTTTTTCTTTCTTTTCTTAGTTTTTGTAGTTTAATTATGTCTTTTGTTGTTCTAGCTTAGTTTTTACCTTGGGAGCAAAGGATTGAAGCTTCCATATCTATGTATTGAGAACCATTTATATCTATCTATTTGGTGTTTTTGCTATTGTGCATTTATTGTGCTTTGAATGTTAATTGTTGATTTCATTGATGTTGTTGAGAGCTTGAGCATATGAAATACTTGTATGAATTGCTAGCTAGGGTTTGGGGGATTTGGGTTGATTTCCCCCCTGTTCTTGTTAGGAATGTATGAGTATGATTTAGAGCTTTTGATTGTGTTGATGGAATGATAATGTGCTAGATGAATGTGATTGATGTTGAACTCTTCGTCATGTTCGTTTGTGTAGCAAACGAGAGAGTTATATGCTCTTGGATGAATGTGCGTTGCACGTTCATCCAATCTCGTGTAATTGCATAAATTGGTTAAATGCTTAGTCACGGTGTAGTGGTCATAAGTATTGCCAAGCTTGTTGGTCCTTCGTGATTAAATGCCATCAATGGGATACCTTGAGTCGTGGTCTCGACAACGGGAGTCATTGGTGAGGTTTGACAAGAGATGTCAAATTCACTCTTGCAAACTACTACCTAAGAAGGATAGAAGTTTAGTCTTCACAACAAGTAGTTGAAGTAGTGAATAGATGGTTTTATTCATCCTTGAAACATTTGTTATTTAGCATTTGTGTATTCTTGATGGTGTGTTTCCCTTCATTTATGCCATGAGTTGTTTGAGAATAGGGAGTGTTTGTATGATTGAATTGGTTAGGTGTTAGGAACGTGACGAATTCCGTAGCTCCTTTGCATGAAAATCTATGAATATGAACTTAGAACTTCTTGTGTATAATGTGTTGTGATTCTCGCTAGAGAGGTATGTTAATGTTAAGCCAAGTAACGAATGCGATATGATGAGTGAATGGTTCAATGATCTACATTAGGTTTGGAAGTGGATATCCATTGCCCCCAAGGCTTTATCTTTGTAGTTTTAAAACCCATTTTCTTAGTTTTGTTTGATGATTAGCATAGTCACTTGACCTTGCTAGTTATCTTGTCTTTTTACTTTCGTAACTTAGGAACAACCAACCAACCAACCCCCCCCATTTTACTTGTTTTTATGTGTGTGTATATATATCTACTCCTAGCATAATATCAACCATTTGTGCTTAAGCGCTTAGGAAGATCCCTCTTCTCCTTGGACGACCCCGATTTGCCGCTATCTACCTAGTTGTAGAAAGTAAGCAAAAAGGGCTTATAAATTATCTTTGCATAGGGGTGCGACGACCGTCCGCTATCAGAATGACCGGCTTGTACTTTATCTTTCTTTGTCAAACATGAAGTTCGTGCTACCTAATTATTTGTTTGTGCTTTTCGGGGTCCCCGATGGGATTGTAGTTCGGTCGAAGTCGGTTGGGAACGGTATAGACCGGCTACACGTGGAGTTGCTAGCATAACTATTTGGTATTCTGATATGAGCTCGTAATTGAACATATTGGGCGTGGTTGACGAGTATGGTTTTCTGGATCGTGATAGCCTTCGGGCATTATTGAAAGGGTTTATGCCCTGGTGTCAGTCACAGAGGCCATACAGGAACTTGACTGCATCTTGGCATAGCCCACTCGTATCTTTTTTACTATGTGCTAGATTTTATGTGGCTGTCTGCTTTATGTGATCACTAAATTTAACTTGGTAAATGTTGTCGATGGAACCTCACTAAACAAGGAGCTTACCCTAGTTTAAACAACCCCCTCAGGTGTAGCTGAACCGTAAGAGTGAAGTGCACTAGATGGACCTTTAGAATCTTTTGGTTAGGCTGTAAAATAGTTATGTAAACTACTAACGTAAACTGATCCTTACCGGATCCTTTAGAACTTTTTTCTGTATTTTAGATAAAACTCCTATTTAATACTTTCATTGTAATAGTAAGTTAGTTTTAGGATTTTTTAAAATTACTTCCGCATAAAATTTATTTTCTTGTTACTGCTTTTGAGTAATCTAACCCCGTAGCATTCTCGGTAGCGCGTCTGGGTCCGACCCGATACTTGCATTGAGCAGGTAGGTCGTGGATTTGGGGGTGTTACACTCCCAGTCCAAATCTAGTCCATTGAAGTTGTTGCTTTGGGCTAGGGCTATGGAGGAATCGATGAAGGATTTCCTCGAGCTCGTCTGACTTGCCATGGCGGCAAAAATTGCATTGTCGGAGGCGCCATCGCTGATGGAGAAAAGGATCTTCACCGCCGAGTTTTTTTGTTAGACAACAATGGAGAACTGCGCGAAGGGGTGCTGTTGGCGAAGGAAATTGTGACTTGGTTCGTCTGGGAATTGAGATCGGCGAATGAGTAGAAAAGGTCTGGGAAGAGAGTGAAGTTGATGTTCATTGTTAGAAACACGAAAATAAACTGTGGGCATGAAAGTAATTTTCATGCCTTTTCTATTTTTTAATTTTTTTTACAGAGGGCCACGCTGAATTCCGACCTTAAATTGCCGGAAAAGGTTATATTTGCACATACACAAACTATGTAGTATTATATTTGCACTTTTAATTATCACAGGGTTATAAGTGCACTTTTGTGAATTATGTAGGGTTATATATGCACTTTGCTCTTTAATTTTTATACCCCTTTCTGGAGGTTTCCACATGACAATGGTTAGGTACTTTTTCATTTGGGAAATATGCAAATATAACCCTATATAATTGAGAAATTGCATATATAACCCTGAGATAATTTTTAGTATATAATCCTAACTACTTTACATAAGTGCAAATATAACCCTAAATACTATATTCCGACATTGACTGGCCATTTCCATCATTGACCGATTAGAAATGACCAATATGCCCTTTCAGCCAAATCCAAAAACTGAAAGAAAAAAACACTTTCTCCTTGAATAGCAACCACCCCCGCTGCCCTACCACCTCCGCCGAGCCCTAACCTCCCTCTCTTCGTCTCCGACGTTACTCCGACTCAACTCCTGGTAACCTTCTTGGGGGACTTTGTCGACTTCTCTTCAGCTCCGGTCATCTTCTTGGGCAACATAATTGGTTGATGTTAGGCAAAATGCCACCGCTCACAATCGTCACGCCCCGGAGAAGCCTCCCCAATTGTTCATCGTTCCTCACCGCCAACAACAAATGCCTAGGATTAATCCCGTTCTTCTTATTGTCCCTCGCGGCATTTTTGGCCAATTCCAACACCTAGCACAACAAATGAACGAAAATTAATTACAAGGCATCCGTCTGTCCACCATTTCTCTTCTTCCACCATTTCTCTGCTTTGTTTCTTTCATTCACAGAACCAATCGACGGAGGGATGCCTTGTAATTCCAAAAGCGTTTTTAGAAACTATAGAATGCGTTAAAGCTAAAAAAATGAGCATTACCCGTAGTTGGCAATCTCGAGCACCAATTTGTTCACTGGAATCCCTGTATTCCTCTTGTTTCGAATCCTGGTGCTGCCGCCGGAAGCATCATTCAGTCCAGCGTGAAAGTTCGTGTTGCTCCGGCACTAGCTTGTATAATAGAAGTCGTAATCCATCACATTGATAAAATTGAAGCTCCATGTGATTGCCGCATATAGGTACTTATACAACCCGTCTTCAGTATCCGAAACGGCAGAATATGCCACCACTGCCGTCAGAAGCAGAGCAACCTTGCCGGAGCTCCGGGCTTCCGCCGCTGCCATCGCCCGCCACTCGTCGATGAGGAGCCCCAAGTTGGTCATCTGAGGATCCGACACGGGGTACTCCCAGTCCAAATCTAGTCCATTGAAGTTGTTGCTCCGGGCTAGGGCTATGGAGGAATCGATGAAGGATTTCCTCGAGCTCGCCTGACTCGCCATGGCACCGAAAGCCGCATCGTCGGAGGTGCCACCACCGATGGAGAGAAGGGTCTTCACCACCCTTTTTTTCGTCGGACGGCGGTGGAGAATTGCGCGAAAAGGGCGCTTCTGGCAGAGGAAATGGTGACTCAGTTCGTCTGGGAATTGAGATCGACGAATGCGTAGAAAAGGTGTGTGAAGAGAGTAAAATTGATGTCCGTTGTTAGAAACACGAAAATAAAGGGTATTGCTATATCACGCAATGTATTTTACTAGTTTAATTTAATTTTTTAAAATAAAACAAAAATAAAAAACAAAACAAAAATACAAAAATTAATATGACCACAGCCACCACCACCGCCAGACCACCGCCACCTCCAACGCCGGTGCCGGACCACCGCCACCTCCACCGCCGGCGCCAGACCACCTCCACCGCCACCTCCAACGCCGGTGCCGGACCACCACCACCTCCACCGCCGGCGCCGGACCACCTCCAACGCCGTCGCCGGACCACCACCACCTCCATCACCGGCGCCGGACCACCTCCAACGCCGTCACCGGACCACCACCACCTCCACCGCCGGTGCCAGACCACCTCCACCGCCACCTCCAACGCCGTCGCCGGACCACCGCCACCTTCACCGCCGACGCTGGACCACTTCCACCTCCACCTCCACCTCCACCGCCGATACCGGACCACCTCCACCTCTACCTCTACCTCCACCGCCGGTGGACCACCTGGAGAAGAAGAGAAGAGAACGGCCGGCCACCTGGAGAAGAAGAAGAGAACGGGGGAAGAGAAGAGAACGGGAGAAGAGAGCGGGAGAAGAGAAAAGAAAGGGAGAAGGGAGCGGGAGAAAAGAAGAGAAAGGGAGAAGAGAGCGGGAGAAGAGAAGAGAAGAGAAAGGGAGAAGAGAAGAGAAAGGGAGAACAGAAGAGAAAGGGAGAAGAGAACAGGAGAAGAGAAGAGAACATGAGAGCAGAACGGGAGAAGAAGAGAACGGGAGAGAAGAAGAGAACGGGAGAAGAAGAGAACCGGAGAAGAAGAAGAGATCCGGGAGAAGAAGAGGAGAATGGGGAGACGAGAATGCGGCCGAGAGAAGAAGAGGCGAGTCGGAGCCGGGGAAGGAGAGGAGAGCAAGGGCCGTCGGAGAAGAAGAAGAATGCCGGAGGAGAAGGCCGTCGGAGAAGAAGGCCGGAGGAGAAGAAGGCCGGAGAAGAAGGCCGGAGAAGAAGAGAAGAAGAAGAGGAGAAGAAGAGAAGAAGAGGAGAAGAAGAGCAGCGGCGGCGGCGGAGCAGGTTTATTTAAATTAATAATAAATTTTATTTAATATTAATTAATTTAAATTATTTAAATTAAATTAAAAATACATATTGTATATTAAATAGTATAAATACAGTGCGTAATCAAGTAAAATACAGGGCATGATATAGCAATTAACAAAATAAACTACAGGTATGGGCCTAATTTTCATGTCTTTTCTATTTTTTAATTTTTTTACAAGGGGCACGTTGAATTCCGGCCTTAAACTGTCAAAAAAGGCTATATTTGTACATGCACAAACTATTTAGGATTATATTTAAACTTTCAATTATCATAATATTATATGTATACTTTCATAAATTATGTAGAATTATATATGCAATTTACTCCTTTCTTTTTCCATGGGAAGTGAGGCCACTAAGCTTAAATATGTGGTCATTTCTATGGAGCATGGAGCAAAAATCGAAGTCCCTCACCGTATACCTCCATAAAAGTTATTATGCAATAAGGATAGTTCCATCACATCAATAAGAAATAAGAAATAAGAAATAAGAAATAAGAAATAAGAAATAAGAAATAAGAAATAAGAAATAAGAAATAAGAAATAAGAAATAAGAAATAAGAAATAAGAAATCAGAGTTTGAGTTTGAGCTCAGGTTTTCATACAACTTTTTATTCCTAGTCTTTCACAATTCCCAATATATAATCATAAAAATATTAGCAAGTATAACACCTTTTTTTTTCTCTTCAACTTGCGAGATTTGTTACTCTATAGGTCTTAGGGCATGAGCAGTGGTTGTCTCTTAAAATTAAAAGACCGCTCAAGAGACCAAAAACTATCACAGTGGTGGTCTCTTGAGTGGTCTCTTAACAAGAGACCACTCAAAAGGCTCTTGGTAAGAGCCCGGTTAGGAGACCATGAAGCCTGACAGAGGCACATGGGCTTGGTGAGCTGTTCTTTTTTTTGACCGAGTGGGACACGTGTTGCCCCCAGAGTGGGCCACATTTTCCACTCAGCCGTACTTTTTTTTTAAATTTTTGTTGTGGACACATGTCATCCAGGGATTGGGCCACGTGTCCGCAATGATATTTTCATGTTGACGCTGGGAATTTTTTTTAATGGGACACGTGTCCCATTCTGGTGGCGACACGTGTCCCAATAGTTTTTTAAAATTTTTTTTAATTTTTTAAGAATTCCAAATTTAATTATATTTTTGATTTTCAAATTGTAATAATTGGTCGGACTAGATCAATATTTTATTTAGTATTTTCTGTAATTTTTATAATTGTTATAATGGATTTTTGCAATTTTAATGGTTTTTATATAATTTTAAAAACATGGAATTATCTTATTATTTATTTTTAAATTTTATTTTAATAATTATATTAAATTTTACATTCAACTTATTTTTTGTGGACAAATTTATTTAAAATAATATTTAATGGTCAAATTAATGAGTAGGATAGAGAAAATCAAGTGGGTTCCATGAATAGTATATAGTGGTCTCTTAACCATTGTGGAGAAAAAAAAGGATTGTCTCTTAAGTGGTCTCTTAAGCTGAGGTGGAAGAGAGAGAGAAAAAAAAATATATTTAATTAGTAAGAGACCGCTAGCGGTCTCTACCACTGCCCATGGCCTTATCCCTAACTTATAAGGATTTTTTTTCCTGGTCAAACTTTGATTATATATTTGAATAAATGTATAAAAAACAATATTATTGTATGAGATATTGTAGATTCGTTGTACCATGTAGTTTTCTAAATATTTATATTTATACACCATTATTATATGTAATTATTTATTAAAAATCGTGAAAAAGATTCTATACAAATTTAAGAGACAATTAGGGTATCTGTTTTTTTTTTTAAAAAATTAAATGTAAGTCCATGAACTCACCATAACTCAATTATGGTGATACAATTTCACACAATTCTCTGTACACTTTGTCGATAAAGACTTGTGAGATGGTCTCACTCAATCTTATGGTGAGATGGAGGGTCTAAATACAATTATTTGAATATAAAAGATGGTACACATAAATTATCCACTTACTTTATGACACTATTCTCTATTAAAGTTTGGCCACATATTTGAATAGATATATGGGACACAATATTATCGTATGTGATATTGTTGAATTTGCCGTAACAAGTAGTTTCTAAAAAGTAACTTTTTGTTTACCGTATTATACGTAGCTAAACATATTAACGGCCAAACATTTTTCTTGAATGATGTGCAATGATTAGACTGTAATTTAAGTTGGGACGAGGGAGTATGAAGTATCTTCTGCACTTTTTAAAACTTCACTTAATTTCTTGTGTCACCATCAGTTATGGTGAGACAATCTCACACGAGTCTTCTATTTTGACCGACCAAAGTTTCTTTGCAAACCTCTCTATGTACTCCATTTGTTTCTTTATTATTGACACACTTTCCTTTTTTTATTATTTTTTTATATTGATACACTTTCCATTTTTTGCAAGATTCCTTCAATTTTATCCGATTATTCTATTTTTTACTTTCTACATTCAATTTCATCCACTCATTTTCTTCACCTAAATCCAAAGAGTGCGTCTCTTGAAAGACGGTCTTTCCATAAGTCATGGAAAGACCAAGGTTTAAAGTGTAAATTAGACGAAATTAAGATAAAATTTTCGGGTTGCATGAACCGGGTTATAAATTTTATAACTACTACATGTTGCATACTAAAATTTTAATGTTGCAACTAAGACTTTTACCTTTTATTATTCGAATTAAACCCCGTCTTTCTATAAGCTTATGGAAAGACCGTCTTTCCCAAGACTTTGCCAAATCCAAATACTTAAAACTATGGTGCCACTATTAGTGAAACGGAAGAAGTAGGATGGGATGAAATTTCCAGCAAAATCACAATGTGAAGAGACCAAAATACCCTTGAGACTTAGACTGATTTTATAGACCAAAATACCCCTCTTACGTCATACGTTCACACGAATCACGCCCGCCTCCAATCCTCCCGGAAATACATTTCCCCGGTTCCACCTCTACAAATTATCCCGCAGAGACACGCCCCCGCCAATCAGCACCACTCCACGCAGGTCACCGCTGCCGCCTTACACAAACCATCGTCGTCGCCTTACACACCACCACACTCCAGTGCAGGTCGCCGCGGCATCAGCACGCACACCATCGCCGCGGCATCAGCACACACCAGCGTGTATATTTATGGTATTGATAGTGACGGGTTTATCTAGGTGGGAGAATAATGTTTGAAGGATTGGTCCAGAAAGTGATTCTGGGTTTTTGCGGCCGATACATAAAGGACTTTCAGAAGGACCAGCTCAAGATCACTCTCTGGAATAGTAAGGATCACCAATTTTAGCTCTACAGTTCATGAGAATTCCTTGTTATTTTTTGGGAGATTTGAGTTTCTGATTGTCTTGCAGCTGAAGTTTATTTGGAAAATGTAGAGCTCATTCTTGAAGCTTTTGATTACCTGCAGCTGCCTTTTGGTCTAGAAAATGGTAAATTCTACTGCTCTGTTAGTAGCATCCCGAATTCTGTTTATCTAATTAACTTAATGAAATGATTACCCAAGTTATCTTTCACTGGAGTTGTTTGGAAACTTTCCGGTGCAATGCAATAAGTTATATGGAATTTTCTGAGGGCTGTAGTTTGTGTATGAGCAAACAATTAAAAAAAATTGCTGTATGGATGGCTTTGAGTTGTGAATTGGTCAGAAGTAATTTATTTTGACTTGTGTATGACATTTAGTTGACAAACTTCACTTGCCATTAAATTCTTGCTAATTGGCTCCTTAAATTCTGTAGTATTTGAATCAAACATTTTTTTGCAACCAACTGCTGTATGTTGTAGGTAAGATTGGAAAATTAAGCATAAGGATTCCGTGGAAAAAGCTCGGATGGGACCCAATCATAATAGTTCTGGAGGATGTCTTTATTTCAGCCGTTCAACGTGAGGACACAGAGGTATATGTCTAGTTATTTTGAGGAATAATATGTGCTGGTACATTTGGGGTTCACTTCCACACAAGACTGAGGTTGCTATTTTTTATTTATTATTTCCTTGCTAACTTCTTACTTCTGTGTGTGGTAGTGGAGGGAAGATGCAGTTGGAAAGAGAGATTATGCTGCGAAAAGAGCTAAGCTTGCTGCTGCAGAGCTTGCAAAATTGTCAAGACGCGTGTGTGGTAAGGAATGGTCTTATTGTTGAGAATGGTTTGTTACTAAAGTTGCTTGGCACTCTTTCATTTTAGAAAGTATATCTTCAACCTAGAAGCTGAATATTGTATAAGAAATTTAAGTTTTAACACTATCTTCCAAAACCAAGTTGATACTATTGAAAATCAAAGGGAATTTCCAGAAAGGGAAGTAAATTACCATAGAAGATTGAACTGCTTTGGAGGCAGGTAGGATGAAATGATACATGGGATGCTCTCAAAGTCAATTGCTTCAATGTCTATATTTATTAGTAGTTTACTGTCTAAGTTTTCTGTGGCTGCACTTTTGTTTCACAAGTTAATTACTTATGCTTGTATGTAGGTGTGCATTGTTGGATTGGTAGCATGTATAAGAGTATTATACAGTCTATCTATTTAGCTTCACAGTTATACCTTGCAGTATTTAACATATAGATAGGTCTTTAGAAGATAGATTTTTTTCTATATGATTAAGGATTTAAATGTCTGAGGATATAGACAAGCACGAGTATTCTTGCAAGTTGCAAGTGCTGAGGTTTGAATTAAAGAGTCAACGTGGGATGAATGTGTTTATTTGAACAAGGATTTGAATGATGGTTTTGACTTATAGTTGGTAAAAAAAGGCATCTCTTTGATAAAGGGATGGCCACTGAGTAAAAAATAAGTTCTCCTCTTTGGCATTGGGTTTTATGAGGCTATCTGAGAATAAGTCAATCTTTGACTATCTTTTGTATTTACGTTTGCAAACAAAGATGATGATGGGTCTTTTTAGAAATTCAGTGACTATCGATGGCATGATGAATGTATCAATGCACTACTTGTTACTAATTTCTTAAATTTGGGCTCTAAATAGAATATGGGATATATATGAATGTTGAATACAACCATCTTATCTACGAATGCGTAGCTCTCTTCATTCATTAAGTGAAGGTTAGATTAAAATAACCTCATTGACACTTAGAAGCTGTATATCTCCCCCTCTCCTCATCTAACACCTTTTATACAATAAGTAAAACAAGAAAGGATTCATTCGACATATTATTTTTCTTATTTCAATTAATATATGTGCCCCATCATTACAAATTAAGAATATATGTCGAGTTGTAATTCAAAAGATGATGTCTAATTCCTTAGATGCATTCATCATAGTGCAAAATCATAGCTGATTCAGGAGGATTCAGTCGAGCGTTTTCTTTAATTTATTGCTACAAGTGAAGGTGATTTTAAAATTTGTGCGACACTACGAGTTGCCTATAATCACATAGGAATGACAAGGTCGAACTAAAACTGCACAACCTGCATGGTTATTTTGATTAACTGGATGTGGGAAACAGACAACTTTACTTCCTATGATTGCAAGGGTTATATGACTTAGGGTATTCTAATTTTCACTGGATATTTATCTTTTTATCATGTAAACAAAGTGTGCTTATGTTGAAGGAAGGGTGTCAAACTGTGTGCTCCCTCTGTCCCAGCTCAAACTTCACACTTTACTATTTATTAATTGTTACTATTCTCTATCAAACTTTGACCACATAAATGAATAGATATATAAATAATAATATTATCGTATGTGCTATAGTTAGATTTGTCGTAACAAGTAGTTTCTAAATATCACCTTCCTATGTGCTTTTATTTATTATATGCAGTTAAATATAGTAACTGTCAAACATGTTTCTTAATAACCGTGAAAAAAAATCTATGAAATTTGATCTGGGATGGAAGGAGTATGTAACTAACATAACAAGGTGACCAGAGCTGTATCTACTGTAATTATTTTAGATACTTTCCTGTCATTTTTATGTGTTTGTAATATAACTTTTTCCATGCAGATATTGGTTCTACCGGTCAATCATTTAAATCTTACATTGTTGCCAAGGTAACTTTTAAGTATTGTTGCAGTAATTTGAAACTATTGGCACAAAAAATATTGAATATTTGTATACAAATGGTAAAATAGTTGGATTTGGAAGTTGCAGGGTATGGAGTTACCATTGTTATAGTAGTATAGTAGTCACCCCCACCTTGGGTCTCTCTCTTTTCCATGTATACTTTGAGAGTTCCTTTACCAAGGGCACCCAACAGTTCCTTCGAACAGTTTTCTTATTTCTTAGTGAGTTTACTCTTTTGATTAAAACTGTACGTCAGAAAATCTAAATACAAAAAGTTATATTTATGAATCTCTTTCGATTGAGATTGTGCAGCCGAAATTCGAAGTACACTAAATTGTAAATGAATCCTAAATCCAGTATGATATTTTGTGCAAATTCTCCCTGTTCAGAACTTTTGCCTCTTCTTTAGGGGGTTAAACCAGAGTCTAATTTACTGAAAGCTATCACGAATTATGAGTCTTGAAGGAAAATGCATTTCAGAACCATTCTCCACCACCTTGCTGCTAGACAGCAAAGGAGCATGTTGTTTAGATAGAACCTCCCCAGTTTCATGTGTTCTAAAGCGGGATGTCTCCTTTCTGGTTGATGCAGATTCTGGACATGATACAAGTGTCTATCAGGAATGTCCATGTCATATATCGTGACTTGCTGACAGCTTCGGTATAACTATACCCTATTGACTTGCGTTATTCACTATGTTTTTGTTGTTTTAACTGTGTGATGTTGATACCGCTGTTCATTTTGTGTACAGGGATAGCATCTTAGTTGATTTATTGTGAATTTCCTACTTAACATATTGGTATCCATTTTTATGCTGTTCCCCTCACAGTATTTGCTCTGTATTATGTTTCTACTTCAGTTTAGTTCTGATCTTTGTTGTTTTTCTCTTTCTTTTTTTGGTTCTTGTTCAGCAATTTATAGGCTCTGGAGATCTAGACTATTGTGTAAACTATGAACAAAGCTTATCAATGTGATATCTGCAAGAACTATATTTTTCTCTGGTTACCTTTATACTGAAATTTTATTTGTTATGAATCTACATGACCTGATTTAACTAGAATGTATTATCTCTTCTCTTTTGTGTCAGTCGAAGCATCCATAAGCATTAATATCTTTTCTCTGCACATCAAGTCTTGTTACTGAAAATGTAAAAGAAAACAATGTTATTCATAACTATGGTGTTCTGATATACAGGAAATGACTGTATTTGGTCTGAGGTTTTCAAGTCTTACTGTTAGCCGGCAGAATCTCACTGGGTATGAGTTTTCATTGGCATACTAGTATCTTTATGTCTTGCATGACTTCCTTTATTGAAATGCGTTGAAGAGATGATTGAATGCACTTGCTATACTGGCAGTTGAACGTAATATATAATCATGTGGGCGTCATGTTTCAACACAGTCTATTTGATTTCAACTTGAGCCTATTTTGGTTCTTTGTTCTCTGAATATTGGTTTGGGGAGCTTTGCTGTAGTAATAATAGTTTTCAAAACCTCTAGCAGAAATATAAGATGAGGCTGTGAATGTTAGTCCCTAGTGGGCTGACCCTGAGCTTGAGGGCATTAAGTTGCTGTTTTTTTATTACCCAAAGATCAATAACAACAGACTGCTTCAAACATTCTTATTTTGTTCTTGTATAGAGATCTACACTTTTCTTCTGAACTATTATAGTGTAATAGTAAAACATAACATTTCACATCTATCAACTGAAGCGCGCTTTACTTTTTGGTTGATGTTTAATAACTATCAACTGAGTCAAGGAAAATTCTGTTCTGGTGTTGATTCTTTATATATGCTACTTCTGTCCTTCATTAGGTGATTCCTTGTTATGTATTTCAATGTGCTTCTGCTTGGACTTTGATATTTGAAATTCTTTCTTTATATTTTGGATTAGTTTTGTTCTCGACAAGTTTAGCGAAATCGTACCAGCAGAAGATCAATGAGTTTGGCTCTGTTTTGGTACATTGATCAGCACGTGAAGAGCTTCAGGGAAACTGCATTGGTTATAGAGAACTAATAGACTGAAGAAAATTAAGGGAAGTAGAGAAGCAATGAATAAAAAGTTCCTGTAAAAATATCTACTGAAATTCCCATCAAAGAACTCAAGCTATGTCTAATACAATAGTGCTTAAAAACCAAATTTCCTCAAATATGATACTTTTCTGATCGGTAGGGTCATTTTTGGAGTGTACTTTATTAATAACTCTACAATATCAATAATCACAACTAAGCCTTTATCTCAAGACATCTTTTGAATATATATAAAAAAGACAGTAAGTATTTGTTTATTAAGAACCTAAAGCCTTGAGAGAGAATTTATGAAATTCTTCACTGTGATATATGATAACCAGACTTGAATGCAGTTGTATACCACATTTAAAATTGTCTTTGAAGTTACTCCTTCCATTCAAAGTACCGGCTTTTCCTCCCTCTTTATTCCATTTCTGTCTTCACTTTTTAGTTGTGGCATAATTGGTTGTAAACTACACTTGTCTATACACGTGAGAGGATAGGAAGTAAAAACAAATTAGAAATAAAACTCTTCACCCGGAAGAGAAAACATTTGAGACAGAGGACTGTTCATGAGGAACGGAGGGAGTAATTTGTTACCCTCTATTGGAGTGTTTTGCCCGCACTCGTCTTATTTACTGGATTTCAATATGTGCTTCTGTCAGATGAATCCTCAACAGTTCCTCAATTGTGCATCTTTGATTTTCTTCTGCCGTGTCTTTAGAACACGCATTTTAGTGAGTAAACTGGTCACTTCCTGGGATTATTTTCTATGAAAAGTTGTTTGCCTGCCAATTGTAAAACTATAGAGGACCATTTGGTTGCCAAAATTTTTGATTGTTGATTTTATCACTTTGCCTCGACAGAAGCTTTTCTTGCTTGTTGGACCATCTCCTTCTTGCAGCATCTTTTTTTACTCCTGTGTTCTTTTTTCAGATTCACTGGAGGAAAAGTGAAATGGGGCCAAGTCAATAAACTTTTTGAAGTTCGAGGGTTGGAGTTATACTGTAGAAGCTTGGGAGCAAATTGGGATTTTACGAGTATTGAGGATACATCATATTTGAATCAAGAATATGTCCACCTGTTATTCCCGTTGGATGTCTTATTGTCTCTTTTGGTATGGATGTCATATCGTTCCAAAGTATTTTTTTTGGGAAACGTTAGTCGTTTGGCACTTTATTGTTGAAACCATATTTCCTGTTTGACTCATTTTTCCTATTGGTCTGTGTATAACTAATAAAATTTCTAATTAAAGAAACTCGCTGCTCTAATAATGACATAATATAGGGCAAGATGATGGTGAGTGTGCCAACACATATATCTTGTAGGTCTTTCCTGATTATTCGTGACTAATCACTTCTATAGTTAAATTGTTATATATCTTATTGTCATCTTGTCTGTGATTGCTAGTCGGTAAACGTGTCCCTTTTCTATTGAGTGGAGGTATAGATTTTGTATTTTGAGGGTATATAATGTATATTGAAATACAGAAAGGTTGATGTAACTGTAAATAATAGATTGGGCTCTGATTCACAAGATATCCGGCCAATTAAATATGATTTTTTTGCTGGGTTAGCTTCTCAGTTTTTGTTTCAGTTCAGTTTCTTGTCAAGCTTAATGCTCACTGTAGTTTCTAGCACTGGGTTCCTGTCTTCCGTTCTCAGTGTTCAAGTTCATCCCAAGTCAAGTTTACTTTCTAACTTATATGGCACATTATTTAGAATTAGATGAAGAAATCCTTTGACTGATCTAATATGTGGCTGGAAAATAGTTTTGGAGGAAAATCTGTTGACCCAGTTAGGATTACTAGCTGTACTCTCGACAGTGAATTGGTTTTCTTTTTCTGATCTTTCACTTGACTAAAAGCAAATGGGTTAACTGTGAGAGATATTAATGAAGGAAAGGCTGTGAGTGCCTCCCAAAGTTTCCTTTGGTATGTGTCTGTACATGTATATCTGGATAGTACACCTCATTTTTTGCCCTAGAGTTTGTATACTGTTGGTTTTCTCTCTAACTATGAATGCATGCATGCATGCTTGCTTTCTAGTTGCTGCCAATTACTGTTTCTTTTGATGCCTTGTATTCTTCAGGTAGGCCAGCGTAAATATGTTTGTTGTACAGAATTTTCCCTTTCTTCACTGTTACAGACCTAGTATCCTGGATAAGTAATTTTACTGAATATGGAAGACTGTATCTGATTTGTTTCCACGTGTCTACTTGGCATATTGTATGCCCCTTGCATGCCCACATCCTTTTCTCTTACTTCCCTAAATGTCACTTATATTCAGGTTAATATATCAGGAAAGCTTGAGGATGATGCTCCTCAGTATTATGTCAACATCGAGTTAGATAATCTGGTCTGGATAACTCTTACTGTTTGTAATTTTACTTTTTTTTGGTCAAGATCTAGGATGAATGACAAGGCTGTACTTTTTTTTTCCAGGTTGCTTCTCTTGATGAAGTTCAGATACAAAAGATGCTCATGCTTTATGATTATCTGTCTACATGCCAATTGAGGGAGAAGTAAGTTTATTAATATTCTTTCAACAATAATAATATTTCTGATTCTCTCCCCTCCTTTCAGTTGGGGGTTGCTTATATCAGCATATTATGTATAGATGTCTGTATCCATCAACTTTTGTTCACGGCATTGTTTACATAATTTTGCTGCCAGCATTACTCTCTGATCAGTTCCCTGCCTTGTCTTGCCAGAAGATTTGGCCTTTTTTAACCCATCGTCTTTTTCCTTCTAATATCAGGAACGGGACCTTAATGTTCTTCTCTAATATAAAGGAAGGGAGAATGCATTATAAAGGAAGTAAGGGTGGTCCCAGTAGATTAGAAAGTGAGATACAAATATTGTGGTTTTGAGATATATGGAAACCTGTAGATGCATAATACAGTGTGTACATGACATTAAAATAGGAAGGAAAATACTTAGTAAAATACTATCGTGAAATAAGATATATTTAGGCCTAGTGTGAATTTGTTTTGGCAGAATAAGATTGTGATACATATTCCTTACAGCATATTATTGTTGGTAATACTTTGAAGAAAATCAAATGTTGCTGAGCTGTTGAGGCCTTGAGGGTCCTTGGACGTGGCTGGGATTCTTATGTCTTCTACACCTTTTCATAGTATCAAACAAGAAAAAAGTAGTTACTTGAAACTCCAATCACCAATAGTTAGTACAATTCCTTCTGTAAATATAATTTTTGGCTGAATAGAAAGTGTCTTTCTGTATGAAAAATAGCAATGAATGAATAGCAGAGAAAATGTAGAGCTGGAGTTTATTAAAGCTTCCACCAATACTCCTGCAAGATATATACAAATGTTTCTAACAGCTTTGCTGCTGTCTAAAGTAAGGAAAAATGATTTTTTATGAAGCAATAGGTGCCAATCCTTGACTGTAGTAGTCTAACTAAGGCCTTTGCATTTCCTATCTTTTCTGAAGCTCCTTGCACCCAGTCTCCTCCTTGTATAATGCCATAATCCCTTACTGACTACCGACATTAAGAAAATGAGATGCTTCTGGAAATGGGAGACTGCATTCAATGCTTTAAGGACCTTCTTAGCTTGACTAGAGATTAGTTTTGGTTTTGGCTTTTCTGAATGACAAATATTGTGACAGTGACAGTAACTTTATGGTAAGCTCATCAAAGCAAAAGAACATATAAACTCAAATACTGATGATTCTCAACTGACGATTATTTTAAAATGTATCATATATGCTTGTTATAATTGTTAACACTCTTTTCCTGCTGGTTTATACATAATGTTGGCCCGAGGAATATATTCTCTGAAAGCATTTGAAAAGGTTTTTGCTATACTCGGCTGTTAATTTTTTAGGTATGGACGTTATCGTCCTTGGCAGAATCCTTTGCATAAAAAGCTTGATGGTTGGCAAATAGCATGGTGGCACTATGCTCAAGAAGCTGTGCTGGCTGATGTGCGGAAGAGGTTGAAGAGGACTTCTTGGAAATATCTTGGAGAGCGGCTGTAAAATTTCTGCCTCTACAGGGATTTATTTTTCTTGTTGGAAAATTTTGAATGTTTTTGGGGATGATTCATTGCTAGTTGACTTCTTACCTGTTACACCATCCCAGAGATCATCACGCCTTGAAGTAGCACAGAGATTGAGAAAAGTGAAAAGAATAAGAAAAATTAATACAAGATTGAATAAAATAAGAGAAAGTAACGTGAATTAGTCGATGATTAGATAGAGAGAAGAAAAGTGGATTATAGAAGGATATATTGTACGGTGAGTGGTGGGGGAGATCCATCCCAAAAGTTGTAACAGTAAAAGTGGGAAGAGTACTCGGGGACGAAGGAAGCATAAAGTTTGTTTGAAGTGATTCATGAGAACATTAAGTTTAATATATTAATTTTCGAACATCCCTTTACATGCAGTGGTGTACGTCGGAAGTACGTGAACTTGTATAAAGCCAAGTTGAAATGTCTTCAAAAAGATCAGGTTTGCAGCTTTTGTTACTTAATTTGGATTCATCAACAAACTGTTTCTTGCATGTAGTTATTAACTTTACCATACTAGCTGGCAAAAGCATTTTTGTGCTGCTAAAGATTTGATGATTCACTTATATGTCCATGGAACTACATTTGCTAGCAGATGAGTAGCTACATTTTAACTTCTTTGTGCAATTGACCCCACTTGCATAAAATTACTAAAAGTGTGGTGAAGTTTAGTTAATATATATGATTGATCCAATGGTAGAATTACCATTGGGGGTCAATCCTATTTTGAAGGGGAAAAAATTCTTTAATTTCAAGTTTCAACTGTATAACCACTTTCAATGGATCCAAGGACATATTTTACAAAGAAATTTACTTCTTTTTAATCTGTTTCTCACTTCAAGCATTGATATATTTTATCCTTTGTCTACCAAGACATTTAATGAAGTCACAATCTTAAATTTAACCCATTAACCACAAAGCCTTCGCTCGGCTACTGCTTGCTAGATGAGAATGATTTCATTACTCAACTCGCAGCAGCATAAAACCCACGTCATCTTGAAAATGGCATATCAATATGGAGAGTGTTTTAAACTTGGTATGCCCCTTCAGTCTTGCAACTGTGAGGTTTAATTGCATGTGATGGTTTAGTTTGTTATAGTCCTACTTGGCTGTTTTGGGGTTTCAAAGTACTACATAAAAAGCAAAATGTCAGTTCTAACGGGATTTACCTATTTCTATGTTACTATAAGTAGAGTTAAAATTGATATGCAGAATGCAGCAGTGTAGTCATTAAAGTAATAATAGGATAGCTGTGAAAATTGGTGAGTATAAATTAAATTAATTTAAAAGTCTTGGATTATTAGGTTACACCTTTGAAGGAAACAATAGAATTGATAAAGATATCTCTCATAATTCAAGTTGGTTGGAACAGATGGAGAAGTGCATTCTACAGGCTGTGGATGAGGATCACAATTAAGATAGTTTGAACTTGAACATGCACATAGGAAGCCTTTAGATTCTACTAAGGTGAAAAGTTGGGAAGTATAATGTTCATATGGACTAAGAAGACCTAAGAGAATTGGGTGCAAATGATAAAGAAAACAATTTTAATCTGGCTATACTGCTTCTGGTGCTCAACATGATTATTTTGAACTCTGTGTGTGTGCATGTGTGTGTTGCTTGTGTGTGTGTGAGAGCTTCTCTCGCCTTAAATTTCTTAGGTAATTGGAGAAGATGTTCTTCAAGCTTTGGAGGAGATCGAGAAGCTGTCTGATATAGATGCCATATTAAGTTACAGATCTGTTGCAGAGCGCGAGATAAAGGTATGCTGTTTATTCTTGGATAGTTCGAGATGGCATCCCTATCCTGAAGAGAACATCTCGTCCAAGCAGTTTTTTTGCACCTTTCCTTGTTTTTATGCTGGAGGAGATTTCCTTGGCTGTCTGCGTATCTGGTTTCTTAGGCCTTGTCTCTTTATTTTTTGTTTTTCGGTTTGACTTAATTTTAAAAATATTATAATTTTATTGGAAATGTGAAAAAGGTGTATCCCGAATTGTAAAATGTGAATGGGGAATGTAAGTCTACTATTAAAGAATTTAAAGTTAAAAAAGGAAGGAAAAAAAGAAAGAAAGAAAGAGAACAAAGTCCTACAACCCTGGCACTTTTTAAGCATGTTGTATAGATTAATTCAGGTGTGCTGAAATTATCATTTTTGTGTTACTAATCTTGTAGGACGTACTATTGACTTCACATAGTAGTCGTGGAGGCAGCGCTGCCATACTTGATGTGCCATTTGAAGAGGAGCGTGCTTCGAGCAAGCCTCGTGGATGGTTGAACTGGCTGTCAAGGGGGATGCTAGGTGCTGGTGGGACAGACGATTCTAGTCAGTTCTCTGGTGTAATTTCAGATGAAGTTATCAAGGTAGGCACAGATGTCTGTTTGCAACTTTAATTGAACTATATCAATCTACCTATTGCCAATACTTGCTGTGTTTAGCTCATCCATCATTTTTTATGCAGGATATATATGAGGTGACAAAATTTCACCCTGCTCCTTTATCCAATGGAGAGAAAGCTTCACCAGCTAATGAAGTTTTTCTGTCTTCAGTAAAGATTAACATACAACAAATTTCTTTTACTGTACTGAGCAAGTATGTTTTCTTTTTTATCCTATTGACTGGTATAGTTCAATTGACTATAGAGATTCACCCCACTTATGCAGTTTCGTACGTAAATATAGCAACACATTCAACATTGACCTTCTGATTTGAAATACTTATAGACAGTTTATAATTTCCATAAGAGGATATATACGTTTTTGGTTGATTGGGACTTGGAGTGATCTGGCATTGTTTAAAGAACTAGTTAAACAGAAGGAATGTTTATGTTAGTATTTGTAGTGTGCTGGTATTGGTTCTGGTTTTTATTTTTGCTAAGACGGGTTTTAATTTTGTTTTTGCTTTCCAGACTGCGTAATATGCTGGTCTTGGTTCTGCTTTTGGTTTTGTTAAGACGGGTTAAATTTATTTTCTCTCCATTGGGTTTTGAAAGGGGTTCTGATCGTCAGAACTAGTAATCTCAGGTCATGCCAAACGAATTTTACCCAAAACATAGAATTCAAAAACAGTTTTGAAATCTATAATCCCAAATAAGGTTTCGGCCCAAACTAGTTTTGATTCCAAATCAAAACCCAAAAATCACCCAAAATCCATGCGTTACCCAACTTTAGACTTTTTGAAGGATGGATAACTTCTTTTAAATGGTTGAAGGAACAGAAAATTTTCTACCAGAAAGCAGATAGTAATTTCAGTTTCCAAGTTCTAAAGATAAAGATGATGGAGGGGATAGAGTAATGTTTAAAAATGGGGATATATGTAGTAGAAGAATGCTCATGAGTGGGAGGTGGTAGTTTTTTCTAGGTTATATTTTTAACGATTTCTGGTTATGGCAGTTCAATGTAAGACTTATTAGCTTCTAGGTATATCTGTTGTCAGATAATGTGATTAGTTTATGTTGCCTATGGGTTTGAAAGAAACGAAGACCTTTGCAAAGACAATCAAGGTTGTGGTTCTCTGTCTTTGTTGTAAACCAATCACAGTAGCTGAATTCCAGGGTGCTATTTCTTATTAGCTGGCTTGAAGATCTGATAGAGTTTATCATTTCGTTAGTTCGTCTTCTTTGTTCTTGGAAGCCTTGGTTCGATTGCTAATTGAATTTGGTAGCGTATCTGTCAATATGTAGTAGTTTGACTTTGACCTTTCAAAAAGAGGCTGAAAGATTCTCGTTATTTTCTCCCCTAGTATATTTATATCTAAAGTTCTGCAGCATTGTTTTCATTAGCATTATATTCGCTTAGTTAGCTTCAATTCTATCTCTGGTCTGTAGTTAGTTAACTGTCAGTACTATCAATTTTCAAGTAATTCACTCTTCGGAGAGTCTTCTTTTTAGCCACAAAGATCTGTTTTGCTTCCTCAGTATGTGTGCTACATGCACATTTTTCTTTTCTGTTTGATATATATAAGAGGGCTCTTACATCAGGTCTCCTAAAATATGATTGGATTTTTTCCTTTGCAAATTATTGAGCTGCGAGTTTCTGTCCTCTATAGGAGATTGCATTGTGCAATTGCTCGTTTGAGGCTGGATGCCATATCTTCTGTGTTAAATATTTGGGAAGGATCTACAAGAATGACTGCAACAGTTACTGGAGCCCAGTTTCTTAACCCTGTGAACAATCAAGTTATCCTGTGCACTAGAAAGGTTTGTGTTTGTCTATAATAATATTACAACTCTCATTCCTTTTATACTTCCTGTGAACTCTAGGTGATTTACTAGGAGTACAAATCTTGTCTTAGAGGTCTGAATGACTGAAAGTAACTAGATGTGGAGTGTTTGCCTATGATTGTCTGCAAGAAGTTTACATGTTAAATCTGCTTGCACTATGTAAAATTGCTTGCATAACCTTGTATCCAAGTATTTTGCTTTAATATTATGTACAGTTGTTCAGGGTCTTCAGACACTAGAGCTATTAATCTTTCTTATAAAAAGGGCTTATCCTGTGATCTCTTAGCAGAGAGTGGGATGCCATGGATTTTAATCAAAATCTATTTGAAATTGGAATATCTGAAACTGTAGCATTTGAGCATTTTTTGTATTTTTTTCCAAATGAGTGCATATCATTTGCCATTGATTTTGATCAAGGTTGGCTTTGATGAGTAGTTTTTTTGTATGGCTTGGAACCCCTTGGGCCCTGTATAGAACTAAGGAATTGAGAGCATAAAAAACAAGAAAAAAGTGAGTCTGCTTTTATTTAACAACCCATGAATATGATTTGTCAATGTATTAGACAAGTTATGATTATTTTTTCACTGACAGTGGCACCCAAGTGAGATTTTACTGAGCCAGCTATATAATGTGACTGCCAGTTAGCCTGGGCTCCACCTTTGTTTATATTTGACTCAAGGGCATATGATTTTTGGTCTTTCTATCCTATTACAATTAGACATAGTTATGGCCAGCCATCTCACGTCGTTGGTGGTGACTTGGTACTAGTCTTTCTTAATACACCGTATAAGTCAAATTAGTGCACCACTCTAAATAAAGAACTCTCCTTGAGAGTAGGGAAATAAAAACGCATGTCACAAGAACCCATTTATTTGAGTTATATATCAGAGGATGTCTCTGCCGCTTGTTTCTCCAAATGATGTGAAGGTAATGATAGACTGATAGTGAACTGATACTTCAATGGTGTGGCAAGATAAAAGGAGCATGGTGATTGAGGTGGCTGGTGGATGTGAGCATTTTTAGGGGTAGGTTATGGGTTTGGAGTTTGCTTTGGTGATTTGGAATTTAGCGAGTGAGTGTTTCATGGGGGGCATCTTGTGATGGTCATCACAATCCTTGTCTATTTTTTGAGTAAATGGTCAGGACATTCTTTGAATGGTCAGTTTGACTGTTTGCAGTCAAATGTGGAGCGCAACTATTACTGTTGCACCCAATAGATAATTTCCATTTCAGTATTTTTAGGTGATGATCCAACCTTCCGTGAAATACTTTTTCCTTAATTAATTTACGTGGAAATTTGTTTCTTAAGTGGGATTTTGTTAGTTTATTTGCTACAAACTCAATTTTACACAATACCTTAAAAAACTTGGAATGAACTATATAGAAAGAAAGACATGCTATTTATGCTTGTAACTGAAACAGTATGTCTCGATCAACTATTATAGTGATAAAAAATGCATACAGCCAACCCTATGTTGTACTTAGGTGGGATGTTATTTGTCTATGCTTTAAGCTCAATTGAACAAAGAAGGGGACTACCTGAACAAACTTGGAAAGAAACTATTAAGAAAGACATGCTATAAAAAATATAACTTTACCCAATCCCACTAGGTGGGGTCTGGTGGGGAGAGCCTGGCCAAGTAAAGATCTGATGTAGACAGTCTTACCTTGCATTATTAATGCAAGAGACTGGTTTCAAGGCCTGAACCTGTGATCTCCATGTCATGGCAGCAATGTTACCTTTGCTCCAAGCCACCTTAAAAAATGACATGGCAATATGTGAGTATAAATGAAAAAAGAATATGATACTTATAGCTGTCCCCATACTGTGGAGGAAAGATTAGTCGGCTTCATGCTCTAAAGTTACTTTATCATCTTTGCAGATGGACTCTGTGGAAAATGAACCAGAAGTTCAGTCTTCTTTGACCATTGAAGTTGAGGTCCCACCACCGAATTGTGACTTTAGTCCATCAATAAAGGTCCATCTAGTTTTCTTTTCTTTTGCTCTGTTCTTCATCTCTATCACTGTTCTTCCAGATTATTTCTACTTGCAGATTAAGATGTACCCAATTCTGTACCCAGGTCTTTCTTCAACCAGCTGAAGTTACATGTGATTTGGAATTTCTGAGGAATATTCTGGAGTATTTTCAAATCTTTGGCAGCTTCAAGTTTCTGCATGAAAGAGTAAGTATCCCCGTCAACCTGCATCGTTTCCACTTAACTTTGTGTCGTTATTTCTAGTTCTTTATTCTGTGTACGTTCTGTTCAATCTTAAATTATTATTCCTTTTTCAGCAATGATTTTTCGATTTTCCAAAATCCCTGTCATTAAGTTTATAAGTAGTGGTACATCATTTTCCTAGTTTGTTGGTGACATTCATAGCATTTTTCATCTTCAATTATTATTTTTACTATCCGGTAAGAGAAGCATCATCATCTCCACTTTACTGTAGGACATTTACCTTGGGTTGCCTGTCCTTATTTGAAACAAGCTAACGTTGTAATAGGAAAAAAGATCCTTAACTGCTTTATGGTTATATGGGTGCATTGATGTCTTTATAAAATAGGAATCTGGAAAGAAATCTTGTATTATTTTTTTCTACCATGGCCACAATCATCGATTATTATAGGCTGGATAAATGCTATTACCTTTATGATGATTTTCTGCTGGAGTTGTATTCTTGGGGCTATAGTAAGCTATTGTTTTCAGCTGAAGTGGTCGAAGAATGAAATGAAAGGGCTTTAATAAACCCAATAACAGAGGGAACTTAAAGGATCGATGAGCACGTTGGTATAATGATTTATAACTGATCCCTTTTACTTAGTGCTACTGCGTAGGTCGTTAATATGTGATAATGTCTACGTCCCAGTCTTGCATGGAGAGTGTTTCTTTTGTCTTTTACCTCTGGCATTTTGATCAGAGACGAGTAGCACTCTCTATGTGCACAAGATCATTGATTCTCTGTTTCTTTACAGGTTCTATTGTCAGTAAACAGGATTGGTGATTTGCGAACTAGACTTTTATCTAAGATCGAGTAAGTTGAACTTTATATCTTGTGATTTTATTTTACCTGAGCTAGTTTTGTTCTTTGAACATCAAGTGATTTATGAAAATGTCCATCAATGGTAGTAATGACCTTGTGGTGCTGTATCTTATAAGTTTTTTAACTTCTCTCTTTCTGTGACAGTTACGTTATGTCAAACCAGAAGAGGATTATGTGGGATGTCAGCCTCGCAAATTTCGTCCTTTCAGTACCCTGGGTGAATGATAACCTTGAAGAGAAACAAGTGGTAGTAGGATAACTGGTGTGGCTTGTGTGGAAGTTAGTCATGAAATGTTTGTGTTCTGTTTTACTTGCAGCAGTGTTTTCTCTGAATATAATTTTGTGTTGTATAGAGGTTTTGTGAGGTTAAAATTCTATTTTGGAGCATCATAAGTTTAAAATATGTGTGTCAGCCTGGCAACTTGAGTCACAAAGTCACATAGTATGGATTAAGAATGCACTGGGCTTACCCGTTCCTCTACTGGCTGTTTGCTTCTGTATATTGGCAACTTATTTTGTGAAATAAACTTTGAATAAGATCAGTATTCCTTTGGAAGTCATAATTAAATGAAGCTCTTAGAATCAATGGAAAATTCAAATCCCACAAATTTGACATGAAAATAGATGTTAAAATGATGAGAATCAAGCAAATCCCCTTATATTCTGGCAAAGAACAATCAAGAGTCATAATGATATATAATCTGTATCTACAAGAATAGCCCTATGCTTGCACGTGAACCACTGTAATGTGTATTTGGCTACATGCTGAAGCTTTTATGTCTGTGCTTACAGCCATCACTGTACTTTGTTTTTGGAATCTAATATATCTAGCTGGTCTTCAATAATCGTTATTTTTCTGTTCTTCTAAATTTGACAGGTTATAAATGTTGTTGATCTCAGATTTAAGTCTGAAACCAGTTCTTTTGCTTCTGATATACAAGACGGTCTACACCATCATCTAAGTTACTGCTTGAGTTCCAGTGCTTCTGGTGATTCAGATATGGGTTTTCAGCTGGATGATCTATATACTCACTATGAGATTAATATGGTTGATTTTGAGGTTGGTATGCTTATGCCCTTCTGCTCACAAAAGTTTCCTTAAATTGTTTTCAACTGTATATTTTTGGGCTCTTTTTAAGATTAGTTTAAAGTTTAGACTGGATATTCCATAAGTTGTTTTGAAGGGGATATAAATAAATATATGATGCATTTAAATTAAACAAATGAAGCTATGTGTCTAAACCGAGCACAGTGGCAAGATATGATCCATATTGCTGACTCCACATAGCCGGATGAAGGCTTTGCTGTTTTTTAATATATTAGTTTAAATGAGCCTGGCATTTCTATACTCTAGTGCTTCAAGTAGCCAGAACATTTAATTATTGTTTTCAGGTGCTGTTATCAAGGTCTTGCTCGACTGAAACCATCCCACTTTTTGAAAAATTCAGCTGTTCAATTCAATCCGATTCTTGCATTATCTCAGACGAGTCAATACTGAAAGCGTTGGATGTAAGTAGATCTAACTATTTCTGTTTCACCATTTTGAAGGTATGCTGATATAGTTTTTCAGAAGCATTGCAGATACACACACACACACACACACCTATTTTCTGATAATTTAATTTTGTTGGTTTGGGGTTCCTCAACCTGAATGTTTTTTAGATTTCTTACTACTTTGAATGATTAAGTTGCCTTGAATAATTGGCTATTTTCCTTCATCTTATAGTATTGTGCCCTAGGGCTCAGTAATTTTTCACAATCTAAGGTGTTCCTTTTCCTTTTTGGAATCAAATCTGAAGTTTGGATCAAGTTACTACATTTCTGAAAACTGAATAATTAATTACAGCTTTTATCTGACTGAGGTTTTGCTATATGGATTATGTAGTGTGATATTCACAGCCCTACTTTTGATAATTCAACCATACTGTTTACCCTTTATTTAAAAGACTAATAAATTTTTTTGGGCCTAACAGTGTTGAAAATGCAATTGTTAGGCCCTAAAAAGATTTTGTTCACGGAAGTTGACCTACCATTTCAGAAATGTAGTTTTTGGGCCTCAAAGTCGATTCCATTATAATAGCAGCGGTTAAACTGTCACGTGACTCTTGCACGTGACAAATTTATCTCAATTTTGCAGGGTATTTTGGTCTTTTTTATTTTCCCTTTCTTCCTTTTTGGCTTTCTTTCTTCCTCTTCCACTGCTCCTGCCAGCCAACCATCCACCATCAGCCATCACTAACAGCAATTTTTCAGCGAACCATAGCATCCAATAGACAATACAGTCACATCCAAATTCAAATAATTCATCAACAAGAAAAGGGAATTCATCACTAGACAATTCCACCAGGCAATTTTGAATGGGTAATGAACGACCATGACCATGGGCTCATCCATCCTACCGATGCCCCAATGCCAATCATGACCTGAAACATCCTATTTATCTTCACTCTTACGACAGGAAAATGATGTCTGCTATGTTATGGTTCTGAAAGCAGGAAATTACAAGTCTCAGATCCCTATCCTTCAATTGCCTGGTGCCAAATCCGAGAGTTTTTTTCCCACAAATCCCATCTCATTGCCCCTTAGCCCTTCGCAACGACTCCGCCGCCGCCATATCAGAGGAGGTAGCGTCATTTCCATGGCGTGCGGAAGCGCCCCTAGGGCCGCTATGGAGATTTGTGATCCGTGGAAGAAGATGCAGCGGTGGCTTGGCACGTTCGACACCGGCGAGGAGGCGGCACTCACCTATGACAATGTCAACGCTACCAGGAGCTTCCGTGAACTGAAGGTGAAGACAGACTTCGGCGAAGACACCTCCGGCCTCTCGATATTGTCACCGGTCACCATACAGTTACCGAATGTCAACCAGCAGTTCCTTGCCTAGAAGTTCCTGCATCTGTGGTCGCCTGTTTACAAGAGGAGAGAGCTGCAGAGCTATTGAGGAATCACGCCGAGACCAAAAACTACATTTTTAGGGCAATTTCCAGAACAATTTTGTTAGGGCCTAAAACTACATTTTAGACATTTTTAGGGCCCAAAAAAATCATTAAGTCTATTCAAAATAGAAACGAAAAATTACTATTTATAAAATTATAATTATTATAATATAGAATAGAATTAAATATTTAATTACTTTAAAAAACCTTGGTGAAGGTGGGTCAAACCTCACCCTAGCCAAGGACCGGCTGCTCAGCCAAGATTATCACCTGGCTGGGAGTTTCTTTGTTTTTTTTTGGGTTTACGATGTTTATAAATGTTTTTTTAATAATAGTTGATGGTAAAAAGTTTGTTTTTGAGGCTTACATTTTGAAAATATTTTGTTGCATTTTTTTTTGGAGTCCTTTTAAAAGGTTTTTAGTTTTAGATTCAAACATTGAATTTTGAGAGGATAGAAAGAAAAGGATAGAGGTAAGATGGTTTTTGTACTGAAAATGTTAGGGCTGTAATTATCGAAAACAGGGCTGTGAATAACAGTTCCCCGTTATATATGACATAATTGATTTAATGAATTAGTATCTTCTAGGTAGCTTAACAAGTTGCACTTCATTGATTTTATGAGTTCTCTTATTTCAGGTCCATGTCAGCCTATCTCCCATTGTTTTCCATCTTTCACCATCCATCTTTGGCAGCATGATGAGTTTAATCGCATATTTTGATAAATTTCATTTGGAATCAGATCTGATAGGCTTGAATTCAGCTGATGTACTTCATATCAAGTCAAAGAGAATAGGAGCTTCTGAAGCTTTTTGTTGGTCTCTAACTGCAAATATTGATTCTATCCTTTTAAAGGCTGACCTTGAAAATGATGAGGACGATGGGTGTTCTGTCATTCTTTTTCTTCAAGCTGTTGATTTTGGGTATGCTACTTGCCTCTTAATCTTCTTTTTTGCTTGCATGTTGATTCGATGGTGTGATTATCATCAGTTGCATGGAATTTGAATGCAGTGTTGATTTTGTTCTGTCGTCATTGAGCATTATGATCAGTGTTTATCCCCAGCTGCACTGAACTCTGAAGGGAGAACAATCCCTCTGTATTGAATAAAGAGTTATGTCTGTGAATGTTTGGCATATTTTTCAACTATAATAACACAATGGCAAGATATGATCCATATATCTCATTGCACATAGCTAGATAAAGGCTTGGTTTTGAGCAATAATTGCTGTATCTGAAATGGGGCTCTATAGTTGCAGCAATAAGACCCCGCCTTAGCATATTGCATTGGGATAGGTGTCTTTCACTTCTTTGTCTGTCTCTTACAACATTATAATTCATATTCTCCAAGATATGTTCACTTTGTTTCGACTGAGCACTGACGGTAAGATGTAATCCACAGTCACCCCCCACAGTGTGATAGTGGCTTACTTCTTGTAGTCTCAACTTTTATGGAATGACCTCTGCTAAAGTGTGAGAAAGCGTGGTCAATTCATCTTGTGTGAGTTCCCAGTTCTAAAAGGTTTCAGAATGAGCGTAGCACCCATAGATGGGTATCTGTGTTACCCCCTGTTCCCAATTGGATGTTTCTTTCCAAGGGATAGTTATATGTGAGCATGTTATCATTGTGTGAGCCAACCCCACTTAGAGGGATAAATGCTTCACAGTTTTTGATGATGTTTAGCCATAGTGTCTTGATTAGGTGCCTAGGGTTGATGATACAATTTCCTACTAGATATCCAACATATTTGTTGGTTACAAACTGTATTAGCATTTGAAATGAATTACACTTTCAAATGGCACCATGACAAAGTTTTCATGTGTAACATTCATTTTACTATACATGAAAAACGTAGAAATGTGACAATGGGTAATGCACAAGACAATCTTTGTGGGGTGAAAGGAGTGAAAATAATTGCTATAAAATCTTTGGTTCTCATCCTTACTGGACTGAAGCCTTCTTGGTGACTATACTCTCTTATAGAGTTCAAATACAGTTTTTTTAAACTTAACAGTCAAATTTGTATCTTTTGGTTCCTTGAACGGGAAAAATCTTTACCATCTTCTAAGCAACTATCTTCTCCTGTGAAGCAGCTGCTGTACATGTAGTGCTATAGAAAATGAGTTTAATAGTTGAACTTTTCATACAGTTTTGATGGGGCAGAGTTCCTAGAGTGCTGGCTTTCAACGGAGGTGTTACGGATTGTTTCTTGTCCAAATAAAAATGAAGGAACACAGTATATTCTTTGCTCCTCTGAAGTTAAGCTATCTTCAAGTCTTGAAGAAGACTCAATTGACAGGGATTTGGATGCGCATAGGTGCTTGCAAATGCATTTTGTATCTTGCAGTGGGCTGGAATCATCCTTTAACAAATGTGATCTATGCTTAACTAATATTGACATCCACTACTACCCATTCATAGTTTTGCTTGTGGTTCGATTCATTCATGACATATTGGAGTGTGGAACTTCCTATTTTCACAAGGATAGTGGAGCCATGAATGGGAATATTCTGACTGCGAGACCACATTTCAATTTCCAGAAGTATGGATTTTCAAATTTTGTTGAAACAGGATCATCTGAAGGTTCAAGTATTCCTGTAGATTATTTTCCTTTCATTACAGTTCCCAATTTAGGTCCTCTTGTTGCCTTTGAGAATTCAAGTATTGAAGGTATTTCTGAGTGGAGGAAAACTTATAATTTACGAGCAAGGAAAGTTCAAAGTCCCAAGTTCAGCTCCGGAAAGGGACCCAAATGTTATTATGGTCTTTCAAAAAGATCCGAACATTCTGGGGATTATTTACTGAAGGATTCTGATAGTAATGAAACGTTTAATGTTGAAACAAGCTTTGATAATATTAAGTTACACTTTCATGATTCGGCATGTGTAATTGGAACCATGTCTGTTGTCACTGGTAAATCATCAGGTTCTTTCAGTGATGGTTGTTTGGACATTTTATGTTCTACTGAAGGATTAGTGCTTTCTTCATCTTGGTGGACTCAAACTACTAATGGCTTTCTTTGGGGTCCATTACTTCCCAATCTCTCTCAAATTCTGAACATACGTGCAAGGAAAGAGCCTGGTAGTTCACTGGAATTAAGTTTCAGTGCCCAGCACATGTCATGTACGCTACCCCCAGAATTTCTTGCTGTGATGATTGGTTATTTTTCATCAACTGACTGGAGCAGCAGCTCAGAAGAGAGGCCTTTGACTTCTGCTAATTCTGAGGGCATGGATTTGCAATTGAACAGCTCTTTGGTGTATAAATTTGAGATCCTGGACTCTAATTTGTTCATACCCGTGGTGAGATGTGGTGATCAGTTATTGAAGCTTGATGTTCAACATCTCCTGGTCTGTTTTGTTGAAAATAGTGCTTTTGATTTGGTATTCAAGGGAATCCCTCCTGAGTGCCCAGTTATAGCTGATAAATTTTCTAACAAGAATCATTGTTTGAACTTATTTGGACGAGATTTATCTCTGTCATTAGTTCAGATGAAAGATGACCTGTTCGATTTCTCAAGATTTGGTCAGCTTCCAGGTTACCAGAGCTTTTCCTTAGTGTCACTATTCAGTGCTGATGCTTGGATTAGATTTCCGTTAACTGAGTCTGCTAGTTCCTTTGCTTATCCAATTTATGTCATTGTAACTATGTACAATTGCCAGCTTGATGCCACGGGTACGGCCACATATTAATTACCTTTACAGAATTTTCTACCTGTCCTTATTCTTTTTTATTTATTTATGTGTTTTCGGTTTGGGTTACAGGAAAATGGACTGTGGCTGGGTATGAAGCATTGTTGGATGTAATAAATGAGTTTTCTTTGGTGGACATGGAATGCACATTGTTTAAATCTGATCTCTTAGAGTTTCTTCAGTCAAAGAAAAGTATAAGGGAAAATACTCTTCTTCTCCCTGGAGATTTGGGTGTTACAGCTACTGAAATTAGCCTATTTGCTTCATCTGTGTGTATTAGGCTGCATTTGGAAAAGGAAGAATCAACTGTTTCTGAGCTTATTGCAGAAGCTGAGTTGCGATTCTCTTGCTCTGTATCACTAACCAATGATAATGTGTCTGAATTGGATATGTCCTTGTCTCATGTAAGGCTTTTCTCTTCACTCAATTCTGTTGTGCTTGTGGAGTGCCCATCATTTGACTCTAGGTCATCATCTCCTAAAATGAGTTTATCAGTGTTAGATCGGGATGGAAACAAACTTCTAGTAACTCTGTCCCGTGTGAATGTTTGGATGCATATGTTTGACTGGAGGGAGATCAATACGTTACTTGACCATTACAGATCAATACCTTCACAAATATTAACAGTGAATGCGTCACCAGAGAACATGAGTACTCATGAAAATGTGGCTGCTTCTCAATCTTCAGTTACATCAAGCTTTGTTCTTCCAGAAAGCCCAAGCTACCGAGCTGCTTGCTCTGCTATGAAGTTGGAAGGGGTTTCTATAACAACTTATATTCCCGTTCTAGTTAATAAAGATATATATAACATTCTTGAGGAACCCCCAATACAAACCCATGGGTCTCATGATGCTTCTAGTGATTTTAATGATGGTAACCCACATAACTTTGTTGCTCTTATATTAGAAAGCAAATGCAGTGAGGTGTTTAGTGATGGCGATAAAATGATAGCAGAAATTAGATTGGAAAAAGTTGAGGGCATAGTGAATCTCTGTAGGAACATTACGCGGAGAACATGGTCACTTTTTGAATTGTTTCGGGTCAATATGGAAGCTGAGTTTTTCGATTCCGTGGCTGTTGGAGCAAAAGCAAAATTGGATGTTTCTGTTGAAGGCCTTGATGTGTGGCTTTCAAATGACTTGTTTTACTTCTTCCGCTCTATGTTATTTGAAGTTCCTGAATCCGGATCTTCTCAACCGACGTGCAACAGTTTTGATTTCAACATTCAGCTAAGGAAACTGACCATGCTTTTGAATGATAGGAAGGTGAATCTGATTCTATAATTTCTAGGATAAGATGGTTCAAGAGATCATGATACTTACTCTCTCACCTTTCAAGCTAATAATTAGCATATCCAGATAAATTTGTTGCAACATTCTTTTCTTTCCGTGTTGTGATCTTCATTCATGCTATAGGTTATGTTGATATTGTTAAGTATCTCTGAGATTGACTTGAATTTTCCAAATAATAAACATGTGTGTACTCTTAAATAGACCTCCATAGAAAGGCATATTTATGTACCACCAGAAACAAAGTATGTGAAACATTAAAAAAAATGCAAACTTTGAGCAGATAGACCCAACTTTTTTCTTGCCTTTTAATTATGAGCCCCCTATCTGAATGATCTATCTCTACAAGTTGATTATTCATAAATGTTCTTAAATTGAGAGTTGGTTAGAGCTATCTTTCTTAGTTTGTTAATGCCTTTGCAGTGGAGCCCTTGTGGGCTTCTTGTGGAGATTCTGATGACAAGCTTGCTCTTACGTGGTAGCAAAACTGATAGTGGAGTGGAAGGATCAGTTGCGGGTGATCTTCTAGTGAACTATAACAATATTGACAAGGTGAAGTGGCATTTGGCATAATATCGTTAATCTAATCTCCTTCTAATCTCTTTTGGCTTTCTAATAAGACATGTCTCTGTCTGCAGGTCTTGTGGGAACCCTTTGTGGAGCCCTGGGAATTTCAGTTGAGCTTTTCCAGAAAGTATGACGTAAATGCTGTCCTAAATAATGCCATGGTGACCAATATATATCTCAAATCAGTGGTGCAGCTTAACTTGAATATTACTGAGTCGCTGATTGAGGTACTTAATGGATTTAATTTTCTTTTTGACAGCGGATATAGTTCTGACTGCTAATTTAAGCTACACTGCGTTTCTTTAATAAACTCTGGGTTATGACGTTTCCCCCTCTTTACTGGTCGGACTATGAAGTAATTAATTCTACTAGTAATCCTTCATATCATGGGACCCTGACCATGATTACTGGCTGAGTCAGGTGTTACTTGGGTACTTCCAGGTACAATCTCTTTCTTTAGCTTCTAAGTAATTGCAGATGACTCTTTAGGAGTACCAGTACCCGGGATTATACTCTCAAAAAATTTTTACTTGCTCCTTTATGGTTTGTTGGGAGAAAGAGGATAGAAGCTTTATTTGACGAACTTCTATTCAGTGGAAGATCTTCTATTCTTTTCCTATCACTCTCTACTCATAGATAAGTGTGAAAAAATCAATTTTTTAATGGTCGTAGTTTTGGAGTTTTCAGTTTTAAGTGGATATATCCATCTTTAGGAATCCTCAATTCTGGATGCTCTTGACGCACAAGGCATGTAAGAACAGCTAAGATTAGGCCTATTATGAAAGTAAATGATACTGACCAAACAAGGTTGTGTTTGTAGAGGGAGATCCCTGGGATGGTGGATGAGTGCCTGGGGAATTTTTAGTCTTCAAGATTGTCAGATATTTTGTCTTAAAACACTAGAAGCTAAAACCTAAAAGGGGAGAGACCACGAGACCAAATGTTTCAGTGTCTGGGAAAATCATTGTTTCGTATTGGATCTTCCCCTAGAAACTTTAAATTCATATAGTACTAGTACAAATAGTGCATTGTAGTTTAATGATTAATGATGTGAATATTTCTCAATTATTAATTTTTTTACGTAATTTTAGCTAGTAATTGCAGGGCGAAGAACCTTAGTTGAATTATGTGTTAAATTTTTTGGCCTTTTCATTTTACCTAGCACATTTATGGATGCTTTACTTAGACAATCTATATGGCTTTGTTTCTTGAGGTTGTTTCCAGAATAACGGAAATGATGAATGACATATGGGCTTTGCCGGAAATAGCTGCTCATTCAAGTAGTGCAAAATTCTTTGGTTCTCAGATAAGTGAGAATCTGGATAACCGAAGATATGCTCCATATATATTGCAAAATATGACTTCCCTGCCATTAGTTTTTCGTGTCTGTGGTGAGGATCCTGGTGACAATGATCAGAACCTGTTGGCTTTAAATGGTGGAAACTCTCTGGAAGCAGGTTCCTCAGTACCAATATATATTGATGAAGACCACAAGAAGCAGCTTTTCCCGGATAGACCTACTCTGTCATCTCACGTATCCAGTGACAAGCAAATGGTTGGGACTTCCCATAGATTTATTGTTATACAGTTAGAGGGAGCATCCACACCTTCTTTCCCTATATCTATGGATCTTGTTGGTGTTAGATACTTTGAGGTTGACCTATCGAAGCCAAGTACGAAATCTGAAATTGCTGCTGGTGGCGATGGTTTGTTGGGCGGTAAAAGATTTGAAGGAGATAATAGGACAGATACAAAAAGTGGATTTGTTCTTCCTGTTGTGATTGATGTTTCAGTTCAGCAATACACTAAGTTGCTACGACTCTATTCAACGGTCTGCCTTAACCTACACTTTTGGCATATGTATTCTATTGTTTCAATGTAACTCAAAACTATCTGTGCAGGTTGTCATTTCAAATGCAACCTCTATGCCTCTGGAAGTGCGCTTTGATATTCCATTTGGTGTGGCTCCAAAGGTGATGAGATGCAGTTTAAAATCTGACCGTCTATGTATTTTACATCCGTTTTTTAATTTTTAATTGTTTTTTTAGCTTTGTCTACTCAACTTCTCTTTTTTTGGTTCAATCCAGATTTTAGACCCTGTATTTCCAGGGAAGGAGTTTCCACTGCCTTTGCATTTAGCTGAAGCTGGACGTATGAGATGGCGCCCTCTTGGTGACACTTACCTTTGGAGTGAAGCGTATAATGTTGCAAATATTGTTTCTCAGGAAAGTAGAGTTAATCTTCCACGTACCTTCGTATGCTATCCATCTCATCCAAGCAGTGATCTGTTCCGCTGCTGCGTATCAGTGAATGATAGGTGCTTGCCAAAAACCAGTAGAATTAAGAAATATTCTCTTGATGATGATGGTGTCAGGGAATCAATCAAAAGTTCCAAGGAACTGTCAACTGACCTAGAGATGTCAAAGCAAAGATTTATGCACTTGGTGACTTTGAGTACCCCATTGTTGTTGAGAAATTTTCTTCTTGAGGCAGTTTCTGTGGTCATTGAAAATGGGGGTGTTACATGTAGTGCCTTTCTTTCCAAGGTGTGAAGTTTTTCTCAAGTTATCAGCTCTTAGATGAATAAACTTATATTCTGTAAATGTTGACTTGATTATGGATGATATTTCAGGTGGAAAATCCTTTTTTTCACATTGATTCTTCACATGACCTGACGCTAACTTTTAGCCTCCGTCACTTCAAACCATCAGTTATCAAGTTTCCTCGTGCTGAAACATTTGCTGCAATGGCCAAGTTCAATGGATCTAAGTTCTCTTTATCTGAAACTCTTACCTTTGATTCTGAGTTATCGGATGGTAAATTTTATTGCATTTTCCCTTCTAATATTTTATGATATTTATATATGTACTATATATCTGTATATTATATAAATCAAACCAAACGGTATTAATATATGTGTATATATGTACATATTTATATTTACTTTATTAATTTATGGATGCATACTTGGATATACTTCTGATTCAAATACCTTTATGAATGATCATTCTTGGTTACAGGTCCTCTGTCTGTTACCATGGAAAAAGTGATGGATGCATTCTCTGGAGCTCGTGAAATTTCTCTATATGTCCCCTTTTTAATATACAGTTGCATTGGTTTTCCACTCATTCTAACTGATTCTGTGAATGAGATCAAGGGGCATAATTGTACTGTTGCTTCATGCTATCATATGGATGACCAGCATGACCGAAATCTTGGCAGCAGAGAAGGTTTGGGTCTTCTGTTCTCTAATCAGAATATTCAGAAAGCTCCGGTGAGTGTTCATCTAACCACAGGTTCACTGAGAAACCAAACTGCTGCCAAATTTTCTGAACTGGATGCTGAGATGGCTGACTTGGACATTAGAAGATCATCATTATATGCTCTGAACAATGAATTCAATCCTCACAGTCAACCATTAAAGTCAGACACACAACTCTCTGATTTTGTTGCCATTGATAACAAAATGGAGAATCCTTGCATGTTTTCACCATGTCCAACTTCTACTTTTGGTGAAGTTACCGTTAGGCTGTGTAGGGGCCCATCTGATACTGATTATAAGAGCATCCCTAGTTCATTGTGGTCAAACCCATTTCTACTTGTTCCACCAACTGGTTCTACCAGTGTTATCATCCCTAAGAACAGTACAAATGCCGGGTATCTCATCTCCGTCAGTGCAGTTGCAGCTCCATATTCTGGAAGGACAAAAATTATAACCTTTCAGCCAAGGTACTCTTGTTAGTATCTTAATGTGTAAGAATAGTCCAGTAAATTTGAAATCACAGTATTGTGTTGTTCTTTCTTAGCTTCTCAGGCTTGTTCCGCTTTTCTTTTCATGCTATATGACTAGAGTTCCTCCTTCAAATTTCCAGATATGTTATCAGTAATGCTTGCAGCAGGGCCATGTTTTATAAGCAGAAAGGAACTGATGAAGTCTTTTTTCTGAAAGCTGGACAACATTGTCACATTCAGTGCCCAGATATAACCAGGTAAGATAAAAATTGGTCAGCATCTGCAAGTGTTATTTAAGTTTAGGAATGTCCTCTTGACTGAGCAGTACTGAAATTGTAATTACGTATGAACAACTTCCAACCTTGTTGACTAGACCATCAATGACTGATTGATTTTTATCCAAGATGTCAGTATGCACTACGCCGTGTTTCAAATTGTACTGAAATTCCAGGTTCAAAGTCTCATTCAACCCCAAGTGAGCATGTTTCAAGCAAATTACTACTATTGATGCGGATAAATATTGCAAACAAATAAGCACGTGTATGTTGTGTGAATAAGGTGTGGGAAATTTTCATGTTCCATTAAGGATTCATGTCTGAGGAGAGTATGCCATCTTGTAACCAGAGAGGCGAGCTGTAGGAGAAGTGGAAAAATGATGGCCGGGTGAATTGTTCTTCCTTCCTCCCGATCCTATCTATATTAATAGGAAAAAATTGAAACCAATGATGTGAGAATGGAAAATCTAACAAACAAATAATTACGACTCACCTTAGATTACACAAGATTCATACCTGTTCAGTGTATTCCAAGATTATATGGACGGGACAAGAAAGAGTACTGGATTAGTTATCTGCTATAATTTCTTGTAGCAGTTAACTTTATTTAATTTTATATATTTTTGGAACTGGTTAGTGGTTACGCAAACGTAAAATTACTTATGTTCCGTGCTTTCGTCATTCCAGGGAATTGCTTGTTAGCATTCGGTTTGAGGATCCTGGATGGCAGTGGTCAGGGTCCTTCTCACCAGAGCACCTGGGTGATACTCAACTGAAAATGTGGAACTATGTGTCTGGTTCTGTATATATGATGCGTGTGGAGGTGCAGAGTGCTGACGTTTCCATTGAAGATGAAACAATTGTTGGAAATGTTAGCGGAAATTCGGGGACAAACTTGATACTCATATCTGAGGATGATACAGGCTTCATGCCATACAGAATTGATAACTTCTCAAAGGAGGTTTGTTACTGTTTGACCACACTTATAAGATTTTCTTCGTGGGGGGTTGATGCATTAGTAACTGTGTGGCGTTCTCTGTGTGATCCTTTTACGTGATCCACATGAGTTCAGTCTCTCCTTTCCGTTTTAGTTGCATTTTTAAAGGGAGATGACTGAGTATTTCATCATCAATGAATGCCACATCATTCACTATGCCATTTCACTCTCTCCATCATCACTCATATAGTTTTTTTAGTTTGTGTTTTAGCATTTCTGTTCCCCTCATAATATGCATTAGAATTAAGCTACTTTTTTGGAGTACTCCTTTTGCATACCTACTTACCTGTTCCTTTTGTGGTTAAATTCCCCATAGAAAGGCTCAGTTGCTTGGTTACTCTATACCACCTAACCAAACTTACCCAATATACCTCACTCAGAAGTAGGGCCTGGGAAGGGTAAAATCTCAGCAAAGGTAGATAGTCTGTAGCCGTGAATACCCCTGACTTGTGCAATATATTTGAAGTGTTAATAGAATTTCCTCAGACTTTGATAAGTTTTTGAGAATTGCTAGGTTCCTTTTTATATTTCTCAATCTTAGACTCATACTTGAAGTCCGACAATTACTAGGTGGTCAATTGCTATCATCACTATCTACTAGGAAACAGTTTTGAGTACCAATTTTTTATATGGTCCCTTCTTGTCATAACAGAGTAGGGCCTGGGAAGGGTAAAATCTCAGCAAGGGTAGATAGTCTGTATCCGTGAATACCCCTGACTTGTACAATATTTTTGAAGTCCTAATAGAATTTTCTCTGACTTTGAAAAGTTTTTGAGAATTGCTAGGTTCCTGTTTATCTTTCTCAATCTTAGACTCATACTTGAAGTCCGACAATTACCTGGTGGTCAATTGCTATCTTCACTATTTACTAGGAAACAGTTTTGGGTACCAATTTTTGATATGGTCCCTTCTTGTCATTACAGAGGCTGCGGATATACCAACAAAGATGTGAAATCTTTGAAACGATGGTTCACCCTTACACCTCTCACCCTTATGCTTGGGATGAACCCTGCTTCCCACACAGACTAGCTGTTGAGGTATTGGGAGTTCATTCTTTAAAAAAGAAAACCATGTAGTTACTTTGTTGGAACAATTTGTTGCTATATTGTTACACCTTTTTAATTAGTGTAATGTTTGCTACTATGTCCATCTTATCAGGTTCTGGGTGACCGTGTAATGGGACTGTATACCCTTGATGATGTCAAGGATCACTTGCCTGTCTACTTACCTGCAACTCCGGAGGTACATCTATAGCCTGTTTATTCCTAGCTTCCTTGAGTTGAATCTTTCTTGCAACAACAATATCATCCAAGTCTTTATGGGTTTGAGTTGAGTCTTGTTTAAACCTGAAAGTATAGTACAGTCATTAAACAGCTACTCCTTTTCAAATATCTGTTCCGTTAGAGATCTACTTCTACAATGGGCAATTTGGAGATAGATGCCCCACAGATTGTGATGACTTACTTTTAAATATATTTGATTGCTCTAGGGACTAGGCCCACCAGTAATCAACCTGATTAATCATTTCCACTGAGAAATCCAGCCCTCCATCTCCATCCTCAGCTACTATGGGGAGGCAAATGGAGGAAGATAAAGGCAATGAAGATATTGTAAAAGGTGATGGGGGAGTTTAAAAAGTAAAAATATTGATGGCACAATAAGTGTGTGAATTGAAGCCCTCCTGGTAGAAAGATATGGACAATAATACAGTTGTAGATGTTGACATGCAAAACAAAGAATCTCTCAACTTAAATATTTTGCAACGGAGCATCAAACTGATGGTGGAGGGTGATAAGCTTCTACATTCTCTTGTGCTTACCTCTTCATTGGGCTGTCTTACTCTGTTGATGAACTCCACATCTAAGCCTCTGTTTTGATCCTATATTCAGAATCCATTTGGCTTTGTAAATCTTCTGTCCATTATGTCCTGACGTTTACTCTGTTTTTCAGAAATCTCAAAGAACTTTACATGTTTCTGTCCATTCTGAAGGTGCAATTAAGGTACTTTACATGTGCAACATGGTGGATATTTATGCTTATAGTTTTTGCAGTTGCCTTATGTCAGTATCTATTTCTACATTTATTTCAGGTCCTAAGCATTATTGATTCCAGTTACCATGTTTTGAATGATTTGTCGAATGTGGAAACTCCTCAACCTAAGTCTAGAGGGAAGAGCACGCTAAAGCAGGAGTCCTTCGTTGACTATAGTGAACGAATTTCAGTAGAGGTTCCCTTCATTGGAATCTCTTTTGTGAACTCCTGCAATGAGGTGTGCAAATATGTTTCAAATCTTGATTCATTTGTGTCATTGCTCCGGTGATTTGGACCACTGATTAAATTTGTTGCATTTCCTTCTTGTCGTAGGAACTGCTCTTTGCATGCGCAAAGAATTCAAGATTTGATCTGATTCAAAGTGTTGATCAACAAAAGTTTTTCTTCCACATCTCATTCTTACAAATAGATAATCAGCTGTCCAGCACTCCATACCCTGTTATTTTGTCCTTTGACCATTGCAATAAAGCTAATAAGGAGAAGATTACCAGTGTTATGCCAATTGATTCGGAAAGCATCCATGAACCAGTAATCTTGCTATCTGTGGCAAAGTGGAGAAACAATAATATGTCATTAGTTTCATATGAATATATTAACTTGAGGTTTGTGCTTTCTTCGTCAAATGTATGTAATAAGCTGATATGTCATGGAATGCTTGACATTTATGTTTATTGGTTGTAGAGTAACAGATTTTCATCTTGAACTCGAGCAAGAGTTGATATTGAACCTGTTCAAGTTCTTCAAAACAATGGTGTTGAGGTTCCAGAAAAATGTGCTGCAGCAAGTTGATTATATACATTATCCATCTGTCTCTGACCCTGAAAGTGTCAAGGGGGTCCCATTCCCCAATTTGTATGATGAATTTTCAAGCTCCGTGCTTCCTCGAATAGTTCCAATCGGAGCTCCTTGGCAGCAAATTCACCTTCTAGCAAGGAAACAGAATAAAACATATATTGAGTCGCTTGATGTAGCACCTATCAAAATGACGTTCAGGTATCTCAGGCTTCTCCTTTATGTTTACACCTTTTTTAATTAAATTTCTTCTCTCTTGAATCCTCATCTTGTTGAGTTTTCCTTACTCCAGCTTTTCTAGCAGTCCATGGATGCTTCGGAACGGGGTTCTTACACTTGGAGAATCCCTCATTCACGTAAGTAGTTCATGAGGTGTAAATTTGTGTTCTTATTTATTTTCAATTGAATTCTGATGACAATGCAACAAACAGAGAGGTTTTATGGCTCTGGCCGATGTTGAGGGAGCACAAATTCATCTTAAAGAGCTGGTTCTTTCTCATCAGCTGGCTAGTTGGGAATCTATTCGAGAGATACTTGTGAGGCATTACACTAGGCAGTCACTTCATGAAATGTACAAGGTAAGTTTTTGGTGATTTCTTTCCAGGATCCATTTGTTGATTCTGAAGACACATGAAACACATGGCTCATATGATCATATATTTTCTTTTAAATTAATTTGTATCTCCAGTTTCTTTGTGATTTGTGTGGTTAATCTCTACCAGGACAGTCTCGCACCTTGTCATGTATAATAGCCAGCCAAAATTTAATTATGAACTACACTCAAGATGTTCTTGCTCATGCACTCCAGCATCTTCTTTTAATTAAAGGGAATAAAAATTAAATACTGCTTTCAGCTCTCGTTGATGTAATGCTTAATATTCCTGAAGTTCTGGGCCAAACATACTGAATATTTAGCCAATAGTATGTTCTCACTAGGTGACATGCCAAAATCCTTCCAGGTTACACCTTGACGTGAAATTGAAAAAGAAAGATAGCACAAAAACTTTCATTTGGATGAGTGGAGAGCTTTTGAACGTGAGCTATAACTTTTATATCGTAAGAGTGGCCTGATGCCTTTAGTAGCATTAATGATTCAGACAATTTCTGGGTGACTTTTGTTATAATCTTTTGGGTTTGTTAGTTGTGCTTGCCCTGTATAATATCTCAGTTAAACTAGAATGGTCCAGTGTATGAGTTTCTAATCATCCTTCTAGCTCTTCGTGCAGTTGTGGATTTGAATGCATACCTTTGTATTTGCTATATATCCTTATTTTTGTTGCTGGCAACATCTTGGGCAAATATATCATCATATTTTTTTTGGTAGATTTTTGGCTCTGCAGGGCTTATTGGCAATCCAATGGGGTTTGTTAGGAGCATGAGCCTCGGCATAAAAGATTTTTTGTCAGTTCCTGTCCAGAGTATTCTTAGAGTATGCTCCCATCACTCCTTTTTGGAACACGCCATTTGATAATATCAGTAAATGTTTGATAAGAATCTGTTGCAGAGTCCTTCGGGAGTCTTTACAGGCATGGCACAAGGGACTACCAGTCTTGTGAGTAATACAATCTATGCCATTAGTGACGCGGCAACTCAATTCAGCAGGGTAGCACATAAGGTACCCAACCTCTCTTCATCATCTATTGCACAGGTGAAAATTGGTGGATGTTTGTTATGCTGGCTCTTACTCTTATCATGAATTCAGGGTATTGTTGCCTTCACCTTAGATGATCAGACAGCGGGACAGATTGAAAAGCAACAAAAGGGAATATCATCTAATAGCAAAGGAGTTATCAATGAATTTTTGGAGGTATTCCCTTATGCACCTAAATTGATAAGCATTGAATGCATTTGTGACTTTCTCATACTGGAATATACGAGCCAAACTGTAAGATTACTGCAATGCGTGGTCCTTATAATTTTTACTTGCATGAAGGGACTCACTGGACTTCTTCAATCACCAGTTCAAGGTGCAGAAAAACATGGTTTACCAGGAGTACTTTCAGGTAACTAACTGCCCCTACAACCCTTTGTTACGGTGGAGTATGTTTTAAGCTTCTTCAGACAACTTAATACTATTTCTGCTAAAGTGGTTTGGTTTTCTTAATCCCATTGATGCTCAGGTATTGCTCTCGGGGTAACTGGACTTGTGGCTAAGCCAGCTGCAAGTATCCTCGAGGTTACTGGAAAAACTGCACAGAGCATCAGAAATCGAAGCAAGATTTCATACATGGCTTCACGGCGTTTAAGAGTACGGCTTCCAAGGCCTCTAAGCAGTGAAGCTCCCCTGAGACCTTATTCTTGGGAGGAAGCAATAGGAACAGCAGTGCTCAGAGATACTGACCCGAGTGGAAACCCGATGTTAATTGTGTGCAAAGCACTTAAAGCAGGTGGTAAATTTGTGGTCATCACTCCAAGAAAGGTGATGGTGGTAAGTTGTACGAGTCTAATGCGTCTTGGTATGCCTGAGTTTCAAGGGGTTCCAGCAAACCCAGAGTGGATAATAGATGCAGAGATTGGACTAGATAGTGTGATCCATGCCAATGTCGAGGGAAATGTGGTACACGTGATAGGCAACAGTATGGATGCATTCTTGAGACCACCATCCTCATCCCGGCCTCAACAGAAACAGATTAGTAGTCCAAGGGAGGGTAAACATTGGAACAATTGTCCGAGCCCTCTTCCTATCTTTGTGACGGACCTAGAATTCATGTGCAAAGAAGAGGCGGAGGACCTTCTGGAGGTGCTTTTATGTACGATTAAGAAGGGAAAAGATCGGGGATGGGGCACGATGCGCGTGCTACATCAAAGCAATCTGAATGTAGTAGGCAAGAGGTGAATGTTGGAAATGGACGGCTTGTGTATATACTCGTATATTTTTGTAGATAATGGGTGTTGGATTAGTCTACAGAACTAGTACATAACTGACTGGAAGAGAGATGATAACCATAGCAGTAGAGTGCCTTGTACGATGCATGTAGATCTTTATTTTCTTCATTTTTCAATTTCGATGTACCTTCATTTTCGACCAAACTAAAATTCATTTACCTCCCAACATTCACATGTTTCTTTCATCCATGTCCTCAATAAATCAGTTTGCCTAGGTTACACGTCGGGACTTGGGCATGAAGGGCGAGTAAACCAAGCTTGTACAGTTTCTATGTTCAATTACAAAGTTTACTATCACCAGTGTTAAAATTGGCTCTGCAAAATTCAGTTATGAGTTATTGAGTGTGACCTACTTCTCTTCTGAATTCATATCTCATAGCTTGCTAAATTATTTTCCACTAAATAATTTTTAGATCGACATACTTTAAGCTCGAAATATCGATTTGTGAGTGCTCCTACGAAGATATTCATAAGAGAAATGATGATCCTTTAATGATTGCTTGTAACAAATTGAATTTGAGGGCTTTTGGGTCATTTTAACATTGGATGGCCTTAACCGGCAATAACTGCGAGCTCAAGCCAACTTGAAAGTATATGGACACTTTAAAAAAAAATTGGGGCTATTGTCACAGATGAATGAATTGAGGGTTACAAAACACTACTTTTTTACCCAATTAAATTGAGGATTTTTTATCATTTCACCACTGGCTGACATTGACCGGCGTTGCCTACAAAGTCCGGCCAACTTGATGTTATTTTGGAACTTTCTTGAACTTGAGATCATATTGTCACATGGAAAGCAACTGGGGATTATGCGAGCATCTATTTCCTTTGGTTACTTTTTAAAATTGAAACCATCAGTGACATGGATGTTCGAGAATCCAACCCTATATACTCCCTCCGTCCCATCTCAAACTTCCTAATTCCTTTTATGTCCATATTTGACCACATATTTGAATAGATATATGAAAAGTAATGTTATTATATGTGATATTGTTAGATTCATTATAACGAATAGTTTCTAAAAAGTAAATTTTTTTGCCAATATTATACGTAGTTAAATATATTAACGACCAAACATGTTTCTTGATAAACGTGAAAAAAATTTCATGAAATTTGAGGCGGGAATGAGGGAGTATTAATTTGATATGAGATAGTCCCAATTTAATAGTAGTGAGCATAAAGTTCTAAAACAAAAGGTGGAACATATGATGATTCGGTCTTCTCTACTATGAAACTACTTAGCAAACTTAATCTAAATCTATCTAACGGAATACCGCTTTGAGCAAGCGTCCCGATTCAAAACAGTCATAATAGCAAGCATTAGACTTAGCATTTATTTATTACAAGTTGCATGCTTACTCAAAAGATATGTCAACCACACAAACTGTGCAAAAATCTCTAACTCAGTACCAGGTTAGAGACAACTTAATCGAAACCAACCGATCAAGGTGGTCTAAACCATCCAAAGCAGTCGGAATCTATAAATCTACAATACCTCAGAAGTAATTTTCAAAAGTCAATATTAAAATGACTTTTGACTCGAATTTCTCCTAAACCCGCTTGAAGAGTTGATCGGAAGCCAACACAATTTTTAGAGTAAAGTGCTCATATAACCCTATGTTTTGGTGGTTTGTGCTAATATGACCCTGTGAAGTTGGAAAGTGCTATTGTAACCCTGTGTTTTGCTAGAATGTGCTAATATGACCATGGAGGCCTGAATTTGACCGGAAATACATGAAAGGACTATGTGATAAGTGTTAATATAATCCTATCTACTTGAGTAAGTGCCAATATAACCCTATGATAATTTTTAGTGCAAATATAACCCTAACTAGTTAATGAAAGTGCCAATATAACCCTCAGACCTCATTCCCGGCATTGACCTCAATTTTTCAACATTGACTCTATGTAAATTGACTAAAATACCCTTTTGGGCTAACTGAAATTAGGTGGACAATTTTACCCTCATAGTTCGCTGAATCACCATAATTCGCTAAAATTAGATAGGGTTATATCAGCACATTATGCAATCTTATTGGGTTATATCAACACATTCCTAATGTTTGTAGGGTTATATCAGCACATTTCTAATGTTTGTAGGGTTATATCAGCACATCCTTAAAACTTATAGGGTTATATTGGCACTTTCACTAACTATATAGGGTTATATTGGCACTTTTAAATATTCAAAAGTTATATTGGCACTTATGTCAACTAGGTAGGGTTATAAAAACACTTTTTTCAATGACTAGTATACCTTTTTTTAAAAAAATAAAATTCAAAACAAGTGAAAGGACAATTATGCCCTCATTCATGTATTTCCTTATTCTTTGTCGTGTTAGGATTAAGTGAGCACATTTTTTTGTTCTGATTTTTTGTTGCCAAAAAGGGTTTTTTCCTCCGCTCTGCCGCCGCCACCTCCACTCCGCCACTCCACCTAACTTCACACAACTCCGCTCCACCTAACCTCCGCTCCGCCTAACCTCCGTTCCACCTAACCTCCGCTCTCTTCCACCTAGCGATTCGATGGAGACGGTGGCCGAGGCACAACGGTGATCCTGATTCTAAGCCTCCACAGCGGAGATGGTAGAGGCTAGCCCGATTCCATTTCAGTTTAGTCGGGAAGTTTGATTTCATTTCAGTTTAGGTTTTTGGGTTTTTGTTTGAGTTGGCCCGATTCAGCGGAGGAGGGGGTGAGGGGTGGTGGTGGTTGGGCCAAGTGGTGGTTGAACTAGGGTTGAGCGATGATAGTGGTTGGGACGAGTGGTGGTGGTGGCGAAGCTGCGACGACGGAGGTGGTTCGAGAGGTGGCGTTCGAGCAACAGTAGCTAGTTCGAGAGGTGGCATTCTAGCAGTAGTAGCTAGTTCGAGAGGGGTGGCGTCGAGCTTCAATGGGAGTATTCATCGGTGTTAGGGTTTGTTAGAGTAGTGGAGGTGGTGAGGCAGCAAGGTGAGGCAGCGGTGGTGGTGGCGGACTCCAGTTTGCTCGCCAGATCTGGTATACTCCTGATTATTGTCTGTGATGGTTAGTTTTCGACGGCGGTGGCGGTGACAGCGACGGCAGAGCAGTGGCTATGTTGTAGAAAAGAAGAAGAGCTAAGGATAATTTTGTCTTATTATTTTTAGTTTTAAGACTAGGGTTATTTTAGTCTTTTCAATTATGGTCAATGCCAAAAAATAACAAGTAAATGCTAGAATAGTATCACATGGTTATTTCGGCACTTTTGATGCAAAACACATGACTAAAATAACACTTTCCAACTTTACATGGTCATATCAACACAAACCTTCAAAACATAAGATCATATCAGTATTATGCCCCAATTTTTACCACATAAAAGATCACCTAAAAAATCGAACTTGGCAGGGAGTCTCGGGCCTAAAGCTCATAACAAAAATAAGACCCATTTTCTAAAATCACCTCTTTGTTGCATTTCAGTCTGAAAAACCTAATCGACCAACACTAAAATACACTGGGATAAAAGAAAAATCAGAAGAAGAAAATCTGAAAAACAAAACTGATAAATTAAACAAAAAATTAAAGGAAAAAGAACCCTCAGCCAAACCTGATGGTGTACTTAGAGCATCTCGAGGGTTTTCCTTATTTAACGGGACAAATGGTAAAATCTGATTGGAACATCGATTCACCTTCAGTCTGATGTAATATTAAATGTTTCGACCATGAGTCTCGTTTGAAATCATTCTCCAATCCAAACTTCAAATGAATAATTATTATGCAACGTGGATATGCTACAAACTCCCAATTATTATATGGAAAGACGGAGTTTAATTAGAATAATAAAAGGTAAAAGGTCTTAGTTGCAACATTAAAAATTTAGTATGCAACATGTAGTAGCTATAAAATTTATAACCCGGTTCATGCAACCCAAAAATTTTATCTTAATTTCTTCTAATTTACACTTTAAACCTTGGTCTTTCCATGACTTATGGAAAGACCGTCTTTCAAGAGACGCACTCTATATAATATTGAAATTATATTTTAATATTATATTTGATCTCAACAAATATTATATTCATACAATTAATTATATTTTAGATGCATCTAATTATTTGACAAGAGTAATGATGGAGAATAAATAATTATATTGGTTCAATAAAATAGTTTTTATGAACTCAAGTATAACATTAATCGGCACTAACTTATTTTTAGTTCATGTTTAAAATAAAATTGATTCTATTCTAGAAATTAATTTGTTATTCTAATTAAATGAACTAATTATTAAATAGACAATGAGTTAAGAAACTTTCTAATTTATGTCTCAATTTTACTTTTATGGAGAAAGAGTAAAAAACAAAAATTAATTGAAATTAATTTTTATTTTTGCCAATCTATAATATATGCATCATTATTATTTATATATTATTAAATATAAATGAATATATTTAGCACTTAACATGTTGATTTTTCATTATTATTAAAATACATCATTCAATTATTTTATAACCTATAAATTCATAGTTACTTTTTAGAATTTGGAAAAAAAATACTAATGTTAATAGACTAATACTTATAATTTTTTTCAGTATAAATTTATATATATATATATATATATATTACCACATATATTGAAAATATTTTTAAATCTCTTTAAATTATTATTTTATTTTATATATAAAAATAAATCAACGTTTAAAATTAATTTTGCCATTTCATTTTCCATTGTAGTTTGGTTTATTTTTAGTGGTGTACAAAATTATGGTAAATGTGAATTTGGGAATTTTTCCAAGCAAAACTACATCAAAACACAAAAATATCTACCCCAATAAAAAAAAATTAAATAAGGCACTTTTGTTTTTTTGTGTGGCTGATTTGGCAAATCGCGGTCTTCGATATCATCGTCGGAGAATAGAAGTCCATTTCGACGGGGTCACTTATATTTTTAGCCACGTAATATCGACGTTCACCTCCGGCTTCTGGATTGGAGATTAAATTTAATAATAGGCGTTAGTAAATCTTACGTGGCAATTAAAGTTTACTCTAACGAAACCCGCATTGGAGATGCTCTTATACCCCTCCAAATCCAGATTTGAACCCTACCCAGATTCGTTCTTAACCCAGAGAAGACCCGATCATTGTTGGTGTTGACCTTGCGCAACGACCCAGGCCATGAGTTTTGACCCATTGGCCTTCCTTCCGTCCTTGCACATATACCATCTGGCGCATTCGTCCGATGCAAATCCGGCATTGAGCTACCACCGCGCGACGCTGAGCCTTCCGTCCGGCACAAACCCCATCTGACGCAGACCCGTCCGATGTTGAGCGACCATTCTTCAGCCCGTCACAGATTCATTCCACATTGAGCTACCACTACGCGATGTTGAGCTACCGAACATTGACCTTATCCGATGTTGAGCCAAATTTAGATTTGACCATCTATTGTAAGAGTTCCCCATCGAGAACACCGCGTGGCTGCCGCAGTCACAGCCGGCTCCAGTGGTCAAAAAACTTAAGAGAGACTTTGCAGACTCCGTTGAGATTTAGAAAATGCGAGTTTGAGATTGATGACACAAAGAAACGCTGGTTCAGGTTATGTTTAGGATTTGTGGGATGAGGGATGGGGTGAAGCCGTCAGAAATGGTGGCAGCAACCTCCCCGGCGTTGCTAAAATTGGGTTTCTGATGCGCAGGTGACTACGTTTTGCAGATCGGCCTTTTGGTTGGGAGTGTTTGCAAGGCGTAAGATGAAAAACATGACGCTAAAATATTTTCCTGTTGGGGAATATGCAAATATAAGCTGTCGGAGAAAGACCAAATATAATCCTGAGTTATTTTTTAGTGCAAAAATAATCTTAATTGTTATACATAAATGCAAATATAATCCTAAAACTACTATTCCGGCATTGACCGACAATTTCCGGCCATTGATCGACCAGAAATGACCAAAATGCCCTTCTAACCTATTACAAAATTTTAAAAGACAAAAATATCCCCACACCAATCCACCACCACCCACCGCCCAGCTCTACCACTATCCCCGCCATCCCACCACCAATCCGACACCACAACCTGAGCCCATCCTTGCCGCCATTGCCTGAGCCCATCCTTGCCGCCACCACCTGATCCCATCCCTGCCACCACCTGAGCCCATCCCCACCACTACCTGAGCCCATCCCCACCACCACCACCCGAGCCCATGCAAATATAACCCTATATGTTGGAGAAAGTGCAAATATAACCCTGAGTTGTTTTTTAGTGTAAATATAACCCTAATTGTTATACATAGTGCAAATATAACCCTAAATCCACTATTCCGGCATTGACTGGTCATTTTCGATCATTAACCGACCAGAAATGACCAAAATACTCTTCTAACATATTACAAAATTTTAAAAGACAAAAATATCTCCAACACCAATCCACCATCACCCACCGCCTAGCTTTGCCACCATCCCTGCCATCCCACCACCACCAATCTACCACCACCACCTGAGCCCATCCCCGCCACCACCACCTGAGCCCATCCCCTCCGCCACCACTTGAGCCCATCCCTGCAGCCACCACCTGAGCCCATCCTCGCCGCCATCACCTGAGCCCATCCCCACCAACTCCTGAGCCCATCCCCGCCACCACCACCTGAGCCTATCCCCATCACCACCACCTGAGCCCATTCCCGCCACCACCACCCGAGCCCATCCCCACTGCCACCACCTGAGCCCATCCCCACCACTACATGAGCCCATCCCTGCCGCCACCACCACCTGAGCCCTGCTCGCCACCACCTAAGACAATCCCTGCCACCTCCTGAGGCTCGCTCGCCATCAACTAAGCCCCTGCCCCCGCTCATATCTCCGCCTCGCCCCAGCCTCAATCCCGTACCTCTGACCACCACCTCCAACCGGTCACCAAACTCCGCCGCCGCTCGACGCCACCCGCCGCAAACCCTAGCGCCACCACCTGCCCCAAAACCTAGCGCCACCTCGCGTCACCACCTGCCCTGAACCCTAGTGCCACCTTGCGCCACCCCACCATAGCGCCACCTCCTCGACACAGCCCCAAACTTCTCGCCACCAACCCCAAACTCCTCGCCATCGCCGCATCCTCCTCTGCCCTAGCCACGCCTCCACCATCGCCATGCCCTAGCCCCGAATCAATAACACCACCGGTGAACCCACCATTTCCTTGCGAGAATGAGAAGCTTGCGAGAACGAGAGAGAAGAAGCAAAAATCAGTATGGTGGGTTTAGTCACCAACGAGAGAGAAGAAGTAAAATTGGGAAAGGGATTGGATTAGGTAATCAGTCTGATGGGTTTAGTAATTTCAATGTTTTATATATTTTTTTACAGAGGGGCAAAATAGTCATTTTAGCTTATTCTGGGCTCTAACAGGCTGAAAAGGTTATATTTGCACATAACTTGAATAGATAGGGTTATATTTGCACTTTCAATTAGCGCAGGGTTATATCTGCAATTTCATCAATTATATAGGGTTATGTCTGCACTTTTCTCTTTCCTTTTAGTTACATTGTAACATGTGAAAATTTTGAAGGGTACGATATACTCTCTCCATTCTAGTTTAAAGTTTCTCTTTTAACTTTTTGAATGTCAAAAATACATATGTGACTAATATTTTAAATTTGAATTATTAAAAGTCATAAAAACTTAATATTTAAGAAATATACGATGAATTTAATAAAACTTTATATAATGTGATTCTTATTTGTGTATTATTGAAATCTTAAAATTAAAGTAGCAGTCAATGTAAAATCAACTCTACTTCTCCATTTATTTTATCTTTAATTTTTAGGTATGATGTAAGTATACTAGTGGCAAAAGGAGACACTAACGATAGGTTAAATCAGCCATTTCATAATGGTTATGAAGCAGCGTCCCTGTCACTGTTATTGATCATTGTCAATTGTTGCACGACAGTTGTATTACCATCTTATTACATTCGTAACCACATCACTATGATGCTTCGTGGTACCTTTTCTTAATCGTTGTCCTATGTTACGATGGAAATGCCATCATTTTTGGTTCCGATATCAAATTAGGTTTCGGCAATTACTACGTAGCTTAAACTGTTACACCGCTGGCTTTGATTTCATAAATCAATTCGGTATGAGGGGTTCAAAGATCGGAAGGCTAATTGGTTTGTTTGGTGTGGTTCAAACTAACGTCAGTTCCAAAAATTGGAACTATTTCGGTTTCATTCAAACACTCGCAAAACATAATTAATTATGTGGTATGTTCCGAGGTTGGATCGTACCTAAAAATTTGTAGTCATTTTCCTAAATTATGAATTAAGATAAAATCTTGAATTCAACGAGATGCTTATATGCACGAAACATGTTCATCTCCAAACCAAAATTATTTCCGTAACACCTTTGTGTAGTACTACCAAACAAGGTAAAAACAATATCTATAACAATCACTAGTGAAAATGAATTGAAAAAGAACTCCTAATATTGATTTGGAAATTAATAAATAGCTTGTGGTATTGAAGTAGATATAATGGATATGGTAATAAAGTCATCCTCCAACTTGTTAAGTGAAATTTCAACATGTTCCCCGAACTTAGAGAATGGGTTGGAAGCGACCAAATGGTGTCGCCGTTGTCTTCTAACATACGTTTGGGAGAATATCTAACATATGACAAAGGGTAAAATACAGATATGATCCTATGTTTTGGTCAAAAGTGTTAATATAACCCTGTAAAGTTCGAAAGTGCAAGTATAACCCTATCTTTTGCATTAAAAGTGTCAATATAACTTTTTCGCACTATTTTGGCATTGACTAGGTATTTTTCGGCATTGATCAAATACAAAAAGACTAAAAACACCCATAGTCTTCAAATTACAAATCTACTAAACAAAATACCCTAGATTTCTTCTTCCTCTTCATCTCCCGAAGCACAGCCACCACAACTATTACCACCCCTATCACCATTGCCGCGGCTCTGCTGCTCAGCCGCCACCGCTACTGCCACTACGCTGCCGTTGCACCGCCGGAATATGCAAAATTCCTAGATTCTGACGAGTCTCCTTCAATCTTAATGGTCAGGACCACCACTAGTCACCACCTCTTACTCTGCATCGCTCAAACCCTACCCACCACTTTGCCACCACCAGCCACTACTTAATCTTAAATTTAAACAGATTTACAAAAGCAGTGGACAGCTTAATGAGTCCCAATCTTTCTCCGTCTGCGGATGAAACAGATAGAACACATGGTCCTCTCCGGCCGTCTAAACCATCTCCATCATCCCCGGCCACCACGATGTCACCAAGAACTCGTAGTACCTCCGCCCCCGCTCCACATCATTCCTCGCCATGAACACCAGTACCCGTTCGTATTGAACCCGTTCGTATTGAACCCATTCTCTGCCACGAACACCAGAACCCGTTTTACGTAGTACCGCCGGTTCTCCACCCGTTTTCACCAGAATCCATTCTCTGCACGTTCCAATGTCACCAAGAACTTGTAGTACCGTCACCGCCGCTCCGCGACATTCTCCGCCATGAACACCAGAACCCGTTCGCATTGAACCCATTCTCCGCCACAAACACCAGAACCCATTCTCTGCCAACACGTCATTTTTCGCTCCGACCCGAATCCTCATCGCCCCAGATCCTCATCACCCACCGCTCCACTAGCCACGCTGCCACACCCCAAACCCTGGCACTGAATCCTGCTCCTCCACCGCTCGTCGGCACCGATTCAAACACCCAGCTCCTCCCTGCCCCGGCCCACCCCAACCCCAACACCGATTCAAACCCCATCACCGATTCAATCTGATCAATCTTCTATGATCATTGAGGCAATAACAACGCAAAAAAATCACTAAATCAGAAACCAATTAACCTGGTAGGGAGGCGGTTGAAGTGCGACCATAAGTCGCAATCAAAATCGGGGAAAATGTCTCCGGGCGGCGGCTCTCCTTGAGGTGGCAGATGACCTCGTTGTAAAGCTTTGCCTTCCAGATCGGCTGCCTACTGGAGCTGCTGTTACTATTGGTGAGGAAGATAGGTACCGTTAGGATAAATCAAACTCCTGATTAAATCATTATTTATTAGAGAAAAGTGCATATATAACCCTATATAATTGATGAAAGTGCAGATATAATCCTGCAATAATGAAAGTGCAGATATAACCCTGCGATAATTGAAAGTGCAAATATAACCCTGGTCAGTCAATGTCGGAAATAATGGCTTTAGGGTTATATTTGCACATATATATAATAGTTAGGGTTATATTTGCACATATGTATAATAGTTAGGGTTATATTTGCACTAAAAAATAACTCAGGGTTATATTTGTACTTTCTCCAACATATAGGGTTATATTTGCATATTACCCTATTTATTATGATTAGAGTTTTTTCCTTATTACACCTCTATTATACATTCTATATATTCGGTTATCAATAATACAATTCATTGCGGCAAATCATTTTATCTTAGTATCAGAGCAAGTTATGATCCTAAACCCTAAATTTTAATTTCTTGTTCCGCGCCTCCCTCCCTCTCTCTTTTCCGGTCAAATTCCGGCAATATCTGGCTGCATTTTTCCGTCCACTAGCAGTAATTCTTTTGGCATCGTCATCTTCCAGCTTCCTTTCTTCAACCAGCGGCGTTCCAGCGGTGGTATTCATCTCCGGGTCTTCTCAATTTTCCTTCACTTCATCACCGGCGAATCAAGTGTCTTTCTCCGGCTTGTATTTCGGAGTCCAGCAATGCCTTCTTCCAGCACAACCGACGTCTTCTAGCAGCGCTACCAAAGTCTTCTAAGCAGCGCCGCCGACGTCTGAAGAAGACGAAGAATCCAGCACCGCCGACGTCTTCTAGCAGCGCAGCAGAAGTCTTCTAAGCAGCGCCGCAGAAGTCTTCTAAGCAGCGCCACAGAAGTCTTCTAAGCAGCATCGCCGACGTCCGAAGAAGTTGAAGAATCCAGCACCGCCGACGTCTTTTAGCAGCGCCGGCGAAGTCTTCTAGCAGTGCCGCCGAAGTCTTCTAAGCAGCGCTGTCGACATTCGAAAAAGACGAAGAATCCAGTAGTGAGATCCACGCGCCCACGAAGAGGACGAAGAATCCAGCGAGTGAAGTCACGCACGAGTTGACTTGCGCAACACGAGTATCTCGCATCCTTCACTTTCTCGTGAGTTGAAACAGTTTCTCGCGAGTTGAAGCTGCTTCTCGCGAGTTGAAGCTGTTTCTCGCGAGTTGAAGTTGTTCCTCGCAAGTTGCACAAATTCTCGCGAGTTGAAGCACTTTCTCACGAGTTGCTCAAATTCTCGTCAGCATCTAGTCAATTTTTGTGCAATTTTTGGTCCTTTTCTATGGTTTATTTGGGCCCTATATCTCGGGAAGATTGCTCCACTAATTGGATTGTAGACAAGGTGTTATTTCAGGCTAGTTTGAATAGTCCCAACTGACATTCTTCGTCAAATCAGTGGATCGTGAATTCAGGTGCTACATCTCATATCACTGCTCGCACCAGTCACCTTGATAAGATACAATGTTATCGTGGTTCTGATTCTATTCTTATTGGAAATGGTGAATCATTATCTATTTCTCACATCGGCCAATGTCATTTCTCTGGTTTTTCTGTTAATGATGTCCTTATGGTCCCTAAGATTACTAGAAGTTTATTGTCCATTAGTAAGTTTACTAGTGATTTACATGTCCGTGTTACATTTGATGCCAACGCATTTTCCATTCAGCACAAGCATACATGGAAGATAATTGGTCAAGGCCGTCATAGTTCAGGTCTTTATTTTCGTGAGACTGGTGATTCTAGCTTTTTAGGCAAATTACGCTCTGGAAATCTCCAGGCTTCTTTTGAGTAGTGGCACTCTCGTCTCGGTCATGTGTCTCATGATACTCTTCAGTTATTAAGTCGACGTGGCCATATTACTGTCACTTCCGCTATGCCGGCATCTGTTAGTTGCTCTCCTTGTCAGATGGCCAAGAGTAGTCATTTAACTTTTTCCACTAGCGACAAGCGCGCTACTAGTTTGTTAGATAAGGTGCATTGTGATTTGTGGGGACCAGCCCCTGTTTTATCGGCAGGTGGTTTTTCTTATTATGCCATTTTCATCGATGATTTTTTGCGATTCACATGGTTTTTACCGATGCGGTATAAGTCGGACTTCTATGAAACATTTATCTAGTTTCAGAAATTTGTTGAGACTCGGTTTTCTACTAGGGTTAAAAATTTTCAGACCGGTGGTGGCACAGAGTTTACGAATCATCGACTTCAGGCTCACTTCATATCATGTGGCATTCATCATCAGATGTCATCACCCTATACACCTGCTCAGAATGGCCGAGCTGGGCGAAAGCATCATCACATCACAGAGACTGGCCTTGCCATGCTTTTTCACTCTTTCGTGCCACGTTGTTATTGGGTTGAAGCTTTCTCCTCTGCGTTTTACATCATTAACCGTCTGCCAAGTTCAGTTCTTGGTGGAAAATCACCTTTTGAGGTTGTTTTCGGTCATGTGCCTAACTATACCCTCTTTCACCCATTTGGATGCCGTGCTTTTCCATGTCTGCGTGCCACTGCTACTGATAAGTTTGCACCACGATCCATTCCGTGTGTTTTTATTGGCTATAGCCCTCGCCACAAGGGCTTCCAGGCGTATCTATGTTTCTCGCCATGTTCGCTTTGATGAAACCTTATTCCCTTATGTCTCATTTTCCGCGGACAGTTGCTCTATTTAAGATCTGGAGATTTCATCATTTTTATGGAGCTGTTACTTCATCGATTGGGGTCATCACGCCTGTGCCTGTTCCCTCCACCCCTCCTTTACCACCATCTTCCATCTGGATGGCCGACCCGGACCCAGCTCCTCAGCCAACAGCCACCCCTCAGCCACTGTCTTAGCCATCACCCCTCAGTCACTGTCTCAGCCACCGGCCACCACGTCTCAGCCTGTATCAGCCATCCTTTCTCCGATGACTTCCAACGGCCACTCTCCAGTCAGCGCAGCTCGATCTTCCTCGACGTCGTCAGCTGGTTCGACTCCTTCAGCTTTGCCGCCCCAGCTTCGTACCCATCGGATAGCCACTCGGTTTTCTACTGGTGCCATTCAGCGTTGGGATTATTTAGATATTAATGCTTATGGTCTCGCTACCGCACTCCTCTCTTAGACAGAGCCCACTGATTATCGCTCTGCCCTTTAGGATCCAACCTGGGTTTCAGCCATGGATGATGAGATGGCCGCTCTTCGTGGTCAGCACACTTGGGATTTGGTGCCTCGACCTTTGAATGTCAACATTGTTGGCTCCAAATGGGTCTATATGCTCAAGTATCGACCAGATGGCATTATTGAGCGTCACAAAGCTAGACTTGTGGCGCGGGGTTTCTCGCAGATTTTGGGTTTTGATTTTGACCACACTTTCAGTCCTGTGGTCAAAGCCTTCACTGTTAGGATGGTTCTCGCCATAGCCACCATGCGTTCCTGGCCACTTCATCAGTTGGATATCAAGAACGCTTTCCTTAATGGTGTTCTTGATGTCCCAGTCTACATGAAGCAGCCCGTTGGTTATCAGGATTCTCTCCATCCAGACTATGTTTGTCGCTTACGAAGGCCATTTATGGTCTTAAGCAGGCTCCCCGGGCTTGGTTCCAGCGTTTCAGCAGTTATCTGACACAGCTTGGTTTTCAGTGCAGCTCAGCTAATACTTCTTTATTTGTCCTTTTGAGAGGGTCATTATTACTGTACCTACTTGTGTATGTGGACGATATCATTATTACAGGCAATGACTCGACTTTTCTTCTCCAGTTCATTGATAGGACACACAGAGAGTTTGCGATCAAGGATCTTAGTGCTTTTCATTACTTTCTTGGTCTTGAAGTTTCGCCTACCTCCTCAGGAGTACTGCTTGGCCAAGCAAAGTATGCTCGTGATATTTTGAATCGGGCCGGTATGTCTGACGCGACACCTGTTTCTACTCCATTTGTCGCTGGTTCTCAGCTTCACAGTTCTACCAGTCCTCCATTTCAGGATCCTACACTTTATCATTCTCTTATTGGTGCTCTTCAGTATCTCACCATCGCTCACCCGAATTTGGTATTCTCGGTCAATACAGTGAGTCAGTATCTTCAGGATCCCAGAGATGACCATTTGCCGCTGTGACTCAGATTTTGCGGTATGTTCATGGAACTCTTCATTTTGGTCTCAGGTTTTGTTCTGCTAGTACTCCTGATGTGTTAGAGTACTCTGATGCTGATTGGGCTCGCTGTCTGGAAACTCGTCAGTCCACTTATGGTCATGCAGTTTTTCTAGGTGGGAATCTGGTTTCTTGGAGTGCCAAGAAACTGGCCACTGTTTCTCACTCTAGCACTGAGTCTGAATACTATGCTCTCGCCAACACTGCCTCAGAAGTGGTATGGCTCACTCATTTGCTTCGTGATCTTCGGGTTCTGCTTTCTGGTTCTCCACTGTTGTTATGCGACAATAGTAGTGCTATCTTCTTGGCTCAGAATCTGATGGCGCACAAGCAGGTGAAGCATACCGACATCGGCTACCATTTTGTTCGTGAGTTAGTGGCATCCGGAAAGCTGCGCGTTGCTCATGTTCTGACTTCTCTTTATATTGCAGACATTTTCATCAAGGGGCTCTCGCATCCACTGTTTGAGTTCTTCAAGTCCAAGCTATGTGTCGGTGAGCATCCGACACTTCGCTTGAGGGGGTGTTAGGATTAATCAGACTCCTGATTAGATTATGATTTATTATGATTAGAGTTCTTTCCTTATTACACCTCTATTGTACTCTCTATATATTCAGATATCAATAATACAATTCATTACGGAAAATCATTCTATCAGTTAGGTTTTCTAATGGAGATGAGAGAAGGGTTAGGAGGATTGCAACTTAGAAAAAGAGGATGACAAGGGTATGGTAGTCTTTTCTAATTTTTTGGATTTATATTTTTTTAATAGAGGTGTAATAGTCAATTTACATAATTCCGGCCAAATTGAGGCCTTCGGGGTTATATTTGCACTTTTGAACAAAACATAGGGTCATATGGGTACATTCTAACTTTACATGGTCATATTGACACTTTTAATCAAAACATAGGATCATGTGGGCACTTAACTCTATGACATAAAACATGATGGTCATTAAGCTAGAATTCCATGTCAACATCACTAGGTCACGAAGAGAAATCAATAGCACAATAATCTGGCTCGAATGAAAATCTATCTCACAGTCTATCCATATTGTGTTCTCATAATCCCGTGGTGTCTAATACAAACTTGGGTTTGGAGCTGTCTTGTATTCCATATTGGTGCTTTTATTTGCCAACTCGTATGACCTAAATTCCACCTACACAAAGTCGAGAAAATACATCTCACATTTAAACAATGGACCAAGTAAGATCGACGGAGGGTTTCCCTCAAGTACCAAAATTTTATATAAAATGAAAGAATGAAATCCTACAGAAAAATTGATTAATGACATGTGAATCTCTAACATGGCATGCTCCGTTCATTTCACGTCACATAGTTTCATTAAAAACTGTACCAAAATAAAAAATTTCTTGAGATATAAAACCTAAAGAGATGGGTGAGAAATTTTGAAATGATTTTGAGTATCCTCTCTTAATAATGAATCCATGTAATAAAAGTGGTGTTTTGATGCGGATAGGTAAAATTGTACTGTGGAAGAACAAGTGTTTAGATGGATTTGAGGGTTTAGGTGTTGGATGCGATTTTGGTGGTGATTGGACAACTCAAATAGACCAATGATTTTGCTCGTGAGGTTACACAGTGGATATCCCATGTGCATCAATGACGGCTTTAAAAATTTTGAATGCTCAATATAATTCTGATTTCAAAACTAAGGCCGATAATTACCCAAGGTTTTGAGTGTTAAGATTCTGAAATCTAAAGGCAATCCAGAAACACCAATGTCTCCAAATAATATTTAAAAAGGAATTTTAGATCCGATATTGGAAATTAGCTCGACATGTACTTCATATATAAGCGGAACTAGTTGCTATATCGAGACAAGTTCTCTAAACAATTATGTTCTTCCCCAACTCTTTCAATCTCCTCATACTTTGTAATTCCCCTACCACCACCCATTGTAGTTCGTCCGAACCAAGTTCAATATTCCAAAATCAAAACTCTCTACCATGGGACATTCCCAGGGGGCATCGAAAACTAATAGGGTTTTGACATCCAAGACTTTTTTGGTGGAGCTTCCCAATCCTCTATTAGAATTGGAGGACAAAGAAGAAGAAAGGTCTCTCGTCCCCAATAAAAAAGAACACAGTGTGGTCACGAGTATCTATCGTACACTGCAAGCCGCAATTTTTCAATGCAGGGGCAGATAAGCAATTCGTAAAATAACCACACTATAAATGCATGTCTACCAAGGTGGTGAAACCCAACTCCATCTCTAATTTAAATTTTGAGTAAATATTAGACCATTTTGTCCTTCTTAACTAGCGCGAGAGCTCTACCGTTGCCAGGGTTAATAGAATAACATTCCCCGTTAATAAATTTACGATAAATGTTGTTTCAGGGTGCCCCTTGATTGAACCTAGTTTTTAGCCTCTCAACATCCTCGGCAGCCCTTATGAGGTATATCACCACAATCCTGCCCTAGTAAGAATGATTCTACCCCCCTGTCCCGTAAAAATAGGGCGCAAGTATTTTTTATTGATGGAAGATAGGTCTGGCCAAGCTGACAAATATGACTTGTTGGTGTGAGAGTGGAGCAAAGGGTGGTTTTAAGTGGGTGTGAATGAATGTGTTTCATAATGAAGGCATGTTTTTGCTTCATAATTCTTTTATTGCATAATGGAAAAGAAGCCTTTCAATATGGGGTTATCGTATTCTCATACATGAACAAAGCCGTTTACCTACCCTCGCAGAGTCGTTCTTTGGATGGAGTTTACGAACAAGTGCTAGAGGATCTTTATATTATTCCTAACTTTGCTCCTAACTACGATAAACGTGGATAGTGGCAAGCCCACGATGGTCCACAGAGATATTAGAGCCTAAAGGTTAGCTAAACACAATCCACTCTCGAGCGTCACCCAATTGTGTGTCAGGAATAGCTAGCTAGTAACCAAAGGGATTTGTGTTTGAACTATTAAAACTACTAATCATGCAAGTAAAACAAATAAAATATGGTATAACTAATCTCGGGGGTTATTTTCATCACATGATTGACGTATAGATTTGATCCTATACTCCAATTCACATAAGCAAATATCAACCCATTTTCATGTTAAATCACATGGTGTGGACTTTGGAGATGTTGATTCCCCGTGAACTCTCACTGTCTATCACACAGTTGGTTCTGCCCCCTCCTCACCATCTCACCTCCTTTGTAACTTGCTAGGGGTACGCTTCTTTACTAACCACCCCACAGCTCACTCTCAGGGATAACAGGCCCCCGCTTGAAGGAACTATGCCTTGTGTAGGTTGTAACTGTTAGATGCAGGAGTAAACTCAATCACAAAATCAAGACCTCCACCATGGTCACCCATCCTAGAACTCAAAAGGAAAAAGACATTAGTACCTTGAGTCAACTCTAGAGTCAGCACCACCCTAGTCGCTATAAACTAAAAATGCTCAGTTATCAGGGTAAGTCAAGGTTTCCCCCGTTAGGATTTTAATAACACCAACCGATAGGTCTGATGCTCCTAACATGCAATTCCTCACATAACTATCCAATTAAATTATTATCTATTACCACATCGGCACTCACAAGATTAATTTATTGCATATATCCTTCAGGCACTCACAAGACAAATCTATTGCACATATCCTTTCGATACTCACAAGACAAATCTATTGCACATATCCTCCCAGTACTCACAAGGGTATTCTAAAAACCAATTATCTAACACTCCTACACTATCAATTTATAGCCTACCACGATATTATGCAAGAAATAAACTAAATGTGCATCTTAACATATTTCATAGCATAAATCACAATTAGAAATTAAACAAAAAATTAATCATGATATTTATAGCATAGATAAATAGAATGAATCTAAAGAGTCACACAAATCATGTTAATCATGTTTACAAATAACAACTCCAGAATATAACTACTCTACTACTATAGATTCCATGGTAATCATAGAAATGAATGCTATGAATCTAGTAATAAATGAAGAGAGATTAGAAAGAACACTAGAGAGAATCCTTCCAAGCATCATTCTCTACCCAACTAAATGAAAACTAACTAAACTCTCCTAGAGGCTGAAGGCCATTTATATAGGGCAGGTTAAAAGGCCCCAAAAAAAGCCCAAGTTGTAACCCTAGTGCTAGCGTGGAAATAGTGCACGAGCTGTTCACTGGGACTGCTGCTCTAGAAGTTTAATAGGGGCGAGGCATGCAGATTTGCACACCCTGTCGGATGGGAGTTGTGTTCCGACATCTGAGAGTGTACGAGGCGTGAATTTTTGCATACCCTGTCAATTGGGACTCGTTCCTTGCTGGAGCCTCATGTACGAGCCGTGGAGATTTACACGACTCATTCCCTGGGATGATCACTTGGCACAGACTGATGGCACGGGCCGTGTCATTTTGCACGGGATGTGCCATTCTTCGACGCTTCCAAACTTGCCTTCTTTTCTTGACTCTTCTATCTGCTACCACATTTTGACTCGAGGCCTTCAGTCTTCTACCAATTTTGCAACTGGCCTTCATTCATCTACTCCAAAGTGCTTATGAGCAATCTACACATAAACTCACAAAACAAGATCTCGACGCTCGTAAGGACAAAAATCCATTAGGCTCATATTAGGCTACGGGATGAAGGATTTAGATAGGAAAAATGAAAATTGGTCGTCTAAACCCCTTATGTTGTAAAACCTATCTAAACCTAGCAATATACCCACAAAAACATAGCAAAGAGATGTTAACTGCCTTAAGAAATACTTGCATTTGACGTCTCATCAGCCGTCGAGACAATGAAAAATAAGTTCTCCAATGGTTATTTGATCACTACAATGATCAAATGAGCAGGGAATCATACCCATTAATCGTTCATCTTCTTGGGAATACTACTACAAGAAGTGACTTGACCTCAAGCAACTCAAAGTGGATTTAGTAACCAACAAGCTGAGGGTGAAGGCCATGCCGGGGAGAGCCGCTAGAAGTGCAAAGAGGCCCAGGGATGCAAAATCAACTGCATCTTCATCAAGGGGTACTCTTAGTAGAGTTGGCTTCATGTAGTGCTCGTGTCGTGATATGAATCCCCTTGCGAAGAATCTGGATTGCGGAATTAAGATCTTTGACAAAACAAGGGAACTCGCAAACCCTTCAATGCCGCACGAAATTCAAGGTCTAGCCCTCGGAGTACGCTCAATTTTGACTCGATCTCTAACTAGCCCTCAGGATTAGATTACAAGGTTTATTGATACTTAACTAGCCCTCGGGGCTAAGCAACAATGGATTAGCTCGCAAGCAAAGAGTATGAACTCAAAAGGTTGTATATTTGATTAATGAAAAGTTTTAGGTAAAAATAATGTTGAAAATCACCCCTATTTATAGTACATAGGTATGGTATTAAAAAAATACAAAGAAGAAACTGAAAAGGATTATGGCAGCTTTAAGAATCTAAAACCATATTTAACTGGACTACCTAAAATAAATGACTATATTCTTCAAGATAAATCTTGAATGAATATTACCTTATCTAATCTTACCAAATATAATTCTAATCAAATCAGAACTAAATATTCTAAACACTAAAATAAATGCATGACTGAAACATTAATTCTTCTAAGGCCAACATGGCAGAATTAATGAGCCTTATTCTAAAATAAAATAAATGATCACACTACCTCATTAAAAAACCCAATGGAAAAAAGAGTATAGTGTTATCTTCTAAAAATTCTAATAAATAAAAACAAATAAAGAAACCTAATTCGTATCATGTCGTGCCTTCGATGAAAATTGGATCCAGAAATATATTTTTAAGTCAATATATAGGAAAGCTTACTAAGGTTTCAGTAATAAATTGAAGGTTGAAATTCATGTATCTTGAGACTTGGGTGCTACCATGCTTTAAAATAAACATGTTAACTTCAAACAACTGTAGCAAGTGAAACTTAACTTCGTATTGAATATTTTTTACACATTCATGATGTCGGAACCTTGATCTACATTTTAAGCTCAGGAATGTTCTTAAAATTGGTTGAGAATGAGTAATAAAAGTGATTAGGAAGATACTGCAAAACCTGGATTTTTGAATTTACAAATACCGGCTTTAATGTATCTTACAAACCATAGTTATGATTTTGTTGAGCTTTACATGTTTGTGATGCTTGAACTTTGAACAATATTTTTGTATCAAAATATGGACTAGTATGATAAATAAAACTGAGAAAATTATTTATGAAGTTTTTGAAATTTGATCTGACAATTTGGAAAGCAAATTATCTTTCGACAAGTATATCATTTAAACTTAGGTCAATTTTGAGTTATTTTTGTATCCTTGAAAAATAAAACTGAGATTTTATCTACATTTTTAACCAAAAATATATATCTTGATTAGTGGACATTAGAATATTACTTCAATTTTAAAAGTATAATAAGTTTAAATTATTTGAATTTAGTGAATAGTTACTGACTTATAGTCATTAATCCCCCGCGTTACCTATCTCAAACAGTTGTAAGATCAAATGATCCTTAACAATATTGTAAACTGACACAAAATATTTCAAGTCATACCTTGAGTAAATATTTCTTTACCTAATTAAGTTAGCACCTTGTGTTTCTTTTATGGGTGATAGTGCCGGATTACAATGAATTAAGTTGACCATTCTGATATGATCCACCTAGTGGAATTGATTGCATGATGTGATAAGATTGGAATGTTAAGATTGGATTTAAGACCATAGATTTGTTTTTTATGAGACCATACAAATCTAATAAATTTATTGTATATGAATGAAGAAATATTAGAGGCTAGAATTTTTGAAGCATTATATATACATATATAGAGAGAGAGAGAAAGAGAGAGAGAGAGAGAGAGAGAGAGAGTTAAATGAGATGGCTTAGTAACATCCTAAAGGTTGTGCTAAGTGATATCTATCATAAAAAAATCATATATACTTGGAGGACTAGTGATTAGATAGTCCTGAGTAACCATGATATTGTAATACAAGTACACCATTATAAAGAATTTATAATTTTATTGGGAGATAAAGTGTTTTTGAAGGTAACACCCTATGTACACTCGTGTTATAAAACATGGGAGGAGATGAAATTTGAGTATGAAATATGTAGGCCCCTTTCCTATGACTCATCGAGTAGGTGAGGTAACTTACCGACTGGATTTATCCAAAACCATGGGGAGAATTCCTCCCGTCGTCCATGTTACTATGCTCAGAAAATTCCATCCTTACCCAAGCCACATAGTCAACTTGGAAAACTTGCAAATTGATGGTATCCTTGGGTATGAAGAGAAACCCTGGCAGATTTTGGATCGACAACGGTAAAAGTTGGGGACCAAGGAGATAGCCTTAGTCAAAGTTTTGTGGGACCATCACGGAGTCGAAGAGGCTACCTGGGATGTTGAAAAAGAAATGAAGGATAAATATCCATATTTGTTTAGTAATTAAATAGGAATAATTTTGGGACGAAATTTCAGTAAGGAAGGGTGAATGTGAGACCCAAGAATTTTGCTTCATTTTAAACAAGGAACCTTTTATCAATAATTTATTTTCTGTTGGGTGAATTTAGAATGATACATATTTTGAGGATTAAATTGCAATAATAGTAAAGGTGAAATAAAAAATAAAGAATTTTGGTGAGAGAAAGAATTATATACATGATCAGATGCTGCCCATCCTTATCAAGACTCGGTCCAAGGCATGGGTTGTTACATGATAGATTGTATAGATTTCAATTCGAAAGAGGGCTCTAGATTCTCGGCCATGATCAAAACTTGATCAGACTAAACTAACCAAATCCTACTAGTATTCTATCTAAGTATATAAAGATCAAAGAGACCTAACCCTAACCTTTTTCTACACGAGAATCACCTCTTCACCATAAACAACCACACCAATACAATACTTCTGCTATCAAGTGAAGAACGTAGGAGCATTGAATGGAGCTTCTAGAGCGGGTTGCTGCTTCCACCGACACTAGAAGGAGGCAAGGCAATTGTTGGATTTTTCTGCATCGGTTCTTGGATCCATAGATGAATCGTAAATAGATTCTTATTCTTTAACAAGGCATAAGTAGGATAGTGACGTAGAAACCTTCGTAGGAAAGTATGAGTGATGTGTGATTAAGAGTTAATATGTTTTTCAGTTCTAATTTTAGTTCTGCAGTCATGTTGTACTAGTTATTTGAATAATAAATAGGTAAATAAAATTTGTGTGTGATATACCGAATGAAAATTCTCGACATCTAGTTTCCAGTGATATATGAATATGATTTTTATGATCTCTGGGTAGAAAGTTATGGTCGATTTAGTAGTGAGTGGTCAACCAGTAATCTGTTTGATTGCAGTGTGTGTTAAGTGAATTTCTTTGAGGGTTAATAGTGTATGAATTTCCATTCGTGAACCGTCTAATGAAAGCTATTGGACTCTAGTTTCTAAGGGTTTATACTTCATAATTTTTGGAATAATACGTGATGAGTTATGAATGTTCTTGTGAGTACTGGTCAGTTGTAAATTGATCTGTTCAGTTCATTTTATATTGATTTTTTTAAGGGGTAAAAGTGTCTGGAATTCAAAGTGTAAACTTTCTAATGAAAGCTATATGAGTATAGTTTTTAAGGGTTTAGATTTCATAATTTCAGAATAATATGTGATGAATTATGACTGTTCTTGTGAGTACTGGTTAGTTATATATTGATCTGTTTTAGTTCATTTTATAGTGATTTGTTTAAGGGATAAATATGTATGGAATTCAAAATGAAACTGTCTAATGAAATCTACATGAGTCTAGTTTTTAAGGGTTTAAATTTCATCATTTTTGGAATAATTTGTGAAAAGTTATGATTGTTAACGTGAGTATTGGTCAGTTTTCAATTAATCTGTTCTAGTCCGTGTCATAACGATTTGTTTAAGAGGTAATGGTGTATGGAATTTAAAGTGTAAACCGTCAAACGAAAGTTATAAAAATCTTGTTTTTAAGGATTTAAAATTCGTAATTTTTGGGAAGATGTGTAGATAGTTATGGTCATTTTCGGGAGTACTAGTCAGCGATGAATCCTTCTATTTCATATCAATTTTACGGTTTCCTTGTGTTATGTAGAACATGAAATAAATTTTAATTAGTTCGTGATATATCACATTCTCAGGTTCGTGATTGTTTGCCTGTTACTATGGGTGTTTGTTTTTACTATGAGTGTACTTTATCGCTTATAGCCCGAACTGTATTACTGTACTGCCTGTACCTGTATTCCTTGTACATGTACTGCCTGCTCTGGGATCCTAAAACCCTACTGAATAATCGAAACCATGGGAGGTCGGCATAGGGCCTGATCACCTAGTTAGGTTTCTTTAGGTTCCATCGGTTATCTCGAGATATACCCTTCTATGACCAGTGACGTTGGTCTGCCTGTTGGCTTGATGGGCGTTGGTGTGTTCGGCATAGCATGGAGTGATTATCGGGATCCCGTTCTAAGGTTATGAGTAGAAGTTCCCGATAACCTCCCACCTAACATGTATCATTTTCTATCATGCTAAGTGATATACTGCCTGATATTGTTTCATGAGAAATGATTTGTATGTGATATTAATTGTGACTGATCATGCATGATATGCTATCCCGCTTACTATTTCAAGTGGATAACATTATTTTCTTTAAAATGCATGCATGCATAGCATCCCAATTGTATCACGAAAAATGGTTTCGAACTTGGAACCCTCATGGGTAAAAGCTCACCCCCACTCTTTTTAAATCTTTTTAGGTTAAAGCGTTATGTAAGGTACGAATGTGACGAATAACGAGTGGAGGACGTCTGCGGCCTTACACCCTTAATTTCATTTATTTCGTTTGAAGACACGTTTTTAAATTATGCAATTAGCATTTATCTTTTAAACTTTTTTGCTTTCACTATAAACAAGAATAATTGTAAAAAGTTTATCGTTGTAATAAAATATCTAATGCAATTTTGGGCCGGGGAAGCCACGCCCTATTTCATACATACTCTATCATCACCCAATCTATAGTTAGACCATGCAAATTGAGGGCCATAAATTGTCATATCAATCATATGCAGGTCCTCCATAAATATTTGCATATCCTCCAGCTCACGAAAAGTAACCTTACTCCCCTAAATTTTTGTCTGCAGGACTACAAAAAAACATTGGACTCTCCCACTACCGAGTGCATGCAGACACTGCACAAAAGCTTCCTCTTCAAGATATATTTCCTGTCATATCTCACTACCATGTAACATTGAACCTCAAAACCCTTGGCCAGCATTTCATTACGCACATAATGGTCATCCGATAAGCACTCGACTCCCAAGTGGTTGGGCCTCTGACTTATGCTCTTGCCATCGTGAGTTCGGCTCTCAGCAGCGACAGTGTGGAAATTTCTCCAGTGGGGAGGTTCCTTGTGCGCACCGAGTACAGTCGAGGGTCAGGGGCTCAGATACGAGAGTGATATGATTTATCTCTCCGGTGCAGTCGGGGCAGCTGAGGGCAGGTGAGGGCAAGCTGTTTGATCGCCTTTTGCCATAATGGTCATCCGTAAATAGAAGTTATATCTTACCTCTGCCACAAATTTGATTGTTTGAACTATTTCCAAATTCAAATTCAACGTATCTGAAATTATCTTCTCTTCAAACTGTAGAATTTTTGCTTCAACCAATTCAACACTTCTTTTTAGACACTTCTCCTTAATTCTCCGCCGATTCACAAAAATATTCATGCCCTTCACATGATAGATGTTAAAGATAACTACTAGTTTATTATCAATAATTTTAGGGATTAACAGTCATGCTGATTCTTCATAATAGGTTTCCTCTTCCAGGTGTAAATTACTATATACAAATAAATTACCATCATCCCACAAATCACTTACATAATTATTTACAATAAAATTTAATTTTTGTACATAGTAAAAGTAAAAAATTAATATTTTGGAGCCCCATAAAATTTGGGACCTGTTCCATTACTCAATTTGCTCATGTTTACAGACGGCCTGGCTTAGAATAATGTATGTCAGTAATTATGCTATGGTCACCTTTGTTGTTATCGTAGAGAACATTTCCGTTAAAATGTGTTACATTGTTGTGATGGTGTTGTAATGTCATATACGGAGCACCAATAATTTCTTTTATAAAAAAAATCATCTCGGGATTTAAATTGCTAAAATGAATTTCATGAATGGTCTCATCTCACTTACCTAAGTAACTCAAGCAATTTTTAAAATTTTCTAACAAGAACTATTTTTTGTAATAACAATAGCCACCAGTACAATTAATTAAAATAAATTCTCAAAATTTTGGTATGGTTAGTGACGGAAAACTAGACTGAAACGTTATTGGGCTCCCAGCCCAATGCTAAAGGAGAACCAAGGGCAACCCACTAACGTAAGGCAGCAAGCAGACTTATTGGGCCTCATAGAAAGAAGACTTAGGAAATAGACAACCCTAATTAGGTTTCGGGGGATATAAATAAGAAGATATGACACTTATTTACGATTCATTCACGGTTAATTGATCACGGCTGGAGACTAACTTTACCATCAGAGCTTTTTCCCCCGAATACCTCCGGGTTCTTTGCCTTGCAGGCGACGAGTCGTAGCTAGCGGATCGGAGCTGGGCTTTCGGATCGAGCTCAAGGATTCATCAAGTTGGCACGCTCGGTGGGACCCGATTAGAAGTCAGATCTAGATCTGTTGGTATATGTCCACCTCTACGGCGACTATTCGGAGGAGTGAGCGGCTGAGGAAGAAAGGAGTGGACGTTGGAGACGAAGTAGGGTTTGCGTGTAGAAGGCAGAGATGGCTGCTGCCCCAGCAACACAAGATGTGGGGATAGATCCGATGGAGGTATCAGCGGGACCTAGTATAGTGACTCCAATCGAAGGCCCACGCACTATTAGTATGGCTTGTAGAGATTTGGAGGCGACTATCAATCCCAGGGTGGATATCCCAGTGACTGAACCTTACCTATTGGTATCAAGAGGTAGCGATGGCCATTTTACGGAATGCTCTGGATATTCTCATATGGAAGTGTATGAAAGGATGATTTGGGAGAATTGAAATGTTGTGACTAGCCAGCAGGCGGGATTGGAGCAGATCTCGCAGGTACTAATAGCAACAGGATACTTGGTTGTTCCCCCAGTGGTAGCTCCAGGTTCATTGGGAACAGGGGCACCCTCAATAACTTGGGATCAGGTGAGAGCTCTGCCCCTGGTGAGCTAGATGATGGGAGCCCCAAATTTTGGGCATCAGGAAGCTACCCAGCCCCGACCACAGCCTTCATTCCCAGAAGAGATGATTGGACAATATTCAATGCCGTCATTCTCAAGCTCCGAGGATAGGAGGAACCCAGTCATGACCATCCATGGCAGATATGATTTTTACAATCATAGGGTTACCTCGATAGGTTACCCAGGGTACGATGGAGCGGGGCCCTACCCGGGGCAAATAATAGCACCCACATATGTTTTTACCGCAGGGAGATCATCACAATTAAAACCAAAATAAGGAGATGCTGGCTGGAGATACATGAGATACGCTTGGAAAGGAGCTGGACAGGTTGATAGGGCCAATGATACTCTTCGCAGGGTCCCCTTTCGATGAAAATATAACCAAGTGCTGTTAGCCAGGGGACACAAAGCCACCAGAGGGGCATCCAACTTATGGAGTAGACTCTGACCCTCGCGAGTTCATTCAGACCTTCCTAAGATTAATGAACTCGAGGGATTTCGATGAGAAGATAACTTGTAAGCTCATGGGCATCTACCTATGAGTAAAGGTGTAGGAGTGGTTCCACAAATTACTCAGAGGATCATTGCAGTCTTATCGAGACTTCAGCCGAGCATTGTTAAGCCAGTATTGCCAGAAGAAGAAGTTTACGAAGACGCTGACAGAGATGTACCAAACGAAGCAAAGACTAGGGGAGTCAACATCGGCATTCTATCACAGATATGTGGATGAGAGTCTAGGAGTGGTAAAAGGGACAGAGAAAGAGGTGATTCAGGGGTATTTGATAGGAATGGAAGACTTGGAGCTATGATGTGCCCATTTTATATGGTTATATTAGGACTTTTACGATTCACTTTTGTACACTTTTGTGCTCTAAATGTGGCATTTTGCCTTGAAATTCTCTAAGGAGAGTTAAAAGAGACTTTTACGTTTTTATTACTTTTCTAGAGGATTTTGTGTGACAAGACAAATTTTTTTTAAGACTTTGAAGAATACCTTTGAAGATTTAAAGACTTGAAGACTTGAATTTGAGCTTTTGAAGAATTGAAGACAAGTGAAGTGAAGAGGAGGGCTTGAAACAAAAAGAAGAAAGAAATCAAGATGCTGAAACAGGGCTCTGTCGCGACTCGAAACAGGGCTCTGTTATGGCCAAAAATCTTTCTTGCTTTTTTGTACTATAAATACTCACCTTATCCTCTCCTCTTAACAACAACATGAACCCTTCTTCTTCCTGCATTTTTCTGGGTGAAAACCCTAGTTTTTCCTTCTTTCTTTTCTTAGTTTTTGTAGGATAATTATGTCTTTTAATTATCTAGCTTAGTTTTATCTTGGGAGCAATGGGTTGAAGCTTCCATGTCTATGTAGTAAGAACTATATCTATCTATTTATTGCTTTTGCTATTGTGCATTTATTGAGCTTTGAATGTGAATTGTTAATGGCATTGATGTTGTTGGAAGCTTGAGTATATGAGTTGCTTGTATGATTACTTGTTAGGGTTGGGAGAAAGTAGCTAATTCTCCTCTCTTTTAATGTGGAACCCAAGAGCATGAGTTAGAGCTTCTTAATGATGTTGATGTGTTGATAATTGCTAGATGAATGTGATGATGTTGAACTCGTTGTCATGTTTGTTTTAGGTAGAAAATGAGAGAGGTCTATGAATGTCGATCATTGTTGGCTAATCTTGTGTAAATACATGAATTGGTTAAATGCTTAGACACAGTGTAGTGTTTATAAGTGTTGCCAAACTTGTTGATTCTTCGTGCTCAATGCCACCAATAGGATACTCTTAGTCGTGTTTCGACTAAGGGAGTCATTGGTGAGGTTTGACAAGAGATGTTGAATTCACTCTTGCAAACTACTATCTAAGAAGGATAGAATATTTATCTTCACAACAAGTAGTGGAAGTAGTGAATAGATTGTTTTACTCATTCTTGAAGCCTTTGTTATTTAGCATTCATGTGTTCTTAATGCTATGTTTTACTTCATTTATGTCATATGTTGTTTGATAATAGGAAGTGTTTGTATGATTGAAGTGTTTAAATGTTAAAGTGTTAGGAAAGTGACGAATTCCTTAGCTCCTTTGTATGAAAATCAAAGAACATGAACTTAAAACTTCTTGTGCATAATGTGTGATAATTCTTGCTAGATAAGTATGTTAATGTGGATTGTTCTCATATTTGTACTATAGATGCAATGAAAGGTTGAACCTTGAATGTGGTTTGTTCTAGGTTTAGTTTAATGAATGCTATGTTTGGTTAAATGGCTATGTCTTCGGTAAAAGGCTTGTTGTTATCAAATCTATGTCCCTTCGTTTATAATGCCGTTGATGAAATACTTCTATGGTCGTTGTTTGTCTAGGGTGATCATCAATGAGGTTTGCAAATGGTCGTTTTTTGTCTTTGCAAATTACTAATAAGAAGGAATGAATGTTGATCTTCCATTGGTATTCCCCATAGGTAACAAATGTGATAGGATCAGTGAATGGTTCAATGATCTACATTTGGTTTGGAAGTGGATATCAATTGCCCCCAAGGCTTTATCTTTTGTAGTTTTTATAACTCTTTTTCTTAGTTTGTTTGATGATTAGCATAGTTACTTGACATTGCTAGTTATTTTGTCTTTTAATTTTCATAACTTAGGACCACCAACCAACCAAACCCCCACCTTTTTACATGCTTTTATATGTATATATATATATATATCTACTTCTAGCCTAACATAAACCTTATATATTTAAACGCTTAAGAAAATCCCTCTTCTTCGTGGACGATCTCGATTTGCCACTATCTACTTAATTGTATTTAGTAAGCATAAAGGGCTTATGAATTTTAACTTTGAGAGGTACGACGACGACCTCCCAAGCTGTATAAGAAGTTGATGGAAAAAATTCCCAAAACCCTCTAACAACTCCAGGAAATAATGGAGCAACACTCGAAGGTGGAAGAGACGACTAGAACGAAAAGGGAAGGAATGATAAATAAGAAGGTGAAGCCTAACGATTGAGGAAAAAGGTGGGTGGAACCTCTGAGGGGGAGATTTGACAAATACAAACCAATGGGGCGGTCACCGACATAAATTTGGAGTATTCATGGGGGATCTTTCGAGCGCCCCCACCATTAAACAGGTCGGATGAGGCTATAGCAATGAGGAGGGCTAACAACAAATTTTGTGATCATCATAGAGATTTTGGTCACTATACAAATGAATGTGGTCACCTCAGGATGGAGATTGATAGGTGTAAAAGGGCCGTTGAGACATTGGAATGAACGTGGAGACTGACGATCTTTAGGAGAAATGCTCAACCCCCTACCAGGGTTGATTGTGCTCATGAACCAAATTGACAAGAGCACCGGCAAGAGCCGTATCGAAATCCACCTGCAGGAAACCCTAACCAAAGCGAGGAACTGGTCGTTGGTAGAGTGGTAAATGTGATCAACAGAGTTACGGAACATGGGTCCTCCAACACCGTGATGAAGGCTGGGTCGAGGTGTGTACCTACAGGTGACTCATCTCATAAAAGGTTCCGACTCGATGAGATGATAACATTTCCAGAATGCAGTCCCTAATCAGACTCCCCATGCAGACCCAATGGTAATTTCAGCAGTGATCGAAACTTCGTTAGTTAAGAGGATTTTTGTAGACGATGGGAGTGGGGTTGAGATCATGTTCATAAACTGTTTCGACTAATTAGATATCGGTCAAGTAAACTTAAAGAGGTCACTTTTCCCCTTGTCAGGATTTATGGGGAAAATGATCACACCCCTTGGTAAAGTCACTTTGCTGGTCAGAGTGGCAGATGGAGATAAGAGGGTAACGCTAACCCGATGATGGTCCCAAAGCATGATGGTGCTTGGTGTATGTGTATCGACCTCACTGACTTAAACAAGTGTTGTCCAAAAGATAGTTATCCCATCCCTTCGATAGACAGGCTCGTGGAAGCAATAGTCGGATTCGAGATCCTATCCTTTTATCAATAATGGCTCACTAACCCGATTAATGGCACGGGAAGATAAGGCAAAAACCTTGTTCATAATGGAGGCTAGCACCTTCTGTTACAAAAAGATTCTGTTTGGTTTGAAGAATACTGGGGCAACCTATCAAAGGCTAGTTAACAAGTTGTTCTGAAATCAAATAGGTAGAAATCTGGAAGTATGTAGATAGTATAGTGCTAAAAAGAAGGAATTACAATAAGTTTCTGGAGGATTTAAACGAGATATTTGTTGAGTTGCGAAGGGCCAACCTAAAACTGAATCCTGCTAAATGTGTTATCAGAGTAGGAGTTGGTAAATTCCTGGGTTTCATGGTACCTGATAGGGGTATCGAAGTGAACCCTGAAAAGGTAGAGACTTTGATGGACATGAAGAGTCCAAAGTCTATAAAAGAGGTTCAAAGGTTAACAGGTTGTCTGGTGGCTTTGGGTCATTTTCTATCAAATAGGGCTGAGGTGCACTTACCTTTCTTCGATGTGTTGAGGAGAACCAAAAAGTTTCAGTGGACGGAGGAATTTGAAAATGCCTCCGTAGCTTTGAAGGAACATCTTCATAACTTACCAACATTAATGAAACCTGACCTGGGAGAAGTCCTGCACCTTTATATTTCAGCATCGACCCTAGTGGTAAGTGTTGTCTTGGTCAAGGGGAGAGAGAAACAACAACACCCAGTATACTTTGTTAGTCAGGCATTATAGGGCCTTGAGACGTGGTCACTTCCCTTGAGAGATTGATTTTGGCACTGGTCCACGCTGCTCGACGATTGCGTCCTTACTTTCAGGGTCACACCATAATGGTTTTGACAAGTTTTACCATCAGGCAAGTACTTCTTAAACCTAAAGCTTCAGGAAGAATGATAAAATGGGCCATGGAATTGGGAGAACATGATATCCAGTTTCAACCTAACACTGTGATCAAGGGTCAGACTCTCGCGGACTTTAACGTAGAGACGACAAAAGTGAATGAAGTAAATGAAGAAAGTGAGAAGGGAGATTCGTGGAAACTGTTTGTTAATGGATCTTCACATTCAGGAGGTAGTGGAGCATGAGTGCTACTTACTAGCCCTGGGGGGTAGATTATCCATATGCCTCACACTTTAAATCTTGGGCCACAAAAAACGAAGCTGAATATGAGGCCTTGATCACATGACTTCGTTTGGCTAAGAAGATGAAAGTGGAAAGCGTGGATGTGTTTAGTGACTCACAGACTCATAGATTGTGGTGCAGCAGGTCAGAGTACGAAGTCAGGGAGCCCAACCTGCAGCGATACTTGGAGTTGATCAAGTCCATTTTAGCGGGTTCCAATCGTTCACCCTAACACAGATACCTCGAGAGAAAAACTAGAAGGCATATGCTCTTAGCAAACTGGTTTCTTCAGACTTAGGGGGGTTTTCCCAGAAATGAATCCCGTTCAAAGAGTTGAACTGTCGAAGCATCGAGGGGCCGACATAACGGAAATTTCCAAAGCAGACACTTGGATGACTCCCATCACCAATTACTTGCAGGAGGGTGTCCTTCCTACTGAACCTTCCCAAGCCAGAAAGATTCACATAACGGTGCCAAGGTACGTAATAAAGGATGGCCACTTGTATCCTAGGGGCTACTTACAACCTTTACTTCAATGTGTGGAACCTTGTGATGAAAATTACTTTATCAGAGAAATTCATGAAGGAATATGTGGCAGCCATTAGGGAGCCCGTTCAGTGGCTAGAAGAATGATCCTAACAGGATTTTATTGGCCAACTTTGTTCGAAGATGCCAACCAATACATCCAAGCTTGCTTCCAATGCCAGAGACATGTGCCAATGATCCATGTGCCCCAAACAGAAATGATCAATATGCACAAAACTTGGTCGTTCGACAATGTGGAATCGACTTGGTGGGCTCATTCCCAGAAGCGTCATGCGAGGTTAAGTACCTGCTGGTGGTCGTAGATTATTTCACTAAGTGGTTCAAAGCTGAGCCGCTAACAAATATAAAAGGGAAGTGGTGGTCTCGTTTTCTTGGATGAATATCATCTGTCAATTTTGAATCCCAAGGGTTATTCTATCCGATAATGAGATGCAATTTGCCAATGATCCTTTTAAGAGTTGGTGCAAGGAGTTCAAGATCGAATTGAAGTTAACGGCAGTTTACCACCCGCAAGCAAATGGCCAAGTTGAGGTTACTAATCAGACCCTTGTTAATGGAATCAAGAAAAGGCTCGAAGGGGCAGCTAACAATTGGGTGAACAAACTTTCGAGTGTGTTATGGTCACATCGAACAAACCCATCCAGAGTCACTGGTGAAGTGCCATACAACCTAGTCTACGACACTGAAGCTGTGATTCAAACAGAAATTGTTTTGCCAAGCCTAAGGGTAATGTCAAGAAATGGGGTGGAAAACAATGACAATTGGCGTCTAGACCTGGACTTGGTGGAGGAGGCAAGGGCAGTGGCCGTTCTTCGCAAAGCTAAGGCAAAGGAGCAATTCAAGCGATACCATAACAGAAGGGTAAAGAAAGTGAAATTTAGCGAAGATGACTTGGTCATGAGGAGTAATAAGAAGAGTAAACGCCACCCATAAGGGAAGCTGTCTCCCAATTGGGAAGGGCCATATCGGGTGTTGGAGGCACACCCAGGAGAAAGTTATGTCTTAGAAGAGTTGGATGGAAAACAGGTACCTCGAAGGTGGAATGTTGCTAATCTTTGTCATTACCACCAGTTTTGAGTTGTATTGAGATTTTGTATGATTCTGACATGAGTCCGTTGAATGAAATCACTTTCGTGCCTATACTTAGTTCCAATATCCTTGCGTCGATAAGACCAAGTCAAGAAAACTCCTAATGTCGATAAGGCTAAGCTCGACAGTCTCCTTGTGTCGATAAGACCAAGTCAATCACTCACTTGTGCCAATGAGTCAAAGTTCGACAATCTCTTTGTGTCGATAAGACCAAGTCAAGCACTCACTTGTGCCAATGAGGCCAAGTTCAACAATCTCCTTCTGATAATAAGACCAGGTCGAGCATTCACTTGTTGCTATAATGCCAAGTTCTATAATCTCCATGTGTCGATAAGACCAAGTCGAGCACTCACTTGTGCCACTAAAGCCAAGTTCTACAATCTCCTTGTGTCGATAAGATCAATTTGAGCAAATTCACTCATGCCAATAAGGTCGGGTCTGATACTCTCCTTGTGTCGATAAGACCAAGTCAAACAATTTTCTTGTGTCGATAAGGCCAAGCCAGATAATTCCCATGTGTCGATAAGACCAAACTGAATGAATTTGTTTTAGCCGATAAGGCCAAGCCCAACAATCTCTTTGTTGATAAGACCTGATTGATTGAATTTTCTTGCACCGATAAGGCAAAGTTTAACAAGACCAACTTTTTAAGAAAAAAATAATAATTTTATTTTGAGCCTACAAGGCTAAGTCTGATAGGATCCTTACAATGTGTTCAAGTTCAGTTCGATGAATTATTTAGCTCGATGGAAAGAACTAAAATTTAATGCAAGGAATGCATTAGCATCTTCTTGAGCTACGAAAAATGAACAACTAGATACATTTAAAATTCAATTTTGTTGCATCGATAGGCACTACATTCAAACCCTAAACTATGAGCAAACTACATGTTACATTCACTCGGCCATTGAATTTTCTTAGGTTTCATACCTGTAGCAGTTTTGAATAGATGATTAGCTTCATCTTCAGTAAACTTGAGGGCTCGAGGGGTATGCCTTCGACTTGGATTAAGTCCCCAAAATGTGAAGCCTCCCTGTCGTTATAAATTTGAATAGGCGAACCAGTTCCGATAGAGTTACGTTTCCAAGATCGCGTGCTAATGCCAATGTTTGCTCCCTTGGTGCTTTCGGATCCTTCATCGTGACGTTCGATCCCGAGGTAGCATTCCTCGTGACCGAAGAGGGAGCTTTATTAGCAACGCTCGACTCCTGGAGAAGCAACTTCTTAGCTCCGAAAAGATTATTGGTCCAAGCGGCTCTACATCTCTTCTTGAAAAAAATTTCATAGCCACTTGTTGACTGATAGCAGTTGAAAGATGAACCCAGGAAAGCCACTCGTGGACGGCATCGAATATTGCTATGTGGTTGGGATCACGGTCTAAACCCTGATTCATCATAGACATCTCAATTTCATAAAGGAACATGTGAATATCATTGATAAAACCCAAATCGAGAACACAATGGGACAGATCATAGGCCCAAAGACTATCCGAGTAGACCACAAGGACAGAGTTCTATTCAATCACTTGGGCTTGAAGATGAGAATTTTGGGTTGCTAGATCCTTGCAGAGTTAAGCATTTTCTTCGATAAACTTCCTGAGTTGGGATATCTCCGTTTTGAGAGCAGAGTCCCGTGTAATCATCTTGTTGATCTTGGCTATATATTCCAAAATTTATCGCGGGTAACATTCAATGCTTTTCCCTTGGTTTAAGGCATGATACAACCTAGCGTTGGTAAGACAATGCACTAGAGTCGGATATTCTTTCATCAGCTCATGAAGGATCTCTTAGTGTAGCATCTCGTTAGGTGTACAATATTCTTCAATAATGGCAAGGGCCATAGCATACTTTCCAGAGGAAATCTTCTTAGCCTCTTCAATAGGTTTCTGAACGGAGGGATGCTTGTGGTCACTCCAAGATTGCAGGTCTTTACGTGCGGAGAATAAATCCTGGGTGAGACGGCTTAGTTCATCACATGCTTTCGATATCGCAACTTTAACCCCGGCCAACTCCTGTTTAGTTATCTTCAGCTCATTTTCCAAGGGCAAGCACCATGGTAAAAGATAAGGACAATTAAGTCTCAAAAGGTCAAATTTATTTCTTGATTCAAACTAGTACAACCAAGAGGAAAAGAATTCATACATCATTGTGAGCTATAATAGTTTTCTCGATGGGGTGGTCTCGTTAGCCTTCTCTTGAATGGTCGAAGAGGGCCCGTCCTTACTCCTCAAAGAGCTAGAGGGTTTCAAATGCTTACTAGGCTTGCATGGATCTTTGGGATTGATAGCTTAGAGCTCCTCAGCAGTAAAAAAATTCTTTGACACCTTGATGAAATCAAGCAAATTGAAGTGAATGCCCCATGTGCTGGCTTCCTTTCATCGAGACAAGACTTGCCTCTCGGCCTTATCATTAGCGAACTTTTGAAGTTCCTTAGTGTGCTCAGCAGGGAGTAAAAGGATCAGGTGTTCAACCAGTTCGTTCCAGCCCATCCATTTTTAGGACTTCAAAAGCTCAATGAAAAGGTTGTAGAGTTCGGTAGAACCCATCAGCTTCTTGGCGAAACACGCCAACAGAGCATGATGAATTTCCGGCTGGCATTTCTTCAACAACCTCTTCTCCTTTTCTTTCAATTTCTTCCGTTCCTCCTGGAGCTCAACACGCTCCTCCTCAAGTTCAGCATGTTCCTCCTCGAGATTTGAGTGCTCTTCTCTCCTGACTGCCCCAACAACTTCCTCAAGAGGCTTGAGCAAAGAAGGCACACAAGTCAAGAAAATGCCTGCGGAACTCAAGATTGACTTGAGGGCCTCCGCAAGAATCTATTTCACAAAAAGATCAGTAAATAGGTAGCTCAAGTCTTGTTAGATCATTGAACGAATGTCACAAAAACTTACAAAAGGGTTCCCTCCAGCCTCTTCTAGGAACCCGAAGGACTTGGACAGGTCCAGGCTACCACCCGAAAGTAACCCCCTTGATAAGAAAATTCTTCATATTTTTACCTTTTGTTCTGATCATCGGGATCTTTCAAGTGATCCTCCACTTCGACCAGTGGGGTCTCGGTAGCTCCCATCAAGAGGGTGGGCTTCACAGCCCCGACAAGACTCTCTCGGAGATCATTGAGGATGTCCATGTCAGGCACTACAATAAGAGATAGGTTAGGCGTCTCAATAATAAAGTTAAAACAAATAAAATTCTAAGGTTCTAGCCCCGAAGACCTTCTAAGGCATCCAAGGTGGATACTTCCAAAACTTCCTCGGAATCATCCAGTGAACGAGAAGACAATTCCACAAATCTTTTCCTACAAATCTCAGAATGAGCAATAGGTTTGGATTTTTGGGGGGTCAATTGGTCAGGATTTCGCTAGGTCATCGAGGCATAGATCTCTTCATACAACCACTGTGGCCAAGTAAAGAACTTTAGGACGGTAGAGTTTTGTATCCAGAGCATCAGGCCTCCTTAGTATCGCTACATCTTTGTGCATTTAGTCAGGGATCGAATATTCTGCTTCCTGACCTCGATGTTCACCTTAGGATTCCATCGAGGGGTTCGATAAGCCTCGAAACTGTTTGAGGTAAGTGCCTTTTGTTACCACCCTTTGTCATTAAAAAGAGGGATAATGAATCAAGCATCAACAGTCTTATTCGAAAGAGTAAACATCCCATGAACACCTCGATTAGCATGCAATGTGTACAAAACCTAAAACAGCTCATAACGAGGAACAACCCCAACTTCCTTGCATCATAAAAGCCATTATTATGACAATCACACTCGGATGAAACTGACCCAGATTAACCTCAAACTTTTCCATTAAGTCAATTAGGAGAGGGAGAAAAGGAAAACACACACCAGGCTTGAGGTGATGGCCGTAGTGTTGGGGGGGATTTATCTTCCTTTAGAACCCTAAGCTTAGCATCTAAGGGAACTTGTTTGCAAAAGGGGATCCCATCAATTATCTTTCCTGATTCGTCAGGAACAATATACTATGAATCTGAGCTTTCCTCGCTCGATGGGTCAACTGTAGTATGTCACTTTTGGACAACGAATTTATTCCTTGAGGGGGCGGAAGATATAATATTCTTTGCCTCGTTAACCCTAGGGGGCATCTTAGAATAGGGGCTCAACTGGTTGGTTAGGTCATAACATGCGGCTTTACCCAGGGAGAATGCTACCAACCCCCACTCTTCACTCACCAAAAGACGACCGGATTCTGCAAAACCTATTCACAGATGACCCATTACTGAGTCATCCAAGTTGGCTAGAATCTCTCTGGATCCCAAAGAGTTGTGCGCAAGTCGAGATTCAATTTTTACTGGGGGAGCCTCTCTGAGGAACCTTCCTTAGACCCAGTTCTACTTCCATAATTAGAGGGAGAAAGATATTTGGGGAAGGATTGGGAAGAAGAAGCATTGGCAAACGGGGAATCAGGATTGAAGGTAGAAGAGGCCATGAAGAGGAGAACTTACTCATGAGAAGCTAAGCTCGGTAAGATCGTTCGATAGCACGATGCCTCTATAACATCACTTAGCTTTCCTAGGGGATTTTGATGGAGAACCAGTCTGAAACGTTTTTAGGCTCCCAGCCCAACACTAAGGGAGAACCAAGGGCATCCCACAAAGGTGAGGAAGCAAGCAGGCTTAGTGATCCTCATAGCAAGAAGAAAGAAGACTTAGGAAATAGACAGCCCTAATTAGGTTTCGGGGGTATAAATAAGAAGGTATGACACTTCTTTACGATTCATTCACTGTTCATTGATCACGTCTGAAGACTAACTTTACCATCGGAGCTATTTCCCTCAGATACCTCCGATATCTTTTCCTTGCAGGTGATGGGTTGTAGCTAGCGGATCGAAGTTGGACTTTTAGATCGGGTTCGAGGATTCATTAGTTAGCCGTATTGAAGAGAAATTTTTAATAAATTTTTATTAATTAAATTGCTTTAATGATGTGGTAGTTCATGTTTTAAATTATTAAGCAATTTTTTTACTCTCCTTCTTTCAATAGATCGTTAGGTTCACTACATAGGGTTGTATAAATGAACCTGCAAATCAAGTCAAAATCGACTCTACACTAGTGGCAATGCACATTTTATATAACTGAGAGGTTGATGGTTCAATACACACACCTACTAAGAACTATGAATATTAGGGAAATTTCTTGATAGATATTACCCAGCATTTGGGTATTCTCAGGAGAACGTCCCTAGTTATTCAAATTGATGGAGTTTCAGACTCCACTAAACTTCAATAGATTCAATGACCTGTCTCCTAATTAGGTCCTAGAGTGTTATTGGACCGTGTTGGTGGTTCCCACTATGGTTTTCCAACCTGTAGGTATTCAATGAAGGCGAGATCGTGGTGGCACCTGTTTTGAGGGCATCACTTCATTGGTGGTGCAACATTTGAGTGTTCTCAGGAGGGCGTCCCTAGCTATTCAAATGGATGGAGTTTCAGACTTTACTGAGCTTCAATAGGAGAAAATTCTAATGTTGTGGCTACAGTAGTGTCTGCTGGATGCATGGGTGGAGAACGCATTTGCTTAATGCGTTCTCATGAATTTCCCTTTATTTATTTTTGCATGTCTGAACAAGGACACATTTACCAAATGCGTCCTCATGAATTTACCATTTTATTTTTTTTAGAAATATTGAGGACCCATTTGGTGAATGCATCCTCACGAATTTTCCAATTTTTTTAACGTTATTTGTTGATGACGCATTTGGAAAATGCGCCCTCCAAATTTTTTGTATTTTTTAATCAATTTTTTTTGAAAATGCATTCGGTGAATGCGTCCTCATCAAGTTCTTTCTTTGTTTACAGCACAACGTTCTTGTCCTTGCTTTGTCCATCATTTTCTTCATTAAAACCACATACACACGCTCGACTTCCTCCTTGGTTCCTCTGCCATTTTCCTCAAGCCTCCGCCATCTCCACCATTGCTCAGGCCACCATCGTAGCGCAGCTCACCGCCATCTTCGTCCCTCGGTTGGTTCCTCGTCAAGCTTTAGTTATTTTTTTGGTTTTGTTCAGATCTGCTCCGTTTCCATGTGTTTTGGTGTTAATTGTTTCCGGATTTGTAGTTGAAACCTTTGGCTAGCTGTTGCCGACTCTTCAGCAGCCGCCTGAATGATGCACGTGCCACACGTGCCGCTGGGATGACCGCGCATGGAGCTCACGCGCCACCACCCACTCCGTGAGTTAGAGTCACGCGCCACCAAAAATTTTGAATATCCGAGAGGTACCTGAACAATTCATGATTTTACAAATGTGTTGAATGATTATGTGTGATTTGTTCTCTAATATTTTTTTATTGAATTTGTAGTAATAGTGTAATTTGTGAAGTACTTGAAAAAATCTTGTTGATATGATTGTGTTGAATGATTGTGTGTAGTTTGAATGATTATGTTTGGTCTAATTCTATGAAAGTGTTGAATGAGGATGCATGACTATGTGTGATTTTTTTACTAATTTTTTTTATTGAAGTTGTAGTAACGGTTTAATTAGTGTGGTGTAAATGAGCACACATTTTAGAATAGTGTAATAGTTAGAAAATCGATAATAGTGTATGATGTGGTTGACCTACAAGAAGGCGTGGTATGCTCGCCAGAAGGCTGTTGACCTGGTATTCGGAACTTGGGAGGATCCTTTGAAACAATGGCCAACATTTATGGATGAGCTAATCGGGGCCATTCCGAGCACCGTTGTTGATTGGGCAGACGTACCTGATAGAATACACGGTCATGGGTGTAGAAAATTTAAGTTTGTGTTCTATGCATTTAGTCAGGCTATCGATGCATTTTGCCACTGCAGGCCGGTGATTAGTTTGGATAGGACACATTTGAGAGACGCATATAAGGCCACAATGCTAGTTGTTGTGATGCACGACGCAAAAGATTACATACTCTCCATTGCTTATGCAATAGTTGATGTTGAGACTAATGGGAGTTGGAACTGGTTCATGCAAAGACTGCGACTCCATGTGGTAGGTGGTGATAGTAGGCCAATTTGTATTATATCGGATCGCCATGATGGAATTTTGAATGCAATGAGACATATGGATGAATGGATGGAGCCAGCAGGATACCACTGGTTTTGCTTGCGGCATTTTCAGTCCAACTTCCTTAGTGCTGAGGGTGGGAAGTTCAAGAATGCGCATTTGAAGACTCTGGTTTGACAGCTTGGTGGTGCCAGACGAGAGAGCAGGTGGAGGGAGTACAAGGAGGAGTTGGAGAGTATCGAACCATCTGCTTGGGATTGGTTAAGACAACATGATAGCAGTAAGCGGTGCCTTGCCTTTGATGAGGGTGATCGTCGTTGGGGAATTCTTACAACCAATTTGTCCGAGAGTTACAAATACTTTTTAAGGTGCGCACGACATCTCCCGATAGCTGCATGTGTCAAAGCTACTTTTGAATGAACAGTTGAAATGTTTGCACGACGGGTAATGGACGCCACAAATTGGAGGTACTTTCATGATTCATTACAGTTCTTTATGTGTTCGTGGACTAGTTTATGTATTCTAAACTGATGTTGAATTGTCTAGGTCCGAGTTCCCTAGTAGAATTTGGAAAAAGTTTCAGAAGTAAGACACTTGGGGATAGGGACATATTGGCACTGTGTTTGGTCATGCGTCACAGACTTATAGGATTGTGACAAGGACCATTGATGGAAGCATTGGAGAGAGCTAGTACACAGTGAAATACCGGAGACATGAGTGTAATTGTCGCGAATGGTAAATTTTCCATTTCCCTTGTTCCTATGCATTCGCCGTCTGTAGGTATAGGCGTGATGATCCATCTACTCTATTTGACAGGTTATATCACACAACCACCCGTGTGCAACAATATAGTCAGGGTTTCATGCATGTACGAAATCCATCACTATGACAATGTGCTGGTTAGAGGTTGATTCCCGAAACTGAAAAGTTTCACAATAGAAGGCGTGGTCAGTTTGTGGAGAGAAGGATAAGGAATCAAATGGATGAGAGGGTGTCGGGTGATTGCAGAGGAGTCCATAGGTGAGGGCGTACTTAGGGTCGTGTTTGTAATATGGAGTTTCTATATTTGGACCAATATGTATAACATTAGTTTATGTAGCCAGTAACCTTGTTATGCAAAATTCTTTTGTTTTTTTAATGCAATGGATTGTGTGGATTCTTATTATGTTTATTTATTTAAATTGAAGCTAATGTACTATTTGGTTTGAATATTTATCACATCTAATAGTATTCTTTTTTGTGGAAATCTGGACTGATTCATTTCGCCATGTGATTCTGATTGTCACCAGGGATACGATATGTATCATCCATGACCCATCGAAGAGGATTTGATTTACCTTCACCGGGAGCATCGTACACGTGCTCTGTACAACGGTAATTTAAAGGATAATGCACTACATGTGAGGCAGTATGATGGGGCTTGCTGGATTGGTCGGATCCCTGATCGAGTGATGCGCTATGTGCGTGAAGCTGGATTCCAGGGACTGTTGGATTCCGTACCAATCCACATTAATTATTACCTCATCACTGCCTTAGTCGAGCGTTGGAGATCAGAGATGCACACATTTCACATGCCAATGGGGGAGGCTACTATCACTTTGCAGGATGTGGCCATCCTATGGGGTTTACCGAACGATGGCATGCCAATCACTGGTGTAGACACTAGAAGGCGCACGGATGACTGGCAGAGATTGTGCATAGACTAGGGGCTACATCAGACACGAGTGCTATCAGAGGGGGTCGCATAAGGGCCAGGTGGTTGGGAAACTTTTTGCACAGTCCATTACCTCTTGATGCTACAGAGGTAGATTGTCAACAGAGGGCCATTCTACTACTGGTCGGTGGAATGCTCATGTCAGACACATCCGGGCACCTGATCCCTTTGCTCTATTTGTCGGTGCTAATGGACCTAGATGCAGCACATCAGTACATTTGGGGGAGTGCCATTTTAGCACACTTGTAATGTTGCTTATGTGACACTGCAATCCCACAAGTCAAATCCATGTCTGGGCCACTTGTCTTACTACAGGTAACATTGTTGGTTAAACTTGTCAGTTGTACATACTGTCCATAATGACCTCTTATATTATATTAAATTTTATTTTATTTATTATCAGATGTGGGCATGGGAGCGAATACCACCATCCGTTCGGCCGGATGACTTCCAGTGACCTTCACGATGAGTGCTCTTAGGTCTAGGTCAATTAGTAAGGACACAATTTTTAAACCTTTGAAATTACTAGGAATAACTAATATTATTCGTTCTGTTCCTCATAGGTGGAGAGCCCGGTACGATTTATCACAATCACCCATGCATGTACTGAAAGTGTACCGCGATCAGTTGACATCTCTCCATGACAGTCGGGTATATTGTGATTCGGATTTCCTTTTCTTGAACTAATGGAAAATGGTTTTTCTCTCCTAACCTCAACACCTTTCTGTTATGTCATTTTATTTGGAAACCATACACTGAGGATGTCGTGCAACAACTCCCATAGTACTGTACAACTAGTAGCAACAACCGGCTACTGTGTGTTGACCTCATTTGCTGGCACGTCATGGAGTACCATCATGTTCATCGTGTTCTTAGGCAATTTGGCCTTACCCAGCCAATACCCACCCGGTTGGTCACTAGGGATGAACACAAACTGCTTCATACTAGAGACCGTTGAGGGAGGTCAGGCATGAACTGAGAAGATATCTCGATGCTTGGGAACATCGATCAGAGCAACAAGTTAATGCACTTGTCAGCGGATCCATACACACCCGGTCGAGAATACATGAAGTGGTATTTTTGCAGGACAGTGACTCTAATTGATCAGTCCAGACGGCCCCAAACAATTACAGAGGGTTTCCATGGAGACGGGGCTACTATGAAGTATATGGTATTTCCTAAATTTCTAATAGTGTTAACAAATAATATTTTAGATTCCCTCAATATTAAATATCTAACATATTGATCTCATTTATGTAGTTGCAGGCAATGTCCGAGATGCGCCTCATGTCAGATATTAATTTGGACGAATGTCCCCCACGTTTCGCGGACAGTATCAGGGGGGGTACATGGTGTTGTCACACGTACTCTACAATATGTGCATGAGCCCTCCAGACTGGAGTTTTATCAGTCATATGTGCACTGTGAGAAACCTCTCCCTAGTCGACAGGGCGGTCGGCTACCGCGTGCTCGAGCCCCTACAGACCACATTGGTTCATCTGAAGCCGAACCCTCATATTCGAGTTCGACGAACCTCGAACCATCACATGGTGGACCCTCACACTATGACACTACTACATCTAATTTCACCGCATATCTCACTCTCACTTCTAGTCATGCATACATGTCACCTACTGCTCCATTAGATACAGGTAGTGTTCCACATGTCCAGTATGATTCGAATGAGGACGCATGAGACGATATGGAGGAGGATTTTACAGAGGGAGCTCTGCATGACGACGTGCATGTTTCTACTGAGATGACTGTTCCACGACGCACATCCTGCACCATACGTCATCCCCCATGTGGAATGGGTGGAAAGCTTTGCAGGGGGTGTCATTAGTACATTATATATCATTGAGCACTCATTTTATTACGCTTGTACCTATCTGTTTGACACGTCTTCTTCGGATATTGTACATTTTTGTTTATTTATATTCGTTAACAATGGATAAAGTGCACAATTCGAACAAAAAAAAGAATTTCCCAATTTACGATTCAAATAATTCATTCCTACTCTATAAAATAATTCATTCCTACTCTATATTCAAGACTATTTAAGAAATTGCAAATGTCACAATCAAAATTTTCCATTATCTCCAATCACATAAGTGGGATGTTTATGTTTTATTATCATAAATTTCAAAGGGCTTCGAAATTCTTCCGATTCATTTATCATTACTGAAATTTTTAAAAAAATAAAAAAACAATCACAAGTCTACTTATGCGCTATTTTCACCAAAACAAAAAAAATAAAAAATAATAATTGAAAAATTAAATAACAGATTGATTACAAAATTAATTTTAAATTGATGATGCATTCAGAAAATGTTGGCTTAAATTTTTTTTTGTTATATTCAGGACGCATTTTTAATAAAGTGCAAGTCAAAATTAATTTAATAAAATTGAGAGGACACATTTGGATCCGTCCTCCACAAAGATGCCCAATTCAAAGAAAAATTGCAGATGCATCCAAGTTTGTGGGATCATGCACAGTGAAAGAAAACACTCGCTTCAATAGATTTAATGGTGTGTCTCCTAGTTAGGTTCTAGAGAGGATGTTACATGTAATTTGATTAATTGTATGTAATCTTTAAAAAATAAGTCAAAATGGACTCGACTCAAATTTTTTAATAAGGTAAACAAATTTGAAAATGGGTAATATACCAATCTAACTCTATATACTTGTGAAAGTGTCAATATAATCATTAAATTTTAAAAATTAAAATCAAATCTAACTAATTAGTAAAAGTGTCAATATAAACCTCACGTAGCACTTCCGACATTGACCTTGGCATTCTAGTAGTTGACCACATACTTGAAATAACAAAAATGTACTAGGCCCAAAGCTGAATTTGTATGTACATTTATACCCTTACCCACTATTCCACCGCCCACCACCACCCGTCACCTAACTCGGGTGCTTCTCCGCCTCATTGCCGCTGCTCCACCAACTGCCACCATCGCGCCAACCCCCCATCCTTGTCCCGCTGAAGTTGAAGAAAAATAATCTACATCGCTGTCTCTCCTGCTCACTCTGGCGCGGTGGCGACAACTTCTTCCTCAGGCGCCGATGCTTTGCTCTCCCCCCGAGGAGCGACTCATCATCCGGCGACGAACCCACCCAACGACCATTTCCTAGCGTCCTGTTTTCGACCTCTTAGCTCCGACCCCCCATCATCCCCCAGCGACCTGTTTTCCACCTGACCCTGGTGCTTCTCCGTCCATCCCTGAGTATCAGCAGCCGCCACCATTTCCAAGCGGCCCACTTTCCAAAACCCTGGTCTCATCGGTCGTGCCGCCACTGCTCCTAAAACCCACTGACACCCGCGGCTCCAAAATCCACCACCGCCTGTTGCTCCCAAAACCTACCACCGTCGTACCTCCCGCTGCTCTCGAAGCCTTCGCCGGCGTGGGAGAAGAAGAAGAAGAAGAAGGTTCGCGGCTGGGGGTTTTGGGAGAAGAAGAAGGTTCGCGGTCGAGAGTGAGGGTTTTTGGGTTAGACCAGGAAGAAGAAGAAGCAGCAGCAGCCAAATCAGAAGCCGGAAGAAGAGAAGGATAGAGAAGAAGAAGAGGAGGAAGAATATTAGGGGTATAATAGTAGATTCAGCTTTTTTATTTGTTTTTTTCTTTTTTTATAGAGGGGGTAAAAATAACTTTTCATCAGTTTTCTACCTAAATTCTGGATTGGATATTTTTGCACTTTTATTAAATTTTGAGTACTCCATCCGTTTATTTAATAGTGACACACTTTCTAATTTGAGGTATTTTTTTAATATTGACACATTCTATTTATGGCAAGTTTAAAGTTATTACATCCACTCATTTTACTTTTTCTTCTCTCAATTCAATTTTATCCACTCATTTAGCATCTCCTAAGTTCTAACCCCAAAAGTGGTGTGCCACTATTAGAGAAATGGAGGGAGTATGTCTCTTAAAAGACGGTCTTTCCATAATCAATGAAAAGATCAATGTTTAAAGTGGAAATTAAAAGAAATGAAACTAAAATTTTTGGGTTGCATGATTCGGGTTATAAGCTTTATAACTACTACATGTTGCATAATAAAATTTCAATATTGCAACTAAAACCTTTTACCTTTTATTATTCTAATTAAATCTCGTGTTTCTCAATACTTTGCCTTAAATTTTTAGGATTATATTAACTATTTCAATTATCATAAGGTTATATTGACACTTGTGTGAATTATATAAGGTTGTATAAACACCTTTCTCTTTAAAAAATTTAGGTCTCATCGGAGGCAAAGTCTTGGGAAAGACGGTCTTTCCATATGCTTATGGAAACACAGAGTTTAATTAGAATAATAAAAGGCAAAAGGTCTTAGTTGCAATATTAAAAATTAAGTATGCAACATGTAGTAGTTATAAAATTTATACTCCCTCCGTCCCAACTTATTCTGCACAAATTGACTTTTGTCTGTTGACTCAAAAAAAGTTTGATCATTGATATCTATAATTGTGTGTAAATACATGTTATAAAAAGTTGATATTGTAAAAATTAATGTCATTACGAATGTAACAAGATCAAATATGAGAATATCCTAATTTATTTATCGATTCAAATTTGAGGTCAAAGTTAAGCAATTTTGACTAAATGAATAGTTAAATTACAGAAATTGCTGGGACAAAGGGAGTAACCCAGTTCATGCAAATCTTCATTTCTTCTAATTTACACTTTAAACATTAATTTTTTCCATGACTTATCGAAAAAACCGTCTTCCAAGAGACGTAGGACTACATGTCGGATCAGACCATCATTTTTTATCTGGCCTGGACCAATCTAATATTAAATATAACTTTATAAAATTATTTTGTAGTATTTTAAAAATAATGTGGGTCAAATCCGGTTCAAGGCTCAGGAGGATTCAAATTCGATCTAACCCAAATTTTAAAATATTTTTTATTCTATTTGACCGTGTCTTAACATGTCGGATCAATTTTGATCAGATTAAATCGGGGCGGCTCACTGAACAATCCCTATCTGGAAGAAGAAGAATAAAACATTTAAGATGAACCTAAGTGCAAGAAAAGATTCATAAATCCTTAATATATTGTTTGATAGTCATAAAAGAAATTTTTTAATGAAATTTTTTAGTTTTATAACAAGTTCAAATTTAAATAAATAAAAAGAAAAGAAAGATAATAGTAAAGTGGATGTAAAATTAAAATATTTCATCATCTATTTATATATATACATATACATACACACACAAATATATATATATATATATATATATATATATATATATTTGGTCAAATAGTTTTATTAGATATACATATATAATACTGTAAAAAACATTATATTTTAAAATTTTTCAATTTTATATTATTGTAACATATTATATTCAAAATGGATTGCAACAATCCGTATATATCACTGAACCGTCTATATATACATAAAACAAATCCTATATATATATATATATATATATATATATATATATATATATATGCATCTCTCTCTATATAAATGAATCCTCTATATACATAGAAATGGATATAAGAAGAAAGAATGAAATAAAAAATATAAATGTTTGATTTGAATAAAATCCCGATTGAGGATGTTGATACTCCGCTTTCAATAGCAAAAATGGAGCAAACAGATATAAAGAGTGAATTTTTTTCAACTCAAAATTCAGGTAAGATTCAATTAATGTTACAGTTTGGAATGTATTTAGTTGAATATTATTTTGACCATTCTATGAATGTGGATCTTGAGATGCGTAAATTTTTTTAAACAAAAAAGTTACAAGGAAGGAAAAAGTTGCTCACTTTTTTCAACAAGAGAAAGAAAAAAGAATTGATTTTTTTAATTGAAAGAAAATATCCATCAAATTGGACACTCTTTTGACCGAAAATTTAAATTAGTATTTGTAAAGTCCTCCGGAGTTGGACTTATGTATGGCATATTGTGAATACTAGTAATCTGGTGTTTTAACACCACTGAGTGACTTCTGGTGATATGGTGTTTTAACACCACTGCTATCCAGCAGTATTCCAACAGCAGTATGTTTGATGTCCACGATTTATGGAGTGTATTATGGGATATAATTGTGCGATCTGATCAGAATATTGTGAAGATAAATGATTGATTTCGTGGTCATCTAATTCTGGTAAACGAATATTCATGTAATAGTTAGGAATTGGTTAAGTAGTTTATTTACGGAACAAGTCCTATTGATAACAGGATTGTTCAATTAAATACCAGATTAGCATTAGATCTTTCCTTAGTCTAGAAGTCTATTTGTGGTAGAGTTAGACAAGGAAAGAAGTTGATTCAAGGCAGGATTGCGATGGGATAAAGAGAAGACGATTACAACGCAATCAATTGACGCGACCAAGATTCAATCTCTACGTGAGAGCTTTGGAGCGATCTGCCGTGGTGTTTTTGGAGGTTCGTAAACAACCGACCAAGTTCGTAAAGATCAGAAACAAGGAAGTCTTAATTCCTCGGGAGGAGGAGATCCAGGGAGACGTGTTGATCGTGAGGGTTCAACGACGTAGGATCGACAGTGAGGGGAGCTCACAACATTCACTCTGTAGGTTAGCAATGGATTAGTATTTAAGTTAAGCTTCTTGTACTAAAGACTGCTTTCTAGTGAATGGTTTCTGATCTGGGCAAGGCCCCGCAGACGTAGGTGTATTTGCACCGAACTGCGTAACCAAGTTGTGTGTGCACTGCGTATTTTGTTTTGCTGTTAACAACAAACTGATCTTGGTGTTCTAACACCAAACTGTTAAACAACTTGGTATAAAGATTTAGAATTCAGGTGAAACGGAATTTCAGTATTGGTATCAGAGCAAGGCACTTGCTAACCCCTATACAGGGAGAGTGAGATCAGGTTTCACCATGGCACCAAAGGAGGGGGCCTCTGTCACGCGACCACCGTTGCTGGAACAAGGCAATTACGCCTACTGGAAGGCACGTATGAAAGTATTCATTGGAGCATTAGATGATCAAGCATGGAACTATGTTGTAAATCAGTACACTCCACCTCCCAGTGACAAAACTAAAGAATCGAGCTCATCAACGATCAAACCATATTCTGAATACTCTACTGAGGAGCATAGAGCTTACATGTCCAACTCAAAGGCATTGAATGCCATCTTCACAGCAGTAGATGAAGATCAATTTAAGATGATTTCAAATTGTGAGACTGCAAAGGAAGCATGGGATGTGTTACAGACGTATCATGAGGGAACAAGCTCAGTCAGAGAATCAAAGTTGCAATACTATACATCGAAATTTAAGGAATTGAAGATGCGGGAAGATGAAACTATCTCTGAGTTTAATGGATGAGTCCGAGATATTGCAAACAAGGCTTTTCAGTTTGGTAAAAAGTACAAAGATCAAAAACTTGTAAGGAAAGTGTTGAGGGCATTACCTCCACGGTTCAATATGAAGGTCACAGCAATCAATGAAAATGGAAGGATTGGGATGATGACACTTGATGAGCTCATGGGGTCTCTGGAATCCTATGAGATGGAGATGTTGCAAAATAAAATCGGAAAGAAGGAGATGGCTTTTGCGAGCACAACCTCTGGGAAGGAAGATGAAAATACAGATAATGAAGATTCCGATGAAATTGCTAACATAACCAGAAACTTCTCCAGATTCATGAAGAAGATGGCCAGGAAGCCACAGGACAAGTCAAGTGGGAGCAAAAATCCGAATGCCAACTTCACTCCCAGATTCGGTCAGGCAACTGGTGTTGAAACACTGAAGATCAAATCGGTAAATCCGAATCTGAACAGAAAAATCCAATGCAGAGAATGTGAAGGCTTTGGACACATACAAGCTGAGTGTGCCAATACACTTAAAAAGCAAGGGAAATCATATGCCATAACCTGGAGTGATGATGACGGAGGAGACGATATTAAGGATGGAGAAGAGTATACAAATCATGTTGCTTTCGGCGTGTCGTTGGAAGAGTCTTTTGAGATAAATCGCAGTGTGTTGAATGAAGAAGAAAGTGATAGCTCAGATGAAGAGACTAGAAGCATTAGTGATGATGACATTCGCAAAGAAAGTATGGAGATGTATAAAATGTGGTTGAAAGTGGCGGATGAAAACAAAGAGCTCAAGGTTGAGAACAAGAGGTTATGTGAAAAGGTTAGAGTGAATGAACTTGGAAAGAAAAATGCAATTGAAGAACTTGAACAACTTAAAAGGGAATTTGCTGAAGTAGTTCAACGAGCGGAGACAGCAGAACAGGCTATTAGACGTCTCAATACAGGGAAAGCTAAGCTTGAAGATTGTCTGAAAATGGGACAAACTACCAAATTTGGAATTGGGTATGAAAGATCAGTTGATGCATTGAAAAATAAGGCAGATCAAGGTGCACTTGCTCCAAGAATAACTGAGGAGAATTGCCCCATCAAGAGAATCAGGAGATGCGGATACTGTGGAGTTCAAGGTCATGTGAGAAACAGGTGTTTCAAATTACTTAGGACACTGTCCGTCAACCCAGCATATCAGTATTTCAACACCATTCCAGGATACAACACCGTGCACCAAGTCAACACTGGAGGATACAGGAACGGATCCTTGAACACACATGCAACTCAGAGATCACATCGCATCACTCGACCAGTAAGACAGTTATGGGTTCGAAAGTCTCAAAATATTTGTCTTTCAAGTTTTGTATGTTTTGGAGCACATACAGGAACCTCGTGGTACTTCGACAGTGCGTGCTCAAGGCACATGACAGGAGTTCCTGAATTTCTGCGAAAATTCAAACCTGGATTTGGTGGACATGTTAAATTCGGTGATGGAAAACGAAGCAGAATAATTGGCAAAGGGGAGTTAGAAATCAAAGGGCTTCCAGTGTTCCAAGATGTGTTGCTAGTGGAAGGCCTGAAGGCTAACCTATTGAGCATCAGTCATTTATGTGATAATGATATGACGGTGTATTTTGACAAAGATAAGTGTATTGTAAATCATGGGTCTGGAGTATTCACTGGATCCAGATCAATGGATAAGTGTTATCTACTCGATCAAGATGTCACCTGCTTGAGCTCGAAAAAGGAAGTTAGTACACTGTGGCACAGAAAATTGGGGCACATAAATTATAAATCCTTGGCTCGTATTTCCAGACTAAATGCAGTCAGAGGTATTCCCGAAATCAGTGAAATCAAGGAGACTGTCTGTGGATCGTGTAAGGAAGGAAAGCAAATTCGTATTCCTCACCATGCTGTACATGATGTTTCAACATCAAGACTTTTGGAGCTTCTACATATGGATCTAATGGGGCCAGTGAGTACACCAAGTGTGGTAGGGAAGAAGTATATTTTTGTCTGTGTGGATGACTTCTTGAGGTATACGTGGGTATCATTCCTCAAAGAAAAATCAGAGGCCGCTGATGTATTCAAGACCTTGGCGCACAAGCTTCATGTAGAAAAAGGAACCGTTCGAATTGCACGCATCAGGAGTGATCATGGAAAGGAATTCGAAAACTATAAATTTTGGGACATCTGTGAAACGCTTGGTATACATCATGAGTTCTCTGCCCCCATAACCCCTCAGCATAATGGTATAGTAGAAAGAAAGAATTGGACACTGCAGGAAATGGCACGAGCAATGCTGGCTGAGAAAAAAATCCATTCTAGATATTGGGCTGAGGCAATACACACTGCATGCTACACCATCAACCGAGTATATCTACATCCGTTTACCGAGAAGACACCGTATGAGATCTGGAAAGGAAAGAAACCAGATGTGTCGTATTTCCATGTCTTTGGCAGTAAGTGCTACATTCTGAAGGATCGAGAACCCTTGGCTAAATTTGAATCCAGGAGCGACATTGGAATATTCTTGGGCTATTCTCCTACCAGCCGAGCATACCGAGTACTGAATCAACGTTCTGGGGTAGTCATGGAGTCCATTAATGTGGTGATAGATGATTCAGAGGACGACAATGCTGGAGAAGGTGATGCGCTTGATTCAGCCGCTCCTACTGGTGTTGGAACACCAGCACCATCAACCGGTGTTGAAACTCCAGAATCTGGAAATCTTGATTCTGACCAGAATCCAACGAGACATATGCAGTTAAGGGATCGACCCCGTGTAAATTACAGAGAATTAGCAGGATTATCGTGTTTCATCTCACTCACTGAACCAAGAAGTTACAAAGAGGCTTTGCTAGATGAATATTGGATCTCGGCAATGCAAGAAGAATTGCAGCAATTCGAGAGAAACAATGTTTGGTTTCTTACCCCACGACCTGTTAATGTAAATGTGATTGGTACCAAGTGGATTTTCAAAAACAAATCTGATGCAGATGGTAATGTCACTAGAAATAAAGCACGCCTTGTTGCTCAAGGGTACACACAAGTAGAAGGGGTTGACTTCGATGAAACTTTTGCCCCTGTAGCCAGATTGGAGTCCATCAGACTAATGTTGGCCGTGTCCTGCATACTAGACTTTACTCTTTATCAAATGGATATCAAGAGTGCATTCCTGAATGGCATAGTAAAAGAGGAAGTTTACGTGGAGCAACCTAAGGGGTTTGAAGACCCTCAGTTTCCTGATCATGTTTATAGGTTGAATAAGGCGTTGTATGGACTCAAGCAGGCACCTCGTGCTTGGTACGAGCGACTGACAACCTTTCTGATTCAAAAGGGCTATCGTCGAGGGGGAGTAGACCGTACGCTGTTCGTCCTGCACAAGGGGTCAAAGATTCTAATTGCACAGATCTATGTGGATGACATTGTGTTTGGATCTACCGATTCAGCCTTGGTGAAGGAGTTCGTTGACTTAATGACTCAAGAGTTCGAAATGAGCATGGTAGGAAAATTGTCATATTTTTTGGGATTGCAGGTTACTCAGGAGAAGAATGGTCTGTTTATCAATCAACAGAAATATGCTGAAAACTTGATCAAGAGATTCGGTCTTACAAGTGCAAAGGCAGTACGCACCCCAATGGCAACCACCGATAAGCTTACAAAGGATGAACAGGGGCAAAGTGTGGATCAGAAATTGTACAGGAGTATGATTGGCAGCCTGTTGTACTTGACTGCAAGAAGACCAGACATCTGTTTAAGTGTTGGTATTTGTGCTCGCTACCAAGCTGATCCAAAGGAATCACATTTGTCAGCAGTGAAAAGGATTATTCGGTATATAAGTGGAACAGCGGAGTATGGAGTATGGTTTTCTCGGAACAAGGACTCACAATTAGTAGGTTTCAGTGATTCGGACTGGGCTGGGAATGCTGATGATCGTAAAAGTACCACTGGAGGGTGTTTCTTTGCTGGATCTAATCTGGTCAGCTGGTACAGTAAAAAGCAGAACTCTATATCTTTGTCCACAGCTGAAGCAGAGTATTTAGCTGCCGGGAGTTGTTGCGCGCAGTTATTGTGGATGAAGCAGATGATGAGAGATTATGGGTTCAATGATGTGGGTTTGACAGTCCTGTGTGATAATAAAAGCGCCATTGATATTTCCAGGAATCCTGTGCAACACTCTAGAACAAAGCATATCGATATCCGACATCATTTTATCAGAGACTTGGTTGAAAAAGGAGAAGTCGCAGTCCAGTATGTACTAACAGCAGAACAACTGGCTGATATATTTACAAAACCACTGGATGGTGAGACGTTTGAAGGCCTCAGACAGCACTTGGGTGTCTGTCGAATGTAAGGTACTCTGACCTGTACTTTCTATTGAACTATTTATTGTTGTGTTGTTTCTTTTATAATATGGTGAAAAAAAATAGAAAAATCAAAAGTATCAAAAATATGTGAAGTGGTGTTTAAACACCGAGGACTTCAGAGGGAGAAAAATCAGCTGGGCCGAGAACTTATTGGGCCTAGGTTTTTACTCATAAGGAAAAAGAGAAAGTCTTTTGGGTTTCGGAAAAAGGGGGGAAAAGGAGAAAGTGACAAATTGACTCCCACACAAACTCAAATTCTCGACTGTTCATCTTCTACGTAGCTCACAGCTCCCTGTTCATCAGAAAAATTTGCCAAAACCCTCGATTTTTGTAGCTCACTCAAAACCCTGTAACAATGGTGAGCTCCACGTTCCAGAAGATGGTCCGAGATTTCATCAAGGTGCGGGTGCCGGAGAATCCGCGAATTGAAGAGCTCGATTCGGATGCAGATTTGGACGAGCTGTGTGGAGATCAAGTGCAGACGCTAGCTAAGTGGGGTGGAAAAGTTCAGAGATGGAAAGCGAGGTTTGATCATTCCTTCGTCTATGATGGAATGTACTTTTGCTCTGTTCTTGAATTTATAGAATGGATGGTGCAGAACAGAGATTATGTAGACCTTAGAAAATATAAAAGTCTGCATGGCAAAGTTAATGGATTTAAACTTGAGGAGTTATTAACTGGTGGAATAGGAGAGATTAGGGAGATTAGTGAGTATAATGCCAAATTGGTTGGGGTTGGTTTCGGAGAACATTATAGAGTAGGAGATGAAGAGGGTCAGTACTTCACAATTTACACACGGATAACTTCCCTGCACAGGCCGATTATCAGGAATTTGGGGGATAATGTAGTTGTGCAGCCCTGGATAAAAGTGGTTAAATCCACTGATTTTACTGTGGCTGATGACACAGAGATAGTGTGTTTTGATGAGTCTCTGTTTCAGACTCAAGAATCACTGAGAAGGTTACCTATTCCTGTTGTGGACATTAGTGATAGTGAAGAGGAGGCTGGGTGTGCAGGTGGCACTGATGAGGCTGAGAGGATTTCGAGGGTGAATGAACCAGAGAGTGCCTCTGTACTGAGTGAATCTGCATTGAATGAAGCCATATCCGAGTTGTTTAGGTCGGAGACTGCCCTATCAGAGTTTGTGAGGTCTGATTCTGAGAAGGAAGATGGTGAAAGAACTGCTGCGGAGAGAGCAGGTGGGGCTGATGTGCCAAGTGCTGGTTTGGTTATTACTGATGATCAAACACCAGATGAAAGCCATGCTGAGGAGGAGCAGAGTCCAGCTGATCTGGGTATTGGTGTTGAAACACCACTGGAGACAAGTCCAGCCCAGGGATTTAAGAGGAAAAGGAAGGAGACTGGTGTTGAAACACCATCAGAATTTGGAGACAGATCTGAGACAGGTGAAGAAAGGTTGGCCTCTACTTCCAAGAGAGTTAGAAGATCTAAAAGATGCAGAGTCAAAAGTACAGCCACTAGTGAGGACAGTGATGAGCCGATTGGGCTAAAACTGAAGAAGTTACGTACTGCCAGACAGCAAAGACAAGCTGAGACAGTTGAGTCTAGTGCACAACCTGTACCTGAAGTGAGTGAAGCCATTAGCACTGAATTCTTTGATGATGCAAGTCAAGAAAAGTGGAAGTTTGTTTGTGACAGGAAGATTTTGGCGGAAAGGCCAGCTGATGCTGTAAAATATAAGGAATGCGGATTCACAGACTATCTGCATTATCTCAAGGTGTTTAAGGCAGCTACATGTTTCTGTGACTATAACAAGCAACTTGTGATGGAATTTTACTCTAATTTGAAGGAGGAGTGTGAAGACGAAGACTCTCCGTGGTTTCACAGAGTATATGTGAGAGGAACAGTGGTGGTATTTTCCCCGGAGGCAGTAAATGTTTGTTTGCAGCGTGGAACATCGAGGAATGTTCAGGCGGTGTTCCAACACCAAATGCCTGAGAATTTCGATGCAGTGGCAGTAGAGTTGACCAGTGGTGTGGAAAGTTCGTGGCCACTGACTGGGAGACAACAAATACCAGCATCAAACCTGACCTCCAGGTATTACTGTTTGTATATGGTGGCGGTTCATAACTGGATTCCATCGGTAAACAACACGATTGTCACCAAAGAAATGGCGACTCTTCTTTACAGCCTGGGAACGAGGCATAGGGTCAATCTGGGCAGGTTGATTTTTAATGATATTTTGGATTGTGCTCGCAAGACGAGGAAGGAAGCTTTAGTCCATCCATGTGTGATATCGATGGTACTGCAAAAAGGGGGAGCAGTTGCAAGCGAGACCGATGAAGTATTGGCAACCCAAGCATTACGGCCAACCCTCAGAACCCTGAGTGGTCGTATAGTGAAGGACCTACCCTGGACGCCTCCAGCGACGACTGGCTCAGATGAAGGAGCAGCTCGGCTGAGAGCCATTGAGGCGAGGGCAGCTGTGTGTCAAGAACTACTTGAACGTCATCAGGCCACTATTGCAAAGATTCAGGGGGAGCTGGCAGCTTTGGCGGCTGAGCGAGAAGCATTGCTGGGAGCGAATCAAAATGATAATGGATCAGATGCTGGTGATTCAGACAATGCTGCATCAGAGGAGTCCGAGTGAAGTTTGAAATGATTGGGATTCTTGGTTTTTCTTGGTTTTCTTGGTTCTTCTTGTCATATTACTAAATTCAGGGGGAGATATTAGAGATTTTGTGTTTTGAATGATTTGAATGATGTATGTTTGGTCAGGATAATTGGATATTTGTGCTAGCTGGTATTCTGGTGTTCTATATTGTTTATGCTAGTTGGTTTTCTGGTATTCTATGGTGTTTGTGCTGATGGTCTATGAATTCACCAATATGCCAAGGGGGAGATTGTAAAGTCCTCCGGAGTTGGACTTATGTATGGCATATTGTGAATACTAGTAATCTGGTGTTTTAACACCACTGAGTGACTTCTGGTGATATGGTGTTTTAACACCACTGCTATCCAGCAGTATTCCAGCAGCAGTATGTTTGATGTCCACGATTTATGGAGTGTATTATGGGATATAATTGTGCGATCTGATCAGAATATTGTGAAGATAAATGATTGATTTCGTGGTCATCTAATTATGGTAAACGAATATTCCTGTAATAGTTAGGAATTGGTTAAGTAGTTTATTTATGGAACAAGTCCTATTGATAACAGGATTGTTCAATTAAATACCAGATTAGCATTAGATCTTTCCTTAGTCTAGAAGTCTATTTGTGGTAGAGTTAGACAAGGAAAGAAGTTGATTCAAGGCAGGATTGCGATGGGATAAAGAGAAGACGATTACAACGCAATCAATTGACGCGACCAAGATTCAATCTCTACGTGAGAGCTTTGGAGCGATCTGCCGTGGTGTTTTTGGAGGTTCGTAAACAACCGACCAAGTTCGTAAATATCAGAAACAAGGAAGTCTTAATTCCTCGGGAGGAGGAGATCCAGGGAGACGTGTTGATCGTGAGGGTTCAACGACGTAGGATCGACAGTGAGGGGAGCTCACAACATTCACTCTGTAGGTTAGCAATGGATTAGTATTTAAGTTAAGCTTCTTGTACTAAAGACTGCTTTCTAGTGAATGGTTTCTGACCTGGGCAAGGCCCCGCAGACGTAGGTGTATTTGCACCGAACTGCGTAACCAAGTTGTGTGTGCACTGCGTATTTTGTTTTGCTGTTAACAACAAACTGATCTTGGTGTTCTAACACCAAACTGTTAAACAACTTGGTATAAAGATTTAGAATTCAGGTGAAACGGAATTTCAGTATTGGTTTGCTTCATGTACTATACCCTATATTTACGGATCATAAAACGTCCCTCAATCGATATTAATTTAATATAATTTGTAAAACAAATCTTTTGTATCGAAGATATTGCCTTTATTATTTTTATTAACTGATCAAAAATTAATTTTTTTTATTAATATCAAAGAAATATTAATGTCACATGCATAGCAGGTCTATTTATTACATTTGGTGGTTTAAATAGTTGTCTGAAAAAGTTCAAATCAAAATATAAGTAAATGAAATTAGTTTTTTTAAAAAATATTAAATGAAATTAGTATTAATTTGCTCCATACTTCATACACCCTATTTCTACATAATGCTAAAATATTATTTATACATATATATATATACATATATACATACATATATATACATATATATATATGGTAAAGTCTTGGAAAAAATCGTCTTTCCATAGGCTTATGGAAAGACGGGATTCAATTAGAATAATAAAAGGTAAAAGGTTTTAGTTGCAATATTAAAAATTTATTATGCGACACATGGTAGTTATAAAGTTTATAGCTCGATTCATGCAACCCAAAAATTTTAGAGTAAAGTGCTCATATGACCCTATGTTTTGAGGGTTTGTACTAATATGACCATGTGAAGTTGGAAAGTGCTATTGTAACATTGTGTTTTGCTAAAATGTGCTAATATAACCCTGGAGACCTGAATTTGGCCGGAAATACATGAAATGACTATTATACCCCTGTTTTTTAAAAAAATAAAAAATGTTAAATGACAATTAAACCACACTTCTCTTATCTTCTGCTCTTTCTTCTTCCTCTTTTCTTCTTCTCTGTTCTTTTCTTCTCCTTTCTTCTTCTCTGTTCGTTTCTTCTTCCTCTTCTCTGTTCCTCTTTTCTTCTCTTTTCTTCTTCTTCTCTGTTCCTCTTTTCTTCTCTTTTCTTCTTCCTCTTCTCTTTTCTTCTTCTTCTCTGTTCCTCTTTTCTTCTCTGTTCCGACCCAAAATCCACCGCATCGAGGTGTCGAGGCGTCGCATCGAGCCCAAAATCGAGGCGTCGCATCGTCGAGGCACCGCATCAAGGCTTAGCATCGGGCGTCGCATTAGGCCCAAAATCAAGGCATCGCATTGGGCGCCGTCGCATCGTCGAGGCACCGCATCGAGGCATCGGGCGTCGCATCGGGGGCGGCGCATCAGGCGTCGCGTCGGGCCCAAAATTGAGGCGTCGCATCGGGCGGCGTCGAGGCGTTGGGCGGCATCGAGGCTTCAGGCGGCGTCAAGGCTTCAGGCGGCGTCGAGGTAGGTTCGCAGTAATTCATGTGAAATGAAGGTGCTGGGAAGAAGTGGAGTAGGGATTAAGCTTTTTATTTACTGTGTTACAGATGGAATCAGAATTTTGTTTCAGAATTTTGTTGCTGGATTTTGTTATTGTGTTACAGATTGAGCTTCTAGATTTGTTGCTGGATTTCAACATTTTTTTTCTTCAGGAATCGGAATTCTAATTAGTAGAGTTAGGAGTGGGTTAATTTCAAACTAGTGGAGGAGGATTGGAGTGGGTTCGCCCAAGGAATTTTGCCAGATTCCGGTGAACTCCAGTGGCGGAGCGATGGTGGCGACGGAAATCCAGATTTCGGCGGTGGTAGGTGGTGGAGGTGGTGGTGCGGCGGAGGTGGTGGCGGAACATCCATGGTTGTGGTCATGGAGATGATGAAGAAGAAGAATGTAGGGGTATTTTAGTCATTATATTATTGGGTTCAAAACTAGGGATATTTTAGTCATTTCAGGTTTGGTCAATGCCGGAAATTATTAAGTCAATGCCAGAATAGTGCCACAGGGTTATATCGGCATTTCTGATGCAAAACATAGGGCTACAATATCACTTTTCAACTTCACAGGGTCATATTAGCACAAACCTCCAAAATATTGGGTCATATCAGTATTTTGCCAAAATTTTATCTTCATTTCTTCTAATTTACACTTTAAACCTTGGTCTTTTCATACCTTATGAAAATACCGTCTTTACACTTTAACTCATTCACATTGAAAATAACGCTTATTCCTTATTACATAAATATAATTTAATTAAGTATTAGATTTAAATTTAAAAATATATACCGTCAAACATATTAGTTATAGCATATATATTTGTTACAGATGATTTACGTAATTGTTTGTTTGTTTGTTATTGTCATATACGCCTTGTTTTTACGGAATGGCACATCCGTTATCTACGTTATTTTGATTATACAAATTGGCTCTTTTGCATAAAAAATATCACTTATCTACTATTTTTTTGTTACCAAAATATAATTAAAATGAATGTTAAATACAAATTTAAGAAATATTGACATCAAATGTACTCCCTCCGTTTTGTTGGATGGTGCACACTTTTTTTTTGGTTGTTTTTGTAGATTCGACACATTTTCCTTTTATGGCAAGATTTCTTCGATTTCATCCACTCATTCTACTTTTTCCCGTTCTAAACACAATTTCATCAACTCATTTTATTGGCAAGGAATTTATTTCATCAACTCATTTTATTGTAAAGTCAAGGAATTTATTTTATTGGCAATTGTGTGTGAATTGTTTTTGAACTGATAAACAGACCATGTTGGAACATGGTGCTGTAGCAGAATTCACGCCATGGAGTTTAATGGAATTCAAGCCGAAATGCTGACGTGTTTTAGAATTTATGGTATCTGTATATTTGGCTATATATTGGGCGTAAGAAGCATATCTGATTTATGGAAAAATCCCTACTTATAAGGAGAAGATTCATTCGAATATATGAGAGAGTTTGAGATAAGGTAAATCCCTTTATTTATGGGATTTGGATATGCTTCAACAATAAGATTTGGAATAGGAATATTATGGAGATAATCAAGAATATTCAGATCTGATTCATCGATATATATATATATATATGGGACAAACACGGCTGCATAACTAACGATTTTACAGAGCAAAATCTGTACCCAGATTTTGAGATCTTACGAAACTTGCAAGAGCCAATATACTGTGTTCCAACACTGTCCTGCTGCACTAAGTTCAGAATCGTACACCTTAATTCCTCGGGAGGAGGAGATCTTGCGTCGACGGAGTTCGAGGTCAGAGGGAGCCTGATCAAAGCAGATCGGTAGCTAGGGGAGCTAGCAGAGTCCACACGTCATAATTAGTAAATATAAGCATTTTGTAAACTGTACTCTGTACTGTATCTTTCTAATTAGTGGATTCATTCTGAACTGGGTCAGGCCCCGCAGATGTAGGTGGTTTACACCGAACTGCGTAACCAAGTTGTGTGTCTTTTACGTTTTACGTTATTTTACACTTGGTTAAACTAAGCATGTTGGAACACACTAGTAAGTACTAGAAAAAGTGGTAAAACCAAATTTCAATTGGTATCAGAGCTGAGTCACTTATTGTTCCCTTGGTTGTTTCAAGGAAAGTGAGATCCGGTTTTACCATGACGACAAGAGAAGGAGCTTCAGTCTCTCGACCACCACTGTTGGAAGGAAACAACTACAACTATTGGAAGGCACGTATGAGGGTCTTTATCAATTCACTGGATGAACTGGCGTGGTTTTATGTTGAGAATGAATGGAATCATCCTACAGAAGATGCTGACACAAGTTCTAAGGCTGTGGAAGGGGAGTCGAGTCAAAAGCCCAAAGACAAAGCTAAGTGGACTCCAGATGATCTTAAAGAATCACTGGAAAATTCGAAGGCCCTGAATGCAATCTTCACTGATGTTGATGAAAATCAGTTCAAACTTATATCTACATGTCACCAGGCAAAGAAAGCATGGGATATTTTACAAACTGTTCATGAAGGAACCAGTCGGTGCGGGAATCTAAATTACAAATGCTGGCTACCAAGTTTGAAGAACTAAAAATGGAGGAGGATGACACCATTGCTACATTCAATGGAAAGCTCAGAGATATATCCAACATGGCTTATCAACTGGGAAAGGTTTACAAGGAAACTAAGCTAGTGAAAAAGATATTGCGATCTCTTCCCGAAAGATTTGCAATGAAAGTAGCAGCAATAGAGGAAGCAAGAGACGTAGCCACCATGAGCCTAGATGAACTTATGGGTTCGTTACAAACTTATGAGATGACATTCCAGCAATCTACGAAAAGAATCTCCAAGGATTTGGCGTTCAAAGTTTCTCTGGTCAAGGCAAGTCATGAGTCTGATAGCGATGATGAGTTTGAAAAACTAGCACTTATTACAAAGAATTTCTCAAAGATGCTGAAGAAGGTGGTTAACAAGAAATCTCAGGAGAGGTTTGGTGGAAACAGACAAAAGCCACTAGATTCGAACAATAATCGCGGAATGAGATTTGAACAAGGAAATATGCAGTTCGGGAGGAATCAGAACAACGAACCAAAACAGGCTGGACGAATTCAATGCAGAGAATGTGAAGGATTTGGTTATATTCAGGCTGAATGTGCTAACACCCGTAAGAAACAAGGAAGATCATATGTCACCTCTTGGGGTGATGATGAAGATAATGAAAAGGATGAAGAAGAACTTACGAGTAATTACGTAGCTTTTGGAGCAAAGGTACATGATACATCAGAAGGTCAGTGTTCCAACACACTGAACAAAGATAAGGCTGTATGTTCCAACAAGAATCTGGACGATGCTCGTAGTGATGAAGATGATCTATCTGTTAGTGATGAAGAGATCTATAGCACATACGAACAAATGTATGCTATGTGGATTCAAGTTGCTGACAAGAACAAATAATTGAATGAAGAAAAAGGAAAGCTAATTGAAAGTGAAAAGGAACTACGATCCACTATTATAGAACTCGAAAAGAAAAATGAAGAACTGAGTCAGAAATTGATAGCAGCAGTCAAGAGAGCCGAGATGTCTGAAGCAACTATCTCTAAATTAAATTCCAGGAAAGCAAAGCTTGATGACATTCTGGATATGGGAAGAACCGTTGGTGATAGACACGGGATTGGATACAGGAAAGATAATCTGAATTCGAAGTGATCATGGCAGAGAGTTTGAAAATGAACAATTCAGTTCCTTCTGCAATGAGTTAGGAATCCAACATGAGTTCTCGGCTCCTATCACTCCTCAACAGAATGGCATTGTTGAAAGAAAGAACAGAACTCTACAGGAGATGGCTCAAGTTATGTTGGCAGAAAAGGATGTTCATAAGAAATGGTGGGCAGAGGCGATCAATACCGCGTGCTATACAATCAACCGAGTGTATCTTCGACCATTCACTGACAAGACAACCTATGAGATCTAGAAGGGCAGGAAACCAAACGTCTCGTATTTTCATGTGTTCGGTAGTACATGCTATATTCTCAGAGATAGAGAACAGTTGGAAAAATTCGATAATCAAAGTGATCCAGGAATATTTCTCGGGTATTCCATCAACAGCCGTGCCTACAGAGTTTTTAATCATCAAACCAACACTCTCATGGAATACATAAATATTATTGTGGATGATTCAGAAAAGGAACAACCTCCAGAAGTTGTAGAGGAAGAATCTGCCAACACTCATGTTCCAACACAGTCTCAATGTTCAGACAAAGCAAAGTCTTCAGCAGATTCTACTGAACCAAATGATCACCAGAACCCTAACTCTACTGAAGATGGCCATGTTCCAACACACGACCATGTTCCAACACAGTCACCTCCTACCGACGACCATGTTCCAACACTCGATCAATCTGGCTCCACTATGAGAAGTACTCGATCAGTGCCTCGAGTTGATTATCGACGACTGGCTGGTCTACACTGTTTTGTTTCTCTGATTGAGCCCAAGAACTATAAAGAAGCCTTACTTGATGAATACTGGATTGCTGCAATGCAGGATGAACTCGGCCAGTTTACCAGGAATGATGTTTGATATCTCACTCCCCGCCCCAAAGGCATTAATGTCATTGGTACGAAATGGATTTTCAAGAACAAGTCCGATGCAGATGGCCTAGTCACCAGAAACAAAGTCAGACTTGTTGCTCAAGGATATACTCAAGTGGAAGGTGTTGATTTTGATGAAACCTTTGCACATGTTGCCAGGTTAGAATCTATCCGTATTCTACTAGCTATTGCCTGCTCTTTGAACTTTACTTTGTATCAAATGGATGTTAAGAGTGCATTTTTAAATGGAGTGGTGAATGAGGAAGTTTATGTGGAACAACCTAAAGGTTTTGAAGATCCCCATTATTCGCATCATGTATATCGTCTCAAGAAGGCCTTATACGGGTTAAAGCAGGCACCTCGAGCATGGTATGAACGACTTGCTACCTTTCTACTTCAGAAAGGTTATCGTCGAGGGGGAGTAGATCGCACTTTATTTGTGCTTGACAAGTCCTCAAAGTTTCTAATTGCTCAAATATATGTTGATGACATAGTATTTGGCTCCACTTCACCATCTATGGTACAAGAGTTTTTCACCACAATGCAATCTGAATTTGAAATGAGCATGGTTGGAGAATTGACCTACTTTCTGGGATTACAAGTCAAACAAGGACGGAATGGTCTATTCATCAATCAAAGTAAGTATGCCTTGAACTTGATTAAGAAATTCGGACTCAGTAGTGCTCGTGCAGTTCGAACTCCTATGGGAGTGTCTGATAAACTAGTGAAAGATGAAAAAGGAGTTTCAGTCGATCAGAAGTTATATAGAGTCATGATTGGAAGCTTATTGTATTTAACCGCAAGCAGACCAGATATATATTTCAGTGTTGGAATATGTGCGAGGTTTCAAGCTGATCCTAAGGAATCTCATCTTACTGCAGTGAAAAGGGTTATTTGATATGTAAGTGGAACTTCAGAATATGGTGTCTGGTATTCTAAGAATCAAGATTCAGAGTTGATTGGATACAGTGATTCTGATTGGGCTGGTAATGCTGATGATCGAAAAAGTACTACAGGTGGATGTTTCTTTATTGGAACAAATTTGGTGTCTTGGTATAGCAAGAAACAGAATTCAATCTCTCTATCTACTGTGGAAGTAGAGTATCTTGCAGCAGGGAGCTGTTGTGCACAACTGCTATGGATGAAACAAATGTTGAAGGATTATGGAATTCATCAAGAACCTTTGAAGATTTTATGTGACAATACAAGTGCCATTGATATTTCAAAGAATCCAGTTCAACACTCAAGAACCAAACATATTGACATAAGGCATCATTTTATTCGAGATTTGGTGGAAAGAAAAGAAGTGGAAGTGGTCTATGTTCCAACACATGAGCAGTTTGCTGATATATTTACAAAGCCACTTGATGCTACCACTTTCGAGAGCCTTCGACAACATTTAGGTGTTTGTCAAATCTGAGGTAATTTTTACCTTTGATTAGTTTTTTCGTGTAAATAATTTTTGTTTATGTTATTTACGTCAAAAATCAGAAAAAGAAAAAATTCTGGAAGGAAGTAAAGACTTACCAAAATGGGAGTAGTTAAGTAAGGTGTGTTGGAAGTTAATTAAGGAAGACAAAGTGATGTGACAAGAAGAGAAAGGGATATCATTACAATTTTTGGGAAATCTAAAAAGGTACTTCACGGGAAAAGAGGTAAGTTCATGAAGAGTTGAAAGTTGATTCAAACTCTAAAATCTCTTTCGCACTCTATTACCCTCGGCCCGATTTTTCCCCCCAAAACTCTTGCCAAAAATCTTATACTCAAAGCTCTCCTCTATCTCGGCATTGTACCAAATAATGTCAAGCCCAAATTCTCCGATAAAAGAAGCTTCAGTGCCAGAAATTATGGAGGAAGACCGGAGCTCAGTGAATTCGGAAGTGGTAGTGTTTGATGAGCCGAGAAGATATGTTGAATTGGGTAAGTCACAAACTCAAGATCAGAACAAAGTAAATGCTAACCATGAGGAGAATGGGGAGATAGCTGGAGCAGAGCCTGATAAAGCTGAAGAGGAAAAGGAAGAGGAAGAGGCTTCTGTCAAGAAACAAAGTGGAGATTCTGATGCCCAAGAAGAAGCGTCTGGAGGCAAGAAACAGAAAAAACCTAAGGTAACTGGTCCTGACCCTCGACCATTGAAATTCTTGGGTTTTGAAAGTAGAAGTGTGGATAATATTTTTGAATGGTTACAAGCAAATAGATATTCCGTGGATCTAAGCAAAATCAGGAGTATAAGAAAGGATTTAGAAGTGTTGCATGTCAAAATTAAGGAGATTGTTTCTGGACACTTTCCTGATGTTTGGGATATTGAATAAAAGAATGTGAAGTATCTGAGAGGAATGTATGGTCAGCTGAATGGAAAAGGGAAGGACATATTTCATGTTTTCTGTCGTATGACTACTCATAGTTATGTGTGGATAAGAGAAATTAATGAGGAACAAGCTGTTGGAATGAAGACGGTAAGGTATGGAGACAAGCTACAGGTTGGATATTTTGATGAGGAGAGTGCAAAAAGGATGGAGAAATTAAGAGAACCCGTGATTATTGAACTGTCTGATGATGATGATAGTGTTCTAACACAGGAGGAAGAATCTGTGTATATGGAGGTAGAGTCTGATGTTGATCTGGGGGGTACACAGGGTGATGAGGTTCAAGAAGATTTGAATGATGAAGCCCCTGATCAGTCTGATAATGAAGGGAATCAAGAGATTGAATTAGCTGATGAAGATCTGCCAGGTCAGGGTGTTGATTCAAAAGAAGAAAGAGCTGACAGTGTTCCAACACAGGATGCCCCAGACCTGACATACTCCAGTGACGAGGTCCTGGATGAATTTTTCCAGAAGGAAAAAGGAAAGAGGAAGGCTAGCTCTGCCATGAATACTGAGGCAGCAAAAAGAAGTAAGAAGAGACAAGATAGCAAGCCGAGGAAGGCTCTGCCACCCCCATCTGTCACTCAGGCTTTTTCTGCAGTTTATTTTGACAAGAAGGGAGCTGAGATGGAAGATTTCTTCTCTGAGAAGAAGTTTATTGCTGAGAGACCCTTGGACTTGAAGGCTTATCAGGAGAGTGGGTTCACAACTTTCCTAAAGGCAATGGGGATGATGAAGGCGGCCACAATTTAAAGGCAATTCAATCGACAGGTGGTTCTCGAGGCATATGCTAATCTCATGCCTGAGAATCTAGATATTACTTCTCCGTGGTTCGGTAGAGTATATGTTCGGGGAAAGATTGTAGAACTGTCTGCTACTAGAATCAATATGTTATTTGGGCTGAAAACTCCGGAGATAGGGGGAGTGTTTCCGGACGATTTGGAGATGACAGATGATGAAATTTTGGCTGTGATTTCTGGAGAATATAAGAAGAAGTGGCCGGCAGTAGGATACTCGCAAGCATCATGCTTGACCTCCAGATTTTCCGGGCTGTATCAGATAGTTGTTCACTGCTGGTTACCATCTAGCAATACTACTGCATTGACCAGGGAAATGGCCAAACTGCTCTACTGTGTTGGAACACAGCAAGAAATAAATCTAGGGTTATTAATTCAGCAACATCTGGTTCGACAAGCCACAGCTCCTAAGGTGAATGATGCTGTAATATACCCATGTCTGATCTCAGCGTTAGCCAAAAGTGCAAAGGTGAAGGGGAAGGCCTTTGATGTGATCATTGATACGGAGTTCTTGCGGCCTAACAAGAAGACGTTCGGACTCCGTCATGTGCATGATCTTCCATGAACAGCTTCTGGGTTAACCTCCTCATCAGTAACAGCAGACAAGAAGACTCGATTGATGGCTATTAATGCTAGACTTGGAGCTGTAGGGATTCAGATTGCTTCGTTACAAGCAGAGCAAGCACGGTTGGAGGAAGAGAAGTCAACTCTGGAAGGTTGATTAATTCAGGGGGAGTTAAAGACTGAATTTCATTTTTCATCATTTTGTGTTGAAATCCCTTTGGCCTATGTGTGGTCTCAGGGGGAGTAATTTCGGATATTTGGTTAATTTTCGGATATTTGGTTTCAATTTGGTTGTAATTTCTGGAATTCTGGATTTTGGTTTTCGGCTTTCATTATGTGAATTCTGGTATTCTGCGCTCAGTGTATGACTTTGACTCTGTGCTGCAAGTCCAAAATATTATGGGTCCACAAAAATGCCAAAGGGGGAGATTGTAAAGTCAAGGAATTTATTTTATTGGCAATTGTGTGTGAATTGTTTTTGAACTGATAAACAGACCATGTTGGAACATGGTGCTGTAGCAGAATTCACGCCATGGAGTTTAATGGAATTCAAGCCGAAATACTGACGTGTTTTAGAATTTATGGTATCTGTATATTTGGCTATATATTGGGCGTAAGAAGCATATCTGATTTATGGAAAAATTCCTACTTATAAGGAGAAGATTCATTCGAATATATGAGAGAGTTTGAGATAAGGTAAATCCCTTTATTTATGGGATTTGGATATGCTTCAACAATAAGATTTGGAATAGGAATATTATGGAGATAATCAAGAATATTCAGATCTGATTCATCAATATATATATGGGACAAACACGGCTGCATAACTAACGATTTTACAGAGCAAAATCTGTACCCAGATTTTGAGATCTTACGAAACTTGCAAGAGCCAATATACTGTGTTCCAACACTGTCCTGCTGCACTAAGTTCAGAATCGTACACCTTAATTCCTCGGGAGGAGGAGATCTTGCGTCGACAGAGTTCGAGGTCAGAGGGAGTCTGATCAAAGCAGATTGGTAGCTAGGGGAGCTAGCAGAGTCCACACGTCATAGTTAGTAAAGATAAGCATTTTGTAAACTGTACTCTGTACTGTATCTTTCTAATTAGTGGATTCATTCTGAACTGGGTCAGGCCCCGCAGATGTAGGTGGTTTACACCGAACTGCGTAACCAAGTTGTGTGTCTTTTACGTTTTACGTTATTTTACACTTGGTTAAACTAAGCATGTTGGAACACACTAGTAAGTACTAGAAAAAGTGGTAAAACCAAATTTCAAATTTCATCAACTCATTTTATTTATATTTATTCACCTAAATTTAAGCTCCTAAAGCTATGATGTCAAATCCAACTAAACGGAGACAATATTAACTAATAACGTCTGTTACATTTTGTTTACTTAGTCTGAAATATTTTTGACATATCTACTTTTGAATCGAATTTATCATCTATTCACTACTTTTTATTATGAAATAACCTACCGTGAATTTAATATATAAATTTGAAAACACTTAGATCATATGGATTAGTATTAATGTACAATGAATATACATCATTTTATTTGCACATATGGACAATGCTTCTTTTTTTTTCTTCTGTATTATCACCCGTTAATAGTATCAGTGGCGGAACCAGGAAAAATTTTGAGGGTAGGCTGAAATTAGCCTGTACTTAAATTTTTTTTTTGTACAACTAAAAAACAAATGATCGATTAACATAATATAATAAGATGAGTACAATACAATAAGTCATACAAATTCACTACTAAAAAAACTACATTCTAATGCTAGAAGCAGATTTAGGTAGTAGAGGCAATTTAATCCTACGAGGCTCCGAAATTTGAAAACGTTGCATGATTGCTTCATTCTCAATCTTAACAAAAACCTCTTTCTCAACATAAACCCTCATAATATCATTCAACCATTCATCTCCCATTCTATTACGTAGATCAGTCTTGATTTTTTTCATAGCAGAAAAAACTCGTTCAACTGAAGCAGTTACAACGGGTAGAACTAATGCCAACTGAATAAGACGATATAGCAATGGAAAGACGACATGGCTACGTGATTGAACCATATGCTGAGAAAAACGTCCTAGATCATTGATCACTGGCCAAGAAGCATTATTATGTCTCACATCACGAATGAAAGTGTTAAGTTCTTGCTCAAGTTGAAGACAATCAATTCGAGAGAAGTCATTCGGATATAGTTCACCAAGGCGAACCAACTTACCAACATCAAAGCTGAAAAATGAATCTCTCGGATCAAGGCATGCAATACAAGTGAGTAACTCCGAGCTTGCTTCAGAAAATCGATCATTCATTTCAACAATCATATTATCCACGGTCTAGAAAAAAAAAGAAAAAAAACATCAACAAGATAAAAAATACATGTAAAATAGTCTAAAAAAATATATTAAAGTATATAAATTTTAAAGTTTACCTGAAGAAAAATGTCAACGCGATAAAAGTCACCATTGGTTTCCATCTGTCCACGACGTCTAGAACGGTGACGAATTTTCCGTTGATCTTCCATCTGGCATACTGTGATCTCATGTTTCTTACAAAAGGTCTCGACTTTATTCAACAGTACCTCAAAACCCCCAGCTCTGAATTCTCTCAGTTCAAGCTTCATTGTATTCATCAAATGCACAGCTTGTACAATATTTTGATCTCTTTGTTGCAAGGCAAGAGACAATTGACTTGTAACTCCCAACAAATGTTTCATAAAAAACATACAAAATACAAATTCATAGCTCTCCATTCTATCCATCAAACCCTTTGCTTTAGAGGCATTTTCAGCTGAATTTCCATACTCACATATATTAAGAAGCATTTGATCAATGGAAGACCACATAACCTCGAAACGAAGAATAGTAGTGTAGTGTGATCCCCAACGGGTATCACCAGGCCGTCTCAAACTCATTTCCTGATTTTTGCCTCCTCCACTAACATTATCTCCTTTTTCCAGTGCTTCTACAAGTCTATCATGTTCTAAACGATTAAGCATATCTTTTCTAACACAAGAACCCCCAACTAGATTCACGATGTCAACAAGATACGAAAAAAATTCACACACTGATCGAGTACTATTTGCAACACTAACAACAACCAATTGAAGTTGGTGAGAAAAGCAATGGATGTACCTTGCCGAAGAGTTTTCTTTCAACATCAAAGCTTTCAACCCATTAAACTCTCCTCGCATGTTTGAAGCCCCATCATATTCTTGCCCCCTACACCTTGACAACGATAATTTCTTATTTCCAATAAGTGTCTTGAGAGCAAGAAACAAAGTGGTAGACTTAGTATCATCCACATGCACAAGACTAAGAAAACGCTCAAGAACACATCCTTTTTTGTTGACATATCGTAAAACAACTCCCATTTGCTCTTTTATTGAACAATCTCTAGCCTCATCAACAAGAATAGAAAATACACCATCTCCAATGTCATCAATGATAGCATCACTTACCTCTTCGGCACAAGCATGTGAGAGTTGTTTTTGAATTAAGGGGGATGTCAACTTGTTATTTCCCGGAGCATCATGCATTACCTTAGCAATATCCTCACTTCGATCGCAATACCAATCAACCAATTCAAGAAAATTACCTTTGTTGAGAGAATCAATACTCTCGTCATGACCACGGAAAGCCAAACCTTGCTTTAACAAGAATCTTATCACATTCAAAATCGCACTCAAACGGATGCGGTATGCCTCTTCTACTTCACGCCCATGAACCTCCAAAAAATGTGGGATTCTTTGGTTTGGATTACTAAAGTCTTTCAATTTCCCATTGGCAATATGATGCTTACCATCCACATGTTTTTTATGCTTCCTAAAAGAGTTTAGGGCATTCTTCCAAGTTTTCACCCCATCCACACTATAGTCATCATTACTTGTGGGATCCTTAAAAAGATAGCAAGGAAAACAATATGCGGCATCATTTGACACACTATACTCCAACCAAGGAAACATATCAAACCAATTCTTTTGAAACTTTCTATATTCGTTTGAATAAAATGTTTTGGGAAAATTATGGTTCCTAGGTTGACAAGGCCCTCTTTTCACATATTCACACCTCACATTATCTATAATAGAAGCATCATACTCATTTATAGGTTTTCTTAAGGCGGGATCACTTATAACATCATTGGCACAAAATTGTAAACAAGATTGCTTACTACCACTACCACCCTCCTCATTATGCCTATCTTGGGTACCTTCATCACATTCAAGAGCTCTCTTCTTCAAAGGTGGAAATCCTATACTCCGTTGCACTAAATTCTTCATAACGTATCAAACACCAAATTCAACTCATTATAAAATCTACAAGAGTATATGAATATTACAATATGAATACATGATAAACCCTAAATTATTAATTCACAAAATCCCACAAATCACAATTCAAACGAAAATCACAATGAATTGAATAAAAACAAAAATCTCACAATCACAAATTCACAATGAATTTAAATAACCTCACAAATCACAATTCAAACGAAAATTACAATGAATTTAAATAACCTCACAATCACAATTCACAAATTCTTCAAAATCTCACAAATCACAATTCAAACAAAAATTAAAATGAATTGAATAAAAACAATATTGCATAACTAAAATCAAAATTGAAAAGGAATTGAACTAGAAACAATTAAATTCATGTTTTGAATCTTTCAATTTTAGTTCAAGAGTTTGAATTAAATTGAAATTGAAATTTGAATTTTTAAATACCTAAATGGCGGTGGATCTTGGCGGTGTGGCGGGTGGCGGTGGTGGCGGACTGGCGGTGGCGGGTGGCAGACGACTGGCAGCACGGCGGCGGCGGTGAACTGAGAGAGGAGCCGAGAGGGAGACTGGGAGAGGCTGAAGAAGAGAGCAGTGGCGGATTGGGTTTGGGTTTGGGACTTTGGGTCATGGCCTCTTGGCTTGGGCGTTGGGCCGTTTGTTTGGGTTTTGTAATTTTTGTTTTTATTTTTTTTAAACTCACCGATACATCTGTAAAATGAAAAAAAAACTTAATCAAACGACGTCATTTGACGTCGTGTTTGGGAAAAAAAAGATGCAGCAGCCTTCCTCTCCGGCGAACGGGCGGCGCGCCTACGCCGCCGTAGACGGAAACCACCCTTCCGTCGCCCGGGAACAGTAATTCCCGCCTGGCCGACGGATCTCAGGGCAGGCGCGCGCCTGCCCCCGCCTAAAGGTGGTTCCGCCTCTGAATAGTATATTCTTTGAGTCCGTCTCTTGAAAAACGGTATTTCCACAAGACATGAAAAAATTAAGGTATAAAGTACAAATTAAAATAAATGAAGATAAAGTTTTCGAATTGCGTGAGTTGGGTTATAAACTTCATAACTACTACACGTTGTATAATACATTTGTAATATTGTAACTAAGACCTTTTACCTTTTACTATTTTAATTAAACTCCGTCTTTCCATAAATTTATGGGAAGACGATTTTCCAAGACTTTGCCATATTCTTTATGGACTAGAATGCAGTTATGACTAAATTATTTTTTTGTCCCTTACATATTCTACAATACCTTCTTTTGGCCCCCAAGTCCAATACCGTGTTTGTTCAGCAATTAACATTCTAAAATTGATTTTTTTGGTCCCCAGAGGTGGTTTTCAGGTAAAGTCAATGGTAAAATTGGTCAAAATATGTAAAATGACCATTATACCCTTGATTTTAAAAAAATAAAAAAAGAAGACGCTGCTTGACCAACTCTGTCACTGCCTGACCAACTCTGCCGCTCCGCCACTGCCTGACCAACTCCACCGATTGGCCCTTTACTCTAATTCTAGAAGTGAGCCATCGATCTCCTCTGCCTACGAATTCGTCACCTACGAATCCCCTACCCAATCGATGCCCTCATTGTCTCCTCCGTCTCCCAACACCGGTGCCACCACAACATCGCTGCTTGGAGCTTCATCGGAGGCCTCAACAACCACGTCGACATCCTCTCCTTCTACGAGAACACCCACGTCATCACCCCCATCCCCAGCCTCTTCGTCGACCACCCCTAACCAGCGATGAAGGTGATGTTCCACCCCTACACCTTCGCCGCCACGCCAGAGCTGCAGACTAGGAAGGTGGGAGATCCACCGACCGCAAGGAATTGCAGACTACGAGACGGCTGAGACAGGGAAGCGGTGGAGTGACGACGAACGGAGTCACAAAGTGAAGCGAAGCCCTGCGCCGGTGGAAGAAGCAGAACGACGCAGAAGAAAGAGGGACGCGCGTGAGATGCACACGCGACAGAGGAAGAAGACGGCCATTAAGTGCAAAAATTTTGCGCGCGCGGCTATGATTATAGGGTTAAATTTTATTTTTCAGGTTTTTTGATTGGTAAAATTATGAAAATACCTCTGGCTATACTGGAAAATCATTTAGTCTTATCTGAAAACCATCTATGGGGATCAAACAAATCAATTTCAGAATGTTAATTGATGAACAAATGTACCAAAAGAAAGTATTGCAAAATTTGTAAGAGAGAAAAAAAAATTTAGTCTATAATTATTGAAAACTTGAAAGTTGATCACTAATCTACCCTGAATATCATGTCCAAGTAAATAGAACAAAAGGAAAAGGAATAACTAGAATCTAGGGGCCGTTTGGTTCATGTGGGAATTCAATTATGCGGTAATTTGTATTTCATGGGAAGTTGTTTCCGTGATCAAATTTCTAGGATATACACAAATCGTGTTTGGTTGCACATGCGGATTCTATATTTCCTATGAATTAATTTTCTGCATGTTGTTTGGTTGACTTCATTTGGGTATGCGAGAAGACGATGAAGTAGAAGGAAATGAAAAATTGCCGCGTGAAGGAGGGAAACCATAACGTTTTACGCGCCATAGTTAGGATAAAAGTGTAATATCACACAAAAGCATCGCAGAATTGCATTCGACCGAGGAGGTACTGGTAACATATTTCCCACGTTATGTGGGAAATTTAATTTCCTCTAAATTACAACTTTCCATGTATTTACTACTTTCCGTCAATCAAACAGTTCTACCAATCCTAAAATACGCAGAATTTGGTACGCATACCAAACGAAAACTTGAAAGTTGATCACTAATCTACCCTGAATACCATGTCCAAGTAAATAGAACAAAAGGAAAAGGAATAACTAGAATCTAGACATCAGTGGGGAAACAGGGATGACAAATTTTCTTCATAATTTCCTTTCCTCTTTTTCTTCCCCCAATTATTCTTTCCTTTGTCTGCATTTGAAAACAAAGGGTAAAGTGTTTAAAAAATTGTACTCTGGTATATGTGCACTGAACTTAAAATATTTTCCCTTTAAAATATAATAATTAAAAAGAAAGAAAGTGATTGTTGTCTTCATGCCTTGGCAACCTAATTTCACATTTCCCAACTACAATTGTTTTATATTTCAAAGACAGTTTTCCTTTTTATTTATATTTCTACCGGACTCCAACCATTTTCTTAACTAAAATACATAATTCTCAGCTTTCACTAATGAATAATTATTAATTAATGACCTACCAAATTTTAAAATATTTTCCATTCTTTATTCTAGACATACTGTACATTTTTTCTTTAATCTGGTATTTGGACAAAACAGAGGAAAGTTAGGAACCCAAATTACTCCCAGCTTTTAACATCCAATAAAACTCCATTTATACTATATTTTAATTATCATTTTCTCATCATCTTTTCAATTCCTAGCATTTCATTTTCCTGTAATTTTTTCAGTATTGATTCGTCCATTGGATCACTAGAATTTTTTTTCCATCCAGCCAGAAAATTTGAACTGTAAAATGAGCAGTCTGAACCTCCCTTTAGTTTGATCCAAGTCTACTTTTTTAGCTTCGTGAACTGTGAAGTTGTGTTCTTTTTTCATTTCTTGATTTTCTGGGTATCCGGGATTCTGAAAATTTATGGGATTCTGAAAAATAAGTTGTAGAATTTTTATCATTTTTTTTTTTGTGGATTTATAATTTTTACTGATTTTTGAGTATGGAGGGGAGGGAAGGCATGAATAATAGCGGTGGAGTGACAGTGGTGGGATCAGAGGCTCCCTCAGACTACCATGTGGCTCCAAGGACCACTGACAATCTCACTGGATCAAAACCTGCTCCGCCACCCCAGTTGGGCGTTTCTCCTCCACCGTCCACGGCGGCCGGAGTGGTGGTCGCCGCCACCGGGAAGAAAAAGAGAGGCAGGCCCAGGAAGTACGGCCCCGATGGTGCCGTCAACAGCGTAGCACTCTCGCCAAAGCCCATTTCATCTTCGGTCCCGCCTCCGGTGATTGACTTCTCGTCGTCGGAGAAGCGGGGGAAAGTCCGGCCGGTGGGGACCTCCTCCGCCAAGCACCACCACCAGCACTACCAGCAGCAGCCTCCCAGGGCGGAGGTGGAGAGCACAGGTAAATGATGAAGATTGGATAATTGGGGTAAAGTTTGTGTCTTTTGCATGCACTTGTTATTTTCAGTGCTTATGTTATGGAAGTGGGGCCGAAGAATAGATGCCCCAACTACGATCTTGATGTTTTGAAAGTCAGTGCTTAATGTTGGGGGGGAATGTTGGAAGTGATAAGTTTAAGGTTTATCTTTTGGGACAACTTTGGAGTAGTTGGTAAAGATCTAAGGTACAATGGGACAGAAAATTGTTGGTTTGTATGGTTGTGTTGTTTCTGAATGTTGCTTTCTGTGAATTGCTAAAGTGCCCAGAAGTTCATCACCATGTATTCTGATTCTTTTGGAAAGGTGTTCTTTTTAGAGTTATTGTGTGTCTGTGTGTGATGGTGGTAGCATGTGCTAAGGTGTTCTTTAGACTTTTCCTGTTTTTGGATCTTTTTTGTCTTCAATTTCTGTTTTACCCATCTGCTCAAAAACTTTTCCAGATTTCTTATGAGATATTGAGCCATTTTTGCCATTGAAGTTCAATTTTTATTTTTATTTTAGTGTGCAAGAAATATGCAAATGATGAAGATCCTGTTTGGCTGATTCTGTGGTATTTGGTGTTTAATCTTTGCAGGTGATTGGGTTTCGTGCTCTGTTGGGGCTAATTTTACCCCTCATATTCTCAATGTGAATGCTGGAGAGGTAGAGTACTTTTGACTATGTTAATACATTATGGTAAAATAAAGTCATTTCTGTTTCTAATGCTAGTTGAAGTTTTCCGTGATTCACTTGGTGTAATATGCAGAGTTATTAAATATTTGACCTTTCAATGCAACACTAAAGCAGTAAATGCAATCTTGTGTATGAAAAGGAACTTGTAATTGTTGTAATTTAGTTGTAGATACTGATATCTTATGTTCTAGTCTGCATTATGATTTTTCACCTGTATGGACATTGTGGGGGGCATGTTTGATGATTAACTACATATAACTGGGGGTTTCTGATTTTAGCATTGTTTGTACTGAAGTTATCTGATGCTAATGATTCTTAATCTTTTCTTGTAGGATGTCAACATGAAGGTCATATCATTTTCTCAGCAAGGACCTCGGGCAATTTGTATCCTCTCAGCCAATGGTGTGATTTCTAGTGTCACACTTCGTCAGCCTGATTCTTCTGGTGGTACACTGACTTATGAGGTGCAACATTTATCTTCTTTTTTCCTCACCAATCACTTTGAACTTGTTTTTTAAACTATAGGATAGAACTATCATGTATCATCAGAAATTACAGATTAACACCTTTGCCCTGTAGCATGATCCTTAACATTCTCTTAAATCATGGTAGCTCATTGAGTTTGGATTATTCCTTTTAATTTGATTCCTGATTGGAGGTTACTTGTGAAGGGGGTGGTGGGAACTTCGTCCTTAGTTTTCAATAATAAAAATCTTCTGTTAATCTTTAGTTTTTACTCCTGTTCCACTTAAAAGTCTTATTTGATGAATGTACAACTTTTTGTTCATTGCAAGTTGCAGTGCAGAAAAAAAGTCTGTGTGCCCTAAATACATTGGTTATTTTCAGGGTCGGTTCGAGATACTCTCTCTGACCGGGTCATTTATGCCATCCGAGACTGGAGGGATAAGAAACAGGTCAGGTGGTATGAGTGTCTCACTAGCAAGCCCGGATGGCCGGGTGGTTGGTGGTGGTGTGGCCGGTCTGTTAGTTGCAGCTGGCCCTGTCCAGGTAATCATCAAATCCTGCTGCTTCTCTGTTCTAAACTGCTGTCTTGATTTCCATGTACTAATCCTATTTCAATATGTTTCAGATTGTGATTGGCAGCTTCTTGGCTGGAAACCAGCATGAGCAGAAAGCCAAGAAGCAGAAGCCCGAAGTCATCGTGGCAGCTCCAACTTCTATTGCCTATCCGGTCTCGAGTGTGGAGAATCACAATCACGTTGATGACCCCTTCCGCACATCCACCACTCCCTTCCGTGGAGAGAGCTGGCCCGCGATGCAGAATGATGCAAGGAATAAGCCAGCTGACATCAATGTGTCCCTGCAAGGTTAGGAAGATGGCATGACCTGTTTGTTTGTGATGCAACTTAATTAGATGTAGTGCAAGAGAGCTGAATCAGTTGCCTGTTTCGTGCTCTAGGATTTCTATTTTAGGTGTAAAAGTGTTTTACTTTTAAAGTTCATTTATGCTTTGTGATCCCTGAACTGGTGGAAGTGATAGTAGACATTCTGTGCTTTGCTGTCCCTTGCTCTTTGAATTTGTTAAGAATTTCTCAGTAGCCCCACAAAAAACCTGCAAACTTCTCTTACATTCTTAGAAGATTCTCTTACATTCTTAGAAGATTTTAGTGACCTCTTTGATCCCCATGGAAAGAAAAAGAGCCATAAATAGGGATGAACATGAATTGGGTCTAATAAAATTCAAATTTGACCCTGAAAAAATTAGTTAGACTTAAATCCGTTTTGGTCTAGTAGGTTTTGAAAAATCTTAGACCCATGTCAAAATTTGATGGATTCAAAACGGGTTCTAAATGGGGTTAATGTTCTTATTCTTTTTCTTCACTAAATAAAATATATATTATACAAAATCCAAATAAGTCGAGTTTAGTATTAGTATGCAAATGCGTTAATTCTTCAAGAAATAACAATTTATTCCATACTAAATTTTTTAAAAATAATGCAACAAAATCAATAGAGACATATTTGTTTAACTGAATAAAAATACAAAAGTTTCTAATCATATATATATATATATATATATATATATAGTTAGGAGTTATATAAATTTACGGGCCGGGTCTGGGTCTACATATTTCGCACTCGAACCCACACCCATTTTTTAAAATCTAGACCCAAACCCAACCCAATAGATTTGGACCTTGTCAGTCTAGGTCGGGTAAATTACCAAATAAATACCCCTTCGTCTCCTTTTAAACTTTTCACTTTGATTTTTTCTCAATTGAAAGTGTTATTTTTATTGTAAAAATTGATAGATATACTGTATAAATTTCGATAATATAATGCAAGATTTCCTTAGATTCTTAACTTGTTTTTCTAATGCAAAAATTTAAATAACTTTTAAAGTCAGCTCTGTCCCGCCACGTGTCTTCAACGTGACAAATTCGGGGGCAAATTATCCTTTTTTATATTTTTTACCTTCATAAATTGCCATTGAATTGTTTTGATTGATTAGCCACTCAACTTTTTTCCGACTGCCTTTGGTTATCAAATTAGTTAATAAGGAAAGTCGACAACCTTCCATTATTTCTATCTGTTAAATTAGTTAAGTTCTGTTCAAGTGCAATTCAAATGGCATTTTGACACGAGTATCCAAATATCATTGATTACAGTTTTCTTAGTTTATTTTTATTTTATTTTGGTCCATGATTTTTAGGAGTTTAACACACTACTTTTTTTTCACTGGGTTTTTAGTAAGGTAGTGTGCTCACATTTAGAGCTAATTTCAATAATATTATTTTAATCTTAGGAGATTTAGTTCTGATTTGATTATAATTGATTTAAACTTATTCTAATTATATGGCAAAGTCTTGGGAAAGACGGTCTTTCCATAGGCTTATGGAAAGACGGGGTTTGATTAGAATAATAAAAGGCAAAAGGTCTTAGTTGCAATATTAAACTTTTAGTATGCAACATGTAGTAGTTATAAAATTTATAACCCGGTTCATGCAACCTAAAAATTTTATCTTCATTTCTTCTAATTTACACTTTAAACCTTGGTCTTTCCATAACTTATGGAAAGACCGTCTTTCAAGAGACGGACTCTAATTATATTAGAACTGGTAAGAATAGATTAGATGATATTCATTCAATCACGTAGCTTGGAGAATTTTGACATATTTAGGTTATTTTAGGAAGATTTAGTTTGATATAGTTTTAACTTCTTAAAACTGTCATTATAAGGTCCTATTTTCTGATAGGAATTATAAAAAAAAATCCTTTCTGTTTGATGGCCGAACTCTATCCTTATAAATAGAGTGATGCCTCATCAACGAATTTGACACACTTTTATACACCATATATTCATAATGATTGTATACTCTTTACTTATCAAGCGTTAAACCGTTAGGTTTGTTTCTAGTGTATATCTAGCCCAACAACTGAGAAGCTGATGGCCTCCATGCCCAACCCAAACTAGCTTCGTAATAGGTGAACTTATTTAGCCCCAGACACAAATCAACCATTAACCAATAAAGGCGGAACCTTGTAGTCGTGGGTGAGGTTGTGAACCGAGAAATGTGGAATGAAGACAGATACTTAGCCATAAAACCAGAAATATAGCAATCTTGGCATGAACCACGATCTCGATCCCCAATAATACGTGACCACGACTACATTAGGCTATATATGAGAAGAGTGGCATAAGTTAGGGTAAGCGTGACTAAACTGAGAAATTCTAGTTTTGTAGATAAAGATTGACTTGATCGTTGAAGCCTTTCTCCCGGAATTACTTCCGAGACTTTTTTTTGCATGAACTAGGATTTCCAGGGTAAACAAAGATTGACCTACCTGATCGGACTGCCACATCATTTGGCATCGCCTGTGGGGACTTAGAATTTTTTTTGTTTCATAGTCCTTCCGGTAAACAATGATGTTCACCAGAAGCGAGAAGAGTCATAACCACCAGAAACAAGAACACACATATGGACATACCAGAAGTTTGCACCATAGCTAGGGATAGGAATACATCGATAGTAAAGAAAGGGAGTGTTATAAAGAAGAAACAGAGGATGAAGAGGAAGAAGCAGAATTCCCTAACACAAACCAAGAAAAAAAAAGGAGAGCATTCACATCGTTCTTAGAAGCGAACATGACAAACTTATACAACCAGTTTTTGACCACGCTCAAGCCAAACCCTTGGAGAATAGAAAACAAAATCAGTCAAGAACGTGAAAACTTTACGTACGAAGAGAAGTTAAGGGACATAGTCAGAGATGATGATTCAGAGAAATCACCCTTGACACCACATCTGCGAGACTTCAAAATGCCAAAGGACTTTAAACTTCCTTTACATGTTAAAATCTACAATGGGACCACAGATCCAAAAGAGTTCCTCCACTCATATGAAAATAGCATGATATTTTGCGATGCAAACATTGAATTTGTATGCAAGGCTTTCCCCATTTTCTTATTGGGAACAACAATCACGTGGTACGAGGATATCCCAAATAGAAGTATTATATCTTGGGCGCAACTGTCAGATTTGTTTTTGGGTCTCTTCTATCAGAAACAAAAGCTCACAAAAACGATCGCAAACTAGAACAACATTGCTCAGTGAAGTGATGAAAGTCTTGTAGAGTATCATAATAGGTTCGTCACGGAGAGTTTGCAGGTTTGCAACTTGTCATTTCAATCTTCCTTAGGGGCATTCACATGAGGCATACGATTGGGAGAGTTTTACAAGACATTAACGAAAAACATTCCGGAAAAACCAAGAGAGCCACAAATGATGATTGAGCAACACGTGTGAACGGAAGAAGCGAACAACCACAAGATAGAGAGGGAACGAGGCGAAAAGCAAACGATGGAGGAATCACAAAAGGGGTTCATAAAGACAGGTTAATGGAAATATCCTTTTCGAGGAAAAAGAGAGACATGGATGCAAAATATACCATTTCAAGACACGCCTCTGAAAAAATCTAGAAAATAAATATGGAAAGCGAACAAGGAGTAATCCGCGAGCTGGCAACTGTGATAGTGCCGCCAGATAAAAGGTCCAGAGAATATTACTATGCCTTCCACAAGGACCATGGCCATGACATAGAGTATTGCAAAGATTTGAGGAGACAAATCGAAGAGAACCTGAAGAATGGCTACTTAAGCCAATACAGAAAAGAAGGAGGAAACCAGTATAGCGAAACCAACAAAGTAGGGAACTCTGTGGCAAGAAACCAAGGAACGAAGAGCACACTTTCCAAAAATAATAAAATGATCGCGGAATTGGATTATAATGACAATATAGCGGATGAAGTTCTAGAAAAAGTAATCATGTCCATACATGGATCAACTGAGTCGTTGTCAAATAATGCTTGGAAGACTAAGGCTAGATACTCTCCCCCCACAAGAGCCTATTGATAAAAGACTTTGTTCAAACGAAGTAATCACTTTTAGCGAGGATGATGCAGTGCCTAACACTTTGCCTCATAACGATCCCATAGTCATCATCGCTAAAATTGGAAATGCAACGGTTCATAGAGTGTTCGTGGACGATGAAAGCGCGGTTGAGATACAATCCGTGGATTTCTTTGACAAGCTAGGGTTCAAGCGAACTAACCTAAAGAAGTCTACATCCTCCCTCGTAGATTCACATGGCAAGCAGAAATACCTTTGGGAAACTACAACTGCATATACCCATTGGAGATAGTGAAAGAAATTGTACCATATTGTGTGACTTTGTGGTCATGGATGCTTCAAGCCCATTTAATAGCTTTATTGGAAGGCCCAGGATGAACACAATAAAAGTGATATGGTCCCCATACAACTTAGTAATGAAGTTCCCAACTCCAATGACAATAAGAGGAAACCAACAAACAGCGAGGCAGTGCATGGTTATTACAATGAAGGCAAGATGAAGTGCGAAAAAGACTGAAATGGTTAGACTGTCTCAGATGGTGGACTACTTGAGCAATTAGAATAAGAAATAAACTTAGGAGAAGAGATGAGGCTGGTCAATCTAGATGATGAAGATGAGGCTGAATGTGTTAAGATTGGGAAACACCTTCCTTATATGGTAAAGGAAAGGGTCATACAAATCCTGTGAAACCACAAAGATACATTTTCCTGGAGCGTACAAAACATCGGACGGGTCGTCCCAGGAATCGCTACTCATTCCTTGAATATTAGTGACTCGGTCAAACCGGTAAAACAAAAACAACGTAGCTTTGCTAGTGACAGACAATAAACGATTGAGGAGGAGGTTAAAGCCCTACTTCAGGTCTGTATATTGAGAGATATAATCCATCCAAAATAGTTAGCGAACTCGGTGATGGTGAAGAAATCAGACACGGGGTAGAGAATGTGCATAAATTTGACCGATTTGAATAAGGCTTGTCCAAAGGATTGTTATACCTTACCTAAAATTGATTAGCTGGTCAAGGCAATTTCAGGGTATGAAGTTCTAGCCTTTTTGGATGCATACAAGGGATACCATCAATTATTGATGAATCCAGAAGATGCAGAGAGGACGACATTCATAACGAGCTTTGGCACGTTTTGTTATGTGAAGATGCCATTTGGATTAAAAAATGCAGGAGCAACACATCAGAGAGTGGTCGATGATGCATTTTGTCATCAAATAGGACAAAATGTAGAAGCATATGTTGACGACATGGTCATCAAAAGCAAGAAGGTGGATAACTTTTCTGTAGATTTAAAGGAAACTTTGGACACATTGAGTACCATTGGGATGAAGCATAATCCCAAAAAATGCATAATTAGAGTAGGCGCATGAAAGTTTTTAGGATACAAGGTATCCTTCAAAGGGATCAAAGTCAACCTAGAGAAAATCCCTGCTATAGTGGATCTTCCCCAGCCACGAAGGGTCAAAGAAGTGCAAATATTGATGGGATCATCGGTAGCACTCAGCAGGTTCGTTTCAAAGGCAACATAGAAACATTTCCAACTCTTCGAAGTCTTGAAGAAAGCAAAAAATTTTCCCAGGAGCAAAGAATGTCAAATGGCGTACGAGTGCCTGAATGAGCAGCTTCAAACGTTGCCAACATTGAAATCACCAGTTTTTGGGGAGACCTTATATCCGTACTTAGCGGTTTCACACAACACAATAAGTTCTGTTTTGGTGCGTCAGGAAGGGAAAAAGCAAGTTCCAGTAAACTACATTAGAAGAATATTACAAAGTGCAGAAAGGGCGTAAATTCCAGCCGAGAAGCTAACCCTGGCTTTTGGTATATTCAATGAGGAGATTGCGAAGATATTTCCACAGCTATCAGATTGTTATCTACACTAATTTCCCTATCAAGAATATCCTGAGCAAGCCTGAAGTATCTGGTAGATGACAAAATGGGCTCTTGAATTGGGGCAATATGAGATCCAATTTTAGCTAAGGACTGTGATCAAGGCTCAATCATTAGAAGATTTCATAGCGGAGATAACAAGTGAGGACGCAAAAGACATGAATGCATGCCATAATTTGGGGATCAACAAAGGAAAATTGAAGTGGATAGATGTCGCATGGAAATTGTTCGTGGATGGAGCATCTAGCAAAGAAGGATGTGGTGCAGGATTACTATTAGTTAACCCACAAGGAGGGGAACACAGATATTTAGTTCACTTTGACGTCCCACTTACGAACAATGAAGCAGAGTATGAAGCATTAATATGTGGCCTAGACCTTACCATCAGGATGAAAGTTAAAAGTGTTTCGGGATTTAGCGATTCACCGATCATAGTTCAGTAAGTGCGGGGTGACTACAAAGTGCGAGAGGAACATTTGGTGAAGTATTTAGGGAGGATCCGCTAGCTTATTTCCCAAATCGAATACTTCGACATCCAGCATGTACCTAGAAGTGAAAATACAAAAACAGACACACTAAGAAAGTTGGCAACTGCTGGATTTGATTCTTTGACCGAGCATAAGGATGTGATAGTGGAGGTCATTCCAGTCAGAAGCACAGTAATAACAACTGTGACAACAATCCATACAGAAGGGGCTAACTGGATGACATCGCTGATAGATTACTTCGCGAAGGGAATATTGCCAACAGATAAGATACAAACGCAGAAGTTGGAATTGCGACCTCACAACTACGTCTATGAAGGAGGAATCTTATACAAAAAAGTTTTTTTAAGCTTTATGGATCAAATGTGTGGGACCATGCAAGCAGGTAAAATTATAAGGGAAGTGCACAAAGAGTTGTGTTGAACGCACCAAGGAGCTAAAATAGTGGTGAAAAAAATCATTCGAGCAGGATACTATTGGACAACCATGTTTAATGATGCGCATAACTTCGTGCTCAAGTGCAAAAGATGCCAGATTAATGCTTCATTATCGTAAAAACCACATGCCACTTTAACATGAATATATGGGGCTTGGCTATTCGATAAATGGGAATCGACCTAGTTGGAACCTCCCCAAAGGGTGCGGGCAATGCCAAATTTCTAATTTGGCAATCAATTACTGCACAAAGTGGGTGGAGGCGAAGCCATTAGGATGAGTCATAGCTGAAGTAACAAGAAAATTCGTTTGGTAGAATATAGTGCGTCGCTTTGGGCTTTCACACACTATCGTGACAGAAAATGGCATGTAATTTACAAGTGTTACCTTTACTGATTGGTGTTCAAAGCTAGGTATTCTTCAAAAGTTTTCATCTGTAGCTCACCCTTAAGCTAATAGCTAGGTAGAAGTAACAAACATGACCATAGACCAGGTATTCAAAAAAGGTTGGAGGGAAAGCGAACCGGCTGGGTGGACGCGATACATAATACCCGATGGTCATACAGAACAACCATTCGAGAACCAATGGGGGATACACCAAACAATCTGGTCTATGGTCATAAGACTGTAATATTGGTGGAAATTGGTAATTTAAGACTCTGAGTAGATGATTACAAGGAAAATGATAATCCGGACATGATGAGGCTGGGTTTGAATGAAATGGAAGAAAAAAGATAAATGGCAGCGTTCACAAAAGCTAAGTACAAGGAAAGAATGTCTAGAGCTTATAATCAGAAAGTTAAAGAGACGCAATTTCAGATTGGTGATCTTGTGTTGAGGAAAACTAAGGCAAGCCTAGCAGAAGAAAGAGGAAAACTATATGCCCGAAGTGGGAAGGACCCTACAAGATTACCAAGGAACACAGATCCAACTGCTACGAACTAGAAAGGCAGTGTTCCCAATACTTGGAACGTGATCAACTTGAAAAAAATTTATGTCTGGATCCGAGGAAAAAGCTAGGAAATATCTAGTTGTACAAAAACCATGAGATAATCATTGGTTACATTCATTCCTTTGTTTCCAAGGCGATATTATCACAGTCGCACATTATCAATATTAAAAATAGTCTTTTCGGGCCAAAGTTACCTTTTTAATCCTTTACTTGCACATTTTAGATGTTAGCAAATAGATAGTACATTACAATCAATACACTTACTATCGTCAAAACATCAAGATTGTCTGAAGTCAACAAACATGAACAAACATTTGATCTTATAACTCGAACAACACAATTACCCAATTTTGCAAGCTATAGATCTTGTAACTTCGCAAATCTTAGTTTCACAAGCTATTGATCTTCCACAAGGGAAAATATGCTCATGAAAATGACCCCAACAAGCAATAGATCGCACACTTCACAAAAATCAAAGCTTTTAAATTTCCAAGCGATAGATCTTGAAGCTTCGCTATGTTTACTATGCAAGCTATAGATCTTGCAAAAAAGGCAGATTTGCCTACAAATATAAAATAAAAGTGATGCAAGCAAGCTATAGATCTTGCAACTTTGCAAACTTAGTCACAAGACTTATACAACTTACAAATCAGGTATAAAATCTCACATAAATGGCAGTGGAATACAACTTATCAAGTGATAGCAAACAACCAAGTTTAAAAAATCATAACATGATTATATAGAACATTACAAATAAGAAAAACGATCATTGGAACAGGAGAACTATCTGCACCTAGATGCCTGTGATAATCCAGAAGATGACGAACCACCACAACAACGAGTGTGCTCAGTCTTGCGATGGGAGTGCTTAGCTCTACGCTGGGTTTCCTCAGTCACACGCTTCTCACTTACTATATGTTCGTATCGCCATTTCATGTGCTAGTAAGCAGGATGCCGCGTTAGACCCCTTCGCTCCATATGACCAAGATACCTATCATAATACGCCTTAAAGTAAGCAATAGGGCCAAACTCCTCGCAATCCAGTTGCACACTCATAACATCAACAATTTCTTGATACATCTTATTCTCAACCATCAATTTTGGCACTTCGTCCTCTAGACACTGAATGTGTGACCTAACATCGTTGGACAAGTTAATCATCTGCCCACCAATTTCCATAGTAAGACCTCCATGACCAGCAGAGCTACAAGATGATGATGGGAGGACCTGAAGCCTATCTTTGTAATTAATGCAAGCTTACTCAAGTTGGTGCACGAACGAATCAAGGCGATTGCACTCAACGCAAAGCTGATAATTTTTTGATGAATTTGGCGCTAATCATAAATGGATGTCATTTTCGCTTCTACTTTTGAAAAAAAACTACTTTGATGACTTTTAATTGCTACATCAAAATATCTATCATAATGTAACTTTTCTTTACTATCAGCGAGAAATTTAAATTTTAAATTTTTTTGAGTACTTTTATTTAATTGGATCTGATCCCAAAAATCACCAAACCCTTTTCCGAACCTCTTCCACCGCTACTCTCCTCCACCTCAAAATTATTTTTTTCTTCGGTCTTCTTTTTCCCATCTTCCCATCATGGGGAGATGGGGAAACAATAAAATTTTCAATTGATATTGTTTATGTTTTTGAATAAGTTTATGGATTTATCTCCATACATTAGTGTTTTTTTTTTTAAAATTGTAAAGTCAAGTGGTGTTCATTGAATATTTTAATTGGCAATTTGTAAACTTATTTGGAAAAAAAAAACTTTCTATGCTGGAACATGCAGATGGGCTGTAAATACGTCAAGGAAATTTTATGAGAAAAAGGATATAATACTATGGTATTTGTGATTTATGGAAATCTGAATATTCTGCTACATGATAGGCGTTGGAAGAAGTATAGTTGGTTTATGGAAAATCCCTACAAATATGGCATTAAGATTATCCAATATATGAGAGATACTGTGATAAGGAAAATCCCTTTATTTATGGGAGTTGGATATGCTTCAAGAAGCAGATAAGGAATAGGAATATTATGGAGATAATTATGAAGAGTTCCGATCTGCTCATGGCTTTAAAAGGGGACACCACGATTGCATTCAACACACGAATTTAACAGAGAAAATATGCACATAGATTTTCATTCTTTTTAGAGAATTGCAAAGAGCCAGAATTCTATGTTACAACATACGTGACCTGCTGTTCAAAGTTCAGAATCATATGCCTTAATTCCTCAGGAGGAGGAGATCCAGCGTCGACGAGTTTTAAGGTCAGAGGGAATCTGATGAAGGTGGATCGGTAGCTAGGGGAGCTAGAAGAATTCATACGTTTCATTAGTAAAGATAAGTATTTTGTATGGTGTACTTTGTACTGTATCTTTCTTATTAGTGGATTCATTCTGAACTGGGCTAATGTAGGTGAATTTCACAGAACTGCGTAACCAAGTGTTGTGTCTTTAATGCTTTACTTTATTGCATATTTGGTTAGATAGGTTATGTTGGAGCATACTAGTAATAATTAAGAGAATTCGGTAAAAGCAAAATTTTATTTGGTATCAGAGCATGCTCATTTATTTTTCCCTTGGTGTTGCCAAGGAAAGTGTGATCCAATTTTACCATGGAAACCAAAGAAGGAGCTTCGGTGTCTCGGCCACCTCTGCTGGAAGGCAATAAATACAATTATCGGAAGACACGCGTGAGAGTTTTCAGTAACTCACTGGATGAACTTGCGTGGTACTACGTTCAAAATGAGTGGAATCACCCTACTGAAGATGCTGATACAAGCTCTAAGGAAAAAAAAAGAAGAGTCAAGTCAAAGTGAACAGAAACTCAAAGACAAATTTACTTGGACTCCGGATGACCTCAAGGCATCTCTGGCGAATTCAAAAGCACTAAACGCTATCTTCACTGTTGTTGATGAAAACTAGTTCAAACTCATCTCTACATGTCATCAAGCCAAGAAAGCATGAGATATTCTGCAAACTGTTCATGAAGAAACTAGTCGAGTTTGAGAATCTAATACATATGTTAGCTACTATGTTTGAGGAACTCAAGATGGAAGAAGATGACACTATTTCTATATTCAACGAAAAACTCAGGGACATCTCCAATATGGCATATTAACTTGGAAAAATCTACAAAGAGGCTAAATTGGTGAAAAAGACCTTGAGATCACTCCCCAAAAGGTTTGTAATAAAGGTCGTAGCAATAGAAGAAGCAAGAGATGTAGCCACCGTGAGCCTAGATGAATTAATGGGATCAGACTTATGAAATGACATTCCAGCAGGCAACAAAAAGGGTTCAAAAGGAGTTGGCATTCAAAACATCTTCATCAAAGGATAATCACGAATCTGAAAGTGATGATGAGCTTGACAAACTTGCGCTTATCACGAAAAACTTCTCAAGAATGCTGAAGAAAGTAGTAAACAAAATCTTAGGAAAGGTATGGTGGAAATAGACCAAGGCCACAAGAATTAAGAGGCAATCGTGGGACGAGATTTGAACAAGGAAATCAGTAGTTCTCTAGAAATCAAAGTGGTGAACCAAAGCAGCCTAGACGAATACAATGCAGAGAATGTGAAGGATATGGTCATATTCAGGTTGAATGTGCAAATACCTAGAAAAAGCAAGGAAAATCATGTGTCATCTCATAGAGTGAAGATGAAGAGGATGACAAAAATGAAGAGGAACTCATAAGTAACTATGTGGAGTTTGGAGCAAAAATTTATGATGCATCAGATGATGGATGTTCCTACACGTTAGACAAAAATGAAACCTTATGTTCCAACATAGACTCGTATGAAGTATTCAGTGATGAAAATGATGGACTTGCTATAAGTTATGAAGAAATCTACAACACTTATGAAAAGATGTATGCTCGTGGCTTTAAGTAGTTGACACAAACAAAGAGCTGAAGAAAGAAAACATGCATTGATGGAAATATAAAAAGAATTGCGTGTAGAAGTTGCTGAACTTAAAAAAGGAAAATGAAGATTTGAATGAAAAACTAATGTTAGCAACTAAGAGAGCTGAGACTTCTGAAGCAGTAATTTCTAAGCCGAACTCTGGAAGAGCAAAACTCGACGATATTCTGGACATGGGAAAGAACTTTGGAGATCGACAAGGAATTGGGTATTACAACCCACTTAAAAACACAGTCACACTCAAGCCTGGGACACAAGAGATACTTAAGAGTCCAGTAACTCTCAAGACAAAGATTCTAAAGGTAAAGTGAAAGTTCGGCAAGCCTCATCAAAGGAAACCTCTCATCTACAGTTACTGTTCATATCAAGGTCACTAAGAGGAACAATGCAGAAACTGATCAGAGACCTAATGGCTGGATGTCAACTCTTGGTATGTTCCAACATAGGCAAAGTCCAAAAAACAAAATGGTCAAAAAGGTATACATTGTCAAACATTCTTGTACATGCTTTGTTGCACATACTTCGCTTATATCATATTCCAGAGACTCGTGGTACTTTGATAGCGGCTGCTCTCACCACATGACTGGCACTCAAGAATTCCTCACAAATATCACACCATATGATGACGGTTATGTTATGTTTGGTGATGGAAAGAAGAGTAGAGTGGTTGGAAAAGGTGAACTACAGATTGAAGGATTTCCAGTATTCACTAGTGTTGTTTGTTGAAGACTTGAAGACCAATCTGCTGAGCATAAGTCAATTGTGTGATGACAATATGACTGTGGAATTTCAAAAAGACAAATGCATAGTGAAACACAGAGAAAGCAAGGTTCTTTCAGGCATACGATCATTATATAATTGCTATTTGCTGGAATAGGAAGTACGGTGTATGGTCTCAAAACAGGATGAAGGATTTCTGTGGCACATGAAGCTCGGTCACATCAATTACAAAACCTTGGTGAAAATTGCAAATGCAAATATTGTACGAGGTATGCCTACCTTAACAAGCAAGGGCGAAATTGTGTGCGGACCATGTCAACAAGGTAAACAAATTCAATCTCTACACTATTCAGTTCAATATATAACCACCTCAAGAACTATGGAATTATTGAATATGGATTTGATGGGTCCAGTCAATACACCTAGTATAGGTGGAAAGAAGTATATCTTTGTATGTGTTGATGATTTTTCCAGATTTATATGGGCAGCTTTTCTAAAAGAAAAATCAGATACGATGGAAGTATTTAGAAGTCTGGTGAAAAAGTTACACACTGAAAAAGGAAGTCCAGTTGGGAAGATTGTTCAAATTCGTAGTGATCATGGTAGAGAATTTGAAAATTCTCAATTCAGTTACTTCTGTGATGAGCTCGGGATTCAACACAAGTTTTCTGCACTAATCACTCCTCAGCAGAATGGTATTGTAGAACGAAAAAAAACCTTGCAGGAAATGGCTCGAGTTATGTTGGTCGAGAAAGAAATTCACAGAAAATGGTGGGCAGAAGCTATTAACACAACTTACTATACAATTAATCGAGTATATTTGCGTTCATTCACCAGTAAAACATCCTACGAGATTAGGAAGGATAGGAAACCAAATGTCTCATACTTTCATGTGTTTGGAAGCAAGTGCTACATCCTCAGAGACAGAGAGCAATTGGAGAAATTCAATTATCGTAGTGATACTGGAATCTTTCTTGGTTATTCTGTGAAGAACCGGGCTTATCGTGTTTATAACCATCGTACGAACACACTCATGTAATCTATAAATGTTATTGTGGATGATTATGAAGAAGGACGAAATTCAGATATTGTAGAAGATGATCCTAGTAATACTCATGTTCCAACACAACCTCGTCAACCTGACAAGGCAGATCCATCGCATGTTGGAACATCTGAGCAGACTGATGCTGAACCAGTTGAAACTGAGCATGTTGGAACATCATTCCCCACTACCGTATCCTATATTCCAACACAGGATCAACCTGAATCAATGGCACGGAGTACTCGATCAGTTGTTCGGGTGGATTACAGGAAGTTGGCAGGATTACAATGCTTCATCTCTCTCATTGAACCAAAGAATTATAAGGTACGGGATTTTGTCACGGTTATGCAGGCTGAATTTGAAATGAGCATGGTTGGAGAGCTCACATACTTTCTAGGACTGCAAGTTAAGCAAAGAAAACATGGCCTGTTCATAAATTAGAGTAACTATGCCATAAATTTAGTTAAGAGATTTGGTTTAAGCCCGAGCAGTTCGAACACCTATGGGGGTTTCTAACAAACTGGTTAAGGATGAGAAAGGAGTCGCAGTTGATCAAAAGTTATACAGAGGAATGATTGGGAGTCTATTGTATTTAACAGCAAGTAGACCAGATATATGTCTCAACGTAAGGATGTGTGCAAGATTTCAGGATGATCCAAAGGAGTCTCATCTCACAACAGTCAAAAGAGTTATTCGATATGTAAGTGGGACTTCTGAGTATGGTGTCTGTTATTCAAAGAATCAAGATTCTGATTTAATTGGGTACAATGATTTTGATTGGGCTGGTAATACCGATGATTGAAAGAGCACTACATGTGGATGTTTCTTTATTGGAACAAACCTAGTGTCTTGGCATAGTAAGAAACAAAATTTGATCTCCTTGTCTACTGTGAAAGCTGAATATCTTGCTGTTAGAAATTGTTATGAACAATTGTTATAGATGAAGCAAATGATGAACGATTATGGAATTCATCAAGGTCCTTTGAAGATTTTATGTGACAACACAAGTGCTATTGATATTTCAAAAAATCCAGTCTAGCACTCTCAAACTAAGCATATTGACATAAGACATCATTTTATTAGAGATCTTGTTGAAAGGAAGAACGTTGTGGTAGTCTATGTTCTAATATCTGGGCGATTTGCTGATATTTTTACAAAGCCATTGGACACCGCCACTTTTGAAGTCTCAGACAACACTTAGGTGTTTATCAAATTTGAGGTAATCTTGCCTTTATTTAACTGTAAATATTTTGTTTTATTTCTGTTCAGAAAATTAGAAAAACAAAAAATAGAAAGAAGAAAATTTTCTAAAAAAATAGAAGCTGCATAGTTATGGTATGTTGGAAGTTAGTATGTCTTGAGTTAATGTATTGAGTTGACAAGAGAGAAAAGAAGAATCATTGCACATGTTGGAAAAAGAAAAAGTTTTTGCGGCAAATGAGGAAGTGAAGTGAAGGGTTTGTGTTGGTTTCAAAGTTGTCTAAATCTCTTCAAATCCCTCTCTTTTCGGCCACTCTCCCACTCCTCTTGGTTTCTTTTGGATTCTTGTTGCCAAATTCTTCCAAGATTTTCTCCTTCGCAACAAATCTCTACCGAAAATGTCTTCAAGCCCCAATTCTCCCATGGTCAAAAAAGAAACTCAAGATACTCTTCAATCTCCGGAGGATCACAATGTTGAGCAAAGGGAAGTGAATGTAGATGCTGGTGATGACAGACAGAATGAACATCCCAGAAGTAAAGGGAAGGGTCCCTATCAGAAGGTAACAGGTCCTGATCCTCCTGCTCTTAAAGTTCTTGGAATGAAATTTAATACTATAGATGATATTTTTGAATGGCTTGAAGCCAATAGAAGTATAGTGGATTTGCGTAAACTTAAGAGTATAGAGGGAGAATTTTTGAATCTGAATGTCAAGGAACTAGTATATGGTGATATTGGTAACCTATGGAATATTGAAAATTATGAAGTTAAATTTCTGAGGGGGAGATATGAAGTTTATAGAGGGAAGGATAGATTTCATGTTTATTCATCTATTCCTTGCCCGAGCTATGTTAGAATTAAGGAGATAAGTGATGATGGGGCAGCAGGACTGGAAGTGGTTAAGTCCACGGACATGATGCCAGCATGATTCTATGATTTTAAGGCTGCTCAGAGAATAGAGGAACTGAGAAAGCCAGTAATAATAGAATTTCTGACTGTGAAGAAGAAGACAATGTTGGCTATGTTCCAACACAGAATGCAGATTCTAAAAATATTTAGGAGATGGAGATTGATGATGAAGACATGGGAGGTGAAGACCAGTTAGATGTAACAGGTGATGTTGATATTGATGTGGACGAAGATCAGACTGGAGGATCTAATTCGAGACAAGGAGAACCATATAAAGATCAGTATGTTGGAACACAGGGCAGGACAGAGTATGCTAAGAAGAAGGGGCTGGAGATATTGAGTTTGTTCCAACGCAGAAGCAACCTGAGTTGAACTACTCCAGTGATGAGGTATTGGATGAGTTCTTACAAATTGCTTGGGCTAAGAGAAAGATGGCTGCTACTGAGGACTCCCCACTAACCAAAAAGGCCAAGAAAGCTCAAGCTGCTCCCAAGAAGAAAGCACTGCCACCTCTTTCTGTAAGTGAAGCACTGTCATTTTCTTACTTCGATATAAACTGTGAAGAGATGGGAGAAGTGTTTGTAGAGAGGAAGGTGATCTCTGAGAGACCCGTAGACCTAGATGCATATATGGCTAGTGGATTTTCTGATTTTTTGGAATTAATTGGAATGAAAAGGGATGCCACTGTACAACTTCAGTACAATAGACAGGTGGTCATTGAAGTGTATTCCAATTTGATGGCTGGAAATTTGGAGGCTGATTCCCCTAGTTTGAGAGGGTTTATGTAAGGGGGAAGATTATTGAATTCTCAGCAGCAAGGATAAATAGGATTTCGAGGCTGTATACTCCAGAATTTGAGGGAGTGTTTCCAGATGATTTAGGAGTGTTGGATGATCAGATTCTGGAGGCAATCTCAGGAGGATACAAGACCAAATGGCCTGAGACTGGATATTCACAAACTTCCTATCTATCTTCTCAATTCTTTGGTCTATATTTGGTAGTGGTGAACTGGTGGATGCCATCATCCAACACTACTGCCTTGACTAGAGAAATAGCTAAGCTGTTATACTGTGTTGGAACACAGAAAGCAGTTAACCTAGGGTTGTTCATACAACGGAGTCTAGTGAGGCAAGCTACTGCCCTTAAGGAAAAACATGCTATTGTGTATTCATGCTTAATTTCTGCATTGACTAAGAGTGCCAAGGTGAAGGGGAAGGCGAAAGATGTGATCATCGATACAGAATTACTATGGCCTAACAAGAAGACCTTTGGCATGATGCACGTTCATGATCTTCCTTGGAACCCTGAAGGCTCTACTTCTGTAGCTGCTGAAGAAGGCCAAATTAGTGGTACTGAATGCAAGGTTTGGGGCGATAGCAATCCAAATGGCGGCACTAGAAGCAGAGAAGGCTAACTCGAGGGGGAGAAAGCTCAGCTGGAGGCCTAGACTGCTGCTCCTGAACGAGGTTGATTTTCTGATGTATATATGTTCCAACATAGATCCAGTGTCATATTTAGGGGGAGCCTGTTTTCTGTTTCTTTGAAATTTTTTGGTTTATTTTCCTTTGGCATATTCATTGCCCAAGGGGGAGAATATTTTGGTCATTTTAATGACTGTAATCTTATTATTATTTTGATGGTATTCTAGAATTCTAGTATTCGGTTGGTAATCTTTTATATCAGATTCACTAGTTTGCATATGTTCCAACATAGGTGGAGTTTGGGAAGAATTATGTGTTTGATTAAAAGTTTTTCAAATGTGATTCTACAGTTGGGTCCACAAAATGCCAAATGGGGAGATTGTAAAGTCAAGTGGTGTTCATTGAATATTTTAATTGGCAATTTGTGAACTTATTTGGAAACGAAAAACTTTCTATGTTGGAACATGTGGATGAGCTGTAAATACACCAAGCAAATCTTACGAGAAAAAGGACAAAATATCATGGTATTTGTGATTTATGAAAATCTGAATATTCTGCTATATGATAGGCATTGGAAGAAGCATAGTTGGCTTATGGAAAATCCCTACAAATATGGTATTAAGATTATCCAATATATGAGAGATAGTGTGATAAGGAAAATCCCTTTATTTATGAGATTTGAATATCTTCAAGAAGCAGATAAGGAATAGGAATATTATGGAGATAATCATGGAGAGTTCCGATCTGCTCATGGGTTTGAAAGTGGACACCACGACTGCATTCAACACACAAATTTAACAGAGAAAATCTGCACATAGATTTTCATTCTTTCGAGAGAATTGCAAAGAGCCAGAATTCTATGTTCCAACATACGTGACCTGTTGTTCAAAGTTCAGAATCATATGCCTTAATTCCTCGGGAGGAGGAGATCTAGCGTCGACGAGTTTCGAGGTCAGAAGGAGTCTGATCAAGGTGGATCGGTAGCTAGGGGAGCTAGCAGAATTCACACGTTTGATTAGTAAAGATAAGTATTTTGTATGGTGAACTTTGTACTGTATCTTTCTGATTAGTGGATTCATTCTGAACTGGGCCAGACCTTGCAGATATAGGTGGATTTCACCGAACTGCGTAACCAAGTGTTGTGTCTTTAATACTTTACTTTATTGCATACTTGGTTAGATAGGTTATGTTGGAACATACTAATAATAATTAAGAGAATTCGGAAAAACCAAAATTTAGAAATGATAGATTAAATTGTTGTGTTCATGATAATCACTCAATTTTAATGTTCACTTGTGTGAATGTTCTCAATATTGTGGCACAGATCGCGTGTTCGTGTTTCTTTTATGTTTTTTTATTAGGAGTTCCATTTATTTGGATGGGTTGATCTATATTTTCAAGATGTTTACAATTTGGACAATATAGATCGTGCTTCAGATCAAATAGTGTTACAGTTCTTTAAGATATCAGTTTGGCGCAGTGATATTGATGTGTGATGCGTTCTTCTCTACAAATTGGTTATGATTTTTGTGGGAAACAAGTTAATATCCCCGAGGGTAATATTACAGTTTTATTGAATCTCTAATATGTAGTAGTGTAGATAATCAACCTAGTTGACATCTAAATATAAGTTGGAAATTCCTAAATGTACGTAATCTTAATGAATGAGTACTGTATTATTCCTATTACCTGCATTTAGGAGTTTTGAACCTGCATTTAAGATATACTTTTAACTATTTAATTTTAGTCCTAAACAAATTCTAATTCTTAAAATATTTCCCTACAATCTCAATAAAATTTATCAACTAGCGCATAATTTTATTAACCTTCAACTTGTGCTTTTTAGTAGACACTAAATGCAATGACGGTCCCTGCAAAACCTTAAATCTAAGTTAATGTTTGTGACTAAGTTTTTAACATCAAAAGTTAGGTTTTTAACATCATTAGTTAGGCTTTTAACATCATTAAAAACGCCCACAATAGCAAAGCATACTACAAATTAAGCAGAACTGAACTTGATCCAACACTTAATTATCATATATCCAGGACTGATAATTTTACAGATTCATCATTCTAGCAATAATTCAAGACTAGTTCCGAGAAAAGTAAACTGCCAAAGTTCTCCCATTTTACGTCACAACTTCAAGTAGTAAACAGAGTATTAACTAGTACAAACTTTAGAGCAAATTGAAGACAAGGTCTCTTAGATAGATGCAATTAATCTTCTTCCTCGGCCTCATTCGCAGCAATGTTGAAGTATCTCAATCCATACACATTGCGGTCCTTGTTGGGGGAAATCACACGGAGCCAATCACGCACATTGTTCTTCTTAAGATACTTCTTTGTCAAGTACTTCAAGTACCTCTCGGAGAAGGTGGAGGCGGTGGAGACGGTGATCTTAGTCTTGTCACGTACAACGGTGATGGAATTGCCGAGAGATCCGGGCTTGCCGCCGACCTTGATGCGCTCCTGGTCCTGGAGGTACCTCTCCAGGAAGGAGGTGCCCATGATCTTATCCTCCACCGGCTTCGTGCAGTCAATCACGAACATCGATCCCTTCTTTTTGCGCCGCGCCGGCATTTCCTTTGCTCATTTTTGTTGGACGAGATTTGCCGTAAATTTGGATTCTCAGACGATGCAGACATTCGTCAATATCAGAAAATAAAGAGGTCTGAAAAATATGACCCTCTTCATAAGGCCACTGCGTAATATTGGGAGCCCAATCCCAGTGTGAGCTTAGACTACGAGAATTGCGACTATCGCTGAACATAAATTGCGAATATTAAGGCAATCTATTTCTCGTTTATGTAATTATAATCTTTGTAGTAGATTGATTTTGAATAATGATGGTTGATGGGGACCGAAGTTAAATAAGCAAATTTTAATTAAGATTAAACTAATTAAGGGTAATATAGTAAATTTTCATTAAGTTTACCTGTATTTATGATTTTCCTTACCTGTATTTAGATGTTGTGAATTTAAATATTCTTGCAATTGATTAGTTATTGCTAGAGGGTAATTAAGTTGAATGTAATCGCAGTTCGGCGTTATCCCCACCCTTTGAATGATTTCTTTAAAAAAAATTTGGATCTAATCCCAAAATTTGAAATTATAGAATAATTTATGTAAAAGATCTCTGGACTTATTTAACTATAATGAAGTGAGTCCCTCAAAAATCTTCGTTATATGAGGTTTTGAGTTTTGTTTTGTTTTACTGTGACCATTGGACAACGAGTGTTTAAGTTATTCGATTTAATATGATTAGAAAGTTGAAAATATACTTCCTCTGTTTCTCTAATAATGACATATCATTTTTTGTGTTAGAATTTAGGAAATGCTAAATGAATGGATGAAATGAAATTGAAAGAACAAAAAGTAAAATAAGTGAATTTTATAACCTTAAACTTGTCATAAATAAACGTGTCAATATAAAAAAAATATTTCAAATTAAAATATGTGTCACTATTAAAGAAACGTAGGGAGTATGACATTTGCCCCCTCTCTCTTTAATATCATAACCCTTTTTTTTTGGTGTGCTACAAATATTCTAGAAAAACTTATGAGCTACATTAGTAGACACTCGTCATCAATAAAAGAGGAAATAATTCTATTCCTTTGGTGGCAACATTGTAGTTGACAAACGGTATAATTTCCTTGAAGATTCGGCTCTGAGCACACAAAACTCAACTAAAAAGCAACGTCAATGAAGACATCTTACATTTCAAATTGTATGAAAAATCCCAACCACTATGAAATTAATCGTGAAATTTGGTTTTATCGAATTTTAACTAATCTTTATTAGTATGTTTCAACATGATTTATTTAATTAAGTATACAATAAATTAAATTATTAATGACACTAGACTTGATTATGCAGTACGGTGAAATTCACCTACATCTGCGGGGCTTGAGCTAGATCAAAATGAATCCACTAATTAGAAAGATACTATACAAAGTACATATAGAATACTTATCTTTACTAACTATAACGTGTGAATTCTGCAAGCTCCCCTTGCTACGATCCGCCTTGATCAGACTTCCTCTGACCTCGAAACTCGTCGACGCTGAATCTCCTCCTCCCGAGGAATTAAGGCATATGATTCTGAACTTTGAACAACAGGTCAAGTATGTTGGAACATAGAATTCTGGCTCTTTTGCAATTCTCTCGAAAGTATAAAAAAATCCGTGTGCAGATTTTTCTCTGTTAAAACCGCATGTTATGAAGCCGTGATTGTCCCCTTTTATATCTATGAACAGATCGGAATACTCCTTGATTATCTCCACAATATTCATATTCCAAATCTATTTCTTGAAGCATATCCAAATCTCATAAATAAAGGGATATTCCTTATCACCATATATCCCATATATTCGCAAATCACAACTCCATTTATGTAGGAATTTTTCATAAATCAACCATACTTCCATACGCATGATATATAACAGAATATACAGATTTCTATAACTCATAAATACCATAATATTCTGTCTTCTTTTTCCATAAAAATCCTTGGCGTAAATATGCTGTTTTTGCATGTTCCAACATGGAAAGTTTTTCGTTTCTAAATATGTTCACAAAAACTGCCAATTAAATATTCAATGCAAATATCCTGACTTTACAATCTTCCCCTTTGGCATTTTGTGGACCCATAACTTTTTGACCTTTAATCACACAACGAAAAAACTTGCCATCATATGCATAAGTCTTCAAAACTCTACCTATGTTGGAACATATGCACAATATGCATACTACTGAATCTGAACAAAAATTTGAATACTAGAAATCCCATAAAATATGAAATCCAAAAATCGAATGCCAGAAAACCAAGAATTCCACCAAAAGATAAACTTCAAAATTCTCCCCCTGGAACCACACATATGCCAAAGGCAAAAAAAATTAACAAAAATACAAGCATCCAGTATGCTCCCCCTGATTTTGACCTCTATGTTGGAACATAGAGAAGAAATCCAGTTCAGGAATGAGCCTTCAACCGATTTTCTATTCCTCCAATTTTGCTTTCTCTGCCTCTAGAGCTGCTATTTGAATGACTATGGCTCCCAATATTGCATCAGAACCCCAAGCTTAGCCATCTTTTCTACTGCTGTTGATGTAGAGCATTCCGAATTCCAGGGTAAGTCATGGATAGGCCTCATTCCAAAAGTTTTCTTATTCGGCTTTAGGAACTCTGTATCTATGATCAAGTCTTTTGCATTGCCCTTCACCTTTGCACTTTTAGCCATCGCTGAGATCAAGCAGGGATACACTATGAAATGTTTAGCCTTGGGAGCTATAGCCTGCCTCACCAAGTTTTGCTGAATGAACAAACCAAGATTTACTGGCTTTTGTGTTCCCACGCAGAACAGTAGCTTTGCCATTTGCCTAGTCAGAGCATTTGTGTTTGAAAATGGCATCCAGCAATTAAGAGCAATTTGATACAGGCAAAAAAATCTAGAAGGCAAGCATGAAGCTTGTGAATACCCTGTTTTAGGCCACTTGGATTTGTATCCTCCAGAGATGGTTTCCCAGACTTGATCATCAGTTACTCTTAAATCATCAAGAAATACCCCCTAAAAATCTGGTGTCTGCAATCCCAAAATTTTCTTTATCCTGACAGCCGAGAAATCCACAATCTTTCCTCTCAAATAAACTCTTCCAAACCAAGGAGATTCAATTTCCAGATTCTCAGTCATCAAATTTTCATAGACCTCTATCACAACCTGTCTATTATACTGAAGTTGTATGGTTGCAACTCTCTTCATTCCAATTTGCTCCAGATAATCAGAAAAACCACTTGCCCTATAAGCTTCTAAGTCTATGGGTCTCTCCGAGATAAACCTCCTCTCAGCAAACACTTCACCCATCTCATCACATTTTAAATAAAAATAAGTGAATGACAAAGCATCACTTACAGGTAAAGGTGGCCGTGCTTTCTTCTTGGGATCTTTCTGATATGTCTTGACCCTTTTTGCTGGTGGTGAAACCTTTGAAGTAGTCACCTTCCTCTTACCCTTTGCTATCTGGAAAAACTCATCAAGAACCTCATCACTCGAGTAGTTCATATCAGGAAGTTCTTATGTTGGAACATACTCAGGACTATGAGCTTGTCCTTCTTTCTCAGATTGTGTCCCACAGTGTTGGTCTTGATCTGAATCATTTTGTCCAGACATTGGCTCTCCAAGTTACTCAGCATCACTAGCCATTTGATCTTCTCCACCCATGTCCTCATCCATCTCTTCAGTATTTTCTGATCTTACCTGCTGTGTTGGAACATACACAGCCCTGTCTTCTTCATCACTATCAGACAACTCAATTATCACTGGCTTCCTAAGCTTTTCCATCCTCTGGGAAGCATTTGAACAAAGAACCCAACCTGTAATATGTTTGTATACTTTATAACCTCCTTTCATGCAGCTTCTTCATCACTTATCTCCCTCAACTTGGATAGGGCATCCGAAAATACACATGGAATTTGTCCTTCCCTCTATACTCCTCATATTTACCTCTCAGAAGTTTCACCTTCCAATTCTCAATACTCCACATTTCACCTATATCAACTGTCACTAGTTCTTTAACCTTAACAGACAAGTATTCACCTTCTATACTTTTGATTTTGGTTGAATCAACTACGACTATATTGGCCTCTAGCCATTCAAATATTTCATCTATGCTCTTAAACTCCATACCCATCAGTTTTAAAGAGGGGGGATCAGGACCAGTTACCTTTCCATACATGCCCTTTCTTTTAGCACTGGTGAGTTCTTCTCGTCCATCGCCATTGATGCCAGAACCACTGGGCTTTTCACCGCCATCTGTTATCTCTGCTTCAACATTCTCTTCACACTGACCATTATTTTCTTCGGGAAGTGCTTCGGCCCCAATTTGGCCCATCATTGATTCATCCTCCATGCCCTCTGAAGGTTGAGAAGTTCTTGGAAGTTTCTCTTCTCGTGTGGGAGAGTTAGGGCTGGAAGCCATTATTCAGCAGGGATTCGATGAGTAGTAGTTTGAAAGGTGATTTCCAAAGTGAATTCGAGATGAATTCGAAGATAGCCGAAAAGAAGGGATTTGGAAGGATTTTGGACAACTTAGAAACCGACATCAACTCTTCACTTACTTCCTCATTTTCCGCTTAAAAACTTTTTCCTTTTCCAAGGCTTGCAATGATTATCACTTCAAGACTACCAACTTTCAACATACCATAACTTCCAACTTCTATTTTTGTAAACTTTTCTTCTTTTTAGTTTTTTTGTTCTTTTTTGATTTTCTAAACAAAAATAAACAGAGTATTTTCAGTAAAATTAAGGCAAGAAATACCTCAAATTTGACAAACACCCAAGTGTTTTCTAAGACTTTCAAAAGTAGCAGTGTCCAATGACTTTGTAAAGATATCAGCAAATTGCTCGTATGTTGGAACATAGACCACCTCTACTTCCCTCCTTTCAACCAGGTCTCTAATAAAGTGACGCCTTATGTCAACATGTTTCGTTCTCGAGTGTTGAACTGGATTTTTTGAGATATCAATAGCACTTGTGTTGTCACATAAAATCTTCAATGGGCCTTGATGAATTCCATAGTCTTTCAACATTTGTTTCATCCATAATAGTTGTGCACAACAACTTCCTGCTGTAAGATACTCAGCTTCTGCAGTAGACAAAGAGATCGAGTTCTGTTTCTTACTATACCAAGATACTAAGTTCGTACCAATAAAGAAACATCCACCTATGTTGGAACATACGTTTCTGTAGCGGGGGATGATTTTCCAACATACTCAACTTCGACAGGTTCAACACCAATCTGCTCAGTTGTTCCATCATGTTGATGAGGTTCAACTTCAACTAATGGATCTGCCTTGTCAGGTTAACGCAGCTGTGTTGGAACATGAGTGTTACTGGGTTCTTCTTCTACAACATATGACTTTTGTTCTTCCTCTGAATCACCCACAATAACATTTATAGACTCTATGAGAGTGTTAGTTCGATGATTAAAAACTCTATAGGCATGGCTGTTGATAGAATACCCAAGAAAAACTCATGTATCACTCTGATTGTCAAATTTTGCCAATTGCTTTCTGTCTCTGAGAATGTAGCACTTGCTTCCGAACACATGAAAGTATGAGACAGTAGGTTTCCTGCCCTTCCAAATCTCGTAGGATGTTTTGCTGGTGAATGGCCGTAGATATACTCGATTAATTGTATAACAAGCTGTATTAATAGCTTCTGCCCACAATTTCTTGTGAATTTCTTTCTCAGCTAACATGACTCGAGCTATCTCCTGCAAGGTTCTGTTTTTCCATTCTACAATACCATTCTGCTGAGGGGTGATAGGTGCAGAAATTCATGTTGAATCCCAAGCTCGTCACAAAAGTCACTAAATTAAGAATTCTCAAACCCTCTACCATGATCACTGCGAATTCAAACAATCTTTCCATCTGGACTTCCCTTTTCAGTTTGTAACTTCACTACCAGACTTCTAAATACTTCTAACGTATTAGAATTATTTTTCGAAAAGGCTACCCATGTAAATCTGGAGAAATCATCAACACATACAAATATATATTTATTTCCACCTACACTAGGTGTATTGAATGGACCCATCAAATCCATATGCAATAATTCCAGATTTCTGGAGGTGGTTATATACTGAACTGAAGAGTGGGGAGATCGAATTTGTTTACCTTGTTGACATGGTCCACAAACAATTCCGTCCTTGCTGGTTTAGATAGGCATACCTCGTACAACTTTCACATTTGCAATTTTCACCAATGTTTTATAATTGATGCGACCGAGCTTCCTGTGCCACAGAACTCCTTCATCTTGCTTTGAGATCATGAATCGTACTTCTTGCTCCAACAGATAGCAGTTATCTGATGATCTTATGCCTGAAAGAACCTTGCTTTCTCCGTGTCTCACAACGCATTTATCCTTCTAAAATTTCACTGTCATATTGTCATCACACAACTGACTTATGCTCAACAGATTTGCCTTCAGATCTTCAACAAACAGCACACTAGTGAATACTGGAAAACCTTCAATCTTCAGTTCACCTTTTCCAATCACTCTACTCTTCTTTCCATCACCGAAAGTCACATACCCGCCATCGTATGGTGTGATATTTGTGAAAAATTATGGAGTCCCAGTCACGTGGCGAGAACATCCACTATCAAAGTACCATGAATCGTTGGAATATGATATAAGCGAAGTGTTTGCAACCAGACATGTGCCAGATCGTTTGACAACCCATACCTTTCTGACCAATTTTATTTTCTGGACCTCGCCTATGTTGGAACATACTAAGAGTTATCGTCCTGACATTTGCTCTCTGATTAGTTTCCTGCATTGTTCCTCTGAATGACCTTGATATGTGCAGTAGCTGAATATGAACGGTTTTCTTTGGTGAGGCTTGCCAAACTTCCGTTTTACTTCTCGAATCTTGGTCTTGAGGGTTACTGGATTCTTAAGTATCTTGTGTGCTTCAGCCTTGTGTGTGTTACAATACCCAATACCGTGTTGATTACCAAAGTTCCTTCCCATGTCCAGAATATTGTCAAACTTTACTTTTCCAACATTGAGCTTAGAAATTACTGCTTCAGAAGTCTCAGCTCTCCTAATTGCTAATATCAGTTTCCCATTTATTCTTCATTCTTCTTTGCAAGTTTAACAACTTTCATACGCAGTTCTCTTTCTATTTCCATCAACTTCATCTTTTCTTATTTCATCTTTTTGTTTGTGTCAACTACTTGAACCCACATAGCGTACATCTTCTCATAACTGCTGTAGATTTCTTGATCACTTACAAAAATTCCATCGTCTTCATCACTGGGTGCTTCATACGGATCTATGTTGGAACATACAGCTTCGACTTTGTCCAGTGTGTCGGAACATCCTTCCTTCGATGCATCATGGATTTTTGCTCCAAATGCCACATAGTTTCTTGTAAGTTCCTCTTCGTCTTTCTCATCTTCTTCATATTCACTCCATGAGGTGACATATGATTTTCTCTATTTCTTCCGGGTATTTGCACATTCATCCTGAATATGGCCGTATCCTTCGCATTCTCTGCATTGAATTCATCCAGGCTGTTTTGGTTCACTACTTTGATTTATGAAGAACAGCTGATTTCCCAGCTCAAACCTCATTCCACGATTATTTCCAGACTCCCGTAGCCTTGGTCTATTTCCACCAAACCTCTCCTGAGATTTCTTGTTAACTACCTTCTTCAGCATCCTTGAAAAGTTCTTCGTGATAAGTGCACGTTCTTCAAATTCATCACTGTCAAGCTCGTGATTGTCCTTTGATGAAGATGTTTCGAATGCCAAATCCTTAGGGACTCTTTTTGTAGCTTGTTGAAACGTTATCTCATATGTCTGTAATGATCCCATTAGTTCATCTAGGCTCATTGTGGCAACATTTCTTGCTTCTTCTATTGCCGCAAATCTCTTAGGAAGTGATCTCAAGGTCTTATTCACCAAATTCGTCTCTTTGTAAACCTTTCTAAGTTAGTATGCCATGTTGGAGATGTCCCTGAGTTTTTCGTTGAATATAGAAATAATGTCATCCTCCTCCATCTTGAGTTCCTCAATCTTTGTAGACAACATCTGTAGTTTAGATTCACGAACTCGACTAGTTCCTTCATGAACAACTTGTAGACTATCCCATGCTCTCTTGGCTTGATGCCATGTAGAGATGAGTTTGAACTAGTTTTCATCAACCGCAGTGAATGTTGCATTCAATGCCTTTGAATTTGCCAGAGACGCCTTGAGGTCATCAGGAGTCAAACTAGTTTTGTCTTTGAGTTTCTGCTCCCTTTGACTTGACTCTCCTTCTGACGCCTTAGAGCTTGTATCTTCCGTAGGGTGATTCCACTCATTCTCAACATAGAACCATGCAAGTTCATCCAGCGAGTTGACGAAAACTCTCATGCGTGCCTTCCAATAGTTATAGTTGTTGCCATCTAGCAGAGGTGGCCGAGACACCGAAGCTCCTTCGTTAGTTGCCATGGTAAAATCGGATCACACTTTCCTTGACAAAACCAAGGGAATAATAAGTGACCAAGCTCTGATACCAAATAAAATTTGGTTTTACCGAATTTTAACTAATCCTTATTAGTATGTTCCAACATGACCTATCTAACCAAGTATGCAATAAATTAAAGCATTAACGACATAAGACTTGGTTACGCAGTTCGGTAAAATTCACCTACATCTGCGGGGCGTGGCCCTGTTCAGAATGAATCCACTAGTTAGAAAGATACAGTACAAAGTACATCATACATAATACTTATCTTTACTAACTATAACATGTGAATTCTGCAAGCTCCCCTTGCTACTGATCCGCCTTGATCATATTCCCTCTGACTTCGAAACTCGTTGACACTAGATCTCCTCCTCCCGAGGAATTAAGGCATATGATTATGAACTTTGAACAGCAGGTCAAGTATGTTGGAACATAGAATTCTAGCTCTTTTGCAATTCTATCGAAAGTATACAAAATATGTGTGCAGATTTTTCTCTATTAAAATCGTATGTCATGCCGCCGTGATTGTCCCCTTTTATATCTATGAAAAGATCGGAATACTCCTTGATAATCTCTACAATATTCCTATTCCAAATATGTTTCTTGAAGCATATCCAAATCCCATAAATAATGAGATTTTCCTTATCACCATATATCCCATATATTCACAAATCACAACCCCATATATGTAGGGATTTTCCATAAATAAACTATGCTTCCATACGCCTGATATATAGCAGAATATACAGATTTCCATAACTCATAAATACCATAATATTCTGTCTTCTTTTTCCATAAAAATCCTTGGTGTAAATATGCTGTTTTTGCATGTTTCAACATGGAAAGTTTTTCGTTTCTAAATATGTTCACAAAACCTATCAATTAAGTATTCAATGCAAATCTCCTGACTTTACAACTCGTTTAACCGAATCCCCACAATTGTAAATCTGGTTCATATATATAGAGTTTAAAATCATCAGTTTAATTGTTATATTCACACATGAGCAAGGAACTATGAGAAGTGATTTAAAATAAAATGTGAATAGATTGTGTTTATGTATTAGGGTTTAGTTGTTATGCATTAGTTTAAAATCATCATCATGGTTTATTTATAAAGTCCATGTTCTGTTCTCAATCAGGTCCTACAAATCATGTTTTTATAATTTTTTTGTGTTTCTATTTTAGGGTTTCTATCAATTTGGATAAGTTAGATATGTATTTTTAAAAGTGTTTACAGTTTGGATAATATTAATTGTGGATTTAGTGGTGTTGCAATTCTTGAAAGTCTATGTTTGGAAAAGTAATTGATGCATGATGCGCTCCTCTCTGGTAAATGGTCATGATTTTTGCAGGAATCGAGTTAATATTCTCAAAGGGTTGTATTATAATTTTATTGAAACTCTAATCCATAAATATTACAGAGGATCAGTTTCGTTGACGTGTAGTTTAAATATCCTTGCAATATATTAATTATTGTTATAGGTCAGTTGAGTTGGATGTCAATTGCATTTATTTTACGTTTTTTTTCAGCCAAATAATTATTTTTAAAAAGTTTGGTTTGAGAAGTTAACAGTATCCAACCAAAGTTAATAAGAAGGTTAAAAAAGATAAACAAAGTTAATAAAAAGGTTAAAAAGAACCAAAGTTAACTAAAAAGTTTAAAATGAGGAAAAGTCTTGGGAAAGATCAGCTTTCCACATACTTATGGAAAGATGTGGTTTAATTAGAATAATAAAAGATAAAAATATGTTAGTTGCAATATTAAATATTTATTATACAACGTGTTGTAGTTATAAAGTTTATTACCCGATATATACAACCTAAAAACTTTATCTTCATTTTTCTAATTTGCAATGACCGTCTTTCAAGAAACGAACTCTTAAATAATAAAAATAACCAAAGTTAATAAAAAGAAAGGTTTAAAAAGAAAAATGGTTTGGTTTATGAAAAAAGGTGTTGGTCCAGGAGCATAGGTTATTGTATTCCATTATAACTTCGGTCATGTAGGGGATTCAGTTAAGGTCCAGTCCAGCTTAGGTACTAATTTAGGTAAACGTGTCGTAGTTATAAAGTTTATTACCCGATACAAACAATTCAAAATTTTTATCTTCATTTTTCTAATTTGCAAAGATCGTCTTTCAAGAGATGGACTCTTAAAATAATAAAAAGAACCAAAGTTAATAAAAAGAAAGGTTTTTCAAGAAAAGTGGTTTGGTTTATAAAAAAAGGTGGTGGTCCAGGAGCCTAGGTCTTATTGTATTCCATTATAACTTCAGTCATGTAAGGGATCCAGTCAAGGTCCATTCCAGCTTAGGTACTAATCTAGGTAAACATATTGTAGTTATAAAATTTAGGGTAAAATAATGATATGACCCTATATTTTGGTGATTTGTGCTAATATGACCCTGTGAAGCTGGAAAGTACTATTGTAGCCCCGTGTTTTGCATCAGAAGTGCCGATATAACCTTTTGGCACTATTTCGGTGTTGACTTTGTAATTTTTGGCATTGACCAAATATAAAAAGACTAATACTTCCAGTCTTCAAATTACAAATCTAATGAATAAAATACCTTAGGTTTCTTCCTCTTCATCTCCAGAAGCACAACTACAACCACCACAACTATCACCACCGCCGCCATCACCACTGCCACCGCCGCCGCCGATCGGAATATGGACCAGAAGCATGTGTTTAACAAGACAGAAACCCAGACCAAAAACATCAAACCATAGAACCTTTAAAACACCCAATCCTACCAAGGTATAGCCCTAACAATGGCACCAATCAATGAAGTCAATCTTTCACGCCGGTGACTCACTACTTCATCCTCGGTGACGTTACCTACGACATCTGCTGCCTCGACGACCTCACTACCTCAGCGCTTTCTGCCGGCCTTCTCATCCACTTCGGCCACATCTGTCTCGTTCCTATCGATTTCACCGCCACCACAACTCAAAAAAAGAAGATCGGCCCTGCGTCCACCACGGTTGCGCCATCACTTCTCTTCCAGCGGAGAATGAATCCCCAAATTAATCCCCCCAAACTTTGTTAGAGCATCCTACCCACCTAAATCTCTGGAGAAAAACTAGAATTTGAGCCAACGCCTCTCATCTCCGACATCTTCATCGTCCTCCTATGCTCCCTCGTAAATCGCCATCCTCCCTCGCCAGATTGCCACTAGTATTCATTGTCCTTCTCTGCTCCCTCGCCAATTGCTACCCTCCCTCACTAGGACACCGCCAACTCCATCTTCGCCAGCCTCACCAACACCATCAACACCGCCTAGTCTATCTTCCTCGTTGCCGTCACTGGCCACGACAAGCGCCTCTTCTTCTATTTATACTCTAGGGCCGAGAGATCCTAGGCTATAGCCTTGGGGTGCAGAAGAGAATAAAAGAAAATGGGGAAGGAGAGGGAAGGGAAAAATGACCTTTTCTATTTATTTATTTTTAAAATCAGGGGTATATTGGTCATTTTAATGAATTCAGTTCAAATTCACGCCTCTAGGGTTATATTAGCACATTTTAGCAAAACACAGGGATATAATAGCACTTTTCAACTTTACAGGGTCATATTAGCACAAACCCTCAAAGCATAGGGTTATATGAGCACTTAACTCAAAAGTTTATAACCCGATACATACAACCCAAAAAGTGTATCTTTATTTTTCTAATTTTCAAAGATCGTATTTCAAGAGACGGACTCTTAAAATAATAAAAAGAACCAAAGTTAATAAAAAGAAAGGTTTAAAAAGAAAAATGGTTTGGTTTGAAAAAAGGTGTTGGTCTAGGAGCCTAGGTCTTATTGTATTCCATTATAATTTCAGCCATGTAAGGGATCCAGACATGGTCCAGTCCAGCTTAGGTCCTAATCTAGGTCCAGTCCAACATAGGTGGGTCTCATCTCAGTTCAATAGTCCAACTTAATCTAGGCCCAATTGAGCGCAGGCCCTGTCTTAACACCTTTAAGCTTCATCCAGATGCATGCACTTATATGCAGTAAATTGGGTGTGTTATCTTCCGATGTGGGAGTAGTCACATTTTAAAATTGGACCCCACCCAACATAAAGCCCCACCTTTCCAGCCTTATCACCCACGCGCCCACCCGTGGCCGACACACACTCGCTGCTATTCTGAAATCCACTGTTTGCCGATCCTAGCTGTTTGCTCTCCTCTACAGCGGTGCTCGAGCCAATGCCGATGAACGAAATTGATGGTGAAGATTGAATGAGAGTTTTGAGCAGTTTGTTTTTTCAAAATAGCTCAAGTTGGTGAAGTTGCGGGTGTTCTTCACCTTCAAATTTATGGAGCCAGGTTCAAACTTGATGAAACGCAACCATTAGCTGTCGTTTTATTTTTCTTATATTTTTTTGTTATTAACCAGCACACGTGTCATCTTGTAATTGGTTAGGCCACTTTTTTGTTTGTCTGGTATAACCCAAACATCCCAGCTTATTCTTTGATTTGTAATTTTTGGCACCATTCAGAGGATATGGTTCATGAGAATCCAAATTCTGCTCCTTCGGTTTTCATCTTTTTTTTTATTTTAACTGAATTTTCATGGTACCAGAGCACACTAGGTAGATCCAGTGTTGTTTCTTTCATTTTTCAAATTTTTTTACTTCTTCTAAAATTCATAGCTCATGTCAGACTCCGAGTCTGTGAATTCAGTTGCGAATCCATTGAGGACTGACAGAGGCTTCACCAGATCTAGAAGGAGTGAAATAAATTATCCTTTCGATCTTCAAAGCTCTGACAACTCGAATTTGGTGCTAGTTGTAGAGCCATTCAATGAATACAATTACATCACATAGAGAAGATCTATGGCTGTGGAAATCAGATCCAGAGGAAAGCTCAAGTTTCTGACAGGAGAATTAAAAGCACCTGATATGGATGATCCATTGTATGACAGATGGGATAAGGTAAATTCAACCTTAATTTCCCAGATTTTGAACTCAATTTCTAAGAAGATAGCTAGAGGATTTATGTTTTGTGAAGATGCATATACTTTATGGAATGAATTGAAGGAAAGATTTGGTGAATGCAATGGACCTTTGATCCGTAAATTGAAGAAAGACACATGTGATTTGAAACAAGGAAGTGATTCCATGGGTGTGTATTTTACTGAATTGAAAGGTTTATGGGATGAGTATGCCTGGTTAAGACCTATGAAGAGATGTAATGTGGATTGTATAAACTATACTTGTATGCCTGCTGAAGAAGAAGATGATAAACTTCATCAATTCTTGATGGGATTGAATGAGGAATATAGTTCTATCAGTCATCAGATTCCACTAATGGATCCATTTCCTAGTTTTGGTAAAGTTTGTCAGATGATCAGTGGGATTGAGAAGCAGAAAACAATACATGGAGGCTACCAGGAGATTCGAAACAACTCTGCAATGGTAGTTAGAGTTTACAGAGATACAAAGATACCTTATCAATTCAGAGATGGAACCACTGAGCAGCATGAAGATGCAGATGGCATAAGGAAGAGAAATGTTAAGAGAACGGATTTGAGATGCGATCACTGTGGAAAGCCGGGGCATGTTAAGGAGAATTATTTCTAGATCAAGGGTTATCCAGAATGGTTGGAAGGAAATAGAGACATGAAGGTGAGGGTTTAGCCACCACAGAAATCATAATTCACTCAACAGCCTTATCAGAGGCCATATCATCCTAATCATGCTTATCCAATATTAATAGCACATGTGCTGACTGAGGAGGAAGAAAATCCAATCAGTGATGTGGATGGAAAGCTTCAGGCTCTGATTGCAAAAATGGCGGAGGCTCAACTGGAGAAGAAGCAGAAGGAAAAAGAACCTGTACAGAATCAAGGTGGAATGGCAAACTATGATCATTATCATGAATTTGCAGGTAATATTACCACAAATTTCTCACTTAATGTGTTTTCTTTGAATGATGATAATTGGATTGTGGACAGTGGGGCTTCAAGCCATATGTGCAGAGATATTTTTAAGTTTACTTCTGTATCACCTGTAAGCCATATCACTCCAGTTTATATGCTAGATCATACTACCAAATTAGTTAAAGCCAAAGGAAATGTCAGTCTAAGCCCATTAGTCACCTTGCTTGATTGTTTACATGTTCCAGACTTCAAGTACAATCTTCTTTCTATCAGTAAATTGTCTAGGTCAATGTTTGTCTTGTTCACATTCTCATCAAATCATTGCTTGCTGCAGGACCTCAGGACTAAGAAAGTCTTGGCAGTAATCAAGGAAAACAATGGTCTATGCATACTTGATCCTCACTCTTTTCAGTTAGAAATCATTCATCAAAGAATACAATCAGCTTGTTCCCAATCAATTTCAAGAACTCCCGAATTTAGTGCAGCAACTAGTCAAGCTGTTTTATCCTTTAAGTCTTGGCATTATAGAATATGACACCCATCTTCTAATGTATTAAGGCATTTTGATGTAATCAAAGAACTTCCAGATGACAATGTGTGTTCTGTTTGTCCTATGGAAAAACAACATAGATTGCCTTTTCCAGTTAGTGCTTCTTTCACATCTTCTTCTTTCACTTTGTTGCATGTCGATCTTTAGGGACCATATAAAGTAAACTCAACTATGGATTGCCAATATGTTTTGAAAATAGTAGATGATTTTACAAGATGCACATGGACTTATCTTCTTAAAACCAAAGATCAAGTACCACTTCTGCTGAAAACTTTTCTAATTAGGATCAAAAACCATTTTGATGTTTCTGTTAAAATTTTAAGATCAGACAATGGAAGTGAATTTGTAAGCCATGAATGTGAAATTTTTTCCTCAGAATATGGTATTCCGTATCATAGATCATACTCTTACACTCTACAACAAAATGGAGCTATTTAGATAAAGCATCAACATTTGCTTCAAGTAGCTAGAGCTCTCATGTTTCAATATCATCTACCAAATGTCTTTTGGGGTGATACAATTCTTACTGCTACCTATCTCATAAACATATTTCCATCTCCAACTCTCTCCTGGCATTCACCTTATCAGCTTCTCTTCAACCTCAGTCCAAATATTCACAGTCTTAGATCTTTTGGTTGCTTAGTCTATGCCACAAATACTTCACCTCATAAAGAAAAATTCACTAAAAGAGCCTTTCCATGTATCTTTATTGGCTATCCTACAAGGAAAAAGGCTTACAAACTATTTGATCTTCATAATCATAGAATTATCACTTCCAGGGATATGGTATTTCAGGAGTCCGTCTTTCCTTATTCTGACCCTACTCAATTTTGTTTTCCTCTTCCTTACTTAGATTCAGAACATCTTTCATCTCTTTCTGAATCATATGTACCTATATTCTCTAATCAACCTCATCCTGATACTTCTTCTCCTCTAACTAATTCACATCCGAGACACAGTACTAGAGTAATTAAACCTTCAGTCTGGTCCAAAGATTATGTGTCTTCATCTTTTCTTCACTCTATCCCCCCTCAGTCTATTATCACTTCACATACTGCTTGTAATTCTTTAAAGATTCCAGAACCATCCACATATCATCAAGAAAACCACTCATCTGAGTGGATCAAAGCTATGGATGTTGAGCTAGTTGCACTAGAGCAGAATCATACTTGGGATCTGGTCTTATTGCTTCCTGGAAAGAAAGCCATTGGGTCTATATGGGTATACATGCTCAAATTTAATGCACATGGTTCCCTTTCCAAGCACAAGGAAAGATTGGTGGCCAAAGGGTTCAATCAAATTGAAGGATATCAACAATACTTTCCTTCATGGCCATGTAGATGAGGAGGTTTATATGAAGCTACCAGATGGATATGTAGCTTCTGATTCTTCACTGGTTTGCAAGCTGACCAAGAGTCTCTATGGCTTGAAACAGGCCTCTAGACAATGGAACAACGAATTTACACAACATCTCTTATCCTTGAATTTCACTCAATCTCATCATGATCACTGCCTCTTCCTAAAATCCAGCTCCACTTATGTCCTGGCTTTGGTGGTCTATGTTGGTGATGTTATGATTATGGGAACTTCTATGAATATTATATCTGAGATCAAGCATTCTTTAAATTAGAAGTTCACCATCAAAGATCTTGGAGCTACACACTATTTTCGGGGCTTAGAGCTACATAGATATGGCACAGGTCTTCATCTTCATCAGAGTAAATACATCTCTGATATTGTTACAGATTGTGGTTTGGCACAATGCAAACCTGTTTCCACTCCACTCCCTAACACTTGGATTATCCATGATGAATATTCTCCATTCCTACCTGATCCAAGTGTATATAGAAGACTGATTGGCATATTGCTCTATCTCAAATTACACAAGGCCTGATGTAGCTTTTGATGTGTATCAATTAAGCCAATTTGTGCAGTCACCTACTCACCATCATCTCACAGGTGCCTTGCATATATTCAAGTATCTTCACCATCATCCAGATCATGGTCTCTTCTATGCTTTAGACAATGATCTTAGGCTTCATGCCGACTGTGATGCAGACTGGGCTACTTGCAAGGTTACACAACGTTTTGTTACTGGTTACACTATTTTCATGGATTCTTCTTTGATCTCTTGGAAGTCTAAGAAGCAGTCCACTGTCTCCAAATCTTCAGCTGAGGCAGAATACAGAAGTCTGTCCATGACTTCCTGTGAACTCAAGTGCAGTTATTTGGCCTGGGATCTTCATCTTCAGGTTCACTTCTCCATTCCCTTGTTTTGTGACAATCAAGCAGCTCTCCACATCATAGCCAGCCCAGTCTTCCATGAATGCACCAAAGACCTGGATATTGATTGCCATTTGGTTAGGAATTATTATCTTGAAGGGTTTCTGCTTCCATCCTTTGTCTCTTCTCGGATGCAGCTGGCTGATCTACTGACCAAGAATTTTCCTCCGGCCCCTTTTCGTGCTAATCTTTTCAAGCTCAGCTTTTTGTCCCCCAAAGATGATCTTGACGAGGGGGTGAAGACTAAATGAGTGTTTTGAGCGAGTTTTGAGCAGTTTTTCAAAATAGTTCAAGCTGGTGAAGTTGGCGGGTGTTCTTCACCTTCAAATTTATGGCGCCAATTTGGAACTTGATGAAACGCAACCACTAGCTGTCGTTTTATTTTTCTTCTGTTTTCTGTTATTAACCAGCACACGTGTCCTCTTGTAATTGGTTAGGCTATTTTTATTTGTCTAGTATAAACCAAACATCCCAGCTCATTCTTTGCTTTGTGATTTTTGGCACCAGAGGATATGGTTCATGAGAATCCAAATTCTGCTCCTTCCGTTTTCATCTTTTTCGTTTTTTGTTTTACCTGAATTTTCAGATGGCAACAAAGAGGGAGTAGATGAGAGCGGGTACTGCTATAACAATTAGGAGAGAAGAAACAGCATGGTGGCGGGTGAATCCTACGCTTTCTTGCACCACCAAATTTCAGCTTTACAACAATGGCAGCAGCAACGAGCCCGAGCACAGCAGAGAAGAAGAAGAAGCCGAGGACGAGGACACCGGAGCTCAAGTCGTATCTATTGTCCGGATCGAGGCCGGCGAGGAAGATGAGGAAGCGCTTGCGCTGAGGTCAATGGATTGTAATTTATGGGTGGAAATGGTGTGGGCTTATTGGTCAAATACGAAAGTTTGTCGAGGGTCAGTTAAACTTTGAGTCCTTGCTTCTGTGACCTAGGAAGACTCGTGATTGGTTTTTGTGCGAGTATTGTTAGAGGTTTTTGGTCAGCAGCATGTTAATCAGCTTAAAACAAATTTCGCGTTGAGTCTATGTTCTGTGTATCATGCATCATGGTTATAGTTTAATACAGCTTTTGTAGCCATTAAGGTGGGAAAATTAGTAATCTACCTGAATTCATTTTGTGGTGCGGCTGTGAAGCTCTTTGCTGGTCGGGGATTCGGCTAAAAAAACAAAAACCCTAAACCATGTATGGTTATGTTGATTATGAATCTTGCTTTCTGTGAATTGCTGAAGTGCCCAGAAGTTCATCACCATGCATTCTGATTCTCTTGGAAAGGTGCTCTTTTTAGAGTTATTGTGTGTGTGATATGGTGTGATGGTGTTAGCATGTGTTGTTCTTTAGACTTTTCCTGTTTTTGCCTCTTTTCTGTCTTCAGTTTCTGTTGCACTCAAAAACATTTCCAGATTTCTTAGGAGAATGTTAAGCCATTTTTGCCATTGAAGTCCAATTTATTTTTAAGGAAATATACAAATATACCCCTATATAATTGAGAAAAAACAGATATAACCTAAGATAATTTTTAGTGCAAAAATAACCCTATAAGTACAAATATAACCCCAAAAACTATATTCCGATATTCACTGACAATTTTCGGTTATTGATCGATCGAAATGACTAAAATACCCTTTCAGCCTAATACAACATTTGAAAGACAAAAATACCCTTTACTTCTGCCACCTTGTCACCGTGCTTCCACCACCGCTGCCACCACCTCCCCCCGCCATCCGCCACCCTTCCGGCGAACGGACAACATTTGAAACCCGCTACCCGCATATAAAACCGGGTTGAATTCGTATGAGCATAAATTTGTGAAAGAAAGTGGAAGAAAGTTGAAAGTTGAACACGGCATGGGTCGAATTCGAATTTTGGAACACAACCTTGTAAAATTGAACACAACATCGGTGGAAGAAAGTTGAACAAATCATCGGTTGAATTCGACCCAGGTCTCCACCATTTCACCGTGTCGATGGAGTTCGAGGAAGCACCACCATCGCAGCAGCTCGTACCACCAGCTTCAACCAAACATCGTTCATATATGTTCTTAACACCATAATCTAGCGATGCCCAGAACTCTCGGCCAAACCAGCGTATGCAGCCACTCCAGTCCAATTGAGCAAAACTTGTCCGTCAGCATTGGCGAAGCATTCCAACGATGCATGTGACTCATCTCCATGGTTCAATTACCTCCTCTGCTGCACCGCCGCAATTTCGCCGAACTCATCTCATCACACACAAATTACTATCGCAGTAATACAGAAATTATGATAAGAAATTTACTCATTCATGGAATTATAGCAAGTTCTGAACATAAAGCCTAAACTTATTTTTATTTTTTTCTAGCCGCCTCCCTCTCTCTTGTTTCCAGCCAACTTTTGGTCAATTTTCGGCAACTCCAGTCAGCTTTCGACAGTCAGTGATTCTCCTCTCTGGTAAAATCTCAGTACACCTTTTTTATGTTTGGTCAAAATTTCGGTGCCTCTCCAGTGCTTCCTGCTGCTTTCTTCAGCTAGTGGTCCTCTTCTCCGGCCCAATTCATCTCCTTCGGCCCGTCCTCTTCTCCGACAGAATTCATCACCGGTGGTTCTCAGTTCCAGTGGTGATCTCTTTCTTTTTAACAAGAAATCCTGCGTATCTCCGGTCATCATTCAACAGATTTCTTTTCATCGCCAGTTATCGTTCGCTTCGGTGGGAAATTTTTAGCAAAAAGGCCTTCTCTGTCTTCGTTCAGTGACAAACAAAGGATTCAGTATTCCGTTCAACAAGGCGAGTGAGATCCACGCCTTTCAGGTCATACTGGCGCATCCCGGCACAAAAGTGTGAATTACAAGTGCTCCAGCTGCCTTTCAGCTCATGAATTACACGCACGACAACTCTTTTTCATCGCGTAAATTACACGCGCCAACAACTCTGCATGTTTATTACACACGCCTGGCGTTTTTTGGCAATATTTTGTGTTTTTTTGCTGATTTCTTACTTGCCTCTGTGATATTGCTCGTTTTGGTTCTTGATGGTGTGATATTTTGAGATATACTGGCCTTTTTCATAATCGATGACACGAGACTCTGGGGCAACAAAACACATGGCATCATCCTTCACTGTTATTGATCATGTGACACATTATGATGGTTTAGCCTGCGTATATGTTGGTAATGGTTCTCAACTCCATATTACCCATATTGGTGATTCTCGGATTTCTTAGTCTCTGTCTCTTTATGATGTGCTTATTATTCCTAATATCACTAAAAATTTGCTTTCGATTAGCAAGTTAACTCGGGATTCAAATTGTGTTGTCTGCTTTGATGATCGCTCATTTATTATTCGGCATAAAATCACTAGAGAAACCTTGGGTCACAGCCATAGTGAAAATGGCCTTTATGCTTTAGACTATGGTGCATCTACTTTGTTATCTACTGTGGAATCAAATAAGTCGTGTGCGTCTTTTGAAACCTGGCGTGCTAGACTTGGTCATGTTCCACTTTCCGTTATTTCTGGTTTGCGTGCTTTGGGATCTTTATCCGTCTCATCATTTTTGCCTAACCTACCCTTTATGATGCATGTGAAAAGGCTAAAGGGAAGCGTTTATCTTTTTATACAAATGATAAATGTGCTGCTAGGGTACTTGATCTAGTTCATTGTGACTTATAGGGGCTCTCTCGTATTTTATTTGCTGATGGTTTCGCCTACTATGCTATTTTCCTTGATGATCATTCCTGTCTCTCGTGTTTTTACCCACTGTGCTGCAAGTCAGATTTTTGGGATGTTTATCGCCAGTTTGAGGCTTTTGTGGAGAACCAATTCTCTTCCACCATTAAGGTGTTTCAGAGTGATGGGAAGGGGTGGACTAAGTTTGTAAATGTTCACTTACGCTGTCACTTTTAGACAAAAGGGCATTCACCATCGGATTTCTTGCCCGTATACTTCTGAGCAGAACAATCGAGCTGAGCGCAAGCATCGCCACATTGCTGAGATGGGCTTGTCTATGTTATACCACTCTCATGTCCCTCTCTTCCACTGGCCTCACGCCTTTGCTACAACCGCTTATACCATAAATCGGTTGCCCACTCCTATTTTTGGTGGACGATCACCATATGAAGTTATTAATGGTCGAGTTCGTATATACACAAACCTCCACATTTTTGGTTATCATGTGTAACCTTATCTTCGTCCATATCTATGTATCTTCCTTGGGTACAGCTCCCAGTACAAAGGCTATCGATGTTTGGATCCTACGTATGGAAAGATATATGACACCAGACATGCTCGGTTTGACAAAACTTCCTTCCCTTATATTGATGGTTCTACTTCAGCATCTCCATTCTCTCTGGATGTCTTTACTTTTTTGGATTCCACTGATGCACCATCTTATACTTCTCCCTCTTCCCCGGTGGCATCTCCTCCTGCTGGACTTGTCACTTTGATTGCCAGCCCTCTTGACTCATCGATGGCATCATCCTCATTGCCTACGTCACCTTGTTATTTCTGCTCTGTCAATTCAGACCATCCAGTGGCCGCTCCGACGCATTCTGCTCTGCCTATCTCGCCACCGCTTAGCTCACCTAGTTCACTGACCAGCCTATCTGGTTCGCCGACCACCTCACCAGCCCCTTCACCGGCCACGACTACTCCTCCAGTATATCTACCTCAGCCTCGCACTCATCGGATGGCTACTCGATCGGCAATCGGGCCTCTTCAGCGTAGAGATTATTCTGATATCATTGTTCACGGTCTTACTACTGCCTTACTTATTCAGTCTATACCCATAGATTATCGGACTGTTCTTCAGGATTTGGCTTGGATTTCTTCCATGGATGATGAGATGACAACTCTTTGTGGTCAACGCACTTGGGATTTGGTGTCTCGTCTTTTGGATGCTAACATCGTTGGCTCCAAATGGGTTTTATCGACTGAAGATTGACCAGATGGAACTATTGAGCTTTATAAAGCTAGAGTTGAGGCAAGGGTTTCTCACGGAGTCTGGGTTTTGACTTTGACCACACATTTAGTCCTGTGGTCAAAGCCTCCACTGTTCAAACAGTTCTCGCCATTGCATAGTTCCTTGCCACTTCATCAGCTAGATGTCAAGAATTCCTTTCTTAGTGGCGTCCTCGATGCTCCAGTTTATATGAAGCAACACGTTGGATACAAGGACCCTATTAATCCAAATTATGTTTGTCACTTGGGGAAAGCCATTTATGGTCTTAAGAAAGCTCCTCGAGCATGGTTTCAGTGCTCCAACACTTATCTGACTCAGCTTGGCTTCCAGTATAGCTCAACCAACACCTCTTTGTTTGTTCTTTCGCGGGGATCATCGTTACTGTATCTCCTGGTGTATTTCGACGACATTATTCTTACAGTGCACAATTCGACTCTTCTTCGGCAGTTCATTGATCAGACACATTAGGAGTTTGCGATTAAGGACCTAGGCGATCTTCACTACTTTCTTGGCCTGGAAGTTTCACCTACTTCATCAGGTTTACTTCTTGGTCAACCAAAGTATGCTCGAGACATTCTCACTCGTGCAGGGATGTCTGATGCTTCACCAGTCTCTACACCATTTGTGCCAGGTTCTCAGTTGCACAGTTCGACCAGTCCACTATTTCAGAATCTGACTTTGTACAGTTCTCTAGTTGGGGCTCTTCAGCACCTAACCATCACTCGTCCTGATTTGGCCTTCTCGGTCAACACTGTTAGTCAGTATCTCCAGGATCCTAGAGACGATCATTTTGCTGCTGTTACATAGATTCTGCGATATGTTCGGGGCACTCTGCATTTTGATCTTTCTTTTTGGTCTGCCAGTTCTCCAGAGGTGTTGGGGTATTCTGATGCTGATTGGGCTTGCTGTTTAGAGACTCACCGATCCACCTATGTTTATGATATTTTTCTTGGTGGGAACCTTGTTTCTTGGAGTGCCTAGAAACAACCCACAGTTTCTCGTTCCAGCACCGAGTCTGAGTATCGTGCTCTAGCCAACACTGCTTCAGAGGTTATTTGACTTACTCATTTGCTTTGAGATCTTCGAGTTCCCTTGTCTAGTTCTCCGGTACTGTTATGTAACAACAACGTCATCTTCTTAGCTCAGAATCCAGTTGCTCACAAGCGGGCCAAGCATATCAACATCGACTGTCACTTTGTTCAAGAGTTGGTTGCTTCTGGCAAGCTGCGAGTTGCTCATATTCCTACTTCTCTTCATATTGTGGACATCTTCACCAAGGGGCACTCTCGTCTGCTATTTGAGTTCTTCAGATCCAAGCTCTGCGTCGGCGAGCATCCAATGATTGCGTTAGAATAAGTCAAGTTGTTGATTAGATTTGATTTGTTTATGGATTAGGTTATTGACTAGACTAGAGTTATACTAGTACTAGTCTACCTTTTGTATTCTATTTATTCGGTTGAGAAATACAGAAATCATCACGGAAAATTTACTCTTTCAGTAATTTAGCTGTAGATACTGAATGCATTGTGTTCTGGTTAGCATTATTGGTTTTTCATCTTATCATCAAGTGCTTGAACAAGTCCGATTGACCTGAACCCCGCTAATTCATGGCTTTTTCCCACCCTTCGACCTGATTTTAAAGATTTTATTCAAACACCGACTTGTTTTTTTACTGCCATTTGTTTAGTTGGGTCTGTGAATGGAGTCGGTAATTGTTTAGTAGAGTAGTTGTCTTTGTTGATTGATGAATGTCCAGTAAAACAAAATGAAGGAATTAAAAGATTATCTAATATAGCATGTGCTCTGCTCTAAAAGATCATCAGACCGAAAGATGCATTCCAAGTTAATGAGCATGATACTCTTATCTTATGCATCTATATGTTTAGTGCTCGATTGTCTTTGAAAATGCTTTATTGTAGCTTCTTGTGTTGTATGGTACTATATTATTTTTGCAGAAATCAGGTGGAAATATAGCTCTCCTTGTTTGCAGAGTTCTATCGGAAAAAGCTTTAGCGCTGTCTGCTGCAAGATCTTGGTCTGCTGCAAGATCTTGCGGCTAAGAAGAAAATTCACAACCAGATATTCCTGATGTTGTGACTATTCCTGATGTTATGAGAAAATTCTATAATTGTGGCTACTATACATGCCATTGGATGCAAAGGTGGAGAACGCTTTTGCTAAATGCGTTCTCTGTCATTTTTATTTTTTTTACTGCATGCAAAATTGAGGACGCATTTGGTAAATGCGTCCTCTTGAATTTAGAATTTTTTTTTGGCAGAAAACATGAGGACATATTTGCTAAATGCGTCCCCTCAATTTGTCTTTATTTTTTTTGGCAGAAAACATGAGGACGCATTCGCTGAATGCGTCCATTTTTCAAAACCGAGATGACGCACCACAAAGGTGGTGGCCCTTTTTCAAAACCCGCCTTGTTACATCCGACTTTAATTTATTTAGCACCATCAAAGAAAGCACTCACCTCCTAATACTCTAAATGCACACACATCATACTCATATTATTTAGTACTCGAATCTTCCAACATGTATTGTAGAAAATAAGCGTAATAATTGTGTTGTATTCATGAATTCAGGATACATTATATAGTAGTACATGATACCTATACAACCTAGGAAAAGGTAACAGAATACAATTACATCTACAATTAAGGTAAGAATACAAATCCAATTCCAAATCCAATTCTAATTCCTCTAATTCCGTAACACTCCTCCTCAAGTTGGAGCATGAGGATCGGAAATGCCCAACTTCCCAAGTAAAGAATGGAACTGGTTACGTCCGAGAGCTTTAGTGACAAATTCGCAGGTTGGTCAATCGTAAGGATATGTTGAGTAACAATAGCGCCAGATTGGACAAGATCTCGGACAAAATGACAATCAACTTCAATGTGCTTAATACGTTCATGAAAAACCGGGTTGACCGCTATGTGGAGAGCAGATTGACTATCACAAAACAATTTCATAGGAAAAGAGTGTGAAACCCCTAAGTCCTTCAGTAAAGACCGAAGCCATAATAACTCACAGCAGGTAACCGCCATAGCACGATACTCTACTTCAGTAGAAGACCGAGAAACAGTAGGTTGCTTCTTAGTCTTCTAGGAAACTGGAGAATCACCAATCATAACAAAATAACCAGATAAGGAACGCCTAGTAATCGGACAGGCGGCCCAATCCGAGTCACAATAAGCAGTCAATTATAGAGTACTACGAGAAGAAAGAAATAAACATTGACCAGGATGACTCTTCAAGTAGTGCAACACACGAACCACAGCTTTCCAGTGAGGAACACAAGGTGACTTCATGAATTACGCAAGAGTATGAACTGAATAACTAAGTTCAGGACGAGTAATAGTCAGATATATCAGGCGCCCAACCAAGCAGCGATACTGTTACGGGTCTGGTAGGCTGGACCTTCAACATGTGCCAAATCATGTTGTTGCTCCATCGGAAAATCAACTGGTTTAAAAGCAGATAAACCTGTATCAGATAAGATGTCCAAAGCATATTTCCTTTGTGAGAGAAACATCCCCTCCGGTCTTTCTAGCGATCTCTATGCCCAAGAAATACATAAGCAACCAAGGTCCTTCATGTGAAAACAAGAACCCAAGTATTTCTTGAACTCAGAGATGAGTGAAGAAGAACTACCAGCAATGACCAAATCATCCACATAAACCAGAACATGTAAAGAAACTGATTCACGGGAATGGACAAATAAAGAGTAATCTGCCTTACTTTGAACAAAACCAAATGTCTGTAAAGCCTGGGCTAGTTTAGCAAACCAATTTCGAGGAGCCTGGCGAAGACCATAAAGAGATTTCTGAAGGTGACAAACCTGACCGTGCGGAACTGCATAGCCAGGCAGATGACGCATGAACACTTCTTCATGTAAATCACCATGCAGGAAGGCATTATGAACATCCATCTGATGCAGTTCCCAACCACGTATAACAGCAATAGACAGGAACAATCGAACAGAACTCATCTTTGCAACTGGAGGAAAAGTCTCAGTGTAATCAATTCCTTCAACCTGGTGATTTCCAAGAACCACTAGACACGCCTTGTGACGTTCAATAGTACCATCTGAATGAAACTTCGTTCGATAAACCCATTTACATCCAATAGCCTTCTTATGCGCAGGCAAAGAAGTCAAAGTCCATGTCTGATTCCGCTCCACGGCACTAAGTTCCTCAACCATAGCATCTCGCCAATGAGAATGACAGGAAGCCTCATAATAAGTAGTGGGATCTGCACTAGAAGTTACAACACCCAAAAATCTAGAATGCATACTAGAGAAATTATCACAATTTACATAATCAGTAAGAGGGTAGAGAACACCTGAGGAAAGTGATGACGCATGAGGGAACGTAGTCGAAGGGGGGGGGGGGGTCTTCAGTAACAAGAGCACAAGCATAATCATCACAATTATAATCTGCCAAATACGACGGTGGACGTCGAGATTGAACACTTTGTCTAGTAGATATTGGATCGACGGCAACTGGCTGAGAAGTACCGGCGACGGATGGTGTAGGTAGGCCGACTGCAGCCGGCATAGATGAACTGGCATCGGGCGGCAGAGCACGATCGATGGATGCCGGCTTTATGGCATCGGAGATGACCACTAGGAGTTGGTCGGTGCCGACTGGCGGTGAATCTCCGGTGATGATCAGAGTTGACCGATCAGCGTTGGCGTTGATTGGCACCGACCGACCGGAGTTGATCGGCACCGACCGACCAGAGTTGACCGACGCCGACCGACCAGAGTTGACCGGCGCCGACCGACCAGAGTTGACCGGCGCCGATCGACCAGAGTTGACCGATCGGCGATGACCCGCATTGACTGGTCAGCGTTGATCGACGAAAGAGCAGCCGGCGTCAGCTGGCTTCCGGTGGACGTCGAAAGACCAACGTTGTCCGGTAGCGGTTGATCGGCGTCGGTAGGTGTGATGGAAAATCCGTGCGGCTCCGGCGAGAAGGAGGAGGAATCCAGCGGTGTTGAGGTTGCGCCGCTGGGTTCATAGGTTGAAGCAGATTGCTGAGTTGCAGAGTACGGGAACTGGTCTTCAAAGAAATCAGCATCTCGAGTATAAAAGATTACTCGAGAGTCCAAGTCGAGAAGACGATAACCCTTCTTTCCGGCTGGATAACCAAGGAACAAACACCGTCGACTTCTTGGTGCAAACTTGTCACGATATTTGGGAACTCGAGCAGCAAAACACAAGCATTCAAAAACATGTAAAGAAGAGTAATTTTGCGCCTGGCCATAGAGTAACTCAGATTGAGTACGACCGTTGAGAAGCTGAGTCGGTGTTCGGTTGATCAGGTAGGCAGTAGTAAGAACACATTCTCCCTAAAATTCAATACGAAGATTGGCTTGAAATACTAAAGCTCGTGCAACATTGAGTAAATGACGATGCTTTCTTTCAACTCGACCATTCTGTTGCGGAGTATCAACCATAGATGTCTCAAAAACAATCCCAGATGCAGTAAAGTGAGACCGGAGAGGAAAAAATTCAGTGCCGTTATCGGCCCAAACTCGTTGAATTGTTCTTCCCCACTGGTTCTTGACTAAGGCACTAAATTCTAAAAATCTAGAAGCTACTTCAGATTTAGCTACTAACAAATAAACCCAAACAGCTCGGGAATAATCATCTACTATTGTCAAGAAATAAAAAGCACTACTAGAAGATGGTGTATTATAAGGTCCCCAGACATCACAATGAATTAATTGAAATAATGCAGTAGCATTAGTAGTACTTATTTGAAAAATATTTCTAGTCTGTTTTGCTCTATAACATATAGAGCAAGGTACAAAATGTTTATTAATGCTAGGAGAAATAGAAGACAACACCGTGGAAGATGGATGACCAAAACACTGATGCCATAAATCGGAAGAAGACAATGAAGCAACTGTAGGAAGAGACTGCAGGACAGGTTTGGGAACACGAGCATCCAGCAGTTGAAGCCAAAACACCCCCCTTTCTGTTCACCCACGCCAATCACTCTCCACGTACTGATTGTTTGTAAAATGCAATAATTTTCAGTAAACAAAGCTAGACAGTTTAGGGTAGATAACAATCTAGAGCATGACAGCAAGTTGCATCTCAGTGAGGAGATATATAACACATGAGGCAGGATAAAGCCATAAAAAAAATAGATCCATATTGAGTAGCGGGGAACATCGAGCCATCAGGCAGAAAAATATTCACAGCATCAATAGTAGCAGTAAGATCAGAAAGAGAACCTTTGTCACCGGTCATATGATAAGAGGCTCACGAATCAAGTATCCATGGTAAAGTATCCTTACTAGACTCATCGCCAGTAAGAGAATGAAGCTGATTAAACAAGTTCATGGTCGTGCTCCATTGTTCATCAGACAGAGCAGGGCCAAAATTGGAGCGTACAGGTACACCAGAGGAGGCCGCCGCCGCCAGACTAGGTGGTGACAAGGCAGCTCTGGCGAACGGAGGTGGGAGCGAGAGATCGGTCGCGCCGCCTATTTGATCGGCGTTGACTAATGTCCGGGCAGGTGGTGCCGATTTCTTACTCTTATTGAACCATTCTGGTACACCGTGTATCTGGAAACAGGTATCTTTATCATGACCCTTGCGATGACAATGGGTACAAACAAGATTCTTGCGGTTGACTGCAGAATGAACAACTGTTGAAGAACTTGCAGGTGGTGAACGTCGTGCAACATACACCATAAAGGTAGAAGAAGGCTCACGAGCTCGAATGATAGCTCTATGATTCTCCTCCTGAGCAACAAGGGCATACACCTTCATGACAGATGGTAGTGGCTCAATGCTCATGATATGGGATTGCAAGGTGTGAAAACCTTCGTCGAGACCAGAGATGAATTGGTAGATCAAATCCTTCTCTCTCTCTTAGAAGATTTTCGCAGAAAAATTGCACTGACATAATGCCTTGCAATCTTCACAGGTACAAACTAGGGGAGGTCGCATGTAGTGATAATCTGCAAACAACTTCTTCAGTTTGGCAAAGTAGATATCGATGGGCTGACCGTTTTGCCTGCAACCTTGAATAGCTTCTTGCGTCTGCAAAAGCTTCATACCATCGGCGAGAATAAATCGTGCCTTCAGATCATCCCACAAATCCTTGACAGTGGAAAAAGAACTTGTAGAGGATCTTAACACCAGATCCAGGGTTTGCAAGATCCAGCAGACAAGAGTAGCATTAACCACAGGCCAAACAACAGCATCGGGATGATCATCCTGGGGTTTGGTAATGGATCCATCAATGAACCTAATCTTGTGCTTGGCCAGGAATGCGCAACAAATCACATCGGACCATTCAATGTAATTTTCTTGACCTTTCAGCATGGTCGGTACAAGTTGTAAACCTGGATCATCGCCAGGACCAATGAAGTAAGGATCAGTCGACACACGACCAATCAGTAAAGTAGTACGAGGGCCAGATTGCAATTGCAGCTGCTGAAGTAAAGCTGTAATCACATCATAACCGCTCATATCCTGAATCTTTGGAGCAACAGAACCAGGTTGATCTTCAAAGCCAGACATATTGTAAAAATCAGGTACAAATCAGGAGCACAGGACACGCCTACGCAGAGTGAGCAGCGGCGCGTGAGGGCGAGCAGCGGACCTCGGACGTTGAACGGTGGTGAACGGCCATCGGTGCGTAGCGGTGGTTGGCGCGTGGCGTCGAGTTCGGCGGCGCGTGGACGTCAGACGACAAGGATTAATGCAGCGAAAAATTTTCTATTCAGGTTTTAGAATTTTAGGCTCTGATACCATGTAGAAAATAAGGGTAATAATGTGTTTTGTATTCATGAATTCAGGATACATTATATAGTAGTACATGATACCTATACAAGCTAGGAAAAGGTAACAGAATACAATTACATCTACAATTAAGGTAAGAATACAAATCCAATTCCAAATCCAATTCTAATTCCTCTAATTCCGTAACATGTACGTTAGGATAATTTCGGATCCTCTACGCTATTCTACCTATGCCAGTGCACCACAAATATTACGACATTGTTTTATTGTATTTTGGAATATAAATTTTTTAAGTGTATGCAGCATTTTGATTTTTAGTTTGTTTCAATTTTGTTTACCGAATTTATCGCACAAAAAATATGGTTTTAGTCCTAATATTTAAACAAGTATCATTTAAAATAAAATAAAATTTTCACCTTAAGTTTTACTAATACTAGTATACATTTATATTAAATTATTAATAAATGTCAAAAATATTATATTTTATATATAATTTTTAAATGTTATGTAATATTTTATGAATGAAAAATAATTTCACTCGACAATAAAATTGTTTGATAACCCAAAAATAAAATTTTTCGATTGCCATATTTTATAAGTTTAACAAAAAAATTTATTTTTACTCTTAAATATATAATTTAATTGGAAGATTTTACTAATAATAATAAACATTTACATATTAAAGTATTAATAAGTATTGAAAATGTCATATTTTACATATAATGTTTTGAATATTTTATAATTATTTTATGGACGAAAATAATTTCACTCGACAATAAAATTGTTCGATAACTATATCTTATAAATTTAATAAAAAAATTATGTTTACTCTTAAACAAATTACACATCTTGTTATGTAATTTAACACGGCTTCAATCATTTTTTTGTCAAGACGTAAACAAATGTTAATGTAATTATATGAAATGTAGGTTAGTATGTGCAATATCCTACCAAAGTATAGTGTAGTTTAAAAGTTTTAATTAAAAAAAGAAGAAGCACAAATTGAGGACCCATTCAGATCCGAAAGAGAGTACTTGGGTTCGCCCAATAACTAAAAAGTTTTTGGGGTTAGCTCACCCTCGCGGGATCGCGACCCTTTGTCCTAGCCATTGTAGCACGTGTGTCGCCCAGGGCATAAGGGGCATGATGACTTGACGTCATCCTCACCTTCCTCCGGCTTATCACCGGCAGTCTGTTCAGGGTTCCAAACTCAACGATGGCAACTAAACACGAGGGTTGCGCACGTTGCGGGACTTAACCCAACACCTTACGGCACGAGCTGACGACAACCATGCACCACCTGTGTCTGCATTCCCGATTGCGTCCTAAAACTTTTAAACTACACTATACTAGGATATTGCACATACTAACCTACATATGATTACATTAACATTTTTTTTACGTCTTGACAAAAAAAATGATTGAAGCCATATTAAATAACAAGACATGTAATCCAAAATTTAAAAATGATCTGAATGCGTCCTCTAAATCCATATTTAAAAATAAATTAAAAACAATAAGGACGTATTCGGAGAATGCGTCCTCCACCTTGGTATCCAAAATTTAAAAGATGCACAATTACATCCAAAATAATGATATCATACCCCCTAACAATTGCATCCTCGTGTTACTGCTAAGAAAGTTGGTAAATGACTATGTTTAGTTGAATGCAAACGTGGTGTTCGAATTCATATTAATGGGGTTCATTTGTCATGCAGGTTCGACGAATGTGCTCCTATTGTAAGAAGCACGAGGAAACCGAAGTCCCTGATCGCTATTTTGGTGGAGCATGGGGTTTTTTGAGAAGATAATGATGGTCTTGTATCTCTTGCCTTAAAAGTGAATGTCAGCTTGATTCTTTTGCTGGAATATTCACTGAGTTTCTACTATATTTGTTGGAAAATATGGTTAAAAGGTTAAAATTCGTCAACTTTTGTGCATCGTTTTGAGTGGGACTCAAATGAATTTTGGGCTGGTGTATGTTATTTTTGAGTTCTCCTCCGCGAATACTATAAAATCGACTATTTAAACTCTCAAAACGGATCAAGGGTGAATGAGATATGGATGTTTGAAATGTCACTCTTGAAAGAGAAAAATTAGGCGGAAATTGGCCCAGATTAATTTTTCTCTGGACTGTCCAAAATGCGTATGGACCGCATGGAAGTCTCTGGAAGACCCAACCACATAGTATATATGGAATTGCTCGTGTGTAATTCTTAAGAGATAACATCAAAATACTTCCATATTTTGTGAGATATCTTGTCTTAAATAAATATGCGATTTACCATGTTTAATACGATGAAGAATATTTGTGCAAATATTTCTTCCTTTTCCATCAGATTTGATTCGAGTATTTATGGAATGTCTCGGATTTGGTGAGTTGGTGATTGGAGATTATTCTTCTCTAATTACAGAAAATCAGAATATCATGTTTCCATGATTAGAGTCTCTTAGAGCAGTCAGTATACACCATTTCTCAAGTCCCTCCATATTTTAAACTTGAGTCTTCTTTCTGTCTTTCTCGAAGTTTCCATTTGTTGCTTTGTCGAGGTGATAGTCCTTCGGGCCTTTCGTGAATCTCAGGTAACTCTTAAATGTTAATTGTTACCTGCAATGGTTTTATCCTAGGGAACGATGTCCACGATGAGACTCATTCGTTTCAAGGGCAGCGAGTGTTACTCATGACTCCATCACTTTGTGATTACTTGAAATATGATTTATGCTTTGATTATTTGTAATTTAAGCTTTTCGATTGTATGCTTGAATAAAAGTTTATTATTCTTGTATATGTTAATTGTTCATTCAATTTTTGTTATTTAATTTTTTGCATGATATAATCAATATATGTCCAACAATATTAAGCTTTGATTCCAAACCAACGAAGGAAACGAGATTCCATGAAATAATTTTTGTGGAAAGTGGTGATCAATAGAGAGATTAATCTACCATGAGTACAAATCACTAGAGTACTGGTAGATTTGAACAATTAGTAAGTATATTTGTGTACTTGATTGGTGTTCTCTAGACGTGAGAATGAGTCCAAGGGTGATGGTACTTACTATCAAGGCTTTGTGAAAGCTAGAAGTACATCTAATGGACCTAAATGGTTATTTGGATATTTAGATATTAAAATCTGAATTGAGCAAAATGAAAAGCTCAATGCTCCTAAATGATCCATCATGTGACCAAACTAATTGTTGTTTACCCAGTGATATTAAATCAATGAGTTTGATGAAGGCGGATACTCTAAGAGTCTCTTGGAGATATGTCGTATTTAATGGAATGACTCTAAACATTATGAGTTACCTTTTTGTAAAGGTGAGGTGTCTCTTAAGAAGAGAACTCAAGAGTCATTGATAGTCTGTTGTACTTATTAAAGTGCACATTAGACAATTCTTATAATGGATAGGATGATGATACACGAGTAATCTAGAAATGATCACTGGAAACAAGCTGTGTGTGAGACTCGTGGATATGGCTTGATTTGTGTAGAGAAATGGTTCTCTCTTACTAGATTCATAGAGGAATCTAAGTCCATCGTGTTGGACAAAAATTGGGAAAGATATACCCTAGGATGACCAAAGCGCTTGTATGCTTATTGGTGTAGCGTAAAGCCATATCGATGATGGTGTGTCTCGACAAAGATACTTTACAAATGGATTACTACTCTCTAAGAGAATTATCGATGTTGACTACGTAAGGTCAATATGATAAGAGTTGTGATTCTTTGACGAAAGGATTAAATTAATTTCCTGACGAAGAAATTGAATTGAGAGTTAGTTGAGAACTCATCGAAAGGAATATGACTATGTCCAATAAATGGTGGGTTACGTACGTGGACACCCAACCTATGTGACTGGAGATCCCAAGATCTAGGTTCAAAGGGACAACTAAACTGGAAAGACCCATCGCGATTACTGTGGGGGTTTCATACCTCATGTTTTATTCCTATGATGAAGAAACAATGATGTGAATGGAGGTTAAGCATTAAATTGCTTTTAATGATTCAAGGCATCGAGTATGTAGTACTCGAAAGAGCGCAACAGTTTACGGAACTTCTCTTACGCCAAGAATCACCTATGTGAGCGAGAAGTGTGTCCGCTTCAAAAGGGAATTGTAGGGACGCAGTTCTTTAGAAACCTTACAGAACTATGCGTGTGCCATGGCCTGATTAATGGACATAACCGAGGAAAGTGCAAGGGCTAGGAAAGATGTCTGTGGGAAGTGCATTATCGTTCACACAAGCGGTAGGGGAAGTTCAAGGACATCGCATCTACTTCCTAACCAGTGGGCTAAGTGTACTCTCTCAAGGGAAAGTTCAAATGGTGACACCTACTTATCCTATGCAGCATCTATGCCATTGAAATGAATCTATCACCAAGTCAAACTCTGTGTCTGACGTGATTGTTCTGATTCCTACATCAATATCTATTCATGAGGGGGATTGTTGGAAGATGATGGTTAATAGGTTGAAATTCGTCAACTTTTGGGCATCGTTTTGAGTGGGACCCAAACAGATTTTGGGTCAGTGGATGTTATTTTTGAGTTCTCCTCCACGAGTACTATAAAATCGACTATTTAAACTCTCAAAATGGATCAAGGGTGAATGAGATATGGATGTTAGAACTGTCACTCTTGAAAGAGAAAAATTAGGCCGAAATTGACCCAGATTAATTTTTCTCTAGACTGTCCAAAATGCGTATGGACCGCATGGGAGTCTCTGGAAGGCCCAACCGCATAGTATATATGGAATTGCTTGTGTGTAATTCTTAAGAGATAACATCAAAATACTTCCATATTTTGTGAGATATCTTGTCTTAAATAAATATGCGATTTACCATGTTTAATACGATGAAGAATATTTGTGCAAATATTTTTTCCTTTTCTAGCAGATTTAATTCGAGTATTTATGGAATTTCTCATATTTAGTGAGTTGGTGATTGGAGATTATTCTTCTCTAATTACAGAAAATCAAAATATCATGTTTCTATGATTAGGGTCTCTTAGAGCAGTATAAACAGAGCCTCTAAGTCAGTCAGAAAGTTTTACACCATTTCTCAAGTCCCTCCCATATTCTAAACTTGAGTCTTCTTTATGTCTTTCTCGAAGTTTCCATTTGTTGCTCTGTCGAGGTGATAGTCCTTCAGGCCTTGCATGAATCCCAGGTAACTCTTAAATGTTAATTGTTACTTGCGATGGTTTTATTCTAGGGACCGATGTCCACGACGAGACTCATTCATTTCATGGGCAACGAGTGTTACTCATGACTCCATTACTTTGTGATTACTTGAAACATGATTTATGCTTTGATTATTTGTAATTTAAGTTTTTCGATTGTATGCTTGAATAAAAGTTTATTATTCTTGCATATGTTAATTGTTCATTCAATTTTTGTTATTTAATTTTTCGCATGATATAATCAATATATGTCCAACAATATTAAGCTTGATAGTAATAGAGAAGCTACACGAACATTATTCGTATATTCACTCAATCTGAGTGAGGAACTTATGTTTTTATGCTTTTAACGAGCACCTTGTTTGGAAAATCTTGCCATGTACTCATGGACGGAATTACCATGGCGCGTGGTAGGACTCCAACCCTATCTGAGATTCTGGTGCCATGGTAGTAGTTGTCAATTACACTTCCCGGCTTTCATAGTTTGGGAGCTCCTCTTTTCCGGCTTATTTCTATTTCTCCGGCCCCTGCAAGTCGGAGAAGAAGGCCATTGAAGGGCTTTTTTTGTCCACATTTCATCAAAACGACGTCATTTTTGCTCAAGTCAGACGACGTCGTTTTGATTAGTAGTGAAGAAAAAAAAATGAAATTTCATATTTGAGTTTCCTGGATTGGGCCAAAAACGCAGAAGCAAAAAACAAGCATTTCACATTTTCACCTTCACCAAAAATGCGTTTCACCTCCGCCTCCAACTCTGCTCCAACTCCGGGCGCCGCCACCGGCCGGAGACTCCGGACGCTGTCCGGTCCGTCCCTGCTTGATCAGCCCCACCTAAATTTTTTTTTGGTTCCACCACTGCATGCACTGATGAAAAACTTAGATATCTCATGAACGGACTGGATTTCCTGTTGGTGTGAAATTTGAACCATCGGATGTGGAACTAATATAGCATTTTGCAGCAAAATGCGGCCTGGGCAAGTAAGGCAGTAAGTATGTATTAATAGTTTAAAATTTATTTTGTTGACTTCAAAATTTTAATTAGGGATATATTCACAAGTGTAAGTCTCAAGAAAGACGGTCTATCCATAATCTTATACATAGGCCAAAGACTATTTTGCAAAATAGAATTTTTTTGTAATTAATAAAAATTTTAAGAATCAATTCCCCTTTTTCTACAGTTTCTCTTCTTTCTCTCTCCAGCAATTTTTCTTCTGCAATTTCTCTTTGGAAACTTTCTTCTCTTTATCTCTGCGTTGTTATCAACTTCTTCTCCGCCTCTTCTTCGTTTCTCTGTCGACACTCGTTTCTCCGCCACTTCTCTGCGTTTCCCCGCCGCTTCTTCACGTTTCTCTGCCTTTTATCCATGATTCTTCGTCCGCTTGTTTCCCCAATTCTTCGGCGGCGTCGCCGGTTAGTTTCTTCATCGATTGTTGTATTATTCACCTAATGAGGTATGTTGTATGTTTAGGATTTGTTTCTGATTGTATTATTGCTTAGTTTTTGTTATGTTGTTCAGATTTGGTATGTTCTTTGTTTTGTTAAGTGTTAGACATCGTTTTTCTGTGTTTTGAGTTGATTTGTGTGTCTTTCTGTAATCTGATTTCGAACTGTCCTCTCGTTGTTATAATAAACTTGTTTATTGTTCGTCTTGAATTACGAGCTACATTTTTTTAATTATATGTTGCAGCTATTATTATCTAACGTGTACCTGTTAGTTGTTATGTGAATGGCCCTTTTTTCTTTTTTTGTACTGATTGTTTTTTTTAGTTACGAGGTGCGTTAGTTTGCTTGTATGTTGCAGCCAATGGCGGATCCTGAACAAAAAAAATATATAAGCAATAAAATTGATGATTAACAAAATTTCAAATATTAGTTTTAATGTCGCATAACTAACCAATGAAACATGCGGAAACAATTGGAATTTGTGACTTTTAACGGTCTTGGAGAAGATATATAATTTTGATGTTTTGGTGTTTGGAACTTTTTGGCTGCAAGCAAACCTTTTCATTTCCTTTTTCAAAAATGACAATTGGGTAACTCTTCTAATTTTTTAAATGAATTAAGTTAAAGTTTCAATTAACTACAGTGGTATTGAGGTGGGAATTGAAGCAGAGAGGCTAAAATTTCCCATTTTCTTATGGGAATTGATTTTTTTTTAAAATTTCTGAAGTGGCCCACGACCCACTATTTTAATACTTCATTTTTTGTTATTATTATTGCTCCCAATTCCCAAGTTTTTTTAGCTATTGTCTTCTTCCTTTTATAGATTTATATCACATATTTCCCTCCCTTGCAAGTCCAATGACGGGCTCAGGAAAACATTCATTTCAAATTCAAACTTCACTAAGTTCTTAAATTCGATTCCAAATTAAAAGACGTCACTCATAATTAATGGTGTTTTTAAAAAATTTAACGGGTACATTAAGAGAAATATTTAAACCTTCCTTCTTGTATGTTAGAGTTGAGGTGGTGCCGGAGCACCACCTGGCGCCCCCTTGAATCTGTCCCTTTTTGCAGCTGTTATTATTCAAAGTGTACCTGTTAGTTGTAACGTGGATGATTTTTTTTCATTCGTTGTTGATTGTTCGTTTTGAATTACGAGGTGCATCTGTTTACTTATATGTTGCCTTTGTTAGCCTTCGGTGTGTACTTGTTAGTTGTACTGTGTATGCCTTTTTTTATTTTTATTTGTTGTTGATTGTCTATTTTTTTATGAAAAAAAAATTGCACCTGTTTTGTCTGTTTTGAATTAAGAATGACACCTGTTTACTTATTTGATGCATCTGTTAGTATCCGGTGTGTATTTGTTAGTTGTATTGTGTATGGCATTTGTTTTTGAAAAAAATGTTGTTGGTTGTTTGTTTTGACTTAGGAATTGCATCTGTTTACTTATATATTGCATCTGTTAGTATCCAATTTGCACTTGTTAGTTTTGTTGTATTTGACTTTTATTTTCATTGTTGATTATTGTTCATTTTGAATTATAAATTGTACTTGTTTGCTTATATACTGCAACTGTTAATATCCAATGTGTATGACTTTTTCCAGGAGTTGGATCTAAACTTGAAGTGGTTATAACTTTTAAGAAATCGGACAATATTGAACATTGGACTCCACAAGACATTCCAACACGAGGAGGATTTAGATGAAGATGACATTGAATTTGAAGATCAAAGATGACCCTTTTTTTAAGAATAATAGTTGATTCATCATACTAAATACTGTTAGTTAATCTAGATAGGAATACTGTTGTAATTGTAAGTTCAGTAATAGAGATTTTTGTTATTAGCACTTGTAGGACTTATCTTGTATCTTGCTTTTTTTTTCCAAGTTTTGAGAGTCCTTCTCGTGTATGAAACCGACAACATTTGCATGATTTTTATACAAAGTGTGCAATGCATTTACATGTGTGCTTTCATGCTGACAAGACTTTTAGTGACATATTTTTAATTAAAATCTAGAAAATTTTCTCTCGTGTTTGAAAATAAATAGAAGTTTTAATGTAATTAGTACACATTGTAAGTCATTAAATGTAGTTCATATGAAAAATTTTAAAATAATTACAAAATTTTGTAACTTCTTTTCTGTAGTATACTATAAGAAATACTAGTTATAGGCTAACATATGCATGTTTTAACAAAACAGAAACAATTCATAAGTTACTATAGTATACTATATGAAATACTAGTTGTAGGCTAACATAGGCATGTTTTAACAAAACAGAAACGATTCATAAGGTGACTTATGCAGTACTACCACGTGACAAAGTTTTGCTATTCATAAAAGAAATTGACATTTTTTTTATCAAGTGTGTGTTTTTGTTTAAAAATTACATGTTGTAAAGTAATCAATGCACAGTTAATATGACAATTTTAAATTATCAAATTTTAACTTAACTTATGCATGATCTCATGAAAAAGTTTCATAATTCATATTCACAGTTTTATAACATGTGCATGTTTTAAGGCAAACAATACGTATTGTAAGGTAACATATGCATAGTATATATGAAAATTTTCAGCAACATTTAGTTCTTTTTTTTTGAATATTTTCCACATGTTCACAGCAACAGAATACATTATGAAGTTTCAACAACAATAATTTACATCAAAGGAAATTAATCAACATAAACTCAATCACATGTGAAAAATTCTATCTTAGACACTATTAAGCAAAATTTCATCCTCTTGAAACTGAATTTCATTCATTTAAAATTGAAATTCGTTGATGTAGATATTTTTGCATGGCGAAGAGCTGATCACATTTTTTTCCAGACACTAACCGGTAGTTTGAATAGCTCATAAAAAAAAGAATCAATTGGAGATGGGTTTGGTCGGATAGAATGTTTGCAGGTCAAATAAGAATAAATGTTTGAGGAATTTCTTGATCGAAGAAGAAGGATTGTTTGCAGATCAATTGAAGAAAAAGAAAGAATGAGAAGGAAGAAAAAGGAGGAATGTCTGTTGGGAAAAAGGAAGAAGAAGGAAAGAAATGCAGTGGAGAAAAGAAGGGTTTGTTATAACCCGACCCAAACCCAATGACCCGGTCCACAATTTTGTTTTATTAAATACAGATAGGTTCTTGCCCTGTCCATAAGCTTATGGACAGGCTACCTTTCAGGAGACTCACTCTACAAATATAACCCAATATACTTCAGTAAATGCACATATAACCCTAGTATAATTCAAAATACCAAAACAACCCTAACTACTTTACATAAGTGCAAATGTAACCCTAAAGACTATATTCCGGCCATTGACTGCCGAAACTGACCAAAATATCATTTCAACCTAATACAAAATTCTAAAAGACAAAAATACCCTTTACCAACTATTGTTCTGCCACTACTTCACCACCTTCTCCGTCGTGACTCCGCCACCAGCTATCCATCCCACATCAGCCTTTCCTCCGCCGCTACTAGCCACCCCTCCTCCCTAAACTTTTCTGAAATTATTTGATCATTGAAAATATCAAAGTAAACTTGTAAAAAAAGAAGAAAACTCAAAAATTTCCCTTCGTCACTTACAATGTTAACAAAGGCTTTATTAGAAACCTAAAACACCAACCAAAGATAAGTCAATTAGAATAAAGCTAGCCGTCAACGTCAACTCTAGCCTCCCCAGTCTCAGCAACTTTAGGTACCTCAACCTCACTGATGACGTAACATGCAACGCCACTGACGCCACCTCTCAAAATCCTCTCATACACCTCCTTGTCTACGTAGTTGGGATCCTTTCACCTATGGAAGCTGTAAGAGGGTCCAGCTCATTGTCCACCAAATCTTATGAGTCGTCCCAGCCACTCCTCACGTCGTCCCATCAGCCCCCCCTCCCGCACCACCACCACCCAGCTCCTTCCCCAATTTAAGCCCCCGGATTGACTCTCTGCCACCTCGTGAAGCCACTCCATTGGCTACAACACCCCCACCACTAGAGCCCTTGACGAACTCGCTCCTACACGGCGGCCACGTGGCCTCGTGAAGCCCCTCCTTTAGCTCCAGGGCCCCCATCGCCACAGCCCTTGACGATTGGCAAAAGAAGGTGGGCAAATGAATAGGGGAAAAAGCCCTAGCGGGATGGGGTGAAAGAAGAGGGGCGAAAGTGAGTGAAAGCCCTAGCAATGAAAGTGGGCAAAAGCTCTAGCGATGAAAGTGGGTGAAAGCCCTAGCGGTGAAGGTGGGTGAAAGAAGATGAGGGAAGAGAATGGGTTAGGGTTAGGGTTAGTGGTATAATATTAATTCACTTTTATTTTATTTTATTTTTTGGAAGGGTAAAATTATCTTTTCAATCAAATCTGGCCTTAAACTGCCATAATGGGTAAAATTACACTTTCAATTATCAAAAGGTTATATTCGCACATATGTGAATCTGATAGGATTATATAACTTTGGGTGAAATGAAGGGAGTATGTGTTATGTAAAACGCAAGCTACACTTCTGTAGTAAACAAGTTGCACACACTCTACACTCGGAGGAACCTAAGAATTCTCTTTTTGAGCTAACCCTCCAGATCTGATATGTTCTAGTTTTTAATTGTGTGTAGAACAAAGAGAATAACGAAAAAGAAAAGAAATAGTATTATGAATATTTTTTTGGTGAGATATTGAATGTTTTAGTTTTTCATTGTGTTTGTCAATTGAAAGGAAATATGAAGAAAATAAACTAGAATTATGAAAATTATGATAAAGATATAAAAGAAATAGGAAAAAACATATGAGTAACCCTCAATTCTCTAATACAAGCTAACTCCTACCAATGGCGGATCCAGAACAAATATTGAGGGGTGCTACTAACAGTAACGAACAAAATATATAAAAGCAATAAAATTGATGATCAACATAATTTCAAATATTATTTTTATACATATTTCATAACTAACCTATGAAACATGCGTGAACAATTGAAATTTGTGAAATCTTACTGTTTTGGAGAAGATATATAACTTTGATGTTTTGGTGTTTTGAACTTTTTTGCTGCAAACAAATCTTTTCATTTCCATTTTCAAAAATGACAATTGGGTAACTCTTCTAATTTTTTAAATGATTAAGTTAAAATTTTCAATTAATTACAGTGGTATTGAGGTGGTAATTGAAGCGTGGAGGCTGAAATTTTCCATTTTCTAGGTAATTTATTTATTTTTTAAAATTCTGAAGTGGCCCACGACCCACTCTTTTAATGCTAATTTATTGTTATTATTAATGCTCTCAATTCCCAAGTTTCATTTAGCTATTGTCTTCTTCCATTTACAGACTAACATCACATATTTCCCTCCTCTACAAGTCCGATGACGGGCTCTAGCAAACTTTCATTTCAAATTCAAACTTCACTAAGTTCTTAAATTCGATTCCTGATTTGAAGGAAACACTCATAATTAATGGTGTTTTTTAAAAATTTAATGGGTGCCTTAAGAGAAATATTTAAACCTCCCTCCTTGCATGTTGTAGTTCAGGTGGTGCCGGAGCACCACTAGGCGCCCCCTTAAATCCGCCCCTCACTCCTATGCTTTTGCACGAATGTGAATTTGAATATTATTATAAATATATATAGTATATTAGTATTATTTAACTAGTTCATAAAATACTAATAAATATCACATTAGCAAAACAATATTGTCGTTATCATTGCATGCACATGGTTTCATAAAATATAAAAAGTAATTAAAGTTTTGAAGATTGATTGTAATATCGTGTCATTGCACAGTTTATGATAAAAGTATATCTATTATTGGTGTATATGTAGTCCAGTGAGCAGAGGCTGATTAACCGTTAGGCCCAGCCCAATGGCATCCCATAACGAGGCTAAGTCTTTTCAGCCCAAAGCATTAGTTAACTACGCTTCAATTTCCTGCTCACCAATAAAGAAGAAAAATATGAGGCCTTGATTTTTTACTGGATCTTACCATCAGAATAAAGGTTAGGAGTGTTTGAGTATCCAATGATTTGCTAATCATTGTCCAACAAGTGCGAGGAGACTATGAAGTGCTAGAAGAACAATTGGTGAAATATTTAAGGAAAGTTCAACAACTTATAGCCCAGCTTAAATACTTCGACATACAGCACGTACCACGAAGTAAAAATACAAAGGCTGATGCACTAAGCAAGCTGGCGTTAGCAAGATTTGATTCTCTAAGCAAACATGGAGACGTAGTGGTAGAAGTCATTCAGTCAGAAGCACGGTGTCAATTATTGTATTGGCAATCCAAACAGGTGAAGTAAACTGGATTACGCTACTAATAGATTTCTTCTCCAAGGGAACGTTGCCAGAGGATAATGTGCAGGCTAGGAAGTTGGAGTTACGTTCTAGTAATTACACTTAAGAACATAGGACCTTGTACAAGAAGGGTTTTCTATCTCCATGGATAAAATGTGTAGGACCAGCACATGCAATAGAAATTTTAAAAGAAGTTCATGATGGGCTGTGTGAAACGCACCAGGGAGCTAGAACAATAGCAAAGAAGATCATCTGAGCGGGATACTACTGGCCGACCATGTTTAACGATGCGCACAACTCCGTGCTCAAATGAAGAAATTGCCAAATTAACGCTTTGTTGTCGCACAAGCCACAAGCAGCTTTGAGAGGAGTATATAGAGCTTGGCCATTTGATAGATGGGGGATTGACTTAGTTGGATCATTCCTAAAGGGCGAGAGCAACACCAAATTTCTAGTCGTACCAATCGACTACTTTAAAAAGTGTGTGGAGGCAAAACCATTAGGACGAGTCACAACTGAAGTCACTAGGAAATTCGTGTGGTAGAACATAGTATGGCGCTTCAGTGTTCCACATACCATTGTCACAGACAATGGTACACAGTTCACAAGTGGTACATTCATTGATTGGTGTTTGAAGCTAGGGATTCTCCAGAAGTTTACCTTTGTAGCGCCCCCTCAAGCCAATGGGCAAGAGGAGGTAACGAATAGGACTATTTTTTGAGGATCTGGAAGAAACTAGAAGGAAGGTGGACTGGATGGGTAGATGAATTACCAAACACCCTATGGTCATATAGAAAAACTGTTCGAGAACCAACGAGAACCAACGGGAAAGACATATTATAGTTTAGTTTACAGTCACGAAGCAGTTATACTAGTGGAAATTGGTAATTCAAGCCTTCGAGTATACGATTATAAGGAGAAAGACAATCTGGAGAGGATGAAGTTAGATATGGATAAACTAGAAGAGAAAAGAAATTTGGCGACGATCACAAAAACTAAGTATAAAGAAAGAATGGCTAGAGTCTACAATCAGAAAGTGAAAGAAACACAGTTTCATAAGGGTGATCTGGTGATGAGGAAGAATGAGGCTATCTTGGCAGAAGAACAAGGCTATCTTGGCAGAAGAACAAGGAAAGCTATGCCTGAAGTGGAAGGACCTTACAGGGTGACAAAGGCCCACAAATCCAACAGTTATGAACTGGAAAGGTTAGATGGCACCACCGTTCCCAACACCTGGCATGCTGTTAACTTGAGAAGGTTTTATGTCTAGATTGGAGGCAGAGAATAGAAATTATCTACTTGTACATAAACCAGGAGATCATCATTAGTCATTTCATTTCATTGTTCCCAACGTGACACTATCATGGTAATACATTATGAATATTAAAAACCGCCTTGTTGGACCACGATTTCATTTTTAATTCTTTACTTGAACATGTTAGAAGATAGTTTATTCATAGCATATTGCGATCAAAACACTCTGACTTTACAAGTCGACAAAATCTAGCGAACAACAAGCTATAGACCTTGAAACTAAACAAGTCATACTCTTGCGAGTTACAGATCTTGCTCGATTACTGGAACTTGCAAGCTTTAGATCTTGCAACTTCGCAAACCATACAATCACAAGCTATAGCTCATGTGCAACTACTAACACTTACAAGCTTTGGATCTTGCAACTTCACAAACCCGCGTTTGCAAGCAATATATCTTGCACAAGAGAAAATCTGCTCATATAAGTGGCACAAGCAAGCAATGGATCTTGCATGGCCAAAAATCAAAAGTTGTCGATACACTTTACAACTTTATTATGCCAGTTAAGCAAGCTATAGATCTTGCAACTTTGCAAACTTTGTAAACCAGTATAGCAAGAAAAGAGCAAGCCACGGATCCTGCAACTTCGCAAATTCAATCATACATGCTCATACGATCGTCAAGAAACAAAATCCATAAAGATTAAATGAATATGTTTTATTAAGTGATAACGAAGACCCAAGTCTACAAGGTCACAACAAAATTATTTGAAGCATCACAAGAAAACACGGGTAGTGCAATACAATAGATCCACATACGTCTAGAGGCTCGTTATGATCTAGATGAAGATGAACCCCACAACGATGACCATACATGACGTTGCGATGAGAATGCTCAGCCCAATGCCAATTTTCTGCAGTTGCATGCTCTTCACTAACCATATGCTCGTACCGCCATTTCATATGCCAATAAGCGGGATATCATATAAGACCTCTTTGCTCCATATGTCCAAGATATCTAGCATAATATGCCTTGAAGTCGGTGATGGGGTCAAACTCCTCGTGATCCAATTGCATACTCATAACATTGACGATTTCTTCATACTTTTTCATCTCAGCCTTCAAACCCTATATCCCCTTTTCTAAGCATCGAATATGTGATCGAACATGGGATGCGGTTGTCGCACCTCTCAAAGTTAATATTTATAAGCCCTTTTTGCTTACTTTCTACAACTAGGTAGATAGCGGCAAATCGGGGTCGTCCACGGGAAGAGGGATTTTCCCTAGCGTTTAAGCACAAATGGTTGATATTAAGCTAGGAGTAAATATATACACACACATAAAAGCGAGTAAAGGGGGGGGGGGTTTGGTTTGTTGTGGTTTTCCTAAGTTACGAAAGTAAAAAGACAAGATCACTAGCAAAGTCAAGTGACTATGCTAATCATCAAACAAAACTAAGAAAAGGGGTTTGAAACTATAAAGATAAAAAAAGCCTTGGGGGCAAGGGATATCCACTTCCAAACCTAATGTAGATCATTGAACCATTCACTCATTCTATCACATTCATTACATGACTTAACATTAACATACACATCTAGCAAGAATCACAACACGTTTTACACAAGAAGTTCTAAGTTCATGCTCATATAGTTTCATGCAAAGGAGCTACGGAATTCATCACGTTCCTAACACCTAACCAATTCAATCATACAAACACTTCCTATTCTCAAACAACACATGGCATAAATGAAGTGAAACACACCATAAAGAATACACAAACGCTAAATAACAAATGCTTCAAGGATGAGTAAAACCATCTATTCACTACTTCAACTACTTGTTGTGAAGATAAATCTTCTATCCTTCTTAGGTAGTAGTTTGCAAGAGTGAATTCGACATCACTTGTCAAACCTCACCAATGACTCCCTTATTGCTAAGAGTATCCCATTGATGGCATTTAGCATGAAGAATCAACAAGCTTAGCAACAGTTATGAACACTACACCGTGCCTAAGCATTTAACCAATTCATGCATTTACACAAGATTAGTCAAGAACGATCGACGCTTATAGACCTCTCTCGTTTGCTACCTAAAACAAACATGACGAAGAGTTTGACATCATCACATTCATCTAGCAATCATCAATCCATCAACACAATCAAAAGCTCTAAATCATACTCATAGATTCCTAACAAGAAAAAGGGGGAAATTAACCCAAATCCCCCAAACCCTAGCAAGCAATTCATACAAGTATTTCATATGCTCAAGCTTTCAACAACATTAATGATATCAACAAACACATTCAATACCCATAAATGCATAATAGCAAAAGCACCAAATAAATAGATAAAAATGGTTCTTACTACATAGAAATGGAAGCTTCAATCCTTTGCTCCCAAGTACAAAACTAAGCTAGATAATCAAAACCCATACCATAGAACAAAAATCTACGAAGGAAGAAGAAGAAATGGAAGAAAATGGTAAAAAACTAGGGTTTTGGAGCCCCAAGTCGGGCTTAGAGCTATGGAGAAGAAGGGGTGAAGAGGTATTTATAGTGGAGGAAAAAGGGGAGAAAAAGCGCTGCTGCAGGGCTGAATTCGCGCTGTCGTCGCGAGTCGCGACCAATCATCGTGAGTCGCGAATAGATCAGTAAAATCCAACCCTGTTTTGTTTTGCTTCCTCCGGGTGAACCGTTGATCCGTTTTGGGAGTTCTTATAGTCGATTTCATAGTGCTCGAGAAGAGGAATCCAATGGTACCACTCTTGAAGGCTGATTCGTCTCAGAAAATTCTGAAAACCCTGGACCATCCTTCACCTGATGCTTTGCTCTCCTTTCTTCACTTTATCTTCTACCACTTTGTGAGTGGCCTTCAATCTTCTACCATCCTTTCGAATGGCCTTCACTAAACCACTTCTAAATGCTCATGAGAAATCTACAAATTAAGCTCACAAAAAGGAATCTAGATGCTCATGAGAAATCTACAAATTAAGCTCACAAAAAGGAATCTAGATGCTCGTGAGGACCAAAAATCCCTTAGACTCAACATAGGTTACAAAAATGAAGGATTTAGATATAAAACCGAAAATGGTCATCTAAACCCCTTATTATGTAAACCTACGTAAATCTAGCAATCTTACACCAAAAATATAACAAAAGTGATCCTAAATACTACTAAATAATGCATATAAAATGGACACATCAAACCTCCCCGCACTTAAACCTTACTCGCCCTCGAGTAAGAAAAGATCCAAGAACACGAAGGAAATGATATATCCACATCCTAACTACTAATCCCCCAATCAAAGCCTCAGAAAAACTCTCAATATCATAAATCCCAAAATAAAAGCTCACATGAGAATTTTTCACACACACATCCCCGATTCTAAATCTAACCAAACCTACCACTTATCAATTCACTACCCATAAAAATATTTCAAAGCCCCGAATTGATATTCCCAAAGTCCAATGACACAAGATGAAGTTAAAACCATTTAAGAGGTTTAAGCACATGCTTCACCTAATTCCAATATATCAACCAAAATCCAATGACATAAAATGAAGCTAAAATCATATAGGAAGTTTAAACACATGCTTCACCTAATGCCAATATATCAACCAAAAACGAAGTAGAAAGAGATCAAGAATTTCATAACCATACTTCGTTTCCTAACCCACTAAGTTACCCAATCCTAAGAGGTCTCTAGATGTTGAGCTACTCGATCCATTCATGTGACAACCACAACCTTATGACTCCAACGCCGGCAAATGAGTGAAATCATAGCATTTTCCTCTTTCTCTCTTTTTCTCTCATTTTGCCTAGGAGCTCTTTCGAGTTTTTATCCTAGCCACACATCATGTTTCTTTGGCTCACATCTCACCTTTTTCCGTACATTTTAGCCTCTCATTTTTGCCTAGGCTGCCCTTTTGGGTTTTCGACCTATCCGGGCCCCAAATGTTGCCTAAGTTACCCTCTCGGGTTTTCAACTTAGCGGGTTTTCTCTTCTTTTTTTCCTTTTTTTCTTTTTTTTTCAATATATATATATTTTTTTCATTTTCTCATGTTTTTCCAATCAAAAGTAGCAAAAAGCATTCCAAAACAAGCTAGCATGCATTGAGTCCTCTAACCCCTCCCCGAACTTAAAACATTACATTGCCCTTAATGTAAACATGTAAGGCAACAACAATAAAACTCAAAGCAAGGGGTAGAGTGACACCCATTTCTCCGCATAGTCGCCGATGATATGGCGCAATCCAATGTAATTGTATGGTCCTGAAATTGGTTTCGGAACCGGAAGGGGGAGCAAAGATGCCGTAGAAGAACTCACCCCTCGAGAAAAGCATTGTCTCCGTGGCGTCGTTTGATCAAGACTAACACCACAAAGAACAACATTAAACTCACAAGTACATAAGGATTTGTAATACTAGGCTTAGTATCAAGAGTTAATAACCATAGTATTTTCAAAGAACAACCAATCCACCCTCAACCACCACTATAACATTATGCATTAAAAATATCCAACATATATCGACATATATACAAGCATCATTATAGGATATGCACTCACGGTCACAATGATGTAGTCGGCATACTAAAATCAACAAGGTACTATAAAGATGCAAGAATGTTCATATGCCAATATATGTAGGATGGTGGAGGAATGAGCGGGTATGTGATGGTTCTTGGGAGTGTTGGGTGGAGAAGAAGGAAGGATCATGCAATGTTTAAGAACAAATGAAAACTTGTATTTTCCATCGCGACTCGCGACTGAACCTGTCGCGACTCGCAATTCTTCGTTGCGACTCGCGACTCGTGACGGTACCGTCGCGACTCGTGCAAAGTTGAGGCTGGGAGCATAATTTTAGCAAAAATTTTCTGATCACGTGGCGACTCGCGACCTCTATGTCATGACTCGTGATGGCCTGTAGCGACTCGCAATGGCCCATCGCAACTCGCAGAAAGTTGGTGCTGGGAGTGGATTTTTCTCCCCTGTTCGTCGGGACTCGCGACGAGGCCATCGCGACTCGCGATGGCAGGGTATTCCAGGCTTAAATTTTTTTCTTTTGCTTACCAATTGTTCAAGCTTTCTTCCCTTGTTCGTTGATCTCGTTCCTTCATCTCCTCCATTGCAATGCACTTCACTTTGCTACAAAATCACAGAAAAACACGCCATAAAAAGAACAAAACAAAACAAAAAAAAACTAAGAAACAAAAACTAAAAGAAATGCCGAATTTATTTTACATCGTCGCCATGACGAAGCTCCATATTTTTAAGGTCGTCGGCACGACCCTAATGTTATCCGTATGGTGAAGGCTTGAAACCCTTCACCATGAGCATCCAAAAGTAGAGAGGTGGGGTACGAAACTTTCAAGAGGAAAGTTTTGTTGAGGTGGAGATAGTATAAAGGGAGTTGAGTGGTTAAGAGGCTTGGGATAGTCTTTTGGCTCCTCTCTTGTCTCCCTCTCAACTTTCGAAAATGGTGGAGTTGGTTCACTAGGTGGGAGAAGGGGTGACAATGCTAATGAACGTAGCACTATCACCTCTTCCTCCATTTTTCTATGCTTAACAACCAACTCTCCATCCCCTTCAAACTCAAAATCATTTCCATTGGTGACCTCACTCATCGAATCCTCGAGTTCGATTTGGGATGGTGTATTTTCGGAATCACGAGCTTCCATTCGGGCCAACGCTTCCATTATACTCCTCACATGCCCCTCAATAGTCTCAACACTAGAGGAGAGCTGGGTATCCGACTCCTCACTAGTAGAGGAGTTCAAGTTTGCTATTGTATTCAAGACTTCCTCACGTGTCAAACTTGAACTTCCTTATTGGGATTGGTTTTGGGGTATGGTATAAGGTGGTGACGGCCAAATAGGTTGCTCGTATTGTTGGTTTTCTGGCTCATTCTCATACCACCAATCCAGACTACCACTCCATTCCGGATTGTAAGGATTGTGGTACGGATACCATTCTTGAGCTTCTTGCCCTTCAAAACCAACATCTCCTACCTCTTGGTAGCACTCTTCATAGTACCCAAGGTTTTGGAAACCAAGGGTTCTTTCTTGGTCATAGTGCTCTTCCCACAACAAAGGGCAAGATTCGGTAGGATGATCGGAATGACACATCCTACAAAACCTTGCTTGTTGAGCCTCTCTTCTCATCATGAGTTCCCTCAAGGTGAGACACTCCATTTTTAATTTTTTTTTCCAAAAGTTTAAAATCATATTGCAAGGATTCTCGATAAAAGCACACCAAGAACTCAAGCAATACCAACTCCGAACAAAAACAACCACCAAGTAGCGGAAAATAAAAACAACTAGCTAATACACAACCAAATACACCTAAATACTTAAGAATAAATGCCTCTTCCCCGGCAGCGGCGCCATTTTTGGGAGGCGGTTGTCGTACCTCTCAAAGTTAATATTTATAAGCCCTTTTTGCTTACTTTCTACAACTAGGTAGATAGCGGCAAATCGGGGTCGTCCACGGGAAGAGGGATTTTCTCTAGCGTTTAAGCACAAATGGTTGATATTATGCTAGGAGTAAATATATACACACACATAAAAGCGAGTAAATGGGGGGGGGGGGGGTTGGTTGGTTGTGGTTTTCCTAAGTTACGAAAGTAAAAGGACAAGATAACTAGCAAAGTCAAGTGACTATGCTAATCATCAAAACAAAACTAAGAAAAGGGGTTTAAAACTATAAAGATAAAAAAAGCCTTGGGGGCAAGGGATATCCACTTCCAAACCTAATGTAGATCATTGAACCATTCACTCATTCTATCACATTCATTACATGACTTAACATTAACATACCCATATAGCAAGAATCACAACACGTTTTACACAAGTTCTAAGTTCATGCTCATATATTTTCATGCAAAGGAGCTACGGAATTCATCACGTTCCTAACACCTAACCAATTCAATCATACAAACACTTCCTATTCTCAAACAACTCATGGCATAAATGAAGTGAAACACACCATAAAGAATACACAAATTCTAAATAACAAATGCTTCAAGGATGAGTAAAACCATCTATTCACTACTTCAACTACTTGTTGTGAAGATAAATCTTCTATCCTTCTTAGGTAGTAGTTTGCAAGAGTGAATTCGACATCTCTTGTCAAACCTCACCAATGACTCCCTTATTGCTAAGAGTATCCCATTGATGGCATTTAGCATGAAGAATCAACAAGCTTAGCAACAGTTATGAACACTACACTGTGCCTAAGCATTTAACCAATTCATGCATTTACACAAGATTAGTCAAGAACGATCGACGCTCATAGACCTCTCTCGTTTGCTACCTAAAACAAACATGACGAAGAGTTCGACATCATCACATTCATCTAGCAATCATCAATCCATCAACACAATCAAAAGCTCTAAATCATACTCATAGATTCCTAACAAGAAAAAGGGGGAAATTAACCCAAATCCCCCAAACCCTAGCAAGCAATTCATACAAGTATTTCATATGCTCAAGCTTTCAACAACATTAATGATATCAACAAACACATTCAATACCCATAAATGCATAATAGCAAAAGCACCAAATAGATAGATAAAAATGGTTCTTACTACATAGAAATGGAAGCTTCAATCCTTTGCTCCCAAGTACAAAACTAAGCTAGATAATCAAAACCCATACCATAGAACAAAAATCTACGAAGGAAGAAGAAGAAATGGAAGAAAATGGTAAAAAACTAGGGTTTTGGAGCCCCAAGTCGGGCTTAGAGCTATGGAGAAGAAGGGGTGAAGAGGTATTTATAGTGGAGGAAAAAGGGGAGAAAAAGCGCTGCTGCAGGGCAGAATTCGCGCCGTCGTCGCGAGTCGCGACCAATCATCGCGAGTCGCGACCAGATCAGTAAAATCCAGCCCTGTTTTGTTTTGCTTCCTCCGGGTGAACCGTTGATCCGTTTTGGGAGTTCTTGTAGTCGATTTCATAGTGCTCGAGAATAGGAATCCAATGGTACCACTCTTGAAGGCTGATTCGTCTCAGAAAATTCTGAAAACCCTGGACCATCCTTCACCTGTTGCTTTGCTCTCCTTTCTTCACTTTATCTTCTACCACTTTGTGAGTGGCCTTCAATCTTCTACCATCCTTTCGAATGGCCTTCACTAAACCACTTCTAAATGCTCATGAGAAATCTACAAATTAAGCTCACAAAAAGGAATCTAGATGCTCATGAGAAATCTACAAATTAAGCTCACAAAAAGGAATCTAGATGCTCGTGAGGACCAAAAATCCCTTAGACTCAACATAGGTTACAAAAATGAAGGATTTAGATATAAAACCGAAAATGGTCATCTAAACCCCTTATTATGTAAACCTACGTAAATCTAGCAATCTTACACAAAAAATATAACAAAAGTGATCTTAAATACTACTAAATAATGCATATAAAATGGACACATCAAACCTCCCCGCACTTAAACCTTACTCGCCCTCGAGTAAGAAAAGATCCAAGAACACGAAGGAAATGATATATCCACATCCTAACTACTAATCCCCCAATCAAAGCCTCACAAAAACTCTCAATATCATAAATCCCAAAATAAAAGCTCACATGAGAATTTTTCACACACACATCCCCGATCCTAAATCTAACCAAACCTACCACTTATCAATTCACTACCCATAAAAATATTTCAAAGCCCCGAATTGATATTCCCAAAGTCCAATGACACAAGATGAAGTTAAAACCATTTAAGAGGTTTAAGCACATACTTCACCTAATGCCAATATATCAACTAAAATCCAATGACATAAAATGAAGCTAAAATCATATAGGAAGTTTAAACACATTCTTCACCTAATGCCAATATATCAACCAAAAACGAAGTAGAAAGAGATCAAGAATTTCATAACCATACTTCGTTTCCTAACCCACTAAGTTACCCAATCCTAAGAGGTCTCTAGATGTTGAGCTACTCGATCCATTCATGTGGCAACCGCAACCTTATGACTCCAACGCCGGCAAATGAGTGAAATCATAGCATTTTCCCTTTTCTCTCTTTTTCTCTCATTTTGCCTAGGAGCTCTTTCGAGTTTTCATCCTAGCCACACATCATGTTTCTTTGGCTCTCATCTCACCTTTTTCCGCACATTTTAGCCTCTCATTTTTACCTAGGTTGCCCTTTTGGGTTTTCGACCTATCCGGGACCCCAATGTTGCCTAAGTTGCCCTCTCTGGTTTCAACTTAGCGGGTTTTCTCTTCTTTTTTTGCCTTTTTTTTCTTTTTTTTCAATATATATATATATTTTCATTTTCTCATGTTTTTCCAATCAAAAGTAGCAAAAAGCATTCCAAAACAAGCTAGCATGCATTGAGTCCTCTAACCCCACCCCACACTTAAAACATTACATTGCCCTCAATGTAAACATGTAAGGCAAGAACAATAAAACTCAAAGCAAGGGGTAGAGTGACACCCGTTTCTCCGCATAGTCACCGGTGATATGGCGCAATCCAATGTAATTGTATGGTCCCGAAATTGGTTTCGGAACCGGAAGGGGGAGCAAAGATGCCGTTGAAGAACTCACCCCTCGAGAAAAGCATTGTCTCCGTGGCGCCATTTGATCAAGACTAACACCACAAAGAACAACATTAAACTCATAAGGAATAATTCATTAATATTAAAACCAATAGGAATAATTTGAAATAGCCAAAGTCTTGGGAACGATCGTCTTTCCATATGCTTATGGAAAGACGAGATTTAATTAGAATAATAAAAAGGTAAAAGGTTTTTGTTGAAATATTAAAAATTTATTATACGTGTAGTGATTATAAAGATTATGACCCGGTTAATACAACCCAGAAATTTTATCTTCATTTATTCTAATTTACAGTTTAAACCCTGGTCTTTCCATGGCTTATGGAAAGACCGTCTTTCAAGTGACGGATTCTTTGAAATATGTTGTCTATGTTTTCGTTCCAATTTGTTGAATATTGGAAAGAGTTTAAATTATTTTTCTTAAATAAGATTATTTTATAATTGATATTTTTATATTAACTCTATCAAAAATAAATTAAAATCATAATTTTCTTTTATATTTTATAACTTACTACTATAGTTTTTAATGTGATGTTATCTTACTTTATTATTATTACTATAGAAAATGTAATTTTCTAAAATTATGCCTATGCAATAGAAATTCTAATTATTTGTAGTTTTTTATGAATAGAAAATTTAATTCATTATATTTTAAATTTGGTGCTATTCTACCATACCATATTGATACCAACCGACTTTTTGGTATACTGATGTGTTGGTATACCAAAAATTTGATACGGTGTTGGTTTTTAGAAATAATATACCGACATTGTTTGTATGGTACATGGTATTAGTAAAAAATGATGGTAACCATATCGAATTCACCCCTAGTTCAGCCTCTGTGTGCAATGTTCATTTATTATATTTGCAATTTAATCATCTGTCTCACCATAACTTATGGTGAGACGCTCTCACACAAGTCTTTATATAACTTTTATTCAACGCAAGTGTTTTCTTAAAGTGTAAATACTCCCTCCATCCCATTTTAAACTCCACCTTTTGAATTTTAACAGTTGACTAGAAAAATGTTTGATCCTTAATATCTTTCATTAAGGATAATTAAAACTAGTGAAAATTTAATATTTTGAAAATATTTTTTATAAATAATCTAACAATGTATCACACAATAATATACATACTTATATATCAATTCAATTTTAGGGTCAAGTTATGAAGTTTGACTAAATGAATGGTCAAATTGCAGCTTGAAATGAGACAGAGAGGTATAACCCTTGACCGATGCAAAAATATAAAGAGTCCGTTTCCGTGAGACCGTTTCATGGTGAGACTAGTGACTAGAGAAAAAAAATAGTAAAAAGCCAACAAAATTTAGAGGCAAAATTATAAACAATTTGGACTCTGGTCCATAATGAAAACTGTAAAAAAAAAAGGGATCAAACAGTAAACAAACAAAAAATGTTTACAGAACAGAGTATCACCTTGTTCAGCCTTCTCTGACGCATCACCGACCTCGTCTCTCCACCGTCGCCTTCTCTGTCATCTCCTCACCTTTTCCACCATCGCATTGTCTTCTCCGCCATTGGCTCGCCTTCGCTTTCGTTGCCTCGCTTTCTCCGGCGTTGATCTGTGGTTTGCAGAAGTCGATCCGTGATCTGTAAATCCTCACGGCTTCGTTTGTTGAAATCGATCGGATAGCGAATCCTCACAGATTCACAATTTGCAGAAAATCCCTGGTGAGGATTTTCAGAATGCGAGGAAAATATCCGATAGCCGGGAACCTAACTTATAATCGAATTAGAATTTTGCAAATCGCGAGGTTTTGCGCCGGAATTGTCGATGTTTTACTTCTACTCTATCTATCTGGATTCTGAAATCCTGCAAAGCTCAACCGTCCGGCCGCCAGAGAAGGAATGGGTGACCTCTATGGCCGCCGGAGAAGGAATGGATTTTGACGGCGTTCTCTGCGACAGCTGCGGGGAGAGCTCCGTCTCCGCCGTCAAGGTTGGAAATTTTTTGCATTTTTGGAACTGGAAGGAGAGGATTATAGTGCGTGGAAGCTGAATCTTTGGTGCGTTTGGGGTGGTTGAAGATGTTGTGATGAGGAAGAGTTCTGAATATAAGCATAAGGCGTTTGTTGTAATGGCTTCTGAAGATGCTTCCATTGCCGCCGAAGAAGGAATGGATTTCAACGGTATTCTCTACATTTTTGTACATTTTCCGGTAGTAAAGAGGTTGATTTGTTTGCACTTAATTGCAAATTTGGCTCATTTGTTTGCACTTGTTTGCTCTTATTCTGCATGGTAAGAGGACGGAATTTGTGGTTGAGCATGGCAACTTACCTGGTTAATCGTGTTGTTTTCTATGGAGGGAAGCCATCTATAGATTGTATAATTTGTATTGCAAATGCACCTCAGTCATTGTTGACTGGAATGAATTTATTCTTGTGCCATCTTGACATTACATTCACAAGAGATCCAACTAATTTCCGACCAATAATTAACAAGCTCTACTCAACCAAGGAGAGGGAGCCCGGGTAACACGATCATTTGGCCGTCAGTTGAACGCTCAATTGATTTAAAATCAGCTTGTTTGGACTTGATTATTATTTACTTTTATAGTGTGATGTTACACTATTATGTTGTGATGGTTCAATTTTTTTTGTTTGAGTTTTACAAAAGTACTGTTGAAGATATTGATTTAAACAAGATATTCATATGCTCCACTGCACTTATACATTCCACTGTTACATTTGAAATAACTTGTTAAACGTCATTCATTACAAAAGGGTTCAATTGCCCTAAGACTTCGCTAACATAAAAACTGAAAAATTCAAATAAACCTAAAACATCAACAACAATTTAGTGCCTCAACTCTAATAAATAAACCAATATTTTTAAAATGCCATTCTCAAACAATACATCCCAAGCAATCAAATTCTATTCCCCCCCTCCAACTTCTTTCCCTTCGTTGTGCACTTGTTCACGAACTTGCTTTCTCTCTTGCTAGTTTTGGAGAGGATGATTCTTCTACTCCACCAACGCCAAGGTCAAAGGTCGGCTCTGGTCCTCTGTTCAAGGGAACATCTTCAGGTTCATGATTCCTTATAGCATGTTTTTTATTATCTCATTAATGACATCGTAAAACTCTACCTAGGAAAGTGTTCATGTGAAAAAAATACAAAACATCACATACGGTAATAAAAACTTCAATGTCTGAAATTAAAACATCACAGTAGCCCACATAACATGACTGACAACTACATTGTGAGACATCAAATACAGTATTTAAAACATCAATATCAAAAATTTTGAAACATCAATCAGTACACACTAAAATATCAAAAGAACGAAACTGAACATCTGTTGCTCACTTAATTATGAAAACACCACGAGAATTAAATACTGAAATTAAAACATCACACCAACACAGATAAAAGTACTCAAAACCTAAAATATGAAACATCATACAGAAAAATAGAAACATCAACAACAGTATGTAGAATATCACATATGAAAAATAGAAAAAATTACAAATCATACTTCCTTCTCGATTGCAACAACAGTGGGCAAGTGTTCTTAGACATCTAAGAAAAAGCAACTACAACACAAAACTTTTCACAATTCGTAACAAAACCCTAAGATATCACACACAATCAAATAGAACATCAATTGCACACTTAAGCATGAAAACACCACAAGCATCAAACGTTGAAATTAAAACATCACACCAACACTGATAACAGTACTTAATGCAAAAAAATTGAAACATCACAGTGGAAACGAGAAACATCATTACTTGTACCTAAAACATCACTGCTGAAAATTAAGACAAATCCTTTTTTCTTCTCGATTGCAACAACAATGATGCGAATCTTCTTAGACATCTAACAAACAACAACAACAACACAAATATTAGTACATATCGAAACTAAACCCTAATATATCACACACACAATCAAAATAACAAAACAGAACATCAATTGCACACTTAAAACACTACAAGCATCACATACTAAAATTAAATCATCACACCAGCACAAATAACAATACTTGAACCCTAAACATGAAACATCTCACAGAAAACCTGAAACATCAACAACAGTATTTAAAACATCACATCTGCAAAAATAATAAAATTTACAGATCCTCTTACCTTCTCGATTGCAGCAGTAGTGGCAAAAACATTATTCGACATATAAGGAACATCAACAAAAAAAATTAACACAAATCGTAACAAAATCCTAAGGTATCACACACATTCAAAACTAAATATCAATTGCACACTTAAGCATGAAAACACCACAAGTATCAAGCGCTGAAATTAAAACATCACAACAACACTGATAACTGCACTCAAAGCCTAAAACCTGAAACATCACACTGAAAACGAGAAACATCCTTAACCGTAACTGAAACATCACAACAAAAAATTCAGAAAACTTACAAACAATTCTTCCTTCTTGATTGCAGCAGCAGTGATGTAAATCTCCTTAGAAATCTAAAAAACAGCAGTATCAACACAAATATTAGCAAAAATCGGTAAGAACAACTCACAAAACACATAAAATAGAGAAATCTCCAAATATTAAAACAATGAACAATATAAACCCTATAAAATCACATGAACTAAAAATAGCAAACAAAAATTGAAAAAAATAACAAAATATGTATAAAAACTCTGAGCAAAAACATGACCTTCGAAGATAAACAAAAAAATGAAACTCTATTGTGTTTGGCCGCTGGAAAATTCGCCAGAAAACTTCAAAAATTCTGACGAATCATTGCACGCAAAAAAGAGGAAGAAAAACGGAGATGATGAGCGGTTGAATGGAAGGAAATGAGCTTGAATTGAAGTAGATAGAAGAGAAATGGAGAAGAGAAGGAAGAAGGAGATTTGAGTTGAAGAGCGAATAAGGAGGAAAAGAGTAGGAACGGTTGAATAGGAGAGAGGAAAGGAGATGAGAGAGAAAATTTTAGAAAATATGAGAGAATAATGAGGAAAATTTGATATTTATACACGGATTTAAATATAAAATAGTTAAATTTCACATCCAGCCCTTAGAATTTTAAAAATTTAATTAGAAATCTCATTCGCAATTAAATCCCTGGTTTCACCATGAGATGGTCTTATACAAGACTTTGTCAAATATAAAACTCTCATAGTTTTTTGGCCAAAAAAATGAATGACTAAAATAACCCTATTTGTATTGCTAAATTGTGTTGAACCAACACACCACACCACCACTGTCACTTTGTCGCCCAAATCACACACAAAAGGAATTTCACTACTCAATCCCAGCCCCCTACCAGTAGACGAGTTGGAATTTCACGATCTTGCCTCAAACCTTATGATTTTACCGCACAAACCCAACCCCACCATCATCTTAGCCAAGGTTTCACCGCTGGCAGTCTAATTATATAATCAACAAAAATGGGCAACGTCAAATGGGACCCCGTCTGATTATAATAAATAAATAAAATATTAGCGATTTGGTTCAAATCATTACTTCTTACTCATTACTATGCGTAAGGACAAACTCAAAGGGGAAAAAAGAAAATTGATATTCAGTTTAAAATTATATATAACATGAAATATAAAATGATGGATTTTCAATTTTATTTATTATCTAATCATTTTTATATAGATTATTTTAGTTCATAATTTATATATCTATTTTCGATGAGTAAAGTTTAGAATTGAATAAAAATAATTATTTTCAAATGATTAGTTCAGTAGACATATAATTATAATTTAAGATGTTCTTGTAATAAATAAATAATTTATTATTAGAGAATAGTTGAGTTAGATGTTAATTGAACTGATTACAATCGATGATGGTTATTTTATTTTTGCGATTGATTATTTTATGATAATTTTAAAAATAAAGAATAGGTGTTGGTCTGTTGGGGTCTTATAAGAAGACATTATAATTTGAGTCTTGGAAAGGATCTAGCCAAGGTACTAATCTAAGTCCATTTCAGCATAGGTAGTTCACTGTCTACTAGTCCATCCTAATCAAGGCCCAATTGAGGGCTGGTCCAACGGTCCCAACACCTTTTAGCCGAATTCTGATGCATGCGCTTATAGCCAGCAGATTGCGTATGTTATCTTCCGATGTGCGAATAGTGACATTTTAAAAATTGGACCCCACCCAACATAAGCCCCACCCTTCCAGCCTTATCACCCACGCGCACACCCGTTGGCCGACATACACTCGTTGTCGTACTTGAATGAATCCACCAATTCCAGTTATTTGCTCTCCTCGACGGCGGTGCTCGAGTCAATGCCGACGAACAAAATTCTGAGGCAATTGATGGAGACGATACAACCGCTGTTGAGAATTGTTCCTTTTGCTTTGATGGTGCCTTGAGTTTGAATTGTTCCTTTTGCTTTGATGCCTGATTGGAGGCTACTCATGAATGTTGCGCCTGAATGATTGGAGGCTAAGGGTTTGGATTTTTGGGGTAAAGTTTGTATCTTTTGCATGCATTTTTAATCTTCACTGCTTATGTTATGGAAGTGGGACCGAAGAATAGATGCCCCAACTACGATCTTGATGTTTTAAAGGTCAGTGCTTAGAGCAAGTACAATGGTGTATTCTTGAGTTTTAAAAACCGCTCTAGAAATTGAAAACACCCACAATGGTGGTTTCTAGGGCGATTTCTTGTTCCAATGGTTGCTTGTGTAGCAACCGGTCTGGAAACCGGTTGCTAACATACATCACATGGGCAAGGGGGCAGCTAGAAGCGGCCCATTTTATTTTTGGCACGTGGGACATGTGTCACCCATGCATTGGGCCACGTGTCCCGCATGTAGCTTTGTATTTTTTTTCATAGCCGTTGACACATGGCACCATTTGGTTGGGCCACGTGTCCAACAGCTAAAAATTCTGAGGGGGTGGACTGACAAAGTTAGTGGGACACGAGTCCCACTTATATGGCGATATGTGACCCTCTGCAACGGTTATTTCTGCTTTCACTTTTAGAATGGGACATGTATCCCAACCGTATAGTGACAAGTGTCCCAACGGCTGTTTAAAAAAATTTGAAATTTTTTTTAAAAAAATTAAAATTTCATAAAAGTGTTTCTTCTCATCCCCTGCCTTTTTTTAACCTTTAAATAGAGCTAAATCACCCAATTTAACCACACCACTTTCAATTCCAACACTTCTACCTCAATCCTTCATCTCCTAAATTTGTCTCCAATATTCACTTTTTTATCCTTTTTTTTATGGATCCGCGAAGACTGTCGAATGGGAAAGATAAGGTAATTCCAAAAATTCATCCCAAAATCTGAATGTTCGTCCAATTTCAAATTCGGAATTTTATGAAAGGTTGCCAAACATCCCGCCCAATTTTTATATGAATTCCTAACATTCGTACATGAATTTCCAAAATCAATATCACTCTTCCCAAAATGCATACAAGAATTCGCCTTACTCGAACCACTCTTCCCAAAATCCTAACGCCCAATCGCAAAATTCCTATCCGAACTTTTATAGTCCAAACTTTCATTCTTCACACCTTGAGGCAATTAACGAATCGGGATCATTTCGCTACCAAGGAGGTCGGGGTTCACCGGGTCAAAATTTTGCAAATGACCATGGATGTCAATTTGGAAGTCACGATATTCCGGACGGTAAACCCTATCTCTGTGTTATATTTTAATTATGAAGAATCTAGTTCACCATTAATTTTTATTGCCTTCATTTATTTCTGTTATATTTTAAAATTAGTATATTCAATATATTATTTAAATGGATAAAAGTATTTATTAAATGTAAAATAATTCATGTGTGTATATGTAAACATATGTAAAATATAACAATATTTACTATATATGTTCATTTATTGGGAGACCGTTGTACCTCTCAAAGTTAATATTTATAAGCCTTAAATGCTTACTATCTACAAATAAGTAGATAGCGGGAAGTCGGTGTCATCCACGAAGAAGGGGGATTTTTTGAAGCGTTTAAGCACAAATGGGTGCTATTAGGCAAGGAGTACATATACATACACATATAAAAGCAAGTAAAAGGGGGGGGGGGTTTGGTTGTTTGGTGGTCCTAAGTTATGAAAGTTAAAAGACAAGACAACTAGCAAAGTCAAGCAAATATGCTAAGTCATCAAACAAAACTAAGAAAAAGAGTTTCAAAACTACAAAAGATAAAGCCTTGGGGGCAATCGATATCCACTTCCAAACCTAATGTAGATCATTGAACTATTCACTCATCCTATTTCAATTATTACCTATGGGGAATGCCAATGGAAGATCAACATTCATTCCTTCTTAAGAGTAGTTTGCAAAGACAAACAACGACCATTTGCAAACCTCATTGATGATTACCCTAGACAAACAACGACCATAGCGGTATTTCATTCAATGACATTATACACGAATGACCATAGATTTGACAACGACAATCCTTCTACCAAAGACATGGCCATTTAACCAAACATAGAATTCATTAGGCTAAACCTAAAACAAACCACATTCAAGGTTTAACCTTTCATTGCATCTATAGGACAAATATGAGAACAATCCACATTAACATACTTATCTAGCAAGAATCACAACATATTATGCACAAGAAGTTCTAAGTTCATGTTCCTAGATTTTCATGCAAAGGAGCTAAGGAATTCGTCACTTCCCTAACACCCTAACACTTCAATCATACAAACACTTCCTATTCTCAAACCACACATGGCATAAATGAAGTGAAACATAGCATTAAGAACACATGAATGCTAAATAACAAAGGTTTCAAGAACGAATGACAAAATCTATTCACTACTTCCACTAATCATGCATTTGCACAAGATTAGTCAAGAACAATCGACATTCATTGACTTCTCTCATTTGCTACCTAAAATAAACATGACAACGAATTCAACATCATCAAATTCATCTAGCAATAATCAACACATCAACATCATTAAGAAGCTCTAACTCATGCTCTTGGATTCCACATTAAAAGAGGGGAGAATTAGCTACTTTCTCCCAACCCTAAAAGTAATCGTACAAGCAATTCATATACTCATGCTTCCAACAACATCAATGCCATTAACAATTCACATTCAAAGCTCAATAAATGCACAATAGCAAAAGCACCATATATATATATTTATTTATATATATATATATTTATATATATATTGTGTATATATATATTTATATATATATGGTTCTTACTACATAGAAATAGAAGCTTCAATCCATTGCTCTCAAGATAAAACTAAGCTAGACAATTAAAAGGCATGAATAACCTACAAAAATTATGAAAAGAAAGAAAGAAAAATTAGGGTTTGAACCCATAAAAACGCAGGAAGAAGAAGCTGTCCAAAACTTCTTAAAGAGGAGACGATAAGGTGAGTATTTATAGTGCAAAAAGAAAGAAGTGTTTCTGACCCCTCACCCATCATGAGTCGCGACGTACTCGCGACGACCTTGCGATGGACTCCAAGTCCATCACCATTTCTTCTTTCTCCTTTTTCTTTCATATCATCCTCTTCTCTTCACTTCTTAAATTCTTCAAATCTTAAAAAGCTCAATTACAAGTCTTCAAATCTTCAAAGGTATTCTTCAAAGTCTTCAAACAAATTGCTTTGTCACACAAAATCCTCTAGAAAAGTAATAAAAGCATAAAAGTTGCTTTTAACTCTCCTTAGAGAATTTCAAGGCAAAATGCCACATTTAGAACACGAAAGATTACAAAAATTAATCCTAAAAGTACTAATATAACCGTATAAAATGGGCACATCAAACCTCCCCACACTTAAATCTTACTCGCCCTCGAATAAGAAAAGATTTAAGCACATGAAGGAATTCATATGTCCATATCCTAAACTAATATTCCCCCGATCAAAACCTCACAAAAACTCTCAATATTATGAATCCCAAAATCAAAGCTCAAATGAGAATTTTTCATACACACAACCCCGATTCCTAAATCTAACCAAACCTACCACTTATCAATTCACTACCCATAAAAATGTTTCAAAGTCCCGAATTGATAATCCCAAAGTCCAATGACACAAAATGAAGTTAAAACCATTAGGAGGTTCAAGCACATACTTCACTTCATACCAATATATCAACCAAAATCCAATGACATAAAATGAAGTCAAAACCATAGAGGGGGTTTAAACAAATACTTCACCCAATGCCAATATATCAACCAAAACAAAGTAAAAAGAATCAAGAATATCATACCCATATTTCATTTTTCAACCCACTAAGTTACCCAATCCCAAGAGGTCTAAAGATGTTGAGCTACCCGATACATCCATATGACAACTGCAACCTTATGACTCCAACGCCGACAAATGAGTGAAATCATAGCATTTTTTTTCTTTTTCTCTCTTTCTCTCATTTTGCCTAGGAGCCCTTTCGGGTTTTCATCATAGTCACACATTATGTTTCTTTGGCTCCCATCTCACTTTTTTCCGCCTAGGCAAAAATGAGAAGCCAATGAGTGAAATCATAGCATTTTTTCTTCTTTTTCTCTTTTTCTCTCATTTTGCCTAGGAGCCCTTTCGGGTTTTCATTCTAGTCACACATCATGTTTCTTTGGCTCTCATCTCACCCTTTTCCGCACATTTTGGCCTCTCATTTTTGCCTAGGTTGCCCTCTCAGGTTTTTGACATATCCGGGCCCCTAATGTTGCCTAAGTTGCTTGCTCGGGTTTTCAACTTAGCGGGTTTTCTTTTCTTTCTATTTTTTTTCTTTTTTCATTATATAATTTTTTTCAAAATTTTCAATTTTTTCTTTGTTTTCCTCATGTTTTTCCAATCAAAAGTAGCAAAAATCATTCCAAATGAAGCTAGCATGCATGTGAGTCCTCTAACCCCTCCCCGCACTTAAAACATTACATTGCCCTCAATGTAAACATGTAAGGCAAGAATAATAATACTCAAAGTAAGAGGTAAAGTGACACCCGTTTCTCCGCATAGTCGCCGGTGATATGGCGCAACCCAATGTAATTGAATAGAATCGGTCCCGAAATCAGTTTCAGTACGGAAGAGGGAGCAAAAGTGCCATAGAAGAACTCACCCCTCGAGCAAAAAGTTGTCTCCTTGGCGCCGTTTGATCATGACTAACACCACAAAGAACAACATCAAACTCACAAGTACATAAGGATTTGTAATACTAGGTTTAGCATCAAGAGTTAATAACCATAGTATTATCAAAGAACAACCAATTCATCATGCAATCACCACTATAAGATTGTCCAATAAAAATATCCAACATATATCGATACATATCCAATAATTATTATAGAACATAGCATTTAAAGACTCAATGATGTAGTCGGCATACTACAATCAACAAAGATACTATAAAGATGTAAGAATTTTCATATGTCAATATATGTGATATGGTGGAGGAATGGGTGGATATGTGGTGGTTCTTGGAGTATTTGGAGAAGAAGGAAGGATTATGCAGTGTTTAAGCTCAATTGAAAAGTTGGATTTCTCACGCGACAACACTGGTTGCGACTCGTGATGTATCGTCTCGAGTCGAGGGCTTTTGCAACCTAGAGGACCCAAGGTCTCAAGGGCTTCAGCACGAGTCAGATTGTAGCCTCGAGGACCCGAGGTCTCGAGAACTTCTGCTCGAATCGAGTACTTGTGGCCTCGAGGACCCGAGGTCTAAAGGACTTCAGCTCGAGTCGAGGGAATGCAGCCTTGAGGACCAGAGGTCATGAGGGCTTCAGTACGAGTTGGATTGCAGCCTCGAGGACCAGAGGTCTCGAGGTTTTCAGCTTGAATCGAGTGCTTGTGGCTATGAGAACCTGAGGTCTCGAAGGGCTGATGCATCGAGGGCTTTGGTTCGACTCGAGGAATGATGGTCTCGAGGAATAATGGTCTTTTAGGTTCGGCTCGAGCCAAGGACTTTGCGGCCTCGTGGTTTCAAGGGGATGATGTCTCGAGGGCTGGTCTCGAGAACTGGCCTCAAGAGGGTGATGGACTATCAAGTTCAGCTTGAGTCGAGGCTTGCTGCCTCGAGGTCTCGAGGGGATGATGTCTCGTGGACTGGTCTCGAGGACCTTAAGTCTCGAGGGCTGGTGGACTTTCAAGTTCTGCTCGAGTCAAGAGCTTGCTGCCTCAAGGTCTCAAGGGGATGATGTCTCGAGGGTTAGTCTCGAGGACCTTAGGTCTCGAGTGCTGATGGACTTTCAAGTTCTGCTCGAGTCGAGGGCTTGCTGCCTCAAGGTCTCGAGGGGATGATGTCTCAAGACTGGCCTCGAGAGGGTGATGGACTCCCAAGTTCTGCTCGAGTCGAAGGCTTGCTACCTTGAGGTCTTGAGGGGATGATGTCTCGAGGGTCGGTCTCGAGGACTTATGAACTTTCAAGTTCTTCTTGAGTCGAGGGCTTGCTACCTCGAGGTCTCGAGGGGACGATGTCTCGAGGATCGGAGGTCTCGAGGGCTTCAACTCAAGTCGAAGGCTTCTGGCCTCGAGGACCCGGGGTCTCGAGGACTTCAGTTCTAGTTGAGGGATTGCAGCCTCGAGGACCCGAGGTCTTCGAGGGCTTGCAATTTTGAGCAGCTCGACTCAAGGTCTCGAGTGGATATTGTCTTGAGGACCTATTGGTCGCGACCCGCGATGCCTCGTCGTGACTCATGGAAAGTGGTGGCTGGGGGCTGATTTTTAGCACGAAACTTCTGATCACATCGCGACTCGCAATGGTCCCTCGCGAGGTAGTCGGGACTCGCGATCACAAGCCCTCCCAGCACTTAGAAAGAATTCGATCTTTTCTCACCAGAATTCCAAGATTTCTTCCCTTTCTCATGTATTTCATTCCTTCATCTCCTCCAATGCAATGCACTTCACTTTGCAACAAAATTGCAGAAAAACACACCGTAAAAAGAACAAGACAAAATAACAAAAACCAAATAAAAGGCCGAGTTTATTTATATCGTCCACACGACAAAGCTCCATATATTTAAGGTCATCGGCACAACCCTAATGGTATCCATATGGTGAAGGCTTGAACCCCTTCACCATGAGTGTCCAAAAGTAGAGAGGTGGGGGAACAAAACTTTCAAGAGGAAAGTCTTGTTGAGGTGGAGATGGTTTAAAGGGAGTTGGGTGGTTAGGAGGCTTGGGGTAGTTTTTTTGCTCCTCTCTTATCTCCCTCAAAACTTTCAAAAATGGTGGAGTTGGTTCAATAGGTGGGGGTAGGAGTGACGATGCTAATAAATGTAGTACAATCACCTCTTCCTCCTTTTAATCATCCTCAACAACCAACTCCTCATCCCCTTCGAACTCAAGATTATTTCCCATGGTGACCTCACTCACTGAATCCTCGAGTTTGATTTGGGATGGTGTATTTTCATAATCACGAGCTTTCATTTGGGCCAATGCTTCTAATATGCTCCTCACATGCCCCTCAATAGCCTCAACACTAGAGGAGAGCCGGGTGTCCGGTTCTTCACTAGTAAAGTTGTTCAAGTTTGCTATTGTATTCATGACTTCCTCACGTGTCAAACTTGAACTTCCTTGTTGGGCTTGGTTTTGAGGTATGGTATAAGGTGGTGATGGCCAACTAGTTTGCTCGTATTGTTAGTTTTCCGACTCATTCTCATACCACCAATCCGGATTATCACACAATTCCGGATTGTAAGGATTGTGGTATAGATATCATTCTTGAGCTTTTTTCCCTTGAAAACCAACATCTCCAACCGCTTGGCAGCACTCTTCATAATACCCTTGGTTTTGGAAACCAAGGGTTCTTTCCCCCTCATTGTGCTCTTCCCACAACAAATAGCAAGACTCGGTAGGATGGTCAGAATGACACATCCTACAAAACCTTGCTTGTTGAGCCTCTCTTCTCATCATGAGTTCCCACAGGGTGAGACACTCCATAATTAAATTTTATTTTTTTAAAAAATTTCAAAATTCCGAAATTATATTGCAAGGATTCTCGATAAAAATTTACCAAGAACTCAAGAAATACCTAATCCGAACAAAAACAACCACCAAGGAGTAGAAAATAAAAACAACTAGCTACTATGCAACCAAATAAACCTAAACACTTAAAAAATGCCTCTTCCCCCGGCAGTAGTGCCAAAATTTGGGAGGCCGCCGTCGTACCTCTCAAAGTTAATATTTAAAAGTTCTAAATTCTTACTATCTACAACTAAGTAGATAGCGGCAAGTCGGGGTCGTCCATAAAGAAGGGGGATTTTCTGAAGCGTTTAAGCACAAATGGGTGCTATTAGGCTAGAAGTAGATATATATACAGATATAAAAGCAAGTAAAAGGGTGGTTTGGTTGTTTGGTGGTCCTAAGTTATGAAAGTTAAAAGACAAGACAACTAGCAAAGTCAAGCAGCTATGCTAAGTCATCAAACAAAACTAAGAAAAAGAGTTTTAAAACTACAAAAGATAAAGCCTTGGGAGCAATCGATATCCACTTCTAAACCTAATGTAGGTCATTGAACCATTCACTCATCCTATCACAATTATTACCTATGGGGAATGCCAATGGAATATTAACATTCATTTCTTCTTAAGAGTAGTTTGCAAAAACAAACAACGACCATTTGCAAACCTCATTGATGAGACCCTAGATAAACAATGACCATAGGGGTATTTCATCAATGGCATTATACACGAAGGACCATAGATTTGACAATGACAATCCTTCTACCAAAGACAGCCATTTAACCAAACATAGCATTTATTAGGCTAAACCTAGAACAAACCACATTCAAGGTTTAAACTTTCATTGCATCTATAGGATAAATATGAGAACAATCAACATTAACATACTTATCTAGCAAGAATCACAACACATTATGCACAAGAAGTTCTAAGTTCATGTTCCTAGATTTTCATGCAAAGGAGCTAAGGAATTCGTCACTTTCCTAACACCCTAACACTTCAATCATACAAACACTTACTATTCTCAAACAACACATGGCATAAATGAAGTGAAACATAGCATTAAGAACACATGAATGCGAAATAACAAAGGTTTCAAGAACGAATGACAAAATATATTCACTACTTCCACTAATCATGCATTTTCACAAGATTAGTCAAGAACAATCGACATTCATTGACTTCTCTCATTTGCTACCTAAAACAAACATGACAATGAATTCAACATCATCACATTAATCTAGCAATAATCAACACATCAACATCATTAAGAAGCTCTAACTCATGCTCTTGGATTCCACATTAAAAGAGGGGAGAATTAGCTACTTTCTCCCAACCCTGAAAAGTAATCATATAAGAAATTTATATACTCAAGCTTCGAACAACATCAATGCCCTTAACAATTCACATTCAAAGCTCGATAAATTCACAACAGCAAAAGAACCAAATATATATATATATATATATATATATATATATATGGTTCTTCCTACATAGAAATGGAAGCTTCAATCCATTGCTTCCAAGATAAAACTAAGCTAGACAATTAAAAGGTATGAATAACCTACAAAAACTAAGAAAAGAAAGAAAAACTAGGGTTTGAACCCAGAAAAATGCAGGAAGAAGAGGCTATCCAAAACTTCTTGAAGAGGAGAGGATAAGGTGAGTATTTATAGTGCAAAAAGAAAGAAGGGTTTCTGACCCCTCGTCCATCGCGAATCGCGACGTGCTCGCGTCGGACTCCAAGTCCAGCACCATTTCTTCTTTCCCCTTTTTCTTTCATATCCCCCTCTTTTCTTCACTTCTTCAATTCTTCAAATCTTCAAAAGCTCAATTACAAGTTTTCAAATCTTCAAGGGTATTCTTCAAAGTCTACAAACAAATTTCCTTGTCACACAAAATCCTCTAGAAAAGTAATAAAAGAGTAAAAGTCACTTTTAACTCTCCTTAGAGAATTTCAAGGCAAAATGCCACATTTAGAGCACAAAAGTGTATAAAAGTGAATCCTAAAAGCCCTAATATAACTGTATAAAATGGGCACATCATTTATGTATAGACAATTTTTGTTACTTACATATATTATTTATTTTAAAGTATTTAAATTACAATATGTAAAATAGTATTATTGTTATATTATTTTAATTATTAAATGTACATAATTTATTTGTGTTGCCTCTATTTAACAATGTAGTATATTTATTTCATTTATGTTGCCTCTCTTTTTACTTTATATATTGAAATTCGTATGTTTAATTTGTTCGTGTATTATAATAGAATCCAAAGAAAGCGATGAGCTTGCACTAGTGTGCGGGAGTAAGGATACGAAGTAGAAAATTGACCAGGAGAAATGGACTGTAGAAGTTGATAAAGTTCTATGCGGCGCTTGGTTTGATAATTCCACCGATTGTATCATGGGTACGAGGCAGAATGCTGGTGTGTTTTGGCATAAAATTACATCTGATTTGAATAAGTATGCAAAATGCAACCGGACAATGAAGTCGTGCAAGGCTAGGTGGCAAAAAATTTCTCACGATATCGCCAAATATGTGGGATGTGAAAGTAAAGCACGGCACTACAGTCGGATTAGGAGTGGCTCCAGCCAAGGAGATATGAAGTAATGGGTCATGAATTTGCATGCAGATGAAAATGATGGCCAACCGTTTCTATTCTTTCATTGCTATGAATTGTGCAAGACTAACCCTAAATTTATGTCACAATATGGCCCAAAGGACAATGATAAAGAGGAATATCCACCATGGGTGCCATCAATGCCCTATAGTAGCGATAATGCTCAGACAATGCAATATCCATCCAGGCCTATTGGTGTGAAAGTCGCTAAATGCAAGGCAAGGGGAACGGGAAAGGCAACACAAAGAACTACAGATGATGAGCAATCAAGAGAATCACAACGAATGCAGTGTATGGCCACAATCGAAGAAGCTACTAAGAAGGCTGAAAAGGTTGCAGATAGCGAAAGAGCTAAAATGGAGTATTATAACATAGCGCAGTGGGAGTTTGTCCAAATACAATCAGAGCGTAAAGTTTATGTAGCTAACACTACACTCCTTAATACTCTGATGCGAAAGGGAGAGTTGAGCACAGTAGAGGAAACACTACGAGATAAATTAATTGGAGTAGTCTATGGTTGGAATTAATTGTAATAATTTATTTGTAATAATTGGCCAGACTAGATAATACAAAATCAATACAGTTGTCATTGACACATCCCATCGATTCACGTGGGTTGAATTCATAAATTTCAAAGATTCCGCTAGATAAATTCAATGCGGTTGTCATTAACACGTCCCATCAAGTCACGTGGGTCGAATTCATCGTTTTCAAAGATTCCGACAGAAAAAATCAATGGGGTTTTCATTGACATGTCCCATCGATTCACGTGGGTCGAACTCATCAATTTCAAAGATTTCGCTAGACAAATTCAATGCGGTTGTCATTGACACGTCCCATCGATTCCCGTGGGTCAAAATCATCAATTTCAAAGATTTCGAAAGACAAAATCAATGGGGTTGTCATTGACAAGTCCCATCGATTCACGTGGGTCGAATTCATCAATTTCAAAGATTCCGATAGAAAAAATCAATGGGGTTGTCATTGACACGTCCCATCGACTCACGTGGGTTGAACTCATCAATTTCAAAGATTCTGCTAGACAAATTCAATGGGATTTTCACATTTGATGGTTCTATATAAAGGGGTCAATCGCTTATGTTTCATTTCAGTCTCAAATTCCTATCAACCCAATTTTTCTTCTTCTACACAACTATGTCTTCCTCTAACTCCCCCAACAACGATGATGACCTTCACTTTGGAGAATCATCAAACACAAATACTTATTATATTCCCGTTTTCTACCCAATACCGATTAACTTTGTCATGAATTTTCCAAAAATGGCAAGACAATCATACGCAACCTTTGAGGATAAGAGTGCTCAAACTTCTTCAACATTATCAAAGAAAACCAGAAATCATATTAGAAGAGACAGTCTCCGAGCACAGGAAGTACTCCAGAGGCAATATGTTTCTCCACCCCTAAAAGAATGTATGACGATCAACATTTTCATACTAGGTTTCGTATGCAGCGAAATGTATTCGAGCGTATACTGGAAGATATCACCAACCATGATCCCTATTTCAAACAAAGGCCTGATGCAACTGATTATCAAGGATTTTTGCCACTCCATGAGTGCACGGTGGCAATGCGTCATTTGGCATATGGTTGTGCATATGACCAACTGGATGAAAGCTTATAGATGGGAAAAATAACGGTCAGAGAAACGGTGGCTCATTTTGTTAAAACAATTATTGTCGTGTACCGTCCAACATACCTCCGACCAGCAAACCCAGGCGATATTGCACAGCTGATGCATGTAGCTCGTGGACGTGGATTTCCAGGTATGTTAGGAAGTATTGATTGTATGCATTGGGAATGGAAAAACTACCCTGTGGGTTGGAAAAGTCAATTTCAGGGTAGAAATGGGCGCACCTTAATTATATTAGAAGCAGTGGCCTTATATGATACATGGATTTGGCATGCATTTTTTTGGCACAGTGGGATCAAATAATGACATCAACGTCCTAGACAAGTCACCTCTGTTTGATGATGTATGTGAAGGAAGGGCTCCACGTTTTCCATATGAAGTCAATGGTCGCAACTACGATCAAGGGTACTATCTTACTGATGAAATCTATCCTAAGTGGGCGACCTTCATGCCAGCGTATACGGCTCCAAATGACCCCAAGAAACAACTGTTCACAAAGTGCCTAGAGAGTTACATGAAAAACATCGAACGTGCTTTTGGTATTTTACAAGCTCGATTCTCTGTGATCCGCAACCCAGCCAGGTACGGGAACATAGAAACGTTGGGTGAAATTATGATAGCTTCTATCATACTGCACAACATGATAGTCAAAGATGAAAGAGATGCCTATGGGTTACGGGTTCAACTAGGTGATTATGACCAAATCGACGACTCTCCTTAGCATTACAACGCGTGGCATGCTGATCTACCGACTTTTAGATAAAATTGGAGGGAAGTACGCAGCGGAGCTAAACATGACCAATTGAAAAATGACCTAACTGAACATCTTTACCAATACCTGGGTGGTCAAAATTAGCATATCGGTATGGTTCTGTCATCCATGTTTTTTGTTCTTTATTGTTTAGCTTGTTTTGTATTAGTAATAATTGGTCAGACTAGATCAATATTTCTGTTTCATATTTGTAATAATTGGTCAGACTAGATCAATATTTCTATTTTCATATTATGATAATTGGTCGGACTAGATCAATATTTTATTATTTAAGTATTTATTGTAATTTGTCTAGTCGTTATAACTGACCTTTCTAATGTAATGTTATTTATTTATTTTTTATAAAATCAATATGTATTATTCTTTATTCTAGATAACAAAATATTTAACAATTTCATGACAAGAAAAAAGAAATTTCATTTCATTTTTGAAAAATAAAACACAATTTTTTTTTTATAAAAAAGTGAATTATTTTATATTTTTTTAATAAAACAAAATTCTATTAATAAAAATTATAATGTATTATTAAATTTCACATTCAACTTATTTTTGGTGAACAAATTAAATTAAATTAAATTAAATGGTAAAATTAATAAGTAGGATAGAGAATATCAAGTGAGGTCAATGAATAGTTAAAAATGGTTTCCTACCATTGTGGAGATAAAAAAAAAGATGGTTTTTTAAGTGGTTTCTTAAAATTAGGTGGAAGAAAGAGAATGATAGAAATAATATATTTAATTGATAAAAAAAAAGTAGCAGTTTCTACCGGTGTACTTAATCTTAATGTTGTCTGTGTGATAAGTTTAAGGTTTATCTTTTGGGACAACTTTGAAGTAGTTGGAAAAGGCTCATCTTTTGGGACAATGGGACAGAAATTGTTGATTTGTATGGTTCTCTCGTTTCTGAATGTTTCTTTCTGAGATTTGCTAAAGTTCCCTGAAGTTCATCACCATGTATTCTAATTCTTTTGGAAAGGTGCTCTCTAGAGTCTGTGTGTGATGGTGTTAGCACGTGCTAAGGTGTTCTTCAGACTTTCCCTGTTTCGGGCTTCAATTTCGGTTGCACCCATTGAGTCATTTTTGCCGTTGAAATCTTATATTTTATTTATTTATTTTGATGTGTGGAAAGTATGTAAACAGTGAAGATTCTGTTTGGCTGATAATGTGGTACTCGGTATTTGACCTTTCAATGCAGCATTGAAGATGTAATTTGAATGTGAAAAGGAACTTATAATTGATGTAATTTAGCTGTAGATACTGAATGTATTGTGTTCCAGTCAGCATTCTTGGTTTTTCACAGGTATGGACATTGTGGAGCATGTTGATGATTAACTAACTTTAACTAGGGGTGTCTGATTTGAGCATTGGTCGTACTTATCAGCTAAAGTTCTCTGATACTAATGATTCTTGATCTTTTCTTGTAGGATGTGAACATGAAGGTCATATCATTTTCTCAGCAGGGACCTCAGGCAATTTGTATCCTCTCTGCCAATGGTGTGATTTCTAGCGTCACACTCAATCAGCCTGTTTCTTCTAGTGGTGCACTGACTTATGAGGTGCAGCACTTATCTCCTGTTTTTTCTCAGCAATCACTTTGAACTTGTTTTTGGAACTATAGGATAGAGCTATATGTTTCATCAGAAATTACAGATTAACACCTTGGCCCTATAGCATGGTCCATAACACTCTCGTGTCATGGTAGTACATTGAGTTTGAATTAGTCCTTTTGCTTTGATGCCTGATTGGAGATTACTCATGAAGGGGTGATGAGGACTCCGTCCTTAGTTTTCAAGAAAACATATATTTTGTGCATCTGTTGTTTTTAGTATTTGCACGTGTCGTTGAAGTAGTATTTGCATGAAGTAACATCTTTGCACGTGCCCTTGAAGTAGTATTTGCATGAAGTAACATATTATGTTTATACTCCTATTCCACTCAAAATTCTTATATTTGATGAGTATACAACTTTTCATTCATTGCAAGTTACAATGCACAAAAACTTTTATGTGCCTTATATACATTGCTTATTTTCAGGGTTGGTTCGAGATACTCTCCCTGATTGGATCGTTTATGCCATCCGAGACCGTAGGAAAAAGAAACAGGTCAGTTGGTATGAGTATCTCACTAGCAAGCCCTGGTAAATATGGTAAATAGTATAAACGGTAGAACCCACGGTAGAGCCCTAAAAATAGTCCTATCAAATACAAAAATAATCCAACCCTAGGATACGTGGTGAACCTAAGGAGAAAAATCCGAGAGGGCCCCCCCCCCATATTATAAATAAGACTACCATCCCTAAGCAAGATAAATCAAGCCAAGGGAAAAAACAAAACAAGTCCCAATGGAAATAGGACCTATAACTACAACCTGAGAAGAAGAACAGGCTAAGATAAACTAGGTAAATGGGGTGAGAACAAACTCACTACCCATAAACAAGTGATCCGCTTCTACCCCTAACATAAGGGGCCTTCTTCATTAACATTCCAGAGTGCAGCTGAGTGTTATGGAACTCGGGTCTTGAGTAGGTTTTGTTGCCGGAGTCTTGAAGAGGGTACAAAAAGTCCAATGACATTTGATGTAGAATTCCTAGTGCAGCCGAGTTGGTCTCGGGTCTTGGATATCACATAAGGAGTGAAGCTGATGCCTTTTGTTGAACCATAGTGGAACGAGTGGATATTTTCTTCTACCATTTACATCCCTAAGGTGGAGAAAAATGGATGTTTTTGGCCTTCAAACATTCTCTTAAAGAGGGCCGAGAGTAATATAGTAGGCAAAGGTGTGTTGAGGCCGTGCCCTATACCTTTGTGGTTCCCAACTAAATTAATCTCCTAAGGATGAGAGAATGAATACACTTATACCGCGTGCATCAAGCGTGGCGATTATGTAATCACCTACTCCATTTTAAGCAAATGGACAGCTTTATGCCAATTTAACACAGAGTGTAGCGCGGGCATAGGGCGCATAAATAACCGTTAAATCAAAGTTAAAAACTAGGCTTAGGTAAAAAAGCATCGGACCAAAATCCTTACTTTAAAACCTATTACCTCCTCCGTAAATCCAAGTTACATTGGCCAGAAAAATCCGAGAAAACCTTGTGACTCTATCGGGCTCTCAGCAACCATCTTGGAACTGAAAATAGCGCCATCCAGCATGCCAAACCAAAACTCCAGCGCCCAGCATTGCCAAACCATAGAGACCAGATCCAGCACCCAACGGCCAGAATTTTAAGGCCAGATTCCAGCACCAGGATCCCAGCGCTGATGGCTTCAGCGCCCAGCAAAGCCCATTGCAGCATCCAATGCACATTGCACAGCGGCACGGTTACATTGTCCAGTGCCAGGCAGCGCCCAACAACTGTGCCCAGCAACCATCCATCGATGAACATCCCATGAACAACAATGATGCTACTAAAACATAAGCTCCTCTGGAAACAAGCGATTAAGCACCATGTAGCAATCCTTCATGATGATTTTTACCACCCTATCATCACTTGGTTGAGCACCATTCATGACGACATTATTCCTTTCCCTCCAAAGATGATAAACCGTGGTTATCAAAGCAAGAATTCCAAGCTTCTTTCGAACTTTTGAACCCTTTATTTGCCTCTTAACCCAAGTCATGGAGCTTGCAATTGAACTTGTTCGTCTCCTTAACCCAATCCAATTCCTTATACGACCCCATACAACTTCCGAGAATTTGCACTTGAAAAACAAGTGGTCATTCGTCTCCTCTTCGAGATGACATAAGGAACATATTTTTTCCATGCTTCCATCTTCCTCGGATCGGTGTTTATCCTTGGTATGCAGTTTCCGAATTGCCGCCTATGATGCAATAAAAGAGAATTTTGGAGGAATAAAACCACACCAAATACTATTAAAAACCTTTTCATCCGATCAGCCATTTTCATACAAATTCGGATACTTGTGCCGATGCATAAAGACATATGCCACACTTGTAAATTTCCTCGAGCTAGACCAAGAACCAAGTGATCCTTTAACTCTTGCATATCTCCATGGAACATGTCACGCAATTCATCTCTTAGTTTACATAGATCACCAAAATAGCTCGAAAATCTCTCCCCCAATCGACAATTCGGAATCCTCGTATTTAAACTCCAAAAATCATTGCCTTGAAGATAAAATGAGTGAATCCACTTGACCCACAAGCTTTCCTTCTTCATATGAATATCCCATAACCTCTGGGCCATCGAGGCACGATTCCATGTAACAAAATCCCTCAAACCAAGACCCCCAAAAAACTTAGGAGTGCATAGTTTTTTCCATGATACCTCGCCCTTGTATTTTCCTCCCCATAAGAAGCGTTTACATTTTTTTCTCAAGAGCATCCATAACTGTAGTCTGTATGATAAAATTCTAAATCCAGAATCTAGCAATAGCTCCTACAATTGAACGAACAAGCTCCAACTTTCCAGCATAAGAAAGTGTGTGGCCTTTCAATTTGGCAATCTCTGAATCAACCTTTCCAAGTAGAGTTCCAAACTGATTGACCTTCAACTTGCTGGAATCGAGTGGCACCCCTAGATACCTCACTGGAAACGTTGCCCATAGAATACCTGTGAAGCTCAAATCCTCCTTCAAACCGACTCCAAAAAACTTGGACTTGGCCGCATTAATGGCTAGTCTCGAGGTACTCTCAAATTCATTGAGGGCACTAATAAGGATGTGGACCGAACCTGTATTCGCTTTGGAGAAAAGCATAAGATCATCAGCAAAAGCCAAATGAGTGATCTTGAGCGATTCACACCTCGGATGATAGGTGAAGTGCCATGATTCAGTCCTCCTTTTCAACAATCTCAAAAAATACTCCATGCAGATCACGAAAAAGAGAGGCGACAAGGGATCGCCTTGCCGAATGCCTCTTTGACCCTTAAAGTGATCACACAATTTCCCATTAACTGCGATCGAAAATGAAGATGTTCTCACACACGTCATGATTCTATACTTCAGTCTTTCTGGAAAACCTAATCCAAGTAAGACTTCTTCTAAGAAATCCCAGGAGACTGTATCAAACGCCTTTTGCAAATCAACCATAATCATGCATCTAGGAGAATTTCTCACCCTCCCATATCCTCGAACAATTTCCTGCTCTAACATAACATTGTCTGATATACTTCTGCCTTCTACAAACGCACCCTGGCATGGGTCAATAATCATAGGCAATATTCCCTCTAGTTTATTGGCAATAATTTTAGTGATGATTTTATAAACCACATTGTAGCACGCTATTGGTCTAAAATCACTCACCTTAAGGTTTTCCGGCTTCTTCGGTATAACGGCGACTGAGGTATGGTTCAACTGGGCCAGTATATCACCTGTTTGAAAGAATTCCAAAATTGCACCTATAATATCTGCTCCTACAATATCCCACTGCTTTTTGAAGAATCCAGCAGTGTATCCATCCGGACTTGGAGATTTATCATCCACCATTGCAAATAATGCCAGTTTTACTTCGTTACTGGCAATATCCTGATTCAAGAATGCCCTGCCCATGTCCATCAGAATGTTTCCCGAAGTGATTATGTCATGATCGATGGAGACCCTATCCCTTGAAGTTCCAAATAGGCCCTTGTAGAAATCTGCAAAGAGCTCACCCTTACGAATATTAGAAGTCACAATACGATTGTCTCCATCAATAATCACCGGAATGCCTCCACCCTTTCTTCCTGAGACCATTGTATGAAAGTACTTTGAGCCCTTATCCGCTAGTGTAACATGATTAATCCTACCTTTTTGCGAGAGGAAGGATGATTCTGCAAGATAATAGAGCATAGCCTTCTTTTTTAATGCTCTCAATGCCTCAATATCCTAATCTGAAGCAATCAAGGCATCAAAATTGTCAAAAGCCGCACTATAATCGTTATCTGCCTTCTTTGCCCTTTCTGAAATATGGCTATGATCGAGAGAGCTCAACTCCTTAATTGGGCGTTTAAGCCTTAATAGTTTCCTGCATACCGAATATTGAATAGAACCCTCGACCAATGGCCTCCAATAATCTTCAACAATCTGTCTACAATTCAGATGATCTAGCAACATATTCTGAAACCGGAAAGGTCTTCTTTTTCCATCAATTTCCTGCGCCATATTAACAACCATAGGACTATGATCCGATTGTGCAGAAATGGGGAGAAAGGAGGTTCAGCAAGCATCAGAATCCCATCCATGATTCAAAAGCACACAATCCAACTTCCTCCACATTTTCCAATCCGCACTATGCCACGTTAAGTGCTCCCCTATGGAAGGCGCATCTCTCAATCCACACTTAATACAAACATCTTGAAATTCCCTCATTGGATATAAGCTTGGGACCGAAGCACCAAAATTATCATCCACACTAAGAATTGCATTAAAGTCCCCAAGAACCATCCAAGGAGAGTGTAAATTTGCACCAAAAGATTTTAATTCAGCCCATAGAGGTAAACGAGCCGATCTGCCCTCACTATGACCATATACATATGAACATAAGAACTCAATACCAGTAGAAAGATTACGCACCTTAAGATGAATACACTGCTGAGATTTTCCAAGAACATCCACCAAGAAACCTTTCGGATCCCATATGATGAGAATTCTCGAATTCCGCCACAGCTTAAAATTATGCGTGAATTTCCACCCCTTAAAACACTTCAAAATTATGCTAAAAGCCTTCTCCTCCAATTTAGTTTCTAGCAAGCCGCAAAGTCCACCTCTATGCGCGGAGATGATATTTTTTATCCACCTCCTCCGAATAGGGGCCGAGAGACCCCTAACATTTATTGATGCAGCATTCATTGGGAACCCAAGGTCCCTTTAGGCTTCGGACCGCCGCCTTCAAAAGTTTTACTACCCAAACTATCAGAATTGCTCCTTGTGGCAGATAACATGCGTTGGAAGGGCTTCTAAATGGATTTCCCATGTTTATGATATTGAGATATACTCTTGCTCCGAGCTCTAGTCGTAGCCCCTGAGCCAGGAGGAGGTCTACTCTTACTCTTACTCCTATTCAGCCTCGGAATTTTAGAGCCACGAACTTCGGGATGGATCATTTGTTGAGGAAACTTTCCAGCTCCAGCAATCGGATGATCATCATCACCAAAAGCTGGTTGTTACTTATCGGGTGCTGGATCAAGCGCAGCATTGGCAGATTTGGCGCCACGATTTTTCCTGGCGTTTGAACGATCAACACTTCGTCAATTACGAACATCCTGGGTATCCCTGGCGTCTTCACCGTGTTCTCCAGTGCCATGGTTCTCAACCTCGGGTGCTGGCAATGCCTTGTTTGCTGGCATCGCTACAACCATTTGCTTAACCTCATTACGTGCAACACCAATAACAATACCAGGCGCTCGGTTTCCAGCCCCAGCATTCACGTTGTTCTTAGCCGTACCTTCATTGATTTTTCCCTTGCCTCTCCTTAACCTCTCCGAATCTTCATTGTCCGAGGATACATCCTCAATGACGATATTTTCTCCCCCTTGGACCGAGCCTACACTTGGACTTTCACCAATGTTTGTAGCATGCATCTTTTTAACCCAAATTTGGTCCTTGTCACGAGTTCACCTATTTTTCTTCCCCCTTACCATCTCAACATTGTTTTCATTCACATCTGTGGGGTTAGTCATCCTTTCCTCTTTAGCTTTTCAGAATTCTACACACTCCTCTATTAAATGAGTATTTTCACCACAATTCGAACACCAAGGACGACAATAATCATAGATTATTTTCTGTGTTTGAACTTCACCACTTGGGACACAAAAAATCACCTTTTATTTCAACTCCTTGGATGTGTCAAGCCAAAGTAAAAGGCGTGCATAGTAGCCCCTTAACTCGAGAGTGCCATTGTCCATAAGAATTGGCTCTCCTATAGAAGTAGCAATTTTTTCCAAAGCCTTTTTGTGCCAGTAGGTCTTTGGCAAGTGCTCCATCCTAATCCATACTGGCTTAGTGGCTTGAATCTTCGAATCATACTGCCTAGATTCAGCAACCTTCATCATGAACAACTTCTTTCCATGGAGATAATGGTCAAGACCATTCATCACCAAGTCTCTATCTTCAGCACTGTTGAACTTGAACATCACATAACCATTGAGCTTAGTCTGAACAGTACAAGCTACGTTCCACTTAGCTACCAACAGGGTTCGGATAGCAAACGTTCCAGGAAAAAATCCTGGAAAAACTCCCAAGAAACCGTAGAAGGGCTTGTGGAGATCTTTGTGAATCTCTTCCTCCGTAAGAACAAAGTCGAGCATATCTCCATTGTTTTCAACAATTTCAATATTCGACCTATTCATGAGGATATCAAGATCATCCCATAACCTTCTCCTCTCGAGCATGGGATCATTCCAATCCCTCGGATGAATGTTTTGAGTTTTCCGCCCTTGATAAACACCCTCGGCATGCCCTTGCTTCTTAAGATTGTTCTTGTGTTTGTTACCCAAAGATGATTCCCCATTGACCACCATGATGATCAAACAAAATTAATCCAAAACAACATAATTAATCCGATAAACAGATCGGATTCACCAAAAACAAAGCACCAATACGATTATCACCAAACAAACAATATTCACACCGCAATGCTTCAAGCCAAAACCGAATCAAAACAAACTATCCGATGAGCAAATAAGATACAACACACCATGCAGACAATGCACCAAATTGGAAACCAAATAAACAATAGAAACCGTGCGGAATTGAAACAACAAAACCTGGAAACCGTAATCACCAAGAGTTTCGATCGCAAGATTTGAAATCCTACGATTGTTGTGCTTGAAAGCCGCAAATCCCTTCAAGTAGATCCGATGTAGATGCGTAGAATTTGATTAAAAGTTGTGCTGAAACTTTAATCAAACACTTATAAACCCTTGCCGCAAACTAAAACCCAATAAAGATTGGATTTTTCTTCACCTTCTTCAAATCAGCAGAGGATTCAATGCGAGAACCAAATTCGTTATAAATCCTGGATTAGATCCAAGTCCGCAACAAAGAAATCAACACCACGAACAAGATCCGCGAAAGAACTCAAAATTTCGAATAAACCCTAACTCCAAGTTCGAAATTAGATAAAAAACCCTTCACGAATTTCATATGATTTTGTGCAGAATTCAAAGGAGAATCCATTAAACCATAATTCATCGGTGAAAAGTGATTGAAATTGAAGAAATCGGCCTCCAAAAGATGGAAGAAAGGCTGTGCCTTTTTTCTCCTTATTTTCGCCTCAGATATTGAGAGCTCTTTCGAGGTAAATACGGTAAATAGTATAAACGATGGGACCCACGGTAGAGCCCTAAAAAATCCCTACCAAATACAAAAATAATCCAACCCTAGGTTATGTGATGAACCTAGGGACCAAAATTCGAGAGAGAGGGGGGAGCGAAACCCAAAGGGCAACACTCCCCCCTATTTTAAGTAAAAACTACCAACCCTGAGCAAGATAAATCGAGCAGAGGGAGACAAAACAAGTCCTAATGAAAATAGGACCTAAAACGACAACCGGGAAAGAAAACAGGATAGAAAATACAAAGTAAATGGGATGAGAACAAACTCACTACCCATAAACAGGTAATCCGCTTCTACCCCTAACAAACGGGGCGTTCTTCATTAACATTCCATAGTGCAGCCAAGTATTGTGAGACTCGAGTCTTGAGCAGATGTTGTTGCTGGAATCTTGATGAAGGTACAAAAAATCCAATGTCAACTCATTTGGAGTTCCTATTGCAGCCGAGAGTGTCTCGGGTCTTGGATGTTACATAAAGAGTGAAGCTGATGCCCATAGTTGCACCATTCCGGCACGAGTGGATATCTACTTCTACCATTTACATCCCTAAGGTGGAGATAGAGGGATGTAATTGACCTTCAAACATTCTCTTGAGAGCACCGAGAGTAATAAAGTGGGAAAAGATGTGTGAGGCTGTGCCTCATATCTTTGTGAATCCCAGCTAAATCAATCTCCTAAAGATGAGAGAATGAATGCACTTATACCGCGTGCATTAAGCGTGGCGATTATGTAATTGCCCTCTCCATTGTGAGCAAATGGACAACTTTATGCCAATTTAACACAAAGTGTATCGTGGGCATAGTGCGCATTAATAACCGTTAAATCATAGTTAAAAACTAGGCTTAGGTGAAAAAGCATTGGAGTAAAATCCTTACTTTAAAACCTGTTGCCTCTTCCTTAAATCGGAGTTGCATTAACCAGAAAAAAACCGAAAATAACCCTTGATTCTATCGGGCTTCAGCAACCCCATCCTAGCATGGAAAATAGCATCATTCGGCTTGTGAAACAAAAGTCCAGTGTCCAGCAGCGCCTATTCCTTGTGCCCAGATCCAGCGCCAAGTGCCCAGAATCCAGCACCATGGCACGGATACAGTTTCCAACGCATCCAAGAAAATTGCCTCGAGCGCCCAGACACCAAATTAACCTCTCCTTTAGTTTCAATACCTATCGCCTGAACTCCATAGCTGAAAAAAAGCCGCGCCAAGTTCCTGATTGGCAGCGCCCAGTGCAGCACCTGGCGCCCAGTACATAACGCCAAGCGCCCGCTCCCAGCGAGCATCCATCAAACTTCACCCAACATCTAGCACTAGGCAGCGCCCAGTGCCTTTACCCAGCAGCTATCCCACAATCAACATCCCATGACAACAATAATGGTACTAAAACATATGCTCTTCTGGAAACAAGCGATTAATCACAATGTAGCAATCCTTCATGATAATTTTTACCACCCGATCAACACTTGGTTGAGCACCATTCATGACAACACTGTTTCTTTCCCTCCAAAGACGATAAACGTGGTAATCAAAGCTAGAATTCCAAACTTCTTTCGAACTTTCAAACCCTTTATTTGCCTCTTTACCCGAGTCATGGAGCTTGCAATTGAGCTTGTTCGTCTCCTTAGCCTAATCCAATCCCTTATACGCCCCCATACAACTTCTGAGAATTCACACTTGAAGAACAAGTGGTCATTTGTCTCCTCTTCGAGATGACATAAGGAACATATTTTCTCCATACTTCCATCTTCCTCTGATCGATGCTTATCCTTGGTATGCAGTTTCTGAATTGCCGCCAACCATGCAATAAACGAGAATTTGGGGGGGGGATAAAACACGCCAAATACTGTTAAAAACCTTTTCACCCGATCGGCTATTTTCATACAAACTCGGATACTTGTGCCTATGCATATAGACATAAGCCACACTTGTAAATTTCCTCGAGCTAGACCAAGAACCAAGGTGATCCTTTAACTCTTGTATATCCCCATGAAACATGTCTCGCAATTCATCTCTTAGTTTACAAAGATCACCAAAGTAGCTCGAAAATCTCTCCCCTAGTCGACCATTCGATATCCTCGGATTTAAATTCCAAAAATCTTTGCCTTGGAGATAAAACGAATGAATGCACTTGACCTATAAGTTTTCCTTCTTCATGTGAATATCCCATAATCTCTGGGCCATCGATGAATGATTCCATCTAACAAAATCCCTCAAACCAAGACCCCCAAAAGACTTAGGAGTGCATAGTTTTTTCAGCGCAACCTTACCCTTGTGTTTGCCTCCCCATAAGAAGCATTTGCATTTTTCTCAAGAGCATCCATGAATGTAGTCTGTATGATAAAATTCTGAATCCAGAATCCAGCAATACCTCCTATAATCGAACGAACAAGCTCCAACTTTCCAGCATAAGAGAGAGTGTGTCCTTTCCATTTGGCAATCTCTGAATCAACCTTTCCAAGTAGAGTTCCAAATTGAGTGACCTTCAACTTACTGGAATCAAGTGGCACCCCAAGATACCTCACTGGAAACGTAGCCCATGGAATACTTGTGAAACTCAAATCCTCCTTCAAACCGATTCCAAATAACTTGGATTTAGCCGCATTAATGGCCAATCCCGAGGTACCCTCAAATTCATTTAGGGCACTCATAAGGATGTGGACCGAACCTGTATTTGCCTTGGAAAAAAACAGAAGATCATCAGCAAAAGCTAAGTGAGTGATCTTAAGCAATTCACACCTCGGATGATAGGTAAAATGTCTAGAGTCAGTCCTCCTTCTCAGCAGTCTCGAAAAATGCTCCATGCATATTACAAAAAGGAGAGGAGACAGGGGATCACCCTGCCGAATGCCTCTTTGACCCTTAAAGTGATTGCACAGTTTTCCATTCACTGCGATCGAGAATGAAGATGTTCTCACGCACACCATGATTCTATCCTTCAGTCTTTCTGGAAAACCGAGTCCAAGTGAAACTTCTTCTAGGAAATCCCAGGAGACTCTATCAAATGCCTTTTGCAAATCAACCATGATCATGCATCTAGGAGAATTTCTCGCCCTCCCATATCTTCAAACAATTTCCTGCGCTAACATTACATTGTCCGAAATACTTCTGCCTTTTACAAACGCACCCTGGCATGGGTCAATAATCCTGGGCAGAATTCCCTCTAGTCTATTGGCAATAATCTTAGTGATGATTTTGTAAACCACATTGCAGCATGCTATTGGTCTAAAATCACTCACCTTAAGATTATCAGGCTTCTTTGGTATAAGAGCGACCGAGGTATGGTTCAACTGAGCCAGTATGTCACCAGTACGAAAGAATTCCAAAACCGCACCTGTAATTTCCGCTCCTACAATATCCCGCTGCTTTTTTAAGAAGCCAGCAATGTATCTATCCGGACCTGGAGATTTATCATCCGCCATTGCAAATAACGCCAGTTTTACTTCATTGCTGACAATATCTTCATTCAAGAAAGCCCTATCCATGTCCGTCAGAATGTTTCTCAAAGTGATTATTTCATGATCAATGGAGGTCCTTTCCCTTGAATTTCTAAAAAGACTTTTGTAAAAATCCACAAAGAGCTCACCTTTACAGATGTTAGAAGTCACAATACGATTGTCACCATCAAGAATCGCCGGAATGCCTCCCCTCTTTCTTTCCGAGACCATTGCATGAAAATACTTTGATCCCTTGTCTGCCAATGTAACATGATTAATCCTACCTTTTTTGCAAAAGGAAGGATGACTCTGCAAGATAATAGAGCATGGCCTTCTTTTTTAATCCTATCAATGCCTCAATATCAAGATCCGAAGCAATCAATGCATCAAAATTTTTCAAAAGCCAAACTATAATTCTTTTCCGCCTTCTTTGCCCTTTCTGAAATATGGCTAAGATCGAGAAAGTCCAACTCCTTCAATGGATGTTTAAGTCTTAAAAGTTTTCTACATACAGAATATTGAATAGAACCCTCAACCGATGGCCTCCAAAAATCTTCAACAATTTGCCTACAATTCAGATGATCTAGCAAAATATTCTAAAACCGGAAAGGTCTTCTTTTCCCATCAATTTCCTGTGCCATATTAACAACCATGGGGCTATGGTCCGATTGTACTGAAATGGGAAGAAAAGAGGTTCGACAAGCATCCGAATCCCATCCATGATTCAAAAGCACACGATCCAACTTCCTCCATATTTTCCAATCAGCACTATGCCACGTTAGATGCTCTCCTATGGAAGGTGCATCCCTCAATCCACACTTAATACAAACATCTTGAAACTCCCTCATTGGATACAAACTTGGAATCAAAGCTCCATAATGGTCATACAAAATCAGAATCGCATTAAAATCCCCAAGAACCATCCAAGGAGAGTGTATATTTGCACCAAAAGATTTTAATTCAGCCCATAGAGGCAAACGAGCCGATCGGCCCTCACTATGGCCATATACGTATGAACATAAGAATTCAACACCAGTAGAAAGATTACGCATCTTAAGATGAATACATTGCGGAGATTTTCCAAGAACATCCACCAAGAAACCTTTTGAATCCCATATGATGAGAATTCTCGAATTCCTCCACAGCTCAAAATTATGTGTGAATTTCCACCCCTTAAAACACTTCAAAAAGATGCAAAAAGCCTTATCCTCCAATTTAGTTTCTAGCAAGCCGCAAAGTCTTACCTTATGTGCGGAGATGATATATTTTACCCATCTCCTTCGAACAGGGGACGAGAGACCCCTAACATTGATGGATGCAACATTCATTGGGAACCTGAGATCCCTTTAGGCTTCAGACCGTCGCCTTCAAAACTTTTACTACCAGAACTATCCGAATTACTCCTTGTGGCAGATATTATGCGTTGGAAGGGCTTCTGAATGACCTTCCCATGTTCCTGATTGTGAGTTCTACTCTTGCTCCGAGCTCTAGTCAAGGCCCCTGAAGTAGGGGGAGGTCTTCTCTTGCTCTTACTCATATTCAGCCTCGGAATTTTAGAGCCACGAACTTCAGGATGGATCATTTGTTGAGGCAATTTTCTAGCTCCAGCAATTGGATGATCATCATTACCAAAATCTGGTTGCTGCCTATCGGGTGCATGATCCATCGCTGCATTGGCCGATTTGGCGTCACGGGTTTTCCTGGACTTCGAGCGATCAACACTTCTACCGCGGCGCACTGCCTGGGATCACTGGCATCTTCAGCGGGTTCTCCAGCGCCACGGTTCTCGTTCTCAGGCGCTGGCGATGCCTTGCTTGCTGGCAGTGCCTTGGTTGCTGGGAGCGCTACAACTGCATGTTTAACCTCATTGTGTGAAACACTAATGACAATACCAGGACCTCGGTTTCCAGCTCCATCTTTCACGCTGTTCTTGGCCGTGCCTTCAACAATTTTTCCTTTGCCTTTCCTTAGTCTCTCCGAGTCTTCATTGTCAGAGGATACATCTTCAATGATGACATTGTCTTCTCCTTGTACAGAGCCTACACTTGGACTATCACCAATGTTTGATGTGTGCATCTTCCTAACCCAAATTTTGTCCTTGTTTCGAGCTCTCCAATTTTTATTCCCCTTTAAATTCTCACCATTATTTTCCTTCATTCCCGTGAGATTATTCACCACCTCTTTCTTGGATTTCCATAAATCTTCACACTCCTCCATTAAATGGGTGTTTTCTCCACAATTCGGACACCAAGGAAGACAATAATCATAGATAATTTTGTACGTATGCACTTCACCACTTGGAACACGAAAACTCACCTTTTCCTTCAGCTCTCCTGATGTGTCAATCCATAGTAAGAGGTGTGCATAGTAGCCCCTTAACTCGAGTGTACCATTGTCCATAAGGATTGGTTCTCCAATCGAAGTGGCAATTTTTTCCAAGGCTTTTTTGTGCCAGTAAGTCTTTGGAAAGTGCTCCATTCTAATCCATATTGGCTTTGTAGCTTGGATCTTCGAATCATACTGTCCAAATTCAGTAATCTTCAACATAAACAACTTCTTACCATAAGAGATAATGGTCAGGACCATTCATCACCAAGTCTCTATCCTCAGCACTGTTGAACTTGAACATGACATAACCATTGAGCTTATTCTGAACAATACATGCAACATTCCACTTCGCCACCAGGAGAGTGCGAATGGAAAACATTCCTGAAAAATAAACCTGGAAAAACACCCAAGAAACCGTAGAAGGGTTTATAGAGAACCTTATGAATCTCTTCATCCGTGAGAATAAAGTCGATAATATCTCCATTGTTATCAACAATCTTGATATTCGACTTGTTCATGAGGATGTCCGGATCATCCCATAACCTTCTCCTCTCAAGCATTGGATCGTTCCATTCCCTCGGATGAACTTTATGGGATTTCCGCGCCTGATTAACTCCCTCAGCTTGCCCTTGATTCTTGGGATTGTTCTTGTGCTTATTACCCGAAGAAGAATCACCATTAACCACCATGATGATAGAACAAAACTAATCCGAAACAACACAAGTAATCTGATAAACAACATATCGGATTAACCAAAAGCAAAGCACCAATACGATTATCACCAAACAAAAAATATTCACACCATAAAGCTTCAATCCAAAACCGAATGGAAACTAATTATCCGATGAGCAGATCGGACAATCACACCAAGAACACAATGCACCAAATCAGAACAAACAAGCAATAAAAACCGGATAGAAACTAAACAACAAAACCTGGAATCCGTGATCACCAAGTCCGATCGTTAGGGTTTAAATCCTACGATTGTTTTGCTTCAAAGCCGCAAAACCCTTCAAGCTGATCCGATGTAGATGCGAAGAATTTGATTAAAAATTGTGCTGAAACTTTAATCAAACCCTTATAAACCCTTGCCGCAAAACTCAAACCCAATGAAGATTGGATTTTTCTTCAAAGTTCTCCAAATCGGCCAAGGATTCAATGCGATTACCAAATCCGATTGCAACTCTAGGATTAGAACCAAATCTGCAACAAAGAAATCAACACCACGAGCAAGATCCATGGAAGAACTCAAAATTTTGAATAAACCCTAACTCCAAAGCCAAAATTAGATAAAAAAACCCTTCACTAATTTCATATGATTTTGTGCGGAATTCAGAGGAGAATCCGTTAAACCATAATTCATCGGTGAAAAGTAATCAAAATTGAAGAAATTGGCCTCCAAAAGATGGAAGCCGTTTTTCTCCTTACTTTCGCCTCAGATCTTTTTTTTAGAGCTCTTTCGAGGTAAATATGGTAAATAGTATAGATGGTGTAACCCACGGTAGAGCGCTAAAAGAGCCCTACCAAATACAAAAAGAATCCAACCCTAGGTTACGTGATGAACCTAGGGAGTAAAGTCCGGGGGGGGGGGAGCAAAACCCAAGGGGCAACACTCCCTCCCTATTTTTGTAAGTAAAAACTACCAACCCTAAGCAAGATAATTCTAGCGAAGGGAGACAAAATAAGTCCCATTGAAAATAGGACCTAAAGCGACAACCTGAAAAGAAAACAGGCTATAAAAACTAGGCAAATGGGATGAGAACAAACTCACTACCCATAAACAAGTAATCCGCTTCTACCCCTAACAAATGGGGTCTTCTTCATTTAGATTCCACAATGCAGCCGAGAGTTGTAGTACTCGGGTCTTGAGCAAATGTTGTTGTCGAAATCCTGATGAAGTTACAAATAATCCAAAGTCAATTTAAAATTTGGAATTCCTATTGCAGCCGAGAGTGTCTCGGGTCATGGATGTCTCATAAAGAGTGAAGCTGATGGCCAAAGTTGCACCATAATGGCATGAGTGGATATCTGCTTCTACCATTTACATCCCTAAGGTGGAGAAAGAGGGATGTTATTGGCCTTCAAACATTCTCTTGAGGGCACCGAGAATAATAGAGTGGGCAAAGATGTGCTGAGGCCATGCCTCATATCCTTGTGAATCCCAGCTAAATCAATCTCCTAAAGATGAGAGAATGGATACACTTATACCGCGTGCATCAAGCGTGGCGATTATGTAATCGCCCACTCCATTTTGAGCAAATGGACAGCTTTATGCCATTTTAACACAGAGTGTAGCACAGGCATAGAGCGCATAAATAACCATTAAATCATAAGTAAAATCTAGGCTTAGGAGAAAAGGCATCGGAGCAAAGTCCTTACTCTAAAACCTATTACCTCAACCTGAAATCCGAGTTGCATTTGCCAGAAAAATTTTGAGAATAATCCTTGATTCCATCGGGTTCCAGCAACCTCCTATTGGCCCGGAAAATAGCACCATTCTGTATGCTAAACAAAATTCCAGCGCCCATATCCATCCGGACCTGGAGATTTATCATCTGCCATTGCAAATAATGCCAATTTTACTTCATTACTAGCAATATCCTGATTCAAGAATGCCCTATCCAAGTCCGTAAGGATGCTTCCCAAAGTAAGTACAACATTATCAATGGAGACCCTATCCCTTGAAGCTCCAAATAGGTCTTTGTGGAAATCCGCAAAGAGCTCACCCTTATGAATATTAGAAGTCACAATTCGATTTTCTCCATCAATAATCGCAGGAATGCCTCCTCCCTTTCTTTCCGAGATCATTGTATGAAAATACTTCAATCCCTTATCCGCCAATGTGACATTATTGATCCTACCTTTTTGCGAGAGGAAGGACGACTCTGCAAGATAATAGAGCATGGCCTTCTTTTTTTAATGCCCTCAATGCTTCAATATCCTGATCAGAGGCAACCAAAGCATCAAAATTGTCAAATGCCGCACTATACTCCTTATCCGCCTTCTTTGCTCTTTCCGAAATATGGCTAAGATCAAGAGAGCCCAACTCCTTCAATGGGCGTTTAAGCCTTAATAATTTTCTACATACTGAATATTGAATCGAACCCTCAACCGATGGACTCCAAAAGTCTTCAACAATATGCCTACAATTTGGGTGATCTAGCAACATATTTTGAAATCGGAAAGGTCTTCTTTTTCCATCGATTTCTTGCGCCATGCAAACAACCATAGGTGTATGATCCGATTGTGCTGAAATGGGAAGAAAGGAGGTACGACATGCATCCGAGTCCTAACCATGATTCAGTAGCACACGATCCAACTTCCTCCACATCTTCCAATCCGCACTATGTCATGTTAAATGCCCCCCCATAGAAGGCACATCACGCAATCCACACTTAATACAGACATCCTGAAATTCCCTCATTGGATACAGACTTGGAACCAAAGCACCATAATGGTCATCCGCACAAAGAATCGCATTAAAGTCTCCAAGAACCATCCAAGGAGAGTTTATATTTTCACCAAAAGATTTCAATTCAGCCCATAGAGGCAAACGAGCAGATCTGCCCTCACTATGGCCGTATACATATGAGCATAAGAATTCAACACCAGTAGAAAGGTTACGCACCTTAAGATGAATAAATTGCGGAGATTTACCAAGAACATCAACCAAGAAACCTTTCGGATCCCATATGATAAGGATTCTCGAGTTCTTCCACAGCTCAAAGTTGTGCGTGAATTTCCACCCCTTGAAACACTTCAAAAAATACAAAAATCCTTATCCTCCAATTTAGTTTCTAACAAGACACAAAGTCCTACTTTCAGTGCGAAGATGATATTTTCACCCATCTCCTCTGTACAGGGGCTGAGAGACCCCTAACATTGATGTATGCAACATTCATTGGGAACCCAAGGTCCCTTTAGGCTTCGGACCGCCGCCTTCAGAAGTTTTGCTACCAGAACTATCCGAATTGCTCCTTGTGGCAGATAACATACGTTGGAAAGGCCTCTGAATGGCCTTCCCATTATCATGACTATGTGGTCTACTCTTACTCTGAGCTCTTGTTATTGCCCCTGAGGCAGGGGGGGTCTACTCTTGCTCTTGCTCCTATTCAGCCTCGGAATTTTGGAGCCACAAATTTCAGGATGGATCATTTGTTGGGGAAAATTTCCAGCTCCAACAATCTGGTGATCATCATCACCAAAAGCTGGAAGCTGCCTATCCGGTGTTTGTTCCAGCGCTGGATTGGCAGACTTTGCGCCACGGTTTTTCCTGGACTTCAAATGATCAACACTCATGTCGCGATGCAAATCCTGGGCAGCGCTGGCGTCTCCAGCATCATTTCCAGCGCCACGGTTTTCAAGCACAAGCGCTGCGGGTAGTGTCTTGTTTGCTGGAAACACAGTGCTTGTTGGCAGCGCTACTACCATTTGATTAACCTCTTTTCGCCCAACACCAATAACTATACCAGTCTCTCGGCTTCCAGCCCCAACATTCACAATGCTCTTACCCGTGTATACCTCAGATTTTTCCCTTGCCTTTTCTCAATCTCTCTAGAGCCTCATTATCCGAAGATACATCTTTAATAATTACATTTTCTTCCCTTTGAACCGAGCCAACACTTGGACTTTCTCCAATGTTATTGGCATGCATCTTCTTGACCCAGATTTGATCCTTATCCAGGGTTCTCCAATATTTCTTTCCCCTTGCCATTTGAACATTATTCCCCTATATTCCCATGGCATTATTCAGCCCCTCTTCCTTAGTTTTCCAGAATTCTTCACACTCCTCATTCAAGTGATTGTTTTGGCCGCAATTTGGACACCAAGGACGACAGTAATCATAGATAATATTCTGCGTATATACCTCACCACTTGGAACATGAAAAGACACCTTTTCCTTCAATTCCTTGGATGTATCAATCCAAAGTAGAAGGCGTGCATTAAATCCTTTTAGCTCAAGGGTGCCATTATCCATAAGAATTGGCTCCCCTATTGAAGTAGCATTTTTTTCCAACGCCTTCTTATGCCAGTAGGACTTTGGCAAGTGCTCCATCCTAATCCAAACGGTTTAGTGGCTTGGACCTTCGAATCATACTGTCCAGTTTCAGCAACCTTTAACATGAACAACTTCTTTCCATGGAGATAATGGTCAGGACCATTCATCACCAAGTCTCTGTCTTCAGCACTGTTGAATTTAAACATTACATAACCATTGAGCTTAGTCTGAACTGTACAAGCAACATTCCACTTTGCTACCAACAGGGTTCGGATGGCAAACATGCCCAGAAAAAAACCTGGAAAAACTCCCAAAAACCCATAGAAAGGTTTATGAAGATCCTTGTGAATTTCATCATCCATGAGAACAAAATCGACATTATCCTCATTGTTATCAACAACTTCAATATACGACCCATTCATAAGGATGTCTGGATCATCCCACAACCTTCTCCTCTCAAGCATTGGATCATTCCATTCCCTCGGATGAACTTTGTGAGATTGCCGCGCCTGATTAACCGGCTTGCCCTTGATTCTTAGGGTTGTTGTTGTGCTTGTTACCCGAAGAAGAATCACCATTGATCACCATGATGATAGAGAGAAACTATTCCAAATCAAACCAATTAATCCAATAAACAACAGATCGGATTAACCAAACTAAAGTCGATAAAATCCAACAAAGCCGGATTCAACAAACAAACTAACAAAATCCGATAGTAAAATTGGAATCACACCAAACAATAATCACCAAACAATAATCACACCACAATGCTTCCAACCAAAACCAAATAAGAAAAATCCGATTAACAAATTGGAAGCAACACACCATGCACAAAATACACCAAAACAAAACCAAACAAACCGTGTTGAATTGAAACAAAAAACCTGGAAAACCGTGGCTTCCAAGAAATCCGATCGCAAGAAGATGATTCCTTTGATTGATTTGCTTCAAAGCCTCAACTTCCTCCAAGTATTCCGATGTATATGCGCAAGATTTGATTGAAAATTGTGCTAAAAAATTCAATCAAACCCTTTAAACCCTTGCCGCAAAACTAAAACCCAACAAAGATTGGATTTTTTGTGCAATTTCTCCAAATCGGCCAAGGATTAAGTGCAAGAACCAAATCCGATTGCAACTCCAGCAGTGGATCCGAATCCGGAACCAAGAAAAACAACACCACGAGCAAGATCTGAGAAAGAACTCAAAATACGAACAAACCCTAACTCCAAGCCCGAAATTAGATAAAAAAAACTCTTCACAAATTTCATATGATTTTGTGCAGAATTCAGAGGAGAATCTGTTAAACCATAATTCATCGGTGAAAAGTGATCGAAATTGAAGAAATCTGCCTCCAAAAGATGGAAGAAAGGCTGCGCCTTTTTTCTCCTTATTTTCGCCTCTTGAGATTGAGAGCTCTTTGTTTTGAGAACTCTTTCGAGGTAAATAGGTAAATAGTATAGATGGTAGAACCTATGGTAGAGCCCTAAAAGAGCCCTACCAAATACAAAACCAATCCAACCCTAGGCTAAAGCCTAGGGAAAAATGCGGGGGGGGGGGGGGGGGTACCCATATGGATACACCCCCCCCCCTCAAATATTTTTTTTAAAGAAATGCAAACCCTACACTAGAGAGTGCTAAGCCTAGGGAAAAATAAATGCAAGTCCAGATGTGTGAATCTAGACCTATACATAGCAACCAAAAATGTGTACTAGCTCTTCATTTGAAGACCTCATCGCAGCCGAGACTCGGGTCTCGGGTCTTGAAGAGAATAATGAAGAAGATGCCACTGGTAGACAAAAAGCACAGCCAAGTGTGGTGTACTCGGGTCTTGAATGGTCGCCATGGTGTGCTGGTGTTACTGAATCCGAATGAAGCTAGGACCGCTAAAGGAGGAGCAGCTTCTACCATATACACCCCTAAGGTGAGGAAAGAGGGGTGTTATTGGCCTTCAAACGTTCTCGTGATATGAACCGAGGCTAATTTAGAGGGCAAGAGTGCTCGTAGGCCGTGCCAAAAGCTCTTGTGAACCCCTCTAAAAATAGCCCTCCTAGGGATGGAGAGAATGGACACAACTTATACGGCGTGCGTCAAGCCTGGCGATTATGTAATCGCTCACTCCATTTTGAGCAAATAGACAGCTTTATGCTAATTTAACACAAAGTGTAGCGCGAGCATAGAGCGCGTACTAACCGTCAAGTCCAAGTAACAACTAGCAGTGGGTTGATTAAATTTGCGTGCGCTAATTAATTAACCCACTACCCAACTCCTATGGCCGTGCAACCAAATGTAGAAAGGATGCTCTCCGACCCTCCGAGGAAAAATGTGCAATTATCAACCCAATACAATTTTAGCCCAAAGAGAAGGCCAAAACTCAACAAAAAACCATAAATTAGAGCCCAAAATGAAGCAAATTCAGCCCAAGATAAGCTGGAAATTCTCAATTTATTAGGCCCAAAATTCCATGAAAACAGCCCATCTGCTTAGTTATTTCCTTCAGCCCGACAGCTCTCCTTTTCGGCCCAGCAGCTCGGCCCAGGAAGGCATCTCCTTGACCCAGCCGCCATTGAACTTGACCCGGGTTATAACCTGATCCGAGTAATTCATCCGGCCGTTTCTTCCATTTTCAGTCCAACAGCAGCGTTTTTCGGCCCTCCTGTTTGATTTTTTTCACTCGGCCCAGCAGCTCCACATTTCGGCCCAGCGGCTTGGCCCAGTACCCTATAGCTAGGGTTTCAACTTGACCGCAGCCACCTCCTTTAGTGGTGCCCTTCACCAGAAACCAGGTTATAACCAAACCCGCCCTCTATTCTCTTTTCGGCCCAGCAGATTTAATCAATTAACCCAGGAGTTGTATTTCTTTCAGCCCAGCTGCTCGGCCCAACCGCCAACCTCTAGGGTTTCGTTTGTTGTTGACCCGGCCGCCTCCTTAGCGGGTTATATGACCCGCGCCGCCACTGACCGGGTCGAAACCCTAGTTAGGCTTTGACCCATTTTTTCCTGTTCGGGTACAACGACCCAGCGGCGCCCTAACTGGTTCCTCGCCAGACTTGCAATTTTCCGGCGTCGGAGAGCTGCCGGAATCTGGAAATTTTCACCGGAATCTGTAAAAATTTGGCAAAAAAATTCCATCCAAATTTGGGCCTTCTTTTCTCGTGCAATTCCGACCGGATTTAGCACCAAAACAAAGAAATTCCGTCCTCCAAATCCGAACATGTGCTTACCGGCCAAAAAATACCATTATCCACGCCGGAATCGCATTTTTCCGGTGGGCAAAAACAACCAAATCAACCCTCCATTGTTCTCTTTTCCAGCCTTGAGATGCATCTCAAGCATGAAGAATTATGAATCCTAGTCTAGGGACAGAGAATCGAGGCTATTGCAAGCTTTACCCCCGCCAGAATGGCATTTTTCCAGCGACTTCCAATCAGAAAATCCGAAACTCCAACCTCCAAAATCCAAAAATTACCAATTGCTTTTCCGATCGGATAATGCATAACAAAACGAAATCTGAATTATTTCAAGGCATAACAAGCATTATAGCTCGCCAGAAAAAATGTTTTTCCGGCGAACCCGATCAGAAAATTCTAACCATCATCATCCAAATAATCCATCCTTTACGAAAAATCCGCTCCTCCATTCATCTAGATCTGAACATTATCATGAGATCGAAACAAGGAAAATACCTTGGGCCTACCGTCGTTGATGATTCCAATTCAACCAATATCTCCAAACATCTTTCTTGAATCCGACTAATCCCAAACCATCAACCCCATCGAACAATAACATTATAACACTCAAAATCTTGAATCCCACATGAGTGTTCATTAGTCAAGAAAATAAATTTAAATTCTTGGCATAAAACATAGCAATCTGGTCGAAATTCCAATTAAAGCAAACAATCATGGACAAAGGGGGCATCTGATCACATGAATGTCCTCTCATCACATCCATCATGAACACTTCCAAATACTAAAAAAATTATGCCTCAAATTCATCTCTATTTCCAATCCAACATGAACATCACATTAACTATCCACCATAAACAAAGAATCTTCCATACAAATCCACACAGATTCATCACAAATAAACCCCTCATCAATCATCCAGATTAGATCTATCAATGAAAGATTAAAACTTACTTGGAACAATGGTAGATCTTCATCTAATCTGCTCCATCAACAATTTCAAGATCGAAAAGTCTGATCTTCACCCAAAAACCCCAGATCCAAAGATCAAATCTTCAAATTCAAGCACAAATCATACACCGAAAGATGCCCAGCGAGGAATCCAACATTAATGTCGGATTCCTCGCCGGAAACTCTGAATCGTAGAGGAGAAACTGGAAGAAAATCGGCCCCGGTATTCCGGAGATTGACTGCGTCCTTTTTTCTCTCCTGGGAGAATTTTTTGAGAGCTCTTTCGAGGTAAATAGGTAAATAGTATATACGGTGGAACCGCGGTAGGCCCCAAAGGAGCTCTACCAAATACAGTAACAATCCAACCCTAGGTTATTTGATGAACCTAAGGAGCAAGTCCGAGAGAGAATGAGTGGGAGGGGGGGTGGATGTGGGGGTGGAAGCCCGAAGGATGACACTCCCCCATCCCCCCCCATTTTCCAAAGTAAACTAACTACCAACCCTGAGCAAGATGATCGAGCAAAGGGAGTACAAAACAACCTGGGAAACACAGGCTATGGAACACTAAACAAATGGGGTGAGGACAAACTCACTACCCATAGTCAAATAATCCGCTTCTACCCCTAACAGATGGGGCCTTCTTCATTTGAATTCCATAATGCAGCCGAGAGTTGTGAGACTTGGGTCTTGAAATAATGTCGTCGATGGAGTGGTGATGAAGGTACAAAGAACCAAAATCCATAATGAAATATGAAATTCCTAATGCAGCCGAGAGTTCTCGGGTCTTGAATATCCAAAGAGATTGAAGCTGATGATCCTGGTTGCACCATGTTGGTACGGGTGGAAATCTGCTTCTACCATGTACATCCCTAAGTTGAGGATAGAGGGATGTTATTGGCCTTCAAACATTCTCTTGGTGGCGCCGAGAGTGATTAAACGGGCAAAGCTATGATAAGGCCGTGCATCTTATCTTTGTGAATCCCAGCCGAATCAACCTCCTGAAGATGAGAGAATGGACACACTTTTACCGCGTGCATCAGGCGTGGCGATTATGTAATCGCCCTCTCCATTTTGAGCAAATGGACAGCTTTATGCCAATTTAACACAGAGTGTCGCGCGGGCATAGAGCGCATAAATAACCGTTAAATCATAAGTAAAAGCTAGGCTTGGGAGAAAGAGCATCGAAAGATGAAGTCCTTACTGTTAATCCTATTGCCTCATCCTGGGAACCGGAGCACTCGAGCACACTTCGTGACTCCAATGTCTCGAATGACCCTTCGGGAACTCGAGCATCCCCTGGTCGGGAACCAGTACTCAAAGTCCTTCTACGCTCTGAGACCTCCTGGGCTACTCGATGATCTCCAGTACTCGATGCTCCCCTCGGGCAGTTCAAGAAATGCCAACCATCTCGAGCAGTCAAAGACCTCCCTGTATTGGTCTCAAAGACCGAAACACGTCGAGTAGTTGAACACTGCAACCGGAGCACTCAAGCACTCGAACACTCAATCACCTCGAGCACTCGAGAATATGAATACCCTGTCACACACTTGAATAGGCCAGAAGCTCGACGAACTCTTGTAGTGGTCTCGAAGGCAGAACCACCTCATGTACTCGAGCACCGCATACTGTTGCAGAACCCATAGTATTACTCGAAGATCTCCAAGACTCGAAAATCTCCCTAGGCTCCCTGGGGCACAACTCCAGCAGAGACTGAAAACCACCTCGTGCTCACAAAGACGGAAAACTCCTCGGACACTCGAAGTAAACAACCACCTCCAGTACTCGAAGATCTCCCATACCACCTCCAACGTTCGAAGACCACCTCCAACGTTCGAAGACCACCTCGTGCTATCAAAGGTTGAGACCATCTCAATTGCTCGAACCTGTGGTAATCTCGGAAACCACCTTTTGTGTTCCTCGAAGCTCTCCAACAGTCGATGATCCCCTTGAGATCTCGAACAGCTAGTACCACTTCGAATATTTGAAAACCTCCCATACTCCAAATCTACCTGGGGACTCGAAGATCTCCAACACATGAAGCCCTCCAAGATTTCCAACACTCGAATTCCCCCCTCGAGCACTCGAACACCTCCAACTCTCGGATGCCCCCCTCGAGTACTCGAACAGCTCTGACACTCGAATGGCCCCCTCGTTATTTTTTTTCCAGATATTCAGACCTGCCTGCACTGATAAACGGGTCCCTCATCCAGATTTGGGTTCTCACCGGGAATGCATTTTTCCAGTGCCAGTTAGTCGCCGGAAATTGGGTAAAGTCCAGATAATGCCGATTTTGAATAGTTTTCTCCTCCTTTCATCCTGGCCTGGGCATTCTCATGGGATTGAAGAATGAAAACAACACTTGGGTGTACTATCGTTAATGATTTCAGTAAACACAATCTGCCATGGCCGGCCGCCGGGCACCAATAATTCCAACCAACACACAACAAAACTTCTCTTGATATCCATTTTGAATCTGACTAGCCCCAAAGCATATGTCTCATCCAACAATAACATTCTAATATCCCAAATCCAGGTGAATTTTCATGAGTGAGTAAAATTAATTTTGAGATCATGGCATAAAACATAGCCTATTGGTCTAAATTCCAATTAATTCAAGTAAACCTGGTCGGGCAGTGTCCGGGGTTAGAGTCCAAGCAAAGCTGGATGGCTAGACCAGGTTTTGTACATTTGCAAGGCCGGAAGGTGGTTACCCGGGGTTTGCACACAAGTTTTACTTGAATCCAATAAGAGTTCTCCAAAATACTAACACTCTCTATGCCTTAAAACCATCCTTAAACCTAATCCCCCATGAATTTCATAAAACTATCCAGAGCCTATAGAATTTTGCATACAAATCGACACAAACTGTTCATAAGCATCCTCATCTATCCACAGCCCAGTTTTATTAGACAAAATACAAAATCCGTATTGGTGTTCATGAGATAACAAAAAAGTTCAGAATTTTGGCAAATTCATCACAGTTTCGTGTTCAACATGAACATCACACACGGTTCCACACAGATATATGCACAAAATAAATTCATCCCTTTCCACAGCAATTCACACATTCCACAGACTAAAATCCACACAGTTTTAGTCCAAACAGAACCGAGTTCCACAGCAAACACACATTCTGCACAGAGTTAACTAAACCATCCATCGAACAGAGTAGAAACAGAGTACCCATCCATTTTCCACACAGACATAGTAGACCTACCACAATCCACAAAATCCACACAGAGAGCAGAGTGTCTCCCACAGCAATCCACACAAGTTCTAACAAATCCGCACCAATTCAACAATTTAAAATTACCTGTACAGTGATAGACAATCGCTGAACACTATTCATCGACTACCCAGATTGTGGTCAACCCAAAGTTGCGTCAGATTTGTGCTTGGGTCTTGGTCCGAACTGCAATCCACACAAATCCTCCTCCTCCAAGTTTGGGGAAGCACGTCCTCCCCCATGTTCGATGGGATTCTTCTGGACCCGTGATTCACGCTACTCCTCTTTTAAAAATTTCCACGCTTCAAGGTCAGAAGCGTTCTCTCCTTCAAGAGAACCCATATTTGAGGCATGGGTTTTCAGATTCCAAGATCAGAAGTGAGATCTTCTTCCTAATCGCGACGTACGGACTGACTTCAGAGTTTCAAAAAGAAACCGAGATCTGGGACGTAACTTCAAGTTGAGATGCAAACCATAAGTTAAAAGATTCCCGGCGAGGAGCCCAACATAGATGTCAGGTCCCTCACCGGAGGAGAAGAGCCGAGGAAGAGAAACCTGGCGAAAATGAGCTACGGTGAACAGTAGTAGGGCTGCGCCCTATTTTCGCCCTTCTCGCTCCCTTTTTTGAGAGCTCTTTCAAGGTAAACAGGTAAATAGTATATACGGTGGGTTCCACGGTAGGGCCCCGAATGGAGCTCTACCAAATACAGTAACAATCCAACCCTAGGTTATGTGATGAACCTAAGGAGCGAGTCCGAGGAGAGTGAGTGGGAGGGTGGGTGGATGTGGGAGTGCATGCCTAAAGGATAGCACTCCCCCATCCTCCCCCCCCCCCATTTTCTAAAGTAAGCTAACTGCCAACCCTAAGCAAGCAAGATGATCGAGCAAAGGGAGTACAAAACAACCTTGGGAACACAGGCTATGGAAGACTAGACAAATGGGGTGAGGACAAACTCACTACCCATAGTCCAAAAAAATACGCTTCTACCCCTAACAAATAGGGCCTTCATCATTTGGATTCCATAATGCAGCCGAGAGTTGTGAGACTCGGGTCTTGTACTAATGTCGTAGGTGGAATGGTGATGAAGGTACAATGGTCGAGAAACAAATCTGATAATCCTAATGCAGCCGAGAGTTCTTGGGTCTTGAATATCGCAAAGAGACTGAAGTCGATAGTCCTAGTTGCACCATGTTGGTACGCGTAGGAATCTGCTTCTACCATGTACACCCCTAAGTTGAAGATAGAGGGATGTTATTAGCCTTCAAACATTCTCTTGGTGGCGCCGAGAGTGGTTAAGTGGGCAACGGTATGACGAGGCCATGCCAATTACCCTTGTAAATCCCAGCCGAATCAACCTCCTGAAGATGAGAGAATGGATACACTTGTACCGCGTGCATCAAGCATGGTGATTATGTAATCGCCCTCTCCATTTTTAGCAAATGGGCAGCTTTATGCCAATTTAGCACAGAGTGCGGCGCGGGCATAGTGCGCATAAATAACCGTCAAATCATAAGTAAAAACTAGGCTTAGCATCGGTGACAAAGTGCTTACTCTTAAACCTATTACCTCACCGGGAAACCGTGGAAACCGAGCACCAGAACCGTACCAAGGCTCGAGAACCCCCTCGTGGTCTGGATAACCACTGCGAGCACTCGAATGCCCCATGCCCTTGAAAACTGCCAGCAGTGCTCGAAGACAATCAATATTCCCTGGCCTCCTGTGGCGCTCGAGGATCCTCAACACTCGATGCTCCCCTCGAGCACTTTGGAAAATACTACCACATCAAGCACTGTATAAATTCCCGAGCACTCAATGCTCCCCTCAAGCACTCGAGACAAGAACCACCCCTCGAGCACTCGAGTTAGTTTCAAAGCCTGTCACCCCATTTGAGTACTCGAACAACTCCACGAATCGAATACCCCCTCGAGTCCTCGGATCCCTTCAAATGTCAAACAGCTCATCGAACACTCGAACAAGTGCCACCACCTCGAACTCGAAGACCCTCTCGAGAACCCCCTGGGGAGCTCGAGGATCATCCACTCAATGCTCCCCTCTGGCATTCGGTCAAGTACCACCACCTCGAGCATTTAGGTAGTTCCTGAACTCGAATGCCCCTTGGGGCTCCCGAACTCTTGAGTGCTCGATGCTCCCCTCGAGCATTCAAACCAATACAACCCGTCGAACAAGTACCAATGGCTGGCCGTACCTTTGAGCACTTGAACTACCCCATGATTCAAATGCCTCCTCGAGTAGTCGGATCCCTTCAAGTGTCGTACGCCCACATGAATACACGAACTCAAACTCCTTGAGCGTACAGGCAAATCCTTCACTGGAATACCTCCTCAAATGACACGAAGGTTCAAGCACTCAAAGTATCATACTTTTGAACACCGCATCCGGTACACGAAGACCTCCTCCATCGGAATGACCTCCTTGGGCGGTCGAAAGCCCCCAACACTCGATGTTCCTTTCGAGCACTCGAACAACCACAACCACCCCTCGAGCACGAATACCACGTCGAGCACCCTCGCAACCACCTCGGGTATTCAAAGACCCCCCCATACTTATACACTCCCTGGATTCTAGTACATATGCTCTTCTGGGAACAGGCGATTAATCACCATGAAACAATCTTTCATGACAATTCTTACCACTCGGTCGGCACTGGGTTGAGTACCATTCATTACAACACTATTTATCTCTCTCCAAAGGCGATAAATCGTGGTGGTCAAGGCTAGAATTCCAAGCTTCTTACGGACCTTTGAGCCCTTTATTTGCCTCTTAACCCAGGACATGGAGCTTGCAATTGTGTTTGTTCGTCTCCTGAGCCCAATCCAAGTCCTGATACGCCCCCATACAACCTCCGAGAATTCACATTTGAAAAACAAGTGCTCATTAGTTTCCTCTTCTAGATGGCATAATGAACATATTTTCTCCATATTATCCTCCTCCTCCGATCGGTGTTTGTCCTTCGTATAGAGTCTCTGGATTGCAGCCAGCCATATAATAAAAGAGAACTTAGGCGGGATAAAACCACGCCAGATACTATTGAAGACCTTCTCCTCCGAACGACCTTGAACATACACAATCGGATAATGGTGCCGATGCATGAAGAAGTAATCCTTACTCGTGAATTTCCCCGAGCCATACCACAATCTGAAATGGTCCTTTAGTTCTTGCATATCCCCATGAAATATTCCCATCATCTCATCCCTCAGTTTACACAGATCACCAAAGTAGCTCGAAAACCTCTCCCCAAGCCTACCATTTAGTATCCTCGGATTTAGGCACCAGAATTCCCCGCCTTGAAGATAAAAGGAATGAATCCATTTGACCCACACGCTGTCCTTCTTCATATGAATATCCCACAGCCTTTGGGCCATCGAGGCTCGGTTCCAAGTGACAAAGTCCCTCAATCTGAGACCCCCAAAAGATTTCGGGGCGCATAATTTTTTCCATGCAACCTTTCCCTTATGCTTGCCTCCCCATAAGAAACGTTTACACTTTTGTTCGAGAGCATCCATGACTGTAGTCTGTATAATGAAGTTCTGAATCCAGAATCCAGCAATACCTCCCACAATCGAACGAACAAGTTCCAGCTTTTCGGCATAGGAAAGGGTGTAACCCTTCCATTTGGCTATCTCCGAGTCGACCTTCCCAAGTAGGGTTCCGAATTAAGTGACCTTCAACTTGCTAGAATCAAGTGGGACCCCTAGGTACCGTACTGGAAAGGTAGTCCAAGGAATACCTATGAAACTTAGGTCCTCCTTCAAGCCGACTCTGAAAAACTTTGATTTTTCCGCATTGATAGACAGCCCCGAGGTGCATTCGAATTCATTCAGTGCACTCATAAGGATGTGGATGGAGAAGAGCATAAGATCATCAGCAAAAGCTAAATGAGTGATCTTAAGTGCTTCGCACCTCGGATGATAAGTAAAATACCGAGACTCGGTCCTCTTCTTCAACAACCTCGAGAAGTGTTCCATGCAAATGACGAACAGTAGGGGCGATAATGGATCCCCCTGCCGAATTCCACGTTGCCCCTGAAAGTGATCGCACATTTTACCATTGACCGCAATCGAGAATGAGGAGGTGCATACGCACGCTATGATTCGCTCCCTAAGTCTTTCCGGAAAGCCAAGACCAAGTAAAACTTCATCCAAGAAATTCCAAGAGACCGTATCAAAGGCTTTCTGTAGATCCACCATGATCATGCACCTTGGGGAAGTCCGAGCTCTTCCATAGCCCCGTAAAAATTATTGAGCTAACATGACATTGTCGAAAATAATTCTACTTTTCACAAAGGCTCCCTGGCACGGGTCCATAATCTCTAGAAAGATTCCTTCCAGCCTATTTGCGATAATCTTAGTGATGATCTTTTAAATCACATTGCAACACGCAATTGGTCTAAAGTCACTCACTTTTAGATTATCAGGCTTCTTTGGTATGAGGGCTACCGAAGTATGATTTAACTGGGCTAGTATCTCACCTCTCCTGAAGAACTCCAATACTGCAGCTGTCACCTCCTCTCCTACTGTATCCTATTGCCTTTTGAAGAAGTCTGCTGTATAACCATCTGGACCCGGAGACTTGTCATCCGCCATTGCAAATAAGGCTCTTTTGACTTCGATACTCTCCACTTGATGATTCAAGAAGGCCCTGTCAATATTCGAGAGAGTGTTACCCGAACTGATAATGTCAGGTTCGATGGGGACCCTGCTTCTCTTCGTACCAAATAAGCCTTTGTAAAAGCTTGCAAATAGTTCCCCCTTGCGTTCATTAGATGTCACAATTCTATTTTGGCTATCAATGATTGCTGGTATGCCTCCACCTTTCCTTGTCGAAACCATGGTATGAAAATACTTAGACCCCTTATCCGCCAAAGTGATGTGGTTGATCCTGCCCTTCTGCGCGAGGAAGGATGACTCCGCAATATAGTAAAGCATAGCTTTCTTCTTTAGCATCCTTAGTGCCTCAATTTCCTTGGCCGAGGCATTCATGGTATCAAGATGATCAAACGCTGTACTGTACTCCATATCCGCACTCCGTGCCTTTTCCGAGATATGATTGAAGTCAACATTACCCAAGTCTTTCAATGGGTGCTTCATCCTTTGAAACTTTCTAGCCACCGAATATTGATAGGAACCTTCCACCGATGGTGTCCAGTAATCCTCCACAACTTGTTTACAACTCGGGTGGTTTAGCCACATGTTTTGGAATCGGAAGGGTCTCTGCTTACCGTCAATCTCTTGTGCCATGTCAACCACTATGGGAGCATGGTCAGATTGGGCTGAGAATGGGAGATAGGTGGTACGGCAGGCATCACCATCCCATCCATGATTTAAGAGAACTCTATCCATTTTCCTCCAAATCTTCCAATCAGCATTGTGCCATGTTAGGTGCTCACCAATGGAAGGTGCATCCTTCAAACCGCACTTTAAAGTTACATCTTGGAACTCCTTTATGGGATATAAGCTGGGGGCCGTGGCTCCGTAATGATCGTTCACACTAAGTATTGCATTAAAATCCCCCAGAACTATCCAGGAAGAGTTCAGGTTAGCACCAAAAGCCTTCAACTCCATCCAAAGTGGTAAACACGCCACTCTACCTTCACTATGGCCATACACAAATGTACAGAAGAATTCAATTCCCAAAGAAAGGTTACAAACCTTGAGATGAATGCATTGTGGAGACTTGTCGAGGACATCGACCAAGAATCCTTTTGGGTCCCAGATAATAAGAATCCTCGAGTTCCACCACAGCTCAAAGTTATGCGTATGCTTCCACCCTTTAAAACCCTTCAAGAAAATATTTAACGCCTTATCCTCCAACTTCGTTTTCAGTAAACCACACAATCCTACCCTATTAGTAGAGATGATGTTTTTCACCCATCTCCTCCGTACAGGGGCCGAAAGACCCCTTACATTCATTGCTCTTGTATTCATTGGGGACCGGAGGTCCCTCTGGGCCTCGGACCGCCGCCCTCCATGTTTTTATAACCAGAGCTGTCTGAATTACTCCTTGAAGCATGTAACATGCGTTGAAAAGACTTGTGGATGCCCTTCCCCTGTTCCTGAGTACACGATTTGCTCTTGCTCCTTGCTCTGGTTAATGCCCCTGGGGTAGAGGGGGGTCTGCTCTTGCTTTTGCTTCTGTTCAGCCTTGGGATTTTGGAGCCACGAATTTCAGGATGAATCATTTGCTGTGGCAGCTTCCCGGCTCCCCCGATTGGGTGATCATCAGTACCGAACGGTATAAGCTGGCTGTCGGATAGGAGTTCCTGCGCTGCATTCGCAGATTTCGTGCCTCTATTTTTTCTGGTCTTTCTGATTTTTGCTCACTCAGGACTCCTGCCACGACGCAAATCCTGAGCAGTATGAACTTCCTCTTCATTATCTCTATCCTTACGGTCCCTAGGGAGTAGCCCTGCTTGTAGAGGCTTTTTCGCTGGTGGCACGGAGCTTGCTGGCAGAGCCATTATCAGTTGGTTGGCCTCCTTCTGTTTCTGTCCAACACCTATGACGATACCCTTCCCTTGGTTTGCAACCATAGCTCTCTCATTATTTCTTATCGCGTGGTCATCAGCTTTGCCCTTTCCCTTTCTCAGTCTCTCCGAGGTTGCATTATCCGAGGAGACATCTTCAATGATCACATTTGTTTCCCTTTGAGCTGAGCTAAAACTTGGAGCTTCTCCAATGTTGTTGGCATGCATCTTCTTGACCCATGCTTGATCCTTGCTCCGGTTTATTCGAGGTGCCTTTCCCCTTTGCATTCGGACGCTATTCTCCTTCATTCCCATAGCATTATTCAGCCCTTCTCCCTTATTTTTCCAGAATTCCTCGCACTCCCCATTGAAATGGTTATTGTGGCCGCAGTTTGGGCACCAAGGACGGCAATAGTCATAGACAATTTTCTGCATGTGTACCTCTCCACTTGGAATGCGAAAGGATACCTTATCTTTGAGTTCTTTAGAAGTGTCGATCTAAATGAGGAGGCGTGCGTAAAAACCTCTGAGCTTAAGGGTAGCATTATCCATGAGAATCGGTTCTCCAATGGATGTAGCAATCTTTTTTAAGGCCCACTTGTGCCAATAGGACTTTGGTAGGTGCTCCATCCTAACCCAAATTGGCTTGATGGCCTGGACCTCTAGGTCATACTACCTAGATTCCTCAATCTTCAACATGAACAATTTTTTCCCATGGAGATAATGGTCTGGTCCATTCATCACCATATCCCTGTCCTCCGCACTATTGAATTTAAACATGACATATCCATTCTGCTTGCCATGTACAGTACATGGTACCTTCCATTTCGCAACTAAGAGAGTGCGGATGGCAAACATACCAGGGAAGAATCCGGGGAAAACACCCAAGAACCCATAAAAGGGTTTATGAAGATCCTTGTGAATCTCATCTTCAGTAAGCACGAAGTCGATCACATCTCCGTTTTCATCAGGAATCTCTATAGGTGTCTTACTCATGAGGATGTCTGGATCATCCCAGAGCCTCCTCCTCTCAAGCATGGGGTCATTCCATTCTCTTGGGAGGACTTGTTGAGATTTCTGAGATTGATTAGCTCCCTTGGCATTACCTTGGTTCTTAGGGTCGGCCTTGTTGTTGATACCCAAAGGGGAGACTCCTTCCACCACCATTGTAGTCACAAAATCAATCCAACACAATCACAGGTTCCGAAAAAATAGTTCAGACTAACCAACCAAAAGAAACAGAGTGAACCGCGTACCAAACCAGAATCAATGCACTAACAGAAAATTAACCAATAAGAGACAAGCAAGACATGCATGCAGTGCATCAACTCAAGGATAAATAATCCATATTTAGTTCGGATAGCAAACCTGGAGATCGGTGCGCCACAAATTCCAGTCGAAGGGTTTAGGTTCTCCAAGTGGGTTGCTTCAAATCCGCCAAATCCTTCAAGCGCTTCCGATGTAGATACAAGTAGTCCGATTAAAGGTTGAGGAAACCCATAATGAGACCCTTTGAACTCTTCTTGGAAACGGAAACTCGCCAAAGATCAGACTTTTGGGCAGAATCTCCAACTGGGTCGTGAAACCAAGAACAGAGTCCGGTTTCGAAACCAAGTCAGGATCTGAATCCAAAGTCCCAAGAAAAAGTACCATGATCAGTCCGCAATAGAACTCCAAATATCGGAAAAAGGAAAACCCTAACTCCCAGGTCGAATGAGATCAGAAACCCTTCACAAATGTCCTATGGTTTTGTGCGGAATCCAGTGGGGAATCCGTTTGACCATATTCTATCGGTGAAAAGTTGGTGAAAGTGAAGAAATCAGCTTCCAAAGAGATGGAAGAAAGGCTTTGCCTTTTTTCTTCTTTTTCGCCTCAGAGCCTTTTTCGCCTTTTTTAGAGCTCTTTCGAGGTAAATAGGTAAATAGTATAGACGGTGGAACTCACGGTAGAGCCCTTAAATAGCCCTACCAAATACAACAATAATCCAACCCTAGGCTAAAAACCTAGGGAAAAAGATCCGGGGGGGAGGGGTAGTACCCAAATTAGTACCCCCTCCCCACTCCCCCAATTATTTTTAAAGAAATGCTAACCCTAAGCTAGAAAGTACTAAGCCTAGGGAAAAATAACTGCAAGTCCGGATGTGTGAATCTGGACCTATACATGACAACTAGAAATCTGTACTGGCTCTTCATATGAAATCCTCATCGCAGCCGAGACTCGGGTCTCATGTCTTGAAGAAAATAATGAAGAGGACACCAGTGGTAGACAAAAAGTACAGCCGAGTGTGATGTACTCGGGTCTTGAATGGTCGCCATGATGTGCTGGTGTTGCTGAATCCGAATGAAGCTAGGACCGCCAAAGGAGGAGCAGCTTCTACCATATACACCCCTAAGGTGAAGATAGAGGGATGTTATTGGCCTTCAAACATTCTCTTGGTGGTGCCGAGAGTGGTTAGGTGGGCAAAGGTATGATGAGGCCATGCATCTTACCCATGTAAATCCCAGCCTAGTCAACCTCCTGAAGATGAGAGAATGGATACACTTATACCGCGTGCATCAAACGTGGAGGTTATGTAATCGCCCTCTCCATTTTAAGAAAATGGACAGCTTTATGCCAATTTAGCACAGAGTGCAGCGCGGGCATAGAGCGCATAAATAACCGTCAAATCACAAGTAAAACTAGGCTTAGGAGAAAGAGCATCGGAAAGACAACGTCCTTACTCTCAATCCTATTGCCTCATCCTGGGAACCGGAGCATGTCGAGCGGTGAAAAAAATTTGAGACTCCTCCTATTACTCGTGTGGTTGGCGGTGGCATGGCCAGTCTGTTAGTAATTCGTGTCGAGCATGTCGTGTGGTTGGCGGTGGCATGGCCAGTCTGTTAGTCGCAGCTGGTCCTATCCAGGTAGCAATTCCTGCTACTTCTTGGTTCTAAACTTCTGTTATGATTTCCATGAAGTAATCCTATGTCAATATGCATAAGATTGTGATCGGCAGCTTCCGGGGCTGGAAACTAACATGAGGGAAAAGCTAAGAATCACAATCACAATCACGTCGATGACCAGAGGCACATGTAGGTGGGGAATATGGAAGTAAACTTTTAATTTTTTTTCCAGCCCCTGTAATATAAAGAAAAATTGGGAAAATATTTTTTTCTTTACATATCAGTCCCCTCCACACATATTTTCTGGCTCTGCCCTATCGATGAACCCTTCCGCACATCCACAACCTTTTGTGGAGATAGCTAATTTCAATGTGTCGCTGCACAGTTAGGAAGTTGGCATGACCTGTTTGTTTGTGGTGCAACTTAACTAGATTTTACTTCAAGAGAGATGAATCAGTTACCTGGTTCGAGCTTTAGGATTTCCATTATAGGTGTAAAAGTATTTACTTTCAAAGGTCATATATGCTTTTTGATCTCAGAACTGGTGGAAGTGATAATAGACATTATGTACCTTTGCTATCTTTGAATTTGTAAAGAATTTCTCAAGAAACCTGCAAATTTCTCTAACATTTCTTAGCAGATTTTAGTGACCTCATGTATGATACATTGGCAATGAAAATAGCCATAAATTACCAAATAAATACTCATTCTCCTTTTAAACTATTCACTTTGATTTTTCTAAATCAAAATTATGTTACTTTCATTGTAAAATTCGACTGATAGACCTATTTATTTTGTATTTTTTTATGTTCTACATCAGCAGTTACTCATCATAAATAGAAAAGGATATGATTCTATTCCTTTGGTGGCAATATTGTAGTTGACAAACGGGATAGTTTCCTTGAAGATTCGGCTCTGAGCACACAAAACTCAATTAAAAAGCAATGTCAATGAAGGCATCTTACATTTCAAACATATGAAGGTAAAAATAAACATTTCAAACAAATGAAATTCCCACTACTATGACATCACTCGTTTTACCGAATTCCCACAATTGTAAAAACGGTTCACATATGGAGTTTAAAATCATCATCATGGTTTAATTGTTATATTCACACATGAGCAAGGAACTATAATAAAGTTATTTTTTGAAAATAAAATTGTGAATAGATTCTTGATTTAGTGGTTAATTTAGTTTCTCTATAACATATAAGTTTAAACTTTAAATCCGACATTGCGAAATTGTGTTTGTTTATGAATGTGTGATCGTGGTGGTTTCTGCTTCAATGGTGGTACATTTTTGGAGAGCATTCTCAATGGTACAAATAGAACTTTAGTTTTTGGAGTCTTCTACTATTCAAATAGAGTTTCAGTTTTCATTTGATTCCAACATATTTAAGTGGTGAAATCTTCTAATTTAGTCCTATTAATAAAACGTTTGTATATAATGTAATTTGATTGGTCATTTGCAATCTCCCTTAAAAAAACTCTTGTTATACCATGAACTTTGGTTATAACTATTCCCCTATCCATAAATTGTTTGATTATAAAAGAATAATGTAGATGTACTTCTACTAGATTGACTAGAGGTTAGACTAATTATTTTTAAAAAAATCTTATTTTATAATTTTTAAAATTGGATTATAATTATTTATATATTGAAGCTCAATTTAAAATATTTTTTATAATTATAGGTGTTATATTGCAATAAATACATATTAAATTATCTTATTAGTCTACTGATTATAAAATAATCCGTCTAACGGTTAAAACGTCCAAAACAAAACTTGTGATAATTGAAACTACCAAAAATAGAAAAAATTGTGAATGGATTCTTGATTCACTGGTTAATTTAGTCTCTCTATAACATTGAAGTTCAAACTTCAAATCCGGCATTGCAGAACTGTGTTTGTTTATGAATGTGTGATCGGGGTGGTCTTGCTTCAATGGTGGTACATTTTTAGAGGGCATTATCAATGATACAAATAGAACTTTAGTTTTTGGTGTCTTCTAGAGTTTCTGTTTTCATTTGATTTCAACGTATTTAAGTGGTGAAACCTCCTAATTTAGTGGTTGTATATGTTGTAATTTGATTAATTGTTTCCAATCTCCCTTAAAAAACACTTTTTATACCATGAACCTTGGTACTACACCCGTGTTGCTGGGTGTGGCACCATAGGTTAAGGTGTTTGGATATATGTAATTGAAAAAAGTGGATGGAATTGAAAAAATCTTTCTATAAATGGAAAATGCACCAAATCCACAAAAACAACCAAAAAATGAAAGTGTGACACATCTAATGAAATAGATGGAATAATAACTATTTTCGTATCCATAAATAGTTTGATTATAGAAAAAACGATGTACATGTACTTCCTCCGTTCCACTAATAGTGGCATCATAGGTTTATGTGCTTGGATTTAGGTGAAGGAAATAAGTGGATGAAATTGAATGTAGAAAGTAAAAAGTAGAAATGTAAAATTTTAAACTTTCAGCATTCCAGATCAACTGAATAATACAATCATCACTTTTCTTCCCCGTTAACGTTCAGATTCCACTGGAAACGGTCCTAATATAGTTCCCCCATAGTGCTGCCACCGCCTGAGGGGGTGAAATCCTTCCTCTCCGCCCTCACAGCCCGATCCCCTCCCCTAAACCCCACCCTACCATATACCCCTAACCTCACCCCGATCAAGGAATTCAAAGGAGAGCTTGCCTGCATGCATACTTCAGATCAGATCGCGCAGCTATCAATTCACTATCAAAACGCTCTAATCGACAAGTTCAACAATGGCCGACCTTCAATGGAGGTTCTGGAAGCGGCATTCAAAACTGTGGGATTCCAATCAAGATACCAACTTGGAGCAATAGAATACAAGCACTTGCTAATTCGTTTCCAATCGAAGGAGGATTACCAACGTTGCTGGCTTAAAGCAAACTGGGTATTCGGTGGTCATCAGATGAGGGTTTGCAAGTGGACTTCTAATTTCTCCACATCAACGGAATCTCCTATTGCTCCGGTGTGGGTTACAATCAAGAATGTTCCGATTTTCTACTATAATCAGGCAGCAACTGAAGATGTCGACAACCAGATTGGAAGATATACGAAGATGAATGCAGCTACCCTTGCTCTCACAAGACCATCAGCTGTAAAAATCTGTGTTGAGGTAGATGTCAGCTCCCCTCTTCCTACTTATTTAAGGCTAGGATGTCTTGAAAATAGTGAAAGGTGTGAAATTGAATATGAATATGTTCCTTTGTACTGTAATCACTGCAAAAAGTTGGGGCACTGTGTTTCAAACTGTAAAATCCTGCACCCAAACACGCCTCAACCTAGGCCCTTACAGGAAATTAGGAAACCTCCAAATGCAGCACAGATAGAGGATAAGGGTAGGCAGCAAAATCATAGGAATAAACACCTAGCTAGTAACCCGAGATATCCTCGTTCACAGTCAGGAAATGCCACTGATAACAACCCTCCAACCTCATGGAAAGCCACTGGAAGGACTATACAAACTGAGGCTCTGGGCACTCTCAGTCAGGAAGTGCCATTACAGATGAAGAAAAATCAAAGCCAGGAAATGGTATTACAGAACCAAGGTGCTGCTCCTTCTTCCTTCCAAAATAATACAAATACCATTTGCCCTCCCTCTACCTCTACTCAAGTAAGACTGCAATTTCTTCCCAGTCAAATTCAGGCTCATTCAGCTCTTCAAACCTCATCTAACAGCTTGCTGAGTCACAAGGAAGATACACAAGATCTCAAGCCTGAGATAGTCCCTTCTGATATACCTATACAGAGTACTCAGGAGGTTTCAGAAGGTTTTGTGGAAGCAGAAATACAGGAAGTTATTGCTCCATCTAAAAATCAAACACAAGGGCTTTTACACAAGAACCAGTTATTAATGGTTGTTACTTCTCAAAATTTCACAGAAACAGAAAGACAACTGTGTGATGGCATCGATCTATTTCCACATCCTAAGCTGCATTTTAGCCATGATGACCTCACAGGTAAGTCCACCAATCCCTCTCATTCTGATTTAGCATCTAATGTTTCTTCACCTCTACAGTCCCCAAAGGAGCAAATCCTGTCTCCGAATCGATTTGAGATACTGGGACAAATGATGGATAACAAAGATAGAAAAATGGAAGCATCTTTTATTTATGGTCTTCATAGTAGATCAGAAAGAGCTGCATTGTGGACTGACCTTGGAAATATTTGTAACTCAGAGAGACTGATCGTTGGTGATTTCAACACAATCTCTTCTGTTAATGAATATAAGGGACCCAGTACACCAAAGATAGGTAGCATAAATGATTTTTCTGAGTTTATCACACACAATCATTTACATCAAATCAACATGGTGGGAAACTTTTTCACCTGGACAAATGGTAGAAAAGTCCCAACTTTCAAAAAACTTGACAGGGGTCTGTGTACATCATCCTGGAGTCAAACCTTCCCAAACAGTTCTATTCACATCCTGAATAGACATCCATCAGATCACAGCCCAATGTTATTAACCATAGGATCAGACATCCCTTCAGTCTCCAAACCTTTTCGATTTATGGAGATATGGCTTAACAGACCTGATTTTCTCTAGGTACTGGCAGAAAATTGGAACCTTCCTCTACATGAGGGAGGAATTTTAGGTTTCTCCATAAAACTAAGAAGATTAAAGCCAGTCCTAAAACAATGGAATAAAAATAACTTTGGCAATGTTCATGACAACCTCATCAAAGTTGAGGAAAATCTCAAGCAACAAGAATTAATTTACCAAGCAAATACCACAGAAACTGAACTCACTAACCTCAATAAAAAAAAAGCTCTGCTGACCAGAGCTCTTAAAGAGGAGGAAGGTTACTGGAAACAAAAGGCAAGACTAAAATGGCTCAAGGATGGTGATAATAACACTTCTTATTTCCATAAGGTGGTTCTGGAAAAAAGATCAAAAACATTAATCACAAAGATAAAAGATCTTCAAGGTGACTGGAAGAGTTTACCAGCTGACATTGAGGAGGCTGCTGTAAATTTCTACAAAAACCTACTAACTGAACCATATGATCAAGAGGCTGGCCTGTATTTCCCACACTTCCTCAGCCAAATTCCAAGACTGATCAATGATGAAGATAATATAAATCTGGTTCAAATTGCCTCCATGGAGGAACTCAAAAAAGCAGTTTTTGGTCTCAGTAAGACCAGTTCTGCTGGATCAGATGGGTATTGTGGGGCATTTTATTGTGGAGCGTGGAATATTATCTGTCATAATCTTCTTCAGGCCACAAACGAATTCCTCTGTGGAGTTCATATCCCCAGAGCAATCTCTAACACATGGATCACACTTATTCCCAAATCCAACTCCCCATCAAGTTTTTCAGAATTCAGACCCATCTCTCTCTCAAATTTCATCAATAAGATTTTTTCTAAAATTCTTGTTGACAGAATTGAGCCTCTTATGCATAAGATTATTTCTCCTCAGCAAACTTCCTTTCTAAAAGGAAGGGATATAGCAGACAATGTGATATACCTACAGGAGATGTTAAAATTTCTGAACAGAAAGTCAAGAGGCCAAAACTGCATTATCAAATTGGATCTTATGAAGGCTTTCGACAGAGTAAACTGGGGGTTTTTAAAAAGCATTCTCTTAAAGGTTGGATTCCATGGTCATCTGGTAAAAAACATTTTAAATAACATTTCGGATGCATGGTTTTCAATACTTATAAATGGTAAACCAAACGGTTTTTTCAAAGTTTCTCGAGGCATTAAGCAAGGAGATCCACTATCTCCATTTCTGTTTAATATTGTCTCCGAATCCTTCTCTAGGAGTTTGTCCTTTATCTTTCAGACAGGAAAGATTGATTATTATGAATTACCAAGGCATGTTATTCCTATATCTCATCTCAGCTACGCTGATGATACAATCATCTTTTTAAAAGCCACTAAGCTCAATCTTGTCAGAATAAAGGCATTCCTAGAAACATTTAAGCTAAGTACTGGCCAAAAAATAAATTACTCAAAAAGTGAATACTTTGTGAGTGATTCTGCTATTGTTCAGAGAAATAGAATCATCAAAATGACTCTTGGCATGAAAAAAGGAGTGTTTCCTTTTAGATATCTTGGATGCCCTATTTATGTTGGAAAAATTAAAAAAACCTACTTCCAACCCTTACTGGAAACAGTGGCCTCTAAGCTATGTAACTGGAAAAAGAAATGGCTATCAATGGGTGGAAAATTGACTCTGATTCAAACATGCTTGTACTCTATTTCCTAACATATATGGGCCACCATAAAACCCCCAAAAAATGTGATTAAAGACTTGGAGAAGCACTTCTCAATTTTTTTTCTGGGGGGAAAAGGAAGGAAAAAGGAAGAAAGTTTGGAGAACATGGAGGAAACTGTGTTTTCCTGCAAATGAGAATGGTCTTGGTCTCAGAAATATTAACTCTATCATCAGAGCTTTCTCCATCAAGCTCTAGTGGAAATTTCAACAAGGGGAGGCCCCTTGGACCAAATTCCTTTGGTCTCTTCCACCAGCAACAAGGAAATCTAGAAATTGGGGAAGGATATGTAAGGTTAACCATCTTGCAAAATCCTTTTCTAAAACAATCATTGGTGAAGGAAGCTGTAATATATGGACTACAAATTGGTCACATTTTGGACCTTTAGAGGATCTCCTACCACAAGATTTTCCACAGGAAATCATGGAATTGCCTGTCTCTCAATTTGTGGAGAAAAAACTTTCCCTACTGCCAACACTCGGAACAATATTGCCTCCATCCATTCTCCACTTGCTGGAAAATCTCACAATCACACCCATAAGGGCTGATAGGATGATTTGGCGACCTTCATGGAGCGGAATTTTCACTTTCAAGGGTGCATATAACCTTATCAGGGAATCCAGGCAAAGAGTTCTGTCACTCAGCAAAATATGGCACTCCAGAATTCCAAAAAAGCTAAGTACCTTCTTCTGGAGACTTCTAAATAGCTTACTCCCTTTAGATAATGTTCTGCAATTCATGGGCTTCCAAATTGTATCTAAATGTTGCTGCTGTCATTATTCTGATTCCTTGTCACATTATTTTAATGATTGCCCTTTTACATTGCATGTGTGGGATGAGATTAATAGATGGCTCTCATTACCTGTGCTTCGTTTCAACACATTGTGGAATAGATTGTCCTATTACTGGTCATCTGCAGGTTTCACTACCACACACTCCACACTTATTAACCTACTACCATTACTTGTTTGCTGGCATCTGTGGAAGGCACGGAATAAATTTTTATTTGAAGAAATTAAACCAAACTATGCTATTATCCTCTCTGAGATTAGGAAATCACTGCATGACATTGCCCTCATTCACCCTCTATACCACAGTGGTGAGTTTGACAAAATATGGATTTCATCTAATCTAGTACATTTTCTGAAAACACGGAAAAAGAGAAGAATAACAAAAGTAATATGGTATCCTCCAGTTAATTTCTTCAAAGTCAATATAGATGCCTCCTGGGACTTAATATCCAATAAATGTGGTATTGGTTTAATTGTTAGAAACTCAGGTGGAGATTGTTTATTTGCCAAAGCTGTCAGCCAAAATGCATCTTCAGCCTTGCAGGCGGAACTGACAGCTATTTTGTATGCTTTAAACCTGATGCATGAAAAGCACTTTACAATTTTTGGGCTTGAAACGGACTGTCTTAATGCAATATCATGTGTGAACTATCCCTTAACTGCTCCCTGGAACCTATATGTCCTATCTGATGATATTCATAGACTTTTGGGTGCTACAAAACTTGCTCATGTTTTTAGGGAAGGTAACATGCCTGCTGATTGTTTAGCAAAGAGGGCCAGGAATGAAAATATCAATTCTCTTTTCCTGTTTGCTGAGCTTGATAATAAAACAAGAGGATTAATTGCTTTGGACAAAAGGGGTGTCCCTTCTATTAGAATTTCAAATGATTTTAATGATTAGAAACTACACAACGATTCTGCTATTTTTTCTTTATAGGTTAGCTATCTTAACCAGGAGATTTTTCTGGAGGCCGAGGACAGAGAAGGCCACCTTTCATAACTGCATGCAGCAAGTAATTCATCCAGCATTTCAAACTGCCTCTCAACAGCACCAGGATGACATACTGAACAATGGATTTTGGAGCTTTACTTGTTCTTTGGGACTTACCATCAAATACCATCCGGTTAACATACCATTGACAAACAGGGGTTTCGTTTTTTCGATTCGCCGATCTGTTCGGGGTATTACAGCCAGATGGTATATAAACAAAGTCCCCTGCTGGATCATCGATGTACATTAACATGGTTTAATCTTGTTTAGGTGGAAACAGCATTTTTGGAAGCAAGTGCTATTTTGCTTCAAGAGCTTATTAAGGTTCTTGGATCATCAATTTGGATGATCTTTTGTGTATCGAACTATGCCTTCGAGGCCAGTAAATTTTTATTTTCTTTCGGTTCGGGGAGTCTAATATATTCCCTCCATCCTCGGATGGTTTTTATTTTAAAAAAAGAAGTAAAAAGTAGAATGAGTGGATGAAATTGAAGGAATCTTGCAAAAAATGGAAAGTGTGCCAATATAAAAGAAACAACCAAAAAAGAAAAGTGTGTCACTAATAAAGAAACGGAGGGAGTAGTAAACTACTAAATTGAAGAGAATGTCTCCTAGATCGACTAACGGTTACACTAATCAAATAAATATATCTTTATAATTTTTAAAATTGAATTATAATTATTTATATATTGAAACTCATTTTAAAAGATTCTCATAATTATAGATAATTTATTTCAATAAATAAAAATAAGTATTAAATCACCTCATTAGTTATTATGATTATAAAATAATTCGTGTAACAGTTAGACCGTTTAAAACAAATGTGACAATTATTGAAACAACCAGACATGGACGGATGCACTTAACCTTACTTTTTTTTCTTATAAATCTAATTATTTATACTTGTACATTTTTTCCCCAAATTTTGAAAGAAATTTTAATTTAAACTAACATTATAATTTCTAGATCTATCGCTAGTCCTTTGGTTTTTAGCTCGGGAATCAGACTATTTGCATCCACAATTGTAACTTATAGTTACTTACTCCGTTCCACATTAATTTGCAATGAGAGAAATTGTGTCTGCAAAATTTAACAGTAAAAAAAAGTACTCTCTCCGTTCCATATTAATTTTCAGAGATTGAAATTGTGGCTACAAAATTCAACAGTAGAATTTTTTTAAAAAAAAGTTGCCAAAAAGCTAAATTTTGCTGTCAATAAATAGTAACTATTGAACAGTAATCCGAAAAATTAAACATCTAATTTTACTAGACATAAATTCTAAAACGTTCAAATTTACTCTGTCAAACACAACAAATCTTACTTATTTACAAGAATACAACAATTCAAAGGTTGAACACTAACAACCTTCAAAATGGAAATTCTCAATCCAATAAAACTCAGCTTAAATCTAAAAAACCAAAGAGAGACAAAACAACGATTCTCCTTGGAAATTTCACGAAACGAAGCACCGAGGAGTTCTCAGAGGCACTAGAATCGGTATTGACGATGCTCCCACAACCTGTAAAGAACAAAATATACTTAGACCTTTGAAATAAATCATATCCAACAGTTGAAACCAAAAAATAACCAAGAAACCAAAAACACTTCATAAAATCAAAACATAGGGGATTATTGAAGCTCATCATTGCAAAGAACAGAAAGACAACAACAAAATTTAACATTAACAACATAAAAGTCAAATCTAAAACTAATTTTTCCAAAACTAAACCGTGGAAACTTGGATTTAAACAAGATCCAAAAAAAAACTGCACATAATGAGAAGAGATTCATAATTTAAGGCTACGATAATTGCAAGAAAGATTCTTGTGGAGAGAAAAAAAAAAGAAATGAAAAGATGGGAGAAATTTGATGAAGGATAATGGAGAAATAGTAAAGTCACGTGGATTTCATTAATTAATTAATTGGCAATTTGTGAACTGATTTGGAAAAGAAAAACATTCCATGTTGAAACATACGTACAGCCGCAACCTAAAAGGTTTTTACGGAAAATAGAATAGTGTGATGCTATTGTTTTATGGAAGTTTGTATATTCTGTAAGATGTTATTTTAGGCAGTGTTAGAAGCACATTAGCTTTATGGAAAATCCCTACAAATATGGAATTGGATTTATGGAATATTATGGGATATTTGAAATAAGGAAATTCCCTTTATTTATGTGATTTGGATATTCTTCAGAAGAAGATAAGGAAAAGGAATATTATGGAGATAATCATGGAGGGTCCGATCTACCCAATGGACTATAATGAGGACATCACGGATGCAATATCCAAGAACTTAACTGCAAAAATTTGCACATATATTTTCTATTGTCCGAGAGTACTGCGAGAGCCAGCATATATATGTTTCAACATACGTAACCTATTATTCAAAGTTCAGAATCGTATACCTTAATTTCTCTGGAGGAGGAAATCCAGCGTCGACGAGTTTCGAGGTCAGAGAGAGTCTGATCAAGCGGATTGGTAACTAGGGGAGCTAGCAGAATTCACACATCATAACTAGATAGATAAGTATAATTGTAATGTGTACTTTGTACCGTATCTTTCTGATTAGTGGATTCATTCATGGAACTGGGACATGGCCCGCAGATATAGGTGATTTTCACCGAACTACATAACCAAGTCTCATGTCTCTAAGTTTTACTTCATAGCACGTTTGGTTAAATAGGTTATGTTGGAACATAGTAGTAATAATTAAGATGTTTTGGTAAAACCAAATTTCATTTGTATCAGAGCTAAGTCACTTACTATTACCTTGGTTGTGTCAAGAAAAGTGTGATCCGGTTTTACCATGGCGACCAAAGAAGGAGTTTCGGTGTCTCGGCCACCACTATTGGAAGGTACCAACTACAATTACTAGAAGGCATGCATGAGAGTCTTCATCAACTCACGGGATGAACTAGCATGGTGGTTTGTTGAAATTGAATGGAATCACCCTACTGAAGATGCTAAAACAAGCTCTAAGGAGAAAGATAAGAAACGAGTACAAAGAAGTAGAAACTCAAAGACAAGTCTACTTGGTCTCCAGATGAATTGAAGGCTTAATTGGAAAATTCAAAGGCGTTGAATGCTATATTCACGGCAGTAGACGAAAATCAGTTCAAACTCATCTCAACATGTCATCAGGAAAAGAAAGCTGGGGATATTCTGCAATCTTTCCATGAAGGAACAAGTCGTGTAAGAGAATCCAAACTGCAGATGTTGGCTACAAAGTTCGAGGAACTAAAGATGGAGGGGGATGCTACTATTGTTGTATTCAATGTGAAACTCAGAGACATCTCCAATATGGCATATCAGCTTGGGAAAGTTTACAAAGAAGCAAAATTGGTGAAGAAGACTTTGAGATCACTTCCTAAAAGGTTTGCAATGGAAGTTGCAACAATAGAAGAAGTAAGAGATGTAACCACCATGACTTTAGATGAATTAATGGGATCTTTACAGACCTTTGAGATGACCTTCCAACAACTTACGAAGAAAGTTCAAAAGGAGTTGGCTTTCAGAACATCGTCATCAAAGGCCAATCATGAATCTGACAGTGATGATGAAATTGAAAAACATGCTCTTATCATGAAGAATTTCTCGAGAATGCTGAAAAAGGTAGTAAACAAGAAATCAGAATAGAGATTTTGTGGAAGTAGACCGCGGGCACAAACCTTGGTAATAATCGTGAGACACGATTTGAAAAGGGAAATCAACGGTTCTCTAGAAATTAAAGTGTTGAAGCAAAGCAACCTGAAAGAATTCAATGCAGAGAATGTGAAGGATATGGCCATATCCGGGCTGAATGTGAAAATACCTGGAAGAAGCAAGGAAAATTGTATGTCACCTCATGGAGTGGAGATGAAGAAGATGAGAAAGACGAAGAGGAACTTACGGGCAATTATGTGGCATTTGGAGCAAAAGTTCACAGTGGATCAGATGATGAATGTTCCAACATCTCAGAGAAAGACGATGCTGTATATTCCAACACAGGTTCTGATGACACGTCTAGTGATGATGACGTAGTGAGAGATTAAGAGATCTACCGTACATATGAGAAGATGTAGGGCGCTTCAAGTTGTTGATACAATCAAAGTGTTGAAGTAAGAGAAAAATCACCTAGTTGAGAAGGAGAAAGAGTTGCTTATTTTAGTGGTTAAACTTAGAAAAGTGATTGAGGAGTTAAATTTGAAACTAATCTCTATAACTAAGAGAGTTGAGATGGCCGAAGCAGCTATTAGCGAGTTAAACACTGAGAAGGAAGAACTTGATGATATTCTGACCTTGGGATAGACTTTGGAGATAGACACGGAATTGGGTATGACAACCCATCAGGTAGCACAATCGAGCTTAAGTTGAAGATTCAAGAGATAAAAAGAAAGTTTATCAAGACATATCAAACAAAAATTCTCATCTTTAGCTACTGCATGTATCAAGGCCATACAGAGGAACAATGTCGAAAGCTACTCAGGGATATCATGACAGGATGAAAACTCTCGGTATGTTCCAACATAGACGTTGTCCAGCAATCAAGAATGGTTAGAAAGATATGGGTTGTTAAATACACTAGTATTTTCCTTGTTGCTCATACGTCTCTTATCACATATTCCAGAGACTCGTGGTACTTTGATAGTGGTTGCTCCCGCCACATGACTGGGACTCAAGAATTTCTGACAAATATCAAATCACATGATGGTGGTTTTGTTACTTTTGGCGATGGAAAGAAGAGTGGAGTAGTTGGAAAAGGGGAACTGCATATTGAAGGATTTCCAGTATTCACTAGTGTTTTGCTTTTTGAAAACTTGAAGGAAAATCTGTTAAGCATCAGTCAATTGTGAGTTGACAATATGACAATAGAATTTCAGAAAGACAAATGCATAGTGAAACATGCTGAAGATAAAGTTCTCTCGGACATTCGATCATTAAATAATTGCTATTTTCTAGAACAAGAAATGAAGTGTCTGAGTTCAAAAAAAGATGAAGGAACCCTGTGGCACAGAACGCTCGGTCATATCAACTACAAAACCCCGGTGAAAATTGCAAATGTAATGGCAGTACGAGGTATGCCTACACTTACAAGCAAAAGTGGAATTGTGTGTGGACCATGTTAACAAGGTAAACAAATTCGATCTCCCCACTCTTCAATTCAATATATAACTACTTCAAGAAATCTAGAATTACTACATACGGATTTTATGGGTCTAGTTAATACGCCTAGTGTGAGTGGCAAGAAGTATATATTTGTATGTGTTGATGATTTCTCTAGATGTACTTGGGTAGCATTTCTAAAATAAAAATCTGACACTATGGACATGTTTAGAAGTTTGATGATAAAATTGCATAGAGAGAAAGGAAGTCCAGCAGGGAAGATTGTTAGAATTTGTAATTATCATGGCAGAGAATTTTTAAATTCTCAATTCAGTTATTTCAGTGATGAACTTGACATTCGACATGAATTCTCTGCTCCAATCACTCCCTAGCAGAATGACATTGTGGAAAGAAAGAATAGAACTCTTTAGGAGAAGGCTCAAGTCATGCTAGCCGAGAAAGGAATCCACAAAGAATAGTGGGAAAAAGCCATTAATATAGCTTGTTATACGATCAATCGTGTGTATCTTCATCCATTCACAAGAAAAACTTCATACGAGATTTGGAAGGGTAGGAAGCCAAATGTCTCATATTTTCATGTATTTGGAAGCAAGTGCTACATTCTCTGAGGAACAACTGGTGAAGTTTGACAATCGTAGTGATGTTGGGATATTTCTATGTTATTCTGTAAACAGTTGGGCTTATCATGTGTATAATCTTCAGAAAAATTCTCTCATGGAATTCATAAATGTCATTGTGGATGATTCGGGCGACCGACAAGTATCAGTTGATAGAGAAGATGAACCAGATGAAGACCATATTCCAACACAGAGCAGTCAACTTGATGAGCCGGACAATGTTGGAACATCAGAACAGACTGACAATCCTGATGAACCTGAAGAAATCGAGTATGTTGGAACATTTTCCCTCACTGTACCACTACATGTTCCAACATAGGTGCAACCAGAATCAAGCATAAGGAGAACTCGATCAATCCCTCTAGTAAATTACAGAGAACTATACAATGTTTCATCTCTCTTATTGAACCCAAAAACTACAAGGAAGCTTTAATTGATGAATATTGGATTGCAGCAATGCAAAAAGAAATTGGTCACTTTGCACGCAACGATGTATGGTATCTCACTCCTATCCCTAAAGGTGTAAACATTATTGGCACTAAGTAGATTTTTAAGAACAAATATGATGTTAATGGCCAAATCACTCGAAATAAGGCTAGACTAGTTGCTCAAGGATATACTCAGGTTGAAGGAGTTGATTTTGATGAGACATTTGCACCAGTTGCCAGGGGAGAATCAATTCAAATTTTACTTGCTATTGCCAGCACTATGAATTTTAATCTGTATCAGATGGATGTTAAAAGTTCTTTTCTGAATGGTATGGTTAATGAAGAAGTTTATGTTGAACAACCTAAAGGATTTGAGGATCCTCATTACCCTCATCATGTGCATCGACTCAAGAAGGTATTGTATGGTCTGAAACAAGCATCTAGGGTATGGTATGAACGACTTACTAACTTTCTTATTCAAAAAGGTTATCATCGAGGGGGAGTAGATAGTACGTTATTTGTGCTTGAAAAATCATCAAAGATTTTGATTGCTCAAATCTAGTTGATGATATTGTGTTTGGCTCTACTTCACCATCTATGATATAGGATTTTGTGAACCTGAAGCAGGACAAATTTGAGATGAGTCACCTCAGGCTTCTTTGCATCCTCTAGAGGCATAAAACAAGGTGATCCACTTTCACCTTTTCTGTATAATTTACTCTCCGAAGCCTTTTCAAGAGGTTTAAAGAAAATTTTCAACATAGGATATCTCCAAAATTTTGATCTCCCTCTTTCTTGTTCACCGGTTTCACACTTAATGTATGCTGATGATACAACAGTTTTTCTTAATACTAAACCCACAAATTTGAAGAGGTTTAAAAGTTTCTTGATAGCATATGAGCAAACTACAGGACAAAAGGTCAATTTTGCAAAATCTGAATTTTTTGTATCCCACAGAACCCTATTATCAACAGTTCTCTCTGTAAAGAGGTTACTGGGAATGGAAAAAGGCTCTTTTCCATTCAAATATTTGGGAGTCCCTATTTTTTCTGGTCGAAATCTACAGGTACACTATAAACCTATACTGGAAAGAATGGAGAAATCAATCAATAACTGGAAGAATAGATAGCTCACCACTGCTGGTAAGATTGTACTGATTAATCATTGTTTTATTTCAATCCCGATGCATATCTTTGTTGTCTTGAGTCCACCAAAGATTGTTTTAAAAAATGGAGAAAATGGCATCCAGTTTTTTTTGGGGGAATGCTGACAACACTGATAGGAAAAAATGGAGATCTTGGAAAAATATGAGTCTACCTAAGGATGAAAATGGCATAGGTTTTAGGGATTTAAAAGCTACTGTTGATGCCTTCTCGTGTAAACTGTGGTGGAAACTGCAACAAAACAATACCCAATGGACTTCTTTATTATGGTCGCTTCCTATTTCCTATAAAAAATCACATACTTGGTCCAGAATATGCTATATCACAGCTAAGGCATATAGCCATTCCAGGGTACCCTATGGATTTGGTGATTGCTCTTTCTGGAACTCTAATTGGACAGGAGAAGGAGTTCTATTTTATAAGTGGCCTCATAGAAGGAATATCCCCTTTGAGGATATTTCTCTCAGGTTTTTTATAGACAACAAAGCTTCCCTCCTTCCAAAGCTGGAGCCATATCTGGCTACCAATTTATATGCCATTTTGCAGGCTGCTAAGATGGAACATTCTCATGAGGATAAGCTTGTTTGGACTCCAACCACAGACGGATTATTTTCTATACGGTCTGTATACAACATTTTCAGGCAAAAATCAGGCATTTTAATAAGGTTTGGTCTCCATTCATCCCAAAGAAAATGTCTGTTCTATTGTGGAGAGCTATGAATGGAATTCTTCCTTTTGATAACATATTATGTAGGTTAGGTTTCTATCTAGTCTCCAAATGTCCACTCTGCTTGAACCACACAGATACTTTGGATCATTTTTTCAATTCGTGCCCCTCCTCTATTGCTGTATGGGATTGTGCCAGTGACCTTTTACATCTACAACATTCAGTTTTTGCTAACTTGAAGGGTAGAGTAGAATATTATCTTTCTTTTAAGGCAGAATCCAAGATTCATTCAAACATTACCACTGCTGTCCTTCTTGTCACAATTTGGTTTCTTTGGATTAAAAGGAACAAAATTATCTATGAAAATGAATCTTTCTCCCAAGTTGCTTGCTTCAATGAGATTAAAGGCATGATTTTTCAAATTTTTACTGTCCATCACCTATTTGGTAGCGTAGATAAGCATAAGTACTGGACTCAGGCAAATATTATCCCTCAAATTTTTCAAAAGAGGAAAAAAGCTTTAACTGCTGTAAAATGGAAGAAGCCACAATCAGGATATAAGATTAATACTGATGCCACATGGAATAGAGGTGGTTCTTCTTCTTTGGCTGTGATAGTTAGAAACTGGACTGGAAATGTGGTTATAATGAGAGCTAAAACATTCCAATCTCCATCCCCTCTACATGCTGAATTATTCTCCATTCAATGTGGATATGAAATATGCTCAGAATTGGATCTAGCTACTTGTGTGGTGGAATCATATTGTTTAATAGCTGTTCAGGGTATTCAAAATCCCAAGAGTTCACCTTGGAGAACATTTTCCATCTGCAGTTCCCTTAACTCAAAACATCTTAGATACCCAATTCAACACATTCATAGGGAGGCAAATACTGCAGCTGACTCTCTTGCCAATATGCTCTAGAAAAAAACCTACATGGTGATATAGACATCCAGTCAGCCCCTCCTTTCCTTAGGTGACTGTTAATACTTGACAGAAGTGGTCTTCCTGTGATTAGAGTTGGTGTTTGATTTTCTCCCATTAATGTTATCATCTGTGGAAACTTTCATGAATATTCAACTCATACAAACAACATGCATGCTGTTAATTAGAATGGAGACTACTGTTTTTCTCTGTTTTTGCTCCTCAGGTCTTATTACAAGAAATTGGCACACACTCATGCTTTCCTCAGCTACATCTTGGATGGCTTATGGATCTCTCTCATCTGTACAACAGCTCTGTACACTCGGATTTTGGACTCAATGCAAGCATGCTCGATCACTTGTTTTCTTTTTTGGTTAACTAATCTCATTGTAATAAAAGGTGCTGCCTGGCCGGATGGAAGAATTAACACATGGGGTGGCGATTCTTCATTCTAGAATCGCATTTACCTTTTTACAAACTACCATTTCTAGCTACAAATCATAATAGGGTAGATTTTAGATACACATCTTGGGGCAACTAAGTTGCCGTAATGTATGACTCTTTTAAACAGGCCTGGGGAACCTTTATAAAATATCCCTCACCTAATGGTGTTTAACTTAAAAAAAAGAGATGAGTATGGTTGGAGAACTCGCTTGTTTTCTAGGATTTCAAGTCAAGCAAGAAAAGAATGACATGTTCATAAATCAGAGTAAGTTTGCCCTGAATTTAGTGAAGAGATTCGGACCGATCCATTCTCGAGCGGTCCGAATACCTATGGGGGTTTCTGATTAATTAGTGAAAGACGAGAAAGGAGTTAGAGTTGATCAGAAACCATGCATGGCATGATTGGGAGTCTGATATATTTGACAGCAAGTAGACTAGATATATGTTTCAGCGTTGGAATATGTGCAACATTTCAGGCTGATCTGAACGAAACTCACTTGACTGCAGTAAAAAGGATTATTTGATATGTTAGTGGGGCATCTGAATATGGTATCTAGTATTCCAAAAATCAAGACTCTGATATGATTGTATGCAGTGACTCTAATTGGGCTGGTAATGTAGATGATCGCAAAAGCACCACTGGTGGATGTTTTTTTATTGGTACAAATCTAGTATCCTGATATAGTAAGAAATAAAATTCGATATCATTATCAACTGTTGAGGCTGAATATCTTACTGCTGAAAGTTGTTTTGCACAACTATTATGGATGAAACAAATGCTGAAAGATTATAGAATTCATCAAGGGCCTCTGAGGATTTTGTGCGACAACACAAGTGCTATTGATATGTCTAAAAATCCAGTCCAACACTCTCAAACAAAGCATAAGGCACCACTTTATTAGAGAGCTTGTTGGAAGGAAGGAAGTGGTGGTTGCCTATGTTCCAACATCTGAGCAAATTACAGATATCTGAGCAAATTACAGATATCTGAGCAAAGCCGTTGGATACGCCACATTTGAGCTCCTCAGACAACACTTAGGTGTTTGTTAGATTTGAAGTATTTATTTATATAGCTTTTATTTAGTTGTAAATATTTTTTTCCAATCTTATTTTGTGTACAGAAAATACAAAAAAAACAAAAAAATAGAAAGAAGAAAAAGGTGAACAAAAATAGAAGTTGTGGAGCTATGTTTGAAGTTCAAAGAGTTGTGATAAGGGTTAACAAGTGGGAAAAAGGTAATCATGACCATTCTTGGATAGGAAAAAAGGGAGGCACGGTTATTGAGGTGAATGAGGGAGAATTTACTCTTGGTTCAATTTTATTTTCTATCTCTCCACCTCCCTTCTAATTTCAGCTATCATACTCCCTTCTTGGTACTATCTTCAAATTTTGTTTGCCAAAAATCTTGGGATTTCTTTTGGAGAGTTTGACCTGAAGTGCAACACAAAAGTTCTTATCACGAACAAACCCTTTTTCCAAGAAATATCTACAAGTTGCAATGGCCAAAAAAAGAATAAAAAAGTGTTTTTATAACCCTACCTAGTTGACATAAGTGTCAATATAACATTTCAATATTTGAAAGTGCCAATATAACCCTATCTAGTTAGTGAAAGTGCCAATATAACCCTATAAGTAATAAGGATGTTCTGATATAACCCTACAAACATTAGAAATGTGCTGATATAACCCTACAAACATTAGGAATGTGCTGATATAACCCAATAAGATTGCATAATGTGATGATATAACCCTACATGTTCTAGTGGCGGTCCGGTGAACTATGACGGTAAAATTGTCCACCTAATTTCAAAGTTAGCCCAAAAGGTATTTTGATCAATTTACTTAGAGTCAACGCCGAAAAATTGAGGTCAATGCCAGAAATGGGGTCTGAGGGTTATATTGGCACTTTCATTAACTAGTTAGGGTTATATTTGCGCTAAAAATTATCATAGGGTTATATTGGCACTTACTCAAGTAGATAGGGTTATATTGACACTTATCCCAAAAAAGAATCATGAGAATATTTATCTCCCATAGATCACTTTTGGCGGCAATGAGCAAAGGGATGAAACTTTGGCCAAGGGAAAATCTCCATACCAAAAGGTAACTTGTCATGATCATCCACCCCTTAAATTGCATGGCATGGAATTTAACTTATTGGATGAATTTTTTTAATGGGTGCAAGCAAATAAAATTTCTTTATATTTTTTTAAATTTAAGAACTTGAAAGGGGAAGTACTGGATGTGGATGTGAAGAAGCTATTTACTGGGGATATAGGGGATCTTAATGATGTTCCAAACTATAATTCTAGGTTGTTGAGGGGTGTTTATTCCGTATACAATGGCAAGGATATGTTCCATATGTACTCTTATGCTCCTTGTCCTAGCAGTGTGGTTATTGAGAAAATAGAAGAGTCTAAGGCAGTAGGATTAGAAGTGGTAAAATCCACTGACAGGATGCCTCTAGGGTTTTATAATGCTGATGCTGCCTAGAGGATTGAAGAGATTAGAAGGCCTCTGATTATTGTGCTGATAGACAATGATAGAGAGAAAAGTGTTGGGTATGTTCCAACACAGAGAACCGAGTCAGAGGCTGCTAAAGACATGGAAGTTGATGAACCAGTTTTGGGGTTCACAGATGTTGATGTGGGAGGACAAAATCAGTTTTTTGACAATTACACTGGGAGTTCTTATGATGACCTAGAGTACTCAGAAGGTGGACAGAGAGGGGGAGTTAATCTACAACAGGAGTTGGAGAATGTTGGAACAGAGAGTGGAGTTGCTGCAAATATTGAGCAGGTTGACCAGACTGAGCATGTTCCAACACGGGAACCAAACCTGAGCTACTCAAGTGATGAGGTCTTGGATGAGTTCATTCAGACCAGACTAAAGAAGGTCACGAGGAAGGAGCCTGCAACACAGTCATCTCCACCAGCCAAGAAATTCAAGAAGAAAAATCTAACCTCACCAAAGAAAAAGAAAGTTCTATCACCTCCTCCAGTAATTGGTGCTTTATCTGAAATTTATTTTGATGAAGGTTGTGAGGAGATGGGAAATGTATTCTTGCAATGAAATATTAATTCTGGAGGCCTGTTGATTTAGAGGCATATAGAGCAAGTGGATTTTCTGATTTTGTGGAATTGATTGGGTTCAAGAAAGCTACTACTTTATATGAAAAGTATAACAAGCAACTGGTGAGTGAAGTATACAACAATTTGATGGAAGGACATCTGGATGATGAATCTCCATGGTATAATAGGGTGTTTGTGAGAGGCAAGATTATTAATTTTTATGCCGAGAAAATTAATAGGTTGCTGGGGCTGAAAACTCCAGAGTTTGGTGGAGTGTTTTTTGAGGAGTTAGAGGTCACTGATAACCAGATTTTGTCATTAATATCTAGATGAACTAATACTTTGTGGTTTGCTACTGGATACTCTTATGCCTCATGCTTATCTTCAAGATTCTTCTGCTTGTACCAGATTTTTGTTCACTGTTGGATTCCCTCGACCAACACTACTGCTCTTACCAGAGATATGGCTAAAATATTATACTGTGTTGGAACACAGAAGTCAGCCAATCTAGGATTGCTTATACAGTAGAATGTTGTGAGGAAGGCACTTTTCCCCAAAGCGAAGCATGCTCTTGTGTATTCATACCTTATTACTGAATTGGTTAGGAGTGAGAAGGTAAAAGCTAAGGCTAAGAATGAGATAGTAGAGATTGATTCTCTTATGCCTAACAAGAAAAATTTTGGGATGAGACAAGCGCATGATCTACCTTGGGATCCAGAGGCATCTACTTCAGCTGGTGCTGAGACAAAGGCCAAGTTGGTTGTTCTGAATGCAAGGTTAGGGGCTATAGTTGTCCAGATTGTTGCTCTGGAAGTAGAAAATGCCAAGTTTGAAGCTGAGAAGGTTAGGTTGGAAGAATAGGTTCCTACTCCTGAACAGGATTAATGCATCTGTATTGTCTATGTTCCAACATAGATCAATTGAGGAGTACAATGGGAGCAGACTTGATTGTTCTTTTTTATTTTATTTCTGTGTTTTTTTGCCTTTGGCAGTTCATGGCCCCAGTGAGAGAATATTTTGGATATTATTTTAATTTGATGGTGTTGTAATCTGAATTATTTTTGTGTTATGGAATTCTAGTTTTCGAGTTTTCTTGGTATTCTGATATCAGATTTGGTACTTAGCATATGTTCCAACATAAGTAGTTTTCTGGAAGACTTATGTTGAGAGATTGGAATTTTTTTCATTATCCTCTTATTTCCAAAATGGTTGGGTCCACAAAATGCCAAAGGGGGAGATTGTAAAGTAACGTGGATTTCATTGATTAATTAATTGACAATTTGTGAACTGATTTGGAAAAGAAAAATGTTCCATGTTGGAACATACGTACAGCCACAACCTAAAAGGTTTTTATGGAAGATAGAATAGTGCGATACTATTTTTTTATGGAAGTTTGTATATTCTGTAAGATTTATTTTAGGCAGTGTTAGAAGCATATTAGGTTTATGGAAAATCCCTACAAATATGGAATTGGATTTATCGAATATTATGAGATATTTGAGATAAGGAAAATTCCTTTATTTATGGGATTTGAATTTGCTTCATAAGCACATAAGGAATAGGAATATAATGGAGATAATCATGGAGATTTCCGATCTTCTAAATGGTCTATATAAGGAGGACATCACAGCTACAATATTCACAAACTTAACTGCAAAATATGCACACAGATTTTCTATCATTCTGAGAGTTTTGCAAGAGCCAACATATATATATATATTCCAACATACGTAACCTGTTTTTCAATGTTTAGAATTGTATACCTTAATTTCTCAGGAGGAGGAGATCCAACGTCGATGAGTTTCGAGGTTAGAAGGAGTCTGATCAAGGCAGATTGGTAGCTAGGGGAGCTAGCATAATTCACACTTCATAATTAGATTGATAAGTATAATTGTAAAATGTACTTTGTACTGTATCTTTCTGATTAGTGGATTCATTCTGAACTAGGCCAGGCCCCGCAGGTGTAGGTGATTTTCACCGATCTGCATAACCAAGCCTCGTATCTCTAAGTTTTACTTTATATCATACTTGGTTAAATATGTTATGTTGGAACATAGTAGTAATGTTAAAGATATTTCGGTAAAACAAAATTTCAGAAATGAATGCAAAATGGAAGAAATATGGTGAATGAATGAGCAGAGAGAAAAAAGGAATGAAGAGGAACGGGGTTGAAATGTGAGTTGAATGAGAAAGTTGCGTGTGTGAGTGAGTGTAGTATTCACCCCATGCATGAATTAAGGCTGACATACGCACAATTCCTAACATAATTAACCAGCCCAACTAATCAAATGAAAGTTGAAGCTTTGTAAAATTCTCAAAGATCAGGGGTAAACTTGACATTTTCTTATGAGTCACATGGGCTGAAAATGGAAAATTTAGATCGTGTGCAGTTTAATCTAGGACAGATCAAAATAGAAAGTGTGCATTTTAATCTGGGACGGGGAAAGTACCAAAAAGCAATACAAGAAAGTTGACCTTTAGCGACATATATACATGCGACCAATGTGTAAATGTTGTATATTTACTACGCTTATGGAAATATGTCGTTCATATGCGACATTTTTACGTCATTTCATTGCTATGTCACATTGTTTGTGACACGTACGCGACGTACTATTTAGTGTCGTAATATTACAACATATTGTTTCTGACACTTTACGAAAATGCCATAATTAGACGACACAATAATGATTTTGTTGTTAATTTATGGCACAATTGTATCATATCTTTCATGTGTCGTGTAATTTGTGACATGTAGTTGACATTTTCTATAGTGTCTCAAGTTTACGATATATTATATACGACACTTTAGTAAAATGACTTGATTATAAGACACAATTACAAGTTTGTTGCTAATTTGTGGCACAATTGTGTCATTTTATTTTTACAATTGCCTATGTATAATTATTTCTGTTTAGGGGGATCCTTTTGATGTATTTGCACAGTCGTAGAACCCCACGGCACCATACTTAGTACACCAGCCTTTCGTTCCTGATCTTTTTGCCCATCCACGTGGAAAAGCGAGCCACGGTATTTCCATTTTAGTCCTACCCATTTCTATTCCGATTGACGATCCAGAATAGTCAGCGTGGACCCCACTCGCCATATCCCAGGCAATTCTGCTCTACCCAAGTATCATTTCAGTCACTCTCTCTCACACACTCACACTAGCGCTGCTGGACCAGATTATTAAATTTTAAACCCTAGACAAGAAGGAGAGAAGAAGAATGGTGTATACGCTATCAGGCGTGAGGTTTCCTACTGTTCTGTCGGTGAATAAGTCGGTGAGTTTTCACTTTGATCGCAGCACTAGTACTCTGTTTTTGAGAAGCAACCTCGGTTCGTGTAAATTCTCTGCTTCTTAATAATGTGCCTTTCTGGTGTGCTAATGCTGATGATTTGATGGCGTTCTTATATGCCTTACTCTTCTTGTTTCTGTTTTCATTTCGTGGTTGAGTGAAATGCTACCGCGAGAATTTATGCTTCTTCGTTTTATTTTTTTCATTAAATTTATCATCGCGCTGCCTCTTACCTGAAAGAGATCGGAACTTCAAAAGTTAGGGAAAACGGTTTGTTTCGAGTGATTGAAGTGATTGAGAAGTGTAATATTTGCCTGATTGATTAACAGTATTAGCTCATAAGCTTCTCCAATTTTCTATCTGAATTTCTCGAAAAATTAGGGCTAAGCTCACTAGGCCTGAATAAACAGGGGATTCTTAAACATAGGCTTCTCCAATTACGGCAAGCATCATGCATGACTGTGTTTGGTGATTTCTATATACGTGGTTACGAGTACTCTTTTCTGCTCTTCTGTGAATCAATGGGTGGTTGGGGATGCATACATTTCCTTTGCCCTTATGATTTTGATTATGTGGATTCTTTGTAGGGAAGATAATTGCTGCAAGGTCAGCATATGATTTGGAATTCCCATCCTCCATAGTCTCAGCATCCGGAAAAACTCTAGTTCCTGGCAGCAGCATTGACGAGGAATTGGATGCGATTCAAACTGATGTAGAAGATCCTCAACTTCTAGCTAGCACTATTGGTGACACTTCATCTATGGTTTATCAGGCTGCTCCAGAGGATCCTCAAGTATGTCATTATTATAGCAGTCCGTGTTGATAGATTTCCCAACTTGTAGCTGATCCTCAAGTATGTCATTCTAGCAATAGGAACATAGCATCATTTGCTAATTCAAATGCAAAACTAAGATGACCTAAATTGAAGCCTCTCCAACTTTTATATCGGCTGATAATATTTATATTTATTTTGATCGGAAGAGTTTTATCTTCGCTTCATGTTTCCTTGCACTATCTTCCCCATCTTCCCTATGAAGCTTTCTATGGGAAGTGAATATCAATCATACCAGCTCTTTATGTTGAGTGATCTGTAGCCACAAGCCTGATAGTCAATGCTCTCAATCTGTAAATTGGTTTGATTGACATTTGATGTCTTTAATTTAAACTTCTGTTTAGCACTTTACTCAACTGCTCTTGTACGTTGTAACCATTTGATCTGGTCTCAGGTATCTGGTGAATTAGACAGTTCAAAGATGGAATATGGAACCAAAATTGAAAGTGATGAGGATTACAGTGATACCACTGGTGGCTATGCTGAAGAGACTGACACTACTGATTCACAATCATATGCTAAAGAAAATGTTGCTGCCATAGGTAATGAATCTGCAAAACTGAGGGCGAGCACCGTTCCTCCACCTGGAACTGGGCAGAAGATCTACGAAATGGATCCACCTCTAAGAGATTTCAGTGGCCACCTTGACTATAGGTATTCTCCTTCTCTCATCTTCTCATGCCATTGAACACATTGGAATTCAAGGACGCTCATATCTTATCTGGATGGTTATACGTTCAATAATAAAGCCACTAATATTGAGCAAATACTGAGCAAAAGAACTTGCTTGGTGAGTCGCTGAAATACTGAGCAAATACATCAAAAGGATCCCCCTAAATAGAAATCAAATCTAATTATACATAGGCAATTGTAAAAACAAAATGTGACAAGTGACACCAAATTGAAATAAACTATATAGAGAAGCACACAAGATCAACATAAGCATGCAGACACAAGTTGATCAACAGTTAATATGGTAAATAGAAACTCACTATGAATACTAATCGCTTTCATTCTCACTTGAGGAAGTAATATTATCAAAAAAATTATCTTGATCACTGGAGTTATCGGAATCCTCATTACTGAAATAATCTACTTCATCCTCAAAGTTTGCATCATCATTAGCTGAACTAGATGGATTTTCAACTACGACTTCATTGTTGTTTGCTTGAAACCATAAATCATGTTGATTACCAATTCTCGTTTCTTCTTCTCCTTGCAAGTTGAAAAACTCCTCATCCTCATTGTTCTCAAATTCATTAACTTCTGGGTCAACATCAAATAAAACTCGAGGAGTCATCTTCAAAGCTACATGTCAATCAGGATCAACTGGATCTTGAACATACCAAGCTTGTTTTGCTTGAGATGCTAGAATAAATGGCTCATCAATTTTTCTATTTTTTTTTATAGAGCAAGTGCTTAAAGTTGACTAGAGTGAAATTAAACTCATCACGCTTCAGACCGATGTTGTAGTCAACCCAATCGCACTTGAACAAGATAAATTTTAAATCATTGGTATATCTCAGTTCTATTATATCTTGAAAGACACCATAAAATGACATGTCACCAGAAGTGGGATTATTGTCCTTACTACTTGAGAAACTATTCGTAGCAGCACTTAAAAAAATTTCCACTATTTTGTGTTTTCCTCCTATTCTCTCGCTTCTTAGTATGAAAACGTAAGCCATTTATAACGTATCCCGTGTAATGCCGGACCCATTTACTTGGTCCAGCAGCCAAGTTTCGTATATGTTCTTCTATAATATTACCACTGCTTGCATTCACCATTTGACTTACCTATAAAATTTAACGAACATTGTACTATATCTATAAACAACAACGTATATAGTATAAATTATTTGTTCATTAATTCATAAAATAACTTACGTGACTTTTAAACCAATCGTGAAAGGTTTCACAATGAAGCTTTTGCCTCTCATAACTTTTTAGGCGGCGATTTGTACACTTCAATTCCCTCAAATGCTTCCTGCAATTTTTCAACATAACATTGTAAAATAGAAATATAACTTTAACAAATGAATTCTTTGTATGTTAACTAACCCTTTAAACGTGTCAATAATTGACATGTTATTAATTACATATCTATGTGCTTGGATCCATTCAATATCGTCCGGTATGATAATTTCTGCTTTCCCAAGGGGACGACCTTCTTGTGTTGTGGAATTCTTATCACCTTTACAGTTTCTAATTGGTCTATTCAACTTTGACTCAACATCACTTAAATACATTGGACAAAAGTTCATGCATTCTTCAGCAAGATATCCCTCAGCTATAGATCCTTCTGGGTGACTTCGAGTGCGCACATAGTTTTTTAATGTGCACAAATATCTATATCAAGAAACCATGATCAGAATGTTTTTGAATGCATAAATAAATTTGATTAGAAAAAAGCTGGTTACCTTTCAATAGGATACATTGAGCGAAATTGAACAGGTCCAGAAAGTTTTGCCTCTTCCGGCAGATGAACGGGTAAATGCTCCATAACATCAAAAAATGAAGGAGGAAATATTTTCTCTAATTGACAAAGAACTATGGCAACCCGGTCTTCTAAAGCTTCAAAATCACTTATAGAATGGACTTTTGAATACAATTTCTTGAAAATGTCACATAAGCCAATAATGACTTTGCATACATGTTTAGGAACCGACCTTCTTAAAGAAATGGGCATCAATTGTTGCATCAGAATGTGGCAATCATGACTTTTAAGGCCATATATATTTCTAGCTTCCAAATTAACACATTTGGATATGTTTGATGAGTAGCCATCTGGAACCTTTACATTCTTTAACACCTTCAACAAAATATCTTTCTGCTCTCTACTAAGTGTTATATCTGATGGGGGAAGAGGACCTCCATCTGCTCGAGGATGAAGTGACTTTCTGATGCCTAATTCTTGAAGGTCCAATCTTGATTGATAATTATCTTTCGTTTTACTAGTAACACCAAGATGTGTAAACAAGATATTCTCCATGACATTTTTCTCTATATGCATGATATCTAAATTATGACGAACCAAATTTTCTTTCCAATATGGTAATTTGAAGAAAATACTAACCTTTTTCCAGTTGTATCTGCATATCGAATCAGCACGGTTGTCGTCATCCTTCTGTTTTCTTTTTCTTCCCACTTTTGGAGGTACATACTTTCCGAATTGGTACTCCATACCATCCAATTGCTCCAGTATCTCTGAGCCTGAAAACCTTTTGGGTTTTGAATTTTCACTTGGAAGAAACCAACGATGCCCCATATAACAATGCTTTTTACCATAAGTTAGCCAACGTGACTTGCAATTTTTATTGTAACACGGACATGCATATTTACCCTTTGTACTCCAACCTGACAGCATTGCATAAGCTGGAAAATCATTTATAGTCCAAAGCAGTGCAGCATGTAGATCAAACATACACTGATTTACTGCATCATAAGTAGAAACCCCTGGATTCCATAATTCTTGAAGTTCATCGATAAGAGGTTGCAAATATATATATCAATGTCATTTCCTGGACCTCGAGGACCGTCAATCAAGGTTGACAAAATTATCGATGTTTGCTTCATACATCTACCAGGAGGTAAATTATAGGGAATGATAATGATAGGCCATGTGCTATGAGCATTACTCATTGATTTAAAAGGATTAAATCCATCAGCAGCTAATCCAAGTCTAACATTACGACTATCACTTGCAAACTCCGGAAATTTTTCATCAAACGATTTCCATGCTATAGAATCAGCGGGATGCCTAAGTTTTCCATCATTAATGCGCCCTTCTGCATGCCATCTCATCAAAGGAGCAGTTTTCAAAGACATAAACAACCTTTGTAGCCTCGGTTTCAGAGGAAAATAGCGAACAACTTTTGCAGGAATCTTAGCTTCTTTTTTAGATGTCCTGTTGTCTTCATCTTCAAATGTTTTCTACCTCGAAGTCTTGCAGTGTTTACATTCTTCATCTTTTTCAGCCTTTTTCCAATAAAGCATGCAGTCATTAGGACACGCGTGTATCTTTTGATAATCAAGTCCCAAATCCTTGATCACTTTCCAAGCTTCTCTATAAGAGTTTGGGAATATTTCAATGTGTTGAAATGCTTCCTTTAAAAGTTCCAACAACATTGTGAAGGAATTGTTGCTCCACCTACAAAGGGATTTTACATGCAACAATCGCACAATAAATGATAGGAAGGTAAAACTTTTGCACCCGGGAAATAACTCAACCTCAGCATGCTTCAATATATTAAAGAACTTCTCTGTGTTTTTATCAAAGTGCTTATCAGGAATATGTGTTTCACTGGGAATATTTGCATTTGTATCCTCAAAACCGGGGAATGAGGAAACGAATACATCATGAATCAACCCTTCCATGTCATCATTATCATTTACTTCCTCACTTGGATCAAATGAACGTTGTCGAATCGGCTCACCTTGAAACACCCAATTTGTATAACCTTGAAGAAAACCATTAATGATAACATCTTCGTATACCTGAGCTCTAGTCTTTGTTCTTGAATTTCTACAATTAGTGCAGGGACATTTTATCTTTGAGTCAATTGGCCTATTTCTGTAGGAAAATTCCAAGAAACTTTCTAAACCACGACTAAAAGCATCAGAAGTTCGATCATGTAGTAGAATCCAAGATTTGTCCATCGATAACCTGGGTCACCGATAGGTAGTAAGTAAACTGGAAGTGAAGAACACAAAACATTGATAAAGCTAACCTGTAATTTCTCCAATAAGTGGATGCGACTTTGTGAAGGATTAGTATTCCAATGGTTGTTTGTTGGGTGATAAATGTGGAATTCTGGTGTTTCAGAGGTTGGGGTCCTTGGGGAGGAGAGCAGGTGAGCCAACATCCATTTTTCTTTTCTTTTTTGTATAATGAAGAAGATGGAGGGATTTACGTGTAGGTATAGATCTATATATATTACTATTTTCACCACAATCTCTCATTTATGGAATTAATGTATATATCATCCATATTATTTGGTATGATATCAAGTTCTCGTATATCATCCAAAGGAACTTTTATGGTATTTAATGTATATCATCCATATTATTTCGTATGTTATTTAATTGGATAATGCTCCATATATATCACACATAAGTTAAGACAAGTTAATAATATGTACTTGAGTTTAAAAACATATAAGATAAAAGAGTATTTTAAAAAATTCAAAATTTTGTATGTAATTTAATAAATACTGTGTTTGCGGTTTATCTTAAACGACCTGTCAATAAATTTATTGACATGCCACCTGTCAAGATACCCACCCTTTAAATACGATGAACCCTTATGAAATCCAACATTAAATTTAACTATTTTAGTATGCATGTCATATGTGTGACCATGTTAAAACCAATCTTGCAAAAAAGAAAAATATTTTTATTTGCTTTTTATTTAAAGAAACTCATCATTCAACTCAATTAAACTAACCTTTTATTTTTTAATACAAAGTTTTTTTCTTAACTTCAACGTTTGGCAAAGTCTTGGGAAAGCGGTCTTTCCATAAGCTTATGGAAAGATGAGGTTTAAATAGAATAATAAAAGGTAAAAGGTAGAAGAGGGATGAGAACCCTACAAACTCTTGTTTTGTTGATGATTTAATTAAAAAGAAAAGATACAATACAAAGAGTCTGTCTCTTGAAGGACGGTTTTTCCATAAAGCGTGGAAAGACCAAGGTTTAAAGTGTAAATTAAAAGAAATGAAAATAATAATTTTGGGTTGCATGAATTGGGTTGTAACTTTATAACTACTACATGTTTCATAATAAATTTTTAATATTGTGGCTAAGATCTTTTACCTTTCATTAATCTAATACTAATATCTAAATTCCCAAGACAGTCTTTATAACTTTATGGAAAGACAGTCTTTCCCAAGATTTTGCCCAATACAAATATCTGAATTCCTAAATCAAATTGAACTCCATAATATGAAAAGTCATGATATATGATATATAGAATTCCGTATTCACTTGATATATAAGTATATGATAAATGTATACATGTCGTATTCACTTTGAAACACGGTGAAGATATTTAAAGGAATAGTAGTTCTCCTGATAGGTGGCCTATTCATAAGCTTATGGACAAACCACTTATGTTTTACCTTATACATTGCATTTGTTAAATTACATACAAAAATTAAAATTTTAAAAAATATTTTTTATATCCTATATTTTTATATTTTCACCTACATATACATATTATTACTTGTTTTAACTTATAAAATGTAATATTTAAATTTTATAAAAAATTACAATATTTAAGATAAAAGTCCCTGAGGACGGTCCATACGCTTAAGGAAAGACCGCATTTTTAAGACTTTCTCTTAAAGAAATACATGTTAGAAATATCTAAATTCCTAAATTAAATGTACTTACGGAGCAATGTTTAAAGAAAAGGAAAAGAAATTACAAACCAATTTGATTACGTGAGAATTAAAGAGTATATGTGCTAGCTGTCATCCATCATACAAAACTTAAACAAAGAAAATTTTTTAAAAAAAATTTAAGAAACAGAATAATGTAATAGTGTACTACTTCAAACAGAATAATTACGCCTATTTACACGCTTGTTTACATAGAAGAATAATGTACCCTCCCTGTTTACACGCCTCTGTTTACACGCCTCTGTTTACACGCCTCTGTTTACACGCCTCTATCCCTTCTCTTCTTATGGATCTGGATAGAGTAAATCCAACAACATGCATCAATTACGGAAGGAGATTGATGGATTAATATTCTTGAGCTTAATATAGAATTTGCCTCTTCTATGTCAAATTTGCCGCTCAATTTTTCCAAATCTTTGCCTGGCGCTGAAATTTCCCTCCCAAATCTTTGCCTCCTGATTCTACGTTTATGGTTATCCCAATCTAGTATAACAACCATCCCAATATCGACTTCTCTCATTTGCCATCATCCACACGATTTGATTTATTTATTTTTCGGCTAAAGGTGTGAGCGTAAGTAATCAATCGCAATTCATTATTTTGTCTGTATTGCCTTTGCCATCATCATCACCAAAGAGGGGATCACGATTTATATATTTTCTATTTTTCAAATTTTATTTTCATATGTATATTTGGTTTGGTTAATTACTGCATATTATTCTAGAATTGATGTAGACATGGAATCAGTTATTTTAAGAACATTTTTGGGTTTTTATCATGGAGATGGATGATTGGAAACGTTTGTGTAGCCTTTAAGTGTGAGATTCTTTTTTATATTTTAAAACTAGGGACTGAGTGTACTGTAAATATTTTTTTGTTTGAGTGGTGGTTAAATGATGTATATGGGTGTTTTTGGGAGAGCAAAACAACAATGCTTTTGATGCACTAGAACAGGGGTAAGTGGTTCTGGTCGAAAATCAGTTCTGTTGGAAAAGGGGTAAGTGGTTCTAGTCGAAAATCAGTTTTGTTGGAAATCAGAGAACTTTTTCATAGTCGTGTTTCCGGGCACCAGTGTAAATGAGCTCTTTCTGTAGCCTTAACTGGGATATGATTAACCTTTATATTAAAATTATTGGTACTGTTGTAGTGTATTTGTGAATATTGTACTTTTCCCCTGCAGAAAGGTATCGGTGAAAATGAGAGTTTATACTCTACAGTTTGGCAGCATTCATTAATCTCTGATCTCTGCATTTTGGTTTTAATTTTTTTTTTAAAAAAAATGTGTTTTTGAGAGTGTTGTATTTACTGGGGGGAATTAGAAAGAACCTTGAAGGTAATCAAGGTATATGACTGATGTATTTTCTATTTTCCATACTTTACAGTTTCGTGGATTTGATTTGGTTTATTACTAATTAGTTGTTGAATTGATATAGACATGGAATTAGCTATTGTGATAATCTGAATAGTTTGAGACGTCTGTGTACTCTTCAGGTGTGAGATTAATGTATTTTTTTAGCTCTCTTTCTTGATGGCATTTTGTTTGCAATTCAGTTCTCCTAAATCTGATCTACTTAGTTTTGGGCATTTTATACACTTATCCAATCCATCAAGATGCTTGGGTTGCTAGCCATTTTTAGTTTGAATTATGAACTGGTTCTGAATCAATAACATTTTAGTTTTTACCGTAAAATCATAAATATTTTTGCTGCGGGTTTAGAATGAATATGGAGTTGAATTCCTTTTGTTGTGTATTTGGAATTGAATTTTTCTCCCTATCCCTTTGTAGTTGATCATGGCACCTCTTAGTAAAAAATGTCGGATTGGGTCAATGTTGGATGCCGAAGTTGACGATACTACTAGGGAAAATGGTAGTGTTAATATGGAATCAACAAGATCATCATCAGATAGCGATTCTGACATTTCAGACAGCGAATCATCGGATGATGGAGAACCTGATCAGACACAAGACAATGATGGTTGTGTAAGCAAACAAGGTAATTTCATTGGTAGTTTGGTGATTGATTCAATTCTTTGTTTCTTTTTTTGATTCATAACGTAAATTTTATTGATGATGCACGAGATTTTTTTTTCAAAATATGTTCTTTCACTACAGCTTTTATTGAGTTTTTCAAAAATACAAATCATGATTACTTTAAGTACTAATTATTCACATAAATAGTTACACGAGGACAAGTACTAATTATTCACATAAATAGTTACACGTGGACAAGCGAAATTGGGATTTGAGTGGGGAACAGGAAAGGTTTTGTTGCTTCAACTAGATGATAAAAATCACGTAATTGGAAGCAATGCCGCTGGATTTTCATCCCAGTTAGGGGTATTGGGAAAAGATGGAAACAAATTGCCCCTTACCTATACAGATTGGAGGGCAGAGCCTCGTACTCAAAAAGATATTGTCTGGGATGAAATTCAGGTACCATGTTCAGTTTATGTTTTAACGTATGATGTTCTATTTTAATATGTACATTTCCACCACTTAATATGAAATTCATATTTTTATATGTGCATTTCTATGTTTTGCTTGTTGGAGAATACAAATCTTGCTGACAATTGCAAAAGAAATTGTTTGAAAAAACTTGGAAGGATCTAGAAAGATTGGAAGAATAGAGTTAAAGCAAAACATTTTACTCCATATAAGTGCGACAAATCTGCTTTACTTTCTAGATGCCCAGATAGAGTGGAAGCTGATCAATGGCCTATATTGGTGAATTATTGGCTTTCTAAGAAAGCAAAGGTTAGCAATAAAGTTTTACATAATCAAATGTAATTTCTTATTCAATTACATCTCTTTACTAAAATTATCAAACTAAAATTTTCCTCTGGTCATTTCACATCACAGACAATTAGCAAGAAAAATAAAAATAGTCGAAAGCAAATCAAACTACCCCCTAGACATGGAAGAAAGAGCATGGCTATTGTAAGAGAAGAGGTATTGCACACAACAACTTTGTAGTAGTATTTTTTACCAAATTGATTTTAATATCTATCCATGACATTTCCATGAAATATTTTCCATTTCGAATAGTTACGACAAGAATCTGGTAAAGATCCGTCCATGTTGGATTTGTTCTTACATTCAAGAAAGGGAAAGTCTGGAAAACCGGTAGATCAAAGTACCGAAGAAAAAATAGTATGCAATCTTACTGTGATTTTTGTTTTCTGAATATTATTATCATGTTGTTATTGAATTGTGTTGCTCGCTAAAATAAGTTATTTTTCTCTGACGGGTGAATCTCTTCTTTTTTGTTGGCTTTATGAAATTGATTCGTAAATATATGTATATCTAGGTGTGTTTTTTTTCTTCATAATATGGTGCAGCTACGCATATTTCTGTGCAAGTTTGAGCATGTATGGTTGTAGATCATGTATTGTTTACTTTGTGCATATAGGTTTAGGCCTGGACCTCTATGTAGGTGGGTTCATATGTACAGGATGTAATTGTAATTGCTTTGTGTGGGTGCTGATATATTTTTCGAGTGCATGAATATTTTGATAGTTTATAGTAGTACAAATGCTTTAATTATGTTTGGTTCGAATGTGATGTGTTTGGGGTCATATTTGTATGCCTATTTTGACTTTGTGTGGGTGTATGTATATTTTGTTTATATATTGCAGGGGTGTGGTTCAAGTTGTTTTTATATATATGTTATCATTTTTTAGGGACGTTTGCTAGAACTAAAACAACAACTACCTGAGCATTTGAGAGATGATGTTGCTGCTAATAATGAGATTTATGAAAATGTTGTTGGGAAAGAAGCATCTGGGTGTTTACGTAGTAGCACTGATACTTCAAAGTGCAAGAATTTGATCTTCACATCGAGGGAAGAATTTGATAAAGCAGTCTAACAGAAATCTACTGAAGAAGTAGCAAGTGTTCGAAAGAATTTTGGAAATATGTTGCCTAAGTTTCAAAATGATTATTGTTCAAAAATGGAGATGCTTCAAACTCGGCTCGATACAATTGAGAATCAAAATTCACATGTAAGTTCTCATTAACTGTTACATTCAAATATTTTAATGTAGTAATAACTATATGCTTTAATATGTGTTAGGTACCCGGGTCTTCAAATTCAAGACGCATATTAGCAGTTAATAATGAATCATCATCTCAAGAGTTCAATAATTTGAAGACTTCTCAACCAAGCAACAAGTTTGAGGTATTAAAAATTACGTAAACTCATTCTCTTTATTTTATTGAATTAAGCATATATATTTAATATTTTTCTTATCAGGTGAGTAAAGAGAAAAATATTTCAGAGGAGAACAACATAAATGTTGCTTTAGATGGCATATTATCAAAACCACAGGTATATATTATCTAGAATTAATATCAATATATTAAGTGTGTTCGCAAAATATAATCTTGGTATTTTTTATTTGCTGCTTAGGTAAAAAAATGCAGCACCAAGAAAGAGCAAGAGGAAGGCAACATAGCTTTGGGTGGAACAATTGATATATTTTTATCCTCATCTTATAGCATTTTAGAGATAATATAAGTTCCAATCACGTTTATTAGTTTGGTGTCATGATAACTATTTTCAACATTCAGACTTTTATTTTTTTAATATTGAAAATTTTAGAGATTATTTCTTATTGGGTATTTTTGATTTTAGTACATTAATTAAATATGTTATTTATATTTAAATTATTTTATTATTTAATTATAGTGTAATATAATATATTTACTTCTAATATATTATTTTATACTTCTAATATAATATACTTAAGTGATGTTAAATATGTTGTATTATTTGTGACTAATTAACATTATTTGTGATAAATATAGTTTATGTCGTAATAATATAAGACACTTATGCGGTTATTACATGTGTTGTAAAAGACCACTTCACACTGTTTTACGTGTCACAAATATGGATGCAAATTACATGGCGGTAATTTAATTAATGTCGTATAGTATGTCGTAAAGATACATGTGTCAATGTATGTAAATGTTGCATAATGTGTTGTGAATGTCAATGCTTCACTAAATGTAAATGTTGCATAATGTGTCATAAAAACACGTGCAACACTAAGTGCAAATGATGCATAATGTGTCACAAAAATAAGTGCAACACTAATAGCAAATGATGCATAATGTGTCACAAATACACGTGCAACACTAAGTGCAAATGATGCATAATGTGTCATAAGAACACATGTAACACTAAGTACAAATGATGCATAATGTGTTGCAAACATCGATGCAACATTAAAATTAAGTGTAGCAAAAAAGTCGCAAATTATATGATATTTATACTAGCGATACAAAAAGTGTCATCTAATTTGCGTCACAATAAAAATATTGTGTAGTGAAAATACTACATGGGCAATCACAACACATTAAAAAGTGATACAAAAAGTGTCGCAAATGTCCTTTTGCGACACTATATTAGTGACAATGAGACATTTTATATGTCGCAAAAGGGGGTGTTTGTTGTAGTGAAGCTACCAAAAATTTGAATTTTGATGTCAATAAATAGTGAAAATTGAACAGCAATCCGAAAAATTAAACAACTGATTATATTAAACACAAATTCTAAAAACTTCAAAATTAATCTCTCAAACACAACAAATCTTACATATTTTCGAGAATACAACAATTCAAAGGTTAAAGAACAACAACAACCTTCAAAACCGAAATTCTCAGCTTAAATCTAAAAAAACAAACAGGGGCAAAACAACAATTCTTCTTAGACATTTCACGAAATGAAGCACCGAGGAGTTCACAGGGGCACCAAAATCGACATCGACGATTCTTCCACAACCTGTAAAAAAGGAAATATACTCTGGCATTTGAAATAATCAGATCCAACAGTTGAAAGCCAAAAATAATCAAGAAACCAGAAACACTTTATAAAATCAAAACAAAGGGGGATTATTGAAGTTCATCGTTGCAATGAACATAAGCACAACCACAAAATGTAACATTAACAACATAAAAGTCAGATCTAAAACTAAATTTTCAAAAACTAAATCGTTGCAACTCGGATTAGAACAAGATCCAAAACAAAAAAAATGCACATAATGAGAAGAGATTCATAATTTCAGTCTACAAAAATCGCGATAAAGATTCTTGCGGAGAAAAAAAGATAAATGAGAAGAGAGGGTAGAAGTTTGATGAAGGACAATGCAAAAATGAATGCAAAAATGGAAAGAATATGGTGAATGAAAGTGTTGTGAGAAAAGAGGAATGAAGAGATAATAGGATGAAATGTGAGGTGAATGAGGAAGTTGTGTGTGCGAGGGAGTGAATTATTCACCCCACGCGTGAACTAAGGATGACACATGCACAATTCCCAACATAATTTATCAGCCCAATTAATTAAATGAAAGATGAAAGCTTTGTAAAATTCTCAAAGATCAGGGGTAAAGTTGACATTTTCTTGTGCGTCACATGGGCTGAAAATGGCAAATTCAGATCTTGTAAAATTTAATCTGTGATAGATCTAAATAAAAAGTGTGCAGTTTAATCCGGGATGAAGGGAGTACCAAAAAGCTGCCAAAAAGCTGAATTTTGCTGTTAATAAATAGTGACTATTGAACATTAATATAAAAAATTAAACATCTAATTATACTAAACATAAATTCTAAAAATTTCAAAATTAACCTCTCAAACTCAACAAATTTTACATATTTACAAGAGTACAACAATTCAAAGGTTTAAGAACAAGGTAAATGTGACTTCTGGTCTGCTAACTGGTGTCCAAACGGTCCTTTGATAAACTGTATTCCATCCCACATTTTTTCCACTTTCTCCCCCTGCTCAGTAGTTGATTTCATAAATAACAAAGTACCAATTTTATCTCAGATCTCTCCTTTCCTGGAAAATGATACTCTTCATTTTTTGCAGGGTGCAGAAATTGATCATGGTAGAGATGACAAATTGATCTGGAAACCTGAAGAGACTGGTAGATTTACCTTTAAATTAGCATATAAAACTCTCACATATATATCAGGTAATTTTCCAGTTACTAAGCTCATTTGGAACCCTAGGTTACCTAAGAAGATCTCTATTTTTACCTGGAAATTGCTGAACTCTTTTTTACCATTTGATGATATCCTCATAAAATGTGGTTTTAGTTTGGCCTCAAAATGCCCTGTGTGCAATCAATCTGACTCCTTGGAACATTTCTTTATCAATTGCCATCTTGCTAAATCTATCTGGACTCAGAGTGCTGCTTTAGTTAATTTTAATCTGCAAAATGTACATAATGTTGTGGATACTTTCTTTATTTTTTGGAACTACAATGACCTCTCAGGTCTTCAGAGAATGATATGTCGTTTGTTACCTCCTCTGATTTGTTGGGCATTATGGAAGGCTAGGAAGGCCTATTATTTTGATGACAAACCTTTTTCCTCTACCCATATAAGCAAAGAGGTTACAGACACACTTTACCTATCCATTACAACCTCTCCCTGCATCCCAAGTACACACCCAAGCACACCCCTTCAATTTCCCTCACTGATATCCCTCCCCAGACCACCCCCAAAGCCAACCATATCCACTGTATACTGGGAATTTCCCGGTCCCAATGTTATCAAGGTTAATGTGGATGCCTCATGGTCTACTACCTCTGTTTCTATTGGCTTAATTGCTCGTGATAATCCTGGTTTCCCAATCCTTATCAGGTCAGAGTCCATAACAGCCATATCAGCATTGGAAGCTGAAATAAAGGCAGTACTACTGGCTTGTCAGATCTGTATTCCTAGATATCCTAACCTCATTCTCGAATCTGACTCGTTACAGGCAGATAATTGATCAATGATCCAAAATGTTCCAAATGGACTCTATACCTTTAGTTTTCCAAGTTCATACCCTCTTATCCCATGTTATCCTTAAGCACACATACAGAGAATGTAACTCAGTAGCCGATGCCATTGCTAAATATCACTCTTCCTATCCGCTGGATTTTTCTTTAAATTTGACTAACATTCCGGCACATATTAAAGCTTAATCTGTATGGACAGTATTCATACTCCCTATATTATGATACATAGGCAAGCCTCTAAAGAAGATTGATACTGCTGATCTCTTGTTTTTATTTGCCTCAGGTTATGGATGACACCCCTACCACGGATATGGATTTTTCTACTTCTCCATGATGGTGTTTGCATACTTCATTTGTTGTGCACATGGCAGTTTTTTCGCATACCCCTCTCACTGCATCGACATAGATTGCAATGCTCTTTGGGAATCAGCTCGGAATAGCACCAAAGACGGACTTACTAGCTCAATTCCTCCAGCATGCTAACTTACTGACAGGTTTCGTCCGGTAGTTGCCTGGCCAAAGTTACAAAACATGGGGTGTGGAGATTCGTTACTTTTGAATCGCAACTACCTCACTTAGTTTTCTTCCTCCCTTAACATCGATCTTGCATATATTTGATCCATACTACATAGTAGTTGCTATCTCTTTTGGAGGCAATGATGTTGCCTTTTATAAAAACTAATGTGACCTTTCTTTGGCTTGCTTCATACTGGCTTGGGGTACCAATATACCAACCCCCACCCTCGGGTGTTTTCATTTTAAAAAAAGAACAACAACCTTTAAAATAAAAATTCTCAATCCAATAAAGCTCAGCTTAAATCTAAAAACACAAACAGGGACAAACCAACAATTCTCTTGGACATTTCACAAAATGAAGCACCGAGGAGTTCTCAGAGGCACCGGAACCGACATCGACGATGCTCCCACAACCTGTAAAAAATAAAATATACTCAGACCTTTGAAATAAATTTGATCCAACTGTTGAAAGCCCAAAACAACCAAGAAATCAAAAAATACTTTATAAAATCAAAACAGGGGGGATTATTGAAGCTATTCGTTACATAGAACAGAAGCACAACAACAAAATTTAACATTATTAGCATAAAAGTAAGATCTAAAACAAAATTTTCAAAAACTAAACTGTGGCAACTCGGATTTGAACAAGATCCAAAGTTTAAAAAATGCACATAGTGAGAAGAGATTTATAATTTCAGGCTACGAAAATCACGAGGAAGATTCTTGCGGAGAGAAAAAATAGAAATGAGAGGAGAGGGGAGAAATTTGATGAAGGATAATGGAGAAATAAATTCAAAATGGAAGGAATATGGTGAATGAATGAGTTGAGAGAAACGAGGGATGAAGAGGAAAGAGAATGAAATGTGAGGTGAATGAGGAAGTTACGTGTGTGGGGGAGTGAATTATTCATCCACGTGTGAATTAAGCCTGACACATATACAATTCCCAACATAATTAATTAGCTCAATTAATCAAATGAAAACTAAAAGTTTTGTAAAATTATCAAAGATAAGGTGTAAACTTGACATTCCCTTATGAGTCACATCGACTGAAAATGGTAAATTCAGTTCTTGTGCAATTTAATCTGGAATAGCTAAAATAGAAAGTGTGCAGTTTAATCCGGGATGGAGGGAGTATAGCATATAGGTCAATTTCATTATGCAATATGATTGCAAAAATTAAACACCATTCTAATTCTAGCAATGGGAAAAGAATTGAAACTTTGGTCGTTTGAAGTAATCTCAAGGAATTTCCTGGTAAAAAGGGTTTACCATTTTCGGACACTACAGGAATTTCATGGTAAACATTGAAAATTCTCAAATTCAATCAAAACTTTAATACAAACGTAGGACGGAGCCACAAAATCATTCAAACACCAATAGTCATTGCAACCTTTCAGTATCTTATTGGGATTACTGGGGATGAGCTTTGGTTCACAACTAAGAAACTTGTTCCTAATCTTGTTCATGGCAGCTTCTCTAGTACTCCCAAGTCATTCATTGCCATCATATGGCTGCCTCATCGGGATCCTCACAAGTCAGATCCTTTTGTTTATCGTGTCAAACACTAGCATATGCTTCATTATCGATTTGGATGCCTCGTCGAGATCCTCACAAGCTAGATCTTTCTGTTCATCCTGTTTAACACTGGCATATGCTTCATTATTGCCAAGAGTGCTCTTGGACAAACATCTGCAGAAGGCCATGACGATATCCCTAGTGGAGCCTGGCCTATTAAAGGTGGTTATATCAGACATTAGAAGTCACTTTGAAGGTGACTTCTCTGGTAATGACTTTGATCGTCACTGGTCAAAGGCAGTTCGAGGAACCACATTTAAAATTGTGTGATAGAAGGGGGTTATTCTCCACCTTTGAACGGTCTGGTGGAACTGACTTCCATCCATTCTGGACTTGGAACTGGATTCTCGAGCTCGGAACTCTCGAAGAACCTTCTTGTACAAGCTCAGAACTCATTTGAGGTTCTTGACTCTGATGCAGTTACTGTCATTTATAATGAATTTCTCCATCGGATGCCTAATAGTGCATTATTTAGGCTGGGCCCGAGTTCCTTGCCCAGTAGGCCTAGGGCATACTAATTACTCCTAAAGTAATACCCTTTGGGTAATAAGCATTGGGTCGACCTAAGGAAGAGATTTAGGATTTGCATCACAAGAAAACAAAATAGTTGCCATATTCACCACCCTATATAAAAAAGAGGTAACACTGTACAAACCATATTCATTCTTTCCTATTCACGAGACTCTAACTGACTTTACCATCGGAAGCTCTTCCCCCTGACTACTCCAGGGGCCTGTTAGACTTTACCATTAAGTTGGCACGCCCAATGGGACCATTTGTCAAATTTACGAGTCTCATTGTTCATGTCCGTTCCTTCAACAATCATATTGCGTAGAAGTGAACAAGTTAAAAGTAGGACCTTAGACGGCGGTGAAGAAATATGTCCCCCTACCAGGGAAGAAGGAGGCGGAGAAACAAGAAGATACAATTTAATCCACCAACTCTCCAAGTACCAGGAACAGACCCTCGATAGTAGCTACAGACCAGATCTCGACATCGGTGATACTAGAGGGGACTCGGGTCGAAGCTACTATACCCTCCAGACAAGTGAAAGCTAGTGTTGAACCTTAGGTTAGAGGCGCTGGAGCCCCTACATCACAAAGTCAGGCACACCAACAAAGGGAGGATGGGCCGCAGTTCATGAAAGCCACGGCAGATTCACAGGTGGAAGTGGCCATAGGGACCGCTCAAGCAAATAGAGGCATGAACAGCTCGCTTGCCCTACCAGAACAAGATCATGCATAACTAGCCCAAACCCTCATCTCTGCAGGTTATCAGGTGGAGCCCCCGATGCTTAATCAAAGAATGATCCAATAGCAGGCGACTCCCCCACTCTCAATGCCTTTAACGTTGTAGCCGAGATTCTAGTTACAAGCAACCCCAAGGGTGCCTTACCCCATAAATAGGGATATAGGTGCCCAAGATCGGCCACAATCAACGTTTCCTAGTTTGGGTCAGATGTTACCGTATTCGATGCCTATTTTGGCTCCACGGTGCTAAACCAGGAAATTCACCCAATGCATTCATGGTCTCTAGCGGAGATCCTCTCATTCGACCCGTATCACCAAGGACAATAGCAACTGTATCATAGTTCTACCATGGCAGGGTCGTGGCCTGGATATATGGCTTCAAATCAGATGTACCATATCTCTACCCTTGATACCTCCCTTCTATCAAGCCAGTACATGGACCCACGCATGGGAGGTGAGTCGAGCAACACTCTTGCAAGGAGCTGGATAGATTAATTGGTCCCTCGGGCCAAGTCCCAGCCTCCCCTTTTCAGCTCAAAAATCATGACAACTTGATGGCCCACTGATGTGAATCCGCCCGAAGGGATCCCCATGTACATCAGAGACACAGACCCTCATAAGTTTACATGGACTTTTCCCAGTCTGCTTATTCGAGAAACTTCAACGAATAGCTGACGTGTAAGCTGGTAGAGAGTTATATTCAAGGCAAAGCCCAAGAATGGTTCAACAAGCTAAGTACGGGATCTTTGCATTCCTACAAAGACTTTGGTAAGGCATTGCTGATCCAGTTCTTCCAAAAGAAATGATTCACTAAAACCTTGATCGAACTCTACCAAAGTAAGCAAAAGTCGGGCGAATCGACAGAGGCATTCTACCATCGATACATAGATGAAAGCCTCAGTGTAATCAATTGCACAAAGGACAGCGTGATCCTAGGCTACATGAATGAGGTGTCCAACCTTAACATATATAAGAAGTTGGTCTCAAAAAAACCACAAACTCTACTGCAACTGCAAGAAATTGTAGAACAATACTTGAAGATCGAGGAAGCTACAAAATAGAAGCTAGAAGAGGATCAGTGGGGTGAAACAAACTCTAAAGCCTCTGAGCTGAGGCTAAAAAGGCTTGAAGCTTAAAGAAGGGGTTTCGAAAGCTACGTCCCTATAACCAAGACCTCGTTGGAAATACACTCCATCCATAAGGGGCTGTTTTGGACTCCCCCTCCCAGAAAGGACATACCTTCAAAGAGGGATTCGCCCAAATGCTGTAATCACCACGAGAAGTGTGGTCATGAAACAAATGAGGGCATCCACCTAAAAGGGGAGATCGAAAGATGTGCAAGAGAGGGCTTACTTCCGAACTACATCAAAAGACCAAAAGGAGAGGGCCCCTCAAAGGGAAAAGAGGACGTTGTAACTGGAAACCCAACAAAAAGGAAATTTGATCAAGGGGGTTGGGATTAATAAGGAAGAAATGTAGAACGTGTCAAAACTCAACCCAGAGGAAATGATAGGCACGAGCCAAATCCTCAGGCGGATAGAAACTGGAGGGAAGGGGCCAACAGAGGGATCAACTTCATCAATGGGGTGGTAGGTAACCAGTCCCCAAACACCATAATTAAATCCCAATCCTGATACATCCCCCTAGAGAACCCTGCCAGAAACGGCTCCAACCCGAGGAAGCCACAACTTTCTCAGAAGCAGACCTAGTACCTAGCCAAACCCCCATATGGACTCGATGGTGATTCATGCAACAATCAGATATTTCTATGTCAAAAGGGTGTTTGTAGATATCGCAATGGGGTGGAAGTGATGTTCGCCAACTACTTCGACCAACAGGGCTTAGGACATGAAAGTTTAAGGAGAACAACTTTGCCGCTATCTGGTTTTACCAGAAAGACGGTGCATCTATTAGGTGTCATAACCCTCACAGTCAGAGTGGCAGATAGAAATAAAGAAGTGATGGTCGACTACAGCTTCACTGTCATCGATGTCATATTCCCTAACAATGTCATACTGGGTAGGCCTTAGATATGCCAGGCCTAGGCGATATGATCCCATTATCAAGGGGGGCGAGTCTGCAGCTCAAAGTTTCTTAGCAATAGCCATGAAGGAAGTAAATAATGGGAATAGGGTAGCTTCGATAAATGGGGAAATAGGACCTACAGACACCGATTCTCTAACCATTCGATCACCGGGGACGGTGCCCGTGGGAAAAAAGGTTCCACCTGCTATGAAAGAAAGACTAAAGGACCTCCTCTATGACCATGCATATGTATTTTCATGGAGCACCCTCGACCTGATAGGAGTGCCCAAACACTTGATGGTACATAAGTTGAATGTCAACCCATTACAAAATCCTGTCAAGTAGAAGAGAGAGTCGTTCACTCCTGAAAGAGCTAAAGCCATAAAGGAGGAAGTCCAAAATTTTGTTGGAGAAGAGGTCATCGAAGAGGTGTTTTACCCAGAATGGCTAGCAAATCCATTTATGGTTCCAAAGCATGATGGCGCTTGGAAAATGTGAATATATTTCACAAATCTCAATAAAAGTTGCCCCAAAGATAGTTACTCTCTACCCCCAATTGATACGTTGGTCGAATCAATAGAAGGTTTGGTACTCGCCTTCTTTAATGCCTACAAAGGCTACCATCAGATACTTATGGTGGAGAAGGATAAGCAAAAGATGTCGTTCATCATGAACGTCGGGACATTTTGTTATTGAAAAATGTCATTCGACCTGAAGAATGTAGGAGCCACCTACCAGAGGTTGGTTGACAAGATCTTCAGAAATCAAATCTATAGGAATATGAAAATATACATAGATAACATGGTAGTAAAAAGCAAGGACTACGACCAATTCCTTCTGGACCTCGGAGAACCTATCAGCAACTCTGAGATGCAAACCTAGAGCTGAACCCAGCCAAGTACGTGATTGGAATAGGAGCGAGAAAATTCTCGGGATTTATAGTCTTAGAAAGGGGAATTAACGTCAACTCGGAGAAGGTCAAAGAAACATGAAGCCTTCTCGAACAGTTAAGGATATCCAGAGACTCATTGGGTCCCTAGTGGCACTCAGTTGTTTCCTCTCAAATGGCATGGAAAAACACATGTCATTCTTTGAGGTGCTTAAAAAAGCCAAAAAGTTTGAATGGACAAAGGAATTTGAGCGAGCATTCCATGACTTAAAGGAACACTCGTGAAGCTTGCCCACCCTTATGAAGCCAAAAAAGGGGAAATATTTGAACTTGTACAGGCCAGAAACAAGATCAGGGCTGCAAATAACAAGGAAGTTAAAGTTTAGTGCGTAGGGATAGTCTACTTTCTCGGGGCTTGTAAGTAAGACTCCCGCTCCGCTTCCCCTCGAGTGTGATGACCCGTCAACATCTAGTTTTCATGTTTCTTCAAACTCTTTTTCCTAGTTGACTTCAATTGGTTTTGTGCCTTCCATAATGAAATCTGCCAGGGCTTGGCTCTTAATAGCTGTTCTTGGGAAGAACTGGATGTATTGCTCCCCCAGTTTGATTGGTCATTTCATCATTTACCCCAGGGCCTCAGGTTTGAGAAGTACTAGTTTGATTGGTTGGCTGGTAGGCAAGATGATCTTATGTCTTTGAAAGTAAGGTCGGAGCTATCTCACTGCATGAACTAGGGACAATATTAACTTTTTAAGAGCGGTATATTGTGTTTCTGGCCTGAACAAGATCAGGGCCGCAAATAACAAGGAAGAGTATGAAGCACTGATCACCGGGCTTCGAATAGCAAAATACTTGGGGGTTCGAAACCTCAAAATTTTCAGCGACTCTTAGATTGTGGTCCAGTAAGTCAAGGAGGAGTTTGAGGCTAAGGCAAAAGAGCTTGAAGTGCTACTTGGAGGTGGTGAAGCCCCTCCTTGAACAATTCCATCATTGTGCTCTAGCACAAGTCCCTTGGGAAAAGAATCACAAGGCTGACGCCTTAAGCAACCTGGCTTTGTCAAACTTAGATCTACAGTCCCAAAGGCACTTGATGGTGGAAAGGTTGAGAAAACATAGCTTCGATGAAGAAGCGATGGTAATAATGATGGAGGATGAAAACTTGTGTATAACATAAATTATGAGATACCTTTAGGATGGCACCCTCCCCAAGGGTGCCACCGAAGCAAGGAAGATCAGATTGAAGGATTCTAAGTATGTGATTCACGAGGATGTGCTCTATTGGCGAGGCTACCTGCAGCCACTCCTTTAATGTATAGCCCCTCATGAAGCTGACTATCTGATTGGCGAGACCCATGAAGGGGCAAGTGGAAGCCACCAGGGGCTCGTTCAATAGCCAAGAAACTCCTTCAGGCGGGATATTACTAGCCAAAGATGTTCGATAATGTCAACAAGCATATTCAATCCTGCAATCAATGTCAGAGGTGTGCACCAATTATCCATGTTCCCCAGGAAGAAATGATGAATATAAAGAGCTCCTGGTTATTTGAAAAATGGGGAATCGACCTGGTAGGCCCCTTCTTGGAAGCTCTAGGCCACTTCCGGTACCAGATTTTGGTCATAGACTACTTCATAAAGTGGGTCGAGGCTGAAGCCTTAATTGGAACAAAATGGAAAATAGTGATTAGTTTCTGTAGGAAGAACATCATTTGCCACTTTGGGATCCCTCGAACCATTATAATCGACAATAGTACCCAGTTTGTTAGTGATCCATTTAAAAGATGGTGCAAGGAGTACAAGATCTACTAGAGGGTCACCAGCATGTACTATTCCCAAGTAAAATGGCAGGTGGAATTTACGAGCCGAACCATTGTCAATGGCATCAGGTCGAGGCTTGAAGGGGTAGGATGAAATTAGATCAACGTACTGCCCAGCGTGTTTTGGTTGTATCAGACGACGGAGTCCTCTGCCATAGGTGAAACCCTGTATAGCCTGGTCTATGGTTTGGAGGTAGTAATTCCCACAGAGATAAGGATGCCCACCTTCCGAAAGTTTTCTATCAGCAACGAAAACCAAGAGGTCGACGATGAGCAGTGTCACCTCAATCTGGATCTTCTCGAGCAGAAGAGAGAAAATGCATCCCTCTATGAATCCAAGGTAAAGGATTGGATCAAACAGTATCATGACCAAAGGATCCAAAAAATCCAGCTCTCCCCAGGAGACTTTGTAAGGAGGATAAATGAAAAAATCCAAGAGAGCCCGAGGGAAAACTAATGTGAACTGGGAGGTACCTTAGCCGGTCGTTGAAGCACACCCTGAAGGAAACTAAGTGTTGAAAACTCCCCAAGGAGAGTTAATTCCTCAAAGATGGATTGTCTCAAATCTTAGGAGGTACTATTTTCGTAAATCTCAGTAGATTTCATTAGGCCAGGGAGTAGCTTACCAAAAAATAGCTATAGGCCAGGGAACCCCTTTGATAGAGATATTGGCTTTAAGTTGAGGGGATTTTTCAACTTTTGTTACCAATTTAATGAAGTATTATTCTTTAAATTATTCCTACATGTCCTATTTTCACTATGAGTCTAGGAGGCCGAAGCCCCTCACTCTGTACAACGGGAAATGATGTATGCAGAGCCTCCGTAGGTCGCCCGAAGCTTGGGGTCGAACCCTCTATATGCCTAAGTGCTTAAGGATCCTATCCTTGCATAGCCTCCTTGGCTCACCTAGCGCTTGGGGTAGAACCCCCCATATGCATAAGAACTTAAGGATCCTATCCTTACAGAGCCTCTGCGGCCAGCGCTTGGGGTCGAACCCCCCATATGCATAAGTGCTTAAGGATTCTATCCTTGCATAGCCTCCATGGCTCGCCCGACACTTGGGGTTAAACCCCCTATATGCATAAGCGCTCAAGGATTCTATCTCCATGGGTCGCTCGATAATTGAGGTCAAACCCCCTATATGCATAAGCGCTTAAGGATCCTATCCTTGCAAAGCCTCTGTGGCTCACCCAACGCTTAGGATCAAACTCCTCATATTCATAAGCTCTTAAGGATCCTATCCTTGCAGAGCCTACGCAGCTCGCTCGACGCTTGGGGTTGAACCCCCTATGTGCATAAGCGCTTAAGGACCATATCCTTGCAATTCCTCCGCGACTCGCCCGACACTTGAGGTCAAACCCCATTTATGCATAAGCGCTTAAGGATCCCATCCTTGCAAAGCCTCCCTACTCCAAAGCGCTCGGGTTTAAACCCTCTATGTGCATAAGCACTTAAGGATCCTATCCTTGCAAAGCCTCCGTGGCTCACATAGCACTTAGGGTTGAACTCTCATATATGCTTAAGCGCTCAAGAATCAAATCCTTTCATATAGCCAAAGGGACCCCATGGCCCACCAAGTGCTCCGGGTCGAACCTCATATTGGCATATGCAAAGCTACCTAGCTAGCAGATATGAAGATCAAAACCCATAGCCGAATCGCAGTGCCTAACTACATTATAATGGAAATATCCCTTGAAGAATTCACAAATACTTTCTTAATATATATTTCATATATGGTGTTACAAGGGCTTAAAAACAAAGGGAAAAGTTTCCCCACACACATACAAAGTGAAATTTTAACCCACAATTTCTACCTATGTATAAAACTAAGGTGAAGGAAGCCCGTCAAAGGGAATGAGAGGATCTTTTACTAGGATTTCAGACTTAATGGGGGCTATGGCTGTCAGAAAATCCCTATCAGGATTTGAATGCTCTGTCATTGAATCCTAGCCCCATGCACCGGGATAGGATTTGAATGTCCCCCGCTAAGTCCTCGAGACCTCCTTTGTAAGGGAGCAATCTTAGAATCTTCACCTTCCTCGGGAGCTTCAGGGATAGGATCAAGACCGCCATCATGCCTGGTGTGAGAAAGGGTCCCTCGACCTCTGCTGTCACTAGCGCTGCCTCCTCGATTTGAGGAAGGGCTCTCAGCCGAGGAACGCCACCCCTCCTGCAACTAGAGATACTTTTTTGACTACCTGTTTGGTTGGTATTTGGAATGGGAGCGATGTGGGATGCGAACTCATGACTACCCCTCAGACAGGATCAACCTGCCGAGAAGAGACGGGAGAGGCACTATGATTATCTTTACCAGGTCATGGAGGCAAAGTCGGTTGGGTTTAGGGCTGGCCTAGACAAGAGAAGAAACACCCACTCCTCGTGCGAGAAATACTAGAGGGGCTACCTCCCTCAGAGCTTGAAGCTCCACTCTTCTTCTGGGAGCTCGAGAGCTTGAAGCTTCATTCTTTTTCTGGTCAGCTTGGGAGCTCAAAGCCCCGCTCTTCTTTTTCTTCCACAACTCGTCGAGCCACCTTTCAGCCTTATTGTAGGCCTCACCATACTTGGGGTGATCTTTAATATTCTTTCTCTGCTGGATGTTTCAGGTCTCTTGGAGATATACCTTGAATTCCTTGACAAAATTTGTTTCATTCATCCCAAGTCGAAGGCCATAAGCTCGTACACTGTCCACACAAGCCTTAAAAGTGCAGTTCAGTTCTTTCAAATCCCTCTCGGCCTCATCCTTATCCTTATAGGAAATCAATAAGAGTGCTTCGTTCTCCCTAATGGTTTGCTGCAAACACAACACACGAGATCGAAGCTCCCAGTTATGGTTTTTCCAATCCTGAAGTTTAGCTGTGGCTATGCGAAGGGATACACGGGCTAGATCTAGGTTATCTAGATGCATTCTATCCTCACGATGGTAATGCTCAATGACTTTTGTTGGGTTGAGCAGATGATGCTCCCTCGAAAGCCTTGAAGGCATTGGCAACAGCCACATACTCTGGATCGAACCAAAGCTATCGTTGGTGGTAACTTTCTTAAGAACCTCACTATACCGAGAATAGAGGAGGAAATAGTTGTCTGAAAGTCCATCCTTAGCGGTAGTAAGAAGGTTCATTTCCTCCCTCGAACAGCTGAGTTCGTCAAGGAGCTCTTTTTTCCTATTATGCAGATTGTTGTGCCATAATTCAACTTCCTCGCGGGTAGCTTAAAGCTCATCCTCGAGACAAAGGGATCTACACCAAAATTGTGAGGCCTCAATCCAGTGTTCCCATGCCAACTCTTTGTTCCTATGATGCCACTATTTCATTACTTGAAGGAAGAAGTCGAAGATGGTCCATCTTTGCAGTTGAGGGAGGCGGTATGGCACCACATCTAAAATCTACAAGATTATAGAGAAGTAAAAATGCATAAGTAAGGGAAATAACTTTCATTGATAATAAAGGAAGGATACATTTGAAGATCCTAACAGAAATAGTTCATACATCATTGTTTTCCCCTATGTTACCCTCTCCATATGGGGTGCTCGAAAAAGATGATAGGAACTGGACCTCGGATCAAAGCCTGGGAATGGGTAGTTTCCACTCCACATCCTCGTCCACCTCAAGGGCACGAATCTCCTCGGCCAAAAAGAAAGTGGCCTGAAGCTTTCACGTGCTCGAGCAAAGGAAATTTTGCAGTCCCATCCTGGATAGATTTCCACCTGAGGTGATCGAGATGGGGGAGTCCTATGTTGCTCTTGTGTACTTCCAGCATGGTAGCGTACTCAGCCCGAAGCTCTCGGCTAATAGCTGAGGCTAAAATGTTTTGAGCCACCGCCATGCAAGTCTCGGACATGGACTTGAAGAAGCATCGGAACCCATGTGTCTTCACAAGCCTATTTGTGTAGGCCTTGAGCACAGAGGCATATTATTTGGAAGAGTAAAGCTTATTTAGCCTAACATTCTCACTAGTCAAAGACTTGATGGACTTTTCTTCCACCAAAAGCTTCTTCTAGAGCCCCTTCACCTCAGCCTCGCAATTGGAAGCCACCATATCGATCTTCTCTTGAAGCTCCTTCACTTTAGCCTCATGATCGGATGCCACCTTATCGAGCTTATCTTAGAGCTCCTTCATCTCCGTCACGTGGGTGGAGACAACATCCTTAAGGAACTCTTCAAGACCCCCCGTCTTAGCACTGGCCTCCACGACCTTCCGAGCCCTATCCAAAAATCCCAAAGAAGAGAGTTCATGGCCCTTACAGCGGTAGCCACTGCCAGGACCCAAGCGAGGGAGGGCTCGACAGAGCCCAAACATATGAGATTTCCCTCCCTCAAGCAAATTTCAACACTGGAATCATCCCTTGGGGGGATAGAGGTCTTTACCTACGGGGGAGGAGCTATGAGAAGCGGCCCATCATAGGGCTTCTTGCGACAAAGCTCAGAGTCATCGGCTGGGGGGTAGAGATTGGCGCCGAGGGGAGGGGGACTAGATAAAGTCTTTGAAAGGAGATGGAATATGTACCTTCTCCAAATCATCAAAGAAACCCACTGAAACAAAATTAAAAGGGGTAAGCAAAATGAATTTGAAGTAGCAATACAAAAACTGAAAAGAGGAAAAGGATGAGTAAGTAAAGGCAAAAATTAAAATGTCACAAACACCTTTAGGGAAATGGGGAATATCCTTCTAAGAAGGCTCTTCAAGAACATAGGGCTTGACCTCCTCCACGAGCACTGTGGGTTTCGAGAAACCAACCCCTTTTGCTCTATTGGGCTTTTTGGAAGCTCCACCCTCTGATTCGAGGGGCCTTCCTCTTTTCACTTTGGGCTTACTATCCATGCTCCCTTTCTCCTTATTCTTCTTCTTTACAGAGGAGGGGACCTCTGAGGAATCGATAGGGAGGATGGCTATATCAGAGTCTTGTTCACACACTCACTTCTCGTACACCTCTGAAGGCCAGACATAACAAGACTACTTCTTGTAGTTGGTCGCATCTAGGGAGTCACTTAGAAGATTAACGCTATCAGTGATTAACCCCTCTGACACTAAGTACATGGTTGTGTTCTCAAAGGAGGGGTTCAAATTCTATTTTGGGATTTAATAACAGTCGGGCTCGCAGTCAAAAGTATACACAAGAGGCTTATTCCAGTCTTGACAATTCGAGGAGATCTTAACGGGGTGCTTTGAAGATCTGTTGATTCGAGTTAGAATCCCCTTGATCTCTATGTCCTTGTGCACAATATTCCTACTCTGAGACAAAAAAGGAGCGGAAGAGCTTGTAGGTAGGGGCGATCCCCAGTTTCTGGCACTTGTTTATGAATGCCATAATATGTATTATGACGTTTGAGTGGAGTTGAGACAAGTTGATCTGGTGCTCGTCAAGAAGTTGAGAGAGGATAGGTTGAATCGAAAACAAAAGCCCAAAATTTAGATGACGTTCGAAGATGACACACCTACCAGATCTATGGCTTTTAGGGGTTTTTTCATCTTGAAGAACCTCTATCTTCATATCGGCGGGAATCCTAACTTCAAGGGGAAGGGTAGACAACAACTTAGAGATCTCTTGAGGGACTTGTCGAGGGCTCTCCAACATTGGGGTAAGAATTTTCTAAACAAAGAGCCTTCCCTCCTCGTCCCATTCGGAGTAAAGACTCCCTCGGAACTCTCTCATTCAAGGAAACTCATTTTTGATGATATCCCTTGGGTGGTGCCGAGAAATGGGCTGATTTTCTCTATCCTCCTAGCCAGAAGAACTTAAATCAGCAGCTAAGGAGGAATTGGCATTGGAATCCTAGAAACGGGAACTATCCCTCACGTCAATGGTTGGAATAGCCGGGAAATAGCCCGAAATCCCCTTTTGACTTCCCGTCGGTGTTTACGACATTTTAGAAATGCAAAGGGTTAAGTAAAAAGGGGAGAAGAGGGGACTTACTGGTGTCTTAGCTAGAGTGGTTTAGTTGTAGCTCTCGGAATACGGCAATGTGCTCTGGAGTAGAAAGAAAGATCTAGAAATTTTGGGAGTAAAAGTGGTTAATGATTCCTAAAGATGATTTATATGGAGGGAGAGAAGAAGAGCAATGATTGTCTCATGTCGCTAAAAAGCAAGTAACAGCATGGGATAGTGGGCTACGTGGGAGAAAGATTCCCTGCATTGATGAGGAAAGTGGCATGCGTGAAAGCCAGCATAGGCACCACGCACCTAGGGAAAGGGGAGTATCATGCCCCTCGCATCCTTTCCGCTTCTCTTGCCGGGGGCCCTTCTGGTAATAGAAAACCAAGGTATCCCTTTGACTTAATTCCAAGGTTAGCGGCCTCGTACAAGTAGACATGTTAGAAGGTAGTCATAATCCTTAGGCCTTTGTAAACATTATAAATTTGACGGCCGGACCCTCAAGTTGTAATTCCATTCAAGGGTCGTATCCCAGAGCTGACTCCAAGGCCGAACCCTTGGACCCTAAAAGGTCTCGGAAATTGCATCTCTCATATTGCAATGATTTCAAATGAACTATCTCGAAGCCAGCAGGGGGGAGGGGACTCGAAGCTCAAATCCTGGGAGCCAAGGATGAATTCGAGGGTCGGACCCTCAACTTTCTAGGGGGCTTCTTGATAGTGCATTATTTTGGCTGGGCCCGAGTGCCTAGCCCAGACAGACAAGGTCATATTAATTACCCCTAAAGTAATACCCTTTGGGAAATGACCATTGGGCCAGCCCAAGGGAGAGCCTTAGAACTAGCATCACAAGAAAATAAAACAGTTGCCCTATTCACCACCCTATATAAAGAAAAGAGGTAACACTGTACAAACCCTATTCATTCTTTCTTATTCACAAGACTCTAGCCAACTTTACCATCGGAGGCTCTTCCCCCCAGACCACTCCAGGAGCTCTATCTTGCAGGTTCCGGCCAAAGGAGCAGCGGGATTGACGGCAACGATTTTGGGGCGCAATAATGCCATTCCCAATGTGCAACTATATTTTGACGCTTGAATACGAAGTTCTAGAATCGAATGGTATTTCTAATCTACAGTTCTGAGATCGAAACTCCAGTGTTATCTCTTTTGTAACCCCATATACATGATGTTGGGACATGGTTCCGTACTCAGAACTGTTTTCTGAAAAGATGTAAAAAAAACTAAAGACTAAATTGTTTTATGTCCCTAACATAGCATCTTATACATCTTTTGATCCCCGAGACCATAATCACGTCCTTTTAGTACCCTGCAAATTCAAAACAATTTGTTTGGTCCCCAAGGCAATTTTCAAGGTGGTTTTGGGGACCAAAAGATGGTATAAGTTTATATGTTAGGGACCAAAAAACAATTCAGCCTAGCTAAAAACCACCCGGCATGTGGTTTGGGGACCAAAAACTTTTTTGGAATTTTTTGGGTATTAAAAGGACATGGTAATGGTCTCGGGGACCAAAAGATGGTATTAGGTCATATGTTAAGGACCAAAAAAATAATTTAGTCAAAACTAAAATTCCAATATATTGAACCTGACCAGAATAAAAGCCTCATATAACAGCTCCAATACATACAAAGATCTATAGAATACACTAACAAAGCACCATTCTATAGATAGGAATAGAAATCTAGCCAATTATATTCCTCAAAAGAAATGTCATCATAATTCTAACTAACTACTAAAAATTGATAAACTACGCTAACAAAGCAACAATTTATAGATAGGAATAGAGTTCTATCAAATTCTATTCCACGCGTTATGCGTCATCCACATATATACACTACAATTTAAATCTAACACGATTCTAAACCGCGGTTGGATTTCCAATAGATGTCGACCAGGCGTTCACTTAATACCTAGCCAAGAAATTTCTTTCGACGTTGGTATCATCCTACGAGTACGGCAAGTTGTTGACTTGAAAAATATGTGTATTATGATATGACAATTAGGACGACAAATAAATGAATAAATGAAAAAAATGGGACTCGAAACTTACTTTGTCAATTTCTAGATAATCTATTCAGACTTGTCGAATGAACTAAGAGGCGTATAGCATTACGTAATATCCGCACTCCCAAGTTTGTGCTTATTTTTTGTACTAATGGAATGCAATGTAAGTAGTCATTAATCTTGAAAATATATATTAATAGTAAATGAGAAGGTGTGAATAAGCGACACCTTGATTCAACTACGTCCAAAGTCGTATTGCTTGGATTGGAGGCACCCAATAATTTCATAAACATGTTGGGTAGTTTGAAATGCAACGGATCCATCCAAAAAACCTGCTTCTTCTCTGGGACAAAAAAAAATTAATCTCCAATGGTCCCAGCAAGAATAATTAATATTAAAAAAATTGACTCAAAAAGGTTTGTTAATTACCATCACCATTCAATGTATGGGGCAATGAATAAATTTTTTCCTTTCCGTCCTAGACTCTTGTGGATGTAGTCGATCCTTTCGTCAAGTGGGAAGCCAATTTCTTGAGTCATCATGGGGCACAAATAGCCCACTCAATCCTTTGCATTTTGACACGTAATGTAATACATGTACATTCGAAGCAATATTGAGATGATTAATTGCATACAATACTTACAAATTACTATCTTAAATTTCAATTTCAATGATTAAAAATATACTTACAATAGATAGAGGGTCATAATGGTTTGGTTCACTTGCTCACACCTCCACAAGTCTTCAAAGTCAATCCATAACGCGATGATGTCTCGCTTAGCACCAAAAACACACTCATTTCCGGAACAAATAAGTATGTTGAGTTACACGAGTGCGTGGAAAACTAATCGAACAACACCCTAACGAATAAAGATGAATTCTTATTCACTTGTGCCCTAGTGACTGGTGCTCTAACCTTCTTCGGTGTTCATGCAGCCGCCTTAAGTGTCTTTAAGGGTGCATCTTTCAAATGATTATTTGTTGTCGGGTCGGCATAAGTGAGGCAACGAGGCCAAAGAAGAAACATTCATCGTGAGGGACACACCTTCTTATAGTTGCCATCTTGAATTGGCAATGCGGCATTAAAAATCACTGTTTTTCAATGAAACTCGACAAATACCATCCGCAATTGGTTTTCCATGATGATGTCGCATCGCCAGTACATAATATCGTCGAAAACTTGGAGGAGCATACCTTTGTCGCCTTGATCAATGTTTAGCTCACACAAACTTAGTGAATATATGCTATTAAAAATAAATTTTAAATTACAAGCAAATCATATTGTGTATTCATTGTATGTGTTTAAAAAATGTACCTTTTTGGGTGGTGACGTGATCGCCTTGTCTAAGTTCTTGTCTTCTTCCATTGGTGTTAAAAGCCTTGGCACATGGTTGACCTCAACTTCGCCTGGCAAGTGGCATGAACCTCTAGATGGTGGAGTCCAATTATGCGTTGAGTCGTCCAAATTCTCTAAGATAGGAGGACCAATGTGTTGGATTAACTTCCTTATTAAAATGTCTTATTGCTCTATATGCGTGTCTCGTATGATAGCTTCTTTTTATAAAATGAGAACCTTAACGGTTTTGGCTTACTGTAAGACCGCACAATTCCAATGCATCTTTTTGTGATAAGAAGGCACCTACCCCCCTAGCACAACCCGGATGATCTAATTTACTAGTAGCTTTGGTAAGGATGTCAATTTTACCCATCGGAACAAAGCTCCCTTCTATTTGATCCTGCTTCAATTTAGCCTACATACGTGTTGCCATTAAAACATTCATAACTAAAAAATGATGAAGCAAGGAAATGTTTTCTTATTAGAGTAATAAATAATAAAGTGAGTCTTACCGCCTGTTTCGTAAGTTCATTTTTCAAAGGTTTAGTAAATCGACCCTCCTTGTTTTGACGGCTCTTTAGGAATAGATCACACATCTCAATCTCCTCCACATCGATTGGTGTTTTTTTTTTCTTGCCTCCTCCTTGGTCATCCCCCCTCAATTGCAAGTTTAAAATCCTTTTCAAAATGTTCATTTATGAATTCGAGGGCCGCCAAACCATAGCCCCTGCGACTCTTCCTATGTAGATATTCATTCTTCTTGGCATTTTGTCTTTTTTCTTTCCTTGTTCCCTAGGTTACGAATTGATATAGATGTGACTACCAAAGACAAGGTTATCTAAATACACACAGAGTTTTATATAGGGGACTAACATTTTATTCATTCTCCAAGGCCTTCCTCTTGTGTATATCCCTACTTTCCGGTTGATGTGTGTATAATTTATCCACAGACGTTCTCACTTCCTATGAGAGAATATGCAACCCCTAGAAAATGTGTGCTCGTTCTCTCTCCAACTCTTTGATAACACGCACATTGTAGTTTTCCTTACTGAAATAATGTATTTCCCGTAGTGATTATGATATTACTAAATGGAATAAATAGAGTACAAGAGATAGACTATGACTAAAATAACTCTAGCCTAGTTATCAAGATAAACAAAAATCTAATATAATCTAATCATCACATTGACTTATTCTAACACCCCCCCCCTCAAGCAAAGCGTCAGATGCTCAGCGACGTAAAGCTTGGATCTGAAGAATTTGAACAGCGGACGAGAGAGCTCTTTGGTGAAGATGCCCGTAAGCTGAAGAATAGCAGGAATATGAGCAACATAAAGCTTTCCAGAAGCAACCAACTCTCAAACAAAGTGATAGTCGATGTCAATGTGCTTTTCCCGCTTGTGAGCAACTAGATTCTTAGCCAAGAAGATGACGCAACTGCTGTCACATAACAATAGTGGAGATCCAGCACGTGGGACACAAAGATCACGAAGCAAGTGAGTCAGGAAAACAACCTCAGAAGTGGTGTTGGCAAGGGTTCGATACTCGAACTCCATACTTGAACGAGAAACAGTGGACTGTTTCTTCGCACTCCAGGAAATAAGGTTTCCACCAAGAAAGACAACATAACCATACATGGATTGTTGGGTCTCCAGACAGTGAGCCCAATCAGCATCAGAGTAACTCACAACCTTAAGAGAACTGGTTGATTGACATGAAAGCCTAAAATGAAGAGTTCCCCGAACATATCGAAGAATCTGAGTAACTGCTACAGAGTGATTATCACGAGGATCCTGAAGATACTGACTCACAGTGCTAACTGCATAGGCCAAATCAGGACAAGTGATAGTTAGATACTACAAAGCCCCAACAAGAGAGAGATAAAATGTCGAATTCCAAAAAATAGGACTGGTGAAGCTGTGTAACGGCGCCCGGCACAAATGGAGTAGAGACTGGTGTAGTAACTGACATCCCGGCTTGAGTAAGAGTATTTGTGGCATACTTAGCTTGGCCAAGAAATAAACCAGAGGCTAAGGGTGAAACTTCTAAGCCAAGAAAGTAGTGAAGAGTCCCCAAGTCCTTGATAGAAAACTCCTGATGCGATTGATCAATGAACTTCCGGAACAGAGTTGATTTGTTGCTTGTAAGGATGATGTCATCGATGTAGACCAACAGATACAATAGTGATGATCCCCAAGACAAAACAAATAGTGAAGTATCAGTAGAACTGCAGATAAAACCAAGCCAAACTAGATAATTATTGAAACACTGGAACCAGGCCCACGGAGCTTGCTTAAGACCATAAATGGCCTTTTGCAAGCGAAAAACATACTCTGGGTGAATCAGATCCTTGTAACCAACGAGTTGTGCCATATAGATCGGAGCATCAATAATGTCATTAAGAAAGCATTCTTGACATTCATCTGATGAAGAGCCCAGAAGCGCATCGTAGCAATATCCAAAACAGTACGAACTGTGGACGATTTTACCACTGGACTTAAGGTACGATAAAGGTCAAACACCAACATTTGTGATAAACTCAACCTCACAAGCCTAGCTTTATGATGCTCAATAGTGCCATTTGGTAGATACTTCAGCTAGTAAACCAATTTGGAGCCAACAATGTTGACGTTCGATGGGCGATGCACCAAATCCCAAGTGTGATGTCCACGAGGAGTTTTCATCTCACCATCTATGGCAGAAACCCAAGTCGGATCCTGAAGAGTAGTGCGGTAATCTGTGGGCTCCGGCTGAGCAAATACGGTAGCAATAAGACAGTGAGCAACAATATCAGAATAGTTTTTGCGCTGAATAGCCCTAGTCACCGATTGAGTAGCCATGCGATAAGTGTGAGGCCGAGGTAGAGAGTCTGGAGGAGCAGTCGCACCCGAAAAAGGAGTCGGTGAAGTGGTTGACAACGGGGTCGATGCGGTGGCCGGCGAACTGGATGGGCTGGTCAACAAACTAGGTGAGTTGGTCAATGGAAATATGGGTGGAGCAGGATGCGTCCGAGTGGTCACTGAATGATCTGAATCGGTTGAGCAGATAGAAAAGGTGTCATAGTTGGGAAGGACGATACCATCGATGAGCCAGGATGGGTGGCAACCAAAGTGACAAGCTGAGCAAGAGAAGATGCCCCTATGGAAGAAGCATGAATATAAAGTGATGCATCAATGAGATCCAAAAAAGTAGAGACATCCAAATAGAACAGAGATAATGAAGTAGAACCACCAGCATAAGGGAAGAAAGTTTCGTCAAATCGAGCATGTTTGGTGACATATATCTTTCCAAACGTAGGATCCAAACATTGATATCCCTTGTACTGGGAGTTGTACCCAATAAAAACACGAGGGAAACTGTGAGAGCGAGTTTTTGAGCTGCATGTGGACAAAGATAAGGGTACACATAACAACCAAAAATATGGAAGTTCGTGTATATGGGAACCCGACCATTAAAAACTTCACATGGTACCATCCGCCAAGAACAGGACTGGGCAGCCAATTTATGGTATAAGCAGCTGCAGCAAAAGTATGAGGCCAGTGAGAGAGAGGGACATGAGAGTGGTAAAACATAGACAAGCCCATCTCATCAATATGGTGGTGTTTCTGCTCAGCCTAACCGTTCTGCTCAAGAGTATACGGGCAACAAATCTGATGATGAATGCCTTTTGTCTAAAAGTGAGAGCATAAGTGACCATTTAAAAACTCAGTCCCCCCATCACTCTAAAACACCTTAATGGTGAAAGAGAACTAATTCTCCACAAAAGCCTCAAATTTGCGATAAACGTCCCAAAAATCAAATTTAAGCGTAGTGGGTAAAACCATGAGAGTCGGGAATGATCATCAAGAAAAATAGCATAGTAGAAGAAACCATCATCAGATAAAATAGGAGAGAGTCCCCATAAGTCACAATGAACTAGATTAAGTACCCTAGCAGCACGTTTATCATTCGTATAAAACGATAAACGTTTCCCTTTAGCCTTTTCACATGCATCACAAATGGTAGGTTTTGGCAAAATCGATGAGACAGATAAAGATCTAGAAGCTCGCAAACCATAAATAATGGAATGTGGAACATGACCAAGTCTATCATGCCAGATTTCAAAAGGTGCAAGCGACTTATTGGATTCCACAGTTGATAATAAAGCTGATGCACCATAGTCTAAAACATGAAGTCCGTTTTTACTATGACCGTGACCCAAAGTTTCACCAGTGATTTTATACTGAATAACAAATGAACGATCATCAAAGAAGAAAATAACATGTAAATCATGAGTTAATTTATTAATCAAAAGTAAATTTTTAGTGATGTTTATGAATTTTGAACAACCGACCAGGCAATGCTCTTGAGCTCTTCGAACACAACCTACAATAAAAACTGTCCCTAGGGGTTCCAGGGGCCAGTCCTCCAATGGCTAAGTCAGTCAAAGGGTCTCAATATGATTAAGACAAAATGAATGCCTAAAACAAAACACATACCTGGTATTTATCCCCCTTGTCTTAAGTAACGGTTCCCTTAAATATAACCATTATTTTCATGTAAATGCGATAATTACCTTAGAGTACTTAATAATACCCTGGTTGGGCACCCCACATTTGGCCTAATGTGCTTCTTGGGATTTACCTCTATCAAGAGGCCCCGGAAAATTAGGTTATCTACCTCAAGGAGCTGGAATAAGGTGTCATAGGCTCGAGAGTCTCGACTAGGCTGTATTTTCCTCCTCGTGGACTTGAGGCCTAATGCAGACCCGACCCTATAGGTTCCAAGATTCGAGGAAGAGAATCTAGTTTTCTCACCCAAAACTAACACCAGAACTTCAGCATTAATGACCAGATCAAACTAGAAATCCAGGAGGCGCACGTGCTTGTCAGTCGCGCATGTATGCGGACCCCCAATATCTTTTTAGTTTTCCAATGCGGTTATTATCATGCTGCATTTTTTGATCTTTTTAACTGCTCTTTTCTTTCTCTTTCCTCTTTTATTTTTACTTACTTGCAAGAAATTCCCTCAGCTCTCTCCTCTATTCTTCCCATCAGTAATTCCTGCTCTCGCCATTTTCTTCAAAAAGCAGTAAGTTTTTTTTCCCTTTCTCTTATTCTGCTACTCTGTTCTTTTCCCCTTTTTGAATCATGTCTAACTCCAATGAGGGTTCCGTTGAGAGGGGTTTTCCAGCGATACTAGGGTAGACGAGGTGGAAGTTCATATGTCGGATAGGGTTGGTAATGATTCAGAGTGGTACCCCCAAAAATTCTAAAAGTATCTTTAGGGGAAAAAATCATCCTGACAGAAGAAGATGATGATATCTCAAGGGGTAGAAGTAGAGGTTTCTGCAAATGAGCCCCCTATCCTTTGAAGCAAGAAAGGCCATCTCGAGAATTCTTGGCTCCAACCCCCTTGGCCAACGGATATCCCCAAATGTTGATTTCCAGCCATTTCAAGAAGAGGATACCCCTATAACCTTCCTGAGGGAATGTTATCCATTTTCCTTAAACACTTACGATGCGGGCTCACCTTTCCCTTTCCACCCCTCTTTTACAAAATCCTTAAACAATTCTAGGTGAGCCCTGCACAAGTCCATCCCAACATCTTGGTGATTATCATGATGTTCCTATCGAGATGCCATGGGTTCAATATCATGCCAAGGTATAAGATGCTTTGCTCGTTGTACTGCATATCTTACAGTGGGAGGTCTTTCGATATGATTATCACTTTCACTAGCCGGTAAATACACCATAAGGTTTTTATCGTTTCTAGTAATTGGGGTGATTGAAGGAGTTGGAATAAGGGGATTTCATTTGGCAGTAGAACGCATCGAGTCCCTCCGTGGAATTGGAATGTACAGGTTGAATCCCTTAAACCAAGGGAATATACATGTCGAGATGCCCTCGAAAGGGATAGATAAAAATTTTTGTCCACTTCCCTCGACTACAACTGTTTCTCCAATCCTAACTGGAAGGTTGGTGGATTTAAGTGGTCATCTGAGGTCCATGAGGAGTATGTATATAAGAAACTCCGGAAAAGGGGAAGAGAATCCCAGGACCCCATCAAAGACCCCCCTCTCAACACCCTTAATGGAAATTTTAGGAATTCAGAAGCCCTCGAAGGTGCCTTGACAGATTTCTATTGATTATTTTTTCTTCTTTTTTCTTTCTTTTGTGTCTTCCTTTACTGATGTTGTCTTTTGCATTTTTTTTCTCAGTGGGTCTCGCTGGATCTTTAAGGAAGTAAAAAAGAGATTCAAAGCAGGTTCTAAGTATCCCTAAGGGGACCATTTTCCCCTCAAACACAACTTCCACCTCAATCGAGACTTCCACCCCTTCCTCTTCGAAGCATACTTCCACCCCTCCCATGGGTGATAGAGGGGAAAATTTGGACATGAATGAAGGTCAGCCATCCCACAACAGGAATGTTTACCCAATGACGTAGACAAATAGTGGGAGTGGTGTTAATGCCCCCCAACAATCAAATTCCCAGACACCCCCTTCGAGTGTTACGGTGACCATACCCAGCATTCTAACTATTAATAAGCAGGTTTACCTCTACACCCTTGCAAGGTCCATTTTAACAATCTATTTTTGGCTCTTGTAACAATTTTTTTTAGGCTTCCCAGCTTTTCCACGAAGCCACCCAAAAGCTAGCTCATTTTTCCCAGGCTGTAACCACTGGCCAAGGTAACCTGCAAGAGAAACTGCTCCAGCAAGATGTTGAAATGTTGAAACTAAAGTAGATGCTCGAGGAGGAAAGGAGAGCACTCATTGAGGAGAGGAGGATGCACAAGGAGTCTCAAGGAGGGGAGGAGGAAGACAGTAATTTTTTATGCTGAGAAGCGTCAATTTACGCTGGAGAAAGATACCCTCGAGAAGAGGGTCCAAGCAGCTGAGAACCCTGCTAAACAGTTCCAATTGTTGGAGGTATCTAAAAACAAGCTACAGAATAGTTCTAAGCTTTTCCAGTTGTTTGTAGATCTCCTCGAGGTGGCCAATCCACTAGGCTGCAAAGATTTGGCCAAGGAGTTCCTAAAGCCTCGATTGTCTGCCTCTCTATCAGAGGAGAATGCTAAAAAATAAATGAGATGATCAAGCCAGAGTTGGAGGCCTCTCTGGATGCAAAGTGGGACGAGGAAATCAAGAATGAGGGTCTATGTTTCGCACTAATGGACTTCATCAAGTCTAAAGGGGAGTTCTTCACTACTGAGGGGGTTCGTGTGATTCCCCCTTCTAAACGCCACTAATGAATCCTCTAAGCAGAGAGCCCCAATCAATGTTGAAGGGATGATTGCATCCACCTCCCAAGATGATATCTCTATGGTTCGTTCTTGATTTTAAACATTGCCACTTTTTGGCCTCCTCTTGTAATATTTTTTGCTTAAATATAAGAACTTTAAATTTTGAAATTCTCACTATCTTTTCATTATTCTTATTTGTTTCCATTTCTCATAGTTTAATTCATTGAAAAGGGTGTTTGAAGGCGCTTGCAATGTGCTTTCGAGTGCCCAAAAAGATTAGAATGAAACACACAAACAACTATTGAAGGTGTCGCGGCACCTATCCATCTGTAATCAAGAGAACCAATCCCTAAAGGACAAACTTAGCCAACTGGAAGTGGAAATTAAGTTGTTGCAGTCTAAGGACCATCCAACCTTTAAGGGATTTATTGAGGACTTCTTAATTAAAGAATTGAATAAGACATATCCTTTGGAGGTGGTAGTGGATCGTGATCCCGCAGATCAAAGCCATGAAGAATTAGTGTGCCAAATAAGCTTGAAGTTTGGATCTCTGAAATTTATTTTTTTTAATGCTTCTAGGCTAACAGCCGTGGAAGGATAGCTAACTGCTGCTATGGGTGAAAATTATAAGTTGTGGGCACAAAGAGAAGATATCTCTAAACCATACCTAGTGGTAATGGGAAAATAGCTGGCCTCGAAGAGGAACTGCTAGCTTGGAAGGTGGCTGGTGCAGACTCTTCCTTGGGTAGGGTATTTCCAACTAGGAACTCTTCTGCAAAAAGATGTTTCTCTAGTATATTCCCTTCTATTTGAGAACACTCAACTCACAGGAGAGATTTGGGATTGGAAACTTCAGGCTAAGGACTTTGAGGGACGGATCGCAGAGTTCAAGGAGAAAATTGTTGTCCATGAAGTTAGTCTTCGAGCCCATATACTTTCCCATGGCATTCCTACCCCATATTTTGTTAATAATGATCGACTGATAGAATTTCTTCTCAAGGCCTCCCAATACTGGATTAAGGAGGTGGTCATGTATGAGAATGGGACCCATCGGTAAAAGGAAGCTTCTGAAATTATTCTCGAATGGTTAAGGGACTGTAATTAAAGGGCCTCTCTCCTTCGAGACATCGCAAGTCTTCTCGTTCTAAGCTGCCTCCCGTAAAAGCTGATAAGAAGTCTAGATCTTCAAACAGGGCTTCTAAGAGGTCTTCCAAAAAAATGCAGCCGAAGCGAGAAGTCCTTGAAAAAGAAAGGCAAAATAGTTGCACCCCTTAACCCACCCACACCCCCCCCCCCCCCGACTATCCCGAGGAGTAAATGAAGGATATTCAAAAAGTTACGGGCATTAAGATGGAAGAACGTAATCTTTTGGAATCAATATTGAAGGGTTTAACACCTTTCACATCAGATCTTTTCGAGCAGGGATTTCCCCCCAACAAAGTAGAACAATGCAGTACGAGAATGTCTCTTTGTGTATTAATAGGGATATTGAGGATCTTTTTGTGAGTTTTCTTCTTCACTAGGCCAAGTACTTTGATTACGAGTAGAGTCCCTCGAACCACTCTTGGTGTTTTGGGTAGTGTTCAAGGGCTTGAAGATTATAATGAGATTTAAACTGCAAATATGCATATCTCCTTGCAAATTTTTAAGTCCAAAAATTGGTAACACTTGCAACTTACCTTTTTAGAAATGTTGTAATGATTTTTGCAACCAGGAATCAAAAAATTCAAAGACACAAGAAATTTTACCCAGGTTCGGTGTTTCCACCTACATCCTTCAAATTTTCCTCCACTAGATCATCATTTTGAGATTACCAAAGTACCTTGTGGGTGCCGCTTAAGAGAAAACCACTCGAACATCAGATTTAGCTAGAAATATCATCTGGAGTGCTGCTTAAGAGCAACCCACTTGAACATCAGTTGCGGTTGGAAATATTTTCTAGAGTGCCGCTTAAGAGCAAACCACTCGAACATCAGCCATAGATGGAAATATTATCCAGAGGGCCACTTAAAAGTAAGCCACTCAAGCATATTCTTGAGTGCCGCTTAAGAGCAAACCACTCGAATATCTTCCTGAGTGCCGCTTAAGAGAAAACCACTCAAATACAACCATGAGCGCCACTTAAGAGAAAACCACTCGAATACCACCATGAGTGCCGCATAAAAGCAAACCACTCGAATACCACCATGAGTGCCTCATAAGAGCAAACCATTTGAATATCTTCCTGAGTGCCGCTTAAGAGAAAACCACTCAACTATCTTCCTATGTGCCACTTAAGATCAAACCATTCGCTGCGCTTTCATAGATGATAATACTTTTCGTAAATTGGTGATATTCCACCTTCTTAGCACTCGAACCCCATACATCGCTTCTAGTATATAACTACCACTCGAATGTGACTCGATCACCCTGTAAGGACCTTCCCAGTTTGCAGCCAACTTTCCTTCAGGTTCCTTTATGCTTTTCTCATTTTTCCTTATCTTCAAATCTGTTGGGTTAAAGAACGCCATATTTACCCTCCTATTGTGGTATATTTTGACTCGATCTTTCACCATACCTTCATCTAGAGAAGCTAGCTCCTAATTTTCTTCCACCATGTCAAGATCTAAACATCAGTTCTTCTGATTTCTTGTCTCATTTGTAACTACCATCATTCTTGGGTTAGGAACTCCTATTTCTACAGGAATCACCACCTCCGAGCCATATACAAGGTTGTATGGTGTTTTTCCAGTACCAGAAGATTCAGTTTTTTGATATGCCCACAAAACATTTGGTAATTTCCATATCCAATTACTTCTTCCCCTCCAAGCCTAGCTCAAATGCCATTCACTATAATCATGTCGTTACCTCTACATGTCTATTAGCTTGGGGGTGATAAAATGATGTTACCTTCTGTTTAATTTGATACTGCTCGCACCATCTCTTGAATGAATCTTGAGCAAGCTGTGTCCATTATCCATGGTGATTGTCCTTGGAATCCCAAAACAGCATATGATATTTTTCCAACAAAAAGCAATAATAGTTTTTCCCCTTATGTTTGTCAAGGGATCGACATCCACCCACTTTGTAAAGTAATCAATAGCCACTATGAGGTACTTGAATTTCCCTGGAGCTTTCGAAAAGGGCCCCACCAGGCTGATCCCCTACTTGTCGAAAGGTCATGAACTGTAAATGCTTTTCATTTCATCCTGGGGAACATGGTTTATGGGACATTATCTTTGGCACTGTTGGAAATCTTGTATGTATCTATTCATGTTATCAAACATTGCTGGCTAGTAGAATCCTGCTCGGATGAGCCTTCTCGCCACGGATCTGGCCCCTTGGTTACTATTGCATATCCCTTCGTGGACCTCCCTTATAAGATATTCATCTTCGTGGGGGTTAACATACATATTCAATGGCTACAAATGACCCCTCATGTACAACACCCATTCTTTTAACACATACCTTGGAGCTTTCATCTTTACCTTCCGAGCCTCAATTTCATTCACCAATAGGGAACCCTCTTGAAGTTATACCACGATAGCATCATCCAATTTTCTTCCACCTCAACTGCCATAATCACACGTTCTTCAAAGGTTCGTTTGTTTAAGGTTTCCATGAGCAACTATTTCTGAGATTGGATTCCCAAATCCGAGGAAGCAAGCTTGCTAAGGGCATCCGCCTTATAGTTGTTCTCTCTTGGGACCAGTGTTAGAATAAAATATTTAAAAGCTTTCAAGAGATTTTGCACTACCTCAAGGTACCTTTGCAGATTACGTTCCCTAGCTTCATATTCTCTATTCACTTGCTAAACGACAATCTGAGAATGACTGTAAACCTTAAAGTCTTCTACCTTTAATTCACTAGCTAACCGCATTCCTATTATCAGGACTTCATATTCTGCCTCATTGTTCATCGCCTTGAATGTGAAGTTCAACACATAAGGATAATCTTTACCTTTAGGATCGGTTAATAGGACCCCAGCTCCACTCTCTCCTGAATGTGATAAGCCATCCACATATAACTTCCATACTTCTTTCTTATTCACCTCTTCCACTTGGGTAGAGTCTTGGTACTTAATGGGCTCTGAAGTTTCCATTATAAAGTCTACTAGCGCTTGGCCTTTAATTGTAGCTTGAGGCTGATATCGGATGTCATGTTCCCCCAATTCCACCTCCCACTTCATCATTCTTCCAGAAATTTCTAGTTTCAACAGGATCCACTGGATGGGGTGATTCGTGAGCACTACTTTCGTGTGTCCTTGAAAGTAGGGGCATAATCTTCTAGCTGCATGCACCAGTGCTAGAACCAACCTCTCAAGTGTAGTGTACCTTGACTTCGGCCCTTGTAGGGCACGACTAGCAAAGTAAATCGGATGTTGTACCATTTCCTTTTCCTTTACTAATACCACGCTAATTTCCAGGGATGATGCATAAATGTATAAGTATAACGTCTCCTCTTTATCGGGCTTCATCAAGGTAGGTAACATTCTCAGGTGGTCTTTTAACTATTGGAGAGCCTTGTCACATTTTTTAGTTCACTCAAATATCTTTTCCTTCAAAGGACATCGAAAAAGGGTAGGTGTTTTTCTGCCCTCTCCAAGAGGAATCTACTCAATGCCGCTAGTGATCCCGTCAACTTTTGCACTTCTTTTATTGATTACGGGGCTCTCATCCTTATCAAAGCCTCCACCTTATCCGAGTTTAGATCAATACCCCTCTTGGAGACCATGAACCCAAGGAACTTCCCCGCCCCTACACCAATAACACACTTGGATGGGTTTAACTTCAGGTTGACCCCTCGAAGCCTGCCAAACGTTTCTTCCAAAATCCATCAAGAATCCTTCGTGACCCCTACTTTTTACTACCATATCGTCCACATAAATCTCCATATTTCTTCCAATTTTCCCCTTGAACAGCTTTTCAACCAACCTCTGATAAGTAGCCCCAACATTCTTTAGTCCAAACAACATCTTCTTGTAATAATAAGTGCCTACATCTGTAATGAACGATGTTTTTTCCTTGTCCTCTTCCACCATAAGTATTTGATGATACCCCTTGTGTGCATCAAAGAACACCAAGATCTGATATCCAGTGATGGCTTCCACTAGCTTGTCGATGGGACGTAATGAATAGTTGTCTTTGGGGCAGCATTTTTTTGAGTCAGTAAAATCTATACACATTCGCTAAGCTCCATCCTGCTTTGGGACCATAACCAAGTTTGCTAACCATTCAGGTTAGTACACCTCCTTAATGACATCTGCCTTCAACAACTTTTCCACTTCTCCTTTGATTTCCTCAGGCCTTTCAGGAGCAAACACTCTTCTCTTTTGCTTTACCGGCCTTATCGAGGAATCTATGTTCAATTTATGCATTGCCAAAATCGAGGGTACTCCAGTAAGGTCAGAGGTATCCCAAGAGAACACATCCCCATATTTTCCCAACAAACCTTTCAGTGTATTCCTGATGCCCTCAGGTAACAACTTCCCAGTAGCTATCGATCCCCTGTCTTGAATAGGCATTTGCATTGTATCAGCAGGTCCCACATCTACATGTACCGTTGCTACATATGTCTGTTTTCTGGCCTCCCTTACCGCAGTAAGGTACATTTTCAAGCCACGGTCTAATCTCCTTGATTACAATTATTTATTATGTAGGGCTATCATTGATTCACTCGAGGCCTCGGTGGTGCGACCTGATTCCTAGGCCCCTGCCCTTGAAATCATCCTTCTCGCTCACATCTGTCAATTTCCATCTTTAACTGCATGCACTCATTTGTATCATAGTCGTAATCACTATAATGATCACATTATCCTGGCCATAATTGTACTGTCTGAATTCTGCAAAGGTGGGGGTGGTCGAAGCAATCCTTTGTGTATGCTTAGAATCTGTGCAGGGGTCCTTCCCCAAGTGCTGGCAACATGGGAGCATACCTCTCGAACGGGGCTCTAGCTTGTTCTCTTGGCCTTTTCCCTCAAAGATCTACATATCTTCCCACCTTTTTCGTTAGCATGTCCGTTTTCTTTCAAGTGGCTTCTTCTACCCTCGCATGTTGTTCCACCACCTCGTGAAGTTTTTTGTAGAGTCTTAGGGGTGTTTGTACTCAATTTCTCGTACAACTTTAGATCCTGCATACCTAATAGATATCCTTGAATCACCTCATTCTCCATGGTCTCTATTACCCCTAGGCTCTTATCTACATACCTATGGTAAAATGCTTCTATGTTTTCTCTAAACTTCTGCTTTGTTTGATAAAGTTCCAACAGGATTTTTGTAAACTTCTTCTATGTGTACTGGGTTAACAATGAATGAAGAGAACCTTTTGGCAATTTGTTAAACCACTCCTGAGCTTTCCCACGAAGACAACTTCTTACCAACTTACACGTCAATTTTTCATCAAAATCTCTCGCACTCATCAAACTCAGGAATGTTTGAATGAATTCTCGAGGATCTGTTTCACCACTATAGGTGGGGAGTCCTTCCGGGGGCTTGACTTCCATTGGCCATCGAACCTCTGTTACTAATGCACTAAAAGGCGAGCCTGCAGCCTGGCCTAGAGGTCCAATCAACCTATCCGACTCCCATTTATCACTCGCATCATTTACTGGCTTATGTTGTCTTCCCACTAAATTTAACCCCTATCTTAGCCTCCAAGTTGTGATGGATGGGCAGGAAAAGCCCCCACATACCCGGGATTCACCCAAGTCTGCCCAACATTCGAATAAGCCATCAGCTACCCATAAGGGTTGTAAAGCCCTTGGTTAACCATCTCTACTTGTATCCCTGCACTTCCATATCCCTTTGAGCTTGTGGATACTTTGGGAAGGAAGGCTGAGGCCTCGCGTGCATCGACTCTCTAATGTATGCGAAATTGGGGTATGCTACCATGGGTTGAGAGGCCAGCCCTATAGTAACTCCTATGGGCAAGGGTGGAATCCCCTCATATGCAAATCTTGCACCCCTGGATGGGGGGTTCACTCGATACCCAGTTGAGGCCAGAACCTGCGCTGCCTGTTCTAAATCCTGAGTTGGACCTGCCGTTCCTATATTCTAATTTCCTTGCATGTCCAACCCATAAGCTTCCATATAAGAATCCTCGTAGACGTCTATGAATCTGCCATCTCTGTCATCCCTCAAACTAGTTGGCCCACCCAGCGTGGGTCCTGAGTTTCTCACTTTTTGTGCGATAGCTACCTCCGGGCATTGCAAGGTCCCCACAACATCCTCTCTTGTGGGTGTAATCGTACTTGGAACAAATCTAATTGAAGTTTTTATCCCTTCATGTTCCACAACAGGAACAAATTCTACCCTCGATTTAGTTGCCAGCGCTCGAGGATCTCCACTTGCGAGACTCTACATCTCCTGGGAGTTAACCATGTCTGCTCCCTCAATCTGCACTGTTTTGCTAGTTTTTTTTTTGCCTTTTGATATTAACCTTTCACTCTTTCTAGGGGGAAACTTTGCACCACCAGCTCCTGTGCCTTTTGACCTTAATCTTCCACTCTGTCGAGCAACTGTAGATATAAACTCTAAAAACCCAATTCGGGCTTAGTCATACCCACAGTCTGCGCCACTTGAAGTGTCTCAAACAACTGACCAGTCAATGGGCTTGAGCTTTTTGAATACAACCTACAATGAAAACAGTCCCTGGGGGTTCTAGGGGTCAGTCATCCAATGGCTAAGTCAGTCAAAGAGCCTTGATATGATTAAGATGGAATGAATGCCTAAAACTAAACACATACCTGGTATTTATCCCCCTTGTCTTAAGTAACAGTTTCCTTAAATATAGCCATTATTATCCTGTAAATGCGGTAATTACCTCAGAGTACTTAATAATACCCTAGTTGGGCCACCCCACACGTGGCCCAATGTGCTTCTTGGGCTTTACCTCTATCATATGTCAAGCACAATAAGCACGTCACAAAGAGACAAAGATTTAGAAATCCAAGAATCACCAACATGAGTAATAGAGATTTGAGAACCATTACCAACATAGGCAGGGGCAGAACCATGGTAAGGTGTCACATGATCCACGGCAGTGGGAGACGATGCCATGTGTTTTGTGGTGCCAGAATCTAAAATCCACTTGGAGTCATTATGTCATGAATGATAAGAAATACCATTATATCTTGAAATATCATACTGTCGAGAACCAAAATGAGCCGCAAAAATAGAAACCAGCAAAAGGACAATTTTTGCTTTAAAAGACGTCGGGCACGTGATGTTACACGCAAAGAGAAACTGCCAGGCATAGGCGGCATGCCCAAATGAGAAGGCGCACGTTGTACCTGGGGGCGCGTGTATTTCACGCGCGAGGGTAGGAAGGCGTGGGTATGGCTCTGGGCGAAGTAGATCTCACGCACCTTTTTGTCTGCTAAACGCGGTCACTGGACTAAACTCTGTCCCCAATGCTTCTGAACTTCATACTACCGCCGGGATTTACTCACGCATGGGACTGTCGTTGGATGATGGAGGGCTGAGAGGATGGTTGTCAAACACCGGAGAATTGATAGGAATAGAAAATGGTAGACAGAGAACGTCGGACGATGGAGGCGATGCTGGAGATCTAAGAGGATGCCGGGGACTTGAGAGCAATGGAAAATGAACTCTAATGCCGGAAAACCAATCGGAGAAAGACACCGCAGCCGGAGAAAGATACCGCAAGAAAGGGGGAGCTGAACTGGGACGCTGGAGATGACAGAAAGTTGCTAGAATTTTGCTGGAATTAGATTGAAAAAGGGAGGGAGAGTAGGGTTCCGATCGCAGGAAAATGGGAAAGAGGGGTGGCGACCGAATTTGGAGAAAAATTTAGGATTTTAGATTGAAGATCAGAATTTACTCTGATACCATGAAATAATGTATTTTCCGTAATGATTATGATATTACTTAATGGAATAAATAGAGTACGAGGGATAGAATATGACTAAAATAACTCTAGTCTAGTCATCAAGATAAACACAAATCTAATCATCACATTGACTTATTCTAACACTTACAACCTCCATGTCGGGAGCATCGATTTTAAAGGGTCTCTGTTTTGAATTTTAAAAAAGTACATAATTTCAATAATTATTAGATAGAAAAATAGGATACAAGTAATCTAATTTCGTGTGGATTGTAATAATATTTGTAACGGTACCTTGCACTCCATCCAAATGATGTCTTTGTAATCTTTCAGGATCTCTTGCCAATTATCGTACTTTATATCTACCATTGGTCTACCTACCTTTCCAACCCAACTAGACCACCTAGCACGTTCCTCCGACACACATTTAACCGACTTGTTAAAAACAAACGACAACTCTTTCCTAGCAATTCTTCTCTCTAATTTCCTAAAATGATTTTTTGCTATTCCTATCTCATCCGTCCCCTCCCCTTCATCATCCTCATTTCCATCCGGGTCATCATTTCCTCTTTCCGTAGGTGGGACTTCATCCTTTGTCCTTTTTCGAGACATTTTACTACCTAAAAGAATGTATGAAAATAAATATTTATTTTGTGAACCGAGTACAACACTACATCTAATTCATAAACCCTAACACAAGACAATACATATTACCACTTCAATTTCACAGTTTTGTACATCACCTAAACCTTATGAATTAGAAGAAACGATGCAAAACAATAAATGAAATCATAGATTGATGGTTACCTTTTCATGTCTTCAAGTGTATTTTTAACTTCAAATGGTGTCAATCACACACTAAATAGGAACACAAACCCTAGCCCCATCTCTTAACAAATGTTAGAAAATTTTGCAAAATCAAGAAATGTATTGAGTGTATTAGCTAGTGTTTACTTAGACTTGGAGGGGGGGGGGAAGAAGGGTTTTGGGGAGAAAAAAAAGAGGGAATACGCGCGTTTATTTGTTAGGATTAATGGGTGTTTGAAAAATATTGCATGCCTACCATTTTGATTGGCCCGTAAAGTCAGTTTCGAGCTCCGACTGACCTTGGGGAGTCTTTTTTTTTTTTTTTTGAACAATAAAAAGGTGTATATATACTCTGAAATAACACAACTAGGCTCGATTGGTGTGGCTTCACTTCAATTTACATGATTCTACCTATAATCCCGAGGAGGGATTAACAATGATTATGATGAGCCTATAATACAATCAATCCACTAAAGTTGCCACAAGAACCATTCAGATAGAAACAAAAGCATAAACGTGCCGGGAAAAAGGCAGGGTGCAGTTAGGTGTTGATCTGAGATAGTGGGGAGCGTGGGATTAGAGATGGCTTCCCGTCTTTCCCATGAAATGATTCGACGAATTGTTTTCTTGAAATTCCTCCACAAGGGCATCCATTGGCATGGCGCGCAGTCCCTCAATCGTTCTCTTGCTGGGAACATCCAGTTCTGATCGGCTTGGAGTTGTTCCTGTTGGCTCATAGTCCATGTACTGTTGGTTGAATGTTTCATTAACCTTCTGTCCAATTGAGGTAGACTGTGCTGAATGGTCACTTTGAAGACCCTCAATGGAATCTGAATGAGCTTGTCACACATTTATTATCTCAGATATAGACTGCCGTTCTTGCTCTGACAAGCCTTCAATATATTTAACTGTGCCCTCAGGGAGTTGTTGATTTTTGTGTGCCAAAAAAATTCAAGTTGGACGTAAATAGGGCAAGTCTAAATTCTGGACGTTGGGGGGGGAGAATGCATTACCATATAGCAACCTCCCCTGTAGCAATGTTTTTTTTATTTAATCTTTTTTGGAGGACGCTACTCCATGTAGCGTCCTCCCCTTCTTGCATTCCACGCTGCTGAATGCCATGGAGTCCCCTCCAGGTTTTTTTTTTTCCTCTATTTTGGAGGACGCTACATGGAGTAGCGTCCTCCCCCTCCACCATTTTTTTTTGTCCTTTTCGGAGGACTCCCTCCCCTTCCACATTTTTTTTGTTGGATTTTTTTAGAGTAATTTGTCCTGTCACTTTTATGTTCCGGAAGTATTTACGATTTATTTGTTCGTTTATGAAACGAAGTAGAGAACAGTGTGGTAACTATTTTATTTTCAGCATCGGTCAGAGGACTCATTTCTGAAATCAAATAATGATTGGTATGGCAACATTTTAATTTTCACTTGTTGATTCGCATAGCACGCGTTTTGGGAACAACTCCTCAGATCCGTCGAATTGGTTTTTTGAAGGTATAAATTACCTCATAGCACGCCTTTTTTTTATATTTATATATATATAAATATCTGTTTTTATATTTATATATATATATATGTATTTATAGTTGTTCATATATATATATATATATATATATATATATCTTTATTTATATTTATAGTTATATTTATATTTATATTTATATTTATGTCCTTATTTATATTTACAGAATGGTATATATTTATATTTATATATATCTTTATTTATAATTATATATATATCTTTATTTATATTTATATTTATATTTATGTATTTATATTTATATTTATACGGAAGCAGCCTAATATTGTTTGTAAGAACGGGTATAAGTTAGCATAAATGTACGGTGGGAAACAGTACGTGTGAAATGTAATGCCAATTAGCGTCGAATAGCACGTGCTGTCCTACAGATGGTCCATGCATAGCTTTCCCCCCGTTCCACACGGGCGAGGACGTATGGTCCTGGATGTCCGCCGCGGTACAACCGGCTGCGCAGGTACATGTTCTTCCTCATGTGGAGCCCCCCCCGGCATGTCCTCCTCCATGTCGTATCCCGCTTCTTCATTCGAATCACGCAAGACATATGGAATAGTACACGAATGTGATGGAGTGATGTGCGACATGTACGGATGACCGGACGTTGGAGTGACATATGCATTGTGGTCCGATGCATCCATGTCGTACTGTGAGGGTTCCGCGGATGATGGTCCGCAATGTGAGGGCCCCGGTGGACTCGCATATGAGGTCCCCGGTTGTGATGGACCAGTGTGTTCCGCCTGCCCCCTAGCACGAGGCCTGCGACCTCCCTGTCGAGCAGGTGGGGCCTGACGATGGATTCTGAGGTCAGTGTACCTCACACCAGGGGGCGGTTCCTCGCAGTGCACAAACGGTTGATTGTGTTGCAGCCTGGAGGCCTGATGCGCATGTTGTAGACTACGTGTGATAACGTGATGCATCCCCCTTATAACGTCAGCAAAATGTGGGGGGCAACCATCCAAATTAATGTCTGACATGCCATGCAACTGTGTCATTGCCTGCAACTACGGAATCGAGGTGAATATGTCAGATATATAATGTCATAAGGGGGTATGTTGTATTCTTTCTTGACAGTATTTGAAAGTTAGGACATACCAAGTACTCCGCGGTTGCACCATCTCCGTGGAAACCCTCAGTGGGTGTTACATGCCGCCCTGGTTGATCAATGAAGGACACCGTCTTGCGGAAGTACCACTCCAAATAATCACGGCTTGGTTGGTAAGGATCCGCGCTCCCCAGTGTAGGTGCTTGTCGAGTGGTCCGATGTTCCCAAGTGTCGAGATATATTCTGAGCTCGACACGCCAATCCATGCCATTCCTTCCTCGACGGTCGCCAGTATGGACTAAGTTGTACTCGTCCCTACTGATCAACTGGATGGGTATCGTTTGGATGAGGCCGAACTGCCGGAGAACACGATGTGCATGATGGAACTCGACGGCATGCCAGCAGATGAGGTAGACGCATAGCAGCCAATTGTTTCTACCATCTGTACAGTACCTCGGGAGTTGCTCCAGGACGTCCTCCGTGTATGGCTGCCAGATGAACTGAGACAACATGCATGAGTTGCAGTTTTGTTAATGAAACCATTTTTCGTGCGAAGTTCAGAAATCAAAACCCAGCTATTCCCATACCTGATTATGAGTGAGAGACGTCAGTTGGTCACGGTACACTTTAAGAACGTGCATTGGTGACTGTGAGCAATCGTAACGGGACTTCCACCTATGAGGTACCAAGTGAAATACATTAGCCATACTATGGAATACCATGTGGACTTATGAATATCGTGGATTGAGGAGTAAGACATGTACCGGGATCCAAGAGCACTGAGCGGCACTGTCACCCGTGGTGCCCTGGCAGGTCGGATGGATGGAATGCGTTCCCATGCCCACAGCTGTACGTAAATGAAATGGAACTGCCAGTAAATATGAAGTCAAGGTATGTACAAATGACTATAGTGATCAACAATTTTACCTGTAGCAAGACGAGTGGCCCAGATATGGATTTAGATTGGGGGATTGCCGCGTCACATAATGACCTGTACAAGCATGCAAGAATGGAACTACCCCAACTGTACTGGTGGACTGCACCCAGATCAGTAAGTGCAGATAAGTATAGTAACGGGATGAGGTGGGGGGACGTCGACGACATCAGCCCTCCCCCAAGAAGCAGAAGAAGGAAAACCCTGGCCCGCTGTTGGTAGTCAACATCAGTTGGAGCAGCGGGGAGAGGACTGTTCAATATCGTTCCTAACCACCGGGCCCTAATGCGACCCCCCTTGATACACTCGGTGTCTGGTGTAGCTCCCAGGTAGTCGTTGCAGATTAGCTGCCATTCCTCCCTACTCCTAACGGTGTTAACACCTGTGACTGGGATGCCATCGAGGGGTAGACCCCACAGGACCCCTACATCCTGCAGGGTGACCGTAGCCTCACCCATCGGTAGGTGGAACGTGTGCGTCTCCGGGCGCCAACGCTCCACTAGGGCGGTGATTAGGGAGTGGTCAATTTGTATTGCGGCGGAGTCAATGAGTCCCTGAAATCCCGCTGCACGTACATACCCCATGACCTGTTGGGGCAGTTCGTTGGTCCAGCAGGCCCCATCGCACCGTCGGACCTGCAGTGCCTCATCGACTAAACACCCATTGTATAGGGCACGAGCACGGTGCTCCTGATGGAGGTACAACAAGTCCTCCTCAATGGGTCCCGGATGGTACATGGTTTTTTCCTACAATCAAGTAACAACCGTAGTTAGATGTTTTTTCTGGAAGAATAGCACAGAGAAATATAAGTAATGTGAGACATATTTCCCAAATATAAGTAATACTGCGTAATCTTTTTAACATATAATTTAATACAAGAAATACTAGATCACTCTACGGCCGACAGACTAAGCATGCCATATCCTATCGACAACAGTGCAATGCAAACCCAACGACAGTTAGAGGTACTACTACAGACGCCCTGTGACACCTAGATACTAGGCACGCCCTCGGCCACGCCTACGCACGGCCCTGCTATCGCCCGGAACCCTTTCATCCATTTGATTCCTTATCCTCCTCTCCGCAAACTGTCCACGCCTCCGCTCGCGAAACTTTTCTGCATCTGGAATCAACCTCCACCCGGCACGCTCCCAGAGGGAAGGGTCTCTCACGGGCATGAAATCATGACTGTATTGCTGGACATACGTGCTCGTGTGATACACCCTGTCACATAGACTTGCAGGATCGTCACGGCGGTGGCGACAAACGGCCAAGGCATGGGAGCAAGGAAACCGATAAATTTCCCATTCACGACAGGTGCACTCTCTTCTTCGGTATTTGACCTTGTAATGTCGTTCACTTATGCTCCCGTCGATGTTCCTCGCCACAACATAGAATTCCACCGAGAAATAGCTTCGACCAACTCCGGCTTTGTCTGAAATCGCATACCCACGTCCACTGCACCAGTTTCTTGAACATAGGTAGAAATGCCGTGTTCAAAATGGGTAGGGTCATAGCTATCCTCGTCGGGGCCCCCATAATCTCTGTAATAGGCCTGCGTATCCGGGTTTGCCAGAATATGGAACGACGTGGGTACGCTGTTGGTCCTCGCCAATTGCTCTTCCACGTCACCGGGATTGGAATCGGTTGATAAGGAACGATCATCCTCAGTTCCCCCCTCGAGTTCTGCTTCATCACCGTCATCTGCGCTCCCGTCATGCCGAGCGTCGTGGTCGCCAACGTCATGGTTTACAACAAACAGCCCACCACTTGTGGACGGCTGGGCACAATCCTCTTGGGCATACCTACCTGATTGGCTGGGCTCACCAAATTCAAAACCACCGCTACGAAGCGCTGGTGGTATACTGGGTACCGGTAGGGAGTTATGCATGTTGCCCAGCAATGACATGAACGTGCTCCCCCGCGCCCCGTGGCATTCGATTGGTAACTGTTCCACAACAATGTAAAAATCCACAGAAGACAATGACATTCGATCAACAATGTTGAAGAAGAATGTGGTCGACTCATCATCTTCCACAGGAACACATCGAAAGTATACCGCGGAGCCAACCAGCTCCGGACATCGGAAATATATTTTCAGGGAAGAACTCTCCCTCACAATGGCCAGTCTCGTTGCAATCACATCAACCAATTCTACGTGGTTCAACCGCCTCTCGATAGCCACAACTCGCTCCGATATTGGAGGATCATAATACACCCCCACACTCAAATCATACTTTATCTGACCCCCTCTATACATATACACCGCCAAAAACATCGCGGAACTGCAACACAACACATTACTTCAGGGGAGGACGCTCAACAAACCAGTCACTAAACAATTCACATAATCACTCCGTCAAGTCAAACAGGATTACTAAACGCAACAGACCAAACATAATCATTCTAAGCACACACACAATTACGCACATAAAAAATACAATTAACCGCAGTTGATTTATGGATTATAAATAAACCCGAAAGCCACCAAACGACAGTCCGCAGGTAATACACACATAATCTCTTCAAACCCGCTCGTACAATTATTTATGGCGCAATTAACTACTATAAAACGGATAACATGATGGGTGGGAGTGTAAGACTTACCGAGAATCTGGTCAACGATGAAACAAAGCGGTGGTCGAAGCGGTCAAGGTCGGTCAACGCGGTCAACGCCCGGGTCAACGCGGTCAAAGTCGGTCAACGCCCGGGTCAGCGCGGTCAAGGTCGGTCAACGCCCGGGTCAACGCGGTCAAGGTCGGTCAACGCCCGGGTCAACGCCGATTTGAGGGTTCCAACGTCGATTCGTGCGGGTCAACGCGCGGTCAACTCCGGGTCAACGCGCGGTCAACTCCGGGTCAACGGGGTCAACGTCGGGTCAACACGGTCAATCTCGGGATCTTGCAACTACACCAAAAATTCCATCAGAAACTCAATAGTAAACAACGAAATCCCAAACAAAAATTGACCAAAAAAATGGGGAGCATACCAGAATTTTTCAAACGCACGAACTCCGGTCGAAAAACGGCGGAATGCGGGTGATGCAATGCTGAAGAAGAATGGAGAGCAATTCAACTAAAACAAAGAAAATGAGGAATGATGAGGAAGATGAAGCAAGAGGAGAATGCTGGAAGAGGAAGGAAATGCGTGCATATAAAGAGAAAGGAGGATGATATATCATGTAGCAACCTTGCCACGTGGCGGCCATCCATTCGGCCGCCAGATTTCCCATTTATCCTGAAAAAAAAAAACAAAAATGCCATGCCACGTGGCGGCCATCCATTCGGCCGCCAGATTTTCTATTTATCCATAAATAATAAACGGAAAATAAAATGGTCAAGGACGCTATATCGTGTAGCAACCTTGCCACGTGGCGACGCACAATTCGACCGCAAATTTTGACTTTGACCGGCTAAAAAAAAATTTATTAACGTGTGTGCCACGTGGCGTCGGCAGAAACAGCCACGTGGCATCACCGGGACGTGCCACGTGGCATTTTCTATTTCTAAGCAGAAAAACACTTTCTTCCACGCCACGTGGCACCACCAGAAATTGCCACGTGGTGAGCTCGGGTGACGCCACGTGGAATTACATAAAATGGGCAGAAATTGCATTAAAAATGGAGGTTGATATACGGTATGGCTATCATGCCACGTGTCACCTCCCCATTCGTGGCTTGACAAGTTTGACCTGAATTTTAAAAAAAAAAAAAAAAAAAAGGGGAGGACGCTATTCGGAAATGCGTCCTCCCCATCAAAATTCCGTTTGTGGCTACTGTAGCCACAAACAAAGAATTTTCTCGTGCCCTCAGTGTCTTTCACTACCTCCTCTTCAACAGCAACCCTTTCTGAATCAACCTCAGTCAAATGCTTCTTATTGCTATCATGGATACTCCTGATAAGTGAAGCTACGTTAGTGGCATGCTGACTGCCCATCTCAGTAAGAGAATCACGAGTGTTTTCCCATCGTTTGGATGCTGCTTCAGAAAACGTTACACTTTCTTGCAGAAGTAACTCCAAGCGACAATGTTTGGCTGCAGAAAAATCAGCACTATCTTTAGCACCACTTTCAGCCTGCATGAAGTAGTCCTGCCACTTTCTTTTTGCCTCCGTTGTGATACCTTCCACAGCACAAATATGACCATCCAAGAATGTCTTGTTTCCAGTAACAGTTTCTTTAAGACCAAAGAGCTTTGCATCTACCAGCTCCTTTTGTCGGCGCATGTGAGTGGAGACCAATGTGGTCATATCAGCAATTAACTTCTCAGAATCAGACTTTGATTGTTCCTCATAGGCCTTCTGAAAGTCAACTATACTCTTTGTCTGAACCTCATCCATTTCAGTTGCATGTGTTCCTAGCCTGTTAGATTCTTTAGTAAGTTTGTCCAGAAATTCGTGAATGTACTCTGAGATATTTGTCAGCTGCCCAACCCCAGCATGGAACCTCTGCCGAAGTTCCCTTGTGAAATTTGCCATTTCCCCTTGGTGTGTAGTTAAAGAGCCCAAAAGATCATCAAAAACTGACTTGGTTTCAGTTGTTTCAGCAACCAAGAACTCCTCAATAGACAGTGAGTTAGAGGCGCCCAAAGCTGATAATTCATCTAATGCAGCATTTGAGCTAGCTCCATGTAGCCGCACAACATTTTGCACCGCCTCAAAGTGTGAAATAAACAGTGTCTTGGAATTATGTGCTCGTTTTTTTAATTCTGAGAGAGCCTTATTGTGAGAATCCAGGAAAGAATGACAGAGATTGTCAACATTCTTCAAGTGTTCATTTTGCTGAGAAACTGATTGGGTGACTATTTTGCAAAGAGTACTAATTTGATCAGCAAGCTCAGTTTGAAAGTTGTTCGCAACAGAGCGGTTGTCAGAACTCAATTTGTCCTCTCTAGCTAGGGGTGGGCAAAAAAACCGAAAACCGAAAATCGAACCAAAAACCGAAATATCCGAATCCGAATAACCCGAACCGAATTTAAAATACGGTTTTTGGATAACCGAATTGAATAAACCGAATTTTGAATATGGTTTTTGGTTTGGTTTTGGATATTGAAACTCAAACCGAAAACCGACCCGAATACCGAATTGTAAATAAATAAATAAATTAAATATATATAATAATAAATAAAATTTAAAAATACAAAACTAAATTTATAAGTAAATATAAGTGGGAGGACTAATCTATAAATTTTAAAAAATTACCCCAAACATCTTAACATTAAATGGATCAAATAGACAAAAGACTGATATTCAAGTATTTTATAATCCATATTCATTATAAACAAGTTTAATAAATTAGTTCGTTTAAATTTCTTATAAATTTTAAATATAAGTATATATATTCTTATAAATTCTTTTTGGCATGAAAGTAAATGGAAAGCATTAACTATAATCAATAAATATCCATATCTAAACTACAGTGCTCTTAGTAATCACAGTGATAAGGTGCACGAATAATTGATTCTTCAACAGTAAACTTTCACTACACTAAAGCATTCCTCAAACAATGGACATTTCCCTCTGCTCTAAAAAATTAACAAACTACAATGGACTCAGAAGAGATTATTTGGTGAAGAGATGAAGACGGTGAGATTACTTGGTGAAGAGATGAAGACAGTAATATATAAATATCATAGTTAATTTAGGAGAGCGTCTCCTATTAGACCATCTAAATGTTAGACTAATCATGAAAAATCTCGTTTCAATAACTATTAGGGTCAAATTATAATTATTTATACATTACCATACATTTTAAAAGTTATAAGAAATTTGTTGCAATAGATAAAAACAAATATCAAATCAGCTTATTAGTTATATCAATTATAAAATAATATTGTATAATGATTTGTCAGTCTAAAACAAGACGTTGTGTTGATTTAATAGTGGAATTTTTGTATCACCCTCTAAATGTATTTAAATTACTTATATAAATAGAAGAGAAAGAAATCATAAAAATATATGAGTCTGTCTCTTGAAAAACGGTCTTTCCATAAGTTATGGAAAGACCAAGGTTTAAACTATAAATTAGAAAAAATGAAGATAAAATTTCTGGGTTGCATGAACCGGGTTATAAATTTATAACTACTATATGTTGCATACTAAAATTTTAATATGGCAACTAAGACCTTTTACCTTTTATTATTCTAATTAAATCCCGTCTTTCCATAAACCTATAGAAAGACCGTCTTTCCCAAGACTTTGCCAAAATATATTATAAACACATTCATCATGTATGAAAAAGGTAAAAACATAAGTCGAATTAATAGGGCAATAATAATAAAAAGGATTTGAGATCAAACGGTATTAAATAATCCTCAGTCACAAAATACTCCTCAAATTAAATAATGTAATAATAAATGGAAAAATTTTGGAAAATACCGTGTTTCCATTATTCCGTAGGCTTATGAAAAGATAGAGTTTAATTATAATAATACAAAGTAAAATGTCTTAGTTGGAATATTAAAATTTTATTATGCAACATGTAGTAGTTATAAAACTTTTATTTTGATTGAAAAAAAAAAAGAACAGCAAGGCAATGCCATAATAATATAGGTGCATAATAATATAGGTGCATAAAATAAAAGTACACCTATATTCCGCAATGGATTCTTCATGGCCAAAGGCAAGGCAAGGCAAAAAAATGTCATGCGGCTGCCTTGCCAAAGGCAAAGGGGATTTATTCCCACATCGGAAGGAAGAGCATATGTTGCCTTCCAATTTCCCTATAAAAGTAGGGAACTTCATCCCTTACCTGAAACAAAGCAATTGAAGCAAATGCCAAATGGGCCTTTAATGGCTAATTACTTGGCCCTAATTTTTGGGCTGTAATTATTTATTTGGAATTAAAATTTTAGTATGTTTATGGACTTTTTTAATATGGTCCATAATCAATTAAATCAAATTCAATTTGAAAAAAATTGGAATTTATTCGGTTTATTTAGTTGAAACTTGAATTTGGTTTCAAGAATTTGAATTTTAAATTTTTGGGTAATTTGAATTTTTTGAGAAAAAAACAAATAATCTAACCAAAATAGTCGGTTTATTCGGGTTTAAACTGAATTCTAACCGAAACCGAATTTGAAATTCGGTTCGGTTTTATTTAGGTTATTTGGTTAATTGGGTCGGTTTCGGTTTTTGGCCTTTTAAGAAAAAAACCGAATAAACCGAATTGAATAAACCGAAACCCGAATAAACCGACTTGATGCCCACCCCTATCTCTAGCTATTTTCAGGAATAGCGATGCATTCTCTCGAATTGATTTTTCCAAGTCAGCTTGCAGGACACATGCTTGATGAGCCAGTGCATTTTCTGCTTTCTTTTGTTCCAATATCACAAAGTCCCTCTCCTTGAGTGCATATTGGCTTTTTTTCAAGTCTTCTTCAGTATTAGACAATAACTTGCTGGTTTGGTTCAAGTGTTTCTGGGTAGCATCAAGAGTGCTGCTTAAGTCAGAGCATTCCTGAACTTTACAAGTGTATTTGGCTTGCATATCCTCAAGTTGCTTTTGTTGGTTCTCTATTGTAACTCCCATTTGTTCAATTTGATCTGACATTGCCTCTCTCAATCTCTTCCTGATAGTGTCGCTCTTTTGGCATATAAACACCATTTTTCTCACGTGCAGCATATACTTCTGCTTTTAGCCTATCAATTTCCCCATAGAGGTCCTTAATTAGAGTGGTCTTCATCATTTTCTGATTCACCTCGGGCTTATTCTTTATATTTTTTGCTCTGTGAGCATAATCCAGTGTGCTCAAGGTCTCCTCCAAACAATGAACAGCAGGTGAGACAGTGGCGATTATGCATGTTTTGGTTCTTCCACCCAAGGAGTCACGGAGTAAACGTGTAAGCTTGCTATCCCTGTAAGGAATGTGCCCTAGATGCTCCACGAGAGCATTAATCACTCTACCAAGCGTGAGTAAGCTTTTGCTTATCTCTCCAGCTTCTCTAGCACGGCCCTCCCTTGCACCAGAACGAGAAATGTTTTCTGAACCAGCTAAATCAACTAAATTTAGCTTCCCGCATTTTATGAGTTCTTCACCTTCAGGTGTTGATTCCTTGATGTGTATAGTGATGGAGAAGAGAGAATGTGACCGACTCGATTGTTTGTTCCAAAAGGTTTCAGCAGTTCGCCGTTTAGCAGAGCCCCTTTCAAGCAAAGTAAAAATCTCACTACAATTATTGACAATTTCTCCCTCAAGTCCTCTCACTAGAACTCCACCTTTCCCATCTTCCATGAGCGGCAACTGTTTTTTCTGCTTCTCTTCCATAGAAAACTTAGATATGTCATCAGGGGCTAACAAATCAGTGATTTCCTCATTGTAGAGCTCCAAAAAAGTCACTTTGACGCTGTATTCAGCATTTTGAGACTCTTAAGGTATCAAATATCTGCTTCACAGCCCTCGGTATAACACCAGCTTCTTGAGGTAACTCACCATTAGGGCCACTCTTTGACCTCTTACATTCACCTTCCATGGTGTATGTTTTTCCAGTCCCAGATTGTCCGTAAGCAAAAATAGTGCAATTAAAACCGTCCAAAACCTCATTAACAATAGGTACAACAGCTTGGTCATAGAGGTCTCTTTGCTGAGCTGATGGACCAAAAACCTTGTCAAAGGTGAAAACCCTATCGAAATGCTTTCCAGCAATACTCTGCGAAACGGAAACCTCTCTTTGATAGCATTACACGTTACTACCTGCGGCGCATTGTTCCTCAGCTCGTCGTCACTGAAAGGCCTGCAACGAAGAAGGACCTGAACATTAACGCCTTTCTCCTTATCGTGACGAGCGGACATTTTGAGATGATTAATCAGTTCTTCAGATCTCTGTTCTTCGGAATCTCCTCTTCTTCTTCTTGTTCTATCTGTGAGTGTGGAACGTGAGGGGAGAGCGGGATGGGACTTTTTGGGAATGAAATTTGAATTTTGGGGGCCGCTACCTGGGAGAGTCTTGTGGATGCAGAACTCTTTCTTGAGCATTAAAATAGGAAAAGACTCAGTTCTGGACTAGGAACTAAGTCTTGGTATACATAAAATAATTCCTCCTTCAGAAATCAAAAATATCTAATTCGCTCAAACCTAACTTTCGGTTTTACAATCGAATTTCCACACAAATCTTTTAACTCGGTAGCAATGGCAAGGAGTCATGGGGCTTGAGATTAGGATTGGGCAGCCGCAAAAATTCTTCAACGACCAAGCCAAACATAAGTACATTGATTTTCTTTGACGTAAATGTACCCATCCTAAAGTTGTGCTTAGTTCGGACATTGGGCTGTTGAGATTAAAATATTTTCTTCAACATTTTTAAAAATCTTAATTTCATAAGTTGTTGAAATTAATCGAACTCATGTACCATGTAACATCCCAGATCCACGACCTACTTGCTCAATGCAAGTATTGGGTCGGACTGGGTGTGCTACCGAGAATTCACGAGGTCGGACTACTCAAATGCAGTAACAACCAAATACAGTTTATGCGGAAGCAAATTTAAAAAATTCAAAACCTAACTTACTATTACAGTGAAAGTCTTAATACAAGTATTACTAAAAGTTTCAACTAAAATACATAGAAAAGTTCTAAAGGATTCAGTCAGGATCAGGTTACGTTAACATTTTACCTACTATATTACAACCAAACTAATATAACCTAATATTATTAAATTTTTCATGTAACATATAAAATTTTAAACTAACACATTTAAATTTATCGGATATAAAATTATATATATATATATATATATATATATATAAATATTAATAATTTTTAATTCAATTCGTACTAAGACGATGAATACACTCACCGAATTGAATGTAGTTTCGGTTTTCTTTGGTTTGAATTCTTTGCCTGCTCCGTCTAACTTTGGTGAACAAATTTTGGGTAAAGGAAGTATAGGGCTAAATGAAAAACTCCAGCTCCTATTTATACCACTTACAAAGTCGGTTTAAGGAGTTATGTTAAGTTTAGTGAGGTTTCTTATTGTAAGTGCCCAGGTTTTTGGTGATGATTATCCATGGTGCTAATTCTTGGTTTGTGACAAGGGAATGAGGGAACACATGGGACCTACTTGTTTGATGATTATCTTTTGTTTGAAATGGATTTTGGTTATGGAAAATGAACCATGGAAAATGAACGCATGCTTTTGTTTGCATGGATTTTGGTTTATAATATTGACATCTTATTATTTTATTTTATTTTATTATTATTTTTATTTAAATATTTATATTTTATAATTTGAAATTAATAGAAAGTTGTAATTTTGATATTATAAGAATTTATACTATTATAAATATTTAATCAACATTCAAGCCAGTTGTCAATATTTGATCTCAATTATAATTCCAATATTACGAGACTTTATTCTAAAATTCTAATAACGTAAATATTCTATTAACTCCTCAAATTGCTATTTCTTATTTACTGATTATATTTATTGTCCTTTCACATGTGTGAATTAAATTTCTCGCTTCTTTCATATTTATTACCATTTTAACTTAATTCCTTACATTTTTTTATATTTTTTTCTTGAATGAACTCTAGAGTAAAGCCAACAACTTATCCTATTTTATTTTTATTTTTTGTCATTGTTAATATTATTTACTTATTTATTTATCTCATTTTATTTTATTTGTATTAAAAAAATTGTAGGGTTTTGAGTTATAGCCGGAAATAGTAAAAAAAAAAGTAGATACAAGATTATGATTTCTGGTTAAAACTTTGCTATTACAGGCACACTGACTTCATTAAGGCCAGGGTTTCATATACCATGACGAGGTTGTTCAGTTTTACACAAACCTATGACAGAGTAGTAACAGTCGTGACATGACTAAGGTTAATGGTGTATTGATCCTTGTGACTAAATTCACGATCAATGAGGTTTTAGGTTGTAGCTACATTGACCCAACCACTTGTTTGCTAGAAGATGTAGAAGGCCCTTTAGAAATTTTTCACCAACAATATTGGCCTGGTGTTACCGAGTACACGCCACTATGCCCCGTGGCTATGGCCAGAAAATATTTCTATAGGGAGGGTTCAACATCGGGTCAGGCTGAAAAAGTACGAAGTAGGTGTTCTTAATGTAGAACAAAGGCTAGTGTACGAGTGGATATGCATAAACATATTTCCGTTTAGGGGTCATGCTTGCAAGTCGACCATAGGAAATCTTATGTTGTTTTACTATGTCATGGAAGGGGTTAAGATAAACCCTGGATATACAGTATTGAATTATATGCTAAAGGTTGCGGTTGGGAAGAAGAAGAATCTCCCTTATGGGAGATTGATCACGACGATGCTAGGAAAATGGGGAGTCGTGCCTCAAGATAGACCTATGCGTCTAGATTATTTTGACTCTGCTTGGTTTGAGCACGAGCATTTGTCTTTGGGGTTTGATAACAAATATGAGAAAAATGTCATCCCTGGAGATAAGGCTAAAAAAGATAAGAGAGCTAGGGATTCTTCAATGCACAGGAGCGAAGCCTCTTCTTCTCGTGAGTTTTAATTTGAATTTAATTGTTTTTTTGTTAAATTGTTAGCATTTTAGTGTTATAACTTATTTTTTGTATGTGCCGGTAGTTCCTTGGCGGATGGCATGAAGAAACCAATTAGCAGATACATGGTGTGTCTACGTGCAGACATCAGTGAAATAAACGCAGAGGTGGCAGCGGCAGAAGCTAGTCATGCCAAGTTTTCGCTTCCTACTGCCTACGCATCAACCCCGCATATACCGAGAACATGCCGAACTTTAAGCTGGTTTTCTCCAATGACAAAGAGAAAGAGCAGGAGGATGTTAATGAAGATGAAGAGGAGTGCAACGAAAAAGAAGAGGTGGAGTAAGATGCAGTGGATGTGGAGACTGGCACCAAAATTAACGATGTGTTTGTTAATGAAGATGATGAACCATGAAACTTTGATTGTGTATTTATGATCATGAATTATGAATTTTAAGGGTTCTAATCATGGGAATTTGAAACCATGACAATTTTGATTTAAGAGTTTTAGTATGCTCAAGACAAGTTTTTATATTTTTAGATGATGTGTTATTATTTGGAATGATATTTGATTGAAGTAAAATTTTAGGTATGGTATTTGATTGAAAATTTGTAAACCCTTACCTTGTTTAGACATGTTTGACAAACTAGCAATCAGATTAAATAGATAGTATGTTATTGAAGTAAGGTCATTATTTTTTAAAATGACCTTATTATCCGTACAAGTTCCGAACTCGGAAAGAAGTCTGACCTATTCAAATATGGTCCTTGTAACACCCCAAACCCACCACACAGTGTTGGGTCGGGTTTGGTCGTGCTACCAAAAGTGATAACAGTAACAAGCAGATAGATTATATGCGGAAGCGATTTAGATAAGTTCAAATCCTAACTTACTATTACAGTGAAAGTGTTAATGTTAAATGAAAGTTTCACCTAACTAATACAGATTCAAAATTCATGTTAAAATTCATCCAGGATCTCTCTAAAAATAAGTAAAGACATCAAAAGGGCTTTTCTCTTACAGTTCCTCTTCACCTGAAAAAAGTTGTTTAACTAGGGTAAGCTCCTTGCTTAGTGAGGTTTCATTGCCAATATTTACCCAGTTGGATTTTAGTGATCACAGAATATCAAATAACAAAAAGCCACATATGTCCTAGCACATAGTAAAAGGATACGGGTGGTTAGTGCCAAGTTGCTGCCAAGTGCCTATGTGGCAGCTCTGACTAACATACAAGGCACAACCTTTCAGTAGTGCCCGAAGGCCATCAGTAAGTCCAGTATTCAGTCTCGTCAACCTTTCAATTCATGCTAAGACAATGAAAACACTCACTGTGGTTAGACTTGGGCTTGGCAACTTCCGTCTCCTGCTTTACCACTGCTCACCACTATTTTTTTGATAAGAAATTTTTCTTAAGGCTTGTGTGAGGAGGTAAAAACTGGGGACCCAATATTTATACTGAATAAAACATAGGTATTGACACCTACCAACCTGAAATTTTATCCTGTAATCCTACATCCACTTGCCCAAAAAATTACTTTGGAAAACTCTCCCTCACGTCCGCCGTTCATTTCTTCTTTCCAGTAATTTCATTTGTCCAAAATTACTTTGGATAAAATCTTACGTCCGCCGTTTTATTTTCTCTTCCCAGCAATTTCATTTGCCAAAATTACTTTGGATAAATTTCTTTACGCCTGTCGTCCATTTCTCCTTAATTTTCCTTACTTTTTTATTTATTCATTGTTATTAGTCATCCATTCTTCTTTCCCTTAATTTCTTTTACTTATTTATTTATTACTATTATTATATATCTCGTAACACATGTCTTTTTTCCTAGTAATTCCTTTTGATTTATTCATTTACTTATTATATATATATATATGCATATCTATTATCATTATTATTATTGTCTATATATATATATATACACACACACAAAATATTTATGTATATATATATGTCTTTTTTTACAACACTAACTCTTAGCATTTAATTATAATCAGTCAACATACGTATTGATAATATACCGTCTATAAACGGCTATATTCTCAAGGGTAATATAACAGTTATAAACGGCTATATTCCCAAGGGTAATATAACAGTTATAAACGGCTATATTCCAAACGGTAATATAACAGTTATAAACGGCTATATTTTATAGTATATATATGAATTTATCCGACATTTCAAAACCACATTTCCTCTTCTATCTTATATCCTTCTCAATCTTTTGCTGATAACATGTCGAGACTAATGTCATTCTTTGTTGCAGTAATTATCGTGGTACTGCATGTTAGTATTTTCACTGGAGATCTTATGCCGAAAGAATTTTGTTATTCATCAGTAATGATTGGATTCATTTATTACCTTTTATTTTTCAAAATCATCATAGATTTTTTGTATTTCTAATTACATTTAATAAATTATTTTATTTCCCTATTATACAGTAATATAAATTGTTAGATTTGTAGACGAGGTTCAACCTTTACGGTTGGAGTTTTCACAGTCCTGGCCAAGTTCCTCACTTGGAACATGGTTGGAGAGTAAAGTAGAAGAGCCAATTACACTAGTTACGAGCTCAAAATTGAAGTTCCGATCTCTTTGGTCATTTCAGTTCCCTTTCTATCCAAAAACGTGTACATTTCTTTTCCTTGCACTTATTAGTTCCTCAATCGGAACTCAAAATTGGTGCTTCAAAAAATAATCCTATAGAAGGTCCCGGCCCGCAGAACTACAATTCGGATCCACCATACTAAGGGCAGAGTGTGCCACGAGCTTGGAACTACCCCTACTATAAAAAAAATGCGATTGCAAAACAAAAAATCCCCAAATCACAAAACCTAATAACTTCTTCCTGCATTGGAATGAGAAATCCATCCACATTCAAACAAAAATTTTGAGCAGGAGGACCCATCAACAATGTCCCAACCAATGTCGGTCCTAGCAAGAGACGTGGGTCAACTTCCCGATCAAGGAGTTCTCATTCTTCCAATCCCGGGTATGAAACGGTTAGGTTCTATTCACTTCTTGCCCAAGTTTGATATAATGAATTGTGTGATGTTGGGAAATTACCAGATTGCTATATCATTGATCTAAATGTGTATCATAGCATAGGCTTAGCCGACCCAGTTATGTTTTTTGCGAGAAACATGTTATCTGACTATTGACTTTGAATGAACCATCATATTTTGATAAAGTTTGTCAATTTTATAGCTATATGCGTGAGATTGAGGGTACAAAACTAGGGTTAATGGGTTTGACATTGATATAAGTCTGTGGGAAATTAATTGGTTCCTAGAATGCCCCTATAAGAGTGTGGATGATGTGTATCCCTTGGCCGCTTATGGTTCTTTAGATGATGTGTATCACAAAGAGAAATGACCTTTAGATACCAACTGGCCAAATGTTGACCCATTTAAGTGTAGCATTAGGTATTTTCAAAGAAATGCACATGATCTAGGGAGGCCAAATTCCTTTAAACTACCTTAGCATCGATTAAAAAATTGTGTATGAGATGATAGCTAGGGTCATCGTACTTGGGGCACCTTAAAGAACCAACATATACCACTCTTATGATGTTCTATTACATTATTAAGGATAGGAAAATCAACCTTGGGACCGTAATTTTTAAACATATGATGTTGATTGCAACTTCAGAAAAGGTAATCAAAAGTATCCGCTATGGGTGTTTGATTGCTTTGATTTTTAGATTGTGCCCGGGATGGCTTTCCATGGTGAGGAGAAGCCCATCTTTGACAAGCAATATTTTTTAAAGAAGTGGGTCCTCTTGGACCACAAATGGGTACACAAGAATGATGACGCAAATGACCAAAGCAAGAGGCCAAGGGTTGAAGAAGGTAAAAATGTAAATTCAAAAAAAAATCTTGTTCATTGAAGTGAATTTTTATCTTAATTTATCTTATTTTGTGATATAGAGGAATCAGACCTGATATTCATCAAAGGTTTAAAAACGTGCTACAAGTGGATGAGGAGTGAGATTTTCCAACTGGGGGAGCGTGTTTGGAAGTTAGAGAGTCGTCAACGGGCATTTGAATGTCAATTTCCATCCACCTTTAGATCCCGCTCATTGAGAGCATCTTCAGTGTGATTTATGTGGCATGACTAACTTTTTTAGAGGGGTTTCTAGAATGCTTAAACAAAATTTATTGGACATGGTTGAACAACAATTGATTGTATGAAGTTTTGAATTTGCTAGTAACTATATATGAATGTTCTTTGATAACATTTTTATTGCATTATATTTCCCTATTGTTACCTTGTAAGTGTTGTGAGGCTGTGTTTAGATGATTATGCCAACAAAAAAGAACATAGAAAGGAAATTTACCAATGCCCAAGCGGATCTTCTGGACTCGGAAATAACTCCGGACCAAATGTCCACTTACAAATAGAAGCAATAAAATGCCACTATCTTGCCTTTCTTTTTTCCCTTTTTGTTTCTTCTTTGTAGCCCTTATTTTCTTCTTAATCTTACCTCAGACATCAACCCAAATACCTTCCTCATGATCTGTGCAACCTAAATAAGTAGACAATGTCGATTCATCCTCTTAGAGCAGAATGTCATCATAGTTACTCCCCATCGCACATTTTTTTCCCAAAACCAACTAAATCTTCAAGTTTAAATTCCTGAAGGAATGCTCTTTTCCCTTCAATAAAAATTTCCCATCTAGGGTCTACGGAATCTCTAACATAGAAAACTTGATGCGCTTGTGCGGTCAATATGAATGGATCATCTCTCCAACTAATCTGACTTCTATCTACAAGTGTGAATCTCATTGGCTCAGTTCATTGACCACCATGTACATCTACCCATTGACATTTAAATACGGGGACTCATAAGGTCACATAATCAAGCTCCAAAATTCTAAAATGGTCCCAAAATAACAATTGTTTGCGTACATGGGATTGCTATCACGGCCACCTCCAACATGTAATGCCTCCGAGACGAGGGTGACACCATTGTTCTGCGACACGCCCTTATCATCCTGTGATTTAGGGGCAAAAGTGAAACCATTTATAGCATACCCCCATAGGAAAGCACTGTACCCAAGGGGTCTATGGGATAACCACTTAACTGATTCAGATTGAGCCACGACTTCCACGTGAGATCGTAGCCACTTAGCAAATGTCAAAGTATGACTTCATACGACTTGTGCTATGTTGAAAGTCGGACTCCCTATTCTTATTTCATCCATGTGGATCTAGATGTAGGGGACAACATCCTCATGGTTCCAAAGAACATAAATATGTGCAACATTTAAATCTTCTACAGTTGGGCTTAATAACTTACCCTGCCTTACCCCTTGCACATCTTGTTTTCCCTCATGTCTAGCAGTCGGATACCCACGGAATCAACCTCCTTCAAATAACTAGTATGAAACTCGAGTACCTCTTCCATTACATAATGCTGCATATACTTGCATCTGGCATGTACTCACACAAAATACTTTAAAATTTTCATATACCGCTCAAAGGGGATACATCCATCTCAAGAATACAGGACCACATAGCTTAATCCCCCTTACCAAATGAGAAATAAAATATACTATTATGACAAAGAATGATGGAGGAAAATACATCTCCATACGACACAAAACTTCCACAATCATCGCTTGCAAACGGTCAAGTTTAGCAACACTAACGCCTTTAGCACAAATACTCTTGAAGAACAAACAAAGCTTTGTAATGCACAATCTTACATGGTGTAGTAGTGATGACTTAATGGAAATGAAATTAAATTATTGCATCAGATTGCAATCATGGGATTTCATACCGACCAACTTCAACTCATTCAAAGAAACACAAGAACTAATGTTGGACGAATAAGCACTAGGAACCTTAACACTACTCAAGGTCTCACAGTATGCTTTCTTCCCTGACCGAGACATTGAATAACAAGCGAGAGGAGGTAACAGTCATCACCATTCATCACGGGACCCAAGTTCTTTTTAATACCCATTTTAACAAAATCAGTTGGCAAATTCCTAACCCTTTTCAATATCTCAACACCCGATAATGGAATAAGAGGTCCTCATACCTCCATTTCTCTGTTGAACCATTGCCTCGTTGATCGCCACGAGTAACCCTTGGGAAGAAACCGCATATACCCTTGATAAATAGTTTTAGATCAATGCTTAAATTGAGTGAAACATGTATCCTTCTCACAAACAGGCCATGCATAGTGCCCATTCACCGAGTATCCAAATAGATTGCCATATGCAGGGAAATCATGTATGGCGTAGAACAATAATGCCTTCAATGTAAAAAGTATCATCCACACTACCATCGTACGTGTGGACACCATCTTTGAAAAAAGTCAACAAATATTCAATATGAGGTTCCAGTTATACATCAAAATCAAATCTAGGTTGCTTGGGCCCAGAAATCATCAATGAGAGTAACACATACTTACATAGAAGCCAATACGGCAGATTATAGATCAATAGCATAACATGCCATGAAGTGTGTGTATTGCTCATATTTCCAGAATGATTCATTCCATCAATTCATAGGCCTAACCTCAAATGCCAGGGATCGTCTCTAAGCTCTGGGTGTATAGCATCTAGCTTCTTCCACTGCTCAGCGTCTAGTGTATGCCTAATCACATCATCTTCCGGTTTAACTCTATATGAATGCAACCACAAAAAATTTGAGTCTTCTTTGCATGCAAATAATTTCTCCAACCATGGTATGATTGGGAAATACCACAAAACTTTAGCTGGCATCTTCTTCTTTGCCTTAGGTGGCCCCATTTTGCTTTAGGTTGCAGCACGCCTGGCCGTTAATTTCTCTAGTTGTGAGACAGTTTTTCAATATCTACTTCGAAAGGACCAGGAAGGGGGATAAGTAAAAATCTTGAAAAGAAGGAATGACGGTGCTATCAGGCATCGCCAATGAATAATTTTGACACTCTACTGCCTCTCCATCGATCATTCTTGGATCCCACTGCCGCATAAAAAGGTAAAACTCTCGTCGTAGTTTGGCGACCTATCTTCAATAGGGGCCTTTAGTCTTTTGATTAGAGTAGGGGTCTTGAGAGAGTAGAGCGTACCGCCTTGCACCCTAAAACCTAAACCCTTAATCTATTCCTTCACCCCCTCTAAAAGGGATTCGTGAACAAACTGCAGCGAAGATTCCACAAAGACTACGTGAATCCACGTTGGAAGGAAATCATACCATAGTTGAAGCACAATCAAAATATGTTTTGGGAGGTTAAATTTATGGTGTCAACCTAATAGATTCACTATCGAAGGAAGGAATGATGAAAGATGCTTATGATGTATTACTTTCTTTGAGAGATGTCTTTTCCTTTATTTATGCTTTCTTAGGAATTTCGAGCCACGAATCAAAGGCTCATGCTCGTGGCTTCAGGAAGCATTCACGTTTGGTATATGCCTGCTCTGACGGAGATTTTTGTAAATCTAATCTGTGATGATCTTGCCTACGTCTTCATTATCGTCCACCTAAGAAAACCAACCTTCTCTTACCCGGCTATCTTGGCTAGCTGTTAAGGATAAGGTTTTTAGGGCAATGGGGGATACCAATTGAGCCCTTTTCCTACCTGGATTTCTTCTCCCACTAATCACTACGAGATTCTCTAAAAGCTTCAATCGTATACTATGGCTCTTCTCTCATTTGATTTTTTAAAATCTAATTTAAGCGAAGATTTAGGCTATCGATTGGAGGAAGAAAGCATGCCTTTGTTGGTAAGGGATTGGCGGAGTGGCCGCTGGAACTCTAATGTGGCAGTGGGATCCAAGAATGATTGATGGAGAGGCGGCTGAGTGTTACTTTTTAAAATAAGGGAGATGAGCGAGCAAGTAGAAGCATTTTTGGTTTTTTGGGGCTTATGCAGGAAGGGGTGCTCCTAGGTGTGTGTGGAGTTGTTTTTTGTGAGAATGGATTCCTGTTGTGCATAGCTGAGCATCTTCTATTTGTTGGGATAAAGCTTTTCCATCCATTCAAATGACATATTGTGCCAATTTATTCTATGAGTGGCCCACGGGAAGTGTTTCAATACTGACAGCAGCTCCAACTGAAGCAATTGAAGCTAGGTCGGCATTCCTTTGAATTGAATCTAAAATTATATTTTTCATACTAGCCATTGCTCTCGGGAGTCTCTTTGTAGGATACTTGGCCAAAGTGTAACCTATTAGCCCATAAGTAAGTACTGTGACGAAGCGGATGTTGCTCACCCGACACGGTCGTACGAGGTCACAATTCACCCGACTAGGGGTGGACATAAACCCATAAGCTACCGAGGGTACGATCTTTCTGTTTGTTCAACAATTGACTGGATGGATGCCCAGGCATTGAGAAGGAAGGACACTTTCAGAGGCAAAAGGCCATGGGGAGATACCGTCTGTGATCCATGGATCTCCGGTTGGGAAACCTTATCCAAGCTCCATGGCTAGCAGACTGATCACTAAATAGATAGAAATAGGTGCAAATTCGGACGAGAAAAGCAACAATCTCCCTTTTACAAATCAAACTTTAAATGATTTGAACACAAATGGAATAGAAAGAGAAAGACAAGACCATCTAAGGCACAAAGCCCTTAATTGTCCAATCCCCTCACAGCTACCTATTTTGTAACAAGAGCATTCGATGCATTTTCCTTATTATAGTCTAGCTCTATTTTTACTATGATAAATCTTGTTCTTATTTTGTTCGATCACAGAGTACGGCAGGTAACATTTCAATGTGTTTCAATTTTTTCGAACAAGAGAGGTTTGATGCTTTTGAATTCATTGTATTAATTCCACTTTCTACTCGCAGTATGTTCTTGTTCGAATTCATAGTTATGTAAACATGGCCAAGAAAAAATATTTATTTTCATATTCAGTGATCAGTACACAAAAATTATGTGTGTAAGCTAACAACAGCACATCATTGATTACATAGTACTTCTTACCTGAGTTATTCAATATAAATATACTATAACATATATATAATATATATTTAATTACTGCTAGAGTTTGAGTTCAAGTTCGAACACGAGCCTAAACCAAATTAATTTTACTTGAACTCGATTTTGAGCCAATATTTTACTAACTCGGTCGAACTTGAGGCAAGTTCGGGCTCGAGATATTTCAAGTCGCTCGTCTCATTTACCTTTTATGTTATTTGCCTTTTTTATTTATAACTTGCAATTTCCTCTTTCTTCTTCTACTTTTTTGATGTAGGATTCTTATAATAGTAGTATTTTTTTTCTTTTCGTCCATCCATTAAGGTTGCATTCTTATAATCAACACTGATATCATACAAGATTTTATTAAATTTGTAAATTTTATTTTTTACATATAAAATTTTAATAACTTTTAATTACATCTGACAATATCAATGTCAAATTTGACTTATGGTTTCTGACTTTAAAGATTAAGTGGAGGAAGGATAAAAATAAATAGGGATAGTTGAAATATAACTAAGATATAAATGTTCAAAATTAGATTTGGCCTTAATGTCGAAAAAGACATTTAGATTTAAATCCTTTGCTTAAGAAGAAGGGCAAAATATAAAATAAACTCTATTTTGTTCCAAAAATATCAAAATAATCCCATAAAATTTAAAATTTGGTGTTGATAAAATAAAATATAGAATATAATTAAAGTTAATTAAAAATAAAAAGGTGATTCTTAATTATTAGTGTCTATAATGAGCAACATTGGCTCAAACCGATTCTTAATTATTTTCTTTTTCCATTAAAGTGGCGCCAGCCATAAATGAGAGCCATTTTCACTTCTATTTCTAACAAGGATTCTTTTTTTTTCTGAAACAAATAATCGGCCTGCCTCTCATTAAGGTATAGAAATAGGTTACAATTTGTGGTCGATCGTATACACAATCACCATTGTTAGTCTATCTACTTTTAGCTTAAAAAGCTAGTAATAGTTAGCCTATCTTGATTGGGGGACTGATAAACTATAGAACACCATAATTAAAATGAGAAAAGTTTATCTATTACAGGGTGGGATGAAATTCCCACATGGCTGGCTCACAAAGAATGAGTGGGGTGAGCCTCCCTCTAGAGCTCCACAACATGGTGTAACAGAACTTACTCCACGTCAACCTGGGGTATAGAGACTTAAAGACTATCATTTATTAGGGAGAAGAATCTAAGTTGCGCCTGGTCAGTCGAGCACAATGCTATGGTTGCCCTGATGGCTGAATGGAAGGTGTTACATAAGATGAAGTGGTCCACCTGTACCATGATTACGTCCTGCAGTCTTGAACTTAAACCACCGGAGAGTTGTCTCAATTTAACCCGGCATCCCAACTCAAACAGTTACAGTAGAACACATTATACTTGATATTTTTATCTTATAAGCATGAAAATCTCTAACCCGAGTCAATTGGACCTTCAAGTTGTGTCGGTCTATCTTGAAGATACCAAACTTATTGTAGTCTACTTGTCTACTCTTTGACCTTAGAGGGTTTTGCCAAAAGTATGCTGTCTAAACTACTTTTGACTCGGATTTCTCCAAACCGAACTCTTTGGAGAGTAGATTGAAAACTGACATGAATCTTTCGAATGAGAAGGTCCCCGAAAATCAAAATCAGCAGAGATTTCTTAATCTAATGCTCTAGATAAAAAAATCCATTTTAAGCTCGCCTTCCTTATTGGACTAAACTAAGTTAAACATAAACTGAAGCCTAAGCAAACTGACCAAAGCACCTAAATCCAGTGACCTTAACCCCACCTGAAGTAAGGAAAAACCATGCCCATATGTTCATTTGATGACCCAGTTCGATCAACCCGAAATAGCCTCCGCCCTATTTTGGGCAAATTTGATCAACGGTTAATTTGAGAAAATTTTGTAACTATGGCTACAGTAGCACACAGTAAATGCAATTGTGGGGAATGCATTTGGCAAATGCGTTCTCCCAGTTTTTGAAAAAAAAAATATTCTGAATTTCTGAGGACGCATTTACCAAATGCGTCCTCTTTAATTTTCTTTTTTTTTGTCTTTGATTGAAGAGAACACATTCCCCAAATGCGTCCTCGGTATTCCCATTTAAAAAAAAATCTGTGTTAATGAATATGCATTCATAGAATGCGTCTGACAATCCACCGTTGATTTCTGTGTCACCACGTCGACAAGGATGCATTCGTTGACAAGGACGCATTCAACCTCCGATAAAAACTCACGCAAAGGTGGATGGTGGACTCTCGGGGGAATGAAGGTATACCCTCGAGGAGTGATTCGTGTGTCCCAGTGGTGGGTGGTATGCCCTCTCAAGGGGTGGATGGTACTCTCTCGAGGTGTGGATATGTTATTATGGGCTCTCGAGTGGTGGTGTATTCTGGGCTCTCGAAGGTGATGTATTATGGGCTCTCGAGAGGTGCTGCCACGTCAATGAGAATGCATTCAACGAAATGCATCCTCTTTTCATAATTTTATTTTTAAAAATTCAAAGAGTGAGGATGCATTCAACGAATGCGTCCTCTGCATGACCTGCAAAAAAATTAAAATTTCCAAAGGATGCATTCACACCATGTTATCCAAACCTCTGAGGATGCACATTTGCATCTAAAATCTTGAGATCATAGTAAAATCAAGCTCTTAATTTCCGGTTATAATCGAGAAAGAGACACTAGTATTTTCACCTTACTGGTCGCCAAGATTTTTGAAGACTCCCCAACCTCGGCGGCAGTAATCCACCATTGTATGTTGACCTTACACCATCGCTCGTTGTCATAGTCCTTCTCTGGTCCCTGTTGTTGTCCATCTCTTCGGAAGGACAAGCAATTGTACTTTTCTTTAGCACTTCACTGCCCTGCCCGACCCGACTCCCCAAAGGTTTGTTCCTTCTCCGGGAATAACGACTGATGCAGAGATAATTCTTCTTTGCAACTCTGCTTCTTGGTAGAAGTTTCGGTAAATTGGCCCTCGCCAACCAGATTCAGATCTACAACTACAATTAAGAGAACAAATCAAAATTGAAGGGGTAACCGCCACAACGTCATTGACCAGCCTCGCCGTATTCGCTGTGCCGCCGATTGCCTCGCATGAACACTGCTGACCGCACGGCTGGCGTTGACCGCACTAGAACATTGACTGCATAAGGCCACCGTTGACCATGCCAGGGCACCTTTTTCCTTGATAGAAATAGCTCCGGAGTGCCAACCAGTGATTGAGCCGTCGTTCTCCCGCTTCTGCGCTTCAGCCCTTTGCTGGCTGTTTTTACTTCATTTTTTCCCTAGAGTCTCCTGAATTCATCGCCGGCCGTCGGCTGGCTTACTTGTTACCTCTGGCCGTTCCTTCTCTTCGGTTCCGCCTGTCTAAGGCGCCGGGAAGCCAGATTAATCAAGCTCATTAGTTCCGTCTGGTCTATGCATTTGCTGCAGGCTGCGAGTCCGCTCTCTTCTCCAGGAGCCCAATATGGTCATCGGCCGGAGCACTAGTCACGACTTCTTGTCGGGTACGCCAGAAGAGAGCAGGAGTTGCGCTTCTTTGTTTGCAATGCGGGTTGTGGGCGATGGTTACCCGAACTCAAGATCTAACCTAGGATGATGATTAAAAAGCAGAAAGCAGAAGGAAAGTTGGGGGGACCGCCGGCGGCACCCCTCAGCTAAGGTTTGGAAGAGGACCTTGGTTTAGTAGCTTTTCTTTTCTAGAGAGAAGAAGAAGAAGAAGAAAGTGCAATCAGACTTTATCAAATTATGTCCTTAACAAGGAATCTACTTCGACGTCTTACATCAATTATCTATCATAGTGCAGAGAATGATTCATGTAATCTAGACCAACAATAAGTAATTCTATTTTTATAATTTAAAGATCATATTATAATTATTTGTATATGTGTTTCATTTAAGAGATTTTTATCATTATAGATATCACAAAAACAAAAACAAAAATAAAATCCTCCTATTAATCATACTAATTATAAATGAACTCGTTTGACGGTAAGAAGATTTCAAATAAATTTTTATGGATAGTGTAACTTTCTTTACTACCACAAAAATATTAGATTTATAATTTTTATATAGAGTGCTTCTATTTGATTGGATCTAATCCCAAGTTTAGAATGAACTGAAGTTAATATACTATGTTATAAAAATGTTAAAATAATCCCATAAAATTTGAAAGTGTAAAAATTGAATTGAACATCAACTATCTATCATAGTGTAGAGAATGTTTCAGGTTAAATTGACCAAAAGTTAGACCAATACTTCTTAAAAACTCTTTTTTATAATGTAAAGGTCATATTATAATCATTTACATATTTTTAGATTCATTTTAAAAGGTTATCATGATTATAGGTATTTAATTACAAAAATAAAAATAAAATAAAGATATTAATCATACCAATCTACGGTTAGTCGATCTAAAATAAGATTTCGTGCATAGAGTAACATTTGTTTAATATGCTACCGAAAAAAATTTTGATTTATAATTTTTTATATAGAGTACTTTTGTTTGATTGGATGTAATCCCAAGATTAAAATTGAATTGAAGTTAATAATAAAATAGAGTCTGTCTCTTGAAAGACTGTCTTTGCATAAGTAATGGAAAGATCAAGGTTTAAAGTGCAAATTAAAAGAAATGAAGATAAAAATTTTGAATTGTATGAATCGGATAAAACTTTATAACTATTACACGTTGTACAATAAATTTAAAATGTTTCAACTAAGATTTTTTACCTTTATGTTATTTCAATAAAATTTCATCTTTCTATAAGAAAAACCCAAGAATTTGCCAGTAAAATATAGAATTGAAAATAAAAAATAAAAAGATGTTGGTCCATTGGAACCTAGGTCTTAATAAGCGTCCAGTTCATCAGTCATACAAGGGATCCAGTCAAGGTCCGTCTAGCAAAGGCAAGTCCAGCCTGGCATAGGTAAGTGGGTAGGTAATATAGTCCAGTAGTCCATCCTACACTAGGCCCAACAGAGGGCAGGCCCAATGTCCCAACATCTTTAAGCCTCCACTAGAATTACAAGTTCGCGTTGCTGGGCTCGGCTAATCTTCATTCTGATGCATGCGCTTATATGCAGTACATTGGCTATATTGTCTTCCGATGTGGGAATAGTGACATTTTAAAATAGGACCCCACCCAACATAAGCCACACCTTCCCAGCCTTATCACCCACGCGCCCACCCGTTCGCCGACACACACTCGCTGCCGTACTTTAATCCACCGTTAACCGATTCCGGCTATTTGCTCTCCTCGACGGCGATGCTCAAGCCAAGACAATCAGGAGAGATGAGACAGAAGTTGTCGGCGTTGCCGATGGTGGCGGCTGCAGCCGTGTTGGTGATGGTATGGATAAGGTACAAGGGGACAGAAATTTTGATGAACCATGGGATTACGACGAATGGTGGGATTCACTATTAGAAAATGAAGACAAGCAGATAACTAATGACACCAACACTACCACTGAACCAGATACAGTTCAAAACACTCTCATGAAAGTTAATCTCACAAATCCGGCTGTTTGCTCTCCTCGACGGCGATGCTCAAGCCAAGACAATCAGGAGAGACGAGACAGAAGTTGTCGGCGTTGCCAATGGTGACCTTGAGGTCTCGGCAAAGCTTCTCAACTCTGGAGGAACTAGTAGCAACCTACCAGTTACTAATATGGAGAAGATTTTCTCCGCCATATTACTAATATGATTTATTATTTCTTTGTAGGTGCTTGTTTGATGCCAAACGGTAATACTAGCCATTCAAATACTAATATGATTTATTCTTTCTTTGTAGGTGCTTGTTTGATGCCAAACGGTAATACTAATATGGAGAAGATTTTCTCAACACCCATTGCCACCACCCTCAACATCCTCCCTCTGCCACTGTATTTCTTCAACCACCACACCACCAGGCCACATCGGCACCATCCACACCACCACCATCCACGTTTCTTCAACCTCAGTTTCTTCGGTTATCTGAACTGCATCAACAAAGGTTTATTTACTGCGGATATCAAATTGATCGACCCTACTACTATCATTAAGGTCAAGGGTATCAAATTGTGTTCAAGAGCTCAAGAACCACCTGCTCCACTATTGTGTTCTAGGTAGTAGATATCCATCACCTATTGTGTTCTGGTTAAGCTTTTTATCCATCACCTATTATGAACAAGGTATGTGAACAAATACAAGTTCAAATATCAGGTCTCATTTTTATAATACCTACCCTTTACCACCACACCACCAGGCCACATCGATCAATTTGATATTAATGATAGTAGTAGGGTCGATCGACCCTACTACTATCGTTAAGGTCAAACCACAACACCACCAGGCCACATCGCCACCATCCACACCACCACCATCCACGTTTCTTCAACCTCAGTTTCTTCGATTATCTGAACTGCATCAACAAAGGTTTATTTACTGCGGATATCAAATTGATCGACCCTACTACTATCATTAAGGTCAAACCCATGCAATACAGTCCCACTGATAGGCAAGAATTTGCAGTTCAGATAGCAGAATTACTAAATCTTAAAGTAATACAAAAGAGTAGATCACCGCATTTCTCACCAGCTTTTATGGTTAGAAATAGAAGTGAACAAAAACGAGGAAAAGCTAGATTAGTTGTCGACTATAAAAAGCTTAACCAGAACAAAATGGGTGATGGATATCTACTACCTAGGATGAAGGATCTCCTACAACAAATAGGAGGAAAAACCTATTACAGCAGTTTCGACTGCAAGTCAGGATTTTGGCAAGTCAGGCTAACAGAATCTTCAATACCACTAACTGCTTTCACTTGCCCACAAGGACATTTTGAATGGCTAGTATTACCGTTTGGCATCAAACAAGCACCGTCTATATTTCAGAGACATATGAATGAATCTTTTAATGATTTAAATAATTTCTGCCTTGTTTATGTTGACGATATTATTGTCTTTTCAGAAACAGGAAGAACATCATCAGCATGTGTTACAGGTACTTCAACGATGCTTAGAAAAGGGAATAATACTAAGTAAAAAGAAAGCTCAAGTCAGCCAAAATACTGTTGATTTTCTAGGACAAACTTTAACAAAAGGGAAACTTAATATTCAAAAACATATTGGAGAAAATATAAATAAATTCCCTGACGAAATAACAGACAGTAAACAACTAGAAAGATTTCTAGGAACATTAAATTGGATTTCTGATTACATTCCTAAGTTAGCACAACTACGAATACAATTACAAATTAAGCTTAGGCAAGAAATAAAATGGTCATGGACCACTGAGGACACTAATCTAGTAAAGAAAATAAAAAAACAGGTAAAAATCTACCTACCCTGTATAATCCAGGACCAGATGAAAAACTCATCATCGAAACAGACGCCTCAGATCTTGCCTGGGGAGGAATACTAAAAGCCAGTGTCTTAGGACAAAAAAGTGAGCTTCTTTGCAGGTACACATCTGAAATGTTCAAACCAGCAGAAACTCGCTACCACAGCAACGAGAAAGAAATTCTCGCCCTAGTAAAAACAATAAAATCATTTAGAGCATTTTTATTACCAGTTCATTTTACTGCTAGAACTGACAATACCAATGTAAGTTATTTTCTCAGGACAAACATCCAAAGAGATTATAAGCAAGGACGTCTTGTTCGGTGGCAACAATGGCTTCAATACTATGACTTTAATGTCGAACACATCAAAGGATCAGCTAACACTTTAGCTGATATACTATCTCGTGAATTTGCAGGGGCTACATGACCTCCACCATGGAGAAATACAAGGATGAAGTTTACCTTCTAGGTAAAATCCAGGAACTGGAAGATAAAGTTCTAGCAAAACAAGCAAAGATCAAAGATCTTAAGAACAAGCTTAATAAGCTAAAAAAGAAAGGAAAGTCGGTTGATGACGATTCACTACTATCAACTCCGATTACATCAAAAGCTCCAGGTATTAAAATTACTGAGCAACCAGAAACACCAAAAAAGATTTCGGTACTAAACATGAATTCTCTTATGGGAAATCAGAAGACGGCATTTAAAGCCACTAGTATGTCAAATCTCTTGGCTGACATGGAGACTTCACCTCCAGCTTTTAGTGAAAGTGAAAAACTGGTTTCAAAACCAATCACTGAGAAAATGCCTCAGTACGAGACTTCGCCAAATCCATTGGCCAATACCCGCCCTCATAGGTAGGATAGTCTCGAAAAAAGCATTAACACAGCTGTGAAAAGCAGTGGAGAGCTGAATCTTCGCCCAACCCTCAGAGCAGCAAAAAAATATTACACCATTTTCAATGGACCAAACAAAGGCGTCTATACCAGCTGGCCAACAGTTGCAGCTATAGTAAATTTCAAGCCTTATATCCATAAATCTTATCCCTCAGAAACAGAAGCCTTATCAGCTCTCAACCAACACATCCCAATGCAAAATACAGCCTAAACCCAAACACCCACCTTTGCAGATATAACCCAACATACTGGCCCGACAATATCGTTAAACAGATTACTTAGAACCAGGCCAACCCAAACTGAGCCACCTCCCGAAAGTCCTTGTTTTCTAGGATTCAATGAATTTCGTTATTATTTTCACTTGGCTCAAGCAGTCATAGAAAACACGAGTGAAAATTTCTTCACCATCAATAAAAAATCCCATAGCCTTTTTGGGATCCTCGCTGGATGCAAGCCAGAGACAGTAAGGGATATATTTAACTGCGGATTAATTGGAGTTGTATACCCAGATCAAAACCTTCTAGAAATTTCACTCTTGCCAAAAGGAATCTACAGAGCCACCAAGCAATTCAGAACAAAAATTTGTGGAGCACAGGATCGTCCCATCTACTTGAAAGTCACAAGTTCTTTAATAGACTGGACAGATGAAGGTAATGTTTGCACCCCTTATCACTGGATCGAAATTGGTCTAGCAAGACCAGGGGTCAAATTCCCAGAACTACAAGAAGTAACCATTACTAAAGAACTCAGTTCAGAAGTACCCGACATTCGAGCAAGAACACTGCGAGCTGTGCTTAGCAAGTACATGAGTATTTACCGAGACTCCAAGGTCAAGGTAAATTTCTTTGACAATAAAACTATTGTAATCTCCGATTATCAAAACATCATTTCCAAAGAAGATGGAGCAAAATTGGCGGCCAATGAAGGAAAATTCCTCAGTGGCAACCTCCTAGTACCAGAGGAAACTCTAAAAATCTTCTGTAAATACGCTCCTAAAGAACATAATTGTCCAAGGTGCCCAGCAAAGAGCAGTACAAACAGTGATAATGAAAGGGACTAATCACCATCTCAACCAGATTTAGCCAATGTAATCAAAAGAGGCAACATGGTGGACTCCTCCACTCAAGCAAAAGGTGTACTCCATTCAGAAAAGGTGCCTCCACTCGAGCAAAAGATGTACTCCACTCAGAAAAGGTGTCCCCCACTCAGACCAATAATGAATAAAGTAGCAGTCGGTAGCCAGTCAAAAGGCAGGACTTTGCCTATAAAAGAGCGAGCAAATGAAAGGAAAGGGTATCAGTTATCAGAAGCTCTCCCCTCCACTTTAGTCTCTCTCTTTAACTATGAACTAAGAAACCCTCTTTAGGGAGTCTTTAGTATTCAGGAATCCATAACCATGGAAGCTGTACATTCTGCTTTTGTTGAATAAAAATATTTATCTTATCTTTGAGTATCATAATCCTTCCCTTACTTTCGTATCAACCTTGAGGTCTCGGCAAAGCTTCTCAACTATGGAGGAACTAGTAGCAACCTACCAAGATAGCTGTAGGCACAGCCGTGAGTGAGGAGGCGCCGCCGTTAGAAGCACTGGAGCAGGTGGTTCTTGAGCTCTGAGAAGAACAACTTTCCTTGGCAAAAGAAAGGTTGGATAATGAAGGAGTAAAGATTGTGAACATTTCATCAAAGATAGCAGCAGCAGAAGAATAGTTCCTAGGTAGATTCCTGTCTCACTATTTCTCCCTATTTCATCATAATTGTATTCAAGTGCAACTGTTGCCACCCGACAAACACGACCATGCTATGTAAAAAATGCCAAAAAAATCTGGTATCAGAGCCAATAACAGCACTCCACTGTTAACAATCATGACGGACCTATATGAGCCCAGTACATCACACCTTGAAGAAAAGGAAGTACATTCAACGAATGAGCAATACTTCGAGGAGGATAACATCTTCGCGCACGATCTTCAAGTTGATCAGGTACTCCTAAATAAGGTAAGCAAAGCTAAACTTTCCTTAGCACCTCATGAAGTGTTTAAACATAAATCTATAATTGATAGGCTTAAACATAGAAGTAATCATGTCATCACCTGTATCAGTACGAGAGAATACCCACTCGATATTAAAAACACCACTGGTCTAGTAGAAATCCCTTTACTAAACCAACAAGAAATAGAAAGGAAACTTTCAGTCTTAAAGCAGAGTGATAGAAAAACCATAAGCTATTTACACATAGGAATGGTTAAAATAATGATTAAAAGCACATTTAGAACTGGGATAAATTCTCCCATCAAGATTGCCCTACTAGATAGGAGAATGACAAAACCCCAAGATACAATTTTTGGATGTATTCAAGGAAATTTAACCTACGGGAAAATTATCTTCACTTGTAGTCCAAAAATAGGAATATCACTTGCTGATAAAAACATAAATCAGATTTTATGTCTGGCCCATGAATTTGACAGAACCAATCTTATGATAGAAGGAAATCACCCTTACACTATTACTTACACGATGGGATATTCATTAACAAATTCACATCATAGTATGAATTTCCGACCTTCGGAGCCAATAATGATAGATCACATCTTTAAGGAAATAGGACGCATCTCTAATGTAGCAATGCAAGAAACAAGCCCTTTAGAGAACACTTGGAGTATGGATCTAAGCAGAAAACGTTTATTAGGAACACAGCCTCTGCTAAAAATACTAGATAAAACCGGTGAAGAAGATGAACATACGATAGAAATTCCTCGAACCTCTAGCGTAGGATTTTCACGAGCACTAAGTCGTATGAATGGGCTCCCAACAAGTGATAACCTATGAGATGTATCTCATAGGATTAAAACTTTATCTCTTCAACTTGATGAGTAATTTTAGAAAAATACCTCATATTTATCATGAGAAAAAACATATTGGGTTAAACATCCAAGATGTTAAACACGGCGATCCTGAATACTTCTATTCTGGAGGAGTAAGCACAGATGCAATTCTAAAACATTTAAATAATATAAATGCTGTTGTAGGAAATATCCTAGTCATTATTTATAACATTGCATTACAATTTGGAATAAAAGCCACATGCTTTAAAGAATTATCTGAAGAATTACCTTGCCGTAACAAGGAAATTCTAGAACCAGTACTTCAACAAATTGAAACAATAAAGAATACTCTTACAAGGTTGGAAAAAGGCTAGATAATCTAAGCCCAGAAAAAATACAACAGGTTTTAATACATTGTGAAAACATAGACAAGAAAACATGACAGGAAAAGTAGAAGAAGTTCATAAGGATGGAAAAAACCTAGCAATAAAAGTTGGTGACTTAGAAACACAATATAAAGACTACATTGATAAAGTATCGGCTAGCTTACTAGCTGAAATAAGAAGCAGTAAAGAAGAGATTCTCTCAAGAATTAACCTTAGTAAATCCCTTGAAGATAACACAAATAACAAACAACAAAAAATGATAAAACCTGGAGACTCTTCAGGATGGTATCCAGAAAACTTAGGACCTCATATATGGGATAAACTTCTAAAACATGATTAAAGCAAAACTAGAAGAATATTTTGATAACACAACTACCTCAGATCATATGGATCAGATAGTTCAATATTTAAGTATGACTGACTTAGAAATAGAAGCACTAGAAGAACACAGGATCAACATTCTTGTTGCCATACCAAAGGAAGAACAACGAGCTAATGCTTCCATATCACAAGAAGAAGAAATGCCTGAAACAAGTGAGCAGGGACCAAGAAGAGAAGCACAATCCAGAAGAACCAGAACGCACAGGGTAAGGTATGAAAGCGGTTCTCACAAAGGTTTTTCTAGCGGACATACCAGCGGATACAAACGGTATGACATTCCAGAGGAATATCAACCTACCAAGAAATATAGCAGAACTAACACTCTCAATCTTGACTGCACAACCAATAGAGCGCAATTGATCCAAGAGTGGAATTCAGAAATGAGATTGATCATCCAAACAGATGACATGCTCAGGGACGACCTGGATTTAATCCTTATACTAATCCTGAACAAAGTCTCCGGAAATGTCAAATCCACCTTGGAAAACATGAATCTAGATCCATTCAAGGAAGGATCTGGAGAAGATTTTCTCCGCCATATTACTAATATAATTTATTCTTTCTTTGTAGGAACAGACTACCTGCTTCAAGGAGTATCAAAAAAAACAAGAATAGCTTAAGAAGCTAGAACAAGACTAAACAGGTTACAAATTTGCAATCTTTGTTATTTTGAAGAATTTTCATGTGATTATGAAAATCATTTAACAAAAATCCCTATTGAAGAATGGCCCACTCTTGTTAAATCATACTTAAGAAAGATTCCATTTGTTGGCAATAAAGTATTAGCAAAATACCAACAATTACCGCCTGCAAATATAAGTTCCCATAGAACTTCCTTAGCCTGGTCAAAAGAGAAATGGAAGATTACTGTCGAGATATCACAGTAAGAAAACACTTAAAACCGTTTAATATGTGTTGTCCTGAATTTAAAGGACCCGAAACCATATACAGATGTTTTGATAAAGCATCCAAAAAATGCCCTAAGAAAATATATAAATTATGGAGAGTACCGAAAAGAAAATTCAAAGAATACAATAGAGGAAAAAAGAAATTATTCAGAAATAAATTCCGCAAAGGAAAAAAGAAAGACCAACGAGAATGGCAAAGTCCTGATGACTCAACACAACAGGACAAAAAACGATTTTGCCCCCAAGGAAAACCTACATGCAAATGTTGGATTTGCAATGAAGTTGGACACTTTGCGAGAGATTGTTCCAAGCGAACAGCTCAGAGTGCGAAAGCATTAGACCTCATCTCTGATAACGAGATGGAATACGTCTACTCAGACTATGACTCAGAAGAAAGTTATTATTATTTAACTGAAACTGATAATGAACTCGGTAGCACATCGGATTTATAATAATTTACAGGACCATGATGAACCATGGGATTACGACGAATGGTGGGACTCACTATTAGAAAATGAAGACAAGCAGATAACTGATGACACCAACACTACCACTGAACCAGATACAGTTCAAAACACTCTCATGAAAGTTAATCTCACAAATCCTAACAGCATCTACATCAAAGGTAACTTTTTCTTCAAAGGTTATAAAAAATACTCACTAGACATGTATGTAGATACAGGAGCATCAATGTGCACTGCCAACAGAGAAGTAATTCCAGAAGAATTCTGGGTACAAGCAAAACAGCCGATCAGGGCTAGAACTGCGAATGACCAAATTATGATCATGAACAAGGTATGTGAACAAATACAAGTTCAAATATCAGGTCTCATTTTTATAATACCTACCCTTTACCAAGTAACTACAGATGGAGATATTAGCCTTGGCAATAATTTCTGTCGTCTATATGAACCTTTTACGCAGTACAAAGATACTTTTCACCTCAACAATCTGGTTGTCAGTATCAAAAAGGTCACCAAAGCTCATTTTCACGGTCATCCCGGGTTCCTGAGTAGTAAAAGGGTTGGTAGTACCTTACCCACTCCAGTCCCTGAGAACATCGCTCCTAGCTTGGATCCTGAACCACCTTCTTTTGAGGGGGGGGGAGTCATCCACATTTTTACGCACACTTTCCACACTCCATCACATTGAACACCTGTTAGACCAATGTTGTTCAGAACATCCTCTCGATAGTAAAATCAACAAAGGTTTATTTACTGCGGATATCAAATTGATCGACCCTACTACTATCATTAAGGTCAAACCCATGCAATACAGTCCCACTGATAGGCAAGAATTTGCAGTTCAGATAACAGAATTACTAGGGTTGAAGATAACCGTAGCAGCGGCGGGGCTTGGGTTTCCCAGTGCAATACAGTCCATGCAATACAGTCCCATGCAAATTGATCGACCCTACTACTATCATTAAGGTCAAACCCATGCAATACAGTCCCACTGATAGGCAAGAATTTGCAGTTCAGATAACAGAATTACTAGGTTTGAAGATAACCGTAGCAGCGGCGGGGCTTGGGTTTCCCAGTGCTTGATTTGACGAGGCTTATTACAAAATTACAGAGGGATGGAGCCTAGAGGGCAGGCCCAATGTCCCAACATCTTTAAGCCTCCACTAGGATTACAAGCCTGCGTTGCTGGGCTCGGCTAATCTTCATTCTGATGGATGCGCTTATATGCAGTACATTGGCTATATTTTCTTCCGATGTGGGAATAGTGGCATTTTTAAATAGGACCCCGCCCAACATAAGCCACACCTTCCCTGCCTTATCACCCACGCGCCCACCCGTTCGTCGACACACACTCGCTGCCGTACTTTAATCCACCGTTAACCGATTCCGGCTGTTTGCTCTCCTCGACGGCAATGCTCAAGCCAAGACAATCAGGAGAGACAAGACAGAAGTTGTCGGCATTGCAGATAGTGGCGGCTGCAGCTGTGTTGGTGGTGGTATGGATAAGGTACAAGGGGACAGAAATTTTGATGAACCAACGAGCTGACTCGGTCCCTGGGTGAGTTGGAACTGAGTCACACCTTGGGCGAGCTGGAGTTGATGATTGGCCTGAGCCGGTGGTGTCTGAAACGCCGATGAACCGGCCGGCGTAGGCGCGACCATAACAGAACCAATCTGTAGCGACCGAGGAGCTGTAGAAGGTGGCGCGTTCCCGAACGATGACGTAGATGTAGCAAACCAGGAGCCAATCGGAGGCTGAGCAGTGCCGGGAAAGCCCGACGGCGCCTGGACAGCACGCGACGCCGCCGCTGAAATCTGGTGGATTCCAAGCCAACGGAGGACCTCCAGAAGTGTCGTGGGTTGGCGTGGCTGAGAAGTCCATTGCCGGAGAAGACGTGACCGGCGACCGGGCTGGACTTGAAGAGGCCGATCGGGTTCGATCCGGAGTCGACGTCAAAGTGGCGGAGAAGCCGGAAACCACATGTGATGGATTTGACTCCATCAGAAAAAGAAAACTAAAAATACGAAAACAAAGAGAACCAGGAAATTATTTCTGTGAGAAACCCTAATTCCTTGCGGAACAATTGTGCTTTTCCCAATGGATTCCCCCCACTTTATGTACTCCCCCATCACTAAATTAATGGCAGAAAGAGAAAATATGGTGCAAAATTGAATAGTAAAAAAAGGATGAAATTGTGTCCAAAAAGAAGAAAAAAGTACACTAAAAAAAGAAAAAATTACAGACGGAATAGCACACTGAAAACCGTGCTAATCCCTTATGAATTTTCGATTATTCCCTCCAAATATAACTTTTGCCACCTAAATTTTTTGTTTTTGAGCCAATTTTACACTTTTCGTCAATTGTTCATAAAGTTTCAAAAACCTCAAATTCAACTATAAATAGGGGCATTTATTACACCACTCATTCAAACCCTACAAATAAATAAAAAATGCTCTCAGAAATTTTTTTGGCCAGTTCTTGAAGAACCGTCCAATATCATAAAACCCTAATCCCACCATTTTTTTCATCTTCATCATCAAGCAAGTTGGGCTGTGATGGTGGGGAGAAACCTTACAGATGAACAAAGGCATGAGATACCCATTATCTCTTTCAACACATCGAAAATGGGTAGATTAACAACCAGCAGAGAGTCAAGGCCGCAAAAAGATGGTCTGTCTCTGTTAGGACCATCAGCACAATCTGGGCGCGGGTGAAGCAGCAACTTCAAAATGGAGAGGGTGTGTGCGCCCATTCGAGAAGACATGGGCATTGTGGAAGAAGCAAGAAACATATCGACTTGAAGGCCTTAATGACATTGACACTAAAGTTCAAGCGCACGTGCCGAAGCACAGCAGTCAAGCTGCATGTTGGGAAAAGTAGCACACATAGAGCAATAGCTAGCAAGGAGATTAGAAACCACACTAATGAAGTAAATACATGCCTAACAACAACATGCAAAAAATCAAGGTTAGAATGGTGCTTAAGCAAACTGGAGTGCAACTTGCATTTCAAGAACATGCACAATATCATACACATCGACGAAAAGTGGTTCTACATCATAGAGGCTACAACAAGGTATATTCTTGATCCCAATGAACCAGAGCCATATATAATCACTCAAAGCAAGCATTACATACAAAAACTCATGTGTTTATGTGTTGTATATAGACCAATATTTGACATAGAGGGTAATGTAATGTTTGGTGGGAAAATAGGTGTATTTCCTTATGTTGAGCATAAGCAGCCAAGTACACCACAGTAAATAGACCAAGGGAAACCATGGTCCTTACACCGATAACATCTATCACTAGAGATATCTTAAGACACATGTTTATCAATCAAGGAAAAATGACCTGTTCGGGCAAGCAAAAATATTTTCATATAACAAGATAATATCCCAACCCACATATTTGCAAATAACCCTAAATTTTTAGTTGCAGCCACCTCAGATGCTTTAATATTCACTTAATGTGCCTACCATCCAAATCACCCAATCTTAACATTCTAGATTTGGTTTTGTTTGCCTCAATTCAGAGTTTACGACAACAAAACCCTATTCAAACCCTAGATTGACTACTACAGGCTGTGTATGATGCTTTTGAGAGGGAGGATCCTAGGGTTATAGATAAGATTTTCCTAAGCTTGTAATGTGCTATGGTAGAAATTCTGAAATGCAGGGGTGGTAATGAGTTCAAACTGCCACATATGGGAAAGGAAGGGCTAAGAAGACTTGGTTTGCTACCCCACAATCTAATTGTGGCTTCTGAGTTGGTAAGGGGTTGTTTGGAGCACATGGTGGCTATTGGCAGAACCATGAATATACAAGATTGGCTAATCAGTATGGAGTTAGTGTAGAAATGCAATGCTTAAATAGTTTTGTAGGGTTATGCTTCTAGATTCAGGTCTAGGGTAAATATACAAGGTATTTTGTTAAGGTATGTTTATACGGAAACCTTGTAAAAGCTGGGAGGGCTTAACTCCCTTTTGTATGAAGCTTTTTTTAAAAAATGTTAGTTTTAAAAATATGGTTCTGAATTTGAAACGGGGGGTTGTGTTTCATTGGAATCAGAGGGTGTTTTTCATCAGAATCAAGGGGTTGTGTTTCATCTAAATCAGGGGGTTGTGTTTCATCAGAATTAGGGTGTTGTGTTTCACCTAAATCAGGGGGTTGTGTTTCATCTGAATCAAGGGGTTGTGTTTCATTTGAATCAGGGGGCTCTTCTTTGGTTTCAACGGAGGAGTCTGAATCTAAGTGGTAAAGGACGGCTTCAGGAACAGGGCTAAAATGTGTGGCCACAGAGGTATCCCAGGATTCGAGTGAGCTAGTGTAAGGGACGGGGTAATGGGCTGGGAAGACCTCATTGGGAATGCGTTGTGAATCAATATCTTCAAGCCTAGTAAATAGTGTGGGATCAAAACTGGACTCATTCTGGGAGTCATTCAAGGGTTGGCAAGGGGCAGATTTATCCTGCCCAACCATGACCCTATCACTATGATGTATGAATCAAGAAAAGAAAAGAATAATCAACACAGATAGAGCACTAGAGGATAATCAACACATAGACAAAATAGAGGATAATCAGGACACAAACATTAAAAAAGATATTCAACACAAACATAGCACCAGAGGAGAATCTACACACAAAGAGCACAACCTGAAAGGATAATCAACACACAAATAGGACATTCTCTATAATAGCATAACAGCATCACATGCATGGGATTTCAGAACCACAAGTCCGTAACCCAAACCATAGAATAGTAATTCAAATCAAACCTTAAACCATTCTAAATTGACATGGTATCACATGAAATGAGAGCAAAACAGCAAGACCATGGACACCACATAATAGATCGGGCAAGACGCATGAACATGACCAGTAAAACTGACAACCCTAACATCAATCTTTAATTAAATGACTGAATAAATCAGAAAATCAGCACATGCAAGCAGTTTATCACAATAGCGCAGAAAAAACCCTAGTCCCTAAAAACAAACTTTATGTTTAAAAATCCCCAAAAGTAACAACTTAAACCCTAATCAAGGCTAAATAAACATGGCATATCATACAAATCGAGTAAAATAGCAAGAACCTGCATACCAAGTAACAGATCGACCAAAAATAATGAACATCGGCAGCAATAATCACAACCCTAACGTCAGTGACTTATAAAATGACCATGAAAATAAAAAAATTGTCACATGCATTTGATTTTTTAACAACAAAAATCGAAGAACAATGGCTAATCTCACGGATCCAACATGGGGAAAACAAAGATTCGGAACCCAAATCACAAAGAACAACAAGATTTGTTCAAGAAGTCGTAAATCACCCAGAAAAACCCTAATCGAGCCTTATAAAGTTGTGATTAACATAAAAAGGATAAGAAATCGATTTTGTTTTCAAAACCCCCAAACAACTCATAAAAACCCTAGATCGGAACAAAAAAGTTGTGATAAAAATGACCAACAGAGGAGAAAATACATCAAATCAACGAAAGCAACACAAAAAACACAGGGTTTTAGCGAAGAACAAAGCCGAAAAAGAGTAAATGCGGCTAGGGTTTTCAGAGTTGAGAGAGAAGAGAGAAAATTATGTGACTTTTGAGTGAAAAAGAGAAATGAGCAGATAATGGAGCGTTGAAGAGAGTATTCGAGAAGCCAAAGTGGAGCGTTAAGAAAGCAATAATTGAGCGTTGGGAGATTAACTGTGATGCATGTGAACTCTAGCAGGCGTTTGGGAATTTTAAATTTGATTCCCACACCTGCCACAAATTGACGGATGCGTGTAAAGTGGCTGGCCCAATTTACTAATTAATCAGCCTTAATGGTTGTAAATAGGGGAAGGTCCATGGGTATTTTGGCCTTTTCAAACCCAATCAAAGCGGGTGATTTTGGCAATTTCATATCCTTTGTAATTTAATCAGGGACAAACAAAAATAGAAAGTGTGCAATTTATTCAGGGATGAATGGAGTATATGAATTATATTTACATTTGAAAAGTCTATACTAGCCTTATACCATATTATTTCATAATGTTGCTTACTTTCATTGTAAAATTTGATTGGTCAACCTGTTTATTTTATTTTTTTCAAGTACTGTGATCAGTAGACAATGAGTGTTTGAGTTATTCGATTTACTATGATTAGAAAAATGAAAATATGACATATGGCCCCCCTCTTTCTCTTTAATATCGTATCCCTTTTTTTTATTTTTTTAGGTTAAATCATGCACATATATTATCATAATATCCTTGATTACATGTTTTTCTAGGTTATGTGCATTCATTACAACATCTCTATGCACTTTCATGACATGAATATTATGGAAAACCATAGGTAGCATTAAGATGCTTCTAACTAAACCTTTTAGATCCGGTGGAACCGATGGATACTCGCTGGTATGGTTGAGGACCATTTCGCAGTCTGTACGAATGCATATTTGAGTGGCACCCATATGACTAGCATGTATTATAGCTTCGTAAATGGCTATGAGTTCTGCTTGTGCTGGCGAAGCCGCATGTATTACGCGATAACCTCGGCAGGAGGTTGAAATATCTGAACCTTGTGCAACACACCATGCAGCTACTGCCTTACCGTCATGTTTTCGAAATGCGGCATCTGTATTGAAGCACATCCAATCCTCATATACCTGGTTGTTGTGATTATCCTCTGCGTACCAAAGAAGTCACATGTCTCCCACTTGTTCCACCTTTGTGATTTCCATCTGTGTCTGATTCGCCATGTCTTCTAGCTCCATATGTGATGAGTCCAGGTTAGCTAAAACTGTGTGACATGATTCCACACTGCTAACGTTGTCCTCATAGGTAGCCCTAATAATTGCTAGAATCATATCAACTGATGGCTTCTATTGTTCAATTGTTGCATTATTTCTTGCACACCAAATCGCCCATATTATAATGCATGTCAGGTTTATATCCTCATTTTCCGGTGCAGTCTTAAACCATTGACGAAGCCACAATTCCAAATTGAGTGGGGTTCCTTGACCAAAATCAAACCCCAGTCTAGATATTCTCCATATCCTTCGTGCGATCTCACACTCTAGGATCATATGGGGCACTGTTTCAACCTTTTGATGACACATTTGACAATATGGTGAGACCTCCATATTTCTCAATCGAAGAGCAAGTCCAGTTGGGACAACATTCGTTACCAACCTCCATACGAGGAATTTTAATTTCTCCGGTATATTCAAATGCCATAATGTCCTCCACAGATGCTATTTTTCCTTCATATTGGCGGCGACGGTTGAAGATTATGGGTTCTGGCCGGACACCTTGTTCTATGCCTCATGATATCCACTTTTGACGGTGTATTTTCCGATTGAGTCCATGTCCCAGAACTGAAAATCCCTTATTCCTGATGAGTTATATGGAATATGTATTCCTGCTATGTGGTTGACAATTTCTGAACTAAAGAAGAGTCTCAAAAGAGGCATTCGCCACTGCTGATTACTATCGATTAGATCACACACCTTGAAGTCCAGTTGTGGAAGGAGTTGATTTTCATACCTGATTGGGTTCCTCTGATGTGGAATCCACTCCTCCTGGATGCTAATCTCATTTCCATTGACTACCTGCCATTTTAGGCCGCTGACAATGAGATCCCTTCCCCACATTATGCCTCTCCAGCCCCATGTTGAGCCATGTTTCAGTTTGACCTTGTAGAAATCGTCTTTGCCGCAATACTTAGAAAGGAAGAACTTAGAGAAAAATGATTGTTTATCTGTAACCAACGTCCAAGCTAGCTTTCCTAACAAAGCATGGTTCATCTGCTTAGTGGCGCGCATTCCTAGTCCTCCTTGCCACTTTGATTGGCACATCGTTGACCACGACTTCCAATGTATTCCACTCCCCTCTGTATCTCCTACCCAGATGAAACGTGCAAGATGGCTATCAATTTTCCTCGCCACCATAAACGGTATACGAAAAGTACTCAGTGTGTACTGGATTGTTGATGCTAGCACGTGTTTGGACAGGGTGATTCTTCCCATGATCGAAATATCCCCAGTTTTCCATACAAATATTTTTGCCTTAACTCTTTGGATTAACTTGCTAAACATACCAACTTTCATGCCAGTGAAATCCATATCATGTCCAAGGAACTTATCCTTAAATAAGTTTGAAAATATTCTAAAAGTCTGCCTAAGCATCTCCTTAGTGTGTTCTTGTGCATTTGGGCTGAATAGGAGTGCCGACTTCTGAAAGTTAATTCTTTGGCCAGAGTACACTGCGAAGAGATTAAGTGTCTTTGCTAGTTTTGTTGAACCTTCCTTAGAAATGTTGAAGAAAAGGATACAATCATCCACAAACATGAGATGTGAAACCGGTTGGATCGAATGCCCAATTTTAACACCTTGACAGACACTCTGGAACCCATCTGATGCTATCATCGATGAGAATGCTTCTTGGAAAAGGATGAATAAGAATGGCGAGAGGGTACAACCTTTTTCTTCGGGATAAGGACAAGAGTAGTGTGGTTCCACTATGGTGGCATAGATGCATTTGTGAAAAATTTAGAAATTGCATTTATGACCTCATCACCCACTTCAAACCAGTAATGTTGGTAAAAACCTGGTGGTAGGCCATCTGGTCCAAGTGCCTTCCATTTCCCCCATTTGAAAATTAGCTCCTTTTATCTCTTGTGTAGTCACAGGTCTCTCCAACGCCTCCTGTTGATTGTGATTGACCCCTCTGGTGATGAGATTTATGATGTCCTGCATAGTCGAATGTCCAAACGCATCCTCCGGTATGACCAATTCAGTGAGAAATACAGAGCTCACATCACTGTAGACTAACTGATGAAGATCCTCCTTCTGTGATATCCAAATTCCTGCATCGTCCTTGAGGTGGGTAATATAGTTCCTTCATTTCCTTTTTTTCACCCAGTTATGGAAAACTTTAGTGTTTTTATCTCCTTCTCTAAGCCATAGTGCTTTGGCTCTCTATCTCTAGTAGTCATTCCGTATAGTAAGAAGTCTCTCCAGTTGAACAGTTTTCTCATGCATACCATCTGCATCCTTCTGTCTCTGCTTAGCGCCAAGCTGTTGTTTCACCCTTTTGATTTTGTATTCCAGCTTACCAACATTCTCTTGAGCCCAGTCATGTACTCTGTTTGCAGTTTCCAGCACCTTCCTATTGAAAGATATTGTGATATTATGAGCAACAGTGCAAACTTCTCCTGAATGATTCTGTACGTTCCCGATTGGCCTCCAGACATGTTTTACCACCTCCTTTGTGTTTCCATACCTTACCCACCAGGACTCAAACTTCCTCACCGTGGGAATGTGGGAAGACCTATCACTATAGTGTGTATTGATAGTGAGTGCCCCGTGATCCGATCTCATGATAGTATGGTTTGTTACGCTGTAACTCTGAATAATGAAATCCACTTAGCATTAGCAAAAGCTCTATCCAATCTCTCTAGTATAAGATCACCTCCTTGTCTACCATTAGACCAGGTAAACCACTGTCCCTTGTGCATAAGTTCACTAAGGTTAGAATCCTGTAGTAGTCCCTTGAAATCCCTTGTGTCCTGAGATAAACAGGCCTTCCACCATATTTATCTTCCCTATAGAGGACTTGATTAAAATCACCTGTGCTCAGAACATGTAACCGTGTGCCCTGTAGAAGCAAATGCAGGCAATCCCAAACTTTTTTCCTTTGAGGTCGATCAGGATTCCCGTACACAAGGATCAACATCCATTCCTCGCCCTTGGCTATAGTAATTTTACAACATACAAAATGTGGGCAGCTTTTAACTACCGATACAAGGATATCCGATGACCAGGCTACACACAGCCCTCCACGGGATCCTACTGAATCTACAAGTTCCCAGCTAGTGAAATAAGTTCTACCTAGCCACTTCCTAACTTTACTATAAGCACACTTAGTTTCCATTAAAAAACAATATTGGGGTTATATTGACTGATGGAATTGTTTAAGAAACTAACTATCAGGGGATGCAACAGGCCCCTGCAGTTCCAAGAGAGTAGTTTCATGTACCTCTGGGTGGTTGTTCTGGACCAACCACCGAAATACCACTACCTTATGTTTGATGACCTTGCAACACAGTCTATATCACTGCATCAAAGATTCGTGCTGTTACAATAACTTGTTTGCCCTGCTCCTCACCAAGTGATAGGTCCAATTCCTGAAACCCGGATAGCGATTGACACAACAGGTGCTACTCCTAAACCTCTGTACATCTTTTCTTGTTAATAGTAATGGCACTTATCTCCTCCTGGAGGAGTCTCTTCCTCTTAACACCCAACCCTTCCATAACCGGCATATATTCCTCCATTGCCCATAGAATAGCTTTCCTCTAGGAATTGAAATTACCGAGATCAAGATTCACATTTTGGTCCATCAAGATTTTGGCCAAATTGTTGCACCATGACTAGTCCCCGCCTCTCTTCGTAATTCCTGTTCACTAATTTTCATCTTTCAGACTCTTTCCATATTATCCTGGATGAGAAACCTGGTATCCGTACACCTGTCGGTACTGGGTTTAAAAATTTAGATCCCTTTCTTCCTTGATTTTGGAAATGAGAAACATGTGTTTCGTGGAATTGGCCCATCTCTTTCTTCATTCTCTCGGCCCACTTCATTTTCAGCATTTTCTATAAACTCCCCAATTATTTGTTTACTCACTAACTCCTCCATTTGTGGTTCACATAGATTTGACCTCTCTACCTCAATTTCCTCCCTGCCATTAACTCCAAAATGACAATCTTCCGAATAAGTCCCGTTAGTGAGAAACGATTCCATTAATGTTCCATTTGCCAGACTGAATTGTTTGACCACCGCCTTGTTAGCTGAATGACACTGTTTCGCTCCTACGTCAGCACAAATGTATCTCCTTCCGCCATTGATAATGTATTCTTTAACCACAACTTCACCGTTGTTACCCTCCACATGTCTTGTATGGGTCATTGGACCAACCAAAGTCTGTTGTTGTTGGTTTGGTTGTTGTGGTGGCAATGTCGTTGGATTCACCTCCAACATCTCCACATCAAAATTGCCATTTTGGGTAAAGACCCCTTGACCCTCCTCTTCCCAAAAGTCCGGTACTTCTGGTAAGTTCATCAGCCTCTCACGTGCTTCAGCAATACTCTGTAGGTAGATTTGATGAATCTCACCTCTACGACCCATCTCCCCTGGGTTTAGTTCCTCTTGTCTGTCATCTGGTTCCTTCTCCGGGTCCACCAATGGGTCGTCTTCCGTTACATCCTCCGAGGAATCCCCTGATCTATGAATCGTTTGCACATCCTCTAGATTGTATTCCCCTGCCTCCCTCAATTTTTCTTGTGTAGGGTAAATATCTTCCTCATACTTAAAACCATCTAAAAACGCATGTTCAGGCATATGCAGAAACATGTGTTCATTTTTATAGAAGTAATGAGGTGGGAACCTTGTGAACCTTCTTATCGGCATATGCCTGTGAACCCGGGTTGCAGGTGGGTATAGCTCTCCTGAAAGGTCTCTATAAATCTCCATTTACATCTCTGAACCGAGAGTAGCAAAACTGTCATCAATATGTCGGTGAAGAGCTTCTACATTCTGCCAACTGCAATGTGGGTAGGTATGTCCTAGAGCACCACATCGTCGACACATTTTGTGAACTCTTTCATATTCAATGGTTATCCAAACCATTCCTTCCCTTCTCAATCTTAACCAAAAATCGGATACCAATGGCTTATGGACTAGTGTCCACACCCGGACACTGACATACTCTTCATGTTGCAGAAATCTTCCCCCGAAATCCACTTCTTCGGTATTGCCAACAACGAACGCAAACTTTTGAATGGTACTCCTACCGTAATATTCCAGTGGAAGGCCGTAAATGCGGATCCAGAGTAGTACTTTGGTTACTGTCATGTGTGACAGAACCATTTCAGGTACTAGTCTATGCAAAGCCAGGAAACCACCAGCGATGTTCACCGGACCATTGTAGAGGACTGCTAAGAGCTTTAAACGTTGTTGAAACTGGATAACATAGAACTTACCATTCTTTGCAATGACATGAACACCTTCTCCCCAATAGTCCGATATGAGGAGCTGCATTCTTGTAAGTGCGAAATGGCAGTAGTCGAGGAAATACCCTACTAGACTATCCTCTAGTAGTCTCTGCCCCCTCTGGTATTCCTCCTCCACTGGGTTGAAAATGACTCCCCTTCTGGACGGCAAATTCGTCTCCCTGATGAGCTCATCTCCAAAAAGGACATCTCTTCTCTCCTCCGAATTCTCTGAGCCATCCCGAGAAACTTCTGACCTGTATTCTTCCTGAACTGTATTGGCCATGCTTCCCCTGACTTAACTTCTTGGTTATATGTGATAAACTAGTAACTGGAATTGGAAATGTGCATGGAGTATTGTGTATGGAATATTGTGTTTGTGGCATTAACTGATGGTTGGTTAGGCTTGTGAATGAAAACCAAGGTTGGAATGCTGATGGTGATGGTATTTTTTTTATGAACAGGTACAGAATGCACAGCTTGATGCTGGTGAAGATTGGAAAATGTTTACAGAACTACTGTAGCTCCCAAAACTCCAGAGAGAGAAACTTTTTGTTTTGTCTCTTTTATGTTATGAGCAACTATCCCTTTTTGTTGTGTGGTACAAATATTCTACAAAAACTTATGTGCTACTGCATCAGTAGTTACTCGTCATCATCATCAATAGAAAAGGAAATGATTGTATTCCTTTGGTGGCTGCATTTCAGTTAGATTTGTCAATCTCTGACTCGAACTGACCTGAATCGATACGATCGAATCAACTTAAAACTAATTTAATTCGAGAAATATTGACCTGTACTCAAATTCGGCACGATTGAATTTAACTCAAAATCCAAATATGACCAAATAATCTGGACTCAAACCCGACCTGAATACGAACCAGAGATCAACCTAAACCCGAACCCAATTGAACACGAACCTAATTCAACATGATAAATCAACTATATAACCCTACGTGTAATCAACCTAAAATAGATGTATTATATAAAAAGTCAATTAACATTTAATATGGAACCAAGTCAACATAGTTATGCGTCAAACTAATAACAAATGGGGTTTTTAGATATACGATTACTCGTACGTAAAGTCAACTCATAACAAATATGAATACACGAGGTTAGGTTAAAAATTCACACGATTAAATTTATAAATCTAATGAATAATAGTCAAATAAAGAGAGATGTCTCATTAAAATTATGGTTTTGAATTAGTAAATATAGAGAGTTGACTAAATATTAATTTCAAAAATCAGTTTGAAAAATATTGTAAAAATAATATTTAATAAATTATCACAAATTCTTGTTATAGACCGAGTAATTGTTCGATGGAGGTATTTTATAACTAGTGGGACTAATAAGAATATTTGATATTTAATTTTATTCAGTGAGATATATATAATTATGATAACCTTTAGAATGAGCTCAACATATAAATAATTATTTATTAAATAATTTGAATGAAATATTATAAAAATAATCATTTTTATTGTATTTAATATGTAACGATTTCTACCTAAACTAATTATTTCACTTCATTACTCATATAGTTTTCCTTATATAACTAAACTTCAAAATTGTAAATAAAATTCTTTATTTTCAATTTAAATGTAAGACACAAAAATACATAAAAGTAATCCTAATTTTTTTAATTAATAATACCGTGCAACACGCTGTGGGACTTCACTAGTTTATTATTTTTAAAAAATAGAATTCGAATATTTATTACAACACAAAATTACACTAAAGTATTTTAAAAAGTGAATTGAATTCAATGAATACTCAACACTGTTATTCAACTAAGAAAGTAGGCACAAAAGCGCCTCTAACATATTTATGAAAAATTATGCTATGGCCCAAAAAAAATGTTACGAAATTATCATTCTCTCCAAATTACACAATTTATTGCATAAATATATAAATAGAAAACAAATGCTTTTGTTGGTGAAATGTTAGAAAGCGCTAGTACACGTTCTAGAGTAACTTAAAGTTGATTACTTAGAAGTAAGAAAGATAAATCGAAAAGGATTACATATATGTTCTTGTGCCCAATTGTTGATAAATATTCCATTGCAGACTTGAAAAATACAATGGGGGTGTACAGGGTATCATCACGTTCGAGCAAATTTCAATTTGGAGTTACGAGTAAAGTTTTTGTTTTTTGCACTTAGGTCCCTCCAAGAAAGTTGGAATCGTCGAATCATGAAATTGGCAACATGTAAAAGCAATTCAATAATGTACTATTGCGACTTTGCAATTTGGGCATGTATGGGTGAACATAAGGGCCTTAAAAGTCAACATTGAATACTTCCACACAGTCTTGAAAATTACACTGTGGCCCAAAAAATGTGTTACCCCATAATCCGTTGCTCCAAAATACATGACTTTTTGTTATTCTTACCTAAATATAAAAATATTAAATTAATTAACTTTTTGGTGAAATGTTGGAAAGCGCTAATACACGTTCTAGAATAATTTAAAGTTGATAACTTAGAAGTAAGAAAGGGAAATCAAAAATTATTACGGATATATTTTTATGCTCGATTGTTGATAAATATTTTGTTACGTACTTGGAAAATACAATGGAGGTGTATCGGGTAACATCACTTTCAAGCGGATTTTAATTTGGAGTTACAAGTCAAGTTCTTACATTTTGCAAGTTACAAGTTACAACGAAACAACAACTAACAATAGTGCAGTTGTAACAATAATGATAGAATGATTTGCCGTAAGCAATTATATTATTGATAACTGAATATATAGAGAGTACAATAGAGGTGTAATAAGGAAAGAACTCTAATCATAATAAATCATAATCTAATCAGTAATCTGATTTATCCTAACACCCCCCTCAAGCGAAGCATCGGATACTCGCCGATGCACAGCTTGGACCTAAAGAACTCGAACAGCGGACGAGAGAGCCCTTTGGTGAAAATGTCCGCCTTCTGAAGAGAAGTCGAAACATGAGCAACGCGCAGCTTTCTAGATGTCACTAACTCACGAAAAAAATGGTAGTCAATGTCGATGTGCTTCGCCTGCTTGTGCGCCACCGGATTCTGAGCCAAGAAGATAGAACTGCTATTGTTGCATAACAGAAGTGGAGAACCCTTAAGCGGAACCCGAAGATCACAAAAGAAAATGAGTGAGTCATACCACTTCCGAAGCAGTGTTGGCGAGAGCACGGTATTTAGACTCAGTACTAGAGCGAGAAACTGTGGGCTGCTTCTTAGCACTCCAAGAAACCAGATTCCCACCAAGATAGACCGCATAACCATAAGTGGACTGACGAGCCTCCAGACAGCGAGCCCAGTCAGCATCAGAGTACCCTAACACATCAGGAGTACTAGCAGAATGAAAGCTAAGACCAAAATGAAGAGTGCCACGAACATACCGTAAAATTCGTGTCACTGCAGCGAAATGGTCATCCCTGGGATCCTGAAGATACTGACTCACCGTGTTGACCGAGAATGCCAAATTCGGGAGAGAGATGGTGAGATACTAGAGAGCACCAATAAGAGAACGATAAAGTGTAAGATCCCGGAACGGAGGACTGGTAGAGCTGTGAAGCTGAGAACCAGCGACAAATGGGGTAGAAACAGGTGCTGCGTCAGACATACCGACCCGATTCAAAATATCACGAGCATACTTTGCTTGGCTAAGAAGTAACCCTGAGGAGGTAGGCGAAACTTCAAGACCAAGAAAGTAATGAAAAGCACCAAGATCCTTGATCGCAAACTCTCTGTGTGTCCGATCGATGAACTGGCGAAGAAGAGCCGAGTCATTGCCTGTAAGAATGATATCGTCCACATATACAAGTAGGTACAGTGCGACACATTCTTCTCCACCTTCTTCTCCAATGCGACACATTCATCTCACGCACCACCTTCTTCTCTCTAATTGGCACATGCATCTGACCGGTCACTACATGCAGAGGTGGAGTAGCATCGAAGCGGTGGCAGCGTCGAAGCAGAGAATCTCACGCGCGATGGCATCTCTGTAAATCCATCCTTGGAAGCATCTCCGTAAATCCTCATCCGTAAGACGTTGTCTGTAAATAAATGTCGGAGAAGCGGTTACTGTAAATCAACATCGAAGAAGTGGCTACTGTAAATCTGTGCGACGCCTTCTCTATAAATCCTCGGAACCGTTTGTGCGATGGAGTGTAACCGGCGGCAAAACGGTTACTCGATCAATGCCGGAGATACCTGTAAATTGATACCGGAGAGACTTCAATTTTTGCGACAGAGAATCAGAGTTAAATCGAAGACCGCCAGAGCTACTTGTATATTGGAGATCGGCGGAGACTTCAATCTGTGCGATGTTGAGCTCCAATTCTCTAGCGTGATGTCTGGCGTGCGATGTTCGACAAGAAAGAGACGAGATTCTCTGGCGGAGCGGTGGTGGCTGGCGGCGGTGCGGTGGCGGTTGCAGTCCAATCGGAGGAGAATTCCGATGGGAAAAGAAAATGACAATGATATAAATCTCCTTGCAAAAACTCACGATTGTGGAATTAATATCGTTGATCTAGTGAGGGGATCTGCAAACCCTCACTATCTCGCACAAAATTCAGGTGACTAGCCCTCGGGATACGCACAACTTCGACTTGCTCTCTAACTAGCCCTCAGGATCAGATTACAAGGTTTATTGATACTTAACTAGCCCTCGGGGTTAAGCAACAATGGAATAGCTCGCAAGCAAAGAATATGAGCTCAAAAGGTTGTATATTTGATTGATAAAAGTGGTAGTAAATTCGTCCATAAGGCCTCCCTATTTATAGGGTTACAATCTCACCCCAAACCCTAGTCACAAATGGAAATTGAATCGACTTATGTCAGTTTTAAGAAGCTAAAATCATATCAAACTAAAATACCTAAAATAAATGGTAATCTAAGGTAATCTGGTCGAATTATTCAAGAAGCGACCTTATAGAATATTATCTTATCTAATCTTACCAAATCTAAGTCTAATCAGAATAAAACTTAATATTTTTGAAACCTAATGGACTGGGCAGGAAATCAGCTCTTCAAAGCCCATATGGCTGAGATCTACAGTCTAAAAAAACCCAAAATGAAATAATTTTACAATATTTTACAGTGATTACACTACTTCATTAAAAAATCCAGTGGGAAAAAGAGTACAGTGTTCTTCATGATGTCTTCAGTTTTTCGACAGTCTTGAACAATATATCCAAGATGATGATGACTCCTTCTTCAATTCTTCATCATAAAGGCAATCAATTAAAACATTTAAAGTAGCATCCCTAAGCTTAGTCATTGACCTAGTCATAGGTTCCGTCATGTCACTTAGAGGATTCCGAACATATCCTTTAAATGTTTGATCAAGTCGTAGAATGTCTTCATTTACGGTAGTAATCGTTTTGGCATCTCCATCAGAAAATTACGGAAATTCTGATTTTTTAATATATATAATATTTTCATAATTGCACAGCAAGTCCTTGAATTTATTGGTATATTTTAAGAAAATTCCCACCCTAAATTTCAGATTTATATTAATTGAATAATGGAACCGGTCTAAAGTAAGATTTTGTGATGGGACAATAGTATTAGAGAAGAACATTGAGAAAATACTCTTACTTTTAATTTAAAAATAAATTATTTATAAATAATGCAACAAGAAAGTACTCTAAATCGTTTTTGTTTGACAGCAACTCTAAATTGGTAGTACTGTCTAGTTTGGCAAAGTTAGATTGTTTATGCAATAATGAGATTTAATTTGAATAATAAAAGGCAAAGAATTTTAGTTACAATATTAAAAATTTATTGTTCAACATATACTATTAAATTTATAACCTAATCAATAAAAAATTTATCTTCATTTCTTTCAATTTACAATTTAAACCTTGTTCTTTCCGGAAAAACTTCCAAGAAGGGGCTCACAGTGTTTTGGTTGAAACATGATTTTCTTCTTTGAGGAAGAAAAAAAAAGGAGGCAGGGAGGAATAACGTTATCTAAATTAGTCTTAATTTACTGCTGCCTCTTCCCTGGGTCTTCCTATCCCAACAATGGCAGCTTCTCTGCATCCCACTACTTGTTCTTACATACAATCCAGCCCGGCCCCGGCCCCGGCCCCACCTTCTCTCAGGTCCGCCTTTTGCCTTTTTTTTTCTATCTAATAGGAGAAGTTAAGGATAACTGATAAATTGTTCATCTTTTTTTTTGAAGTTGTGCAAGCAAAGTTTATGTGGGATTGCGGGTTCAGTCTCCAAGTACGTGATTTGGTTCAGTATCTTTTTCTGTAAAGATCGTGTCTTTTGTAATTTTAGTTGAATTTTTGTTTGCAGATTCTTACGGGATTGGAAAAGGGAACCTTAATGTCCAGTTCTATGATAAGGTTTACAAGAGCATTCAATCCAGGTGGGTTTTCCGTGTTTGTGATTTACATGTTAGGGAAGTTTATGTTTAGATGAAATTGGGTAGGGGTTGAATTCGTGATTTATTTTGCAGCCTTAGTCCCTTTATTTTTGTAAGGTGTAGGTATTGCTAACAGATTGGCATTGCCTAAGACTATTGACCAGAATGAAGCTCATTAACTTAATATTCTGCCTGAGAATGTTTAAATGGCTTGCATTTCATAATCTTGCATGTGTAAACTAAATACGATGAAAAAAAAAAGTATTCCGTGGATGCAGTGCTGGCTCTGGTTTGTATGGGAAGAATATGTCTAAGGCTCTAAGCATAAGATGATCAAAGTTATCTCAAAAATTGAAGCTGGGATGTGTCGTAAGATGCTGTTATTCTGCTCTTATATAAGGTGGGAATGAGGGGTCTATGGTTCAAATTATGATTCTCAATTTATGTATAAAGTACGATGCTAGTCTGCTGTTGTTTAGGGCAGAAATTATGGATGTAAATGTTAAATATATCTGAATAGAGGTGCAAAGTGCACGTGTAGTATTAGATTACCTATGAATGGATGTACAAAGTATAATCATCATACTTGGAAGAAAAAATGGTTGCAAGAATGTTGATAAATTGTAGTGTGAGATTGTATGTATCAAGTGGTCCTTCACATTTTTTGGTTGAAATTGCTAGTATGCCCTCACCTGTCCCTCAGTAACATTCCTTCACAGTCCTACAATTGTCTAGTTTCTTTTTCTTGGGTCATGTCTTCTTTTAGCTGTTCTGCCAATGTATGGTTATTGGTTTCACATATTGCAAGCTCACCTTGAACAATCAACGGGGCCCTTTTCTTCACTTTTTTCTCTTGATGTTTGCCATTTGTTTTTTGTTTTTTTTGTTGATCTGAGACTATATTCATCGTTTGGTTTCTTTCTCCCGTCTCTTCTGTTCGTAGTTTTTAATTCACAGAAGTGATTCTCTAAGTGTTATTATTCCAACATGATTTTTGTGTACTATTGGTTTCTGTTGGACTTTTCAATTTTCATTACTGTACTTGATAGGATTAGCTCGATATGAGAAGTTACAAACGGATATCTAAAACAGGCATTCAGACCATACTAATGTTTTCAACTTATTGCATTTTGTTATTTGCTTCTGTAACAGACAGTTGCTTAAAGATATACAAGTCATTCTAACTTGTGTCTCCAATTGCAGAACATGTGATGGGAGACCAAAGCGTGGACGAGTTGCTATGATGCCCATAGGAACACCAAGAGTGCCCTATAGAAATGTTACTGAAGGCACCTGGCAGTGGGTAGATTTGTGGAATGCTCTTGTAAGTTACTTGAGCAAATTATTTTTTTTAATTAGTCATCCAAATTACGTTAACCCAGAATTTTTAATTGTCAGCCTTATCATCATCTTATCCTCTCTTTTTTTTATACTTCTTGTGCTCTTTTAATTACTCCTTTTTCCTTCCACCTTTCAAAAATTAATTTTCTGTGGACCGGACTTCAGTACCGAGAACGAGTTATCTTCATTGGGCAAAATATAGATGAAGAATTCAGCAATCAAATATTAGCTACAATGCTTTACTTGGATAGTGTTGATGATTCGAAGAAGCTATATATGTACATCAACGGCCCTGGTGGAGATGTTAGTCAGCTTCTTATAGTTCTGAACTTACAATTTTTAGTTTTGTTCTAAATTTTGATGGCTTCTGTTGCAACTTTTTGTGCAGCTTACTCCGAGTTTGGCTATATACGACACGATGCAAAGCTTGAAAAGCTCTGTTGCTACTCACTGCTTGGGTTATGCCTATAATCTGGCAGGCTTCCTTCTTGCTGCTGGTGAAAAGGTAAATTTTCTTCTCAAAATTTCTATATAATATACTGGCAAAGATCATTGAGTGTGATCTCACTTGCATAGATCGTCTCAGCCATGCTTTTCACAATTCTGCCTCCTGATATATATTATTGTGTAGGGATTTCGCTTTGCGATGCCTCTATCACGGGTTGCATTGCAATCTCCTGCTGGAGCTGCTCGGGGTCAGGTTAGATTCTGTTTGTCATTCTCATTTCTGTAAGGTTTGCCATTGTTGTTTTCCCTTGCGGATGATGATGATAATCTTTTCGATAGGCTGATGACATCCGTAATGAGGCAGACGAGCTTTTAAGAATTAGGGATTACCTCTTCAAGGAGTTGGCACAGAAGACTGGCCAACCCATTGATAAGGTATGGATTGCCTATGTCTGCACTTGCTTCAGCTCTAATTCTTCTCATCGATATCTCATATTGGTGATGTATGTTAATGGTGATAATGCAGGTTCACAAAGATTTAAGTCGGGTGAAGCGATTCACTGCCCAGGAGGCGCTTGAATATGGTCTTATTGACAGAATAGTAAGGCCTTCCCGAATTAAGGCAGATGCTCCAAGGAAAGAGTCGAATGCAGGTCTTGGTTAGTTTTGTTATTGCTGAAAATTTGTTTAGTTTAGAGAGAAGAATTTTTGTTAACTTTTAGACCGCCCCAGATGAATGATCTGTTACGTAAGAAGCATGTAATCAATGTTGTGCTACTGTTTGCTTATGCATCATTTTTGTGTACTGACCACTGAATATGGCAATACATGTTTTTTCTTGGCCATGTTTACATAACTATGTTGATATGAGTTATAAAATGGTTTCTGTCTCATTCTTCATCCATATCATGGCTACTGATAGCGAGCATATTCTGTGAAAGCCTTGCAAGAGTTATGTACAAATTTTGGTTGTTCCCCTAGGTTAACTGAAAGATGATTATTGGTTCAATAACATAAGCCTAGGGTGCCCGAGAAAGATGGTTTTTGAGTCAAGAATTTAAGCGCAGCGTGCCCTTTTCAAGGGATAGAGAAGATGTCTGAGCCAGTGACAGTATTTACTTGCTATGTAGCTTTGCTGTTATTTACAGAGCACACAGAAAAATATACTGACACCACAAGAAATGGGATAATATCATGAGGATAGAGGGTAAAAAGAAGCAGCTTTTTGTAGATATTTACAATGCAATAAGCATGTAACTATAGACAGGCCAAAAGTGATATCTTTAAAACTCAATCCACTTCACTGCTTCTGAGCTTGTCTGCTAAAAGCTCTTGTTTCCAACCTAGGATAACCTTAGCTATGAACTCTTCAACTCTACTCTCCAAATCATCGTCTTCATCATCATCATCATCATCATCATCATCATCGCATTCTTCTTTGCCACCATCGTATTCTTCTTCGTCATCCCTGTCTGAACCTATTCCATCACTATCATCAATCTCGCCACCATCATCTACAGAACTATCGGAACTTCCACTATTCGCCATCTCCTCGCATTTTTGCCCTGCTTCATTGACCTGACAACATCCAAACTTCAATACATCGCCGTAGCCTTCTGCAGAAGTTTGTCCAAGAGCACTCTTGGTGATAATGAAGCATATGCCGGTGTTAAACAAGATGAACAGAAAGATCCGGCTTGTGAGGATCCCGACGACACAGCCATATGATGGTGGTGACAGACTTGCAAGTACTAGAGAAGCTGCTATCAACAAGATTATGAACAAGTATCTTAGTTGTGAGCCAAAGCTCATCCCCAGTAATCACAATAAGATACAGAAAAGGTTGCAATGTATGTTTGTGTTTGAATGATTTTGTGGCTCCAACCTACTTTTATAGTCAAGTCTCTATTGGATGAATGGTTTTTTTTTTCCAGAATAACAGTCTAATCTTAAGCGTATGTGAGAATTTTCAGTGTTTACCAAGAAATTCCTTTAGTGTCTGAGAATGGCAAACGTTTTTTTACCAGGAAATTCCTGAGATTACTTTAAACGGCCAAAGCTTCAATCCTTTTCTCATTGCTAGAAGTAGAATGGTGTTTGAAATTTTGCATTCATACTGCATAATGAAATAGACAAATATACTATAACTATATGGTACAATTGTCATTTGGCTACTTAGGAATGCTAATGGTCTTATTCTCGAGCTAAAAACAAAAGGACTAGTGGCAGATCTAAAATTATAATGTGAGTTTAAAATAAAATATCTTTTGAAATTTGAAAAAGAAAATGTAGAAGCATAAATAATTAGATTTATAAGGGAAAAAAAACTAAGGCTAAGTGCATCTGTTTGGTAGTTTCAATTATCACAAGTTTTGTTTTGTTTCAGATAGAATAGAAGGGTTATTTTATGATCAACATAACTAATACCTTAATATTTATTTTTATCATTATACTAAGGTAATAGATAAAATAGAAGACATTATCTTAATTTAGTAGTTTAAAACATGTAAATCTTTTTTTTAATCAAACTATATATGGATAGGAAAATAGTTATTACCAAAGTTCATGGTATAAAAAAAGTTTTTTAATGGAGAGAAATTACAATATATACAAACGCTTTATTGATAGGACTAATTAGGAGATTTCACCACTTAATTATGTTAGAATCAAATGAAAACTAAAACTATGTTTGATTAGGATAAGAAGACGCCAAAAAACAAAACTCTATTTATATTCTTGAGAACGCCCTCCAAAAACACATTTATAAACAAACACAATTCCGCAATGCCAAATTTGAAGCTTGAACTTCTATATTATAGAGAGACTAAATTAACCAATGAATGAAGAATCTATTCGCAAGTTTTTAATAAAATCACTTTACTATAGTTCCTTGCTCGTGTGTGAATATAACAATTAAACCATGATGATGATTTTAAACTCTAAACGTAACCGGTTTTACAATTGTGGGAATTCGGTAAAACGAGTAATTTCGCAGTATTTGGATTTTATATACTTTGAAATGTAAGATGTCTTCATTGACATTGCTTTTTGATTGTGTTTTGCGTGCTTAGCGCCGATTTTTCAACGGAACTATCCCGTTTGTCAACTACGATCAGAGGTGTCAATTCGGGTTATCGTGTCAATTTCGTATCGAGTTAGAAGCATGTCGTGTTGAAACAGATCGGGTTGAAACGTGTTGATTTAATTTTTTTATGTCGAATTGGGTCGGATTGGGTCACTATCGTGTCGAGTTGAAAACGTGTTAGTTTTCCCGGGTTGGATCGTGTCGGGTCGAGTTAATATCGGATTGGGTTACTGTCGTGTAATTTTTATACTTGGGTTAGGTGGGGTCGGATCAGAATATTGTCGGGTTGGATCAGATCGGGTTATTATTATGTCATTGTTGGTACTGAAGTTTTGTTTTGGTCTGATCATGTCAGTTATTTTTTATAATGTTTCATATTGAATTCAGATATATTTTGGGTTGGTTCATTTTAGATCGGGTTATTATGCTATCTGATTAAATTTTGGTTGGTTTAGCTTATATTTCAATAATATTATTTGTTAGGATAAATCATATTACTGATTAGATTATGATTTATTATGATTAGAGTTCTTTCTTTACTACACCTCTATTGTACTCTCTATATATTCAGTTATCAATAATACAATTGCTTATGGCAAATCATTCTATCATGGTATCAAAGCAAGTTCTGATCCTAAATCATTAATCATAAATTTATTTCTTTTCCCGGCCGATCAAGGCAACTGTTTCTGGCGAATTTCCGGTCAAATTCCGGCAACTTTTGGCCATCTCTCGGCAGCCTTCTTCGTCCAACCTCCTCTTCACCGGCGTCTCTCACCGCGACGTCAGCAGAAGTCATCATCTTCTGGCTTCCTTTCTTCAACCAGCGGCGGTATTCGTCTCCGGCGTCCTCTCAATTTTCATTCGCTTCGTCACCGGCGAACTCAAGTTTCTATTTTCCGGCGAGTTCTTGCCCGTCGGTCTTTCTCTAGCAACGCCTTCTTCCAGCGGCGAGTTTCCATCTTCGTTGCGGCGCCGCTGACGTCTTCATCTCGCCTCGGCTCTAATCTCCTGCGCCGCCGACGTCTTCATCTCGACGTCTTCCATCTCCTGCGGCGAGATCCACACGCCCGCTTGAAGAAGAACCCTCCAGCGCGTGAAGGTCACGCTCGAGTTGACTCGTGCATCAGGGAGTTTCTCGCGAGTTGAAACTGTTTCTTGCGAGTTGAAGCTATTTCTCGCGAGTTGAGGTGCTTTCTCATGAGTTGCTAAAATTCTCGTCAGCACCCAGTCAATTTCTGTGCAATTCGGCCTGTTGTGCAATTTTTGGTCTTTTGCTATGGTTTATTTGGGCCCTACATTTCGGGAAGATTGCTCCATTAATTGGATTGCGGACAAGGCATTGTTTCAGGCCGATTTGAATGGTCCCAACCGTCGTTCTTCGTTGAATCAGTGAATCGTTGATTCAGGTGCTACATCTCATATCACTGCTCGCACCGGTCACCTTGATAAGGTACAATGTTATCGTGGTTCTGGTTCTATTCTTGTTGGAAATGGTGAATCATTATATATTTCTCACATCGGCCAATGTCATTTCTCTGGTTTTTCTGTTAATGATGTCCTTGTGGTCCCTAAGATTACTAGAAGTTTATTGTCCATTAGTAAGCTTACTCTTGATTTACCTGTCCGTGTTATATTTGATGCCAACGCATTTTCCTTTGAGCACAAGCATACAAGGAAGATAACTGGTCAAGGCCTAAGTTCAGGTCTTTAATTTCTTGAGACTGGTGATTCCAGCTTTTTAGGCGAATTACGTTCTGGAAAGCTCCAGGTTTTTTTTGAGCAGTGGCACTCTTGCCTAGGTCATGTGTCATGATACTGTTTAGTTGTTAAGTCGACGTGGCCATATTACTGTCACTTCCACTATGTCGGCATCTGTTAGTTGCTCTCTTTGTCAGATGGCCAAGAGTAGCTGTTTACCTTTTTCCACTAGTGACAAGCGCGCTACTGGTTTGTTGGATAAGGTGCATTGTGATTTGTGGGACCAGCCCCTGTTTTATCGGCAGGTGGTTTTTCTTATTAAGCCATTTTCATTGATAATTTTTCGTGATTCACATGGTTTTTCCCGATGCGGTATAAGTCGGACTTCTATGAAACAATTATCCAGTTTCAGAAATTCATTGAGACCCAGTTTTCTACTAGGGTTAAATTTTTTCAGACCAATGGTGGCACATAGTTTACTAATCATCGACTTCAGGCTCACTTCATATCATGTGGCCTTCATCATCAGATGTCATCGCCCTATACACCTATTCAGAATGGCCGAGCTGAGCGGAAGCATCGTCACATCACAGAGACTGGTCTTGCCATGTTTTTTCACTCTTCCGTGCCACACTGTTATTGGGTTGAAGCTTTCTCCTCCGCGGTTTGCACCATTAACCATCTGCCTAGTTCAGTTCTTGGTGGAAAATCACCTTTTGAGGCTGTGTTTGGTCATGTGCCTGACTATACCCTCTTTCACCCATTTCGCTGCCGTGCATTTCCATGTCTGCGTGCCACTGCTACTGATAAGTTTGCACCGCGATCTATTCCGTGTGTTTTTATTGGCTACAACCCTCGTCACAAGGGCTTTCAGTGTCTCGACCACACTTCTGGGCGTATATATGTCTCTCACCACGTTCGTTTTAATGAAACCTTATTCCCTTATGTCTCATCTTCCGCGAACAGTCGTTCTATTTCGGATCTGAAAATTTCATCTTTTTTTGATGGAGCTATTACTTCACCGATTGGGGCTACCACGCCTGTGCCTGTTCCAGCCGCCCCTTCTTCACCACCATGCTCTATCTGGATAGCCGACCCGGACCTAGCTCCTAAGCCAACAACCACCACACCTCAGCCGTCGGCCATCACGCCTCAGCCACCACATCTCAGCCAGTATTGGTCGTCCTTTCTCTGGGGACTTTCGACGGTCACTCTCCGGTCAGTACAACTCAATCTTCTTCGGCATCGTTAGCTGGTTCGACTCATCCAGCCTTGCCGCCCCAGCTTCGTACCCATCAGATGGCTACTCGGTCTACTACTGGTGCCATTCAACGCCAGGATTATTCAGATATTATTGCTCATGGTCTCACTGCCGCACTCCTTTCTTAGACAGAGCCCACTGATTATCGCTCTGCCCTTCAGGATTCAGCCTGGGTTTCAGCCATGGATGATGAGATGGCCGCTCTTCGTGGTCAGCACACTTGGGATTTGGTGCCTCGACCTTCGAATACCAATATTTTTGGCTTCAAATGGGTCTATAGGCTCAAGTATCGACCATATGGCACTATTGAGCGTCACAAAGCTAGACTTGTGGCGCAGGGTTTCTCGCAGATTCTAGGTTTTGATTTTGATCACACTTTCAGTCCTGTGGTCAAAGCCTCCACTGTTAGGATGGTTCTCGCCATAGCCACCATGCTTTCTTGGCCACTTCATCAGTTGGATGTAAAGAACGCTTTCCTTAATGGTGTTTTTGATGTTCCAGTCTACATGAAGCAGCCCGTTGGTTATCAGGATTCTGCTCATCCAGACTATGTCTATCGCTTGCAAAGGCCATTTATGGTCTTAAGCAGGCTCCTCGGGCTTGGTTCCAGCGTTTCAGCAGCTATCTGACATAGCTTGGTTTTCGGTGCAGCTCAGCTGATACCTCTTTATTTGTTCTCTTGAGAGGGTCCTCGTTACTGTACCTACTTGTGTATGTGGACGATATCGTTCTTACATGCAATGACTCGACTCTTCTTCGCCAGTTCATCGATAGGATACACATAGAGTTTGCGATCAAGGATCTTGGTGATTTTCATTACTTTCTTGGTCTTGAAGTTTCGCCTACCTCCTCAGGGTTACTTCTTGGCCAAGCAAAGTATGCTCGTGATATTTTGAATCGGGCTGGTATGCTTGACGCAACACCTGTTTCTACCCCATTTGTCGCTAGTTCTCAGCTTCACATCTCTACCAGTCTTCTGTTCCGGGATCCTACACTTTATCGTTCTCTTGTTGGTGCTCTCCAGTATCTCACCATCTCTCGCCTGAATTTGGAATTCTCGGTCAACACTGTGAGTCAGTATCTTCAGGATCCCAGAGATGACCATTTCGCTGCAGTGACACGGATTTTGCGGTATGTTTGTGGCACTCTTCATTTTGGTCTTAGCTTTCGTTCTGCTAGTACTCCTGATGTGTTAGGGTACTCTAATGCTGACTGGGCTCCCTGTCTGGAGACTCGTCGGTCCACTTATGGTTATGCAGTCTATCTTGGTGGGAATATGGTTTCTTGGAGTGCCAAGAAGCAGCCCACAATTTCTCGCTCTAGTACTGAGTCTGAATACCGTGCTCTCGCCAACACTGCTTCAGAAGTGGTATGGCTCACTCATTTGCTTCATGATATTCAGGTTTCGCTTTCTGGTTCTCCACTGCTGTTATGCGACAATAGCAGTGCTATCTTCTTGGCTCAGAATCTGGTGGCGCACAAGCGGGCGAATCATATCAACATTGACTACCATTTTGTTCGTGAGTTGGTGACATCTGGAAAGCTGTGCGTTGCTCATGTTCAAACTTCTCTTCAGATTGCGGAAATTTTCACCAAAGGGCTCTCTCATCCGCTGTTCGAGTTCTTTAGGTCCAAGCTGTGCGTCAGCGAGCATCCGACGCTTCGATTGAAGGGGGTGTTAGGATAAATCAGATTACTGATTAGATTATGATTAGAATTCTTTCCTTATTACACATTTATTGTACTCTCTATATATTCAGTATCAATAATACAATTGCTTACGATAAATCATTCTATCATTATTGTTACAACTGCACTATTGTTAGTTGTTGTTTCGTTGTAACTTGTAACTTGCAAAATGTAAAAACTTGACCCGTAACTCCAAATTAAAATTCGCTTGAAAGTGATGTTACCCGATACACCCCCATTGTATTTTCCAAGTACGTAACAAAATATTTATCAACAATCGAGCATAAAAATATATCCGTAATCATTTTTTATTTCCCTTTCTTACTTCTAAGTTATCAACTTTAAATTATTCTAGAACGTGTATTAGCGCTTTCCAACATTTCACCAAAAAGTTAATTAATTTAATATTTTTATATTTAGGTAAGAATAACAAAAAGTCATGTATTTTGGAGCAACGGATTATGGGGTAACACATTTTTTGGGCCACAGTGTAATTTTCAAGACTGTGTAGAAGTATTCAATGTTGACTTTTAAGGCCCTTATGTTCACCCATACATGCCCAAATTGCAAAGTCGCAATAGTACATTATTGAATTACTTTTTGGTGTTGCCAATTTCATGATTCGACAATTCCAACTTTCTTGGAGGGACCTAAGTGCAAACAACAAAAACTTTACACGTAACTCCAAATTGAAATTTGCTCGAACGTGATGATACCCTATACACACCATTCCATTTTTCAAGTCCGCAATGGAATATTTATCAACAATTGGGCACAAGAACATATCCGTAATCATTTTCGATTTATCTTTCTTACTTCTAAGTAATCAACTTTAAGTTACTCTAGAACTTGTACTAGCGCTTTCCAACATTTCACCAAAAAAAATATTTGTTTTCTATTTCTATATTTATGCAAGAAATTGTGTAATTTGGAGAGAAGGATAATTTCGTAACATTTTTTGGGCCATAGCATAATTTTTCATAAATATGTTAGAGGCGCTTTTGTGTCTACTTTCTTAGTTGAATAACAGTGTTGAGTATTCATTGAATTCAATTCACTTTTTAAAATACTTTAGTGTAATTTTGTGTTGTAATAAATATTTGAATTCTATTTTTTAAAATAAAAAACTAGTGAAGTCCCACAGCGCGTTGCACGGTATTATTAATTAAAAAATTAGGATTACTTTTATGTATTTTTGTGTCTTGCATCTAAATTGAAAATAAAGAATTTTATTTATAATTTTGAAGTTTAGTTATCTAAGGAGAACTATATGAGTAATGAAGTGAAATAATTAGTTTAGGTAGAAATAGTTACATATGAAATATTATAAAAATAATCATTTTTATAATATTTCATTCAAATTATTTAAAAAATAATTATTTATATGTTGAGCTCATTATAAAGGTTATCATAATTATATATATATATATATATATATCTCACTGAATAAAATTAAATATCAAATTGTTCTTATTAGTCCCAGTAGTTATAAAAAATCTCTATCGAACAGTTACTCGGTCTATAACAAGAATTTGGTTTAATTTATTAAATGTTATTTTTACAATACTTTTCAAACTGATTTTTGAAATTAATATTTAGTCAACTCTCTATATTTACTAATTCAAAACCATAATTTTAATGAGACATCTCTCTTTATTTGACTATTATTCATTAGATTTATAAATTTAATCGTGTGCATTTTAAACCTAACCTCATGTATTCATATTTGTTATGAGTTGACTTTACGTACTAATAATCGTATATCTAAAAACCCATTTGTTATTAGTTTGACGCATAACTAAGTTGACTTGGTTCCATATTAAATATTAATTTACTTTTTATATAATACATCTATTTTACATCTATATAGTTGATTTATCATGTTGAATTAGGTTAGTGTTCAATTGGGTTCGGGTTCGGGTTGATCTCGGGTTCGTATTCAGGTCGGGTTTGAGTCCAGATTATCAGGTCATATTCAAATTTTGAGTTGAATTCGATCGTGCCAAATTTAGGTCAAGGTCAATATTTCTCCAATCAAATTAATTTTTGAGTTGATTTGATCGTATCGATTCAGGTCAGTTCGGATCAGAAATTGACAAATCTAACTGCAATGCAGCCACCAAAGGAACACAATCATTTCCTTTTCTATTGATGATGACGACGAGTAACTGCTGATGCAGTAGCACATAAGTTTTTGTAGAATATTTGTACCACACAATAAAAAGGGATACGATATTAAAGAGAGAGGAGGGGCATATGTCATATTTTCAATTTTCTAATCATAGTAAATCGAATAACTCAAACACTCATTGTCTAGTGATCACAGTACTTGAAAAAAATAAAATAAACAGGTTGACCAATCAAATTTTACAATGAAAGTAAGCAACATTATGAAATAATATGGTATAAGGCTAGTATGGACTTTTCAAATGTAAATATAATTCATATACTCCATCCGTCCCTAAATAAATTGTACACTTTCTATTTTTGTGTGTCCCTGATTAAATTACAAAGGATATGAAATTGGCAAAATCATCCACTTTGATTGGGTTTGAAAAGACCAAAATACCCATGGACCTTCCCCTATTTACAACCATTAAGGCTGATTAATTAGTAAATTGGGCCAGCCACTTTACACGCACCCGTCAATTTGTGGCAGGCGTGGGAATCAAATTTAAAATTCCCAAACGCCTGCCAGAGTTCACATGCATCACACTTAATCTTCGAGCGCTCAATTATTGCTTTCTCAACGCTCCACTTTGGCTTCTTGAATACTCTCTTCAACGCTCCATTATCTGCTCATTTCTCTTTTTTCACTCAAAAGTCACATCCTTTTCTCTCTTCTCTCTCAACTCTGAAAACCCTAGCCGCATTTACTCTTTTTCGGCTTTGTTCTTCGCTGAAACCCTGTGTTTTTTGTATTGCTTTCGTTGATCTGATGTGATTTTTCCTCTGTTGGTCATTTTTATCACAACGTTTTGGTTCCGATCTAGGGTTTTATGAGTTGTTTGGGGGTTTTGAAAACAAAATCAATTTTTTATCTTTTTTTATGTTAATCACAGCTTTATAAGGCTCGATTAGGGTTTTGCTGGGTGATTTACGACTTCTTGAACAAATCTTGTTGATCTTTGTGATTTGGGTTCCGAATCTTTGTTTTCCCTGTGTTGGATCCGTGAGATTAACCATTGTTCTTCAATTTTGTCGTTAAAAAACCGAATGCATGTGACAATTTTTTGATTTTTATGGTCATTTTATAAGTCACTGATGTTAGGATTGTGATTATTGCTGCTGATGTTCATTATTTTTGGCCGATCTGTTACTTGGTATGCATGTTCTTGCTATTTTACTCGATTTGCATGATATTCCATGTTTATTTAGCCTTGATTAGGGTTTAAGTTGTTATTTTTGGGGATTTTTAAACATAAAGTTTGTTTTTAGGGACTAGGGTTTGGGTTTTTCTGTGCTATTGTGATAAACTGCCTGCATTTGTTGATTTTCTGATTTATTCAGTCATTTAATTAAACATTGATGTTAGGGTTGTCAGTTTTGCTGGTCGTGTTCATGCGTCTTGCTCGATCTATTATGTGGTGTCCATGGTCTTGCTGTTTTGCTCTCATTTCATGTGATACCATGTCAATGTAGACTGATTTAAGGTTTGATATGAATTACTATTCTATGGTTAAGGTTACTGACTTGTGGTTCTGAAATCCCATGCATGTGATGCTGTTATAGAGAATGTCCTATTTGTGTGTTGATTATCCTTTCAGGCTGTGCTCTTTGTGTGTAGATTATCCTCTGGTGTAATGTCTGTGTTCAATATCTTTTTTAATGTTTGTGTCTTGATTATCCTCTGTTTTGTCTATGTGTTGATTATCCTCTGGTGCTCTATCTGTGTTGATTATTCTTTTCTTTTCTTGATTCATACATCATAGTGATAGGGTCATGGTTGGGCAGGATAAATCAACCCCTTGCCAACCTTTGAATGACTCCCAGAATGAGTCCAGTTTTGATCCCACGCTATTTACTAGGCTTGAAGATATTGATTCACAATGCATTCCCAATGAGGTCTTCCCAGCCCATTACCCTGTCCCTTACACTGGCTCACTTGAATCCTGGGATAAATCCTGGGATACCTCTGTGGCCACACATTTTAGCCTTGTTCCTGAATCCGTCCTTTACCACTCAGATTCAGACTCCTTCGTTGAAACCAAAGAAAAGCTCCCTGATTCATATGAAACACAACCCCCTGATTCAGATGAAACACAATCCCCTGATTCTGATGAAACACAACCCCCTGATTTAGATGAAACACAACCCCTTGATTCTGATGAAAAACACCCTCTGATTCCAATGAAACACAACCCCCTGTTTCACATTCAGAATCATATTGTTTAAAACTAACTTTTTTAAAAAAATCTTCATACAACAGGAAGTTAAGCCCTCCCAGTTTTTACAAGGTTTCTGTATAAACATACCTTAACAAAATACCTGTATGTTTACCCTAGACCTGAATCTAGAATCACAACCCTACAAAACTACTTAAGCATTGCCTTTCTACACTAACTCCACACTGATTAGCAGATCTTATATATTCATGGTTCTGCCAATAGCCACCATGTGCTCCAAACAACCCCTTACCAACTTAGAAGCCACAATTAGATTGTGGGGTAGCAAACCAAGTCTTCTTAGCCTTTCCTTTCCCATATGTGGTAGTTTGAACTCATTATCATCCCTGCATTTCAGGATTTCTACCATAGCACATTGCAAGCTTAGGAAAATCTTATCTATAACCCTAGGATCCTCTCTCTCAAAAGCATCATACACAGCCTGTAGTAGTCAATCTAGGATTTGACTAGGGTTTTGTTGTCGTAAACTCTGAATTGAGGCAAAGAAAACCAAATCCAGAATGTTAAGATTGGGTGATTTGGATGGTAGGCACATTAACTTAATATTAAAGCATCTAAGGTGGCTGCAACTAAAAATTTAGGAACATTTGCAAATATGTGGGTTGGGGCATTATCTTGTTGTATGAAAATATTTTTGCTTGCCCAAACAGGTCATTTTTCCTTTATTGATAAACACGTGTCTTAAGATATCTCTAGTGATGGAAGTTATCAGTGTAAGGACCATGGTTTCCCTTGGTCTATTTACTGTGGTGTACTTGGCTGCTTATGCTCAACATAAGGAAATATACCTATTTTCCCACCAAACATTACATTACCCTCTATGTCAAATATTGGTCTACATACAACACATAAAAGCATGAGTTTTTGTATGTAATGCTTGCTTTGAGTGATTCTATATGGCTCTGGTTCATTGGGATCAAGAATATACCTTGTTGCAGCCTCTATGATGTAGAACCACTTTTCGTCGATGTGTATGATATTGTGCATGTTCTTGAAATGCAAGTTGCACTCCAGTTTGCTTAAGCACCATTCTAACCTTGATTTTTTGCATGTTGTTGTTAGGCATGTATTTACTTCATTAGTGTGGTTTCTAATCTCCTTGCTAGCTATTGCTCTATGTATGCTACTATTCCCAACATGCAGCTTGACTGCTGTGCTTCGGCACGTTCGCTTGAACTTTAGTGTCAATGTCATTAAGGCATTCAAGTCGATATGTTTCTTGCTTCTTCCACAATGCCCATGTCTTCTCGAATGGGCGCACGCACCCTCTCCATTTTGAAGTTGCTGCTTCACCCGCGCCCAGATTGTGCTGATGGTCCTAACAGAGACAGACAATCTTTTTGCGGCCTTGACTCTCTGCTGGTTCTCAATCTACCCATTTTCGATGTGTTGAATGAGATAATGGGCATCTCATGCCTTTGTTCATCTGTAAGGTTTCTCCCCACCATCACAACCCAACTTGCTTGATGATGAAGATGAAAAAAATGGCGGGATTAGGGTTTTATGATGTTGGACGGTTCTTCAAGAACTGGGCAAAAAAATTTCTGAGAGCATTTTTTATTTATTTGTAGGGTTTGAATGAATGGTGTAATAAATGCCCCTATTTATAGTTGAGGTTTTTGAAACTTTATGAACAATTGACGAAAAGTGTAAAATTGGCTCAAAAACAAAAAATTTAGGAGGCAAAAGTTATTTTTGGAGGGAATAATCGAAAATTCAGAAGGGATTAGCACGGTTTTCAGTGTGCTATTCCGTCTGTAATTTAGTGTACTTTTTTCTTCTTTTTGGACACAATTTCATCCTTTTTTTAGTATTCAATTTTGCGCCATATTTTCTCTTTCTGCCGTTAATTTAGTGATGGGGGAGTACATAAAGTGGGGGGAATCCATTGGGAAAAGCACAATTGTTCCGCAAGGAATTAGGGTTTCTCACAGAAATAATTTCCTGGTTCTCTTTGTTTTCGTATTTTTAGTTTTCTTTTTCTGATGGAGTCAAATCCATCACATGTGGTTTCCGGCTTCTCCGCCGCTTTGACGTCGACTCCGGATCCAACCCGATCGGCCTCTTCAACTCCAGCCCGGTCGCCGGTCACGTCTTCTCCGGCAATGGACTTCTCAGCCACGCCAACCCACGGCACTTCTGGAGGTCCTCCGTTGGCTTGGAATCCGCCAGATTTCAGCGGCGGCGTCGCGTGCTGTCCAGGCGCCGCCGGGCTTTCCCGGCACTGCTCAGCCTCCGATCGGCTCCTGGTTTGCTACATCTACGTCATCGTTCGGGAACGCGCCGCCTTCTACAGCTCCTCGGTCGCTACAGATTGGTTCTGTTATGGTCGCGCCTACGCCGGCCGGTTCATCGGCGTTTCAGACGCCACCGGCTCAGGCCGGTCATCAACTCCAGCTCGCCCAAGGTGTGACTCAGTTCCAACTCACCCAGGGACCGAGTCAGCTCGTTGGTTCATCAAAATTTCTGTCCCCTTGTACCTTATCCATACCACCACCAACACGGCTGCAGCCGCCACCATCGGCAACGCCGACAACTTCTGTCTCGTCTCTCCTGATTGTCTTGGCTTGAGCATCGCCGTCGAGGAGAGCAAACAGCCGGAATCGGTTAACGGTGGATTAAAGTACGGCAGCGAGTGTGTGTCGGCGAACGGGTGGGCGCGTGGGTGATAAGGCTGGGAAGGTGTGGCTTATGTTGGGTGGGGTCCTATTTTAAAATGTCACTATTCCCACATCGGAAGACAATATAGCCAATGTACTGCATATAAGCGCATGCATCAGAATGAAGATTAGCCGAGCCCAGCAACGCGGGCTTGTAATCCTAGTGGAGGCTTAAAGATGTTGGGACATTGGGCCTGCCCTCTGTTGGGCCTAGTGTAGGCTGGACTGCTGGACTATAGGACTATATTACCTACCCACTTACCTATGCCAGGCTGGACTTGCCTTTGCTAGACGGACCTTGACTGGATCCCTTGCATGACTGATGAACTGGACGCTTATTAAGACCTAGGTTCCAATGGACCAACATCTTTTTATTTTTTATTTTCAATTCTATATTTTACTGGCAAATACTTATTTTTTATTTTCAATTCTATATTTTACTAGCAAATTCTTATTTTTTATTTTCAATTCTATATTTTACGAGTCCGTCTCTTGAAAGACGGTCTTTCCATAAGTTATGGAAAGACCAAGGTTTAAAGTGTAAATTAGAAGAAATTAAGATAAAATTTTCGGGTTGCATGAACCGGGTTATAAATTTTATAACTACTACATGTTTCATACTAAAACTTTAATATTGCAACTAAGACCTTTTACCTTTTATTATTCTAATCAAACCCTGTCTTTCCATAAGCCCATGGAAAGACCGTCTTTCCCAAGACTTTGTCATATTTTACTGGCAAATTCTTGGGTTTTTCTTATATAAAGATGAAATTTTATTGAAATAACAGAAAGGTAAAAAATCTTAGTTGAAATATTTTAAATTTATTGTACAACGTGTAATAGTTATAAAGTTTTATCCGATTCATACAATTCGAAATTTTTATCTTCATTTCTTTTAATTTGCACTTTAAACCTTGATCTTTATATTACTTATGCAAAGACAGTCTTTCAAGAGACAGACTCTATTTTATTGTTAACTTCAATTCAATTTTAATCTTGGGATTACATCCAATCAAACAAAAATACTCTATATAAAAAATTATAAATCTAATTTTTTTTCGGTAGCATATTAAACAAATGTTACTCTATGCACGAAATCTTATTTTAGATCGACTAACCGTAGATTGGTATGATTAATATCTTTATTTTATTTTTATTTTTGTAATTAAATACCTATAATTATGAGAACCTTTTAAAATGAATCTAAAAATATGTAAATAATTATAATATGACCTTTACATTATAAAAAAGAGTTTTTAAGAAGTATTGGTCTAACTTTTGGTCAATTTAACATGAAACATTCTCTACACTATGATAGATAGTTGGTGTTCAATTCAATTTTTACACTTTCAAATTTTATGGGATTATTTTAACATTTTTATAACATAGTATATTAACTTCAGTTCATTCTAAACTTGGGATTAGATCCAATCAAATAGAAGCACTCTATATAAAAATTATAAATCTAATATTTTTGTGGTAGTAAAGAAAGTTACACTATCCATAAAAATTTATTTGAAATCTTCTTACCGTCAAACGAGTTCATTTATAATTAGTATGATTAATAGGAGGATTTTATTTTTATTTTTGTTTTTGTTTTTGTGATATCTATAATGATAAAAATCTCTTAAATGAAACACATATATAAATAATTATAATATGATCTTTAAATTATAAAAATAAAATTACTTATTGTTGGTCTAGATTACATGAATCATTCTCTGCGCTATGATAGATAATTGATGTAAGACGTCGAAGTAGAATCCTTGTTAAGGACATAATTTGATGGAGATTGATTGCACTTTCTTCTTCTTCTTTTCTTCTTTTTCTCTCTAGAAAAGAAAAGCTACTAAACCAAAGTCCTCTTCCAAACCTTAGCTGAGGGGTGCCGCCTGCGGTCCCCCCAACTTTCCTTCCGCTTTCTGCTTTTTAATCATCATCCTAGGTTAGATCTTGAGTTTGGGTAACCATCGCCCACAACCCGCATTGCAAACGAAGAAGCGCAACTCCTGCTCTCTTCTGGCATACCCGACAAGAAGTCGTGACTAGTGCTCCGACCGATGACCATATTGGGCTCCTGGAGAAGAGAGTGGACTCGCAGCCTGCAGCAAATGCGTAGACCAGGCGGAACTAATGAGCTTCATTGATCTGGCTTCCCGGCGCCTTAGACAGGCGGAACCGAAGAGAAGGAACGGCCAGAGGTAACCAGTAAGCCAGCCGACGGCCGACGACGAATTCAGGAGACTCTAGGGGAAAAATGAAGTAAAAACGGCCAGCAAAGGGCTGAAGCGCAGAAGCGGGAGTACGACGACTCAGTCACTGGTTGGCACTCCGGAGCTATTTCTATCAAGGAAAAAGGCGCCCTGGCATGGTCAACGGTGGCCTTATGCAGTCAACGTTCTAGTGCGGTCAGCGGTGTTCATGCAAGGCAATCGGCAGCACAGCGAATACGGCGAGGCTGGTCATCGACGTTGTGGCGGTTACCCCTTCAATTTTGATTTGTTCTCTTAATTGTAGTTGTAGATCTGAATCTGGTTGGCGAGGGGCCAATTTACCGGAACTTCTACCAAGAAGCAGAATTGCAAAGAAGAATAATCTCTGCATCAGTCGTTATTGCCCGGAGAAGGAACAAACCTTGGGGAGTCGGGTCGGGCAGGGTAGTGAAGTGCTAAAGAAAAGTACAAGGGCTCGTCCTTCCGCAGAGATGGACAACAACAGGGCCCAAAGAAGGACTATGACAACGAGCGATGGTGTAAGGTCGACGTACAATGGTGGATTACTACCGCTGAGGTCGGGGAGTCTTCAAAAATCTTGGCGACCAGTAAGGTGAAAATACTAGTGTCTCTTTCTCGATTATAACCGGAAATTGAGAGCTTGATTTTACTATGATCTCAAGATTTTAGATGCAAATGTGCATCCTCAAAGGTTTGGATAACATGGTGCGAATGCATCCTTTGGAAATTTTAATTTTTTTTGCATGTCATGCAGAGGACGCATTCGTTGAATGCATCCTCACTCTCTGAAAATTTTAAAATAAAATTATGAAAAGAGGATGCATTCGTTGAATGCGTTCTCATTGACGTGGCAGCACCTCTCGAGAGCCCATAATACATCACCTTCGAGAGCCCAGAATACACCACCACTCGAGAGCCCAGAATAACATATCCACACCTCGAGAGAGTACCATCCACCCCTTGAGAGGGCATACCATCCACCACTGAGACACACGAATCACTCCTCGAGGGTATACCTTCCATCCCTCGAGAGTCCACCATCCACCTTTGAGTGAGTTTTTATCAGAGGTTGAATGTGTCCTCGTCAACGAATGCATCCTTGTCGACGTGGTGACACAGAAATCAGTGGCGGATTGTAAAACGCATTGTATGAATGCGTATTCATTAACACATAAATTTTTTTTAAAATGGGAATACCGAGGATGCATTTGGGGAATGTGTCCTCTTCAATCAAAGACAAAAAAATAAAAATTAAAGAGGACGCATTTGGTAAATGCGTTCTCAGAAATTCAGAATAATTTTTTTTTCCAAAAAGCTGGGAAAACGCATTTGCCAAATGTGTTCTCCACAATTGCATCTACTGTGTGCTACTGTAGCCATAGTTCCATAATTTTCTCAAATTAACCGTTGATCAAATTTGCCCAAAATAGGGCAGAGGCTAGTTCGGTTTGATCGAACGGGGTTATCAAATGAACATATGGGCATGGTTTTTCCTTCAGGTGGGGTTAAGGTCACTGGATTTAGGTGCTTTGGTCTGTTTGCTTAGGCTCCAGTTTATGTTTAACTTAGTTTAGTCCAATAAGGAAGGCGAGCTTAAAATGGATTTTTTTTATCTAGAGCATTAGATTAAGAAATATCTGCTAATTTTGATTTTTCGGGGACCTTCTCATTCGAAAGATTCATGTCGGTTTTCAATCTACTCTCCAAAGAGTTCGGTTTGGAGAAATCCGAGTCAAAAGTAGTTTAGACAGCATATTTTTGGCGAAACCCTCTAAGATCAAAGAGTAGACAAGTAGACTACAATTAGTTTGGTATCTTCAAGATAGACCGACACAACTTGAAGGTCCAATTGACTCGGGTTAGAGATTTTCATGCTTATAAGATAGAAATATCAAGTATAATGTGTGCTACTGTAACTGTTTGAGTTGGGATGCCGGGTTAAATTGAGATAGCTCTCCGGTGGTTTAAGGTCAAGACTGCAGGACGTAATCATGGTACAGGTGGACCACTTCATCTTATGTAACACCTTCCATTCAGCCATCAGGGCAACCATAGCATTGTGCTCGACTGACCAGGCGCAACTTAGATTCTTCTCCCTAATAAATGATAGTCTTTAAGTCTCTATACCCCAGGTTGACGTGGAGCAAGTTCTGTTACACCATGTTGTGGAGCTCTAGAGGGAGGCTCACCCCACTCATTCTTTGTGAGCCGGCCATGTGGGAATTTCATCCCACCTTATAATAGATAAACTTTTCTCATTTTAATTACGGTGTTCTATAGTTTATCAGTCCCCCAATCGAGATAGGCTAACTATTACTAGTTTTTTAAGCTAAAAGTAGATAGACTAACAATGGTGATTGTGTATACGATCGACCACAAATTGTAACCTATTTCTATACCTTAATGAGAGGGAGCCCGATTATTTATTTCAGAAAAAAAAGAATCCTTGTTAGAAATAGAAGTGAAAATGGCTCTCATTTATGACTGGCGCCACTTTAATGGAAAAAGAAAATATTTAAGAATCGGTTTGAGCCAATGTTGCTCATTATAGACACTAATAATTAAGAATCACCTTTTTATTTTTAATTAACTTTAATTCTATTCTATATTTTATTTTATCAACTCCAATTTTTAAATTTTATGGGATTATTTTGATATTTTTGGAACAAAATAGAGTTTATTTTATATTTTGCCCTTCTTCTTAAGCAGATGATTTAAATCTAAATGTCTTTTTCGACATTAAGGCCAAATCTAATTTCGAACATTTATATCTTAGTTATATTTCAACTATCCCTTTTTATTTTTATCCTTCCTCCACTTAATCTTTAAAGTCAGAAACCATAAGTCAAATTTGACATTGATATTGTTAGATGTAATTAAAATTTATTAAAATTTTATATGTAAAAAATAAAATTTACAAATTTAATAAAATCTTGTATGATATCAGTGTTGATTATAAGAATGCAAACTTAATGGATGGAAGAAAAGAAAAAAAAATACTATTATAAGAATCCTACATTAAAAAAGTAGAAGAAGAAAGAGGAAATTGCAAGTTATAAATAAAAAAAGGCAAATAACATAAAAGGTAAATGAGACAAGCGACTTGAAATATCTCGAGCCCGAACTTGCCTCAAGTTCGACAGAGTTCGTAAAATATTGGCTCAAAATCGAGTTCAAGTAAAATTAATTTGGTTTAGGCTCGTGTTCGAACTTGAACTCAAACTCTAGCAGTAATTAAATATATATTATATATATGTTATAATGTATTTATATTTATATTGAATAACTCAAGTAAGAAGTACTATGTAATCAATGATGTGCTGCTGTTAGCTTACACACATAATTTTTGTGTACTGATCACTAGGGCTGTTCAACCGGTCTGGACCGGACCGAACCGGACCGGGATCGGTTAAGACCGGGACCGTAATGGTGAAAATATTTGGACCGAGGACCGGACCTATTATTGAAAGTTTTGGACCGGGACCGGTTCGGAATTATTCTGGGTTTGGACCGGTCCGGACCGGCTGGACGGGATTTTAAAAGCAATAAAAAAATATTATTAAAATATTCATTCTCAAAATAGAGAAACTGCAAAATTAATTGTGTTACCACATATAATCTGCAAAAAATATTCATTCTCAAAATAAAGAAACTGCAAAAACACAAAATCAGTCATCACTGATGACATAAACTTCATCTTGAACAATAGTCACAGACTCATAGGGCACAGGACTTGCATAGTTGCATCAGTCATCACTGATGACATAAACAATAAACAATAGTATCTCAATCTGGACACTCATTATCAATATATCACAAAAGAGAACAGGACTTGCATCAGTCATCACTGATGACAATGGAAATGAAATTATCAGTCATCACTGATCACTGATGACAACCATTCTCTGAGTTGTAAACTAATCCATTATCCACAGCAGTTCTACTTCTAACTGAGTTCATTGCTTATGAAACAAAGATTATGTCATCTTGCACCTTCAACTTCTCCAAATCTGTAACAATAACACAACACAAGATAAGTAAGAAACACAGAAAAATTAATAAATTAGAAAGCATTATATTTGACAGGTTTACAAAGTACTATGGTTGTTACCTGTTTCAAGTTTCTCAAGTTCTTCTAAATTTTCCTCCATATTAAATTGAGCTTCACGAAGTGATGCTCGAATCCAATCTTGACAACAAATTTGGGCTTGAACCATCTAAAATCATTTGGAATGAAAGAAAAGAACTCTTAGAAAAAACAGACATGAGGCATGGCATATCATTCCATAAGTTCATAGTTCATATATACTAACTACCAAATATCAACAATTGCATTTCACTCAAGTTGTTTGAATGCAAGATTCTGCAGCTTAATTAGCTTCATAGTAATCCTATGAAGAGCATTTTGGATATTCTGAAGAGCAGGAAAGGTTATGTTCACAAAGGAGCTGTTATAAGATGAAAGGAAAGGTTCATTACCAACAGCTACAAACCTGCACCATGAAAAAAGAATCATGACTACGACGGTAAACAAGTACTGAATGATCTCAGGTGCACATTATTATACAGTATCTGGCCAAACTACCTTCCCAATCTTAACAAGACAGACATATCAAACCCCAAAAGTTCGAAAGTTCCAAATACTGACAGAAATTTCATTGAGTATCAAATATGTACGTCATAATGTTATGCCTGGGTACAATTGTGTTTAGAGAATAAAAAACAGAAACAAGAAAAAACATGGGTTCAGAAATCCTACAGCTATAACATTTATATCTACCTTGAAATTATCAGTCATCACTGATCACTGGTGACAACCATTCTCTGAGTTGTAAACTAATCCATTATCCACAGGACCACAGCAGTTCTACTTCTAACTGAGTTCATTGCTTATGAAACAAAGATTATGCCATCTTGCACCTTCAACTTCAAAAAAGTAAAATATCAAAAAAATACTCTTCTTGAAATGGAAAAATATCGCACCTTTGGAGTTAATGAGCTTCTAAATTGATCAAGAGTACGCCCTCCAGAACTAAATGCAGCTTCAGATGCAATAGTTGATGTAGGTATAGCTAGAACATCTCTCGCCATATGTGCCAAAATCGGGTATCTAGCAGCGTTAGCTCTCCACCAAGCTAATATATCTTTCTCCTCGTCATCTCCCTTTTGCTCATTCAAATAACGATCAAATTCTGATCGTATGAGGGGATTTGATCCACTCATCTGCCTCTTAACTTGTTCTTCAATGTTACTCATATATTTTAAAGTTGTTCTTGAACTACCGGATGAAGAATTCAATACGGCCTCAATGACTTCACCATTATCACCAACCACAGTAGCATACATACGCCTATACTCATCATACATTTCATAAGAAAATAGTTTCACCTTTTTAGCCAACGAATCTCCCTTCTCAGACCCATACATGTCACATACAGCAATGCTCACTCCAAGATATTTAAAACTTGGATCCAAAATCAGAGCCAAAAAAATCAACATATTAATTTTCTCGGCATCACCCCAATATTTATCAAACTTCAATTTCATTTGTTGTGCCATTGCCTTAAACTCATAATCATCATTCTTCAACCAATCATTCAGCAAATCGTGAGTATGGCCAATTTGAAAGAAAAGAGAATTACTCGTCACATACAAAGAACCAGATATGCGATTTGTCAAATCATAAAACTCTTTAAGAAGACAACAAGTTTCTCAAGTTTTTCCCAATCATTTTCATCTATAGGACCCAAGTTTTCCGGATCCAAATCACTAGGGAGTCCAATTTGACTAAAAACTTTCTTGTACTTTATTGCCCTATCCAACATAGTGTAGGTTGAATTCCACCTTGTAGGAACATCAAGAGACAACGACAATTTGCATTCAATTTGACACTTTTCCGCTTGTTCATTAAACAAGACAATTCTAGCCGGGGAGTTTCTAACATATTTAATTGCAGCTCTAGCTTTATCGATGTATGTTCCATGATCCTTTAGGCCATCCCAAACAATAAGGTTGATTATATGAGCAATGCATCTAATATGTAAATATTTCCCATCATTAATGCCACCATTTTTCCTCACAACCTTTTTAAGGTAAACACAAGCAACATCATTTGAGCTCGCATTATCAACCGTGACGGTAAATAGTTTACTACCCAAGTCCCATGTATTTAAACAATCTTCAACAGCTTTTCCAATAGCATCCCCTTTATGACTTGAAATTGGACAAAAATTCAATATCCTTTTCTGCAATCTCCAATGATCATCTATAAAATGTACAGTGAGACACATATAATTTATCCTTTGAATAGAAGTCCAAGTGTCAGTGGTCACACACACCCTTTGACAAGAATTTTTAAGAAAATCTTTTAAACTTGCTCTCTCATCAAGATAAAGTTGATAGCTATCTCGAGCAATAGTAAATCTCGAAGGTATATGAAAGGTATGCATAACAATAGACATGAAATATCTAAATCCAGGCCTCTCCACAATTCTATATGGCAACTCATCAAGTATGACCATATATATTAATGCTTTTCTCACATCCTCCACAGTTACTTCTTTATACTTTAACTTAACCTCTTTCTCACCACCATGAATAGGATCAAATACCAAGTGAGATTGTTTGCCTTTGCTCTTGTTGGCTGGATTCTTTGAGCAAATAGGCCAATGATTCTTAACATTTTTCGTCCCATTCAAATTAGCATCTGATGCAAAATCTGTTCCACAAAAGTTACATTCAGCCCTTAGTTGATCCTTGTCATTTAAAAACTCACTGAAGTCTGGCCAGTAAGGTGCTCGTTTTTTATGTTTCCGTGTGATGTAGCGACATCCCTCCCTTGGCTCATTCGTAGGGTGTGGTCTGAAGCTTGTTTGTGACATCCGTTCTCGGCCACCTCCCCTGGTTTCATCATTTTCTTGCATCTCTTCATCTTGAAGTTCCATTATTGTTTGCTCAGATTGAGATAGCGAACGCTTGCGACTATCAGATTGGGCACTCGACATCTGGAGACTACAAGGAAAATAACAAAATATAAAGATTAAAGAAAATGTGAGAACAGATTAATTTGATAGAGTGCAAGTAGTAGGATAAATCATATCTGTGAACTTTACAAAAGTACCTGCATTTAGAATATTTATATCTGTGCTTTTAACTTTACAAAAGCCCATTTATATTTAAGAACATAAATGGAAGTCTTCCTTATACAGCTAAATATTGCCTCCTAGCACTATCACCATTGCAGTGACCAACTACATATATTCCTAGCGAGGATAGAAAAGGGGTTTCAGATTACATCCTTCCTGGATTTCTGATTACTAAACATTCCGAAAATAATAGTTTTCAACATATTTTTCTCAATCTCTACCATGAGCAATGTGCACTATCTATAGGGTACAAAATGCTTCTACTACATTGTGGATAGGAAAATACCTCATCATGAACTTGCAACATTTTACTATAAGAGTAAAGAGTTCCCTTTCCTTGCTAGGATAAGATTTGGGCTATTTTCATCCACTTATTTTGCATTTTAGTTTCACCAAAGATTTTGATAAAAAGAGGATGAAGCAAAATACATCAAATAATTTCCCAGTTTTGATACTATTTTACTAATTTACCAAGTTCATCAAATAATTTGCTGAGTTCATCAAATATACTGATACTATTATGCGTATTTGACAGTTTTGAATTTTGATACTATTATACTAATATGAAGCAGAAGACATCAACGAATCAGAATACAATACAAACTCAAACTCAATCTTAAGCTTCGCTACATTGTCAATCAAATTAGGAATCCTTCGCCAAAACACACAGAGAGTTCAATAAGCGTGGGAATCAGGTAGAGTAAGTTATCAAATAAATCGGCCACGAAAAAGACAATATCAAAAACAACCATAAGTATGCCAATTGCCGATAAAACAAAACAAAAAGTTCCGAACTTACCGAAATTGTATTAAGCGTTTGTAGTTCAGTTCAAAGATACCAACGAAAAGTTGGATCAGCTGATCGCTGTGTAGGCGGCAGAACAAGAAGAATACAGAAGGCGGCAGAACAAGAAGAATACCAGGCACCACCGCACCAGTAGGCGGCAGAAGCTGCAGAACAAGAAGAGGCAGAAGCCGTAGAACAAGAAGAGTCCCAAAAATGTCCCAGAATGTGCCAGACCAGAGCTATAGGAAATAGGAATAGATTATAGATAAAGAACGTTCGTCCGTGCGTGTGCACAGTGCCAGACCAGAACTATAACTCTTTAGTTACCCAATAACAATAAAATTTAAGAGTCCCAAAAACGAATACCAACAAGGAAAAAGTCAGTTCAGAATATTAACTTAACTAAAATAAAAAATTAAGATTTAAGATAAAAATATTTACCTTATTTATCATAAAATAATAATTTATAAATAATATTATATATAAAATAATGGTCTATCCGGTCCGGACCGGAAAAGATCTGGTTTTAGACCGGACCGGAACCCGAAATACATAAAATCCTTGGACCGAGGACCGGACCGGAATTCTATAAATCCAATTCTGGTCCCCTTCATTCCGGTCCGGTCCGATCTATTTTTCCAGTCTGGACCGGTTCATGCACAGCCCTACTGATCACTGAATATGAAAATAAATATTTTTTCTTGGCCATGTTTACATAACTATGAATTCGAACAAGAACATACTGCGAGTAGAAAGTGGAATTAATACAATGAATTCAAAAGCATCAAACCTCTCTTGTTCGGAAAAAATTGAAACACATTGAAATGTTACCGGCCGTACTCTGTGATCGAACAAAATAAGAACAAGATTTATCATAGTAAAAATAGAGCTAGACTATAATAAGGAAAATGCGTCGAATGCTCTTGTTACAGAATATGTAGTTGTGAGGGGATTGGACAATTAAGGGCTTTGCGCCTTAGATGGTCTTGTCTTTCTCTTTCTATTCCATTTGTGTTTAAATCATTTAAAGTTCGATTCATAAAAGGGAGATTGTTGCTTTTCTCGTCCGAATTTGCACCTATTTCTATCTATTTAGTGACCAGTCTGCTAGCCATGGAGCTTGGATAAGTTTTCCCGGAGATCCATGGATTCGAGGCTCGAAATTCCTAAGAAAGCATAAATAAAGGAAAAGACATCCATCAAAGAAAGTAATACATCATAAGCATCTTTCATCATTCCTTCCTTCGATAGTGAATCTATTAGGTTGACACTATAAATTTAACCTCCCAAAACATATTTTGAGTGTGCTTCAACTATGGTATGATTTCCTTCCAACGTGGATTCACGTAGTCTTTGTGGAATCTCTGCTGCAGTTTGTTCACGAATCTCTTTCAGGGGGGTGAAGGAATAGGTTAAGGGTTTAGGTTTTAGGGTGCAAGGTAGTACGCTCTACTCTCTCGAGACCCCTACTCTATTAAAAAACTGGGAGAATGAATTTGCCAAATGCGTTCTCCACAATTGCATCTACTGTGTGCTACTGTAGCCATAGTTCCAGAATTTTCTCAAATTAATCGTCGATCAAATTTGCCCAAAATAGGGTGGAGGCTGGTTCGGTCTGACCGAACTGGGTCATCATATGAACATATGGGCATGGTTTTTCCTTACTTTAGGTGGGGTTAAGGTCACTGGATTTAGGTGCTTTGGTCTATTTGCTTAGGCTTCAGTTTATGTTTAACTTAGTTTAGTCCAATAAGGAAGGCAAGCTTAAAATGGGTTTTTTTGTCTAGAGCATTAGATTAAGAAATCTCTGTTGATTTTGATTTTTCGGGGACCTTCTCATTCGAAAGATTCATGTCGGTTTTCAATCTACTCTCCAAAGAGTTCGGTTTGGAGAAATCTGAGTCAAAAGTAGTTTAGACAACATACTTTTGGCGAAACCCTCTAAGGTCAAAGAGTAGACAAGTAGACTACAATTAGTTTGGTATCTTCAAGATAGACCGACATAACATGAAGGTCCAATTGACTCGGGTTAGAGATTTTCATGCTTATAAGATAGAAATATCAAGTCTAATGTGTGCAACTGTAACTGTTTGAGTTGGGATGCCGGTTTAAATTGAGACAACTCTCTGGTGGTTTAAGGTCAAGACTGCAGGATGTAATCATGGTATAAGTGGACCACTTCATCTTACGTAACACCTTCTATTCAGCCATCAGGGCAACCCTAGCATTGTGCTCGACTGACCAGGCGCAACTCAGATTCTTCTCCCTAATAAATGATAGTCTTTAAGTCTCTATACCCCAGGTTGACGCTGAGCAAGTTCTGTTACACCATGTTGTGGAGCTTTAGAGGGAGGCTCACCCCACTCATTCTTTGTGAGTCGGCCATGTGGGAATTTCATCCCACCTTGTAATAGATAAACTTTTCTCATTTTAGTTACAGTGTTCTATAGTTTATCAATCCCCCCCCCTTCGAGATAGGCCTGTTGCTAGTTTGTTCAGCTAAAAGTAGATAGACTAACAATGGTGATTGTGTATACGATCGACCACAAATTGTAACCTATTTCTATACCTTAATGAGAGGGAGCCCGATTATTTGTTTCAGGAAAAAAAGAATCCTTGCTAGAAATAGAAGTGAAAATGGCTCTCATTTATGACTGGCGCCACTTTAATGGAAAAAGAAAATATTTAAGAATCGGTTTGAGCCAATGTTGCTCATTATAGACACTAATAATTAAGAATCACCTTTCTATTTTTAATTAACTCCAATCCTATTCTATATTTTATTTTATCAACTCCAATTTTTAAATTTTATGGGATTATTTTGATATTTTTGGAACAAAATAGAGTTTATTTTATATTTTGCCCTTCTTCTTAAGCAAAGGATTTAAATCTAAATGTCTTTTTTCGACATTAAGGCCAAATCTAATTTTGAACATTTATATCTTAGTTATATTTCAACTCTCCCTTTTTATTTTTATCCTTCCTCCACTTAATCTTTAAAGTCAGAAACCATAAGTCAAATTTAACATTGATATTGTTGGATGTAATTAAAAGTTATTAAAATTTTATATGTAAAAAATTAAATTTACAAATTTAATAAAATCTTGTATGATATCAGTGTTGATTATAAGAATGCAACCTTAATGGATGGAAGAAAAGAAAAAAAATACTACTATTATAAGAATCCTACATTAAAAAAGTAGAAGAAGAAAGAGGAAATTGCAAGTTATAAATATAAAAGGCAAATAACATAAAAGGTAAATGAGACGAGCGACTTGAAATATCTCGAGCCCAAACTTGCCTCAAGTTTGACCGAGTTCGTAAAATATTGGCTCAAAATCGAGTTCAAGTAAAATTAATTTGGTTTAGGCTCGTGTTCTAACTTGAACTCAAACTCCAGCAGTAATTAAATATATATTATATATATGCTACAGTATATTTATATTGAATAACTCTGGTAAGAAGTACTATGTAATCAATGATGTGTTGTTGTTAGCTTACACACATAATTTTTGTGTACTGATCACTGAATATGAAAATAAATATTTTTTCTTGGCCATGTTTACATAACTATCAATTCGAACAAGAATATAGTGCGAGTAGAAAGTGGAATTAATACAGTGAATTCAAAAGCATCAAACCTCTCTTGTTCGAAAAAATTGAAACACATTGAAATGTTACCGGCCGTACTCTGTGATCGAACAAAATAAGAACAAGATTTATCGTAGTAAAAATAGAGCTAGACTATAATAAGGAAAATGCATCGAATGCTCTTGTTACAGAATAGGCAGCTCTGACAGGATTGGACAATTAAGGGCTTTGTGCCTTAGATGGTCTTGTCTTTCTCTTTCTATTGCATCTGTGTTTAAATCATTTAAAGTTTGATTCATAAAAGGAAGATTGTTGCTTTTCTCGTCCAAATTTGCACCTATATCTATCTATTTAGTGATCAGCCTGCTAGCCACAGAGCTTGGATAAGGTTTCCAGACCGGACATCCATGGATCACAGACGGTATCTCCCCATGGCCTTTCGCCTCTGAAAGTGTCCTTCCTTCTCAATGCCTGGGCATCCATCCAGTCAATTGTTGAACAAAGAGAAAGATCATACCCTCGGTAGCTTACAAGTTTATGTCCATCCCTAGTTGGGTGAATTGTGACCTCGTACGACCGTGTTGGGTGAGCAACATCCACTTCGTCACAGTACTTACTTATGGGCTAATAGGTTACACTTTGGCCAAGTATCCTACAAAGAGATTCCCGAGAGCCAAAGAATTAAAGGAATGGCTAGTATGAAAAATAGAATTTTAGTTCAATTCAAAGGAATGCCGACCTAGCTTCAATTGCTTCAGTTGGAGCTGCTGTCGGTATTGAAACACTTCTCGTGGGCCACTCATAGAATAAATTGGCACAATCTGTCATTTTAATGGATGGAAAAGCTTTATCCCAACAAATAGAAGATGCTTAGCTATGCACAACAAGAATCCATTCTCGCAAAAAAATGCAACCCCCACACACACCTAGGAGCACCCCTTCCTGCATAAGCCCCAAAAAGCCAAAAATGCTTCTACTTGCCCGCTCCTCTCCCTTATTTTAAAAAGTAACATTCAGCCGCCTCTCCATCAATCATTCTTGGATCCCACTGCCACATTAGAGTTCCAGCCACCACTCCGCCAATCCCTTACCAACAAAGGCATGCTTTATTCCTCCAATTGATAGCCTAAATCTTCGCTTAAATTAGATTTTAAAAAATAAAATGAGAGAAGAGCCATAGTAGGCGATTGAAGCTTTTAGAGAATCTTGTAGTGATTTGTGGGAGAAGAAATCCAGGTAGGAAAATGGATCAATTGGTATCCCTCGTAGCTCTAAAAACCCTGTCCTTAGCAGCTAGCCAAGATAGGCGGGTAAAAGAAGGTTGGTTTTCTTAGGTGGACGATAATGAAGACGTAGGCAAGATCGTTACAGATGAGATCTCCAAAAATCTCCGTCAGAGCAGGCATATACCAAACGTGAATGCCTCCTGAAGCCACGAGCATGAGCCTTTGATCCGTGGCTCAAAATTCCTAAGAAAGCATAAATAAAGGAAAAGACAGCCCTCAAAGAAAGTAATACATCATAAGCATCTTTCATCATTCCTTCCTTTGATAGTGGATCTATTAGGTTGACAACATAAATTTAACTTCCCAAAACATATTTTGATTGTGCTTCAACTATGGTATGATTTCCTTCCAACGTAGATTCACGTAGTCTTTGTGGAATCTCCACTGCAGTTTGTTCATGAATCCCTTTTAGGGGGGTGAAGGAATAGGTTTAGGGTTTAGGTTTTAGGGTACAAGGCGGTACGCTCTACTCTCTCTCGACCCCTACTCTAATCAAAAGACTAAAGGCCCCTATTGAAGATAGGTCGCTAAACTACGATAAGAGTTTTACCTTTTTATGTGACAGTGGGGTCTGAGAATGATTGATGGAGAGGCGGTAGAGTGTCAGAATTATTCATCAGCGATGCCCGATAGCACCTTCATTCCTTCTTTTCAAGATTTTTACTTATCCCCCTTCCTGGTCCTTTCGAAGCAGATATTGAAAAAACTGGCTCACAGCTAGAGAAATTAATGGTCAGACGTGCTGCAACCTAAGGCAAAATGGGGCCACTTAAGGCAAAGAAGAAGACACCGGCTAAATTTTTGTGGTATTTCCCAATCATACCATGGTTGGAGAAATTATTTGCATGCAAAGAAGACTCAAATTTTTTTTGGTTGCATTCATATAGAGTTAAACCGGAAGATGATGTGATTAGGCATACACTAGACGGTGAGCAGTGGAAGAAGCTAGATGCTATACACCCAGAGCTTAGAGCCGATCCCTGAAATTTGAGGTTAGACCTATCAATTGATGGAATGAATCAATTTGGAAATATGAGCAATACACACACTTCATGGCATGTTATGCTATTGATATATAATCTGCCGTATTGGCTTCTATGTAAGTATGTGTTACTCTCATTGATGATTTCTGGGCCCAAACAACCTAGAAATGATTTTGATGTATAACTGGAACCTCATATTGAATATTTGGTGACTTTGTTCAAAGATGGTGTCCACATGTATGATGGTATTGTGGATGATACTTTTACATTGAAGGCATTATTGTTCTACGCCATATATAATTTCCCTGTATATGGCAATCTGTCTGGATACTCGGTGAATGTGCACTATACATGCCCTGTTTGTGAGAAGGATACATGTTTCACTCAATTTAAGCATTGATGTAAAACTATTTATCAAGGGTATAGGCGGTTTCTTCCTGAGGGTTACCTGTGGCGATCAATGAGGCAATGGTTCAACGGAGAAATGGAGGTAAGAGGACCTCCTATTCCATTATCGGGTGCTGAGATATTGGAAATGGCTAGGAATTTGCCAACTGATTTTGGGAAGGGGGAAGAGAAAAGTGACGGTTGATGGTAGTTGGAAAAAAATGTTCAATTTTTTAGACTGCCTTATTGAAAGGATTTGGAGGTCAGGCACTGCCTGGATGTAGTGCACATTGAGAAGAATGTTTGCGACTCTTTAGTAGGCACACCTTTTAATACCCCCGGTAAGACCAAGGACGGTTTGAAGTCTCGACTTGATTTTGTCAAAATGGGTATTAAAAAGAACTTGGGTCCCGAGATGAATGGTGATGACTGTTACCTTCCCTCGTTTGTTATTCAATGTCTCGGTCGGAGAAGAAAACATACTGTGAGACCTTGAGTAGTGTTAAGGTTCCTAGTGCTTATTCGTCTAACATTAGTTCTTGTGTTTCTTTGAATGAGTTGAAGTTGGTCGGTATGAAATCCCATGATTGCAATCTGATGCAATAATTTAATGCCATTTTCATTAGGTCATCACTACTACACCATGTAAGATTGTGCATTACAAAGCTTTGTTTGTTCTTCAAGAGTATTTGTGCTAAAAGCATTAATGTTGCCAAACTTGACCATTTGCAAGCGATGATTGTGGAAGTTTTGTGTCGTATGGAGATTTATTTTCCTCCATCATTCTTTGACATAATAGTATATTTTATTGTTCATTTGGTAAGGGGTATTAAGCTATGTGGTCCTGTATTCCTGAGATGGATGTACCCCTTTTGAGCGGTATATGAGAATTTTTAAGTATTTTGTGTGAGTACAGGCCAGATGCAAGTATGTGCAACATTATGTAATGGAGGAAGTACTCGAGTTTAATACTAGTTATTTGAAGGAGGTTGATTCCATGGGTATCCGACTGCTAGACATGAGGGAAGACAAGATGGGCAAGGGGTAAGGCAAGGTAAGTTATTGAGCCCAACTGTAGAAGATTTAAATGTTGCACATATTTATGTTCTTTGGAACCATGAGGATGTTTTCCCCTACATCTAGATCCACATGGATGAAATAAGAATAGGGAGTCCAACTTTCAACATAGCACAAGTCGTACGAAGTCATACTTTGACATTTGCTAATTGGCTACGATCTCACGTTGAAGTCAGGGCTCATCCGGAATCGGTTAAATGATTATCCCATAGACCCCTTGGGTACAGTGATTTCCTATGGGGGTATGCCATAAATGGTTTCACTTTCGCCCCTAAATCACTGGATGATAAGGGTGTGTCGCAGAACAATGGTGTCACCCTCGTCTCGGAGGCATTACATATTGGAGGTGGTCATGATAACAATCCCATGTACGCAAACAATTGTTATTTTGGGACCATTTTAGAAATTTTGGAGCTTGATTATGTGACCTTATGAGTCCCCATATTTAAATGTCAATGGGTAGATGTACATGGTGGTCAATGAACTGAGCCAATGAGATTCACTTTGCTTTGTTTTTTATCTTTGTTGAGCAGGTGTTAGTGTTTCTGTGTTCTATTGCTTGCATGTGACGTTATTTTACTGTTTTACTTTGGATTTTGCATTGATTTGGTTTCTATGTTGAATATGTTGATATTTTAGGGTTTATTTAGGTTGTGTGTTAATATCTGTATTTTTATTATTGTTTTGTAGATTTCGAAGGAAAAAGACACAGGTGAATCTACTTTAGATATTCTTCTGGACATTGCGAAGAACTATGAAGATGCTGATGAAGTTAGTCTTCCTCATGTCATCAAAAATCCAAAGAAACGAGGATCTTCTCAAGGTATTTTCTATTTGGCTCTGTTTTGGGGGGAATTATGAATGTTTTTCCATATTTAATTATAAAATTGTTGTTGTTCAGTAATTTGTGATGTTTTAATTTTATGAAATGTTGTTTCATATACTTCTGTTGATGCTTCATTTTTACTCTTTTAATGTTGATCTGTCATCTATTGTATCTTTCTAGTGTGTTTTTTTCATCTATTGTGTCTTTCATGTGTTCTGCTTCAGTTTTTGTTTTCTTTTCATGTATTTGATTTGTCACTTTCTGTCTGAGCTGATATGTTGATTTTTTAAGTTTATTGTATGATGTTCGAATTCCAGGTCATGATGTATAATTTTTAGTTTGATATGCTTTCAAGTTCAGGCTATGATGTTTTAAATTTACTGAATGATGCTTTAAGTTCAGGATATGGTGTATGCTTTTCAGCTTGATTTTCTTTTCAAGTCCAGGCTACGATGTTTTAAGTTTACTGAATGATATTTTAAATTCAGGTTATGATGTATGCTTTCAGTTTTATATGCTTTTCAAGTTCAAGAATTGATGTTTTAAATTTACTGGATGATGTTATAAGTTCAGAGTATGAGCTTGTATGTTGGATGGTATGATTAGTTTTTAGAGGTGTATTTAATGTATTTTGTGTATGTTATATATGTTTAGGTTCATGTTTAAAATTAGGAATGTGATGTAGTTTGTGACGTGGGCTGAGTTTTTAAAATGATGATTTGTATTTTTTTCCCTTGTATTTGTTTGGTATTATTTTGTATTTTTAATGATTTATAACTCCATTTTTTTTAGATTCAGTTTGATGTTATTGATGCCTTACTGTTTCAGTTTTCATAAGCTTTTTGCTTTGCAGAATGTCTTTGTTTTATTGATGATTTATTATTTCAGCATGATGTTCTTTGTTTTCAGATTGGTGTTTTAATGTGTGTTGATATGAAGCTGTTTCCTTTGATCTTGTTATTCTTTTGCTGAAGTAATTTTGTGTTGCATTATATTTTTTCTGATGTTTATATTATTAAATTTGATGTTTTAGATGCAAATGTTGGCTGTCCTGTTAGACAATCACACCGACTGAGAGGTGATCCTAATATTGATTTGATATTAGGTCTGTTTGTTCTTTTTTTTACTTTTGTGAATGTTGTATATTAATGTTTTATATTTTAAAATTTATGTTGCTTTTCTGTTTTGGGATTGTCCTCTATGAAGAGGAGATAGAAGGAGAAAGCCAACAAAAAACTTGATTTGGCCGACGAAGATGAAACTGATGAAGCTGATAAAGATGGACCGAGTTGTGCTCGCAAATTGGAGACGGTGCTAACTGAATTACGTGTTGGTTCGGATTGTGTTGAAAAAGCTGATAAAGCTGGTTTGGATGGTGTTGATAAGGCCGATAAATCTGGACCGGATGGTGCTATTGCTGATGAAACTGCTAAGCCTTCGGATGGTGTTGTTGCTAATGAAGCTAATAATCCTGAGAGTTTGTCTCTTACTTTTCGATTTACTTTTCTGAATTATGTATACTAATGTTTCATACATTTTTTTATTAATGTTGTTGTTATGTTTCAGGAGTCTTCCTTACAAAGCGGAGACATAAGCAGAAAGTTAAGAGGAATATTGATTTGGCCAATGAAGATGAAACTTCAGGAGGATCTGGTGGTCGTAATTTGGAGATTGTGTTGCCTGAATCAGGTTTTGATCCTGCTTGTAAAGTTGCTGATTCGGAGATTCAATCTAATAGGAGGATGTTGCGTAAGTTTGTCGCTGTGAAGAAACCCAAGGTTGCTGCTGTGGGTGTCAGTGGTAAAGGTATTGAAATTAAATTAGTTGTTTTCAATTTTTCAAGCTTCCAATGTTTTATCCTCTTTTCTTATGGAATTTGATGTGATGTTGTATTTTTTGTAGCTATTGGTGATGGTAAGGGTAAAAAGCCTGTTAAAAGGAGTGATGCTGGTTTGAAGAATCAATCGAAAAAGGATGATGTTATTGGAGGTGAAGGTGCCAAGAGGAGGACTTTGAGGAAGACTTCGACTGTGAAGAAATCTAAAGTTGCTTCTGAGGGTGTTAGTCGCAAAGGTATTGTTTTAAATCGATGATGAGATGTTTTAACACTATGGTATGATGTTGCATATTTTGTAGTTGATCATTTCATATTTGTATCAATTTTTTTAATCATTCCAAGGTCTGATTATCTGGTTTGATTTTTATTTTTTAATCTTTGTTGATGATGTCAAGAAGAAGATTCTCAGAAACAAAAATTAAAATATGCTGTTAGCATGAAACAAGATTCTGGGAATGAAACAAGATTATGGGAAACAAGATGTAGTTAGTGTGTTAGTACCATGATATCATATTTACTAGTAGAATTTTTTTGTTATATTTTAATATAGCTTTGCTTTTTAGATATCGCTTTTTGATAATTTATCATTCTGATATGATGTTTTAATTATTATTTTTTAGATGATGAGGTGTTCTGCACTGTTCATGAAATCCAAAATTTGCAAGATAATGTTGATGCAAATGCTGGAGCTGGAGCTGGTAATGTTGATGATGCTGAAGAAAATTCTAGAAGTGAATCATTAAAAGATGATGATGATGATGATGATGATGATGAGAGCTCTCATTCTGTCGAATTAGAATTTGAAAGCGTGGATGAGGGTGCTAAAGTAGTTCATGTTGAAAGTGGTTTTGATTCTGAATCAGAACCCTTGGCGATGGTTATGAAGAAGCCTTTCAGAGGGTTTACCCAGATGAAAGCGAAAGGGAAACATGCTGTGTCTGCTGATGATCAAAGGTTAGTAGATATTTTAAATACTGTCTTTGGTGTTTATTTAGGGCTGGCATTTTGAGACAAAATACCATACCAACCGAACCACGTACCATGTGTACCGAATATGTTGGTAACCAATGACGTGGTACGGTGGTACCGTAACATACACTTAAGATGTGGCGGTAATGGTATTGAGAAAATATTACTATGGTACTACTGTAGCGTACCACACAACTATATGTATAAATACACATATATATACATTAAAATATAACTAATATTATGTAAAATTTGAGATTTTATTTAGTTATAATTTAGTCATTCATTAATATTAAAACAAATATCAATGATTTGAAATATGTCGTCTATATTTTGGTTCCAATATGTTGGACATTGGAAAGAGTTTAAATTATTTTTCTTAAATAATATTTTTTACGGTTGATATTATTATATTAAGTCTAACAAAAATAAATTAAAATCATAATTTTCTTTTATATTTTATAACTTACTACTATAGTTTTTAATGTGATGTTATCTTACCTTATTATTATTACTAGAGAACATTTAATTTTCTAAAATTATGCTTATGCAATAGAAAATTTAATATTTGTAGTTTTTTCCGAATAAAAAAATTAATTTATTATATTTTAAATTTTGTGATATTCTACCATATTATAGCGATACCAACCAACTTTTTGGTATAGCGATATGTTGGTATACCAAGAATTTGGTACGGTATTGGTTTTTAAAAATAATATACTGACATTGTTGGTATAGTACATGGTATTAGTAAAAAATGACGATAACCGTACCGAATCCACTCCTATATTTTTTTAAATGCACCTTGAGGTGGGGGATATTTATTAGGTTCCCCAAACCTATTTAGAACCAAAGGATGTACAATAATGTTTTTGAAATATTACATCGATAAGGCAACCTCGCTGCCTTCAAAAGAAAGATCTAATACTAGTGGACTAGTGATTCAAAAGGAGAGGAAGTAGTACTTGATATGTCGAGGTCTCGAGGGGTCGAGGCTCGATGGTTCGAGGTTCGAGTGATTGAGTGTTGATTGGTTCGAGTGCCTGATGGCTCGAGGGTGGCAGGGCTGGAGACGTTCGAGGTATCCAGTGAGACGGGAGCTCCACGACTCGATGGTACTAGGGTTCAAGGGCTTGGGTGCTCGAGGGCTTGGATGCTCGAGGGCTCGAGTGCATGAGGACTCCAGTTCGAGGGCTGCTCCAGTGCTCGATGGCTCCAGAGCTCGAGGGCTCCAATGCTCGAGGGATCCAGTGTCTTCAGTGCTGGAGGGATCTAGTGTCTTCAGAGCTCGAGGGCTTGGGTGCTTGAGGGCTCGAGTGCACAAGGACTCCAGTTCGAGGGCTGCTCCAGTGGTCGAGGGCTCCAGTGCTCGATGACTCCAGTTCGAGGGCTGCTCCAGTGGTCGAGGGCTCCAGTGCTCGAGGGATCCAGTATCTTCAGTGCTCGATGGCTCCAGAGCTCGAGGGCTCCAGTGCTCAAGAGATACAGTGTCTTCAGTGCTCGAGGGATCCAGTGTCTTCAGAGTTCGAGTGCTCCAGTGCTCGAGGGCTCCAGTGCGCAAGAGCTCCGGTGCTCGAGGGCTCCGGTGCTCGAGGGCTCCGGTGCTCGAGGGCTCCGGTGCTCGAGGGCTCCGGTGCTCGAGGGCTCCGGTGCTCGAGGGCTCCGGTGCTCGAGGGCTCCGGTGCTCGAGGGCTCCGGTGCTCGAGGGCTCCGGTGCTCGAGGGCTCCGGTGCTCGAGGGCTCCAGCGCTCGAGGGCTTGAGGTATACTATTCGAGACTCGATGGTTCGAGGGCTCGAGTGCTTGAGTGCTTGATGGTTCGAGTGCCTGATGGCTTGAGGGTAGCCGAGCTCGAGAGCTTGAGTTCTCGTGTGGGTCCAGTGCACGAGGCCTCCTACTCTCGAACCCACAAGAGCTCGAGAGCTCGAGGCCTCCAGTACACGAGGTATCCAGTGTTTGAGACTCGACGGTTCAAGGGCTCAAGCATTTGAGTGCTTGATGGTTCGAGTGCCCTATGTTTATTAGTTTAGGTGTTGCTGGTGTTTTGTTTTTGTGTGACTTTATGTTTTTTTTCATTTTGGAGTTATGTTGATGCATCTTGTTGCTAAATATGGAGTACTTTATGTGTTCATTATGTCTGTAATCCAACTGTTATTTTTATGTTTCTGGCATTGTATTTTCTCGGCAGTATTGTTATTGTTTTCCAGTGACTGATGTTTTATGTTCTGCATGTGATGTTTCATGAATTGATCATGTTGATGTTTTTAATGTGACTTGATGTTTTACTTTCAGTTATTGATATTTTAAAACTCGATGTGTGATGTTTCATGAATTTTTACTTTTCTTTTTCAGTGCTGAGAAGGACTTCACTACGAAGTGTAGCCCTTAAAGGATTGAAAAATGTCCTCCTTGCTGACTTTGAAATAGATTAAATCAGTGGAAGAGATTGGTTTTAATGGTCTGCTTAAAATTAATTTTTCTTCCCTTCCTAAACAGATCCTTCTGTACCTTGTTCAAAATTTTAATCCAATTAGCTATCTTCAAACCATTGAATCTGATAGGTATTTTTTAACCCGTGATGATATGTATGATGTTTTAGCACTCCCTATCAGTGATAAGGAAGTTATTGAGGTTAGTAAAGCCGGGAAGGGGGAAAGAAAGGATATAGAACTGAGGCAGAGTTATAGGGATGAGTTTGGGTGTGATAAATTGGGTAACATTTATTGTGAAAGGTTGTATAACAAGATGATGGGATTACATGAAGGTCATGATGAGTTTAAAATTTTTTTGTCATGTATGTAGTTTACTGCTTCTTGAGTCCTACTGCTAGATTTTTTGTGGATTTTAAACTTCTTCGTGTTGTTGAGAATGTAGCAGAGATTAAGAGTTATGACTGGTGTGGGTATGTACTTAGGAAGCTAGGTGAGGCAGTGCATAGGTATAATAAGACTACTTCCTACACAACAGTGAATGCTTGCGTAGTTGTTCCATTGATATGCTACTTGTATAGGTTTCCTTTTCAAGAAAAACCATCCCTTCCCATAGTTCCTCTCATGCATCACTGGGACACTTCTTCGCTGTTGAAATGCTGTAAGAAGATTGTTGAGGCAGATTTTAATTCATGCCCCATGTCTAAGGATGAATTTCCTTTGACTTTTATGGGGAAGTATGCGGCAGTGGTGATGCTGCGACAACTAAACATGGTGCGACATCCAAGGAAGGAAGTCGTACAAAAGACAAAGCAGCTGGTTCAAGCTTGCAAGTTTTAAGCTTTGTGGTTCTAGAAGACTTGTCTACCGATGCTGCGATTATGAATTATGGGGGATCTGTAAGTACTCATCTCTTTTCAGTTTTGATGTTTTAAAAGCAGTACTTGATGTTTTAGATTTTGTATAGGATGTTTTAAGATTATGGTTTAGGTGTTATCGGATTTGATGTTTTTACAATTAGTAGTTGGTGTTATAAAATTTTTATGTTAAGTTTTAAGTTTAAACTTTTGGTGTTACATGCTTTGATGTTTTAATATAACTAGTTGATGTTTCTTATTCTATATGACATGATTTAAATTTTAAGCTTCCGCTGCTGTTATCTTTTTCAATTTTTTTCCTAGGTTGCTGATTAAGCTGTCCGTAGGTTCAAGAGGAATATTGAGGTTGTCACTAGGGCCTTGTTTTCTAAGTTGAGTGAAGTGCTAAGGATTCTGTACCTGCTGTTAATTCCCAGCCTGAATATGCTCCTTTTGACTCGAACGATTTTGATAACTTTGAATTGTTTGATGCTGTTGATAAGATTGTAAGGAATGCTTTTATGAATCGTACTCATGTTGCTGCTTCGGTTGTTGCTCCTAATAATAGAAGACCTTTGCCAACATTGGATTTTAGCATTGAATGACCTGGAGGGGAATCACGTTCAAAAGGCCCAGCTGCGAAGGGAAACAATAAGAATTAGGATTTGAGTGTGATGAAATAGTATTTGGCATTGATTTTTATGAATATTTGTTGGATTCAATATTTCAATTTTTAAGTTAGGGATTTGATAGGTCTGTTGAACCCTTTATGGGATGAATGGTGATATTGTTATGGTTTGACAGATTATGGGATGAATAAAACTGTTTGTTGTTTTCTATGTTTTGTTGGATGTGATCATTTTCGATGTTGCTGTGATGTTTCATTATCAGTGTGTGATGTTTTATACTTTTGAGCAATCAGTGTTACAAGTTTTATGTTTTGTTGGATGGGATCATTTTTAATGTTGATGTGCTGTTTCATTATCAGTGTGTGATGTTTTATACTTTTGAGCAATCACTGTTTGAAGATTTATATTTTGTTGGATGTGATCATTTTCAATTTTGATGTGATGTTTCATTATCACTGTGTGATGTTTTATAATTTTGAACAATTGGTGTCATCAGTATGATAGATAAATACTTATAAGGCACTTATATTTGTAAATCATCATATAAGAAAATAATAACACCAGTGCATAGAAGTGTAACATTCAAAAATTCAATCCAATAAGATTAGAATGTATAAGAACAGTGGTAGGTTTTAAATATCCTGGTCAAAAAAAATTAACATCCTGATCAGAACTTATTTCTAAAACATCAAACTATAATAATGTAACATCATTCCATAAGTATGTAACATCACAGTATGACAGTAAACATCTAACAACAAGCTGGTTTTATATCAATTGAGCTTTTGGTGTCTTTGATCTGAATTCCTTTTTTTCTGGCTTCTTCCTTTTTTCAAGCTTACCTTTCACTCTTGCACTTCTTCCTTTTGTTTTTATTTTTGGTGGATCGAGCACTTCGGGAGCTATCATTGTTGTTGAACCTCTTGCACTATTAGTTGTTGAATGCTCTTGTGTATCCATTGCTTTCATTTGATTTATTACAGCCGAGTTTCTACTCAACCCTTCTTCAAGTTTTCTTCTAGTTTCTATATCCTCTTCACACTTCAACACAAGATTGTAGTACTTTCGTAGCATACCATGACGAAATGGTACCTTACCTTTGATCTCCTCGTTTTGTGGTCATGTTCCTTTGAGCACCTTGTTCCATATTTCTTGTCCTGCCATCTTTGTCCATCTCTTGAAAATGTACTCTTCAGGGATAGAAATGATGTTTTGCAAATGGAGGATGCAAAGGGCATGGAAACACAACAAGCATACCTCTTCAAAGTACTTGCAAGAGCATTTGATTTCCACCTTTTGATCCCGTTTCTTGAAAGCAACCTTCTCTATTTTTGTGTCATTTTCTGGCTGTACTTCATAAATATCTTCGAAGCCAAGGTTGAATATTTTTTACATCCTTACTTGCCATGGTTAGCTTCCATTCTGCCTCGAAGTCCTTGTACAACTTATGTGTGTATATTTCAGCTGCATGTTTCAAAAGTCCCGGTCCTAGCTCGGCTGACCTTGGTTTTCATATTGACCCATTGTATTCCTTGCTAGTCTCTGTGCTTCTCCAGCTTTGTACAATTTTTTCAAATATTGAGAAAAACTGTGTAAAGTTTGTTGTTTTGTTTGCACTGAAGTTGATTGCCTTGTTTGTGCTTTTGCTCCTATGTGATGATAATGTCCCAGCCGAAAAGAAGTCCTTGCTCAGTGCGGTACACCATTTCTCTCGGAGTCCGTATATGCGCTTGAACCACTGTTTGTCATGAAGCTGGTACTTATCCATCATAGAGTTCCAGCATCTCTGGAATTTCTCTTCATTTGCACATTTCTTCAAACAATGGTCGAATGCCATGCCAAATTCTTCATCGCCCTTCACTTTACCATAGTGACTGATTACATTCTATTTCAGATGTCATAAACATAGCCTGTGCTTTGTGTTACTGAACACCTGGCACAAAAAATGTTTTCAGTATGAAACATCAGCTTGTTTTTATGAAAGGTTATAATCTGCTATTGAAACATCATGCATCTGGTATTCATGTTTAAATTGATTACAGTAAGCATCAAGCAATTTATCATGAAACTTCATTTCATAGTACATGAGCATCATACATGATTTTTAGAATTGAATTTATAGTGTGTATATAATCATATATGTTGAGTTATGAAACATTAACGCAAATACATGAAACATCACATACTTATTATGAAATATCATCACAGAAACTTAGCAGGTTTTAGTAGGTACCTTTTGGATGGCATATGCCATAGCTGAGTCCTGATCAGTAAATATTGTCACTGGTTCTTTTCCTTCCATTGACTTTTTGAATGTTTCCATCAGCCAAATGAAAGTCCCTTTCTTTTCATCGCCAATGAATGCACAACCAAACATCACGTTGTTCCAATGGTTGTTGATTCCCACAATCACAAGGTTGTACTTGTTTGTCCTGTATGTGGTATCAAATATCATCACATCGCCATAGAGCATGTAATCCTCTTTCATCATTGCATCCCTCCAAAAAAGCACAGTCAGTTTACCTTCTTCATCCAACTTGACTCTGAAGAAGAAATCCTCGTGCTTTCAATCTATTTTGTAGAGCCCTCGCCTCCTTCAATTGCTTTCATCCTCAATCTATTGACATAATTAATGTGGTCTCTTATCGTGTGCCCTAAATTTTCTTGTCCATTTGCATCGCATGCTAAGCATTTGAAACTTGTGATGGTTTTAAACATGCCAACTCCATAGCCTCAATTGCTCTTGCATTTTCATCATCTATCTTCCTCTCACCATGCTGCAAGATTGCCACTCATTCCTTGTAAATTCATGGTTGTATTCAGTGATGTGGTGCTTGATTTCATAAATGTTTTCATCAACAAGCTTGATCCTGATTGCAGCCTTACATCCTGTTCTTGTAATGGGAAATTCTTTTGTCTTTCTTCTCTTGTTTTGTGGTTGTTGGGTTGGGGTGTCAAGAGTGTTTGAAACTGAGTTCCCTTGGTGTGAACATGTGTAGTATTTTTCCTTGACCTTTCCTTCATTTGTTAGTCTTTTTGTTGACTTCCGTACAGAAAATCCAAGTGTAGTTGTATGCGCACAGTATAACGTTTCAAGCTCTTCCCATGTAGTTGCTTGCACTCTTTGAAGGGATTTTGTTTGATCTATTTTCAGCAAGTTTGGTAGACCTGTCATTAAAAACTCCCAATAAATAATAATAAAAAGATGTTATACATAATGTTTCAAAATTAGAACATCATGTTATATATTTGAAACATCAAGCAACTTGTGAGAAACATCACATCATATTTTCTGCAAATTGTTATTATGATTGTGCTCAGTTAGCGTGTAACATCATGTCATATATTTAAATCATCATGCCAGATTGTATGAGCTGAGGAGAAGTTCATAAGATTCTATGATAACACGTGAACATGTTTAACTATTGAAATCTCTTGATGGTCTTGAACATTAACAAAGAGCAAGTAAAATTCTCAACAGGTTGGTTTTATTCCTACATGAAAGCATCCTAACCCAACATACATCAATCAAACACAAAATTCAAATGTATAATGGAATAAGAAAGCACAGCTAAGTTCAAGATCTGAATTATTGATTAATGGCACAAAATAACAAAGTTGGTGAAACTTTAATTCATCACAGTACACAATAACATAGATAGAAACTAAAATAATTCATCATGCAATTGAAAACTCCCAATAAATTATAAAAAGAAGATGTACATAATATTGCAGAGTTAGACCATCATTTTATATTTTTGAAATATCAAACAGTACATGAGTAACATCACACATGTTTTCTACAAATTGTTATTATGACTATGTACAGCTAGTATGTAACATCATGCCATATAATTAACACATCATGCAATTTTTTATGAACATCGCCTGCTAGAAATCAGTTAATTGTTCACTTATTTATCATTTTGCAAAATTTGAACAAATCTTATCAAGAATAAGTTTTTATAACGTGACCTCTATAATTTGAAAGCTCTGACATTGTAAATGAAATTTGCACCACATTCACAACTAATTTACATTGTTCCTAAACAGAGTAACATGATGTGGTCATCCATATCAGAATTTTGCTACTAATTAGTTTTTTTGCTGTTTATTTAACATGATCTATATGCAATGGAATCCTTCACAAACTCAGTCTGCTGCTCTTCAAATCAGAAAACGGAAACATTATACTCAATGATAGAAAGTTCAACTTCTTACCTTGCGAAACATGTACGATATGTTCATCGTTGATATTTGTTCCGCTTTCTTGTGTAGGATTCTGTGTTTGCGTTGATTGCATGATTTTCGATTTGTAAATCACCTTTTTCCATAAATCGGATCTGCGAAATATCAAAAATCTGTTTGCTAATATATTTGTTGCAATTGATGTTGAATCTAGTTTTACCTTGCTTGCTGGATGATTTCTTGATGTGGATTGAAGTTTTTGTTCAAAATCGGACTGGTTGATTTTTTTTGAAGAACAACGTCTGAAGATTTAAGAGTGATGATTGATTACACCCACGGGTGTACCCCAGTGGTTGGGAGATGGGTGGGATCGCCAATTATCCCTGGTTCGAAACTCGGCAGCGGCAGTGTGGGGAGCTCTTGCTTTGCAAGGCTCCCTTGTGCGCACAGAGTCTATGGATAGGCCCATTGGTCCTGGTGCCGGGCTACCGTGATTTACCTCTCATACAATGGCCGGGGTGTCGGCTGGTATGGGCCGCTGAGGGCGAGCGATGATCGCCTTTTGCCAAGAGTGATGATTGATTTTGAATTTGTTGTTTGATCCATTTTGGTTTCATGCGTTTTGCGATTTTGTGTTTTGGGTCTGTTCTTTTAGTTTATTGCTCATTTGTCCCTCTAGTTGTTCGTGCGTTACCTATAAGACCCCGAGCCTAGATTTATTCTATTTTGCCCCCAAATTTAGTTTGCTCTTTTCCTATTTTGCCTCTAGTCTTTTGTCTTACCATGAGACGGCCTCACAGAAGATGGACTCTTGGTATAAGGCAAGACAATAAAGTATACGTATAAAATAATATTTTTCAAGGTATTAAGAAATCGGAGAAAGTAATTTCTTCACATAAAAATTCTTTCTAATTTTCAAACTTTACATTCACATTACCCTTTATTTTTTAAGATACCGTTGATAATTGATAATGTTAATAAATTTTTGCGAGTCAAATCATGTTAATACTATTTATTAATGGTATTTTATTGGTGCTATGTTGTCTTCGGTCATCAAAATATTTTTAATTTTATGTTAAATTAAATTACTCCCTCCGTCTCATCCTATTCTGCACATAATCTTTTCACGGTCTCCAATAAACATGTTTGACTGTAAATATGTGTATCTACGGACAATAATGACATTAAAAAAATGATATTTAGAAACTACATGTTACGACGAATCTAACCATATCTCATGCGAAAAAATTATTGTTCATATACATATTTAAATATGTGGTCAAAGTTTAATATCCTTGCCCAAAAAAAAATTATGTGCAGAATAGACCGGACAGATTAGTAGTGAAAAGATATTCTGAGTGGGTTGACGTTATTTGATACTCACGCAAAGAATATGTAATTTGGACTCGTGTATCCATAGTAAAACATGTGCATAAAGCATAGAATAAAAGAAGTAAAAAGGAAGTGAATAATGATTAATGAGACAGAAGTTTTAAATTCTACCAAAATAATAAGTACGATTTGGGACTTCAGCAACTTATGACAATGTGCAGATTAAACAGGCCATATAGTGCAATGTTACACAATGTGAAAATGGAAAAAGTTCAACTAATTCACACTATGTGAAGTGCAGCTAATCATGACTCGTTTGCTTGAGCACCAGGCTTCTTATAAGTATTTTCGTCCCTGAAATCTGCAATGGCGGATTTTATCATTCCAGCAACATCAGAACGCACAAAGATATGTGTGTTATCCAAAACGCGTATAATGAACTTCTGCGACTGAGGTAAGCCGTTGTTCATGTTAATAATAAATACAGCCAACGGAATATCACTGCCGAAAAATAAAGCAGACTCGTGGTCAGAAAGAAATTCAAACAAGATCATAGTTTCATTCACTTTCAAGGAAAACAACACAATATGGATTCACCATCTAATGGAATGGAAACTAGCACTTCTATAACACAGTATTCTGCATCTTATCTTCACCGTCAGCTGTTAAGATGTTTCAGATGCAGATTATAGGAGAAAAATCAGCTGGCCTATAGCATCTTCCCATGGTTCCTTCTGCTCACATCTTTCATCTTATATGGGTGAAATAATTTAGGCAAATAAAAGAACACCAAGTCAACTACCTAGCATCAGAGAAATTGCTTTACCATGAAATAAGCAGTCCCGGGAAAGCGTTCACCATGTTAGGCTCAAAGACCTGTAACCAAAACAAAATCGAGATTAATTACTAGCCATGAACACTTCAAAGAAAATTACCAACTTACTGAATCTGCTAATGCAATTTCAAGGAGAACAAAAAACTATACCTAGACTAGCTAAGATGAAAGTAAGAGCCTGCATAAGATATCTGAAGCTACTGGGTTTTCATCTTAAATTTATATAGAAATTAGGCGCCGGTTTTACACCCACACAAGATTAAAAGGTGATGCCTTTAGACCTATACTAAAACATTTTAAGTATAAAAAAGAATTTAGAATTCATACGGATCTAAAAGAATGGTTGCTTGTTCATCTAATATAACATATATAAATATCAAGGGAAGTCTATTCTCCAGACATATGTCCATCACGAAATTACGGATTTCTGGTTTTGTTTGGCGAGTCCTCCATCCTATACTTCTCCAAGGTTGGCTCTTCCTCTCCCCCGGTTTCATTTACTCATGTTTCCGACCTATGCCTCAGTCTGTAAGTAGTTAAGCTAACCAGCTCTAGAGTTGCAGCAGCTACTTTATTGGGCCAAAATCCGAGCACCTTTCCAAAGCAAACTATTCGAATGGGGCAATCTCCAGACATGCTTGGAATGTGGATATCAGAGCAACTTAAGGTGGTCTTGATCAAACAAATTAGCCTATTAGCTGCATACCTCACGGAAGTATGTAGGTTCACCAAGCTGCATCTTATGTTGGTCAATTCCAACGCTTATATGCAGGACAAGGAAATATATGGAGAGCTAGTAGACTGATCACGAGGAAAAAGGAAAACAGCCGCAACAATTTATCAAAGCATTGTTCACCCTCGGAAGCTTGTTTATCAGAGGCATTGGAAAAATTCGGGTGGTTCGGGTTGCACTTTCACTCAAGGAGAAAGGCCTCTAATGGAAACTCTGATGTGTAGCAACACTTAAAACATAATTACTCTTCAAAATACAGGAGCTTGATTCAAAGTCAGAACTTCTCGTCTTCTTCAGCCTTGCATTCAAGGCACAACATCAACAGTTCAGAATGAGTATGGAAATGTGCCTAGTAAAGCTCACAAACTCAGATTGGAAAACAGTGAATAGAAACAATGATCCCTAACTACAAAATCCAAATGGATAGCCTAATCGGCTAATCCTCTTCCTTAGCAGAATTGGATTTACCTTATTATAATTCAAAACTAGAAATGGATTCAAGACAATCCTAACACATATAGTCAATCTAGATGAACAAAACAGAGTCCTAACAATCAACCGCGCCCATAATCATAAAAGATACAGTGATCACACATCAACCGCATCCCCCACCCCCAACACACTGCCGTAATGAATTAGTTATGCAGTCGCCAGTAAATGATTCAAGGTATATTCTTATCAATTTCAGTAAAATCCATTGTTAACAAGGATCAAATTGATCAACTGACGTACCGGGAAAGATGCGGTCCAAAAGGATTCTTTTATCAATGGATTAAACACCTAAGCCCTTCTTGCCTGAAATTAATTTTCAGGCAAAATATGGTTTTAAATAAGTCCAGGCAAAAACAAGAAATGACTAAAATAACCATGCTCTTAGGAATGAATTAAAGTAGTAGTCCCTCCCGTTTTTTTATATCGGTTTTTCTAACGAGTGCCCTCGTTAACAACTTTAAATTCCATCTGAAGTTGTGTAAGTCAACCGATTATGTAATCGAAAAAAAACACACTCATTTACTCCATTATCGAAATCTACAGCGCTCTGTTTTCCCTCCTTGCGTACGATTGCACTAATCTCCTTTCCCTCCAAAACTTTACATGCTTTCCCTCCATACTGTACGTGATACTAGTTAACATATAATTTTACAAAATGCTTTGCAAAAAATAAAACAAAATGAATCACAACGTTGGTTAATAATCTGAGATGCCTGCAATTTAACAAACAACCATACCAAATAAAAAAAGTTGGCAAATTTGCCATCTCTAAAATTTAAGATGAAATATTGGATTCATGTATTTCTTCTCATAAATTTTACATCTTCCTCCCCTCTTTGTCACAAATTATTTTTCTCCATTTCTAACTAATGTGTGGTCGAGCTATATTTCTCAGATTATAAATCTACGATTAGGCGAACAAACCGAGGTAAGAATTTTAATTACTAATATAATTATATATATATATATACATGTCTTATATTGTGTTTTTCACTCTAATATCCATATTAATCCATTATTCCATTTTTATACATATTAATAATATTTTTTCATATCATTGCATTGATACATGTATTATATTATAAAAATATGACAAAGTAAAAATAACAAGGAATGATTGAAAATAAAATATATTATATAAAAACCATTATTATAAATATGTTAAAAATATGAAAAAATATTATTAATATGTATAAAAATGGAATAATGGATTAATATGGATATTAGAGTGAAAAACAAAATATAAGACATGTATATATATATATAATTATATTAGTAATTAAAATTCTTACCTCGGTTTGTTCGCCTAATCGTAGATTTATAATCTGAGAAATATAGCTCGACCACACATTAGTTAGAAATGGAGAAAAATAATTTGTGACAAAGAGGGGAGGAAGATGTAAAATTTATGAGAATAAATACATGAATCCAATATTTCATCACTTTTTTTATTTGGTATGATTGTTTGTTAAATGGCAGACATCTCAGATTATTAACCAACGTTGTGATTCATTTTGTTTTATTAATCGTACGCAAGGAGGGAAAACAGATGGGGCACAGTTAATGATTGTCTGTAGATTTCGATAATGGAGTAAATGAGTGTGTTTTTTTCGATTACGTAATCGGTTGACTTACACAACTTCAGATGGAATCTGAAGTTGTTAACGAGTGCCCATGGGCACTCGTTAGAAAAACCGTTTTTATATTGCCATATTTCCTTTTTGGAATGGTGTATTTATATTGGTATTTTCATTTTATGGTAAATTATAAATTATTTTTATTTAGTAAATTTACTTTTTTACTTTCAAATACAATTTCTTCATCCATTTTATTTTTTAAAAAATATACCCATTATAAGTGTGCCAATATTTTGGTGGTGGTAGTGGCGGTGGCTAGTGCCCTATGTTTTGAATGTTTGTCCTGATATGACCCTGTAAAGTTGAAAAATGCTATTGTAACCCTGTGTTTTGCATCAAAAGTGCCGATATAACCTGTGGCACTATTCCGGTGACTTTGTAATTTCTGGCATTGACCAAAAACAAAAAGACTAAAATACATCGAGTCTTCAAATACAAATCTAATGACTAAAATACCCTAGATTTCTTCCTTTTCACCACCTCCGACATTATCACTGTCGCCGACCACCACCAGCCACCGCCACCACCACCACCACCAGCCATCACCACCACCACCACTAGCCACCACCACCAGCCACAGCCACCACCACCAGCCACATCAACCACCAGTCACAGCCACCACCAGCCACATCCACATCCACCACCAGTCACATCCACCACCAGTCACATCCACCACCAGTCACAGCCACCACCAGCCACACCCACCACTAGCCACGCCCACCACCAGCCACATCCACCACCAGTCACAGCCACCACCAGCCACCGCCACCACCACCACTAACACCACCCGCCCTAGCACTCGTCCCAACGACCACCACCACCACTCAACCCTAGTTTCACCTCCGCTCGTCCCTAGCCTCGCCACCACTCGTCCCAACCACTGCCACCACCGCTCGTCTCTAGCCCCGCCACCACCGCTCATCCCTAGCCCCCCCATCAATCGTCCCCCACCGCCACCACTGCTCGTCCCTAGCCCCGCCACTACTCGTCTCAACCACCGCCACCAACACCGCTCAACCCTAGCCCCACCCCACCACTGCTCAACCCCCAGCCTCGTCACCGCCACCGCTCAACTCTAACCTAGTGGCACCACCGTGCTCCACCTCTCCCCCTTGCCTAGCCCCGCCACCGCTCTCTACCTCTCCTTAGAACGCCGATTGGAAACCCAATTGGAATGCCACTTTGATTCACCTCCACCGTCGTCTTCGACTCACCTCCGCCACCATTTCCGCCTTCGATTCACCTCCACCGCCGCAGCTTTGCATTACCAGGAAAAAAAAAGAAAGCTCGAGAAGAAGAGGGAGAAAACAGATCTGACGAGAAGAGGGAAAAAAGAAAGGTTTTGTCCATTGAGGAACAAGGGTATAAATGTCTTTCTAGCTTTTCAGATTTTTTATTTTTTTACTTACAGAAGGTATAATAGTTATTTCATATCTTTTCGGCCAAATTCAGGCCGGCGGGATTATACTAGCACATTCTAGCAAAACACAGGACTAACACTTTCTACCTTCACATTGTCGTATTAACGCAAACCCTCAAAATATATGCGCACTTTACTCAATTTTTTGGTCAGGGAAATGTGTAGGATGGGGGATGTGCCAATGAATTTTTTATGTCACTTCACCATCGCAATCACCTCAGTACCTCACCCAGTGGCGAAATGGAAATAAAAATAAAATGTTGTTGGCGGCATCCCGCAATAAAGAAGCCACTTTGTAGTAGGTGAGTAAATCTGCAGACATTTGCCTTCGTTATGCCTCTAATTTTCATGAAAGTTGCAAACTTTTTGTTGCCTGTAGTTTTCTCCTGGGATTATTTGAATGTTGAATTTGGACTGTATTTTCTTTCGGAAACAGGCCTGCCATTTTAGGGGAGCTTGGTATTTTGAATTCCCGGATGAGTAAAGGGAGAGCTTTTGGGTATTGTTTTGGTTTGAGTAATAAGGTCCACATCCTCACAGCTTTACGATTGCCGAATTCTATCCATTCCCGGTGTGGCTTTCACTCCAATGCGGTAAATAGGGGTGGTAGGAGGTCCAATGTGGAACATAAGTTATCCCCGGATTACTGGTTGAGGTATGATATCGTTAAAATCAATAATCTTGATGATGCTCTTGGTTTGTATCATGAAATGGCCCGAATGGAGCCTCTCCCTAGAGTGGTTCACTTCAACTGTCTGCTTAGTCGTGTGGTTAAGATGAAACATTGTTCTTCTGCAATTTCTCTCTATGAAGGTATGTGTTTCAAGGGCACTCCAGTTGATGAGTATACAATGAATATCATCATTAATTGTTTCTGAGGGTAAGTAGGTTTTGGATTTTCTGTGTTGGGATCCTTCTTCAAGCGTGGGCTCTTGCCTAGTGCCATCACCATTTGTACTTTACTAAGGGGACTTTTTCGAGAAAATAGGGTCTCTTACGCGAGATGATTGATGAGGGCATTGCACCAGATGTCATCACTTACACCTGCTTAATCAACTGTTTTTTGTAGTTTAGGGAGATGGAATGAGGTAAAGAAATTGTGGACTGAGATGCTCAGTTACGATGTAGCTCCTAATGTAGTCATTTATAGTATCTTGATTGATTGATTTTGCAAGCATGGATTGATGAAAGATGTGAATGATGTATTTTAGACAATGGTTCAGAGAGGTGAGACTCCTGACGCAAGCACATATAGTACATTGATGGATGATATACTTCACAAGGCGAAGTAAATGGAGCAATAAGAGTCTTTGACGCCATGAGAGCAAATGGGCTTGTTCCTACCATATCTTCTTATGATATTTTGATCCATGGGCACTTCAAGAAAAAGAAATTTGAGGAGGCTTTCCAAATATTCCAAGACATGCTTAGTAAGTGCTTGAATCCTACAATTACCACTTACACTATCCTCCTGAAGGGATTGTTTCAATCGGAGAGATGTGATGTGGCAAAAGAGATTTTTCATGAGATGCAAATTGGTTTCCTAAAACCTAATTTTCACTCCTATTGTGTGATGTTGGATGTCCTTTGCAAGAATGGACTCATTCATGAAGCATTGCAGCTGTTGGAAAAAATGGAAAAGGATGGACTAGAGCTGCATATCGAAATGTATAATATCATTCTTGATGGGTTGTGCAAAAGTGGGAGACTTGATAAAGCAAGAGAAATTTTTAGCTGTCTTTCTCTTCAAGGAATGAGTCCTGATGTTTGCACATATAACGCGATGACTGATGCCCTTTGCGAGCATGGTTTGGTGGAGGAAGCTAAAGTGCTTTTTGTCCAAATGGAAGCAAACGGCTGCTTGGCAGATGAGGTTTCCTACAACATAATTGTGCAAGGACTTCCAAAGGAAGAAAAATATGAGGACGTCGTGGCTTGTCTTGATGAAATGGTTGGGAAAGGATTTCGTTTAAATTCATCGAACATGTCCCGGGTATTGGTATTAATTTCGAAAAAAGGAAATGTCCCTGCCCCTCTCCAGAACATGATTCAGAGATTTCAGTATGTCAAAAGCTACGAATGTAAGATAAACTGGGTTGGGTTTCAGAATATCTTTCAGCTCTTCAAATATCAGGTTCCTTCCAAGCTACAATTGTTTGCTTGCATGAATATGAAGAAAATGCAGCTAGGAATTCCGTATTTTAATTTACTACCGATTTTAATTGGAGAATGTGATACAACTCTGCCTTTCCAACTTATTTGTCTGAAGATGATGGTCAATTGTTCTATTTGCTATTCTGATGTTGAACTTGTTCTCCATTTTAAAACTGCTGCTGCTGCATTAGTTTGGATCCATAAATATCTTTGTTTGGTGAGCTTAAGCATGGATTTTCTTTGACATTTCATAACTCTTTTTTTTAATGTTCAACGTTCATAGTTTTGTTTTAGCATTTTGAGTCTGTTTGTCCTGCATGAATTACTGTGCAAGAAGGCTTTGTGTCTTCATGTCCGTTCTGTTTTTTGAAGTGTATAGTTTTGCTGGCGTCGTTTGCATATTTATTTAGATTTAGGAAGCACGGAAATGCAATATTTGATCCATGAATGTTCAGTCTCCTTAGTTTGACTGAATATGAAGAGAAGTTTTCTGATGTGAAACACTTCATTGTAACCATTAGCAGATACTAACTTTTCTTTAGCAGAGAGATAAATTTAAATATTTTTAAAACTGATGAACAAAAGCGAAACAAAGGTTCAATACGTGATGGAAACACCATTCCAGATCTGTAACATTTCCCTTTAGGACAAGAATCTTGATGCAATTGCACTTTGCGACCTGTAAATTGAGTAAGCAATTGCTAAGATGGCATTCAGTGTAAAACATTTACAACTTTTTGTGATGTTAAGAATGAAACTTTGAAGTCATACAAATGTTGCTTAAGCTGATTGTTCGTGAAATGTAGATTCAGACTTTAAACTTATCACTTGTAACAAAGGCTCTGCTCATTTCAGTTCAATTAAATTATGTTCACCATCTTCATCAAGCTTTGACAACAACTTAGAGACTGTCATTTTTTAACTCTCTTTGTTGTCCCCTTTAAAATGCTCCAAAATACAGAAAGCACAATTTCAGATATCCGGGCATATATCTGAATGGTATTTTATCAAGCGCACAAATTGAGCATGTTGCATCATTTTATACTTGCTAACGAAGTTAGTTTTCTTTGATTTCTTATTTCAAGTCATTTAAGTGTTCCTTCGCTTTTAATTTCATTTATTGATTCTTATATTTTTAGAGAATCTGTACAGCATGATACAAATAATTCCTTCCTCTAGTCACTGTATGCTTCCAATATTTATATCATAATATTCAAGGTATGTTTTATAATTTTTCTAGCTTTGTTACGTAATCTAATATTTCTTATTTCAAGTCATTTAAGTGCCCATACATGTTTTTCTTAAGCCCTTGCTTGTTCTCTGCATTTTAATTAGCTTAACATGTGTAATTATGGGCCATGGCTTCGGTTGTGACAAGCGTATAGTTTTGCTGTCTTCGTTTGCATTTTTAGATATTTAGGAACTGCAGAAACGCAATATTCAATCAATGAATTTTGAGTCTCCTCAGGTTTGACTGAATATGAAGATAGATTTTCTGATGAGAAACATTTCATTTAACTATCAGATTGTTGATTGGATTTTATTGGGGATGTGTGAATTGCAGGCTGTAGAATTATAAAGCTATAGAGCTAATTGCAGCAGTGATAATTATCTGAGTCCATAGAGCTAAATATATTGTTTTAAGTTCCTTTGTTTTTTCCAGAGATGATGAAAATGACTTGGTCCCTTGCTCATTCTATTGATGAAAGAGATTTCGCTTAAAGTTCCTGTGGTTTTTATTCACTTACTTTTTCTTTCTGTTGATGCAACTCTACTTTTGGTTTAATCTTCATATTTTTCATCCTTGTGAGACTTGACCAGAAGTTGTATTTTTCAGTCTCAATTTTCTGATATTTAGATAAAACTAGATATTTGATTTTCATGGAATTTTGTTTGATGTCTTTATTTCACCGTCATTAAATGGATCAATTATTGTTTTTGTTTTCTAAACATAATATTGATTATGATGTTTCAGATTGCGAGGATTCTTCTGTTTGTCTACCTTTTCTACCACGTGTACCTATTTCGGTCAGGTGAGTGGCGAATTTTCTTAGCAAATCTTTCAGGATACTGTTGTTCATGTAAATTACCAAGACATCCACAAATCTCGAGAAAATCTCAGATATCTGGCCTGTAGCATGAGAAGTTGTGCTAGATTTAGTATCTTAGGGGCATAAAATAATCTCCTAAAAAAAAAAGTTACATTGAATTTTTTTGAGACCGACTTTCTCCATCATGCTCAGTTAGTGATAGGGAGTCTCTTTCATAACTCGAAGTTTCCTTCACGAGAGCTTCTGAACATCTTAGCTTGCTAGAGTTCTTTTAAGATGTCGGGGAGTTGATTGGAATCTAATCCACTGTTCACTTCAGCCTTTTTTAGTTAGTGTTCATGCGCATTCTTAAAAACTTTTCAGGTAAAGCTAGTGTACCCCTTGGGATTCTACAGCTTGCTCGCGGTTCCTCCCTTGCTAATGCTCTTTCTGGTTCTGGAAAATCGCCCGAGGCTTGACAAAGGCATTAACCAAATCAGGACACAGCAACTGATTATGGTTTGCAGATTTCTGACTCTGGCTTCATTGGGGTAGGATCAATATTGATCACATTTGATTATTTTGAGTTCACTCTTTTACGGACCTTTGAGTGATCTGATTCTCATAATGTATAAAATATCATTACTTATCACCATCAATGAACTCAGCAAAATCTTCTGCCTCTCAATTTGAATTATTTTCCCTTCTTTGTTAAAGTCAATTCTCATTTTGGGGGACCTAGTGCTACAAATTCTTTGGTCTAACCTTATGGGCAGTCCACATATTTTTACATTGAGTAGGTCTCCTGACATGCGGTCTGTCCATAACCTTATGAACATGCCACTTATTTCTTACCTTATATACTGTATTTGTTAAATTACATACAAAATTTGAAATATTTGAAAATATTTTTTTATATCATATATTTTTATATTTTCACCTTCAATACATTTTATTACTTGTTTTAACTTACAAAATGCAATATTTAAATTTTATAAAAAATTACAACATTTAAGTTAAATGCCCATGGGAACTGTCCATAAGCTTATGGAAAGACCGCATTTCCTGAGACTTTCCCTTTTACATTATACATTGCATTTGTTAAATTACATACTGAATTTAAATTATTTTTTTATATTATAGCATATTTTTAGGCAAACTCTTGGAAAAGACCAGTTGAATCTAATTAGAATAAAAAAAGTTAATGTCTTAATTGCAATATTCAAAATTTATTATGCAATATGTAGTAGTTATAAAGTTTATAACCCGATTCATACAACCCAAGAATTTTATCTTCATTTCTTCTAATTTGTACTTTAAACCTTGGTCTTTCCATTGTTTATGGAAAGACCGTCTTTCAAGAGACGGACTCATATTTTTATATTTTCACATTCAAATACACATTATTACTTGTTTTATATTTAAAATACAATATTTAAACTTATAAAAATTTATAACATTTAAGGCAAAAAGTACAGTTGACTGTCCATAACCTTAAGTAAAGACGCATTTCCTGAGACTTTCTCTAAAAAGAGTGGGTCTCTTGACAGGCGGCCTGTCCATAAACTTATGGACCGGCAGGGACCTGTTTGCTAATAACGAAAATAATATGCAAAAACTGGATCCGAATCATAAGGTGAGAAATGGGTCACACACAAAACACACCCCTCGAAAATCTTGCCTAATAGTTTCTTCCTTCTTCTCCGATTTCTCTGCTTCCTCTTCTTCGATTTTACTGCTTCTCCGATGTCTTCTGATGACAACCAACGCCTTACCGACGAAATTGAAGGAAAAAATCGCTAACTAGAAGCTAATTTATTGCTATATGAGATATAAATCGTTCAAGTTTCAATTGTTTTAGTCATAAAAACTAATGCATTTGATACGGAACATGCTGAAGAAAACGCGATCGAAACAACCAAAATTCAGGTCCAAACAAATAAAATTCAATTCTAAGAAGTTGAAATATTACCTAATTCCATTGAAGGTATGAATTTCTTTTATCGGATTGAAATTATATTGAATTGCAATCGATGTGAATATAACTGTTTTGAGACTGCGGGATACTGAAATTCGACTGCTATGATCATGTATGAACATGTGGAAACATTAGCACTATAACAACATGTTGCTGAGAATTTTCGTATAGTTTATGCATTTATTAACTTAAATCATGTATAGTTTACAATAAAACTTGCATTAGATTAAAATGAACAAAATACAGAGAATGCATTTATTAATTTCAACTTTTGACAAACTTGTACATTGTTCATATTATAACATGTGCAAAATACACTAAACTTTGCATATGTTACACTAAAAATAGTATTTGTTGTGGTGATTAGAATAGAGCTTCTATAATTTTCTAATTTTAAGTAACTTCCTGTAGACTTTGCATGAATCACATTAGAACATGCATATCTTACATTACAAGTTGTATTCATTATAACTACAGGTACAGATTTTCCAAATTTAAATGAAATTGATGCCAATGAAAACCTTACCGGAAAATGTGAAGCAATACATGCTTTGTATAAGAAGCATGCAAATGCTATTGATTTTAGCTACAGGAAAGACTGTCAACGTCTGAATAGCAAAAGGCAGATTCACGAAAAGTACAAGTTCTCTTGTGGAGGCCAACCAAAAAGATTAAAATACAACACTATCATCCATGTTCCTTGTGTGGATAATGAAAGTCATTCTAAAAAGAAGGAGAAGAAGAGGAAAAGAAAATATTTGACTACAAAAATAGGATGCCTAGTTGATATTAGAGTCAAGTTTGATCAAGATTATTACATGGTGGCTCACCACATCACGGAACACAACTATGAGTTAACAAGATCAGCATGCTAGTATCTCAGTATGAGTTAATGGAGGATTACAGAAGACAAAGGCGAGACCATTGCATCACTGGAACAAGTAGATTTAAGACTTACTGAAGGATAATACATGGCTTTTGAATCTGGTGGAGAAGAAAATTTAGGGCATACGATGAAAAATCACCTCAACTTTGTGAACCGATTTCGAATGAAAGATATAGAATGTAGAGATGCTCAGAAAGTTGTTGGTATACTCTTGGAAATAGATGACAATGATAAAGATTTCTTCTTCAAAGTCAAGTTCGATGAAGAGATAAAACTATCTGCAATGTTTTTGAGAGATTCAATGATGCTGGAGGACTACAAACTCTATGAGGATGTCCCCATATTTGACACTACATACAGAACAAACAAGTACAACTTGATTTGTGCGCTAATAGTTGGAATCAACAGTCACTGGTACATAACAATGTTTGCTTGTACTTTTATTGGAAATGAGGTGGCTGATACTTTTGTTTGGCTCCTCAACACTTTCAAGAAAACAATGGAAGGGAAGGAACCTGTCACAATATTCACAGATCAAGATCCTGCAATGGGCAAAGCAATAAATGAGGCATGCTACTTACAGATCTGAACACTGAATATGGTCTATTAGAATCTGCAACTGTTACCTTACAATATGTATTAAATAGCATATAAGCCTTACTGGTTACTTTAAAACATAGATATCCTAAAAATGTTGCATATTAAAAAATTTGTTACTTACATATCTAAAAACTGAATAGGGAATGTTAGAAATTGCACGTGTTAGCTTACAGTATCACTACTACAAACTAAACCTAATGTAACATTTTCCTTTGCAACACTTATTCAAAATGTTACAATAGCTTATTAAGTGTTACATGAACTTTTGAAAAGTGTTACCTAAATTGTAAAAAAGTGTTATGTTAGATCTAATGTAACATCGCTTAAGGTAATACTTGTAAAACTGTTACTTTAGGTGCTATTGTAACACTTTGAACCAAAAGTAACACTTTTACATGTATTACCTTAGGCGATGTTACATTAGATCTAATGTAACACTTTTTAAAATTTAGGTAACACTTTTGTAACACTTTTCAAAATATTAAGTAACACTTTATAAGCTATTGCAACATTTTAAATAAGTGTTGCAAGGAAAGTGTTACGATAGCTCTAATTTGTATTAGTATAACTTATGTTATATGACAAATTTGTTACTTGAAAATTCATATATTAACCAAACTTTCATTTTTACTTTCAGGTTTCTAGAACACAAAACACAGGTTGTGCTTATGGCACATAAAACAAAATGCAATCCAGCATTTTGAAAAATTGAAGAAAGATGAATCGTTTAAAAATGCTTTAGACTATTGTATGAAAGGATGTGGTGATCCAACCGAATTTGAAGAAAATGGAACTCAATGATTGCCAACTACAAGCTGGAAAATAACACATGGTTTCAACGGCTATACGGTATTCGTGAGAAATGGAGCACAACATTCAGTAAATCTTCTCTGCAAGCATTCTATCATAAAAAGGGAGCGAAAGTACCAACCACGCCCTTTGCTTCAGTACAAACAAAACAACTACACTCACTCACTTATTTGAGCTCTTCAACCAAAAAAAAAGTGGAGGAGAGATGAAACAGACAAGGAAAATACATTTGCAAAAGCAAAGCCAAATTTTGGAAAAAAAAGGTATGTTTACATTCAGATTATTTAATATCGATGGGTATTACTTTTCCTAGAACCCAAAACTGTTAACTTATAATATGCATTTGTTTCTCAACTACTGGGCCGATACATGTTTGGTTAAACATGCTGCAAATGGTTACACACTTGCACTGTACAAAGGATTCAAAAAGGAATTTTCTCTAGCAATGACAACTGATAAGTTGTCAAATGCATGCATTTTCCAAAGCATTTAACATCTCTTTTGTTATCTTTTTGTTGGAAGATTGCTAGATTCAGGTAGGTCAACATTATAAGGGGTTTAGATAACCATTTTTGGTTTTCGTAAAATCCTTCATTTTGCAATCTATTTTGGTTCTAATGGGATTTTGTTCTTACGAGCATCTAGATTCCTATTTGTGAGCTTCATTTGTAGATTGCTCATAAGAACTTTGGAGCAGTTTAGTGAAGGTCATTCACAAGGATTGTAGAAGATTGAAGGCTACTTACAAAATGGTAGAAGATAGATTGAAGAAGGAAGGTAAAATAGAGGAGGAAGAATGATCTGGGTTTTTTTCATAGCCAATTTCTAAGAAATATCCGAGATGAATTGGTGTCCATGGATAGAATCATTGGATTTGTCTTCACGAGTACTATAAAATGACTACAAGAACTTAAAAAATGGATCATCGGTTCACCCGTAGCGAAGGAAATAAGAAGAGGGCAGAAGACACGGTGCAGGCTGCACCAATGTAGTGCAAGCCACGGTATCAGCCCAGATTTTGACTTTTTTGGCATTTTTTCACTATTTCTTTGGACTATAAATAGCCCCCTTCTTCCCCGTTTGTGTGAGCCTGACTTAGGGGCCTCCACAACCATAGTTTTCACTTTTATCTTTCAATTTCTTCCATTTATCTTTGTGGATTTGTGTTCTATGTTATGGGTTTTCATAATCTAGGCCAAATATACTCTTGGGAGCAATTGGTAAGCATTTTTAGTTTGAATTTGTGCGATTCAATTTATCCTATTTTGTGCTTTGAATTATCAAGTATATTTGGTGTTTTCTTGTGTGATCAATGCATGATTTAGACTAGGATGATCAACTGGTTGAAGATTGTGGGTTAGTTATTTGCTAGGTTTTTTGTCAAACCCGGAAGACTCTGACTTTTAGTCAACGTGATTAGTTTTGGTCAATGCTAGGTTATAATTAGGAATGACAGCTAATTATGATTGTTGATTGATGAAATTTCATAGGCTTAGGATGAATTTGAATGAGTTTGATTAATTATCATCATGGTTCACTAATAACGATTATTATGAAGACCGATCCTCATAGTCGTTATTAGTATATATGCTTGTGCTATCTATATGTTTCTCACTTGTAGTACATAGTGGTAGTTTTTTTGGATCTCCATGTGTATTGCTATTCTCGTGGAAGTCTATGACGCCGATCGTTTAGAGTGACCCGAGGGTAAGGGTTATTGTGTGGCACCGATCTCTCACTCTAACTATAACCGAGAAAAGGTGAGAAATGTCTTCACTCGAAAGGTGTTGACAAGTTCTCCACAACATGTGGTTAATGCATCAAAATAGGATAATTAGTCAATGATCAAAGGATAAATAGAATTGTAAATCAATTGCGCCCAAGACTCGTTATAATCTTAGTTACGATATTTGTGCTATTTGTGATCGTGTTTGCATCGTTATTTTTAATCGTTTGTTAATTTAGTTGCTTAAACTAGTCATAGTTGTTACCACACACATAGAGTGACTTCTTCGTGTGCTTTTTTACTACGTTTTAACACTCAATAAACCCCCATTTCCTCGTGGACGACCCCGTCTTACCACTAGCTACTATTTAGTAGTTAGTCGTAATTTGGGCATATAAATACTATCTTTGAGTGGCACGGAGATGGCCTCCTAACAACTAAAGTCAAGGAAGTGTTCTCAGAACCACTATTAAGGAAATATGAAGTCAGCCTAGAACATGATGAGTCTAGATATGTGACAGTCGAGTACAAAAACGAAAACGGTCTAGTTGAAGTACAATGCAAATGCAAATGCTTTAAAGTGCCAGGTATGTTGCGCTTTCAAATTCTTAGAGTATTGCACCTCAACTCTATCAATGAAATCCCAGAGAAGTACATTCTCAAAAGATGGACAAAAAAAGGCCAAAAAAGAAATATAGGACAAGGTTCTTGGGTAAGGAAAACAACAATAAGAAAAAAGATCAATGGTGTAGTTTCATGGAGGAATCATATGTCTAGCAAATGCTACAATATAGTTCTAAAAAGTGAAGGAAGCTCAAAAGCTAGAAGAACTCTTAAAGGGATGTTTGACATGTGTTCAACGAGAATAGATGGATTGTTGGCTTCAAAGAACAATGCCATTGAACAATCATCCACAAGTATCCAATGCAATTCCATCATAACAAGTGCACCTAAAGTACTTGATCTAGCCCAAGTGAAGACAAAAGGAAGAGGGAAAAGGCTGAAGTTAGGTTTGGAAAAGAAAAAACCAAGGAAGATAACTACTGAATTTGGCACAAAAACACCAGATGTAAAGATGCTGTAAAAGTAAGATTGTTTAGGATACATGTTGCATTTATTTACCTATATATTGTATTTTTTTCATTAACTAAAAATGTTGAATACACTGAATAAAATACTGTGTGTTTTGGATTACAACTATAACTTTTTAACTTATGACTTGCATTTGTTTTGGTTGCCCAAGAACCAACCTTTGTTAAGCGACTTGCATTTTGATTCACATAATTTTAGTGATATGAAATCGTTATATATATGTACAATTACTTGCTTACAATTATAAGTTATTAACCTATCAATTGCATTTCTTTTCCTATAAGCTCAGCAAATCACACAATGAACGACATAATATAATTAAAATGTAACTTAGTATTAATAAGCACACAATTAGCACTTCTTAACATTCAATATGCATTTATTTCGTACAACCTTCAACCATAAAACAAATCCTAAAAAAACTTTTCAAAGTCACTTAACCTATTAGCCATAAACCAATTAGTCTAAAAAAATAAGCTGATTACAAATCACCCAAAATAATTAAAAGACATCAAAGCTACAGATCATCAGGTCCATCATTCCCAAGGGAGAATGAAGGAATCAAGGAACAAATTTCTGCATGAATTCTTCAACCATCCTATCAACTAGCTCATGTGTCTTTGGGTCTTCCAAAACTTCCTGTGTGGTCATGACATGCTCAGGTTCTTCATTTGCACCTTCCTGTTGTGACTGTGGTTATGGTTGAGGTTGTGGTTGTGGTTGCACAATGGGACTAGCATTTTCTATCTCAATATTATGCACCAAGACTCGCATAATAAACTCCATGTATCATTTGAAAACGAGACATGCCCTATGAACATGCTGAGAAAAAAAACACAAAGATCAATCCAACAAACAACGAAAACTTCTACACAATAAGAACTACAAACTGCATAAGTTTAATTAAAATTGTCATAGGTTTCAATAAAACATGCACTAGTTTTAAACAGGTACCAGAAAAACAAAAAAAAAGACAAAAAAAGACTTACATTACTGGCAGCTTTATCAATAGCCTCATTGGTCATCGGACCACTTGGAATGCTATATGCAATGATTCCTGGCTCCTGAACAAGGCCATTAGATGCAAAAAAGTAGGAGTACGAAGCCCCTCAGAACCAACATTCCCATTACAAATTCCCTCAAATTCCTGGCTCCTACTTTTCTCTTTGAGTCGGCCATCCTTTCTCAAAGGATACCCTCCCTCAACCATAACTCCCTTATCATATCCCATCTTCTTAAGAAAATGAACCCTCTTCAACAAACTTTTGTTCGACTAATGCATATACAGTGGCAATCTAATAGCGTCAGACGGACGTCTAAAGGGAAACCTATAAATGCATGCCAGCAACAATACAAACACACAACCACTAACATAAGACACATTTTTGTTACCAGATTTAACACTAGCAACACCCTCACATAAACGATCCAACACTAAACCACACCAATCAAGGTGCTTAATAGTTCCAATATTTTGTAAAGCACCCACAATCTTCATGTCTATCAAATTTCTCATAGTCGAGGCCAAGAAAGTACACATCACATACATAACAAAGTATCTTTTAAACCGCTCACCACCACTACCCAGTTTTATCATTAATATGAGTGATATTGCCATATTTATCAGCACCTAACTCAACCCTCCATCTATCCCTAATATCAACATCTTTAGACACACCCATCCAATTATTCTTAACCAAACCTATAGGACACCCCTGAATCCTAAAAATAAAAAATATATCATACACATCACCATGGCTAATAATGTACCTACAATTGGCTACTTCTTGAACACAACCCATACGATCAAACCTGTCAACCAGCCAAGGAACGATTCCAACATGGAGAAATGAAATGTCAAACTGAAGAAGCTCACTAAAGCCTATTTCTTCAACATTCATATTCTGCTCAGGAGTGAGGGAGCAGATTACAGACTTCAACTTTGAAGGACAGCAGCCAGTAGAGAATTTTTTAGCAAACCTAAAAAAATTAAATATGAAAATAGTAAGCATACACAGTTTAAAAAATTACTAATAAATTCAGGATACTAATTAAGTATGCAAAACGTAAGTTTAAATCTAATAAACAAAGATCAAAATTCAAACAATAACCAGTCACACATGATATATTTAACTGGACATCATGAATATTAACATATACAACATTTAAGGAAATAAATGCATTTTTAAAATAACATTCAAGACAAACAATTTTTGAGAAAGAGCATTTAGTTAGGCATAAATCACAAATACACTATGAATATTAACATATGCAACATGTGAAAAAATAAATGCAGTTTCTTATCAACATGCAAGAAAATAAAACTGAAGATATACAAAATATAAATAATAAGTAAACCCTGAATATTAACAAATGCAACATTTTATGAAACAGATACATGTTATAATATATTAAAAGAATAATGTAAACAAAAAAGAAAAAAATTTACGTGTTACCCTCCTCATCAACACTCTCAACAACCTACTTCTTCGGACGATTACACTGTTGTTTGGCAGGTCTTCCATCAGTAACAGTACCTTCCTCAACAACAACCATTTTTCCAGAAGCCAATGCTCCACCAACCATACTATCAACTTTCCTCTTCACACCAGATTTTTTACCAACTTCAACATCAGGTTTCTTCTACTTCACCTTCAGTTTGTCACTAGACTTACAACCAACTTGCTTCTTTGTCTTCTTCACCACTACAACAGGGGACTTAACAACTACTTATTTTGCCTTCCTCTTTAACTGACCAGCTGAGGACTACCAAAAAACTTCCTTCCCCTTCTTGTTTGACTGACCAGCTGGGGATTTCTACTTCCGACTTACAGACACTCCCTTGTTCAACTTACTAACCTGGGACTTCTGTTTCGGACTCGCAGACACTCCCTTCTTTTTCTTACCAACTGGGGACATTTCCTTTTGTCCTTCAATAATAATGACCACATCAACTACAACATTCTCACTCTTATTCCTATTTAAGTCACTTAAATCACCAAAACATTGCTCTACAAACGCATCAACTGCAACATCATCCAAAGAATTTTTCTCCACAACACCATCAACACCATTGTAACCACCTTCAACACCAACTAAGCCTACACCAACAGACTCTTCATCAACAACTACCCCAATAGTAACATTTTCAATCATCGAACCTAAGACATCATTAACAGCTTCCTTAACTACCCCAACTACCAAAGAACTCTCATCTTCACTAGCCACCTCATCATCCAATGAATCCCCACCCTCAACACCTTTAGAACCCTCACTAACCTCTGAACCCCACCTTCAACATTGTTTTGAACACCAGCTGATTCTATACTAATTCGAATAACATCACTCAGCAGAGTGTTATAGTCAAAATCTTGAGTTAATCCACCTTCACCATCCTTCAGCTTCTCTTTCATCATTCGCTTCTTTGCCTCCTTAGGAACAACATCAACTGGAACCTGTGGAGTAGCAACACCACATATATTGGCAGACCTACGTGCCAATGCAGCTACACACAAAAAATCAAAAACACAAACTGTATAAGCACCTTATAAAAAAATAATAGCAGACAAAATCACATAAGTGAAGTACAACATTTAAAGGAAATAAAATAACCTCCAGATGTATAAACTGCTGAATCTTCTTCAGCTCAGTCTGAAGACAAGGTTCATCGTTCTTTTTAGATTTCCTTACAAGCGGCATAACATCTAAACAACATAACACATTTAAGATACATAAGAACTCAAAATAAATAAGTAAATAAATATAATACAGAAAAATTACAATCACCCTCTACTCTATCAGGTTCTACATTTTGAAATATACATTCACCTCCTTTAGAAACAGCTAAAAAATCATATACCACATAGTTGGGAACAATATATACACAACTTATTAATCATTTAACTAACATATAATTTTTTTTTATAAATCAACAGTGGGTCAGCAACATAATCTGACACACAAAGCATAACAAACTAATTCATAAAGTATACTAACATATTCAACTTGTAATGAAAAAAAAATACACAATTAAATCAGAAGAATAAAGTACAAATAAATTGTTTTTTAATCCCCTACATATTCTGCAATACATTCTTTTGGTCCCCAAGGCCAATACCGCATTTGTTCGGAAACTAACATTCTGAAACTGATTTTTTTGGTCCCCAGAGGTGGTTTTCAGGAAAACCGAAATGATTTTTCAAAATAGCCAGCGGTACTTTAGTAATTTTACTAATTAAAATATTTTTTCAATTAAAAATTCCTAATTTTAAAATATTTCATTTTTACTTTAATTTTTCTTTCCCTCCTTTTAATTTTCTTTTATTTCTTCTTTTAGGGTTTCCTTTGAAATCCCACCGGCCGATCCCTTATTTTGCCGCCACCGTCGATCAACCCTCGATGGGGACGATGTGAAAGATGCCCTGTACGGTGGCGATGGAGGAGAGGACAAGGCCGCCACCACCGACCTCGCCGGCAGAACTAGTCGGAAGGTGGTGGTGAGTGCGCCGCCACAAAACCGCCACAAGAACCACCATGCCCCCCGAGAAACCCCCGTAGTGAATTCCACCTTGCCTGCAAGTATGCGTTAAGGAGATTGGACCCGAACGCCATCGCTGCAATGCTGACTAGATACGCTGGAGAGGTTTTTATCGAAAGGAAAGAGGATTAGGGTTAGCCAAAGGGTGGGGCTCTCAATGAGGAACCAAGCCACTGACGCTGGAATAGTGGGACCCCAGCTAGACCGACAGTGCTTACCATAGGGGGCGCTGAGGAACTACGAACCAAGAAGCCGAAGGAGAAGGTACCGATGATCGACGTTCCAAAATTCCTTCAAACTCCTCGTCGGCAGGTAATCATCGTCGGGACCGATCGGCAGCTGCCCGTCGCCATTCTCAGAGCTGCCAATAAGAAACACCATCAGTTGCTGGCTAGAGTATGGCTACCCAATTCTGCCACTGCCCTGAACCGCAGTCGGCGACGGCCCCGCCGTATTGAAGCTAACTGGGGTAGAGGTCTGGGCAAGGACGATCTTCTTTTTTTAAAAAAAACTCAGGGGTATAATGGTTATATCACATATTTTTGACCAATTTTGTCGCTGACTTACCTGAAAACCACCTCTAGGGACCAAAAAAATTAATTTCAGAATGTTAGTTGTTGAACAAACGTGGTATTGGCCTTGGGGGCCAAAAGAAGGTATTGCAAAAATATGTAAAGGACTAAAAAAATAATTTAGTTTGACAATCAGTAAGCAACATGAGTGGGTCTCCTGACAGGCGGCCTGTCCATAAGCTTATGGACAGGCCATGGACCAATTTACAATTAACACAAAATTAGCAAAATTTACAGGTTGACCCAATTGAAAATTTTGGGTTATAATGATCAACCAATTCTTCTTCCTTCAACCTCCATTTTTCTTCCCCAAAATTAATATGCAACCCTATTTTCTGCAAACTTCTCCATCCTCCATTCTTCTTCCTTTAATCTCCATTCTTCTTCCTACAAACTCCTTCCCAAACTTCAATCTCCATTCTCTGCAAATCTAACTTCTCCCAACCGACCAAATCCTTCTCCGATCGATTCATTTTCTTGACTGAGCAGCTCAAAGAACCGGCTAGTGTCCGGAAAAATTCTGCCCACATAGAGGAGAAGGGAGGGTGAGTTCCAGATCTGGTCGAAATAACTTGTTTTCAATTTAATTAAAACTTAATTTTATTTGTATTGTAATTCTTCACATCCTATTGAGGTTATGTTAATCAACTGTGTTCGATGTGATTGATATTGTTGTTGAAAGTTCTGAATGTATGGATTCTGCTGCTATGAACATGTAAAGAACATATGGCAAATATTCCAAAAACGAACTAAATGCTGCTGAAAATTTTTGTATATACTATGCATCTGTTACATTACAATACGTATCGTTTGTATTAAAACATGCACTTGTTTTAAAAGCTCTGAATATGAATTATGAAAAATTTCCAGGAGATCATGTATAAGTTAAGTTAAACTTTAACAATTTAAAATTCTCATATTAACAATGCATTAATTACTTTACAACGTGTATTTTTTAAATTAAAACACACATATGATTTTAAATAATCAATGCTTTTATGAATAGACAAACTTTGTCATGAGGTAGTGCATAAGTTACCTTATAAATCGTTTTTGTTTTGTTAAAAATATGCACTTGTTTTAAAATCTTTGAATATGAATTATGAAAAATTGTCAAGAGATCATGTATAAGTTAGTTAAAATTTAACAATTCTAAATTGTCATATTAACTTTGCATTAATTAACTTACAACATGTAATTTTTAAATAAAAACACACGTATGATTTCAAATTATCAATTCCTTTTATGAATAGCAAAATTTTGCCATGAGGTAGTGCATAAGTTATGCTATGAATAATTTATATTTTGTTAAAGCATGCATATGCTAGCATCCAACTAGTATTTCTCATGGTATACTAAAAGAGGTCACATAATTTGTAGTTTTTCAATTTTTTATATATACTGCATTTAATACCTTACAATATATACTGATTACATTAAAACATATTCTTATTTTAAAAAAAAACTTGAGCATATTTCCCTGATTTAAATTAAAGAGAGGTCACATAAAGTCTTTCCCGCGTGAAAGCAACACATATAAAGCATTGCATACTTTGTATAAAAAAACATGCAAATTCTGTCAATTTCAAAAAAATAGAGGCTCTCAACATCTAAACAAAATGGAAGATAAAGTGCTTGTGACAGAATTCTTCCAACGGGGAGCTTACAATTACAACAATATTCCTATCTAAATTAACTAACATCATTTAATACAATGAATCAATTATTAATCTTCAAAAGGGGATCATCTTTTAATCTTCAAGTTCAGTGTCATATTCATATGAATCATCCTCATGTCAGAATGTCTAATGGAGTCCAATGTTCAATGTTTGTTCGATTCCTAAAACCAAAAAAAAATAGATCCAACTCCTACAAAAAGTCATACACATTGGATATTAAAAGTTGCAGCATATAAGCAAATATGTACAATTTCTAATTCAAAACGAACAATAATCAACAAGAAAAATAAAAGTAAAACACATAATACTAACAAGTATATACTGGATTCTAACATATGAAATATATAAGTAAACAGATGTAGTTCCTATATCAAAATGAACAACCAACAACATTTTTCATAAAAAAATAGTCATACACAACACAGCTAACAAGCACACATGAGATACTAACAGATGCAACATATAACCAAACAGATGCAAGTCATTATTCAAAACGTACAATTAACAACAAATGATAACAAAATATTATAGACCGTACAACTAACAAGTACACATTGAATGCTAACAAGTGCAACATATAAGTAAACGTATGCAGCTCGGAATTCAAAATGAACAATCAGCAAAAAAAAAGAAGAAAAAAAGCCCAGTCACAGTACAACTAACAAGTACATGTTGGATGATAACAACAACAACATATAAGAAAACTAATGCACCTCGTAATTCAAGATGAAAAATGAACAAGTTTGTTGTAATAACAAGAGGACACTTCAAAACCAGATCTCAGAAAATGCACATAGCAACTCAAAACACTAGAAAACGATGACTATCTAAAGCTCAATAAAATGAAGAACATACCAAATCTAAAAAAATTAACAAAAATTGTGTAATAATACAGTAAAAGATAAACCCTAGATATACGACATACCTCATCCTGCAAACGATAAACAACCGATTAATAAACAAAACAGTGACACCGGAGAAGAATCGGAGAAATGATCGGCCGGAGAATCATGGAGAAGAGGCAAAGAAACTCAGAGAAGAGGCGAAGAAATGTGAAATCGTTGAAGAACAGAGAAGAGGCAATGGAGAAACGGAGAAGAGGTAGAGAAGAAGCTGAGAAATCGCTGGAGAGAAGAGTGAAATCTCCGGGAGAAAAAGAGACCTGTTGCAGAGAGAAGAAGAAGAAGAGTTGGAAAGAGGAACCATGCTTTTAATTACAATTAAAGAGTTAATTTGCATTAATTACATAAAAACCCCATTTTGCAAAATACTCCATGGCCCGTCCATAAGCTTATGAACATGCCGCCTTTCCCGAGACTTTCTTAAATAACATAACCTGAGACACGCAGAGTATAACTAATTAATGCATAAAGTATACTAACACATGCAACTTGTAATGGAAAAAATACATGCTATCAAATTAGAAGAATAAAAGTACAAATAACAATTTCATAGTTTAACAAATAACATATGCACAATATAACTAAACTAATGCACATTATAAAAATCCGTAGCTATCATACATTAAATTATAACATCTGAAATTATTTTAAAACTAAGATTCAATAAGAAATATAATCTAAGACATACACAACATAACTAACTAATGTATACAGTATACTAATATGTGCAATGATAGAGTAGATAGAATATCTTGATTGATATTGGATTGATCATGATTAATACTACACATATATAGAATAGTATCTGTTCAATGTAATTACCTAACTGTACTCTATTTATTCTATCTATGTTAGACACACAAAATATAGTGAATTACACACTTTCATGGTATCAGACGGGTAATCGATCCTTTGCTTTGTCTCTTCCAAATCCATCTTTTTCGTTCTTTAAACAATTTCACACCAAAATCTTGAACCTTTCTTCGCTTCAATGGCGGACACTCCATTAAGCTATTCTACCCTTATTCACATGTTGCCAATTAAACTTAATTCCGGTAACTATATGGTGTGAAAGTCGCAAGTTCAACTGCTCATCGAATCTAAGGGTTTATTTGGTTTTCTAGACGGCTCAAATCCTTGGCCTATAGCTTCCACCAATAGTACTCTGCTGGGTTCCTCTACTGCCGAAGGTGATTCCTCCAAATCCGATGGTGTCAAGCTGGATTCCTCTTGGACACAGGTTGCCATAAACTCGTGGGTTGCGGAGGATAAACGGCTTCAGGCTTTGCTCCGATTATCTCTCATCGAGGAGGCTATGCTAAAGACAATAGAATGTGCCAGTATGAAGCAGATGTGGGACTCCTTAGCTGCCACATTCAAAAATAATTCTGCGTCCAAAGAACTACAGCTCTGTGATGAACTGCACAGTATTCGCTGAGGTTCATCGTCGGTCTTGGATTTTCACCACCGGTTCAAGGCGATTGTCTACGACCTTACTTCTATGGGCGTTCTGGTCTCTCCTAGAGACTGGTCCAAGAATTTTCTTTTAGCACTTGGTTTTGGTTTTACTGAATTTACATGCATCCAACTCACTCGGTCGTTGCTCCCATTGTATTATGATGTAGTCGCCCGAGCCAGAAGCCATGAGATCTTCCATCATCTGATGCAGGGTTCAGGTACCGAGTGCGACGTTGCTCCAGTCGCATTCTCTGTCGCTGGATATACTTTCTCCGGTGGCTATGGTGTAAGCTCGTCGGCGTGTGAAGTTCACTCATTTCCCCAAGGCGCGTTGACCACTAAGTGCGGCGGTGGGGGTGGTTATAGGCGCTCAGTCCGATCTGCGGGTGGCTCTGGTTCTGCTCGCAAGAGGCGCTGGAACCTAAAATGTCTTATTTGTCACAATTTTGGTCACATAGCCCCACAATTCTCTAGGCTCTCTTCCACAACCCATCATTCTGAGTCGGTTCATCTTGGTGATGCTTTCCAGTCATCTGTTTCACTTTACGATTCAGCCCTAACTGGTACTTGTATTCTGGTGCGACAAAGCATATGGTTTCCACTTCTTCTAGCCTAGATAGTGTTGTTCCCTACACAGGTAATCATTCTATCACTATTGCTAATGGTCGTTCTATTCCTATTACTCATGTTGGGCATCATCGGTTTTCTTTTACTTTATCTTTGTCTGATGAGTTAGTGGTCCTTGATGTTACAAAAAATCTTCTTTCCATTAGTAAACATACGAAGGACTTAAATGCTTTGATTTCTTTTGGTGAGAATTCGTTTGTGATTCAGAAACAGTCCACAAAGAAGGTCGTGGGCCAAGGTCGATGTGATCGCGGTCTTTATGTGCTTGAGAGAAGTGGTGCTACCTTTGTTGCTTATGTTCGAGCTAATAACATAAAAGCTTCTTTTGATATTTGGCATGCTAGACTAGGCCATCCTTCCCTTTTAGTTATTTCCATCTTACATAAACTGGACCTTGTTGAAGTTTTTATTTAATGCCTAAACCTGCTCTATGTTCGCTTTGTGAAATGGCGAAAGGCAAAAGACTTTCTTTTGTGGACAATTCTAGAAGGGCACAGGCTGTTCTGAATTTAGTGCACTGTGATTTGTAGGCCCCTGCTCCAGTTTTATCTGAGAATGGATATTCATACTATGCTATTTTTTTGACGATTTCTCACATTTTACTTGGTATTATCCGTTGGCACGCAAATCAGATTTCTTTGAGACATTCTTGCGGTTTTGAGAACTTTGTTGAAAACTAGTTCTCCTATTCGATCAAAGTGTTTCATAGTGACAGGGGCACATAATTCCCAAATGCATGACTACGATCTTCTCATTTTTCCACCAAGGGAATTTTCCATCAGATTTCCTATCCATGTACACCGGAGCAGAATGGTAGAACGAAACGCAAACACCGCCATGTTTCAGAGATAGGATTATCGATGCTTTTCTCTTTTAGCTTGCGGATCTCATACTGGGATGTAGCTTTTTCCACGACCACCTACACCATTAACAGGCTTCCCACACCTATTCTTCACAATGATTCCCCATATTCTCTTCTCTATGGTCGTCATCCAGACTATTCAAATTTTCACCTTTTGGATGTCGGGTGTATCCCTTCATTCGTCCGTTTGCTTCCCACAAATTGGCCTCTCGCAGTACTCCTTGCATTTTTGTGGGCTACAATACTTCTCACAAGGGTTTTTGATGTCCGAATCCTGTCTCAAAGAAGGTTTATCTCAATTGTCATGCCCGCTTTGATGAGACTTCTTTCCCATTTGCCTCCGACACGGTCCCTACCACTCCAGAATCTCTTGATGTTTCAATATTTTTTGATCCCGACTTGGATGCCTTGCCTGGGCCATCTGCGGTTTTTCTTTTGGATCCCCTTTCCGATCCTTTGGTCTCATCACCATATGCTAGTTCTCCCCTACCAACCTTTACATGGCCGTCTTCTAATGGATCTTCTACACCATCTCCTCCCATCGACCCATTACCTTCTCCACCGGTTGCGGGTTATTGCATGACCATCGTTCTCAGACAGGCAGTCTCGCGACAAAACTGTACAAGGACTATGTTATGATAGGGCTTCTTGCGGTATTACTAGCACAAACTGAACCTCAGGGATTTCGCTCTGCTCTTAAGGACCCTCACTGGGTAGCATTCATGGATGAGGAAATGAGAACTCTCCATAAACAAGACTCTTGGGATCTTGTTCCTTGCCCCACTTGTGTTAACATTGTTGGTTCCAAATGGGTTTACCATCTCAAGCATCGACATAATGGCACAATTGATAGGTACAAGGCTCTATTAGTTGCACAGGGATACTCTCAGTTGCTAAGCTTCAACTTCACTCATACTTTTAGTCTGGTTATCAAGGCCTCCACTGTTAGAATCATCTTGTCCTTGGCTACTACTTTTTCTTGGCCCCTTCATCAGTTGGACGTTAAGAATGCCTTTCTTAATGGTCTTCTTGATTCCCCGGTATATATGGAATAGTCTGCAAGTTTTACTGATCCCGTTCATCCGGATTATGTCTGCTGTCTCTGCAAGGCTATATATAGCCTTAAACAAGCTCCTTGAGCTTGGTTTCAGTGGTTAAGTTCTTACCTGCTTTGCCTGGGATTTTGGTGCAGTTCTACCGACACCTCACTCTTTGTGTTCTCTCAGGGAGCGAAGATCCTATATCTGTTGGTATACATGGATAACATCATCCTTACCAACAATGATCATCTCCTCATTCATCGGTTCCTCGCTCACACTGATACTGAGTTCTCTATTAAGGATCTTGGTTCTCTTCACTACTTCTTAGGATTGGAGGTCTCCCGTTCCTTATCGTGACTTTTTCTGGGATAGGCTAAGTATGCTATGGAGATACTTCAGCGTGTGGGTATGACAGATGCTGCTCCTACCACCACACATTTTGTTCCCCGCTCTCAGCTTCACAATGCATCCAGCTCTGAGTTCTTGAACCTGAAGCTTTATCGCTCGCTGGTAGGTGCCTTACAGTATTTAACCATCACTCATCTAGATCTCTCATATGCAGTCAACTCTATTAGCCAGTTCCTCCAGTCGCCCCGTGAAGATCACTATCAGGCTGTCACTAGGATTCTTTGCTATGTCTGTCGCATGCTTCACTATGGTCTCTATTTTTAGCCATCTCTCAGTGGTCCTTCATTTTTGGGCTGCTCTGATGTTGATTGGGCTCATTACCTTGAGACTCGTCGATCTACTTATGGTCATGCCATCTTTCTTGGGGGGTAATCTTATCTCTAGGAGTTCCAAGAAGCAACCTACGGTATCTCAATCTAATTGTGAGTCTGAGTTTTGTGTTATGGCGAACACATCAATGGAACTTTCTGGAGTGTGCAATCTGTTTCAGGAGCTTTGAGTTCCTCTCTCGATGTCACCTCTCCTGATTTGTGACAACAGCAGTACCATCTTCCTTGCTCAAAATCCTGTTGCGCACAAGCAGGCCAAGCATATCGACATCGACTATCACTTTGTTCGTGAACTAGTTACCTCGGGAAAACTTTGTGCTAGTCATTTTCATCATCACTGTAGGATGCTGATATTTTCACTAAGTGTCTGTCTCATAATCATTTTGATTTGTTTTGTTCCAAGCTTTGCATATCCCATAGTCCCACGCTTAGCTTGAGGGGGGGTGATAGAGTGGATAAAATATCTTGATTGATCTTGGATTGATCATGATTGATATTGTACATATATAGAATAGTCTAGGTTCAATGTAATTACCTAATTGTACTCTATTTATTCTATCTATGAGAGGCACACCAAATATTGTGAATTAGACACTTTCATGCAACTTGTAATGAAATAAAACATGCTATCAAATCAGAATAATAATAGGAATAATAATAATTTCATAGTTTTAAAATTAACATGTGCACAACATAACTAAACTAATGCACATTATAACAATCAGTAGCTATCATACAGTTAAAATAAAAAAATAGAGTTACTAAATAATACATATTTTATACTAACACATGCAACTTCTAAAACAAAAAATGCATGTTATAAAACAAAGTTAAAATATGCAGATCTGACTTACAAATAATAAAAAAAAGTAAGCACACTCTAAAAAAGTCAACAACAACAAGGCTGAAAAAACACATATACACACAACAAGTAATAAAACGTGCGAAACTCTAAATATTCTAAACTAAAAAAACAAACCAGGAGAAGGTGAAAGCTGAGACAACTTCTCTGCTTTGGGAGAAACCGGCTTCTTTCCCTTCATGATGTCACCACCAGCTTTAATAGAAAGACCTCTAACTTTTCCCTTAGCCCTACCCATAGACTACAACATATAAGAAACAAATGCATTAAATCGGAATGTCGAACAATTGTTAAACACTAAAATCGGAACGACGAACAAATATTAAAACCTAGAATAGTCAAAATGCAAAAGAAACGAAGAACTCACAGGCATTACTACTGACAAAGAAGAGGAAATTGAAGTCAAAATCGGCGTGGAAGTTGAGCGGCGAAGAAAATGTAGAAAACGGTGAGGAATTTGGGGAGGAAACGACGGGGTTGCAGAGAAGAAATGGCAAAAAGTTGAATAGGATAGAGAAAAAGTGAGAGAGAGAATATAAGTGAGAACGTTGGAGAAGAAAATGGTAAGTTTCAAAATAACCACCGGAAAGAAAATCTAAATTAAATTATAATTTATAACAACTACCCATTTATAATTAATTAGAATCTAAACCCCATTTTGCAAATTAGTCCATGACATGTCCATAAGCTTATAGACGGACCGTCTTTCCTAAGACTTTCTCCATAATTAATTAGTATGATCCTTCCTTGCACATTTCTTTCATATTCATTTCACACAGATTTAGTTATTCTCAAATGTAGAGTATCATTGTAATCTTGTTCACTCAAATGTGGGATTATGTATTCTTTCATGGGAAAGTCTCAGGAAAGGCGGCATGTCCATAAACATATGGACAGGTCAGGGACCGACTTGTAATTAATAGAAATATATCCAAATTCGTGGGCCAAGCCCATTAGTTCAAATCTGAAAATATGGAAGCAATCATCAACTCCTTCTTCATCGTCTTCCCTCCCCTCCTTGACGTTACCTCTTTCGATGCCCCTGCCGCTGCTTGTGGTGCCCTTTGAAACCACCGCTTGTGGTGCCCTTTGAAATCCCCGTGGTGGAGCCTTCAAAATCCCGGTGGGGCCCTTAAAAAACGACCGGAGATGCCCTTTGACAAGTGGTACCCTCTATTGGTTGAGTGAGCATGGTTGCTGTTTCCTGCTGCTTTTGATTGACATGATTCCCGAAATACTTGAAATTTAGAGAATATCATACATATGTCAATATACTCCGCTACCTTGTCTACCTCTCTCTAACCTATATAGGGTTTCTTAATTTTAAGATGTTTTGATATGTGTTCTCTATGGTGAAATTGTAGGAGAAAATAAACTAGTTCACTGGTCTATCCCTATGTGATTGCTTCTTATTAATTGTCTTATTGCTAAGAGGAAGATGAAATAGTTAGTTGGTTTTGCACTTCCTGATTACCACTGATTCACTAGCTTTTCTCAATCAGCTATGCTTGTGTGTGCCCTAGCATGCTGTGGTCTATGGCCTTTGTTGCTTACCACACGTACTGACTTGATCCAACCTATGTAACTGGTATTAAAATAAATACTGCATGTACCGATACTTTTGGTTCTATTTTTGACATTTTACATGTTGGTCTTGAATTACGAGATGCATTCGTTTACTTTTATGTTGCAGCTGTTATTATCCAGTGTGTACATATTAGTTGTATAGTGAATGACATTTTTTTTTTACATTCGTTGTTGATCGTTCATTTTGAATTACGAGGTGCATCCATTTATTTATATGTTGCATTTGTTAGCATTCAATGTGTACTTGTTAGTTATACTGTGTATGCCTTTTTTATTTTCATTTGTTGTTGATTTTCTATTTTGAATTAGGAACTGCACCTGTTTTTACTTATATGTTGGATCTGTTAGTTTCCAGTGTGTACCTGTTAGTTGTGTTGTGCATTGTTTTCTTGAAAAAAAATGTTGTTGGATCTTTGTTTTGAATTAGGAACTGCGTCTGTTAGTATCCAGTATGTACTTGTTAGTATTGTTAGGAACTGCATCTGTTTACTTATATGTTGCATCTGTTGGTATCCAGTGTGTACTCGTTAGTTTTGTTTATGACTTTTTTTAATGTTGTTGATTGTTCATTTTGAATTAGGAACTGCATTTGTTTACTTATATATTTCATCTGTTAGAATCCAGTTGTACTTGTTAGTTTTATTGTATTTGACTTCTATTTTCATTGTTGATTATTGTTCGTTTCGAATTAGAAATTGTACTTGTTTGGTTATATGCTGCAACTATTAATATCCAATGTGTATAATTTTTTTGCAGGAGTTAGATCTATACTTTTTTTGGTTTTAACTTTTATGGAATCATACAACATTGAACAATGGACTATACAAGACATTCCAACACGAGGAGGATTCATATGAAGATGACACTGAACTTGAAGATTCGAAGATGATCCTCCTTTTAAAGATTAATGATTGATTAATTGTATTAGAAATGGTAACTTAATCTAGATAGGAATATTGCTGTAATTGTAAATTCCCTAATGGAAGAATTCTGTCACGAGCACTTTATCTTCCATTTTGTTTAGATGTTGAGAGCCCCTCTCATTTTTTAAATTGATTTTTTTTGCATGTTTTCTATGCAGAGTATGCAATGCCTTACATGTGTTGCTTTCACGCCCACAATACTTTCTGTGACCTTTCTTTGATTGTATTAAATCAGGAAAATCTGCTCAAGCTTTTTTTAAAAAAAAAAAACACATCTTTTCATGTAATCAGCATATTGTAAGGTATTAAATGCAGTACATGTGAAAATTTGAAAAACTACAAAATTATGTGATCTCTGTTATGTATACTATAAGAGAATACTAGTTGTAGGCTAACATGCGCATGTTTTAACAAAACATAAATGATTCATGAGGGTAACTTATGCACCGCCTCATGGAAACGTTTTGCTATTCAAAAAAAGAATTGATAATTCAAAATCATATGCGTGTTTTTATTTAAACAATACATGTTACAAAGTTATTAATGCAAAGTTAGTATGACAATTTTAAACTATCAAATTTCAGTCTCCTATGTCTGTATAAACTATAACATATACTAGTTGTAGACTAACATATGCATGTTTTAACAAAACATAAATGATTAATAAGGTAACTTATGCACTGCCTCATGGAAATGTTTTTCTATTCATAAAAGGAATTGATAATTTAAAATCGTGTGCATGTTTTTATTTAAATGATGCAGCTGTAAAGTAATTAATGCAGAGTTAATATGATAATTTGAAATTGTCAAATTTTAGTCCCCTCTTTTTGTATAAACTATAACATATACTAGTTGTAGACTAACATATGCATGTTTTAACGAAACAAAAATGATTCATAACTTAACTTATACATGATATCCTGGAAAAGTTTCATAATTAATATTTAGAGCTTTTAAATTAGGTGCATGTTTTAATACAAACGATACGTATTGTAAGTTAACAGATGCATAGTATATATGAAAACTTTCAGCAGCATTTAGTTTGTTTTTCGAATATTTGCCACATGTTTTTTACATGTTCATAGCAGAAAAATTCATAAATTCAAAAGTTTCAACAACAATTTCACTTAATCGATGGAAACATAAGCAACATAAACTCATAAGCTCAAAGATTTGCATTTCCCAGAATGTCTATCTCCACAGTTGCACCGTTACCTCTCCTTTCTCTTGTTTCTCGCCATTCATGGCTCTGGTTTTGAGCTCGTTGTAGTGTTGTATAACTTCTAGCTTATGTCCCACGTTGTATGAGATTATGCTCAGTAACAACATGATGATGGCTACAACGAAGTAAAGATTTTGCGCTGTTTCTTAGTCCTCTTGTAAAGATTCACAAGTTTCAGGGCAGCAACAAGGATTCCTGAGTAACACATATTTCAAGAATTAGCTCATCATAATCAAATGAAGTAAAGCAAAGACATAGTCAGAATATGGTCATGTTCTTTGAAGCAAAATCCACTAAAAAATAGCATAGGCTGGCCTCCATCAATTGAAAATATAGAGCCAGATCTTGTATATGCTTTCCACCTTTTCTGAACTTTATTTGTGTATAGAAATCTACTCCTAAGCCATTCAACGACACAATATACCATGTTTGAGGACTGAACCAAACACCAAACTAACTAATTTTCACATATATACCAAGTTTAAGACATGTAGTTGCTAGCAACAACTGTTTGCATATACCTCTCAGGAATCTCCCTCGCAAAACCAATAATACTACATTGAATAAGTGTTTCCATTGGTTTAGTCGAGGCCATCATAAAGAAGGCATAAATATCATTCAAGTTTTACAGTGTCAATCCAACCAACAACAAGAAACACCTTTCAATTTCTCTCAAACAGTTTCATCAGTGAGTCAATGTCTAGTAATAGCATGTTTCAGAAATTATTCTAGCAAGATGAGTTAATGCTTAGGATCCAAAAATAAATGAAGCCCCGAGATAATTACAGTACTAAATTAGAGCCTTAAAGCAGTACCTAAGTGCTCCTCTGCATCACTTCATGATCCATACAAACTCATAAAAACCACAATCATATGGTCATGATCAGAACTCGAGACACCTCAACAGTAACATTTCCTTTCAAAAAAAATTACACTGGTTCAAAGTTTCAATATGCATACACAATCAAGTAGTACACCCAGAAATTATTGTTTCTTTCATACATTCGATTCACGTTACAAGAAAAGAACCAAAGCATAAAGAATATCACTCACCAAAATCTTCTCTAGAGCTCCAAGTATTGCATCTGCATAGCTTGTTCCCTAATAACATTATCGACTAGTTCACTGCAAACGCAATAAAAAATGTAATCTTTCGATAAGAAAAACCAAGCACACCACATACAAGATCAGACAGCAGAAATTTGGGCACCAAAAATAGCCACTATACAAAACTCAAACGTGCACAAAGCTATAACCTAGATTATTCTGAGTGGTGAAGAAAATGGATGTTGTCTCTTCGTCGACCAAGCATTCAGACACGTGCGTGTTACAGAGGTTTTGAGAAGCAACGTGCCCTTTCTCAAGTTTCATGATGGAGTCCACCACCTTCATAACTCCGAGTCATCTCGGCTGCTGCCGGCGGTTCCCCAATCGACCTCCACCACCACCTGAATCTCCGACATCAATCTCCAGTCGATCTCACCGACAGGCGACAGGTGAACCACCACCGTCACTCCTAAGTCAATTTTGGGAAAGAAGGGCATGGGTTGGATATTTACAATTAACCCACAAATTTTATTTAAGATGTGTTAATTGCAAATTGGTCCCTAGCCTATCCATAAGTTTATTAACAAGCCACCTGTCAGGAGACCCACTCTTCTTTCATAATCATTACACATATGTGGATTGTGTGCTGTTTTGCACCTCATTTTATTGTGTACTTGGTAGGACTTACAACTCAGTTTAAACTTCTCTTTGTAGGTCATGTGTGGAAGTATTCCGCTCGAGTCTTCCTTTCAGCCGAATTGTACAAATACAGAGGATGGGGTGGAACGCCTGCAAGTCCTCTTTCTCACCACTGCATGTTACTGTCACCTTTCCCTATGGCCATATCTTTGACACTTTTCACGAAAATTAGCTCCGAGGGCTTGATAATTCCACCGACATCATAAAGAGAAGGAAATGGCTTCTTTTGATTTGGAAGGACATGAACATAACCAAGCAAACCCTTCAAAACAAGTGCATAGTAATTAAACTTTTAACGGTAACAATGAAGAAAGAGCAATGAAGAACAATCTATTGTTCCCGCGCAGAATTTAAGCAGTGTAGGCAGCGCTCTGCTACCAACACAAGCATTTACTTTAACACTAAGATGCTTAAACCAATATTCAACAGTCGAAAGATAAATCCCAACACCTAGAAATCAGCGCACATTTGAAGCATACATTTCTAAACAACAACTGAATTGAATCATACTACGGTACCTATAAGTTCTCTGCTTAAAATTGACAATAACCTCTCGTCTTCAGCAAATTTAAGTTGCCTCTCCAGAACGATCTTCATGTACGCATGGCTGAGATAGACAACCACAACCCGTCGACGTGTCTTAATTTAGGAAAACCTGGATTTTGATAGGTGGATGGATGAATCGCGCATGGAAGGATGGAGTTTTGCAGGACAAATAAATAAATTTTGAAGGGGCGGTATAGATGAAGCATACACTAGTCTTTGATAGGTTAGAGCGTGAAGAGGAAACATGCTATGTTTGTGACTATAAAACAGTATAACAATTCTGAGAAATTGTTCTAATTTCATTCATCATATCAACATGTATTTATACAGGGGTTTGCTTAGAGAATAAGCAAAGATATAGAAACTAAATCATATACAATATCTGATTTACCAAAAATACATTTATACTATAATACCTCCCACAAGCTCATGGAGGTGCAGTGACATGAAGCTTGGATCGAAGTGCACCAGACAGAGCAGTACAAACAGTTTTGGTAAAAATGTCAGCAATTTGATCAAGAGACATAACATGCATAACACGAGACCCATCTTTTACCTGCTCACGAACAAAATGATTATCAACCCTCATGTGCTTGGACCTCAGATGAAAAACCAGATTGGCAGACATAAAGGTAGCACTCAGATTTTCACAGGGAAGAATAGGCGGAGGAGACAAAGGAGCTAAAGCCCAAGTAACAACTGTTGAATCCAGATAAGCTTTCGCGGAGGCAAATGTGATTTCCATGTACTCGACCCCTAAGCTTGATTTTTCCACCACATGTTGCTTCTTCGACTACCAAATGATAAGATTACCACTATAATAAATAGCAAAACCATGCTGAGAGCGACAATCATCACCATCAGACTCCTATCTAACATCAGAGTAGGCAACAATGCGATGATCTGTACAAGGTCGAAGAGTAAGACCAAAATCCATGGACTGTGAAACCTCAAACATAATTATACTAATAAATAAAATATACCTCCAATACAAATCTTGTTATCTCAATTGAACCTTTTAATATCACTCTAATTGGAAAAAAAAATATTTGCTTATGGATGTGTATTAATAAAAAATTTAAAAAAACAATTGAATAAAGATGAACACAATGCCAATTATAAAATATAAATTAGAAAAAAATAATTATTATGGATTAATCCAGATGTTAATCTCGGTTGATCATAGATGAAGTAAATTTGAGTTAAATTTTGAATTAATAGTAATTATTGAAGAAATATAGTAATTAATAGCAAACGATGATAAGATATGGTTTTTTTGTTATAGGATTCATTTAAGAAAGAGGAAGTGAATAATAATACGCTGAATTAGAATGAAAGAGAGATATACAATTTGCACACTTTAAAATGACCATATATATAATGTGTTTGTGAGAAATAATAATTTGAGTAGTTAATAAAATATCTATATTACTACTAGAATTCTTATAATAAAGTCTCACAATAATAAATCACAATTGAGATCAAAATATTGACAGTAAATTGTAAATTACTAATTAAATATTTACATTTTATAATAAAATTTTGTAATAGTAGGAATTACAATCAAAACTTTACATTGACAATTGTCTACCTAATTCAAATAATTGAATAAAAAAGAATATTGGTAATAATAAAATATAAATAATATATATTATAATTAAAATATATTAAATAAAAATAAAATAAAATAAAATAATGAAATGGGATGGGCCGCTAACCCCATCCCATATGTGTCGAATAGACACAAAATAAGGCAACTTGCCTTAAAAGAAATAATTTAATCATGACAATGGTGACTAAGTTAAAAGAAAAGGAAATAGTAAGCCACAGAAATGTATAGTCAGCCAAATGCTTGCAAATCGCAAGCCAACTTGTCCTTTGGAAGAGTTATCTGAAATGCAAGTTGAGATAAAAAAAGGGATAAACTTGTGCTTTCGTGTCACAAAACAATTCATCACCCAAGCAAAGACACGTAGCATCTTGAACCAGGGAATTATGGCACGTGGACTTAGAGAGACTAAACGAAGGCTTCATTCATCCCTTATAAAGCCCTTATCCTTGGGTTAATATACTACCATTTTCCATGTTAATCATTTCAGCATATACACCCACGCACCCATTTCATTTCAGTATTCTTTACCCCAGGATTGCCTATATCTGTATATGCTTCCAGGTTGGTTTCTTCGACATTTTAATTCTGAAGAAATCAACCCCGTTTATAAATAAGATATGAAAGTTAGGGTGTTGGGATTTACTTATAATGGAGTAGTGGGAATTTTAATTAGGCCTACGCTTATCAAGGTGAGTGTTTTCATCGCTCTAGCACAAATTGAATTAAAAGTTATTATTATATATTTTATGCATGTTAAATTTAAAATTTTTAGTTTAGAATTTTAAATATATTTTATGTACGTTGAATTTGAATGTGTTAGTTTAGAATTTTATATGTTATTAAAATGTTTAAAAATATTATGTGCTATTCATGCCTATTATTTTGGTTTCATACTAATTAAACAAAGTGTGTACTTTATCACACTATGTTTAATTATTATGAAACTGAGTGAATTAACTGCTTTGATATTTTATGTGGATAACCGGATTGTACTTTATCTTGCTGTGTCAAACATGGATTATTTGCTACCCGATTGCTTGTTTGTGCTTTTCGGGGTTCCCGACGTGATTGCAGTTTGGTCAAAGTCGGTGGGGAACGGTATAGACCGGACCGTCTGATTAGACCGGCTACACGTGGAGTTTCTAGTAGGCTAGCATAACCATCTGGATCTGATACAAGCTTGTAATTGAACATCTGATTGGGCGTGGTTGGCGAGAATGAATTCTTGATTGATAGCATTCAGGCACTTTTGAAAAAGCTATACCTTTTATGTTAGTCAGAGTTGCCATATAGGCACTTGACTGCAACTTGGCATCAACCACCCGTATCCTTTTACTATGTGCTAGAATTTATGTGGCTATTTGTTTTATGTGAGCACTAAAACTCAACTTGGTAAATACTGGCAATGAAACCTCACTAAGCAAGGAGCTTACCCTAGTCTAATGAACCCCAGCAGGTGTAGCTGAGCATAAAGAGTGAAAGCTCGTGTATGAATCTTTTACTTCAATTGGGATAGGATCCTGGATGAGCTTTTGAATCTAGAAACTAATTTAGAATTTTATTGTTAAATCATGTAAACACTTATTATAAGACGTTCATTGTAATAGTAAGCTAGGTTTTGAATTCTAAAATCGCTTCCGCATAATCTGTATTGTTCGTTACTGCATGCAAGTAATCCGGCTCGTTGGATTCTCGATAGCACGCCCGAGTCCGACCCGATACTTGCATTGAGCAGGTAGGTCATGGATCGGGGGTGTTACACCCCATTCAGATAACACAAAATGTGTTTAACAGTAGATCAATGTAGCTCTGGTGGATTCTACATAAACTAACAAACACAATTAACAGCATAACAAATTTCTGGACAAGTGATCGTGGAATACTACAAAGCTCCAACAATACATCGATAAAGGTGAGGATCACACACAGAATCCCCAACCCATGTTAGCCGCGAACCTGGATCAGCCGGAGATGCAATCGGTTTAGCATCTGTCATTTTACTTTGCTCCAAGAGATCTCAAATATATTTCTGCTGAGAAAGAACCATGATCGACTTGAACGAGTGAGTTCAATCCCCAAAAAATAGTGTAAATGACCAAGATCACCAAGCTTAAATGCATAATTGAATTTGCCAACAAACTCCATGATAAGTGCAGTGGATGATCCAATGACAATGAGATCATCAACATAAACCAAAATATACAAGATCTGTGAGCCATTTCTATGAATGAAGACAGTCGTATCAGACTTACAACGAGCAAAGCCATGAGCCTAAAGAAAGAGTCTGAGGTTAACCAATCCTGAGGTACCTACTTAAGTCTATATAGTGCTTTCTGAAGTAGACAGACAAGCGAAGGTCTAGAGCCATCAACAAAACCAGGAGGTTGCGATGTGTAAACTGTCTAAAAAGATCACCATTCAAAAATGCATTATTAATGTTAACCTGATGTAGAGGCTAATCAAATGTAAGAGCAATGGACAAAACAAGCCGTATAATAGTAGGCTTAACAAAAGGATTGGACGTGTCACCATAATCAACATTGTCCTCTTGATTGAACCCATTGAACCCTCTGGCTACAAGACGTGCTTTGTAGCGCTCAACTGAACCATCTGCCTTACTCTTTATCCTGTACACCCACTTACAACCATTAATGTTAGCATTACGAGGAGGCAAAACTAAGGTCTACATACCATTATACATAAGAGCATTATATTCAACTTGCATTGCAATTTTCCATTAAGGTAACTTATAGGCATGAGAAAAAAATTTAGGTTCAGGAATAGTTATTTGAGAGGGAGGTAAGGGGTGACAGGTAGAGATGAGAGTTTTGGCTTGAGATTATTGGTTTTTGAGCGAGTGACAATGGAGTGTTGGGTGTTATCAACTGGACGAAAATATGAAGGTATAGTGGGAGGAAGGGACATTGGCTGAGGACATGAAGACAGTGTGTGACCGGCAGACTTTCTAAGGGAGATTGAGCCGCCAACGCAAAAAGGGAGGCGGGAGGCTGTATGTCCGCGGCTAGGGAAAGTAGACCTGACGCAGGAGGCGACATCGGATACGATGCACTGGGAGCTACCGACGGGGAAGGAGCCGTCGGTAGGTTGGAGGTCAAATGAGATCTTGACTGCAAGACATAATTGAGAGATGGAGTAGACACAGTTAGCTTGAGAAAGGAGAGATGAATAGAGCCCAAATCAGAGGATGAAGTAAATGGAACAGGATTAGTATGATCAGGATAAGAGATTGCGTTTTCATAAAAAATAACATTACTAGCAATATAAATGTGATTTGTTGGAACATGTAAACATAAATATCATTTATGATGAGAACTATACCTAATAAAAACAAATGGTGAAGAGTAATACTCAAGCTTGTTGGACCGATATGGGCAAAGAAAGGGATAGCACAAGCATACAAATGTTTTTAAAAATTCATAATCAGGGATTTTATCGATGAGAGCTCCATATGGTGATTTGTGACTGGGGGTCGGAGATAATGTATGATTATGGAGATACACAGATGTATGAAAAGTGTGCTCCCAAAAGGGGGTGAATAGTCGTGCATGCAACAAAAGAGAAAGACCATTCTCAACAATCGTATGATGACGACGTTCAGTGGAACCCTTTTGTTATTGAGTGTGAGGACAAGAAACCCAATGATGGATACATTGACTTTGAAGATAAGAGGATACAAAACAAAATTCATCTCCCAGTCTGATTGAAATTGTTTAATTTTAGAGTAAAATTGAGTTTCAACCATTTTCTGAAAAAGCTGGATTAAGAACTTCTGATTTTTTTAGAGAGAAAATAGATCCATACAAATTTTGTGCAATCATCGACAAAAATAAGAAAATAATGTTTTCCATTAAATGAAGAAACATGGGCAGGGCCCCAAATATTAGAGTAAACAAGATCAAAAGGAGCCTTACTAGACTCATGGACATGAGAAATAGCAAATCTATGGCTCTTACCGAGCTGACCAGACTCACAAATAGTTTGTAAATTATTTAAAGACACAGGAAGCTTAAAACAAGAGACTAAACGATGAAGAGATGACTCATAAGGATGACCAGGATACTCGTGCCAGGTTTGTAAGCTAGTGCGCGCCAAGAAAAGCACATGAAAGAACTTTATTTGACTGAGGTGGTGGAGTGAGGCGATAAAGATCATTTTCAACGGTTTCGGTTAGAAGTGTCCGACCTTGTGAATCCTTCATATAATAATGAGTAGGGAAGCACATAAGAATTATTATCTTTAGTAATTAGAGAGACACTAAGAAGATTTTTGCATATATCAAGAACAAAGAGGATATTATGTAAGTGAACATGATTGTTAAAAGATGGAAAAATATATGAACCCAAATTCATAATAGGAAGAGACGTACCGTTGCCAACCTGTAGGCCATCATTACCAGTGTAATCAAATTGAAAAGATAGATTGGAGAAGTCAGAGGTGACACGATTTGTAACTCCAGAATTTGACTAGAATTTTTTGAATTGACTATTATACCCATGTTTTAAAAAAATTGGAAAAAACTATATTGTCCCTAAAAACCCTAAATTCTTCATCTCTCACACCAGATCCCACTTCCCCGTCTACAAGTTCCCCTACTTCAGCCATACTATTCTGCCTCCACCCCAATCTTTGCTACCGGAAGTGGCTCACCCCAGTTCCAGTGAAGGCGCCCAGTACGGTGGCAATAACACAGCTAATGAAGGAGAATGAGGCATCAACGATTGAAAACCTCAATTAGTTTGTTAACGCTGGCGGAGAAACAGTGGAGCCGCATTGCCCCCAAGGTCAATCTGGGCTGGGGCGGCAAATGGAAAGCGCAGAGTGGTGGAGATTGGTGGGATTGGTATGGATGGTGGTGATTGGCGATGGGGTGATGGTAGAGATTGGTAAGGGGTGGTGGAGCTTGCAGCGAGGGTGGTGAAGATAGGGGGGTGGTGAAGATAGGGGGGTGGTGAAGATAGGGGGGTGGTGGATCTGTGGTAGAGATTGGTGGGGATTGGCGGCATGGTTGTGGTGGAGATTGGCGAGGGGTGGTGGAAATAGGCAGATGTGGTGGATCTGTGGCGGATATTGGTGGGGATTGGCAGCATGGTTGTGGTGGAGATTGGCGAGGGGTGGTGGAGCAGGAGGTGAGGGTGGTGGAGATAGGCGGGGATGGTGGATCTATGGCGGAGATTGGTGGGGATTGACGGCATGGTTGTGGTGGAGATTGGCGAGGGTGGTGGAGCTTGGGTGGAGCTGGGAGCGAGGGTGGTAGAGATAGGTGGGGGTGGTGAATCTGTGGCAGAGATTGGTGGGGATTGGCGACAGGTGGTGGAGATTGGCGAGGGGTGGCGGAGCTTGAAGCAGGGGTGGTGATGATAGACGAGGGTGGTGGATCTGTGAAGGAGATTGGTGGGGATTGGTGGCATGTGTAGTGGAGATTGAGTAGAGCTTGGTGACAGGTAGAGGAGCTGGGTGGCGGCAGGTCTAGGCTGGGCTGAGCAGGTGGAGGTGGTGCTGGGAGAGCATAATGAGGTGGTGAAGTGGTAAACTCGGGATTCTAGTGAATACCCATATTTCGGCAGTTGCCGCTGTGGTGGTGGTGGGAGCGCAGCTGAGCAGCAGGGGCAGAGGAGCACTGGTTGTCATTACAATTTTAGTTTAAAGACTAGGGGTATTTTAGTGTTTTTATGTTTGGTCAATGCCGTAAAATGCCAAGTCAAGGCCTAAATAGTGCAAAAAGGTTATATTAGCACATTTGCTAAAATACTTAGGTTAGAATCGCACTTTCAGATTTTGAAGAGTTAGATTAGGACTTTCAGAAAATAATAGGGTTATTTTTTTATTTTTCCCATTATAAATAACCCCGTATGAAAGTTAGTCGATCTAAAACAAAGAGTTTGTGCTAATCAATATGCTAAAAGAAAATTTTCTAATACTTAATTCGAGAATAGAAAATATTTGATTATTCTAATAGAGGGGATATCAGACGTCCAATCAATAACTGACACGTAGGATTTATTTAACGTAATCAATTTAGGGCAAATAACTTAGGAGACCCTTGAACTCTCTCCATCGCTCACTTTTAACCCTTCAACTAACAGAACAGTTGAGTCATGACACTTTCGACTGGTCAAAGTGTCCAATGTTATCAAAACATCAATTATAAGGACAAAATAGTAATTTCTTATTTCCCCCTTTCTTTTCTCATTTTCTATTTTTCTCTTCTCCCTTTTACTTTTTCCATTTTCCTTATTTATTTTTCCTTTTCTTTCTCCTTTTTCTTTTCCCTTTTCCTTTCCTTATCTTTTTTCCATTTTCCTTGCTGAGTTTCTCCCCGGCGGCCGCCTTGCTCCTCCCTGCCATCGTAAGTTTCTCCTCCTCAGCCAATTTATCCGCCGCCTGCCACCACCTCACCACCCATGGCTACCCTTCTTGCTGCACCCCCTACATCTACCACCCACTCCAACATCGCCGTGAATATCAGCCCCGCTTCCATTTTCTATACCCACAACCGGCTCCACTGCTTCTGCAATCTTTGCCAACACCCGCCAGTTCACCGCCGCTATCTTCTCCACCCAACAAACCTCCACTATATTCTCCATTAGACACTGCCACCAAACCATCTATTCTCCGCCTCCAGCCAGTCCATTGTCCCCGCCTCAAGCCACTGATACCCCACCGCCCGCTGACCCTACACCGCCATAGGAACCTTCGAGAAACAAATAGTCACCATCCTTGCAATACCATAGATTCCCCTCCCCCAGCGCTACCACGGAAGCACTAGCTCCAGTGCTCGAGCAACCAATCCCGCCGGAAATATATAATTGTGCCATCTCCACGCGCTTCCCTCACCAGAAACCAATCCTGTCGGATTCCCCTCCACCAAAAACCTCTGAAGCTCCACCACCCATTCCAGAATTCCGCCAAGGCGAGGTGCGGGAAGGGGAAATGGAAAAGGGGAAGGAAATAGAAAAATAGAAAAATAGAAAAAGAAAATAGGGGAACAGAGAATGGAAAAATAAAAGATTAGAAAATGACCATTTTGGCCTTAAACTTAACTCTTTTGACCAAAGTTGACGTTTTGACCTGACATAAGGGTTACGACTTAACAGTTCTGTTAATTGAGGTGCCAAAAGTGTTCAAAAAAAAGATAAGGAGTTAAAGGTGAACAATGGATGAAGTCAGTGGTCTCTGAAATCGTTCGCCCATTAATTTACTATCATTTTTAATAATCCTTATATCACTCTTATATTTACTATTTTTTCCTCGTGCACAGTATACCAATATCATAGTCTTGTGAACATTTCTCCATCACCGTCTACATTCCTTCCATTACAGGCTTGATCATTTGTATCTCCCAACCTACTTACTCCAACTTCTCTGTTTACATTAATTCTTTGAGGTATGTGCGAAACCTTGAACGTGTTCTCTTTCACTTTTGGGGTATGTCTGTTGTTTTATATTTTGATTCATCGTAGTTTGAATGATTAAAATATTGTATAGTATTCTACGAATGAATTTCAATAACTCGGAATCTATGTGTTAAAAGGATAATACTTGGCTTATGTCACTACTGTAGACCCCCCCTATGACACCAGTATTTTGGGCCCCCAGACTATCGGTGCCTAAGTATGGGGTGCTGAAACATAGTTACAAAGGCTCCGGTATCCAAAATTGGCGCTGATTAATGATATTCAGCACCATTTTTAAAATACCGATGCCAATTATAATGTAGCAGTGCTTATCCCCCATAACCAGCACCGGTAGAAAGCAACCGCTGCTTATAGATAAAGACCATCACCAGTTCAATGTTTCTGGTGCTGGTTGTACAATGATGGACATTGCCATTTTTTTAAGCACCAGTTCTAGTAAACACCAATATAAAAGAAATTCAGGTGCTTGGGTTTAGAAGGATCTCATTTTCCAGCACCGGCATGTAAAAGAATTGCCGGTGCTTGTTCTTAGTGATGTATATTTTCCAGCACCGGTATATAAAATGAAAAAATGGTGCTGGTTTTGTTTTTCATTTGCAATGCCCTATTTTAATTTTTACTGGCCCATCCGGATCGAAACCCGGGGAAATATTATAGCCAACAAGATGCACTCTAAAAACAAGATTAATGCTAAGAAAGAAGTAATGAATGAATTAAAAACTAAATATGTCTTAAAAATATAATCCGTCCACAAGAAAATTATAGGAAAAACTTCTATAAAATCCATGTTCTACACTTCATGAATCTGCTCGAGTTTCATAGAAGTCTAGGTATATTTGGAATATACGTCCACCAAAGCCTGACGCAATCTATCGGCTACAACTGCTATCTCCTCGCCATTGTATGCTCCTTTTTTAGGGGAATATCTGTTGTGTTCAAAACAACCCGATGATCAATTACGTGAAAGTATTTAGTAAGTAAGAAGAACAAATGTTTAATTTGTAATTTCTAGACCAACCTCCAGAATATCTGTAGAGGTAGTGTTCAACACAAACTCTTCCATGAAAAGGAGGACGCAGTATCCGCATTGCAAACCACACATCTGACTTTGGTACTACAAATGAAAATATCATTAAAAATGTAACTGTATTAAATAATGGTGGAAATGAATGGACTCTTGGATTGAATGACTTACATCCATGTTTGTGATTTACCATGTGTAATCCGGAGACGGTTCCATATCATCTTCTCCCTTTGATATTCGCATGCAATCCTGGTAATGTTGACCATTTAATGGTTAGGTAGCTCACACTTGTAGACGTTAAAATTTGTACGATGAAAGGAATGAAAGTACTTGCAAATGATTTTTTTCCATTAATGTTTTTTGGTTTGATTCCTCCAGTCAACGAGTCAAGGGTAAAAACTTCCTCCGTACTAGGACAAATGAGTAGTAAGTGCCAATGATCGCCGTATTGAAAATAAAGTAGCACATGAATGAAATTGTTAGTGGTGTATGATTTTCTGTAACTGATAAAAATAGAAAAGTGCCACTTAGATTTTAATATATGGCACCACATAAACCTCAGCATTAGTATTGAGCATGGTTTCCAGAATGGCTTTAGCACAAACTTTGACTTCTACATCATTGATTTCCGTGGCATACCCTCCTGTAAAGCACGAAATAAAATGAATGCAGCCATTGTTGGTTTTGAAGACATGGTCCCACATGTGCCTTGAAAAACAACATTAGTTAATATTTGATAAAAATTAGGGTATAAAAAACACAGTTAATGTCAAAAAAATAAATCTTACCCCATCTAAACATCTATCATTATGTTCGATAGCAAAGTCATTGCTCTGGCGTTGCCAAGTTTGTTCCCGAACTCCACCAATGTCTCAATAAACACTGCATTTTGATGTTTGGTCCCGAAAGTAGATGGTTGAAACTCCGAAAACAAAACCATCGCTCCTGACTCTTGCATGCTCTTCACAAGCTCATTGTATTATTTGATGTACTTCCCCACGTTGGGATATGTCTTGAACGAGCGCTTTTTGAAAATATGAAATTATGTAATGGAAACAAAATTACGAAAATTGAAAATTAATGAAATATGGTACCAGCAATGGATGTTATCGAGTAGTACCAGTTTCAGAGGCTTTTTATGTATAAATTGTTGGTTCGATGGATGGAATGAGTTGGTTGATCCAAACAGTTTAGGAGTTAATAGCTGCACAAAAAAATAATCAATTCCAATGATTCGTGAAAAAAAAGACATGTAACAGATGTAGCAATTAGTTGATTTTATTACTTCATTGTCACTGACATTGACACAATAATCTTCATTAGTCTGGGGCTGGGGACGGCCGCCTTTAATGTCATTGGTCTGGGTATCATCTCCAAATGTGACCAAGTTCATTGGTCAATCTACTACACTCCCCAAAGCGTCTCCCACATCATTAAAATGGTGGTTGGCAGATGGCAACCCAGCTCTTGGATGATAGACTAGCTCGCACACGCGATTGTGACTTACTGGACCATGTAACTTCTCGGGACGCCTAGATTTTTGGAGTCTGCTTTAGCAACCCTTAGCCTCTCTTCCTAAAGGCCTTTGATGTACAAGGTTACCAACTCAATATCCTACTACAAATAGTGATAATTTAGTTAGTCTAAAATAATTTTTTCGTGGACACGAAAAAGAAAAATCTAAGCCATTAGTCTAATGCATATTTACCTCCTCATCTTCTTCTTTGTCGCTGGGGGGATCTTAGCCCGAGCCACTGAGACCGGTTGATACACCTCCAAACATAGCATTCTTAATGAAGCTCTTCGCCTGCAAGACCTTTGGGAATATTCAATCCCCTTTCTGCAGTTATACCCTTGACCAAATGCTTGAGGTACGAGACCATTGCCTTGACTATGGGTTGATTAGGGAAAGGTTTTTTGGCCTCTTTCTTTTGGGAAGAGGAGCCGTTGCTTCACTTTCTTCTTGCTACGCCTTGAATAGCAACCGATGCTAGCAGTCGGGATCGTGTACATCTGTAGCGACCCAGGTGATCCCTCTTCCCAGTGGCTCTTATTAAAATTTCCTCACCCTTACCCAATTCTAGAGTGCCCTTCTCTTTTTCCTCATTCATCCTCAATTGCGGTTCATATTATTGTGTTAGTAATGAAAATAACAGTTTACACACACACACACACACATATATATATGTGTGTGTGTGTGTGTGAAACTATAAATGAATTGGACACATACAATATCCTCCGATGTGGCCTTAACTTCCGCGGTTGCATACTCCTTGTTCTTCCCCTTGTTTGACTCCAAGTAGACCAGTGATATGTTCGGCTTGAAATTCTTGGAATTGATCTCCTCCTTGATCCCTTCTTCCATGTATCCCTGGTCCCTTAGCTTCTTACCATCATTCTCCTTTAGCTACTCTATCAGCTTCTCCTTTGTAGCCATGTTCCCCTTCGATCTGGTGTGGTACTTCTTTTCCCTAGAATGGTCGCTTGCAGTCTTTTTTTTTTCTTCTGAAAAGATTTAAAAAAGGATAATTATTAACACAATGAAATAGTTTGCAAATATTGAAATATTATTTTTGATATCATGTAAGAACTTTACATACCAGCATTTCCTCTGTTCTTCTGTGTTTCTCAAATTTCTTCCACTCCTCCTCATCCATCTACCTGTACTTTTCCCATGTCTTGTATTTTGTAACTTTGCCACTTGGAAAAAACCATATGTACTTGTTTGGCACCTTGGACTTCCAGTTACGATTTGCATCCCCAGCCTTGTCTACCGCATACTACCTCAACCTCTTTCATTGGTCTTTAATCGGTTTAGTTTCGAACCTGAAACTTACCTACGATGGAAGATTACACAATATTTAGGTCAGGGGCATGAATATATATTTTAATAGTAACAATTAGGCATTTATATACTAAGTATTATGAACTAGTTTTTTTTACTTTTATGTCTCTTCACGCTTCTTCCATCGCATCCTTAAGGATGTTAGGCCAGTGTATTCACGTACCAAATCTGACCAGCCTCCAAAATGCGTAATAGCAATATGTGGTCTAGGCGCTCGAGTTTCTTACACAAACTAGCTCACCCTCAACTTCCTCGAAGGAAATGGGGACGAGATCCCTTTCCTCGGTTTACATAACCGACTGGCACGTGCTGACCCCTATTCCCTACACCAAGTGGCAATCTCAAACTTGTCGAACACCTGCCCATGACACCTGACTGCCTTGGTAAGGTCATTTTTACTCAGATTGCGAAGGGGGTTGTCCTCGCTATCACCCTCGTTCTCTTTGGGAGCTTTTTCTTTGTGAACACAGTTGCACCCACTGCATCTTTCTCAAATTTAATCTCGAGGGGTACGACCGGTGGAACCTCCTCTTGCTTGGCTTCTGAAGTAACATATTTTTTTCCACAGTCATTTGTTTGGGTAGAGGGCCATGCCTCTTCCTCTTTCCGGCCACCTTTTTTTGTGTTAAGAGGCATCTACATATGAAAATGGTAGAATGGATAAGGCATAACAAACATAAAAATTGCAGACATAGTGTATTTCTCACACATTTTAGATTGGACAATTTAAACATCACACACACAGTGTATTTCTCACACTTTTTAGAAAAATCCCTTCAACATCACACATTCAACTATATCACGCTTCAACACCACACAATAATCTATACATCATACACTTTGGATTTAACACTTCAAACATCACACACATAGTGTACATCTCACACATTTTAGAACATACCATTCAACATCACATGATCAACTATATCACACTTAGACATAACACAATGACTTTGAAATCATACACTTTGGATTGAACACTTCAAACATGACACACATAGTGTGTCTATCACACATTTTAGAACAAACCCTTCAACATCACATGGTGAACTATATTACACTTCTTGATCACACAATGATCAACCATAGACAACATAACATTAAAAAGGCCTCATTCACACATTTCATCAAATACATAGTATTTCATACAATGTGAAGCAAGTTAGGGTTTGCACACAACTAATAATGAAGGAATCATGAAGTACCTTTCAAGATTCTGGCCGGAAACCTAGAGATGGTGACTTTGCGGCGCCGAGTTTAGAAAGTGGATAAATGGGGTTCAGACTTACAAAAAATGGGTTCTTTGGGATTGTTATATAACATAGGATTGAGAAGGCGGGGTATTGAAGGTTGAATATGGATTACAAGGTGGAGAACGTGGAGATTGATGGTGGAGAACGTGGAGATTTATGATGGTGAATATGGAGAAATCAGTCGTTTGAAGAGAAAAATGTGACCGCTATGTGAGGAAGATGATTGATCTACTTTTATATTAGCAGAGTTAGGATAGAGGTACGTTCGCTTCCCTCTCACCTCTGGGGCTAGGTCCGATCAAATTCCAAGCTCCAACAAATCTTTCCGAGCATTCAAGTTGTCATTCGTCTTCCAATGAAAGTTAAGTAAGGTACCAATCAAACTCTCGCACACATTCTTCTCAATGTGCATTACATCCAAAAAGTGGCGCACCTCTAAATGCTCCCAGTAAGGTAAATCAAAGAAAACCGACCTTTTCCTCCAAGGCTCATCAGGCGTTGTACCAACCTTCTTCATCTTTTTACCAAGAACAACATTCAATTTATTCACCTTATTGTGTATGAAAAACCCCTTCAATGGTCTTGGAGCCTTCCTCACCTCCTTCCCACCAACAAACTGAAATGCATCTTCACGCAACTTATGCTTTATCGGGAGGAATTTCCGATGACCCAAATACACTATCTTGCAACCATTATTCAGTTGTTGGTGATCTGTGGGCTTTTCACACACGGGACACGCCTTGTGCCCCTTTGCCACATAACCCAAAAAGTTTCCATATGCTGGAAAATCATTTATAGCATAAAAGGCATTGCATTTGAATTGAACTTTGATCCCCTCAAACCATCAAACACATCGACACCGTCGTACCATTGAACATTCAAATCTTTGATCAGAGGTGCTAGATGCATATCGATGTTATTTCCAAGTTGTTTAGGCCCAGAAATCAACAAATAAATCAATACATATTTCCTCTTCATACATAAATATGGTGGAAGGTTGTATATGGCCAGCATTATTGGCTATGAACTTTGCCTAGATGGCGTGTTATTGAATGAGTTCATTCCATCGGTACACAAAGCCATTCTCAAGAACCTTGGCTCACTTGCAAAGTTTGGATACCACTTATCAAATCTCTTCCATTGATTGTCATCAGCTGGATGACGGATCACATCGTCCTCAAGAGAACCCCTTCCCATGTACCACGTCATGTTCTTTGTATCATTGGAATTCTTGAACAACCTCTTCAACCTCGGAATAATTGGAAGATACCACATGCATTTTGCAGGAACCCGTTTCTTTAACTTTATGACAACATCTCCATCGACAACTGCATTTCTCCTTTTATTGTAGCGTGACACATAGCATACGTGGCATACCACCTCCTTCTCCTAGTCACCCCTATACAAAACACAATCGTTGGGACAAGCCTATATTTTTTCATACTCCAATCCCATCGGACAAAGAATCCTCTTTCCTTAGTAGAGATTTTCCAGTATCCCGTTATCGGCGGGAAGCTTCTCACTCAAGAAATTTAGCAACTTGTTCATGCTAGTGTCGCTCCATGTACCATGGTCTTTCATATTAAAAATTTCTATCAAATATGTCATCCGCGTATCCCTCTTATTGGAACCGAAATACAACATGTCCTTCTCACCTAAGAAATTTGACAAAACCTCGAGCCTTCCCCTAAATTCATCGACAACCTTCTCACACATGCCATCTAAATTTAAGTCTCTGAATTACTCTCCTCTACTACCTACAACTACCTCCTGCGGTGCCTTCTCACCATGAAATGTCCAAACTAAATAATATTTTTCAAACCCTTTCCTAACCAAGTGAACTTTCATGATGTCTCTATCACCACTACAATTACGATTCTTGAAATCGCGACAAGGACATAACACTCTCTTCTTAGGACCAAATGCGTGCTCAAAAAATTCCTCCATGAAATCAACATATTCTTTGCTCAACCAACTAACGTTGCAATACACATGCTTACGCATCTCAATTGCACGTTCCATCTCTACAATGACCATAACTACGCAAGATTCTAAGCATTCGAAATCAATTCGACAAACTTTACGTACAACTCACATCACAAAATTCATAACTTATCCAACTATTTCGCCTTCCTAAACAAGGTATTAATCATATCAAGAAATCTATAAAACAATCACATTTCTTCCATGAATACAAGTATCATGAACATGATCCAACACACAAAATATATGCATACAAACCATTATTAACATATTACATCATTAATAACATGTCAAACAATTTAAAACCTAACCTTTGTGGGTCTTCATTTGATCATTTAATGTCAAAAGCCTCCCAAAAACACCATTATTGACCTTCTCTCCCAAAGATCCCACTTTTTACCCGCCAATGAATAGTGGTAGGTGAGCATAAAATACTTTTCTAGCACCGGTATAATGCCTACATACCGGTGCTAATAAATTTCCCACCAAATTTTTACCCGCCTAATGGACTATATCGCCAATTTCAGCACTGATTGGGTCATTTTTTGACTGCCGGTGCTAGAAATAAAATTAATAGCATCCCTTTCTCAAATGAGAATTATTTTCCTCCATTTTTTATGCGCCAAAGACATGGTTGCCCACATGGAAACCTTTTCCAGCATCGATCCCTTGCATGTTTTATGTTTGTACCGGTACAATTTCTATGCACGATTTCAGGCACCAGTGTTAAAATTTCGGTGCTAAGAGCATGTACAATGGTAAAACTGCTTTCGAACCGCTCTTGTGGTTTCAGTTTATAAATATTCAACCTCTCTACTCCACCTCACCAATTTGAACCACAAATAAACCACTCTATTTTTATCTCTATAATGGTCGGAACCACTTTGCAGCTACTCTATGGACCTCACTTGCTTTTCTCTATCATAGTCATTAATTATACCTTTAATATTTAATTTAAATAAATTTGCCTACCCAAATAAATTGAAATATGAAATTTAATAATATATTAAAAAAATTTAATTGAATTTTGTTTCTTAAAATTTCATATTTAAAATTAATTTCAATTCTTAACTCATTGTTTTATGAACAAGAATTAAAATGAATCAGATTTGCGAAATCAGATTTTAAAGAATTTTAAAAAGAATCAGATTTTCCAAATCAATTTTAAAATCAAATTTTATTACGATGTTTTATGAAAAGTTTTTAAAAATTTTAAGCTGGACATGTGGCACCATGTGATTGGGTACGTGTCCCAATCAGCCCAAAATAATGGGGGAAAAAGTGGGGATCGCTGCTACCACGTGGCCCAATCAGCGGCTGCCATGTGGCAATCTAAAAATAAAATGGCCCACACCGAGGCTTCAATTGGGTTCTGCAAATTTTGCAGTGGGGAACGGTTCCAACTTATGTGAACCGAGTTGTGGTTCAAACACTTTGGAACCCATTTGGAACCCCCATTGCACGCTCTAATAATGTGTATTGGCACTGATTTTCTTGATTTTTGTCATGAAATCAGTGTCTTTCATCATTTCAGCACCGATTTTTATCTCCACAAGCAAGATACTGGTACCTATATACCTGTTTTTCAGTAGCGTGAATTCCTTGATGAGTTAATCATCAGTCATTTGCTTTGACTATTGAGCACAATTTATTTTCAATATAAAACTAACATGATAAGTCGTGGTTGAACACTTATAGATAGTCTCTTGCTATGAGTTTAAATTTTTATATGGTCGTTATATAAAAAGAAAAGAGACTATTTTTGTGAACCAACCCGTCAAGACTATAAGACTACTACAAAAGTATTTAATTATACCTCTTTCTTTTCGTTTTAGAATTAAAGTATACGAGTACTATTTAGAATAATTACAATACGAAATGCAGGAGCTCAACAAAAGAAAATGGAGGTTTGGCCACAGCATGACTAAAGTCGGTGTTGAAGTCCATATTGTCTGGTTTTTGACGCATAAAAAAGTTGCGTGACACCAAGTTCTTCAGCTTCTCCCCGGCATTCAATCCTGCCAATTTCCACACAATAATCATATATTTCATCATAAATGTTATAATATGACTGGTCGAAACTAAATTTATCCATTTGGTAATTTTATTCCTTTAAAAACCCAGTTATAAAATTGATAGTTAAGGAACTGATAACACTATATTTGTATTAATGACAGAATAGTTTACTTTATAATTGTGAAATGAGTTAGTAGTAGTACTACTCCTTCCGCTCCAGTAAAATTAACGGAATTACTTTTATCTCGCTCTTTATGTAAGTTGATTCGACAGAAAATAATTGAAAAAAAAGTAGAAACAGTCAGTCCTGAAAGTTGTTAAAGTTAAAAGAGATATAGTAAGAATTTTACCATATTTTATTCTATTCTATTTTGAGTAATTTTTAAATCATGTCATTTTTGTTGGGACGGGTGAAAAAAGAAATTTTGTCATTTTTGCAGGAAGGTTAACATGTTAAGCATACCTTCCAAACTAAACGGGGAGTAATAAAGCACAAAACAACGAGGATCACAGCATTCCAAAAACGGGCGCCTCTTCTCCTTCACATATATCTCCACCACCGCCTTCTTCAAGTCATGCACCGTGTTTTCCGACATCATAACCACCTGAACCGTCCCCAAGCTACTCTCTAGCTTCACATTAAGCAACAACTTTCCCGCCGCCGCCTTCTTCCTCTCCGCCGTGTTGTTAATTCCCCATGCACCCTTCCCGAACCACCCGCCGCCGGCCGGAACCTCCAGAAGCCCGCCCCTCCTACTCCGCACCAGTTCCGGCCTCGTGCCCTCCCCCGCCTCGCCACCTCCACCCACTGCAGTGGCGTTCCGATGTTCGAATGATGACCGGAAACTCTCCATTCTATTCGTGAAAAAGAAAACTATGAAGTACATCATGGTGATACGATTGCGCAACGGTTATACTAGAATAATGACTTGTACTTGTGATGTAAATGGTGGTGTTGATGTTGGATTGGAGATGGACAGACTGAAATGACGTCGTTTTATAGTGTTATCCATGAATTGACAGTTGGGAAGATTCGCGGAAATTGTTTGGCTGTGTTTGCGTTTTGAGAAAATACAAGAAATAGGATGCTGTTGATTTGGATCTTTGGGGAGTCTCATATTTCTTTTTTTATGATTGATTCTCATAGCCGATGCGGTACCATGTTTGCCACCTTGACCTTTAAACTTGTCTTCATTTGATTTGAATTTTTACTTTTACTTGTTTCTGGTCTAGTGTTTTCTGGTAACGATTGGATTGATGTAATCCTTCGGGTCCCAAAAAAGTCTTGTGTTGCCCACTACCTTCAAGTCCAGAATTTAATTTGTAAGTACTCCCTCCATTACTCGTGCTTGCACACTTGCTTTAATAAAATACTGGATAATATTCGTAATTTGCAAGGGCGTGAACTTAAATATTATTGTATAAAAATATTAATAAATAATACTTTAGCAAAATAATATTAATGTTATCAACGTTGCATGCATATAAATTACATAGAATGTGAAATTTTTTGAAGTTTTAATTGTAATATTGTACCATTGCAAGGTTCATGATAAAAGATATATTTATTATTATGATACATTTTTTTACAAAAAAATTAAAATATTTAAATTAGATAATAGTTTTTGCTAATGAACTTTGTGCAATTGAGCTATAGATGTCCATTTTCTTCTTCTTCCAATTTTTTTTAATATATTGTGATTAATTGATAACATTGTGCTATTTTTGGAATGAAAAAGACATTCTAAAGAAGGTCATTTTTTATAGAACATTCTAGGGAAGACCAAAAAAAAACTTTCCGCTGTCAATAAATATTGTACTCCGTAAAAGGTTGGACATTTTTGGCAGCACCAATGCCTGAACCATGCACGGTCAAATATAATGAGGAGCTCATTTATAATGATGAGCTCATTTATAATGATAAAAAATTATGTATGTTAGATCTAAAATTTTTACATTAGGGATATTGCCGGCAATTCATGATTAACAGATTGAATTAGAAATAGAGCCTGTCTCTTGAAAGACGGTCTTTCCTACAAATTACGAGAAATCAAGATAAAATTTTTGGGTTGCATCAATCGATCATAAACATATAACTAATGCACGTTGCATAATAAATTTTTAATATTGCAACTAAAATCTTTTACATTTTTATAATTTTAATCCAGCTCTGTTTTTCCATATGCCTGTGGAAAGACGGTCTTTCCCAAGACTTTCCCTTAGAAATATAAATATAAGTTTTAAATTTTGATTTAAAAAAATATATAAATTCATCATATTAGATTAAAAAAATATTTTCTTAAATTATCAATATTTTATAATTATTAATTATACGGATTAAAGAAAGTTAAATTTATGATTATTTAAATTTAATATTAAATATAATACACCTTAACGCATTAAATTTTTATGATAAAATCTTGAGAAACACCGTCTTTTCATAGGCATTTGGAAAGATGGAGTTGAAATAGAATTACATAAAGGTAAAACATATTAGTTGCAATATTAAAAATTTACTATGCAACGTGCAGCAGTTATAAGTTTATGACTCGATTAATGCAAACCAAAATTTTTATCTTGATTCTTTCTAATTTGAAATTTAAACCTTGATCTTTCCATAATTTATGGAAAAACGGTATTTCAAGAGATGAACTCATTTTTTAATACTATTACCAATCACATATTGATATGTACTAAAGTATGCCATTTCTATATATTAGTTAACAAAAATAAAATAAAGTCGTATAAATAGACAAAGTCTTGGGTAATATCATCTTTCCATAGGCATATGGAAAGACAGGGTTGAATTAGAATTATATAAAGGTAAAAGTTTTTAGTTGCAATACTAAAATTTACCATGCAACGTGCAGTAGTTATAAGTTTATGACTCGATTAATGCAATCCAAATTTTTTTTTTGATTTCATCTAATTTGAAATTTAAACCATGGTCTTCCATAACTTATGGAAAGACGGTCTTTCAAATACGAATTCAATTTTTAATACTATTACCAATCACATAATGATATGTACTAAAATATGTCATTTCAAGATATTAGTCAACCAAAATAAAATAAAGTAGTATAAATAGACAATGTATTGAGAAATACCGTCTTTCCATAAACATATGGAAAGAAGGGATTGAATTAGAATTATAGAAAGGTAAAAGGTTTTAGTTGCAATATTAAAAAATTATTATGCAACTTACAATAGTTATAAATTTATGACTCGATTAATGAAATCCAAAATTTTTATCTTGATTTCTTCTAATTTTCAATCTAAACATTGGTCTTTCTATAATTTACGGAAAGATCGTCTTCAAGAGACGGACTCTAACAAAAATTGCAAAAAGAATTTACAAATTGTTAAATAAACCATTGAAAGTAATTATAAATAAAATCTTTCAGTACCATATTTAATATTTATATAAAGCATTTTATACCGATTTTTGTCCCAAAATTAAAATTTATTAGAAACACTTATATATATATATATATATATATATATATATAAGTTACTCCATCTATTATTCTATATTTTAACACAGTAATTTTAGATATTTTTGCAGGCAAATTAAATTACGTGGAAAGAATTGATTGCAATGAGTCAAAGAAAAGAATAAGTAGATGAAAATGGTTCACATATTATCATGAAATGAAGTTTGACAATATTAAAAAGATAAACCAAAATGGAAAGTGTATCAAATTTAAAAATATATATTTTAAAAAATAAGTATTATGAAAGAATTTTCTTAACAAATGGAGATTAAGAATACAAAAAGAATTTGCATCCTCATAAATAGGGTTTGACTAATTAGTCATTAGGTGAAAAACATTGAAGTATTAGAAGAACATTGAAAATGGGAAAGTGATTTGTTGTAAATTGGGGGATTAACTTTATAAAATATTACATTTTCAATTAATTTTAGAAAGTGGTGTGGAATTATGTGTAAATGCCACGTGGCAAAAGTTATGTGTGAGGGACATGTGGCAAAAATTACCTCCTTTAATATATACTATAGATTTTTTTAAATATTGATAATTTTTAATCATGGTGACAGGGTTTATAAGTTTTTTGCTTGTAATTTAAACACTTTTTATAGTTTGGTAAATTCCTTAAAAAATGATTATTTAACATGCATAAGTAAGCCCAAAATTCCCGATCGTGGCTTGATCGTGTCTCCGGATTGATCGGTTCGTGATCACATAGCTCGGATCAGGCTCCACCTTTCTCGCTTTGCTGGCCTCTTCTGCATTTGTACTTTGGGCTGGGCTTACAGCCCAATGAAGCCAACTATTGATAAGAGATTCCATCCAGACGAAGCGAACACATTTACCGAACAGGATGTAATCCCCAACACTTCGCCATATAATGACCCAATGGTTATCGTCGACAAATTGGAAATGGAACAGTTTATAGGGTATTCGTGGATGGTGGAAGCACGTTCGAAATACTCTTCATTGATTGCTTCGATAGGTTAGGGTTTAAGCGAAGTGACTTAAAGAAGTCCATGTCCTCTCTATTCGGATTTACAGGACGAGCAGAAACACTGTTTGGCAACATACAGCTGCATGTTACCATTGGAGACATTGATTGACATTATACTGTAATTTGTGATTTTGTGGTCATGGATGCGCCAAGCATGTTCCATGCCATCATTGGAAGGCCTTGGATGAAAGCGACAAACGCAATATGGTCCCTATACCACCTAGTAATTGAATTCCCAACTCCAACTGGAATTGCAACGGTAAGGGGAATTCACCAACCAACAAGGCAATGCATGGTGATCACGATGAAGGCAGGAAAAAAGTGCAGAGGAAACTAAGATTGTCAATACTGTATCCAAGATGGGATTAAATGGCCATCAGGAACCGATAATAGATTTGGGCGAGGAAACTGGGCTGTTAATTTTGGATGACCAAGACGATTCCAAGTGTGTCAAGATAGGAAAAAAATCTACCACCACCAGAAAATGAAAGGGTCATAAAAATCCTACGAAGTCATAAGGATACATTTGCATGTAGCGTCCAGAATATGGGAGGGGTTGATCCAAGCATCGCCACCCACTTCTTGAATATTAATAACTCAGTTAAGCTAGTCAAACAGAAGCACCGAAACTTTGCTAGTGGTAGACAGAAGGCAATTGAAGAAAAAGTTACAGCCTTGCTTCGGGCAGGAATACTAAAGGAGGTTATCTACCCAAAATGGCTAGTGAAACTAGTAATTGTGAAAAAAGTTAGACGTATGATGGTGAATGTGTATAGATTTCACTGACTTAAACAAGGCATTCCCAAAGGATTTCTACCCTTTAGCCAAGATTGATCAGCTAGTCGAAGCAATATCCAGCCACGAAGTTCTATCCTTTTTGGACGCGTACAAAGGGTGCCACCAAATACTATGGATCTAGAGGATTTAGAAAATACATCATTTATAACAAGCTTCGGAACATTTTGCTATGTGAAAATGCCTTTTGGACTTAAAAACACAAGAGCAACGTATCAGGGGGTTATCGATAGCGCATTTTGCAATCAAATAGGGCAGAACGTAGAAGCATATGTTGATGACGTGGTTATCAAAAACAGAAGAGTTAGTGACTTCACCGCAGATTTGAAAGAGACTCTAGATCCATTACGTAACATCGGGATGGAGCTTCATCCCAAGAAGTGTATAATTGTAGTAGGCGTAGGAAATTTTTTTGGTTACAAGGTACCTTCCAAGAGGTACCTATAGTAAATCTTCCCCAGCTGCAAACAGTTAAAGAGGTACAAATATTAATGGGATCTTTGGCAGCACTCAGCAGGTTCATTTCCAAGGCAGCTGAGAAACACTTGTCACTCTTCCAAATCTTGAAAAAGGTCAAGAAGTTTAGCTAGAACGAAGAGTGTCAAAAGGCATACGAAGTGTTAAGATACCAACTCCAAACAATACCGACATTGAAGTCACCAGTCGTCGGGGAAGCTCTTTATCTGTACTTAAGTTCAGTTCTTGTGCATCAGGATGGCCAAAAATAAGTACCAGTATACTACATCAGTAGGATATTACAAAGCTTAGAGAGAGCGTACTTTCCTATTAAAAAACTGACTCTAGCCTTGGTATACTCATCAAGAAGGCTGCGTGCCTATTTTCATCGACATCAGATTGTTGTCTATATGGATTTCCCGATCAAGAACATCCTGACTAAACCTGAAGCGTCTGGTAGAACAACCAAATGGGCCCTCAAACTAGGAAAACATGAGATCAAATTATCAATCAAGGCTTAGGCCTTAACGGATTTCATCACGGAGATGACCAGTGAAGATGTGAACACACGCAAAAATCTGATAGTAGATAAATTTAAGTCAAAGTGGGTAAATGTCCCATGGAAGTTGTTCGTAGATTGAGCGTCCAACAAAGAAGGGTATTGTGCAGGATTGCTGCTAGTTGACCCGGAAGGTGGGGATCAAAGATACTCACTCTGTTTTGACTTCCCATTGACAAACAATGAGGCAAAGTATGATGCATTAATATATGGCATGGACCTTACAGTCAAAATGCAAGTCAAGAGCTTTCGAGGATTCAGCGACTCCCAAATAGTAGTCCAGCAAGTACGGGGAGACTACGAAGTGAGAGAAGAACAACTGGTAAAATACATAAGAAAGGTTCGACAACTTATTACCCAGATTGATTACTTCGATATCCAGCACGTACCTAGATTTGAAAACACAAAAAGCATATGTGTTAAGAAAACTGGCAACGCCAGGATTTGATTCATTAAGCAAACAAGGAGATGTGAGAGTGGAAGTCATTCTAGTTAGTAGCACGACAATCACAACTGTGTCATCAGTCCAGACAGCTGAAATAAGATGGATAACGCCTGTAATAGAGTATCTCACAAAAGGAAAGTTACCACCGGACACCATACAAGCTTGAAAGTTGGAGCTGCGATCTCACAACTATGTCTACGAAGGAGGAATATTTTACAAGAAGGGCTTTCTATCCCCATGGATAAAATGCGTATAACCAGCACATGCAAAGGAAATTCTAAGAGAAGTACACAAAGGGTTGTGTGGAACGCATCAGGGAGCAGTAACAATAGCAAAAAAGATCATCTGAGCAGGATACTACTGGCCAACCATGTTCAATGAGGCCTACAACTTCATGCTCAAATGTAAAAGCTGCCACAACGCTTCGCTGTCACATAAGCCACCTGCTACATTGAGAGGTATATATGGAGCGTGGTCGTTCGACAATTAGGGGTTTTCCTAGTCGGACCCTTCCCAAAGAGCAAGAGCAATGCCAAATTTTTAATCGTAGTAATCGACTACTTCACAAAGTGGTTAGAGGCAAAGCCATTTGGATGAGCCACAACAGAGGTAGCAAGAAATTTCATCTGGAAAAATATAGTGTGTCGCTTCGGGGTGCCACAGACAATGGTACACAGTTCACCAGTGGCACCTTTATTGATTGGTGTTCGAAACTGGGGATTCTCCAAAAGTTTACATATGTAGTGCACCCCAAGCTAATGGGCAAGTAGAAGTAACGAACAGAACCATCCTTCAAGGAATTCAAAAGTGACTGGAGGGGAAGCGAACTAGCTGGGTGGATGAAATACCCAACACCCTATGGTCATTTAGAGCGATCGTTCAAGAACCACTGGGGAAAACACCATACAGTCTGGTCTACGGTCACAAAGCAGTGATACCAGTGGAAATTGGCAATTCAAGCCTCCGCGTGACCCTCATTTTTACACCTCGACCCTCACCCCTCGACCCTCGTTCCCCGACCCTCAAGCCTCGAAGGGTAGCTGGTATGAGGCTTGAAGGGTAGGTGGTCCAAGGCTTTGGGTGGTTTGAGGATTCAGGGCCTCGAAACACCTCGACCCTTGCTATGGTGGTTCGAGGGGTATGGTGCTTCAAATGATGGTTCGAGGAGAGGCCGGAATGACTCTCGAAGGGTATTTTCAGGGCCTTCAAGGTAGGTGGTAAAAATGGTGGTTTGAGGGGTAGTTGGAATGAGGCATTCGAGTACTCGAGAGGAGTATATGAGTGCTACAAGTGTTTGGGTGCTCGAGGGGGCATTCGAGTGTCCGAGGTGTTCGAATTTTCAAGTGTCCGAGGTGTTCGAGTACTCGAGGGTGGCATTCGAGTGTTGGAGGTGTTCGAGTGCTCGAGGGGGGCATTCGAGTGCTGGAAGGATGGTTGTGTCCGAGGTGTTCGTGTAGTCATGGTTTCTACAGACCCCTGTCAATATGAAGGGTTTAGCATTTCTTTGCCACCTGCTAGTACTATCTACACCAGGGGTAACTTTATTAGGTATCATGTATTAAAGGAGTGGGACATTGTCCCCACTCTTGTACACATTCCCGATTCTTTTTATTTACCATTACCTTCGACAAAGAGCAAGATAATCCGGACAGGATAAGTCTGGACTTGGATGAGCTTGATGAAAAAAGAGAAATGACCACGATCACAAAAGCTAAATATAAGTAAATAGTGGCTAGAGCTTACAATCAGAGGGCTAAAGAAACACAGTTTAAGATTGGTGATCTTGTGTAAAGGAAGAATGAGACAATCCTAGCAGAAGAGCGAGGAATGTTATGCCCAAAGTGGGAATGACCTTACAAGGTCATGAAGGCCCACAAATCCAACCGTTACGAGCTAGAAAGGTTGGACAGCAGCAGTGTCCCCAACATGTGGCACGTGATTAATTTGAGAAGATTATATGTCTAAGTTCGGGGAAGCAGATGAACATCATCTACTTGTACATAAACCATGAAATTATCAATGGTTCCATCTATAGTTCTATTTCAAGGGCAATATTATCACAGTAGTATATTAAAAAATCCATCTTTCTGGGCAACGATTACATTGTTAGTTTTCTACTTCCAAATTTTAGATGATAACACATCTTTAGCGCATCGCAATCAAAGTGACAAGGTCTTTCAATGTTAAAAGGCCAAACAAAATCATGTTTTTCATAACAAATACCCAACTACAAGCTATAGATCTTGCAACTTCGCAAATACTACATCCGCAAGTTATAGATCTTGCTCAAATACTAATACTTGCAAGCTTTGGATCTTGTAGTTTCATGAACCTTACAAATTGCAAGCTACATATCTTGTAACTTCTCAAATCCTACATCCAAAAGCTATAGATCTTTCACAACTACTGATACTTATATGGTTTAGATCTCGTAGTTTTGCGAACCTTACAAATTGTAAGCTATAAATCTTGCAACTTCGCAAATCCCACATCCCCAAGCTATAGATCTTGCACAACTACCGATACTTTCAAGCTTTAGATCTTGCAGTTTTGTGAACCTTACGATCACAAGCTATAGATCTTGCATAAGGGGATATTTTCTCATAAAAGTTACACAAGCAAGCAATAGATCTTGCACGATGAAGCTCTCAAATATGCAAGCAACATTCCTTGCAGCTCCGCTATGCTAAACATGCAAGCTATAGATCCTACGAAAAAGATGGAAAACCACAAAAAATCAAACATAATTAGTGAAATGCATGCTCAATCACAAAACTCAAACACCTGGCAAACGACTACCAGCGTAAGCATTAGCAGAAGATGACTTAGTAGGAGACAACAACCGTGCAAGTTTACAAGATCACAACTAAATTATTTAGAGCAATGTAATTAAGACAAAGGGATTAACACAAAATTATTAAAAAATTTGGGGTGCTAAGCCACAAAACTGTGTGCGATACTAGGCGAATTAAGGTGCGATTTGACAAAAATGACTACACTACTGGTCGTTTTCAGCTTTCCCTTCCTTCTCTCTCTTGTTCATTCTCTGATATTCAACTAATAACGGTCACTAACCGCGTTTCCATCGCCGCCATGGCGGCTCCTCCGCCCAGCCGTGGTTCATACGGTGGTGGAAAATCCTTCCTTCAAGCTCTAGCAAATCGTCCCCCTCCACTATCTGACTCCCTTCCTTCAAACCCAGAGATCATTCCCAAAACTCAATACAAAGGGGATATAGCCTGTATTGTCAGTCGCAAAGATGCCGACACCCTAGCCTCTCACTACAACAATGCTATCGTCGGAAAGTTCGCTAGGGGCAAGCCATCCATGAATCAGCTAAACGACTCTTTCCTCTCAGTGGGCTTCAAAGGAAAATTCCAGCTCGGATCAATTGATTCCCGGCATGTGCTGATAAGATTTAAAGAGAAAGAGGATTACCATAGATTCTGGCTAAAGGGTCAATGGAGCTTCTACAATACTCAGATGAAGGTACTTAAATGGACCTCAAATTTCTCCCCTATGGCTGAATCATCTATCGTCCCGGTATGGGTTTCTATTCCTCATGTCCCTATATACTTTTATAATACTGCTATGCTCCAAATCATGGGAAATCAAATTGGCAATTTTATAAAAGTAGATGCTGCTACTGCTGTCCTCTCTAGGCCTTCTTGTGTTAAGATGTGCGTTGAGGTTGATTTGACAAAAAAACTTCCTTCATTTATAAGGGTCGGTATTGAGGAAGATGGGAATGAATATAATGTGATCAAATTACCACTTGAATTTGAAAATATCCCTCCTTACTGTCACCATTGTAAATGTATAGGACATAATGAAAACTGCTGTGTCTATCTACACCCTGAGCTCAAAAGAATCAAATCCCAGAAAAATGATAAAGTAGCAGTTAATCTAGGGGATCATTCTGATGATACACAAATTGGCAAACAGGATGGAAATGTGATTGCAAATCTTAACCAGACTGTTAATACTATTGCTGGGAGCTCAGGTTTTTCTGTGTTGGAAAAACAAAAAACATTCTATGGACAAAAATTAAAATATGTTCCTAAAAAACAGAATGTTACTGTGACAATGAATGACCATGAAATCAAAAAGACCATATTACTTGAGGAAGATCCTCAAACTGATCATGTGACCCCGGATGGTACCCCTGATGATCATGCCCCTGACCTGATTGTTGTTGAAGATCATGTTGAAACAAACAAGGATGATCATCCTACCTCGGGTATAAATAAAAATCCCCCTCCCTCTGTCCCCCTTACCCCTAAGGATAGTCACAAGGAACGGGTAGCCCTCCCTCATCCCCAGCCTCTGGAATCTGAACAAAACCAGCATAATGCTATGGGCTCCCATTCTCCTTCTCCTGATCTCGATGGTTCAATACAATTAAATAGACACTCACTGTCTGCTCCTCCACCCTTTGCTAAAGATGATTTACCTAGCAAAAAGGGCAGGTCCTTCTCACCTTTTCACTCTATTATTTCTGCAAAAAATTACATCTTTTCTTAGCAGAAACACAAAGGCAATCGTTTTCTAGCTCTGGCTGATGAAGAATTTTCAAGTGAGGAAACCTCCCAGGATAATCTTACAGGACTCCAAGCACCTTCTGATGCACAGGACATCTCTGCTACCCAGGAATCTGCTGCTGAAGGAGATGATCAGGTAAGTAAGGTTAGTTCTCCAAAATCAGCTTCTAATCCTAGCAACCAGAAAAAAGACAAGGAGTTAAGGATTAAATCCAAACTAAAAAATGAGTCTTTTTTCTCCCAGAAAAACACAATCATGACCAGATTAAAAAGCTCTAGCAATGTTTCCTTATGAATAACACAACAATTAAGATTAAAATGCTAGTTTGGAACATTAGGTGTATGGACACCTCCATGTTAAGACTCTGTGATCTGATCAAAAGACATAACTTTGAGCTTGTCTGTTTAATTGAACCTAAACATGATAACTCCCAGTGTGATTCATATAGGAAATTGCTGAAATATGAAAATTGCATCTCAGCTAATAATGGACAAATTTGGCTTTTTTGGAATTCTAATTTACTCCTAACTGTTAACCATGATAATCTTCAGTTCCTGGGAATCCACCTAAACAGTATTAACCTTCTTAAGACTATGGATATTTTCTTTGTTTATGGCCTCAGGAATAGAGCTGGCAGGAAATCTCTGTGGTATGATCTTAGCTCTTTTACTCACTCTGAATCCCTTTTCATAGGAGACTTTAATTGCATCACATCTATAAATAAATATAGGGGTCCTGCTTCCCCAAATCTGGGAAGTATCAAAGATTTCAATGATTTCATTCACCTAATGGCCTTAGAGGAACTGAACACTGTTGGCAACCTTTTCACATGGACTAATAACAGATTAAGATCCCCAACATTAAAAAGATTAGATAGGGGCTTATGCACTCCCACTTGGTCCCAATCTTTCCCTAATTCTTCAATCCAGATTTTAAATAGGACAAGTTCTGATCATAATCCCTTGCTGTTAACTGTTGGTAGTGCTATCCCAACTAACCCTAGGCCATTTAGATTCCTAAATACATGGTACAAGAGGAAAGATTTCAATGACATAATCAAACAGAATTGGGAAGTTCCTCTAAATAAGTCTGGTATGTTAGCCTTTTAACTTAAACTTGTCAGGCTCAAGAAAGAATTAAAATTTTGGAATAGGGATAAGTTTGGCAACATACATGACAATGTAGTGCAAGCTGAGTTGGCTCTACAGGCACAGGAACTAATTTCTTATCAGAATGACTCTCAAACTGAAGTGGTTAAACTCAAACTTGCTAAATCTAGGCTAGTTAAGGCTTTGGCTGAACAAAAGCATTTCTGGAAACATAAGGCAAAATTGAAATGGATAAGAGAAGGGGATAACAACACAAAGTTCTTTCATAACTCTGTTATAGAAAGAACAAATAGACTGAAGATAACAAAGATTAAAAATGGGAATGGTCAATGGCTAGATGATATAAATGATATTGAAAGGGATGCTATTCAGTACTACCATAATCTGCTAACTGATGACAGTTCCACAAATAGCTCCTTCTTTCAATCTCACTTTTTAAATCACATTCCCAAACTGGTTAATCAGGATGATAATGATAAACTTCTCCAAACTGTTACATTAACTGAGCTAAAAAACATTGTTTTCAGTCTAAATAAGTCAAGCACTCCAGGCCCAGATGGTTTCACAGCTAAGTTCTATATTAAGTCATGGGATATCATTGCTAATGATCTTCTTTTAGCTGTTCATGATTTCCTTTCTGCTAATGTTATGCCTAGAGGTATAGGTAGTACTTGGATCACAATAATCCCAAAAAAGAAGACTCCTACCTCCTTTGATGATTATAGACCTATAAGCCTCTCAAATGTGATTAACAAGATATGTTCTAAAGTGCTTATGGAGAGGTTGAAATCTGTAATGCCTAGGATCATTTCCCAAAATCAAACAGCCTTCCTAAGGGGTAGAGACATCTCGGACAATGTAATTTATTTACAGGAAATGTTCAGGTTTCTGAACAAAAAAAAAAGGGATTCTAATTGTATTGTGAAACTGGACCTTCAAAAGGCTTTTGATCGTGTTAGATGGTCTTTTTTATATAGTGTCTTAGCCAAATTTGGCTTCCATGCTAGATTCATATATTACATCATGAAAAATCTGTCCCAGTCCTGGTTTTCTGTTTTGATTAATGGCAAGCCTGTTGGCTTCTTTCAAGCCACTCGAGGTATTAAGCAGGGAGACCCCTTATTTCCTTTCTTGTTCAATATTTTTTCTGAGGCCTTCTCTAGGAGCTTGGTTTTCATTTTTCAGAGTGGTAAACTGTCATACTTTGATCTTCCAGGTAATCCTCCTCAAATTTCTCATTTATCGTATGCTGATGATACAATTGTTTTTTTCAAGGCAACTAGACTTACTTTGATCAGATTAAAAGCCTTTTTGTCTACTTTTGAAGAAGTCTCTGGCCAGAAAATTAATTATAATAAAAGTGATTTCTTCATAAGTAAACATGCTTCAGCCCAAAAAGTTAACTCCATTAAGAGGATATTGGGGATGAAACTGGGTAAATTTCCTTTCACATACCTGGGGGTGCCAATTTTCACTGGGAAAGCAAAGAAAGTCTACTTTCAACCCCTTCTTGAACAAATTGATAACAGATTAGGAAATTGGAAAAACAGATGGATCTCCAAAGGTGGCAAAATGATATTAATTGAGTCCTGTATCTATTCTCTTCCACAACACATATGGTCAGTTATTAAACCCACGAAAATGATCATTAAAACCATTGAAAGGAGATTAAGTAATTTCTTTTGGGGTGACTCTGATCTGAATCCCAAAAGAAGCTGGAGAAAATGGTCAGCTCTCTGCTTTCCAACTGGCCAAAATGGGTTAGGATTTAGATCTATTGCCACTATTATTGACACTTGCTCTGTTAAATTATGGTGGAAGTACCAGATAGCTATGGCTTTGTGGACACATTTACTAGCTAGCCTCCCACCTTCATATAGAACTTCACCTAACTGGAAAAGAATTTGTAATATCAACTCCTGGGCTGAAGTAAACTCTAGAGTTATCATAGGAAGAGGAAATTGTAACTTCTGGAGATCTAATTGGCTAGATATAGGTTGCCTTGATAACCTGTGTGATCAGAACTTGGTGGAGATAGATGGTGACTGTACAGTTTCTGATTTCATATCCAATAGATCCGCTCTTCTCCCCAAAATTTCTCCCTTCCTGTCAACTGAAGTTATTTATCTTCTGCAGGTGGCCAAGCTGGCTATACATAGGGAAGATAGGCTAATCTGGAAACCAAGTATATCAGGTGATTTCTCCTTCAAATCTACATACCTTACACTTAGCAGCAACATAGGTTCCATTACATCCTTACAACATTTTTGGAACTCTAGAATAGAGAAGAAAATGTCTGTCTTCATGTGGAGGATGACTAACTCTCTCCTGCCCTTTGATAACATACTCAGAAATATGAGATACTGTTTAGCTTCCAAATGTTGCATGTGCAATGTACAGGAAGACTCCATTGATCATTTTTTTAACTCCTGTGAATTTGCTGTTAAGGTCTGGAAGTCTGTTCATCAGCTCATGGGAATTAGGGATAGGGCTTTCCCATCTATTTGGGAAAGATTATCAGTTTATACTACTTTTCCTGCCCTTAGCACTTTACATGCCACTATAATCCGAACTGCTTTTATTATCACTTGTTGGAACCTATGGAAATTGAGAAACAACTTCTTATTTGACTCAATCAAACCTTCCATAGTTCTAATCTTAAAGCATATCAGAGATCAGATTTTTCAGTCTTTCTGTGCCAATCCTGTTTACATAGTTTCTGCTATTGATTTCAGTATTGCGGATCATTCCTTCTTACCTCTGATAAAAACTCCACCTAAGCCTAAAATTTTTAGAATTGCATGGCAAAGACCTCTCTCAGGGCTTAAGTTTAATATGGATGCTTCTTGGTGCAGCAATACAAATATGTGTGGTATTGGTTTGATTATTAGAGACTGTAGGGGTGGTTTCAGGGGGGTACATACTCTATATACGTATGCATATTCCCCTCTTGAAGCTGAATTAAAGGCAATTCAGTTCACAATTAAACATGCTACTGTCCTACCCTCTCCTATTTTTCTCGAATCGGATTGCCTGAATGCAGTTAATTTTTCCAAGGATCCATTCAGAGCTCACTGGCAACTGTACAATCTATCGGATGACATCCATCAATCCCTGAGTATATTTAATCTAGCTCACATCTTCAGGCAGGCTAATTTGGTGGCTCACACCTTGTCTAAGGAATGTTTGCAATCTAAGGATCACGTTTCCTTCCATAGATTCTCGGAGCTTCCTAATATGGTCCAGGGGCTTATTAGGCTGGACCAAATTGGTACTCCTTCCTTACGGATATCTTAAACTAGCTCGGATGCTACTAAATTCAATCCTTTGGTTGCAGGTTCTAGGTGGTTTCTGCTGTTACTGGGGATTACTTGGGACTCAACTCACGATGGGTGGCTCAATCCTCCTCATCTCAAGCTCACCTGAACGGGATACGATGGTGCTCCTGATTTGTTCATAGTTCATAAATCTGTACATAGTTTCTTCCGCATAGAATGGCTGCTGCCTTGCAAATAGCTTTAGATCATCTATTTTGCATTCTTGATCACTAGAGGATATGCTTCTTCACTATGGTGAGATGATTTGGACTGCCTTGTGTCTCCTTCTGATTCACTAATAAGTTTTAATCATCTTCATCATAGTCTAAGAGCTTTTGGAAGCAACTAGTGCTGTTTCACGAGCCTAGTGCTCACTACTGTATATCGTCACTTAGCTACGGCTTTTTTTATCTGTCCTTCATTTTTTCGTCTATTTTATGGCTCGGGAAGGCCAAATACAATTTCCCCCATCTAATGATGGTTTCTTAAAAAAAAGACAAAGGGATTTAAAACAGAGGATTTATATACGCCTAGATGCTCTTGATGATCCAGAAGATGAAGAGCCACCATAACATCGATTGGGTTCAGCTTTAGACTGGTCAGTCATACGTCGTTCTTCTTCAGCATCACGCTCCTCGCTAACAATGTGGTGGTACTGCCATTTCATGTGTAAATACGCAGGATAGAGTATTAGACCTCTCTGTTCCATATGACTGATATAATTAGCATAATAAGCCTTGAAGTCAGTTATAGGACTGAACTCCTCGCGATCCAGCTGCACACTCATAATGTTAACAGTTTCTTCATATCTTTTCATTTCAGCCCTCAAGTTTTGTACCTCCCTTTCTAAGTGCCAAAGATGAGACCAAACGGCCTCAGACAAGTTAATTCTCTGCTCATCAATTTTCATAGTAAGATCTCCACAACCACTAGTCCTTCGAGATGACAAAGGGGAAACCTAAAGTTTATCGTTATACTCAACTCAAGCCTGCTCAAGTTGGTGCACTGACTTAACAAGTCGGTCGCACTTAACGCAGAGCTCCTCATTATCCCTTCAATGTTGTATATTGATAGCAAATTGTCCGCTAAACTTACTCTGCCAACCAAAAGCAGAAGATGAAAGATGATCACATTCATCCTTCTTTTTCTTCAACCAATCAAGAAAATCATTAATCCGAGAACACCGTCTATCAATAATCAGTGTCTTCTTATGGGTTTCTCGAGTCTTACTTGTAGCATGATTTCTAGCCTCCTCCTATTGACGAAGCATCTTCACCATGTTCGACTGCTAACGATGAGTAACACCATTCTACTCATTGTAAATCCTTCGTAAATCACGCACAAATTCTCGTGTTTCCTTCACATTCTTGTCCCACTTCGCTTCAAGGTCATTAATACCCAGGAGTATGTACTTAAAACGAATGCCCAGAGATAACACCCATTCTTGGACACGGGCAGGGAGGTTAGGAGAACGCATGTACACGCCAGCAGATTCAAGATCAACCAAACCACGAAAAATATCCTTGCCAAGCGATTCGACATTGTAACAATCAGAGACAAACTTACTACAAGGACATGACAAGGAAGAAGATGGTGAGGGATCAAACATAGGAAGTTTCCATCCGATGCATAAAGGAAGCGACTCCACACGAGAGAAGCAATCTGAAGAAACAAGCTCATCATATTCCTTAGTTAAAGACGTAGTTCGAATCAATCTAATGGGGCAGCGAAAATCAGACGGAAAAAATCCGTAGCAATTAGAAAATCGATCAGAATATCCCAAAAAATCAAGTCGTTTCAAAAATTTATGATAAAAAAAGTGTTGAAGCCCTGCGTATAAGTAAATACGATGAGAGGTAGTAAAAATTGAGGGCCAAACCAAAATCAATATCCATAGCTGTAAGAATAGCACAAACATACACTAGAATATTTTATTCTTAAGTTACAATTGGAAGTCTGAAAATCATAATGCTAAAGATAAACTAACATCAGTGGCGGAGGCAGATAAGGGTTGGATAGTGATGTCAGTATCTTTCTTGTTTGCTTGCTGAGGAGAAACTTCAGTGTTCGCATTAGCCCCGTTCGTTGCTTGAACATCAGAGTTCAGATGCCGGAAAAACAATAAGAGAACCAAATGGAAGTTCTTTGAAGTAATTAACCTTGCACTGCTTTAGCTCATCCACGAAAGGAAGACTTGGAAGACCTGCAAGATAGGATAATAGAGAATAGAAATGACAGCCATGAACAATGCTGCTTATGAAGCATGTTGAGCTGGGCTTTCTGCTCCTCTAATACGGCATCAGCCTAAGGAAGTTTTGAAAGACTTAAAACTTTAGTAGCTGGTTCAGCTTTCGCAACTTCAACATAGCCTTGCAATATCCAACATTGCGAGCGGTAGAAGAAGCCCTCCAAATAGTGTATTAAAGGAATTGGTCTTCACTAGTCGATCAACAAGAACATGAGGATAGCAAGGGAAAGCAGGACCAGGGGTCCGCACTTTCTCCAACTCCAATTACAGCTTGACTGCCTCTCTCTCATCACTCATTGCACGCTCTTCAGCAACCTTAAGGGACACAGTCATGGTCTCACATTTCTCCTCAACGGACCTATATTTCTCAACAAGCGAACCATTTTCCTTAGACTACGGGGTGACGCATTCGCAAACAAGTGGAAATTATCCCCAACCTGAGTATGAGTTTCGATAAACGAAAGTTAAGGCATAGTAATAGAATAACATCAAGTAAATTAAGATATGTATTTTAGTTCGCGTCATGAATAGATGTACCACAACCAGGGTTTCATGTAGCGGGAGTTTAGACGAAGTAGCAAGAATAGTACCATTCACCATCAGTTGTTGGCTCAACGAAGACATCTTCGTGTGACAATGCCCAACACGCCCCCTTTTCTTTGGAAGGTTTGTGGTGCTCGATGACCCACCAGTCTGATCTTTCCTCCTCATTTGAGAATTATAAGTTGTTTGATGACTAGACCCTTTCTGTCACCATCAACAACGACCTTAGTAACTAAAGACTGAATGTTCGTTACAGTATCATTCTCTTGAGACATGCCGATAGCGGAAAACTCATTCGTCTGGGCAATAGTGGCCTCCGATTCATCGTCATCACTGCCAAAAAATGGTCTCTCCATGGTTGCCTTAGCTAGATCCATATATGTAATCCAGCACATAAAGGAAAGTCTAATAAAATAAAACAAGTATTACGACAATTCAAAAATGATGACAAGGAAGTGAGACATACAAGGAAAAGTAACAAAGAAATAATAAACGCCTTCGCCCTCCCAATCAGCACGATGAAGAGAGATCGTATGTTGGACAAGTGTTAACACAGCCTCAGATTTAGCAGTAAGGCAAACCCCGGCCTTAGGAAGTTTAGATTTAGGAACGTTATAGTTCCAAACTCGCAAACTCTGTTCACTCCCAGTATGGAGTCTTAAAAGGTAAAAATTGTACGCCACACCCCGCAGTTGTTAGGAAACCCACTAACAAACTCAATTTCAGGATTAACATAATAAAGGATGAATTCATCAGTGGACTTTTTCACCTTGCGAAGCTGGTAAAGGTTGCAAAATAGGTCAATCGAAAAAGGGACCTAGCAGCTTCGCAAACATGATAAAATACAACAAAAATAGAGATGGCTTTAGAATGAAGCTGTGGTAAGGCTACCTGATAATGGTTCAATAAATTCACGATATGTGAAGGAAGAGGGAAGACAAGTCCGAACTTCAAATAATCTAAGTAACAAGAAATGAATCCAGAGGGAGGATTGCGAACACTATCAGAACGTAGGGGCTTCAAGCTCATAAGAAGACAAGAAAGGAAAATTAATGTTTAAATCGTCCATATTGTAGTCAGATATTACGCTACTGACAATAGAATAATAGGTGGGATTGTCATAATCCTCCCCAGAATCAACAGCCACATCTAACACATCCTTCTATAAGGATTCACCAACAATGAGGGTAGATGTGGAAGCAAACATTATTCCTAAAATGCAGATGAGAAGCCTATCAATTAGAATTGACAGAACGTAACTAAGTACACTCAGATAAGTATATTGCACACAACCATCACACAATCCAAGGAAGAACAGAGAATGAAAGAGAAACAATAAAGGAACAGTAGTAGAAGAAAACCTGGATTGAAATTAGGAGAAACAAATTACTGCAAAGGAAAACCACAATACAAATTTTATGAGACCCGGAAGCAAATTGCAGAAAAGAAACAAGGAGGAGATGGAAGAAATCGAAGAAACATTATGGATATTAATGGAGACGAGTTGCTTGGACAAAGAGGAAGATGAAGGGAAGAAGAAGACTCCAAAATAGATATGTGATTTAATATAAAGGACTTGAAAAGGTGAGAGAAGTCAAATCGAAGAAAGAATAATGATTACACCCAGACAAAAAGTTACTCGCCTTTATGGGAAACCAAGACGCCAGTGTAAAAGGGGGTAAAAAGTTGTCCACGGAATAGTGACGTGTGTTGGACGCACTAAAAATATTTATTATAGGAAGATAACGGCATTAGAGAATAATTCGGACCGACAATGCAAATATAAGGGAAGGCAACCCGATTAATATCCATCGACGATTTCAAAACGATTGCAGCAGAGAAGAAGAATAAGAGATATCCAAATTCAAAAGGCAAAAAAAACATTGATAGCCAAGAAGCAAGTAACACTTCACGAAAACAACCGTAGCTACATTTATACCAAACATGTTGTTCAAATATCACGAATACAAAGTAAAACAATTCGAATACATGAAGCAAATAAAGGCATCGCTCCATGTCTACTAGTATTCATAGCTAAGGGAGCTTATGGTGTATACCTAGCCCATAGTTGGCTTTTTTGGGCTGTAAGCCCAACCCAAAGGACAAATGCAGAAGAGGCCAACGAAGCGAGAAAGGCGGAGCCTAGTGTGAGCTATGTGATCACGAACCGATAAATCTGGAGACACGATCAAGCCACGATCGGCAAGTTTGGCCACAAAACATAGTTATAGAGATTGTGGTGCAACTCACGTTCTCAGATAAGAGATATACAGAGCCATGATGGCGACCTCTTAAAATACAACGATAGCAGCATTGAAGAGGTAAGTGTGACTATACCCAAGAAAATCCAATTCTCTAAGGAGGATACTGACTTGATCGTTGGAGTCTTTTCCTAAAAATCATTTTTGAGAGTTGTTTTGCAGGAAGAAGAATACGCGGTGAATGGCAGTTTTCTACTTGACGGAGCAAACACATTAGTTATTATGAGCGTGTTTGACAAGGTTTATAAGTGTTTTGCTTATAATATAAACTCCTTTTTTATAGTTTGGTAAATTCCTAAAAATAAGTGGTTACTTAAGATGCAGAAGTTATATTTTGGGGAAAAAAAGTAGAAACTGGTCCCCTTATGCTTTCAAAATAAGCTAAAATAAGTCTGTTTTACTTATAAGCATAGCTTTGGTAAAGACACCTTACATCCACTCATTTTACTTTTCCTTCTTTTAGTTCAATTTTTCAATCATTCCTTTAGCATCTCCTAAATTCTAACACCCAAAAGTAATGTGTCACTAATAGAGAAACGAAGGGAGTATTGATTATTAATTTCTTTTCCTACTCTACTGGGAGGATCTAGGAATTTTAGTTTGATGGATTTCATTTAATATCAAATAAAGGTATTGTTGGACTTTAGAAGAAATTTAAAATCTAAAAAAATACGGTAAAGGTGAGATGAGAATATGGTGGGTTTAAAATTTAAAAATAACCTAGGGAACTAATTAAAATTTTTAGTTTAACTAGTTGAAAAAAAATAGAAATTAACTTTTTTTTTCTTAAAAAAAATATGGGGTAGCTACCATGGATTGCATAGGACTACCTCCACCACTGCTACTTCATATGTTCTACTTCCTCCGTTCCACTTCCTCCGTTCCAATCAAACTTGTTAACTTACTTTAAAATTAATCTGTCCCAATCAAAGTTGCTTACTTAAATATGTGCTCTCATAACTCTCAGTTCTTTGATTTGTGCTCATATATACCCCAAAATTTTAAAGTACAGATATAACTTTTAGTAGGCCCAAAGTTTGAATCAACACCAATCAAAACCGACTGAAGTTTAAAAGATTAAAAAAAATCCTAGTTTAAAATATGTAAAAATAAATTATGTTTATTTAAAAAAAATATGCATTCTTTGGTCTTATTCTTCTTCTTCTGTTGCAATTGCGCTCTCCACTGCAATCCCTCTTTGTTTCCTTCACCCTATCTCTATTAACACTTCCATTTGTCATTATCATCGGCATACCCAAAAAAAAATCTCAAATCTCACCCTTCTCCCCAATAAGACCACTTAAAACCTCAAATTCCACCTTTCAGTGCTGGGTTTCAAAGCCAATGATTTCCTTCGGCAATTTAATTTCCCTTTTTCTTGAAAATGGAATTCAAAATTTAGTAACCACCAAAAACAACATATGCAAAAGCACAATCATGTTTTTATTCTAGCTCTTTTGAAGTGTTAGAAGGCACAAACTTTTCTCAGAATAAGTTTGACTTCCTCTACTAAATAACTTTGCACCGGCTTCTTCTTAGCTTTCCAAGATTCTGATCTTATACTGCTAAAAAATTGCAAACTAGAGAACCTGGATCTAAGGTAGATTCTTGATGATGTTCTAGCTTTCTTCGAACATTTTAGTTTGCTATGTATTCCTCAAGTGCTTCAAGGAGTCAAGTTCTAGAATTAAATTTGATATCTATAATAGAAGAATGAACTCGGCAGGTAGGCTGATCTCCCAAAAGTAAATGGGGCTGCAATCCAGACCCATTGGATGCCACAACAAGCTCAGTCCCATGAAATAAAAGAGCAATAAAGCTCATAGTCAAAGGCGTTGTACGGCGGCAGCCGGACATTGTCAGTAAGCAAGAGGCAGATGGGTTTGAGTTAGATTACGCTAGCGGGGTTTGCGTCTCTTCTTCCAGGGATTTCACCGGTGCCGATGCCCTTAGGCATGTGGCTTTCTTCATAGGATTCTTGAAGATTCCATGGGTCCGTATGGTTATGGCTTTGATGTCGTGGGGTTGGTTTCTAGCTTTTTTATGCTTCTGGGAATTTCGCTTGTGGAGGAAGAGTTTAGAAATTTAATCCTTGATTTTAGGTTAATACTTGAGGCTTGGTCTAGGGATTGAAAGATTTGGTTGGGGTGGTGTGGTGTGGTGGTGGTATCAATGGGGTGTGGGGATATTTGATTATACCTCATTTCTCTGTGGACGCGATTAGAGTAGAGGATAAGATTGAATTCATTTTAGTTACCCGTGTGTGATTATGGCTAGGAGTGACACCTAATTGTAAGTTGTTAAGATCACATGCGAGGTTGATGATCAACTTGGAAGGTTCTTTCTTTGTGTTAAATGTAGCCACTAGGATGACCAGTAGAGTTTTAGTCTAGAGGACACAATTGAGCTAACCGCTCGGAGCTTCGTCTAGAAAGGATGGTCACGTTGGGTTCTGGTGTTTAGTGACATTCCCAGGGTTAGTTTATTGAGAGAATTATGTGTAGATTTACCTCGGGGTAAGGGTGAGAGAGTGGTCGATAAAGAGCACTCTAGTTATACCGGAAGGAGGTCAGAGATATTAAAGGGAAATGTCCTTAGGGATTGCAGCTCTCCACGAAGTGTAAATCAAGGATCAATGGATAGTCTAAGCATGTGAACCAATTGCCCCTAAGTATTGTTAGAATAATTATTTTATAACTCCCATGAGAATTTCATGCTAGTATAACCCTAGTTTCTTAATTTGTGTAATCAATTAGTTTAAGTGCTTTCACCCCCCCCCCCTCTCCGTTTACAATAGTGTGTGGGTTATATACCACGTAAACATTGCACATGTTCGCTTCCGATTACCCCACCGATTTTCAAACCTTGTTGATCTTTTAATTGGAATGAATTTGGCATGATTTCCAATATTAGAATTTGAGTAATTCAGGGGAATTCAAAATAACAAGGGTTCACTTTCCTACCTACCATTCGGATTTAAAATGTAGTTTCCTATATATGTTTCGAGTTGGGGTCATGCATTACAATGCAAATACAATTGAGCTTCCAACATCATAATCCAACTGGGTTTTCAATCTGATACTTTTAGATTCATTTAGCTTTAAAGGTGGTCATACCACACCCATCTTGGGCGTATCAACACCAACCTAGGAAACATTACCAATCATCTATGCTACCCAAACACAACACTTTTTGAAGTGTACCTGTGTCGACACAATACGACACGGATACATGTGCTTTTACCGTGCCCAAATTCATTGAGTCGTCCTAGATACGAGAATTTAAAAGTCAATAAATATTTAAAAGATAAACTTTACATATTTTAAATTGATTTCCATACTTTTATAATTTCCTTTGATATCTATCTCATTTAATTTTCAAACTTCAATCTTATAGTTGTAAATATCTTTTCCATATCAAAAGATTCAGTTTTACTTCTTTCAATTTTTTAATGTTGCACACTTCTTGATACATTCCCTGTTTTAATTTTTCAGACTTGGGTTTTTTACTCATTCCAATAGAAAGTTAATATTCCCCGTTCCATATTCTAATTCATTCCCCTTTTTCAATTTTTTTGAATTTACTGTTTTACTATTTCCAAAAGAAATTAACCTTTTGTCTCTCTTCATTTGTACACATGTTCTTCTATATAGATAATTTGTCACTTTTCAAAAATTTTACAAACCAATATCTCCAGTATTATTCATCCAAACCACCCCAATGCTTATATGTTATCAATGGCTACTCGTCCAACTAATACTGATCATAGGTTGTTCACTGATAAACCTCTAGGGAGTCATGTTGAAGTAATATTTAATATTGATGGTGGTGACAATAGAGTTTGGAAGTAGTGCAAGTATTCTTGTCTTATTCAAAAATTAAGGTCCATCTTATGAGAGTTCTCAATCAGGGGATACAAATTTTTTAATTTGATTGATGAGTTATATCGTAAGATCAAGGAAGAGAATGATAAAGCCGAAGAAATGAATGTGAGGACGATCTTAGTATCAAAACAAAGGTAGGTATGTATTTCACTTCTACAAGCATCGAAAGTGAATCACCAAAAAAGAGAAAATAAGCTCTACAAATGACTTTCAATATGGCGGATAGAATTGAAGTTTATAAGTTGTGCACCCTTACGTTTTACACTGGTTTGATTCCCTTCAACTTTGTTATAAATCCTTGGTTTAGACATTATAGTAAAAAAAACTAGGCAATAGTCCACTAGGTGGCTATATTCCTCCAACTCATGACCGATTGAGAACAAAGTCATTGCATCAATAAGATTCCCATCTAGAGAAGTTTCTTAAACCATTAAGAGAGAGCTAGGTGAAAAAAAAGGTTCATCTACATGCTCAGATGGATGATCAGATGGTGTATCAAGACCAGTCATCAAAATTATGATTGCATTTGTTGTTGGTGTGATGTTTCTTAAGTCAGTTGATGCAAGTGATGTGATGATTAAATATGCTCCATATATAGCAAACATATTTAGCGAATGCTATGCTTTGGAAAAGTCGATCTTTGAGAGTTATGCTAATGTGAAGTTATTATATGTGGCTGAAACTAGGTTTGCTTCACATATTGTCATGGCCTTCACATTTCAAAGGTTGAAAAATGCACTAGAGAATACCATGATGGATCTAGATTGGAAAAAGTTTAAGGTGAACGGAAGGACTCCGATTGAAGGGAAAACCAGAGAAACTAAGGACTTGTAAGTGATACTTGGTGGGATAAACTTGATTGTTATTTGAAATTTACAAAGCTGATGATGGACTTTTTAAGGGCTGCCAACATGGATATCTGTGATTTGCATTTGGTGTATGATATGTGGGATACAATGGTTGAAGAGGTAAGAAAAGTGATATTTGAGCATGAATATTTGGATATTCTAATAGATAAATCAATTTTTTTATTATGTTGTTAAGTAAGTTATTGTTTCTAGATGGGATAAAGCAACACACCTATTGTGTGGCACATTCCTTAGTTCCAAAATTTTATAGTCAAGAGTGGCTTCAAGGTGGAGGAATGAGGGTTCCTTGAGTACCACATAATGAGAATGAATGGGTTTCCTTGAATAGAGATAACTGCATTATAATGCTATTTGGAAATTGATGTGCTCATTTTATACGGTTATATTATGGCTTTTGGGATTAACTTTTGTACACTTTTGTGCTCTAAATATAACATTTTGCCTTGAAATTATCTAAGGAGGGTTAAAAGAAACTTTTGCATTTTTATCACTTTTTAGAGAATTTTGTGTGACAAGGTAATTTGTTTGAAGACTTTGAAAACTTTGAAGACTTTGAAGAATATCTTTGAAGATTTGAAGACTTGGATTTGAGCTTTTTGAAGATATGAAGAATTGAAGAAGTGAAGAGAAGAGAATGATATGAGATATAAAAGAGAAAGAAGAAAAAATGCTTAAATTTGCGTCTGTCGCGAGTCGCGACCGACGGGTGGCCAAAATTTCACCTTATCTTCTTTGTATTATAAATACCATTCTCTTTCCTCTCATTTAGTAGCTTTGCCCAGCTCCTTCTTCTACGTTTTTGGGCTTAGAAACCCTAGTTTTTCTCCTCTTTCTTTTCTTAGTTTTTGTAGTTTAATTATGTCTTTTAGTTCTCTAGCTTAGTTTTATCTTGGGAGCAAAGGATTGAAGCTTCCATTTCTATGTAGTAAGAACCATTATATCTATCTATTTTTGCTTTTGCTATTGTGCATTTATTGAGCTTTGAATGTTAATTGTTAATTTCATTGATGTTGTTGGGAGCTTGAGTATATGAATTGCTTGTATGATTGATTGTTAGGGTTGGGAGAAAGTAGCTAATTCTCCCCTGTTTTAATGTAGAATCCAAGAGCATGAGTTAGAGCTTCTTAAATGATATTGGTGTGTTGATAATTGCTAGATGAATGTGATGATGTCGAACTCGTTGTCATGTTTGTTTTAGGTAGCAAACGAGAGAGGTCTATGAATATCGATCGTTCTTGACTAATCTTGTGTAAATGCATGAATTGGTTAAATGCTTAGACACAGTGTAATGTTTATAAGTGTTTCTAAGCTTGTTGATTCTTCGTGCTAAATGCCATCAATGGGATACTCTTAGTAATAAGGGAGTCATTGGTGAGGTTTTACAAGAGATGTCGAATTCACTCTTGCAAACTACTACCTAAGAAGGATGGAAGATTTATCTTCACAACATGTAGTTGAAGTAGTGAATAAATTGTTTCACTCATTCTTGAAGCCTTTGTTATTTAGCATTTGTGCATTCTTGATGCTATGTTTCACTTCATCTATGTCATATGTTGTTTGAGAATAGCAAGTGTTTTTATGATTGAAGTGTTTGGGTGTTAGGAAAGTGACGAATTCCTTAGCTCCTTTGCATGAAAATCTATGAACATGAACTTAGAACTTCTTGTGCATAATGTGTTGTGATTCTTGCCAGATAAGTATGTTAATGTTAAGTCAAGTAATGAATGTGATAGAATGAGTGAATGGTTCAATGATCTACATTTGGTTTGGAAGTGGATATCCATTGCCCCCAAGGCTTTATCTTTGTAGTTTTAAAACCCCTTTTCTTAGTTTAGTTTGATGATTAGCATAGTTACTTGGCTTTGCTAGTTATCTTGTCTTTTTAATTTCATAACTTAGGACAATCAACCATCCAACCCCCCCCCCCCCCCATTTACATGCTTTTATATGTATGTATATATATCTACTTCTAGCCTTATATCAACCTTTTGTGCCTAAACGCTAAGGAACATCCCTCTTCTTCGTGGACGACCCCGACTTGCCGCTATCTCCTTAGTTGTAGATAGTAAGCATAAAAGGGCTTATAAATATTAACTTTGAGAGGTGCGGCGACGGCCTCCCGGAAATATTGAAGTAGAACATGCATATGTGGAGTTCGGCAATTTTTTATGCAAGTTTGGGTGTTTTCCGAGAGCCACGTGTAAAAGCTGCACAAGGCATTTTGTGAACCCTTATGCTGGTGGGCAAATCATAAAGCATCACTTTCATTATTACAAGGTTTTGCATTCAAGTTGCTCTCATAAACTACTTCATCTTCATGTTGTGAAAGAAATTGGAGTATCTTTGGCTCCATCCAAAGCATTAAGAGGAGCAACTTGACATCAGATAAACTTGAGAATTTGGTCTACATTCACAACGACATGCGTTGCCTTTCTAAAAAGAAAAGGAGTATTTAGAAGGACCGTCTAAGAACTGGGATATAGGTATGTTTCCTCTGGATTTTGGATTGTTTTGAACCTTTATTCAAATTAGTCTATCTTTGTAATATTTTTTAATGATAGAATTTTGTATGAGGGGACGATCTGGATGAAGGTAATGTATTAGAACATGCAGACTTATCTTTTCATGAACCTAATATTGAAGCAATGATTTTTTCCATAAATAAAGAAGATTAAAGATTGTACATGCTTTAGAATTATTTTATATGAGTATTTCCTAGTTATAAATCTTGTAATGAGTTCTATAACTTATGTTTCTATAATCATTTCTCTATATTCAAGATTTCTGATTATCTATCTCGTACCATATCTAATATATGACAGTGTCCCCGTATCTGTGTCCGAATTTAGGACAATGTTCCCATACTTTGAATTTTAGAATAGTAAGTTTTAGATACTCGGATTTGTACCCATGTTGGATCCCAACACTCGTGTCCATGTGGCATAGCCAATTGTACGAAAGCTAACAAGAAACACAAAGAAATCTAATGCTATAACACCTCAAGCAATCAATACACTCTTACCAACGATTGCGTACTTCTGACTAATTTAGGATATCAACAGGAAATCCGCCACGTCTTAAAGGTTCTTGTTGAAAGATATATCCCAACTCAGGCCCATGTCTCAAATACACGGATCTGATACCCTGTTAAATTTCAAGATATCTTGAGCTTCTATCTTAAAACTAATTGGTAATATGTGGAAGTGACACACGGATCTGATACCCTGTTAAATTTCAAGATATCTTGAGCTTCTATCTTAAAACTAATTGGTAATATGTGGAAGTGACACGCAATCTTATATATTAGTTATTATCCTTGTAAGCATTCTACGTGAAATATGGCTTTCAACATACCCCCTCACGTGCCAACGTGGAAACACTACACGACCCATATCGGACCAAATTAAAGGGGATCCACACATCGACCCAATAACCCAACCTGGGCTCTGATACCATGTAAAATATGAAAGGCTCTGATGCCATGTTAAGTATGAAAACTTTGATACCATATTATATTTCAAATTATCTTGAGGTTCAATCTTAAAACCAATCGGTACTAAGTGAAGGTGACTCGCGGTCTTATATATTAGTTATTATCCTTGTTAGAAACCAATGTGGTACATATCTTTCAATTGTTCTGATCATAATATATTTTGAAACCGCATTATAATTCCACCATCAAAATGGTTACTGGTACTTTCCAATACTCGAGTCCTGATCTTGAAACTGGAACATCGATCACCACAACTAGGTCATTGATTTTGGAAGACACCATTGATTACAACTTTTTGACATCAGAACATATTGCGTATATCACAAAAACATTTATGTGGGGTCGAGGGGTCTATCAAAACTTGACATGTGGAAAACGGGTAATAAGACGGACATACTTGTTTTTTTCATTTTTGTTTCTTTTTGGTCCCCTTTCTTTTCTTAATTTCCTTTTTCACCCAAATCCTTAAGCAATTCGCTCGTTCCTCCCCAAAAATAACTCGAACTCAATTTTCCACTTCCTCTTCTGTGCAAAACCGAGTATGCCGCCGGAAGACTTTTCAAAAAACTCTAGACTATGCTTGTGGAAGAAGTGGTGCTGATTGTTCCTCCATTAAACCACAAACCAAAACCAAAAGGGCACCTACCAAGAACCATAACGGGGCCTAGAATAATAACTCCTCTTGGAGAATTGAGCTCCAAAATCCTTCATTGCCCCTCGAAAAAAGGCCTCTGCTTTGAGCCCTCTAAATAACCTGCCCAATAATTGGATTCAAGCATAACCCATCTAAAATTCTCCATGATTCTTGGCAAGCCAGATGAGAATCCATGGCAATATTGAGATGGGGTTTTGGGAATGAGCTGAAAAGGAGGGGACTTTTGATAGGTCTCTTGAGGTTTTTTAGAGGAGCTTTGTGATGTGGTTGAATGTTTGCGTTGTGAAAAGTCTTAGTCTTCGTAGATTTCTCACATTTTTTCTTCAATTTGAGCAAAAATGGAATGAAAAAAGCAAAGTCCAGAGTTTCTGGAAAAGTCTCCGCCGGCACAATGGGTTTCGTGCAAAATAGAAAGTGGTGAATTGTGTTCGAGTTGCTTCTGGGGAGGAATGGGCGAGTTTCTAAGGATTTGGATGAAAAAGAAAATATGAGGAAAGAAAGGAGACCGAAGAGAAATAAAATGGAGGAAAAACAACTATGTCGGTCTTATTACCCGTTTGTCACATGTCAACCTTTGATAGGTCCCTCAACCCACATACTAATTCTCCCCACATAAAAAAATTAATGTTACATGTAGTGCCCTGAGTTGTACCCTCATACATCGGAACAACAAAGAATGTGATTTGCAAGCGGCAGTTTATAAACGTAGTGTGAAGTCAGCAACAAAAGTGGTTCTATAACGTTGTGCAACATCGATGATGCACAACGTAGCCACAGACAAAGGTTTAAAATATCACAATTCATCATCTAACATGGCCTAAAACTTTCTTCTAGTGATCATATCCCACTAGTGTTTTATTTGAAAAGGATTATCTTTGTTTAGTTATTCTATTAGTATTTTCACCACAATTATTTTTGAATCATTTCAATTAGTTCAATATAGTATCAATCAGACAAAAATAAAATAGCCTTAACTTCCTTTTTTATTTTGTTCTCAAAACCATGATAATTATTATTAGCTAAACAGAATCCATAATACAAGCGTTTATAGTACAGTTAAAACTATTAGCTACGAAATGCTCTTTTGGGCACCTTTAAGAACCATGTGCTTAAAAACCTGTCTGAATGTTTCCTCGCATGTTCAATAATTGTCTGCGCATCCAATGGAGGGTCTTGATTTTTGTGGGATAGCAGCCTTACTAGATTGTCCGAGTCAGACCAAACCTGCAATTGGCGATAGCCCTCCAATTCAGCTTGATGAAGACCATGGAGACAAGCTTGTGTTTCTACTACTAGAGTTGATGAGCAAGGAAAATAGGTTCTTTGCGTCATTCCTTGATTCTATAGACTGGGTAACATTGTCCACATTGCAGAACCATGCTATTGTGCTTGCCAAAATGCTCTGTCCAGTTTAAGTGTAGGTAGGATTTTTACTTCATTCCAATCTAAAATTTTTATTTGTTCAATTCCACTTTTGAAACCTTGGTCTTCATATCCATGGTTGTTTGTCTTCTGTTTTTAGCTCCAATATTAGTGTAGGATGAGTTGACCCAGAAGTGTCGTGGCAGTTCTTATTGATTGAATACCTTTGCATTCATTTGCAGCCTGATCTGCCACAATAGATGACAAGAAAGTTTGATAGCATCCATATCTGGGGCTATTTGGAAAGAGTTCCAAAAACCAGTTTCTAAAGGGCATGGGGGATCCTTGTGTAAAATCAAACCCTAGTGGTGAGCATCTCCAAATTCTTTGTGCCGATGGGCATTGTAGCAATAGGTGAGCTAAATCCTCCCTAGATCCATTCTTGCATAACTGGCACCAATCAGTTTGTATGATGCCTCTAAAATGCATATTTGTTCCAGTGGGTAACGCATTCCTTTAATTCCCACCTCAAAAAAAGCAGGATATTCCGGGAGATAGGTACCTTCCAAAACTTACTCCATCTGCAATTTGTGATTGAATTTGCTCTCCAGAGTCCCATGTCTTGTGCTCTATAGCCTGATTTTACTGTATAGTTCCCATCTGGCGTTAGCTTCCATACCTATTTATCCTTGGATTCTACTTGTGGATTTATAGAAATTGCATGAATTCTTTGGAAAATCTGGGAAGGAAAAATAGCTCTCAGTAATGGCACCTGCCACTGTTTCTTTGGAGTGATCAGATGAGCTACCTTCATATCAGTAAATTGTTGTGCTATATACACTCTTTGTCCCAGAAAATCCTGCGAAGAGTCTGGAATCTAGTTATCCGTTAGTTTTATTTGTTCCCCTTTTTGAACTTCCCAAAGGATATTCTGTCGTAGAAGTTCCCGAGCCCATAAGATTGATTTCCATGCCCAACTGTCTGTAGCCTTTGGTCTACATTCCATGAATTGTTGTTGTCTATAGTACTTTGATTTAAAAACTGCGACAAAAAGAGAGTCTTTGTCCTATAGAATTGACCAAGTATGCTTAGCCAGCAAAGCTTTGTTCATCCTTTCTATGGAACGAAGTCCCAACCCACCTTTACTAGTTACACATATTTGACCAAGCCACCCAATAAATCCCTCTATTCTCAGGTTCACCTTTCCAAATAAACTTTGATGTTATGGCATATATTCTCTGGACCACTGATTTTGGGATTTTAAATATGCCTGATGGATATAGCGGCATTGCTGAGATGACATGCTTAGCTAATGTTATCCTCCCTTCCAGGCTCAAAGACCGTGTTTTCCATTTGTCAAATCTTTCCCCGATCTTATTGATTAGAGCCTTATAAGTTTAACATTGAGATTGTACCAGTTGCAATTCCATTTCTAGATATTTCAAACCTATTCATGCCTTGTGAATATTGAGCGTATACCTCAGATGACTTTCGATCCGTGGATCCGTATTTTTACTCTCCTGAATAGAGGCTTTATCCACATTGATGTGCTGACCTGAATATCTGGCAATGTCATCAAAGCTGCGTGCTAAGTGACGAATTACATGTGGAGTGCACTCGATGAAAAGCAGGCTATCATCCGCATACATTAGATGAAATATCTTTGGTGCCTCCTGTCCTAGACTGAAGCCTGCTTGTGGCATGTTTTCCATTGAATGTTGTAACAGAGTGGACATACATTGTTGCCATATTATAAAAAGATACGGAGAGAGAGGCCATTCCTGACGGAGTTCTCTAACAGGTTTTACCCATTCCATTTGCCATTGATTTACTTTGACTGGCATAGTGATTGTGGTAGTGCACATTCTTATAAGCTGAATCCAGTGACTGGGCATTCCAATATGAGTTAAAGCATTAGTTAAGAATTTCCAAGATACCCTATCATAAGTCTTACTCATGTCCAGCTTGATAGCTGCTAAGCCTATCTTTCCTTTTTTTTTTCTTCTTCATGGTGTCCAACATCTCTGGAGCTATGAGAACATTCTCCCCAATGTTCCTATCCTTAACTTCCTTCTATGTTACTAAAATTGAACTACTTTCTACAATACAGACCATCGAATAAATTAAATTGAATTAAATTGAAATAAATCCCAAAATAGGATTGTAGTGCTCAAGAAGTTATGGTTGTCAAATTTTAAAAAAAATAATAATAACCAAGCCTGATGTAATAGGAAGTCTAAAAGGACAAAAATGAATGGATAAACACAATACTACGAAGTTATCATTCATTAGCAGTTTATAGATAAATACAGCTTAAGAATAAAAAGTTGTCTTCACAAGTTCAAAGCAACACTTTGCTTTCATTCTGCTTCTAAGTATCAGATTCTATACACAAGGTATGAAGTGGGAAACATTTTCAACACTCCCTCCCTCTCATATTGCTCATCGTATTCTAAGCACGACTCTTATTTTAGGACGGAAGTCGTAATAACTGTCCGAGGAAGAAGTAATCTTAGCCCAACAAGTGCTCTTATAATCACACCCCCAGCTGAAGGACCAAAAAGCACACAATGGTACAAGTTAAGGTAATTACATGCAAACATGAATAGAGCAACGCATCAAATATAATGTTGCTCTAACAAGGGGGAACCTTGACGTTACCTATATTGACCAAACTATTGCACACACCCTAATAACTTCCATAGCTTCTGAGTTCTTCGAATGATCTTGTTAAGCTTCTTACATACATACCTCTGAAAAGAGATGATCGGCGAACAGAACTGGTGATGAACATCAAAAAGACCATCATCTGGGCTTGAAGATGAAATGCTACTTCGACAACTCCCGCTCTTTCTGAGATAGAAGCTTCTGCTACCGGCATCCCCAATCGCATCGCCTTTATCTAAGCCTATATGACCATGCAAATTATAGAAAGAACTTGAGTTTCTCATCTAAGATACACAAGAAACCAAAAAGAACAGGTCTAGCAGAATGTTCCATTTTGGAGCACATCGTGCCACCTAAACAGCTTAAACTAAAGCAAGCAAAAGCACGGATTACAAAATCAGAAGCAGAGAAATGAAAAGAATCCATATGTCCCAAAAGAAACACTTTGTTCTCATTCTCTTGAACAGTTGGGAAACAACAGAAGTTGGACTCACATTCAAGGCTGAAATAGGAGTGATGCAGTTCTAAGGCAGGAATAGCATCTTTATCAAGGCGAGGGGTGCGACCCTCTTCAGTATACCGATCAACAACAAGCTTAATTGTCTCTTCCACGCTACATCCCAGCTTCACCATAGCTCGAACGGGTCCTGGACTCCCCTCAACAGTCACATTGATAACCACCTTAGCATCCTTCTTGTACCCCTGCAACCAAGATTTGGCATTCGATTCAGACGCCATGATCGTCCTTGTCACATTTAGGGTCTAAGGTGCATATTATCAGTATCAGAAGGCCCCTGCAAATGTGTATGCCAAAACAATGCCAAAGTGATGTAATTTTCCCTAGTTACATCCAACTCCACCATCAACAAACAATAATCATGATAACAAAGACAAGATTAGAATAATGCGTTATTAGTCACATTCAAGGATCTTTTGGCACTCAGTGTTAATTATTTTTCTTATAAGGCCCTCCACTTATTTCAACACGCCTCTCACAGTCTCACTTGCATCTTAAACAATCGAACAAGCTTCACATTAAACTGACTCTGATATCATGCTAAGAATTCGAAAGTGGCTTCTTGTAAAAAACAATTCCAAGATAAATTTTCTTGTTAGATGTGTCCCACATATTTTTCAAGGATAACTACACAAAATTAGACGGAATGTTATTTGACAACCGATTAACTTTGACTTCTAATTTAGTCAAAGAAGCTGGAAAAAAAACCTATGACACGAACAAAGCTCGAAAAAGCCAAGGAAAATTTGGTTGGCTTCTGGATTTTCAATTAACATTTTGTATTTTGTATAAAACAATAACCAATAAACAATAGTTATCCCATAACACCGTATAATAGATATTATTTATTTCTATCTGTCAATTGGAGGTATTTGAGTTATTTGAACTACCCTAAATCTAAAAAATTGTCTAAAAATAACATATGTACCAATATTATAATATGTTACTAGCTTTAATTATCTACTATATATAATCAATCATAACTTATTAACATGTAAATATTATACTATGTTACTGATTTTAATTCTTTACTATATATAATCAATCATAATTTGTTAAAATATAATAACTTCTAAAGATATATTTTCCTAATCCCAAGCACCCCATAATAGATTTGTATGCTTTCTGTCTATCAACCGGGGATATTTGAGTCATTTGACTACCCAAACCCCAAAAAATTGTCTTAAGAAAACAAATGTACCAATATTATAACATGGTACTAGTTTCAATTACCTACTATGTATAATCAATCATAACTTATTAACATGCAAATATTATAATATGTTACTGATTTTCTTTATTATATATAATCAATCATAACTTGTTAAAATATATACTTCCAAAGATAAATTTAAAACCATAAATATCTCATTATAATATGATTCCATCTCTTGAAAGACGGTCTTTCTATAAGCCATGGGAAGACCAAGGTTTAAAATGCAAATTAGAAGAAATTAAGATAAAATTTTTGGGTTGCGTGAATCGGGTTATAAACTTTATAACTGCTACACGTTGCATAATTAATTTTTAGTATTGCAACTAAGACCTTATAACTTTTATTATTTTAATTAAAGTCCATTTTTTCATAGGCTTATGGAAATATCGTCTTTCCCAACACTTTGCCATAATATATATATATAAGAAAATCCAAATAAACACATAATCCGAATTAATAAAATGTTCAAATTTTTTATATAATGATATAATACTTTTGATAGAAATGTGTATACATATTTATTTATTTATTTATATATGACACAGCCTTATTTTAGACTGACTAACTATTAAATGAAAGCATTTTATAATTAGTGTAACTAATAAGGTCATTTGATATTTATTTTTATTAATTGCAATGAGATATATACATATAATTATGATTACCTTTTAAAATGAATGTCACATATAAATAGTTACTTTTTAAATAATTTGAATGAGATACTATAAATTAATCATTTTTATTGTATTCAATATTTAACGTTTTTCAACCAAATTAACTATTTCACTTCATAACTCATATAAGTTTTGTTAAATAACTAAACTTCAAAACTTTTAATAAAACTTAATTTCAATATTTTAATTAATGATATCCAGCATTGTGTGTGATGGTACTCCAGTTTATTGAATTAAAATTTTAAGCACAAACCGATAATGGAAACGGCTAATAAAACAAATAGTCAATTCATCTCTATGAAACAAGTGCTATAGCGGACTCATTAACGTACTCCCTCCCTCCGGTCCTTGATATACTTACCATTTAATGGTGATCTTTTTTAATTAGTATTTTTCTTTATAATAAATATTAAATTATTTTTATTTATTTATATTATTTTTTTATTATTCTAATACAATTTCCACCACAAATTTTACTTTTTAGAAAAACTTGTGCCATCTTCCATGGGGCAAATTAAAGAGCACCAGGTGGAGTACACGCACAAAGATCTTTTCTCAATACACTAATGCTCTTAATAGAAATTAGAACCATATATAATTGCTAAAGTAATGGTATTTTCAGTAAAAAAAATTATAGTGAAATTGAATACAAAGTAGATGATGTGACATTAATTATAGGACCATCATTTAGATGTAATCATCTTCATTTCTTAAAAGATGCAAAATAATTTATTATTATTTAATTTAATGCTACATTATTCACTCTACTGTTTCAAAATAAATTTTAACCGAAAATATCATTAGCGGTTAAAACCATAAATTATTGGGAAAAGTAAATTCAAATAAAATCATGATCAAGGTTGAATAATTTCAGACACCTGAAGAAAGATCCGGGGAGACCGATGATCGGAACAATAGTCAGAAGTCAGGAAAATGTCGGTACAAGTCTGTGGCCGGAAAAGCACTTCCTCGGCATCTGGGGCGATCAACCACCGTTGACCAGTCTCTTCTCCGGCTCCGGGCAGAGCTGGCTCGGACCTGCATCTCTCAAAAACCTGAAGAGGTTTGGTTGTTGGTCTGGGAAGTCGGCGCCGGAGTTGGGAGCCTCTTCTCCGGCGAGCCTCCGTCGACGGTGGCGCAAGTGAAGAATAATTTTGATTCGGGCCTTTAACTGATCTCCGTTTCACCGGAACACCATTCCTCCGCCTGAAATCGGTGTCCGACATGTACCGGGGGAGGGTTTCACGGCGGCGATGTGTGTAGAAACAAAATGAAGGATTATGGAAAGTGTAGTTTTTTCTCGCTTCCTGTTTTTGGTCGGTAATTATGAAATGAAAGAAAGGAATTTGTTTGTTGCGTGAACCGTTTGTGCAACCAAATGTAGGTATGCTAACGATCAATTTGTAGGTTATAAAATTTGTACGTTACGCATAAATAATTGTACATACTAGATGCTTGCGTTAGAATTTATAGTTTCTATATAGAGGGGGTCTAAGGTGACATGTTTTAAATCATGGACATCTGAATAACTTTTGTACAATCCATGATAAATTGATACTCCCTTCCTCTCACTTTATTCTGTATAGAATTTTTTTACGATCTCTAATAAATATATTTAATTGTAAATATGTATAGTTACAGACAATAATAACACACACAGAATTGACATTTAAAAACTATATGTTACGACGAATCTAACCATATTTCATATGAAAAAATTATTCTTCATATACAAATTTAAATATGTGGTAAAAAATTGGCATATTTGACCAAAAAAAACCTGTGCAGAATAGACTAGGACGGAGGGAGTATATATTTTTTTTATACATTATATTTATTAAATTAAATACGTACTAAATTATATGTTTAAATAAAGTATTTTAAGTTAGGCAACGTTTTGGAAAAGATCGTCTTTCCATAGGCTTATGGAAATACAGAGTTTAATTTAAATAATAAAATGTTATTAAGGAATTAGAATATTACTTGTAATTGTAATTATATTCTATTACATTTTTCTAACTTTTATAGATATTCTGTACCACTATATAACGTATCCTGAGATCATGAATACAAACACACATTATTGCCCTTATTTTCTACATGGTATCAGAGCCTAAAATTTGAAAATTTCAAGAAAATATTTCGCTGCCTTTCCGAGCCACCACTGCCGTCAAGCTGCGCATAGATTCACGCACCGCCATCAGCTCCATTCTGCCACTCGCTAACCACCACCGCCATCGTCTGGCCGTGGTAATCCGTGCGCTACCTCTCCTGATCTGATCGGTTTGTGCGTTAAGCCACACACGCCGATCCCAAAGCCCACGTGTCGTCGAGTTCACGTCACGCGCATCCGCCGTCCGATCCGCCGCCGGTTGTTGCACCTGCTGCTAATCCGTACTTGATTTTGCACGATGTCTGCTTCTGAAGAACATGCTCGTATTGATGTTGCATCTGAGGTTCCGAATCTTCAGGATGTGAGTGGTTATCATATGATTGCAACTTCACTGAAGCAGTTGCAGTTGCAATCTAGCCCTCAGACTACTGTACCTATTAGTTATCTGTCAATTGATCCTTACTTTGTTAGCTCTGGTAATGGTCCAGGTCTGCAAATTATACCGAACATGCTGAAAGGTCAAGAAAATTACATTGAATGGTCTGGCGCGATGTGTCGCGCATTTCTTTCTAAGAACAAGATTGAGTTCATTGATGGATCCATTACCAAACCCCAGGATGGTCATCCTGATGGTGCTGACTGACCTGGGGTTAATGCTACTCTTGGCTGCTGGATCTTACAAACCCTGGATCCGGTGTTGAGATCTTCTATAAGCTCATTTGCTACAGTTAAGGAACTGTGGGACGACCTGAAGGCACGAATTATTCTTGGTGATGGTATGATGATTTTGAAAATGCAAGAGGCTATTCAAAGTTGCAAGCAGAACGGTCAGCCCATCGACATTCATTTTGGAAAACTGAGAAGTTATTTGCAGACTACCACTGCATGCGTCCTCCTCTAGTTTGTGACTGTGAAGAGAGCAAGGCACTGTGCCATTGCAATATTTCTGCGAGAGTCTTCCGAGCGAGAGAGAAGGATTTTATCTATCAATTCATCTTTGGTCTCTACGAAGACTTTCACACCTTGCGGTCACATATCATAAGCATTGATCTTATGCCACCTATCATGAAAGTGTATGCCCTTGTTGCCCAGGAGGAGAATCATTGAGCTGTCATCCAAGCTCGCGAGCCTTTTCTAACTCTATGGCTTATGCTGCACGATGCCCACCACCTACAAGTTCTTCACCAATTGTTCTTTCTGCATCTGACCGCAAGAATCTTGATTGTACACATTGCCATCGCAAGGGTCACGACAAAGATTCATGTTTCTAGATCATTGGTGTACCAGAATGGTTCTAAGAGTTGAAAGAGAAAGTCGGCGCCGCCAAGAGGATGACGCCAACTTCTCAGCCAACCATCAATGCTGTGAACGGAGGATCTGCAACAACCCTTCCACTACCGCCACCATATCGCCGCCTGGTCTAGCGGCGGTGGCTTCCTCTGGCCGTGTCTCTACCCGGTCTGATTTTAGCCATGCTCTGTCCGATGACCATTGGAGCACGACCATGCACTTATTTAATCATTTCAATTCTCTTATTAACAATGGTTCAGGTAGGTCTACTTTGCCATGGATACTTGATTCAGGAGCCTCATACATGACCAGTGACAAGGGTTCTCTTACTGATATTACTACTGTTATTGACACTGTGAATGTTGTTCTGTCTAATAGCTTTGTGTCATCTACTACCCAATATGGTTCTATTTGATTTGGTGTTGTCACTCTTACTCATCCTTAAGAGTTTTTGGATGCTTGTGTTTTGTTTCTCATGTTCCCAGATATCTTAACAAGTTTGCACTAAGAAGTTGGCATTGTTTGTTTCTTGGTTATCCTGTCGGAAAGAAAGGCTATCGCCTTTTTTAACCGAGAGTCCTGCGTAATCTTTAACAGTTGAGATACAGATTTTTTTGAAAACTAGTTCCCGTATTCTGCAACTCTGACAATGGCCTCATCAGAAGACCCTGGTGGCGTCACCATCTCACCATCGGCCTCCTCATCGCCGCTGCCGGAGTCGCACAGCTCCTTAACTCCGGCCACCGTCGGTCCTTCGCCACTGGCTGATTCTCCGACACTGGTCACCACCAGCCGCTACCGGTTCTCCGATGCTGGTCACTACCGATCACTCATCGTTGGCCGCTGCTGGTTATCTGACGCCGATCACCGCCAGTCCTCCACTGCCGGCCATCGGTGTTTGCCTCTGGCTCAATTACGTCGGTTGCCGCTGGTGCTCACCAGACGAGGTTTTGTCACCGAATCCCAACCAAGCTCAGCCAAACTTTGTATCGCTAAGGAACCCGCCACCTCACACGTCTCATGTGCTACCGACGGCGGAGCCCCACACACCTCATGCGCCACCTGCCCAGCCTCCTTCCGTGGCATCTTCGACTTCGAATAGTTCCACCACCGAGTTGCCACCTATCAGACAGAGTATTTGTGCTCGCCAACCTCCTCCTTAGTTGGAAGATTATGCATGTCCGAAGCCACAAGGGACCTCTGTTTCCCAATGAATACATCAGCAATGAATGTCAGGGGTCTATCGGCCCCTGTAAGAAGGAGGTGGGTGAAAAATATCATCTCCACGAATAGAGTTAGACTGTGTGGTTTGTTGGAAACAAAAATGGAGGATAAGGTGTTGCGCATTTTTCTGAAAAGTTTTAAGGGATGGAAGTTTACGCACAATTTTGAACTGTGGCAGAACTCGAGGATATTAATCATCTGGGATCCGAAAGGCTTCTTGGTTGATGTTCTAGGGAAAACGCCGCAATGTATTCATCTGAAAGTTTGTAATCTTGCTTCTGGTATTGAGTTTTTCTGCACATTTGTGTACGGGCATAGTGAGGGACGTTTGGCGCGTTTACCACTATGGGAGGAATTGAAGTCGTTTGGAGCTAGCCTGAATGCGCCTTGGATGGTCCTTGGTGACTTTAATGCTATCCTTAGTGTTGAAGATCATTATGGGACTAATGTACCTAGTCTGTATCCGATGAAGGAATTTCAGGATGTTTGTGTAAAGTGTGGACTTAGGGATGCACCTGCTTTGGGAGAGCACTTAACCTGGCATAGTGCGGATTGGAAGATTTGGAGGAAGCTGGATAGAGTACTATTGAATCACGGTTGGGATGAAGCTGCTTGTCGTACAACCTTCTTACCAATCTCGGCTCAATCAGACCACTCTCCCATGGTGGTGGATATGTCGCAAGAGATAGATGGAAAGGGAAGGCCTTTTCGCTTCCAGAATATGTGGTTGGGTCATCCGAATTGTGGACAAATTGTAGAAGATTATTGGAGTCCGTCGGTTGAAGGGACTAAGCAGTTTTCGGTGACCAGGAAATTATTTCGTATGAAGTACCCCTTGAAGGAATTGGGTAGACTCGATTTAAGCCATATTTCCGAGAAGGCAAAGGCTGCGGATGCTGAGTACAACAAGGCTTTTGATGAATTCGATGCTAAGGATGCCTCGGAGGATGATGTTGCAGCATTGCGCAAATTGAAGAAGCAAGCAATGTTGTTCTATTTGGCGGAGTCTTCTTTTCTTGCGCAAAAGGGAAGGATAAATCATATTACTCAGGCGGATAAGGGATCACAGTATTTTCACTCTATGGTCTCTGCACGAAAAGGAGGAGGTATCCCTGCAATTATTGATAGTGACAATCAGATCGTTACTTCCAATAGTCGCAAGGGAGAGTTATTTGCTGAGTTCTATAAAGGACTATTCGGTATGAAGAAGGACAGATTGCCCACGGATCCGAGCATATTTGATGCGAGTACGAAGATTACTGAAGTTGAAAGAGCCTACTTGGATCAGGATGTGGCGAGTATTGAAGTTAAGCAGGCGCTATTCGCAATGACAGATGATAAGTCTCCGGGCCCGGATGGCTATACGGCAGGATTTTTTAAGAAGCAGTGGAACACAGTGGGAGAGGAAGTTACAGCTGCAGTACTTGAATTCTTTCAGACAGGTGACATTTTGGCGCAGCTTAATCACACTGCGGTGGCCTTAATTCCGAAGAAGCCGGATAATCTGAAGGTCGGCGACTTCAGACCAATTGCGTGCTGCAATGTGGTCTATAAAATTATCACGAAAATTATGGCGAATAGGATTGAAGGTATCTTACCAGGTATTATTGACCCTAGTCAGGGAGCATTCGTGAAGGGCAGAAATATTTCCGACAATGTCATGTTAGCGAAGGAATTTGTCCGGGGATATGGAAGAGCTCGCAATTCGCCCAGATGTATGATTATGGTGGATCTTCAAAAGGCGTTTGATACAGTCTCTTGGGATTTCTTAGAAGAGGTTTTACTTGGACTAGGATTTCCGGAAAGGCTAACAAACAGAATTATGACTTGTGTGTGCACTTCTTCGTTCTCGATTGCAGTCAACGGTAAATTGTGCGATCACTTTCAGGGACAGAGGGGTATTCGTCAGGGTGATCCATTGTCGCCTCACCTGTTCGTGATCTGCATGGAGTATTTCTCGAGATTACTGAAAAGGAGGACGGCATCTAGGCATTTTACATTCCATCCGAGATGCGAGACTCTTCGGATCACGCATTTGGCTTTTGCAGATGATCTCATGCTCTTTTCTAAGGCGAACACGAGTTCAGTACATATACTCATGGACGCCCTGAATGAGTTTGAGCACACTTCGGGTTTGGGTATTAATGCTGCAAAGTCGAAGTTCTTTGGGGTTGGTATAAAGGAGGATTTGAGCTTCACAGGTATTCCTTGGGCGTCATTCCCCGTTAGATACCTAGGCGTGCCACTTGATTCCAGCAAGTTGAAGGTGACACAATTCGGTACTCTATTGGGAAAGGTAGATTCGGAAATAGCTAAATGGAAGGGCCATACCCTCTCATATGCAGGCAAATTGGAACTTGTGAGATCAATCGTTGGAGGTATTGCGGGATTCTGGATTCAGAATTTTGTTATACAAACTACGGTAATGGATGCTCTCGAACAGAAATGCAAAAGGTTCTTATGGGGAGGTAAACATAAGGCGAAGGTTGCATGGAAGAAACTTTGTGCGCCAAAGTCTTTTGGAGGCCTCGGTTTGAGGGACTTTGTTACGTGGAATCGGGCTTCAATGGCTAAAAGGCTGTGGGATGTTCACTTGAAAAAGGATAGCCTTTGGGTCCAATGGATTCACTCGTACTACCTTCAGGGAGTAGATTTTTGGGGATTAAATCCGAGAATTGCAAATGGTAGGTTGGGAGAGCGATACTCGAGCTACTTTGGTGACCTCTGCAAACTCAGGGATGAATTGTTCGCAATGTTTAATGGTGATTTGCAAGAGGTAATCGGCCATCTTGGCGTTTGGTCTGGCTCGAGAAAGTTTACTAGTGCAGCTTATCTTCATATGCATCGTCATAGATACCCGAATGTTTATGATGTTGGTCGATCAAGTGAAAGGGTTTTCAACAGTATTTGGCGTGGGTTTGTTCCGCCGAAATTCTCATTCATCACTTGGTTGGCGGTCATTCAGAGACTTCATACTAAAGATAAGCATCGGATGGAGGAAGGGGATAGCATGGAGAAGGTATGCTCTTTATGCCATTTGGAAGAGGAGACAAATAAGCATTTGTTTTTCAAGTGTGAATTTTCTGAGGTTGTTTGGGGGCGTATTCGGACTTGGATTGGTTTAAGGAGACGAACTAATTCAATCCCAAGTTCCATGACTTGGGTGAAGAGGCAAATTAAGGGCTCCAAGTTGCGAAAGAAGTTTGGTATACTAGCCTTGATCACCACGGTTTATCGCCTTTGGAGGGAATGGAACAATGTGGTTATGGATGGTGCTCAACCAAGTTCGGAAAGAGTGGTGAAAATCATCATGAAGGATTGCTACATGGTGATGAATAGACTATTTCCGGATGAGCACCTGTTTTAAATGGAGAAGCTGCTTGGATTGAAGGGTGCTGGCGACATTGTACTGGGTGCTTCACATTTCGGGTCAAGGTGCTTCATTCCTGGCGCTGTGCTGGCGTCAGGTGTTGCACTGGATCTCGTTACGGTTGAAGGGATGCAGGACGCCAGCAAGGGAGACGGTTTGTGCGACTCAAGGCTGGAACGGTGTGTCACGGCTTGGATCTTCTGGCGCGGTTTTCAGAGATGGTTGATGCGGTTTTCAGCGCTGGGAGAGGCTGTTTTGTGCTCGATGGAGTTCTGGTTGGCCTACGGTTTTTCTTGGATTTCTATTGGCACTTGAAGCTCGGTATTCAGGAGGAGGCAATAGGTCTTAGAGTAAGGATTCCCGTCCTCATACTCTTTCTCCTAAGCCTAGTTTTTACTACTGATTTGACGGTTATTTATGCGCTTTATGCTCGCGCTACACTCTGTGTTAAAATAGCATATAGCTGTCCATTTGCTCAAAATGGAGTGGGTGAGTACATACTCGCCACGCTTGGTGCACGCGGTATAAGTGCATCCATTCTCACATCTTTCGGAAGTTGATTTCACTGGGAGACACTAAGATTAGAGGCACGGCCTCATTAATCTTGGCCCATAGGATCAGCTTCGGTGCAAAAAGAGAATGCCAGAAGGCCAATAACATCCCTTTTTCTTCATCTTAGGGATGTATATGGTAGAAGCTGTTGTCCATTTGGTTCATCGGCTTCAACTTTCATGCGACATCCAAGACCCGAGACACCCTCGGCTGCATTAGGATATCCTTATCATCTTTTCTTGGACCTTACCCCCTTCATCAACGTTCCAGCACCTACATTAATTCAAGACCCGAGACCCTACTTCTCGGTTGTATTTGGGAAATTGTAATGAAGAAGGCCCCATTTGTTAGGGGTAGAAGCGGATTGGTTTATGGGTAGTGAGTTTGTTCTCACCCCTTCATTTCGTTTAGGTTATAGCCTGTGTTTTTCCAGGTTGTTTTGTGCTCCCTCTGCTCGCCTATCTTGCATTGGGTTGGTTGTTATTTTATTTGGACATAAGGGGGGGGATGGAAGAATGCTGTCCTACGGACTTACATTCTTCTATTCCCCCCTACCTCTTTTGGACTTTACTCCTTAGGCTTGCTTAGTAGCCTAAGGTTGGATTCTTTTGTATTTGGTGGGGTCCTTTTCAGGCTCCACTGCAGGTTCCACCGTTTATACTATTTACCTATTTACGTCGGAAGATTATGCATGTGCTCTTACAACTGAAGACCCCATCTCCCCTACTTTTACGTTCACTCATGCGATGTCACTATCCTCAGGTGTTCTCTATCCTCTTACTGATTATGTAAATTGTGATAAATTTTCTAGTATACATTCTATATTTTTGGGTACAGTAACATCTAGTACAGATTTCACCACGTATTCAAGGCATCCCAGCATGCTCATTAGCGAGGTGTTATAACTAACGAGCTTACTGCGCTTGAGCACAATCAGACTTGGACTTTGGCTCCTTTGCCTCCAAATAAGAAGGCGATTGATTGAAATTGGGTTTACCAGACGAAGTTTAAGTCAGATGATACTATTGAACGTCATAAGGTGTGCCCAGTGGTTCTCGGGAATCGCCAGGTTGAAGGGATTGATTATACTTAGACATTTTCTCCGATTGTGAAGATAGGTTATGTTCGCCTATTCTTATCTGTTAAGGTCATTTGTGGTTGGGAACTACATCAAATGGATGTCTATAATGCTTTCATGCATGGTGATTTGCATGAAGAGGTTTTTATGCGACCCCCACCAAGCTATGTCGTTCCCCATGGTCAGGTATGTCGCCTTCAGAAATCTCTTTATGGTCTTCACCAGGCTCCTAGAAATTGGTTTGCCAATTTAGCTCAGGTTTCACGAGCATTTGGTTTTGTTCAAAGTAAGGTAGATTTCTCTTTGTTTGTCGTTTCCCGTGGATCTGTTTCTTTGCATGTTCTGGTTTATGTGGATGATTTGGTCATTACTGGTAGTTCTTCTACACTTATCTATGAGTTCAAGAAATACTTGAGCTCTTGTTTCCATATGAAAGATCTTGGTTTACTTAAGTATTTCTTGGGCATAGAGATTGCTAGAATATCAGATGGGATGTTTCTTTCGCAAAAGAAATATACCTTGGACATTTTGTCTGATACAAGTTTATCTGCTTCTAAACTGACTGGCTTTCCGATGGAGCAACAACATGATCTGGTATGTGTTGAGGGTCTTATCATGATCCTGAGCAGTATAAGCGTCTGATTAGGCGCCTAATATACCTGACTATAATACATCATGAGCTTAGTTATTCGGTTCATACACTTGTGCAATTCTTGAAATCTCCTTGTGTTCCTCACTGGCAAGCTGCAGTTCGTGTGTTGCACTACCTAAAGAGCCATCACGGTCAAGGTTTATTTCTCTCTTCCTGTAGTGTGTTACAGTTGACTGCTTATTGTGATTCAGATTGAGCTACATACCCGATTACGCGGCGTTCTCTTTCGAGATATTTTGTGATGATTGATGATTTTCCAATTTCTTGGAAGACCCAGAAGCAACCTACCGTTTCTCGGTCTTCCATTGAAGTGGAGTATCATGCTATGGTTGTTACCTATTGTGAGTAGTTATGGCTTAAGTCTTTAATGAAATATTTAGAGGTTATGCACACTTCTCCTATGCGACTGTTTTGTGATAGTCAATATGCTCTTCATATTGCAGCAAATCTAGTATTCCATGAACGCACAAAACACATTGAAGTTTATTGTCATTTTGTCCGGGATCTTGTTCAATCTGGCACTATTGTTACTTAGCATATCCGCACGTCAGACCAACCTGCGGACTTGTTTACTGGGGCTCTCGGACGTAACCAGTTTCATTCCATGCTTGGAAAGTTGGGCCTTTCTGATCCCCATGCTCCAACTTGAGGAGGAGTATTAAGGAACTGGAATATTAATTGTAATGGTAATTATATTCTATTACATTTTCCTACCTTGTATAGGTATTATGTACCATTATTTAATGTATCCTGAGATCATGAATACAAACACATATTATTACCCTTATTTTCTACAAAGGTAAAACGTCTTAGTTGCAATATTAAAAATTTATTATGCAACGTGTAGTTGTTAAAAATTTTATAACCCGATTCATGTCATCCAAAAGTTTTATCTTCATTCTTCTAATTTGCACTTTAAACCTTGGTCTTTCCATGACTTATGGAAAGACCGTCTTTCAAGAGACGGACTCAAGTTATATATTGTAAATTTAATATACGTAATATTTTTATTTTTTTACATTTAAATACACCTTATTACATGTTTTAACTAAAGTAAAGTCGTTTGTCCATGAACTTATACTCCCTCCGGTCCTTTATTTATGGCCCCCTTTGACCAGATATTTTTTCATGACACGTTTGACCATAGATAACTTTTGTTGTATACAATAATGGACATCATGTGATATGCTTTTGGATTCTCCGTAACATGTAATTTTTAAATAGTAAAATTTTATTATCTGTTATCGTACGTAACAAAAATTATCGATGGCCAAACATGCATTGAAAAAAGTCAGAAAAAAGGAAGGCATAAATAGAGGACGAGAGGGAGTAAGAAAACTACCTTTCCTAAAACAGCCCTATTAGTTGAAATTGAAATATTTGAACTTGAAGACGCTTCAAGAAAGAATAAGACTTTTTTGGTTTCTTTCTTCTGAGTAGAAAAAGATGAATTTAAGGTACGACTAATTTTTTTTTAATTAAAACCACCTGTGATGGTGGGGGTTAGGCGGACCCCTACCCATTTATTAATTAAAAAATAAAAAAGGTACAATCAAAGAGGGGGGCATAATACCTTACCTTAGAAGATATCTGATGATCTTTGAGATCTATACAAAACATGTATCTAACCTAAAAGATCAATTAGATACCAATAAGCAACAGCGGCAAAACCGCGATACATAGTTGACCTATTACCCTAGTATAACATGGGGAATTCCTTCCGCGACAAGCCGTACTTGTCCAGCAACCAATGAGGGTAAACCTGCAGAGCCATAAAAGTTATTTACCTGATTACGAGCGGCCAGTTTAGCAAGTGAGTCTGCTGGAGCGTTTGCCTCTCTGAAGATGTGTTTCAATGAGTAGTTAACTCCAGTTAGGAGGTTACATATCTCCCTGATTGTTGGCAGTAGCCTCCATGGTATCTTTAGCTATTGCTGTAGCATCCCAATCAGAGTAATTGAGTCTGTTTCAATTTCCACTTTGTGATGCGTTTGTCACGAACTAGGAGAACACCATGAAGTAGAGCAATGGCTTCGGCCTACAATACTGAATCAGCCGAGATAGTTTTGGAAAGAGCAGCTGTAACTTTGCCAACATTGTCTCGGATTATGCAATCGATGCCGGTAGTGCCGTTCTGAAGAAAGGATCCATCAGTTTTGAGTTTAAAAGCTGAGGGAAATGACCCTTTGAAAATACTGGGAGGTCTTTGTGTAGAGGTTTTATGGCCGAACAGTGTAGGTGTTGGAGTGAGTGCCCATTTGATGTCCATTTTGAAAGCTAAAAATGTGTCATTAATGTGGAATATGATTCGTTTAAAAATGCTCTTGACATCAGGTTTGGTACCCTCGAAAGTGTAGGCGCAACGGGCAAACCACAGGTGCCAGTTAACCACACAAGGAATGATACGTATCAGTTTAGCAGGGAGTTCATTAAAGGAGGATGTATTCCAGTAGAAATAAACCCTATCCTACAGGAGTTGGAATGTAATGCGAGGCATGTTAAAAACTGAGTTTACAAGATTCCAGATTTTGTTGACCTCTGGGCAAGAGTTGAAACAGTGGTGAAGAGTTTCTGAGTTATTGAAACAAAAACAGCAACGTGACGGTAGGTGAAAATGGAAGTCCTCTAGGACATCAGGTAGGGAAATTAGTCGATTTAAAAGTTTCCAGTTAAATAAACTAATTTTCTTTGGTAGAAGTTTAGACCAGAGATGGGTGAAGGAAGGAATCTTTGTTTTCTTATTCCTGATCAGTTCGTAAGCAGATTTGATCGAGAAGGCACCAGATTGGGTAGGTTTCCATATGATGGTGTCCTCATAGCTTGGGAATAGTTTATGTTCCTGATCCAAGTGTTGACAGATGTGTTCTGGGAGGAAGTTCCTGATTTGATCAGAAAAGGTGGCTTTGTGTTGTATATATTCTGCCACTGCCAAGTTGGGATGTGGGTATTCTGAAGGATCGATTAAATAATCAGTAAGGGGTCCCAAGGATGTCCAGTTAGAGTCCCAAAAAGAAATAGAACTGGAACTGATGATGACTTTTGTGTTACTGATGGCTGTAAGGTTTGATTCTTTGATTCTCTTCCAAGTTCTGGAGGTTTTGTGGTTATCACTCATAGACCACATGGTTTTGGCCCATAGAGAGTTTCCTTCCTGTAGTTTTCACCACAGTTTGAGTGAGAATGAATCAATTAAAGTGTTCAAATTTCTGAAATTTAGTCCATTTTCCTCTGTAGGAAAGCAAAGATTGGTGTAAGATTTCCAGATTCTGTGTTTGTGTTTTTTTTCCGAGTTATTGTTCCAGAAAAACTTAGCCAGGGTTTTGTGTATTTGAGTGATAGTGTGTGTGGTTGGCTTCAGGACTGTTAAGAGGTGGATTGACATTGAGGCCAGAACATGCCTGATTAGAGTTGCCCTTCCAGCAGGGGATAGTAGTTTATTTTGCCAGGTGTTGATTTGTTTTGGATTGAGAGGAGCATAGGTTGGAAGTGGCTGTTTTTTACCCTTTCAGTGAAAATGGGGCAGCCCAAATATTTGAATGGGGTGCACCCTGCCATCATATTAGTATCTCTTTGGATTAGGTTAATAATTCTGTTAGGTGTAGATTTAGATATGTGGAAAGTTGATTTTTCAAAATTAACTTATACTTGCCTTTTTATTGAATTTGCTACATTTTTATTTTTCATTTTTTAATCTTAACATATTTTGATTTTTTTTAAGATTCATTCGCTCATTCTACTATAAAATCGATGTATAATTAAAGCGTGATCATGCCTTTTTAGGTGGTTAATCCACCAAGTATTTAATAGGTTTCAAATTTTAAATCACACTTCTATAAAATAAAATTGTGAATTTTTATTTAATATTTTAACTAGAATCATTCTGTGACTGTATTGATGGTCTCTAATGAGACTATCTGTAACTGTGTGGTTGGAGAAGATTTAATTAAAGAGAAAAAAGAAAAGAAGGTGGAGAGGGAGGGAATCATTCGATGAAGACATGAAGTGTGAAGTAAGAGAGGATAGCATGGTCGGCACCGTGCATGTTTCACACCTTTGTGGGGATAGTCTTCCTCCCTTCTTTTTCTTTCTCTTTCTTTAACCAGATTCTCTTTCTTTCTAGTTCTTCTGCCCTTTATGTGGACATTCGTCCATCCTATGGTCTCAATCTAACGAAACCAAGTGCAAGTAGGGGTGTTCATAAGTCGAGTCGGGTTGGGTCGGGTCAAACTTTGCATAGTTTAGTCTCGGGTTGGGTCGAACTGGGCCAGGGGTCGATCAAATTGACCAAAATTATATAAAAATAGTAAATTTGTTTTTTTAAATATATTTTTAGCCTAATAAATAAATAAATATATTTTTTTCAAATGTTAAAATTGTTCATGAAGTAAATTAATGGTGGATATATTGCATTAAATTAATTCTTTTTTATAATTTTTTTAAAGAAAATGAGACAAAATTACAAGTTGGTCAAAATGGGTGGATTTGGGTCAAAATTCAACCTGACCCATTTTGACCCAAATGGGACATTGACCTGACCCGATCCAAATAGACCGGGTCAAAACGGGTTGGGCAATTTGAACACCCATAAGTGCAAGTTATCCTCATTTTATTGTAACATTCTATCCACATTCCAAAGAATTATTCTGCTTAGCACGACACCCATAAAAAATACGTTAAGTCTTAGTAATAAACTATATTTAAATAAAAGAAAGTTTTAGCAAAGGCAACCAGCATATAAGTTCATATACAGTCCACGAACAAATGTCGACAATTAAGCTCAATGTGGTTTGTACATTCATGAAAGATAGGATTAGCCACAATATGAATAGCAAACCAACTGTCGCAAAACATACGCATAGGGGCAGAATGCACAACACCTAAGTCCCAAAGCAAATACTTAAGCCATAATAACTAACAACAAGTGACTGACATTGCACGATACTCCACTTCAGCCAAAGAGCGAGAAATTGTAGGTTGCTTCTTGAACTTCCATGAAACTGGAGATTCACCAATCATTACAAAATACCCAGAGAGAGAACGTCGTGTAATGGGGCAAACAACCCAGTCAGAATCATAGAAAGCAGTCAAATGCAAAGAACTACGTGAAGAGAGGTATAAACTTTGACTAGGATGAATCTTCAAGTTGTTTAGAACATAGAGAGCAGCTTGCCCCTGAGAAACACAAGGAGCATGCATGAATTGAGCATGCGTATGAACCGAATAACTAAGCTCATGGCATGTAATGGTAAAGTAAATGAGACGACCAACTAGTTGCCGATACTGGGAGGTCGTCGCCGTACCTCTCAGTTAATACTTTTAAGCCATGTTGCTTCCTATTTACAATAAAGTAGATAATGGCAAGTCGGAGTCGTCTATGAGAAGAGGGATCTTTTCAAGTGTTTAAACATATATAGGAGAAAATATACTAGGCATATACATACATAAATATATATATATAAGCATGTAAACTGGGGGGGTTGGTTGGTTTGATCCTAAGTTATCAAATTGAAATACAACAACTAGCAAAGCAAGAGAACTATGCTAATTATGCAACACAACTAAAGGTACGATGTAAATGATAATTAACAGAGCCTTGGGGGCAATCAATTTTCACTTCCAAACTTCATATAGCTCATTGATTCATTCACTCATTCAATTACTTTTATTGTCTATGGGGAATGTATCACTTCTCATTCAAAGATCAACATTCATTCCTCTTTAAAAGTAGTTTGCAAAGACAAACAACGACCATTTGCAAACCTCATTGATGATCACCCTAGTAAAACAACATCATAGGGGTGTTTCATCAATGGCATTTCACCCAAAGGACCATAGGTTTGATAATAACAAACCTTCTACCAAAGGCATAGTCATTGAACCAAACAAAGCATTCATTAGATTAAACTAAGAACAAACAACATTCAAGGTTCAACCTTTCTTTGCATCTATATGACAAATATGAAAACAAACCACATGAACATACTCATCTAGCAAGAATTACCTCACATTATACACAGGAAGTTCTAAATCCATGCTCTTGAATTTTCATATCAAATGAGTCAAGAAATTTGCAACTTTCCTAACACCATAATATTTCAATCTTACAAACATTTCATATACTCAAACAACTCATGGTATAAATTATGTAAAACACAACATTAATGGCATAATAAATGCTCTCCAATAAATGTTCAAAAATGAGCAAACATAGAATCTCACTACATAAGCTTGGAAGCTTCAATCAATTGCTCCCAAGAACTAGATTTAGCTACAAGAGTTCATACTAATTAATGCTAAACAACCAAACATAATACAAAAGATTGTAAAGATGAAAATGGAAGAAATAAAGGTTTTAAACAGTGATAAAAACGCAGGTGAAGAAGATTGTGAATGAGAGGAAAAAGAGTGATATTTATAGTACAAAAAGGATAAGGTGAAATTCCGGCCACCCGTTGGTCGCGACTCACGACGGGCTTGTCACGACTCGCGACGGTCTTGCGACGAGGCCATCGCGACGGGTGCCAGAATTTTGCCTTGTTTCTTTTTCTTCTTCTTATGGTATATAATCATCTTCATAACAATTCCTCTCATTTTTCAAGTCTTCAATGTCTCCAAAAATGGTCTTCAATAGCCTCCGGTCTTCATGTCTTCGAAGTAAGTCTACAAAAGTCTTCAAAAATGTGATCTTCAATGGCCTCCGGTCTTCATTGCCTCCGTGTTCTTCCCTTGTCACGCAAAATCCACTTAGAAGAGGTAAAATAGTGTAAAGTTGCTCTTACCCCTCCTAAGAGAATTTTAAGGTGAAACACGAGCTCTTGATAATAAAAGAGCACAAAAGTGATCCAAAATAATACTAAATTATGCAAATAAAATGGACACATTAGATACTACTCAAGATAATTATAAAGTGGCCCCTCTACCCGCGCTAGATCATGTTGTTGCTCCATCGGAAAATTAGTCAGTTTAGTAGCCAATAAACCAGTATCTGATAAAATATCAAGGGCATATTTCCGTTGTGAAAGAAACATTTCATCTGATCTTTTACCAATCTCTATACCCAAGAAATACTTAAGTGAAGTATTTTTTTAATTCAAAGATTAACGACGAAGAATTACCAGCAATCACCAAATCATCCACATATACAAGCACGTGCAATGAAACCGAACCACATGAGTAAAACAAAAGAGAGTAATTATCCTTACACTAAACAAATCCAAACACGCGTAGATCATTTGCTAACTTGGCAACCCAGTTGCGAGGGGCTTGTCGCAAACCGTAAAAAGATTTCTAAAATCGGCAGACAATGTCGAGAGGGGGCAGTATAATCGGGAGGAGGGCGCATGAAAACCTCTTCGTGAAGATCACCATGTACAAAAGTATTATGGATATCCATCTGATGGAATTCTCAACCACGAATGACTGTAACAGATAATAATAGGCGAAGTGAACTCATCTTTGCAACAGGAGCAAATGTCTCGGTATAGTCAATTCCCTTAATCTAACGATTGCCCAGAATCCCCAGACGAGCTTTGTGACGTTCAATGGAGCCATATGATTTAAATTTGGTACGATAAACCCATTTGCACCAAATTGCAGTCTTATCTTAAGGAAGAGAAGTCATAGCCCAAGTCTCATTGCCCTTGAGAGCATTAATCTCATCAGTAATAGCATCACACCAATGAGCATGCTTCGATGCATCAGAATAAGTTGTAGGATCTGCACTAGAAGTTACTGCACCCAAAAATCTAGAATGCGAACCAGAAAATTTATTGCAATTTACATAATCAGTTAAAGGATAGAGAACACATGAGGACAGTGAAGATGCAAGATTAAGCGTAGCAGGGGTTTTAGCAGAAATAATGGAGCAGACATAATAATTCAAATAAGCAAAAGGGTGACAATCCTGCGTACTATGATGAGCAGATAAATCAGGAGACACAGAAGGTTGACCAAGAAGAGCGTTCGACTGCAATGGAGCCTCGGCCGGCGACGGTGAATTAAAGATCGCGGCATGCGGCGGCGCTGAAGAAGGCTCAGACGCGGCATGCGACGGAGGGTTTGGTGCGGCCGAAGTTGGTGGATCAGGTATGGCGGCAGCTCCATCTGACAGCAAAGGTGGTGCGACAAGAAGATCATTATCGTAATGGAAAATCGTTGGTAGGTGAAACTATAAAGGTATACACTCAAACTCATTCTTATTGATTCGTTATTTATCTTCTTGTAAGCCCCCAAATTCGGAGTCGTGTAGTTTTATTTCCTTTAACTTGTTGTGTAACTCAATTTTATTGATGTTTAATTTAATGCTTTGAATTTGTTCCCTTGAAGCAATTGGCTGCAATATGCACACTGACTAACGGTTATATCAGATCATGACCAACCCCTATATATATATATATTAAGATTCAAATGTAATTATTTTTAGTTTTGGGTCAATATTAAAAAAATCTCGAACTCGAAGGACTTCTATAAAAACACGATAAAACAAATTGCAAAATAACTCTTCTCCATCCAAATTCAGAGTCAACATGGTAGAGATACTCATCCCCGTACCTCTTCATCAGTGGGTTCCTATTTTTTTATGGGGACTCTCCACTGACGTGTAGCCCATTGTACTCTCAGTTTTCTACCATTTGGCAAAGATTTTCTGAACTTCAATTCAAGTCTGACCAAAAGCATAATCAATCGTGGTGAAGATCTTTTGGCAATTCTGGGAGGTCATGACTGAGATGGAAAATCGTTGGTAGTGAAACTCTAAAGGTATAGATTCGAACTAGAGGTGTCAATTCGGGTTATCGTGTCACATTCGTATCGGGTTGGAAACGTGTCGTGTTGAAATATGTCGGGTTGAATCGTGTTGATTTCATTTATCGTATGAGGTTGGAAATGTGTCGTGTTGAAATATGTTGGGTTGAATTGTGTTGATTTCATTTATCGTGTCGGGTCTGGTTGAATTGGGTACTTATCGTGTCGGGTTGAAAACGTGTCAATTTTTTTCTCGGATTGGGTCGTGTCGGGTTGAGTTAATATCGGGTCGGGTTACTGTCGTGTAATTTTTATACTCGGATTAGATCGGTTCGAACCAGAATATTTTCGGGTTGGATTGGATTGGGTTATTGTCGTTTCATTTTTTGTACTGAATTCGTGTTCAGATATGATTATGTCAATTATTTTTTATAATGTTACACATTGAATTCAGATATTTTTTGGGTTGGTTCATTTTAGACTAGGTTTTATGTCACCCAGTTAAATTTGGGTTGATTTAGGTTATTTTTCAATAATACAATTGTTGCAACTGCACTATAATCAGTTATTGTTTCGTTGTAACTTGTAACTTGCAAAATGTAAAAACTTGACTCGTAACTCCAAATAAATCCGCTCGAAAGTGATGCTACCCTATACACCCCCATTGTATTTTCCAAGTACGTTAGGGATGAGCATCGGTTCGGTTTATTCAGTTTTTTGTCTATTTGGTTCGGGTTATTCAGTTTTTTCCCTAAAAAATCAAAAACTGAATCCGACCCAAATAATTCAAATAACCCAAATTATCCGAACCGAATTCAAAATTTGGTTTCGGTTTGAAACTAAATTCAACCAAAATAACCGAATTGATTCCAATCTTTATCAAATCGAATTCAATTCAATTGGTTTTTTTACCCACAACAATTGTGGGCCAAGCCAAAAAACTCATAAGCATGTCAAAATTTTAACTTAAAATTAACAATTATGACCCAATAGTTCAAGGCCAAGGGATTTGTCACTTAAGGCCCAATTGCATCTAATGCTTTGCTGTGAAGAAATGGAGGAGTGATACCCTAGTATTTATAATTGATATCTAGGTCTCCACCATCTTTCGATGTGAGACTAATGTAGTAATGCTAAGTCTTCTTTCATCATTTTAAAGCATTGCTGCACTTGCATGACTTCACCTGCAGATTCATTTTCCATTTTCCAACTTTTCCTTCAATTATTATTACCTTTTTTTAGTTGAATTTATTATGAGTCTGTCTCTTGAAATACGATCTTTCCATATGTCATGGAAATATTATGGTTTAAAATGCAAATTAGAAGAAATGAAGATAAATTTTTTGAGTTGAATGAATCGGGTTATAAACGTTATAACTAATACACATTGCATAATAAAATTTTAATATTGCAACTAAGACCTTTTACTTTGTATTATTATAATTAAACCCTGTCTTTTCATAAGCCTGTGGAATAATGGAAAGACGGTATTAATGAGACATCTCTCTTTATTTGACTATTATTCATTAGATTTATATATTTAGTCGTGTGCATTTTTAACTTAACATTGTGTATTCACATTTGTTATGAATTGACTTTACGTACTAGTAATCATATAGCTAAAAACTCCACTTGTTATTAGTTTGACGCACAATCAACTTGACTTGATTCCATATTAAATGTTAATTGACTTTTTATAACTGCATCTCTTTTGGGTTGATTACATGCAGGGTTATATAGTTGATTTATCAGGTTGAATTAGGTCTGTGTTAAATCGGGTTCGAGTTGATCTCGAGTTCGTATTCAGGTCGGGTTCGGGTCCAGATTATCAGGTCATATTTGAGTTTTGGGTTGAATTCGGTCGTGTCGGATTCGGGTACATGTCAATATTTCTCGGGTCAAAATCAGGTTTTGGGTTAAGTGTGGTCGTGGCAGGTCGGGTTCGGGTCAATATTTCTCGGATCAGATCAGATTTTGGGTTGATTCGTTCGAATCGATCCAGGTTGGGTTATCAGTTCGGGTCAGAGATTGACTTTCGAACTCATTCTTAATGATTCGTTATTCATCTTCTTGTAAGCCCCCAAATTTGGAGTCCTGTACTCCCTTCGTCCCAGTTAAATGTTTGCATTTTTTTAAATTTTCTCAGGTCATATTTGATCAACAATAACTTTAGTTACGTAAATTAACGGTGTGCAAAAGTTTGATATTTAAAAAATACATTAGAGAGAAAGTTGACCAAAATTGTTCAAATTCATCTGGGAAGGAGGGAGTAGTTTTATTGTCTTTAACTTGTCCCGTAACTCAAAAGTTATTGATGTTTAATGCTTTGAATTTGTTCCATTGAAGCAATTGTTTTCAATATGTAGTAACAACCTTAAGAATTTTTTAATGGACTGGTGTTTATATGCTCCTGATGCAATAAAGGAGAACCTAAAAATGCCCAGCGGGAGAAGATACGGTCTAGCGGTAGAGGCGACGCGTCCGGCGGCGACCGACGCGTCACGCGGCGGAGACAAAGCGTCCGGCGGCGAGCGGAAGCAACGCGTCCAGTGACCGGCGGAGATGATGCGTCCTACAGTGAGAGGAGGCGGTGCGTCCACCGGCAGATCTGACGCCCGACGGAGGAGGCGACGCGTCCAGCACTGCTGTGGAGGAAGGCGAGGCGGCCAGGCGACGGAGGAAGGAGACGATCCGGCATTGGGTGGGGAAGGGAGAAGGAGTGAGGCGGGAGGGAGAGCGGCGGAAGGGAGGAGGCAGAGGTCGGACAGCGGCGGCGCTGGAGGGTGGAGGGTGGGCGGTGCAGGAGGGGATTAAGTTTTGGGAAATAAAAGCTAAGGGAGAGGGAGGCAGAGGCGGGTCTGAGAGAGGAAGGGAGGGAGGTTGGAATGAGAGATGGAAAGACAGGGTTTAATTAGAATAATAAAAGGTAAAAAGTTTTTGGTTGTAATATTAAATTTATTATGCAACATGTAGTAGTTATAAAGTTTATAACCCGATTCAATGTAACCCAAAAAATTTATCTTCATTTATGCTAATTTGCACTTTAAACCTTGATTTTTCAATGACTTATGAAAAGACCGTCTTTCAAGAGATGGACTCCTAATTTAAAACCTATATTTTTATAAATTAATAATTCAAATTGTTTAATCCAGCTACATACACATAAAACTATAAATGAGATGGTGATAACACTAAAAGAAATCATCCATCAAAGTTTTTAGCGAAAAGTGTATATATAACCCTACATAATTTACATAAATGCAAATATAATCTTTTGATAATTGAAAGTGTAAATACAATCCTAAATTATTAGTGTATGTGAAATTTACCCCTTCCAACAGTTTGAGGCTGAATTTTATTAAAAAGACAATTTTAACCCTCTACAAAACAAAAAAACCAAAAAATATTTACCCCTAATCCAAAACCCTAACCCATTTCTACCCACCTTTCTTCTCCTTCTGCAAATTGCCACAATAAAAAACACACAAATTTGATGGAAATCACCACCACAAAAACACACACAACCCCATATTTATGATTCTTCTATCCCAAATGTTTGACTTCATCCATTCGTTAAACACTGGTTAGAACTAGTATAGTGAAGTATGCTTTGCATTCGCAATAGATTTGGCAAACCAACAGCCTTCTTGGCGGCTTCGCTACCATGATTTTTGAATAATTCTTCTGTTGAGCTCGAATGATTCTGCTGCAAACCGCCTGTCACGTTCCAATGCCCAGATAAAGCTCTCTTCCGGAACAGGGTGTTCAGCGCCACCGCTCATCCAACTAAAGTGGTAGTCACTGTCGTCTAGCCGACGACACTCCATTGGTCGTAGTAGTTCCGGGAGTGTATGGGCTGAGTATCTTGGTTCTCATTCCCGGCCTCTCTTGCCTCATTAATCACTTGTCGCATGAATATTTCTGAATCAATTAGATCATAAGTTTGGAACCTAGATGAATCCAAATCGGCGCTTGAAGGCGAGGGCAAGCGGTGGCAAGGGAGATTAAGTGGCGGTGAAGCGGGGTGGTAGTGGTGGTAGGGCTTTGAGGCGACGAGGTTAGGCTGGGTTTGGAAATGGTTGGGCTAGTGTTAAGGAATTAGAATATTACTTGTAATTGTATTTATATTCTATTACTTTTTCCTAGCTTGTATAGGTATCATGTACTGCTATATAATGTATCCTGAGTTCATGAATAAACACACATTATTACCCTTATTTCCTACATGGTATCAGAGCCTAAAATCCTAAACCTCTAAGAAAATATTCCGCTGCCAAAAAAACTGCAGCTTCCTTCTTCGTTTTTGCCACCGCCGTCGGAGAAGCCTTCGGCGGTTCATTCTGTCTCCGAAGAAGCTCTCTGCGGCTTCGTTCATCGTCTTAGAGCTTCCCGCCGCTGATCCATCAACCGCCGTCAATCGCCGATCTCCGCCAACCGACGAGCTCGCCACCAACCGCCGTTCGACGATTGCCGCCGAGCCGTGTGCCATTTGCCGCTTCGCTCCAGCAACTCGGTCCAGAGCTCGCCATCAACCGCGCCCGATAACGCTTCCTCGCGGCCGATGCCGCCAGTTCAGTCAACAGAGGCGCGCGTGAGATTCACGTGCGCCACACCCAGCAGCGTGTGAACCCACACGTGGTTGCCTACAGGCGCGCTCCTCCTCTTCAGGCGCGTATCTCCACGCGCCTGTGTCTTCACGTGGATCAGCTCACTTTAGTTTCCTCTTTCTCCCGCTTTATTGCAAGAATTTATTAACTTATTATACATTTGATTGCCATTTGTGTTATGGCTATTTTCGCCGGCGTAGTGACGTCGCCGCAAGGGTTTGCGGTGGCCGCCTCCTCTGGCTTACCTACACGATCTGATTTTGGTCTTGCTTTGTCTGACGACCAATGGAGTACGACCATACATTTATTTAATCAGTTTGATTGGTTATCTGACCATGGGTCAGGTAAGTCTACTTTACCTTGGATTCTTGATTCGGGAGCCTCATATCACATGACTGGTGACAAAGGTTCTCTTACTGATATTACTACTGCTACCAACACTGTGAATGTTATACTACCTGATGGATCTATGTCGTCTGCTACACAATATGGGTCTATTTGTTTTGGTGATGTCACCCTTAGTCATGTGCTCTACATACCTACTTTGCGATGCAATTTATTATCATGTTCTAGATTGTTATCTGCCTTAAAATGTCTAGCCTTGTTTACTGAAAATTATTGCATTTTACAGAAAATCAGTACGGGGATTGTGATTGGCGTGGGTGAAGGGGGTTTATTGGCTTCGTCTGTTGGATACTCGTCTTCGTCCTCTATCCTGCAATCTATTTCGACAGTTGCTTCGGTTTCTTCATCTGATTTATGGCATCAGCGTTTTGGTCATCCATCATCTACGGTGTTGTCTTCTATTCCTACTCTTGAATTTAGCACCAATAATACTACTATACCTTGCTATGTATGTTACAGAGCAAAACAGACTAGACATAGTTTTCCATTGAGTTATACAAATGCTACTGCATTATTTCAATTAGTACATTGTGATGTTTGGGGACCTTATCGAACTCTATCCTCTAGTGGTGCATTTTATTTTTTGACAATCGTAGATGATTATTTCCGACCTGTTTGGGTTTATTTGTTAGTAGCTAAATCTGAAGTAGCTTCTAGATTTTTAGAATTTTGTGTCTTAGTCAAGAACCAGTGGGGAAGAACAATTCAACGAGTTTGGGCTAAGAACGACACTGAATTTTTGCCTCTCCGATCTCACTTTACTGCATCTGGGATCATTTTTGAGACATCTATGGTTGATACTCCGCAACAGAATGGTCGAGTTGAAAGAAAGCATCGTCATTTACTTAATGTGGTGCGTGCTTTACGGTTTCAAGCCAATCTTCCTATTGCATTTTGGGGAGAATGTGTTCTTACTGCTGCCTACCTGATCAACCGAACCCCGACTCAGCTTCTCAACGGTCGTACTCCCTTTGAGTTACTCTATGGCCAGGCGCCCAATTACTCTTCTCTACGGGTTTTTGGTTGCTTATGTTTTGCTGCTCATGTTCCCAGATACCGTGACAAGTTTGCACCAAGAAGTCGACGGTGTTTGTTCCTTGGTTATCCTTCCGGAAAGAAAGGTTATCGTCTTCTCGACTTGGAATCTCGAGTGATCTTTAATACCTGGGATGCTGATTTCTTTGAAGACCAGTTCCCATACTCTGCTTCATCCGATGAACCTGGCGGCGCCACCACAACACTGTCAGATTCCTCCTCCTTCTCACCCGAGCTGCACAGATTTTTCAATCCACCTTCTGCAGCCGATCAACCACTGCCAGTCAATGTCGGTTTTCCGACGCTGACTGTTGTTTTACCGATCACTGCCGGCCATTCACCACCGGTCGATACCGGCTAGTCAACGTCGGTCAACACTGGTGGGTCAACGTCGGTCAACCCCAGTGGGTCAACGTCGGTCAATGCTAGCCGGTCAACGCCATTCATTCACCGACGACAGTCACTGACCAACTCCCGGTGGTCATCTCCGACGTCACGATGCCGGCATCCATCGGCCGTGCTCCGTCGCCCGACACTGATTCCTCTTTACCGGCCGCCATCGCTCTACCTACACCGTTTGTTACCAGTACTTCTCCGCCAGTTACCGTTGATCCACCTTCTACCAGACAGAGTGTTCGATCTCATCGTCCACCGTCGTATTTGGCAGATTATGATTGTGATGATTATGCTTGTGCTCTTACCACTGAAGACCCCCCCTATTCGACTACGTTCCCTCATGCTTCATCACTTTCCTCAGGTGTTCTCTACCCTCTTACTAATTATGTAAATTGTGATAATTTTTCTAGTATGCATTCTAGATTTTTGGGTGCTGTAACTTCTAGTGCAGATCCCACTACTTACTCTGAGGCTTCCCGTCATTCTCATTGGTGAGATGCTATGGTTGAGGAACTTACTGCACTGGAGCGAAATCAGACATGGACTTTGTCTCCTTTGCCTGCCCACAAGAAGGCTATTAGATGCAAATGGGTTTATCGGACGAAGTTTCGGTCAGATGGTACTATTGAACGCCATAAGGCGCGCCTCATGGTTCTTGGGAATCGTCAGGTTGAAGGAATTGATTATACTGAGACTTTTGCTCCGGTTGCGAAGATGAGTTCTGTTCGCTTGTTTCTATCTTCATAATGCCTTCCTCCATGGTGATTTGCATGAGGAAGTGTTCATGCGTCCTCCACCTGGCGACGCTGTACCGCCTGGTCAGGTCTGTCGCCTACAGAAATCTCTTTATGGTCTTCGACAGGCTCCTAGAAATTGGTTTGCTAAACTGGCTCAGGCTTTACGAGCATTTGGATTTGTTCAGAGTAAGGCCGATTACTCTTTGTTTGTCTTTTCTCGTGGATTAGCTTCTTTACATGTTCTGTTTTACGTGGATGATTTGGTTATTGCTGGTAGTTCTTCTTCGCTCATCTCTGAGTTCAAGAAATACTTAGGTTCTTGTTTCCATGTGAAGGATCTTGGTATGCTTAAGTATTTTCGGGCATAGAGATTGCTAGAAGACCGGAGGGGATGTTCCTTTCGCAAAGGAAATATGCTTTGGACATTTTATTGGATACCAGTTTATCTTCCTCTAAGCCGACTGACTTTTCGATTGAGCAACAACATGATTTGGCACGTGTTGAAGGTCCAGCCTACCATGACCCGGAGTAGTATCGACGCCTGGTTGGGCGCCTGATCTACCTGACTATTACTTGTCCTGAACTGAGTTATTCAGTCCACACTCTTGCGCAATTCATGAAGTCCCCTTCTGTTCCTCACTGGCAAGCTGCTGTTCGTGTGTTGCACTACCTGAAGAGTCATCCTGGTCAAGGTTTATTTCTCTCTTCTCGTAGTACGTTACAGTTGACTGCTTACTGTGATTCTGATTGGGCTGCCTGCCCTATTACTCGGCGTTCTCTTTCCGATTACTTTGTGATGATTGGCGATTCTCCAGTTTCTTGGAAGACCAAGAAGCAACCCACAGTTTCTCGGTCTTCTGCTGAAGTGGAGTATCGTGCTATGGCTGTTACCTGTTGTGAGTTGTTATGGCTTAGGTCTTTACTGAAAGACTTAGGGGTTGCACATACTGCTCCTATGTGTTTGTTTTGTGATAGTCAATCTGCTCTTCATATTGCAGCAAATCCAGTGTTCCATGAACGTACGAAGCATATTGAAGTTGATTGTCATTTTGTCCGGGATCTTGTGCAGTCTGGTGCTATAGTTACTCATCATATTCGCACTACAGATCAACCTACGGATTTATTTACCAAAGCTCTCGGACGTAACCAGTTTCATTCATTACTTGGCAAGTTGGGCATTTCTGTTCCCTATGCTCCAACTTGAGGGAGGGTGTTAAGGAATTAGAATATTACTTGTAATTGTATTTATATTCTATTACCTTTTCCTAACTTGTATAGGTATCATGTACTGCTATATAATGTATCCTTAGTTCATGAATAAACACACATTATTACCCTTATTTCCTACAGGTAGAGTTGAGACTACGGTGGTGGGGCTTGGAAGGCGATGGCTCGAGATGGTACCTGCACGACGGAGACTGGGCATTGGTGGGGATAGCTGCAGGTGCTGGAATGGTGCGGGGGGTTGAAGGTGGTGGTGGGGCTGGCTGGAAGGTGGTAGGGGTGGTGGTGGTCAGACTGGAGGTGGTGGTGGACCAGTGGCGCTCAACGACTGGGAGGTGGCAGGCGGAGGGCATTTTTGTCTTTCAAGTTTTTATTTTAGACTGAAAGGGCATTTTGGTCATATCCAATTGGTCAATGGCCGGAAATGACCAGTCAATATCAGGATATAGTCTTTAGGGTTATATTTGCACGTATGTAAAGTAGTTAGGGTTGTTTTTGTACTAAAATTATCTTGGGGCTATATGTGCACTTTCTGAAGTATATAAGGTTGTATTTGTATGTATCCCAAATTTTTATTTGTAAAACTGTGTGTCTTAGAGCATGTGCAATTGGGGTTCCAAAAGCCCTCTCCCAATTCTGGAACCCCCTTCCCTGCCCAAGTCATGAAACCAATCCCCAATTGAAAGCTGTCAGGCTGAACATGGTAGTTGTGCCCCCGCGCCAACTCGGGGCATTTCCTTTTCCAGGCTTTACCACGTGGCACTTGCTTGTAGGGCCATGTGGCAAACAATTCTAGCCGCAAGATATACCGTATAACTGTACTTTTTCTCATAATAATTAGAGTCCAACAAGAAATAGAATTCCTTTTTATCTAATTTTACCTTTAATATGTATCCAAGTTATATTTGGTTTTTATCTAATTATACGCAAGTTGTACGTATAATTAAATGTGATTCCAAAATTTCGATTACAAGTATAGTATTAAGGGAAAACATGTTTTTCCTAATAATCCAAGCTGTACGCAGTTCTAGTAGTATAATCGTAGTAATATAATATTAAAGGCATAAATTGATTTTGATTCCAATTATAAAAATGTATACGTGTGAAATTTATTTAATAGCAATAATATGATTCTAATTAAGATTTGGTTTTTTAATTAAAAAAACTAACAAAAGCTATTTAATTTTCATTTTTTTCATCAATTATTTCTATTGTGCCTGTTAGACTAAATCAGACTCCTGATTAGATGATGATTTATTCTGATTAGAGTTCTTTTCTTATTATACCTCTATTGTACTCTCTATATATTCAGATATCAATAATACAATTAATTACGGCAAATCATTCTATCATGGTATCAGAGCAAGTTCTGATCCTAATCCCTAAATTTTAATTCAGCGCCTCCCTCATTCTCTCTTTTCCGGCGAAGCTCCGGTCAAATTTCGTCCTCCTCCGGCGAAGTCCAGCGGCGGCCTCCTCCTCCGGCGAAGTCCAGCGGCGGCCTCCTCCTCCGGCGAAGTCCAGCGGCGGCCTCCTCCTCCGGTCCGATTGCGAAGTCCAGCGACGAAGTCCGATCGCGAAGTTCAGCGGCGAAGTACGATCGGGAAGCCATCTGGAGAAGAACGGCCGATCGCGTCAAGGAGGAGAAGGAGAACTCGTCCGCGCGTGAAGCCACGAGCGAGTCATCTCGCATCCAGAAGGAAGTTCCGCGCGTGAAGCCACGCGCTAGTCATCTCGCGTACAGAAGGAAGTTCCGCGCGTGAAGCCACGCGCGAGTCATCTCGCGTCCAGAAGTAAGTTCTCGCGAGTTGGTTCAAATTCTCATGAGTTGATCGATTTATCGTGAGCTGAATCACATTCTCGCGAGTTGAAGCTATTTCTCACGAGTTGCTCACATTCCGACGAGTTTCTCCAATTCTCGTCAGCATCCAGTCAATTTCTGTGCCATTTTTCGGTCTTCCGCTATGGTTCATTTGGGCCCTATATCTCGGGAATATTGCTCCACTAATTGGATTGCGGACAAGGTGTTGCTTCAGGCCAGTTTGAATGGTCCCAATTGTCATTCTTCGTCACAACAGTGGATTGTTGATTCAGGTGCTACATCTCATATCACTGCTCACACCAGTCATCTTGATCAGGTACAACGTTATCGTGGTTCTGATTCTATTCTTGTTGGAAATGGTGAATCATTATCTATTTCTCACATCGGCCAATGTCATTTATCTGGTTTCGCTGTTAATGATATCCTTGTGGTCCCTAAGATTACTAGAAGTTTATTGTCCATTAGTAAGCTTACTCGTGATCTACCTGTTCGTGTTATATTTGATGCCGATGCATTTTCCATTGAGCACAAGCTTACAGGGGCGATGATTGGTAAAGGTCGTCATAGGTCTGGTCTCTATTTTCTTGAGACTGGTGATTCCAGTTTTTTAGGCGAACTACGCTCTACAAAGCTTCATGCTTCTTTTGAGCAGTGGCACTCTCGCCTCGGTCATGTGTCTCATGATACTATTCAGTTATTGAATCGACGGGGCCTTATTTCTGTCACTTCTGCTATGCCTGCATCTGTCAGTTGCTCTCCTTGTCAGATGGCCAAGAGTAGCCGCTTGCCCTTTTCCACTAGTGACAAGCGTGCTACTGGTTTATTGGATAAAGTACATTGTGATTTGTGGGGACCAGCTCTTATTTTATCTGTCGGTGATTTCTCTTATTATGCCATTTTCATTGATGATTTCTCACGATTCACATGGTTTCTTCCAATGCGGCATAAGTCGGATTTCTATGACACTTTTATCCAGTTTCAGAAATTCGTTGAGAATCAGTTTTCTGCTAGGGTTAAAATTTTTCAGACCGATGGTGGCACCGAGTTTACTAATCACCGACTTCAGGCTCATCTCATATCATGTGGCATTCATCATCAGATATCCTCGCCTTATACACCTGCTCAGAATGGCCGGGCCGAGCGGAAGCATCGTCACATCACAGACACTGGTCTTGCCATGTTTTTTCACTCTTCTGTGCTGCACTGTTATTGGGTGGAAGCTTTCTCCTCTGCGGTTTACATTATTAACCGTCTGCCTAGTTCAGTTATGAGTGGCAAATCACCTTTTGAGGTTGTTTTTGGTCATGTGCCTGACTATACCCTCTTTCACCCGTTTGGTTGCCGTGCATTTCCATGTCTGCGTGCCACTGCTACTGATAAGTTTGCACCCCGATCCATTCCCTGTGTTTTTATTGGCTATAGCCCTCGTCACAAGGGCTTTCAGTGTCTCGACCAGACGTCTGGGAGCATCTATATCTTTCGCCATGTTCGTTTTGATGAAACTTTCTTCCCTTATGTCTCAGCTTCCACGGACAGTCGTTCGATTTCAGATCTGGAGATTTCATCATTTTTTGATGGAACTATTACTTCATCAATTGGGGCCACTACGCCTGTATCTGTGCCTGTTCCAGTTGCCCCTCCTTCCCCACCATCTTCCATCTGGACGGCCGACCCGGACCCGGTTCCTCGCCAAACGCCCACCATATCTCAGCCGCTGGCCAGCACTCCTCAGCCACCGTCTCAGCCACTGGCCACCACGTCTCAACCTGTATCGGCTACTCTTTCTCCGGTGACTTCTGACGGCCACTCTCCGGTCAGCACGGCTCGATCTTCCTCCATGTCATCAGCTGGTTCTACTCCTCCAGATTCGCCGCCCCCGCTTCGTACTCATCGGATGGCCACTCGGTCTTCTACTGGTGCCATTCAGCGGCGGGATTATTCAGATGTTATTGCTCATGGTCTCACTGCTGCACTCCTCTCTCAGACAGAGCCCACTGATTATCGCACTGCCCTTCAGGATCCAGCCTGGGTTTCAGCCATGGATGATGAGATGGATGCTCTTCGTGGTCAGCACACTTGGGAGTTGGTGCCTCGACCTTCAAATGTCAACATTGTTGGCTCCAAATGGGTCTATAGGCTCAAGTATCGACCAGATGGCACTATTGAGCGTCATAAAGCTAGACTTGTGGCGCAGGGTTTCTCGCAGATTCCAGGTTTTGATTTTGACCACACTTTCAATCATGTGGTCAAAGCCTCCACTGTTAGGACGGTTCTCGCCATAGCCACCATGCGTTCCTGGCCACTTCATCAGTTGGATGTCAAGAACGCTTTCCTTAATGGTGTTCTTGATGTTCCTGTCTACATGAAGCAGCCCGTTGGTTATCAGGATTCTATCCATCCAGACTATGTTTGTCGTTTGAAAAAGGCCATTTATGGTCTTAAGCAAGCTCCCCGAGCTTGGTTCTAGCGTTTCAGCAGTTATCTGACACAGCTTGGTTTTCAGTGCAGCTCAGCTGATACTTCTTTGTTTGTCCTTTCGAGAGGGTCGTCATTACTGTACCTACTTGTACTTGCCTTTTTATTGAATTTGCTACATTTTTATTTTTCATTTTTTAATCTTAACATATTTTGATTTTTTTTAAGATTCATTCGCTCATTCTACTATAAAATCGATGTATAATTAAAGCGTGATCATGCCTTTTTAGGTGGTTAATCCACCAAGTATTTAATAGGTTTCAAATTTTAAATCACACTTCTATAAAATAAAATTGTGAATTTTTATTTAATATTTTAACTAGAATCATTCTGTGACTGTATTGATGGTCTCTAATGAGACTATCTGTAACTGTGTGGTTGGAGAAGATTTAATTAAAGAGAAAAAAGAAAAGAAGGTGGAGAGGGAGGGAATCATTCGATGAAGACATGAAGTGTGAAGTAAGAGAGGATAGCATGGTCGGCACCGTGCATGTTTCACACCTTTGTGGGGATAGTCTTCCTCCCTTCTTTTTCTTTCTCTTTCTTTAACCAGATTCTCTTTCTTTCTAGTTCTTCTGCCCTTTATGTGGACATTCGTCCATCCTATGGTCTCAATCTAACGAAACCAAGTGCAAGTAGGGGTGTTCATAAGTCGAGTCGGGTTGGGTCGGGTCAAACTTTGCATAGTTTAGTCTCGGGTTGGGTCGAACTGGGCCAGGGGTCGATCAAATTGACCAAAATTATATAAAAATAGTAAATTTGTTTTTTTAAATATATTTTTAGCCTAATAAATAAATAAATATATTTTTTTCAAATGTTAAAATTGTTCATGAAGTAAATTAATGGTGGATATATTGCATTAAATTAATTCTTTTTTATAATTTTTTTAAAGAAAATGAGACAAAATTACAAGTTGGTCAAAATGGGTGGATTTGGGTCAAAATTCAACCTGACCCATTTTGACCCAAATGGGACATTGACCTGACCCGATCCAAATAGACCGGGTCAAAACGGGTTGGGCAATTTGAACACCCATAAGTGCAAGTTATCCTCATTTTATTGTAACATTCTATCCACATTCCAAAGAATTATTCTGCTTAGCACGACACCCATAAAAAATACGTTAAGTCTTAGTAATAAACTATATTTAAATAAAAGAAAGTTTTAGCAAAGGCAACCAGCATATAAGTTCATATACAGTCCACGAACAAATGTCGACAATTAAGCTCAATGTGGTTTGTACATTCATGAAAGATAGGATTAGCCACAATATGAATAGCAAACCAACTGTCGCAAAACATACGCATAGGGGCAGAATGCACAACACCTAAGTCCCAAAGCAAATACTTAAGCCATAATAACTAACAACAAGTGACTGACATTGCACGATACTCCACTTCAGCCAAAGAGCGAGAAATTGTAGGTTGCTTCTTGAACTTCCATGAAACTGGAGATTCACCAATCATTACAAAATACCCAGAGAGAGAACGTCGTGTAATGGGGCAAACAACCCAGTCAGAATCATAGAAAGCAGTCAAATGCAAAGAACTACGTGAAGAGAGGTATAAACTTTGACTAGGATGAATCTTCAAGTTGTTTAGAACATAGAGAGCAGCTTGCCCCTGAGAAACACAAGGAGCATGCATGAATTGAGCATGCGTATGAACCGAATAACTAAGCTCATGGCATGTAATGGTAAAGTAAATGAGACGACCAACTAGTTGCCGATACTGGGAGGTCGTCGCCGTACCTCTCAGTTAATACTTTTAAGCCATGTTGCTTCCTATTTACAATAAAGTAGATAATGGCAAGTCGGAGTCGTCTATGAGAAGAGGGATCTTTTCAAGTGTTTAAACATATATAGGAGAAAATATACTAGGCATATACATACATAAATATATATATATAAGCATGTAAACTGGGGGGGTTGGTTGGTTTGATCCTAAGTTATCAAATTGAAATACAACAACTAGCAAAGCAAGAGAACTATGCTAATTATGCAACACAACTAAAGGTACGATGTAAATGATAATTAACAGAGCCTTGGGGGCAATCAATTTTCACTTCCAAACTTCATATAGCTCATTGATTCATTCACTCATTCAATTACTTTTATTGTCTATGGGGAATGTATCACTTCTCATTCAAAGATCAACATTCATTCCTCTTTAAAAGTAGTTTGCAAAGACAAACAACGACCATTTGCAAACCTCATTGATGATCACCCTAGTAAAACAACATCATAGGGGTGTTTCATCAATGGCATTTCACCCAAAGGACCATAGGTTTGATAATAACAAACCTTCTACCAAAGGCATAGTCATTGAACCAAACAAAGCATTCATTAGATTAAACTAAGAACAAACAACATTCAAGGTTCAACCTTTCTTTGCATCTATATGACAAATATGAAAACAAACCACATGAACATACTCATCTAGCAAGAATTACCTCACATTATACACAGGAAGTTCTAAATCCATGCTCTTGAATTTTCATATCAAATGAGTCAAGAAATTTGCAACTTTCCTAACACCATAATATTTCAATCTTACAAACATTTCATATACTCAAACAACTCATGGTATAAATTATGTAAAACACAACATTAATGGCATAATAAATGCTCTCCAATAAATGTTCAAAAATGAGCAAACATAGAATCTCACTACATAAGCTTGGAAGCTTCAATCAATTGCTCCCAAGAACTAGATTTAGCTACAAGAGTTCATACTAATTAATGCTAAACAACCAAACATAATACAAAAGATTGTAAAGATGAAAATGGAAGAAATAAAGGTTTTAAACAGTGATAAAAACGCAGGTGAAGAAGATTGTGAATGAGAGGAAAAAGAGTGATATTTATAGTACAAAAAGGATAAGGTGAAATTCCGGCCACCCGTTGGTCGCGACTCACGACGGGCTTGTCACGACTCGCGACGGTCTTGCGACGAGGCCATCGCGACGGGTGCCAGAATTTTGCCTTGTTTCTTTTTCTTCTTCTTATGGTATATAATCATCTTCATAACAATTCCTCTCATTTTTCAAGTCTTCAATGTCTCCAAAAATGGTCTTCAATAGCCTCCGGTCTTCATGTCTTCGAAGTAAGTCTACAAAAGTCTTCAAAAATGTGATCTTCAATGGCCTCCGGTCTTCATTGCCTCCGTGTTCTTCCCTTGTCACGCAAAATCCACTTAGAAGAGGTAAAATAGTGTAAAGTTGCTCTTACCCCTCCTAAGAGAATTTTAAGGTGAAACACGAGCTCTTGATAATAAAAGAGCACAAAAGTGATCCAAAATAATACTAAATTATGCAAATAAAATGGACACATTAGATACTACTCAAGATAATTATAAAGTGGCCCCTCTACCCGCGCTAGATCATGTTGTTGCTCCATCGGAAAATTAGTCAGTTTAGTAGCCAATAAACCAGTATCTGATAAAATATCAAGGGCATATTTCCGTTGTGAAAGAAACATTTCATCTGATCTTTTACCAATCTCTATACCCAAGAAATACTTAAGTGAAGTATTTTTTTAATTCAAAGATTAACGACGAAGAATTACCAGCAATCACCAAATCATCCACATATACAAGCACGTGCAATGAAACCGAACCACATGAGTAAAACAAAAGAGAGTAATTATCCTTACACTAAACAAATCCAAACACGCGTAGATCATTTGCTAACTTGGCAACCCAGTTGCGAGGGGCTTGTCGCAAACCGTAAAAAGATTTCTAAAATCGGCAGACAATGTCGAGAGGGGGCAGTATAATCGGGAGGAGGGCGCATGAAAACCTCTTCGTGAAGATCACCATGTACAAAAGTATTATGGATATCCATCTGATGGAATTCTCAACCACGAATGACTGTAACAGATAATAATAGGCGAAGTGAACTCATCTTTGCAACAGGAGCAAATGTCTCGGTATAGTCAATTCCCTTAATCTAACGATTGCCCAGAATCCCCAGACGAGCTTTGTGACGTTCAATGGAGCCATATGATTTAAATTTGGTACGATAAACCCATTTGCACCAAATTGCAGTCTTATCTTAAGGAAGAGAAGTCATAGCCCAAGTCTCATTGCCCTTGAGAGCATTAATCTCATCAGTAATAGCATCACACCAATGAGCATGCTTCGATGCATCAGAATAAGTTGTAGGATCTGCACTAGAAGTTACTGCACCCAAAAATCTAGAATGCGAACCAGAAAATTTATTGCAATTTACATAATCAGTTAAAGGATAGAGAACACATGAGGACAGTGAAGATGCAAGATTAAGCGTAGCAGGGGTTTTAGCAGAAATAATGGAGCAGACATAATAATTCAAATAAGCAAAAGGGTGACAATCCTGCGTACTATGATGAGCAGATAAATCAGGAGACACAGAAGGTTGACCAAGAAGAGCGTTCGACTGCAATGGAGCCTCGGCCGGCGACGGTGAATTAAAGATCGCGGCATGCGGCGGCGCTGAAGAAGGCTCAGACGCGGCATGCGACGGAGGGTTTGGTGCGGCCGAAGTTGGTGGATCAGGTATGGCGGCAGCTCCATCTGACAGCAAAGGTGGTGCGACAAGAAGATCATTATCGTAATGGAAAATCGTTGGTAGGTGAAACTATAAAGGTATACACTCAAACTCATTCTTATTGATTCGTTATTTATCTTCTTGTAAGCCCCCAAATTCGGAGTCGTGTAGTTTTATTTCCTTTAACTTGTTGTGTAACTCAATTTTATTGATGTTTAATTTAATGCTTTGAATTTGTTCCCTTGAAGCAATTGGCTGCAATATGCACACTGACTAACGGTTATATCAGATCATGACCAACCCCTATATATATATATATTAAGATTCAAATGTAATTATTTTTAGTTTTGGGTCAATATTAAAAAAATCTCGAACTCGAAGGACTTCTATAAAAACACGATAAAACAAATTGCAAAATAACTCTTCTCCATCCAAATTCAGAGTCAACATGGTAGAGATACTCATCCCCGTACCTCTTCATCAGTGGGTTCCTATTTTTTTATGGGGACTCTCCACTGACGTGTAGCCCATTGTACTCTCAGTTTTCTACCATTTGGCAAAGATTTTCTGAACTTCAATTCAAGTCTGACCAAAAGCATAATCAATCGTGGTGAAGATCTTTTGGCAATTCTGGGAGGTCATGACTGAGATGGAAAATCGTTGGTAGTGAAACTCTAAAGGTATAGATTCGAACTAGAGGTGTCAATTCGGGTTATCGTGTCACATTCGTATCGGGTTGGAAACGTGTCGTGTTGAAATATGTCGGGTTGAATCGTGTTGATTTCATTTATCGTATGAGGTTGGAAATGTGTCGTGTTGAAATATGTTGGGTTGAATTGTGTTGATTTCATTTATCGTGTCGGGTCTGGTTGAATTGGGTACTTATCGTGTCGGGTTGAAAACGTGTCAATTTTTTTCTCGGATTGGGTCGTGTCGGGTTGAGTTAATATCGGGTCGGGTTACTGTCGTGTAATTTTTATACTCGGATTAGATCGGTTCGAACCAGAATATTTTCGGGTTGGATTGGATTGGGTTATTGTCGTTTCATTTTTTGTACTGAATTCGTGTTCAGATATGATTATGTCAATTATTTTTTATAATGTTACACATTGAATTCAGATATTTTTTGGGTTGGTTCATTTTAGACTAGGTTTTATGTCACCCAGTTAAATTTGGGTTGATTTAGGTTATTTTTCAATAATACAATTGTTGCAACTGCACTATAATCAGTTATTGTTTCGTTGTAACTTGTAACTTGCAAAATGTAAAAACTTGACTCGTAACTCCAAATAAATCCGCTCGAAAGTGATGCTACCCTATACACCCCCATTGTATTTTCCAAGTACGTTAGGGATGAGCATCGGTTCGGTTTATTCAGTTTTTTGTCTATTTGGTTCGGGTTATTCAGTTTTTTCCCTAAAAAATCAAAAACTGAATCCGACCCAAATAATTCAAATAACCCAAATTATCCGAACCGAATTCAAAATTTGGTTTCGGTTTGAAACTAAATTCAACCAAAATAACCGAATTGATTCCAATCTTTATCAAATCGAATTCAATTCAATTGGTTTTTTTACCCACAACAATTGTGGGCCAAGCCAAAAAACTCATAAGCATGTCAAAATTTTAACTTAAAATTAACAATTATGACCCAATAGTTCAAGGCCAAGGGATTTGTCACTTAAGGCCCAATTGCATCTAATGCTTTGCTGTGAAGAAATAGAGGAGTGATACCCTAGTATTTATAATTGATATCTAGGTCTCCACCATCTTTCGATGTGAGACTAATGTAGTAATGCTAAGTCTTCTTTCATCATTTTAAAGCATTGCTGCACTTGCATGACTTCACCTGCAGATTCATTTTCCATTTTCCAACTTTTCCTTCAATTATTATTACCTTTTTTTAGTTGAATTTATTATGAGTCTGTCTCTTGAAATACGATCTTTCCATATGTCATGGAAATATTATGGTTTAAAATGCAAATTAGAAGAAATGAAGATAAATTTTTTGAGTTGAATGAATCGGGTTATAAACGTTATAACTAATACACATTGCATAATAAAATTTTAATATTGCAACTAAGACCTTTTACTTTGTATTATTATAATTAAACCCTGTCTTTTCATAAGCCTGTGGAATAATGGAAAGACGGTATTAATGAGACATCTCTCTTTATTTGACTATTATTCATTAGATTTATATATTTAGTCGTGTGCATTTTTAACTTAACATTGTGTATTCACATTTGTTATGAATTGACTTTACGTACTAGTAATCATATAGCTAAAAACTCCACTTGTTATTAGTTTGACGCACAATCAACTTGACTTGATTCCATATTAAATGTTAATTGACTTTTTATAACTGCATCTCTTTTGGGTTGATTACATGCAGGGTTATATAGTTGATTTATCAGGTTGAATTAGGTCTGTGTTAAATCGGGTTCGAGTTGATCTCGAGTTCGTATTCAGGTCGGGTTCGGGTCCAGATTATCAGGTCATATTTGAGTTTTGGGTTGAATTCGGTCGTGTCGGATTCGGGTACATGTCAATATTTCTCGGGTCAAAATCAGGTTTTGGGTTAAGTGTGGTCGTGGCAGGTCGGGTTCGGGTCAATATTTCTCGGATCAGATCAGATTTTGGGTTGATTCGTTCGAATCGATCCAGGTTGGGTTATCAGTTCGGGTCAGAGATTGACTTTCGAACTCATTCTTAATGATTCGTTATTCATCTTCTTGTAAGCCCCCAAATTTGGAGTCCTGTACTCCCTTCGTCCCAGTTAAATGTTTGCATTTTTTTAAATTTTCTCAGGTCATATTTGATCAACAATAACTTTAGTTACGTAAATTAACGGTGTGCAAAAGTTTGATATTTAAAAAATACATTAGAGAGAAAGTTGACCAAAATTGTTCAAATTCATCTGGGAAGGAGGGAGTAGTTTTATTGTCTTTAACTTGTCCCGTAACTCAAAAGTTATTGATGTTTAATGCTTTGAATTTGTTCCATTGAAGCAATTGTTTTCAATATGTAGTAACAACCTTAAGAATTTTTTAATGGACTGGTGTTTATATGCTCCTGATGCAATAAAGGAGAACCTAAAAATGCCCAGCGGGAGAAGATACGGTCTAGCGGTAGAGGCGACGCGTCCGGCGGCGACCGACGCGTCACGCGGCGGAGACAAAGCGTCCGGCGGCGAGCGGAAGCAACGCGTCCAGTGACCGGCGGAGATGATGCGTCCTACAGTGAGAGGAGGCGGTGCGTCCACCGGCAGATCTGACGCCCGACGGAGGAGGCGACGCGTCCAGCACTGCTGTGGAGGAAGGCGAGGCGGCCAGGCGACGGAGGAAGGAGACGATCCGGCATTGGGTGGGGAAGGGAGAAGGAGTGAGGCGGGAGGGAGAGCGGCGGAAGGGAGGAGGCAGAGGTCGGACAGCGGCGGCGCTGGAGGGTGGAGGGTGGGCGGTGCAGGAGGGGATTAAGTTTTGGGAAATAAAAGCTAAGGGAGAGGGAGGCAGAGGCGGGTCTGAGAGAGGAAGGGAGGGAGGTTGGAATGAGAGATGGAAAGACAGGGTTTAATTAGAATAATAAAAGGTAAAAAGTTTTTGGTTGTAATATTAAATTTATTATGCAACATGTAGTAGTTATAAAGTTTATAACCCGATTCAATGTAACCCAAAAAATTTATCTTCATTTATGCTAATTTGCACTTTAAACCTTGATTTTTCAATGACTTATGAAAAGACCGTCTTTCAAGAGATGGACTCCTAATTTAAAACCTATATTTTTATAAATTAATAATTCAAATTGTTTAATCCAGCTACATACACATAAAACTATAAATGAGATGGTGATAACACTAAAAGAAATCATCCATCAAAGTTTTTAGCGAAAAGTGTATATATAACCCTACATAATTTACATAAATGCAAATATAATCTTTTGATAATTGAAAGTGTAAATACAATCCTAAATTATTAGTGTATGTGAAATTTACCCCTTCCAACAGTTTGAGGCTGAATTTTATTAAAAAGACAATTTTAACCCTCTACAAAACAAAAAAACCAAAAAATATTTACCCCTAATCCAAAACCCTAACCCATTTCTACCCACCTTTCTTCTCCTTCTGCAAATTGCCACAATAAAAAACACACAAATTTGATGGAAATCACCACCACAAAAACACACACAACCCCATATTTATGATTCTTCTATCCCAAATGTTTGACTTCATCCATTCGTTAAACACTGGTTAGAACTAGTATAGTGAAGTATGCTTTGCATTCGCAATAGATTTGGCAAACCAACAGCCTTCTTGGCGGCTTCGCTACCATGATTTTTGAATAATTCTTCTGTTGAGCTCGAATGATTCTGCTGCAAACCGCCTGTCACGTTCCAATGCCCAGATAAAGCTCTCTTCCGGAACAGGGTGTTCAGCGCCACCGCTCATCCAACTAAAGTGGTAGTCACTGTCGTCTAGCCGACGACACTCCATTGGTCGTAGTAGTTCCGGGAGTGTATGGGCTGAGTATCTTGGTTCTCATTCCCGGCCTCTCTTGCCTCATTAATCACTTGTCGCATGAATATTTCTGAATCAATTAGATCATAAGTTTGGAACCTAGATGAATCCAAATCGGCGCTTGAAGGCGAGGGCAAGCGGTGGCAAGGGAGATTAAGTGGCGGTGAAGCGGGGTGGTAGTGGTGGTAGGGCTTTGAGGCGACGAGGTTAGGCTGGGTTTGGAAATGGTTGGGCTAGTGTTAAGGAATTAGAATATTACTTGTAATTGTATTTATATTCTATTACTTTTTCCTAGCTTGTATAGGTATCATGTACTGCTATATAATGTATCCTGAGTTCATGAATAAACACACATTATTACCCTTATTTCCTACATGGTATCAGAGCCTAAAATCCTAAACCTCTAAGAAAATATTCCGCTGCCAAAAAAACTGCAGCTTCCTTCTTCGTTTTTGCCACCGCCGTCGGAGAAGCCTTCGGCGGTTCATTCTGTCTCCGAAGAAGCTCTCTGCGGCTTCGTTCATCGTCTTAGAGCTTCCCGCCGCTGATCCATCAACCGCCGTCAATCGCCGATCTCCGCCAACCGACGAGCTCGCCACCAACCGCCGTTCGACGATTGCCGCCGAGCCGTGTGCCATTTGCCGCTTCGCTCCAGCAACTCGGTCCAGAGCTCGCCATCAACCGCGCCCGATAACGCTTCCTCGCGGCCGATGCCGCCAGTTCAGTCAACAGAGGCGCGCGTGAGATTCACGTGCGCCACACCCAGCAGCGTGTGAACCCACACGTGGTTGCCTACAGGCGCGCTCCTCCTCTTCAGGCGCGTATCTCCACGCGCCTGTGTCTTCACGTGGATCAGCTCACTTTAGTTTCCTCTTTCTCCCGCTTTATTGCAAGAATTTATTAACTTATTATACATTTGATTGCCATTTGTGTTATGGCTATTTTCGCCGGCGTAGTGACGTCGCCGCAAGGGTTTGCGGTGGCCGCCTCCTCTGGCTTACCTACACGATCTGATTTTGGTCTTGCTTTGTCTGACGACCAATGGAGTACGACCATACATTTATTTAATCAGTTTGATTGGTTATCTGACCATGGGTCAGGTAAGTCTACTTTACCTTGGATTCTTGATTCGGGAGCCTCATATCACATGACTGGTGACAAAGGTTCTCTTACTGATATTACTACTGCTACCAACACTGTGAATGTTATACTACCTGATGGATCTATGTCGTCTGCTACACAATATGGGTCTATTTGTTTTGGTGATGTCACCCTTAGTCATGTGCTCTACATACCTACTTTGCGATGCAATTTATTATCATGTTCTAGATTGTTATCTGCCTTAAAATGTCTAGCCTTGTTTACTGAAAATTATTGCATTTTACAGAAAATCAGTACGGGGATTGTGATTGGCGTGGGTGAAGGGGGTTTATTGGCTTCGTCTGTTGGATACTCGTCTTCGTCCTCTATCCTGCAATCTATTTCGACAGTTGCTTCGGTTTCTTCATCTGATTTATGGCATCAGCGTTTTGGTCATCCATCATCTACGGTGTTGTCTTCTATTCCTACTCTTGATTTTAGCACCAATAATACTACTATACCTTGCTATGTATGTTACAGAGCAAAACAGACTAGACATAGTTTTCCATTGAGTTATACAAATGCTACTGCATTATTTCAATTAGTACATTGTGATGTTTGGGGACCTTATCGAACTCTATCCTCTAGTGGTGCATTTTATTTTTTGACAATCGTAGATGATTATTTCCGACCTGTTTGGGTTTATTTGTTAGTAGCTAAATCTGAAGTAGCTTCTAGATTTTTAGAATTTTGTGTCTTAGTCAAGAACCAGTGGGGAAGAACAATTCAACGAGTTTGGGCTAAGAACGACACTGAATTTTTGCCTCTCCGATCTCACTTTACTGCATCTGGGATCATTTTTGAGACATCTATGGTTGATACTCCGCAACAGAATGGTCGAGTTGAAAGAAAGCATCGTCATTTACTTAATGTGGTGCGTGCTTTACGGTTTCAAGCCAATCTTCCTATTGCATTTTGGGGAGAATGTGTTCTTACTGCTGCCTACCTGATCAACCGAACCCCGACTCAGCTTCTCAACGGTCGTACTCCCTTTGAGTTACTCTATGGCCAGGCGCCCAATTACTCTTCTCTACGGGTTTTTGGTTGCTTATGTTTTGCTGCTCATGTTCCCAGATACCGTGACAAGTTTGCACCAAGAAGTCGACGGTGTTTGTTCCTTGGTTATCCTTCCGGAAAGAAAGGTTATCGTCTTCTCGACTTGGAATCTCGAGTGATCTTTAATACCTGGGATGCTGATTTCTTTGAAGACCAGTTCCCATACTCTGCTTCATCCGATGAACCTGGCGGCGCCACCACAACACTGTCAGATTCCTCCTCCTTCTCACCCGAGCTGCACAGATTTTTCAATCCACCTTCTGCAGCCGATCAACCACTGCCAGTCAATGTCGGTTTTCCGACGCTGACTGTTGTTTTACCGATCACTGCCGGCCATTCACCACCGGTCGATACCGGCTAGTCAACGTCGGTCAACACTGGTGGGTCAACGTCGGTCAACCCCAGTGGGTCAACGTCGGTCAATGCTAGCCGGTCAATGCCATTCATTCACCGACGACAGTCACTGACCAACTCCCGGTGGTCATCTCCGACGTCACGATGCCGGCATCCATCGGCCGTGCTCCGTCGCCCGACACTGATTCCTCTTTACCGGCCGCCATCGCTCTACCTACACCGTTTGTTACCAGTACTTCTCCGCCAGTTACCGTTGATCCACCTTCTACCAGACAGAGTGTTCGATCTCATCGTCCACCGTCGTATTTGGCAGATTATGATTGTGATGATTATGCTTGTGCTCTTACCACTGAAGACCCCCCCCTATTCGACTACGTTCCCTCATGCTTCATCACTTTCCTCAGGTGTTCTCTACCCTCTTACTAATTATGTAAATTGTGATAATTTTTCTAGTATGCATTCTAGATTTTTGGGTGCTGTAACTTCTAGTGCAGATCCCACTACTTACTCTGAGGCTTCCCGTCATTCTCATTGGTGAGATGCTATGGTTGAGGAACTTACTGCACTGGAGCGAAATCAGACATGGACTTTGTCTCCTTTGCCTGCCCACAAGAAGGCTATTAGATGCAAATGGGTTTATCGGACGAAGTTTCGGTCAGATGGTACTATTGAACGCCATAAGGCGCGCCTCATGGTTCTTGGGAATCGTCAGGTTGAAGGAATTGATTATACTGAGACTTTTGCTCCGGTTGCGAAGATGAGTTCTGTTCGCTTGTTTCTATCTTCATAATGCCTTCCTCCATGGTGATTTGCATGAGGAAGTGTTCATGCGTCCTCCACCTGGCGACGCTGTACCGCCTGGTCAGGTCTGTCGCCTACAGAAATCTCTTTATGGTCTTCGACAGGCTCCTAGAAATTGGTTTGCTAAACTGGCTCAGGCTTTACGAGCATTTGGATTTGTTCAGAGTAAGGCCGATTACTCTTTGTTTGTCTTTTCTCGTGGATTAGCTTCTTTACATGTTCTGTTTTACGTGGATGATTTGGTTATTGCTGGTAGTTCTTCTTCGCTCATCTCTGAGTTCAAGAAATACTTAGGTTCTTGTTTCCATGTGAAGGATCTTGGTATGCTTAAGTATTTTCGGGCATAGAGATTGCTAGAAGACCGGAGGGGATGTTCCTTTCGCAAAGGAAATATGCTTTGGACATTTTATTGGATACCAGTTTATCTTCCTCTAAGCCGACTGACTTTTCGATTGAGCAACAACATGATTTGGCACGTGTTGAAGGTCCAGCCTACCATGACCCGGAGTAGTATCGACGCCTGGTTGGGCGCCTGATCTACCTGACTATTACTTGTCCTGAACTGAGTTATTCAGTCCACACTCTTGCGCAATTCATGAAGTCCCCTTCTGTTCCTCACTGGCAAGCTGCTGTTCGTGTGTTGCACTACCTGAAGAGTCATCCTGGTCAAGGTTTATTTCTCTCTTCTCGTAGTACGTTACAGTTGACTGCTTACTGTGATTCTGATTGGGCTGCCTGCCCTATTACTCGGCGTTCTCTTTCCGATTACTTTGTGATGATTGGCGATTCTCCAGTTTCTTGGAAGACCAAGAAGCAACCCACAGTTTCTCGGTCTTCTGCTGAAGTGGAGTATCGTGCTATGGCTGTTACCTGTTGTGAGTTGTTATGGCTTAGGTCTTTACTGAAAGACTTAGGGGTTGCACATACTGCTCCTATGTGTTTGTTTTGTGATAGTCAATCTGCTCTTCATATTGCAGCAAATCCAGTGTTCCATGAACGTACGAAGCATATTGAAGTTGATTGTCATTTTGTCCGGGATCTTGTGCAGTCTGGTGCTATAGTTACTCATCATATTCGCACTACAGATCAACCTACGGATTTATTTACCAAAGCTCTCGGACGTAACCAGTTTCATTCATTACTTGGAAAGTTGGGCATTTCTGTTCCCTATGCTCCAACTTGAGGGAGGGTGTTAAGGAATTAGAATATTACTTGTAATTGTATTTATATTCTATTACCTTTTCCTAACTTGTATAGGTATCATGTACTGCTATATAATGTATCCTTAGTTCATGAATAAACACACATTATTACCCTTATTTCCTACAGGTAGAGTTGAGACTACGGTGGTGGGGCTTGGAAGGCGATGGCTCGAGATGGTACCTGCACGACGGAGACTGGGCATTGGTGGGGATAGCTGCAGGTGCTGGAATGGTGCGGGGGGTTGAAGGTGGTGGTGGGGCTGGCTGGAAGGTGGTAGGGGTGGTGGTGGTCAGACTGGAGGTGGTGGTGGACCAGTGGCGCTCAACGACTGGGAGGTGGCAGGCGGAGGGCATTTTTGTCTTTCAAGTTTTTATTTTAGACTGAAAGGGCATTTTGGTCATATCCAATTGGTCAATGGCCGGAAATGACCAGTCAATATCAGGATATAGTCTTTAGGGTTATATTTGCACGTATGTAAAGTAGTTAGGGTTGTTTTTGTACTAAAATTATCTTGGGGCTATATGTGCACTTTCTGAAGTATATAAGGTTGTATTTGTATGTATCCCAAATTTTTATTTGTAAAACTGTGTGTCTTAGAGCATGTGCAATTGGGGTTCCAAAAGCCCTCTCCCAATTCTGGAACCCCCTTCCCTGCCCAAGTCATGAAACCAATCCCCAATTGAAAGCTGTCAGGCTGAACATGGTAGTTGTGCCCCCGCGCCAACTCGGGGCATTTCCTTTTCCAGGCTTTACCACGTGGCACTTGCTTGTAGGGCCATGTGGCAAACAATTCTAGCCGCAAGATATACCGTATAACTGTACTTTTTCTCATAATAATTAGAGTCCAACAAGAAATAGAATTCCTTTTTATCTAATTTTACCTTTAATATGTATCCAAGTTATATTTGGTTTTTATCTAATTATACGCAAGTTGTACGTATAATTAAATGTGATTCCAAAATTTCGATTACAAGTATAGTATTAAGGGAAAACATGTTTTTCCTAATAATCCAAGCTGTACGCAGTTCTAGTAGTATAATCGTAGTAATATAATATTAAAGGCATAAATTGATTTTGATTCCAATTATAAAAATGTATACGTGTGAAATTTATTTAATAGCAATAATATGATTCTAATTAAGATTTGGTTTTTTAATTAAAAAAACTAACAAAAGCTATTTAATTTTCATTTTTTTCATCAATTATTTCTATTGTGCCTGTTAGACTAAATCAGACTCCTGATTAGATGATGATTTATTCTGATTAGAGTTCTTTTCTTATTATACCTCTATTGTACTCTCTATATATTCAGATATCAATAATACAATTAATTACGGCAAATCATTCTATCATGGTATCAGAGCAAGTTCTGATCCTAATCCCTAAATTTTAATTCAGCGCCTCCCTCATTCTCTCTTTTCCGGCGAAGCTCCGGTCAAATTTCGTCCTCCTCCGGCGAAGTCCAGCGGCGGCCTCCTCCTCCGGCGAAGTCCAGCGGCGGCCTCCTCCTCCGGTCCGATTGCGAAGTCCAGCGACGAAGTCCGATCGCGAAGTTCAGCGGCGAAGTACGATCGGGAAGCCATCTGGAGAAGAACGGCCGATCGCGTCAAGGAGGAGAAGGAGAACTCGTCCGCGCGTGAAGCCACGAGCGAGTCATCTCGCATCCAGAAGGAAGTTCCGCGCGTGAAGCCACGCGCTAGTCATCTCGCGTACAGAAGGAAGTTCCGCGCGTGAAGCCACGCGCGAGTCATCTCGCGTCCAGAAGTAAGTTCTCGCGAGTTGGTTCAAATTCTCACGAGTTGATCGATTTATCGTGAGCTGAATCACATTCTCGCGAGTTGAAGCTATTTCTCACGAGTTGCTCACATTCCGACGAGTTTCTCCAATTCTCGTCAGCATCCAGTCAATTTCTGTGCCATTTTTCGGTCTTCCGCTATGGTTCATTTGGGCCCTATATCTCGGGAATATTGCTCCACTAATTGGATTGCGGACAAGGTGTTGCTTCAGGCCAGTTTGAATGGTCCCAATTGTCATTCTTCGTCACAACAGTGGATTGTTGATTCAGGTGCTACATCTCATATCACTGCTCACACCAGTCATCTTGATCAGGTACAACGTTATCGTGGTTCTGATTCTATTCTTGTTGGAAATGGTGAATCATTATCTATTTCTCACATCGGCCAATGTCATTTATCTGGTTTCGCTGTTAATGATATCCTTGTGGTCCCTAAGATTACTAGAAGTTTATTGTCCATTAGTAAGCTTACTCGTGATCTACCTGTTCGTGTTATATTTGATGCCGATGCATTTTCCATTGAGCACAAGCTTACAGGGGCGATGATTGGTAAAGGTCGTCATAGGTCTGGTCTCTATTTTCTTGAGACTGGTGATTCCAGTTTTTTAGGCGAACTACGCTCTACAAAGCTTCATGCTTCTTTTGAGCAGTGGCACTCTCGCCTCGGTCATGTGTCTCATGATACTATTCAGTTATTGAATCGACGGGGCCTTATTTCTGTCACTTCTGCTATGCCTGCATCTGTCAGTTGCTCTCCTTGTCAGATGGCCAAGAGTAGCCGCTTGCCCTTTTCCACTAGTGACAAGCGTGCTACTGGTTTATTGGATAAAGTACATTGTGATTTGTGGGGACCAGCTCTTATTTTATCTGTCGGTGATTTCTCTTATTATGCCATTTTCATTGATGATTTCTCACGATTCACATGGTTTCTTCCAATGCGGCATAAGTCGGATTTCTATGACACTTTTATCCAGTTTCAGAAATTCGTTGAGAATCAGTTTTCTGCTAGGGTTAAAATTTTTCAGACCGATGGTGGCACCGAGTTTACTAATCACCGACTTCAGGCTCATCTCATATCATGTGGCATTCATCATCAGATATCCTCGCCTTATACACCTGCTCAGAATGGCCGGGCCGAGCGGAAGCATCGTCACATCACAGACACTGGTCTTGCCATGTTTTTTCACTCTTCTGTGCTGCACTGTTATTGGGTGGAAGCTTTCTCCTCTGCGGTTTACATTATTAACCGTCTGCCTAGTTCAGTTATGAGTGGCAAATCACCTTTTGAGGTTGTTTTTGGTCATGTGCCTGACTATACCCTCTTTCACCCGTTTGGTTGCCGTGCATTTCCATGTCTGCGTGCCACTGCTACTGATAAGTTTGCACCCCGATCCATTCCCTGTGTTTTTATTGGCTATAGCCCTCGTCACAAGGGCTTTCAGTGTCTCGACCAGACGTCTGGGAGCATCTATATCTTTCGCCATGTTCGTTTTGATGAAACTTTCTTCCCTTATGTCTCAGCTTCCACGGACAGTCGTTCGATTTCAGATCTGGAGATTTCATCATTTTTTGATGGAACTATTACTTCATCAATTGGGGCCACTACGCCTGTATCTGTGCCTGTTCCAGTTGCCCCTCCTTCCCCACCATCTTCCATCTGGACGGCCGACCCGGACCCGGTTCCTCGCCAAACGCCCACCATATCTCAGCCGCTGGCCAGCACTCCTCAGCCACCGTCTCAGCCACTGGCCACCACGTCTCAACCTGTATCGGCTACTCTTTCTCCGGTGACTTCTGACGGCCACTCTCCGGTCAGCACGGCTCGATCTTCCTCCATGTCATCAGCTGGTTCTACTCCTCCAGATTCGCCGCCCCCGCTTCGTACTCATCGGATGGCCACTCGGTCTTCTACTGGTGCCATTCAGCGGCGGGATTATTCAGATGTTATTGCTCATGGTCTCACTGCTGCACTCCTCTCTCAGACAGAGCCCACTGATTATCGCACTGCCCTTCAGGATCCAGCCTGGGTTTCAGCCATGGATGATGAGATGGATGCTCTTCGTGGTCAGCACACTTGGGAGTTGGTGCCTCGACCTTCAAATGTCAACATTGTTGGCTCCAAATGGGTCTATAGGCTCAAGTATCGACCAGATGGCACTATTGAGCGTCATAAAGCTAGACTTGTGGCGCAGGGTTTCTCGCAGATTCCAGGTTTTGATTTTGACCACACTTTCAATCATGTGGTCAAAGCCTCCACTGTTAGGACGGTTCTCGCCATAGCCACCATGCGTTCCTGGCCACTTCATCAGTTGGATGTCAAGAACGCTTTCCTTAATGGTGTTCTTGATGTTCCTGTCTACATGAAGCAGCCCGTTGGTTATCAGGATTCTATCCATCCAGACTATGTTTGTCGTTTGAAAAAGGCCATTTATGGTCTTAAGCAAGCTCCCCGAGCTTGGTTCTAGCGTTTCAGCAGTTATCTGACACAGCTTGGTTTTCAGTGCAGCTCAGCTGATACTTCTTTGTTTGTCCTTTCGAGAGGGTCGTCATTACTGTACCTACTTGTGTATGTGGACGATATCATTCTTACAGGCAATGACTCGACTCTTCTTCGCCAGTTCATTGATCGGACACACAGAGAGTTTGCGATCAAGGATCTTGGTGCTCTTCACTACTTTCTTGGTCTTGAAGTTTCGCCTACCTCCTCAGGATTACTGCTTGGCCAAGCAAAGTATGCTCGGGATATTTTGAATCGGGCCGGTATGTCTGACGCAGCACCAGTTTCTACTCTATTTGTTGCTGGTTCTCAGCTTCACAGCTCTACCAGTCCTCCATTTCGGGATCCTACACTTTATCGTTCTCTTGTTGGTGCCCTCCAGTATCTCACCATCTCTCGCCCTGATTTGGCATTCTCGGTCAACACGGTGAGTCAGTATCTTCAGGATCCTAGAGATGACCATTTTGCTGCTGTGACTCGGATTTTGCGATATGTTCGTGGCATTCTTCATTTTGGTCTCCGGTTTTGCTCTGCTAGTACTTCTGATGTGTTAGGATACTCTGATGCTGATTGGGCTCGCTGTCTGGAAACTCGTCGGTCCACTTATGGTTATGCGGTTTTTCTTGGTGGGAATCTGGTTTCTTGGAGTGCCAAGAAACAACCCATTGTTTCTCGCTCTAGCACTGAGTCTGAATACCGTGCTCTCGCTAACACTGCCTCGGAAGTGGTTTGGCTCACTCATTTGCTTCGTGATCTTCGGGTTCCACTTTCTAGTTCTCCACTGTTGTTATGCGACAATAGTAGTGCTATCTTCTTGGCTCAGAATCCAGTGGCGCACAAGCGGGCGAAGCACATCGACATCGACTATCATTTTGTTCGTGAGTTGGTGACATCCGGAAAGCTGCGCGTTGCTCATGTTCCTACTTCTCTTCAGATTGCGGACATTTTCACCAAGGGGCTCTCTCGTCCGCTGTTCGAGTTTTTCAGGTCCAAGCTGTGCGTCGGCGAGCATCCGATGCTTCGCTTGAGGGGGGGTGTTAGACTAAATCAGACTCCTGATTAGATGATGATTTATTCTGATTAGAGTCCTTTTCTTATTATACTTCTATTGTACTCTCTATATATTCAGATATCAATAATACAATTAATTACGGCAAATCATTCTATCAGTGTTGTATCTTGAATCTTCCAGCATCTACTATAACATCTGAACGAGCTTTTTTAGCCATGAAAATTGTGAAAACATATCTTCGCAGCCGAATGGAAGATGATTTTCTGCGAGATTATTTGTTGGTCGATGCCGAAAAGAATATTTTAGAGACATTTAACATTGATTCGATTATCCATACTTTTTATATGATAAAAGAGCTAGAGGAGAGCACAACTTAAATAAATAAGATGATCATCCATTTCAAAAATATCAAATTTGTATTTTCTTTAGCACTATTTCATATTTAGTATTTTGATTTTTTGTCCATTAAATGATATAATCTATTATGATTTGTTATTTTAGTGGTCGATTCAATTTCTTCGTTTTTGTATAATTTTGGTCACCCTTGTATGAAATTCCTGGTTTCGTCCATGGTAAGATGAAGGAAAGAAATTGAATATTTAATAAATTGAAATTACAAAAATAATTACAATAATGAAAGTTTCACCATTGTGCATGCTCTTATAGATTTTTTTTATACAAAAATGAACAAACTTTGCTTGCAAGAGAACTGTGCAACCCAATAAAAATTAGAGTGCCCAGCCTTCTGGGACTTGGATTTCCCTCTTCTTTCTTTCATATTAATTCCCACTCCAAAGGTGGCACTGCTGCGAGCCTGCGGCCCAAACAAAAATGAGGACAATGAAGTAAATGAGGCTCAGCGGTAGGGATGACAATATCACCTGCATTCATTTTTCTATATGTGCAATGTACATTCAATGGTTTCACTCGTCATTTGAAGATGAATCATTAGAGTGACTTAAGATACACTCCCTCCTGTTCTCTATTTATGGCCCATTTAATCATACATTTTTTAAGGCCCATTTGACCATACATTTTTTAAGGCCCATTTGACCATCGATAATTTTTGTTGCATACAGTAATGGATATTATGTGAGAAGTTTTTGGATTCTCCGTAACATGTTGTTTTTTAAAAATAAAATTTTATAATCTTTTATCATACCTAACAAAAGTTATCGATGGTCAAACCTGCCTTGAAAAAATATCAGAAAAAATGGGACATAAATAGAGGACCAGAGGAAGTAATTGGATTTAGTAACAATTAGAATCACGTGCTTCTATCATAAAATCAAATGGTACTATGTAGGGGTGACTCATGATCTTTATATTGAGTTATAATTGTCAACCACTAATGTGAGACCCTAAAATACTCCCTCATGTGCATCGATATTAATCATCGCGCAAAAGTTGATAGAAAGGGGTCACAAGTCAATTTTATAACCAATTTGTACTATATAGAGGTGACCATGATCTTATATATTGAACAAATATTTTGCCAACCACCAATGTGGAACTCTCAAACACGTTCCCTCATGTGCAACGATATTATTTATCGCGCAAACATGGATATAAAGGGGTCATGAGCCTCTTAGTTGGAATATACGTCCACTGGGCCGTTCAGGCCAACATTGGGCTATGATATCATAATAGAATTATATACTCCTATTATAAAATCAATTGGTACTATGTAAGAATGACTCATTATCTTGTATATTAAGCCGTAATTCTTTCAACCACGTGTGAACCGGTGTGAGATACTAAACGTACAATGTAAATTGATTACTAAAAGATTAGATTCGTCACTTATACTTTTAATGACAAAAAATGACTCTTTCAAATAATCATTGATATAGAATTGTAAATAAAGGACTCAGTGATCATTTTATTTTGTTGTCATCACTAAAACACACCATTTACTGACAAATTAGTTATCACTGCAGTCTCAGCCGGTGACAAAAACAACATCACTAATAAGTTAATAATTCCATCTACAAGTTATTAGAGATAGCTGAAGGGTCAAAGAGCATAAATGGGTTTAACTATACTTCCTTGTATTTTGCCTATTTATTCTTCATAATACACCCTCATAAGTTATGGAGGTTTCACTCTAACATGGTATCAGCCAGAACGTCTTAGACGTCCTTTCTTCTCCTTGGCAGCTGCGTCTGTCTTCTTCTCTTCCTTTCTGTTTCCCATTCATACATTTCCTTCTTTGTTTATCTTCTTTTGCTTCAATCTTGTTCTTTACAACATGGCCACCGATGATAAACTCACCTACAGTAATATGATTCACCTTCTCACAATCAAATTGGATGCTTCAAACTATATGATGTGGAGGAAGCAAGTCCAACACCTTCTTCGTTCGCAGCGGCTTTTGGGCCATATTGATGGTTCGAATCCTTGCCCTCCGGTTCCGTTGCAGGTCTCTTTTGCTCAGGCCGCCGGCTCGTCCTCCCCTACTGGTTCCTCCAAGGCAGCCTATGAGGAACTCAAGACGGCTTATGACCAGTGGATTATCGATGATGAGAAGCTTTGTTGTCTTCTTCTCTCTTCTGTCTCGGTTGAGGTAATGTCCGAGATTTCTTCCTGTGATACGGCTGCTCAGATATGGGATACTCTTGCTAGTGTTTTTCATAATCGTAGTAAGTCTTCTGTGTTGAGCCTTCGTGTGCAAATCATGAATCTTCGTAAGACTGGGTCTGTTCATGAATTACACCTTCATTTTAAAGCTTTATTTGATAAACTTGCTGCCATGGATGCCCCTGCCACAAATGATGATATGGTTCTGTGGTTTTTACATGCTCTTAGTGCTGAATTTAAAGATTTTAGTGCCCCTTTGTTGTCTCGTTCTCCGACTCCGGCTTATATCGATGTTGTGGCTGAGGCGGAGAATCAAGAGGCCTTTCTGAAAAATCTGCAGGTTTTTGGAGTATCACAGGCCGCTCCTGTAGCCTTTCTGGCCCAGGAAAATTTTTCCGGCCGTGGTGGTGGCGCGTGGGGCTCACGCGCCGGCAGAAATGGCCGTGGCGGCGGCCGCGGTCGTGCAGGTGGTCGTGGTGGTTCTTCTGGTGGTCAGGGTGGCGCTGGTTCGGGCAGACCTGTTGTAGAATGCCGGTTTTGCCATAAATTCGGTCACACCGCTCAAACGTGTTACAAATTGTTTCCGCCGCGACGTGGTGACGTTGCTGTCCGTGATGATTCTGCCCTCTTGGCCCAGCAGTTCCGAAGTTCCTTGACCGTGGAGCCTTCTCCTACGGCGTCGGACTGGTACATTGATTCTGGAGCAACCAATCATCTCACCTCTTCCGCCTCTGCTTTGGAGAGTGTGACTCCATACTCGGGTAATTCTCGAATTTCAGTTGGTAATGGTGATTCCATTGGTATTCATTCTGTTGGTGATTGTCAACTTACTTCTATTTTGCGGTTATCTGATGTTTTATATGCTCCGGATGTGTCTAAAAATCTATTATCTATAAGTCGTCTTACTCAGGACCTTGATGCGATTGTGATTTTTGATGACCGGAGTTTTGTTATTCAGCACAAAGTCACCAAGGCGATCATGGGCAGAGGTCGTAGTGTGCATGGTTTATATGTGCTGGATAGAGGAGAGGCTGCTCTATTATCTTTTATATCTCAGAATACTAATCGAGTATCGTTTGATTTGTGGCATGCTCGTCTTGGCCATGTGGCCCCTACTGTTATTTCTCATTTGATTAAGACTGGAGTTTTGTGTGCTTCCTCTTTATTACCTAAGCCGGGACTGTGTGCCCCCTGTGTGATGGCTAAGGGTCAAAGACAATCTTTTTCTGTTAACCCTAAACGGACTTTGAAAGTTTTGGATTTGGTGCATTGTGATTTATGGGGACCAGCCCATGTTTTGTCAGAAAGTGGTTTTGCTTATTATGCTCTTTTTGTGGACGATTATTCTCGTTTTACCTGGCTATATCCTCTTCGCAGAAAGTCGGATTTTTTCGATGTTTTTTTGCAGTTTGAGGCTTTCGTACAGAACCAGTTCTCCTCCACCATCAAAACTTTTCAGAGTGATGGTGGGTCTGAATTTCTCAATAATCGTCTTCGCTCACATTTTGCCTCAAAAGGCATTCACCATCAAGTCTCCTGTCCATACACACCGGAGCAGAACGGTCGTGCAGAGCGAAAACACCGTCATGTAGCTGAAATGGGATTGTCTATGTTATTCCATTCTCACTTGCCTTTGTCTCACTGGGAAAATGCTTTTGCTGCTGCAGTCTACACTATTAACAGGTTGCCTACTCCTGTTCTTGACGGTGCTTCTCCCTATAGTGTTCTATTTGGTCGGACTCCAGAATACTCGAATTTCAGACCCTTTGGCTGTAGGGTCTATCCTTTTGTTCGGCCATATGCTGATCACAAGCTCTCCCCTCGTAGTATCCCGTGCCTTTTTGTGGGTTACAGCTCTCACTATAAGGGGTTTCGTTGTCTGGATCCTATTACTGGCCGGATTTATATCACTCGCCATGCTCGCTTTGATGAGACATATTTTCCTTTGGCCACTGGAAGCACTGCGCAGGTGTTTTTCTTCTTTGGATGTTCTATCATTTATGTATCCCGAGCCTTCTGTTTCTGAACCAGTCTCACCTTCTCCGACAGCCTCTTCTGGTCCTTGTACAGTCTGTGATGACTCACCATCTCCGGTTAACCCATCTCGATCCCTGCCACATCCTCCGGTTACTTCTCCTCCGGCTACTCCGCCGTCCTCTCCACCTCTGATTACTCCGCCATCTACTCCTTCGTTTGTTTCTCCATCTCCGAGAGCTCATCATATGGTTACCAGGAATCAGGATGGCACTCGTCGTATCAAATCCTATCCTGATTTTGTTCCCACTGGTCTTCTAGCTGCGGTTATGGATCATATAGAGCCTCGCGACTATCGTGAAGCTCGTCGGGACTCGAAATGGGTGGGTGCCATGGATGAGGAGATGGATGCACTTAGAAGACAGCACACTTGGGAGTTGGTTCCTCGCCCTTCAAATGTCAATGTTGTTGGGTCAAAATGGGTCTATCGCTTGAAATACAGACCTGATGGCAGCATTGATCGTTACAAGGCTCGTCTGGTCGCTCAAGGTTACTCGCAGATTCCTGGCTTCGATTTCGATCACACGTTTAGTCCGGTAGTTAAAGCTGCCACAGTTCGGACTGTTCTTGCTATAGCTACTCTGCGACGGTAGCCCTTGCATTAGCTTGATGTCAAGAATGCGTTTCTCCATGGCGTTCTTGACACACCGGTCTATATGGCTCAGCCTGTTGGTTATCAGGATCCTGCTTGTCCTACTCATGTCTGTCGACTTCGGAAGGCTATTTATGGCCTGAAACAGGCTCCTCGAGCCTGGTTTGATAGATTCAGCTCTTTTTTGAGTCAGCTTGGTTTTGTTTGTAGCTCGTCAGATACATCTCTGTTTGTTTTCTCTCGGGGTTCTACACTACTGTATCTTCTGGTCTATGTTGATGACATCATTCTCACTGGCAATGATGAGGGTGCCATTCGCCAGTTCATCTCTCGGACTGATAAGGAGTTTTCCATCAAGGACTTAGGGTCTCTGACTTACTTCCTTGGTCTTGAGGTATCCACTTCTCCTACCGGTCTCTTTCTTGGGCAAGCCAAGTATGTTCGTGACATTCTTTCTCGAGCGGGCATGACTGACACATCTCCGGTTACCACTCCGTTTGTTCCACTCTCACAACTTCACAGCAACTCCAGTGCTCCTTTTGGTAATCCTACCTTTTATCGATCTCTGGTGGGTGCCCTTCAGTATCTGACTATCACCCGTCCAGATTTGACTTTTGCTGTCAACTCTGTCAGTCAGTTCCTTCAGGATCCTCGGGGGGATCATTTCGCAGCTGTCACACGGATTCTTCGGTATGTGGCTGGAACGCCCCATTTTGGTCTCACTTTCCGCACGGGAGGATCCTCTGATGTTTGTGCTTACTCCGATGCTGACTGGGCTCGCTGCTTAGAGACGCGTCGTTCGACCTATGGTTATGCTGTTTTCTTGGGAGACAACTTGGTGTCCTGGAGTGCCAAGAAGCAGCCCACTGTCTCGCGCTCGAGCTCGGAGTCTGAATACCGCGCTCTTGCAAATACGGCTGCTGAAGTCATTTGGCTCTCTCACCTTCTGAAGGAGTTGCATTTTCCGCTGGATGGTTCGCCTCTTCTTTTGTGTGACAACAACAGCGCGATCTTCTTAGCTCAGAATCCTGTTGCTCATAAGCGGGCGAAACACATCGACATCGACTACCATTTTGTTCGAGAGTTAGTTGCCTCTGGGAAGCTTCGAGTCAGTCATGTGCCCACTTCATTGCAGCTTGCGGATATTTTCACGAAAGGGCTTCCAAAGCTATTGTTTGAATTTTTTCGTTCCAAGCTTTGCGTTTCGGTTAACCCGACGCTTCGCTTGAGGGGGGATATTAGAGATAGCTGAAGGGTCAAAGACCATAAATGGGTTTAACTATAGTTCCTTGTATTTTGCCTATTTATTCTTCATAATACACCCTCATAAGTTATGGAGGTTTCACTCTAACACAAGTATTGATTTAATCAATATACAGTGGCTTTTGTGGAAAGAAGATTTTGTACTACTTTGCAGTGGTGGAATCAGAATTTTTTTCAGGTGGGGTTAGATAATACGGATGGTGGCGGAGCAGCGTCTGCCAGCGGCGGGACAACAGCGACGGCGGCAGCGGCCACGGGCGGCGCGGGGCTGAGGAACCCTGGCAGTGGCAGTGGCAACCTGCTCCTCCACGTTCAAAACTTCAAATAAAAACCAATTTTGAGTTTGTCATTTGTTCCAATATTTGGGCATTGGGTTTTGTATTTGGGTCATCGTTTTTTGGATTTTGGCCCAATACAAACACCAAATCCAAATTCTTTTTTTTCTTCTTCACTAATCAAAACAACGTCGTTTGACTTAAGCCAAAACGATGTCGTTTTGATGTTTTATGGGCAAAAAAAAAGGCCTGCTCCGGCCTTCTTCCCCGATCGTTTTAGCCAGCAAAACGTGTATTACATCGAAAAACTCCAATGCGCCACCTGGAAGCTCTTTAAGATCGAATTAAATATGGAAATAAGATCGAATTCAGTCAGATATCATGATCAAGATGAAAACTCGTATTGACAGTGGTTGTGTGTTTTCATATAGTTATGAATTTCCTCCATTTTAAATATATGGCACTATAGTTTTACGTGATTGAATTTATGTGAACAAAATGAATGAATGATATTGAATGTAGAAAGTAAAAAGTAAAAAGTAGAATGAATGGATGAAATTGAAGGAATCTTACAAAAAATGGAAATAGTGTCAATTAAAAGAAAACATCCATTTTATATTAAGTATGTCATAAATTACAAAATCGGGGGAGTACTAGAGTTAAAAAATGGAGTCTGTCTCTTGAAAGACGGTCTTTTCATAAATCATGGAAAGACCAAGGTTTAAACCGTAAATTAGAAGAAACACAGATAAAATTTTTGGGTTGAATTAACTTGGGTCATAAATTTATAACTTCTATACGTTGCAGGATAAATTTTTATTATTGCAAATTAAAGCGTTTACTTTTTATTATTCTAATTAAACCTCATTTTCCCATAAGCTTATGGAAAGACGTTCTTTCCCAAGATTTTGCCTAAAAAATTATTTAGAAAATTCTAGTAAACCATAAAGGTAAAATTTTTGGGAAAGACTGTCTTTTCATAGACTTATGGAAAGACGGGGTTTAATTAGAATATTAAAAGGTAAAAAGTTTTAGTTGCAATATTAAAAATTGGAAAAGTCTTAGGAAGGCGACCTTTCCATAACCTTATGGACAGTCCACAGGGTCATTTATCTTAAATGTTGTAATTTTTTTTATAAAATTTAAATATTTTATTTCAAGTTAAAACAAGTAATAATATGTATTTGAAGGTAGAAATATAAAAAATATATGATATGAAAAAATATTTTTAAAATTTTGTATGTAATTTAACAAATGCATTATATAAGGTAAAAAATAAGTGGCATGTGCATAATCTTATTGATAGGCCGCCTGTCAGGAGACCTACTCTAAAAAATTTATTATACAAAATGTAGTAGTTATAAAGTTTATAATCCGCTTTATACAACCCAAAAATTTTATCTTCATTTCTTCTAATATACACTTTAAACATTGATCATTCCATAACTTATGCAAAGAACGTCTTCCAAGAGAAGAACTCAACCATAAATACCAACTTAGTAGATTATCTACTCTAATTTGCTTATAGAGATACTATTTGCAGGAACTTGTCAATTGGTAATTACAACATAGTCCCTCCGTCCCATAATTAATGCCAAAATTATTATTTTTTAAGTTAAATTTTAAAAAAACTTTGACACTAAATAAAAAATATATATACATAATAAAAATATCATATGGGATCTTATTAGATTCATCTTAATATATATTTTTTAAATACTAGTTTATATACGTAATTATTATATGTAACTAAAGACATTAACAGCCAAACATAATCATTGAATTTTGTAAAAAAATAATTATGTCATTAATTATGAGACGTACGGAGTATTTCGTTGCTATGTCAATGTTGAGCTTACCTCCAAGTTCAAAGAACATAAAATCAAACTTTTTGAAGGTGGAAGAGAGGTGATTAATGTAGGACAAAAACGAAGGACAGTGAAAGTGTAACGTCCTCATAGGGTCAACATTCTTCATCATTCTGCATTTAATCAAAAATCACATCGAAATCGCAGCAAATGAAAAGAGACTTTCCTCTCCGAAAGATGCATTACCAGGGATTCTGGTCCACAATCATCATTCTTGATATCTCCCATGCTTGATCGTATCTATATCAAAATTCTCTCTTGGTCCTCATCCCGTAAGAACCAAAAAGAACACACATCTTCCTGTGTTAATTAATTGTTGAAAGGAAAAATGTGTTAGAAATCCAACCTTGTTATATTAATAATTATTTTTATAAAAGTATTTATAATTTGAGTTATCTTTTATAACATGAGATGAAAGAAACTTTACATAAAGACACGTGAAATATAGCCATGTATTCAAATGCTTTGTGGGGAAGTGAAAACTAAATTAAATTATATTAAAGAAAATTTTATTTTAAAAACAACTTATGATTACTATTTGGGGCGAATCCAGGAACTTTATTTTGGTGATGGGTCAAAAATCAATTTGATGCCTCAAACTCCGAAGGTGATAATGAGATTTTCAAATTTGAGAGAACATAATGATTTCAAAATTAGAAATAAACAGGGGCACTAATCAAAGATTTTAATTTTTAAAAAAACAATATTACTTTTGAAAAAGGTAGGGTAATTGTCCTGGATTGCACAACTACATATCCGCCTTCGATTACTGCTATCCACAATCCATATCCGGTCACTCGTCATAAATTGATTTGGGCTAGATTGAATCAAACTCTGATTTGATCGACTCAAGCAAGAAGGAATGAACCAATCTGACTAGAAGCGATAAAATTATTAACAACGAGTTGCAAATTTAAACATTACAAATTGAAATTATTTGATTTTTATATGGTATGGGAGTAGGTTCGATCGAAGTGATTGAATGAGCTCTCTTGGCACTACCACAGAGACCCACCTCCAGCACTAGTTTTTTTTGTTCTAGCACCAATTTTTTCGTAAAAAAAATTGGTGCCTAAGTAATCGGTGCTAAATTAACACCAGTTTTTTTTTTCAATCGGTGCTAAATTAGCACCGATTTTTTTTGTTAGCACCGGTTGAAAGGTTTTTCAACCGGTGCTAAATTAGCACCGGTTTTTTTGTTATTTTTTTGTTAGCACCAGTTGTTTTTTGTTAGCACCGATTTTTCAACCGGTGCTAATTTAGCACCGGTTTTTTTTGTTAGCACCGATTTTTCAATCGGTGCTAATTTATTTACGACGACGAAAAAAATCCCTTCCTCTGAAAGCTGCAGCGCGCTGCCGCTTTCAGAGAAAGGGAAAAAGACTCAAAATTAACAATTTTATTCCACATTAATTTAATAATAAAATCAACTTCACAAAATTAATAATTTATTTCCACATTAATATATACAAACACCTTGTCTCGCACGACTATGACAAGAATACTAGTCCTAATTATACAATAATAAAACTACTGTAGCACAATTTATGGTGCACTGCCTTCACTTACAGCTCTAGAATCTCAGTTTCTTCTCTACTCTTGCAAAAACAAAGATGAAATGAGTACATAGTTGGGAGAACTGAACCTATCAGCCGTAATTATAATTCCTAGATTTTGAATTGGAGGTAAAGAATGGTACAAGTGGTTAGTGAAACAATCTAATGATTCTGGAAAAATGATCGACAAGAAAAAGATGGACAATAAGAATGATTACTCATTGTGGTTAAAGAGATATTCGTTTGAAGCAGAATTGTTGTCAGGAAGTGGCTAAAATCCTTTGAATGAGAATGAAAGAATCTTGAACAATCCATCGGGGTTGCATGTACCTGCACGTTGCAAAAATATCAGTGTATTCAACGTCTCCACCATGGATAACATAGCATATTCATGGTTTAATTCACCCTTAACTATATAAAATATTACTTCATTCATCCTTATAAAAAGGGTGTATTGTTTCTGCAATAGTACGAGAAATATGATTCATTTTGTTTTAGGCTAAGGTGACGCTACTAGTACCTCCAAGAACGTGTTGGAACCCAATACAAGATTCTCATAGAAGAAGCTCTCTTTGGCTTACCCAATGACCAGTATCTTCCAGCACATGCATTTCAGCTCCACCTCCCTCTTCAACTGCTTGCTCCTCAGCAACATGAAGTCTCTGAAGATCTTCAAGTGCCCACCTGTGCAAACTTCGTTCTGCTTTCAAAAAGTTTACATGTACACCTCGAGGGACATCTTCCACTACCTTCCTGCAATGCATGATGAACATCAGGTCACACAAGGGATCACAATTCAACTAAGTCAAACACATGTTCACGTTTGCTTAAATGTAGCACCTTGTTGATTGTTTATATATCTAAGCCAAGTCAATTCACCCTATGCTACATCAGTTCTCGAAGACAAAGTCGATAGGTGCAATAATGAATCAAATAATGCATAACAGATCTAGTACTGGAGCAAATTTACATCCATCAAAATTAAATCAAAGAAATTAAACATGCAAACCTGTCGAACATCAGGGTTCTCATCATTATAGGCCTCCAACAGGAAAAGAAGATATACCTCAGGCTAATTTGAACACTAAATTGAACTAATCAGAACACATAAATTTTCAATAAAAAATGCCGGCAGTAGGGTAAAATTAATGCAAGTGTTACTCCTTCTATCCGAACTTAGGTTACACAATTTAACTTTTCACGATTGATTTAAAATGCAAACACAGCAAAAACAGCAAAAAAAACCAGAGAGAAGATAACTTTTGATTATGAGCAGCAACGTCCCCACCTTGATTATGGTTAATGCAATCAAATCTCCACCACCTTATCCCAAAATCAAGGCTATCTATAACCATATGAACAAGAAAACACCAGATGTTTAAAACCAAACTAAAGATGGCAAACTTGCAACATAATAATTTCCATCTTTAGTTGCCAAACTCCATTCTTTGAAGCAGTGACAACAAAGCATTGGTAAAACAAAGAATCAAACATTAATATGGAGAAATCACAAAGTTAACCTTTGTTTTTATTTGTCCACATTCAAAACTTTATAAGTTTAAAACCATCCTCAAATTTAGACCAAATAAAAGTTCCACTTAAACATTACACATATAATGAGCTGAAAAGAGATCTTCAAGACAAAAGCTCACACAAAATGTATAAGTAAACTCTTCAACTTCCAAAAAACACAAGACGAGCACACCATTTGAAAGCATAGCTGAAAAAAACATTGCCCATGTCTTTCTTAATACTAAAATTCATGCAAGAATTTGATTTTACGAGACTACATGGATATTTATGGCACGCAGATCAGACAACATCACTTTAGAGTCTATGAAGGATAGGAGTATAGGACTAATAGTACTACACTAATGCACAAGTGTGCTACTAAAGATTAAATATACCCATATCTTGGTTGCAAAATTCAAAAGATAGGCATGACAAAAGCTTCACCACATTAATAGTTTACCAAAAAAATGGATTGGTTCTTTGATGTAAAGGACTTGAGCTCAAAAGACAAAAAGAACAGCAGACAAGGAGAACTTGCTCGAAATAATGAAACTACACAATTCCAGTTTGCAAAAAAATGTAAAGATACAAACTTTTAGCAACCAGAAGGAAGAAAAACATAAAACATATCCAAAACCAAGCATAATCAATAACTAACCTAACAACTTGTGCTTCAAAAAATTATCATAGCAATATGTATATTGACATCGGCTCAAAAAACTAGAATGGAACTTCATCAAAGATTCACTTGTGCATTGGTAAGCGCGGTCAGCGATGGGGCTTCGACACAGGGGAGCTGTGCGGAGGTGGTGGAGAGCATCGTCATCGGTGGTGGGAAACGAAGAGGTGGCAGAACCCTCCAGTGGTGGTGGGGCTTTTTCTCCGATGGAAGAACCCTCCAGCGACGGTGGCGGAACCTTCTAGCAAAGATAGGGAATAAGAACCCTCTACTAGCGGGGCTCCTTCAGCGGTGGCGGAACCCTCCAGTGACGGCGTGACCCTCCGGCGGTGGCGGAACCTTAGGTTCTTTACGTCAAAGGAAAATGGACAAGGCTTTGAGCGGGAAGACAAGCGGGAAAATCCTCTCTCTCATCGGCGCCGGCGCCATCTCCCCCTCCTTCAACTTTTCAGGTGATGCGTGACTGGTGGCTGATTGGAGGAGAAAGCCAGAGGAGGCGGAGGGACGGTGGGGTGTGGGTTCGATCGAATCAAATTCGGGAAGGGATAAGAAATGCTAAGTATATGAAAATTTGAGACATGAGGTTTTGGCAAAAATTATGGGTTTGAGCCCATTAAAGTTTTCATTAGCTAAAATCAAATAAAGTTTGACCATTAATTAATTAAAGTCAATTTAGTCATTAGTGTTTATATAGTAAGGGTTGACCATTGATTAGTCAAAGTTAAACATTTTTCTTTGTATTTATTATATACTAATTTAAATCAAGTTTGATCATTAATTAGTTAAAGTCAACTTAGTTATTAGTGATCTAGTAAAGTTTGATCGTTGACTAGACAAAGTCAACATAGTTATAAGTGTTTATATATTGAAAGTCTAGTAAAGTTTGACCGTTGATTAGAGAAAGTCAACCTAGTTATTAGTGTTTATATATTGAAAGTCAAGTAAAGTTTGACCGTTGATTAGACAAAGTCAACCTAGTTATTAGTGTTTATATATTGAAAGTCAAGCATAGTTTGACCGTTTATTAGTCAAAGTCAGTCTAGTTATTAGTGTTTATATATTGAAAGTAAAGTAAAGTTTGACCGTTAACTTGTTAAAGTCAGCTTGGTCTCCACCGTTTCTGTATAGAGAGAGTCAAGTAAAGTTTGACCGTTGATTAGTTAAAGTCAATTTAGTCACCAGTATTTATATATAGAAAGTCAACTAAGGTTTGACCATTGATTAGACAAAGTCAAACATGTTTATTAGTATTCATCATATACTAATTCAAATAAAGTTTGACCGTTAATTAGTTAAAGTCAACTTTGTTATTAGTGTTTATATATTGAAAGTCAAGTATAGTTTGACCGTTGATTAGTCAAAGTTAGCATAGTTATTAGTGTTTATATATTGAAAGTAAAGTAAAGTTTGACCGTTAACTTGTTAATGTTGTATTTATGTATACTAAATTAATTAAGGGTTGAACGTTAATTAGTTAATGTTAACTAAATTTTATTCTTATTTGTATATATTAGGTCAGTAAAGGTTGATCATTGATTAAATTAACTTAACTTAGTTATTAGTTAAAATCAACAAAAGAAGTGAACGATTTTGAAAGTTTTTTTTAAAAAATAGCTTAGAGCGGCTGCGCAGCTGCTCCCAACTCATGAAATTTTTGGGAAGATTATTTGATATTTGTGGCGAATATTGTGAATTCTTTGGCGGAAAACTTGAACTTTGAAAATTTTGGACGAATATTTAGAAGTGTTTGGCGGGAAGATAGAATTTTAAAATATTTAGGCAATTTCTTTGGCGGGAAATGTTTTTGGCGATTTCTTCGGCGGGAAAATTTTTTTGGCGCTTTTTTTGGCGGAAATTTTTTAGCGCCGGTTTAAACCCGTGCTATTTTTTTATTTTTAGCACTGATTTTAAAAATCGGTGCTAATTTTTCCAAAACCAGTACTATTTAAAATTTTTGGCTATTTCTTTGACGGGAAAATTAATTTCAAAAATTTTTAGCACCGATTTTGTATTGTTTACAAAAATCGATGCTAAATTTAAATTTTTTGGCGATTCCGTTTGCAGAAAATTTTTGTGGTAGTGTGGTTGGGTTGATTGATGGATTTGATTTGTTTTAATTTGATTTTGTTAGTTTAGTTCATTCTGCAAAAACTTTGGATTCTCCGGTTACGCTTGTATGGAATGTATTAGAATATCACATGTATTTAAGTTAAAGAGTACTTCCCATTTCAACATGGACACTTTGATTTTTTTCAGTTCATTTAAAAAATATTTGATCCTAAATATTTTTTATCAAAAATAATTAAAATTTATAAAATTTTGATATTTTGAAAATATATGTTATAACGAATCTAACAAGATATTATACAATAGTATTTATATTTATACACTAATTTAATTTTATGGTCAAAGTTAAGAAATTTTTAACTAAATGAATAGCTAAATTAAAGGTTGAAATGGGATAGAGGGAGTACATAAGTTTGGTGGTTAGTTTTCTTATTACCGATTAATTTTAGAATGAAACCCTTCGTACTGGCCCTTTTGTGTGGAGTCTGCGTTTTCCCTATTGAGTTCCTCTGATTTCTGCGTAAATTTTGTTTCCACTTTCGTGTGTTGTGAGGGTACAGTTTCCTTTTTCCAGATGGTGAATGTGTAACCAAACCGAAGAGATAACTTCAAAAGATGAATGAAGATGTTTAGGGTAGCTTTTAGGCTTTTTCACCACACCAAATTCATATCATTGGATAACAGTTCCTTTATCTTTTGTGGCTGTATCAAGAGAAGGGCCACAATATACAAGTATACAATTCGATCGAGTGCCTTCATCCGTCACGTCTTCATCACTACGTGAAAAATATGATTTCATGACCCAGTAGTTTAGTTATGATCAACGCTAGCTCTTGTTGCAAGACAAGAAGAAAGCATTACAGTTTATCAAAATTCGAATTGTAAAATTGGAGGACAAATGCTAGTTATGATGGTAAAACTCTTTCAAGAAAGTATGTCGAAATCTTTATAACATTTTGTGTTATAAACCAATTAACATTCATTCAAAACATGATATGTGTTACATTATCGATGAATGAGTGAACATAGAGATATAAGAGATTTGATGCGTTTGAAGCAACAGAATAGACAGTAGGTTCGAGCTCCTTGATTATAATCTGCAGTAAAACTGTCCATGGGGAATTTCAGGGGTCAGTCCTCCGATACTTAAGTCAGTAGCGAGTATAAGCAATGTATCCTAGACAGAATGAATACGGAAATGAATACGTACATGATATTTATACGGTCTGGCCTTCATAGTATTTGGCATTAATTATAACTCTTTAATACCCTATAAATGCGGCATTAAGTGGTTCGGCCATATTCTAATTGGGCTGATATAAATACAGCCCATTATAACATTTGGGCCCGACTTTTATCAAAAACCCCTAGAAAACTAGATACATACTCGAGACCATGAAATATCAAGATAGTAGTTTGAGAACTGTTTCTCTGATAACAATTTGAGGATCTCGACTTATTAGCGTTTGAGGACTTTTTCTCTAATAGCGATTCAATATCTCAGCTTATCTGCGTTCGAGAAGAAGTTCTTCACGTATTATTTGAGGTCTTGAAGGGGTATCTAGTTTTCTTATTTTCAAACTTTTTCTGGAATACTAAGAGGTGCGCGTGTCTAGCAATTGCGCATCCAAAACGACTTGCTCCAAAAAGGTGAAAAGATTCCCACACCTTTAAAAAAAAAGTTTTTCAAAGTTATCATTACTTTACCACCGTATCAGGTTTATTAGCCACCCCCATTTTCTTCAACTTCAATTTTACTTCATTTGTAGGTTTTGTCACAAAGGAGGTTGTATCTCATGGCTCTTTCTCTTTTCTTCTTCTATCAACATCTCCGCCTTCATCATCCTCTCCTCTAAAACTAGTAAGTCCCCCCACTTTACTTCTTTTACTCCCTTTCTTCTTCTTTTTTTTTAAAAAATTTAATGGCCATCTCCGGCGAGGGTTCTACTGAGAAGGGGCTTTCCAAAAAGGCTGGATTAGATGTGGAACAGATTAATTCACCAGAAGAGATAAGTTCTAGTTTTGAACCTGACTATTCCGATGGGTCACATTACGAGTCTGGTATAGACTTGTAATTCTGATGGGTCACATTATGAGGATGATACTCTTGACCACACAGATTATAACCCAGATGTTTTACCTATCATAGACATGCCTCCTCAAGGGTATACCGAAGTTTGGCCACTGGGTATGGGTAAACCATATGTGAGTTGGTTTCCTACTACCGGTAAGGTTAGCTTTTACCCTCCACCAAATATAACCCTCGAAGCAAGGGAAGATGTGCCTCAAGAGGGAGAAGAAGTACCTCGAGGAGAAAAGAGGGTATCTCAAGGAGGGATGGAGGTATCCCAAGGAAAGAAGATATCTCGAGAAAAGAAGAAGGAATCTCGAGTGGAGAAAATTAGGACTTCTGCCAATAAGCCCCCATCCTCAAAGGCACAGAAAGCTATCTCGAAGATCCTGGCTTCGATTCCCTTGGGCCAAAGAACAGCCCTGGATGTGGATTTCCAACTTTCCTAAGAGGGTGATACCCTAGATAATCTTCCCGAAGGGAGATTACCCATTTTTCTTAGGCATATTCGTACAGGGCTCTGCTTCCCATTTCCACCTTATTCTCTAAACTCCCTTAGGAATTTCAGGTTAGCCCTGCACAGGTTCACCCCAACGTCCTAGTGATTATTATGATGTTTCTATCTAAATGCCACAAATTTGGGATCGAGCCAAGGTATAAACTGCTTCGTGCATTGTACAACGTATCCTGTAGTGGTAAGTTAGTGGAAAATATTATCACCTTCGTTTGCAGTGAAGTGCACCATAAAGTCTTTACTGTTCCTTCTCATTCAGGTGAGTGGAAGAACTGGAGAAAAGGGACCACCTTCAATTGCAGAAGATATAAGGTTCCCCAATGGAGCTCGAATGTATGGATCAAGTCCTCGAGGGATGAGGGGTACTCTTACCCTGGCCGTCTCGAGGGTGACTGAAGACGCCTTTTATCCACATCCCTCGATTACAACCTTTATTCACATCCTGACATGAACATTGGTTGTTTTGTCTGGTCACCTGAGGTTTATTAGAAGTTCGTGTATGAAAAACTTTGAAAAAAGAGCAAGAAACGAAAGAGACTCCCCAAAGATCCCTCTCAGGAGCCCCCCCCTCGGGACCCCTCTTAGTGATTCTAGACCCTCAGAAGTCTCTAAAGGTGCTTAACGAGTTTTGTTGTTTAATTTCTTTCTTTATTTTTCCTTTCTTTTTGCTAACCTTATTCTCGTGACTTTCTCAGTGGGCATCAGTTTAGCACTAGCCTCGAAGAAGGATGGTTCTAAGGGTGGTCCTTCTTCCTCCTCGAGGAAGGCATCCACCATTCCTTCGGTGGATAATGGAAAAACCGCCCAAGACAAGAAATTGGGTGCCCATACCTCCACTTCGAGGAATCAAAGCTAGAAGGTGGATGGCAACGGTGGCAGGATTCTCCGCATCCCACGACAAACTAACCCACGGGCTTCTTCTCCTCGAACACTCTAGTTGCTGCTTCGAGTGTTCCTATTATCAATGAACAGGTGCTCGAGACCTTTGCCAATAACCCTCAGGTTAATTTTTCTTCTGTCTTTTCCTTTTGGTCATTTTAGGCAATTTTAGAGTTTATTACCTGCGAAATCACTTTTCCCGATTCAATTAACTAGTCCCCGATACCTCAGGTGCCTCAACATCTTGGTCAGGTGACCCAAGGTTTGGCTTCTCTCTTGCAAAAGTTGAATTCTGATCATGGCCAGCTGTATGAGTGCATTAAATAGAAAGATGTTGAAATCATTGAACTGAGGAAAGTGCTCAAAGCTGAGAAAGTGAAGAATTCAACACTCGATGCTGAAAATTGGAAAGTCATCCTTGAGAAATAAACCCTTTTTCACAAAGGGTGAAGGAAGCTGAAGATTCACATGCTTAAGCCCTTATTCTCGAGGCTTTTAAAGAAAAGCCAATGAACAACACTGAGCTGTTCAATTTCTTTCTCGAGCTCCTCAAACTGGCAAAGCAGCTCGGATGCAGCTCCTTGATCAAGGAAAAATTAAAACCTAGGCTAGCTTCCTCCTTATCCAAGGATGATATCAAATTGCTGGAATCCCTTGTCAAGCTTGAGCTCGTGGATGTTTTAGATACAAAATGGGATGAACCAATCAAGAATGGCTGCTTGAGCTTCGCCCTACTGAACTACCTTAAGTCCGGTGGGTGCTTTCACACGGCTGAAGAAGGGGTTCAAGCTCTTACCCCCAAAATATTAGTCGCTGGTGCAATTCAACAGCCAACTTTGGGGGAGAAAGTCGTGGAAGATCAGAATTGAGCTACTACCAAGGTGGATGCTACTAGGGTAGGGTGATTAAATTTATTTTTTTGCCTATTTCCTGTCCCCTCGTGTAACTTTTCCCTTTTAAACGAAAAAAGATATTGTACTCTTTAATTGTTTACTTAATTTGATAGTTTTGCTCTCTTAGTGTAAATCCTTAATGAGGCGGCTGGAATACATTTACAAAGAACTATCAAATACTTGAATAGAGCTGAATGAAACCAACAAGCATCTAATGAATGCAATGTTGGATCTTTCTAAATTCAATGAAGAAAGAAGCTCCTTACAACATTAGAATTGTCAGCTCGAGGAGAAGTTGAGATCACGGTGGTCTAGCGAACATCTCGCCTTTAAAGATTGCATTAAAAATCCTTAGCTAAAAAATACAACAGAGTAGTTACATTCGAGGTCGTGGAGGACTGCGATCCTGCTGAGCAGGATTATCAAGAGACAGTACACAGCATAAATAGCCAATTTGGATCTTTAAAAAGATGTCTTGTTGATAGGTTACCAGTCCTTGAAGGTTGCTTGATCGCTAGCTTTGGCGAAGCATATAAGTTTAGGTCCCAATTAGAAGAGGTGGTACAACTCCATCAGGTGGCTTTAGGTGAAATTGCAAGGTTGAAGGAAGCTTTGTCAACAAAGGATAAGCCTTCCAGCGAAGATCTTTCCTTAGTTGATTCCTTTCTTACTGAGAATATTTGACTCCTAAGAGAATCTGGGGCCTTACTATCAGAGAATTGGAGGGAAGGATTACTCTATACGATGTGAGCCTTCGTGCTCATTGCCTCTCACATGGTATCCCCAATCCTACATTGATAGAGAATCAATTTTTTCCAAGATTTTTCTTAAAGCATCCCACCATTGGATCGTGGATTGCATTGTATACGAGAAAGGAATTGACCGACAAAAAGCAGCCTCTGGCGCCATCTTAGATTGGCTACAAGAATTGCGATTCAGTACTCACCCCCCATCGAGAAGTTAAAGATACTTCCATTCAAAGAAACCAAAATCTCGAGGAGCTGATAGAAATTGTGGATTTTTGAGTAATTCCACTAAAAAGTATTTAAAAAGAGACCGTGGAGGTGAAGAGTCTACTTCGAGGTATTTGGATAATACGCATGTATCAAGGCATTGTAAAACAATAATAACATTAAACCTATCTGTGTACCCTGAGAGGAGCAGATGAAATACCTTCAAAGTGCAGCCGGTATTAAGATGGAAGAACTTGAGAAATTAGAAGTAAGATTAGGGAAGTTGGCCCCCTCGACCAAATAGATAGATTTCCTCCATGTTATTGCATGAGTTCTTGTACTGTGAGCGTACTTGTATTGTATACCAACGATTCAATGTATCATGTATCACATATATGTTAAAGATTTGAGTTTATCACACAATATACTCTATGCTGATTTGGTTAAAATTACTCAAGTAGATTGTAAATTTCAACCCATTTATAAACTTGTTAGCAAAGATCGCCTACACGAATTACCCATGTTAGGCGAGTGAGATTGGGTAGCATAAAGATCCAATATATTAGTTTTCTTTTTAGCACGAAGCAGCGTTCGAATGGCTTGTTAGGCCCAAATGGGATTCAATTTTCTTATCAGTAATCTCCAATAATCAAATCATTACGTATATGAAACCAAGGTTACATAGTAAATGCCGCTTATTAGCATTTCACTCAATTATCAGCTAATATTGGAATTAATTTTGGAGTGCCACTTACCAGCATATCACTCGATCATCATACACAATTGGAAAATGCTTAAATCTTTAGCTACAACACTTAGCATGGCAACACATAATGATTAAACGTCAGCAATTGGTATGATTATAGGAAATTATAGAATGCGATGACACTAGAGATTTTACCCTCGGTGTTTCCACCTACATCCTGCAAGAATCGTTCTACTAGATAAATAATCAAGATTACAAGGGTTCTATGAGAGTGTCTCTTATCAGCATTTCACTCGTTCATCAATCTTAATTGGTGTTATCATCATAGTAGCGCTTATCAGTTTTTCACTCAATTCATCAGCCTTAGCTGGAATTAATGTATAGAGTGTCATTTATCAACATATCACTCTACCATCAGCCAGAGCTGGAAATATAGCACGAAGTGCCGCTTATCAGCACATCACTCAATCATCAGCCAGATCTGGAAATATAACACGGAATTCCGCTTATCAGCATATTACTCGATTATCAGCCAAAGCTGGAAATATAGCACGGAGTGCCGCTTATCAACATATCACTCTTGTCTTCAAAGCTGGTAATATTTCCTCAAATTAGTGATATTCCATCTTCTAGGCACTCAAACTCCATCAATAGCCTCGAGGACATAGCTACCTCCTGGGTGTGATTCGTTCACTTTGTAGGGTCATTCCTAATTACCAGCCAATTTCCCTTCAGGTTCCCAGTGACTCTTCTCATTTTTCCTCATCACCAAATCTCCCAGACTAAACAGTACATTATTTACCCTTCTATCATGATATCGTTTGATCCTCTCTTTTACCTTTGCTTCATGGAGGGATGCCAATTCTCGCCTTTCTTCCAATATATCAAGGTCCACGAAACGATTTTCCTTATTAGTTGTCTCCTTTGCAGCCACCATAAATCTCGGACTTGGAACTCCTATCTCAGCAGGAATTACTGACTCCGAGCCATACACTAAGCTATATGGTGTCTCACCAGTGGTAGAAGACTCAACTGTCTGATATGCCCATAAAATACTCGGTATCTTGCATATCCAGTTTCCTTCTGCCCCCTAGAGCCTAGATATGATGCCATTCAATATCGTCAGATTGGTTACTTCTACTTGACCATTAGCTTAGGAATGATAGATTTTCATCACCTTTTGCTTAATCTTATACTCTTCACACCACCTTTTAAACGGGTTTTGAGCAAACTGCGTTACATTATCAGTAATTATTGTTCTTGGAATCCCAAAGAAGCATATAATATTCCTCCTAAAGAATACGATGACTGTCTTTCGTCTTATGTTTGTTAAAGGCTCAGTCTCAACCCACTTCGTGAAGTAATCAAAGGCCAGTACTTGAACATCCTTGGGGCTTCAGGGACAGGTCCTACCAAATCGATCCCCTACTTATTGAATGTCCATGAACTAAAGATATTTGTCATCTTCTCACGTGGGATGTGGATTATGGGAGTATGTTTCTGGCACTTTTGACAAGCCAGTATATACTTGTTTGCATTATCAAACATCATCGGACAGTAGTGCCCTACTCGAATGAGTTTTCTTGCCACCGATTGAGCCCCCTGGTGACTACCACATATTCCTTCATGAGTCTCCCAAATCAAATAGTTTGCTTCATAAGGGGTGACGCACCGAAGTAATAGTTGTAGATGACCGTTTCTATATAGTGGTCCTTCGTGCAACATATATCTCGGTGCCCTTAGCCTTATCTTTCTAGGCTCGACCTCATTCTCCGGTAAATCTCCCTCTCGAAGGTATTTCAAAATTGTAGGCATCCAAGTGTTTTACTCTTCGATTGCCATTACCACTGGTTCCTCGAAGCTTTGTCAGTTCTGAGTTCCTATAAGCAACTGTCTTTGAGATTGAATACCCAAGTCTGAAGAAGAAAGCTTACTAAGAGCATCTGCTTTGTGATTGTTTTCCCTTGGAACCTGTGTTAGAGTATGTGATCTGAAACTTTTCAAAAGCTTTTTCACCACCTCTAAGTACCTCTGTAGATTGAGTTCTCTGGCTTCATATTCCCCATTCACCTATTGAACCACTATTTGAGAGTCACTGTAAATCTCCAGATCCTCCACCTTCAATTCTATAGCCAACCGCAACCCAGTTGTCAAGGCTTCATACTCAGCTTCATTATTCGTGGCCTTAAATGCAAAGTGCAGCGCATTGGGTAGTCTTTACTGTCAGGACTGGTGAGTAGTACCCCAACCCCACTACCACTCGAATGTGAGGAACCATCTATATACAACTTTCGAACCTCTTTCTTTTGAGCCTCCTCCTCTCGATGAGGATCTTCATACTCGATGGGTTCCGAGGTTTCAACTATATAATTTGCTAACGCTTGACCCTTGATTGCAATTCTAGGCTAATACCGGATATAATGCTATTCTAACTCCACAAATTACTTCATCATTCTTCCAGAAGCCTTTAGTTTCAATGGAATCTACCTGATTGGATGATTAGTGAGCACTACTATCATATGCCCTTGGAAGTAAGAATGCAATCTTTGAGCTACATACACTAAAGCTAGTATCAATCTCTCGAGATCTGTGTATCTCGTCTCCGATCCTTGTAAGGATTGACTAACAAAATAAATAGGATGATGCGCCTGCTCTCTCCTTTATCAAAACAGCACTGAATGCCAGATGCGAGGCAGAAACATATAAGTACAACGTCTCCCCCGTTTTGGGCTTTATGAGAATAGGTAACACCCTCAAATGCTCTTTCAACTACTTGAATGCTTCTTCACACCTCTCTGTACACTCAAATTTCTTAGAACTTCGAAGAACATCAAAGAGGGGTAGATGCCTTTCTGCTCCTTTTGAGAGAAATCTACTTAATGCTGCTAAAGATCCCATAAGCTTTTGTACCTCCTTCAATGTTTGCGGGCTTTTCATTCTCATCAATGCTTTGACTTTCTTAGGGTTGACATCAATACCCTTCTCGGATACCATGAATCCGAGGAACTTTCCAACTTCCACGCCGATAACACATTTAGCTGGATTTAACTTTAAGTTTTCCCCGTGAAGCCTCTCAAAAGTTTCCTCTAAGTCTACCAAGAATTTCTCATAACTTTTTCTCTTCACAACAAATAATCTAAATAGATTTCCATATTTCTTCCAATCTTCTTTTAAACAGCTTATCAACCAACCGTTGATAGTTGCCCCAGCGTTCTTGATCCCAAACTGCATCTTCTTGTAGCAATGAGTACCCATATCAGTGATAAACAATGTTTTTTTCTTATCTTCCTCTGCCATAAGTATCTGATGGTATCCTTCATGTGCATCAAAGAAGGCCATGACTTGATACCTGAAAATAGATTCTACTAACTTATCAATTGGTGGCAAGGGGTAAGTATCCTTGGGGAGGCATATATTCAAATCTGTAAAATCTATGCACATCCGCCAAGCTCCATCATGCTTTGGGACCATAACTAGATTACCTACCCATTCGAGATAAAACACCTCTTCAATGACATCCGTCTTTAGTAACTTCTAGACTTCCTCCTTAATGGCCTCAGCCCTTTAGAGGCCAAACACTCTTCTCTTATATTTTATTGGTTTTATGGAGGGGTCGATATTCAACTTATGCACGGCCAGGTTCGAGGACACTCCTGTGAGGTCATAAGTATTCCAAGAAAAGATATCACCATATTTCTCTAGCAATTTATGCAATTTTTCTTTAATGCTTTTGGGCATCAGTTTCCAATAGCCACTGTCCCAGCATCTCGAATGTACATTTATACTATATCTGCTAGTCCAACCTTTCCATGTATGGAAGCCATATTTCTCTGTTTCCTTACCTCTTTCACCGCCGTAAGGTTGCAACATATGACCTTAGCCCGGTCTCCTCATTTAGAAGCTAAACCCCTATCGGTTGGGAATTTCATCATAAGATGATAAAGTGACTAGACTGCTTGAGCCTGACACATCCACAGTCTTCTGAGGATCACATTATAGGGGGAAGGGGCATCGATGACCATAAAATTGCAATCGATCGTTACCCCTTTATCACCATTAGATACTCGAACCGACAGGGTCATCTACCCTAAAGGAAATATGGGGTTCCCTTTGAAGCCAGATAAAGGTGAGGTTGACTTCTTCAGATTACCACGCTCTATATCCAACTGACCGAAAAAATCAATGAACATTACCTCTACTCCACTTTCGCCGTCAATAAAAACCATTTTACTAAGGACGTTCAAGTAACTGTTGAGACCACCATAGGATTGGCATGTGGTGTTTGATCTGGGACTGCATCAGCCTTTGAAAATGTCACAGTCTCATCTAGATAAAACCTCTTATGACGTGGTTCTCCTGTTAGGATCTTCCGTGAACCCACTCTTATGATAGCATTTGAGGATCTATCTCCAAAGATTTCATTGATGGCGTTGATCACCCTTCAAATTGGTGGATTATATCTATTCATATTTTCCTGATTGCCTCCTTGTTGCTCATGTGGTCTTTCCTGCCTTCCCTTATGTCCTCTATCTCGAATCATTGGATTGTGGGGTTTTCTGTATCCCCTACCTCCATTATTCTGATTGTTTCTCCTATATAGCTGCCATTCCATGTGATCATTTCTGGGTCTTAGGGGTCAGTATGAATATTTCGGGGTCCAGGGCCTCAGAACCGTTCTTCTCTCTCACGCCTTTCAATCTCCATCCTTTACTGCGACAATCATTCGTGTCTTGGCCATAATCCTTATGATGATCACGATACCGATTTTTTGCCCTTGTTTCCATCACTTCATTTGGTGTGTTCTGCATAGGCGAGGGCAGCCGAAACAATCCTCTATGTATACTACGGATCTGTGCAGGAGTTCTTCCCTTAAGTATTGGCAACATGGGAGCATACCTCTCGAAACTAGGTCTGGTTGCTTCCATTGGTCTCTTTCCTCGAGAGTCAACATTCTTTCCATACTTCTCTACCAGGTTGTCTCTCTTCTTCTTAGCAGTCTCTTCTACCCTCGAGTACTGCTCCACTACCTCTTGGAGTTTTTGCAATGTGCGAGGGGTGTTTGTGCTCAATTTCTTATTCAGTTCCTACTTATGCATTCCCAACAAATATTCCTGAATTACTTCATTTTCTGTGGTATCTATTACCCCTAGGCTCTTATCCACATATCAATGATAAAAGGCCTCTGTGTTTTATCCCAATTTCTCTTTAGTTTGATAAAGTTCCAATAGAGTCTTTGTGAATTTTTTCTTTTGTGCATATTGACTTAATAGGGACCCACTAAAGTCTCTATAAGAGTGCAATAAACCCCTCACTAGCTTGTTGAACCACTCTTGGGCCTTCCCTCGAAGGTAATTCCTGACCAATTTATATGTTATTTTTTCTTCAAAATCCCCCAAGTTCATCAAACTTAAGAATGTTTGAATGAACTCTCAAGGATCTGACTCACCACTATAGGTAGGAAGTCCCTCTAGAGGCTTTACATCTATCGGCCATTATTACCGAGCTAAAAGGTGATCCCGCTGCCTGGCCCATTGGCCGAATCAATCCGTCCAACTCCCTTTCAATGAATCGCCTGCATCTGTTGTCAACTATTGTTGCCTTCCAGTCATATTCAAACCTCGTTCGTTCCCTCTAAACTGCATAAGGTATGCAGGTTGAGCCCCCATTTATCCAGAATGTGACCAAGGCTGCATAATCCCTGGGTAGATTGGTAATTTCCCATACAGATTTTAAGGCCCTTGATTGACTATTGCATTTTGTAATCCTATGTTTCCATATCCTCATACTCCTAGAGAAGTTATCGTCTCGTACCCTATTTTAGTTCCTGGGAGGGTAACTGTTGAGGTTAACGGGACTAAGAGAGGTATCAAATACACCATTGTCTGCGAGTAATCTAGGAAAGAAAGCAGAGGTCGTGCCTATAACGTCTCTCATGCATATGCTGGATAGAGATGTCAACCATGTTGGCAATCCTGCAGGCATTGATGGTATTACATCATTTGAGATACTCATACCCTTCAGGGGAGGGGGGGTAACTCGATATCCTGCTGCAGCTAAGAAATACACCGCTTGTGTCAAATCCTGACTTGGCCCCATCATTCCCATGCTCTAATTTCCTTGCATAGTGCGTTCATAAGCTTCCATATAAGAATCAGCAGAGACCTCTGTGAGCCGCCCATCTATGTCATCTCGCGAACCGACTGGCTCGGTTTGAGAAGGTCCTATGCTCCCAGTCCCCTATTCCATGTTAACCTCTAGGCATCTCGAAGACCCCGCAATATCCATTCGAGAAACTTCAATAATCTGGGGATCAGGCTCACTTGAGATATGTATCCTCTCCTGCTCTACAGTAAAAATGCATACCATCCCTGACTCAACCGTTGATACTCAAACCTCCCCAGGCTCGATTCCCTACAGCTCCTGGGGATTATCCATATCTGTTCTCCTAGACTGTACTTTGTTACTAGCTCTGGTACCTTTTAACCTCAATCTCTCACTTATTCTAGTAACCATAGACATATACCAAGAAACTTGACTCTGACTTAACTATCCCCATAAACGGCGCCAATTGATGTGTATGAAGCAACCGAATAAACAGTAGGTTCGAGCTCTTTGATTATAACCTGCAACAAAATTGTTCCTGGGGAATCCCAGGGGTCAGCCCTCTAATGCTTAAGTCAATAATGATACAAGCATTGTATCCAAGACAAATGAGTATGGAAATGAATACATACATGGTATTTATACGGCCTAGCCTTAATAGTATTTGGCATTAATTATAACTCTTTAATACCCTATAAATGATGCGTTAAGTTGTCCAGCCATATTCTAATTGGGCCGATATAAATACAGCTCATTATAACATTTGGGCTCGACCTATATCAGTATTGTATATGTATCAAGCTATAATGTGTTGCACTAAACTTGTCCTAGTTAAATGAGTTTAGTTTTGCAATATAAAATGCCACGGTGTGCGACGTTTAGATGCCATTGAAAATCCTTTAAAATTGTTGAAGTTAAACTACTATCAAAGAAAACATCATAATTTATGGAATGAATTTTTTAGTTGTAGACATTCACTAGCCCTCGATTAAAGGCATTTATAACGGACCAGAGAAGGCACTTTTGCCTTCTCAGCTCCTGCCTTTAATTGATTTTGATTTATTTTTTTTTCAAAAACTCCCTTTAATTATGGTCCAAAATAGGTTCTAAATTCGAACATATTTCTAAGGTTCCAAAAAAATAGTTTCCAAAAACTTTAGGTTTTTGACAGTGACGCAAAGAAAGATATGGAAACAACACAAGAACAACAACAATAATTGCAACACAGGAACAACAACACAACAACACGTTCAATCTCCATCAGCAATAGGCTTCAGCAGCGGAGGCAACCTAGCGGGATTCAGCGAGGGAGGAGACCCGATGGTGAAGGAGACCTAGCGGCGAAGGAGACCAAGTGGCGGAGGTGGAGGCGTTATGATGTGCGGCAATGAAGGGAACAATGTCAGCTATGAAGGTGGAGGCTTTAAGGAGAAACAAAGTAGATGAAGGTATTTATCATCATCGACAGAGGAAAGAGGGGCGATGGGTGGTAGATATAAGGAATCGTCTCCGGCAAAGGAAAGAGGGGGCGATGGGTGGTGGTGAAAATAAGTCATTTGCGCCGATGGGAAAAAAATTAGGAAGTGGAAGTTAGGAAAAAAAATAAGGAAGGGGAGAAGTTATCAACGATGAATCATGAGAAGTTAGGAAAACAACTGAGGAAAGAGAGAAACCCTAGCTATATATACTTAGACCCAAAAGTCCAACAATGACAGCCTATTAAAGGCTGTTTTTCAATGACATGACCTTTAATTGATGCTCATTAAAGAAGAACCGCCTTTAATCGATTTTAAAATGCCTTTAAAATGAAATGCATGAGTTAGGAGGGAATTTTGATTTTGGAACTTCATTCGGGTCCTAATTAAAAGCAATTTCTCAGGAACAACTTTTGATTGCACGCCTTCAATCAAGGGTTTTCCACTAGTGAGATATGCCAGTGGGTTGAAAAGGTTGGAATGGTATTGGTTTTCATCTCACAAATTATTATCGGGTTGAGTTAACTTTGGGTTGGGTCATTTTGGATTGATTTCCTACTTAGAAACATGACATGGGTAGTTATGTGTGTTGTAGAAATCAAACACAGGCCTACTAGAAAAAAAGGTTGTATGCACAATATAACATTTCGGTGAAGTTTCATCCTAAAACTAATTAATAATAATAGAAATAACACACCAAACTTATATATAAAACAACGAATCTTTCCAATTTTAAACTTATAATATAAAACCACTAATCTCTCTATTTTTAACATCTAACATGTGTTGTGTCGCAAACCCTAGCCGCAACCCTCTCTTGCCCAGTCTTTCTTCTTCAATTTCCCCATCTTCCCATTAGGGGAGATGTGGAACGATAGTTTATTTTAATTCATATTTTTGTTATTGAATAAGTGTGAGATCTATCTCTACAGACTAGTTTTATTCCTCGACCTAATCGATTAGATCGTTTTGTTCACGATGATAACTCGATTTAGTTGTTCATGTTGATGTATTATTCTCGATCTGTTTGTTCAGATCATATGTTCGTAATTTTGTTTGTGATTTTATTTTAGGGTTTCCATTAGTTTGGATTCGTCAGATCTGTGTTTTCAAGGTGTTTACAGTTTGGACAACATAGATCGTGGTTGGATCAAGTGGTGTTACAGTTGTAGAAAATCCTTGTTTGGTGCAGTGATGTTGATGTGTGATATGCTCCTCTTTGCCAAGTGGTCATGATTTTTGCGGGAAGCAAGTTAATATCCCCGAGTGCGATGTTACAATTTTTTTTATTAGAACTCTGATCTATAATATTACAGACGATCAGTTTGATTGACATGTAATTTAGACATCTTTGTAATATATTAGCTATTATTAGATGTTAGTTAGGTTGGAAGTCAATTCTCTTCATTGTAATCATCGTTGAGTATTTTTCTAGTATATTAGAATGAATGATAGATTTTTTTAATTTTTTTTCAAAAAACATCTAACATGTGTTTTGTGCATGATATTTCCCCGCGGCTTTAAGGATTGTGTGGATAGCCACAAAGAAGAAATGATTTGCAAATATGATTCCATTGTGTATCCACTGCAGCACGCATAGGCATTTTCGGGGATCAGCAGTGGGACTCCCTCCCCCGTCTAGGCTCCTGCACATAATTTCCCATATCCAAAAGCTTACTATCATTGAGCATGTTTCTGCATTTTGCAATGGAGTCAAAAAAAGCTGCTTTGGTAATTAGTACCAGTACAATCATCGTTTTTTCTCATCAGTCCTGTTAAACTTTTTTGCCACTTTTTTGTTTCTTCCATTTCTTTCATTCTGTATGTATGTTGGAGCCTTTAAAACAATTATATTTGATTTGATTTATATTTATTTTAATTACTAGTCTAGAGTTGTACTAAATCTGGTCCACTTCTTATACTCTATTTATTCCATTTAGTACTATCATAGTCATTACGAAAAATATTTTCTATCATGGTATCAGAGCAAACCTGTTCCAAACTTTTCAAAAACTTAAAAATTTGATCGACCACCTCCCTCCTTTCTTTTTTGGCTGCCGATCATCCCCTCCTCCCCTTCTCGGAAACAATTTTCCCGGCATCTCTAAGCCTCTCATCATGTCTGAAGAAAAACTCTCCTACAATACCTTGCTCCACATGATGACGGTCAAATTTTCGTCATCTAACTACCTCCCGTGGAAGAGTTGGATTGGTTATGTTCTCAAGCCGCAGAAGTTGTTTGATTTTCTCGACAGATCCAAGCCCTGCCTGTCGCACCCTTCCCCTCCGCAGCCCTACGTTTCGTCCTCCCAAACTTTTGCTCAGGCCGCCAGCTCTTCACCTGGTGGTCGCGCAAAAACTGCTCTGATGGTGACCTATCATAAAGCTAAGGCTGAATATGATCAGTGGATTGATGAAAATCAATGTGTGTGCAGTTTCCTCTTCTCCTCCCTCACGCCGGAAGCTCTGACAGAAATCCCTGACTGCGCAACATCCAAGGCTATTTGGGATAGTATTCGGGCTATTTTTTATGACAGTAGTGCCTCCACTATCCTCCGTCTCGGTGCTGATGCCCACGACATATGTAAGACTGGTACATTTCATGAACTTCACTTTAAATTTAAGGAAATTTTTGAACAGTTATCTATGATGGGTTCTCCTATTTCAAATAATGATTAGATTATTTGGTCTTCAACTTCTCTTGGCACTGAATTTAAAGATTTTTCTGCACCTTTGATAAATTCTTCGCCTACTCCATTATATGCCTATGTTTTAGCACATACCAAAAACCACGAAGCTTTTTAAAGGAATTTATAGGGATACTCGTCCCCAGCAGCAGGACCTTGCACGTTCGCAGCAAGAGAAAACCTCATCGGCCGGCCGCGCATGGGATCAGGCGCCAGCGAGAGGAGGCGGCGCATACACTTCACGCACCACCAGGGGTGGCCATTTTGGAAGACGATGTGGCGGCAAGTCCGTTGTTGTTCAGTTTTTGGCTGGGTCTAGTTGTGGGCGGCCACATTGTACATGTTGTTGTCGTTTCGGTCATTTTGCTATTATCGATTATAAGATGCTTGCACAGACTTGTTCTCATGCTCGTCGTACAGATTCGACTCACCTAGTTGAGAATTTTCAGTCATCCCTATAGTTAGAGCCTTCCACTCACACCTCAAATTGGTACATTGATTCCTGTGCTACCAGTCATGTGGCTTCTTCGTCTTCTAGTTTGGAGACTGTGACCCATTCTCAAGTTTCTGTTGGTAATGGTGCTACTGTTCAAATTCCTCATATTGGTGACTCTAAGATTTCCGATGATTTATGTTTATCTGATGTTCTGGTTGTTCCTAAGATTACTAAGAATCTGTTATCTATTAGTAAACTGACCCAAGATTTGAATGTTTTTGTCACTTTTAATGATCGAAACTTTGTGATTCAAAACAAAGATTCCAAGGCAGTCATGGGCAGGGGTCATGGTGAAGGTGGCCTTTACATTTTGGATAGAGGCGGGGCAGCTCTTTTTTCTCATTTGTAGCATAATAAACAATGGGTATCCTACGAGCTTTGGCACACTCGATGGCACACTCGATTGGGTCATGCGCTGACATTAGTTATTTCAAGTTTGCAAAAGATTGATTTACTTTTAGTTTCTTCGTTGTTGCCTAAACCATAAACCTGTGCGCCCTATGTTATGGCGAAAGGTCAACGGTTGGCTTTTGTTGAGAACTATAAACGTGTTGTGCACGTACTTGATTTGATTCATTGTGACTTATGGGGCCCTTTCCTTGTTTTATCATCGAATGGTTTTTCATACTATGCCTTATTTATGGATGATTTTTCGTGGATTACTTGGCTTTCTTCACTACGTCGAAAGTTGGTTTTTGTTGATACTTACTTGCAATTTGAGGCACTAGTCGAGAATCAATTTTCATCCAAAATTAAGGTTTTTCATAATGACGGCCGTACAAAGTTTCTAAACACTCGCCTACGATCTCATTTTTCCACTAAAGGCATTCACCACCAGATTTCGTGCCTATACACTCCGAAGCAGAATGGACGCGCGAAGTGCAAACATAGATATACCGCTAAAATGGGCCTCACTATGCTGTTCCACTCGCACATTCCCATTTCTCTCTGGTATGATGCCTTTGCTACTGTTGCTTACACGATCAACCGTTTACCTACTCCGGTTCTTTAGGGTGCTTCTCCTTATGGGCTTCTTTATGGTCGCGATCATATATACTCAAACTTTCACCCTTTCGGGTGTCAGGTATTTCCATATGTTCGACCTTAAGCCGATCACAAGTTGGCTCTCTACAGCATTCCTTGTGTTTTTATCGGCCATAGCTCTCAGTAAAAAGGTTTTTGTTGCCTTTATTCTTCTACATGCAAGGTTTACATCACTCGCCATGCTCAATTTGACGAGACATATTTTCCTTTTGCTGCCTTTATTGGTTCGGCTCCCGGCTCCTCTATGTCGACCCTGGATGTCTCAGCTTTTCTTAATCTTGATGGCGAGTATGCACCTCATTTTCATGTCCCAGTTGTGCCATCCCCAACACCTTGCACTATTTGTGCAGCCGAACCAGAGCCCTATTCTTGACCGCCGGCACCTGCCCCACCACCGGTGACCTTGGCTGTCCAGTCTCCAGTCAGCTCGGCTCCTTCTCTTCCATTTTTGTCGACTGATTCTACTCCTTCGATCTTTCCTCCTTGACCTCGTACCCATTGGATAGCTACTAGGTTAGCAACTGGTGCCATACAATGCAGGTATTATTCAGATATTGTCGCCCATGGTCTTACTACTGCCTTACTTGCTCAGTCCGAGCCCGCAAATTATTGCACTGCCCTTCAGGATCAAGCTGGGGTTTCTGCTATGAATTACGAGATGGTAGCTCTTCGTGGCCACCGCACCTGGGATTTGGTGCCTCACTCTTCAAACCCTAACATTGTTGGCTCCAAATGGGTTTATCGCCTGAAGTATCAACCAGAAGACACTATTGAGCGTCATAAAGCTATAATTGTAGCACAGGGTTTCTCGCAGATTTCAGGTTTTAACTTGTACCACACTTTCAATCCTGTGGTCAAAGCCTCCATTGTTCAGATAGTTCTCGCCATTGCCATGATACGCTCATGGTCGCTTCATCAGCTGGATGTCAGGAATGCCTTTCTTAATGGTGTCCTTGATGCTCCAATTTATATTAAGCAACCCATTGGATACAAAGACCTTGTTCATCTCGATTATTTTTATTACTTGCGGAAAGCCATTTATGGACTTAAGCAAGCTCCTCGGGCATGGTTTCAGCGCTTTAGCACTTATCTGAATCAGCTTGGTATTCACTGTAGCTTGGCTGACACCTCTCTGTTTGTTCTTTCATGAGGATCATCGTTACTGTATCTCCTGGTGTATGTCCACAACATTAGTCTTACAGGGAACGATTCGACTCTCCTTCTGCAGGTCATTGATTGGACACACCGGGAGTTCACGATTAAGGACCTCGACACTCTTCATTACTTTCTTGGCCTGGAAGTTTCACCTACTTCATCAGGTTTACTTCTTGGTCAAGGAAAGTATGCTCGGGACATTCTCACTCGTGCAGGGATGTTTGATGATGCATCAGTCTTTACTCCATTTGTGCCAGGCTCTCAATTTTATAGTTTGACTAGTCTACCATTCTGGAATCCAACTTTGTATCGTTCTCTAGTTGGGGCTCTTCAGTACTTGACCATCACTTATCATGATTTTGCTTTCTCGGTCAATGCTATCAGCCAGTGTCTTTAGAAACCCAGAGACTATCTTTTTTCTATTGTTACTCAGATACTGCAGTATGTTCGGGGAACTCTTCATTTTGTCCATATATTTCATTTTGCTAATTCTCCAGAGATGTTGGGATAATCAAATGCTAATTGGGCTCGATGTCTGGAGACTCGTCGATCCACTTATGGATATGTTGTTTTTCTTGATGGGAATCTTGTTTCCTGGAGTGCTAAGAACATCCCACAGTTTCTCGTTCCAGTACTGAGTTTGAGTATCATGCTCTTGCCAACACTGCCTTAGAAGTTGTTTGGTTTACTCATTTTCTCCGAGATCTTCGAGTTCCATTGTTTGGTTCTCCAGTGCTATCTTCTTAGCTTAGAATCCAGTTGCTCACAAGTGGACAAAGCATATCAACATCGACTATCACTTTGTTCGTGAGTTGGTTGCTTCCGACAAGCTGCGAGTTGCACATGTTCCTACTTCTCCTCAGATTTTGGACATCTTCACCAAAGGGCTCTCACGTCCGCTGTTTGAGTTCTTCAGATCCAAGCTTTGCGTCGGCGAGCATCTGACGCTTCGATTGGGGGGTGTTAGAATAAGTCAATGTGATGATTAGATTTATTTATATTTTTATGTTCATCTTGATGACTATGCTAGAGTTGTACTTGACCTAGTCCACCTCTTGTACTCTATTTATTCCATTTAGCAATACCATAATCATTACGGGACATATTTTCTATAAAAAATAGATATGTATGTCATTTTATTGTTTCAATCGCTACAAGAAACATGACTTTTTACCTCGGTTTCTCATGCACTTTTACCTCGCTTATTCGATCTTGAAAATTTGAGGTAGATACTATAGAGGTAAAAAGTCACTTTTTACCTGATTCTTTTCGGAAGAACTCAGGTAAATAGTTTGACCAACACCGACCCGACACGTAACCGATGTCGGTTGTTACAAGGGTAAAAACCGTCGAACATTGTTTGGCCGATATCAATTAAACCGGCACCAAGGGTGGGCTAGGCCGATGTCGATTCCAAATGGAAACAATGTTGGTCCAATTTCGGTATTGTCGCCAGGGGTATAGACACGTTAATATTGGAATCTTAAATATGATGATCAAGATGTATCCATACTGAAGGCGAGATGGGTAAACTCCCGGTTGCTCCCGATGATCAAGCTGGTACCTTGCCGATTCGGATCCATCGACATGAAGAAGAAGAAAATTACCAAAAGTGGAGCCAATATCCGATTTGCTTTCGATTGCGAATATAATTGAGATTTTCAATAATTGCATACCCCGGTTTTTAATGTCAAATTACAAATACAACAAAATGAAACTACAAAACCTATTACATAACTAAATCCTACGATAACATTTACAAAAACATATTCAGAGTTACGAGAACACTAATGAAAATGCCAAGAGATACTAGAAAACTTTGAACCCGTCCAGTTGTCGAGGACGATGTCTTCGAAGATCTTGGTCCCTCAACCGAGAGGTACCTGACATCGCCTCCTTCCTGGGTGGCCGAATTGACTGGATTTTAGAAACATCTCGACGGAGGCTTTCAGGCGAAGCTCGCTAGTTCCAGTGGTACTCATCCTTCGGGAGGCGTGGTCGTAGACCTGGTGGCATGAGTTCATGTTTGGAAAAAGAAATTGTGGCATGAGCTCATGTTTGTAGGTAAAAAATGTTGATTGAGTTAATGGTCGGAGGGAGAAATGAGGGTTTTGGTTGGAGAAAATTTGGGAATTAGGAGAGAGCTTGGGTCTGAGTGAGGGGGTAATGTAGAGTTAGGACAAATTAGGGTTGCATTATTTATAGTAGAAGATTTTAACGGCTGAGGTTAAACGTAGTGAAATTCTTTAACATTTTAGATTTATGGAAAGAGTGCGTCTTTTGAAAGACGGTCTTTCCATAAGTCATGGAATGACTAAGGTTTAAAGTGTAAATTAGAAGAAATTAAGATAAAATTTTTGGGTTGCATGAACCGGGTTATAAATTTTATAACTACTACATGTTGCATCCTAAAATTTTAATGTTGCAACTAAGATCTTTTACCTTTTATTATTCGAATTAAACTCCGTCTTTCCATAAGCGTATGGAAAGACCGTTTTTCCCAAGAGTTTGCCTTATGGGAATGGATAAAAAGGATTTTTAATCGAAACTTGAGAATATTTATTCAATAATACTAGCGGAGTACCATCGCGTATTGCGCAATTTTATTCATTAAAATATTAGAATTAAGTTTTATGCACATGTTGTGTCTTACATTTAAATTGAAAACAAAGAATTTTATTTAAAATTTTAAAGTTTAGTCATCTAAGGAAAACTATATGAGATAGTTAGAAATCATTAAATATTGAATACAATAAATTTGATTATTTTTAGGCAAAGTCTTGGGAAAGACCGGCTTTCCATAAGTTCATGGAAATACATGGTTTAATTAGAATAATAAAAAGGTAAAAGTTTTAGTTCCAAGATTAAAATTTTATTATGCAACGTGAAGTGGTTATAAAGTTTATGACCCGATTAATGTAACCCAAAAATTTTATCTTCATTTCTTTTAATTTGCACTTTAAAACCTTGGTCTTTCCATCGCTTATGGAAGGACCGTGTTTCAAGAGACAGACTTTTATTTTTATAATGTTTCATCAAATATTTTAAAAATTAATTATTTATATGTTGAGATTAATTTTAAAAGGCTTCGATAATTATATGTATCACATTGCAATAAATAAAAGTAAATATCAAATGACCTTATCAGTCCCACTAATTATAAAATGTCCACATTTAACAGTTAGTCGGTCTAAAACAAGACTTTGTTATGTATAAATAAATAAATAAATAATATCTATACATATTTCTATCAAAAGTACTCAATCGATGTATAAAAGAAATCCGAACATTTTGTTAGTTCACATTATGTATTTCTTTGGATTTTCTTCAGTGATATATATATATATATATATATATATATATATATATATTACAATGAGATATTTATGGTTTTAATTATATCTTAAGAAGTTATATATTTTAACAAGTTATGATTGATTATATACAGTAAAGAATTAAAATCAGTAACATATTATAATATTAGTATGTTATTTTTAGACAACTTGGGTTTAGGTTGATCAAAATGATTTCAGTATCCCGGTTGACAACACCATCCTACCATTCCACAGAAAGCAAACAATTTCTGTAGTATGGTGCTTGGGAAAAACGAGGTTGTCTATCACTTAAAGGTGCCCAAACCTTAGTTATAAATTCAAGTCAAATATGAAGTACTATTCATGTACATTTAGCGAGTGAAGTAAATAGTAGACCATCAATTAATTGAATTCAAATCTTCTTCATAATGATTTTAGTTTTAGGACGGAATAGTAATGTTTGATTGTGGATTAGACAAAGTCAAACCATAGTTTGTAGTGGTCAAATATGAAACAATGACTATGATTTGACATTCAGTTAGGGGAAGTCAACCTTGGATACATACACACAAACACACACACACACATATATATTATATTTCATTAGTTCCCATTAAGTACGTAGGAGCAAACATTCGATTAATTAAAGCAAAACCTTCTTCAGGTACATTTAGCAACTGAAGTAATAGTAGTTTTTTATTAATTAAAATCAAACATTGTTCATGTACATTTAGCAAGTGAAGTAAATAGTAGACCTTAGTTGAATGGAAGTCAAACCTTGTTCATGTACGATTAGCAAGTGAAGTATATATATTTTTTTAAATGAGACCACCCAAGGGTGGGGGAAGGTATATTAGAGGTTCCCCAAGCCTCCATCAAAATGAAGTACCATTTACAGACAGGACACATTAGCCTTAGTTCGTGGTTAGGCAACAAGGTTGCCCCCAAAAGTCCTATCAAATCTAAACAAAGCACTTGTGTAGCAACTATCCTAGCCAAAAAGAGGATAGATGATGAAATTGCGATCCAGAAGAGAGAACCTCCACCCCTTGTATTAATTCTCTCCTCCGGCCAGGCAACTTCAATTACAAGAGGTGATAGTCTGAACATAAAATTCTGAAACTGAAATCCCCAAAGAACAGTTTCAGAATTATAGGAAATATGTACAATGACTTGATTTGTGAGAGTCCAGAAGAGAGTAACTGAAAGGATTGAAGTCTCAACCCTTTTCCAAACCGTTGGATCAGAAGCGTACCAACATGACTAGCAGCAATAGTTTCCCATGGGTATGGGATGAACATGGTCAGTAGAGGAAAGGAATCCCCAATCTACGGAGAGCTCACAGAGAATGATGAGTAAGAAGAATAGGATCAGATCCTGAACCTGCATGAGAAAATTCTAGTTTAGCAGTATCAATCCTTAGGTAAAGCATGTTAGGACACTCTTAGTTGAGGAATATGTGCCCTATCTAATGCAATCAGACCCAAGATATGTTGGGGAATGTTATTAAGATTAAGACACGGCTAAACTATATAATGTACCTCCGATTAATTGAAGTTAAGCCTTCTTCATAATATTGGTGCTAGCTAGTTTGTGGATACAGAAGTGATGGCCGACCGTCGATTAGATAAAATCAAACATTAGCTCAGTGGTCAAATATGATACACCGGATATGGTTTGACCTTCGGTTAAAGAAAGTCAACCCTGAATTTCCCATTAGTTACGTAGGAGCTGACATTCGATTAATGGAATTTAAACCTTATTCATGTACGTTTAGCATGTGAAGTAGAAGGCCTCCAATTTATTGAAGTCAAACGTTATTCATAATTGGTCCTAGCTAGCTTATGGATTGAGAGGTGATGGTTGACCACCGATTAGATAAAGTCAAAACTTAGCTTACAGGGGTCAAATATGTAACAACGATATGGTTTTACCTTTGGTTATGGGAAGTCAACCATGTATATATATATTATTAGTTCCATTAATTACGTAGGAGCTGACATTCGATTAAAGGAAGTCAAACCATGTCAATGTATGCTTCGCAAGTGAAGTAAATAGTATACGTCCTCATTCATGATATTAGTGCTAGACTGATAAGGTCATTTGATAAAGTCATTTGTCTCCATGAACCTCCTTCTTGTGATTTTTTCAAAATTGAGATAAAAGAACTATTTACCTCGATTTCTAGCCTATCATTTAAAAAAATTAGGGTAAAAAAGTGAAGTAAAAGATGTTTTTTCTTGTAGTAAATAATTTACGATCAAGTTCATAACCTATGATGTGATTATTATGCATGCCATTCCTCAAACCCTTTAATGAGTTCCATGGTACTTGGATTAGTATTCTTTGGCAAAATCTTGGGAAAATATCTTTTCATAGGTTTATGGAAAGACATATTTTAATTAGAATAATAAAAAGATAAAAAATTTCAGTTGCAACATTAATAATTTATTATGCAACGTGTAATAGTTAAAAAATTTATGATTCGATTGATGCAACCCGAAAATTTTATCTATATTTCTTCTAATTTGTAGTTTAAACCTTGATCTTTCGATAACTTATGAAAAGACCGTCTTTCAAGAGACGGACTCATATTATTTTTGCTAAAGAAATGACATATTACTTTAAAACATAAGCTCTATTAATGCAAGAAGGAATACTCCTTTACTCCCAGCCTAATTGCCGAGCAATTATGTTTGACCATTAATATGTTTATCTAAATATAATAATGGCAAATTAAAAGTTGACATTTAGAAACTATTTGATACGATAAACTCAACACTATCACATATAATATTATTATTGTTCATACATTTATTCAAATAAAGAGTATGCAGTTTAGTACAAAACAAAAGGAGTAATAAAAGTAGTTACGTATTACCGTATGTGAGAGTAATAAAAGTATATGCGTACTTGCCCTCACGAGTTAAAAATGGGTAAATCTGTAGGTTTCAATCCATATATGAACTCATATGGGTTTATATACCAACTCATATGGGTAAAACCTGTGGGTTTCAACCCATATATTAGTCTATATGGGCTTATATATCAATCCATGTGGGTAAATTCACGCGTTTCAACCCATATCGGTAAACCTGTGGTCAACCCGCAAACCCAAACCACCCAACACATATTTTTCAATTACCCATTTAACTCATTACCTATTTTACTCCTACCCATGCATATTTAAAAATAAACAATCTGCCTGACCTGCGGGTTGCAGGTCTATTTTGCCACCCCTACTGAATATTATTAATTAAGCAAGGTGAGGACGTCTTAGAGCTTGGTTAGAGCATGGTAGCTTCAAGTGGTTGTAGTATGACTTGCCATGTTATTTTTATAATGTAATGATGTATAAGATAGTTATGCACTCCCACAATGGTAAGTTACATTCATGTGTAGCTTGATATGTCCTACTTGTTTTTACAATATTCATCTTTATTTCTAATTAAATATAAGTGTTGAATATTTAACAAAAAAAATTAATAAATTAAGTCTTATTGTTATACTTTAAATTAAATTTATTCGAAGTAAAAAATATATAATATATTTTAATAAAATACTATGAGATTACAAAGCATCACATCATTATTGCAGATTTAGATTATATCATTTCTAGTTTTGACCTCCGAACATGTAAACATGCTCCAACAAATCTGCCTTAAGTTGATGATGCATTCTTCTATCTCGAATTGTTGCATCCCAAGCAATATATGCTTTAAAATTTTATATCATGTCTCCGTTGAACATCCTCGTCAATGTTTGGATTTCCAGTTAAATTCATTGTGTCATGTTTAGGTCGATATATCTCAAATCAAGACTAAATTTCAGGTTGAGTTCGATCGTGTGAGCTATAATTTGGATTGATCTCTCTCAAACTAGAACCAAGTTTTGACTTAAGTTCGATCGTACATGTTTGAATTAGGTTCTTGATATGGGTTAGAGATTGACGGCTCATATATCGTACATAAGTTTAATTTAAATGAAGGCAAAGATGAAAACCATTGTTAAGCCTCCCATTGATGTGAAAGTACAATTATAGCCCACCCTAACATCAATTAAATTGATCTACGGGTGAAACATAGGGATGGTTCCATGATTAAAATTGTAAAATGAGTGATTTTGGGGGGTTCGAGCATGCCTACAAAAGCCGCCCCTTCATTTTTCGAGGGAATTTCTAGAATGTTCCCATTTTAAAGTAAAATTCACAGTTTGATACCCTATTTTAAGAACTCTTCTTAGAAGTTTTCATAAATATTTCAAAAAGATACCTTTTAGCCAAATGTGGATATCATAATGGTATAATTTTGATTCAAATTGATACCTACTTTTTGTTGAAATGTACAATTTTGAGACATAAATGAAAAATTGATTACCTTTATAGGAAAATTTTAAAATTTAGATACCAATCTGTGAATTTTGATTAAAGGTGGGTACTATTTTAAATAATCTCTCTTTATTTTTCTTTTCGGCTAATCGGTTTTTTATCTCTTACATTTTTGGTCTGTAACTAAAATAGCCGGCCCAGAAAGAGAAAAGTAAAGAAAAATTCATATGTGATCCTAGAGTGTGAGATCGCACGAAGGATATGGAGAATATCTAGACTGGGGTTTGATTTTGGTCAAGGAACCCCGCTCAATTTGGAATCGTGGCTTCGTCAATGGTTTAAGACTGCACTGGAAAAGGAGGATATAAACCTGACATGCATTATAATATGGACGATTTGGTGTGCAAGAAATAACACAACAATCGAACAACATAAGCCATCAGTTGATATGATTCTAGCAATTATCAGGGCTACCTATGAGGACAACGTTAGCAGTGTGGAATCATGTCACACAGTTTTAGCTAACCCAAACTCATCTGGAAGACATGGCGAATCAAACACAGATGGAAACCACTAAGGTGGAACAAGTGGGAGTCATGCGACTTCTTTGGTACGCAGAGGATAATCACAACAACCAGGTATATGAGGATTGGATGTGCTTCAATACAGATGCCGCATTTTGAAAACATGACGGTAAGGCAGTAGCTGCATGGTGTGTTGCACAAGGTTCAAATATTTCAACCTCCTGCCGAGGTTATCGCGTAATACATGCGGTTTCGCCAGCGTAAGCGGAACTCATAGCCATTTACGAAGCTATGATACATGCTAGTCATATGGGTGCCACTCAAATATGCATTCGCACAGACTGCGAAATGGTCCTCAACCATACCAGCGAGTACCCATCGGTTCCACCGGGTCTAAAAGGTTTAGTTAGAAGTATCTTAATGCTAGCTATGGTTTTCCATAATATTCATGTCATGAAAGTGCATAGAGACGTTGTAATGAATGCACATAACCTAGCAAAACATGTAATCAGGGATATTATGATAATATAAGTGCATGATTTAACCCAAAAAAATAATTTAAAAAATAAGGTGAACCAAAAAAACAAGAAGAAAATGGTGCAAAAAGAAGGGAAAAAAACAAGAAGAAATAGTAGTAACATGAATCCTCCTGCTCCTCTGTCCCATCCAATTCTGCACACTTGTTATTTGACAGTCAAAGTTATATTACTGTAACTACATATTTGAATAAATATATGAACGATAATATTATCTTATGAGATATTATTAGATTCGGCGTAACATATAGTTTATAAATATCAATTCTTATGCCACTATTATTTTCTGTAGTTACATAATCCCTCCGTTCCAGCTCATTTTGCTTAATTTTACTTTTGACAGTCAATTTTTTTAAATTTTTAAATATTAATATCTTTATTTATACGCGTAAAAAAATTCTAAAAAAAATAATAATTTTAAAATATACGGTACGATGAATCCAACAACATATAACATGATAATAGTTTTACAAATACAATAATAGAATTTAAGTTGAATTTGGCTAAGTTTAACTGCCAAAAGTCAAATTAAGCAAAATAAGTTGGGACAGATAAAGTATATTTATAGTCAAACATATATTTTTTTAAATCGTAAAAAATTCTGTCCCGGGGAAATAGGAAAAAGTAATTGTCTTTTTTATAAGCATCCATTATGCATGCAACAATTTTAGAAGACCTTAAAAAACCTCAACCTAATTTCCCAACACCCAAAAGGAAAAAGTAATTGTCTTTTTTATAAGCATCCATTATGCATGCAACAATTTTAGAAGATCTTAAAAAACCTCAACCTAATTTCCCAACACCCAAATTCCTGCAAACTTTTGTACTCATTTGAATGTATGTGCCACTACCACTGATCCAGTAGTGATAATATTCGTTCTCTAGCTTCCATTAAAATAATCATACTTTCTAAAATAGAGGTTTTCTTATCGTAAAATAGTGATATATCACAAATTCTTGTTTCATCGACTAGAGTGAAATGAGATCATTTTACAATTAATATAATTAATAAAATAATTTAATATTTATTTATATTTATTATAATAAGGTGTTAGAGTAAATCAAGTTTTGATTAGTTGATTGATTTGATTGATTATGGATAAGTCTTGTTGACAAACCTAGAGTCCTATTTGTACTATTTTTTCTTATTGTGCTCTATTTAATCATGTCAGCAATACATTATTTCTTTACGGTAAATACATCATGTCATGGTATCAGAGCAGTGTTCTGATCCACCTTCCTAAAACCTAAAATTTTTTGCCGCACTCTCCCGCTCCCTCCAGCGGCCGATCGCACTCTCCCCTCTCCCTTCTGACAAAAATTTGTCCGGTGCCACTCTTATCATGGCAGTGAAAAATAATCGTTCAATACCCTTCTCCAAAAGATGCAAATCAAGCTCAATAAGTCCAAATTTCTTCTCTGGAAATGTCAGATTGGATACGTCCTCAATCCCCATAAGCTCTTTGTTTTCCCCTACGCCTTCATATGCCGATGTGTTATCTTGTGCCAAGAACCACAAGGCATTCAAAAAAATTACAAGGGAATTCAGCGCCGATGTCTGGGCCGACTGCGTTCACTGCGGGAAAAAACCCCCCCAACAGACCGCGCAAGGGATCACGCCCCGGTGAGGAGCGGCGGAGTGTTGGGTCCACGCACCGCCAAAGGCGGCCATTTCGCTGGGTGCCGCGGTGGCCGGTCTCATGGTTATGCTCAGCCGGCTGCCTCAGGCTCAGGTTCAGGCCGCGGTCGGCCGCATTGTACCTGGTGTGGTCGGCCTAGTCATTTTGCTGCAACTTGTTATAAGATGTTGGCTCAGATTTGTCGTACATACTATACCCATGTGGCTGAAAACTTGCATGCGTCAATGCAGCTGAACCCATCTGTGAGCACATCTGACTGGTATCTTGATACTAGAGCAACTAGTCACATGGTGTCTTCAGCCTCTGGCCTGGACAGTGCGTCTCCACATTCTGGTAATTCTCAGGTTTCTATTGGTAATGGTGCTTCTATTCAGATTTCACATATTGGTGATTCTCTTATTTATGATCATTTGAACTGTATGATGTTCTGGTTGTCCCTAAGATTACAAAGAATTTACTGTCTATTAGTAAACGGACCAGAGATTTGAATGTGTTTGTTACTTTTCATGATTGAAACTTTGTTATTCTATTCAATAAATCCAGGGTAGCCGTGGGTGGGGCCTACAGTGATAGAGGCTTGTACGTTTTAGACAAAGGAGACGTATCATTGGTTTCATTTTTGTAGCAGATTTAAGGATGGGCATCCTTCGAGCTTTAGCACGCCCAGGACATGTGCCGACTGCAGTCATTTCCAATTTGCAAAAGTCTGGTTTACTTTTCATTTCCTCTTTATTACCTAAATTGCATACTTGTACTCCTTGTGTTATGGCAAAGGGGCAGCGGTTATCTTTTGTTGAAAACACTAAAACATGTTGGGCGCGTCCTGGATTTGGTACACTGTGATTTGTGGGATCCCTCCCCATTTTTATCTGAGACTGGTTTTACTTATTATGACTTATTTGTGGATGATTATTCTCGGTTTACTTGATTTTTTCCGCTTCATAAAAAATCTGAGTTTTTTGAAACATACTTACAGTTTGAGGCATTGGTAGAGAATCAATTTACATCTACAATAAAGGTTTTTCAGAGTGATGGAGGCACGGACTTTTTGAACATGCGCATGCGGTCTCATTTTTCCTCCAAAGGCATTCACCACCAAGTTTCATGTCCATATACTCCGAAAAAAATGGATGAGTAGAACGCAAACATTGGTTGATGCTTTTGCCACTGCAGTTTATACTACTAATCGGTTACCTGCTCCAGTTTTACAGGGTGCCTCCCCCTATGGTCTTCTCTATCAGCGGGATCCTATTCACTCAAACTTCCATCCTTTTTATTGTTGAGATTTCCTTATGTCCATCCTATGGCCAATCACAAGTTATCTCCCTGAAGCATTCCTTGTGTTTTTCATTGGATACAACTGCCATTACAAGGGTTTCCGTTGTCTTGACACTATCACAGGCAAAATATATGTCACCCGTCATGCTCGGTTTGATGAGAGTTGTTTTCCTTTCGCCTCCTTCGCTTCGACATCCAGATCTTCTCTCTCTACTTTGGGTGTCTCTGCTTTTTTGGATGCTGACAGTGGTCCTGGCCCTTTATTGTCCCCATCTAATGAGTCAATTCCTGCGTCTAGCCCAATTTACTCGTCTGGTCCCAATGATCCAACACCTGCACGTCGGCCTCTTTCTCGACCACTGCGGGCCAGTCCAGCCTCCTTGACCTTTTGTTCTCCTGCCACTACTGCCACTCCATCCTCGATTTCTTCCGGCATCCCATCACCACCAATTCCCGGCCTTGGCCAAATGCCCACAGGATGGTCACTCAGACAACCACTGGTGCTATTCAGCGATGGGCCTACTCGAATATTGTTACGCATGTTCTTTTTGCTGAACTTCTTACGCAGTCTGAGCCCATTGATTACCGCTCAACCCTCAAGGATCCTTGTTTGATAATTTCTATAGATGAAGAGATTGCTGACCTTAAAGGCCAGCACACTTGGGATTTGGTTCCTTGCCCATTGGATGTCAACGTTGTTAGCTCCAAATGGGTCTATCGGTTGAGGTATCGACCAGATGGCACACTTGATTGTCACAAGTCCCAACTTGTTGTTCAGGGATTTTTGCAGATTCTGGGTTTTGACTTTGACCACACCTTTAGTCATGTGGTCAAAGCTTCCACCGTCGGCACAGTCCTTGCCATTACTACGATGCGCTCTTGGCCACTTCATCAGCTGGACATCAAGAATGCCTTTCTGCATGGTGTTCTCGATACTCCAGTCTACATGGCGCAACCTGTTGGCTATAAAGACCCACTCCATCCGGATTATGTCTGCCTCCTGCGAAAGGCCATTTATGGTCTTAAGCAGTCTCCTCAGGTCTGGTTTCAGAGGTTCAGCACTTATCTATTGCAGCTCAGATTTCAGTGCAGTTCGGCATACACTTCCTTATTTATTCTATCTAGAGGGACGTCTCTGCTTTATCTTCTAGTCTATGTTGATGACATCATCCTCACTGGAAACGATCCACTACTTCTCCGCCAGTTCATTAATTGGACACATCGAGAATTTGTTATCAAGGATCTAGGCGCTCTGCACTACTTTCTTGGCTTAGAGGTTTCACCCACTTCATCGGGCTTACTTCTTGGTCAGGCTAAGTATGCTCGGGATATTCTTACTTGTGTCGGTATGTTTGATGCTACTCCGGTCACTACTCTTTTTGTTCCTGGTCTGCAATTACACAGCTCCACCAGTCCTCCTTTTTAGAACCCGTCTCTATACAGATCCTTGGTTGGTGCTCTCTAGTACTTGACGATCATTCATCTAGACTTGGCCTTTTTGATTAACACCATCAATCAGCTTCTTCAGGATCCTCGTGATAATCATTTTGCAGCAGTCACTCGGATTCTTCGATATGTTTGCGGCACGCTCAATTTTGGTCTCACCTTTCACTCTGCCAGCACTCTTGAGGTCTTGGGTTATTCCGATGCTAATTGGGCTCGTTGTCTGGAGACCCAACATTCCACTTATGGCTATTCATTCTTCCTTGGTGATAATTTGGTCTCCTGGAGCGCAAAGAAGTAGCCCACTGTCTCTCACTCCAGTACTGAGTCAGTAACTGGCTCTTGCCAACACTGCTTCAGAGGTAATTTGGCTATCCCATTTGCTTCGCAATTTTGGTGTTCCACTTTTGGGTTAGCCACTGTTGTTATGTGACAACAAAACTGCCATTTTCCCGGCTCAGAATCCGGTTACTCACAAGTGGACTGAGCACATTGGCATTGATTACCATTTTTTCTGTGAGTTGGTAAGCTCCGAGTTGCACATGTGTCCACTGGTCTTCAGATTGCTGACATTTTCACCACGGGAATTTCCCGTGCCCTGTTTGAATTCTTCAGGTCCTAGCTTTGTGTCGCTGAGCATCCGACGCTTTGCTTGAGAGGGGGGTGTTAGAGTAAATCGGGTTTCTGATTAGTTGATTGATTTGATTGATTATGTATAAGTCTTGTTGACTAAGCCAGAGTTCTAGTAGTAATATGTTTCCTTATTGTACTCTATTTCATCATGTTAGCAATACATTATTTCCTTACGAAAAATACATTTTTTCATAAGGTACCTATAATTATGAAAACCTTTTAAAATGATTATAAACATGTGTATAATTATAATCTGGAAATCAAATTTATAAAAATGAAGTTTTTCGTGATTGGTCTAAGCGATAATCTGTCTAACAGGAGACCTTATATATATATTTTTATTATTATAAGAATTTTTCTATAATTCACTAGTGGAGAAACCTTGATTAAAGATGGCTATCAAAGGTGGTTGTTGAGGAACCGCCTTTGATTGAGGTCCAGACGAGGTTCTGAACTTGAAACTAATTTTAGGTTCAATTAAAGGAGTTTAACAGTGAATAGAGGCGATTCTTGATACACATCCTTTAATGTACATCAATTAAAGGCGGTTCTATTGTGAAACCGCCTTTGATTGAGGTCCGGACGAGGTTTCGAACTCGACACTAATTTTGGATCCGATTAAAGGCAGTTCAAAAGTGATCAAAGGTTGTTCTTGAGGAACTGCCTTTGATTTACATCAATTAAAGGTTATTCTATCGTAGAACCGCCTTTGATGTACATCAATTAACGACGATTCTATTGTAGAACCGCCTTTGATTGAGGCCCGGAGAAGGTTCCGAACTTAGAACTACTTTTCGGTCCGTTTAATTGAGTGACTTTTTGACCCACTATAAAAATAAAGTTTTAGGGTTTCCCCTTAACATTTTCAATTTGAAAATATACCAGCTCTCCTCTGCCTCTGCCTCTTCCTCACCCCTACGCCCCTATCACCCCCTCCCCCTCCACCATCACCCCCACCTGTGTCACTTGCGTTACCACAAACATACCCTCCGCCACTCCGCACCACCTCTGCCACCCTTTCGTCTCCAGCGCTCCAGCGTCGTCGAATCTGTATAGCGCCCCTGCATCTCTCCCTCCCTTAGCCCACCGCTGCCACGTCATCCCCTTCGACGAGAAGTTTTGCCCTGCCGTGAAGACTCTTCTGCCCTGAAGACCCTTCCGCCGTCGCGAATCGATTTCCGTCCAGATCTGGATGTTGACTCCACCTCCGGCGAAGCTCCCTCCAGCGAGAAGCTTTGCCCGCCGCCACCGTGAACACCCTCCGCCTTCGCGAAGACACCTTCTTCCAGATCATGTTGTAAAGCCTTCCGCCGTCTTCTAGAGCTCTCCTCCATTTTTTTCAGTTCTCATTGTTTTTATGTTTTATTTTATACAGATCTGAATTATTGATGTTTTTTGTCCAATATTTCTGCCCTTTTCAGATCTATTTTCTTTGGTTCACTGTCGAAAATCGTGATTGGTTACCGGTAGCCTTTTTTTGGGACATCTGAAATAGGTTCCGAATTTTAACCTATTTCAGACCCGGTAGAAGGCGATTATCAGAACCGCCTTTGATTGATTCGATCAAAGGCAAGACCAAAGAAGTCTGGTCAGATAAAACTGTCTTTAATAGGTCATTTCTCCACTAGATTTTATAAAACCCTTTAAAAATGAATCTTAACATATGTATAATTATAATCCAACCTTAAAAGTTATAAAATTGAAGTTTTTAATTTATAATTAATCTTACTGTTAGTTGATATAATATTATGTAAGTATAGTTTAGGTAGGTATAGAGGTCTTAGAGAAATTGAAAAAAAAAGGTTGAAAAGCAACATAGATAGATAGATGAGAATGATTTAATTCTTCTTATATTTGGAATGTTATGGTTAGTGAAACAAATCAAAATAAAAGTTGTGACATTATTAATGAAATGGATGGAGTATTTATTCTTTTATTCGTATTAGGTTGTTTTTTTCTTCAATTTATCTGCATTTCAGTAAAATTTTGAATTCCTATTATCTAGTATAGATTTTTTTTACAGATTTGATTTTAGAATAATGCGTTTATATAACCCTCAGTAGCTTCACAAGTGCAAATATAACCCCTACCCTAACTTTTATAGTGCTAGTAATATAACCCTGATCTTATCTGAAATATTGGTCAACATACTCATGTGCCAATTTCATATGAGAAAAGACCCAAATAGTCTCATAATTAAAAATTAAAAAATGAATGAAATGCAAATTTTCCTTTTTTACCCCCAAGTCTTCTTCTCCCAACTTTACATTCTTCTTCGCCCCCAATATGTGTGGTCGTTCTTCTCTCGTGTTGCTTGAAATCCTTACTATGGCGGGTGTCCTTCTCTCTGTTGCGGATATTCTTCTCTCCACCCTGTCATCACTCTAAACGTCGATCTTCTCTCGGCCATTCTTCCCTCCCATCGCCTGAAAATCCTACTCTCGTGAGCCTTCTTTACTCCATCAAGTGTTCTCTCTGCTGCGCCACCACCCCAAATGCCAATCTTCTCTCTGCCGTTCTTCCCTCACATCGTTGTTCTTCCATCGTGTTGCCTCTACTCTCATTATCCTCCTCACACTAACCAACATAAACCATTTTTTTTCATAATTAACCGCTCCCTATTTCTGGTGCGTATTGCGGTTACATTTGGTCAGCGAGTTGACTTCGCTGAGTGTGAATTGTAATTTGTTTGGATGGGAGCATATCAGTATACCCTATGCAGCACAACTGTGATGCATAGGCGGGTTGTGGTTTGGGAGTCGTGGCTAGAAAAGTTCAAGGGGAAAATGGTAAGTTTAAATTTAGAAATGTAATTAGAGTTATTTTCATCTTTTCCATTATAAGTTAATGCCATAAATTTTGTGGTTAACGTCGGTCTCTGATGCCAGGGTTATGAATTTTTGAATTAATTCCAATTATGAGTACACAAGCACTTCTATGAAAATGGGAGTTACATTTGCATTTTCAAAAAAACTTAGGATCATCAAAGCATATAATCCTTGACTTTAGTTCAGTCCAGTTCAATAAAAAAACAATTTGAGAGAGCGTAACCTTAACATATGTAGATTATAATTTATTCAAAAATAACTAAGGAAAGATAATTGGTAGAAAGAAATGGTTCAGAAACTAAAGCTTGTTTTTTTGTTTTTAGCTTTAAGTGGCTAGTCTAAACCCGGTCGATGATAACTATATATTCTTGAATTCTTGTTGCTTTTCTAGTGGGAGTTTTAATTTTCTTAGCAATTGAATTGATATCATCCACACAGTATTGTTTTGTATGTTGAAAAGTCCACACGGGGGTTAATACGGCCGAAAATTACTTGAGTTTTTAAAACAAAAAGAAAGATAATTTTATGTTATTGAATTAGATATCAGAGATAAAAGAGTACGCCTCTTGAAATACGGTATTTCTATAAGTTATGGAAAAATCAAGTTTTAAATTGCAAATTAGAAGAAATAAGGATAAAATTTTTGGGTTGCATAAATCTGGTCATAAACTTTATAACTACTGCACGTTGCATAATATATTTTTAATATTACAAATAAAATCTTTTACTTTTTTATTATTTTAATTAAACCCCATCTTTTTATAAGTTTATGAAAAGGCGGTCTTTCTCAAGACTTTGCCTAGGTAAAATTGTGATGCATTTAATATAATAATAATAATTAAATATTAATGATCAACACAGAGTCTTGTTTTGGATCGACTAACCGTTGGATGATATTATTTTTATAATTGATGTATAATGAGGTGGTTTGATGTTTGTTCTTATTTATTGCATCGAAATTCTTATAGGCAACGTTTTGGGAAAGACCATCCTTCCATAAATCTATGGAAATTCTGGATTTAATTAGAATAATAAAAGGTAAAAACTCTTAGTTGCAATATTAAAAATTTATTATGTAACGTGTAGTCATTATAAAGTTTATAACCCGATTCATTCTACCCAAAAATTTTATCTTGATTTCTTCTAATTTGCACTTTAAATCTTGATCTTTCCATGGCTTACGGAAAGACTGTCTTTCAAGAGACGGACTCATTCTTATAATTCTAGAATTTTTTAAAAAAATTATTGCAATGTATAAATAATTATAATTTGAGCTCTAAAAGTTATTGAAACAAATTTTTTCATGATTGGTCTAACCTCTAGTCGATCTAACACAAGACATTCTCAATGATCAAACATAAGATAATTTAAATTTATACAAATTTTAATAATTAGTCCATGTAGATTTAACTAGATAAACACCACTATGGTACATGGTTTTAAATAAATTTTCATATATTTACTATGTGTGCGCGTGCATTTTGTATGAGTGATCTCATGTTACATCGGCTAACACTTAGATCAATAATACAAAATCCTTTTTTTAAAATTTCTAAGGTAAGAATATAATTATTTATATGTTGAAATTCACTTTAAATATTTTCATAATTATAGCTACCTCATTACAATAAACAAAAATTAATATCAAATAATTCTATTAGTCATACTGATTATAAAATGACTCGGTATAACAATCAGTCAATCTAAAGCAAGAATTTGTAATTTTGTAGAGATAAACGATAAATTTTATATAGTTATACTATCAAACTATCAATCCTCTCCCACCACCTCCCCACGCGTCAAGGTAAAGGCTCGGAAGAGCTCTCAAAGGAGAGAAAATTCTCTCTGGAGAGAAAAAAGGGCGCAGCCCTTCTCCGGACTTCCCGGGGCCGATTTTCTTCCAGTTTCTCTCCTACGATTCAGAGTTTCCGGCGAGGAATCCGACATTAATGTTGGATTCCTCGCCGGGCATCTTTTGAGGTATGATTTGTGCTTGAATTTGAAGATTTGATCTTTGGATCTGGAGGTTTTGGGTGAAGATCAGACTTTTCGATCTTGAAGTCGTGGATGGAGCGTATTTGATGAAGATCTATCATTGTTCCAAGTAAGTTTTAATTTTTTTTGATAGATCTAATCTGGATGATTGATGAGGGGTTTGTTTATGATGAATCTGTGTGGATTTGTATGGAAGATTATTTGTTTATAGTGGTTAGTCAATGTGATGTTCATGTTGGATTGGGAGTAGAGATAAATTTGAAGCATGAATTTTTTATAGTATTTGGAAGAGTTCATGATGGATCTGTTGAGAGGGCATTCATGTGATCAGATGGCACACTGTCCATGATTGTTTGCTTTAATTGGAACTTCGACCAGATTGCTATGTTGCATGCCAAGAATTTAAATTTATTTTCTTGACTGATGAACACTCATGTGGGATTCAAGATTTTGGGTGTTTGAATGTTATTGTTCGATGGGGTTGATGGTTTGGGATTGGTCGGATTCAATACAGATGTTTGGAGTTAATTGGCTTAATTGGAATCATCAACGACCATAGGCCCAAGGTTTTCTCCTCATTGTTTCAATCTTAGAATAGTATTCAGATCTTGATGAATGGAGGAGCAGGTTTTTCATAGGGGATGGATTTTTAGGTAGATGATGGTTTGAATTTTTCGATCGAGTTCGCCGGAAAAAACACTTTTCCGGTGAATTATAATGATTGTTATACTTTGAAGGATATGGTTCGTTTTGATATGCATCATCCGATCGAAACAGTTTTTGGGAAATTTCGGATTTGAAGTTGATTAGGAGGTTGGTTTTTTGAATTTTCCGATCGGAGGTCGCCGAAAAAATACTATTCCGGCACGTGTAATGCATGAAATAGCCTCGATTCTACGTCCCTAGACTCGGATGCATAGTTTTTCATGTTAGAGGTGCATTACACGGCTGAAAAAGGGATTAATGGAATGGTTTAAAGTTGGGTTTTGCTCGCCGGAAAAATGCGTTTCCGGTGAGGTGTATGGTATCTATCGGCCGGATTACGTAAGCTCGGTTTTGGAGGATGAAATTGTATTGTTATGGGTGCTAATTCCGCTCGAAATTGCATGAAGGAAGAATGCCCAGATTTCGATGGAATTTTTTGCAAAATTTTATGCGGATTTCGGTGAATTTTCCAGATTCCGGCAGGTTTCCGATGCCGGAAAACCGCGAGTCCGGTGAGGCTTGGGATCTGGGAACACGACCCGGATAGCGCGCCGTTGGATCAAAAAGCCCGAGCAAGAAAAACGGGGCAGCAGTTCTCTTAGGGTTTCGACCCGTTTTGGTGGCGGTCGGGTCATTTGACCCGCATATGGAGGCATCGGGTCCAGGGTTTAAACCCTAGATGTTGGGCCATTGCTCGTGGGCCGTTTAAATCGGCTGCTGGGCCGAATTACACAAGAGACCCGGATCTCCTTATAACCCGGTTGGAGACTCGGGTGCATGGCCGGGTCGTGCAGATTTTGATTTCGACCGAGCTGGGCTGACAAGCTGGGCCGAAAAGGAGCACTGCTGGGCCAAAAATGGGAATAGCGGGCGGACTAAATTGCAAGAAGAAACGGGTCAAGCTTATAACCCGGTTTTAACCCGGTCAAGGCTTCATAAATGGCGGCGGCTGCAGTCAAGTTGAAACCCTAGCTTAGGGTACTGGGCCGAGCGCTGGGCCGAAAATGGAGCTGCTGGGCCAAGGGAATTAATCATGCGGGTGGGCCTAATTCAAGGGTTCTTGGGCCTAATTAAATGGAGTATTTTTCAGCTTACATGCATTATTCTTGGGGTGAATTTCCTTCATTTTTGGGCTCTAATTTGTGGATTATTGTGGAGTTTTGGCCTTCCCTTTGGGCTAAAATTGTATTTGGTGGATAATTGCATATTTTTCACTTGGGGGGTGGGAGAGCGGCCTTTCTACATTTGGTTGCTTGACCACAGGAGTTGGGTAGTGGGTTAATTAATTAGCGTACGCGAAATTAACTAACTCACTGCTAATAGTTACTTGGACTTGACGGTTATTTTGCGCTATATGCTCGCGCTACACTTTTGCGTTAAATTAGCATAAAGCTGTCCATTTGCTCAAAATGGAGTGGGCGATTACAGAATCGCCAGGCTTGACGCACACCGTATAAGTTGTGTCAATTCTCTCCACCCTTAGGAGGGCTACTTTTAGAGGGATTCACAAGAGCTATTGGCACTCCTGCGACACTCTTGCCCTCTAAATTTGCCTCGGTTCATATCACGAGAACGTTTGAAGGCCAATAACACCCCTCTATCCTCACCTTAGGGGTGTATATGGTAGAAGCTGCTCCTCCTTTGGCGGTCCTAGCTTCATTCGGATTCAGCACCACCAGCACATCATGGCGACCATTCAAGACCCGAGTACACCACACTCGGCTGCGCTTTTTGTCTACCACTGGCGTCTTCTTCATTACTTTTCTTCAAGACCCGAGACCCGAGTCTCGGCTGCGATGAGGTTTTCATATGAAGAGCCAGTACACATTTCTGGTTGCTATGTATAGGTCCAGATTCCCACATCTGGACTTGCAGTTATTTTTCCCTAGGCTTAGTACTTTCTAGCTTAGGGTTAGCATTTCTTTAAAAATAATTGGGGGGGGGGGGAGGGGGGTACTCATTTAGGTACCCCCTCCCCCCCCCCCCCGCTTCTTTTTCCCCAGGTTTTTAGCCTAGGGTTGGATTATGTTTTGTATTTGGTAGGGCTCTTTTAGGGCTCTACCGTGGGTTCCACCGTCTATACTATTTACCTATTTACTCGTCAAGGTAAAGGCTGGGGTTGCAGCGTCCAGCAATGGCTCCAAAAGCTGATTCCACAAAGAAGGCTGACAAGTCTCAGGCTGCCAAAGTTGCAAAGGCTGTGAAGACCGGTGCAACTTTCAAGAAGAAGGCTAAGAAGATCCGCACCAAGGTTACCTTTCACCGTCCTAAAACGTTGAAGACAGATAGGAACCCTAAGTACCACAGATCAGTGCCCCTCCAAGGAACAAGTTGGACCAGTACCAGATTCTTAAATATCCATTGACAACTGAATCTGCCATGAAGAAGATTGAAGATAACAACACCCTTGTTTTCATTGTTGACATTCGTGCTGATAAGAAGAAGATTAAGGATGCCGTGAAGAAGATGTATGACATTCAGACAAAGAAAGTGAACACTTTGATCAGGCCTGATGGAACAAAGAAGGCATTTGTTAGGTTGACTCCTGACTACGATGCCTTGGATGTCGCAAACAAGATTGGAATCATCTAAGTGGAATTTAGAATTTAGTTTTCCTTGTTCATTAGTTCATCTGGGACAGTTTTGTTAGTTTATGCTGTGATTATTTTAAGCGATGGTTAATCCTTGTGGTACTGTTAAACTTGTATTTTAACTTTAAAATATCAATACATTGGATGCTGCATTTTGCTAAAAAAAAAGTTATACTATCAATTATAAATAATATACCATATAATGAATTTTAGTAAAGCTATTCTTTTTTTCTTTTTAATAGAAAATAGTAAAAGTATTCTTAACTAGAAGTAGAATGAAAATAATTGTATTTTTTTGGCTAATTGAATAAAACATAGTTCTAATTTTTAAATTTATTTAAATATGATATAATCTTATTTCCTATTTAAATATTAGTAAAATTAAAAAATATTCACTTTATTCGAATAAATCATATTTTATTTTATATTATTGAATAAAATAGTTACTCTACAATTAATGATAATTATTGATAATGATAATTGTATAGATTGCCCTTCTTCTTACAATTAAGATTTCGTCTTTCTTTCTTGAAAGACAATCTTTCCATAATTAACGGAAAGATCAATCTTTAAAGTGTAAATTAGAATAAATGAAGAAAACAATTCTGGGTTGCATGGATCGGGTTATAAACTTTATTACTGCTACACGTTGCATAATAAATTTTTAATATTGCAACTTAGACCTTTTACCTTTTATTATTCTAGTTAAATCTTGTGTTTCCGTAAACCTATGGAAAGACCGTCTTTCCCAAGACTTTGCCTACAATGATTTCATCTCTTGAACGACGGTGTTTCCATAAGCCATGAAAAGACCAACGCTTAAACAAGGGCGGATTTAGTGGATTGCTACATCGCGCCCTGTATTTATACTATTTAGTATATAATATGTATTTTAAATTTAATTTAAAGAATTAATATTTTTTAAATTAATATTAAGTAAAAGTTATTATTTACCACTACTGCTACCACCGTGCACAGCCGCCGCCGCCACCGTGCACAGCCACCGCCGCTGCCGCCGTGCACCGCCATTGCCGCCGTGCACCGCCATTGCCGCCGTGCACCGCCATTTCTCTTCATCGCACACTGCCATCGTCGTCCGCCGTGCTCCATTGTTTCCCTTCTCCGCTCTCCATCATTTCATCTTCTCCGGCGACGAGCGGTGTCTTCTCCGACAACTCCTCTCCCCACTCTCCTTCTTCGGTCCCAATCTATTTTTCCTCTCCCCGTTCTTCTCTCCCCGCTCTCTTTCTCCTTCTCCTCCCAGTTCTCTTCACCCAGTTCTCCTCCGCTCTCTGCCACACTCCTCTCTCACTTCTCCGCCGCTCTCCTCTCCCGCTTCTCCACCGCTCTCCTCTCCCGCTTCTCCTCTCAGGCTCTCGTTTCTCCTCTTGGGCTAGGTTTTGCTCGATGGGGATGAAGGAGAAGAAGGGATGGTGAGCTAGGGTTTTTCTCGATGGGAACGAAGGAGAAGGAGGAACGGTGGGCTAGGGTTTTGCCGGGGACGGGGACGAAGGAGAAGATGAGCAACGGGCTAGGGACGATGCCGGTGGGCTAAGGTTTTGCTGGGGATGGGGACGAAGGAGAAGACGATGGTGGAGGGCTACGGTGGAGTTGGACGGAGAGCGGCAGAGAGTGGGGACGGCGGAGAGCTGGGCGGCGGACGAAGGCCGGGGACGTCGGTGATAGTTCCGGTGGCGGCGGTGATGGTGGCAGATTGTTTTTATTTTTATTTTTTGTTTTTTATTTTATTATGTAAAATTAAAATTAGTGTTATACTTGTATATACATATTAGGGCGTAAACTAGTAAAATACAGGGCGTGATATAGCAACACCCCGGATTGAAGGGGGTGCTAGGTGGTGCTCTGGCACCATCTCAACTCCGACGTACAAGGATGATGGACTAAATATTTCTCTTAAAGCACCCGTTAATTTTTTTAAAAAGTAGTATCCATTACGTAGTGAGCGCTGCCTTCTTATAAAGAATTGGGATGAGAACTTTCTGAAGTTAAAATTTGAAAATCAAACTCACCGGACGGAGTTACAGTGTACTGTGTACTGCCCGTGGAAGAAGAGAAATTAGGTGAGAAATCATAATACTCCATCTGCCCTGAATTAAACTGCATACTTTCCATTTTTGGCTGTCCCCAATTAAATTGCAATGGGTCAGAACTTACCTAGTTCATCCCATTTGACCACAGGTGAAAAGAAAAAAATGCCCCTGGACCTTTGCAAAATTACAGACCCCTAAACCTGTTTAATGTGGATGTTATCCACATTCCGGGATGCGTGTTGCGTCCTTGAAAAGATAGCTGACTCATTTGAAAATGGGTCAAACAGTATCACATGCCTAACTTTTGCTCTTCCCAATCTCCATTATTACTCTCATAACACTCCATTTACCTTCTCCATTACTCTTGAATGCTCCATTTACATCTCATTTCTTTCTTTTCTATCTACAAAATCACAGCCTCACTCTGAACCCCCTCAAACCCCTCAAACCCTGAAAACCCTAGCCCCTCCCCATCCAATATCTGTTGAAGAAATTGTGTTTATCTCTGGCTTTTATGTTTCTGTCGATGCTCCTTTGTTAATCAATGCTTGGTTTTTGGTATTTATCACAGCCTTTGGGTTTCCAAACTAGGGTTTTCTCAAATTTTTGTTAGGGGTTTCGAAAATGAACATGATTTATGCTTTGTTGGTTTCTATCACAGCATTTTCTTGTCCCGGTCTGTGTTTCGCTCATTCATTTAGTGGGTTTTGAACTCATTTGATTGCTTCTTAGCTTATGGGTTCTGGTTTCTCTGTGTGTTAAAACCGTTGAAATGTACACAGATCTTGAGTTTTGAAGTTTAAAACCAGTTGCATGTGAAGATTTTCCGTGATTTTGAATTGTTTGACTTGAAAAACCTCATTTTCTTGTGCTTTTTGTTGGATATGTTGAAGCCTTTTGGCAGATTTGAGACAGATATACCCTTGTTTGTGGTGTTCTTCCTATTCTGCTTATTTTAATCCTAGATTCGTTGCATTTTGTGTTTTTTGACAAGAAATGCATGCTTAAATAGTGATTATTGGCGGATTTGTTGAACTTTGTTGCTAGATCTGTGACTAAAGTGCCCCTGTTCTTACGATTCTTCCTCTGTGGAGTCTTAAAATCATAGATCTGACTTCATTAGGGTGTCCTATGCTATTTTTTTGAGTTTTAAAAAAAACATATGATATGAAAAATGCTTGCATGTGATGTATATGTCTTTTTATAGATACTTTTCAATGCTCATTTATGAATAAGTTCTGAAGCTCTATGGGTTTCTTAATTCTGACCTTGGCCAACGCTCCCATTCAATCATGATATAGTTGTGAAATGCATGCTTCTTCCTGTTCTTCCTATTATGAGATTCTTAATTATGATGCCGTGTTGGATTAGGATTTTTGAAAACTGTCTACGCTCATTCATGTTCACTTGTGATGTCTTAAGTCCTCGCATATTGTTGTTCTAGATTTTATAGAGAGTTTAGTCGTGTCTAACTTTAACCTTACCAATACTATATTGCTTCTTCCTTGTGCCCGTTTGCATCTGAAACCCTAGTCCCACCCCTTGTCATAGCGAACTAAATTTTTTGCTTGTTATTCTTTGCATCTGAAACCCAATCCCCACCCACTTTGTCTACCCTTACCTGATGGATCATGGTGATAGGGTCATGCCTGGGCAGGGTAGGTCTGCCTCTTGCCAATCCTCGAGTGAATCTGAGTATGACTCTTGGTTGGCGGCGAGTATTGATCTCACATTATTTACCGGCCTTGATGACATTGAGTCACAAACAAAGGGAAGTAAAGTTATCCCACCCTAGTATCCTTTCCTAGATACTAATTCATTTGAATCTTGGGATTCCCATGTGGCCACACATTTTAGTCCTATACCCGAAGCTGTCCTCTACCACTCGAATTCAGATCCTGATTCAGATGAAACACAACCACCCGATCCACATGAATCACATCCCCATGATTCTGATGAAACACAACCCCCTGATTCTGATAAATCTGATTCTAAATCCTGGTGTGATCCACATCCTTCAGTGTACTTCAAGGGTAATGAATTCCCTAAGTATGGTGAACCAGGTTTCTAAGAAACCGAGACCTGTCTATATCCAGGTAACTGGACTGGATATGTTAGTCATAGTGATTCTGATACTGGAAAATAGTTTTATTACTCACACGTTTGTAATAAATAATCCCTTTAAATTCTACTCTTGCTTTGGAATTTAATACATTTTAGCTTTTACCGCAGGTTTGCTTTATAGAGAAACTACTTGGTGTTGTGTTTGTCTGTAATATCTTGTGTGCTACTTGTCTGTGATAGCATGTGTGCTACTTTTTTATGCTGGGTAGTTGAATCTGTGTGTTGTGTATGATCAAATATGCAGCCACTAAGATTTTGACTCAGATTCAGTTGAAACCAGGGTGACTATTCCCCATTTTTCATCTGAATCTGATGCAGAACCTAAGTCAGGCAGGGCATGTTTCATATCAGGGGTAATAATGGAGCACTAAAAGTTATGCATGTATATGTGTTTGTGGTTCTCATATGCATGCAGTGATGTTTCCAAAACTCACTTACCTTGGTTGGGCATATATTAACTGCATTTTATATGAGATATCATAGCTTCTGGAATTGTTTATGATGGAATGTTTATGTACTGGTTGAACCCTTGATTAATGATGTAGTTGTGATGAATGATTAAAACATGCAGCCATGCTTATCAGCCTAGAAACTTATTTGATCTTAGCGGGGCATGATGTGATTAAACCCAGCTCTGAAATTATTTGCCCATTTGACCCCGTATTAGTTGATAGCCACCTATGATGATATTGTTTATTCACACTTAGGCAGCAACCGTGTTTGTTAAAAACATTTGGATGGCAGCCTTGTAGTGCTTGTTGCCATGGAATGACTGTGTGTGTCAAGCCATCCATTACATTCTTGTTAATGTTTGTTTTCCTCAGTTCTAAAACATAAATTTTCAAAACACATGTTTTTTAAATTTCATGCGTACAGAATGAAGTTTAGCCCTCCCATCTTTTACAAGGTTGCCCTATAAACATACCTTTACCAAAACTAACTGGTATGTTTACCCTATACCTGAATCTAGAAGCACAACCCTACAAAAGTACAGATCCCTTGCACATCTAAACCATCTCCATACTGATCAGCAGGTCTTGAATGTTCCTTGTTCTCCCAACAGCCACCATGTGTTCCAAACAACCCCTTACTAGCTCAGGGTCAACAATTAAATTGTGGAGCAGCATACCAAGCCTTCTTAGCCTGTCTTTTCCCACATGCGGCAGTTTAAACTCATTCCCACCTTTGCATTTCATGATTTCCACCATGACACATTGTAGACTTAGGAAAATCTTGTTAATAATTCTTGGATCATATTTCTGAAATTAATCATACACCGCCTGTAGTAACTCATCTAGGTTTTAACTAGGTTTTTGTTGCTGTAAAATTTGAATTGAGGCAAAAAACCCCAAATCTAGAATGTTTAGGTAGGGTGATTTTGATGGTTGACACACTAACTGTATATTGAACCCATCTGAGGCGGTTGCAGCTAGAAATTCAGGGTCATTTGCAAATATGTGACAATGGGCATTATCTTGTTGTATGAAAATATTTTTGCCTGCCCAAACTGGACATTTTACCTTGATTGCTGGTATCAGCTCATGAATCAACTTGTGTCTTATGATGTCTCTAGTTATGGATGATATGGGTGTGAGAATCATGGTTCCTCTAGGTCTATTTACAGTCGTGTACTTGGCTGCTACATAATCCACGTATGGAAACACCCCTATTTTCCCATCAAACATTACATTACCCTCTAAGTCAAGTAATGGTCTACACACAGCACATCAAAACATGAGTTTTGGAATGTAATGCTTGCTTTGAGTGATTTTATATGGTTCAGGTTCATTGGGACCTAGAATATACCTTGTTGTTGCCTCTGTCAAGTAGAACTTTTCATCGATGTGTATGACATTTTCCATGGGCTGGAACTGCATGTTGCACTCCAGTTTACTTAGGCACCATTCTAGCCTTTATTCTTTGCATGCCAAACTTAGTTATGGATGCACTGCATTAGTGTGGCTTCTGATCTCCTTGCTTGCTATAGCCTTATGTATGGTGTTTTTTCCAACATGCAATTGTGCTGAGTGCACCGACAGGTTCGTCAGTACCTTAGTGGCACTGCCATTAAGGCCTCCAGGTCGATCGGTTTCTTGGTTCTGCCACACCGCCCATGCCTTTTTGAACGGGCATTCACAACTTCTCCATTTTAAAGATTCTGCTTCACACGCGCCCATATAGTAGAGATGGTCCGAACTGGACATGACCATCTCTGTTCTGCCTCCAGTCTCTGTTGCCGCTCAATCTACCCATTTTGAAGTGTTGAAACAGAAAATGGGCTATTTCTTGCCTCTGATCATCTATCAGGTTTGCCCCAGCCATTACAGCCTTGCTCGATGATGAATTGAAACTGAAGGAGGGGATTTGTTTTTTGTATCTGGCCAGTTCTTCATGAATTGGCCAAAAGATTTCTGAGAGTTGTACTTGGTTTTTGTTTGATTGGTTTGGAAGATGTAATAAACCCCATTTATATATGTTAGGGTTAAAATTTCAACTTCGTGAATAGTGGCTTCAATTGGCTCCAAAAATGAAATTTTGGAGCCAAAAGTTAAAAAAAAGGGAATTGTTACTGTTCCCGTCAGGGATAAGTAACAATTAACCCATTTTTGTACAGTAATTTTTCAGTCACATCAAAGTACAAATCTCAACTTTTCATACTGAAAGGCTACTCATTTTTTACTGTTCAATTTTGCAGTCAAATTTCTCTCTCCTATAATTTATTTTGGGACGGAGGGAGTACAAAAAAGTAGATAACATTAATTCTCCACGTGGGCCATTCGTATTAGTACAAATGAACTAGCATCAATTTCAATGAGTTGACCATTTGGACCATTCATATTCTTAAAAGGAAAAGAAAATTTCATTCCCCGAAGAATAAAATAAAATTCGGCCCCTGCACAAAAATTGACTTACTCCCTCCGTTATGCTATTAGTGACAGTTTTATTTTTGGGGTCTTTAAAAAAAAGTTAGCACATTTTTTATTTTTAATAAGATTATTTTATTTTCATTCACTCATTCTACTTTTTATCTTTTACATTCAATTTCATCCATTCATTTTATTCATCTAAATCCAAGTACATATACATATATATATATATATATATATATATATATAAATATATATAATGTCACTATTAGTGAAACGGAGAGAGTACTACACGTTTTAATAATTAATTAATAACTCTGCTTCAATTTCTTTAAGGAATTAATAAAAAAATTAGTTCTTTCAAGAATTGGAAAAGCCAGTCAAAATTTATTTATATGCTAAAACTCCATATGGAAAATGTTTAAAATTATAGGCCTCCTTTTTAAGTTCCAGAACCTTTAAAAACGCTGGTATAAACATTAAATTTTTTCTCACATATTTTGCCAAGAATCATGGGATTAAATATTTTAAGATAGGTATTCTTGTTTTTGAAAATGGTATGATATTTTAAGTTGTGATTAAATATTAAATCTATTAAGTCAATGATTTGTGACATATTATTCTCTTATGGATAAATATTTAAAACGGTGGATTCCTCAAAATTTTAGTGATGAAAATAGTAAGAAAAGAACATCTGATATAAGGCTTCATCTACAGTAAAGATAGTCATGAATGATTTGCGTAGTAAAATAGAGGATGAGTAGTTAAATGATAGTTTAATTGTTCATCAAAAAAGAAAATGAAACGATTCTAGAACAGTTTCAACAAATGAAAAGTTACAAATTTCAATTGCCTCCAATTATTTTATACCTTAGTATGTAATATGTAATGAAACTTATCCAAATTTTGCTGTCAGCAATTTTGTTGCTTATAGTATATGTTATTGAATTTGATCGTTATTGTTAGTAGCACTCCTCAATATTTGTTCTAGATCCACCATTGAATTTAAACTGTAAATTAGAAAAAATGAACATAAATATTTGGATTACATTAGCAGGGTCATAAACTTTATAATTAATGCACATTGCATAATAAATCTGTAATATTACAACTAAAATCTTTTACCATTTTATTATTCTAATTAAATTTCATCTTTCCATAAGACGATTTTTCCAAAACTTTGCCACCCTCTTAACTAGAAGGTATTGGACTTTTTAACTCTAGAGAGAAAGAAATCAGATACTTTAAGAACTCTTAAAATGATTTGAATGATGACGTTTCAGTTCTTATCTGGTTACTATATAAAAGAAATACTCTGAAACCACACGCTTGTGTCAACCGTCGCCAGGGGCATATTGGTCATTTCATAGGCAAGCCGAACGTGTGGTCCTGCATGTGCTCTCAAGTGGCTGCCCAAAATGACACCATTTTGGGCATCATTTTTGTCTTTTGTGCATCCTCTTTTTCAAACATTGCGGCGCCGCCATGTGCGTCTACAGGTGCTGCCAGGTGGCTACCCAAAACAACGTCGTTTTGGGTACCAATTGGAGGGGAACCCATTCGAGAGGTACCCATTTGAGACGTACCCATTCGAGGTTCGAGAGGTGAAGGTTCCAGTGGAGATTCGAGAGGTGAGAATTCGAGTGGGGCGGTTCGAGAGTTACCGATTCGATAGCTGAAGGTTCAGGTGGAGAGGTTCGAGAGGTGAAGGTTCAGTTGAAGAGGTTCAAGTGGAGGGGGTCCATTGGAGGGGCTCGAAAGGTACCCATTCGAGAGGTGATGGTTCAGGTGGAGAGGGTTCAAGTGGAGGGGTTTGAGAGGTAGCAATTCGATAGGTGAAGGTTGAAGTTCATAGGGTTCAGGTGTAGAGATTCGAGATGTGAAGTTTCCAGTGGAGTTCGAGAGGTTAGAGTTCGAGTGAGGGGATTCGAGAGGTTAGAGTTTGAGAGGTACCCATTTTGAGAGGTATTTCGAGAGGCACCAATTCGAGAGGTGGAGTTTCAGGTGGTGTGGTTCCATTGGATGGGTTCGAGAGGTACCGATTCGAGAGGTTCCATTCGAAATGTGCCAATTTGAGAGGTGAATTTTTAGGTGGAGGGGTTCCGTTGGATCCATTCGAGATGCACCCATTCGAGAGGTTAAGTTTCATGTGGAGTGGTTCCATTGGTTGGGTTCGAGAGGTACCGATTCGAGAGGTTCGTTCGAGAGGTTCCCATTCGAGAGGTACCCACTTTAGAGGTGAAGTTTCAGGTGGAGGGGTTCCATTGGATGGGTTCGAGAGGTACCATTCGAGAGGTACTCGAGAGGTACCCACTCGAGAGGTACCTATTCGTGAGGTATCCATTCGAGAGGTACCATTCGAGAGGTGCCCATTCGAGTGGTGAAGTTTCAGGTGGAGGGGTTCCATTGGATACATTCGAGAAGTACCGATTCAAGAGGTGAAGTTTCAGGTGGAGGGGTTCCATTGGATGGGTTCGAGAGGTACCATTCGAGAGGTGCCCACTTGAGAGGTACCCATTCGTGAGGTATCCATTCGAGAGGTGCCCATTCGAGAGGTGCCCACCCCAGAGGTACCCATTCGAGAGGTGGAGTTTCAGGTTGACGGGTTCCATTGGATGGGTTCGAGAGATACCATTCAAGAGGTTCCCACACGAGAGGTACCCATTTGAGAGGTACCCACTCTATAGGTGAAGTTTCAGGTGGAGAGGTTCCAGTGGATGGGTTCGAGAGGTACCATTCGAGAGGTGCCCACTCGAGAGGTACCCATTCGTGAGGTGTCCATTCAAGAGGTACCATTCGAGAGGTGCCCATTCGAGAGGTACCCATTCGAGTGGTGAAGTTTCAGGTGGAGGGGTTCCGTTGGATACATTCGAGAAGTACCGATTCGAGAGGTGAAGTTTCACGTGGAGGGGTTCCATTGGATGAGTTCAAGAGGTACCGATTCGAAAGGTACCGATTCGAGAGGTACCCATTCGAGAAGTACCCATTGGACCCCCTCACCTAAACCTTCACCTCGTGAATCTGTACCTCTCGAATTGTCCTCTTCAACCACACCACCGTCTCACCATCTCCACACTTCAATTACATGTAAAATTGATACATTTGTAGCTTCAACTCTTTTAATATTCCTATATCGTAGCAACATTCCTATAGTATTTCTGTAATTTAATATCAAGCTCACCGCACAACACGCAGTGTGACCATACTAGTTGAATCTAATTGCATTCCCTTTTTTTCCCTTAAAGGTGAATGATAGGATGCATGGAAAATTAGTATTTTTCTAGATATAAAATATATTAATTTATCTGGTTCGAGATGCAGGGAATAGATTGATCAATTTAATGGAAACTTGTTCTAAACTTTACATTTAATTAGTAATATGAAAATTTCTGGTTCAAATGCTGCATTATTTCTGAAACTTTTCTTTTTTCAACGAACCCTTTTGAAACAAACGTAAGTTTTCATATAACTAATTTATTTATTTTAATAATTAAATATTAATAAATGAATGCTTTGTGGTATACACCTCACTTAACCACGTGAAGTCTGTAGCAAAAGTAATACCTGAAGACCTGCAAACTAAGTAAAAGCCAGTTTGCAAAAGAGAGAGATAACCTCGCTAATAGCAGCACCTCGCCTGTAGCGAGCCATCCTAAGTGAACTTAGAAGAAGATAAGGTTCTCAACTATAACCCCACCACTAAAACCACGGTATGTGAACATGGCCCAAGATCCGCAAATATTGCGGAATACATCAACCATAAATAGGTGATCCTTGCAGCAGAATAGGTAATGACATTTTTCCAAACACTATTACTATACTGATCATTCACTGACCTAGGCATCGGGAAGGATCCCGCGGACTTCCTTGAGACTCTATTATGCTGGATCCCTGAAGATGATAAGGAATGTTGCGCTAAATCTAGAAACTATGTTGGTCCGGAAGGAATTCCCAGCATCAGTGGCTCTGTTTGTAGGGATCAATTTTTTCCTTTCAGGCCTTCATAGTATCTGGAGGAAACAATATTCCATTTTAAAAGAGAAAAAAAAACCGAGAGCAATCGTATTGGTTAGCAAGATAAAATATGATGAACAACCACATTTAACAAATGATAATTAACCACCATATACACGCGGTCGGTGGGTGTATCTACAATACACGCTTGGACATCTTGCAGGCACGAGTTAGGGACCATGGCTCATGACAACAGAAACACCAAAGCAAACCTGCTATAGGACTGGTCATCAGTAAAACACGACACAGATGAAGCTAGCCCTAGAACGAATTGGGAAAGCCTCGAACATGTTGTAAGTGACGAAGGAAACCAGATTTAGTCACACAACAGTAATACATCGCAACATCACATCATTATAACTAAGGTATGTTTACACCCAGGTACGTAAAACACATCTTGCGCAATATAAAATTTCATTCATGTAATGCTTAGAGAAAATACTTCTACGAAAAAGAATATGAATTCAAAAAACTAGAATCATCACATACAATATGTGCTTTGCGGCTTATAATAGTAGAAACCTATCCCCGCGTTAGAAGACGTAGACCTCATGTAGAAACGGACATAGGACTACAATACAAAAGCCAAAATTAGTAATGCATGAACAACCTTCTAGTTCTCACAAAACTAGCTTTAAATTGAAATTGATACAACCTGGTTAAACCAAAAACCTTCAAACATACAGCTTGATAATGACTAAAAACTTTGAATGATGCAAAATAAAATCCAATAATGATAAACACGCATAGGACTTACATAACTTTCTACGAAATGGGAGAATATATTTCATCCCCCCCCCCATTCTTACTTAGGTAGTGCCCCTAGGAATACCAATATTATAACGGTTCAGCGAAGTAAGTGTAACAATAAAAAGATTGCTACACTCAAAACGTCGAACTAGTCTAAAGGAAGTACGGGAGGCTGCTAGGGTTAGAACCACCGCCTGCACTGTATATCCATCACTCCCATTAGTCATTTAGGGTAGAGTTGGGCGACGAAACCCACATTAGTTTTCCTTCATGCCCGTCTAATGGGTTTCTAAGATGAGGTCATGTTACCACCACCTTCCTCCCCTTCACATTCGCTAATCCCACTCGCCGATCCTGTTAAAAGACAACAATATAAATAAAAAATTGAATCATTCAGTGTACAAAATCTACAATATAACTAAAACATATCACACCAAAACTATCATCCACATTAATAAACAAAACCACACTTTGTATAACCATCAATTGTAGCACAAAACTCATGAAAACACTCTGTCAAAACACCTATCACTACACGTTTAAAATTGTTGGATAGAAGCCCTTATATAGGCACAACAAGCCTAGGGAATCAAATATTATTAAAAGCACCCCCACGATCCCCAAAAAACTAGCTAGCGGGAGGTGGCTTGGGAAAACAAAACAATTTATTTCAGAAATGTCAAATGTGGCATCTTGTTTTGCATGTACGGCCCACCTAAATGGCCAAAAATAAAAAAGATAAAAGTAGGGAAGTTACAGTCTCGCGTATACACCCAGGAACTAACCAGCTCGAGGGCGTTGCATACTTCTACCTTAAATCCCATAATTTGCAAAACACTTATTTTTCATACAAAGCATATGTCGCAGATATGTACAGCGGAAAACAAGATGCTAAGGTAACGATGTAATTGGTCATGGATTCACATACGCCTGAACATCACTAGTCAGCGACACAAGAGAACAACCATCAATGCTACATCGCGAACACCATGAAATGGGTCCCATTATTACAGATTTACAAAAACAAAAGATTATATAATAAACACCAAATAACCACTTATTTGTAAGTCAAATCATATCCTAGATTATTTCCCCTCAACTTTTTCGTGTTAATCATACCCAATTTCTTGTATCTCGCAAAACACCTTTGTAAACTAAGCATATATTGTGTATACGTGTAATGGGAAAATATGATGCTAACACAACGACACATTCGCTCATAGCTTTGCATGGAACATCACCAGCCAGCAACATAAATGACTATTTGTCAATGCTTCATCATGAATACCATGAAACGTGTCCTGGTATTACTAGTTTGTAAACATAAAAACAACAATTGCAATCAATAGAATTATAAACATCAATAGCATTTCCATTAACAAAATTCCATAAAATACACAAAAGAAGGCCTCCAAATGGCACTCCAAATTATAACATTCATAAACCAACATAAATTATAATCTAAAATTCCTTCCACGTGCTTGAGCACCCAGCACTACCAGGCATACTAGTATGCCCAAGCATCTCTGTCTCCAGAGTTGTTGTTTCTCTCATTAACTCTACTATCATATCTTCGTCCCCTATCACAACTTTCTCAGTCTCATCCTCTGTATACTTGTCATACTCATTTCTTTAAACTTCTGAATGTGGCCAATTGAGACAGTTTCTCAAAATCAGTCAGCATTTTAAATGGATGCACATCGTCTGCAATCATTTCAAAATACTTCCTATCTAAGATTTCTGCAGCTTGTCTAGTGCACTGATCAAGGGTCTGAATAGCATTGAGTCTTGCGATTTCCACCATAAGATTTAGCTCTCGCAAAATTTTCCTTTCCCGATTGCGCTCCAACTCCCAAATCTTAGGATAAATCTCTTCAGAGAAGTTAAAGAAATCTTGCAATTTCAATAACTTATTTACTGGAGCACAGGCATACTTAGGATCAACATAACTTCCATTTCGCAACTCAAAAAGTTGATCAATTAGGATTTTATTCACCCTTTTTTTCCTCCATGGAAACTTCCATTTTTTTACACTTTCCTTCAACAATCTTCAACTTCTCTTACATCTCTTGACCAGCATCTTTCATCATATTACTTAACTGGGATTCATAGTCAAGCATTAACAACTTATTATAATAGGCCCCATAAAAACAACAACAAACAAACTTGTTATCCGGGACGGAACATCCTTTATAACGGCAATGGAAACCAGCTTGGTTTCCCTACTACTGGAACTAACCCCAGCCATGCCAGAGGAAACATCATGAGTAGTTTTAACCTTCTTGCAGGAATGGCATTCTATTAAAGATTTTCCTTCTTTCCTTCCTTTATCATCCTTTATGGATTTAGTACCAACTTTAGATAACGTCATCCCTACATAGCATATGAAAAATTAAGCAATAAACAAAGCGCTTAAGCGGTCAATTATGAGATAATTATAATAACAACAACCTTGCTTTCCATGAGGACGGTCTATCTTCATAGCATAACGCAACATTTCCCTACCTAGCTAACTCTCTTTAGTCAATCTTTCTACCTTAGTCTGTTGTACAATAGTAATATAATAGTTGCGAGGAGGAATGGGCATATCGTCTCTTTCTTTAATAAATAAATACCAATTTGTCTAGTACAATTACTAGGGAACTTGTCCACAAGTTGAGCAGTAGGAATAACAGGGTAAAATATATACACACCTACGGAACTAGCACTACACAACTTATAAAACTTAATAAAAGTTTCAATCTCTAAACCTTTGTTAGCATGTTTTCACAATTCTATATATGCTACAACCAAACATCGTGAGTGAAGTTGGGTAAGAGCCACGGTATACCTATGTAGGAATATCCCGATAAAGTCAGGGATAGGTAATAGTAACCCATACAAGAAATGATGCTCATAAACACTAAAAAAATCATGGAGGAGGCTCCATGAAAAAGTGGTATCATCTACGTAACTATCTTTTTCATTTATATCTCCTATAGCTATATTTCAGCCATACACTCCTCCCCGGAACTAGCAACACTAACACGCGCCGCCCCATCATGATTTGTAGTAGATTGGGTTATAGAGGACGATGACTTTGACCGAACAATCACCATATTTGAACAATGGAAAATGATAGAGGAAAGTACTTTTGAAATCTAGAAGCTATAAAATTGAACTCGTTCAAAAGACACCGATGACAGTGAATTACTTCAGGTACGGCCCACAAAATCATTGTAGTTACTTTTTATGATCCTCATATAAGAAATTGTGCCTCAAAAAGTGCACCTTTTGAACTCATGTATTTAAGTTTAAAAAGGGAACCACCAATCATTAAAGGTGCTCATAATGATTACTTACCAATACGAATAAATAATTCATGGAATATTTTATCTTTAAAAAACAAACATCTTAACCCGTGAAGTCCCACAACGCTTCGTGATTAGTGTATTAAATTTTACTATCAACATATGATGTACTCATAATAAAATGCAAACACTACACTCCCATGGAACTTCACTGCTAGGGGGAGGGGGGCTTATGGTATACACCTCTCTTAACCATGCAAAGTCTGAAGCAAAGGTAATACCCCGAGCCCTACAAACCAAGTAAAGGAAGGTTCATAGATGAAGAGAGATAAACTCGCTAATAGCAATACCTTGCTTGTAGCGAGCCATCCGAAGCAAACCTAGAAGAAGAGAATGTTCTCACCTATAACCACGCCACTAAAACCATGATCTAAGAACATGGTCTATGATCTGCAAAGATTGTGGAATACATCAGCCATAAATCAGTGATATGTGCAGCAGAAGGGATAGTGACATTTTTCCAAACACTATTACTATACTAATTATTCACTAACTTAGGCATCGATGAGGATCCGGGGGTCCGTGGGACCCTGTTATACAAGATCCACGAAGATGTTGGTCTGAAAAGAATTTCTCGCATCACTTTGAAAGGATTATGTGGTAAAGGGAGGTGATGCCACCTGGCAAAAAGCTTGCTCTTTTAGTATATAATATAGATTAAGTTTGATGAGACATCACCATTCACTAGTGTAATCCGTCACTGCATGGCATAGTATAAGCATCTCCAATGCGGGCTTTGTTACACTAAACTTATATTGCCACGTGGGATTTATTGACTCCCAACATTAAATTTTATTTTCAATCCAAGAGTCGGAGCGTCGATATTATGTGGCCAAATATTTAAGTGTCACCGTCGAAATGAGCTTCTATTCTCAGATGATCATATCGAAGGCCGCATTTTGCAAAATCAGCCAAAAAAAGGCGTGCAATTTAATTTTTGTTATTTAGCAATATATACTTCACTTTAGGTGTTCTTGTTGTAATTTTTCTTGGAAAAATCCCCAATTTCAAAGTATAACATACTACATATAAAAATGGAAGGGCAAAATTAATTTTGAAATTTGAAATTTGAAAATAAAAATTTAAACAAAATTAAAAGTATTTTAAAACTACGTGGAAATACATGTGTTAATTTATACTCCAAAAATTATAAATGGTAGTTTATTTAGCATTATAATTTTATTTTATTTTCAAATGCTAAAAAATAACTGTGAATTTATAGGTTATAATATAATTGAATAATATATTTTAATAATAATGATAAATCAATATGTTAAGTATTAAATATACTCGTTTATATTTAATAATATAAAAATAATAGTCAAGAAAATATTATAGATAATAAAATACAACATTCTAGAATTATTCGTTGTTTTTTATCATAAGTCGCGAATAAAAATTAATACCAATTCAAATGAACTCGTTCAGTTTGTTTTTTACTCTTTCTTAAGAAAAATAATTTTGAGATATAAATTAGAAAGTTTCTTAACTCATTGTCTATTAAATAATTAGTTAATTCAATTAAAATTTTAAAAATTACTTCCAAATAGAGTCAATTTTATTTTAAACATGAATTCAAAATAATTTAAGGCCAATTAGTGTCATACTCAAATTAATAAAAACTATTTTATTGAACCAATATAGTTCTTTATCCTCTATCATTACTCTTGTCAAAGAATTAGATGCATTTAAATATAATTAATTGTATGAATATAATATTTGTTGAGGAGTCTGTCTCTTGAAAGACAGTTTTTTCCATAAGCCATGTAAAGATCAAGGTTTGAAGTGCAAATCAGAAGAGCTGAAGATAAAAATTTTGGGTTGCATGATCGGGTTAATAACTTTATAACTACTACACATTGCATAATAAAATTTTAATGCTGCAACTAAGACCTTTTACCTTTTATTATTATAATTAAACTTCGTCTTTCCATAAGCCTATGAAAAGACGAGATTTTCCAACACTTTGCCTTTGTTGAGATCATATATAATACTAAAACAGAAATTCTCTAGAAAGATGGTCTTTCCATAAGCTTATGGACAGTTCACATAGATTTTTACCTTAAATGTTTTAATTATTTATAAAATTTAAATATTGTATTTTATAAGTTAAAACATGCAATAATATGTATTTGAATGTGAAAATATAAATATATATGATATAGAAAATATTTTCAAAAATTCTAAATTTTGTATATAATTTAACAAATGCAATATATAAGGTTAAAAAAAGTGGCTCGTCCATAAACTTATGGACAGACCGCCTGTCACAAAATCCACTCATATTAAAATACAATTCCAACAACAACAAGAAACTAGATATTTTTCTTCTCTACATATGGATCAATTTCAATGAAAAAATAGTTACATAATGACACATTTCATCTCAAGAAAAACAAAGAAACACCTAAAATCCGATAAATTCACAAAACAAAAGACATAATTCGAGACAATAAATAATAAAAAGACTGTAAAAATTATTACAAGAAAGAAAATTTTGTTTATAGAGAAAGATTTTATGTTTGGCAGTTTTGAGTATATACACGTCACGCAAATTTAAAAGAGACCCGCAGTCAAAACGTTTAATATTGCGTCAAACTGAAATGTGAATCGAAGTCCTAGTTAAATTTTACCATGTGTACTCGATATATAAGGAAGACCGAGCATCTCCAATGCAACCATCACTTGGGTGAACTTCCTATCCACGTCATACTAAATGACTCTCATCCTAAAAAATGATCTCCAATGTAGGGGTCAAATATGGAAGTCAGTATCATGCATACAAAAATTGAAATGACCCCTCTAATTGAGCTTCTATTTTCAGAAGGTGATACTGAGGCCGTCAAGTATGTCTAGTCAGCAAAGCTACCAAAATCATATACATTAACTATTCTAAATTCAAATAATTTTAATTTTTAAAGTAAATATTCATATTAAAACTAAACTATATATTTAGTTATTTCAGATTTTGATCTAGTTATATTATATTATATTATAGAGTTCGTCCCTTGAAAGACGCTCTTTCTAAAGCCATGGAAAGACCAATGTTTAAAGTGCAAAATAGAAGAAATGAAGATAAAATTTTTGGGTTGCATGGATCGGGTTATAAACTTTATAACTACTACATGTTGCATAATAAATGTTTAATATTGCAACTAAGACCTTTTACCTTTCATTAGTCTAATTAAACCTCGTCTTTCCATAAACCCATGGATAGACGGTCTTTTCCAAGACTTTATCTATATTATATATTAAATAAAGAAATAATATATTTGAAAATTTAAATGCTCATACCATTCTAAAATCAATAACTAAAGATATATTCATAGACTTATATTAAAATTAAGAAATTTAAATTCATTATGTAAAGTTTAGTCCGGATTACATGTGTGTATATATATGCATTATTTTTAAGATAGTTAATTAAATCACATAGTTGTGTTTTAGTTCATCTAACTGATAGATATGACAGTTGATAATTAAAATATAATCAGTTGGGATTTAAAAAGTTATATATAATTAATTGGGTGATTTGATGACATCTTTCAAATGTATCTTAAATTATAGATAATTATAATCTAAAATTTTAAATAATGAAAATGAGAGTTACATGATTGGTCTAACGACCGTGGTACGATCTAACAAGAAACCTTCTCTAATTAAACAGTTATGAAATGTAAATTAAATTTTGGTGCTTTACTGTTTGAATATGAATTTATTATTTAGTAAATTGAAATAAATATAACACTTTAATAGTTGAAAAATAAAAAAATATTGTGACACGTCACTATGAAATTTGATTTACGATGCTTACATTGGAGATAAAAAATTCACTAATCTCTGTCATTAATACTCTTATATCCACAACAATGACGCCCTATAGTAATTTGACAGATATCTCCTATTTTTGCTCATAACCCCTTAGCATTGAAGATGCTCTAATACCACAGTTCCAATTCATTTTTGATAATTACTGCGGAGTTGTTTCAATATTAGAAGGTAACTTGGTTGCTCGGATTGAAAATTCAACGATGATTTTCCTACATTAAATGAGGCTGTTAACCGCCTTGGGTAGGTAACACGGACAATGAGTACCATTGAACAATCGGTGATTGCAATCATGCAGTTTAGTGGGTATAGTCATCGCCATGATGTAGTTACAGATTCGAAACCTATGTTAGATCTGGAAAAGTGTTTTCCGAACTCAAAAGGTAAGAATAAAGCATAGGAGTGGCGCATTTGAATAGGTTACATCATCGGAAGTGTTTGGTGTAAGGTGTTCAGCATCTAACTTCGGTGTAAGGTGTTCAACATTTAAATTCAAGGCCGAAACAATTCGCAGGAGAAAAGACTCCTCCACAAAAGGCATCGCAATGCTGAACACCTGGCAAAAAGAAAGTACATGAGAAGAATGACTCGAAAAAGTTGGACAAAACAAAAGAAAGTAAGTTTCACCTTCGGTTATAGAATATGGAGAACAGGCCTCCGTTGATGAGAAGTCAAATGCATGTGTATTTTGAAGCATTTAACCTCTCTTTTGTTATATTTTTGCTGGAAGATTGCTAGATTTAGGTAGGTTTACATCATAAGTGGTTTAGATGACCATTTTCATTTTTCATATCTAACTCATTCTTTTTGTAACTTATTTTGAGTCTAATGGAATTGTGTCCTTGTGAGTGATGTGGTCATCTCTTTTTAGCACATTTGAAACTCACATTTGTAATAGATTATGGATTTATGTAAGGATAATGGATGCTTTGTTTATAATAAGGTTAGGATGAAGATTTAGGAGTTATATCTTAAATATCTAGTTTAAGGAGTATTTTTGGAATGCCCTTCACGATCATGCTCGTGATGAAAGATTCAAGAATGAAGATTCACAAAGAAAAAAGAACTTAGACGTGAAGGCCAATATGATTTGGTAGAAGAAAATATTCGGATCAAAAGAAAGAAGATCGGTTGGCTGACCGGTTAGGTGCAGCTGACCGGGCGCGAGGTCCATGCACTTAGCCGAGCGTCCGCGCGCCCACAACAAAGAAGGCAAATCATCCTTTGGATGGATTTCACGTGGCCCGCACAGTGGAGTGCGCTGTCGCGCGGTGATGCTCAGATCGCACCCAATCAGGCGCTTCAATGGACACGCGGCCCGCGCGCATCTGATACTTTTTAAAATACTTTTCTTGGCCAAATCTTGACAACTTAGACTATTAATAGCTTCTATCTTGTTTTCATGAACTCTTCTTCATTTATTGCTTATATACCTACCATGTGATTTCATCCCCTTGTTATGGGGTTTAGTTATCTAGGCTACATTTACTCTTGGGAGTAATTGGTTGCATTTCTAGTATGAATTTGTGAGATTTGGTCTATCCTATTTCGTGCTTTGATTATCAAGCATGTTTTGTGCTCTATTGTGTGATTAATGCATGATTTATACTAGGATGATCAGCTATTTGATGATTGTGAATTGATTGTTTGCTAGGTTTTTGGTCAAACCCAAAAGACTTTGTCGTTTTGTCGAGGTGATTATAGAAACGTATTTCTCTTTCCTCAAGGTTGTGACACGTGGGACCTTAATCAACAAAGAACGTGCTAGCGATTCAAATGCCCGCCAATTACTTAGAAGAAAGGGAAAACTAAGGGTTACTCACGATGCACGACCTTTAGAAATTGATGCTTGAGAGAACCTAAGGTCTTAGCCAAAGCACCACATTCAGATCTCTATAGGGATATTGATAATAATTAAGCTGAAGCTCACGACTTGGGTCGAAGGCCATGCAAGTATATTCTACTAGGCTGAAGCCCAATGTAACTGAAAGATCTTCATCTCCAAATCTATTTGACAAAAACACACACACACTTTCTCCAAGTATATTTACTATATCCTGAATCTATAGTAATTATATTATGGGAAGAGACACATTCCTACATGGAATGTGCATATTTATCCCAACGAGATTAAGAGAACCTCTAGGGATTAACCCCTGTGGTATATATGACTCGCCCGGTTTGGTCAATCCTTAAACCACAAGGTCAGAGAATATACATGACCCGCTCGGTCTGACTTAGCTAACAAAGTATGCCAAGAAAACAAAGAAAAAAATGTGTAGCAACCGCTTCGATAAAGTAAGGCGGTTCGTTAAGCCCACGAAGACTAAGGCACAACATCACCACTAACTAGAAAACTTTGGATATAACAGAGGACACCACCATCCATGACACCTTATATCCGGACCATGATCCAAAGATGAGAGTATGATAATTAGACCACACGCACACTGTGAAAAACTATTAATAAAGAGAAGTAATACCAGCAAAAGGTCAATAATAACTACTAAATAGAAAACACATTATAATACACTACAAACTCCAACATCATAGCTTCTTTTCCGTGACCAACTCGGGAACATTTGCAGGACCCAAGCCCAATGTAAATGTGCTTATTTTCTCATTCCACGGACTATAAATGCTAGTGTATTTAACGGAGTTGAGGTTTATGTAAGCCCAGTCCTCCCCCCCCCATTTTGCACGGAATTTTTTCACGATCTCCAAAAAATATATTTAACTATACGGACAATATCGGTGAAATAAGAATTGATATTTATAAACTACATGTTATGACGAATCTAACAATATCTCATAAGGTAATATTATTGTTCATATATCTATTCAAATATGTAGTCAAAGTAAGACAACTTTAACTGTCAAATAGTAAATTTGCAGAATCGGGTAGGACGGATGGAGTAATTTTTTAAAATAGTTAATGAAGATATTAAGAATATTTGGTGTTAGTACCAATTTACAAGAAATGATCCTCCACATAATTGTGACTACATCCGATGCATCATCCTATGCCGGGTTTTTTCTTAGGAGGAGGAAGGAGGTCGAGTTTTTGGTTTCAGAGAGGGTTTTAGGATGAGAGGCATAGCGGCATTGGTGGCTAGATGCTTGCGACATAAGGATCGACTGACTTTAGAGGGAGAGAGGAGGTGCGGTTGAGGGGTATTTTTACGAATACTAGAAGAGCGTTTCTTCATTTTCTTATTTTTTGGAATCGACCATTGTCGTTCATTGGTTCCGAAGTATTTGTGCATTTAAAAGTAACTGGATTCTCGAATGAAGCTGAGGGGTGTAAATACATTTTGCTATAAAGTTATTTAAAAGCGTTCAGTACAATGTGAAAAAAATAAAAAAGAGTTGACGATAATAGAGGATAAAATTTCTGTACCGACACTTTGACTGATCCAATAAAAGGCAGCCGGAAAAAAGTCTCACCATTTATTTTTTCCCAAATCTACTTACCATCACTAGCAATTGATGAACTTGGACACACTATAACCCCCTTACAAAAATCCAAGTTAAGGCATGGATTAGTATATCCATTCCCCCTGTGTTGTGTTCACTTCTCCTCACTACTCTGCCTAACATCTCCGCACACCTGGTTTTGAATAACCTCAACTGTTCCGATCTTTCCCGCATATTTTAACCAACTGACCAACCCCACATCTCGTGCACACACCTCAGCACCTTTTTGGCCATATATTCCTATTCCCAGTACGACAATTCCACACTCTCCCACTTCTCCCCACCTCCACTCTTCTTACAACCGCCGTCATGCTGCCGTTCGACACCGTCCAGGCGGCGGAGGCCGCCCTCGGCCGCTCCCTCACGGCGGCGGAGACCCTCTGGTTCAATTACTCCGCCACCAAATCCGACTACTTCCTCTACTGCCACAACATCCTCTTCCTGTTTCTCATCTTCTCCATTGTCCCTCTCTATTACATCGCTCTCGAGATTCTCTTCAGGAACAACATCATCGTGTATAAAATCCAGCCGAAGGTCTCTCTCTCGCTATCCGATTCCTTCAATTGCTACAAGGCCGTTATGCGGAGCTTCATTTTCATCGTCGGCCCTCTCCAGCTCGTCTCCTACCCTTCTGTTCAGGTCTTTTTTCGGAACCCCTTCTCGTCAAAATCCAATCTTTTCTGATTGATTTCAGCAATGTGTGTTGATTTGCGCGGTTTTATGAAATGGCTTCTCTTCCGTTTTGCTGTTTATGGGGTTTTAGCATGCAAACTTTGAATCTTGATTTGGATTGTAATTAGTTTTTGAATTGTATCACCGGACTCCAACCGGGCCCACAGTTGTGATCTCTTTTTTAATTTGTTGGTGTTGGATTTGGACAGATGATTGGGATTAGGACTAGCTTGCCATTACCATCTGTGTGGGAAGTGGTGGCTCAACTGACAGTGTATTTCCTGGTGGAGGACTATTTGAACTACTGGGTTCACAGGTTTTTGCATTGCAAATGGGGGTATGAGAAAATCCACAAGGTTCACCATGAGTACACTGCTCCCATTGGATACGCAGCGCCTTACGCGCATTGGGCGGAGATTTTGATCCTCGGGATCCCATCTTTCCTAGGCCCCGCCATGGTCCCTGGCCATATGGTCACATTCTGGATGTGGATTGGATTGAGGCAAATTGAGGCTATTGAGACTCACAGCGGGTAATGCTCGCATGCTCTTTCTTCATATTCTTGCTCTTAGTCTTAATTAAAGGTTAATTTGACCTAATGATGTGTTAATAGCGTGCACATGTTACTTTTTGGTTTTTGCACTATTTGTTTTTTGGGATTCCTGGTTATCCTTGTAAAGCTAACTGTCAATTGGTGGGATCATTGACATAGGATTGTACTTTTAGGCTGTGCTGCTTTTTTAATCTCTATTATCTTTTCCCACTTGTAACTTGTAACACCTTTTTCTTTTTTTTCCCCAACTCCAGATCAGTTCACCTCCCCTTTTCAATTACCTTTTCTGTTTCTTATTTTACTGGGAGTGACTATTGAACTAAATATGTTTCAAATAAATTAATTTCAACATGCTTCTTATGTTTCAATTAGTTGTCTGAAATAGATTTGAAATGGGACTATGAATAAAGAGGTGATATATTATTTAAATAATAGCAATACAACGTGTCTCGATGGAACATGAAAGATAATCCATATGACAACCCCATATGGTGGAATGGAGATGGTTTTTTTTTTATGTTGCATGGTGGAATAGTGCACTTGAGCATTAAACTGACCATGTTTTCCTGGTTCATGATGGACTAGCCCACTTAAATATTGCTTCTGCTCCTTTTTCCAATGTTTGCCATGATGTCTACAAGAGTTCATATCTTAGGCAGACTAATGCTTGTAATACTTTTTCTTTTTCTAAGCTGCTATGAGAGTGTATGCTGTAACTTAGATGTTTTTTCTACTGGTGTTTCTTTTGGCTACTTTTAGTAGGGCTCTCTACTAATCAGCCTGTTTCTGGTTGATTAGTTTTTGGGCCTGGTTAGTTAATGTTGTAGAGTGTTGTTTTACAAAGTAGAAAATCATTTACAATCATCTCATTGTTTGCCAAGTCTTCATTGCTTGTTGAAGGGCTCTTTCTATCTGATCTGTCCTACATGTTGGCTTTTGAGGGTCAGTGGTGCAAAAATGTTTCTTTCTGCAAGCATATGCTTGAGCCCTTGCATAGAACTTAAGATTGAGTGCACCACTTTTGCTACCAAGTGATAATGTGATGCTGGATAATGTAGTTGGAGAAAGAAGCCAATGCTAATTTATAAGACAAAATGTGAGCAACTTGTGACTGAGATAAACAAACATGTCAATTCAGGTCTGAGTGGTCTTTTGCCACAGATTAAATTTGATTAATACTGATGAAATATCAGACTAGTTGCACTTGTTACACTTCACACCAAAATCGAAACATACTAGTCATTTTGACCTTCTCTTTTGAATTTTTTAACAAATACCAGTGTCAGAGTACTCCCCACCACATGCTCACATATATCATGTAGTGAGAGTCTGAGAGATCAAAAAGTGCTCGGTGGCAGGATCAAGTCAGATTCATATTTTCTTTCCCTTCAGAAACCTCTTTTTTTATGTGTCGAGTCTCCTTTATATATCTGGTTTTAAGATGGAAATTGATGGAAGGGAAGAGAGAAACATGTAGAGTTATCTACCTACTTTCATTTTATATCTGGATCATGCATTACAACTCATGCTTTATTGTTACTTATAATGCAGGTATGACCTCCCTTGGACCCCTACAAAATACATTCCCTTCTACGGTGGTTCAGATTACCACGACTACCATCATTATGTGGGTGGCCTAAGCCAGAGTAACTTTGCTTCAGTTTTCACATACTGTGACTACATTTATGGAACCGACAAGGTAATTTGAGTTGTATTATTAACAGTTTAAATGTGTCGATCTGTATTTACTGACGCAATACTATGTTTTCTTCACTTACAGGGCTACCGCTATCAAAAGAAGGTCCTCCAACAGGTAATATGCAACTTTCTTGGTGAAAATTAAAAAACTCATAACTGGGAACTGGTTTTTCTCAGTCCACATTGAATTGGGTTAATAGAAAATCCGGCACCGTGTTAAATATATTCTGCGAGCTGTGCACAAAAGGCGGAGACCATACTAACTTAGTCGACAACTAGGGAATGATTATTTCATTAGAACATTACGAAGCAATGAACCTTGCCCTTTTGAGCTAACAATGCTGCTTGTGTTCTGACTACTTGTAGAATTCACAGCATTTCTTACTGTTATGATGTTCCGTTGAATGTTTGGATTTCTAGCTCTCTGACAATCTCTATCCATCACTGTGCAGTTGCGAGAGAGGCTGAAATCTGATGGCAACCTTAAGGGAGTTCCTGCTTTGGAGAATCTTAAAGCTGAGTAGTTATCGGATGCCAGAGCGTTGAAACCCACCCATCCGGGCAATGCCTCATGGGATGTTTTCACAGCACTAATATATGTTGTCAGTCTATAATCTTGAGTGTTTCTGATGAGGCAGAAGTTGAATGTTCTAGTATTGTTATCTTTAGTTTTCTCTTGCACCATCTTTTGTGGTTTGGAGTAGCTTAAAGTTTAGTGATATCCTTAGGGCCTTAACTTGGTTATCATGTAGTACTGATATATCTATACTTAAATCTATCTAAACCTCAGTATTGGGTTTATACATATTCCTCATTTAGTGGGAAATGGCTTTGTTAAGTGATAGGATCTTTTGGGCCTCAAGTCCATCATATAAAAAGACCTAGTTTGTGAGAAAGTGGCCATTTTGCAAGAAATTTGAACACTTTTTCTATGGTGTAATGTCTCATGGATTTGGGTGAACACTAAAAGAGAATTGAAGCATTGTTAACTTCATAGGTTTCAAACTAATCATCTCTGATTGTTCCAATTCATTTATAACGAGCACAGAGTTGCCTTTCTCTTTTCCTTTGCCACAAAAATTAGCATATCTTCAGTAGCAACCTGTCTCTCATGAAACCTTAAATTTCTCACATGAACAGAAATCGAGCCCTAGACCTGAGTGATGAAATATTGACATATTAATAGACATAAATCATAGGTTTGACATTAGAGTGATTTGTGATGTGTCATACTTGTTTATGCATCGACTCTTATTTGTAGCAATCGTTATTACTCTTTTAGATGGTTTGATATTGCATCAAATGAAAGTTATTATTCTTTTAGAGGTCGTTTGGTATGCGTACCATACATGGTGATTATAAATTCTACGTATTTTATGATTGGTAGAACTGTTTGGTTGACGGAAAGTAGTAAATATATGGGAAGTTGTAATTCGGAGGAAATTAAATTTCTCACCTAACGTGGGAAATATGTTACCGAGTACCTCCTCCGTCGAATGCAATTCTGCTATGCTTTTGTGTGATATTACACTTTTATCCTAATTATGGCGCGTAAAACGTTATGGTTTCCCTTCGGCAATTTTTCATTTCCTTCTACTTCATCGTCTTCTCGCATACCCATTTGTGTCTATAAAAGACTTTTAATCCACCCAAATTTTCATTCGCACCAGCACTTCCATCTCCGCCAAACTCTTTTGTCTATCCATTACTGTCCATTACAGGTTCTTCATAAAAAATTGACGTATTAAAAGAGTTTGAATTCCATACTCCATCTATTATCACCAACTGTTTGATAATCGCAACTCGTTTTGGCCTATCTATTTGTAGGTTCGGCATCTGTTCGACATCCACCAACACATCACCACCAAAAATTTGAGGTTTGTCATTATTTTAATTTATATGTTTTATTGATTGTATATGAAAAAAATTAATTTATACACCCAAATTATATAATATTTTTGATTGTGAATTTCTATGATTTTTATATTCTTGATTGTTAGATTAAAATATATTCGAGTAATGTTGGGTTGATTTCAATTAATTTGTTACCAAATTTTGTAAATGTTATACAGTTATGGCTCGTATGACACTAATTCAACGTAAGAAGATTGCAGCAACATGTATGACAATGTATTGGCAAATGTTGAATCAGGCAATGTATTGGCAAATGTTGAATCAGGTTTGAATTTTATTTAAGATAGCAATAAGTTTTTTTTTTCCAGATTCGAGTGAGTTATGATTAAGCTCAAATTTATTTTGTCATGAATGTTTGAAAATTATGATAAGTGAATGTTGTGTTGGAGTTAATTTGAATTTTTTGAAAAAGTAGTTACAAAATCGTTAGATTCCAAAGAAACAAATGAAGTCAACCAAACAACATGCAGAAAATTAATTCATAGGAAATATAGAATCCGCATGTGCAACCAAACACGATTTGTGTATATCCTAGAAATTTGATCACAGAAACAACTTCCCATGAAATACAAATTACCGCAGAATTGAATTCCCACATGAACCAAACGACCCCTTAGATGTTGAATTCTACCAAAGACATGTTGAATTCTCGTTTTGACATGAAGGATATGGGACTGGCGGATGTGATCTTGGGGATAAAGATCATCCGAAGCTCTGATGGTATCACCTTAACCCAGTCTCATTATGTAGATAAAATCCTTGAGAAATTCAACAAGAATGACTCAGAGGTGGCGATGACTCCAATAGATCCAAATTTGCATCTACGAAAGAACAAATCGGAGGCTATTAATCAGGTGGAGTACTCGAGAGTCATTGGGAGTCTGATGTACTTGATGAGTTGTACTAGACCAGACATTGCCTACACTGTAAGTAGGTTGAGTAGATACACGAGTAATCCCAGTATGACTCACTGGAAAGCAATAACTAGAGTATTGAGATATCTACGTTTCACTCGTGATTATGGTCTACATTATTCGAGTTATCCAGCTGTAGTTGAAGGATACAGTGATGCAAACTGGATACACGATATAAAGGATCTGAAATCCACTAGTGGGTATGTATTTACACTAGGTGGAGGAGCAGTCTCGTGGAAGTCCTCTAAACAAACAGTTATTACTCGATCCACAATGGAATCCGAGTTTGTAGCCTTAGACAAGGCAGGTGAGGAGGCCGAATGGCTCCTTCAATTCGTAGAGGACATTCCTAGATGGCCGAAGCCTGTGCCAGCCATATGTATACATTGTGACAGTGTATCTGCTATTGGAAAGGCTCAGAATATGCTCTATAATGGGAAGTCTCGTCATATTCGACGGAGACATAGTTCCATAAGACAACTTCTCTCAACTGGAGTGATCACAATTGACTATGTAAGGTCTAAGGACAACATAGCTGATCCCTTGACTAAGGGGTTGAATCGAGAGGTAGTTGAAACATCATCGAGAGGAATGGGACTGAAGTCCATTAAATGATGGGTTACGTACGTGGAAACCCAACCTATGTGACTGGAGATCCCAAGATCTAGGTTCAATGGGACAACTAAACTGCAAAGACCCATCGCGATCACTGTGGGGGGGTTCATACCTCCTGTCTTATTTCCTATGATGAAGAAACAGTGAAGTGAGTGGAGGCTAAGCATTTAATTGCTTTTAATGATTCACGGCATCGAGTGTATGATACTCGAAAGAGCGCAATAGTTTACGGAACTGCTCTTACGCTAAGAATCACCTATGTAAGCGAGAAGTGTGGCCGCTTCGAAAGGGTATTGTTGGGACGCAATTCCTTAGAAACCTTACAGAACTAGGCGTGTGCCATGGCCTGATTAATGGACACAACCGAGGAAAGCACAAAGGCTAGGAAAGATGTCTGTGGGAAGTGCATTGTCGTTCACACAAGCGGTCGGGGAAGTTCAAGGACATCGCGTCTACTTCCTAACCAGTGGGCTAAGTGTACTCTCTCAAGGGAAAGTTCAAAGGGTGACACCTACTTATCCTATGCAGCATCTATGCCGTCGAAATGAATCTATCACCAAGTCAAACTCCGTGTCTGGCGTGATTGTTCTGATTCCACATCAATATCTATTCATGTGGGGGATTGTTGGAAAATGATTGTAAAACAAGTTGAATTTCGTCAACTTTTGGGCTTCGTTTTTGAGTTGGGTTCGAACTGAATTAGAGTCAGTGGGTGTCGTTTTTGGATTCTCCTCTGCGAGTACTATAAAATCGACTGTTTAAACTCTAAAAACGGATAAAGGGTGAATGAGATATGGATGCTCAAAGAGTCACTCTGAGAATGGAAACTTAGCCGGAAATTCATCCGTACGTACTAAGTATTCTGTAATTTTTTTACTGTCTAAAATGCGTTTGGATCGCGTGGAAGTCTCCGAAAGCCCAAACCGCGTAACAAATATTCTAAGAATCACGTGTGGAATATCTGAGCTTTGATACGCGGTTAATCATGATAAGGAATATGATATTCTTATCTTTCCAGAATCTATTCAAATATTTGTAAAATATTTGGTGGTTAGAGAATATTTTCTCTGATTACGGAAATCAGATCTTCCACGTATCTTCTCATATGGATTCTTAGACGTCTATAAATAGAGCCTTTATGTCAGACAGAAAACTTGCACCATTCTCAAGTTCCTCCCTACTTCTAAACTTGAGTCTTATCTTCTTACTCTGTCTTTGTCGGTGATAGTCCTTCGGGCTTTGTGTGACTCCGAGGTAATTTTACTTGTTAAATTACCTTCGATGGTTTTATCCTAGGGAACGATGTCCACGACGGGACTCATTCGTTTCAAGGACAGCGAGTGTACTCGTGACTCCATCAATATGTGATATATGTGATTGCTTGAACCGTGATTATTAATTGTACGTGTGAATAATTAGTAATATTTGATTATTCATTAGCAATATTTCATTATTGTTACTGATGTTAAATTGTTCATTAGTAATAGATGGTCGTTATGCATCAAATGACCAGATGAGTGATTTGCCACGCAGCATATTTGCTTAGAGCATTGAGACATTCATATCAACCGGTAATTACTGTTTTAGATGCACGTCTCATGCATTTTAACCGTTTAAACTCTGACTCGTTACTAACAGAAAACCTTACTACATAAAGTCCCACTAATCAAGATTCAAAAGACTGAAAAGAGCCAAAACAGGAAACCAACATAGAGCATAGTACTAAGTACAAGGGTGGCCGCTCATGTTATAGTTCAGTTTGTCCTTGTTCAAACTTTATGTTTGCTGCTAATTTTGTCTTTAAATATGTCTGAAGCCTAGGTTCCAAAAACTTCATTCAGCTCAGAAACACATCAGTGATCCATAATGCTTTTGACAGGACCACAGGGCGCTGCTGCTTCTCTGTTCACTTCTTGTAAAAAGCTGCAGATTTACTCAGTGCCACAGCTACAGTAAATAAGACCCTCAAATAGTTCAGTTTTGTCAGCCATGCACACGACAAACATGCTTTCCAGTTGAGAAATTAATTAGCATTCACCATTAAAGTACAGGTTGACATGCCTAAAACATTATTCAATGCTACCAATTCTTTTCTTAGAGTATGTTGTATGCTCACTAACTTTTTAACATTGTCACTCTTTGATTTTACATATGAAATTAGATTGGCAGAATATACGAAGGAAATTGAGTTAAGAATTGGAAAGTTAGAATGGGGAAATTACATAAATTTTACCAATAAATTGGAAGGGTGTCATTATCAAAAAACCATCTCAAATAGAAAACAATAACAATGTTAGGAAGTCAGTGGGAGTAGGAAGAATGTAGTGTCGATTCTACTGCTAAGCCAGTGGTGCTTGAACTTCAAAAAGAGGTTGAAATCAAAGAATGTATGGCTACAATATTCTTTTGGTCCCTTTCTTTTAGTAGCTTTGATGCTTCCACAATTAAGTACTGCATATGTAGGATGAATTACTCTCTCTGATTCTCTAACATTGAATCTTTTATATTTGGTATTTGAATTTAGGAAAATTTTAATTTTAAATGTTGAAATGATTGAATTGTTATTGTAACGATGGAAATTCACTTTAATATGATAAAAGTTGCATGATTATCCCCTTTTGCTTACAAATGGTCACTTTAAAAACCCTTTTACTTGGTAAATAAATAAAATTACAGGAACATTTTGGGAATTAATCTTTCTTGTCCCTTCTAAAAATGATGAGTATGTAAGAGAGACAATGTTCTTTTTTTAAAAAAAATAATCATTCATAGTTACTGGGAAAAATGCCCGACATTGATTATAATAAGTTGAATTGACATCCAATTCAACTACCCTCTAGCAATAATTAATCTATTGTCTAAATTATATGTCAATCAAACTGATCGTCTGTACGATTACAAATTAAAGATCCAATAAAAACTATAATATCGCCTTCGGGGTATAACTCACTTCTTGCAAAAATCATGACCACTTGGCGGAGAGGAGCGTATCACACATCAATCTCTTCGCCAAACAAAGATCTTTAAGAACTGCAACACCACTTGACCCAAAGCAGATCTATGATGTTCAAACTGTAAACACCTTGGAAAACACAGATCTGAAGTATCCAAATTAATGGAAAACCTAACCAAAACACACAAAATTATAAAACCACGATATGTACAACTAAATCGAGAATAAAACTTCGACGCGAACAACTAAATAGAGTGACCATCACGAACACAACAATCTAATCTACCAGGTTGAAGAACAATACTAATGTATGGAGACAGATCCATACTTATTCATTAACATAAAACTCAAAGAATATCAATTAAAAAATTACCATTTTCCCATCTCCCCTAGTGAAAAGATGGGGAAAAGAAAATTGAAGAGAAAGTAGAATTTTTTTAAAAAAAATAGGGGAGAAGGAGATACGACGGAAGAGGATTAGAGCGTAAGCGAGACAATGTTGAAGAACCAAATTAATATAAAAGGTGAGCCAGGTATAAATCATACCAAAAGTTTCTTATTCATTCTGTTTTCTTAAGTTTGACACACTTACCATATTTGTATATCTTTTTAAACTTTATCACATTTCCTTTTATGGCAAAAAGTACATTATTCTCAATCACTCATTAAACTTTTTAATCTTTTCACTTAATTTCCTCCACACGATTCAACTTACAAAAAAAACTTCTAAACCTATGATACCAAAAATAGTGAAACAGAGGGAGTACAACAACGTTCAAATCTTTCGTCAAATCAGAATATCATAAAGCCAACATTCAAATGGGTGAACTTAGAAAATGATATTTGGTCATTTTTTATGTCAAATAATAGCTATGGCACTTAGACCAAGTGCAATGGTAGAAACCCGTTATTTATTTCTTACCGATTAAATATATTATTTCTCTCATTCTTTCTCTTTCACCTCATCTTAAGAAACTACCTCCCCCCCCCCTCTACAATGGTAAGTGTTAGGATAAGATGAGATATGATTGAGATTTGGTAGGGATTTTATGTCCAGATACATTGTATGTCTAGGGCTAGTATCTCTATACGAATTTCATTATTCACAAACATTAATCTATGGAGAATTACCTTATTCACATGGTATCAGAATAGGGTTTACGATCCATTTTTTTTCTCCACAGCAGCCGTGCCTGCTTTTCTTTTCTCTTCTCCAACCCGCCGCCCACTCTCTTCTCCTCCTTAAGCAAATTTTTTCCCCTCTTCTCCTCTCACAATGGCTGAATCATCCAAGCTTCCCTAAAATGCTCTTCTACATATGTTCACCATCAAACTTTCTTCAACAAACTACTTGCTATGGAAACGGCAAGTTGTTCATATTCTCAAACCACAGCGACTGTACGGTTTTCTCGATGGCACCAAGCCATGTCTGATTCTTCCTTCACCACCATCAGATTCCACGTTGTCGTCTCCCTCCTATGCAACGGTCACTGGCTCTTCTTCTGGTTCCACGAAGGAGGATCAGAAGGCTGCTTATGAGCAAGCCTTGGTTGCCGTGAAGCATTGCTTGACGAGGATCAGCGAGTCTGTAGCCTCTTGTTCTCGTCCTTGTCTCGGGAAGACCTGGCTCAGTTTGACGATTATAAGACTTTGCAACAATGTGGGAGAACATTGTTGTTGTTCATCAGAACCAAAGTAAGTCGACCATTCTACGCCTTCGTTCCACTGCCTTTACTATCCGTAAAAATGGTTCGGTTCATGATTTACACCTTCAATTTAAGACTGTGTTCGATCAACTTGCTGGTTTGGGTGCTCCCGCATCAAATGATGATCAACTTCTTTGGTTTTTTACTGCCTTGGGTTCTGAATTTAAGGATTTTTCCCCATTTATCACTGCTTCTCCGAATCCTTTGTATGCCAAGATAGTTAATGGTGAAAAGGACCACGAAGCATTTTTGAACAATTTGCAGGGACAATACGCTTCTGGTGGTACTGCAGTTGGGCCGATCGCATTCGCGGCGTCAAAATCCAACTTCGGCGGCCACGCGTGGTCTCACGCACAGGTGGGTGCAGCACGTGATAGTGGCACGTCTGGCACATGCATTGGGCGTTATGGCCGGTTCTCAGGCCACAGACGTGGCAGGTTTCTGGGGGAGTCCTCAGGTGGTTGGGGTCGTGGTCTCCAATGCCAGTGGTGTCCCAAAATGAGTCATGATGCTGCTCAATGTTATCATTTGGTCCAGCGTCTATTCGAGACTTCTAATCTTGCTCAGCAATTTCAATCCTCCCTTCAGCTTGAGCCGGGCACCGTCACTTCTGATTGGTACCTTCACTCTGGAGCTTCTGCTCATATGAGTTCGTCTACTTCGAACCTTGAGAGTGTCACACCCTACAATGGTAAATCCTTTGTTTTTGTTGGAAATGGTACTAATATATGTACTTATGCTATTGGGGATTCTCAAATTACGCCTTCATTTCAACTGTCTGATGTTTTGGTCGTTCCTGATATAACCAAAAACTTATTATCTATAAGCAAGCTTACCCGAGATCTTGGTGTACTGATCACTTTTGATGACCATTCTTTTGTGATTATGCACAAAGCCATCAGGGCAGTCATGGGCAAAGGCCATAGTGAGGATGGTTTATATATGTTGGATCGTGGTGAAGAAGCTTTACTTTCTTTTACTAAGTAAAATAAATCTTGGGCTTCTTTTGAACTGTAGCATGCCCGTTTGGGACATGTGTCCCCTAGTACCATTTCTTTGTTAGCTAAAAATGGTGAACTATTTGTTTCCTCTTTATTGCCTAAACCTAATGCATGTGCCTCCTGTGTGATAGCAAAAGGCCATAAACTCTTATTTGTTGAAACTCTAAACGAGCTATGCATGTCTTGGATTTGATTCATTGTGATTTGTGGGGACCATCGCTTGTTTTATCTGGTCATGGATTTGTTTACTATGCTCTTTTTATGGATGATTTCTCGAGATTTACATGGCTTTACCCTTTTCATCGTAAATCTGAGTTTGTTGATGTATATATGAAATTTAAGGAGTTTGTTGAAAATCAATTTTCCTCTCGGATTAAAGTGTTTCAGAGTGATGGGGGCACCGAGTTTCTGAACACAGGACTCCGAACTCATTTTGAGATAAAAGGAATCCTTCATCAGGTTTCCTATCCATCCACACCCGAGCAGAATGGGAGTGCCGAACGAAAACACCGTTACATGGCAGAAATAGGGCTTACTATGCTTTTCCATTCACATCTGTCACTATCTTTTTGGGATGATGCGTTTGCGATAGCTGTATACGTCATTAATTGTCTTCCCACCCCAGTGCTTGATGGCGCTTCTCCTTATGGTATTCTGTTTGACCTGGCACCAACATACTCTAACTTCCATCCTTTTGGTTGTAGAGTATATCCATTTGTTCGTCCTTATGTTGAGCACAAGCTATCACCTCGAAGTATTCCTTGTGTGTTTGGGTATAGTTATCAATACAAGGGATTTCGCTGTCTGGATCCTACTTTTGGTTGAGTTTACATCACCTGTCATGCCCAGTTTGATGAAACTTGCTATCCTTTTACCGCGTCATCTTCGAGTTCTTCATCTTTCTCTTCTCTTGATGTATCTTCATTTATTAATCTAGTTCTTCCAGACACTATACCGCCATCACCATTACCTTCTCCTTTGGCACCTTGCTCGTTATGTTCAGCTGACTCACCTATTTTGCTGGACCCCCCGTTTGCTACTCCTGATTAAATCCCTGGTTCTCCGGTACATTCTGAGTCTACTGCAGATGACTCTTCTGACAATTCTCCTAGTCCACCATCATCTTGCCGCATCACATGGTCACTTGGCCTTATACCATTCTGCATCGACCTCGACATCTTGATGATTATGTTGTTACTGGCCTTATTGCGGCTGTACTTGATCACTCTGAACCTCAGGATTATTGAGTTGCTCTTCGTGATCCTTAGTGGGTTGCTGCCATGCATGAAGAGATATATGCTCTTCGAAAGCAACACACTTGGGATTTAGTTACTCGGCAATCTAATGTAAACGTTGTTGGCTCCAAATGGGTCTTTTGGGTCAAATATCTGCCCGAAGGCACGGTTGACCGCTACAAAGCCCGACTTGTGGCTCAAGGGTTTTTGCAGTTACTGGGATTTGACTTTGACCACACTTTCAGTCCTGTGGTCAAAGCATCCACTGTTCGTATAGTTCTTGTCATTGCTACCATTCGGAAATGGCCCTTGCACCATTTAGATGTGAAGAATACGTTCCTAAATGGTGTTCTCGATGCCCCAGTGTATATAGATTAACCTGTTAGCTTTAAGGATCCTACTCGCCCTGATCATGTTTGCTGTCTGAGGAAAGCCATTTATGGGCTTAAGCAGCTCCGAGGGCTTAGTTTGATCAGTTCAGTTCATTTCTTCGCCAGCTTGGTTTTGCCTGCAGTTCTGCTGACACATTTCTATTTGTGTTTTCTCGAGGCAATGTTCTCCTATATCTACTGGTATATGTGGATGATATCATTCTTACTGGCAATGACTCTGCTGCCATTTGTCAGTTCCTTTCTCGCACTCATCAGGAGTTCGCCATCAAGAATCTTGGCTTCCTTAGCTACTTTCTTGGTCTTGAGGTCTCTTCCACTGCCTCTGCTCTCTTCTTGGGTCAGGCTAAGTATGCTAGGGATATCCTTCATTGAGCTGGTATGGCTGATGCTGGGCCGGTTTCCACCCCCTTTGTACCTTCTTCTCAGCTTCTCAGTAGTTTGACTGAACCTTTCAGCAATATAAATTTGTATCGGTCTTTGGTTGGTGCTCTGCAGTACCTCACCATTACTTGACCAGACTTGGCCTTTGCTCTGAACTCTGTTAGTCTATTACTCCAGGATCCTCATGATGATCACTTTGCGCAAATCACTCGGATTCTTCGCTATGTCATCGGCTCTCTTCATTTTGGATTATCCTTTCGTTCCACTTTCACGGATGTGTTAGGATTCTCTTATGCTGATTGGGCTCGCTGCCTAGAGACTCGACGCTTGGCTTATGGCTACGCGGTTGTTCTTGGGGGTAATCTCATTTCTTGGAGTGCCAAGAAGCAGCCTACTGTGTCTCGCTCCAGTTCAGATTTCGAGTATCGTGCTTTAGCCAACACTGCGGCGGAGGTTGTCTGGCTTTCTCACTTGCTTCGTGATCTCCATTTTCCGCTTTTGAGTCGCCCATCCTGCTGTGTGACAATAACGTCGCCATTTTTCTTGCTCAGAATCCGATGGCTCATAATTGCGCCAAGCATATTGATATCGACTATCACTTTGTTCAGGAGCTGGTTACCTCAGGGAAGCTGCGCGTTCGTCATGTGCCGACATCTCTCCAAGTTGTTAACATATTCACCAAGGGTCTTTCGCGCCCTTTGTTTGAGTTTTTCAGGTCCAAGTTTTGCGTCTCAGCCAACCTGTCGCTTTGCTTTAGAGAGGAGGGGGTGTTAGGATAAGATGAGATATGATTGGGATATGATTGAGATATGATTGAGATTTGGTAGGGATATTATGTCTAGATGCATTGTATGTCTACAGCTAGTATCTCTATATGTATTCCATTATTCACAAACATTAATCTATGGAGAATTACCTTATTCACAGTAAGAAACCACATTCTACTATTCATAGACCTCACTTGATTTTCTCCATCATACTCATTAATTTTATTGTTAACATTTAATTTAATTAAATTTTTTCACCAAAAATAAGATGAATGTGAAATTTAATAATACATTATAATTTTTATAATATAATTTCATTTTTTTCAAAAAAAAAGTATTAAACAAATTTTTTCTTCAATTTTTCGTATTTTATTATATAAAAAATTAAAATAAATTCCATTTTTCTTGTCAAGAAATTATTAAATATTTTTTATCTAAAAATAAACAATAAGACAAATTGATTTTTTTAAAAAACATTAATAAAATACTAGACAAATTATATTAGCAAAGAAAACATTACATTAGTAAAAACTAATTATAACGACTAGAAAAATAACATTAAATACTTAATTAATAAAATATTAATCTATCCGACCAATTATTGCAAATTGAAAATAGAAATATTGATCTAGTCCAACCAATTATTACAAATTCTGGCGTAAATTGGCCCCCCACTAGTTTCTTAATCGGTTTCCACACAAGAAACCATAAGAAATTGCTCTAGAAACCACCACTGTGGGTGTTTTCAATTTTTAGAGCGGTTTCTTGAAGTTAAGAAACCACCATCGCACATGCTCTTATGTGGGCCGAATTGTCTTCAAAGAACAATTAGGAAAAAATGTTAGATTTGGTACCCACTTTTAGGTCAAATAACATGTTTCGTTAATATTTTTTGCAAATTGTTCCCAAAACGTTCTCACATTATTATGAAATGTTCTCAATTTTTTTCACGTACTATTAGCCGGTTTAAGTCATTTAATATTGAGTCGACATTTCTAACGATCAATGATAGTGTTGCCATTGAAAAGATGGGAAAATAAGGACGCTAGAAGAGGCAGTAAGTATGGTTGGATTGGTGGTACTCAAAATATGGTGGATTAGGCAGTGAAGAAAGAACTGAAAAAATGGAAAATAAAAATTAATTAATTTAACTTCAAAAGTTGTTATATCCTAATTTTTAAATCTCGGTATTCGTTGATAGGTCCATTAACTCAATTTAAATGTGTTATGTTAGATAAAGGAACTAATTGTGAAAATTTCATAATAATCTGGAAACCTTTTAAGAACAGGGTGTAGTAAGTGGAATAAAACCTGCAATGATATGAATCTCCTTGCGAAAACTCTAAATTGCGGAATTAAAATCTTTGACCAAATGAAGGGATCTGCAAACCTCACTTGATCACACGGAATTCAAGAGTCTAGCCATTAGGGTACGCCTAATTTTGACTTACTCTCCAACTAGCCCGCGACATCAGATTACAAGGTTTATTGATAAGAAACAATGGAAGAAGCTCGCAAGCAACAAGAGTATGAACTCAAAGGTTTGTATATTTGATTGATAAAAGTGTGTAAAAATTCTTTTGACAAGCCCCCCCTTTTATAGGGTATATCTCAGCTCCAAAACCCTAGTCACAACTGAAAACTGAATCAACTTTTGACAGCTTAAAGAAGCTAAAATTATATTTAACTAAAATACCTAAAATAAATTGCAATCTATGGTAATCTAGTTGAACTCTTCAAGAAATAACCTTGAAGAATATTATCTTGTCTAATCTTACCAAATCTAATTCTAATCAGAATAAAACTGAATATACTAAACCCTAATGGACTGTAATTTTGAAATTAGCTCTTCAAAGCCCACATGGCCGAACTATCAGTCCAATAAACCCAAAATGAAATAATTATACACTATTTTACAGTAATCACACTACCTCATTAAAAACCCAGTGGGATAAAAGAGTATAGTGTTCTTCATGATGTCTTCAGTTCTTCGACAGTCTTGAACGATAAATCCAAGATGTCGATGATGACTCCTTCTACAATTCTTCATCATAAAGGTGATCAATCAAAACATTTAAAGCAGCATCTCTAAGCTTAGTCCTTGACCTAGTCATAGGTCCTGCCATATCACTTGGAGGATCCCCAACATAACTTTTAAATGTTTAATCAAGACGTGAAATGTCATCATTTATGGTGGTAATCATCTTTCTATCTCCATCATTCCCTCCATGGTCGCATGGTTTATCCCTCGAAACTGAATCGTCTTCAAAGGTAAATGGAGATAAATCAGCATCATTGAAGGTCGCACTAACACAATAATGATCTAGTAACTCAATCTTGTAAGCATTATCGTTTACACGCTCAACCACTTTAAAATGATTATCTCCACAGGAACTTAGCTAAGATTTCCAAGCATTTCGAAACCTCTCTTTTCGCAGATGAACCCAAACCTAATCTACCACGATGAACTTCATCAACTTGAGGCCCTCATTAGCTTTGTTAGCATTTCGTGCATTTGTCCATTCAATTTCATGCGCACCTTCTCATGAATTTTCTTCCCAAAACCAGCTTTCTTTTCTCCATCAAGATTTTTAACCTGTTTAAAAAATTAAAGGAATTAATCAATAGGTGTATTAGGTAGAAAACAATAAAAACTCTCAAATGGAGGTAAAGAAGTAGTAGAATAAATAGTGCGATTGTAAGCAAACTCTGCAATCGGAATGCATTTTTCCAAATTCTTCAAGTTCTTCTGAACTAGGGCACGTAGGCGATCCCCTAGAGTTCGATTGGTCCCTTATGGTTGTCCATCAATTTCAGGATGACTGACAGTAGAAAACAACAACTTTCTCCCTAACTTGCACCCCAAGGTATTCCAAAAGTAGGATAAAAATTTACCATCGTGATTAGAGACAATGGACGCAGGAATCCCATGTAGCCGAACTACCTCTTTCAGAAATAGATCCGCAACATGTTTTGCATCATCTATTTTCTTGCAAGGAATAAAGTGTGTCATTTTATAAAATCCATCCACAACCAAAAAGATAAAATCATTACATGACTGAGATCGTGGTAAACCGAGGACATAATCCATGGAAATATCAACCCAAATATGTGTAGGAACCGGTAGTGGAGCATAAAGACCATGAGGTTTAGTTTTAGACCTAGCCTTCAAACGATTAAGACAATTCCTACAAACCCTGTCAATAGCAAATGCCATTTTCAGAAAAGAGAAGTATTCTCGCAACAAATTATAAGTTTAAATGCACCAAAATGTCCCATTAAACCACCTAAATGAGCTTATCTGACAAGTAATTCACGCATAAAACATTGAGGAATACATAATTTATTATTCTAAAAAAGAAATCATCATGCCGAAAAAACTTCTCATAAGCACCATTTTTGCATGCAGCAAACATAGATGAAAACTCAGGATCAGTCGCAGGATCAGTCGCATATAAATCTTGCACGAATGAAAACCCTAACATAATGCATTCCAATCGTGTAAGTAAAACATGTCTACAACTCAAAGCATCAGCAACAACATTTTCTTTACCCTTTTTGTAACGCAGCACATAAGAAAAGATTCAATGACACTAGACCATTTAGCATGACGCTTATTCAACATCATTTGAATCTTCAAATATTTCAAGGATTCACGATCACTATGAATGACAAATTCTATATGCAATAAAATTATGTTGCCAAGTTTATAATGCATGCACAATTGCATAAAATTCTTTATAATACACAGGATAGTTTTGAGCACCGCCCTTTAGCTTTTCACTAAAATAAGCTATATGTTGGCTCTCTTGCATCAAAATAGCACCAATACCAACACTAGAAGCATCAAAATGAATTTCAAAAGTACCATTAAAATCAGGTAAAGAAAGAATAAGAGCATTACATAATCGTACTTTCAATTCATTAAATGCATTCTCTTGACTCTCAGACCAAACAAATTTCACATCATTTTTAACCAGTTCATTTAGAGGTGCAACAATAGATGAGAAATCACGCACAAACCATCTATAAAAACTAGCTAAACCATGAAAAGAAAGTACTTGGTTGGCATTGGTAGGTCTCGGACAAGTTTTAATGGCCTCAATTTTGGATTCGTTAACTCTTATGCCCTCTTTAGAGATCACAAAACTAAGAAATACAACCTCTGAAGCGCAAAATGTGCACTTCTTAATGTTTACATACTAACAAGATTCGCGGAGTGCAACAAGAACCATTTTAACATGCTCAATATTTTCATCAGATGACTTAAAATAAATCAATATATCATCAAAATAGACCACAACAAATCGACCAATAAACTTTCTTAAGACATGATTCATCAACCGTATAAAAGTACTAGGCATATTAGTTAACCCGAAAGGCATAACAATCCATTCATACAGCCCAAACTTAGTCTTAAATGTATTTTTCCATTCATCCCCCTCATGAATTCGAAGATGATGATAACCCTGAGTCAAATCAATCATAGTATAAATCACAAATCCATGCAAATCTTCAAGCATATCATCTAACCTAGGGATATGATGGCGATACTTAATGGTAATCTTGTTAATAGCATGACAACCAATGCACATATGCTAAGTTTTATCTATCTTAGGAACTAAAATGACAGACACGCCACAAGGAGATAGGGATTCTTTCACATAACCTTTTTGAAGTAACTCATCGACTTATCGTTGCAGTTCCTTTGTCTCCTTAGGGTTTGCTTTATAAGTTGGACTGTTTGGAATAACCGAGCCTGGAACCAAGTCACTGTGGTGTTCAATACCCCGCAAAGGTGGTAAACTCATAAGTAAGGCTTCTAGAAAGACATCCTCAAATTCCTGTAACATCTAAGAAAATCGTGAAGGAACATGCATAGGAATACCATCACTGGCAAAATAGTTCTCTTTAAAATGCATGATAAGTACATAAGAATGACTAGCAAAAGTAAAATTCACATTCCTAATCGAAACATAAGACGATCTACCATAATCAATAGGAAGTTCATGTCTCATCATGTAAATCGATGGCAAAGGACTAAGATGTGAAGATAGAATTTTACGCGACTTATCAGAATTATTCTTAAACTTACCTGGCTTACTTGGAACGGTCTCCCTTGAATTTTGGTCGAAATTATCAAGGTTTTTGCCTCCATTTTTTACCTTATGGCCGAGCTCTCTCAAACCCTGGCTAGGGTTTTGGTCGGCCACTTTTGCATCAGTCGCAAACTTATCTTTGTTGACTTTCATGTGTCTCTGTACCTCTAAGACTTCCATTGGAGATAATGGAATCAAAGTATACCTTGTTCTATCATTTATCATAGTAATTTTCTAAGTGTAACCATCATGCATAGATTTACGATCAAACTACCAAGGTCTCCCTAACAAAATATGACTAGCTTCCATAGGTATAGCACTACATAAGATAGAATCATGGTATTTCCAATCTTAAAGTTAATCATGCATTGCTTTTTAACCCTAATTTCTTCACTACCATTTAACCAAATAAGTTTATATATAGAGGGATGAGTAGTCACATGCAATGACAATGATTTAACAAGAAGATTAGACACAAAATTAGTACAAGAACCACAATCAATAATCAGTAAACAACTCTTAAGATCCTAATATGAATCTCCTTGCAAAGACTCTGGATTTTGGAATTAAGATCTTTGACAAAACAAGGGAACTCGCAAACCCTAGTGTGCCGCACAAAATTCAAGTGTCTTGCCCTCGGGGTATGCCTAATTTTGACTTGCTCTCCAACTAGCCCGCGGGATCAGATCACCAGGTTTATTGATACTTAATTAGCCCTCGGGGGTTAAGCAACAATGGAAGAAGCTCGTAAGAAATAAGAGTATGAACTCAAAGGTTTGTATATTTTATTAATAAAAGTTTATAAAATTCGTCCAAAAGGCCTCCCTATTTATAGGGTTACGATCTTGCCCCAAACCCTAATGACAACTGGAAACTCAATCGACTTATGGTAGGTTTAAGAAGCTAAAACTATATCCAACTAAAATATCTAAAGTAAATGGTAATATATGGTAATCTGGTTGAATTCTTTAAGAAGTAACCTTGAAGAATATTACCTTATCTAATCTTACCAAATCTAATTCTAATAAGAATAAAAATGAATGTACTAAACCCTAATGGACTGTATTTTTTAAATTCAGCTCTTCAAAGCCCACATGGCCGAGCTATCAGTCCAATAAACATATGCCTCTAATTCTAATTGATTGATGAAGGTGAAGGCGGATAGTAATATCGAAGTATTCTAACTTTCAGACCCTTTGACGTCATTTGACTCTAGATTCTATCCTCCTGATAAGAAAGATCAAACCAACACAGTTAAAAATACAACACCAAAGAGTTTATAAACCTAAATTTTTTAAAAATAAATTAATGCAAGAAACTCGAAACCCCTGAGTAATTTGGGCCGCGGGTTCTTTCTCTCTGTTCTGATACAAATATCAAATGCTTAGGGATGCTGCTTTAAATGCTTTGATCGATCGCCTTTATGATGAAGAATTGAAGAAGGAATCATCATCGACATCTTGGAGTAATTGTTCAAGAGTGTCGAAGAACTGAAGACATCATGAAGAACACTATACTTTTTTTCCCACTGGGTTTTTAATGAGGTAGTGTGATCACTGTAAAATATTGTAAAATTAGTTCATTTTGAGTTTATTGGACTGATAGCTTGCCCATGTAGGCTTTGAAGAGCTGAATTTCAAAGATACAGTCCATCAGGGTTTAGTATATTCAGTTTTATTTTGATTAGAATCAGATTTGGTAAGATTAGATAAGATAATATTCTTCAAGGTTACTTCTTGAAGAATTCGACCAGATTACCATAGATTACCATTTATTTTAGATATTTTATTTAGATATGGTTTTAGCTTCTTAAAGCTGCCATAAGTTGATTTAGTTTCCAATTATGATTAGGGTTTGGAGCGAGATTGTAACCCTTTAAATAGGGAGGCCTTTTGGAAATATTTCACACACTTTTATCAATCAAATATACAAACATTTGAGTTCATAATCTTATTTCTTACGAGCTTCTTCCATTGCTGCTTAACCCCCGGGGCTAGTTAAGTATCAATAAACCTTGTGATCTAATCCCGCGGGCTAGTTGGAGAGCAAGTCAAAATTAGGCGTACCCCAAGGGCTAGACACTTGAATTTTTTACGGCACACTAGGGTTTGTGAGTTCCCTTGAATGAACCAATGGCAACCTTATAGAATAAAAAATGAAAACAATGGGGTGGAGGAGATAGAAGACCTCGAGAATAGGTGGTTCGAGACAAGGGGCAGGAAGGAAGGCATAATAGACCCTAGGAGCAACAGGGGGGAAATCAAGATAACTAGAAAAGGGAAAACCCACCCGTGCAAAGAGTGATTAATGTCATCAATGGCATGGTGGAAGAGAGATCTTCAAATGCTATGATAAAAGTAGAGGCTCGAAGGGTCCCTGTGGAAAAGCCCAGCTATAAGAGTTTTTGATCGGATGAGACGGTCACTTTCTCGGAAGCGGATGTCGTGCCAGACTAAACACCTCATGCGGATCTTATGGTGATTTCAGCCATTATTGGGATATCTTTGATAGAAAGAGTATTCATTGATGATGGAAGTGGGGTAGAAATGTTTGTTTAGTGCTTTGACCAGTTGGATATAGGGCCCTATAACTTGAAAAAATTAGCTTCCCCTTTATTAGGATTCACGGGAAACCCAAAATTCCCCCTATGAGAGATAATCCTGCCCGTTCAAGTAGCGGAAGACAACAAAGGAGTGACTATCAGGTATAATTTCACTATCGTGGAGGCTCATTCCCCTTACAATATGATTTTAGGAAGGCCATAGATGTGCCAGGCTCGGGCGGTCTGGTCACCCTATCACCTTATGATGAAGTTCCCGAATAAAAAAGGAGTGGTATCCATTTCAGGAGATCAAACTGTGGCTAAAAAACGTAACCTTACTATAGTACAAGAAGTGAGAAAGAAAAGAGATGTAGCAACGGGGCACGCGGATGTAGGATTGGCCGATACAGTACAGATGCTTATTTGGGATATGGGATCAGTAGTTGTGGGGAAGTTGATTCCTGAAGATGTCAAGGAGATACTGGGAGACTTATTGGGAGAATATGGGGATGTGTTCTCGTGGGATAATTCTGACCTAATGAGAGTACCTTCGAGTCTCGCACTACACTGGCTGAACATCGACCCCTCGATAAAGCCAATGAAGCAAAAGAGAAAGGCGTATGCTCCTGAAAGAGCTGAAGCAATTAAAGAAGAGGTGGAGAAGTTGTTGAGGGCAGATGTCATCGAGGAGGTGTTTTACCCTGAATGGATTTCTAACCCAGTAATGGTTCCAAAGCAAGATGAGGCTTGGAGAATGTGTATAGACTTCACTGATTTAAATAAATGCTGCCCTAAAGATAGTTACCCATTGCCACCAATCGACAAATTGGTGAAAGCTATCACTAGATATCATATTTTGTCTTTCTTTAACGTGTATAAGAGGTATCACCAAATACTCATGGCAAAGGAGGACAAGGAAAAACATCGTTTATTACAGATGTGGGTACGTAGTGTTATAAGAAGATTTCCTTTGGCTTAAAAAATGCCAAGGCTACTTACCAGAGGCTAGTTGATAAGCTGTTCAGGGGGCAGATAGGGAAGAATATGGAGATTTATGTGGATGATATGGTCGTCAAAAGCAAAAGTCATGGAGAATTATTAAAGGACATGGAAGAAATATTTAGTAGGCTCTGAGGGGCTAATTTGATGTTGAACACGTCTAAATGTGTTATCGGTGTAGAGGTAGGGAAGTTCCTCAGATTTTTGGTCTCGGAGAGGGGAATTGATGTAAACCCGGAAAAGGTTGAAGCTTTGAAGACAATGAAAACCCCACAATCAATAAAAGATGTACAAAAGCTTACAGGGTCTCTAGCAGTATTGCGCAGGTTCCTATCGAAAGGGGGCTAAGAAACACCTACCATTCTTTGATGTCCTTCGAAGGGTAAAGAAATTTGAGTGGAATGAAAAATGTGACGAGGCATTCAAGCAGTTGAAGGAACACTTGGGGACACTACCTACCTTGATGAAACCAGATAAGAATGGGATGCTATACATGTAAATTTCCGTGTAACCGTTGCCAATCAGTGTGGCCCTAGTAAAAGAGGAAAAAAAGGTTCAATATCCAATTTAGTTTGTCAGTTGTGCCTTGCAAGGGCCAAAAACTTGGTATACTGTCCTCGAGAGGTTGATATTGGCCCTCGTACATGCAGCCAGAAGACTTAGACCCTATCAACCTCGAATTGCAATTATGGGTCAGGCGTTGGCAGACTTCATAGTGGAAACTACATAGCCCCTCAAGGTGTGTTTGGATCCCATTCAAAAGGTGGAAGCGAGCCAAAATGAGGTATGGATGTTGTATGTGGATGGTTCATTACATTTAGGAGGAAGTGGAGCCGGGGTTTTGTTTACCAGCCCCAATGGCAAAGATTACCCTTATGCGTTGAACTTCGCATTCAAAGCAACTAACAATGAGGTTGAGTATGAAGCATTGATCAATGGATTGTGCCTGGCAAAGGAGCTGTAGGTGGAGGAATTGGAGGTTTTTGGTGACTCTCAAATCGTGGTTCAACAGGTGAAAGGGGAATACAAGGCCGGAGAGCGTAACTTGCAAAGATACCTTGAGGTAGTGAAAAACCTGTTGAAAACTTTTAAGTATTACACTTTAAAGCAGGTTCTAAGGGAAAGAAATCATTAAGCAGATGCTCTAAGCAAGCTCGCTTCTTCTGATTTGGGAACCCAATCCCATAAGTAATTACTTATGGAAACTTTGAGCAAACGAAGTTTCAAAGAACTTGTAGTTATGGTAGTGGAAGTGGAAGACTCCTGGATGACGCCGTTCATGGCATATCTTCGAGAGGGTGTCCTACCGAAAAATGAAGTGGATACCAGAAAGATATGGTTGAAAGCTCCAATGTATGTGTTGCAGGAAGAAGTGTTATACATAAGGTGTCATTTACAGTCATTTCTTTGGTGCGTTAACCCTTATGAGGCCAATTATCTCATAAGGGAAGTCCACGAGGGGGTATGTGGAAGCCACCAGGGAGCCAGATCCATGGCGAGGAGGCTTATTCGAGCAGGATTTTACTGGCCGACAATGTTGAGGATGCGAATCTATACATTCAGGCTTTCCACCATTGTCAGAGACATACCTCTATAACGCATGTTCCCCAGGAAGAGATGAGAAGCATCTATAGTTCCTGGCCATTTAATAAGTGGGGGATAAACCTGGTGGGCCCTTTTCCAGAAGTGCCAGGAAAATTTAGATACCTAATAGTTGCCATTAACTATTTCACGAAGTGGGTAGAGACCGAGTCCCTGGCGAACATAAGGGGAAAACTGTCATTTCACTTTGCTGGAAAAAAATTGTGTGTCGTTTCAGAATCCCAAGGATGATCATCATAGATAATAGAACACAGTTTGCTCAAGATCCCTTCAAGAAGTGGTGCGAGGAATATTATATTAAACAAAAGGTGACATCATTTTATCACCCCAAGCTAATGGGCAGGTGGAGTTGACCAACAGAGTAATAGTAAACGGTATATGAGCATGTCTCAAGAGGGTGGAAGGTAACTGGATATGGGAATTACCTAATGTGTTGTGGGGGTATCAGACAACTGAGTCTTCCACTACTGGTGAAATGCCTTATGGCCTATTATATGGCTCGAAGGCGGTAATCCCTGCGGAAATAGGTGTTCCTAGCCCAAGGATAATGGCTGTTGTAGATGAGATAAGCAATCAACAGAACTGATGTCTGGATTTGTACATGGTGGAAGAAAAGAGAGAGTTAGCTTCTTTACATGAGGCTAAAGTTAAAGAACTGGCCAAAAGATACCATGACAGAAGAGTAAATAAAGTGTTGTTTAATCCGAGGGACTTGGTAATGAGAAAAAAAAAGAGAAAAGCAGAAAGGAACCTGAAGGGAAGTTAGCTTCAAATTGGAAATGACCCTATATGGTGATCTACTTGCACCTGGGAGGAAGCTATGTTCTTGAAGAGATAAATGGGGGTTCGAGTACCAAGGAGGTGGAACATCATCAACCTGAGAAAGTACTACCAGCTATGATGAGTGGGTTGCTTTTAAGCGGAACTCTAGTTGGTGTTTGAGCAGGTTGCTCTTAAGCGGCACTCTAGATGTTTCCAGCTATGGCTGATGTTCGAGTGGTTTGCTCTTAAGTGGCACTCTAGTTAATGTTTGAGTGGTTTCTCTGAAGCGGCACTCTAGATGATGTTTGAGTGATTTGCTCTTAACCATCGCTCTAGATGATATTTCCAGCTATAGCTGAGTATTGGGTGGTATAATTTTAAGCGGCACTCGTGGGCAATTTTGTAATCTTGAAATGATGAACTAGTGGACAAAATTGGCAGGATGTAGGTGGAAACACCAAACCTGGGTAAATGCTTGTGTCTCTGAACTTTTTAATTCCTACTTATCGAAGATATTCATGCTATATTTGCTTAAAGAAGTTGCGCGTGGCACTCATATATGGGTTGTAAAATGTTTGAAGAAGTATAGGCACGAGCAACTCAAATCCTGTTACAATTTTAACCTCACGGACGCTAACAACAGGAGAAACCCAACTTGTATTTTCTAGGAGTGGGAGTTAAACAGGCCTTAACTTTGTCAATAAATAGAAGTACAATTTTTGTGCCAAAAATTACATGAATGTATTCATTTAAATGGAGGAAACCCATCCTGAAACAAATCTTTAGTGGAAGGAGCTAGCCCCTCCAGCTTTGCCTCTATTTCTTCGAGCTCTTCAAGCTTGATACCAGCAGATCTCCAAATATCCTACATTTGTTCTTTCACAAGATATTCAGAAGGATCCAGGGGAGCAATGGTCTTACCCCGCTTCTTCTTGGAGGGTTTGAATGGGCCCTTTGAGGAGGACCCAACACCTTTACGATGCTTTTTCATCTTCTTTAATGGCAGATTTTTGTGACAAATGAGCAGAGCGATAACTCGAGGGGTAAATCCATTTACCTTCAGTTCTACCAACAAATCAAGAATAAGGTCAAAGGTATTTTTCTGGCGATGAGTTCCATTCTCATAAACGTTAACTTCATCGATCCAGTATTAAGTGGCTTTGAGTAGATTTTTTGGAAGCTGATCATTTCTAGTTAAACATGAGGAGGGAATGCTGTGAGAAATCATGTGAGCACATAGGCTTACTTCGTGGGTAGCAATATTTTCTTCAAAATCGGCAATGCGCTCCTTGACTTCTTTGGCTTGTACCTTCCAGGCCTCGATCTCCCCAGCGAGTCATTTGTTCTCAGATAAGAGAGATTCTACCAAAGAATTATCCTCAACTGGGGTGTTCCTTCGAGGGGTTGCATGGGGCTCGCCTAAAGAAATGGGGTCTTCGGTAGCTATCTTCAAAGCGAGCAATTCCTCTTCAAGGCTGGTTATTTTGCTCCAAGCCACTAGATGTTTTTCGGAAATCAACTTCCTTTGGGTCACTAACCTGCGATCTTCACCCATGCAACCAATTAGGTGCCTTTCCACTCCTAGAAGCCTAGTCGCAGTAGCAACGCATGACTTCAGAGAACCAAATGTTAGATATATTTGACGCATCAGGTCTTCGAAGTCTTTATCTGCGGGATCGTGATCTTCGACCCCCTCTGAAGATATGTACCATTAAATTCTTTGCTTAGGAAATCCCTAACAAACCTCTTAAAGGTTGGATGGTCTTTGGACTGCCACAACTTCATCTCAGCTACAAGCTGGTTAAGCTTATCCTTCAAGGATTCTTTCACTTGGTTACAATTTGATAAATCCCGTGTGGCTTTAAATAGTTGTGTGTATCCCACTAAATTCTTTTTGAGCACTTGAAAGATCCTTTTAAGCGCCTTCTAAAACTCTCTTCAACGAGTTACACTACGAAAAGAGAACAAAGGTAACATCAATAAATAAGTCATAAAATTGCTAAAAGATATTCTTACATTGAAGTTTCAAAAAAGTTACAACTGGAGGCCCTAATTGATAAAGACACAATCAAGGATAAACCCTAGAATCATCCTCCTTCGAGGTGGATGCAATAATTTCCTCCATTCAGGCGTCTGCTGAGTTGTACTCGAGGGATGTGTCTGTGGCCTTGGGTAGGGAGATCGCTCGAATCCCCTCAGCAGTGAAGAACTTCCCTTTGGACTTAATGAAATCCATCTGGGTAAAGAAAAGGCCATCGTTCTTGATTGCCTCATTCCATTTTTCATCTAGAGTAGCCTTGAGCCCTGGCTTAACTAGCTTGTCCACCTGCTTAGCGAGTTCTTTGGACAGGGAGGACACTTGAGGCTTCAGGAATTCCTGAGCCAGATCAATGTAGCTGAGATGCTTGGCCACCTCCAGGAGGTCCACAAACAATTGAAACAACTTGGAGTTGTTCAATAGTTTGCTTTTAAATGCCTTGAACAACTGAACCTGCGAGGCTGGGTCCTCAGCAGCCTGAACCCTCTTCTCGAGGGTATCCTTCTCTAGAATTCATTGACGCCTCTTGGCATCAACATTAGCCGTCTTCCACCTCTCCTCTTCTAGGGTTTTCAGGTTTTCCTTGAGCGCCCTGTTCTTCTCCTTGAGTACTCTCTTCAACTCCAAAATTTCATCATCCTTTTTGCCTAGCTTCTCTTTGAGAGAACCATGGCCAAAAGTACAAGCATAGGCAAAAGCAGCCATCTTCTGAGTGGCCTCACAAAAAAGTTGGGAGACCTAGAAAAATAGTTAACCTTAGACCAATGTTAGGAAAAAGCACACTAAAATGAATTTAAGAAAGGAACAAGTGAAAACTTTGGGGTTAGAGACCATGCTCGCTAGATGATGCTCAATGCTGGATATGGATACCGCATCACTCAAAGGGGAGGCCAATTGTTGATAAGCATTGTCACCGCTGTGTGCTCGTATTAACGGCGGTTGAGAGGTATTACCAACATTGCCCCTGTCTTCTAGCGAACATTTATAGTATGGGGAGGGAGGTAGCCATCAGCAATGGTCGAAGTAGGCCTTCCACCACCTACTGGGGGAGTGGAGGCCTGATTCGAGGGAGTAGGGGTCCCTTTAGGAGGACCCTGGCCCTACTTTGAGTGTGGCTTCTTGTTCTTTAAGCTGCTAGCGAGACCCACTGAATAAAAAAATGACAGCATTAGTAAAAGTAAATGCTACTGCACAAAAGACAGGAGGAGTAGAATTCTATTAAGGCATCTTTGGAGGCTTACGAATTCCTAAAATTACTAATGAGTGTCCCGATGGGAGAGCCTTCTTTGGGGACCTCAAGTTCTCTTCTCCTCTTCCTAATATTCTCTTGGAGGACTTTATACACATACTCCTCGTAGATTTCAGGGGGGAATGCAAAGCCGCCAATCCGAGGGTTAGGATTGTTGAAGCAGTTGTAGTCAAGGGAGATGGACAAAAACTTTTTCCTATCCCTCTCGAGTGTATCCAGGCAAATATACTCCCCTGGTTTGGGAGACCTAACTAGCGCGTACCAGTTCCACGGAGGAACTTAACACCTCCTGCTATCAAATGAAATCCCTTTTTTCCAGCTTCTCCAGTCACCCGAATTACCAAGAACAGCAAAAACCTTATGATGTGCCTCCTGGATGGTAAAAGTGCTAATCATGTTGGTGGACCGCTCACTATAAGACACGATACAACTAGCGAATCAGCTTATATCTTGGTTTGATATCAAACTCGTCACCTGCTGCCAAGAACATCATAATAATCACCAAGACATTGGGATGAACTTGTGCAGGGCTCACTTGGAATTTTTAAAGAAGTTTGGAAAAGAGAGGCGGAAAGGGAAAGGTGAGCCCGCAGCAAAGATGTCTGAGGGAAATAGCTGACCTTTCTTCGGGGAGGTTATGGGGGGTATCTTCCTCTTGAAAGGGTTGAAAATCAGCATCTGGGGTTATTCGTTGGGAGGGAAGGAGTCCAAAACCTTTGAGATAACTTTCCCCACTACTGGGGCCGGGAGCTCCTTCCCAAAATCCCTCAACCTTACCCCTCGAGATATCCTCGCTTTCTTCTTTTGAGAGGATTTAACCAAAGAAGGTGCTCGTAGTGCTCTCGAGGGCACTTCCTCCTGCTAAAGGGACGCCCTCTCTCTCAAAAGAGATGCATTCTCCTCCTTCTCTATGGCTTCGAGGGACACTTCCTTGTAGGCTGGAGATGCATTTGCCCCTCCCCTAGAACCTCATGCTCTAGATTTGGAGGAGGGTACAAGCCAATTTTTCCACTGGTAGGGGATCTCCTTATATAGGGCTTGCCCATGCCTGGTGGCCAGTTCTCGACGGGCTCTCGAACATGCATATCAGTTACTGGGAAAACTCTCTTCCCTAGGACTATTAGTAATGTGATCAGAAATACCACCTCCAGCATCAAAATCACATTAGAACTCTTTGGAATGAGTGCATTCTGAGTCAGTAATAGCCCTCTCTGGCGTACTAATCCCCGCCCCTCCTACCCTAATCTCACCAGGAAATCTCTCAAAGGTGAATCCCTTATCAGAACGGTGCATGATTATAAGGTGAGGAAAATAAAATATTAGAATAAGGAGAGAAATGAAGGTACTTACTGATTTTTTGAGAAAGGAAATGAAAATTATATCGCTCAAGAGAGAAGGAGAGAAAGAGTGCTTGTAAGAAGTTCCTGCATATGAGAAAGGTGAAAGAAAGAAGAGAGGTTAAGAGGTAATAATCGGGGTTGAAATGGCGGATAATTAATAACTGTCTTGGAAATGTAAAAAGTTTTAGAAACATGCAACTATTTTTCTGCCTTCTGACAACACGCCATTTGGGGGGCAGTGACACGCGCGGTCGTAAAACACACTTGTGCCTTTTGAAATCCTAGAACTGAGAGTTGATTAGAAAACCAGATTCCCTCCCTCGAAGGTAAGAGCAACAAAATGCAAGATTCATTTCGAGTCTTACGAGTCCTCTAACTGTCTCATGCATTTAAGGCCTCGAAGAACCTTTGTACCGTTCCAGTTCTCCGAGATTGAGAACCTACTTTTCTGGGGGCTCCTGATAGATATTGAGTCCAAGAAGGGCATTCGGCTGAAGATGTGGGCGCCCAATTAGGGTATTATTGAATACCCTAATATAATTACCGCATTCAAGGGTAATTAAGAGCAATAATTAAGATAGATGTTATTTAGAACACAGAGTATAAATACATGGTACATATTTATTTATAATTCATTCTGTCTTAATCATATTGGACTCTTGGACTAACTTAGGCATCAGAGAGCTGGTCCCTGGAACCCCCAGGGATAGTTTTATTGCAGGTTGGTTCGAGAGGAGCTCAAGCTCATGAGCTGGTCGATCGTTCAAGATGCATCAATATTTTTAAATATCGAAATAAGTTCTACAGTACTCATCTCCATATTTTTCTTTGAATTGCAATGAATTGATCAATTGCCCTTGCATTAGCCTTCGCCTTGTGGGTTGTAAGTGTTATAAACTTGGTGAGTGACCATACTAACAAAGGGGAAGAGGGAACATTTATTACTAATAAGTTGTTTCTTCTTAGCAGGGATGGTGAACGATCTGTTTTTCCCACAATTTGTTGGTAGTCCCAACAATAAAACTAAAATGAATGTCATAAATTCCATAATAAGCGAGGTTCAAATATTGTCTAGGAAGGTAGATGGGTTGGCCAATCCTACACCACCTCGTTCTGCAAGACATGTTGATTATGTGAGTGACATCAAAGGTTTGAAGTATGATATTCCTAGATTTAATGGTTGACACAATCCTGTGAAATATTTGGATTGGGAGAGGCAGATAGAAAACCTATTTGATCTTAACAACTACCGTGAAAAAGAGAAGATCAAGGTTGCAGAGTATTCTTTCACCCATTATGCCACAGAATGGTGGGAGAATTTGAAAGAATCAAGACAGCTTGCTGGTAAAAAATCTATCTCCACCTAGGAGAGATTGCGAACCAAGCTTTGATTACATCATGTTCCACGAACATATTTGATTGAGCAACATTTGTATCTCAGTAATATGAAGCAAGGCAACCGCAGTGTTGATGATTACTGGCAAGATCTTGAATTAGATATGAGAAGAGTTGGCATGAGAGAAAATGATTCCTTTATAAAGAATAAGTTTATTGAAGGTTTAAGAGAAAATCTGCATGTTCCGGTTAATCTCCAGCATTATGTAATCATGCGAGATTTATTATCCAAGGCTAGCTTGGTTGAGTCGACATTAAGGCCCAGATGAAGCTCTAAACTCGGCTGTGATAGTCAAAGGCAAGTCTCTACCTTCAGAAGCCCAAATTCGACCAGGGGTGGTAGCAATTCAAACATTGGTGGCCGAGGAAACCTTAAGTCGACCAAAACCTACTCAATCCACCATTTGAACCCACTAATCGAAGAATGATTGAAACCAATCTGAATCCTTGCCAAATTACAGGTAAATCAATTTCTACTTCGTCAAATACAGTCTCTTCTAACACCTCTACGTGTTTTCATTGTAATGAACGATGACATATTCACAATAACTGTCCCCGTGAGCGAATTATGACAACAACGGAAGAGGAGAAAGATAATGATGTGCATGCATGGTATGCCAGTGAAGAAGAACAGGTAGATGATGAAATCATCATTGATGATAGCGGAGAGCAAACACCTGAAACACAAGAATTTTTGTGGCCTAGAATCACATGAAAAATGACAAAGAACAATTTTGGGTTGAGCCTTCTTCCATAGAAGTTGCCGAAATTACTAACCCGCAAGGAGAAAGTAATTTTGATAAAAATAATGTCAAGTCTGACATAAAGACAGTAAATGTCACCATAAATAAGTTCCAGGTCGATCTTAAGGCAGGTAAGACAGATAAGTTGCCCAATGCTCTGAAATGTTGCATAAAGTCTCGTCTTCACATCTTAGTCCTTTACTTTCTATTTATATGATGAGGCGTGAACTATATATTGATTATGGTAAATCGTTTTATGCTTGAATAAAATATGTGAATCGATCTTTGACTAATCATTATTTTGTTCTTATATTGTCCTTTAAAGAAAGTTATTATGCCAACGAAGATATTCCAGTAAATTTGCTTTCACGGTTTGTTAAGTTGTCACAGGAATTTGAGGATGTCTTTATAGGTTATATGATTCCCGTTTCGAGGACAAAAAGTTTTCGATCTGGGAGGGAATGATACAAATATAAAATGCTTAGGGATGCTACTTGAAAGGCTTTGATTAGTCGCCTTCATGATCAAAAATTGAAGATGGAATCAACATCGACATCTTGGCTCTATTGTTCAAGAGTGTTGAAGAACTGAAGACATCATGAAGAACACTATACTCTTTTTTCCCACTGGGTTTTTAATGAGGTAGTTTGATCGCTGTAAAATATTGTAAAATTATTTCATTTTGGATTTATTGGGCTGATAGCTCGGTCATGTGGGCTTTGAAGAGCTAAATTTCAATAATACAATCCATTAAGATTTAGTATATTCAGTTTTATTCTGATTAGAATTAGATTTGGTAAGATTAGATAAGGTAATATTCTTCAAGGTTACTTCTTGAAGAATTAGACCAGATTACCATAGATTACCATTTATTTTAGATATTTTAGATAAATATGACTTTAGCTTCTTAAAGTCAACCATAAGTCGATTCAGTTTCCAGTTGTGATTAGGGTTTGGGGCGATATTGTAACCCTATAAATAGGGAGGCCTTTTGGATGAATTTCACACACTTTTATCAATCAAATATACAAACCTTTGAGTTCATACTATTGTTGCTTGCGAGCTTCTTCCAGTGTTGCTTAACCCCCGAGGGCTAGTTAAGTATCAATAAACCTTGTGAAATAATCCTGCAGGCTAGTTGGAGAGCAAGTCAAAACTCGGCGTACCCCGATGGCTAAACACTTGAATTTCATGTATCACACTAAGGGTTTGTGAGTTCCCTTGTTTTGTCAAAGATATTTATTCCTCAATCCAGAGTCTTCACAAGGGTATTCATATCAGTCAACTTGCGAAGACTCTGGATTGCGGAATTAATATCTTTAACAAAACAAGGGAACTCGCAAACCCTTAGTGTGCCGCAGGAAATTCAAGTGTCTAGCCCTCGGGGTACGCCAAATTTTGACTTGCTCTCTAACCTCAGGATCATATCACAAGGTTATTGGTACTCAACTAGCCCTCAGGGTTAAGCAACAACTGAATAGCTCGCGAGCGAAGAGTATAAACTCAAAAGATTTTATATTTGATTGATAAGAATGGTACAAAAATAAAAATACAGCCCCTATTTATAGGGCTGAAATCGCCAAACCCCAATCCCTAATCAAAACGGAATTTGGGACTTTCTGTCAGAAACTGAATAGAATTATGATATCTTTAAGAAGATAAAACCATATCTACTTAAAATAGACACAGCTAGCTGTATAATAAACATTGTTAACTGAATCCTTCCAAGACACACCTTGGATGAATATTGCCTTATCTAATCTTATAAAAACTATATCTAATCAGAATAAAAATGAATATACTAAACCCTAATTGACTGTAATTTTGAAATTAGCTCTTCAAAGCCCACATGGCCGAGCTATCAGTCTAATAAACCCAAAATTAAATAATTTTACTCTATTTTACTGTGATCACACTACTTCATTAAAAACTCAATGGGAAAAAAGTATAGTGTTTTTCATGATTCAGTTCTTCGACAGTCTTGAACAATATATCCAAGATGTCGATGACGACTCCTTCTCCAATTCTTCATCATAAAGGCGATCAATCAAAGCATTTAAAGCAGCATCCCTAAGCTTAGTCCTTGACCTAGTAATAGGCCCCGTCATGTCACTTAGAGGATCCCAAACATAACCTTTAAATGTGAGATGAAAATGTAGAATGTCTTCATTTATGAGGGGGGTAGTCGTCTTGGCATCTCCATCATTCCCTCTGTGGTCGAATGGTTTTGCCCTCGAAACTGAATCATCTTCAAAGGTAAATGGAGATAAATCAGCAACATTGAACGTCGCACTAACAACATAATGATCTAGTAACTCAATCTTGTAAGCGTTATCATTTACACGCTCAACCACTTTAAAATGACCATCTCCACAGGGACTGGACATATATTTTTGAGCATTTGAAAACCTCTCTTTCCACAGATGTACCCAGACATAATCTCCCACGTTGAACCTCATCAACTTGTGGCCATGATTAGCTTTATCAGCATTTTATGCATTTGTCCGTTCAATTTTCATGTGCACCTTCTCAAGATTTTTTTTCACAAAATCAGCTTTCTTTTCTCTATCAAGATTTTTAACATACTTAAAATCCAAAGGAATTAAATCAAGAGGTGTATTAGGTAGTAAACCATAAACAATCTCAAGTGGAGGTAAATAATTAGTAGAATTAATAGTGTGATTATAAGAAAACTCTGCAATCGGAATGCATTTTTCCCAACTCTTTAAGTTATTCTGAACTAGGGCACGCAGGAGAGCCCCTAGGGTTCGATTGGTCACTTCTGGTTGTCCATCAGTTTCAGGATGACTTGCAGTAGAAAACAACAACTTTGTTCGTAACTTGCACCCCAAGGTATTCCAAAAGTAGGATAAAAATTTAACATCGCGATCAAAGACAATGGACGCGGGAATCCCATGTAGCCGAACTACCTATTTCAAAAATATATCTGCAACATGTTTTGCATCATTTGTTTTTCTGTAAGGAATAAAGTGTGTCATTTTCAAAAATCCATCCACAACCACAAAGATAGAATCATTAAATGACTAAGATTGTGGTAAACCGAGGACAAAATCCATGGAAATATCAACCCAAGGATGTGTAGGAACCGGTAGTGGAGCATAAAGACCATGAGGCTTAGTTTTAGACTTAGCCTTCAAACAATCAAGACAATTCCTTCAAACCCTGTCAATAGCAAGTGCCCTTTCAGCCAATAAAAGTGTTCTCGCAACAAATAATAAGTTTTAAATGCACAAAATGTCCCATTAAACCACCTGAATGAGCTTCTCTAACAAGTAATTCACGCATAGAAAATTGAGGAATACATAACCTATTATTCATAAACAAGAAACCATTATGCCGAAAAAACTTCTCATAAGCACCATTTTCACATATAGTATAAATAGATGAAAAATCAGGATCAGTTTCATGTAAATCTAGCACGAATGAAAACTCTAACATAATGCATTCCAATTGTGTAAGTAAACATGTCTACGACTCAAAGCATCAGCAACAACATCTTCTTTACCCTTTTTGTAACGCATCATATAAGGAAAAGATTCAATGAAACTAGACCATTTAGCATGACGCTTATTCAACTTCATCTGACTCTTCAAATATTTGAAGGATTCATGATCACTATGAAATGAAAAAATCTTTATGCAATAAATAATGTTGCAAGTTTCTAATGCATGCACAATTGCATAAAATTCTTTATCATACACAAGATAGTTTAGAGCACCTCTCTTTAGCTTTTAACTGAAATAAGCTATAGGTCGATTCTCTTGCATCAAAATAACACCAATACCAACACCAAAAGCAACACATTGAATCTCAAAAGTACCATTAAAATCGGGTAAAGCAAGCATATGAGCATTACATAATTGTACTTTTAATTCATTGAATGCATTCCCTTGACTCTCGGTCCAAAAAAATTTCACATCCTTTTAACTAGTTCATATAGAGGTGCAACAATAGATGATAAATCACGCACAAATCGTCTATAAAAACCAGCTAAACCATGAAAAGAACGTACCTGGTTGGCATTAGTAGGTCTCGGCCAGGTTTTAATGGCCTCAATCTTGGATTCGTCAAATTTGATGCCCTCCTTAGAGATCGCAAAAGCGAGAAACACTCCTTCCAAAGAGCAAAATGTTCACTTCTTGATGTTCGCATACAAAAAAGACTCACGGAGTGCAACAAAAACTATTTTAACTTGCTCTGATACCAACTGATATGAGTCTCCTTGCGAATACTCTAGATTTCGGAATTAAAATCTTTGACCGAATGAAGGGATCTGCAAATCCTCACTTGATTGCACGAAATTCAAGAGTCTAGCCCTCAGGGTACGCCTAATTTTGACTTGCTCTCCAACTAGCCTACGGGATCAGATCATAAGGTTTATTGATACTTAACTAGCCCTCGGGGTTAGGCAACAATGGAAGAAGCTTGCAAGCAACAAGAGTATGAACTCAAAGGTTTGTATATTTGATTAATAAAAGTGTGTAAAAATTCGTTGGACAAGCCCCTTATTTTATAGGGTAGATCTTGGCCCCAAAACCCTAATCACAACTGGAAACTGAATCAACTTATGACAGCTTTAAGAAGCTAAAACCATATCTAACTAAAATACCTAAAATAAATGGTAATCTATGGTAATCTTGAAGAATATTACCTTATCTAATCTTCCCGAATCTAATTCTAATCAGAATAGAACTGAATATATTAACCCTAATGGACTATAATTTTGAAATTAGCTCTTCAAAGCCCACATGGCTAAGCTATCAGTCCAATAAACCCAAAATGAAATAAGTTTACAATGTTTTACAGTGATCACACTACCTCATTAAAACATTAGTGTTAAAAAAGAGTACAGTGTTATTCATGATGTCTTCAGTTCTTCGACAGCCTTGAACAATAAATCCAAGATGTTGATGATGACAGCTTCTTCAATTCTTCATCATAAAGGCGATCAATCAAAGCATTTAAAGCAGCATCCCTAAGCTTAGTCCTTGACCTAGTCATAGGTCCTTCTTGTCACTTAGAGGATCCCAAACATAACCTTTAAATGTTTGATCAAGACGTTGAATGTCATGCTTTATGGTGGTAGTCATCTTGGAATCTCCATTATGTAATTTCTCCCACAAGTAGGTACCTAAACTGTGATTTACTCGAACAATTAGTATCTCAGTTTGTACTACATTTACGTTACAAATATTACTTTCTCCGTGCTATATTAAGATGCATATGTGGGTTTTTCATAATTAACCAATATGATATATTCCCTCCGTCCCGGAATAAATTACACAGTTTTTTGTCAACTTTCTCATACCATGTTTGACCATCGATAACTTTCCTTATGTATATTAATGGTGCATTAAAATTTGATATTTAAAAATTACATGATGCATAGAATCTAAAAATATCTCACATAATGATATTAGTGTCTATATACTATTTGAAATTTATGGTCAAACGTGTCTTGAGAAAGTTGATAAAAAAAGTATGCCATTTATTTCAAGACGGAGGGAGTATTATTCAATTATCACTTTATCTAATAAGTAACTAATATATTTTGATGAGCGTGTCTGATTATTTTCATTTTAAAAATTACATATAAATATCCTAGTTTAGTAATACCAAACTAGGGGAAGCCACTATTTAAATATGTTGAAATTTAGTGAAGTTTGAAACTCTATCCATTTGGATAGTTAGTGACGCACTTCTGAAAACTCTCAAACAATGCAACCAACAAACAACACACACCGAATCTGGAACCACTATGATCGCACCTCATTTGACCACCTGCAAGTTTGAAAACCACAACCAGAATCACCAACACCGTCCCATAATGCTAAGTAATCCCTATTAAAAAAATTCACAACTTTTAATAGCGGTGTAACTAGAATTTTGGACTTATCTATTATATAGAGTGTGTAATTCCCAATTGTTAGCATATATGTGAATAGATAAATAGTGGATTTTGATATAAGGAGGAGAGGTTGTTGTAATACTTTGTTACTCCCTGTGTCCCAGGGAATCTGCGGAGGGAGAAAAAGTTGCTTAAAACTTTTGAGGTGTAATATGTCTAAATTGCCCATATCTTCTACCTTTGCTCATCTTCTTCATTCAGCCTTCCTCCGTCCGTCGTCTCCTTCTTTCCAAACCTCTCTCCGTCTATCATCATCTTCACGATGGGGACCTCTCCGCCTACTCCCTCTTTCCGTCATCTTCTGACCCCTCCCCCATTCTCTCTCACACACTCTGCCGGACTCCACTCTCACTCTAACTCAAAGATTTCCATGGCCGCTGCCGACAACCAAAGCCTTACCGCTCCGCTCCTCCACCACCACCACGATTCCATCACTAATAGGCCCACTACATCACCACCGTCTCTGACTCACAAGAGACCACGGTTTAGGTCCAGCAGAACAAATCGGAGAATGACATCCCGTTTAGATTCCTCGGCCCTAGCGACTTCAAAGTCCCCGTTCCTCGGGTCAAGATTCGGGTGTGCCTTCCCATGGCCCTACTGTGAAAATTTAGAGATGAAGAAGAAACTTAAATATGAAGAAGAACAACAAATTTAGAGAGAGAGAATGAAGTGAGGCAGTGGGATTCTTTTATATACAAGAGCAACTTCTTAATCAAGTGACACCTTCACATTTAACTACATCAACTTTTACAAAATTTTGACAAATGACACTTCCAAAGCTTGACACATCACCTAGTCTCATTTAATTGATTTCCACTACTTTAAAATTTGATTTTGTCTTTATTATTCTCCTAAGCTGAAAATGTGTTTTCTTATTCTGTTAACTACCTTCTATCTTCCTCTCTCTCCGCCTTTGCTTATTTCATATAAAATTATTTATATATTAATTATTTTTTACAGTATTTCTATATAAAATTATCTTCTATCTTTACAAAAATATATATATTATTTTCATGTAAAAATAAAATATTTAACTAATTATCAATAAATAGTAAATTAAACTAAACTTTACATATAATTTATGAATATAATCAAATATTAATAATTATAGTTACTTATTTAAAATCGTGCGGCGATTACTGTGTTGAGTTTCGGTGCGATTACTGTTTGTGCGGGCGATTAAAAGTGAGACTGTGTGTGCGATTCGCTTCCCTTCCCAACTTAACCTAAATCTCTTCTTCTTCCCCAATTGAAAACTCCTTTACTCCTGGTCCGAATAGGATTCTGATCGCCGGTAACGGCTATATTGGCTGTTAACGGTCTAGCTATGTCAGAATTCCCGCTACCCGGAGCTCAGGCCTCTACTCTGGAAGCCACTCCCACTCCTCCTCCGATCTCCTTCGCTAATATCCTCAAAAACAAAGCCCCGCCACTATCCAAACTCCTTCCGAGCAACGCTGAACTAGTTCCCAAATCCCATCATCTTGGTGAGGTGGCATGTCTTTACTCGGAAGAACAAATTGCTAAACTGTCCTCCCACTATGAAAATGCTCTGGTTGGGAAGTTCACCAAGGGTAGATGCTCGATGGAGCAATTAGAACAAGTCTTCAAGACAGTGGGCTTTACAGGTAAATACCAACTCGGTTCTCTTGATTTCAAACATGTGCTCATTCGATTTGAATTGCTAAATGATTACCAACGAGCATGGATGAAAGGTGTCTGGAACTTTAATGGGATTCTCTTAAAAATGCTAAAATGGACTCCTGATTTTTCAATACATAAAGAATCGCCAATTGTCCCTGTTTGGTGTACAATTAAGGAAGCCCCTTTGTACTACTATAACTCTGCAGCTATTGAGTCCATTGGTAATAGCATTGGAAATTTCATTAAGACTGATCTGGCCACTGATAGTTTAACTAGACCTTCAGCCATTAAACTCTATGTAGAAGTGGATCTTCTTAAACCTATTAGCACCCACATTAGGTTGGGATCTGTGTCTAACAATAGAAAGTATTTCATTGAATATGAAGACATCCCCCTATACTGTGTCCATTGTTCTAAATTAGGTCATTCCAAATCACACTGCAGAACCTTTCCCCCAAACCTAAATGCTAAGAATGACGAGCTCAATATACCTCAGGTACAACCAAAATGGCAGGCCACTGGAAAAAAATTTGACACTCCACCTCTAATCTCCACTGAAGACCAGATAGAGCTAGTAGAGTCTGAAATTCCTGTTAGACCAATCCCAGGATCCCCTCCCTCCCCCTCCTTAACCTGGAAACTAATACTGACCACACAGCTACTAAAACTCCCATAGCTGTTAGGAACAATCCTCAAACCTTTAGTCCTAAGCCTACATCTCAGGTCTCTCTGGATAACTCCATTTCTAAATTGCTTGATGACACTGCTTTAGGAAAATTTACTCCAATGGCTTATGCTACTGATGATATCAACATTGGAACTTTTCTACCTAATGCTGGTAGAAATAGCAATGCCTCTTCTTCTTTTCAGCACAGGTTGGAAAACAGATTCTCTGTTTTGCAGGTAGACATGGAAGAACTGGCTCCTGACCAAGAAGCTACCTCGAATTTGCCAGGCAGCTCAAACTCTTCACCAATGCTTAATCAGGGCCTCTTGCCAGGTAAGACAAAAGGTAAGAAAACTAACTACTTCAGCCAAATAAATAAAATGATGCTGAGATCATCTACTAAGAGTCATAAGTCAAGTGAACAATGATAAGTCATCTTTCAATTAATTTCTTGATATGGAACATCAGGGGAATGGAAACATCTATGCTGAGACTGATTAACTTAATTAAATTGAAAAACATTCAATTTTTATGCATTATTGAACCTATGCATGATAACTCCAAACTCAAATCCTATATGGATATTCTTAAATTCTCTGATGGCAACCTTGCAAAATGGTAAAATTTGGATTATGTGGGCTAATGGTTTCTCTGTTAACCTTCTTTCATCTCATAACAATATCTACATGTGCATCTCTCGCATAGTTCCCTTAATTTAATTATGGATGTTGTCTTCATTTATGCTCTTAGAGAGGGCAGGAAAATATTATGGAATGACCTATCTGCTCTTACCTCGGGAGATACAATTTTTATAGGCGATTTTAACACTATCTCCTCCATTTCAGAATACAGAGGACCTAGCACCCCCTCCCTAGGTAGTATTAGAGATTTTAATGCTTGGATTAACACTTATGGTATTCAGGAAATAAGCACTGTAGGAAATCTTTTTACTTGGTCTAATTCCAGATTAAGAAAACCTACCTCCAAGAGGCTTGATAGAGGATTAAGTACTATATCTTGGAATTATAAGTATCCTTCCTCTTCCATTCAAATTCTAAATAGACAGACCTCTGATCACTCTTCTCTGCTTCTTAACATATCTAACTTATCCAGTCTTAATCCGAGACCTTTCAGATTTCTTAATGTGTGGTTTAATCGTCCTGATTTCATCACTCTAATCCAAAATAACTGGGATATAAGACTGAGGGAGACTGGATTATTAGGATTCTACTTAAAATTGATTAGGTTAAAGAAACAGATAAAAATTTGGAATAGGGAATCTTTTGGAAATATTGATACTAATCTAATTAAGGCAGAAGAATCCCTAAGAATCCAAGAGTCAGTATACGATTCAAACCCTTCTCAAACTGAGCTCATTAATTTAAATCTGAAAAAGGCATTACTATTGAGAGCTCAAAAAGAGAAAGAAAAATTTTGGAAACAAAAGGCTAGATTGAAGTGGCATAAAATGGGAGACAATAATACACAGTTCTTTTATAGGGTTGTACAGGAGAAGAACTGTAGATTACAAATTTCAAAAATAAAAAACAGTAGTGGCCAATGGCTTAACACTGTATCAGAAATTCAAAATGAGGCCATATCATATTTCTCAGCTCTATTATCAGAACCTAATCAGGGACCAAATAACACCTACTATTCTCACTTTCTGAGTCAAATCCCAATTAAAATTACTGCCCAAGATAACTTAGAGTTAGCAATCCCAGCCTCAGAATCTGAGGTGGAGTCAGTAATCAAGAGCTTAAGCAAGAACAGTAGCCCTGGTCCGGATGGTTTCAGTAATAAATTCTATTCAAAGTGCTGGCCTATAATTAAAAATGATCTTGTGGAAGTAGTAAATGATTTCATTAGGGGATCCCCTCTAACAAAGGGCATATCTAGTACATAGATCACCCTAATACCTAAGAAAGCTACTCCATCTTCATTTGATTATTTCAGGCCTATCAGTCTTTCTAATGCTCTAAATAAGATTTGCTCTAAGGTTTTAATGGAAAGATTGAGGCCTTATATGGATACTTTGATATCCCAGAATCAATCTGCCTTTATGAAAAATAGAAATATCACAGATAACATTCTCTATCTTCAGGAAATGGTCAGATTTCTAGATAGGAAGGCTAGGGTTCCTAATTGCATTCTGAAACTAGATTTACAAAAGGCATTTGATAGAGTAAACTGGGATTTCTAAAATGTGTACTGATGAAATTTGGATTTGAAGGTTTATTTTTAAATGTGATCATGTCTAACCTTTCACAAGCAAATTTCTCGGTTTTGATTAATGGTAATCCGGTTGGTTTCTTCAAAGCCTCTCGAGGAATCAAACAAGGTGACCCTCTCTCCCCTTTTCTCTTCAACATCTTCTCAGAAGCTTTTTCAAGAAGTTTATCTTTCATTTTCCACAATAGTAAACTTTCATATTATCATATTCCATCCTCTGTTTCTGCAATCTCTCACCTTATGTATGCGGATGATACTATTATATTGATGCAAGCCTCAAAATCTAATTTAATCAGGATTAAGGCTTTTTTGGACATATTTGAACTCACCTCGGGCCAGAAATTTAACTTCCATAAATCAGAATTCTTCATTAGTAAACGGGCCTCGATCATTAAACTTAACCAAATGAGGCTCATTCTGAAAATGAAACAAGGTGCTTTTCCTTTTCAATACTTAGGATGCCCTATATTCAAAGGTCGAACCGTAAATAGATATTATCAACCACTTATGGAAAAGCTGGATAAAAAAGTGCAGAATTGGAAGAATAAATGGTTGAGTACTGGGGGAAAATTAATTCTGATTAATAGCTGCCTATATTCTTTGCCCCAACATATATGGGCTGTAACAAGACCCCCTAAATACATTATAAAATCTTTCGAGAGAAAGCTGGCTCGATTTTTCTGGGGGGAAACTGATGGGAAAAGAAATAAGGTGTGGAAAAAATGGATAGATTTGGCCAAACCAAAATCCCTAAACGGCTTAGGTTTCAGATCCATTAAGGATATAGTAGATGCATGCTCCCTCAAGATTTGGTGGAACTGTCAGCTAGGAATCACACTGTGGTCTAAACTCTTATGGTCCTTACCGCCCTCACACAGAAATTCTGTGACTTGGAAATGGATATGTTCTGTAAATTCCATAGCCGAGGAAAACACCATTATTATACATGGTAAAGGGACAAGTAATTTTTGGACATCCACATGGTGCCCTAATGGTCCACTGATTGACAGGATCCCAAACAATATCTATGACACTTTTCAGTGGTACTCCATATCTGATTTTATCAATAACAAAGTAGATATGTTACCTCTGATATCTCCTTATCTGGAAAATGATGCTGTGGTTTTCTTACAGGATGCTGAAGTGGTGGAAAATAGAGAAGACAGACTCATTTGGAAACCGGATACCTCGGGTAATTTCTCTTATAAATCTGCATACCGAACTATCATGAACTCACCAGGTAATTTCCCGGCTACCAAGAATGTTTGGAATAAAATGTTGCAGAAAAAAATTTCAATCTTTACATGGAAATTGCTTCATGCTTTCCTCCCTTTCGATGATGTGCTGATAAACTGTGGGTTTAGTCTGGCTTCTAAATGCCCTGTGTGCTGTTATTCAGATTCAATTGAACACTTTTTCATTACATGTACACTGGAAAAAAGGATCTGGAACAATCTGACATCTCTGATTAATTTTAATCTGTCTGAACAACAAACTATTGCTCAGAGATTTTTTTCTATGTGGAACTGCTCAGATTTACCTAAAGGTTTCCAAGTGATATGTAAACTATTTCCTTCGCTAATTTGTTGGGGTCTATGGAAAGCTAGGACCAGATATCTCTATGATCAGATTCCCTTCTCGGCTGAACGCATCTGCAGAGAGATTCTTGACCTCATTAACCTTTCCTTCCATTCCACTCCTGTGAACCTCAATCCTTCTTCTGGTTTCCCAAACTCTTTCAGACACCTAGTACCTCTTCTTAGGCCACCACCGAAACCAATTATCAGGCCAGTCTACTGGGAAAAGCCAGCTACTAATTTCATAAAATTAAATATGGATGCTTCTTGGCTACCACACACTGCTTCTGTTGGGATTATAGCGAGAGATAGCTCTGGCTCTCCTCTGTTCATTCACTCGGCCTCAATTGAAGCAACCTCTCCTTTACATGCTGAATTATTAGCCATTCTCACAGCATGTCAATCTTTTCAGAACCGTGATCTTCCCGTGATATTTGAAACTGACTCTCTTCTAGCCACGAGGATGGTTCTGGATCCTTACTCAGCAAATTGGGACCTTTTTAATTTGGCATTCAGAATTAAAAGTCTTCTAAACGGAGCTGAACTTCATCATGTCTATAGAGAATGTAACTCGGTAGCAAATGCAATTGCCAAATTTCATACAGCTAATAACCAGTCACTTCACTTGAATAACTTGACTGTGCACATAAAAGGTCTCATTTCCTTAGATACAGAACAGTTTCCTTATATTAGAACCTACAAAAGTGGCCATATTTGGACTTGATACTGCTAATGAAATTGTTGGTTATGCAGGTATTGACAATCAGGCTTTTCAGCACTCATAAGGCGACACTGGACTTTTGCTTGACCATGACTTCTGCAACTAATCTGCTCCCCTGCTGTTTCAACATATACTAACACCTTCCCAATTCTTTCAGCAATGCTTAGGGTCAGGATGGCCTGTTCCTTTCCTCGGAAGTACTCTGCTGCCTTTGACTGTAACCTACTTATGTGTTGGTTTCTGTAGATATCGTTACATTTCAATCTGTATATGTGGGTTATATCCACCGAGTTGCCTGGCCAAAGTGTGAATTAACACGGGGTGTGGAGATTCGTTTACTTTGGAATCGCAACTCATGGACATAACAACTACCATGTACAGTCTTGATTTTGCGGCAATGCTGCTGCCTTTTGTACAAACTCAAGCCACTTCTGATGGCTACTCTTCATGGCCTGGGGCGCCAATATATATACCCTCACCTTAGGGTGTTTCTATTAAAAAAATTTTTTAAAATCGTGCATTGCACGAGTATAAATTATGTTATATTTTTTATTTTCATTTTATTTTATTATTTGTTTTAGAAATTATTGTAGAATTAAGACAAAGTCTTGTGCAAGACCGTCTCGCAGTGAGACCAAAGATTAATGTGTAATATTATAAAGTTTAATTAGAGATGATTTTCCAAATATAATTTAAGAAATGTTAGGAGAGGAGGGAGGGATCTGGGTATAAATACCACCTTTCTGGGAGTTGTTAGGCATAAATAATTGGAAAATTAATGATTTCAGGACATAAGAACCTCGCGGGTCAAGATCCCGGTCGGAGAAATTTGCAAATCAGTTTTTCTCCCCCATTTTTTCATGATGCGTGAGTTTTTACTACCAAACTAGATGTTTCATTTTCAGTATTTGATGTTTTAACCGAACCTTGTGATATTTTTCAGTTTGGTGTAACATTTAAATTTTGATATGTATAATTAATATTTTTATTTGATATTTAACTATTTGAATGTGTACTTGAATGTTTTCATTTGATATTTGATTATTTTGATTTGATGTTAAACTATTTAAATTTGGTGTGTATCTTTAGTATCTTTAAATTTGATACTTAACTATCTTTACTTACACATAATGATATATATACTAAGTGCAAAATTACTGTAGCTACGTGCGAATTGAGTGCGAAACACACACTACTATTCACCTTTCTTCTTCCATTTTCACTGTTTTCCTGCTAACGATCACATTCTGTTTCCTTCCTTTCTCTGATATGGCGGCTCCTCCGCCAGGTCGCGGCAAAATCGCGTCGGCCAAAACCTTTCTACAGGCTTTAGGTTACCGACCCCCACCGTTAAACATTTCCCTTCCCTCTATACAAGGGGGACATAGCTTGCCTCGTAACCAGAAAGGAAGCGGAAACTCTCGCTTCTCACTATCGAAATGCCCTGGTGGGTAAGTTTGCAAGAGGCAAACCCTCGATGGCTGCCCTGAACGAGGCTTTCAACTCTGTGGGCTTCAAAGGTAAATTTCAGCTTGGATCCATTGATTTCAGGCATGTACTCATCCGCTTTCAGGACAAGGAAGATTACCAGAGGCTCTGGATTAAAGGTCAGTGGATTTTTAATCATGTCCCAATGAAAGTGCTTAAATGGACCACTGATTTCTCCCCTGAGGTAGAATCCTCCATAGTCCCAGTTTGGGTTACTATACACCATGTTCCAGTCTTCTTCTATAACATTGCCATGCTAGAATCCATGGGGAATCAGATAGGCAATTACATTAAAATGGATTCTGATACTGCTGGCCTAACTAGACCATCTGCTGTTAAGATGTGTATTGAAATTGATTTAAAAAAAACTGCCATCATTCATTAGAGTGGGCATAGAGGAGGATGGTATAGAATACAATGTGGTTAAACTTCCCCTAGAATTTGAGGATCTTCCTCTTTATTGTCACCACTGCAAAGCTATAGGACATGATGATAACTTATGCATTTATCTACATCCAGAACTTAGGAAACCAAAGACCTATAAGATAGATAAAAATAAAGTTCCCCAAGCTAATGATCAACAAAAGGGCTCTGAGGATCCTGTTCAGGATGGAGTAAATTGGAAGTATGATGGATTAAATAAGGCTGGGGGTTCTGGGGTTTCTGCTTCTGATAAACTCAAAATGTTATCTTCAAGGAATCTCAGATATGTACCAAAATAGAATGTAGTCTCGGTTATAAATGTTGATCAGAATGAGGCTATGGTTTCTCCCCATATGGGGGCAGATAAGATCTCTGAGAACAATGTGTTATTAAAGGATGATCTTGTTACAGATCAGCCTGATATGCTGGTTCTAGACCCTGATGTTAGGAAACAATATGTAGTTGAGGATCAATCCTTGGTCCTCAATCAAAAAATTGATGTGGAGCATAATTCTTTTGAGACTAATACAGAATACCCTATAGTGATTCAAGAACAGTCTGCTGTGATCTCAGTTTCTCATCTTCAGTCTCCTATACATTTGACCAAACAATCTCTATCTGCTCCACCTAATCTCAATACAAAGACAGGTTTTGCTAGGGATGACATCCCTAGTAAACGGGGAAAGCCTTTCTCTCCTTTTAATCCTATTACTGCTGCAAAAAACTTTATTTTCTCCCAGCAGAAGCATAGGCAAAACAGATTCCTCCCCCTTGAGGATGAAGACATATCCAGTGATGAAGCTACTCCAAGGGACATCCCAAACTCTGCTTCCTTTGACACTAGTGATGGAATTGATGATACTCAGATAAGCCAGGTAAGTCCTACTGTTTTACACTCTAGATCAAGCAAGTTTAAAAAAGGGAAACAAACGGACAAAGTGTCTAATCATAGGAATGAGACCTATTTAACTCATTTAAATACTATCATGACTAGATCAAAAAGCTCTAACAATGTTTCCCTATGAATAACACAACACTTAAGATTAAGTTTCTGGTTTGGAATCTTAGGGGAATGGATATTTCTATGCTAAGACTTCATAACTTGATAAGTAGGCACAGCCTTGAGCTTTTATGCTTGATTGAGCCTAAACATGATAACATGCAATGTGACTATTATAGACAATAGTTACATTTTGACAACTGTGTGCATGCTAATAATGGACAGATTTGGCTATTCTGGAAATCTAGCATATCTCTAACAGTAAAATGGGATAATCTACAATTTTTAGCTGTCACATTGAATAGTCTTCCTCTGAATAAAAGTATGGATGCTTTCTTCATTTATGGCCTCAGAACTAGAAATGGCAGGAAAACTCTTTGGTCTGACCTTAAATCACTCAATCACTCTGATTCTATTTTTATTGGAGAATTCAATGCTATAACAACTATAAATGAATATAAAGGACCTTCTACTCCTAAATTAGGTAGTATGAGGAACTTTAATGATTTTATTAACGTTATGCCTTTGGAAGAAATTAATACTGTTGGCAATCTGTTCACCTGGAGTAATAATAGGTTAAGAAACCCTACTATTCAAAGATTAAATAGGGGTCTCTGTACTCCTTCCTGGTCGTCTAATTTTCCTACCTCCTCTGTCCACATTTTGAATAGGATCTTTTCAGATCATAACCCTATGCTACTCACTATTGGCAGTGATATCCCATCTACTCCTATGTCATTTAGACTTTTAAATACCTGGTATAAAAGGAATGAATTTAGTGAAGTAATTAAACAAAACTGGGATTTGCCTCTTAACAAATCAGGAATGCTTGGTTTCTTCCTTAAACTCTTAGGACTGAAAAAAGAGATCAAAATTTGGAATAAGGAACAATTTGGCAATATAACTGATAATGTGTTACAAGCTGAATCTGCTCTCCAAACTCAGGAAAATATTTATGATCTTGATGCTTCTGTTGGAAATATGGTGAAATTAAAGGAGGCCAAGGCTAAGCTAGTGAGGGCTCTAGTAGAACAGAAGAGTTTCTGGAAACATAAAGCAAAGGTTAAATGGTTAAGGGAGGGGGACAATAACACAAGTTTTTTCCACAACTCGGTTAAGGAAAGATTGAGTAGATTAAAGATCACAAAAATCAGGAGTAGTAATGGTCAATGGCTAGATGATATGTAGGACATTGAGAATGAAGCTATTCACTACTACCAAGATCTTTTAACTGATGATAGCTCCTCTGATAGTAATCTTTTCAAGTCTCATTTCCTCAGTCAAATTCCTAAATTGATCACTCAAGAAGAAAATGCTAGACTACTACAACATGTTTCACTGAATGAACTTAGGGACATTGTTTTAAGTCTGAACAAGAATAGCAGTCCGGGGCCTGACGGATTCACAGCTAAATTCTATATTAAATCCTGGGATATAATTGCTAATGATTTACTGTCTGCTGTGAATGATTTTTCTTGCTGTGAACAATATTCCAAGGGGAATTGGAAGTACCTGGATTGCCATTATTCCAAAAAAAAAAACCCCTATTTCATTTGATGATTATAGACCAATAAGTCTCTCCAATGTTCTTAACAAAATCTTTTCCAAAGTTTTAATGGAAAGACTGAAGCCCTTAATGCCAAAACTTATCTCCCCACATCAAACAACTTTTCTTAAAGGCAGGGACATTTCGGATAATGTTATCTACCTGCAAGAAATGGTAAGGTTTTTGAATAGAAAGCAAAGGGATCCCAACTGCATTGTTAAACTTGATCTTAAGAAAGCTTTTGATAGAGTTAAGTGGTCCTTCCTTTATTCTGTTCTTGCTAAATTTGGATTCAATGCTAAATTCATCTTTACCATTATGAAGAATTTATCACAGGCCTGGTTTTCTATACTAATAAATGGTAAGCCTGTAGGTTACTTCCAGTCTACAAGGGGAATTAAACAGGGGGGCCCCCTATCCCCTTTTTTATTTAATATTTTCTCTGAGTCTTTTACCAGGAGTTTAGCTTTCATTTTTCAGAATGGTAAATTGACATATTATGACCTTCCAGGTAATGCATTCCAAATCTCACATTTATCTTATGCTGATGATACTGTGGTCTTTTTAAAAGCCAAAAATCAAACTTTGATCAGATTTAAGGCTTTTTTGACCAAATTTGAAGATGTTTCTGGCCAAAAGATTAATTACAGTAAAAGTGACATCTTCATAGGGAAACATGCCTGTGTACATACAGTTAATAATATAAGAAGAATTTTAGGTATGAAAATTGGGAGGTTCCCCTTTACATACCTGGGGGTTCCCATTTTTACAGGGATAGCAAGGAAAATCTATTTTCAACCTCTAATTGAGCAGATTGATAGTAGGATTGGGGGTTGGAAAAATAGGTGGCTCTCTACTGGGGGGGAAATCACACTCGTACAGTCCTGTATCTACTCCATTCCTCAACATATATGGTCAGTTCTAAAACCCAGCAAGGAAATCATTCATGCCATAGAAAAAAAACTCAGTAATTTCTTTTGGGGGTTTTCTGATCTAAAACCTAAAAGAACATGGAGGAAATGGGATGCTCTTGGCTATCCTATAAACCAAAATGGTCTAGGTTTTAGATCAATAACCACCATAATAAATACATGCTCAGTTAAGCTATGGTGGAAGTATCAAATGGCTGAGGCTTTATGGACTCACCTAGTTGCATCACTGCCAACCTCTTCCAGAACTTCTCCTAACTGGAAGAGGATTATTTCTATAAATGCTTGGGCAGAATCTAACTCCAGGGTGATAGTGGGTAGAGGAGATTGCAATTTCTGGACATCAAACTGGTTAAATATAGGTCCCATTAAGGATCTATGTGATCAAAATCTTGTTAATATCTCTGATTCCTGCACAGTCTCAGAGTTCATTTCTAACAAATCAGTTTTGCTTCAAAAAATTTCCCCATTTCTACCCCCTCATGCTATTACTTTGTTACAGGAAGCTAATTTTTTTACACACAGAAAAGATAGACTCATATGGAAACCAGGTATCAATGGTGAGTTTTCATTTAAATCTACTTACCTACTGCTCAGAACTCAGAGAGGTACTGTCACTTCTACTCAATATCTTTGGAGTTCAAGAATTGAAAAAAAAGTTTCTGTGTTTATGTGGAAAGTGATGAATTCACTTCTTCCCTTTGACAATGTCCTGAGAAATTTGAGATTTTCATTGCCTTCTATGTGTTGTATGTGCAATAAACATGAGGACTCTTTGGATCACTTTTTTAATTCGTGCTCTTTTGCTGTGCAAGTTTGGAAATCAATCCACACATTCATGGGAATTACAGGAAGGGTTTACACATCTATATGGGATAGACTGTCTTGTTACTTGACATATAATGGTTTGAGCTCTTTACATTCAGTAATCATTAGATCTGCTGCTATTATTACATGTTGGAACTTGTGGAAAATGAGAAACAAAGTATTATATGATTCTGCCACTCCTCTATCAGGTTTAGTTTTAACTCACATAAGGGACCAAATTTTTTACATGTTCACTGCTAAACCTGTGTTCATAGTATCTAAGGTAGACATAGACATTGCAGATCATTCTTTTCTCCCTCTTTTCAAGCAACCTCCGAAGCCTAAAATCTTCAAAATTGCTTGGACTAAACCATGTATGGGTTTTAAAATTAATGTGGATGCTGCATGGTGTAGTCAATCTAACATGAGTGGAATTGGCATGATTATAAGGGATAGTAGGGGTGGTTTTTTTGCTACTCATACTAAATTTACAGCTGCCAATTCCCCTCTGGAAGCTGAAATGAAAGCAATTTTCTTTGCCCTTGAGAAAATTGTTGGTTTCTCTCCTCCTGTTTGCTTAGAATCTGATTGTCTGAATGCGGTTAAATTTGTTACTGATCCATTTAAAGCTCTCTGGCCATTGTTTCAATTAGCTGATGATATAAAACAATATTTGGGAGATATCAATCTAGTGCATATTCAGAGACAAGCTAATTTGGTAGCTGATGCTCTTGCTAAGGCATGTCTTATGGCTGGGTCCAGCACATCTATGTTTAGGTTTAAAATGCTATCCAATAATATCCAGGGTCTAATTAGGCTGGATTAGATAGGTACACCTTCTCTAAGGACTGTTGTATGAATGGATGCTACTGATATTCTCTGTCCCTTGTAGGTGGACTCTGCACCAAATTGCAGGCTCAATGGAGATGAATGCATACGGATGGAGAGGACTCTTGTCTTGCTGCCTTCCTTCTTGTTCAACCTATACTCTAATGGTACCTTCTCTAAGTAGTGGATAGGCAGCTTAGTGAATTTTGGGGTGTGTCTGACTGACTTGTGTTTCGATGCTTCGATTCACTAATAAGTTCGACAATCCTACGAATTTACTAAGTGTCTTTGTAATCCTCTAACTATTAGCTAGATATCTTACTTCATTTTGGAAGCAACAAATGTTGCCTCAAGAGCTTATAGCTCCCTCATGTATATATCAACTAAGCCAAGGCTTCAACTTTTATTTCTGTTTAAGTTTCTTGTTTTTTACAGGGCTTGGGAAGGCCTAATATAATTTCCCCCATCTCCGGATGGTTTAATTCAAAAGAAAAAAAGATGTGTATCTTTAGGGATTTTATTTGATGCATACCTATTTTAAAGTGTGTTTAAATGTTTTCATTTGATGTTTAATTATTTTCATTTGATGTTTAACTATTTTATTTTAATTTTTTTTAGTGTTTTTATTTGATGTTTAACCATTATAATTTGATGTTTATTTTGGTATTTTTATTCAATATTTAAAAATTCTAATTTAATTATATGTTTTTTATGGTTTTTTTTAAAAATGAAAACCACCATGAGGTGGAGGGAATTATATTGGGCACCCTAAACCCATAAGATTAAAAGAAACTAACAACATTTAGCCCTGGAGGCTCAATCAGTACAAAATAACTACTAAGCTGAAAAAGAAGCCTAGACTAAGAAGCAATAGCTATTGCTTCCAAAACAATGGAGTGGATCTATAGGACAAAAAATTCCTATCAGATCAGACAAACCATGAGATATGCCTTGCTTTCTATACCTAGAAATTATAAGGAGCAGGTCGGTGATCGACGAATCGAAACACCACTTAGCCACCTATATCACTAGGAAAATAGGAGCATCAGGCAGAATGATACAAAATGTACAAGTACAACTATGAAGCACCAATGCAAGAAATTGGGGTGCTGCTCAGAATGGGTAAGGCAGATGAGTTGCTGCAACTGAAGAAGCAACAGGGCTGAGTGATGAGCAGATTGAAGTAGAGTTTGGGACAAGAAGGCCTGAAGCTTGAAGCCTGAATAGAAGTCCTCTGTTTGAATGTTGCTGCAGTGTAGCATCAGTTCCTGACAATGAAACAGAAGAAAGCGGTTAGTAGCATCAGTTCACCAAATAAGGGGATCTGACTGTAGGAACTTCCAGGTTATCTAGACAGAGTAGCCCTTTTGTTCTTGCAGGCAGATTTGACCAACTGAAAGTTTGATGAGTCTTAGTAAGTAACATGTACTTAGCAAGATCATCAGCAGGTTGGTTTCCTTGTCTGAAAATGTGATTCAGTTTAGTATTACCCAAAGAGATCTGAATATTGTCCATTAGATTGAAAAATTTCCAGTGTCTAACAGAAGGGTGTAAGATCATATTAATAGCTATCAGACAGTCAGATTCAATCACAACCTGTTGAGATGTATAAGATAATCCTAGATGTACCCCACATTGAATAGCTAGAGTTTCATCATGCAATGGTGAATCTGCTACAACATAGTACCCCCTGGCATGTAAAAAACCTTCGTTATTCCTTATGATGACTGAAATGCCTACTTTTTTGGAGTGATGCCATGAGGCATCTACATTGATTTTTATGCCCCAATCAGGTTTCAGCCAGGTAACTGTGATGATAGGAGGTTTTGGAGGTTTTAAAATCAGTGGAATATAACCTTCTGAAGCAAGTTCATGGTCAATCTGTCTAGATATCCCAATGGGAAAGGCATCAAAAGATAAATAGATGTTGTCTTTGACCTCTTTAAGGATATTATCACAATGCGGAGTGAGGTTATCAAAAACTTTCCTGTTTCTTACCTTCCACAATGACCAACAGACAAGAATAGGTGCAATATGGACCAGTCTGGTGTGAAGTTTAGATAGACCATTATATGCCCAAAAACTAGCCAATCTATCCCATAGGTTTACACACTCGAAATATGAAAGACCGCAGATTTTATGAACCTCCCTCCAAACCGCAGAGGAGATAGCACATTTATTGAACAAATGATGCAGTGAGTCTGAATTATTGCAAAAACAGCATTTAGAGGGAAGGTGGAAGCCAAATTGCATAAGAATATCATCAAATGGCAGTAATGCATTTAAAAGCCTCCACATAAATACTGAGATTTTTTTCTGAATATGGTTAGCCCATATATTTCTAAGAGCAGGGAAAGCATTAATTGGGGGTCTCAGTTTCAGATAGGCTGACTTAAAAGAAAAATTCCCAATGAGGTCAGGCTTCCAAACTAGTTTATCAGGCCTGTGTTCATGGATGGAGGCAGATCTGATAGTATTAATGATGGGGGTAGGAAGCACTAATTGGAGTAATGGGAGAAGAGAGTCCTTGTGTGCAATAAAATCAGCAACAGTGCACTGCATTTGTACCTCGTTTGGGTAATAGAAATCCACTAAGGGACCGAAATCGGTCCAATTAGAGGTCCAGAAGTTACAAAGTCCTTCACCATGTATCACCCTGGAATTGGATTCTGCAAATTGGTTAATTTTGCAGATCCTTTTCCAGTTTTGAGATTTTCTGTGAGATTCAGGGAGAGAGCTAAGGAAACCAGTCCAGGGAGCTTTACCTAATTGATATTTCCACCAGAGTTTACAGGAAACGGCTCTAATGATGGCAGGTAGAGATCTCAGTCCTAAACCATTTTGCTCAGTAGGGTAGCAAAGAGACTCCCATTTTTTCCATGACTTTTTAGGTCCTGAATTTGTCTCACCCCAAAAGAAGATAGCAAATTTTCTTTCTATTTTCTTAATAATCTGTTTGGGGGTTCCATCACTGCCCAAATATGTTGTGGTAAGGAGTATAAGCATGACTTTATAAGGGTCAGCTTACCTCCAGTAGATAGCCACACATTTTTCCAATTCTTCAGTTTTCTATCTATCATTTCCATAACAGGTTGGAAATGAAGATTGAGAATTCTACCACTATGTATAGGAACACCCAAGTATTTAAAAGGTAGGATACCTAACTTCATACCCAATTTGTTCCTAATTTTTCTGAGTTTAGCATGAGTGGCATTTCTACTGATATAACAGTCACTCTTCTCATAATTTATTTTCTGCCCAGTTACTTCCTCAAATGTGACTAGGAATGCTTTTATTCTAGTTAGGTTCTTTTTAGAAGCTTGAAGAAAGACTATAGTGTCATCCGCATAGCTTAAATGAGAAATAGGTATAGCATTCCTTGGCAAAGAATAGTAATGCAATTTTCCAGTCTCAAAAATATAGGCTAGACTTCTAGTAAATGATTCAGAGAATATATTAAACAGAAAGGGGGATAAAGGATCCCCCTGTTTTATGCCCCTGGAAGCAGTAAAGAAGCCCACAGGTTTGCCATTTATGAGAACTGAAAACCAAGCATTTGCAATATTTTTCATGATGCAGTGAACAAATTTGCCATGAAAACCAAACTTGAGAAGTATACTGTTTAAGAAAGCCCAACTTACCCTATCAAATGCCTTCATTAAATCTAGTTTAAGAATGCAATTAGGGTCTCTGGATTTTTTGTGCAAGAATCTGATCATTTCCTTTAAGTAGATGACATTGTCAGAAATGTCTCTATTTTGGAGGAAAGCAGATTGATGTGGACTGATTAATTTAGGCATCAGTGGCTTAAGTCTTTCCATTAATATTTTTGAAAAGATCTTGTTAGTCACATTAGAAAGACTAACAGGTCTATAGTCATTGAAACTAGTAGGAGTTTCTTTCTTTGGAATCACTGTGATCCAAGTACTAGAGATGCCCCTAGGTATATTAGACCTTGACAGAAAATCATTTGATGCCACTAGTAAATCTAAACAGTTAATATCCCAGGCTTTTATGAAAAATTTTGCAGTATAACCATCTGGCCCAGGACTACTACTTTTGTTCAGACTAAATACAACCTGCTTTAATTCCTCTAATGTCACTGGACTAATGAGAGTTGCATTCTCTTCATCAGTAATCAGTTTTGAATTTGGGACAAAAAATGAGAGTAGAAAAGACCCTGATCTGAGTGTGGCTGGTCAGTCAGAAGCTTCTGGTAGAAGGAGATTGCTTCATTTTCTATGTCAGAGTTATTAACTAACCAAGTGCCATCGGAACTTTTGATTTTAATGATATTGAGTTTACATATTTTTTCCATTACTGAACTGTGGAAAAATTTTGTGTTCTCATCACCCTCTTTAAGCCATCTCAGTTTGGCCTTTTGTTTCCAGAAACTGTTTTGCACTTTAAGTGCCCTAGTAAGCATAGCTTTTGCTTGTTTTAATTTTATTAACTCACTAGAAGAGCTATTAAGATCAAATTCAATTTCTTGGAGTTTTAGTTTTTCCTCTGCTTGTATGACATTTGCATTTACATCCCCAAAAATCTCCTTATTCCACTGTTTAAGGTGCTTTTTAAGGTGATTCAGTTTGAGAAAGAAAGTTAGCATTCCTTGACCTTGCGAGGGGGAACTCCAATGGAATTTTATGAAATCCATGAAGTTCTTCCTCTTGAACCAGGTATTGATGAACCTGAAAGGTCTAGGGACAGAGGGACTGTTATTACTGATTCTGAGTAAAAGTGGACAGTGGTCTGAGGTATCTCTGTTGAGAACCTGGATGGAAGATTGAGGAAATTTAGAGAGCCACTGAGAGGAACATAACCCCCTATCTAACCTCTCCACAGTATGTCTATTAGCACCATTACTTGTCCTACCATTAGTCCAAGTAAAATAATTTCCAACAGTATTAACATGGAGCAATGCCATAGAGTCTATAAAATCACTAAAATCATTAATGCTACCAAGGTTGGGGATAGAGGGTCCCTTGTACTCATTTACAGAGGCCATAGCATTAAAATCCCCAATTAAGAGGGTTTCAGACAGTATCATTGTCTTAAGATCAGACCATAAGTCTTTTCTTTCTTTCCTTGATCTCAAACCATATACAAAAATAGCCTCAGTTGAGGAGTTAAGTGTATGGCTGGTGATCTGTACTGAAAAGAATTGATTATGATCAATCTTTGGGGCAATGTCAATCCTAGAGTTCCACATAAGCCAGATGTTACAGTTGGCTGCATATAAGCTATGATTAAAATGGAGTTTTTGTCTATAGAGATCACATTCACTGTTGTTATGTTGAGGTTCAATTAGACAAATCATTTCCAGTTTATGTATTCTGATAAGTCTACACAGTCTCAACAGTGAAGTATCCATGCCCCTAATGTTCCACACTAAGATATTAATTCCTAAGGTTGTAGTAATCATTATTTTTTGGGTTTGATGCTTTTAGTGGCTGTTCTAGTAAGGATCCTATTGATCTGAGTGAAATAAGTGGGAACTTTCCCCTGAGCAGATTCGGTAATTTTGTTTCTAGGAGAAATAGCCTGGGAAATGTTAGTCATAACCGTGGAGGGATTTGGAGAAGAACTGACCTTGTGTAGAAAGTCAACTTTTACCTGGGGTAGGTCACATTGTACCTCTTCGTCAGAGATTGGTTGATCATCAGCCTGCTCAAAAGTCTCATCCTCTTCTTGAATAAGTGGGAGAAACCTATTGCTCGAGGACCTGGGCTGAGAGTAAAATGCAAACCTATTAGTGTTGAAAGGATTGTCTGGAGAGATAGGCAGTTTACCTGGATGCACTGAAATATCATCAGTAGCATAATTGTGGACTTTTGGAGGAGTTGAGATCGGAGAGTCTGAAGTCAGAGGCTCTTCTTGGAGATTGTGCACCAGAGCTGTCTGATCAGAGGTAGCTGGTGAAACCATTGGGAGGGAACCGTCTTCTATCAGGACCACTTCTGGATCAGATATGAGAACTGATTCAGAGTGATATCTTTTAGGGATGGCTTTGTCCTGAGAACTATTAGAGCCATTTTGACCCAAATTTTCCTGAGAGAGTGCTTGAGCTTTCTGATTGGAAGCCCTAGTCTTCTGAGTATTGTGAGTCTGAATACTAGGGCGCACTACTTGCTTGCTTGAGTCAGGTTGATCATGTTTCTGATTTGTGGAAGATGGAGTGAGGGACTTGTCCTCTTTCTGAGCCAAGATTGTAGTGGCTTTCTCTGAGGGGGTAATACCAGAAGAGCTAGGTTTCATGATAGAGGTAGTTTTCCCAAGTGAGTTAACCTGAGGAGGTTTTTGATTGGTAAAATTGGGATGTTTGGAGTTGTTTTTTCTGGTTGTGAGGGGCCTAAGTTCAGGGCGGAGAATTCTACATTCTACAACTTCATGGCCTAGCCTCTTGCAATGCTTGCAGTATAATGGTAGTTGATCATATTCTATTTGATAATCAGCAACTTCATGATCAATACCATTTGTCAGAGAGATAGAAGTATGCAATTTGGACAATAGGTCAACTTCTACACATATCTTAACAGCAGAGGGTCTTGTAACACCTAGGGTAGCAACATCAATTTTGATAAACTTTCCTATTGTATTCCCAATTACTTCTAGCATTGCAGTATTATACCAAAAGAGGGGAATTTTATGAAGAGTAATCCAAACAGGAACTATGGAGGTTTCAGACTCAGGAGAGAAATCAGGGGTCCACTTAAATACCTTCATATGTGCACCTTTGAACGCCCACTGTGATTTCATCCAACATCGCTGAAAATCTTCTGGATCTTCAAATCGGATTAGGACATGTCGGTGGTCTATAGAGCCGAGTTGATATCTTCCTTTAAAGCCAACCGATTTGAAAGCCTCATTCAGGAACTCCATTGATGGCTTGAGTCTTGCAAATTTTCCAATCAAAGCATTACTGTAGTGAGCAGACAGTTGCGCGACCTCTTCCGGGGTGATTATGCAAGCGATCTTACCCTTGTATTATGTAATTGGTTTAATGGAGGGTGTGGAAGGGAGAGAGGAGAAGAGAGGGGCTGGTTTAGTGTTGAGGGCCTGAATAAAACTGCGATTCGGAGCAGTTCCACCGCGATCCGGCAGTGGCTCCGCCATAGGGGTAAGCGTTAGAAGAACGTTATCGGTATGAATAGTGGTATTGAAACAGTAATAGGTAGAGAGAAGGTAGAGAGAAGGCAGAGAGGTGAATAGGGGTGGGTTCTATGACCAGTGGCTATATGTTTTTTATGTTTAATCATTCTAATTTTATTTTATTTTTTGTGCTTTTATTCGATGTTTAAATAATTTTATTTGATATTTTAATTTAGTATTTTTGCTTGATATTTAACTAATTTAGTTTGATATATCTTTTATTATTTAGTAAGATGTTTTACTATATTCGTTTTATAAATATATTTATTTGATGTGTATATTTAGAATTTATTTTGATGTTTAACTATAATCTAGTGTATTTTTAGTGTTTTTGTCTGATGTTTAACTATTTTAATTTAATGTTTATTTTTGTATTTTTTATGTGATGTTTTTTTATTTTAATTTTTAGAATGTACTTTTAACTATTATATTTGAGGCAAAGTTTTGAGAAATACCGTCCTTCCATAAGTTTTATGAAAAAACAAAAAAACTTTTAGAAGAGATTATATTTAATGTTTAACTATTTTAATTGGATGAATTATTATTTAGGTGTGGAGTTTTAGAAATTAGACCTAACACAAAATAAAATAAAGCCCAGATGACCAGGCCCAAAATAATCAAATCTTCAAACCCGATTGACCGGATTCACACCTTACCGACTCGTTGCCGGGAAAACCCGGAATCGGGGGCCGACGGGAAGAGCGCATCCGGGAAAACCCTTCTCTCGCGGAATCGGAGGCCGACGGATTTATTCGCTCACCACTCCTTCTCTCGCGGCTCCGACTTCATCACTGACTCCCGTGGCTTCAACGGCCAATCGGATCCGACCCCATCTTCTCCGACTCTGTATCGTCTTCTCCGACGGTTTCTACAATCAAGCTGTGCAACGACGGTTTCTGCAATCAAGCTCTACATTCAATCGTCACCGAAACTCCGACGATTTCGGCATCAACGAGATTGAGCTGCGCATTCAACCGTCACCTAGAACCGAGTCCAATCGTCACCGGCGCTCCGAAGATTTCTGTTGTGGAGCTACTCATCGATGAGCTCGAGCAGTGCATTCAATGGTCACCAGAATGAGCTGCACAGCACATCCAATCGTCACGAGGCGGACGCCGGCAAATGAGGGAATTAAAGCGGGCGGTTGTCTTTCTCCAAATATTTGCAAATTAGTCCCTGGGTTTTAGCATTTGTTATAAAAGTTACCCCGAAGTTAAAATAATTATATTTTAACCTTCAAATTATTAAAAAGTCCCATCATATTATTCTACTATTTATGTTATGCCCTTGATTTTATCACGAGACGGTCTTGCATGGGATAGACTTTTTAATTAATAAATATATTAATTTATTTTAAATAATGCATCATAACCATCAATGAAAAGATCACCTTTAAATATAACGACTCATTACTTATTTAAATTATAAATTATATTATATCTTAAATTCAGAATCGTGCATCAGCACGGTGTTTTCTAGTGGTAAACTATAAGGGGTTTTAGGTTGACTCGCCATTTCATCTTTTCAAACTAATGATGTGGAAAATTACACACTTCCAAAATTACATTCATGTGTAACTTGATAAGTCTCACATGTTTGTACAATACTCATTTATGTTTTTAATTAAATATAGGCAAAGTCTTGGGAAAGACGGTTTTTCCATAGGCTTATGGAAAGATAGGGTTTAATTTGAATAATAAAAGGTAAAAGGTCTTAGTTGCAACATTAACAATTTAGTGTGCAACATGTAGTAGTTATAAAATTTATAACCCGGTTCATGCAACCCAAAAATTTTATCTTCATTTCTTCTAATTTACACTTTAAACCTTGGTCTTTCCATGACTTATGGAAAGACCGTCTTTCAAGAGACGCACTCTTAAATATAAGTGTTATTTATCTAACAGTGATAATTAATAAATTAAGCATTATTTTTATACTTTAACTTAAATTTATTTAAACCATATAATTTATAATGTAAAAATATTTTTTTAATAAAATACTATGAGATTAATAAAGCATCACCCCATTATTATAAATTTAAATTATATCATTTCTAGGATACATTAAGTAGGGATGAAAGAGTTAAAAAAAGATCACGAGCAAATATGTGAAATCATTAAAACTAAGTATAGAATGTCTTGATAGCATATTCATGTAGCTTTTAATTAATTTTGTATTTAAATTTTGAATTTAGACAATACAATTTTACATAGAGTTTGTCTATTGAAAGACGAGTTTTCCATAAGCAATGGAAAGACCAAGGTTTAAGCTGCAAATTAGAAAGAAAAAAATATCTGGTTGCATTAGTTGGGTCATATACTTTATTGCTACTACATGTTGTATAATAAATTTTTAATATTGCAACTAAAATCTTTTACTTTTTTATTATTTTAATTAAACTCCATCTTTCCACATATCTAAGGAAAGACGGTCTTTTCCAAGACTTTGTCTTTTATATAATATCCATTGCATACTTTTCTATATTTATTACTTTACAATTCTATTCAGGCTCGAGAAATAAAATAAAATGATATTATTGTATTTTGAATATATTTATTATAATTTTTGTTGCATGTGGAGATTGTACACTTAGAGACTGTACTACACGAACCAATAAAATTATGTGTGAAATACACTTTCATTGCCGCCACATCTTCTTCCTTCTTTTTCTAGAGTTTTCTTCTCCAATCTTCTTTTCCCTCTCATCCTATCATAGGGAGATGGGGAAATAGTAATTTTTTAAATTTATTTTCTTTCCTTTTAATTTTTATGTTGTTGAATAAATATGGATTTGTTTCCATACATTAGTATTGTTCTTCGATTTGATTGATTAGATTTATGTGTTCAGGATGATCATTCAATCTAATTGTTCATGTCGGTATGCTTTGTCCATCTGGTTTTACAGATCGCGTATTCGTAATTTCGTTTGTGTTTCTCTATTAGGAGTTCCATTCTCGATCTGTATTTTTCAAGGTGATAGAATGTAAAACCCACAAATGATTGTGGTTGTGTGCATTGATATATTTATATATATAGTGAGTACAAAGGGTATACAAAGTAGAAACAAATATGGAACATGATATATACAAAACCAATTACAAATGGTATTCCTTTTTATCCCGATTCTAAATCAATTATTTCTCTACTACAAGGTGTTTACAGTTTGGACAACATAGATCATAGTTTGGATCAAGCGGTGTTGCATTTATTGAAAATCCATGTTTGGCGTAGTGATACTGATGCGTGATACGCTCCTTTCTGCCAAGTGGTCATGATTTTGTGGGAAGCGAGTTAATATCCCCGAGGATGATGTTACAATTTTTATTGGATCTCTAATATGTAATAGTACAGACGATTAATCTGGTTGACGTGTAATTTGAATATCCTTGTAATAGATTAGTTATTGCTAGAAGTTAGTTAGGTTGGATGTCAATTTCGCTCATTGCAATCATTTTTGGGCACTTTCCCAGCATCTTTGAATGATTGATTTCAAAAAAATATGTGAATACGCTTTCTGCATTTGAAGTATCAAATGCATCAGACATCAAGCGACCTGCTCCCACAAGTTACAGCTGCTTGGAAGCTACATACATGTACTCTGCAACAATGGTAAGCAACCCTGCTGCACTTTATAAATTTTACAAACACGTCCAAAAATACTACCGTTGGAGATGCTATTAGGGTTTCTAATGTAAATGTTTTATTGTTTAGGGGTAAGTTTGTCTTTTAATAAGTTTATTTTATTAAATGAAAAATGTACAAATTTATCCGAGACAGATAAAAAGAAAAGAGAAAAAAATTATGTGAGGCCGTCTCACCATAGAAAATGGTGATACCAAGGACCAAATTGCAATAAATAGGAGAGGAACTAAAAGACGGGACCAAATTGAAAATATATAAAAAATTAGGGCTGAAGAAAACGGGTCTAAATTTGGGTTATAAGGAAAATGGGTCATCAATCTGGTACATAACCAACTGCCATATTTTGGAAACAAAATCCCAAAAATTAAGGAATCTAAATCCCCATGAAATTCAATCCGCTCAAACTTGATTTAATGTCGCAAATTGCCGATCAATCCTCTGAAATCAATGGATTGTGCTCAGGTTTTTAGATATGCGTTGGATTTGCTTCGAATTTGTGTTGGATTGAGCTCAGGTTAAAGCTCGCGATCTTCGAAATCATATCTGCAATTTTTGCGATGGAATTACGTCATATTTACTTTGGATTTGCGCTAGAATCGGATTCAGAGACTGAATTTTGCGATGGAAACATCAAAGAAAGCTTCTACATCTGCGAAGGTAAGATTTGCGATCTAAAATCTTAGTTTTACATTTTGAAATCTTAGTTTTAATGGTTGAAATCTACAATCTAAGGTGTTGATGGTATAAACTATGGAAGACGAAGCAATTCAAGGCAATGAAATTGTTTTGTATGAAGAAGAAAGCAACAATTATGTTTAATATGAAAATTCAACTAGTTTACATCCAGGTTAGGTTTTGATTTTGTATATACAGTTAAACGCATGAAGTAGTTGCATGAACACATGAAGTAGCGTTTATTTATTGTGAATTTTATTTTGACAGATCTGGAATTCAGTTATATACATGTTGTGAAGAAAATGTTGGTGTTTTACAATTTTCTAAAACATATTAGGTAATATGATAAACACTGGATGTAATTGCATGAACACATAAAGTAACACGATAATATTCTGATGGGCAATTCCCCAAAGGCTGAAATTTGATTATAAGAAAATTGTTGGGATATGTTGGTGTTTTTAAATTTTCTTAAATATATGATAAGATCAACAAATGATGTAGCTACATAAACACATGAAGTACCGTGATGATATTCTGATGGACAGTTTCCCAAGGTATGAAATTCGGTTAGATGCAATTAGTTGATAAAATGTAGGTGCTTTATAATTTTCTAAAACATATGAGGTAATACGATGAGCACTGGATGTAACTGCATGAACACATGAAGTAACGTGATAATTATCTGATGGATAAATCCCCAAGGTCTAAAATTTGGTTGTATGCAATTTGTTGGGAAAATGTAGGTGTTTTTTAAATTTTCTAGAAATGTTTAAAGTGACATAGTAAATCAATGATGTGACTGCATGAACACATGAACTAAAATAAGTTACATTCATTTTATTAAGACTTTTTTTATATTTTCAAATTTACTTTATCACAACAAGTAATATGTTAAATACATTACGTAACTCAATAAAAATATATGTTGTGATTAATGTTTGAAATTTAATTAGTAGGATTTGTTATCAAAATATTTAGAAATTGTAAAAATTTATCAGTGACTAAAAAACTGTTAATGAAGGTTTAACTAAATTGTGAAATACACGAACAAACCAATATAATAGTTGGTGTAATGAGTTACTGAAAGGATACAATTTTGCAGGACCGGATTTTATCACCAATTTAAGTGGCCTATCGAAAGCTGATGTCACAGATTACTTCAAAGGTTTGAGAGCAAAAACACTATCAGGGTTCCATGATTTATACCAAAAACAGTCAAATGCATTGGGATTTGGGGTGCGATGTTCAACTTAAAGAGGTAAAAATGGCGAAACCATCATAGAGAAGTATTTTGTTTGCTCAAATCAGGGAAGCAAAAAATCAAAGAATGAAACACCCGACACACCTTCCAATAACAAATCATTGAAGAGGGCTCTGAGAAGAAAAGAAGAAAAACAAGAAAAAATGTGGTTACGAGAACATGATGCAAGGGTAGAATTTGGGTTAAATTTATCGATGGAGCCTATGAAGTTTTGCATCATGTGACATCTCATAATCATACTTTCACTCGAGTCGAATGGCAGTATTTGCAGAGAAGTGAAAGAAGAATTACTGAAGTAAAAGGGAAAGCCATAGAAGGAATGGAAGGTGCGGAATTAAAACATAGTCATGGATTCAAGTTTTTGGCTTTTGAAGCTGGTGGTATTCCGAATCTGGGACACACGACTAAGGATCATCTAAACTACGTGAACAGGTTGCGCATGAAGGATATTGAAGGAGGTGATGCTCAGCAAGTAATTGAAAGACTCTCATAGAATAGTGCCGAAGAGGAAGATTTCTTCTTTAGAGTTAAATTGGATAACAATGGTAGGCTGACACATATTTTTGGAGGGACTCAATGATGAAGGAAGACTACTCCCTCTACAGCGATCTAATGGTAATTGACACCACATACAAGTATGGTTTATATTTTGTAAAATACATTTAAACACATGAAGTAACGGCAGGAACACATAAAAGTATGTTATACACACGATGTAGATTCGTGAACAAATGAAGTAATAATAAGTTACATTTTTTGAAGAAAATTTGGATGTTTTTAGATTTGCTAAAACGTATAAAGTAATTTATTAGAAACACGATGTAACAGTATGAAAACAGGGATAAAAGTGATATAATTCAAATTGATGGTTCACCAAAGTCTAAAATTCCTATATGTATTTTATTGAGAAAATTTTGGTATTTTAAAGTTTGCTAAAACGTACTAAGTAACTTATTAAATAAATAGTGTAACTACATTAAAACATGAGCTAACATGATCTAACTTTGTTAAGTGATCCGTCAACATACATGACCAACAAATACAACTTGATTTGTGCTCCAATAGTCGGAATGAACAACCACGACAATATATTGATGTTTGGATATGCTTTCATTGCCGAAGAGAAATTTCAACTTTTGAATGGCTTCTTGATGTTTTCAGAAAATCAATGGGTGTTAAAGAGCCGGTAACAATAATTACAGACCAAGATCTGTCCATGGCCAAAGCAATCGAAAAGATGACCATTTTTTAATTTGATTGATCTAGACTATAAAGGGTTGATATGTTTATGTACTTACCTTTAGTATTTAGGTCAATAGTTCTTGTGTTTGTTCACAACATCTAATGTAATTTCAGTAATGATTCTCAATAAAATAAACCCTGATTATTGGAGAATAATTGTGAACAATTACATTCCATGTTTATATCTTTGGTTCGTGTTTAATTGCTTTTAGATCATATGTTTATACATGAACTTGTTCTGAATAAAATTATTCATGAAATTTTACAGATTTTCACAAACACGAGGTATAGGTTGTACCTATGGCACATTACACAGAATGCCATCAGTCATTTTGGTGAATTAAAAAAAGGATGGTCCCTTCAAGGAAGCATTTGAGCATTGTTTGAAATACTGTAAAAAAAAAAGAAGAAGAATTTGAAATGGCATGGAATAATATGATCAAGAATTTTTAGCTTGAAGACAAGGAATGGTTCAAGAGGCTTTATTCTATTAGAGATAAGTGGTGTCCTGCAATGAGCAAAGTCTTTTTCTCCGCAGGAACTCTATCATTGCAACAAAGTGAGAGCACAAACAAAGCTTTGTCATTACACTCAACAGGTTCTTAACCATTTTCAATGAGATTATTGATCACTGGAGATCAAAGGAAATAGAGAAGGAAAATCTATGCTGAAAATCAGTGCCAAAGTCAGCTATACATGGATTAAAACTACTCTAACATGCAGCTCAAGAGTACACATTATCAATGTACTATAAATTTGAGAAGGAATATAAGATTGCACAAGCAACAAAAGCATGTAGAGTTTTCACCCTAGGGACGTCAACAAAGTATGAAATAAGTCGAGAAGAAGATCATACAAAAGTTGAAATTGTCACCTTCACACAACAAAGTGGAATGGTGGAAGTTAACTGCTCTTGCAAAACTTTTGAAGAAACAAGTATGTACTGATGAAATGCAATTTACAAGTTACCTCTTATGTTAATATCTTTAGTTCTTCGGTTTGGATCATTACCTTTTGGTTAAATATTAAGGTTCATCTTTTTGTAAGAAGGTTTCATAGCAAGTTTATGATAATACATCTTATATCTATGTCATTAGTTCTTCATTTTCATATTTAACATTAAAATGTAGGACATTATATGCTTTAGAGCTTTAGTTTGGATGTTTATCTAATTAACTTGAATATATGCATGGTTATCTTTTTATGCAATGAATGCCCTGTTTTCACTGTATCCGTATATTGCACATCAACTCAATCAGTGAGATGCCATCACAATACATTCTGAAATGATGGACAAAGCTTGCTAAAATGCAAGTATGGTAAAAACTGAAAGCAGGACAAGAAAATCAATAAGTGGACAAAACCAAAGACAAAGTTCCATGGCGACAACAAATGGCAAGAAACTAATACAATCTAGTACTAAAATGTAAAGGTGACATAGAAACCCGGAAAATTCTTGAAGAAATCTTCAAAAAAGACAATGAAAAGGTACACCAAATTATTGTTTCAAAAAGTACAAAAGAACATGAAAATTCAAGCAGCATAGCAGAATCTTCTATCATTAAACTGCCAACAATCCAAGATCCATCTCCCACAAAGACAAAAGGAAGAAGCAGCAGAATTGAAGCATGGAAGCATAGAAAGAAACAAAAAACAAAGGAGTTTGATACCAAGACACCAAAGCAACAAGTCTAGATCTTTCATATCTTTCGAGATCCACCCTACAATATGGGGTAAAAAGCCAAAATAAGTTATTTTAGCCCTTATAAAACGAAAACGGATTCTTGAACCCCTTCACGCTCATGTCACATCGAGGTGTTGCAGAAGAAAAAAAAGCCAAATCTGATCCAATTTATCGTAATCGATTAGTTAACATGTTGGTTAACTATATTCTGAAACACGGGAAAAAAATCATTCTATGAGTTCCAATTTGACATTGTATATATATATATATTATGCAATTCTATTAAATGCATGAACAAATATTTTAAATTGCCCTTCAAATGCTTTAGACACCTGAACTAACGAGTGCAGTTTAATTAAACAAAAATATATTCATCAAGTAAACTGTGTCTGAAACTAATGACTCTAACAAGTGAGATAATGTTAGAAAAAGTAAATGAAAATATAAGGGTCAAAAATTAAACAACACATAGTTGGAAAATATCTAATATTTAAACCGAGCTATATACCTAAATAATCGAAAATTTTACCTAAAAGACACATGGCTGAACATACAAAATATAATTACTAGACAAACTGTTAAACTATAATAGAAACTAAAGAGATAAACAATGCAACTAAAGAGATAAACATCATAACTAGACTCATACTGGAATCATCATAAAAAAATTTTAAAGTTTCAATCGATACTGGAATCGTCTTAAAAACATCTTTCAGAATCATCTAAAAAACATCATTCAGAATCATCTAAAAAACATCATTCAGAATCATCTAAAAAACATCATTCAGAATCATCTAAAAAACATCATTCAGAATCATTCAATCCAACAACCTAGCAAATAGACCATTTAGAATAATCCATAACATCATTTCAACAAATTCAAACATTCAAATCACTCCATAACAAATCTAAATCACATCATGCAAATAATATCTTAAACTACATTGTTTGTGGACGTTCCTACCATGTCATCCAATTCACCATCTTTAAACAAGTTAAAAGTCTGAAGAGGCTTGTTCTGAGGCTGGTACTGTTTCCTTATCCTTTATTGGTTGCATTCTTCATCAACCATAGCAATTAACTTGCCATTCCATTCGATTGGTGATTCTTCAATTAATGGCGAGTGATATTGCTGATTCGGAAGTTCTGCACTAGTCCCAACAATAGGTGGCAAGTCTCGCAATGCTTTATCCCCAACATCAGCATTCACCATCTCCAACCTTTGATATATATCAGTGGTAACAACATCAAAGTTACGCTTCACGATCATTAAGGCCTCATCATAAGCCTACACAAGAAAAATATCAATAAATTTATATGGAAACCTAAACAAACATATTAAATAACCAATGAAAGCACAATCTACTAACCATAAACAGTTCATATATAAACCGAACCAAACTATTAAACATCTAAACAGAAATATTAAGCATATGAACTAACTATACTAAAAGTCAGAAATATAAAATAATGAAACTAAAAACCTAAATTAGCACATAAAAAATCAAACTAAATACTGAAACACATAAGAAATCATGTTAACCACCATAACTAACAAAGCAAAGACATACGGTAAAATTTTAAACACTTACATTCTTAGCAAGGCTTTTAATCTTGGAGTCGATCAAAACTCCATGTGGGATTTTGAACTGCAACACTTCATCACCTTCAGGAACAGAATCAGCTCCAATATCAGGCTGAGCTCCAACATCACTCTAACCCCTATGACCCTTTTTCACTTTTCTAGCACAGCTGACTGGATAACCCTTCACCATGATTGTCCCGTCATAACCTCCTACAACATCTAACATCTTCACTCTCTCCTTCAACTTCGCATCAATCCAATGTTGGACTAGAGGAAGGGATGTTGGCTCCAACACACCACGGATAGGAAATCAGTGCAAATACATAATCAAAAGAATAAGGGCACAAGCAGTACAGGTTTGGTATTCTACATTTTTCTTATACCTCCTTATCATTGAAGCTATTTTGTCTAACACGAAAGTACACCAGTCGAGATTCTTAATCTCGTCAACATTTTCAATAGCTTCAAGAATTTTCATATCTACCTTCCCAGTAACTATAAGAGCTAAAAAGTATGAAGAACAATAGATCACAAAAATTCTCTTAAACTCATCCCCTCCCTCATTTAGTTCATTTATCCTATCTAAAATCAAATGAAGGGGTATAATATGTTCATTATCCCTACCAAACCTAGCCTTGTGACTATTCTTCAATTCCATCCCAGAATTTCTCTTCTCCACAACTTCCCTACCAGGGTTTCGAGGCAAGCACAGAACATCATATACATGATCAGAAGTAACAAAGTACCTATCTACCCCAACCAGCTGAACACATGTACCAGGGTTTAAATTACTCACCAACCAAGGCACAATACTCGAGGGAAGTGCAATCTCCAATCTTAGCTTCAAAATGCCCCTGAAACCAATGGCTTCAACATTAGCCTTCAGCTTAACACTGAGATCAGCGCACAGATCTGTGATCTTTACATGTTGGCTTCCAGGCATACACTTCTTTAAAAGCCAGGAAAACAATATAATTCAGTAAGTTAGTAAATATAACAGTTATGCACACAAATACCCAAACTAAGAGCTAAAACACATCAAGTAAATATACAGTAATTAAAAAAAGAAAGTTTAATTAATACATAGACAAATCAATATAAAATTAATAAAAAAGCATCTTATTTTTATAAAACTAAACAGTTAAACACATAAATAAAATCAACAAGTACATAAACTATTTATACTGCAACTCTACACATAAACAATTAAAAGTATAGTAAAACAAAACACTAAAACCCCAAAGGTAAAGGACAACATACCTAAACTAATAAATTCTAAATCATTCAAGTTATTATGCAAAAATATTAAAAATTAAATATTCAAAGTATGTGTGTACACACATAACGTAAAATCACAAATACATAAAGTATTAAAACATACCTAGAACCATCACGAAGCTGGATTTCACAGACTTATTTAATCTGGCATGTCACTTCCGTGCCATCATTAGTGTTCCCTGCTAAACAATGAGCACAAATATTTCTCTTCGCAGCAGGTCCAGAAACATTATCTCCATCCCGCTTGCACTTTCCCGCAACAGAAGAATTCTTCGACAACCCATTCCCATTCCCATCTCCAGCAACATTCTCATTACTGTTCCCATATGGCTTCTTTGCAGCAGGCCTCTTGCTGTAGACACCTTCGTTGCAGGCTCCATCGCAGCTGACTTGTTCGTTGCGGGCTTCAATTCGGACTTCTTCAATGCGGACTTCTTCAATGCGGACTTATTCACTGCATGCTTCTTCGCTACGGGCTTCACAGTTGGCTCCTTCATAGCCGGCTCATTCACAACTGGCTCTTTTGCAGAAGGCTCATCCACAGCTGGCTCGATTGCAGCAGGCTTCTTTGCAGCAGGCTTCTTTGCAGCCGCCTTCTTCGCTACCGGGTCATTTCCTTTTCCATCACAAACCTTTTTTTTGCCCTTTTCATTTTCATCTACCACAACAGGAGGTGAAGCAATAAAATTATCATCTTCCATAAAATCTTCATCACTAATAATTCGTTTAGGTTTAACCTTCTTCGTAACACCTTTCTTTCGCCAAATTTTCTGACCTACAACACAAAAATAAAAAAAATAAATAAATACTAAATCAAAAACACAAATTAGAAGCAGAGAATTTGATGAATACTAGAATCAGTTTCACATCTCAAACCTTCCATAACAACTTTATCAGGCCACTTATGGGCTTGCAGCAACAAAAGTAGAACCTACAAATTTTAAAAATTAAAAAATACTAAATAAACATAAAGTAATGAAAGATACACAATAAAAATATATATTAAAAAGTACCATCAACATTTATTTCAGCAGAATCCTTATTTCTTTCAGCAGAATCCTCATTTCTTTCTGCAGAAACATTTCCAGGCTTTGATGCATAAAATACAAAAACTAATGAGTTTAATAGCAAAACTAAACGGCAATAAATATGAACTAATAATTCAAATACTAACCACTATGTTCAATGTTTGTTGAAGCAGTAGGACAAATAATCACAGGCTTCTCCACAAGTGCAGAATAAAAAATGTTAATGTAGATTATCAAGTGAAATCTCCAATCTTAACTAATGAGTAAAATAGCTTAACTAACCATTTTTAAATTGAAACTAATAAACAAAAAAAACTAGTTGAAACTCCTAATACTAACCATTTTGTTTGATAATTATTGAAAGTGGAGGACTACTGATCACAGACGTCTCCTCAACTACATCATAAAAAGATATTCAACTAATAAATTTCATACCCAAAATAACAAAATGACAATAAATCATAAAAAATTAATCTAACCTGATTGTGTAAGATTTGTTGAAGCTGGATTATTAACAACAGTTTTAGCCTCATCAACAACTACAAAATGCAAACAGAAAATGTAAATCACAAAACTAAAACAATAAACAACAAAAGTAGCAAGAAACCTGGATATATTAAATTATAAAGCATTAATCTAACCTAATTTGTAAGATTTGTTGAAGCTGGAATATTACAAACATAAGTTTCAACCTCAGCAACAACTACAAAATACAAAAAAATAATTTAATTCACAAAACTAAACAACAAACAATAAAAAAAAGAAGAAAAAAACTAGAATATATTAAAATTGCAGTGTTATGTTGACCCCCCCCCCCCCCCCCCGGTCACATCTCATGCATCTACAATAACAAAACAAAATGCAAAAATATCAAAGGTAAAAGTAAACAAAAAATAAAATATATTAAATTTACCACTTTTATCGTGAACCCTAGACATATCACTTCCATCTACAATAGCAGAACAATATACTCACATACCAATGTAAACAACTAAACAGTCAAAGTAAAATAAATAGAGACCGGAATGTATCAAATTTACCAAACTTATCTTGAACTCCAGTCATATCACATACAACTACAAATAAAAAAATAAAATATTTAAATACCAAAAAAAACACACTAAATAGTCAAAGTAAAACAAAAAATTAGAATTCCAACCAGTAACAGATGATCCAGCAACTCTATCTGGCCTATCCACATCAGATTTACTACCACTTTTGTGCAATTTCTTCACAATATCAGCTATAAAAATAAAAGAAATTATCAGCAATACATAAAGCAATCAATTAAAAATTAACAAAAATTTTTGAATAAAACTCAATCATATTTAAATATATGTGGTAGTAGTTTTCTTCTGTTTTTTCCCTTTTATTCAAAGGAGGTTTAGAGCCTGAAAATTAGACATTCAATTAAAAGAAAAACATAAATATTAAAATAAAAAAATTACAAACTAACAATATACATATCATCTGAAAATTTGGACTGCAATCTACTCGATTTCCTCGAGAAAATTCCACCACGTACATTTGAAAAGTAATCACATAAAACTTAAATTAAAAACTGAAACACCGAAAGTAAACAAACCAATATAACTGTGTATATACAGATACAGAAAGGCAGTGCAAAAAGAAAACACATTAACATGCGAACTAAACACATAAATAGGCTAACTAAAAAATAGTGCAAACAAAAAACATGCAAACTAAACAGATCCTAAACTAAACCACAACAGATCCACAACAAATCCAGAACTAAATACATAAATAGCCTAACTAAACACACTAGCAGCCTAACTAAGCACATGAACAACCTAACTGAGAGACAATGCTAACTAAACAGAGCCTAAATTAAACCACAACAAAGCCACAATAAAAGTCTAAATCAAACACATGAACATGAAAACTAAACACATAAACATCCTAACTTAAAGATAATTCAAACAGAAAACATACAAAGTAAACAGAGCATAAATAAACCACAGCAGAGGCACAACAAAGCCTGAACCAAACACATGAACGGCCTAACTAAACACATGAACAACCTAACTAATTTGTTATACATCGTTTCATACATAAAACAAAGCAAGATCTAAAAAATTAGCAAAACATAGCAACACAACACAAAAAAATAGAGCATATTCAATAACAACGACCAACACATCAAATCAACAAACAATGAAACAGGAAAATCAAAGAAACCGAATGGAAAACCCTAACAATACAAAAATTAACAAAAAATAGAAAAACCCTTAAGATTCAAGCGCGGATGAGGCACGAACAACTTCATCAACCTCCAGGTCATCTTTACTAGCAACTTCTTCGTTTGATTTCATCATATCTACAAAAGTCCAAAACAAAACTCATAAACACACAATATAAGGTCAAAAAATAAATGCATAGCCAGATTTACAGAGATAAATGCCAAAATGATATAGAAATCATCGGAGAGGTAAAAAAAACCCTAAATATAAACCTCAAATCCATCGAAAATAAGAAATTCTAACCTCTATAGAACTGGATTGAAGAGGTCAATATAATGCCGTTGAGAAATTGCAAATTTGAGAGGATTTGAGCAGTTGAATCGCGAATTTATGACAGTGATTTTGAGAGGTTTCAGAGAGGGTTAATGTGCGCGTGTGAAAAAGAGAGGGGAGGTTGGTTGGAGCGGCTGAATTTAAAGCTGATATTGAAAATTAACTAATATGTATATTATTTAGTATTGCTTCCAGACCTATAAAAATATTTAGTTTATGGGGTCTTACTATAAAATTGGGTGAGACAATTTCACTCAAGTCTCTGTAAAAGGAAAATGTACAGATTTGATTGTGAGGGGGGAATAATATTCCAGATTGTATTGCCGATTACTGTAGCTGTGTGCGATCGAAGTGCGAAACACATACCGTTTCTCATCCTTTTTCTTCTTTCCTTTTTACTTTCACTGTTCCTACCGCTAACGGTCCTTTCTGCTTCTTCTTTGATCCAATCATGGCGGCTCCTCCGCCAGGCCGCGGCGGAATTACACCGACCAAAACCTTTCTACAAGCTTTGGGCAATCGACCCCCACCTCTATCCATTTCCCTCCTCTCTAATCCCGAAATTGTCCTAAAAACCAACTACAAGGGGGAATATCTTGCCTGGTAACCAGGAAAGAGGCAGAAATCCTTGCTTCTCATTATCAAAATGCCTTGGTGGGTAAGTTTGCACGAGGGAAACCATCTATGGAAGCTCTGAATGACGCTTTCAACTCTATGGGCTTCAAAGGTAAATTTCAGCTGGGCTCCATCGACTTCAGGCATGTACTGATCCGCTTCCAGGATAAGGAAGATTACCAGCGACTATAGATCAAAGGTCAGTGGAATTTCAATAATGCCCCCATGAAAGTGCTTAAATGGACTACTGATTTCTCCCCTGAGGTTGAATCCTCGATAGTTCCTATTTGGGTCACTATCCATCATGTTCCAGTATTTTTCTATAACCTCACTATGCTAGAATCCATGGGTAATCAGATAGGTAACTATATTAAATTGGACTTTGCAACTGCTGGCCTAACTAGACCATCTGCTGTAAAGATGTGCGTTGAAATTGACTTAAAAAAAACAGCAGGCATTCATTAGAGTGGGCATTGAGGAGGATGGAATAGAATACAATGTGGTTAAACTTCACTTAGAATTCGAGGATCTTCCCCTTTATTGCCACCACTGTAAAGTTATAGGACATGATGATAACCTGTGCATTTACTTACATCCAGAACTTAAGAAGCCAAAGATATATAAGATGGATAAACCTATCCCTAACCATAGTGATACGGGAAAGTCTAAGGATCAACAATTGGTTTATGATGATCATGAGCAGGGTGTAGTCAGCCAAATAAATGAAAGAATTAACAAGGCAGGGGGTTCTGGTTTTTCGGTTTCTGATAAACTGAAAATCCTGTCTACTCAGAATCTTAGATATGTCCCAAAATAGAAAGTAGTTCAGACTAAAAATGTTGATCATAATGAGGCTGGGGAAACAAATGTTGATCAAAATGAGGATATGGTTTCTACTCATGAGAGGGCTGATAATCAAACCAAAGATAATCATGTTACTGAGCAACCTGACCTGCTGATTATTGACACTGATGTTGAGAAACAAGTTGTAGATAGGAATCAAGTTTTGATCCCTAACCAGGAAAAAGTTGAGGGTAATAATGCCAATACTGAATTACTTAAAGTGAATCAAGCTAAAACTGATGTGCCCTCGGATTCTCTCCTTCGGTCTCCTATATACTTGACCAAACAATCCTTATCTGCCCCTCCTCATCTCAATAAAAAGGTAGGTTTTGCTAAGGATGACATTCCTAGCAAACGGGGTAAGCCTTTCTCCCCTTTTAACTCTATTGTTTCTACAAAAAATTTCATTTTCTCCCAGCAGAAGCATAGGCAAAACAGGTTCCTACCACTTGATGATGAGGATATATCCAATGAGGAGGCTCCTCCTAGTGACATCCCAACTTCTGCTCCTTTTGACACTGGTGATGATACTGTTGTTACCCAGGTAAGTCAGGTATCTAGTTCCCACCCTGGATCATCCAAGTTGAAAAAAGGGAAACAAACAGACACAGTTTCTAACCATAGGAATGAGACCTATTTAACACAGTTAAATACTATCATGACTAGATCAAAAAGCTCTACAGCAGATGGTCTAGTTATTCATAAGGAAAGAATTCAGTGAAGTGATTAGACAAAACTGGGATCTGCCTCATCACAAATCAGGAATGCTTGGTTTTTTCCTCAAGCTGGTAAGACTGAAAAAAGAGCTCAAAATTTGGAATAAAGAAATTTTTGGTAACATAACTGATAATGTCATAAAAGCTGAAGCTGCTCTCCACACTCAGGAGCAGAAGTATGACCTAGATGCTTCTGAGGGAAATATGCTAAAGCTAAAAGAGGCCAAGGCTAAGTTAGTTAGGTCTCTAGTAGAGCAGAAAAGTTTCTGGAAACATAAGGCAAAGGTTAAATGGCTAAAGGAGGGGGACAATAACACTAGTTTTTTCCATAACTCGATCAAGGAGAGAAAGTGCAGATTAAAGATTACAAAAATTAGGAATAGTAATGGCCAGTGGATAGATAGTATACAGGATATTGAAAATGATGCCATTCACTATTACCAAGATCTTTTAACAGAAGACAGTCCCTCTGATAGCAATTTTTACAAATCACACTTCCTTAGCCAAATTCCTAAACTGATCACTCAGGAAGAAAATGAGAGACTCCTGCAACCTGCCTCACTGATTGAACTTAGGGATATTGTGCTAAGTTTGAATAAGAATAGCAGTCCGGGGCCTGATGGATTCACAGCTAAATTCTACATTAATTCTTGGGATATAATTGCTATGGATTTACTGTCTGCTGTAAATGATTTTCTTGCTGTAAGTAATATTCCAAGGGGCATTGGTAGCACCTGGATTGCCATTATCCCGAAAAAACAAACCCCTATCTCATTTGATGATTACAGACCAATAAGTCTCTCCAATGTTCTTAACAAAATCTTTTCCAAAGTGTTAATGGAAAGACTTAAGTCTATAATGCCAAAAATTATTTCCCCACATCAAACAGCTTTTCTTAAAGGAAGAGACATATCGGATAATGTCATCTACCTGCAAGAAATGGTCAGGTTTTTGAACAGGAAAAAAAGGGATCCCAACTGCATTGTTAAACTTGATCTTAAGAAAGCCTTTGATAGAGTTAAGTGGTCATTCCTTTATTCTGTTCTTGCTAGATTTGGTTTTTCTGCAAAATTCATCTTCATCATTATGAAGAATTTAGCACAGGCCTGGTTCTCAATCCTTATAAATGGTAAGCCTGTAGGTTATTTTCAGTCTACAAGGGGAATTAAACAGGGAGATGCCCTCTCCCCTTTTCTTTTTAATATCTTCTCTGAGTCCTTTACCAGGAGTTTAGCTTTCATTTTTCTGAATGGTAAACTCTCATATTATGATCTACCAGGTAATGCCCTACAAATTTCACACTTATCTTATGCTGATGATACTGTGGTCTTCTTAACAGCAAATAATCAAACACTGATCAGATTTAAGGCCTTCCTCACAAAATTTGAAGATGTTACTAGCCAAAAGATAAATTACAGTAAAAGTGACATCTACATAGGAAAACATGCCTCTGTTCATAAAGTCAACAATATAAGAAGGGCTCTAGGTATGAAAATTGGTAGATTCCCCTTCACATATCTGGGAGTTCCCATTTTCACAGGGATAGCCAGGAAAATCTATTTCCAACCTATAATTGAGCAGATAGATAATAGGATTGGGGGTTGGAAAAACAGGTGGCTCTCTACTGGGTGGAAAATCACATTAATACAGTCATGTATCTACTCCATTCCTCAACATATATGGTCAGTCCTAAAGCCTAGCAATGAGATCATTTCTGCCATAGAGAAAAAACTCAGTAAATTTTTTTGGGGGAATATTGATCAAAAACCTAAAAGATCATGGAGGAAATGGGATGCACTTTGCTATCCCACAAACCAAAATGGTCTAGGTTTTAGATCAATAACCACCGTCATAAAAACATGCTCAGTTAAGTTGTGGTGGAAGTTTCAAAAGGCTGAGGCACTATGGACTCACCTAGTTGCATCACTGCCTTTCTCTTCCAGAAACTCCCCAAACTGGAAGAGAATCAGTGAAATTAATACTTGGGCAGAAACTAACTCCAGGGTCATAGTGGGAAGAGGAGGTTGTAATTTCTGGACCTCAAACTGGTTAGATATTGGTCCAGTTGAGGATTTGTGTGATCCAAACCTTGTCAATATTTCGTACTCATGTACAGTCTCAGACTTCATTACAAACAAATCATTTATGCTTCAGGAAATTTCCCCTTTTCTATCCCCTCATGCTGTCACTCTTTTACAGGAAGCAAATCTATTTCCACACAGGAAAGATAGACTCATATGGAAACTGGGTCCCAAAGGTGAATTCTCTTTTAAATCCACTTATCTCCTGCTCAGAAATCAGAGAGGTACTGTCCTTTCTGCTCAATATATTTGGAGTTCTAGAATTGAAAAAAAAAATTCTGTCTTCATGTGGAAAATGATGAATTCTTTTCTTCCCTTTGACAATGTCCTGCGCAATTTGAGATTCTCACTGCCTTCTAAGTGTTGTATGTGTAATAATCATGAGGATTCATTGGATCATTTTTTTAATTCGTGTTCATTTGATGTTCAAATTTGGAAAGTAGTCCACTCATTCATGGGAATTTCAGGAATGGTTTACCCATCTATATGGGATAGACTTTCTTGCTACTTGACATATTCTGGTCTGAGCGCTCTCCACTCTGAAATTATTAGATCTGCTGCTGCTATTACATGTTGGCATTTGTGGAAAATGAGGAACAAAATTTTGTATGATTCTGCCATCCCATTAACAGGTTTAGTCTTATCTCACATCAAGGAACAATTTTTTATATGTTCACTGCTAAACCTGTTTTCATAAAAGCTAAAGTAAACATTGACATTGCTGATCACTCTTTTCTCCCTCTAATTAAACTACCTCCAAAGCCGAAAATTCTCAAAATTGCTTGGACTAAACCATGTAGGGGTTATAAAATTAACGTAGATGCTGCATGGAATGGTCAATTGAATATGTGTGGAATTGGTATGATCATCAGAGATAGCAGGGGTGGCTTTATTGCTGCTCATACTAAATTTACAGCTGTTAATTCCCCTCAGGAAGCTGAAATGAAGGCAATAAAGTTTGCCATACAGAAATATGCTAGTTTCTTTACTCATGCTTGCCTTGAATCTGACTGTATGAATGCTGTGAAGTCAGTTCTTGATCCATTATATGCCCCCTGGCCGCTGTTTCAATTAGCTGATGACACAAAGCAAATCTTGGGAAATATTATTCTTGTTCATATTCAGAGGCAAGCTAATCTGGTAGCTGATGCTCTTGCTAAGACATGTCTCAAAGCTGAAACTAGTGTATCCATGTTTACTTTTAATATGTTATCTAATAACATTCAGGGGCTACTTAGACTAGATCAGATAGGTACACCTTCCTTAAGATTTTTACATTGAATGGATGCTACTGATAAAATGTTACTTGCAGGTGTATTGAATGCGGTTTTTAAAGGCAATGAAGGCTTAAGGATGAATTGATTTGCTTGATGATGTTTTTCTTTGTTGAAATTAGCTACTCTTTCGATACTTTTATCTAGAAGATAGGCTCCTTAGTGCTTTTGGGATGTGTCTGACTGACCTGTGTTTCGATCTTTCGATTCACTAATAAGACTGACCTGTGTCTCGGTCTTTCGATTCACTAATAAGTTCGATATTCTTCCTAAATTTACTAACAGTCTTCGTAATCCTCCAACAATTAGCTAGTTTTTTACTACATTTTGGAAGCAACAAATGTTGCTTCATTAGCTTTAGCTCCCTCATGTAAATTCCAACTAAGCCAATGGCTTCATTTTCTGTTCCTGTTTTCAATTTCTGTTATTTTACACGGCTTGGGAAGGTCTAATATAATTTCCTCCATCTTTGGATGGTTTTTACGGAAAAAAAAAAGGATTGTGAGGGGGATTATATGAAGTATAAGGATTCAGAATAACATTACTTCAAAGTAGCTTTTCTTCAATTACTTATAGGTTTGTACCGTTTGACTTCTTCTGATGAGCTTTTCAAAAGCCGAGGGTGGAGAAGAATACATTACACATGTCTTTCTAGCCACTTTCTAACTTTTCTTCAACCTTATTTTCGATTTTTGGCAGTATCTTTCCTTAAAAAATTAGTGTAATGGCGACAATAAATAAAGTGAATCGCTATATAATGCCCTGTATTTTACTTGATTATCCCATGTATTTATATTATTGAATCTATAGTATGTAATTTTAATTTAATTTAAATAATTTAAATAAGTTTAAAATAATATTAAATAAAATTTTAATTTAAACACATTACTTCCGCCACTGGAGGTGTTTCCCGGCGTGGTGCACGGCGTTCGGCGGTGATTTTTCAGAAGGTGGAGGACGACGGCGAGTTCATCTTCTCCGGCGGTGGAGGACGGCGGGGTGATTTCGACAGAGGTGGAGGACGGCCGGCGGTGAGTTCGTCTTCTCCGGTGACTGGTTTATCTTCTCCGGCGACTCCAGCAACTGGCCCGTTCTCTTTTCCTCGCCCCGGCCTGGTTCTTGTCGCCCCGATCTCCTTCTCCAGTCCCGATCTCCTTCTCCTCTCCCCGCTCTCCTTCTCCGGTCCCGATCTCCTTCTCCTCTCCCCGTTCTCCTCTCCCCAATCTCCTCTCCCCAATCTCCTTCTCTGGTCCGGCTTCTCCTCCTCCTCTCCGGTTCTCGTCGACCGGTTCTCCCCACCTGGTTCTCCCACCCCGGTTTTTTTTCGCCTTACCTGTCTCGGTTCTCCTCCGCCCTACCCGCCTCGGTTCTCCTTCTACTCTCCGGTTCTCGTTCTCGTTTCCCTGCCCCCGTTCTTGATGGACCAGAGTTTCTCGGGCGGGGCTTTTCTAGGTGGGGGACGAAGGTAGAGCATCTATTGGGAATCGACGGTGGGTGGCTGGGGACGGGAACGGCAGGCTAGGGTTTTTCTTGGGACAGGGAAGGCAGGCTAGGGTGGCTGGGGACGGGGACGACGGGCTAGGGACGGATGATTGGGGAGGCGGCAGAGAAGGGTGGGGACAGATGGTTGGGGAGGCGGTAGAGAAGGGTGGCAGTGGCCTAGTAAATAAATCACAACACCTTCGTAACCTAGTAAAATACATAACGTGATATTACAACACTAAATAAATCACACCACTGGAACTAAGGGGTCGAATAACAAATTCCTTCTACTTTCGGTGCACCTACTTCACCATTCACTAAACAAACCAAGCTTTTATTAATATTTAGAGTTAAGTAAAATGACTCGGACATGAGGTTAGAGTCAATATTTATATCAATAAACGTTGGGACATGATCCACTCTGTGCTTATTTTGAATCTACACTACTTTGCTTATATGTGTGATAGTTATTATTATTTCTAGAACATTGCTGAGAATCATAAATTAATGGATTTGATTAGGATTGCTCCTTGCATTGTCATTTGGTTTATATGGTGTGCTAGATGCAAATACTTTTTTGAAAACATTAAACCAAATCTGGGACATATCTTTAAACAAATTATGTTGGAACTCAATGATATCATAATGGCTCAAAAAATGAATATGTGCTGGGATTTGACAGTTCTCTTCCTAGGTTAATTAAGGGGAAATCCTTAATACTAGGAAGAAAATTCAGGTGATTAAATGGAATAGTCCTGCACTTACCAAATTGGACATTGATGGTTCTTTTATGAGTTCTGAAATTGTGGGTATAATCTGTATTTTCAGAAATAGTAAAGGTGAGACCATTGTAGCTGCTTCAAAACCAATCATCTCAAATTCTGCACTTCAAGTTGAAGCTTTTGCTCTCCTATATGGACTGAATCTAGCAAAGATCTTGCACATCAGAGATCTTGAAATAGAATCAGACTTCAAAGTTCTGGTTCAGGTCATCAACAAACAATACAAGATCCCTTAGAGAGTTGAAGAAACTGTACGAGAATCATGGGAACTTCTGAGGATCTTTGACTACTTTCTTAATCATATCTATAGAGAAACCAACTCGGTTGCAGATTCTCTTGCCAAGTTAGCAACTCTTACACAAGTAAATCGGGTACTTTTGAATGTAGGTCTACCTCCTCACATTGAAGTCCTAGTGAAGATAGATGCCAACTCTATTCCCTATATCGGAACATGATAGATATAGATTTAGATGCCCCGCTTATGAATCTCACGTTGTTTTGTTTTTAAGGCTACTGAAGCTCTTAGGATTACTAGATAGGAAATGTATATATTTTAGAGTTTAAGTAACCTTATTTCTTAAGGTCAAGTTATTATGCCCCCTCTTTTATGTACCTTTTATTTTTATAATAATAAACAGGTAGGGGTCCGCCAAACCCCCACCATAACAAGTGGTTTAAAAAAAACTCTAACATTATGTTGAAAGTACCAATGTAATCCTGTAAAATTGGAAACTGTCAAAATAACCCTAACTTTATGATGCAAGTGTCAATCTAACCCTGAACGTCATTGACTTCAATTGTCAACAATACTTTGGCCGGAATATGTAGAAATGACCATTTTGCCCCTTAAAAGGAAAAACAAAAAAAACGGAAATAAGATTTTTAACCACAATTTTAATTTATTCATGTGTTCACATATTTCTTCTTCTTCCGGGTCTTCTCTCTTCCGCCGCCGGACGCCACAGCATTGCCGTCGGACGCCGTAGCAACGCTGCTAAAGCAACGCCGCCATGGAAGATCCGCTTCTCGATGGAATTTTTGATCCCTGACCACCTCATCTTTCAGATAGGTGAAGATTGGCGACGGGCTCGGATAAGGTCGCCGGCTGGAGATTGGCGACGGGCTCGGGTAAGGTCGCCGGCTGGAGATTGGCGACTGGCTTGGGTGTGTGGGTCGCTGGAGACTGGCGACGTGCTTGGGGGTGGTGGAGATTGGTGATGGGCTCGGCGGGCGGTGGAGATTGGCATCGAGTGGTGGAGATTGGCGTTCGCCGGAGTTGGAGATTGGAGACTGGCGACAGGCTCAGCGCTAGAGATTGCCGGAGCAGCGGCGGAGAAGCGTTGTTGGCAATGCATCAATTACTGTTTCTTCACTGTGTGAGCCCACATGAATTATCTAATTCCTAATAAAATTTACCGGAGCAGCGGCGGTTGTTGGCAATGACATCAATTACTGTTTCTTCACTACGTGAGTCCACATGAATTATCTAATTCGTAATCAAATTTGCTCTTGAGTATTTATCTTTGGCCTCTTATGAATCCGATCAATTTCCCATTGTTTGTGCATCTTTTGAATGTAAAATCAAATCCATCTTCTGGTATTATAAACTTTAATATACAGTATCTTAGAAATGACTAGGCATGATGATGCGTATGATACCAGGTTTACCAATAAAACTCAAAGTTTTAAAATAGGACGACAGAGCGGCGGCGAACGGCGGAGCAACAGCGCATGGCAGAGCAGCGGCGGTGGATGACGGTCAGGTTAGAGGTGGGGTTTGAAGAAGAAGAAAAGGGTAAAATGGACATAAAAATTTTAGTTTCTAAAGCAAGAGTATTTTTGTCATTTCAAATTTTGTCAACACTCAAATTAATGAGTCAATGCAGGAATAGTATTAAAAGGTTATAGCAGCACAATTCAACACAAAGTTAGCATTATTTTAACACATTATCATTTTCCATGGTTATATCGACATTTCAGTTTAAAGTTAGAATCACAAGTGTAAATATCCCTATTAATTATAACAAGTCCACAATTATATATGTGTAAAAAAAATTAAAAAATAATAACTTTAAAATATACAACGATGAATCCAATAACATATAATATAATAATAATTTTATACATACAATAATATAATTTAATAGACAAAATTAATTATATTTGATTGTCAAAAATCAAATTAAGCCAACTGAGCCGGAACATATAAAATACATCACTAAATTTAAGGGGATTTTCGGTCTAGCTGTTTGCTCAAATAAAGTGAGTGACTGGGAAGGGGAAAGGGCCTCCTAGGAAAGGTTTTGGGTTGAAATTCCAAAAATGAAATTTCCTAGCAAGCACATTAAAGTTTGACAATGACAAAGTTTAATGATCATTAATCCTTCAATGTGAATTTTAAGTGACAACTAAGAGCATCAATTAATGTGAGATACAACACTTAATAGTTTGATTTGGCATACTTCCTCCGTCACACTATAAATTATTTATTTACTTTTTTACGGTATTCAATAAGCATTTTTTATCATAAATATTTCTAGTTAGCTATAATAGTGTCACATAAAAAAATAATATTTAGAAAATAGATCTTAAGATGAATCTAACAAGATCTCACATGGTATTTTTGTTATATATAGACTAATATATATTTATGGTCAAAGTTTACAAGGCTTGACTCCCAGAAAGCAATTAAACAATTTATAGCGAGACAGGAGGAGTATCATTTATTTAAAGAAATTATTTAATTTAGGCTAGTGAAAATGATCAAATCAATAAGAATGGCATAACTTTTGTATAATTTCTCAATAAGGCTATACATTTTAAATATTACTTAAATAAACCATGTTATAAAGTAAACTCATGTCCTTCAGAGAGCATATACAATGGTAAAATTGTTCTGAAACCGTTCTTGTGGTTTCAGTTTATCAAATATTCAATTTTTCTCTTCCACCTCAACCATTTGAACCACAAAGGAACAGCTCCATTTTTCTCCCTATAATGGTTGGAACCACTTTGCAACCACTTCATGGACCCAATTGATTTTCTCTATCCTACTCATTAATTTTGTCTTCAATATTTAATTAAAATAAATTTGCCTATTCAAATAAAGACAGTCTTGGGAAAGACCACATTTCCACAGGCATATGGAAAGACATGGTTGAATTAGAATTATAAAAAAATAAAAGATTTTAATTACAGTATTAAAAATTAATATGCAACATGCAGTAGTTATAAGTTTATAACCCGGTTAATGCAACCCAAAAATTTTATCTTGATTTCTTCTAATTTGCAGTTTAAACCTTAGTATTTTTATAACTTATGGTAAGACCATCTTTCAAGATACGGGCTCCCAAATAAATTTAAATGTGAGTTTAATAATACATTTGTAATTTTTGAATTGAATTTTATTTTCTAAAATTTAATATTTATAATTAATTTCAATTCATAAAAATTAATTTATGAACCATAATTAAAAAGAACCATTTTATGTTTAAAAGAATGGAACTTCGATTTTAAAAAGAATCAAAATTTAATTTTAATTTTTTTAATATAATTCAGAATATTAAAATAAGAATTTAAATACAAAAAAAGTATATAAAAAAGGTGGGGATAGAGGTTGCCACGTGGCAGCAAGGGGTAACAAAATGGAAACAACTTGCGCCATGGCCCATATCACGTGGGATGGCAGTAGTTTGTCAACTGGCCGTCGATTCCATGAGTTGGGAACCAAGAGATGGTTCCACAAAAGTTCCACTTGGGTTCCGGAGCGGTTCTAGTTCGGAGTTGGAACCGCTCTAGAACTCTCAATTGCACATATGCTCTTACAAATATAAAAAAACATGTCCATCATACGCATAACTTGTCAATTATTTTAAATTAGAACTGTCTAAAATGGTCGGTTGGACCCGACACACATTGATCTGACTCTTCCGGTACGTAATAGATCAAAATTTAAAAAATGGGATAGGCCGGATTTTCAACCTTAAACTGATCCATTTATTTGTAAAACATTTTGAACAAACTTTAAATCATATATTTGACTTTGAGTTAGGTCATATTGGGTAAAATATCAACCTGACCTGTTTCGACACGAAATTATTATAAAAACAATTTTGTTGTAGCCGTCCTGGCCCGACATTTTGGCAGGTTTGTGTTTGGCTGATTTATTCTTGACCTGTTTCTAAAGTATTTATTTTACTTATAATATCACGGATAAATACATTTACAACCCTAACTTTAGGCTGAAAGTGCCAATATAACCCTGCAATCTCAAAAAGTGTCAATTTAACCCTAACTAATTATTGTATATGCCAATCTAACACTAACTTTAGAAAAAATTGTGTTGATATAGCTAAACTCCCTAATTTCGGCATTGACCAAATGAATTCAGGCAAGAACTTGAATTGAAATGATAAAAATACCCCTTATGACAAACCTAATTTTCTTCTTCAAAAGCTGCAACTGTGCTCCACTGTTACAGTTGTCGTGCTCTGCCGCTGCCGGTGTCGTGCTCCCTCCGCTGCTCACCTAATTCTTCCTAATTCCACCTTCTCACTTTTTCTTTTCCCTTTTTTTCTTCTCACCTAACTCTACCCGATTCCACCTCTCCATTTTTTCACTTCCCTTCTTCTTCTCACTAAATCGCGCCCTACAACCCCTTCATTGAAGATGCATTGTAAAATATTTCGGTTCCGGGGTCGAAGATGACCCGAATGTTACCATCGAAAAGTCCTAGTAAACGTTGATTGCATCTAGAGTGGAACTATATCGTGTGGTTTTGAACCCTTTTCTTCTCGTGAAATCCACGGCTTGATTTCAACTTTGATCGATGGAATGAGGAAGACAGGGGTTTGGTCATTGGGGATTTCCTCTTTTTCTTTTTTAAGGTAAGGGCAAAATCATCTTTTCATCAGAATCCAACCAAACAAACGTTGACTAAAAAGTCAGCGGAGTCAAAGGTTATTTTGGCACTTTCTGAGATTGCAGGGTTATATTGGCCCTTTCAGCCAAAAGTCATGGTCATTTTATCACTTAACTCTAATATCAATTTGGATCGAATCGGTTTTGCCATTTTCTAGCACCCTAATTTAAACAATTGGCAAGAGATGAGTAAGAGGGATACATATTTTTGATGGACATTGGTGCCTTTTCAAACATATTTTATTTGATTGATATTTATATCAGGGGTAAAATGGTAGAATAGACTTTTCTATATAAATACAATTGACATATAAAGAGTGTCGGAACTACCAACTGGGTAAGCATACTTATTCTCACTATCTTGTACATGGTATCACAGCATCAGCAATATCGAGCAACAAGTTCTAGAGAATCCCTACAACTAATGCAAATCTCTTGGGTGTATGGTTATGACTTTTCAGTCTAGCATATATGTGTTATATATGTTCCTCCTACTACTCACTTTCATGCTGTGAAGAGAATTTTTAAGTATTTGCAGGGTACCTTGTAGTTTGATCTTTTTCTCCGGACGACGAGCTCCTCGGTGTTAGTAGTCGCCTATTCTGATACAAATTGAACTGGTTTTCCTGATAGTCGTCGTTCCACCACTGGCTAGGCCATTTTTCTTGGGAAGAACTTGATTCCTTAGCGCTCTAAGAAGCAATCTACTGTTTCAAAATCCTCAACTGAACATGAATATGGGGTTTTTGCATACACTGCGACGGAAATAATTCGGCTTCGTCAACTTCTTGCAGATTTGGGTTGTTTTTTGTCATCCCGTTACTCTGTTGTGATAATATCTTTACTACTTATCTTGCTGCCAATCCGATTTATTATGATTTGTTGCAAACATATTGATGTGGACTACTACTTTGTTTGTGACACATGGAAGTCTTTGTGTTTAACATATTCCTACACAGTTACAAGTTGCTGATATTTTTACTAAATGTCTTTCTAGTGAGTTATTTTATAAACACCGTTCCAATCTATCTGTTAGTGCACCCTCTAAAGATAGAGTATATTAGGTAAATGATAGATTGGACTTTTCCATGTAATTACAATTAATACATAAAGAGTGTTAGTGCTACCAATTGAATAAGCCACAATTATTCTAATTATTATGTATAAATTAAAATATATTTAACCGTCGTTATAAGAAATTATACACAAGTTATGTCGTATTTATTAATTCTCTAACTTCCACCACCCTCAGTTAAAAAATTTCCTTCACTTAAAAGGGAGTACTTGGCAGAGAACCCACCATTGCAATGATAAGCTACAAATCTAGCTTTTTTTTTTTTTTTTTATGAAGCTACAAATCTAGCTTGTATAGTCCTGCATTTATTTTTCAAATATTTTTTTTCTATTATTCAATATAAGTATATTTCTTAAGTAATTAATTAATAAATTATATTTTTATACTTTAAATTAAATTTATTGAAGATTTTTTTTTGAAATAACTTTTTTTATTAACTTACACATTACATTAAATATCAAAGAAATTTTTTTTTTTGTTTTGTACTATTATTCTAAACTATTCGTTTGGTTTTTTTCCGTTTTTCTTTTAATACCCTCGTACTTTTATTTTAGTTTAATTCTTTAAGGTTATCACATTTTTATAAGAGTACGTCTTTTGAAATACGGTCTTTCCATAAGACATGAAAATATTAAGGTTTAAAGTGCAAATTAAAAGAAATGAAGACAAATTTTCATGTTGCATGAATCAGGTTATAAACATTACAAGTACTACATGTTGCATAATAATTTGTAATATTACAATTAACACTTTTTACCTTTCATTATTAAAACTAAATCCCGTGTTTTCACAACTCTATGAAAAGATGATTTTTTCCAAGACTTTATCTTTTTAGAGTAAGAAATAATAAAAAAAACATTGATTAATCTTTTCATTCTCTATCATATATTAATTCAAATAATATAATATCTTTAGTAAGTATATATTTTCCTAACTTATGAAGCAAGCATGAATGAATCTAAAGCAAACTACATCAGGGGTGGAGGTAAAAACTATGTATGATGGTGGCTAATATATATATATATATATATATATATATATATATATATATATAAATTATATTTTAAAATTTTCTTTTATATTAGAGGGGGGCAAAAAATTTTAAAAAAAGATTTACTCTCATATTTTCCATAAATTTCCGCCCTTGAACTACACCTAACAATCATCCAAAATAAAGTAAGCAATGAATCACACACTCATATCCATCTTTTCCCTCTTTTTTTATGATGGGTGCCCTTTAAAAAAAAATAAAAAAATGATGGGTGCCCTTCCTGGTTTGATCCAAAAATAAACCACGTTTTGACAACATTTTTCAATGTTTCGAGTGAAGGAATGTTATGTTCCCCATGGAAGCATTCCAATTCTAGTGGTGTATCTTTTGTTGGTTTTGTCTCGGAAACTGCATCCCATATCAGGCTTCAGGCTCTGCTTTTTCTTTTTTTTTAAAATTTTTTTGGAACATATGACAACACATAAATAAAACACTTTGTACAACCACGACCTTTCAGCTCTATGGGTACTTGTGTGGGCCTTCCAAATGCTAGCAAATTCAAGAGCTTTGGTGGTTTAGTGTAGATCAACAATCAACAATTACAAAAGGAATGCATGATCCAATAAGCAGTGTAATGGGACAAAGGATAGTATGCCCTTTCATCTATACTCTCCCTCTGTGCCACTCTAAATTACTTATTTACTTTTTCACAATTTTTAAAGAGCATATTTAATCGTAAATGTCTCCAATTACACATAATAATTCTTCATAAAAATTTGATGTTTAAAAAATTGATATTAAGATAAATCTAACAATACCTCACATGTTATATTAATTATTTATATATTAATTTATATTTGAGTTCGTCTCTTGAAAGCCGGTCTTTCCATAAGACATGAAAAGACCAAGGTTTAAAGTTCAAATTAGAAGAAATGAAGATAAAATTTTTGGGTTGCATGAATCGGGTTATAAACTTTATAATAACTACATGTAGCAACTAAGGCATTTTACTTTTTTATTATTTTAATTAAACTCCGTCTTTCCATAAGCCTATGGAAAGACGGTCTTTCTCAAGACTTTGCCTTTATATTTAGAGTCAAAGTTTACAAATTTTGACTCTAAAAAAGTAAATAAGCAATTTAGAGTGGGACGGAGGGACTACGTCTTACTAAAATAGAAACTATTCGCCATGTGTAATCCCCACACTTAGCCACATTCCTTTGTCACATGTCACCTTTAGAATTAGCTGCATATGTTAGCAGGGGTGGAACCAGAATAATTTTCCAGGGGAGGCTGAAAAATTTTCGCCCCTGGGAAAATTTTTCTGGTTCCGCCCCTAGGAAACAATAACAAAAAAATTGAGATAACAATAACAAATTGATTTATTTTTAAAAAATCTAAAAGAGTTACGAAACAATAACAAATTGAGATAACAAAAAATTTATAAAATCATATTCATCTAAATTCAATTTAACAAATATCCCTAATTGATAATTCCATAAATCGATTATGACAAATTGACAATTTCATTTTCACATACAATTATACAAAATAAATCAAACAATTATAATTTCAACTAAATTCCAACTAAATATGTAATTCAACTAAATTCAAATATGCAATTCAACTAAATTTCAACAATCATATATAATACAACCATATAAATTCAATTCAACATCCAATCTAAAAATCATGTTCACATATATTTAAGTTTTGAAGAAATAAATAAAAAAGAGAATAAACCCTAAAATTAATAAATCTTAGCATAAAGAGAAGAAGTATACCGGCGGTGGTTACCGTGGTTTGGAGAGGCGGTGGGACGAGGCAGCTTCCGGCAGACGGCAGTGGCGGACGGCGGTGGTAGGCTGGCGGCGGACGGCTCGGCTGAGGCAGAGGAACTGACGAATAGACGGACGAGACGAGAGGCTTGTGCTCTCGAGTCTCGCCTCCAATGTTTTGTAAGGTTTGACTTATTGGATTGGGCTCAGTTTTGGCCCAATCTATTTCACATTTTGTTTTTATTTTTTTTTCATATTACTAAATGAAACGACGTCGTTTCACTAACGTGAAAAGACGTCGTTTTAGTACTTAGGCATTAAAAAAAGAAGGCCGACTGAAACGACGTCGTTTCACTAACGTGAAACAACGTCATTTTAGTACTTAGGCATTAAAAAAAAGAAGGCTGCAACGCGGCCTTCTTCTCCGACGAGCATAGCTTGGACACTTGCTGCCGTCGCACCGGTGACGCGCTCGACTCCACTGGAAGACGCGCTCGACTCCGCCGGAAGACGCGCTCGACGACTGGACCGCCTCCTGCTACCTCCGGCCGATGATCTAGGTAGGGCTGGAGCCCTACCTAGCCTACCATTGGATCCGCCCCTGTCTGTTAGGTATTTGTCACTCATAAAATATACCCTACTTAATGCTTTATTTATTCTTATATTTACCTTCTTTCATTAATGCAATTTTAAAAGAGGTATGATTTTTATAACTTTGATTAAATTGTTTTAATTCATTAAAATAAGTGATCTTTCATTTTGTTATCACTATAAATTTTATAAAGTAAACTGTTTTTATACAATAATTGATTTTTTTCTACAAAAAATACATATATGTCAACAAAGATTGCCCATCAATGTTTTTTTTATTCAATATATTATAATATTAATATGTATATATAAATTATTGGAACTAATACACCATAAATTATATTATATTTTTCATTTTCACTTGCAAATTCGTGCGACAACACGGGCATTATCTAGTTTATAGCTAAGTTGCCATACTATGTTGCGTGTGGATAAAAAAACAATAACGATAATGATAGAAAACTTATTGTTGAAACTGACTTATCCCGCATCACCACCGGTAGAGTTGGTTTCATGCCTTACTCATGTCGTGCTCATGTTGTACCTTCATGCTTATATAATTTGATGTTCACTATCGTACTCGTGCATATTGTGTTTCATGTCATTTTGTATCATAATATTGGAACAAAAGTCGGTTCGCGACTCTTCCACGTGCTCCAAGCTTTTTGTGCCGTGTTGTGCTCGTTCCACTTATTTAATCGTGTCGTATTGTCTAATTAAGTTAACTTGGCGAACTAAATTTAGTCCTTTATCTAATTACTTTTTTGAACACAAATGTAAGTTTAAGTACATATACTTTTTTTGAATGCACCCTGAGGTGGGGGATATTTATTAGGTTCCCCAAACCTATTTAGAAACCAAAAGCTGTACAATGAGGTTTTTGAAAATATTACATCGGTACGGCAACATCGTTGCCTTCAAAAGAAAGATCTAAAACTAGTGGTCAAGTGATTCAAAAGGAGAGGATGTAGTATTTGGGATGTCGAGGTCTCGATGGCTCGAAAACTCGATGGTTACAGGTTCGAGTGATTGAGTGTTGATTGGTTCAAGTGTCAGATGTCTCGAGGGTGTCAGGGGTGGAGATGATCGTGGTATCCAGTGAGACGGCGGCTCCACAACTCGATGTAACTAGGGCTGGAGGGGTTGGGTGTTCTAGTGCTCGAGTGCACAAGGACTCCAGTTCAAGGCCTGCTCCAGTGTTTGAGGGGTCCAGTGCTCGATGGCTCCAGAGTTTGAGTGCTTCAGTGCGCGAGGGATCTAGTGTCTTCAGTGGTCGATGGATCCAGTGTCTTCAGAGCTCGAGGGCATGGGTGCTCGAGAGCACGAGTACACAAGGACTACAGGTCGAGGACTGTTCCAAGGCTCGAGGCCTCCAGTGGTCAATGGCATCAGTGCTCGAGGGCTCCCGTGCTCGATGGCTCCAGAAGCTCGAGGGCTCCAGTGCTCGAGTGATTCAGTGGCTTCAGTGCTCGATGGCTCAGGAGCTCGAGGGCTCTAGTGCTAGAGGGGTCCCGTGACTTCATTGCTCGAGAGATCCAACGTCTTCACAGTTCGAGAACTCCAGTGCACGAGGGCTCCAGTGCCCAAGGGCTACGGTGCTCGAGGGCTCCTGTGTTCGAGGGCTCCGGTGCTCGAGGACCCCAGTGTTCGAGGGCTCCGGTGCTCGAGGACCCCAGTGTTCGAGGGCTCAAGTGCTCGAGAGTTCCAGTTCGAGGGCTCAGAGCGCTAGGGCTCCATTGCTCGAGGGCTTCAGCACTCGAGGGTACCCGCGCTCGAGGGCTCGAGGTCTCGAGGTATACTATTCGGGACTCGACGGTTCAAGGGCTCGAGTCCTTGAGTTCTTGATGGTTCGAGAGTTTGATGGCTCCAGGGTGGCCGAGCTCGAGAGTTTGAGTGCTCAGTGCTCGAGACCTCCTACGCTCGAAACCACGAAGAGCTCGAGAGCTCGAGGCCTCCAGTACATGAGGTATCCAGAGCTCTAGACTCGCCGGTTCAAAGTCTCGATTGCTTGAGTGCTTAATGGTTTCAGTGCCTGATGTCACGAAGGGCGTCCGAGCTCGAAAGCTTGAGTGTTTGAGTGAGTCTAGTGCTCGAGGCCTCCTGCGTTCGAGTCCTCGAGGCCTTCTGCGTTCGAGTCCTCGAGTGCTCGGGAGCTCAAGGCCTCCTGCGTTTGAGTTCTTGAGGCCTCCTGCGCTCGAGTCCTCGAGTGCTCGAGAGCTCGAGGCCTCCAGTGTCCGGTTTGAGATGAAACATGCATACAGTAGGAAAACTTTGTCAGCAGTATCAATCCTATGAAGAGCCATTTTTTTGCATTCTAATATAGGGAGTATGCTCTTTATCTAAGCAAATTAGGCCTTTCATATGTGTTGGAACATTAGAAAGGCAAAGACTCTGATAATGAGTAGAGTGATGTTTTGCAATTGCATTTTCCACTGAATTGCATTCTCTAAAAACATGCTTAAGCTCAGCATTCCTTAAGAGGGAATGTATTTTCGAGGTTAGATTAAACAGGGGCCAATTTGCGGTATAGGGATCCTTAACCATTTTAACTGCCAACATGGAGTCAGATTTGATTGTGAAAGTTTGATCAAGTTGTGGAAAGGTTTGGCAGGCAAATAATATGGCTAAGATCTCAGCTTAGAGTGGGGAGGAAGCGGTAACTGTTGTTGATTTAATCAGGAGTGGTGATCCAGAACTATTTCTTGCAATTAGCCCTACTGCAGCATTGTTAGGGTACCAAGATGCATCTATGTTGATTTTTATTGAACCCAATTTAGGCCTTTCCCAGAAAATAGTAGAAATATTTGGCTTTGGGGGTGGTCTAATGTATGGAGCCAGATGCCTAAGGCTAGTTGGAGAAGCTGGAAGGGAGAATAGGTGGGAAGATTTAGCATAGAGGGACAGTTTAATTTGATCATATACATCCTTATATACAAGGTCTGGAGAAAAAAGCTTCTGATCGAATAAGAAACCATTCCGTGCCTTCCAAAGACACCAGCAAATCAGAGGAGGGAGGATGTTACAGATCAATTGTTGCCATTTAGGTAGATCATGGCTATTCCAGAAGAGAAAGAATCTATCAATGATGGAATGTTGATGGTTAAGATGAAAGTCCAGTAAAGCTGCCAATTTATCCCATACAGTTTGAGCAAGAGGACAGGATATGAAGAAATGTTGAATGGAATCTGAATGATAACATGCTGGACATTTAGAAGCAAGGCTAAAACCACACTTAATTAGCACATCATCGAAAGGTAGAAAAGAGTGTAGCATTTTCCATGTGAATATAGAGACCTTTTTCTGTAGTGCAGTGTTCCAGATATACTTGGAAGCAGGAAAATTACCTGATGTAAGTGTGAGTTCCTTATAAGCTGACTTGAAAGTGAAGGCCCCTGACTTTTCTGGTTTCCATATTAACCTATTCTTTCTATCTTGTGTAATTTCAGCTTCCTGAAGAAAGGAAAAAGTATCATGTTCTAGGTATGGTGAAAACTGTGCTAAAATGGAAGCTTTGTTATTAATGAAATCTGCCACAGAACAGTAGATCAGTGCAGAAGAGATGTGGCTGGGGATATAGTTAGAGAGAGGGCTATTAGGACACCAGTTAGTAGTTAAAAGATTGCAATTACCTTTGTCATGAATGATGAGAGTATTATTTTCAGCAAAAGGGTTCATAGAACAGATTCTTCTCCAAGTAATTGACTTCATATGTGATTGTGGTAAGCCCCAAAATAATTTAGCCCACATTGTAATACCCAACTGGCTCTTCCACCACAATTTGAGGGAGCATGAATCAATAATGGCTCGGATTGATCTGAAACCTAGGCCATTCTGAGCTATTGGTACAGCTAAATCAGACCATTTTTTCTAGCTTTTGTTCTTTTTACCATCCGTCTCTCCCTAGAAAAATCTTGCCATTTTTCTCTCTAGGTTGTTTAAGATATGGTTTGGGGGTTTGGTAACAGTCCATAAATGTTGAGGCATGGAGTATAAACAACAATTTATTAGAATCAATTTACCACCTGAACTTAACCATTTATTTTTCCAGTTTTGTAGCTTTTTATCAAAACTTTCCATCAAAGGTTGGAAGTATCTATTTAAAGTTCTGCCTTTGAAAATAGGGCAGCCTAAGTATTTAAATGGAAAGGATCTTTTTTTCATTTTCAAGATCATCTTCACCTGATTCCATTTAGCTACTGTGGCCCTTTTACTTAAGTAGAAATCAGATTTGTCAAAATTAAAATTTTGACCTGAGGTATATTCAAAGATCTCTAGGAAAGCTTTAATCTTAATGAGGTTAGTCTTAGAGGCTTGCATGAAAATGATTGTATCATCAGCATACATTAAATGAGAGGCAGCTGGAACTGAAGCAGACAGTTGATAATATGAGAGGCTCTTATTCCAAAAAATAAAGGAGAGGTTCCTGGAAAAGGCCTTTGAGAAGATATTGAAGAGGAATGGAGAGAGGGGATCACCTTGTTTGATGCCTCTAGTGGCTCTGAAGAAGCCCACTGGATTGCCATTGACTAGGACCGAGAAATGTGCTTGTGAAAGATTGTTCATTACATTATTTAAGAAATGACCACAGAAACCAAACCTAATCAAAACATTCCTAAGGAAATTCCAGTTTACTCTATCAAAAGCCTTCCTTAGATCTAATTTGAGTATGCAGTTAGGGACTCTACTCTTTTTGTCTAGATATCTTATCATTTCCTGCAAATATAGAATGTTATCTGAAATGTCTCTATCTTTCATAAAGGCAGATTGGTTTGGGGAGATTAGTTTATCCATGTGAGGCCTTAATCTTTCCATTAATATCTTTGAGCAGATTTTATGTATAACATTAGATAAACTGATTGGCCTGAAATCATTAAAGGAGCAAGGTGTAGCCTTCTTAGGAATTAGGGTTATCCAGGTACTAGCTATACCCCTTGGCAAATCTATGCCTAAAATAAATTCATTCACAGCTTCGATTAGATCCTTTTTTATAATAGTCCATCACTTGTAATAGAATTTATTTGAAAAACCATTTGGACCTGGACTACTATTTTTATTCAAACCCTTAATCACAGACTCCAGTTCAGTTTCTGAGACTGGTATGGATAAGGCCAGGTTGTCCTGGTCTGTGATGATGCTTGGGATTTGACTGAGGAAGTGGGGATAGTAGGTATCATTCACTATTTGGTTATGCTCAGTTAACAGATCAGAAAAATATGAAATAGCTTCCTTTTGTATGCCTAAATTTGAGTTTAGCCATTGCCCTTCCCTGTTTTTAATCTTAGTGATCTGAAGCTTACAGTTTCTCTCTTGAACAGTCTTGTGGAAAAATTGGGTGTTATTATCTCCTAGTTTATGCCATTTAGATCTTGCTTTTTGCTTCCAAAATTTTTCCTTCTCTTTAAGGGCTCTAAGCAGTAAAGCTTTTTTCTCATTTAATTTGATAAGCTCAGAGTCTGAGGGGGTCGAATCAAAGACAAGTTCCTGAAGTCTTAAAGCTTCCTCTACTGAAATTACATTAGCATCTATATTACCAAAGCAATCTCTATTCCATATTTTTATCACCTTCTTAAGTCTAACTAATTTTAGATAGAATCTAAGCATTCCAGACTCGGAGAGTGGTTTATCCCAGTTATCATTAATTAGATTTGTGAATTCTGGCCTATTAAACCAAGTATTTATAAATCTAAAAGGTTTAGGGTGGGAATTAGTCAATGTAGATACCTGAAGTAGAAGAAGGGAATGATCTGAGGTATCCTATTTAGGATTTGGATAGAGGATGAAGGGAATTTATAGCTCCATGACATTGTGCAAAGGCCTCTATCAAGTCTTTTGGAGGTAGGATTCCTAAGTCTCGAATTGCACCATGTGAAAAGATTTCCGACTGTGTTGATTTCCTGAACTCCGAAGGAACTAATCCAGTTATTAAAATATCTAATACTTCCTGAAGAAGGGGAGCTAGGGCCTTTATATTCTGAGAGTGTGGTGATGGTATTGAAATCACCTATAAATATGGTTTCTCCTCTAGAGATGCTAATCAGATCTTTCCATAAACTTTTCCTACCCTCTCTGTTTCTAAGTGCATAAACAAAAACTGCCTCCATATCTAAATTTAGAGATTGGTGTGCTATCTTGACATGCAGAAACTGTTCGTGGTGAGAGATGAGTGTGACAGAAACTGAATTAGTCCACATAAGCCATATTTTTCCATTTTGGAGAGTCAAATTATGAGAGAACTTGAGCTTATCCATATATGTATGACATTGAGTGTTATCATGCATTGGTTCAATTATACAAAGGAGTTGAATTTTCTTAATCTTGATTAGATTAATTAGCCTTAGCATAGAAGATTCCATACCCCTAAGATTCCAGACTAAAAAATTGACAGTTAGAGTGTGTGTCATTGTTCACCAGATTTATGACTCTTTGTCGCTGATCTGAGCATCATCTTATTTAGCTGGCTAAAGTAGTTATTCTTTTTAATCTTAGACTTACCTTGTTGGGGATTCTTACCATTGAGCTTCATCCCATGAGAAGCTGTGATATCAGGGTGACTGACAGTAGCCTCATCCTCAGGGTCCAGCACATCCAGTTCTTCAATACCCTGTGGGAGATTATCTAGGTCCTGCAAAACAGAAAACCTGTTTTCCATTTTACCCTATAGGGAAAGTGAGGGGTTATTAGTGGGGGATTGGTTCAGGCTTAGCCTGAGTGAGCCAATTTGGATATCGTCTTTGGCATAGGCAGTGGGGGTAGATTTGGACAGTGCCATAGCATTTAAAAGCTTAGAGATAGAGTTATCAGTGCCTTCCTGAGGTTGGATTCTGGGTAGCTGAGCTGGTGACTGTAAGTATATTTACCTAGGCATTATGTTGACCTCAAATAAGGAGTTGGTGTCAAGGTTTAGGGGAGAGATTGCTGTAGCTCTCTGGTTGACAACACTGTCTTTTTTCTGGGAGGAGGCATCAATCTGATTACCTAAGGAGATCAGAGGAGGATTGCTAAACTTGCTGCCAGTAGCCTGCCAATGGGGATGAGTTCGGCTCTGGGCAGTGTGATTTTCCACTGATTTATCATTAGTATTTTCCACTGATTTGCCATTAGGATTTTGTGGGATAGCTCTACATTGACTTATAGAATGTCCTAACTTAGCACAGTGATCACAATAGAGGGGGACATCTTCAAATTCTATAGGATATTTCCTATTGTTTGAAACTGAACCCAGTCTAATATAGTTACACATAGGCTTCTGAAGATCAATTTCAACACAAAATTTATTGCAGATGGCCTAGTGAGCATATCAGTGGCTAAGTCATTTTTAATGAAGCTACCTATGCTATTACCTATTGCTTCAATAGATGCAGAATTGTAATAGTAAGGGTACTTCCCTGATCGTACACCAAATGGGTGCAATTGGGGATTCTCTATGTGTTGAGAAATCTGGGGACCATTTAAGCATCTTAAGGAGGATACCATTGAAATTCCAGATTCCTTTCATCCAACATCTTTGGTAATCATTGACAAGCTCAAACCCAATCAGAACATGTTTGTAATCTAAGGAAACTAATTGGTATTTACCTGCAAAACCAACCGTTTTGAAGGCCAGTTCCAGATGCTCCATTGTGAGTCTCCCTTCTGTGAACTTTCCGACCAGAGCATTTGTATAGTGTGCTGAGAGTTTGGCAATTTGATCGTCGGAATAGAGACAAGCTGGATCCCCTAGATGTTCTGATTTAGGGATTAGTTCTGGATTACTGGGCAGTGATTTCGAGAGGGGAGGGGATTTCTTTTAGAGAACAGCAGCAAAGGATTTGGGTGCATCATTTGGGATTGGTGTTGGGTTGGCGTTGCTTACCGCCACAACGGGCGGTTTAGCAGTGGCCATTTCTGACGTGAAATTTTAGCAGTAGGGTTAGCCGTTAACGACGGGATTAGCCGTTACCGGTGAGCAAAGAATGAAGAGGAAGAAGATGAAGTTCAGTTACTGTAGCGAGCGAGAGAGAGAGAGCAGATAACTTTAATGATAACTTATTTCTCCTTTGAGGTATGCTAGTTTAAGTACATATACAATAAATATAAATAAACTTGCTGATATAAGATATTTCACAGAGTCTTGTTTTGAACTGACTAATTGTTAGATGGGATCATTTTATAGTTGATGTAATTAATGAGATTATTAGATGTTTGTTTTTTTTTAATTCAATGAGGTTCCTACAACTTTGAAATTCTTTTAAAATGCATCACAATGTATAAATAATTATAATTTAACGCTAACATTTATTCAAACGAGGATTTCATGATTGGTCTAACTCTTAGTCGGTATAACAAGAGACTTTCTCAAGATTTTTTTAAAATATTTTATTTTATTGTAATATGTTTTAAGTTGAAATTGTTATAAAAATAATATAAGTTGAAATTCAAAGTTAGAATTTGAACAATTAAAAATTTTCAGTTAATTTATTCATTCATCAACACACCATAATTAATTACCTTGTTTAATTAATTAATTTAATTAGCTATATCTTAAAACTTTAACTTACAATTTTTATAACAGTTCTAACTTATAATTTATTAGATTTTATCACAACATAGTGTCACATTTAATGAATAAAATATACAAATGAGTTTATATTTGATTCATTTTTATTTGAAAGTTATTTTATAATATATAATTAATCTAATTTAAGTGTATAATTAAAAAAACTCAAATAAATCATCGATGTAATATAGTGAATTCGTGGCTAAAAAAATTGAATTGTTGTTAAGATAATGACCGAAAGACCCGAATGTTTAAGGTTCCACCACTAACCACATATTTTTATTAAACACATTACAGCTAACATAATTCATACTCGAACGTGTTTATAGGACCGAGTATGTGCCGTCAAGGTCATGCCCTGCTCAACTCATAGCCGAGACTCGTCACAAGACATGGTAGTTTGGGCCCCGATTGTGCTTCGGTTCTAGACATGCTTGTGTTGTACATGCTTAATAGCTGATTGGGTCTGTGTCGTTCGTGAGTGGCCCAACCCGGTTGCCAACTCTAATCACTGATCACGACATGATCATCGGCATCCATAAGAGGCCAGAGCAAGCTGCAAGTTCTTCAACACAGAACATCTATGCGGTATGCGAACTGGCTATACCGTAAATGCACGACTACAAAAGTGTTAAAACCCGAGTTTGTCTCTGATCTAAATTTTGATTACATATTAGAGCATTTCCATCCTTCGTATTTACACAACCTGATAACAATGAACTATCTAACTCATCACGAACATTCTAACTTAACCATGGTTAATGGAATAATGGTCACTGTTAGTGAATTCACAATATATGTTGTGTTAGGGTGCAACTGTACCGAGTCTAATTTTTTTTGCATCCCAGCGTTTCTGATGGCCCTTATGAGGTACATCACCAACAACCGTGACCTAGTATGGCTGCATGAATCTCAACCCATTTGTTCGGGTAAGTACAAGGCAACGACATATAGGAGCTTCCAAAATCTACCTCCAATTAAGATTTGAAACTGTGATAGATTGATTTTTAAAAATAAATTTATAAATCGAACCACATAAGGTTCTGGTATCGTAAAACCCGTCGAATTTCAACATACTAGATGCGTGCTAAAGCTTCTGATTTTACCCAACAATTTGGGTTGGAATATTTACATATTGGAACCAATATCTCATTAAAAGAAGTGATTCGTAGGTTGTCCCAATTTCGGATCTTTTATCGCACATGACCAAATGAGTTAGAATGTTTATCTTCCGATTTTGAAACCACCATCGAAAGTTTTGAACACTCAATGATATCATCATTTTTGCATTACAATTTCATTATGTAAAACAATATAATCACAAACTATCTAATGTTAACATATTTGTTGTCCAAAACGGCTACACTATTATATTATTGTGAAGTTCTTGCATATGGGAAGGATATCTATTTTGTAGGAGTAGGAAACATAATCAGTTTCCTCCCATGCATTACCCCAGCCGAGTCTTCTGATTGTGTGATTTTCATTACACAGGGTTAGAAGACGATGATTGATGAGCATTTCATGTCACATCCAAATCGTCCTTAAAATGTTGAACAACCGATGCCGATGATCCATGAGTCTCATCGGATGGAATCCTCCTGTCTTCATAATACTTTGAAATGCAAAATGCTTTTCTTCACCTTCCAAAAAGAGTGCAAATATCACCAACGCGTTAGACGTTGTAAGATTCCTTAAGCGTGAATTATTTTTAAGCAATTGAACACCATTGGCTAGATCCTGCCCTCCAGCATAATTCATCTAAAAATGGATAAAGATAGAAGAATATCATACAAGTTAATAAAACTTTCTTCCTTCGTTAAATATAACACACACAAAATTACATCTCCCTTCCTGTACAATGCTTCCGGATTTCTGTACCGGATGCATGCATTCACAAAGTTCGAAAATTGAAGGTTCACCTCATGCCACTAAACAATTTCCATATCTTCCAATGAAACTTGTCTATATATCACATCTTTGGTTTAAAGATTATTAAACCTATGACCACTACAATATAAGAAACAACTTATATTAAGTGAACCACAATCGAACCTTTATTTTGAGCAAGAATGGGAAACAAATTTTGGGATTTACACAAACTAAAACATACCATAGTTTCACGCTTCATAGGTCCAACAATTAACATTCCCCAACTTGGCCCAGTATAGCAATAATGAATTTATCTTGTAGAGATTCGAATGGTGTTTCCATGCCTTATTTTCTTGGTGGAACTTTTCAGATAAAGAAGACAGTGAACATAGTTGATACATAAATGATTTGTTTGTGGATTTGGGTTAAAAATGACGGTGTAAGGAGTATATTTAATGAATGGTAATGATAATTCAAATGGCTTTGTTTCATATTCAACATAGGAAAATTAAACATACCCCTTGAAAACCATAAACATTGGTTGCACCAGAATGGTATAAATTTGCATAGAACCCATTTTTTCAAGTTCTTAATAAAATTTTCAGCTTCGGGTATCACTGCCTGAATCCAACCTTAAATCCGAACTCAGAATAGTCTAATAGGGCAGAAAAAGATATTAACCCTTATGTTTCATTACATTAGAATGGCAATTTATTACTAACCACCACAAACAATCTACCAATAGATGGCAGTTAAACTTTAACCACCATCCACTGGTATTATGTAGATGCGCAACAATTGGTCATCTTCTCGAGCCCATGTTCAAAAATAGGAACATATGGAGGACGGCGGTTTGTAGCTTAAAACTCAAAAATGCTGCGCAACTACACCGTTAATGGGCAATCATGCACTACTTTCATTCTCTTATTTAGATTGAAATTTGTTGCTTGATAATACTCTTTTGAGTTGGGCCTTAGCCCATTATAGAGGAAGTCTTTCGGTCAAGCCCAACTTCATTAAGAGTAGCCACAGTCAATGCAAGCGGTTATAACAGAGACAATTATGCTGAAAGTTAGTATTTCGGTTACACACAGTCATTGTTAGGATTTGGGGTATAAATATCAAGGTATGTCAGTGGTTATGATTATTCACTATTCTTATCAGCAAACACTTATTAACTTAGGTATTAGATAGCTTTCCCCTGGGATCTCGCTAGGCTTGTTTATCGCGGTTCACATCCAATGACCTGGACACGGGGCTTGATCGAATTCCACACATTAATTGACACGCCCAGTGGGACAGATTAAATTAGATTCCAATCCATTGTTTATGTCCACTTCTACGGATACTGAAATGAGTGAAAGGTTAAAGAGCAAAGGAACATAAGTGGGGGACAAGGTGCAATCCCCATACATGACAAGAAGAAAGATGGTTAATCCCATTGTGCCACAAAGTGTTGAACCTGAGCGTGAGCTAATTTTGATAGGGCCTGGTTTGATGCCTGTGGAAGGATCCCGAGAAGTAGGAGTATTTTCAAGGCAACCAAAGGTCAGCCGAGAGCGTGTTGTAAAAGTGAACACAAGTCATCAATGAAATCTATCGGTCACCCAATATGATGATAGAGATAGATGCTTCACGGAAGTTTTAAGAGATTCACATATTGAAGCTTACGTAATGGTTGTTGAGGTGAACTGGGGAGTAGAGAGAGCAGTTCTGGCCCTGGCTGGATCGCAACTAGACTTAGCGCAGGTGGCAGAAATGTTGGATTTGGTGAGATATCAGGTTACGCCACATTCAATGCCTTGGGGATATTCGAGGGGTGTGATACCATCAATGCCTATGGAGATACCCATGAGGTCGGTAACTCAGCCTATGTTGGAAATCCCATTTACGGAGCATGTAGGGGAGATGTATCACCCGTGGACACAACCATCAATTCTTGATAATACTCAAGGGTCAGTTTTTTCAGGAACTTCTTCGATGCCTACAGTTTCAGTGGTTACTTTTCTTGGATTTGATGTTGGATACCCATTGGTGTCCTATATAGGGATTCAGGGGTATAGCGGTCCAGGATTGCATAATCCCTCTTAAAGATAGATACCACATGGCATTTATGCACAACCTCCTATGTATCCTAGGGCGATGAGACCTTGGGTACATTCTGGTTACTTGGGATCCCAACCCATGTATCAAACTCCATATGGTGAGGCTCCATGAACCCTACAGCCACTTAGGGTCCACCAGTGACAGGGTTGGGGAGAGATACAAGAGATTTATTAGGAAGAGAGTTGGACAGGTTGATTGGCCAATGTGGCAAACAATAAGTTCTCCTTTTAGCCTAGTAATAACCTTGGTTAGATGACCAGTGGATACAAAACTGCAAGAAGGGCTTCCTACTTATGGTGGAGATTTGGATCCTTGAGAGTTTATAGAGACGTTTATGGGTCTTATTAATTCTTGAGATTTTGATGAAAGGCTAACGTGCAAATTTTTTGGGAGTTACCTTTATAGGAAGGCTCGTGAATGGTTTAACAAGCTGCCTAAGGGTCATCTGCATTCTTATCCGGACTTTAATGGAGTTTTTCTTAGTCAGTATGCCCAGAAGAATAAGTTTACTAAGACTTTGCCTGAGCTATACCAGACTAAGCAAAGATCTGGGGAAACTACTGAAGCCTTTTACCATAGGTATGTGGATGAAAGTTTGGGAGTTGTGGAAAGCACGGAAAATGAGGTGCTTCAGGGATACCTAATAGGGATGCAAGATGTAGAGTTATATAAAAAGTTACCCACTAATACTCCTCGAGCAATCTAGAAACTTCAAAAGGTTGTGAAATAGTATTCAAAAGTGGAAGATGCTGCTAAGAGGAAGAGAGAATGATTGGTGGAAAAGACTCGGAAAAATGATAATCTTTGCGAGAAGAGGCCAATTGAAATAGTTAGGCCAAGCTTTGAGAGGCATACCCCCATGTCCAGGTCTCCTACACAGACTTTGAGTATACATTAAGATTTTTTCAGACCACCTCCACTTGTGAGAGACTCGTATAGGGCTATGAAGGCAAGGAGAGCTTCTAACAGGTACTGTGATCACCATAGGGACTATGGGCATGACATGAATGATTCCAATCACTTGAAGATAGAAATTGAAAGGTGTGCAAGGGAAGGCTGACTTCAAGGTTAAAGGCTCGGTATGGAGATCATGGGGGGGGGTCTGAGGCTAAGAAATAATTGTCGAGCTTGGCAGCCGTATCGAAAGGCCCCATACAATTGTGGAGGTAGAGTTGATAGAGGGCCTTAAGATTGAGATCAGGGTCAGGAAAGACAGGAAGAAGGGCATCGCAATCAATATAGGGAGGGGGAGAATTAGAAAAATAGGAATGTTATTAATGGTATCGTTGGTGAAAGGTCTTCGAACACAATCATAAAAGTTGACTCATGTCACATCCTGGCTGGGGAACCACGACATAAGAAATTGCGAGGAAATGAAGCTATAATAATTTTGGAAGCATACACGGTTCTCAATCGGACCCCCCATGGACATCCTATGGTTATTTCAGCAATTGTTGGATATGCTTTGATTAGGAGGGTATTTATCAATGATGGAAGTGGTGTCGAAGTGATGTTTGGACACAGCTTCGATCAACTTGACATAGGCCATGGCAACTTGAAAAAATCTGCTTTACCGTTGTCTGGATTCCCGAGTAAAGCTGTGTTTCCATTGGGGGAGTCACTTTGGCAGAGCAGATAGCGGATAAAGAAAAATAAGTAGCAATAAATTGTAATTTTGAAGTCATAGATGCATATTCACCATATAACATGGTTCTTGGACATCTTGGGATGTGTCAAGCTCGAGCTGTATGGTCCCCGTACCACTTAATGATGAAGTTTCCTACAGAAAAAGTGATAGCAGCTATTTGAGGGAACCAGGTGGTAGCAAAGAGTTGTAATCTTACAGCAGTGAAAGGTGCAAGAAAGGTAGCCTTGGTGCATGGGGAAGTTGGTCCCGCTAATACAAAGTAGGTTGTTGTTTGAGACATGGGTATAGTAGCTATTGGAAAGCTGATGCCAGAGGGTATCAAGGAAAAGTTGAAGGTTCTACTTCATGACTATGGTGATATATTCTCATGGAGTACTTTTGACCTCATAGAAGTACCTTTAGAATTGGCAGTTCATAGGCTAAACATCGATCCATCGATAAAGCCAATAAAGCAGAAGAGAATAATGTTTGCTCCGGAGAGAGCAGGTGCAATTAGAGCAGAAGTTGAGAAATTTACTAAAGCGGAAGTTATCGAGGAGGTGTATTATCCTGAGTGGTTAGCTAATCTGGTGATGGTCCCAAAGCATGTGGTGCATGGAGAATATGTATTGATTACATCAATTTGAACAAATGCTTCCCCAAAGGACAACTATTCACTACCACACATTGACAAGTTAGTTGAAGCTATAGTTGGGTATCAAGTTTTGGCTTTCTTTGATGCTCATAAAGAGCATCATCAGATATTGACGGCTGTAGAATATAAATAAAATACTTCATTCACCATGGATGTGGGGACATTGTGCTACAAGAAGATGTCGTTTGGGCTTAAGAATGCATGTGAAACTTACAAGCGGTTGGTAGATAAGGTGTTCAAGAAACAAACTGGCAGGAATATGGAAATATACGTAGATGATATGGTTGTAAAAAGCAGGAGTCATGAAAAGTTTATGGAGAATTTGAAAGAAATGTTCGATGAGCTACAACAGTCAAACCTAAAACTTAATCCAGCCAAATGTTTTATCGGAGTAGGGGCCAGAAAGTTCTTGGGATTCATGGTGTAAAAAATGGCCATAGATGTTAATCCTGAGAAAGTTAAAGCCTTGGTAAAAGTGAAGTCTCCACAGATGATGAAGGATGTCCAAAAACTAACTGGATATTTGGCTGCTCTAGGCCAATTTCTATCAAAGGGGGCAGAGAAACACTTTTCTTTCTTCGATGTGCTAAGAAAGGCGCAGAAGTTTGAGTGGGAAGAGAAGTGTGATGAGCGTTTAAGGTGTTCAAAGAGCACCTTCGAATATTTCTGACACTTTGAAACCTGAAAGGGCATGAGGTGATGTACCTCTACATATTTGCATCCCCTATGGCTATTAGTGCAGCATTGGTAAAAGAAAAAGAAAGGCAACAAAATCTAGTATATTTCGTGAGTCGGGCTCTACAAGGACCAGAGACGAGATACACAACTCTCAAGAGGTTAATTCTTGCATTGGTTCATCCAGTTAGAAGGTTTCACCCTTATTTTCAAGGGCGCACTTTAATGTTGCTTACCAATCTACCAATTTGAAAAATACTTCTAAAGTCGGAAGCCACAGGAAGAATGATGAAGTGGGCAGTAGAATTGAGGGAGCATGATATACGATTTTAGCCAGGAACTGCGATCAAGGGTCATGCCCTCACAGATTTCATAGTGGAGACTACGAAGCCTATAGAGTTGGATGGAGTGCAGAATGAGAAAGTATGGAAGTTAAATGTTGATGGTTCATCCCATTTGAGGGGGAGAGTGGAGCAGAAGTGTTGCTCACTAGGCCTGAAGGTGTCGATTACCCCTATGCATTGCACGTCGATTTAAAGCCAGAAATAATGAAGATGAGTATGAGGCCTTAATCACCGGTCTTTGTTCAGCAAAAGATTAGGAGGTTTTCAGTGATTCACAGATTGTAGTCCAGCAGGTCAAAGGGGGAAAATGAGGCAAGAGAGCGCTGTTTGCAATGGTATTTGGAGGTGGTGAAACCCCTAGTAAATGGATTTCAAACATGTACCCTGACATAGGTACGAAGGGAGGAGAATCATAAAGAAGATGCCTTGAGTAAGCTTGCCTCCTCCAACCTTGGAGTTGAGTCACAAAAATAGTTAATGATGGAGACGCTGAATAAGAATAGTTTTGAGGAGTAGGAGGTGATGATCCTGGAGGAGGAAGACTCATGGATGACACCCATTGTCAATTACCTTCGTGAGGGAATTTTGCCCGAAGGGGCCGTTGAAGCGAGAAAGATAAGATTGAAAGCTCTGAAATATGTATTGTAGGATGGAGTTTTGTATCGGCGAGTCTATCTTCAACCATTTCTTTAATGTGTTACCCCTTTCAAGACTGACTATTTAATCAGATAAGTACATGAAAGGACATGTGGAAGCCATCAGGGGGCTAGATCTGTTGCAAGAAGGATTATTCGAGCAGGATAATTGGCCTATGATGTTTGATGATGCTAACATGTATATCCAAGCTTGCCACTAGTGCTAGAAGCATGCAACCATTACCCATGTTCCTCAGAAGGGGATGGTGATTGGGGGATCAATCTCGTAGGGCCATTTCCAGAAGCACCGGGTCAATTCAGATATCTCATTGTGACCATTGACTAATTCACAAAAAAGGTGGAGACGGAGCCATTGACAAATATAAAAGGGAAATCGGTGACTGCCATTTTTTGGAAGAACATTATCTGTCATTTTAACATACCTAAAACCATAATAACTTATAATGGGACATAGTTTTCCCATGACCCATTTAAGAAATGGTGCAAGGAGTACAAAATAAAACAGAATGTTACGTTATTGTATCATCCTTAAGAATATGGTCAAGTGGAAGTCACGAATTGTACCATCGTTAATGGAATCCAGGTAAGGCTCGAGGGCGCTGATGGGAATTGGATATGTGAGCTGCTGAGTGTCTTATTGGCCCATGGAACATCTGAATCATCTGCTACTGGAGAAACAACATATACTTTGGTTTATGGTTTTTAGGCTGTAATTCCAGCATTAATATGAATACCAAGCCCAAGGGTGATTGCAGTTTCTAAGGAAGAAAATGAAAATAATCATCGAATGGACCTCAGACTGGTGGAAGAGAAACACGAGTTGGCATCCCTACATGAAGCAAAGGTTAAAGAGAAAGTTAAATGGTACTATGATCAGAGAGTTAAAAAAGTACAGTTCAGACCAGGAGATCTTGTTATGAAGAAGAATGAAAAAAGTTGGTGAGAGCCTAATGGGAAATTTGCAGCAAACTGGAAAGGATCATACAAGGTGATTGAAGCATATCCTGGAGGTATCTATATGCTCAAAAGTATGAATGTGGATTGAATTCCGAGATAATGGAATATCGTAAACTTGTGGAAATATCATCAGTTAGAAGGCTTGGCCTTGGTGTATCTCAAAACGCTGCACCGAAGGCCAGATTTGTACGATGTATGTGGAAATGCTGCATCAAAATTTGAAGTTGTACGGTGTATGTTGAAACGATGCACCTAGTGAGATTGGTATGGTGTATGTTGAAACACCGCACCTAGTGAGATTTGTATGGTGTATTTTGAAACGCTGCAACTAGTGATTTTTTTACAATGTATGTTGAAATGCTGCACCTAGTGAGATTTGCACGATGTATGTTGAAACGCTGCATCGATTGACTTGTATGATGTATGTTGAAACACTGCATTGAGTGATCTGTATGATGTATGCCGAAATGCTGCATCGAGTTATTTTTATGATGTATGTTGTAACGCAGTATCGAAGGTTGAATTTATATGATGAATGCTAAAACACTGCTCCAAAAGATGATTGAATAAAACTTGCACATTAAAGCATAACAATCTCCTGTACTTATTGTATAATGAAACATTATGTTTGGTGTTTAATAACAATAAATCAAAAAATAGATACAAAAAATCCTATTTCTAAGGAACTAATTTCCTTAATTTTTCCTCAATCTTCTCGACCTTGATACCCATGGCTAGACCCAGATCGAAAATCCTTTCCTCCTCTAGATAATAGGATAGATCAAGGGGGGTTTGGCTGTGGGGTTATTGGAAAGATGCGTCAGCATTAAAGGTTCATTAGAAATAACTAAAGACCAATCATATTTGCGTGTGCTACTATTACGCTTGGATCTCCCCTGATTTGCACTTCCGCAAGACTTTCGAGGGCGTGTGATCTTTGTCCTTGAGCTAGTATCACACACATGTGGAAATTCTTTTAACCAATCAGATGTTTCATCTAAAACTTTCCTTTCGTAAGAAGTTCCTTTGATGAGAACTTGACATCTTTTAACCCAATGGTTAGTAGCTTGGATGAGAAAGCCTGGAATATCCTTGAAAATTTTTGGGCGTAGAACTCCGTGGTATAATCCATGAGCTGGAAGGCTATCCACATAAAGTTCAATAGTAGATATAAATTCTTTATTCTCTTCCTCCAAGCGGAAAACTGCATCAGGTAAGTGGGGATCTGCGTCAGATAATTCAGTATTTGCATAGAGTGGGAGCGTAGAACTAAGCCCTTCATACTCCTCTAGAAACATAGAATTATCATCAGACAAGGCTTGACACAACTTAGTATTCTCAGCCAGTGCGGCCAATTCTTTAGAAAGCTCTCTGTTATTCTTGAGGGTAATATGATCTTTCATAGCTTCAACCTTGAGCCCTAAACATGTTAGTCTCACCTATATAATACTCGAGCTGAGTCTGAGAAACAGGAAGTTTCTTGGCATTTTATAAGCATCGAGATAAGGAGCCAAATTGGTTGATAATATCATGAACAACTTCCCGATGACTCTTTTCAAGGGGGGCGCAGTCTTATTCAACTATGTCAAGTGCTATTACTTTGTTTCCATCCCCCTTTCCCTCCAAGTTAGAATACTTGACAGGGAAGAGTGAGTACCATTGCGCTATAAATCCATTTCAGCATTGTACTTGGATAAGTCCAACATAACTTTCATCATATTTGCCCTAGTGGCATCAAAATCCTTTTTCGTATTGGAAAGTTCCCTCTTCACCTCCAAGCAGTATGATAAACAATAGAAAAGGATTACTGAAATATGAAGATAGATTTCTAAAAAGAATATGCTTCATTAATCCATAAAAGCAAAAGATACATATAGGAAAAACCATACATTTCCTATTCTATCTTCACCATCTTCTTTTTCCTCTTAGCTAGCATTTGATTCAAAGTGTTTAGGCTTCTCTTTTGCAGCTTCCTCCTTCTCAGTTCCTTCCTTAGAAGCCTCATTTTCTGGAACAACTGGAATCGAATGAGTATTATCAGAAGGAGCAGGTATAGTAGCGAAGTTATTCTGGTTCAGTTCCCCCACATTGAAGTATTTTTGTGACTCTTTGATAAATTCGAGGAGGCGAGGCTTCAGACTGGTGTCCTTAACGATTTCATTATATTTTGCTAACAGCTTCGCATCAGAGGTAAGGTCCACTAGTTTGGCCAACATGTTAGTATATTATTCAGACACTTGGGAGATGATATCATCCACTGCCTCGTTGAACCCTATTTTCTTAGCAATCTTTAGCAACTCAATGAAAAACCCCTTGAACTCTAGAGTCTTAACCACCTTGTTGGTGTAGGATTTGAGGTGGGAGTGTTGAGTATTGGGGTTAAAATTTTGCTCCGATTGCAGATTTCCATTCCTTAAGACCTGCAAAATTTTCCTCTCATCTTCAAGAGCTTTCTTCATTGATCTATCTCAGTATTGGCACCTAAAAGCTTTGATCAAAGGTCGTGACACTCGACCTCATGCTTGTTGCACAGAAATTTCACTACAAACTCAACAGGAGCCTTCAACAGGGAGACGAGTTGGCTCGAAGAGGTGTTGAATGCCGCAGTAACCTGGTTATTATCAAGATTTAAAGTGAGAATTAATAAGTACAATTATTTGGCAATAATAATATGCAAATGTCAGACTTACAGAAGAATCTTGGCTTAAATCTACCAAGAAATTTAAGGATAGGGTAGAAGGAGCCATATCACTTTGTAAACCTTGCCGAGTGTGAGGAGCAGTGAGGATAGTGTAAGAATCTACCCCGATTCTTTTGGGAGTGGGACCCTCCCTGGATGCCTATTACTTCGAAGGGTGGGGAACAATACTTGCAGAGTTTTCTTGAGGAATCTCGTCAGAAGTTAGCATCAATGAGGTAGTTTGGACTCCAGGGAAGTTTGGAGCAACTTCTTCAAAGTTGCAAGGATGTTCACTGGAAAACAAAAGCAGGACATGGTTAAAATAATGTTAAAGCAAAAAATCCATGTATGTATGTGCAGGCACATTTATTCATTCTCTCGATCCCTCCTTCCCATCCTAAGTTCGATGTATGGGTCGGAATATACTCGGGTCAGACACTTAAAGGTTTGTTGGGGATCAGAATGATATATATCTTTGTATATATTGACAAGACACTCTAACCCTCCCCCTTGGTATCTCGATGATAAATTGCATTTATCATGAGACGTCAAATGCATGTATTTTTTTGAGCATTTAACATCTCTTTTGTCATTTTTTTGTTGTAAGATTGCTAGATTAAGTAAGGTTTACATCAAAAGGGGTTTAGATGACCATTTTTGGTTTTCATATCTAAATCCTTCATTTTATAACCTATGTTTAGTATAATGGATTTTTGGTGCTTACGAGCATCTAGATTCCATTTGTGAGCTTCATTTGCAGATTTCCCGTGAGCCCTTTGAAGTGGTTTAGTGAAGGCTACAAGCCAAAATGTGGTAGAAGATAGAAGGGTCAAAGAATGAAGGCAAAGAGCGGATGAATTGTCACCCGGAAGTTTGGACCAAGTTCTTAAAATGATCCGAGAAGAATCACCATACAAGGGCGACGTGAAGATTGGCCGGCCGGGTGCAGAAAACCGTGTTGCATTCTTGTGCGCCTTGGAGCAAGCCATGGTGCAGCTCTCAAATCCTCAACGAGTGCTTAGTGCCTGACAGTTCTTGGCTGTACGCGCCTGCGCTCAGGCCTCGCGCCTGCGCCAGTGTGGAGACCTTGCGCCAGCGCCAACGTTCATGCCTTGCACCATTGACTTGCCCTTCCTCGCACCAACGCCACATGCCTAAGCGTGGCTAGCGCGCTACACCATTTGACATATTTTTAACCCACTTGGGCTATAAATAGCCTCCCTTTCTTCCCCATTCTCCAAGCCCGACTTTGGGGCTCCAAAAACCTAGTTTTTCCCATTTTCTTCTTCTTTATTTGTAGATTTATGTTCTATGTTATGGGTTTTGATTATCTAGCTTAGTTTTGTACTTGATAGCAATTTATTGAGGCTTCTAAGCCATATTTTGAGAATTATATTTATTTATTTATTGCTTTTTCTATGTTCATCTATGGATTTTTGAATGTGGATTGTAATGGCATCAATGTTATTGGTTGTTTGAGCATATAAATTGCTTGTATGAGTACTTGTTAGGGTTGGGAGAAAGTAGCTAAGTTTCCCCGCTTTTAATATGAGATCCAAGAGCATGAGTTAAAGTTTCTAATGATCTTGATGTGTTGATAATTTCTAGATGAATGTGATGATGTTGAACTCGTTGTCATGTTTGTTTAAGGTAGAAAATGAGAAGAGTCTATGAATGTCGATCGTTCTTGATTAATCTTGTGTAAATGCATAAATTGGTTCAATGCTTAGACACGGTGTAATGTTTATGAGTGTTACCAAGCTTGTTGATTCTTCGTGCTCGACATCATTAATGGGATACTTTTAGCCGTTTATCGACTAAAGGAGTCATTAGTAAGGTTTCACAAGAGATGTAGAATTCACTCTTGCAAACTACTATCTAAGAAGGATTGAAGATTTATCATCACAACAAGTAGTTAAAGTAATGAATAGGTTGTAGATTTAAGGATAGATAAGAGGTTTGGAAGTGGAAATCAATTGTCCCCAAGGCTTTGTCTTTTGTAGTTCTAAACCCCTTTTCTTAGTTTGTTTGATGATTAACATAGTTACTTGACTTTGCTAGTTATCTTGTCTTTTAATTTCATAACTTTGGACCAAAACCAACCAAACCCTCCCTTTTTACTTGCTTATATATATATATATATATATATATATATTATCTACTTCTAGCCAAATATCAACCTTATATGTTTAAACGTAAAATCTCCCTTCTTCGTGGACGACCCCAACTTGTCATTATCTACTTAGTTGTAGATAGGAAGCATTTAGGGCTTATAAATTTAACTTTGAGAGGTACGGTGATGACCTTGCAGTTTACATCTAAAATGTCCCTTTGCTGGAGGCGAGTCTTATCACCTTGAAGGACAATTGGGATGGAATATACCTTATTCGAATCCTCTCTAACATGGGTGCTCCATTAAGGAACTCGATATGACCACTGCAGTTGAATGTGTAAGCCTAATTTGACCAGCCAACGGTATTTGAAGGGGGAATAATGATCCTTTTTTCTGGCATGCCTACTGGAAAACATATATGTATGTGTCACATCCCTATAGGATGATACGAAATATAAAGCTCGAAGCAATCCATATCTAGGTGTGATGTTAAGCTCTTTGCAGATGGTCATGAATGACATAATGATAACCACAACATTAGGATTAAATTAAGCTGGGTTGGCATCGAGTTCATTTAGAAGTTTTGAAAAGAGGGGGGGGGGAGAAAACAGAGATCGCTCCTAATATGTCGATGGAATACTATGGATTTGTCGATCGGTAGGGTAATTGGAGACTCATCGTCTTTAAGAGGTGCCAACTTAATGTGGTCGGGTATGTGTTGCTGAGGGGGGAGGGCCGTGATAAGTTTTGATACCTTTGAGGACATCACATATAGCTTTGTCCAATACTCGCTGTTGCTATATACGAGAGCCTCTTTCCCCTTATGCTTCTTGACCAATAATTTTCTCCTTGGGGGAGTTTGCAAAAGGAGCTTCCTCGAATTTGGCACCACCGGATTTGGAAGGCTTCAATAAACCCTTGCATTTCCCATGTTTTGATTGTGATGGAACTTTCCAGGAGAATCCTTCTCCGGGAGGCTTCTTTTGCTTGGGGCCAATTCAGAGCCATCAAGGTTACTGCTTCCTAAAGTAGTCTGTTTTAATAATTGAACAGACTTTTCTTCATCGAAATGTCCAAGGCGGAGACCCTGCTCACCAGGATTGTTTTCTATACTAGAATCTAAATCTCTATGGGGGCTGGGAGATCTAGAAGTCATTGGAATAAAAAGAATAGGTGAGAGAACTTATCTGTAGAAGGATTTAGAAATTTAAAGTGGATTGAGTCTCCTACAGGTGGCTTTTCCATAAGCTTATTGACAGACCACTTATTTCTTACCTTATACACTGCGTTTGTTAAATTACATATACTAAATTTCAAATTTTGATTTTTTATATTAGATATTTTCATATTTTCACATTCAAATATATATTATTACTTGTTTTAACTTTAAAAATATAATATTTAAATTTTATAAAAAAATTATAACATTTAATGTAAAAGGCACTGTGGACTGTCCATAAGGTTAAGGAAATGCTGCTTTTCCTGAGACTTTTTCTTTAGAGTGAACGCAGAGGGAATTAGGATTCAAAAAAGTCCACTTCAGCTACTTGCAAAATAGAAAGGGGAAGGGCGAGAATGGCGGTTTAAATGAGATAATGGGGGTTGGAGTTACCAAAAAAGGTAATGATTACCTTGAAAAGGCAGAAAATATGAAAAGACGTGAAAACGTGGGGAGAAAAGCAGCTAATAATTCCCACGCGGTAATATATTTCCCTCCCAATGAGTTTTCACGCATCGCATGCGCGCCCTTGCGAATTCAAAAGAGAGGAAGGTCTTTAAGAAAACTAAAGTGCTTCAATTGTGTTGAAGCATTTGAATCTTGTCTTTCGAATACTTCGAATATAATCGCGCTTCAAGTTTTCTGGGGGTTTTTATAATACCCTTTCGAGTTCGGCCTTGGCCCATTATAGAGGAAGTCTTCGGTCAAGCCCAACTTCATTAAGACTAGCCACTCAATGTAAGCGGTTATAATGGAGACAATTATGCTAAAAGTTAGTATTTCAATTACCGCAATCATTGTTAGGATTTTGGTTATAAATATCAAGTTACGTCAATGGTTATGATTATTCACTATTCTTATCAGCAAACCCTTACTAAATTAGATATTATAAAGTTTCCCCCATTGATCTCTCATGGCTTGTTTATTATAAATCATAGCCAGGGATTTGTAGACGGGGCTCAATTGAATTCCAGACGCATCATTGCTAAAATTTAGCCAGATAATTTAAGCCCTTAATTTACCTAGTATATTAGTACATATAAATATTCGTGTAAAAAGTAATAAAGTTCTTATAATAGTGGAATTGTTGAGGGAGTATTGGATTTATTCTATCTGCTAAAATATAAGTGAAAAATCAAAGTGCATATATAACCCTACATAATTTACGAAAGTGCAGATATAACCCTACAATAATTGAAAGTGCAAATATAACCTTTCCGACAGTTTGGGGCCGGATTAGGATGAAAAGACTATTTTACCCCTTCCTTGAAAAAACAAAAAAAGAAAAGAAAAGGTCACCGAACTTTGTCTTGTTGAAAGAACTATTCAACAAACCCGTTTCTTCTTCCCTCCACGCTGCCGCCACCACCACCCAAGCCCGTCTCCACGTCGCCGTCTCCACCACCAAAGCCCAACTTTTTTGGGTTCCCACCTCAATTTTAAACCGTCATTTTTTGGGTTCCCACCTCAATCTTCAAGCCTGTCTCCACGTCGCCGTCTCCACCACCCAAGCCCGACTTTGTTGTTCTCCACCTCAATTTCCCTCTTCTTTTTTTGGGTTTCCTCTACTCTTCTAAGGTTTAAATTAAATCCAGTAACCGCCTCTCTGCCATCCAACCATCCTTTTTTTGGGTTCCCTCTATTCTTCGACTCCCTCTATTTCCTCTATTCTCTTGGCAACGGCGAAGAAGTCAAAGTCGGCGGCGGCTTCGGAGACAAAGATGGATTCCAAGGAGTCGGAGAGATGCGTGAGGGAGAGAACACCGGGCAGACATTCAGGTCATTCAGTGGTGGTGCCGGCGGGGTAACATATGTTGCTGTTATCGGCGATGACGTCGACGTCGTTGGAGTCGGAGAAAGTGGTGCGAGCTACCATGGCATTGGGAAGATTGAAGAGTGAAGAAGAAATTAAGTGAGGAGAAAAATTTGGTACTGTGGCCAAAAGGAGAGGGCTTGGTGGTGGTGGTCAGCAGAGAGGTGGTGGAGTAGTGGCGGTGGTGGCGGTATAGTGGTAGGTCAAGGGGCATTTTTGTCTTTCCAATTTTTGTATTGGGTGAAAGGGTATTTTAGTAATTTTTTATCGGTCAGTGGCCGAAAATGACCAATCAATATTGAAATACAGGCTTCAAGGTTATATTTTCACTTACGTATAATAGTTACGATTATATATGAACTTAAAATTATTTCAGGATTATACATGATTATATTTGCCTATTAGCCAAAATGAAATGACTCAAATGATCGACATGTCAATCGCGAAACTTGAGGGAGGGTATGGATTATGGAGTCATCCAAAAGCAAAGGACAAAAAACTTGATTTTGTTTTTCTTCTCTCTCGGCAACATGCATCCACGGTTGCGAATAGTTCGATTAACATATCGAGAAGAAAGGAACTTAATTGATCACATTTCTAGTGTCATTTCCAATTCAACTAATTTATTTAAGAAGTTATTATTATAATATGAATAATTGACCAAACTTTGTTGTTGATATGGATGCAACCACACACTATAGAATATGCAGATTGCAATCATTTGGACCTTCAGGCTTCAGGAGTCAGGCCATCTGGTGTTTGCGAAAAAGAATTTTAATATATATTCCAATAATTAATTATATATTCATGATAATAGTAAATAATTTGGCTATGACAATATTTATCATGCCTCGTGTGTTGGTATCACATACTCAAATTTATACAGCTGAAGCATCACTTCCTCATGTGTTCATGCAACCAGGAATGAGTACAAACTATTTTGCCTGCCTTTGATTCTTTAGGGGGAAAAAGAAAAAAGAAAAAAGAAAAAAATGTTTTTATAACCCTACCTAATTGACATAAGTGCCGATATAACCTTTTAATATTCGAAAGTGTCAATATAACCCTATATAGTTAGTGAAAGTGTCAATATAACCCTATAAGTTTTAAGGGTGTGCTGATATAACCCTACAAACTTTAGAAATGTGCTGATGTAACCCTACAAATATTAAGGATGTGCCGATATAACCCAATAAGATTGCATAATGTGCTGATATAATCCTATATAATTTCAGCGAACTATGGCGGTCCGACGAACTATGGCGGTAAAATTATCCACCTAATTTCAGAGTTAGCCCAAAATGGTATTTTGATCAATTTACATAGAATCAACGCTAGAAAATTGAGGTCAATGCCGGAAATGAGGTCTGAGGGTTATATTGGCACTTTCTTTAACTAGTTAGGGTTATATTTGCACTAAAAATTATTATAGGGTTATATTAACACTTACTCAATTAGATAGGGTTATATATGCACGTATCCCAAGAAAAAAAACCTGTCTGCAATAATTATTGTCAGCAGCCGTCGAATTTATTTTCGACCCATAATTGAAAATTTTGTGTGTTGGGTTTTAAAAATTAGCCGCTTATTAAGGAACTTTTTATCTTTTTATTCTTGGTTCTGTTTATAATCCCAAGTACCATAATGATGCAATAGGAATAATCGAAAAAGATTTGTAAACACGAATCCCAGGGTTTGATTCTGGATCCACTAGAGAGAAAATAATTCTCAAAAATATTATTATGAAAAAATGAAATCTCTGAAAATATAAGAGGTCATTAAATACTGAATTCAATAGAAAATGAAAAAAAATAAAAAAGGAAATTTGGAATTGATAAATTCCAAAATTAAATGAAAATTGGAAAACAATAAAAAACAATAAATTGTTGTTTTGAGGCCTTAAACGACCCCAAATCGAAAAATGGAGTGACTATTACTGCCTTCGATAGCTTGCCTGTAGTGCCCGTCGAGACATTTCCAACGCATTTGGAATCGCCTGATTCCGAGTTCGGACGCAAAAGATATGCTCAAAATTGTATCGGGCCTTTGTGGCAATCCATCACTTCTTCAATTTCACCATCATTCGCCCTGCGTCACATATAATAAAAATTGTTTTCTTTTGGATGCTGCTGTCAACCCGAGGATATTGAAGTCATTTTAACTAATCCCAAACACCATATAATAGAAATTGCCTGCTTTTGGATGGTGTTGTCAACTAGGGATATTGAAGTCATTTTGACTAACCTAAACCCAAGTTGTCTAAAAATAACATACTAATATTATAATATAATACTGATTTTAAATCTTTACTATATATAATCAATTATAAATTGTTAACAACTAATATTATAATTTGTTACTAATTTTAATTCTTTACTGTATTTTAAAATATATAACTTCTAAAGATATATTTAATACCATAAATATATTATTGCACCACATACACACACACATATATACACACACATACACACACACACACACATATATATATATATCACTGAAGAAAATCCAAAGAAACACATAATCTAAAATAATAAATATTCAGATTTTTTTTATACAATGATAATATACTTTTCATAGAAATATGTACATATTATTTATTTATTAATGTATGACAAAGTCTTGTTTTAGACTGGCTAATTGTTAAATGAGGACATTTTATAATTAGTGACACTAATAAGGTCATTTGATATTTACTTTTATTTATTGCACTGAGATACATATAACTATGATATCCTTTAAAATGAATCTCAACATATAAATAATTACTTTTTAAATAATTTGAATGAAATATTATCAAATAATCAATTTTTATTGCATTCCATATTTAACAGTTTCTAACTAAATTAATTATTTCACTTCAGAACTCATATAAATTTCTTTAGATGATTAAACGTTAAAATTTTAACTAAAATTTAATCTCAATATTTTAATTAATAATATCGCGCAACGCGCGATGGTACTCCACTAGCATATTTAAAAGTGTAATAGAATTTCTCATCACTATTGCAGATGTTACAATAAAGGTGAGAGTAGAATATCGTCTATTATAAGACAAAATTTTGGGAAAAATCGGTAAGGAAAGACGAATTTTAATTAGAATAATACTCCCTCTATTTCTCTATTAGTGGCACATTTACCTTAATGTGATGTTTCTTTTATACTGGTACACTTTCCATTTTTGGCAAGATTTCTTCAATTTCATTCGCTCATTTTACTTTTTACTTTCTATATTCAATTTTATCCACTCATTTTCTCTACCTAAATCTTTTTTTTTATTAAACCATCCTGAGATGGAGGAAATTATATTAGGCCTTCCCAAACCATAAAATAGACAAGACAATCAAAAGAAGCCGTAGCTAAGTCGAGATATACATTGTTGAGCACTAAGCTCTGGAATCAACACTTGTTGCTTCCAAAAGAATGAAAATACAACCGGCAAATCGTTATAGGATTCCAAAAGCTCTTAGACTATGTTGGAGATGATCAAACTTATTAGTGAATCTAATCAAAGAAACACAAGTCAGTCCAATTTTCTCCACATAGCTAAGAAACGAAGCCTCTACTAACAGAGAAAACAATTATTTCCAAACATGAAATCCCACCAATGGGGATTATGTGCAGAAGAGTGCGCCAAAAATGGAAAAATCTGAAATCCAAGCTTGCGTTTTCCCTCTTGGATGAGCAAATCCAGCAGCAGGGTATCCAATTTGTATCTATGAACATGACAAGTTTTGTCGAGTAGCTGAGCAGCTGTAGCAATTAATGTCTTCCTCTGTAATCAACAAGTCCAGCCACAGCAAAAAACTCCTTGCATCATCAAACCTGCAATATACAGTAATCAGTAGCATCCATTCGAAAAAACAGTTCTTATATGAGGTACAATCAGTAACATCATTCAATTAGCAAACCGGATTGAAGGTGTACCCATTTGATCTAATCTAATCAATCCTTGCACAACATTTGATAAACTCTGAAAACGAAGGTAAGAATAGGATGACAAACTTCTCAAACAATCTTTAGCCAAAGTATCTGCAACCAAGTTTGCCTGCCTATGCACATGTAGTATAGAAATTTCTCCTAGCAGAGCATGGATCTCATCAGCTAATTGGTATATTTTCCATGGGGCATTATCAGGATCCACTACATACCTAACAGCATTCAGGCAATCAGATTCTACAACGTAAGAAAAACCTAGATTTAAACCAGTTTGTAAGGCAAACTTAATTGCCATCATCTCTGCCTCCAAAGGAGAATATGCAGGAGAGATCTTAGTATGAGCAGCATAGAAACCACCCCTGCAATCTCTAATAATCAAACTCAATCCACTCATGTTTGTTTGACAGCACCAAGCAGCATCCACATTAAATTTAAAACCCGTACATGGTTTTGTCCAAACAATTTTGAAAATCTTTGGTTTAGGAGGTTGTTTGATCAGTGGCAGAAAAGAATGATTAGCAATAGTCTTATCTATCCTAGAGATTATATACACTGGTTTAGCAGTGAACATGTAAAAAATGTCGGTCCTTATGTTATTTTGAGCTACACTGGTCACAAGATTAGTAGAATCATATAAGCACTTATTCCCGACTTTCCACAGATTCCAACAAGATATAAATGCTGAAGCATGAATCATTTCTAAATGTAACTTACTGATACCAGTATAAGTAAGATAAAACGAGAGTCTATCCCATATGGATGTAAATCCCCTGTCCCTAATTCCCATGAAGGAATGAATCTGTTTCCATATATACACTGCAAATGTACATGTGTTAAAAAAATGGTCCAGAGAATCCACATGATTTTGACACATACAGCATTTGGAAGCCATTGAGATTCTCAAGGATATCAAGACATTATCAAATGGGAGCAAGCAGTTCATCAGTCTCCACATGAATACTGAGATTTTTTTTTTCTATTCTAGGGCTCCATAAGTGTTTAAAGGAAGCAACAGTACCTCTTTGATCCCTTAGCAAAAGGTAGGTTGATTTGAAAGAAAATTCTCCCTTGATACCTGGTTTCCATATCAGTCTGTCCTTCCTGTGAGGAGATAATTTAGCATCCTGCAAAAGAGAGGAGGCATAAGTAGGAAGAAATGGATAGATTTTAGCAGACAGGACAGCTTTATTGTTCATGAACTCAGACACACTACAACTAGCTGGTATATCAACATTTGAATGATCACAGAGATCCTGCAGGGGACCTATGTCCAACCAGTTAGCAGTCCAGAAATTACACTCCCCACTTCCTATTATGACTCTAGATTGGGATTCTGCCCAGGCATTAATGAAGCAAATCCTTTTCCAATTTGGTGAGGATCTGTAGGAGGGTGGAAGAGATGCAACAAAATGTGTCCAAGGTGCTTCAGCCTTTTGGTATTTCCACCAGAGTTTAACAGAGCATGTATTTATAATGGTGGTAATTGATCTAAATCCTAGTCCATTTTGTGTGGTAGGATAACATATTTCTTCCCATTTTCTCCATGCTCTTTTAGGATTCAGATCATTGTATCCCCAGAAGAAATTACTCATTTTTTTCTCTATAGCTACTATGACTTGCCTACCAGGTTTGATTACTGACCAAATTGCTGTGGAACTGCATATATACATGAATGTATGAGAGTAAGTTTCCCTCCAGTTGAGAGCCACTTATTTTTCCAGCTTCCTAATCTACTGTCAATTTGCTCAATTAAAGGCTGGAAATATATGTTCTTTGCTCTACCAGTGAAAATGGGAACCCCTAGATATGAGAAAGGAACCTTTCCTACTTTCATACCTAAAGTTCTCCTTATTCTATTTACCCTATTTACAGTAGCATGCTTTCCTATGTACAGATCACTTTTACTGTAGTTAATTTGCTGTCCAGTAACTTCCTCAAAAGTAGCCAAAAATGCCTTAAATCTGATCAGAGTATTATTATTGGCTTTAAGGAATACTATAGTATCATCAGCATAAGATAAGTGAGAAATTTGGATTGCATTACCTGGCACACCAAAGTATGACAAGCTACCATTCTGAAAAATAAAGGACAGACTTCTGGTGAAAGCCTCTGAAAAAATATTGAAAAGAAAAGGTGATAGGGGATCACCCTGTTTGATTCCCCTAGTAGATTGGAAGAAACCAACTGGCTTACCATTTATAAGGATAGAAAACCAAGCCTGAGACAGATTCTTCATTACAAGAAAAATAAATCTAGCATGAAATCCAAATTTAGCAAGTACAGAATAGAGAAAAGACCACCTAACTCTATCAAAGGCTTTCTTAAGATCCAATTTAACAATGCAATTAGGTTCTCTTTGTTTCTTGTTTAAAAATCTGACCATTTCCTGAAGGTAGATAACATTATCAGCAATGTCTCTACCTTTGAGGAATGCAGTTTGGTGATTTGAGATGATTTTATCCATTAAAGGCTTTAGTCTCTCCATTAATAACTTAGAGAAAATCTTGTTTATGACATTAGAGAGACTAATCGGTCTGTAGTCCTCAAAGGTGGTTGGTGTACTTTTTTTTGGTATGATTGTAATCCAGGTACTACCAATCCCCCTTGGGATATTGTTCACACTCAGAAAATCTTGTACAACAGATAACAGATCATTTGCTATTATATCCCAAGACTTAATATAGAACTTAGCAGTAAATCCATCTGGACCAGGGCTACTCCTATGATTAAGTCCAAAAACAATGTTTTTAAGTTCTGAAATAGACACAGGTTCCAATAATCTATCATTATCCTCCCTAGTGATCACATTCGGGATTTGGCTTAGGAAATGAGGCTTAAAAGAATCACTGTGGGGGGAAATTTGTTCAGTTAAAAGTCCCTGGAAATATTGGATGGACTCATTCTCAATATCTTGTGAATTATCTATCCACTGTCCATTTCCACCCTTGATTTTTGTGATTTTTAACCTACTTTTTCTTTCCCTAACTGAGTTATGAAAGAAACTGGTGTTGTCATCACCCTCCCTTAACCATTTTACTTTAGCTTTATGTTTCCAGAAGCTCTTTTGTTCCACTAAAGCTCTCACTACATTAGCCTTGGCCTTTTTTATGTTAATCATATTTTCAGCTGTATCACTCAGATCATACAATCCTTCCTTTTCTTTCAGAATTGATTCAGCCTTTATCACATTATCATTTATATTTCCAAACACTTCTCTGTTCCATATTTTTAAAGTTTTTTTCAGCCTCAACAGTTTTAGAAAAAAACCACTCATTCCTGTTTGGTGAACCTGACCCTCCCAGCATTGCCTAACTACCTCATTAAAACCATCCCTTTTATACCAGGTATTAATGAATCGAAATGGTCTAGGGGTGGATGAAGTGTCACTTCCTATGGTGAGGAGCAGTGGATTATGATCTGAAGAGATTCTATTTAGTATGTGAACAGAGGAGTTAGGAAAATTATTTGACCAGGAAGCAGTACATAAACCTCTGTCTAACCTCTGAACCGTTGGCTTTCTTAATCTATTATTACTCCATGTAAACAGATTACCTACGGTACTTATCTCTTCCAAAGCCATAGTATTGATAAATTCATTAAAATCCCTTATACTACCAAGCTTCGGAGTGGAAGGTCCTCTATACTCATTGACCGATGTTATGGCATTAAAATCACCAATGAATATAGAATCAGATTGAGAAAATGCTTTAAGATCAGACCAGAGATCTTTCCTACCAATCCTAGTCCTAAGCCCATATACAAAAATAGCATCCATACATTTATTCAGCTTAACGCTATTCAAAGAAACAGCCAGAAACTGAAGATTATCAGTTTTGCATACTATGGAGACACTATTTTTCCAGAAAAGCCAAATCTGACCATTATTAGCATACATGCAATTATCAAACTGCAATAATTGTCTGTAATGGTCACATTGATTATTATCATGTTTAGGTTCAATTAGACAGATGAGCTCAAAATGATGTCTGTTTATTAAATTATTGAGCCTAATCATAGAAGTGTCCATCCCCCTAAGATTCCAAACTAGTAGCTTAATCTGCATTGTTGTGCTATTCATAAGGAAACATTATTAGAGCTTTTTGATCTAGTCATGATTGTATTTAACTGGGTTAAATAAGTCTCATTACTATGTGCTTTACCATTATGTTTCTGTTGCCCCTTTTTTATTTCTCCTAATTCTGATTGGGGAGATACAGGAATTACCTGACTTACCTCATCTGATACAGGAGGAGCAGGAGTGACAGTGCTAGATTCCATGTTTACAACTGGGGTATTTGTATTTTCGTTGAGACTATCTTTATGGTCAGATAGCTCTTCAACCTCGAGTGGTAAGAACCTGTTCTGCCTATCTAACTGCTGAGAGAATATGAAACTTTTAGCAGCCAAAATAGGATTAAAAGGTGAGAAAAGCTTACCCCTTTTACTAGGAATGTCATCCTTAGCAAAACCTGTCCTTGTGGTGAGATTAGGTGGAGCAGAAAGTGACTGAGAATAGTTAATCAAAACATCTGAAGATCTATCCTTAGGGACAGTTTTGTTTTCATTATTACTATCACTCTGCTGAGTACCTTTGTTCAGATCTGGTGATAAAGCCTGAAATTCCAGTAAATCACCCTCTTTATCCACTAGCTCAAAACCTGAGTCTGGAGACTGGTCATTTATGTGATGGATTTCATAATTACTATCCACCCCCAGTTTAGGAGAAATAGGACTCTCTAATTGTTCCCCTTCCACATTTGATACAGCCTTTTGTTTGGGAACATATTTAAACTTCTGTACAGTCTTAAGTTTTTCCTTATCAGAGAGTTCTGACCCCCCAGCTTTATTCTGTCCCTCTTGTGATTGATTAATTCCATCTGTAGGCATGATTACCATCCCAGTTTGCTGATCCTTGTTTCCAGTTAATTTCTTTTGCTCATTTGTGGACAGATTAACATTCTTTGATTTATCTGCCTTATTGTATCTCGGTTTCTTCAATTCTGGGTGTAAATAGATACATAGACTGTCATCATGTCCTAAGGTTTTGCAATGGTTACAGTAGAGTGGAATCTCCTCAAATTCAATGGGCAATTTAACCACATTATACTCTATTCCATCCTCTTCAATACCAACCCTAATACTAGATGGCTGTTTCTTTTTTAGATCAATTTCAATGCACATCTTAACAGCTGAGGGCCTAGATAGTGCTGCAGTTGCTGCATCCATTTTGATATAATTGCCTATTTGGTTTCCAATTGATTCTATCATGGCAATATTGTAAAAGAAAACTGGGACACAGGGGATTGTAACCCAAACCGGTACAATAGAGGATTCAATTTCAGGATTAAAATCAGTATTCCATTTCAGAACTTTCATAGGAGCTTGGTTAAAAACCCACTGACCTTTAATCCAAAGTCTCTGGTAATCTTCCTTATCCTGAAATCGGATCAGAATGTGTCTGAAATCAATAGACCCTAATTGAAACTTACCTTTGAATCCGACCGAATTGAATGCCTCATTTAGGGAGGTCATGGATGGCTTCCCTCTGGCAAACTTCCCCACGAGGGCATTACTATAGTGTGCAGCAAGTGTTTCCGCTTCCTTCCGAGTCACTAGACAGGAGATTTCTCCTTTGTATTGAGTTTTGGGAACTATCTCGGGATTTGATGGAAGGGTAGTGTTGAGAGGGAGTGGTCTATTACCTAAAGCTTGGAGAAAGGTTTTGGCCGCGGTCGAGCCACCGCGACCGGGCGGAGGAGCCGCCATGGAAGTTTGAGAAAACTACAGAGGAAATTACCGTTACGCAGCAAAGAGAAACGAAGGAGTAGTTTCGAAGGTTGAAAAAAAAAATGGTTAGTGCGTATTTCGCACCTAAATTTCGCACCTAGAAGAGCGAAAGTTTGAGCGGTAGAAAATGTTTTTTCTCTACCTAAATCCAAACACCTAAACTTATGGTGCCAATATTAGTGAAACGGAGGAAGTATGAAATTAGGGGGTGCATATACTCTGCGGTAACTGCAAGTGAAACACTTGAGTTTTGATTAGATTCAAAATGTTACATATTTGGAGTTAAAAAATATAAATTATCCCAAAGTCTTGTTTTAACCTGTCTATTTTTTTTTTAATTAAACCATCCATAGATGGGGGAAGTTATATTAGGCCTTCCCAAGCCTTAAAATAAACAGAAACTGAAAGTTAAAGAAAGAGAGAAGCCATTGGCTTAGTTTATATGTACATTTGTGACCCATAGGCTCATTGAAGCAACATTTGTTGCTTCCAAAATGAATAAAAAAGTATAGCTAATTGTGAGGGGAATACTAAAACTCTTAGTTGAGAATGGAGATCATCGAACTTATTAGTGGATCGTAATGACGAAACACTGGTCAGTCAAATTCACCCCATCTAAAACTAAGAATCTTATCCCCTATAAAGATAAACAGTGGAAAGACATCACTGTAATCGGGAGCAGTCATGAAGCATCAAGTAGCATCCCTCAAGCTTCAATCAAATGAGCTCTGTTGTGCATCAAGCCCAAAAGCAAATGAGCAATGAAGAAACATCTAGCAACAGCAATGTTTCGAGCAAAAATCATTGCTCATTTTAACCTGTCTAAACTTTAGGTTTGGTCTTTTATTCAGTCATTGTAAGTTTCAATTAGGGTGGGGTTATTTTTAAATAAGCTGAAAAAGTTGAGGCTTTTCGTGTCATTTACAAGAGTTTGGGTTTGATATATATATATATATATATATATATATATATATATATTTTCTCATTTGAGAATTCATTTTCTTCTCCACGTTTCTTTTGCTACCTCCATTTTTCTGATTTGTGTTTTTATTGAAGATTAGGGTTCGTACGAAGCGTAATGAGTCCTCTCAGACGACCAAAGAAGTTTCTCTTTCCAGATCGTGGTCGGATAATGTCTCAAGTTTTTTTTATAGATTTCATGTGTGTGTGATGATGTTTTTGATGTTTATGTTAGGTTTTAATTTATGTTTTCTCAGGTTATTGAATTTCATTGTTTTTTTTGGATTTCCTGTGTGTACTCCGTTCAACTTCGTTTGCTAATTGATGTTTTGTGTGTAATTTTTGGCTGTTTTAAATTGTAGTTTGAATGTTATTCAAGTTTTGTAATCTGATGAGGTTTATTGTAATGATTTGATGTTTGACTTATGTGATTTTGTTCTGAGGTTCATGTTTAATATACTAAGGTGTGAATTTTGTTAAGTTTTTAATAAGGTTTTTCCTTTATTGTTTGACATTTATGTGTTGCTTTTGATTTTCATGATTCAGTATGACAGTCTAATGAGGTTTATGCCAAATTTATTGAGGTTTTTCATATGATGAGGTTTATTCTTAATGAGTTGAGGATTGATTTATGGGAATTTAGTGTTGAGGTTTATGAGCTCCAGGTCTTCTGTTACATTTTTATCTAACACTCCATGTTACACCAATAAGATTATGCCCAAGTCTCTCTTAACTTAACTTTAATATAACCACGATTAACTTTATTTAATATTTATTCAATCAATTAATGATGTATATTTTTATTTAATTTAATTAGTTAAAATTATATTCTAGTCAAACGTTGGATGAAACATCAATGACGAAAAGCCGCCGCCGCTGCAGTGTTTCCTAATCTCGGCACCACCTCCGTCGTGTTTCCCACTCCTGGCGCCATCTCTATTGCCGCTAATCAATACTCTCTCGCAAAACAGAGCTCACCTCCCACGCTCAGAGCATTTAATTTCATCAGCGATTTGCAATTTGGCCCAATGTAGGGGAGATGTGAGCCACGAAGACTACGCTGACTGCATTCAAACTGCAGCCGAAAACTCTGTAAACTCAGCGCAGAGTATGGTAAGTCTACAAACTCTGCCCCAACCGGTCTGATGCAAGAGTATGGTACGACTACTACTTTCTTCGATGCATCGCAAAAATTTTCCGGAAAATTGAACACTCCGTTTGTGTTCATCATTGAAAGTTTGGAGAAGGTTTAGGACCCAGATTCTTTCAAAAAAAATATCAGTTCTTTGACGGAGAAGGTTATTTCTAAGGTTGTGAAACCCGTGAAAACGTACAGTGTGGCAACATACCCAACAGGACCGGTACAATGTGGCAACGGAAGGAGGGCCTGGTGGGAAAAACTATTAGGGATAATTAAACGTGGGGCATTAAATGGAGTTGGGAATTTATTTGGCCTGGTTAGGGAGTTGGTCAATGCCGGTGGTAGCGTGAACTCCCCAGGAGGTTAAACAAACCTTATTTCTGTTTTGTGTGTTGATTAGTGGCTGCAGAGGTGGCATCAGGGGTGGAAAAATGGCGGTGGAAACACTTTGCAAATCCCTAATCAAAGTATAACAGAGTGTTACATGAAAGTATAACAGAGGACCCGGAGCCAAGTTTATGTCTAATGTGTTGAGGTGTGATTTTTGGTAACCTTTTGATTGGATTTTCCCTTTATTGTATGGCATTTATGTGTAGCTGCTGAGGTTTATGCCAAGCTTATTGAGGTTTTTCATCTGATGTTTGTTTTATTTTTGCTTTTTGCTTTTTTGAAGCACCTTCTGAGGCACCTATTCATGTGTGTTGACGTTCTACACACACACTTACAAAAATTGACACAATACAAATTCGTATAGGTAATTGAATTTACCCCCGACTAGTTTGTCAAATCATGTACAAGTTGCTGAGTATGTTCCGGTTCTGAACCGGCAATCGTAGAGAAAGGCATTCAGTAGAAGAAGAAGTTCTAAAGAAATCGTTCATTTTATCTCGAGAATTATGAAGTCTTGGAATATGCAAAAAATTTCCAAAGATGAAGGTGGTGATTTGGAAGAGTTGCTAAATGCTACAACTTTGGATGTTGGTTGTAAGTTTTTGATTTATCAATTGTTGGTTTTTTTTGGTTAATGTTATCTTTTGTAATTTGTTGATTCTTTTATTTTTCTTTTTATACAGGTTCAAATGTTGGTGATTAGATTGATAAGGTTCATAATGAGGTTTCTGATACTGAGAATGAAGTTTTTCTAACTGCTCGTGAGAGCGATGGTGATGAGGATGGTTAGTATTTCATATTTCAGGTTTTAGTTTTTCTTGTGTTGATGTTACCTTTTCTATTTGTTGATTTTTGTGTTTTGGTACAGGTTTATTTGTTTCTGAGATTGTTGTGACTCGTAATGAGGTTTAAATGGATAGGTGTCATGTTAGTATTGCTAGTAATGAGGTTTAAGATGTTGCTTCTGATGTTAATGCGTCTGTCACTAATGATGAGGTTGTTGCGTCTGTTGCTGATGGTAAAGATATTGTTTCTGAATATGTGCAGAGGGTCGTAAGTCTTTATGTTTTAGTTTTTAGCTTTTGTTTATTGACGCTTCCTCTTTCTATTTGTTAATTGTGTTTTTGTTTTTCATATAGGTTTGACTGTGGTTGGTTTTGAAAAAGTTGATGCTCCAGTTTTTTGGGTTTCAGTACATGCTTCTGTTGAGGCACCACCTGCTTCTGTTGAGGTACCACCTTCTTCTGCTGAGGTACCAGCTGTTTCTGTTGAGGTACCAGCTGCTTCTGTTGAGGTACCAGCTGCTTCTATTGAAGGTCCTTCTTCAACCGCTGATGGTAAGGGTATTGTTTTTGTTGTTGTCTTAAATGTTGTTATTTGTTTCATTATTTGGTTAATTTAGTCTATTGTTGATGTTATTTGTTTTCATTGCACTGGAGCCTGTGGTTGTTGCTCCTCGTAAAAATAATAATAAGCATAGAGCCGTTAAAAATTACCTCCTGTGCATAGGATGGAGCGGAAGATTGTAGCCAATAGGGTTCTAGATGAATCTAATGTTGTTGGCAGTAAGTTTTTTTTACGTGTCATGCTACATTTTCGATTGATGTTACTATTTTTCATGTTATTTACTTTTATTATTTTTCTTTTGTGCTTTATTTTTTATACAAGTTCCGATGATGATGCTGAGTTGAATGTTGGTTAGGGAATGTAGTATGGTACTGCAAATGTAGAATCCAATGATAATGAGGTTATAGGATTTCGATGAGGTTTATGAGAAAAATGATGAAGTGAATCTTAAGCTAGCAAATGATATTTTGAATGCTATTGTTAATGGTGATTTTTTATGTTTTCCTTTTTTGATATTTTGTTCTGCTTTATTTTTTTATAACTATGTTTTTTAGTTTTGATGTTTATTTTCTTATTACATTTCTCGATCACGTTTCTTTTCATTTTGTTTGTTTTGTAGCTTCGATCAATTTTGTAAATGATGTGCACTTAGAGGACATTCACTTTCCAGAATCAATGAGTAATGATGTAGAAAAGCACCTGAAAAGAAAGATGATTATTATATTTGGATGCAACCATTGTGTTAGTCCCCTTTATTTTCCGCGTAAAAAGAAGAAATCCGTAGTGAAGGAGTCTTCCGGGACATACAAGGGTAAGGTTTTCCAAAAATGTGCTAATAAAAAAGGTTCTCCTTCAAAGAAGAATGTGGGAAAGAAAGGTGGTGGGAAACGAAGAGCTGAGAAGTCTCCAGCTGTGGAGAAGAAGTTGGAAAAGAAAACAAAAATTGGAATGGCTGATGTAGGCTTTGATGATATGTGAGTTTTCAATTTTCTGGTTCATTTATTTATTTCTATTTTTTGATGAGGTTAGTATTTTTTATTATGAAGTTTAGTTTTTGATGATGCTGTAAAATGATGAATATGTTTATTGATGGTTCTAAGTTTTTTAAAATGTTTTTACAAGTTATGTGAATGAAGTTTTAAGAAGCTGCATTGGTTGGTTTTTTAATTATTTTGTGGTTGATGTTATTGCTTCTCAGATAAGGTTTTGATTATGTATAAAGAGGTTTACATTTCTTCGTGTCGGGGTTTATATTTTCTATAATGAGGTTTCTGATGTATATGTTTTTGGTGGTTTTTTTATTATGATTATTTTATTTTTTATGGTTGTTCATAATGATGTTTTGTCCTACTTTGCTGAGGTTTTATGTTCCACTAGCCGAGGTTATGTTTTTTTCATACTTTTTCCCCCAGCTCTAAATTTAAGACCACTTGCATGGCTTTCAAATTTCTTGAGGTTTTGGATGAGTTGAAATCATCTCAGATTAAGGTTGTTGAACAGATTGGATTTGGTGGTTTGTTGAGGTTCAGGATTAGGCATGTTCCTAAAGATTTGGTTCAAATATTAATAAAGAACTTCAATTCTACTGTCAAGTACATGAGGTTGGTAGTGAGAGATATCTGCTACATAAGAATGACATATTTGACATGTTCTAACTCTCTATATCTGATAAGGCTGTTATTAAGGTGAGTCATAAGGGTTTATGTAAGGTTGTTGCTGATGATGATATTTCAATTAGGCTTAGTTGGATTGAAAAATATGCGATTAAAGATGGGATCATTACTGTGAAGGGTTTATATGGTGCCATCCCAAATCTGTTGAGTAAGATCAAACGCTCGAGTTTAAGTGTGTTTTTGCAATGTTTGCCTTGGCTTGTCTTTTAGCTCCTATTGCTCGTAGCACTATAGATTTGCGGATAGTGAGTTCCTTAGAAGATGTTGATCATGTTTCTAGTTTTGATTGGTGCGGATTTGTGTGGAAGATGTTCTATGGGAGTTTTTAAAGGTTCAACATTCACAGAAATTCAATTTCGTGAATGCATATATGATCATCCCAATTTTGGCTTTCTTTTATCGCTATCCAATTTTGGGATTTATTGATCTGATTGACCTTCCATTGCACCAACACTAGGATACCAAAACTATGAAGAAGTGTTGTTATTTTATCAACGTGGAGGTTTCACTGTTTCCTTTGAAGTAGTCGTCAATTTCCATTAAGTGACAATAGAGTGTTGGTTGGTGATATTCCGATCAGAAAGAATCATTCTTCTACTACTGGAGCATTGTTTTCGAAGAGCAGCATGTGCCACTTCATTGAGCTGGAGTTGCCTGATGGTGTGGAGGGTGACGAGGAAATTGAGCGCACTGCAAAATGTGTAAGTAATATGATGCACTGATTGATTTCAGTTTCTTTCTAATTAGCGTTATATTTTTTTTGTGTTGAGGTACATATTTTTTATGATGAAGTTCATATTTGGTATGGTGAATTTTCTTTCTTTGTAAGATTCTTGATGGTTTTGAGGTTTTCCTAAGGTGTTGATTTTGTTTTTGCCGAGTGTCTGGTTTATTAAGTTTCAATTTATTTTTGATGGTGTTGAGTTTATGTGTGTTTTTTGGATTTTTATGTTGTGAAAATGAATTCGAAGAAGATGCATTGTTTGATGTTTAGTTTTTTTTATTGTTGAGCTTCAGGTTATATGTGATGAGGTTTACTGTTTTCATGCTGAGATTTATTATTCATATGTTTTGTTGATAGTTGTGGGTTTGTATCATGTTGCTAGTTTTTAATTGTGTTCTAAGATGTTCTGATGTTTATGATGTTTATGTTTTTTTTTCATTTTTGTTTTGGTATCCTTTGGAAGTTGTTATGAAGAAGTTCAAGAGTCTCATTTCAATTGCAAGTGACCAATTTGCTGAATCTGTTTATAAGATCAGGGAAAAGGCAATGAAAAAGGAAATAAAAAAGGCAGTAAAAAAAGGCAATGAAGAAGGTTCGACTGTTCCTGTGAAAGATGATCCTCTAACATATGAATATTTTTGTACTTCGACACTTGCTTAGATCGATGCAATGATCAAGGAAATGTTTAACAGAAAGAAAAATGCTGCCAAGATGCCGTCAGTTGACCTTCTTAGGTTCATTAATAACAATCAAATTGCCGATGGGAATGTGTAGCTATTCTGTAATTTAGTTTTGGGATTCGTAATGGTTTGTGGATGAACGTAAGTGTTTAGAATTTATGTCTTAAATTATTTTTTGGTAGTTGTTGAATTGAAGATTGATGATTTGAACTATCTTTATGATTTCCAGGTTGTGTTTCTAGAATTGATGTTATAGTTTGTTTTTTAATACCAGATTATTGTGAATTATTGACGTTTCTGTGCTTGGTAAAGAGGTTCATTTTGTATGTGCTGATGATCTTGAAATATAAACTTATTTTGCAAAATCTAAGGTTGATGTTGAGTTATCATTCAGTTAACTTTGATATAAGACAAGTAGTTAATAAAGTTTGAGGTTCACGTAGTTTGTAATGAAGTTCATTTATTGTTTAATGGGTTTCTGATTTATACAAAAAAACAATTTTGAAAGTGTAACAAAAATAAACCTACTTCCCATGTTTTATGGAGTTAGTGTAAGTTATAACGGATTTCAGTATGTGGCAATGGAAATCATGGGATAATGCAGATTATGTAGTAGTGAAGAATGTGTGTTAGTCATGCTAGAAAATAGGGATAATTGTTGCTAATGTTTTTAGTTTGTTTTTTTTCCAGGTTTTTATGAATAATTGATGTTTCTATTTTTAGTAATGAGGTTTATTTGAATTATTTTGATGTTGTCTAATTTTAAATGTTAAATTATTAATATGCAACTTTCTTACTGTTCAGCTTATAGCTTTTATTGCATTTATATGACCGCCATGATCATTAAAATCTTTTAGTTCCCTAAGCAATTACTTTTTCTCTTTGTAAAACCAATAAAACTTTTAATTTCATTTTTCTTCGCAATAAGGAGCCTCTTCAAATTCCCGTTTCTATATAAGTAGAAACATGAAATGTTTTTAGAAATATAACCTTTTTTTTGCATTTCTTCTTTCCATTTTCTTCTGCATTCAACCTTTTGAACTTTTTTTACGTAATCGGAAAAATGAAATCTCAGAAAAATGATTGGTCAGCTCTTAACGATGATTTGTTAATTGACTTTGCACTTCGTCCTTTTGCTTTGTAATTTTATGTCGATGGGAGGAGTTTGTTGTTCTTGGCGAGCCACTGTGAGCAAGAGTTTCTTTAAGCGGCACAACATCCCTCTTATGATGATTCCAAAGGAAAGAGATGGTGATGATTGGGGACTTTTTGTTCGATGAAGAGAAAGGTTTCTATGATGCTTCATCTCTTTGAGCTAGGAGGAAGAAAGTGTATTGAGGTTCGCTTCGAGTGGCTCCTAGTTTTTGATATGTCAGGTGATGTGTTTTTTAACCCTTTTTTGAATATGTAAATTGAGCTTCCTAATTGTGGACAAAATCTTGTTAATGTGCATCGTTATTCAAGGAAAGTTGTTTTATCTGTTAATCTAACATCCTGTTCAAAATTTCATATTATGGTTGTTTTTCAATCTGGTAGTTTGGAACTTTGGAGGTTTGGGGATGACACTTAGTCTGAGGTTAAACAAGTTTTTAAATTTTGTGATATTTGTTATTACAATGGTAGGTTTGATGCAGCTTGTGTTACTGATGAGGGTGTTGAAATTTGGTATTCGAATCCCTTTGGATCAGATTTTAGTGAGGTAAAGCTCTTTATTGATGATGTTCCTTCTATGGTTGTTAAGTTTTTGTTTGGTTTGGAGAATCATTTAGTCGAAACATCTCATGGAAGGTTTCTTTTAGTTACGTGTTGTCTCGGATATTGGTCGTACTTTGAAATATCTGAATTAGATGTGGAAAACAACCAGTTTACAAAAATTAAGAGTTCAGAAAAAGACGCACTTTTTTGCAGAAATAATGCGTCTTTAATGGTTGCTACGTCTTCAGCTCCTGATGGTATATTGAAGTTGAATTGCGTTTAATTCACTGGTGAAGCCATGACAAGTCATTTCCCGTATGGAGAAGACGTTTCATTTGAGGGGACTTTTGAGATTGAAGAGGGTAGGAAAGAACCTTTAGATGCTAGTCATCCTGATTCTTCCATCTATGGATTTGAGTCATTGTGGATTGTTCCATCTTCAGATTAGATTGATGTTTTTTGAACTTTAATGTTTTCATTTGATTTTTTTTAATGAAGAGGTTTCTAATTTATATAATGAGTTTTATGTATTCTGCAATGAGGTTTAGTTATTACAAAATGATGCTCCTCTTTTTCGGGAATTAAATTCTTGCATAAATTAATTTAAAATGAAGTACTATAGAAACATAACCTAAACTTGGAAACATTAATGCCAAAAATTGTATCCTAAATATGTTTGATTGAAACATCAGTAGAAGTAATAAAATTATTTTTTTGTTATTCAAACTTTGCTTCATTTAAAGACTGGTATGCATAATGCTAATGATGTTCCTCATCTAGAAAGGAGGTTCTTGCATGGTAAAATGAGGTTATGATCATTTCAACTGAATAGACAACCACAACACTTCAATGCAGTATTACACAAAAACTTGAAAACAACATCTCCACGTTGACACAGAATAGATCAAAATAGGTAAGCATTTGGTGTCTTGGGGCCAAATTCATTGGCACTTGACCGCTTCCTTCTTTTTTCTGATTTTTCTCTTTTGCTCCTTCCTTTTGTCTTTGTGTATTCTGGATTAATGATAGCTAGTTCAAGCATGCTTCCTGTTTGTGTTGTCATGTTGGTTTATGAAAATGTAGTCTCTTCGACGTGTGAGGTTAGGACGTTAATGGCCGTTGAGTTGTTATCAAATGATTCTTTTAATATTCTTCTTGCTTCAATGTTTCCCTCACTCTTTAATACCAAATTGTAGAATTTCATTGTCATTTGTAGATGCCATGGTATTTTGTCTCTCAATTATGGTGTCTAGAAATCAAGGAAACATCACTGATAAGTATACAGACAAGGCAATTTGGAAGAACATTAACATTTAAAATGCAAAAAACACTTATAATTATAGTAACCTCATTCAGTATTATAGAAACATCAACAAAAACACCAAAAAGTTCATATACTGATCATACTATTATATAATTCAGAAAAGGTCATACAGAACTCAGTAAACATCATTATTGATGCTGCAGACATCTCTTTTCTAAATATAAACCTCATTTAGAACTGTTTAAATATTGACATATTGCATTACCTATATTGCGCCTGAGATCTTTGTTTCATTGTTCCTAATTTCCATTTTTTGTATCTTAGTCCATCTCAAGCTTATATACTCGTCCAGGATTCATGTTTCGTTGAACATGTGCAATGCATGTTGGTGTGGCTACAATAGAACCAGACTTCGTCAAAGTGTTTCAAAGAACCTTTCACTTTTTCTTGCTGAGTTGATGTTGGCTTTGTGTATAGAACTGATTATGCTTTTGAGGTATTTTTTTTGTGCAAAACTTTATAAATGCACATGTTTCCTCTGTTCATTCCAAGATATGCTCTTGATGCTACTCTGATATCTCACTGCAGCCTGAAATCTTTGTAGATCTCGTGTGTGTAGATTCTTGCCGTGTGTTTGAGGATTGCTGGACCTCCATCTTCTTCTCTTGATCTTGCTTTGGAAAAATAGAACACCTTCTCTGCTTCCTTGGTTCTCCAGTTATTGATTGTGGCTCTGCTCCCTCCTCGCCGGCGGTCGTTTCCCTTTCCACCTCATCGAAATCCACCCCTTTTGATACTCCTCTAATTCCTTCTTATTTTCAAGATGTGATGCTAGTGAACACTCCATGGTCACTAGGAAAAATAAATTAAAACCAAAAATTCTCTTAACCACTTAACATCCTTTACCTCCTATTCACTCTCTTTATTTTGAGCCCAAAACTTTTTCACAAGCCTGTAAAATTTTTGAATAGAAAAAATACAATGCAAGTTGAGTATGATGCCCTTATGCGTAATGGGACGTGGATGCATGTCCCGCCTCGTAGTAATGCTAACATTGTTGGTTGTAAGTGGGTGTACATGATTAAGCGCCAAGCTGATGGTTTCATTGAAATATACAAAGTCAGACTTGTAGCCAAAGGAATTACTTAAGAGGAGGGTGTTGATTATGTGAATACTTTCAGTCTCGTGGTCAAGCCATGTACCATTTGTCTTGTTATAACAATTGCTCTTACTCTGAACTGGTCAATTCATCAAGTTGATATTAATAAAACTTTTCTGAATGGTGATTTTTCTGAGTCGGTGTATATGTCACAGCCTCCTGGATTTCATGATCATACTTTTCCTTTGCATGCCTGTCTCTTGTAGAAAGCTCTTTATGGCCTTAAGCTAGCGCCTTGTGCGTGGTTTACGAAACTACACATTTTTCTTTAGGATCAAAGTTTTGTTGCTTATAAGTCTGACGCCACAGTTTTCATTCGTCGCTCAAGAAATATTATTCTCTATCTCCTTGTTTATATGATTGATATGATTATTACTGGTTCTTATTCGACTGCCATTTCTGAGTTTCTTTTTAAGTTGAATGATACTTTTGCTTTTCGAGATCTTGGCTCTTTGCATTATTTCTTGGGAATTGAGTTTACTTTCTCCAAGAATGGTGTTGTTTTATCTCAGCAAAAGTACATTTGTGATCTCTGGATCGCAGTAAAATGGCCGGCACAAATACCTATTTCCTTTCTAACTAAACCAGCTTCGCCTCTTGTTCTGGCTGGTGATCCTTTATGTGACCCTCATTTGTGTCGTTGTATTGTTGGTGCTCTGCAGTATGCCATAATTACTCATCCTAAAAATTTTTATGCAGTTAATCGTGTTTGTCATCAGTTCATGCATATCCCAACTGAGCTTCATTGGTCTGCTGTAAAGAGAACTTTGCGTTACTTGAAGGGTTCCATTTCTTTTGGTTTCATATTCGGCCTTGTACTGATCATCGTCTTGTTGCTTATTCTGATGCTGGTTAGGTGTCTGATGGAGATGATTTTCATTCACAACATGACTTTTTGGTTTATTATGGTGGAAATATTATCAGCTGTTCTTCCCGGAAACATCATGTTGTCACAATATCCATCTCGGAAGCAGAATATCGCACAATCGCGTTTGCTGCAACTGAGCTCTTTTGGATTTAACAGTTGTTACATGAGCTTTAGACTCCTCTTTTGCCTCCACTTATTCTACTGTGTGACAATCTTAGTGCTATTTATATGTCAGCCAATCTCGTTTTTCATCAGCGGTCAAATCATATCAAGATTGATTATCATTTTGTTCGAAAGCAGGTTGAAGACGATTCTTTGGTAGTTCGTCATGTACTTCCCATGACCAGACTGTTGCCATTTTTACTAAGGACGTTGGTACTGCTCTTTTTGCTACTCTTCGATCCAAGTTTCATGTTGCTCCCTAAGCAACCTCTTGTATAAATACCTGTTGATATCTTGAATGAAAACAAGTCAGTTACACACAATCATTATACTGTTTTACACTTTATAATGTCCTAATTATATATATCCTGAGATACTTTTAATATGTGTCACACAACATTAGGACGTTTGATTTTATAAGTGTCATACTACACATTTGTTAGGTAGCTTCTTATAAAAGTGTACATATATAAGCGTCCTAATAAGCCTTTTTTATTGTAGTGAACGAGATTTTTTATAATTTTATATTTTAAATATAATTGAAATATAAAAATTGCATTAAAAGTTATGAAAATAAAATTTGTTATATGATTGGTATAAGTGTTACCGCTCACATTTGATATACATTTAAATAGGGGAGATTATTTTATGCTCAAAAAAAGAATAGGGGAGATTATTGATGACTAAATAGTATCTAATGATAAGAGAAAATTGTGTACTCCCTCCGCATTTGTGTTTGGCAACATAGATTTAGGTGTTATTTTTATATGTTAGAATGCATGTATGGAATTAAATGAAAAGAGTAAAACGTTTAATGAACGATTAAAAATAAATCCCTTTTACCATAAAAAGAAATACATCAATCTTAATAAAACATACAAAAATGGTAAGAAGTTCCGGAATTTTCTTCTCCAAAAGAAAAAAAACAGTTATGTGTTTAATATTGTCGGCATTTCTTAAACATTAATTGTCCCAACAGAGAAAAACGCCAATATTTACATTAATTTACACCGTTGGTTGACATTTGATGTGATATCTTCTCTTTTTTTTTGTCTTTTCAACAAATCAACATCTCAAGCTTTCAAAAATAAAAAATAAAATGAGAAGAACTAGGAAAGGTGGTCTATTCATTATGGATGGTTCATGAAAGTTTTTACTTTAAATATTATAATTTTATTTGTAAAATTTAAACATTGTATTTTAAAAATTAAAATGGTTCATACAATGGTTATAGTAGGCTATGATTTGTCTTATTTAAGGTTTTTTTGTACATTAATTCTTTTACTTTTTACAGTTCAGGGGAAAATCTTGGAAAATATGATCTTTTTATATACTTATGGAAAGATGAGGTTTAATTAGAATAATAAAAGATAAAAGGTCTTAATTGCAATATTAAAAATTTGTTATCAACTTGTAGTAGTTATAAAATTTATAACCCAATTCATGCTACCCCGAAAATTTTATCATCATTTCTTCCAATTTACACTTCAAACGTTAGTTTTTCCATGATTTATGAAAAAATCGTATTTCAACATACCGGCACCAACTATAATACGTCAACAAGAAATCATTCAAAAATGCATATTTTCGCATCCCTTTCCATTCTCAGATTAGTTCTCTATTTTTATTTATTGGGTTACCATTTCCTTGAATTTGTTCACTGTACGTATCAAAATATCCATTGCTTTTAGTAGGAGATTCGGACTTCAATACGTTAATCCAGTTATTCCGTATGCATTCATTTGTTTGATTTTTATTTAGATGATGTTGAGATAGCTGTGAGTGATTTTGGATCCACCAGGTACATGCTTCAATACGCTCCCAACGGTTAATCTTCTCTCTCTGAACAGTTCCAACGGTTACCTCCCACTCTTTCCCGGTGAACTACCGCATCCCCGCCCGACGTATGGCGGCGCTACCGCCCCTTGGTGGTGGGGCTTCAACCCAACCTACACAGCTAATATCCCCCAATCTCGATCGATCGTATAGAGATGTTCTAAACCCCAAACAAAATAAACCACTAAAGTCTAGAAATCTCATCTCAACCCGATTACCGAATACAAAGGCGAGATTGCGGTCCTCCTGGATGACTCGGACATAGACGTTTTATCTGAACCATGGAGCAAGCATTTGGTCGGGAAATTTCAAGGAGGTCGCCCGGCGCTTAACTTCATCCGACACCAATTCAAGCGCATCGGTTTCATTGGGGAAGCCATAATCACAGCTCTGGATAGGAATCATATCTTCATCAAATTTGAGCTTGATGAGGATATACAGAGATGCTGGATTAAAGGTAACTGGAACATAGGAGGTTCTACAATGAAGGTATTAAAATGGACAAAATCTTTTGGTGTCAATGAAGAACCCCCTTTTGTTCCTATCTGGTTATCTATAGAATCCCCTCCTGCCTACTATTTGGACTATGATTATATCCCGCTGATAGCAAGTAGGTTAGGAAACTTGATCTTTGCTGATCCTCCAACCCTGAACCATACCAGACCATCAACAATTAGGATCTGTGTAGAAATGGACCTCACTGGACCTTTTCCTGATAGAATCAGGCTGGGTTCAAAAACTGATAGCAGATGGTACACTGTGTCTTATGAGGATCATCCTTTCTATTGTACTAAATGCTCCAAAATAGGTCACAGATATGGTGAGTGTGATAAGCCTAAGCAATCTAAAGCCCAAGCTCATCCAAAACAGGCTTCAGCTCTACCATCACATCATATTCATAATCAAGCACCTCTCTTGGGTACCTCACAGTCTCATAATACCAAAGAGGATACCAAATCCTATACTCTGGCCCCTAAGACCATCCCCAAAACTGGTGAAAACCCTTTAGTTACCTCACCTTCTGTCACTCTTACTGCAAAACAGATTGGCAAGTTGCCAATCATTCAGGAGGAAGTGGCCAGTGCCCAAGATGCCCCAGAAATGATAGAAATAATTGATGTGGTGGACACCCCTCTGGAAGATCAACAAATTGTCACACTGGCTAAGAAGATTCCTGATCTAGTCACCCCGTACAATATCCCATCCTCAATGCAGTGGATGCCAGTGAAAAGCAAGACAAACAGAAATCACTCGAATTGGACATCTACTGATGATCTTATGCACTCCTTCACACAGACTAAGACTCCTGCTTCCCTTGATTTTAATCGAACTATTGTCTCTCAACAATTTAAAGAATTCCAACTGACTCTCTCCTCTAAATTCTCAAAACTTCAGGAGGCCATGGATTTGCAAGAAATACAATAAGTGCAGACATTACAAGAGGATAAGGAGGTTTCTCCTGATGAGCAACAACAAGATCCTGTAGCTCCTGGGGCCGAGCATGACTTAGTATCACAACCACAACAACAAGCCACTGATGGAACTCAGGACCAAGATATGGAAACCCCAATCACAACCACTGATCTACCTCTACCAAAGCAGGACAAGCAAGGTGATCAAGCTACCAACTCCCAGCACAAACAGAAAAAACTAGAGGGGGATTCTGACACATCAGCCACCATATTACATGATACCTCATCAGGTATACTCTCATCACCTACAGATCCTAGTCCCACTGATCACCTGAAATCACATGATCCTAGGCATGATCCTGGGAAGCTTGCTATTATGCATGACAATATTAGAACCTTTTTCCAAGAACCTAACATTGTTTCCACTTCAATATCCTCTCGTGCCAAAACCAGATCCCAAGGTAAAAAATGAATATTAAGCTTTTAACTTGGAATGCTAGGGGAATACAGAAATCATTATTGAGGCTTAAATCAATTGTCAGAATCCATAGTATCTCAATACTGGTCATAGTAGAAACTAAACAGCAAATTGGAAAACTAGGTCACTTCAAAAATGAGCTAGGTTTTCAATGTGCTTTTTCCTCCCTGGACTCAAGGACCTGGATAATGTTCAAAGATGACTTTACTGCCTCTATGATCCAAGTCCATGAGCAATTATCTTTGATATCTGTATCTCATGTTATCCATGATATTGAATTTCATCTGTATGCTATTTATGGATTCCATGATAGAATAGAGAGGTCAAAAATGTTCAATGATATTGAAAACAGCTTAACTAGGACCTCTCTTCCATGTCTACTTACTGGGGATTTTAATGTCATCAGGTATATTAGTGAATATAGAGGTAAATCATCTCCTGATATAAACTGCATAAATGATTTTGATGCTTTTCTTAATTCTAATAACCTGAATGACATTACAACAATGGGTAATCTGTTTACATGGACTAATGGTAGGAAGTTGGAACATAAGGTAGCTAAAAGATTGGATAGATCTATTGCAAACTCAGCCTGGTTTACCAAATTCCCAAACTCCTCCATTCAGATTTTAGGTAGGCTTCCTTCTGACCATTCCCCACTAGTCTTAGATGCCAATATTTCTGAGAAATCATACCCAAAAGCATTTAAATTTCAAAATATGTGGACACTAGACCCAACATTTTTACCTGAGGTGGAAAATAACTGGAGGATTCCCATCGATTCTCAGGGTATGCTAGGTTTCTCACTTAAACTATCTAGACTTAAAGGGCACCTAAAGAACTGGAATAAACAACACTTTGGAAATATTTTTGATAAGATCAAATCAATGGAATCAGATATAATGGATTTGGAAAAGAAATATAACATATCTGCTGATCCATCTGATTTTCTTTGTTTATCACAAATTAATGCTGAACTATCAAAAGTTCTGCAGAAGGAGCAATGTTTCTGGAAACAAAAAGCTAGGAACAATTGGTTAGAAAATGGTGACAAAAACACCAAAGTTTTCCATCACTCAGTCAGAGATAAATATGCTAGACTTAGGATCAATAAAATAAAAATTGATAACAGCCAGTGGTGTAATGATCAGGATAGTATTGGTGTGGCTACTGTGTCTTTTTACAAAAACCTTCTCTCTGATGACAACTTTGATCTCTCTGGCCAAGATCACCTCCACTCTCTGAGATATATCCCATCCCCCATTACAGAGGAAGATAATATTTCACTACTCAAACTGGTGAAAATGGATGAATTAAAGAAGGAAGTTTTTGATTTAGGAGAACATAGTGCACCTGGTCCAGATGGATTTAATGGAAAATTTTATAGGAATTGCTGGGACATTATAAAAACTGACTTACTAGCTGCAGTTAAGGATTTTCAGTGTGGGGTTCCTGTGCCAAAATCTTTTTCAAGCACACTGATTGCTCTCATTCCCAAAGTTCAGACCCCTACATCTTTCTCTGAATATAGGCCCATAAGCCTCTCTAATTTTTCTAACAAAATCTTGTCGAAAATACTGAGTGAGAGACTAAAGCTGCTGAGTCATAAATGTATATCAGAGAAGCAGTCTGCATTCATAGAGGGAAGAGAAATATCAGATAACATTTTGATAATGCAGGAGCTGGTTAGGCTTTTAGATAAACAGGGACAGAGCTTAAATGCTATATTCAAACTTGATATGTCTAAAGCTTTTGACAGAGTATCATGGCCTATGTTAAACTCTCTCCTATTGAAATATGGTTTTCATGGACACATTGTCTCACTGATACTTAGAAATATTCAAGCTGCCTGGTTTTCTGTCTTAATCAATGGAGTTCCATATGGATTTTTTAAGGCTACAAGGGGGCTCAAACAGGGGGACCCCCTTTCCCCTATTCTGTTTAACTTCATTACTGAGCTTCTAAATAGGGGGCTAAAAAACATGTTTCACTTAGGTTTCATTGACAGATTTGTAGTTCCCCGGGGTTCTTTGGAGATCTCTCATTTGTCTTATGCAGATGACACTGTCATCTTCATTAAGGCAACTAAGAAGTCCCTAAAAAACCTAGTTCTATTCTTAAAGCACTATCAACTTGCCTCTGGTCAGTTAGTCAATTTTACTAAGAGTGCTTTTTATGTGGGAAATAAAACTAGTGTTGCAAGAACCGGGATGATTAGAAGCATTACTCTCATGTCACAAGGTTTCTTTCCTTTCACTTATTTAGGAGTAACTATTTTCAAAGGGAGAAAGCTTAATGCTTACTTTCAGCCTCTCATTGAAAAACTAAGTGGCAGAATTCTGAAATGGAAGAACAAGTGGTTGAATATGGCTGGTAGGATTATTTTAGTGAAACATGTTATTGCCTCTATCCCTCAGCATGTTTGGTGTGTCATGTCCCCTACCAAACACATGATTGAAATGATGGAAAAAATGTGCAGTAACTTTATTTGGGGGAATTCAGACCAAGGGGAAAAAAGACATTGGAAAGCTTGGACGGATTTATGTTATCCTTTATCCCAAAATGGATTTGGATTTAGATGCTTTCATACTGTAATTGATAGTTTTTCTCTAAAGCTCTACTGGAAACTTCAGATTGGATCCACTTTATGGACAAGATTCATTTGGTCCTTACCACCCTCAGCTAGAAAATCAGACTCTTGGAAAAGAGTCAAAGCTATAACTAGTATAGCTGAGAACCTTTCTAGAATACAAGTGGGAAAAGGTACCTCCAATTTTTGGAACAGCAACTGGAGAGGGTCAGGGTTCCTCTCAGAACAGTGGGAGGTAGACTCTGATATCCCATTCCCTACACTCCCAATTTCTCAGTTTCAGGAGAACAAGAACCTCTTCATGCCTCAGCTAATGGATGGCTTTAATCTAGAGTTGCTTCACTCCTTGTCAGCACCTTTTCCTCTTTTTGACAGGGAAGATCATATGGTTTGGACTCCATCCTCTACAGGTAAGTTCACAATATCATCAGCTTTCAAATCAATTTCCAATAAACGTTCAGAGATTAGATCAATGAAACAGATTTGGAATCCTTTGGTTCCTCCTAAGATATCTGTTTTTGTTTGGAAATTGGTTAATTACTATCTGCCATTTGATGAAAAACTTAGGAAGATGGGCATTCATGTTGTTTCTAAATGCATCTGCTGTCAAAATGAAGATTCACTAACTCACTACTTCTTACACTGCCAACTAGCATCTGAACTCTGGAAATGGCTCTTCACAATCTTAGAAATCCCCTATAGACATTTTGACCATATCTTTCATGCATTATCATGGTTCTGGACAATCTCAAAATTTTCAAAATCAAAGAACAGTGCATGTCATATTATGCCAAACTTACTAATCTGGTTTCTATGGAAGGATAGATGCAGTTTTCTCTATGATTCTAAACCAATTGTGCTAATGTCCACAATCCTACAGATTAAGAACATGGCTGTGTCTATATTCTCCCTAAATCCTATCACTCAACATCCTGATTGCTCTCATTTAAAAGCCATAGGAATTTTCACTAGCTCTAAAGTTCCTAAACCAAGGATGATCAAATCTTACAAATGGAACCCTCCAGATATTGGCTACAAAATGAACTCAGATGCACACTGCCCTCAGCTAAATTTTGCTGCAGGAGGAACTGTTATCAGAGACACATCAGGCAAGATTTTCTTAATGGGAATGGAGAAAATGGAACATATATATGATCCCTTAACTGCTGAGCTAAGGGCCTCCCTCACTGGGATCCAAACATGTATTTCACTTAACTTGTTTCCCTTGATTGTAGAAATGGACTCTTTGCAGGGTGTCCAGATTTTAAATGGCTCAAATCAGGTGCCTTGGAATATCCAGAGACTCATTTGGCAGATTAAGGAACTCACTGCAGCTAGACACATCTCTTTTACTCATGCGTACAGGGAGCAGAATCAGGTGGCTCATCTATTGGCCTCCCTGGCAAGAAGCTTACTGGATCATAATGAATTTAGGGGCCAGATCTCAGTACAGGATGCTCCTATTCCTCTAAAACAAGCAATAGCAGGAGACAATCTTAATCTTCCCACAATCAGAATCCATCATCCTCCATGATTATTGCAATCACAGCTTGAGCAGCATCTACAGGGTCCTTATCTCACTGGTGCACTTATCTCATATTCGGTTTTGATCACTGCATAAGTTTTTTTTGATCAGTACATAGGACTAGAATAGCTTACCATTCTTTTGCTTATATGGTTAGTGGTTTGTGTGTTCCTGGTTTAAGGCTGATATACATTGGATGCTAAGTTGAGTTTCGTACTTACGATTCGCTAAACTGCATCCCTTCCCATATCACCTTAAAACGGGAACAACCACCCTAACTACTAATTTGCGAGGAGAGCCGTGTGTGGCACTCATCACTGTTACTTTTGGAAGCAAGTTATTTCGCTTTGGTCATGCTTGTATTGAACTGAGCTATGCTCCCTCTTCGTGCTCGTTTTTCTTTTTCGGGTCTGGGTTAGCCCATAAACAACCCTCCCTCCTTACTATAAGGGGTGGTTTAATTAAAAAAAAGTTAATCCAGTTATTCCGATGTAAATATTCAAATTTCATCCGATCGAGTACCAGACGAGGTATTTAGGCCTTTATTGGGTCTGGCCACAAACAGAACAAATATAATTAGCGAATACCCTATCATTGCCCGGTAATATTAATAGTAATGTAGATTAGGGCAAACGACTTGTCACACCCTTAAACTCTTGTCATTTGGTCCTTTTTGGCTCCGATCACTTTTGTGTATGAACTAACAAAGGTGTTAAATCATAACTCTTCCATCCGATCAAATCGTTAATTTCAGTCAAAACATTAAATTTAAGGGTAAAATAGTCCTTTTTCCTCTTTTCTCTCTCTTTTTTCCTTTTCTCCATTTTCTTATTTCTTTTCCTCTTCTTGCTAGTATCTCTTTCCCTTCTTCGGTTGTCTATGTGTTGTACGGATTAAAGGGCCCTTTTGGTTTTCAGAGATGGTGGTCTGTGGATTGATCGACTGGTGAATGATGATGGCGCCGGCAGGGCCTGAGCCGGGCCGTTGATTTCGCTGCCCAAGAAAGGGAGCGTAGTGGTGTACCTACCACAGGGCCACCTAGAGTAGCTCCCTCACCACCAGCGACCGCTCAGCTCCGGTGAGATTCCTCCTCACGTATTTTGTCGCATCCTCGATGTCAAGCTCCATGTAAATCTTCGATTTTTGTGTTTGTATAATTCTATGTGTATTTTGTTCTCGCAATGTGTGTTTGTTGCTAACTTTGTTTTGGGTAGGCTGAGACAAGCAATGACGAGGTGTACGCCCAAGTTTCGATGCTTCTAGATTACCAGGTTTGTTTGGATTAGCTCCCTTTATCTACGTTTGTTCAATTTTCTTGGTGTCTTTTGGGTTTTCGGGTTTTCGACGAATATGAAATTGGGTGTTATGTCCAGTTTTTGTTGGTGTGGGCAGAGGTGGTATCGCATGGGTGCGGCGGAAGACAGTGGGTGGTGGCGAAGACGACGGAGCTAGCTGGGGGTAGTGACAACAGCGGGTGGGCAAACGGTGGAAGCAGAAATGTGAAAGGTGGAGGGGAATTGGGAAAGGGGGAAGAAAATAAAGGAAGGAAAATGGAAAAAGGAAAAAGGAAAAGGAGAAAGAAAAAGGGAAAGGAGAAAAGAAAATTGAAAAAAATGAGAAAAGGAAAAAGGAAAAAGTGAAATGACTCATTTGCCCTTAAAATTAATGGTTTGACTAAAATTTGATGTTTTGACATGACGGAAGGGTTACGATTAAACACTTTTGTTAGTCCAGGGACAAAAGTGATAAGAAAAAAGGGAAGCCAAAATGGTCAAATAGCAAGAGTTTGAGAGTTTGGCAAGTCGGTTGCCCTATATGCAATCAACATTTTATTATATTATATAAACGATAGTTAATTTCCTGAAAACCCTAATTCATAATTTTCAATTGCAGTGTCCTAGATTTTAATTTTCAATCGTGTTGCAGCTCAGTGCCCCTCGTTTCTTTATTAGCAAATGCAGTTATATGATATAAGAAAATAAGAAATATACTAAGAGAACGATTTTTTTGTTCCTAGAGAAGTATAAAACATAATATTGCTATTTTTAGAGTCAATTTGTCTTCACTTGCAATCTCGTCTCGTCTCCACCCGCAATCTTTAGAGTCCAGTGTATGTCTCGTCTCAACCTACAATCTCTCTCTCGTCAGCTCCTAGTCCTATGTCGTATGTTTCTCTAGGTTTAGCCAACCCGTCTCTTTACCACATGTTCTGAATGCTAACCCTATGGTTACTCTTCTTCAAGATGGTATTTCTAAGCCTTGTTGCCTAATGAATTAAAAATAGATGTCCTAGAATTAGAACCCTCTAATTTTCAACGGGTATCCAAAGATCCTCGTTGGCTCCAAACTATGCTCAATGAGTATACAATTTTAATTAAAAATGATACTTGGAAATTGGTACCTCGTGATTACAATCGTCAGGTATTTGGCTCTAAATGGCTATATAAAATTAAATACAATTTTGATGGGTCTGTGGAGTGGTTCAAGGCTAGACTTCTTGTTTTCGACAATCAGCAACATGCAAGTATTAATTATTTTGAAACTTTTAGTCATGTTGTGAAACCTACTACTGGACATTTGGTTCTAACTATTGCTATCTCTCTTAATTGGATTGTTCATCAATTAGATATTAAAAATGCCTGCTTGCATGATTTTAAAATAAGGAAGTTTATATGCGCCAACCTTAGGGTTTTGCGTATCACACAAAGCCAAATTACATATGCCGTTTACGTAAGTCCATATATGGATTGAAAGAGGCTCCATGACTTTGGTTTTCTCATTTCAGCAGTATTTTATCATCCAATATTGGTTTTAAATGCAGTACTTGTGACATCTCTACGTTTGTTTTGAAATATCAGGGTCATATGCTTGTTTTAATTCTTTATATAGATGATATTGTTCTCACGGGTAGTAGTTTTGCTCTATTTCATAAATTTTATTCTATTCTCTCGTCTCAGTTTGATATGAAGTAATAGGGGGATTTTCATAATTTTCTAGGTATTAAGGTATCGAGTATTCCTTTTGACTTGTTGTTTTCCCAACCAAAATATGCGTCTGATCTACTAAAGAATTCCACCTTCATATTGTTAAACCTGTACGCCCATCTAGTGTTTCTAGAGTTACATTGTCCTCTATTGATGGGATTTTCTTACTGATCCCACGAAATATTGTAGTATGATTGGTGCTTTCTAATATTTGACTATTACTCGTTCGGATATTTCTTATTCTATTAATATGGTTTCTCATTTTATGCATGCTCCCCATACTACTCACCTCCATGTTGTGAAGAGATTTTTTAGGTAGTATCTGGGTACCTTGGAATTTTGTTCTTTTCGTAACTCGGAGAGCTCCCCAACGTTAGCGGTGGCTTATTTTGATATAGATTGGGTTGGTTTCCCTGACAGTCGATACTCCACTATTGGTAATGCTGCTTTCTTGGAAATAAATTGATTACTTGGCCCTTTAAGCAACATATTGTGTCCAAATCCTCAACTGAAGCTGAGTATATGGTTGTTGCTAACATTGCAACTAAAACAATTTGGATGCGCCGACTTCTTGCTGATTTGGGGTATTTTCTTCATCAACCCATTACTCTCTAGTGTGATAATGTTTCTACCACATATCTTGCTGTCAATTCAATTCATGATTGTAGCTAGCATATCGATGTAAACTACCACTTTGTTCACGAGATGTTTGCATATGGATGTTTCATGTTCGACATATTCCTACACAGTTACTGGTTGCTGATATTTTTTACTAAAGGTCTTTCTTGTGACTTGTTTTGTAAACATGGTTCCAATATATTCGTTATTGCACTCCATAAAGATTGAAACGGTATGATAAAGAATAAGGATAGAATATACTTTCCATATAAATATAATTTAGAGTGAAGTACAACCCTATGTTTTGCACGAACGTGCCTAAATAACCCCTAATTGTTCGAAAGTGCCAAATTAACTTTAGATCCATCTGAGTTTTTTGTCAATGACGGTTTTGGCTGCTTACTATAAAATTACCAAAATTCCCTTTAAAGTAAAACAATATAAAAATGTATAAAATGTGAAGTGTCCAATTTACCCATACACATTCTATTTTTCTCCAGCTCCATAGAAACCCTAATCAATTCTCCTTCACGTTGGCTATGTTAACTTCACCTCTGCACCATTATCTACTTCATTAGAGTATGGCAACATGGTAGAGCCAGCGCTTGAATTATGGCCACCAAAGCCATATCATTCATCGTCATTTCCCAGAACGCCACTAAAATTTCAACATCCAACGACAAGAAGTTGGACTTCAACTCACATCACTCCTCCAACGATGGCATTGCGACGGGGATGCCAGAGGAGGCAGTGAAGGTATTTTCAGGGTGGGATGTGAAGTACAGCGAGTACACTCCGTGCAAAGACCATAAGTGGTCCTTACAGTTTCCATTCAACCTGCTAGTGTATCAGATTCTGAAGCTGCACATATTTAAGAACCCCTTCCGGTTGTAAATTTTGGTATCTAATTATTTTCTTTGCTTAATTTTGGTAACACCACCGGGGCCCTGCCTCTGGCGCTGGTACCCGTTTAAACCTATTCTCATATGACACTATTGATCCGGCTCAGTTTGGAATTTATTTATTTGTTTCAATTGAAAATGAATTAACTTCAGATCACTATGGACCAATAAAGGTCAATTTTTGGAGTGACCTCATGAGCCCATCAAAGTGGAAAGAAGAACACGTAAGTTTTCCTTTTGATTTGTTGACTTGCGATTCTTAGAAATTTATTGCTATAATACTGGTATCTTTGTTTTTGAGCTTTTGGCTTCTGAATCTATTATATTTTATTTCCTTCTATATGAGTATTTTCCTTAGCATATGGATGCTTCTAAGATATATATCTGTAATATGCTTTCATTGAGCTTCATTTGAGGTTTTCTTGCTGCAACCTACAACAATTCATAATTTTTTTGTTTGTTACTAACTTCTTAGCAATCACTAACTTTTGGCATTGACTTTGTCTAGGAAATTACGAATGGTGGTTCATGAGGAACATTAAGCACGGGTATTTATAGGAAGGAATAAATTGATAAGTGAAAAGGATGTAATTATCGATTTTTAGCTGTTATTGAATTTTGAACTATTAGCGGGTAAAGGTCTTCTTAAGAGAACTGGATTCTCAGACTTCATTTATACAGTTTCAAATGCTTTCAAGTGATAATGTTCACTTCAGTCGATAAGCCTCTTGTGTCCTTATTATGTCCTTATTATGATAGCGTTCACTCCCTTTACGCCATTTTTATGAAAAAAAAGTCTTTGCAGTTACTCTTGATTATGATTACATCTTCTCTAAGCATGATTTGGTTGCACATAAAGCTGGACAACTCATTGGAAGACATGTACGACAAAGATCTATGCTATTTTATGATGTCAAGCTGAAGTTTGTATGAAAGTTACGAGGTATAGTAGATCTATGTTATTCTTTCCTTTGTCAATTGCTATTTTTTTCTTCTTCTTTTGAAGTCATTTGTATCGAATTAATAAAATAAATGATGGAGTTTCTCTTGTGTTGGTGAATATGTATAGATAATTGACAATGCCGATGGTTGTAAGAAACAATGAGGAGCTGAGCAAGTTGCTGTGTTCCGTTAACATTACTAACGACAACGTTATTCCTAACATCCCCTCGAACCTACTCTCGAAGAAGGATGCACAGGAAGGAAAAATGATTGGATTTTTGTTTAAGGATTTCTAGGGAAAAACTGATTAGTTTGTAGTTGGTTGGCATCTAAGTGGTATTGTAGTGTGACTTTGTGGATATGATCATAAAAAATGAAAGAAGCAAACTGGAATCCCGAGGGCAACAACCTACTTCTGGTACTCCATCGAATATTGCCTCATTTTCAGGTCTAAAAATGGATTGTGTGTTTTTTCTTTAAGTGGTTTGTGTGTTGTGTCTCCATTGAATGGTTCTTTTCCCTAGATATGAATCCATTGTTGCAACACTTTGCGAAAGCTTGGACACTTTAGATGAGTCAGATGCCAAGGTATTCCACGGTAGTTAGAGTGGTTTGTTTGCATTAGTGTTGCCTTATTTGCGTTGAAATCTTAATTATTTTTATTTGCATTAAGATACTAGTTTTAGTTGATATCTTTGCTATTCTTTGCTTTATAGATTGCTATTTTTTTGTTCCTTGGAAGTCATTTATGGAATTGATCTAGTGAATGGTGATGTGCTCTTATGTTTGAAGTTGGATAAAATACTCCCTCTATTTTGTAAAGGTTGTTGCACGTGGTTTGTGCGAGGCTTACTATCACAGGAACCCCCCTTTAGCACCAGTTTTTTTGTTCTAGCACTAGTTTTTTCCGGTTCTAGACACAAAAATCGGTGCTAAAGGGGGGTTCATGTGATAGTGAGCCTTGCACAAACCACAAGGGGTTCCTGTGCTAAAAGTAGTGTGCTAAAGGGGGGTTCCGGTGCTAACGGGGGGGGGGGGGGGTTCCTGTGATAGTGTGCTAAAGGGGGGTTCCAGTGCTAAAAGTACGGATTTAGCACCGGTTTAAACCAGTGCTAATATGTACCACAATAGCACCGGTTTTTAAACCTCTGCTAATTTTTGAGACGGTAGCACTATTTTTAAGTTAGCACCAGTTTTTTAACCGGTGCTAAAATATTTACAATGAGGCCTTGTCAAGAGAAATTTCCAACATTGCACAACTACAATGTACATCCATCATTCAAATGAATAAGCATTTCCCGTGGTATCGACAAAATAACATATCAAATCTCTAACCTCTCAATGTCAAGAAATTTCTTGGAGGCAAAATCAAAAGACCCGAACTTCTCATTCCACGATGCAACGAGCCCTCTTGATTCCCACTCCTGAACAATACCTAGAACCTCAGGATTGTTGACTGTAAAGTATGGAGCACTATGATCAAACACTAACTCCCTTCCATCCTCATCCATTTCCCTTCCAAAACACACACACAAACACACAATTATTCAGCTTATTCATCTTCAAACATTACATAAAGATGGCAACATTCTTGATTCTTGAAACATATACACCTGGGCCGCGGCCGGAATAAAATAATGGTGACTGAAAATCCATTCTTGGCCAGCGTTGATGCACATACTGCCCATGTAACTGCAACACCGAATTCACCAATACAAAGTATACTAAATAATGATTTTTGAAAAATCAAAATCATTTCTTCAGAATAAATTCTCACTAGCACTTCCGATCACAGTAACTTTGGTGGCCAGGTCGGACATGATGTTGAGCTTATTCGGATCTTGGATCAAATAAGAATATTTGTCTGCTAAATTTTGGATGTTTTCAATCAGACTAAAGAAGAAACGTAGTACTTCCCTAGTAGATTATATTTTCCACACAGTAGACAAAGGGAAATGCTAAAACAGAGACTGACACATATTCGGCCTAAAAATGAATTATTCAATTAAGCATGTTCAGTTCAGGACTTCAGGTGCATCAAAGAAGATGAGTACTCACCACATCAAGCCAGGCATCAATTGCACACGACTCTATAGTGTTGAAGAAACACTTGTCTGGGCCATGCTGCAAGCAAGACAAGAAAGTCAGATTTATGAATCAGCAAAGTTACATCCCTCCAAAAATTTATCTATATCAGTATGAAGTGGCAAAATAAACTCAAGAATACTGATGATTGTATCAATACTTAACAAACACAAGATCAAACTTATTCACATTCACTTCAAAGGGGGATGAAACAACAATTAAGTTTATGAGGAAAGTTCGCGATAAAAATATATAAGCACGGCACTATCAGGACAAAAAAGATGAATTTGGGCAGAGAAAGTAAAGCAAATTTATTCTTATAGCATCTCCATAAGCCTAGAAATCACAATAAAACAAGCAAAATTCAAAAAAGAATATAAACCCTAGAAAATTCACCATCATTCGCACATTTTACCCCAAAATCTCAAACAATTAACAAAAGAAACTCCATAAGGGGAATCAGAGTTAAATAATGAGGCAACATCGAGGACTTATTGACAAGTTCTTACCATTTCGGATGAAGCCCTGTTTTAGGGGGTGAGCAAACTGGAGTTTGCCACCACCGCCACCTCGTGCCGCCACCACATCTGCCTCGTCCTGCCACCACTGCCGCTGTCTGGCCTGGCCTTGCCGCCTCACCACCTCTGGGGCATGCGCCACCACATCACCATGTCGACGCCTCTCTAAAACCCTAGCCTATCTAACCCACCCCCGCTGAAGCTCGACACCACCGTCGCCTGACCTCACCACCTCACCAATTTTGCCAGATGAGCAGGTATATTTGGTCATGACACCACCGCCGCTTGACCTCGTCCCGCCACCACCACCCCTTAATCTCATTCCGCCACCACCACCCCTCATCCCGCCACCATCCCTTGACCTCGTCCCGCCACCACCAGTGACAATGAACCAGGGTTTTACCATGGTAGCTTGAAGACGAAGGTCCAAATGAAGAGAGGAAAAGAGACTAATTTATTCATCAATTTTCATTTTATATGTTAGGTTAGGTTTTTTTTAATTGGGCCAGAGTACACTAATAAACATATAAAAAGTTAATTAAAAATTACTTAGGTAGAGATGACTTGATTATGTACAGGTACAAATGTTTTAAAAAATATAGTAAAATTGATTATCAGGAATAAAGTTTTCAAATTTTAATTTTAAAAGAAATAAAATTTTAGAGGGTTAGAAAATTAATAATAGGTTATTTCAATATGGTCCATTAAAAATAAAACTATTAATTTAAATATGAGTAAAAAAATTAGGAAATTTGATATATATATATAAAATTTAAAATAAGGTTTTACCCTTAATTAGTTAAAGTAAACAATTATTTATTAGTGTATACATAGAAAGTCAGGTAAGGGTTGATCGTTGATTAGGTAAAGTCAACCTAGTTATTAGTGTTTCTTTATAGAAAGTCAAGTAAATGTTAACCGTTGATTAGTTAAAATCAACTTAGTTATTAATGTTGTTATACGGAAAGTCAAGTAAGGGTTGCCTGTTGATTAGTTAAAGTCATGTTGGTATATAGAAAGTCAAGTAAGGGTTGAACGTTGATTAGTTAAAATCAACTTTGTTATCAATATTAAATAGAAAGTCAAGTAAGGATTTACCGTGGATTAGTGAAATTAAACCTAGTTATTAGTGTTTATGTATAGAAAGTCAAGTAAGCTTTGACCATTGAATAGTTAAAATTAACTTAGTTGTTAGTGTTTGTGTATAGAAAGTAAAGTAAAGGTTGAACGTAGATTAGTTATGGTCAAACATTTGATTAGTATATACTACAAATAAAGTTTGACCGTTAATTAGTTAAAGCAAACTTAGTTATTAGTGTTTATATATTGAGTGTCAAGTAAGGGTTGACCGTTGATTTGAAAAAGTCAAACATTTTTATTAGTATTTATTATATACTAATTCAAATAAAGTTTGACCGTCAATTAGTTAAAGTCAACTTAGTTATTAGTGTTTATTTATTGAAAGTTAAGTAAAGTTTGACCATTGATTAGACAAAGTCAACCTAGTTATTAGTGTTTATATGTTAAAAGTCGAGTAAAATTTAACCATTGATTAGTTAAAGTCAGCTTAGTCACTAGTGTTTCTATATAGAGAGAGTCAAGTAAAATTTGACTGTTGATTACTTAAAGTCAACTTAGTCACTAGTATTTATATATAAAGTCAAGTAAGGTTTGACCGTTGATTAGACAAAGTCAAACATTTTTATTAGTATTTGTTATATACTAATTCAAATAAAGTTTGATCGTTAATTAGTTAAAGTCAACTTTGTTATAAGTGCTTATTTATTGAAAGTCAAGTAAAGCTTGGCCATTGATTAGACAAAGTCAACCTAGTTATTAGTGTTTATATATTGATAGTTGAGTAAAATTTGACCATTGATTAGTTAAAGTCAGCTTAGTCACTAGTCGAAGGTAATGGTAAATAAAAGAAACCGTGAGAGTCTACGGGGGTGGGAACATTGTCCCACTCCCGTAATACAATGAAACCTACTAAACTACCCCTGATCTAGATGGTACAATCCGGTGGCCCAAAAAAAATGCCGTGGGAATGTACGGGAGTGGGGACATTAGCCCACTCCCTTTATACATGTTACCTAAAATACTACCCCTGATCTAAATGTTACAACCAGGTGACCAAAAGAAGCTAGTCCCGTTGTGATGACCGGGGCCGGTGGAAACCATCCATGGAAAAATATTACAACCCGTCGTGGTGACCGGGGCCTGTATAAGCCATCCCTGAAAAACAGAGGGGCAGGAGAACAAACTCACTAGCCTCCTCGCTCCATGTTACATCCATGCTATCGGTGGTGTGAACCGACTCTTGCGCCGTGGTTTGCTCCCCACGAGTGTCTTCAACTCCGAGAGTGGTCTCGGTCTTCCAATGAATGAAGTAGTATGACCTGTCCTCCTAAAAGGGCTTTCACACCGCTTCTACCATGTACACCTCTAAGATGAAGATAAAGAGGTGTTATTGGCCTTCGATAACAGTCTCTGGATGAGGGCCGAGGCTTTCTCTTTGGGGTTGGGGGCAGTTTGACCATAGTCCGTTGTGCTCCCAAGTGTTCCCCGTGGATAGACCTCCTAGGCTTAAGAGACCGGGCATGACTTCTACCGCGCACGCCCCACGTAACGGTTTTGTAACCGTTCTTTCCATTTTAGGCAAATGGACAACCTGATGCCATTTTACACTTTCAGTGCAGCGCAGGAAAATAGCACAACCGTTAATTCCAAGTGATACCTAGCAAGGGGTTAATTAATTTGCGTACGCAAAATTAATTTACCCCCTACCTGACCTACATGGCCATGCTACTACCATGGGAAATCCTTTTAGCCATATGGAGAAAAACTGCTACATTTTTTTAAAAAAATTATTGCGGACCCCTTTGAGGGTAATACCCCTTCGAGTTCAGAGCCCCTTCGAGGGTATGACCCCTTTGAGGGTAATACCCCTTCGAGGGCAGAGCCCCTTCGAGGGTATGACCCATTCGAGGGCAGAACCCCTTCGAGGGTATGACCCCTTCGAGGGCATGACCCCTTCGAGGGCATGACCCCTTCGAGGGCAGAGCCCCTTTGAGGGTATAACCCATTCGAGTGCAGAGCCCCTTAGAGGGTATTACACCTTCGAGGGCAGTGCCCCTTCGAGGGTATAACCCCTTCGATACCTCCAGCACTCGAATGCCCCCCTGGAGCACTCGAACACCTCCAACACTCGAAAGTCTTCCTCGCTACTCAAACACCTCCATCACTCGAATGCCTCCCTCGAGTACTCGAAAACCTTTAACACTCGAATGCCCCCCTCGAGCCACCATTCTGACCACCTACCCTCGAGGCCTTCAAAATACCGTTCGAGAGTCATTCTGGCCTTTCCTCTAACCATCCCTGAACTCTCGAACCATCCTTTAGCCGTCGACCATCCCTCAACCCTCAAACAACCCGTCAACCCTCGAACCACCTGCCTCTCCAACCACCATTTGACTCTCGAACCATCCTTCAGCCCTCGAACCATCCCTCAGCCCTCGAACCATCCCTCAGCCCTCGAACCATCCCTCAGCCCTCAAACTAATCCCTCAGCCCTCGAACCACCTGCCTCTCCAACCACCCTTTGACTCTCGAACCATCCTTCAGCCCCCGAACCATCCCTCAGCCCTCGAACCAATCCTCAACTCTCGAACCACCTACCCCTCCCCAACTACCCTTCAACCCTCGAGACTGCCAGCTATTAGCTGACTTGCCGGACTGCGTATTTTCGGCATCGTTGAGTCACCAGAGTCTCGAGCACTCGAACACTTCCAGCTCTCAAATGCCCCTGTCCATCTATCCTCGAACCAGCCTTCAGCACTAGAATGCCCTTCCGATCACTCAAACTCCCACTTCCCTCGAATACCCCTTTCAGTGCTCAAGGGCAAACTCGAGGACAAATGAAGCGAATTCCTCGAACTGTCCCTCGAGGGCAAACATACCACCCCTCGAATGGCCCCAGCACACGAATACTCCAACACTCGAATGCCCCCTTGGAGCACTCAAACACTTCCAGCTCTTGAATGCCCCCGTTGAGCACTCGAATGCATTCAGCACTCGAATACTTCAATCCGTCTATCCTCGAACCCCAAACCCTCAAAGTATCCTTCAACCCTCGAAGCATCCTTCAACCCTCAAACCATCCTACCCCTAGAACCATCCTAACCCTCGAACCACTCACCCCTGAGCGACCTTTTTTTTAGACTAGTCTGGCGTTCCAAATGAAGTTGTAAAGGCCGGTTATACCATATATACACCCATATTTAATATGGTGCTATGGCCTCTAAAATGCATGACCCTTGACCTCGCCATGTAGATGTTTGCATATGTTCTTACCTGCAAAAAAATGTTTACCTCCTGGGTGTGGTTCCGATGCCCTCCATGTAGATGTTGTGCCGACTGTTAGGGAAGGATCCCTGTCTAGAACATCAATTCGTGCGGGAATAATCTGTTGAGGATAAGGTAGCAATCCTTTTGGATAAGCTTGAAAGCCCTAGCCGAATCCGGGCGAAGTCATTTTTTGAGAACTCTGTACCTTTAACTCCATATGTAGTACACTGTGGTTGTCAGCGCCAGTGGACCCATCTTTCTCTTCAATTTCATTCCTCTTACCTGTCTTCTGATCCATTTTTTCGAGGCTGCAATGGAAGTAGTGGCTCGTCTCAATCCAATCCAGTTTCGCACTCTATCCCATACCGGTTTGACGAAATCACATTGGAAGAATAAGTGATCGTGTGTCTCTACATCAGAGCGACATAGGCAGCAGATGTGGTCTGTGGGTTCATCATCTCCTCCGTGGTACCTGTCCTTGGTTTGAAGATGACCAAGCGAGGCATGTCATGTAATGAAGGAGAACCGGGGGGGTATCAATCCATGACAAATTGATTTGAAGAATCTTGGCCTTGGGAGGGTGGGTATATCATACAAGTGAGGGTAAGTAAACCTGTGGAAATGATCATGAGCCATTGCAGTGAATTTATCAGATCCTGACCAAACTGCCAACAAGCCGATGCGTGTTTCACTTGAGCCACCACACATGATTACTAGGTTGTCCCAGAGTTCACACAGATTTGTGAAGTAGAGTGAAAACTTCTCTGAGATTCTGCCATAGGGAGCCCTTAGGTGTACACTCCATATATTGCTCGTGCTCAGGAACTGTGAATGAACCCATTTGATCTAGAGTGATTCCTTTTGTGAGTGTATATCCCATAGCTGTTGTGCGAGGATGGCCATATTCCATATCTTGAAGTCACGAATTCCCAGACCCCCATTACTCCTCGGAGTACAAAGCCTTTTTCATGAAACCTTTTTCTGTTTCTTATCTCTCCACAGGAAATGTTTGCATTTTTGTTCTAGTGAATCCATGGCATTACCCTGGATGATGAAGTGCTGTATCCAGAATCCAACAATTCCCTGGACCACGGATTTTATGAGTTCCAGGTTCCCCGCATAAGATAATGTATGACCTTTGAATCTTGCGATTTCCTTGTCGACGCTGTCGAGAAGCATATAAAACTGAGAGACCTTCAGTTTACTGGAATCCAACGGGATACCCAAGTACCTAACTGGAAAGGTAGCCCACGGGATACCTGTGAAGCTTAAGTCCACTTTTATACCCACTCCGAAGAATTGCAACTTTGCGGCGTTGATGGCTAGGCATTAGGTCTGTTGGAAATCATTTAGAACAGACATGATGGCATGAACAGAATTCCGGTCTGCCTTCAAAAAAAGCATCAAGTTATCTGCGAAAGCCGGATGGGTGATTTTTAGGTGTTCACATCTCGGGTGATAGGAGAACGGAGTGGTTTCTGCCCTGTTTTTCAGTAGCCTGGAAAGGTATTCCATACAAATGACAAATAGCAGGGGAGATAGGGGGTCACCTTGTCGAAGTCCCCTTTTGGCTTTAAAGAACACATAATTTGCCATCTATCGAAATGGAGAAAGTCGATGTTGTTACACATTCCATAATTCTATCAACCCATGCTTGCGGGAAGCCTAGGCCATTTAGTACCTCCTGTATGAAATCCCAGGAAACCGTATCGAATGCCTTTGCAAGGTCTACCATAATCATACAGCGGGGAGAGGATCGTGAGAGTCCGTAGCCCCGCACCAGCTCTTGGGCCATCATGAGATTATCAGAAAGTTTCCGTCCCTTTACAAACGCTGCTTGGCAGGGGTCAATGAGGCTGGGGAGGAGATGATCGATTCTGTTGGTGATGACTTTGGAGATAACCTTGTAAATGATATTGCAGTAGGAGATGGGTCTTCTTTCTTGGGTATAAGTGCAACAGCGGTATGATTTAGCCTTTTCAGCAGTTCACCGGTGCGGAAGAATTCCAAAACCGATTCTGTGACATCCTGGCCCTCAATCTCCCATTGACTCTTGAAAAAAGCCGCCGTGAATCCATCAGGGCCCGGTGCTTTGTCATCGGACATGGAGAAGAGGGCAGACTTTATTTCATGTCTTTCGATATCTTGGCTCAGTGTTGCTCTCTCCATATCGGTAAGTAAGGGGCCTAAACGGATTATATCTGGGTCGATTGGTGTACGTGGAACATCTTTACCGAATAAGCCCTTGTAAAACTCCGCAAGTAATGCCCCTTTTTTTCTCGCTGGATGTGACTATCCTTTCATCAGCGTCCAGGATTGCCGGGACTCCGCCCCCTTTCCTGTTGGCCACCAAGCCGTGGAAAAAACTTGTGCCATTATCCGCCAAAGTGACAAAGTTTATTATTCCCTTTTGGGATAGGAATTTTGACTCCGCCGTGTAGAAGAGCAAAGCAGTTTGCTTGAGAACAGTCAGTGGGTGTACCAGTTCATGTGATGCATTCTCCGGCGTTAAACTTTTCAAAGAGTTCGCGTACTCCATATCTTCTCTTTTCACCTTTTCGGAAATGTGGTGGAAGTCAGTTTTCCCCAGATACTTATGGGGTTTCTTCAATCTTTGTAGCTTGCGGCATAAAATATACTGTCTGACCCCTTGTATTGCTGGTGACCAGTGATCATGCACTACCTGTTTGCACCTCGGATGCGTATTCCACATATTTTGATACCTGAAGGGTCTGTTTAGCTGCTCTATATCTTGCGCTAAAGCTATTACAAAAGGTAGGTGATCCGAGTGGGCAGATCCATGAAGAAAGATGGTACGGTAGGAGTCTTCGTCCCATTTGTGATTCAGGAGGACGCGGTCCAATTTGCGCCTAATTATGAAATCCGCATTGTGCCATGTTAAGTGATCCCCGATTGCTGGAGCATCCCTCAGACCACAGGCAGTACACGCTTCTTGAAATTCTCTCATTTGGTAGACCCCGGGGGATGTGCTACCCATATGATCATTGACACTAAGGATGGAGTTGAAATCGGCAAGAACCATCCATGGTGAGTCAAGGTTTGCACCATATCACTTCAACTCTGCCCAAAGGGGCAGTCTGTGTAATCTTCCCTCACTGTTTCCATACGTATAAGTGCAAAGAAATTGCACATTCAATGATAGGTTTCGTACTCTAAGGTGGATCAGCTGCGCCATTTTGCCCGTTATCTCAACAAAAAACTTTTTGGGGTCCCAAACAATAAGAATTCTAGAGTTGGGTGCCAATTCAAAATTGTGGGTGTATCTCCATCCTTTGAGACTCCTCATGAAGTTTTTCAGTGTTCGTTCACTTGCCTTTGTTTCCAGAATACCTAATAGACCGACATTGTTTTCAGAGATGATGTTCTTCGCCCATCTCTTTTTTTCTGGGGCGCCAAGGCCCCGTATATTGAGGCAGGCCGCATTCATTGGGGACCGAAGGTCCCTTTAGGCCTCAGACTGCCGCCTTTACTGCTATCAGTTGAAGAGGAGCTCTTTACTGCTTCAGCCACTCTTTGGTAAGTCTTCTTCAATGGGTTGAGCAGCATGGAAGAAGATTTAGTTCTGCCGCTGCTCTTGAACAACTGTTTCTCAACCATGGTTTTTCCTTTTGGCGCAGGAGGTCTTCCTGCCCGAGGGGGATTGCTCCGTCTCACTTTTGGATGGAGCATACTATCCGGTATGTTTCCTGCACCATTCATTGGTCTGTCTGCATCACCGAAAGCCGGTGGTCCAACCGAGCCGGCATCACCACTGAATATACTCTTGGTATGGACCTGAGAGCCCGGTGGTGTAGGATCCCCTGTTACCCTATCCCGGACCATCTCCATGACCACCTCTGTGTCGTCACACTCCTCCTTTTCTGAGTTTAGTTCTTGACCCGTGGTGCTCAATCCAGAATTTTCTGATTTTGAGCCTGAAACTGTGTCTCCATGGGTACGGGAGAGCACCCCGTTTGGGTTTTTTCTTCATTTACCCGTGTGGGCTGAACACCTTTGTCGAAGTTTTCATGTCGATTTCTTTTAGCCATGCTCTCCTGAAAAACCTTGTCCCTGGTCCGAAAGAATTCATCACAAATTTCAAAGAGATGTGTATTTTCTCCTCAGTTAGGGCACCACGGTTTGCAGTAGTCGTAAAGTATCCGTTGCGAGTGGGTAGCTCCATCAGGCATGCGAAATTTGACTATTTCTTTGAGCTATTTAGAGGTGTCGATAAGGACCAGAACCCTGGCGTAGTAGCCCACGAGGTCTCGAGTTCCATTGTCCATGAGAATGGGATCTCCTAAAGTGGAAGCTATCTTCTCGAGGGTTTTTTTGTGCCAGTAAGACTTGGGTAAGTGGTTCATGCGAATCCAGATCGGTTTCTTGGCCATGATGCGCATATCGAACTTCCCAGACTCAGGTAGAGGAACAATGAATAGCTTTTTACCGTGGAGGAAATGATCCGGACCCGGTAGCACTTTGTGCCTGTCCTCCACTGTTTTGAATCCAAATTTTAGATACCCATTTGTCATTGCCTGAACCCAGCACTGGACACCCCACTTTGCCATGAGCAATTTCCGGACAGCATGTGTGCCTGGGAAGGAACCTGGGAATACGCCTAGAAAACCGTAGAACACCCGGACTTGCTCCTTGATAACTTCTTCCTCTGAGAGGACAAAATCCACATCCTGGTTTGCAGTAATGTCTACTTTGTCCAAGGCAATTTCAGCATCGTTCCAAGCCCTTTTTCTCTCTAATAGCGGATCCTGCCATTCTCTGGACTTAAAAGTCGTGTCAGCCTGTTCAGCCAGGTACGGACGGTTTACAGATTTAGTGGCAGGGAGTGATGGAAGAATTTGGTCCATACTTTCCCGGTCTCAGTGACAGTAATAGAAGACAAGAGGGGGTTAGGCAAACAATCCGACTAACGTATCAGATGCACAAGAGAGACTAACTTATCTCCCACACAATAATCTACTCTGAAAATACAATACAGAAAGTCCTAATACCTATCCCAGCAACAGGGGATAAGTATATGTGCAGATGAAAATGGTACAGAATCCAAGTAGTACTCAAACAGATACACAAACAGAGACACAAGTAGGCATAGCATAGAGTGTACAAAACCACTATGAAACCAGATACTAATAAGAGCAGCAGAACTTTACCGAAGTCAAACAACACAAAATAGGGCAAGCGGACACAGAGACTCTCCGATAGTACAGAGAAAAAGCTTCAGGAATCTAATGTTTCACACGATATGTACTTGGAACTAAATTCAAAACCAAAGTGACTCAGTAGAACCTGTTGGCTGGGTTTGAATCTACAAGTCCAAGCTTTCCGAACTGTCATTTTCAGAAACCCTCGCAGTGCCTGCGGAAGACATCGGAAAACCCTAACCTGGAGATGATTATGATCGGAATCCCATGGGGAATCTGGATAATCTGGTTACAGGCCTAGATTTACCGACTGATCGAACGAAAATGCTCCCGTAGATCGTGAGAGAAGGTTACACCTTTTTCGCCCAGAAATCGCCCAGAGAGAGAGCTCTTCTTCTTCAGCTTAGTCACTAGTGTTTCTATATAGAGAGAGTCAAGTAAAGTTTGACCGTTGATTAGTTAGAGTCAACTTATTCACTAGTATTTATATATAGAAAGTCAAGTAAGGTTAGACCGTTGATTAGACAAAGTCAAACATTTTTATTAGTATTTATTGTAAACTAATTCAAATAAAGTTTAACCGTTAATTAGTTAAAGTCAACTTATTCACTAGTATTTATATATAGAAAGTCAAGTAAGGTTTGACCGTTGATTGGACAAAGTCAAACATTTTTATTTGTATTTATTATATACTAATTCAAATGGAGTTTGACCGTTAATTAGTTAAAGTTAACTTTGTTATTAGTGTTTATATATTGAAAGTCAAGTAAGATTTGACCGTTGATTAGACAAAGTCAAATATTTTTATTAGTATTTGTTATATACTAATTCAAATAAAGTTTGACCATTAATTAGTTAAAGTCAACTTTGTTATTAGTGTTTATATATTGAAAGTCAAGTAATGTTTGACCGTTGATTAGACAAAGCCAGCCTAGTTATTAGTGTTTATTTTTTGAAAGTCAAATAAGGATTAACTGTTAACTAGTTAAACTTGTATTTATGTATACTAAATCAATTAAGGGTTGAATGTTAATTTGTTAATGTAAACAAATTTTATTCTTATTTGTATATATTAGGTCAGTAAAGGTTGATCGTTGATTAACTTAACTTAACTTAGTTAATAGTTAAAGTCAACAAAAGAAGTGAACGATTTTGAAAGTTAAAAAAAATAGCTTAGAGCTGCCGTGTAGTTGCTCCCATCCCATGAAATTTCTGGCAAGATTATTTGAAATTTTTGGCATAATTTTTGAATTCTTCGGCGGAAAAATTAAACTTTATAAATTTTCGACGAATATTTTGAAATTTTTGGCAGGAAGATTGAATTAAAGTTTTTTTTGGCGATTTCTTTGGCGGGAAAATTGATTTTTTAAAATTTTTAGCACCGGATTTTAAAACTGGTGCTATATTGTATTTTTTTTTGCAATTTTTGGGCAGGAAGATAGAATTTTTTAAATATTTAGCATTGGTTTTTAAAAACCGGTGCTATTTTTTTTCCAAAAATCGGTGCTATTTTAAAATTATGACGATTTCTTTGGAGGAAAAAATGAATTTTTAAAATTTTTACCTCCGGTTTTTAAAACCAGTGCTATTTTCTTCCAAAACTGGTGTTAATTTTTAGTTTTTAGCACCGGTTTTTAAATTCGGTGCTAATTTTTCAAAAACCGGTGCTATTTAAAAATTTTTGGCTCTTTCTTTGATGGGAAAATAAATTTTGAAAATTTTTAGCACCAATTTTTAAACCGGTGCTATTTTTTTAATTTTAGCACCGGATTTTAAAATCAGTGCTATTTTTTACAAACATCGGTGCTACATTTTAATTTTTAGCACCAATTTTTAAAACCGGTGCTATTTTTAACTAAAACCGATGCCTTTTTGAATTTTTTTGGTAATTTTTGGCGGGAAGTTAGAATTTTACAAATATTTAGCACCAATTTTTAAAAATTGGCGCTAATATTTCTAAAATCGGTGCTATTTTAAAATTTTTGGTTATTTCTTTGGCGGGAAAAATGAAATTTTCAAATTTTTAGCACTAATTTTTTCCCCAAAACCAGTTCTATTTTAAAATTTAGCACCAATTTTTAAAAAATCGGTGTTAAAATTTTAAAAAAATCAGTGCTAATACATTTTTAAAAAATCGGTGTTAAAATTTTAAAAAAATCAGTGCTAATACATTTTTGGCACCAAATTTTAAAATCGATGCTAAAAAATCGTGCTTGAGAGGGCTCTCTGTGGTAGTGGCTGGTGGTGGAAGAGGAAGAGGAGGAGGAGGAGGAAGAAGGAGTGGTGAAGGTGTATTGAGTTGGGCTCAACCTCACCCCATTTGCTATAAGCTTGTTTTGGTTCAAATGAGTAGTTTGTTTTGGTTCAGAATAGTTGCTTATTTTGATTCGCATTAGTAGTATTTTCTCATAGAAGTTATTGTAGGTATAAATTAGTAAACAAATTAGGTTAAAACTATTCAACTCTTTTTATAAGTTAAGATATTTATGAATCATACAAATTAGACATGTTTTGATTATTGTAATAGTGTTTTGATACAATTGTGGTTGTTGCTATGATTTTGGAAAGTGTATAAAATTTCTTGACCTGACCTTAAATTTTTAAAATTAGTGCTGATATAACCCTAGAATTCTTACTAGGTTTTAACGGTGAGGAGGGTAAAATCATCCAGATTTTTTAGAAAGCTAAGTAGGTATATTTTGGTCAATGCTGGATTTTCCCCAGGCAACGCCGGTCATGAGTACACTGGGTAAAACAACACCCTTCGTAAAAAGTTTACGGTTATTTCTTTATTTTCAAAGAACACATGGTTATTTAAGCACATTTACAAAAATCATTGTTAATTTTTGTAGTTATCCCTAAAATTTATATATAAGGAGTGTGACAGCTACCAATTGGATAAATCACAATTATACTTATTATTTTGTACACTTTCGTTGAGATAGATGAAAATGAAAAGTTAATTTTTTTCATAATAAAATATTAACATTGAACTTTTTTAGAAATCAATCATTAACGATATTGAGAAAAATGCCCAATAACGTTACAAATCTGGGATTAGATAATTGATTTCCCGTTAAATTAGATTTAATCAATTCTCAACAGTTTCCACCTACAATCTTGTCTCGTCTCCACCTACAATCTTTAGAGTCCAGTGTATATCTTGTCTCCACCTACAATCTTTAGAGTCCAGTGTATGTCTCGTCTCTACCTACAATCTCTCCTGAGTCAGCTCCTAGTCATGTGTCATCTGTTTCTCTAGGTTTATCCTCCCAATCTCTTTTACCACATGTTCTAAATACTCACCCTCTGGTTACTCCTTTTAAAGATGGTATTTCTAGGCCTTGTCGCCTAATGGATTTAAAAGCAGATGTCCCAGAATTAGAACCCTCTAATTTTCAACAGGCATCCAAAGATCCTCATTTGTGCCAAACTATGCTTGATGAGTATACAACTTTAATTAAAAATGATACTTAAAAGTTGGTACCTCGCAAATAGAATCATTATGTATTTGAATCTAATTGATTATATAAAATTAAATAATGGGTCTGTGGAGTGGTTCAAGGCTAGATTTCTTGTTTTCGACAATCACCAACATGAAAGTATTAATTATTTTGAAACTTTTAGTCCTTTCGTTCTTACTATTTCTATCTCTCTTAATTTGATTGTTCATCAATTAGATATTAAAAATGGCTTCTTGTATGGTTTTTTAAATGAGGAAGTTTATATGTGCCAACTTGAGGGCTTTGCGTATCCCACAAAGCCAAATTACATATGTTGTTTGTGTAAGTCCATATGTGGTTTGAAAGAGGCTTCATGAGTTTGGTGTTCTCGTTTCAGTAATATTTTATCATCCAATATTGGCTTTAAATACAACATTTGTGACACCTCCGTGTTTGTTTTAAATTACCAGGGTCATATGCTTATTTTACTTCTTTATATTGATGATATTGTTCTCACAGGTAGTAATTCTACTCTAATTCATAAATTTATTTCTATTCTCTCATCTCAGTTTGATATGAAGGATTGGGGGGATCTCCATTATATTCTAGGTATTCAAGTATCAAGGATTCCATCTGGACTGTTTTTATCCCAACTAAAATATGTGTCTAATTTACTAAAGCAATATCATCTTCATACTGTTAAATCTGTACGCGCATCTAGTGTTTATAGAGTTACATTGTGCTCTATTGATGGAGACTTCTTACTAATTTCACTGAATATTGTAGTATACTTTATGCTTTATAATATTTGACTATTACTCGTCATAATATTTCTTATTATGTTAATATGGTTTCTTTGTTTATGCGTGCTGACCATACTACTAAACCCATGTTGTGAAGAGAATTTTCAGGTAGTTGTAGGGTACCTTGGAATTTTTTCTTTTTCTCAACTCGGAGAGCCCCCCCTACGTTAGTGGTGACTTATTTTGATACAAAATGAGCTGGTTGCCTTGGCAGTCGTCGCTCCACCATTGGTTATGCCATTTTTCTGGGAATAATTTGATTTCTTGGCACTCTAAAATGCATAATGTGTCCAAATCCTCAAATGAAGCTGAATATAGAGATGTTGCTTGCATAACATCTGAAATAATTTGGATGCGTCAACTTCTTGCTGATTTGGGGTATTTTCTTCATCATCCCATTACTGTCTATTGTGATAATGTTTCTACCATATCTTGCTGCCAATCCAATTCATCATGATTATAGCTAGCATATTGATGTAGACTACCACTTTTTTCATGAGATGGTTGCATGTGGAGGTTTTGTGTTCTGCATATTCCTACACACCTACTAGTTGATAATATTTTTACTAAAGGTCTTTCTAGTGACTTGTTTTGTAAACATTGCTCCAATCTATTCATTATTGCACTATATAAAGATATAAAGGGTGTAATCGAGTATAAGGCTAGAATAGACTTTTCCATATAAATACAATTTAGAGTGAAGTGCAACCCTATGTTTTGCACGAAAGTGCCAAAATAAACCCTAATTGTTCGACAGTCCCAAACTAACTTTAGACCCATCTAATTTTTTTGTCAACCACAATTTTGGCCTCTTACTAGAAAATGATCAAAATTTCCTTTAAATAAAAAATATTAAAAAACACATACAATGTGAAATGTCCAATTTGCCGATACACATTCCATATTTCTCTAGCTCCAAAGAAACCCTAATCAATTCTCCTCCACGTTGGCTTCGTCAACTTCACCTCTGCATCATTATCTACTCATTAGAGTATGGCAACACTGCGTAGCCGCCACCTGGATTACGACCACCGAAGCTATCCCATTTGTCGTCATTTCCCATAACACCACCAACTTCCAGTGAAAGGAAGCTTGACTTCAGCTCACACCACTCCTCCGACGAGGGCATTACGGCGGCAAGCCATATGAGGCGGTGAAGGCATTTTCAGCGTGCGACGTGATGTACAACAAGTACACTCTATGCGAAGACCAAAAACGATCTTTGAAGTTTCCATGTGACCGACTAGTGTGCCAAATTTTGATGTCGCATAGATACAAGAACCCCTTCCAGTGGTAAATTTTGGTGCCCAATTAATTTCTTTGTTGAAGTTTGGTAATACCATAGGGGCGCTGCCTCTAACGCTGGAACCTGTTTCAACCTATTCCCATATGACACTATTGATCTAGCTTTGTTTCAAGTTTATTTATTTGTTTCAATTGGAGATGAATTAACTTAAGATCACTATGGACCAACAAAGTTCAATTTTTGGAGTGGCCCCGTGAGCCCAATAAAGTGGAAGAAGAACACGTAAGTTTTCCTTTTAATTTGTTGACTTACAATTATTAGAAATTTATTTCTATAATAATGGTTTCTTTGTTTCAAGCTATTGGCTTTTGAATGTGATATATTTTCTTTCCCTCTATTTGAGTATTTTCCTTAGCATATTGATGCTCCTAGGATATATATTCATATTTTGTTATCATTGAGCTTCATTTGAGGTTCACTTGCTGCAACCTACAATAATTCATAATTTTTTTTTGTGTTTGTTACTAACCTTTTAGAAATCACTAACTTTTGGCATTGACTTTGTCTTGGAAGCTACGAATGGTGGTTAATGAGGAACATGAAACATGAGGATTTACAGGATGGTAAAAATTGATAACTATCAGTGTTTTTTTACTATCAGTGTTTTGTTACTATCAGTGTTTTGTTACTACTGAATTTTGAATCATTAATGGGTAAAGGTCTTCTCAAGGGAATTGGATTCTCAGACTTCATTTACTCAGTTTCAAATGCTTTTAAGTGATAATTTTCACTTCATTCGATAAGCCTCTTGTGTCTTTGTTATGTCCTTATTATGATAGTGTTCACTTTATTTATACAATTTTTATGAAAAAAATGTCTTTGCAATTACTCTTGATTATGATTACACATTTTCCGAGAATGATTTGGTTGCAAATAAAGTTGGACTGCTCATCGGGACACATTACGATAAAGATCTATGCTATTCTATGATGTTAAGTTTAAGTAGGTGTGAAAGATACGAGGTTTAGTTGATCTATCCTATTCTTTGCTTTGTCAATGCTATTTTTCTTCTTCTTCTTTTGAAGTCATTTATATCAAATTAATAGAATGAATGATGGTGTTGCTCCTATACTGGTGAATATGTATAGATAATTGAAAATGTCAATGGCTGTGAGAAACGGTGAGGGCTAACCAAACTGTTGGGTTCTGCCACCATTGCTAACAACGGCTTTATTCCTAACATCCACTCGAACCTGCTCCCGAAGGGATGCAAAGGAAGGTAAAGAGATTGGATTTCTATCTCAGGATTTCTAGGGAAAAATTGATTAGTTTGCAGTTGGCTGGCATCTAAGTGTTATTGTAGTATGACTTTGTGGATATGGTAAAAAAACATATGAAAGAAGCAAACTAGAACCCCAGAGGAAACAACCTAGTTCTTGTACTCCATCGAATATTGCCTCATTTTATGTTTAAAATGGATTATGTGTTGTTTACCTTGAGTGATTTATGTGTTGCGCCTCTATTGAATGGTCCATTTCCGTAGATATGAATCCATTATAGCAACACTTTGCGAGATTCTGGACACTTTAGATGAACTAGAGGCCAAGGTATTCTATGGTAGTTAGAGTGGTTTGTTTGCATTAGTGTTGCCTTATTTGCGTTGAAATCTAATTTATTTTTATTTGCATTAAGATACGAGTCTTAGTTGATATCTTTGTTATTCTTTGCTTTATTGCTTGCAGTTTTTTTTCTTGTTCCTTTGAAGTTGTTTATCAAATTGAACTAATGAATTGTGGTGTTGCTCTTGTGTTTGAAGTTGAATACAATACTACCTTTATTTTGTAAAGGTGGTTGCACGTGGTTTGTGCGAGGCTGGTGATGGTAGAGGAAGAGGAGGAAGAAGAAGGAGTGACGAAGGTGTATTGAGTTGGACTCAACCTCACCCTTTTGTTACAAGTTTTTTTTTGGTTCAGATTAGTTGCTTGTTTCGATTCAAACTAGTAGTATTTTCTCTTAGAAGTTGTTGTAGGTATAGATTAGTAAAAAAATTAGGTTAAAACTACTCAACTCTTTTATAAGTGAAGATATTTATGAATCATGCAAATTAGACGTGTTTCGGGTATTGTAGTAGTGTTTTTATACCATTGTGGTTGTTTGCTATAATTTTGGAAAGTGTTTAAAATTTCCTGATCCGACCATAAATTTACAAAATTAGTTCTGATATAACCCTAGAACTTTTGTTAGATTCTAATAGAGAGTATGGTAAAATTTTCCAATTTTTTTTAGAAAACTAAGTAGGTGTATTTTGGTCAATTCTGAGATGGTCAATGCTGTATTTTCCCAAGGCAATGCCGGTCATGAGTAAGTTGGGTAAAATGGCACCATTCATAAAAAAACTTAGGGTTATTTCTTTACTTTCAAAGGACACATGGTTATTTTGGTACATTTAAAAAAAATAGGATTATTTTTTGTATTTATCCCTCCCATTTATATATAAAGAGTGTGAGAACTACCAATTTGATAAATCACAATTATACTCATTATTTTGTAGACTTTCGTTGAGATGAATGAAAATGTAAAGTTAATTTTTTTATATAATAAAATGTTAACATTTAACTTTTTTTTAGAAATCAATCACTAAAGATGTTGGAAAAAATGCCCAACAACGATTACAATTAGTGGAATAGTTTCTAGCAATAACCAATATATTGCGAGGATATCTAGATTACATGTCAACAAAACTGATCGTCTGTACTATTGTAGATTAGAGATCCAAAAAAATTTGTGACATCACATTTGGGGATATTAATTCATTTTCCACGAAAATCATGACCACTTGGTAGGGAGGAGCATATCCACAGCCCTAACCATGTTGGGAGGAAAACGAAGCATTTGCTTCAGGTCCCTAATTTTGCAATTATATAGGGCCTCGTTTTTTATTTTTTTATCTGTAAATATAAAATTTCTGAAATATTTTAATTAGCCACTTTAATAGTTTTCTTTTCATTTTCACATGAGACTCCATTTATAAATATTAGATACCCAAAAATATTATATATGAGACCTATGTTTCTAATTTGTTTCAGCCCCCTAAAATGTTTGAGCCGGCCTTGCACGCATTAATATCACTGGGTCGAGCATAGTTCTTCTACAACTGTAACACCACTTTATCCAACCACAACTATGTTGTCCAAACTGTAAACACTTTTTAAAAAATACAGATCCGACAAATCCAAATTAACGGAAATTCGAATATATAATCACAAATAAAATTACGAACACACGATCTGTACAAACAGTTCAAGAATAATATATCGGCGCGAACAATTAAATCGATTTATCATCATGAATATCATGATCTAATCGATCAGATAAAAAAATAAAACTAATGTCGAGATAAATCAAACACTTATTTAACGACGAATGCATCAATTAAAATATATTGCTATTTCCTAATCTTCCCATAGTCACCAACCACTTCTTATTTCACTAATGAAATTGCACCGGTACTTTTTTATTTATTGTCATCATATGTAGATAAATATATTAATGATCAAACATATTTCTTAAATAGCGTAATAATAATTGCAGTGTAGTTTCATCTAGTGCATGGAGTAATACATAATCGTACCGTGATTGCCCCTAGTGAAACTGCTAAATTGCTAATCGTTCACAGTTGATAGTGGCCTTGAAGTGGTTGTAGCGAAGGATTTAGGAGGGAGTAATACATAATCGTACCGTGATTGCCCCTGGTGAAACTGCTAAATTGCTAATCTTTCACAGTTGATAGTGGCCTTGAAGAGGTTGTAATGAAGGATTTAGAAGGTTCCATAATTTATCACCACCACCATAGAAGGCGCGTGTTCATAGCAACTGTTTCCTCTCTTTTGTATTCTCATCTCATTCATTCTGATTCTTTCACAGCAGTATCTCTCTACCCATCTAAACCCCACAAACACTCACACACACTACTCTCTCCTCCATTCTTCCTACTCTCACCCTTTTCCACTAACCAAACAACCACCACCGCCGGCGCCGGAAAACTCCTCCTCCCCCTCCATGGACCACCACTCCCTCCCCTCCCACCCCCCTTCTCCGGCTCAGCAAAACACCAAATTCTCCAAACTATCCTATTGAAGAAAACACAACAAACAATTAGTAGTTCCTCCCAGAATCTGACATTGCTTTCTTGAAAAAGAAACAAAAATGGCTGCTGCGAGTTCTGCAACGACCAACGCCGCCACGGAGGCGGTGGAGTCATCCCCATCCCTCTCGGCTGACGAGCTGACAGCCAAGGCGGTGCACAAGAGATTCGATGGACTAATCATGGTACGGACGAAAGCCGTGAAGGGCAAAGGCGCATGGTACTGGGCTCACCTCGAGCCAATCCTCGTACGCAATTCCGACACCGGGTTGCCCAAAGCCGTGAAGCTGCGGTGCACACTGTGTGAGGCGGTTTTCTCCGCATCCAACCCTTCGAGAACCGCCTCGGAGCACCTTAAACGAGGAACCTGTCCGAACTTCAATACCATGGCTAAGCCCATTTCTGCCGTCCCTCCGACTTCACCGACAACTGTGAACTTAATGCCGCCGTCTTCCTCCTCCTCCTCCGGCCACAACCCCCGCAAGCGCAGCGGCGGTCCTCGTGCTTCGGTGGGTGCGGGTACTGGTGCTTACCAAGTGCCCTCACTGGCAATTGTTGATCCAACGAGATTCTCTGTTGAGTTAGCGTATCCGCCCGCTGCTCCCATGAGTACTAGCACTGTTGTTGTCACCGCGGCTGCCGCCGCCGCCACCAGCGGTGGCGTAGGTGGCGGTGGAGTAGGAGGAGGTGTTTTTTCGGTACATCCACATCAGCACAACCAGCATTTGATTCTGTCAGGTGGGAAGGAGGATATAGGCGCGTTGGCGATGTTGGAAGACAGTGTGAAGAAAATAAAGAGTCCCAAGTCGTCATCACACGCGCCGCCGTCTCTGAGCAAGAATCAGGTGGATGCTGCACTCGACTACCTAGCTGACTGGGTGTACGAGTGTTGCGGGACGGTGTCGTTTTCGATCCTGGAGCATCCGAAATTCAAGGCCTTTCTGAACCAGGTGGGAATGCCCCTGGTTTCAAGAAGGGATTTTTCAGGGTCCAGATTGGACGGAAAGTACGAGGAAGCCAAAGCAGAGTGCGAGGCGAAGATAAGGGATGCAATGTTCTTCCAGATTGCAGCCGATGGATGGAAATCAAGAAACTGTGGGTATGTTAGAGAAGAAAATCTGGTGAATTTGGGTGTGAATCTTCCCAATGGGACTAGTGTTTTCAGGAGGGCTGTTTTCACTAGCGGCTACGTGCCCTCCAAATACGCAGAGGAGGTGCTATGGGACACCATTTCCGAAACCTGTGGGAATAATGTGAGCCAGTGTGCCGGCATTGTTGCTGACAAGTTCAAGTCCAAGGCATTACGGAGTTTGGAGAATCAGCATCAGTGGATGGTGAATCTCTCTTGTCAGTATCAGGGGTTCTGTAGTTTGATCAAGGACTTGAGCAAGGAGCTGCCTTTGTTCAGGAATGTGTCGGAGAATTGCATAAAGCTCGCGAATTTCATCAATGGCAAGTCACAGATAAGGAACAGCTTTCATAAGTATCAGCTGCAGGAGTACGGCCACGCTGGGCTGCTGAGAGTGCCTCTGCGCAGTTTTGAGGGGTCGGATTTTGGGCCTGTGTTTACTATGGTTGAGGACATTTTGAGCTCGGCTCGAGCGCTTCAGTTGGTGATTCATGATGAGTCGTATAAAATGGTCTCCATGGAGGAGCCGTTAGCGGGTGATGTTGAGGAAATGCTGAGGAATCCACATTTTTGGAATGAGTTGGAGGCTGTTCATTCTCTGGTGAAGCTCATTAAGGTCATGGCTCAAGAGATTGAGACGGAGAAGCCTCGAGTTGGGCAATGCCTCCCTCTCTGGGATGAGCTGAGGATGAAGGTGAAGGATTGGTGTTCAAAGTTTCACATAGCTGAGGTGTCTGTGGAGAAAGTGATCGAAAGGAGGTTCAAGAAGAACTATCATCCAGCCTGGGCTGCTGCATTCATTCTTGATCCTTTGTACCTGATTCGGGACACGAGTGGGAAATACTTACCGCCCTTCAAATGCCTGTCGTCGGATCAAGAAAAGGATGTTGACAAGCTCATCACTAGGCTTGTGTCCAGGGAGGAGGCTCACATTGCATTAATGGAGCTCATGAAATGGCGAACGGAAGGGCTTGATCCTGTCTATGCGCAAGCTGTACAGCTGAAGCAGAGGGATCCGAGTACGGGGAAGATGAGAATTGCTCATCCACAAAGTAGTAGGCTTGTGTGGGAAACCAATCTCAAGGAGTTCAAATGCTTAGGGAAAGTTGCAGTTAGGCTGATCTTCCTCCACGCAACATCGCGAGGATTCAAATGCAACTGGTCATTGTTGAAGTGGATGAGTGCTCATTCACATTCCAGGGTGGGAATGGACAGAGCCCAGAAGCTGATTTTCATTGCAGCTCATTCCAAGCTTGAGAGGAGGGATGTTTCGAACGACGAAGATAGAGAGGCAGAGCTCTTTTCTTTGGCTAATGGTGAGGATGATGTGCTCAATGATGTTTTCATTGATGCTTAAGTTAATTCCACCTGTGGTGTAACATTCATTGAATTTCTCTCTCTTTTCCACAATTTTCCTAGTTTATTCTTTCTACATGAACTTGGTAGTAGTAGTAGTTCTTCTACTTATTGAGGCATTTGGTTGAACAAAGAGAGGATAATATATTCATGTTATGATGATGATGAGGAGCAGTAACTTATTGTTTGTAAAGATTAGTCCTTTATCAGAATCCCTTGGATAGAAAAACATAATGTAACATTTTTGTTCCTTGATTAATTTGGTATTGAATATGTTCAGTAGCCAACTTCCTTTTCCTTTTCTTTTTAAATATAACATTGATGAACTCTCTGTCTCTGTCTGAGTTTCCTACCTTAAAACTCAAAATCCCATGATCCATCAGGCATTCTTTTGTTTGATATGATTTGGCTTGACATTCTACATCTCCATCATAGAGGTCGGCCAGAATTCAAGTTAGGGTAAAAAACTAACTTCCACATCAGAGATATATTCACAGCGCACCTTGAGTGTAAGTGTCAGTTGTGCAGGATTAGTCCAAAACGGGCAATATCATACTAAGGTGGACTACCCGTGAATTTTCGAGCCCTAACCAATCATCCACCCAAGGTAGTAGTACTAGGTATTTGGCCATGAACTATGTTTCCCACTACAACATCTTGCACAATTTAAGGATGGTGGAACTCACTCCCTTAAAGAACACAGGCAACAATCCAAGCATGTGATGTTAATATCAGGTGAGTGAGTTCAGTTCTATCATGGTACTAGTTTTTGTCCTTGCTGAATAGCTCCATCTTCCTTTTATGTAATCTCCTGTTGAAAATAGTCTACCAATTAACTCTTCTTGTTGTTTATATTAGTGAGCATAACCACTGCAGTTCATTTTGAAACAGCAAAAGTACATCTTCTAAAGTAGTCTTCTTTAATGATTTGCCTAAAACCAACAACTTTTGTTAGGATGGTCCTCTGATTCGATGCACTAATCGATTCCTATGATGACAGGGGAGCAGAGGCAGGTTGTCATTCCTCGGATGCCCGGTTGGTGACTAAAGGAAGAACTTCAGGACGAGTATCCAAGAAAGGAACATGATTTGAGCCCCTGGGCGGGGATTTTTTCGCAGAAAAGAAGCAAGAGGGCTCCAAAATTGCAAAACCAGAAGGGTTGATGGAGGAGCAAGTTTGATGTATAACAGGGAAAGAAAACATTGGTATGAAGAGTGGCACCCCACCATGATACACAAAAGAAGTGGAAGTCTATTTCCAAAATTTGGTTGTTATGGAAGAAGAGAGAAAAAGAGAGGGAAGAAAAAGAAAGAAAGAAGGGCCCTTTAGATGAGAGTATGAATCATCCTTTTGTTTGGTTAACTTGTGTTTTAAACATTTGAAAGAAAGAGGGGAAGAATTATGTGATGGTTCATGCAGAGTCATTGGATTGGATGATGCTCCCCATGATTGCTCAAAAGGTTGTGAGAGGACCCAAAGCTGTCGGCATGAAGCAATACGAAAGATGCTTGATAGTGATTTCGCAACAAATTTCCTTATTTTGTGTTCACTAACATTGTTTTTATCACTAATTTTCAACACTTTAAAAAGAAGTTACTTCATTGCTCTAATTTAAACTTGCAATTTAACTATTTATTCAGTCAATTTTTTAATTTTGAATATAAATTAAATTTTTATTTAAATATAAATACTATTGTGTATACTTTGTATTTTAATTTATCCTTAATATAAGTATAAATTCGTTAGAACATATATTTTTAAGAAGAAAAATACATATATAACCCTACTAAATTCACATAAGTGCAAATATAACATTTTGATACTCCTTCCGTCACAGGTTAAACTGTACACTTCACTTTATGTCACTATTCACTATTCAACTTTGATCACATATTTGAATAGATATATAAAAAATAATATTATCATATGTTATATAATTGAATTCGTCGTAATAAGTAGTTTCTGAAAAGTATTTTTTTTTTGCTATTATCATGCGTAGTTAACTGTTAGACAAGTTTCTTAATGAACGTGAAAAAGATTCTGTGCAATTTAACTTGGGACAAATAGAGTAATTAAAAGTGCAAATATAAACCTAGATTGTAAGTATAAGTGCATATGCACCAATTTCGGCAGATTAAGGCTGAAATTTGGTGAAAATATCATTTTACCCATATGTAAAAAAAATATACAAAAATATTGAAATTACCACCATACCCCTAAAACCCTAATCTTCCTCCTCTTTTCTCTTCTTTTCTTCTCTTCTTCCACCCTGCAACTTCCCCCCATTTCTTCGTTTTCTTGGGTGGTGGGGAGTGGCAGGTAGGCTGGGTTTGGTGAGGACGGGCGGCGTGTGGCTGGGTAGGGTGGTGGCGAGCGGCAGGTGGGCTAGGTAGGGTAGTGGCGGGCGGCAAATGGGTTGGGTTGGGTGGGGTGGTAGTGAGCGGGGGGTGGGGGGGGTGGGGGGTTGAATAGGGTGTTGGCGAGCGGGGGGAGGGTGCGTGGGCTTCGATGGGTGGTGGTAGGGAGTGTATACCCAAACCCATATTTGGGTTTTAATGAGGCGGGGCTAGGGTGAAGCTCAGTTGCGAGGCGGGCCTAGGCTGGAGCGAAGTGGTGTGTCACAGTCGTCATCGGGTCGCCAGAATCATTGAGGTTGGGGGAGTGGACAGTGCGACGGTGGCAGTCGTGAAGAAGGGAAAACCTATCTCAGGAAAAAAGTCATATCAGAGGGGGGGTGGGGTGATGACGGGGGCTGGTTGGATGCGGTAGTGGTGGTGGCCAGGTCGAGGCAGGAAGGGGTGGTGATGGTGGTCGGGTGGAGGCAGGGCAGTGGTAGTGGTCTGGCGGTGAAGGTGAAGCGGCGAAGGAGGAGATAGTGGAGCAGTGAATGTGGTGACAGAACAACGGTGAGGCAAAGGGCATTTTTGTCTGTCAATTTTTTGTATTTGGATCAAAGATAACTTTGGTCATTTTCGGTCGGTCAATGGCCGAAAATGGTCAGTCAATGCCTGAATATACTTTTTAGGGTTATATTTGCACTTTCATTAAGTAGTTATGGTTGTTTTTGTATTTTACATTAACTCAGGGTTATATGTGCACTTACTGAAGTGTATATGATTATATTTGTATATATCCCTATTTTTAAAGAATAAAGTGCATCGATGCCCCCAATTCCTTGTTTAGTGTACATATACCTCTTAATTTTTTTGAAAGTGCACATGTATCCCAGTCCCTTGTTTGAACACATATACCCCTGACTTTTTCAAACGCCGATCTCCGGTTATAGGGTTATATATGCACTCTCGAAAAAATAGGAAGGTTATATGTACACTTTGAAAAACTGGGAGGGACATATGTGCACTATCGAAAACTAGGGGGTATATGTGTACCAACTAAGAACTCGGAGGGCATAAATGCATTTCACTCATTTATAAAAAATCAATTTTTTACTAGTTTTAATTATCATCAATAAAAGATATTAGGGAAAGTTTCACGAAAGACTGCCTATCTATAAGGTTATGGATATGCCACTTTACTTTTACCTTAAAGAAATTATATATTTTTTAAATATTATATTTGATAAGTTAAAAAAAGAATAACGTGTATTTGAATATGAAATATATAAAAAGTAAAATATTAACTTTTTAATTTTTTTAATTCAGTGTGTAATTTAACAAATGCATTGTATAAGTGAAAAAATACATTGAATTGTCCATAACTTAAGAATAGACCACCTGCTAGGAGACCTCCTCAAGATATTAAAGATCAAATATTTTTTAAGTCAACTGTTGAAAGTCAAATTGTGCAGCTTGAAATGAGACAGACGGAGTTTTAAATTGTTAAAATTTTATCCCAAAGCACAAAATAATTGAAATTCTTTGCTTTCTGTTTTGGTGTTTTGGTTTAGATCTGCTATCAACCTGGGGTGTTGGAGTTATTTTGATTAACCTAAGCTCAGGTTGTCTAAAAATAATCAATTTTTTCTTGTTACTGTTTTTATTTTTTACTATATATAATCAATCATAACTTGTTAATATATATATATATAAATAAATTATAAAAAATATACTCCATAAATATACTTTGGGAGTATTTAAAACCATAAATATTTCATTGAACTATATCTTTATATACCACTAAAGAAAATCCAAAGAAGCACATAATCGAGAATAACAAAAAGTTTAGATTTTTTCATACAATAATAGAGAATTATATATATATATGTATATATATATATATATATATATATATCACTTAAACCCAATTTAATAAAATATTATAAAATAACCATTTTATTATTGTATTCAATATTTAACTATTTGTAACTAAATTGATTATTTCACTTCATAACTCATATAGTTTTCCTTACTAAACTTAAAATATTTTAACAAAATTCTCTATTTCCAATTTAAATGTAAGAAATAAAAAGTTCACAAAAATTCATCCTAATTTTAAAATTAATACTAACACAAAATGCGGGGTGGGACTCTGCTAGTATTATAAAAATTTATATTTCGACAAATTTAACAATGTACAAATAATAATAATAATTGTGATTTTCCTAATTATAGCTCTGACGCTTTTTATAGAAGTAGTATATGAATTATATTAACATGGAAAAGTCTATTCCAATATTATACCCTAATAAACAACATTTATGACATAATATTATTATTTATACATTTTTAAAAATTTACTACTCACTCCATCCTCTTAAAGTATCACTTATACTAATTTAATCATAAATTTATTTAGCATAATTATTAATACTTTCGTCAAAGGTATTTTTAGATTTGTTGTAACAAATATTTTTAAAATTATCAACTTCACGAGTCTCATTTAGACCGACTAACCTTTATATAGGATCACTTTTATAATTAGTATGACTAATAAGCTGATATGATATTTATTTTTATCTATTGTAATGAGGTACCTATTATTATGAAAACCTTTCAAAATAAATCTCAACATATAAATAATTATAATTCGACTTTAAAAATTATAAAATGATATTTTTTTATGATTAGTATAACCGTTACTCGGTCTAACATAAGACATTCTCAATTAGGGAGGATAATTGGACGGGCGTGTCAAATAAAGATCGGGCAATATGGGTAATCTAAAAATATGGGTATAATGCATATTTACTCATTTTATGATGGGTCAAAATGGATCAAGTAAAAGTGGGTTGGGTTGAAACCGCTCAACCCGCAGATAAAAAATCACTCTACCGGTGGGTCAAAAACTACAGGCCAAGTACTCTACCATATAACTTTAATTCAATTTCAAAACTTCTTGTTTAAATTATGTTGTTTTTTGTTTCCGTGTCCAAAATAAATTTTGTAACTAAGTATAGACATTTTCCCCTCCCCACATATATGGAAGTATATGAACAAGAATTAATTTTGACTTCCACATGAGGGAAAACTCGACTTGAATTATTCTTTTTGGACTTTTTATTAAGCAACACCAAACAAAGGATAAAAAGAAACATCGATTGAAAAAAAACGTCTTTGAAATGATTTCATGGGATTAACCCAATCACCTTCATCTTGAAATATCATTAAGAAATAAGAATCTATGACAAATAGAGTCGTACAAATAAGTTCATCCCTTGGTTAAATCCTGGACTTCAAAGCTATCGGTTATCCAGAAAATTCAAAATTCCATCTTTTGTATTCTTCTTATATGCCTATGTTTTTATGGTAATTAAGAACGTCTTGTAGAAGTCGTTGTTGAGTATTTTTGAGGGCCCACTAGATTCGTCCAAATTCAAATCCCTTTAAGGCCTCACGTTATATTTGTTATGAATGGAGTTGTGAGCAAATAAAATGGAAGTTAGGGGGCTGAAGTGCAAAGAAAGAAAGAATGGGAAATCAGTTAGAACAGATGCAGCAGAAAATATTTGGCAGAGGCAATTTGGAGGGAAGGAGCTGGAATCAGTTAGGAGTTTGTTAGCATGGTTTAGCTGGATTAAATAGAATTTAGTTTTGGCATTTGGACTATCACATTTTTTGTAATTCTGAAGCTCAGAGCTAAAGAAAATCCCCATCCCCATTATGTTGTTCTTCCTCATCTCATTCTGAATACTCTCAGCTTTCCATAGCTACAATGTCAGTCATTTTTTCTTCTTTAATTTTTTTAAATCCTTGAAAGCCTCACAAGTGGTATCAGAGCCAAACAATCCTTGGCAATGGATGAAAGCACCCGTCTAAAAACAATGGAGAATCATATGAAGGACATGGAGGTGAAGGTTATGGAGATTTCTTAGGAGCTGAGAGACCAGTCCATGGAAATGAAGAGGAGTACAGTGGAGCTGAAAGAACAGATGGAGTTCTTGTTCAAGGTGTTGTTGCAAGAAGAATTTGGGAAACAACAAGCTAAATACAAAAAGCAATAGGCCGAGATCCGTAAGAAGATAAAGTTATTGATACATAATTTTCCATAGGAAAGGGGAAAGAAGATAAACTCAGAGCAAGGAGAAAGCTCGAATCAATTGTCACATTCTAGGTCTCATTTCCACAGATCTCGGGCTGAGGTAACTCCTAAACCACCCGAGACTAAGTTTAGAGTGAATACTCCTATATTGATAAGTCCTAGAGTTGTGAAATTCGATCAGTCTGTGCATGATAATTGGAGAACTGTTGTAGGCAAACACTATGGTAATATGCAACCTAGGCTTGAATTAACTTCGTTTTATAGAGGTAAACCGTTGGAATGGTTGAGAAAATGTAAGAAATTATTTAATTTCTTCCAAGTCTTAGATCCGGGTAGAGTTGAGGCTGTGGAACTGTATTTGGAAGGGAAGGCAAAGATATAGTATAACGCTAAGAAAAACTAAAGGAATTTTAATTGTTGGGATAAATTCTCTGATGCAGTGTTGAAAAGGTTTTCTGAAGCTTGTGGTAAAAATGTGATTGAACGCTTTAATAAACTATATCAGAAGGCCACAGTTAGGGAGTTTCAGGAACAATTTGATGAGCTTAAGGCTTTGGTAATGCATAAGATTTCTCGTTTGGCTGAGGAGTATTTTGTGGCTAGCTTTATCAGTGGCTTGAAAGAGGAGATTAAACCAATGGTGAGGATGTTTAAATCTGTGAGTTTGCATGAGGCTGTGAAAAATGCTATACTTCAGGAGCTGAACTTAGAAGCCACTGTTAGGAAATCTAGGGGATTATCTTTTGGGAATGTAAACCAACCCGTGAATAGGTCTGATAAGGGATCTTGGAAAGGAGGCAGCAGTGAAAGAAACACAGGTGTGGCACCTAAAAGTTTCAAGAAGATCTCTCCCCAGGAGCAGCCATTCAGAAGAGAAAACCATATCTATTATAGGTGTGGAGAGAAGTTTGGCCCTGGCCATAAATTTCAAGTTCAAAGATATTCATTTCATATTTGGTAATGAACCAAATGAGCAAGGGGAAATCTGGGTGGCAGAAGCTGACTGTGAGGAGTTGAAACAACTGGGAGAACCTGAGCAACTCATCCTTAATACAGTGGGAAGTGAAGATCAAACCAATACCGTTACTCTATATGGTTATATGGGGAATTTGAGGGTTAACATGCTCCTTGATATTGGTAGTACTGACAGCTTTGTGGATTCCAAAGTGGTCAGGATGGCTGGTTTAAGAACTATGGAAACTAGGCCATTTACTGTGACTATTGCTGATGGAAGTAAAGTGTGGGGAAATGCTTATTGTCCTGGTGCTATGTGGAGGGTGCAGGATCACTATTTCACATTTAGGTTGAAAGTTTTGGATCTGGGAAAGCTTAACATGATACTAGGATTGGATTGGATGAGGCATCTGAGTCCTATTTCTTTTAATTTTAACACTAATGATGTGGTGATTAGTAGCTTGGGAACAAAATGGATGTTATATGGGAATTCAGACGACACTTACTTACACCTGGAAAGAGGGTAGGATGTTAGAGAGATCATCAACTACAGAAAAAGGAAAATGATGTATTCTTTACATGGATTGGATCAAGAAGAGAAAGGTCTATCTGAGCCTAATGGAGAAGATCAGGAAGGCAGTGATTGTGCATCAAGGAAGAATGCTAAAGTTTTCACTGAAGTTGCAGTGCTAAAAGAGATTCAACAAGTCATTTCTGAATTTTCAAAAGTTTTTACTGTTCCAACTACTTTACCTCCTAAAAGAAAAGTGGATCGCCCTATAGTTTTAAAACCAGATTCACAGCCTTTCACGATAAAACCTTACAAGTATGCCCATACACACAAGGAAGAGATTGAGAAACAAGTCAAGGAGCTGATCAAGAATAAAGCAGTGCAAGAAATCAATAGCTCTTATGCCTCACCTGTTTTGTAGGTTAAGAAGAAGGGCAACAAGAGGAGATTATGTATTGATTACAGAAACTTAAATGACATAACTGCTAAGACTATCATTGATGAATGTTAGATGAACTCCATGGACCTTTTTTTTCTCTAAATTGGATATCAGATCTGGTTGCCATCAAATCAGAGTAAAAGAAGATGACACTCTCAAAACTGCTTTCCAAACACACCATGGCCATTTTGAGTTTCTTGTCATGCCTTTTGGCCTAACCAATGCACCAGCCACTTTTCAGGCCCTAATGAATAAGGTTTTCCAAGAGTTTTTGAGGAAATTTGTCTTAGTATTCTTTGATGACATTTTTATATACAACAAAAATTTTGATGAACATATCAGTCATGTGAGGCAAGTGCTGAGTTTAATGAGATGTTATCAGTTATTTGCCAAAGAGTCTAAGTGTATTTTTGCTCAGAGAAAGGTGGAGTACTTGGGGGCATATCATACTAGACTAGAGGGTAGAAATAGATAGTTAAAAGATTAGTATCATTATTCATTGGCCAATGCCTACAACACTCAAAGAATTGAGAGGGTTCTTAGGGTTGATAGGGTATTACAGGAGATTTATTGCAGATTATGGAGTCATTTGTAGGAAAATGCATGATCTTTTTAAAAAAGACTCATTTAAGTGGAATGCAACAGCCTAGGAAGCTTTTGATAAACTCAAAAAACTGATGATCACTGCTCCAATTCTCAGGATGCCAGACTTTGCCAAACCTTTTGTTATTGAGACTGATGCCAGTGATAATGGCATGTGAGCAATTCTGATGCTGGAGGGCAGACCTATTTATGATATTAGCAAGACTTTCTGTGAGAGAAACAGGGCATTATCCACATATGAAAAGGAGTTGATGGCCTTAGTATTAGCAGTGGAAAAATGGAGACACTATTTGTTTAGAAGTAAGTTAATATTGAAGATTGATCATCAAAGCCTCAAATACTTGTTGAATCAAAAATACACAGTGCAATCCAACACAAGTGGATCACCAAGTTGTTAGGCTTAAATTTTGAAATCCAGTATAAAAGTAGCTCCACAAATAATGCTGCCGATGCCTTATCTAGAAGACCTAAGAATGTTCAATTTATGCCTAACATTATCTCTGATCAACCACAAGATGTAGTTTAAGATCTATCAGATTTTGAAGAGGATTCTTATTCATTTGAATCTCTCTTGTCTCTCACTGATCAATATCCACTACACTCAGGTACAACATCATGGTTAGTGGAAAATGTTATCACCACAAGTGTAGATTCAGATCAGGTAGTGTGGAGTTCAGAGGAATTGGAGGGGAATTCCAGTAAGTTCAATCAGGGTGAGACCTTGTCTTGTAGAGGGGAATGTTCAGTCATCCACAGTTGTACCATTATGGATTCAACAATTAGAATCCAGCTATGAAGGGGATGAACAGGTTCAACAAATTATTGCTAACCTAACCTTGCAACATAATCAAGCTGAGACTGAGTACAATTATGATAAAGGCATTTTGAAGAAATGTGGTAATATTTATGTGGGATCTACTGGAGATATTCAAAAAGTCATAATTACTTCCATGCATTCTTCTCCTGTAGGGGGGTATTCAGGCCAAAATGCAACTCTTAAAAGACTTATTTCAGTATTTTTTGGCCAAGTGGCTGATGGAAGTAAAACTAGGCACTTTTAGCCGTCGCTGAGATCAAGCAGGGATATACTGTGGCATGTTTAGCCTTGGGAGTTATAGCTTGCCTCACCAAGTTTTGCTGAATGCACTGGCTTCTTTGTTCCAACACAGAACAATAGCTTAGCCATTTCCCTGGTTAGAGCAGTTGTGTTTGAAGATGGCATCCAGCAATTAACAGCAATTTGATACAGGTAAAAAAATCTAGAAGACAAGCATGAAGTTTGTGAATACCCTGTTTCAGGCCACCTGGCCTTGTATCCTCCCGAGATGGTTTCCAGAACTTGATCATCAGTTACTCCTAAATCATCAAGAAATACCCCCTCAAAATCTGGTGTTTGCAATCCCAAAATTTTGTTTATCCTGGCAGCCGAAATACACAATCTTTCCTCTCAAATAAAATCTTCCAAACCAGGGAGATTTAATTTCCAGATTCTCAGTCATCAAATTTGCATAGACCTCTATCACAACTTGTCTATTATACTGAAGCTGTATGGTTGGAGCTCTCTTCATTCCAATTTTCTCCAGATAATCAGAAAAGCCACTTGCCATATAAGCTTCTAAGTCTATGGGTCTCTCCGAGATAAACCTCCTCTCGGAAAATACTTCACCCATCTCCTCACATTTTAAATCAAAATAAGTGAATGACAAAGCATCACTTAGAGGTAAAGGTGGCAGTGCTTTCTTTTTGGGATCTTTCTGATCTGTCTTGACCCTTTTTGCTGGTGGAGAAACCTTTGAAGTAGTCACCTTCCTCTTGCCCTTTTCTATCTGGAAAAATTCATCAAGTACCTTATCACTCGAGTAGTTCATCTCAGGAAGTTCCTGTGTTGGAACATACTCAAGACTATCAGCTTCTTCTTCTTTCTCAGATTGTGTCCCACAGTGGTGGTCTTGATCTGAATCATTTTGTCCAGACATTGGCTCTCTAGGTTGCTCAGCATCACTTTCCATTTGTTCTTCTCCACCCATGTCCTCATCCATCTCTTCAGTATTTTCTGATCTTACCTGCTGTGTTGGAATATACACAACCCTATCTTCTTCATCACTATCAGACAACTCAATTACCACTAGCTTCCTAAGCTCTTCCATTCTCTGGGTAGCATGAGGATCAAATAACCCAACCTGTAATCTGTTTGTATGCTTTATGATCTCCCTTCCTACGGCTTCTTCATCACTTATCTCCCTAAAAAATACATAACTTGGATAGGGCATATGCCAATACACATGGAATTTGTCCTTTCCTCAGTACTCCTCATATTTACCTCTTAGAAATTTCACCTTCCAGTTCTCAATGCTCCACATTTTACCTATATCACCCGTCACTAGTTCTTTAACCTTAACAGACAAGTATTCACCTTCTATACTCTTGATTTTGGTTACAACTGCAACTATATTTGCCTTTAGCCGTTCAAATATTTCATCTATGCTCTTAAACTCCATACCCATAAGTTTTAAAGAGGGGGGATCAGGACCAGTTACCTTTCCTCACAGGCCCTTTCTTTTAGCACTAGCGAGTTCTTCTCGTCCGTCGCCATTAATGCCAGAACCACTGGGCTTTTCACTGCCATATGTTATCTCTGCATCAACATTCTCTTCACATTGACCATTATTTTCATCGGGAAGTGCTTCGGCCCCCATTTGGCCAGTCATTGATTCATCCTCCATGCCCTCTGAAGGTTGAGAAGTTCTTAGAAGTTCCTCTTCTCGTGTGGGAGAGTTAGGGCTGGAAGCCATTATTCAGCAGGGATTTGATGAGTAGTAGTTTGACAGGTGATTTCTGAAGTGAATTCCAGATGAATTCGAAGATAGCCGAAAAGAAGGGATTTGGAAGGATTTTGGACAACTTAGAAACCAACACCAACTCTTCACTTACTTCCTCATTTTCCACGTAAAACCTTTTTTCCTTTTCCAAGACTTGCAATGATTATCACTTCAAGATTACCAACTTCTAACATACCATAACTTCCAACTTCTATTTTTGTAAAATTTTCTTATTTTCAATTTTTTTGTTCTTTTTCGATTTTATAAACAAAAATAAATAGAATATTTATAGTAAAATTAAGGCAAGAAATGCCTCAAATTTGACAAACACCTAAGTGTTGTCTGAGACTTTCAACAGTAGCAGTGTCCAACGCTTTGTAAAGATATTAGCGAATTGCTCGTATGTTGGAACATAGACTACCTCCACTTCCTTCCTTTCAACCAAATCTCTAATAAAGTGATGCCTTATGTCAATATGTTTGGTTCTCGAGTGCTGAACTGGATTTTTCGAGATATCAATAGCCCTTGTGTTGTCACATAAAATCTTCAATGGGCCTTGATGAATTCCATAGTCTTTCAACATTTGTTTCATCCATAATAGTTGTGCACAATAGCTTCCTGCTACAAGATACTCAGCTTCTGCAGTAGACAAAGAGATCGAGTTCTGTTTCTTACTATACCAAGACACTAAGTTCGTACCAATAAAGAAACATCCACCCGTGGTACTTTTTTTATCATCAGCATTACCAGCCCAATCAGAATCACTGTACCCAATCAACTCAGACTCTTGATTCTTAGAATACCAGACACCATACTCAGAAGTCCCACTTACATATCGAATAACTCTTTTAATTGCGGTGAGATGCGACTCCTTTGGATCAGCCTGAAATCTTTCACAAATCCCAACACTGAAACATATATCTGGTCTACTAGCTATTAAATGCAATAAACTTCCAACCATGCCTCTATATAATTTTTTATCAACTGTAACTCCTTTCTCATCCTTTACCAGTTTGTCAGATACACCTGTAGGAGTTCGAACTGCTCGCATATTGCTCAGATCGAACATCTTAACTAAATTCAAACCATACTTACTCTGATTTATGAACAAACCATTCCTTCCTTGCTTGATTGCAATCCCAAAAAGTGTGTGAGCTCTCCAACCATGCTTATTTCAAATTCGGCTTGCATGATGGTCACAAAATCATGTACCATAGAGGATGAAGTGGATCCTAATACTATATCATCAACATAACTTTGAGCAATCAGAAATTTTGATGACTTTTCAAGCACAAATAAGTGCGATCTACTCCCCCTCGACGATAGCCTTTCTGAAGAAGAAAGTTAGTAAGCCGTTCATACCATGCCCTGGGTGCTTGCTTTAGACCGTATAGAGCCTTCTTGAGGCGATACACATGGTGTGGATATTGAGGATCCTCAAAGCCTTTAGGTTGTTCAACATAGACCTCTTCATTCACCACTCCATTTAGAAACGTACTCTTGATATCCATTTGATACAACATCAAGTTCATAGAGCAAGCAATAGCAAGTAATATTCGAATTGACACTAACCTAGCAACTGGTGCGAATGTCTCATCAAAGTCGACCCCTTCCACTTGTGTATATCCTCGAGCTACTAGTCTAGCCTTATTTTGAGTAACTATACCATCAACATCAGACTTATTCTTGAAAATCCACTTCGTGCCAATGGCATTAATGCCTTGGGGGCGAGGAGTAAGATACCTGACGTCATTCCGTGCAAGCTGACTTAGTTCTTCTTGCATAGCAGCAATCCAATACTCATTCAGCAAGGCTTCTTTGTAGTTCTTAGGTTCAATGAGAGAAACAAAGCAATGCAATCCAGCTAGCCTTCGGTTTGGTAGCGGGGGACGATGTTCCAACATACTCAGCTTCGACAGGTTCAGCACCAATCTGCTCAGTTGTTCTAGCATGTTGATGAGGTTCAGCTTCAACTAATGAGTCTTCCTTGTCAGGTTAATGCGGATGTGTTGGAGCATGAGTGTTACCGGGTTCTTCTTCTACAACATCTGATTTGTGTTCTTCCTCTGAATCATCCACAATAACATTTATAGACTCCATGAGAGTGTTGGTTCGGTGATTAAATACTCTATAGGCACGGTTGTTGATAGAATACCCAAGAAAAATTCTTGTATCACTCCGATTGTCAAATTTTTCCAATTGCTCTCTGTCTCTGAGAATGTAGCACTTACTTCCAAACACATGAAAATATGAGACATTAGATTTCCTGCCCTTCCAAATCTCGTAGGATATTTTGCTGGTGAATGGCCGCAGATATACTCGATTAATTGTATAACAAGCTGTATTAATAGCTTCTGCCCACCATTTCTAGTGAATTTCTTTCTCAGCTAACATGACTCGAGCCATCTCCTACAAGGTTATGTTTTTCCATTCTACAATACCATTATGGTGAGGGGTGATAGGTGCAGAAAATTCATATTAAATCCTGAGCTCGTCACAAAAGTCACTAAATTGAGAATTCTCAAACTCTCTACCATGATCACTATGAATTTGAAAAATCTTTTCAACTGGACTTCCCTTTTCAGTTTGTAACTTTACTACCAGACTTCTAAATACTTCCAACGTATCAGATTTATCTTTCAAAAAGGCTACCCACATAAATCTGGAGAAATCATCAACACATACAAAGATATATTTCTTTCCACTTATACTAGGTGTATTGACTGGACCCATAAAATCCATATGTAATAATTCCATATTTCTAGAGGTGGTTATATAATGAATTGAAGAGTGGGGAGATCGAATTTGTTTACCCTGTTGACATGGTCCACAAACAATTCCGTCTTTGTTGGTTTAGATAGGCTTTCACATTTGTAATTTTCACTAATGTTTTATAATTGATGTGACCGAGCTTCCTCTGCCACAGAACTCCTTCATCTTGCTTCGAGATCATACATCGTACTTCTTGCTCCAACAGATAGTAATTATCTGATGATCTTATGCCTGAAAGAACCTTAGTTTCTCCGTGTCTTACACCACATTTATCCTTCTAAAATTCCACCGTCATATTGTCATCACACAACTAACTTATGCTCAACAGATTTGCCTTCAGATCTTCAATAAACAGCACATTAGTGAATACTGGAAAACCTTCAATCTTTAATTCACCTTTTCCAATCACTCTACTCTTCTTTCCATCACCGAAAGTCATATACCTGCCATCGTATGGTGTGATATTTGTGAGAAATTATGGAGTGCCAGTCATGTGGCGAGAACAGCCACTATCAAAGTACCACGAATCTCTGGAATATGATATAAGCGAAGTGTGTGCAACCAGACATGTGCCAGGTCGTTTGATAACCCATACCTTTCTGACCAATTTTATTTTCTGGACCTCGCCTATGTTGGAACATACCAAGAGTTATCGTCCAGACATTTGGTCTCTAATCAGTTTCCTGCATTGTTCTTCTGAATGACCTTGATATGTGCAGTAGCTGTAGATGAGCAATTTTCTTTTGGGAGGCTTGCCAAACTTCCGTTTTACTTCTCGAATCTTGGTCTTGAGGGTTACTGGATTCGTAAGTATCTCGTGTGCTTCAGCCTTGTGTGTGTTGCAATACCCAATTCCGCATCGATCACCAAAGTTCCTTCCCATGTTTAGAACATTGTTAAGCTTTGCTTTTCCATCGTTTAGCTTAGAAATTGCTGCTTCAGAAGTCTCAGCTCTCTTAATTGCTAACATCAGTTTCCCATTTATTTCTTCATTCTTCTTTTCAAGTTCAACAACTTTCATACACAATTCTCTTTCTATTTCCATCAACTTCATCTTTTCTTCTTTCGGCTCTTTGTTTGTGTCAACTACTTGAACCCACATAGCGTACATCTTCTCATAAGTGTTGTAGATTTCTTCATCACTTACAGAAATTCCATCGTATTCATCACTGGGTGCTTCATACGGATCTATGTTGGAACATACAGCTTCGACTTTGTCCATTGTGTTGGCACATCCCTCCTTCGATGCATCAGGGATTTTTGCTCCAAATGCCACATAGTTGCTTGTAAGTGCCTCTTCGTCTTTCTCATCTTCTTCATCTTCACTCCATGAGGTAACATATGATTTTCCCTGTTTCTTCCGGGTATTTGCACATTCAGCCTGAATATGGCCAAATCCTTTGCATTCTCTGCATTGAATTCGTCCAGGCTGTTTTAGTTCACTACTTTGATTTCTGAAGAACTGCCGATTTCCCTGCTCAAACCTCATTCCACGATTATTTCCAGAATCCTGTGGCCTTGGTCTATTTCCACCAAACCTCTCCTGAGATTTCTTGTTAACTACCTTCTTCAGCATCCTTAAGAAGTTCTTCGTGATAAGTGCAAGTTTTTCAAACTCATCATTACTATCAGACTCGTGATTGTCCTTTGATGAAAATATTTTGAATGCCAGTTCCTTAGGGACTCTTTTTGTAGCTTGTTGAAACGTTATCTCTTATGTCTGTAATGATCCTATTAGTTCATCTAGGCTCATGGTGGCTACATCTCTTGCTTCTTCTATTACCGCAACCTTCATTGCGAATATCTTAGGAAGTGATCTCAAGGTCTTTTTCACCAACTTTGTCTCTTTGTAAACCTTTCCAAGTTGATATGTCATGTTGGAGATGTCTCTGAGTTTCCCATTGAATATAGCAATAGTGTCATCCTCCTCCATCTTGAGTTCCTCAAACTTTGTAGCCAACATCTATAGTTTAGACTCACGAACTCGACTAGTTCCTTCATGAACAGTTTGTAGAATATCCCATGCTCTCTTGGCTTGATGACATGTAGAGATGAATTTGAACTGGTTTTCATCAACCGCAGTGAAGATTGCATTTAGTGCCTTTGAATTTGCCAGAGATGCTCTGAGGTCATCAGGAGTCCAACTAGCTTTGTCTTTGAGTTTCTGCTGCTCCCTTTGACTTGACTCTCCTTCTGCTGCTTCTCTCTTTAAGAAAGGAAAATCAGAAAGGATGACAGATATGTTACTGTACCCAATTATTGACAAATATTCTGTTACGGATTTGGAAAATACAATTGGGGTGTATAAGGTAGCATCACATTCAAGCAAATTTCAATTTGGGGTTACGAGTGAAGTTTTTACTTTTTGTACTTAGGTCTCTCGAAGGAAGTTGGAGTTGTCGAATCACGAAATGGAACTTTGCAGTTTGGACATATATGGGTGAATGGAAGGGTCTGAAAGTCAACATTGATTACTTCTACACAATCATGAAAAATTATACTGTGGCTCAAAATTGTGTTACCCCAATATTCACTGCTCCAAAATACATGTTTTTTTTGTTATTCTTGATTAAATATAGAAATATTTAATGAATGATTTTTTGGTGAAATGTTGGAAAGCACTAGTACATGTTCTAGAGTAGTTCATACCATAAACCATTTTTCAAAACTTTTTTCTTTCCTATTCTAGCTAGTTAATGTTAGAAAATTTCTATGTATAGAGCACCAATAACCATTCGTCAACATACCGGTGCCTATACAATTATTACGCAAGTGTGTGGGCTTTTTTTAAAAGCATTTAAATTTTTTTAAAAATTAAATGCACTCCTAACGCCGGTATATCATAACCTATATCCTTGCTAGCTATTTTTTCACCACAATGTTTCCCGACAAAATTACTATTCTTGTCACAGGCTCCAGTATTAGCACTATTATATGTTATTCAGCCAAAACTGGTGCTGAAAATCTTAAATTCAGACATTTTTTCTTCAAAGGCACTTGTATCTAGCACCGGTATTCAGTGAATCGGTGCTGGATTTGTTCATAGGCTTTGATATTTTGGTTCATTTGCCAGATTGTTGTCCCATCACTAACATACCGATGCCTATGTACCAAAATACCAGAGCCTATTTTGGTATTCAGTGAACCGGTGCTGGATTTATTCATAGGCACCGGTATTTTGGTTCATTAAACTCAGACATTTTTTCTTCAAAGGCACCTGTATCTAACATGGTATTGCTCTTCCCACACTAACCGGTGCCTATGTACCTGTTTTCCAGTAGTGTAACTCAACCCAACCTGACCCGAGGAACATTACAGACCCGTCAACAACCTGTCTTGACATTTACCCGACCCGACTCGACCTGAAAAACAACGTTTGACACGTTTCAACCCAACTTAAAAATAGATTTTGACACGTCTCAACCTAAACCTGTTTCGACCGACCTGACCTGACAAACAGATTCTGACACATTTCAATCCGATCCTCTTTCACCCGAACCCAAAATCGACACTGATACCCGAATTGACAACTCTAAATTAATAGAAGATCTAACACAATTTTTAAAAATTTCTTAAGTTGTTAAAAAAATAGCACTAATAAAAATGCTCCAGCCTAGACTTGCAGGCAGTTTCTCCCGTTTGACTAGGGAGCGATATTTTTAATTTCACATACTTGTTAGATGGTTTCTCAGTAATCCTTCTCAAGTTAAGGACATGAGCACTAATAATTAGTTGGTTTCTGATTTTTTGACATTTTCTAGTCGATTTAAATATTATTATTTTTTGTAACAATTCCCAATATTACAATTACATCATATGCATAGAACTAGTGAGCTACTACTATCATCTGGCATCTTAAAAACATTTTAAACACAAAAAGACCAACTAAATCACAGGCATGGCCCATAAGTATGCTTATTGTTAACTCTACATGGGGAATTATTAACAATATACTTTCTGAAAAAGTCTACAGTAGTCAACAGAGGAGTATAGAACTCAGCCAACTAAAAATGATTCAACACATACCAACCAAGCTATTAAATTAAATGCTCATTGGTCATCATTGTAACGGAATCGGTCTTCACCAATTTCCTATAAATGGAAATATACTACTCCCAAGTCCTACCTTGTTCCGGATTTCATTTAAATTCCAGTCCAAGAATGACATCATGCGCGCTCACCAGGTGATGTCCTAGTATATGAAGATTTTTCTTTCAAAAATAAATTAAAATTGTCAATATAACGAGTGTTTATTTGGTTCATATTACTATTTTATTAAATTCAATTTTGTACAAATACAATTACGACATGTGTGATCTTGAAAAGATCATTTACACAGAAGACAATATACTATTGAAATCAGAAGGCTTTGTGGCAACATGGGTAGTCTATGACATAATATGATAGTCGTCTACTGTGGAATCGCCCCGCAAGCTCGACTCAAACTCATTGGGCTAGATCCACCAGCTGAAGTCCGTGCCGCAACCTAAATGAGTAACAATATGAAGTATCAGTATTGACATTTTTGGAAAGATATACAAACCACACAAACTTTGGTCCATATACACTTTCATTATTAACAAAAGGGCTCCTTGAGATGAGACAATGAAAGCATTTCTTCTAAAAATCTGGTCACTCTCAATTTAACCCGTAAACTCCTTTAACTAAACTAGGAGAGTAACCAACCATTTTTCATAGCCAAAGTGTTTTTCCACCAGGGTAGCAAATTAATGGCATGTGCAGGAACTGCCTATTATTTGAACCTGGCGGTCTACAGACATGTTTGACCAAATAAATGATCTCACATGCCTGAAACATCCAACGGACCAAGATATGCTAATCTAACTAAATCCTTGGGATGGAAATGCCAAAATCTAGTTGGTTAAACGACCTCAACTTGGATTTCTCCTAAGTCACCCTTGGACAGCAGATAAGAAGCCAAATAATTTTTTCAGATATAGAGTCACTGAAAAAATCAAAGTTTGACATAGAATGGTCACATCCAATACTTCAGACAAAAATGCCCATTTTCATATGATAAGTGGTAAAAACTAGGTATAAAAGAAAACCAAATTTAAGTAAAATAAAGAAATTACAGAATTAAAAGTCGAGTCTGTCTCTTGTCAGACGGTCTTTGCTTAAGTCATGGAAAGACCAATGTCTAAAGTGCAAATTAGAAGAAATGTAGACAAAAATTTTGGGTTGCAAGAATTGAGTTATAAACTTTATAACTATTACATGTTGCATAATAAATTTTTAATACTGCAATTAATACCTTTTACCTTTTACTATTCTAATTAAACGTCTTTCCAAATACTTATGGAAAGATGGTCTTTCCTAAGAATTTACCTTAAAAGTCTCTCACTCGGAAAAAGAAAATGGAAAAAAAAGTAGCATCACCCCACCGTGACATGTGACCTCGCCAAAATCTTCATTTTTCAGGTTGACATTGCCAAAAACTTTTGTTTTCGGGCAAAACCAAAAGCTTCAGGGCATTGTGTTCCTTCCTGAGATTTTCTTGTTGTTAGTCTTAGAATAAAGTAAGTTGGTGATTAGATAAGATTTAATTTTTGATGACTAGGCTAGAGTTATGTTTAGTCTACTTGGTACTCTATTTATACTCTTCTTAATTAATCAGAATCATTATGGGAAGTCACTTCTTTATTTTTTCTTTCAAGAGGGTCATCGTTACTGTATCTACTTGTATATGCGGATGATATCATTCTTATAGGCAATGACTCGACTCTTCTTCTTCAGTTCATTGATAAGACACACAGAGAGTTTGCGATCAAGGATCTTGGTGCTCTCCATTACTTTCTTGGTCTTGAAGTTTCGCCTACCTCCTCAAGGTCACTTCTTGGCCAAGCAAAGTATGCTCGGGATATTTTGACATGGGTCGGTATGTCTGATGTGGCCCTTGTTTCTATGCCATTTGTCACCGGTTCTCAGCTTTACAGCTCTACCAGTCCTCCATTCTGGAATCCTACACTTTATCGTTCCCCTGTTGGTGCCCTCCATTATCTCACCATCACTCGTCCGGATTTGGCTTTCTCGGTCAACACGGTGAGCCAGTATCTTCAGGATCCCATAAATGACCATTTTGCTGCAGTGACACAGATTTTGCGGTATGTTCATGGCACCCTTCATTTTGGCCTTAGTTTTCGTTCTGGTAGTACTCCTGAGGTGTTAGGGTTCTCTGATGCTGACTGGGCCCGCTATTTGGAGACTCAATGGTTCACTTATGGTTATGCGGTTTATCTTGGTGGGAATTTTGTTTCTTGGAGTGCCAAGAAACAACCCAATGTTTCTCGCTCCAGCACTGAGTCTGAATACCATGCTCTCGGCAACACTGATTTAGAGGTGGTTAAGCTCACTCATTTCCTTCGTGATCTTAGGGTTCCGCCTTTTGGTGCTCCATTGCTATTATGCGACAACAATAGTGCTATCTTCTTGGCTCAAAATTTTGTGTCGCACAAGCGGGCGATGCACATCGACATTGACTATTATTTTGTTCGTGAGTTGGTGACATCTGGCAAGCTGTGTGTTGTTCATGTCCCAACTTCTCTTGAGATTGCGGACATCTTCACTAAAGGACTCTCTAGTCAACTATTTGAGTTCTTCAGGTCCAAGCTGTGCTTCGATGAGCATCCGACGAGCATCCGACGCTTCGCTTGAGGGGGTGAGGGTGTTAGAATAAAGCAAGTTGATGATTAGATAAGATTTTATTCTTGATAACTAGGCTAGAGTTATGTTTAGACTAGTCTACTTGGTACTCTGTTTATACTCTTCTTAATTAATCAGAATGTTAGAATAAAACAAGTTGATGATTAGATAAGAAGAGTATAAATAGAGTACCAAGTAGACTAGTCTAAACATTACTCTAGCTTAGTCATCAAGAATAAAATCTTATCAAAGCATTAACTTGCTTTATTCTAACAGTTAGCCATCACTTCTTCCGGAGTAGCGTAAGCCACATGAGTAGCTCCACTCTGTATCGCTGGCATCTGAGGTTTTTTTAGTGAAAAATGACACTGTCACGTCGTTAAACAATAGGAAAAACCTCCACCATCACGTCGATGTATGTCGCCTGTAAAAAAAGAGGTAGATCTAACTTTTCTTCATTATAATCAGCAGCCGGCGCGAGTCGAGGAGAATGCAAAGCTGAAAGGTTTTTTTATAGAGCTCAACGAAGAATATCTGGGAAGGGGGGTGAAATGGGGGAGATAGGTGGGACCATTGTGGGAAGGCCACCAGTTGTGTTGGTGTGGTAGTGGCAGCCTCCCTGGGGAGTATGGTTTGTTGGTTTATCTACACTTTGTCTTTAAACGAGAGAAGAAAACGAATAGTGAGGACTTAGGACTTTTTTTGTATTATATGAAGATTTAAAGTTTGATTACGACTTCTATACGATAGTAGCAGATTTTAAAATTTTAATTTACAAAGTACCCAAATAAAAATAGAATTTCTTAAAAAGCATCAATTCTCACAGGTGTAGACAAAGGTAGAAAACGGTTAATCGCTCGTGGGGCTAGACATTGGTAGAAATCGGGTTGTAAGATGACACGGTTCCAATTTCCACGCCACTAATTCTATTTTTTCTAATCACTTTGCTAATGTTCTTCTGCTTTCTCAATCACCCTGGCAACAATGGAGCGACAATGTGGGTGTGATCTCGGGGATCAGAAGCGCTATGATAACAATGTCGACAAGCATATGTAGATTTAATGGATATGAAAAAGGAGAATGGGATAAAGGGATTTGGTTTTTTTTGACATCCTAGTTTGTCAATGCTGCTGGTAGAGAAGAGTGTTCAGGAAAAGGTGGATAGGGTGGAAGGGTTACAAAAAGGCACGTTTTCAAAATCGTTATAGGCTTATCAAAGTAAATTCATAAAACTTTAAAATTCTAAAATAATAATATAGTAGGTAGGTAAGGATTGAATCCAAAAGAGTAACAATAATATTTCAATGCAAACAAAAATATTTCACAGAATCATGTAATTAAAAAAAGGATGATTTTTAAAGATTTGTTAATTAAAATAAGAATAATAAAACGAGAATTCAATCAAATATTTAAAAGCAGAAAATCTTAAAATATCCACACATCACCATCATAAATTGATCAAAGATATCTCACGTTCACTCAAGATCAATTATTATTTTCATTCCCAACAAATATAATTACCAGACCATCATACCTCAATAATACTTATTATTAATTGATTTCATCAATCAGACAAGACTCAATTAACAAAAGTAGTAAGACTAAGCATGCAATAATAATTAAATTCTGTACATTAATATTAACATACATCTAATTCTCCTTTACAATGCACATAAGTCAAATTTCTTAAAATCACGCAGTCAGTAATCATAGTAATATTAATAATATTAACTAACCTAGATGACAAGACTAGATGAATCGACACAATCCAACAAATTCAAGAACAAGAGAATCAACAAAAATACTAGAATAAATAAATAGTTTAGAGTCTCAAAAACGGATCCATGATGGCTTTATTCGTGAGATGGAACTAAAATTTTTGCTCTTCATAGGAAAAACCAAACAAAAATGAAATAATGTATTCATGTAAATATCTTCATGAATTGACATGTAAGTCTATGACTATTTCTAAGCTTAAATACTTGAAAATACTAATTAGAAAAGGTATATAAGAAAATATCCGAATTTAAATTTAATTCTAACAAAAACCAAAAAAGGAAATAAAATTAGTCAGGAGCATGATTTCTGCCTAAAATAGGAAAAGAAAATAAAATCCGGGCAGAAAAAGGAAAATATATCTGAGTGGCCTTCCGCGTCTGTGGTGATATCCATTGCGCTCGTATTTCTGATGTAAGAAAATCCTCTTACTCTGTCAAGCTGCCATGACCGGGGCGGTTGTTGCTCCAGCCGGGGCAGACATCCGCAGCCCATCTCACAGTCACGATGTCTTCCTTCATGTTCCACAATTTGGCCACCGATCTTCATCTTCCACTTTTCAATTCTTCATCATTTGTAAATCCTCATAATTCTTCAATTATTTGACTCAGCTTTAGATTATGATATTACTTATAAAATCTGACTTACAAAACTTCTATATATGCTAATAAATACTAGTTAAACTATACAAAATAGGAATATCAAAATTTCCTTAATTAAACATTTCTCGTCCACGAGTAAGAAGAACAAAACTACTCATGAAATGCATACTTAGAGGACTAAGAAGTATAAAGAGACATGAAACTAAAAATTAAAACATCTAATCAATAAGCAAAACAACACATATGAGGTGAATGTAATCATGCTACGCACAAAACAAGTCCTGAAGATTTTTTTTTAAATTTTTTTCTCTCATTCTGCTAAGGTACCCTTTCGTGTTTTCCTAACCACTCTTATTTGTTTTTCAATTTAAGTCTATCCTCCCCAGTTTAAGGGTGTGTTTGACAGAGCTTATTAATTACTGTGCTCATAAGCTAAAAACTTTTAACGATTTTGTAAAGTGCTAAAAAGTATTTTTTGTAAAGTGGAGGCTATTTTTGGAAAACAATCATATGCAGGTCTTCCCCCTACTTTCAAAATAATCCAGGTTTGCTTATAAGCACAACACTGCCAATACCCCCTGGTACTTGTCAGGCTTACCTATTCCTTAACACTCATCCTCAATTTGGGGCATGTGAATCACGAATGCCCAACTTGCCGAGAAGAGTCTAAAATGACTGTCGCTCAAGAGCTTTAGTAAATAAATCTACAGGTTGACTGGAAGTGCGAATATGATGAGTAGCAACTTCTCTAGACTGTACCAAATCATGAACAAAATGATAGTCAATCTCAATGTGCTTCATCCTTTCATGAAACACATGGTTGCCTACAATATAGAGGGCGGCCTAGCTGTCACAATATAAATGCATTGGAGAAGAACAACCAACCCCCAAATCTCAAAGAAGGGACTTAAGCCATATCAAATCACAACAAACTACAGCCATGGCTCGATACTCAGCTTCAGCGGAAGAACGAGAAACCGTCGGTCGCTTCTTAGTCTTCCACGATATGGAGGATTCACCAAGCATAACAAAATATCCTGTCAAAGAACGTCGAGTAATTGGACAAGCAGCCCAATTCGAGTTGTACAAAGCTGACAACTGTAGAGAACTCTGAACAGAAAGAAATAAACCTTGACTAGGATGATTCTACAAATTGTGAAAGACGCGGAGGGCATCATGGCAATGTGTGATGCACGTCTTCTCCATAAATTGTTCTAAAGTATGGACCAAATAACTGAGTTCCGGTCGTGTAATAGTCATATAAATGATTTTCCCAATCAAACGATGGTATTGCGCAGGATCAGGATGTGGAGGACTCATCGAACGGGCCAAATTGTGATTTTCTTTCATCAGAAAATCTGTAGGCTTTGCAGCTAGCAATCCGGCTTCATGTAAGATGTCAAGAGTATATTTCCTTTGTGAAAGAAACATACCATCAGGTCTCCTAGCAATCTCAATACCCAGAAAATACTTCAGAGCACCAAGATCCTTCATATGGACGCATGCGTTGAGATACTTCTTGAACTCGATCATCAAGTCCGAGGAAGAGCCAGAAATAATCAGATCATCAACATAAACCAGGACATGCAGGGTAACACCGTAACGTAAATAAGAGAACAAAGAGTAATCTGCTTTACTCTGAACAAATCCAAAAGTACATAGGGCAGTAGCAAGTTCACAAACTAATTGCGCAGAGCCTGGTGTAGACCATACAAGGATTTGCGAAGCTTGCAGACCAAACCCAGATCAGGAATAGAGTAACCTGGTGGAGGATGCATATAAACTTCCTCATCCAAGTCACCATGTAAGAAAGCATTGTGAACATCCATTTGATGAATGTCCCAATTCCGAATTGCAGCAATGGCCAAGAATAAACGAACATAGCTCATCTTGGCGACCAGGGAAAAAGTCTCAATAAAATCAGTTCCTTCAATCTGTCGATTGCCAAGAACAACAAGGCGAGCTTTATAGTGCTCAATAGAGCCATCCGACTTGAACCTGGTATGATATACCCATTTGCAACCAATGGCATGTTTGTTAGCAGGGAGAGGAGACAGAACCCAGGTATTGTTCCGCTCAAGGGCACTAAGTTCATTGGACATGGCCTCTTGCCAGTGGGGATGGTGAGAAGCCTCGGAATAGGTAGAAGGGTCCGAGCTATCAGTCACTGCAGCTAAAAACACAGTATGCGAAACCAAAAAATTATGATAAGTAAGATAATCAATAATAGAGTAACGAGTACCTGAGGACATATCAAGCAGAGTAGCGAGAGCAGCAGAGGGGGGATTTATTTCTTGAGTAGCAGTGCAGACATAATCTTGTAATTTAACTGGAGCACGATGGATGTGAGTACTCGGCTGTCGAAAAGGTGACGGAGACTCAGAACCCATGGAAGCAGGCTCCGTCATCGGGATCAACTCGATCGGGGGAGCAACAAAGTCCGATTGTGGCTAGGACGTACATGGCCACGGCACCATAAGTGCTGGCGGCGCAGAGGCAGAGGTCGGTTGGAAGCCGGCGGAGATGTCTCGGCCGGAATCTGGTGAATCGCCGGTGGTCTGGATGAAGTTTGGCCAAAATCCAGCTGGTTGCTGGTGGGTTGGTCGGAATCTGGCCGGTCGCCAGTGGAGCTGTCGAAATCTGGTAGGTCGCTGGTGAGTTGGCTGGAATCTGGCTGGTCACCGGTGAGTTGGCTAGTATTTGGCCAGTCACTGGTAAGCTGGCCGAAATCTGGCTGGTTGCCGGTTGGGGTGGCCAGAATCTGGCTGGTTGCCGGTAGGCTTTCCGGAATCTGGCCGGTCAATGGTATGAAGGTGGTAGGGTCCGACAACGGCATCTCAAGAGGCGGCGACGCGACTTTCTCCTCAGTGGACTTGATGGGAACAATATTTTCAGGAACCAGAGGAAATGGAAAACAGTCTTCATAAAACACAACATCTCGGCTGTCAAACACAGTGCGAGACTCCAAGTCATGGAGGCGCCATGCTTTCTTGGTAAGAGGATATCCAAGAAAGACACACTTGCGACTTCTGGATGCAAACTTATCTCGCGACTTTGGAAGTTGGGATGCAAAGCACAAACAACCGAACATACGAAGATGGCTGGAACTGGGCACGTGGCTATGAAGCATTTGATAGGGCAAACGACCATTCAAGATCAGTTTAGGAGTGCGATTGATCAGGTAGGCAGCAGTAAGAATACATTCTCCCCAAAAGTCAATAGGCAAGTGCACCTAGAACCAAAAAGCATGAGCAATATCGAGAATATGGCTGTGCTTTCGTTCCACTCGCCCATTTTGTTGCGGCATGTAGATGGTGTATGTCTCGAACTGGATTCCTTTCTCATCAAAGTAACGTCTGAGAGGAAGAAATTCAGTTCCATTGTCAATGCAAACTTTTTAAACTGACCGACGGAACTGTGTCTGAGCAAGAGCAAGAAACTCCTTCATCTTGGCAGGTACTTCAGTCTTGGATACTAATAAATAAACCCAAACATCTAGGGAATAATAATCTAGTAGAGTCAAAAAGGAAAAAGCTCCACTAGAAGATGGTGAGTTATAAGGCCCCCAAACATCACAATGGACAAGTTCAAACAAATAACTAGCCTTAAAAGTACTTAAAGGAAAGCTAGATCTAGACTGTTTTTCCCGATGACAAACGGAACAAGAAACAATTTTATTTAAATGACTATGGCTGGAAGAAATATCTGGTATAGAAGAGAACACCAAACTGAAAGGATGACCCAATCGCTAGTTCCATAGTGACGGGGAAACGGCGGCGGCAGTAAAGGAGGCCGGTGGCAGTAAAGGAGGCTGGCGGCAGTAAAGGAGGCCGGCAGCAGTAAAGGAGGCCAGCGGCAGTAAAGGAGGCCAGCGGCAGTAAAGGAGGCCGGCTGCAACGGCTTTGGCGATCTCCCAAGGCTGCGCAACCAATAAAGCCCACCCTGCTGATCACCCGCACCAATCTAGCCCACCCTGCTGATCACCCGCACCAATCTCTATCCTCGTACTGATATCCTGAATGATACATAATTTTTCAGTAAGCAAGGCTAAGCATTTTAAGGCTGCAGTTAACTTAGCAAAAGACAATAGATTGCAATGCAATTCCAGAATAAATAGAACATGAGTAACAAGTAAGTCTCCAAAATATAGGTTCCCATGATGAGAAACAGTAGATATAGAGCCATCAGGAAGAATAACATCAACATGATCAGCATGTTCAATATCATGTAGAAGATTCTTGTCACCGGTCATATAATATGACGTGCCGGTATCAAGAGTCCAAGGTAAAACAGACTTTCTTGATGCATTGTCAGAAGTAGTCAACTTAGAGAACATGTTAATAACCGAATTCCACTGCTCTTTGGACAAGGCGGGATCGAAAGCTGTCCAATCAGCATTGGAGAGAACGGTCACAACGTCGGTGGCTGGTGGAGTCGCGGCGGTGACGACAGGTGCGGATCCGGCAAATGGCGTGGCAGCAGAGGCGAGAGTTCACTGGGGCTGAGCTCTCTGACCAGAATTTTGTTGTCGCTGTTGCTCAAACCATTCGGGATAACCGTGATTTTTGAAACAGGTGGTAGCATCATGACCCTTGCTGTTGCAGTGAGTACAAATGAGCGATTTTCGATCAACGGCAGGGGTGGGCGTGTTGGGACTTTGGGCGGTGGCAGACGACTTCTGCTGTGACTGAGGTCGGCGCGTTGCATAAGCCATACTGTCTGGGGCAGGCTCACGAACAGAACAACAGTCTTGTGATGCTCCTCCTGAATGGCAAGCGAGTGAACACCACCAATAGAAGGCAAATGGTCAAGTGTCAAGATGCGAGATCTCAACAAATGGTATTCTTCATCCAATCCTAGGAGAAATGGATGAATCATCTCCATCTCACGGGATTCAGCAGCAGTATGAGCAGCAGGACAAACACATATCGGAGCAGGAAAGTAAGTAATCAATTCATCCCACAATTTCTTACATTTAGTATAATATGCAACAACAGATTGACCATTCCGGCGACAAGTATAAATGGCCGCACGAAGTTCACATGCGCGGATCATTACCAAGGGCAAAACGCTGTTTAAGATCACCCCAAAGATCCTTAACAGACGCACGATAAGTAATACTAGAACGAATGGATGGATCAAGAGTTTGAACCACCCAACCAACAAGCATAGAATTCACACTATTCCAGTCATTATAAAAAGGTTCAGTAGGCAAAGGCTTAACAACTGAACCATCAAGAAAACCCTCCTTATGCTTTGCAGAAAAAACATTTAACAGGGAAGCACTCCATTCATTATAGTTATCACCCTTAAAGATCTTAGGACAAATTCTCAACCTGGATGATCTGATGGATGAACATAGTAGGGATGATTAGTAGGCAAAGCATGAGAAGAGTCATCAGAGGACTGGCGAATGGCCTGAGCAGCCATCACTGCGGCTTGTACGGTTTCCTGGAAGATGGTAGAATATGAGGTAGGAAAGACAAATAGATGCGGCAGCGTCAGGATGATCACCGGTGGAGGTGCGGCGGCTCGGCGTCACCGGCGGGAGGCGGAACGACTCCGAAGAGTGGGCGTGGAGGCGGAACGACTCTGAAGAGTGGGCGTGGAGGCGGAACGACTCCGAAGAGTGGGCGTGGAGGCGGAACGACTCCGAAGAGTGGGCGTGGAGGCGGAACGACTCCGAAGAGTGGGCGTGGAGGCGGTGGAACGGAATCCGATGGTCTGGCGGCGGCATCGGAAACAATAAGATTAAGGGCAACAAAATATCTTCAATTTCAACATGATCAAGAGGATCCATGATGATAGGAAAATGAGCGACAGTTGGACGGCCTTGAATGGCGGCGGCGGCTGCGTGTGGCGGCAAGCAGCGGCGGCGCGTGAAGGCGGTGGTAGGAGGAAGATCGGCACGTGAGGCGCGGTTGTGGTGGTGGAAAAATTTAGGATTTAGGTTTTCAGGATTTTAGCTCTGATACCATGTAAAATATTGTAAAATATGAATGTGTGATTTTATTGATGGTACAAGGGTGCTATATAAAGACACCATATACAGAAGTACAAATAGAAATGATTCTAACTATGGTACAAGATATACATAAAATATAATAAAATATCTCCCCAACATCTTTCTTCCGAAGCAACTCCGTAAACTAGCCAGAAATATCGGCCAGGCAATCATTTATACAATAAAAAGTGTTAGGTTCTTCATGTTGCACAAATCGCGACCCATATCACTGCCATTGATCAACTGGCGTGTAAGAGCTCTCTTGCTGCAACTTGTATTCCTCAAATGATGGTGGTTGAGGGGAAGTATAAATGTGATGGTAGGATACAGGGTGAAGTGTTTAGGGTTGATGGAAAGGTAGAATAATTGGTGGAGGTGGAAAGTGTAGGTTGAGAAAACTTATAGGTATGATGAAAGAAATGTTGAGAGGAAATTTAAGGTAAAATTGATGGATGGAAAGGGTGCTATAGGAGGGCTGGATGGGATAGTAACCAAAATAATAACCAAAAAATTTATTTTTTTCCGGCCACGGATTTCGAAATTTTTTCCGAATTAGAACATTATTTCCGAGCACAATCCGCCGCCGCAATTATAGTTACCGCGATCGATGATTTGCACAAAACTATCTTGAAAAGTCCTTGATCTGCACATTTCTTTGTATGATGATATGGTGGAGGAGTTTGTCAATCAACCTTTATCGAAGAAATTTACTCACATGGAAGTTGATATGATTTAAGATAGCGATAAATACGCTACTGGTTTGAAAAACGACATGAGAGTTTCAATATCTACTGAAGTGGCTCTTAAAGGCGAAGGAAGTGGGAAGTTTTTGAACAACCAATCTTTTACAGTTTTAAGAGGTGTCTCAAAATATTTGCATATTTAATAATGCACATAAATTTTTAAAATTTCCTATTTAAAAAATATACATTATAATAATACTCTTACCTAAGTATTAACATAATTTTCAAATGTTTTTTTACTTTAAACATGAATAGTAACTATTATTAAAAATAGAAAAAAAAGTAACTATTTTATATTCTTGAGAAAGAACTCATCACTAGAGTTCAGTCGTTAGTACCTCCACTCCATCCCTTAAACTGTGACAATTCATTTAAACTGACTGTATAATCCTTTTAATAAAACTAGTGGAGTCCCACAGTGCGTTGTACGGTATTGTTAAATTTTTTTAAAATAATTATTTGATGTACTTTTTATATCTTACATTTAAAATGGAACAATAATTTTATTTGAAGTTTTAAAGTTTAGTCATCTAAGGAAAACTATATGATTTATGAAGTTAAATATTATTTTAGTAAGAAATCGATAAATATTGAATACATTAAAAAATTTATTTTTATAATATTTCATTCAAATTACTTAAAAAATAATTGTTTATATGTTGAGATTCATTTTAAAAGATTATCATAATTATATGCATTTCATTGCTGTAGAGTCCTTGGGAGTTGGACTTATTTATGGCATATTGTGAATACTAGTGATATGGTGTTTTAACACCACTGCTATCCAGTTTTTCCAGACAACATGTTTCTAGCCACGAGTTACGGAGCGAATTATGGAGTATAATTATGCGACCAGATCAGAATATTGTGATGATTAGTGTGTGATTTCGTGGCAATCTATTTCTGGTAACCGAATATTCCTGTAATAGTTAGGAATTAATTAAGTAGTTTATTTATGGTACAACTCCTACTGATGAAGGATTGTCCATTTAAATACCAGATTAGAATTAGATCTTTCCTTAGTTTAGAAGTCTATTCTTGGTAGAGTTCGACAAGGAAAGAATTGTGTACAAGGCAGGATTGCGAAGATGATAAAAGGAAGAAGATATAACGCAATCAGCAAGAGACCAAGTATTAATCTCTACGTGAGATACGGTGGTTTTGTGCAATCTGCCTGTGCTGTTTTGGTGGTTCAAAAATCAACCGACCAAGTTTGTAAAGATCAGAAACAAGGAAGCCTTAATTTCTCGGGAGGAGGAGATCTAGAGAGACGTGTTGACCGTGAGGGTTCAACGGCGTAGGATCAGCAGTGAGGGGATCTCACAACATTCACTCGATAGGTTAGCAATGTATTAGTATTTAAGTTAAGCTTCTTGTACTAAAGACTGCTTTCTAGTGAATGGTTTTTGATCTGGGCAAGGCCCCGTAGATGTAGGTGTGTTTGCACCGAACTGCGTAAACAAGTTGTGTGTGCACCGCGTATTTTACTTCGTGTTTTAACACCAAACATTAAAAAACTTGTCATAAAAGTATAGACAGTAAGTGGAACAGAATTTCAATTGGTATCAGAGCAAGGCACTTGCTGACCCCTATACAGGGAGAGTGAGATCAGGTTTCACCATGGCACCAAAGGAGGGGGCGTCAGTCACGCGACCACCGTTGCTGGAACAAGGGAATTATGCTTACTGGAAGGCACGTATGAAAGTGTTCATTGGAGCACTAGATGATCAAGCTTGGAACTATGTCATAAATCAATACACTCCACCTGCAAGTGACGAAGCTGAAGGATCAAGCTCGCTGACCACTAAACCATTTTCTAAATACTCCACCGAGGAGCACAAAGCACACGTGTCCAACTCAAAGGCATTGAATGCCATCTTTACGGCAGTGGATGAAGATCAGTTTAAGATAATTTCAAACTGTGAGACTGCTAAGGAAGCGTGGGATGTGTTACAAACTTACCATGAGGGGACAAGCTCCGTCAGGGAATCAAAGCTGCAGTATTACACGTCAAAATTTGAAGAACTAAAGATGCGTGAAGATGAGACTATTTCTGAGTTCAATGGACGAGTCCGAGATATTGCAAACAAAGCTTTTCAGTTTGGCAAAAAGTACAAAGATCAAAAGCTTGTCAGGAAGGTGTTAAGAGCTTTACCTCCGCGGTTCAACATGAAGGTCACAGCAATTAATGAAAATGGATGGATAGGGACAATGACACTTGATGAACTTATGGGATCACTGGAATCTTATGAGATGGAGATGCTGCAAACAAAAGCAGGAAAGAAAGAGATGGCTTTTTCAAGCAGAACCTCTGAAAAGTCAGAAGATCATTCAGATAATGAAGAGTCCGACGAAATTGCAAACTTAACCAGGAACTTCTCCAGATTTATGAAGAAGATGGGCAGGAAGCCACAAGAGAAGTCAGGTGGGAACAAATATCCAAACACAAACTCCACTCCAAGATTTGGCCAAGCAATTGGTGTTGAAACACCAAAGTTTAAATCAACAAATCCAAACCTGAACAGGAAAATCCAGTGTAGATAGTGTGAAGTTTCGGGCACATACAAGCTGAGTGTGCAAATACGCTTAAAAGGCAAGGAAAATCATATACCACAACCTGGAGTGACGATGACGTAGTAGATGAGTGTAAGGATGGAGAGGAGTATACCAATCATGTTGCCTTCGGTGTGTCAGTGGTGGAGTTAGAAGACTCTTTCGAGGAAGGTCTCAGTGGGATGAATGAAGATGAGAGTGGTACCTCAGATGAAGAGACTAGGAGCATTAGTGATGAAGACATTCGTAAGGAAAGCATGGAAATGTACAAGATGTGGTTAAAAGTGGCGGATGAAAACAAAGTGCTCAAGTCTGAGAACAAGAGACTGAGTGAAGAAGCTAAAATGAAGGAATTTGAAAAGGAAAAGGCAATCGGCGAACTGGAAATTATCAAGAAGGAATTTGCTGAAATGGTGCAACGAGCAGAGGCAGCAGAATAATCTATTAGACGATTCAATACAGGAAAAGCTAAGCTCGAAGATTGTCTAAGAATGGGACAGACGACCAAATATGGAATCGGTTATGAAGGATCCACACCTGTGAATTCATGGAGTAACAAGGCAGATCAAGGTACGCCAGCCCCAAGAAAAATCGAGAGAAATTTCCCTATTAAAAGGATCAGACGATGCGGATACTGTGGAGTGCAAGGACATGTAAGAAATAGATGTTTTCAGCTGCTTCGGACACTGTCTTTCAACTCAGCAAATCGAAGATTCAACACTATGTCAGGGTATGATAAAGGGCACTGTTACAACACTAGTGGATACAGAACCAGATTTCTGAACACACGTGATAACCAAAGTCCACATCACATCGCTCGACCAACACGCCAGGTATGGATTCGAAAAACTCAAGATGTGTGTTTTTCAAGTTTTGTATGCTTTGGGGCACATACAGGGAACTCTTGGTATTTCGATAGTGCTTGTTCAAGACATATGACTGGAATACCTGAATTCCTGCGAAAATTTAAACCTGGATTTGGAGGACATGTGAGATTTGGAGATGGGAAACGCAGTAGAATAATCGGCAAAGGTGAGTTAGCCATCAAAGGGCTTCCGGCTTTCCAAGATGTGTTACTAGTGGAAGGTCTGAAGGCAAACTTATTGAGCATCAGCCATATATGTGACAATGAAATGACTGTGTTTTTCGACAAGGAGAAATGTGTAGTAAGTCATGGGACTGGAGCATTCATTGGATCAAGATCAATGGATAACTGCTATCTGCTCGATCAAGTCGTCACCTGCTTGAGTTCAAAGAAGGAAGTCAGTACTCTGTGGCACAGAAAATTGGGGCACATGAATTATAAATCCTTAGCACGAATTTCCAGACTAAAGGCAGTCAGAGGTATTCCAGAGATCAGTGACAACAGGGAGGTTGTGTGCAGGTCGTGTAAAGAAGGAAAGCAAATCCGGATTCCACACCATGCAGTACACGATGTTTCAACGTCCCGACTTTTGGAACTACTGCATATGGATTTAATGGGGCCAGTGAACACCCCTAGTGTGGCAGGGAAGAAGTATATTTTCGTATGTGTAGATGATTTCTCGAGGTATACATGGGTATCATTTCTCAAGGAGAAGTCAGAGGCTGCTGATGTTTTCAAGAACTTGGCCCACAGGCTACATGTAGAAAAGGGAACCACCCAGGTACGAATCGCACGAATCAGGAGTGATCATGGAAAAGAATTCGAAAATTCTAAATTTCAGGATATTTGCGAGACACTTGGAATACACCACGAGTTCTCTGCTCCCATAACTCCTCAACAAAATGGTATAGTAGAAAGGAAGAACCGAACGTTGCAGGAAATGGCACGAGCAATGTTAGCCGAGAAAAAGGTTCATGCTAGATATTGGGCTGAGGCGGTACATACAGCATGTTACACTGTCAACAGAGTATATCTGCGTCCGTTTACGGAGAAGACACCATATGAGATCTGGAAAGGGAAGAAACCAGATGTGTCATACTTTCACGTCTTTGGAAGTTAGTGCTATATTCTAAAGGACCGAGAACCCTTAGCTAAATTTGATTCTAGAAGTGATATTGGTATGTTCTTGGGGTATTCTCCCACAATTCGAGCTTTTCGAGTTCTTAACCAATGTTCTGGAGTAGTCATGGAGTCTATTAATGTGGTTGTTGATGATTCAGAAGAAGATTCTTTGGGAGAAGGCGATATTGGTATTGAAACACCAACACTCGACTCAGTGAATCCTACTGGTGTTGAAACACCAACACAGTCAACTGGTGTTGAAACTCCGGAAACAGGAGCACATGAACCGGATCAAAGTTCGGCCAGACCCATGCAGTTAAGGGATCAGCCACGGGTAAATTACAGAGAATTGGCAGGATTATCATGTTTTATCTCCCTTACTGAGCCCAAAAATTACAAAGAAGCCTTGCTCGACGAGTATTGGATTTCGGCGATGCAAGAGGAGTTACAACAATTTGAAAGAAACAATGTTTGGTATCTCACTCCGCGGCCGGCTGATGTAAATGTGATCGAAACCAAGTGGATCTTTAAGAACAAATCTGATGCGGATGGTAACATTACCAGAAATAAAGCTCGCCTAGTTGCTCAAGGTTACACACAAGTAGAAGGGGTTGATTTTGATGAAACTTTTGCGCCCGTAGCTCGATTGGAGTCTATTCGGTTGATGTTGGCGGTATCCTGCATTCTGGACTTTACTCTTCATCAGATAGATGTCAAGAGTGCATTCCTGAATGGTCTAGTGAAGGAGGAAGTTTACGTGGAGCAGCCCAAGGGATTTGAAGACCCACATTTTCCTGACCATGTCTATCGGTTGAATAAAGTATTGTATGGCCTCAAGTAGGCACCCCGTGCATGGTATGAGCGACTGACAACCTTTCTGATTCAGAAGTGATATCGTCGAGGGGGAGTAGACCGTACACTATTTGTGCTGCATAAGGGGACAAATATCCTAATCGTACAGATTTACGTTGATGATATTGTTTTTGGATCTACCTCTCCAGCATTATTGAAGGAGTTTTTTGACCTAATGACTAAAGAGTTTGAAATGAGTATGGTTGGGAAATTGTCATATTTTCTGGGGTTGCAGGTTAATCAGGAGAAAAATGGTCTGTTCATCAACCAACAGAAATATGCTGAGAATTTGATCAAAAGATTTGGACTTACAAGTGCTAAGGCGGTGCGCACCCTAATGGCTACCACTGATAAACTTACAAAAGACGAGTTGGGTCCAAGTGTTGACCAAACATTGTACAGGAGTATGATTGGCAGCTTATTATACTTAACTGCAAGTAGACCAGACATTTGCTTGAGTGTTGGAATTTGTGCTCGCTACCAGGCTAATCCAAAGGAATCATATATGTCAGCTGTGAAGAGAATTATTCGATATATAAGTGGGACAGTGGAGTATGGAGTATGGTTTTCTAAGAACAAGGATTCGCAGTTAGTAGGATTCAGTGACTCTGACTGAGCAGGGAATGCTGATGATCGTAAGAGTACCACTGGTGGATGCTTCTTTGTTGGATCAAATCTGGTCAGCTGGTACAGTAAAAAGCAGAATTCTATATCATTGTCTACGGCCGAGGCAGAATATCTAGCTGCAGGAAGTTGTTGTGCGCAGCTATTGTGGATGAAGCAGATGATGAGAGACTATGGATTCAATGATGTAAGTTTGACAGTCTTGTGCGATAATAAAAGCGCCATTGATATCTCCAAGAATCCTGTGCAACACTCTAGGACAAAACACATCGACATTCGACATCACTTTATCAGGGATTTGGTCGAAAAAGGAGAAGTTTCAGTTCATTATGTCCCAACGTCAGAACAACTTGCTGATATTTTTACAAAGCCTCTGGATGGCGAGACGTTTGAAGGCCTCAGACAGCACTTGGGTGTGTGTCGAATGTAAGGTACCCAGATCTTCCATTATGTTGTATTATTTACTGTTCCGTTTTTTTCTCTTTTAAATATAGTTGAAAAAAAATTAGAAAAATTAGAAAATCTCAAAAATATGAGAAGCCGTGTTTAAACACCGAGGGCTGGTGGTACTGAAAAATTGCTTGATTGGGAAGTAGATCAGATGAGCTAACCTTGGGCCAGAAAGTTATAATGATGGGCTTAAATGTGTGTATGATGGTATTCTGAAAGAAGAGAAAGTAGAGTGGCTTTTTGGTTTTCGAAAAAGGAAAGTGAAAGTGACAAGTGGTTAATTCCAACACAAACTCAAGTTCTTCAACTGTTCATCTTCCTAAATAGAGCTCCCGCACTTGTCTTCCTAGCAAACCTAAAATTTTCAAAAACCCAGAAACCGCATATCCCACACAAAACCTCGTCGACAATGGTGAACTTTACCTTCAAGAAATGGTTTGGGGGTTTCTCAAGTGTGCAAGTTCCGGAGAATCCGCATTTTGAGGAGCTTGACCCCGATGTAGACGTGGAAGAATGCCCTGGAGGCCGAGAACAGAGGATAACTAAGTGGGATGGAGTAAATTGCCGACGCCCTAAGCCCAGGTTTGACCATTCTTTTGTCCATGACGGGACTTACTTTTACTTTGTTCTAGAATTTATTGCGTGGATGGTTCAGAATAGAGATTATGTTGATCTTCGAAAATTCAAGAATTTGCATGGGAAGATAAATGGATTTGATTTGAAAGAACTATTAACCGGTGGCATTGGAGAAATCAGTGAAATTAGTAAATTCTATGCTACATTAGTTGGAGTAGATTTTGGTGAACAGTACAAAGTAGGTGAGGAAATAGATCAGTTTTTTATCATCTATATGAGAATAGGTTCTAGGCCCATTATTAGAAGCCTAGGGGATGATGTGGTTGTGCAACCCTGGGTTAAAGTGGTTAAATCCACTGATTTTGCTAGAACAAGTGGCAAAGAAATTGAGTGCTTTAATGGGTCTATGTTCTTGCTTCAAGAATTGTTGAGACAATTGCCTGTTCCAGTGGTGGAGATCAGTGATAGTGAAGAGGAGGCAGGGTGTGCAGGGGGAGCTGATGAAGCTGAGACATTTTCAATGATAAATGAACTAGAGAATGCCTCTGTGCTGAGTGAAGGTGTTTCAGAGTTTTTGAAGTCCGATTCTGAGAAGGAAGATGATGAAAGTATTGCTATGGAGAGTGTAGATGGTGCTGATATGCCTGGTACTGGTACTCAACCACTAGTTGTGAACCTGGCCAAGAGGGAGCAAACTCCTGATGGTCCTGATGTTGGTGTTGAAACACCATCAGGGACAAGACAGACACGTGGACTCAAGAGGAAGAGTAAGGAGATGGGTGTTGAAACACCATCAGAGTCTGGGGAACTGCATGCCACTCAGTTGTCAAAGAAGGCCAGGGATAGTGTGGCCTCTGCTTCCAAGGGTACTCGAAGATCGAAGAGGTGCAGAGATAAGAGTATGGCCACTAGTGAGGACAGTGATGAGCCGATTGGGCTGAAACTGAAGAAGTTATGTGCAGACCGGCAGAAGAGATCAGTTGAGCAAAAGGAGTCTCAGGCACTACCTGCACCTGAGGTAAGTAATGCAATTAGCCCTGAGTTTTATGATGAGGCTAGCAGAGAAAAGTGGGAGTTCATCTGTGGGAGAAAAATATTGGCAGAAAGGCCAGCTGACTCCGAAAAATATAGAGATTGTGGATTCACTGATTTTTTTACAATACCTCAGAGTTGTGAAGGCTGCTACATGCTTTGTGGATTACAACAAGCAAATGGTGATGGAATTTTATTCTAATCTGAAAGAAGAGTGTGAGGATGAAGATTCCCCTTGGTTCCATAGGGTGTATGTGCGAGGGGAAGTTGTTGAGTTCTCCCCAGAGGCTGTGAATAAATGCCTGAGGCGTGGCACTTCCAGAAATGACCAGTCGGTGTTTAAACACCAGATGCCAGAAGCTTTTGATGAAGTGGCAGCGGAGCTTACAGGTGGTGTGGAAAGTACATGGCCAGTGACTGGTAGACAACAGATACCTGCATCCAATCTCACCTCCAGGTATTATTGCTTGTATATGGTAGCAGTACACAATTGGATTCCTTCGTTCAATAACACAAGCGTCACCAAAGAAATGGCTACACTTTTATATAGTCTGGGAGCAAGGCATAAGGTCAATATGGGAAGACTGGTGTTTAACGATATCATGGACTGTGCTCAGAAGACTAGGAAGGAAGCATTAGTACACCCATGTGTCATCACAATGGTGCTGCAACAAGGGGGTGCAGTCACAAGGGAGTCTGATGAAGTGATTCCTACTCAAGCCTTACGGCCGACCCTCAAAACCTTGAGTGGTCGAATTGTGAAGGATTTACCTTGGACACCTCCGAAAACAGCGTGCTCAGATGTTGGTGCGGCTCGGTTGAGAGCTATTGAGGCAAGGGCAGCAGTGTGTCAGGAACTGCTTGAGCATCATCAGACTGCTGTAGTGAAGATTCAGGGGGAGTTGGCTGCATTGGAGGCTGAGCGAGGAGATTTGCTGGCTGCAGCAACTCCGGATGCTGATGGTTCAGATGCTGATGGTTCAGAGGATTCAGATGATATTTTGGAATAAATAGCTTTCTTGACATATTAATGAATTCAGGGGGAGAAACTTGACAGCAGAATTTTGATTTTGAATGATTTTGACTTTGCATGATGTAGATGTTTGGAATTCGGAATTTGATTGTTGCTTTGGTATGGATATTTGGATAATTGTGCTATCTGGTTGTCTATGTTATTTGTGCTGATGAATTCACCAATATGCCAAGGGGGAGATTGTAGAGTCCTCGGGAGTTGGACTTATTTATGGCATATTGTGAATACTAGTGATATGGTGTTTTAACACCACTGCTATCCAGTTTTTCCAGACAACAGGTTTCTAGCCACGAGTTATGGAGCGAATTATGGAGTATAATTATGCGACCAGATCAGAATATTGTGATGATTAGTGTGTGATTTCGTGGCAATCTATTTCTGGTAACCGAATATTCCTGTAATAGTTAGGAATTAATTAAGTAGTATATTTATGGTACAACTCCTACTGATGAAGGATTGTCCATTTAAATACCAGATTAGAATTAGATCTTTCCTTAGTTTGGAAGTCTATTCTTGGTAGAGTTCGACAAGGAAAGAATTGTGTACAAGGCAGGATTGCGAAGATGATAAAAGGAAGAAGATACAACGCAATCAGCAAGAGACCAAGTATTAATCTCTACGTGAGATACGGTGGTTTTGTGCAATCTGCCTGTGCTGTTTTGGTGGTTCAAAAATCAACCGACCAAGTTTGTAAAGATCAGAAACAAGGAAGCCTTAATTCCTCGGGAGGAGGAGATCCAGAGAGACGTGTTGATCGTGAGGGTTCAACGGCGTAGGATCGGCAGTGAGGGGATCTCACAACATTCACTCGATAGGTTAGCAATGTATTAGTATTTAAGTTAAGCTTCTTGTACTAAAGACTGCTTTCTAGTGAATGGTTTCTGATCTGGGCAAGGCCCCGCAGATGTAGGTGTGTTTGCACCGAACTGCGTAAACAAGTTGTGTGTGCACCGCGTATTTTACTTCGTGTTTTAACACCAAACATTAAACAACTTGTCATAAAAGTATAGACAGTAAGTGGAACAGAATTTCAATTGCAATAAATTATAAAAGTAAATATCAAATGACCTTATTGGTCCCAATAATTATAACAGCCCTCATCCAACAGTTAGTCAGTCTAAATTTTTTTTTGTAATACATAAATAAATGTGTATACGTATTTCTATCAAAAGTGCTAGCTCTATCATTGTATAAGAAAATCCAAACCTTTTGTTTGTTCCAATTATGTGCTTCTTTATATTTTCTTTAGTGATATATATAGATATCGTACAATGGGATATTTATAGTTTAAATATATTTTTAGAAGTTATATATATAGAAAGAAATAAAATCAGTAACAAATAATAATATTGGTATTTTTCTTTATAACTTGGGTAAAGGTTGGTCAAGATGACTTGAATATCCCCAGTTGACAACACCAAATTACCAACATCGAAAATAAATAATTTCTATTATATTGTATAACCTATTTTAGTGTATTACTATGTTTATAGGTGGTCGTTTTTGTAGATATATGAAGAAGTATCTTTGAGAAAAGACAATCTCTTATAAGACCGTCTCATAGTGAGACATGGGATTAATGTGAAATATAATAAAGTTTAATTAGAGATGGCATTCCAAATATAATGAAAGAAAATTTGGGAGAGAAAGGAGGGATATGGGGTGCAAATATCACTTTCTGGAGTGATAGGCATAAATAATTGGGGAATTAATGATTTTGGGTCATAATAAACTCGTTGGTCAAGATTCCGGGTCAAGAGAAATTTCCGAACAATTATTTTACTCATTTTCGCACAATGCGCGAGTTTTTACCAGCATACTTGATGTTTCATTTTCATTACCACCTACGAAAAATTAGATTAATAATTTCTTCCATTTTCACTAGTGCAGATTGCTTGATTAATGGCAGTTTTATGGGAACCGCCTTCCCTGAAGACTTCCAAAATTGGAAGATAGGCAATTCGGCTGTCCAAAGAAAACAAAGGCGGTTGATTTTCATTCAAAGTCGATTTTTAGTTAACTGTCTTTGATTGACACAAAACAAAGACAGTTTTCAAATGAACCGCCTTTAAAGTGATACATTTTAAGGCGGTTATGCTAAACCACCTTTGATTTGCATTGCTTTCGAATTTGGAAATAGGATCCATATAAGTTACAAATGAGGAACATGAAGATTTACTCATTGACTAAGAGTTAAGATTTTTTATAAATTTGGAAGAATATTCGTGTACAGTTTCGATCCCGGAATATAATCGGGTTAAGATGAATGGTTCAGGTTAAGTATTCCAAACTCGGAAGATGGATGGGTGATTTAAAAACAATCATTTTTAGGTCAATGTAGCTAGAAATTCTCATTTGAGTTATAAAAAATGGGGTTTGGACTTCATGAAGAACAAATTTAGGTACCCATGTGCATTGGCTAAAGTATGTAAATTTTTACAATTCAATCACTAGCTATCAGTTTTAAATAATGTATTGAATTATAGTGTATTTTCATTGAATTAGTTTTGATACTTTAGTTCTATTCATGAATATTGAAGGCAATGTTTGTGTTGTATTATCGTTATGGAGATGTTAATTGCATTTTATTTTAGGCAATTGACTATGAATATAATTGAATTGATTGGTAGAGATTTGAAAAAATCCCCGGATTACATCCCTTTGGTAGAATTTTTAATTGTGTTAGCCTTTGAACATGCTTTGATGAATGGTGTGGTCCAAGCACGTTGCCCATGTAATGGTTGTAGGAATGATGTATATTTTGGAAGGAAGAAGATACGTGAACATCTCATCATCCGAGGGTTTCAAACTAGTTACACCTCTTGGGTGTGACACGAGGAGGTTGTCACAGCTAGTGTTGAAGATGTTAGCCATAAAGAAGTAGATAATTTAGATGTAAATGATAGATTCGAGGAGATGGTGGAGGATGTTGCTATAGAATTCCATGGAAAACCCAAAGTCCTTGAAGCTTTGCATAGTGACAAGAATACAACGTTGTACATCGGTTCTAAGCATTCGGTACTGATTGTCACTTTTCAAATGATAAATTGGAAAGCAAAATTCAGGTGGACTGATAAAGGCATGGCAAAGACTCTTAAATTGGTTAGGGAATTGTTTCTTGAAGGTAATACTATGCCCGATAGATTATATGCTGCGAAAAGAATTCTTTGTTCTATAGGAGTGGAATTGAAAAAAAATAATGCTTGTCCAAACGATTGTATGTTGTATAGAAGGCCAGAGGTAGAGGGCCGACATAAATGTCAAGTATGTAGTGATTCTCGATACAAGTTAAAGCGTGGTGTAATTCCGGTTGAGGGGGATGCTGATTTGATATCCAAGAAAGAAAACACAGGCTAACGTGTTATGGTATCTCCCTATTATTTTGCGGTTGAAGAAGTTTTTTCCTTGCAAATAAGATGAGAAGTTGATGTGTTGGTATTCTGAGAGAGATTGACCAGATGATGACTTGTATAGACATACGTTGGATGGTAATCAGTGGAAAAAGATTGATGCTATGTACCCCAAATTTGGTGTGGAACCCTGACATTTGAGACTTTTCCTTTCCACCAACGGAAGGAATCCATATGGTAATATGAGCAGCACGCACAACTCGAGGCCCGTTATGTTAGTCATATACAATCTCCCTTCGCGGTTGGCCATGAAATGAAAGTACGTGTTGTTATCTATAATGATATCGGGCCCTAAGAAACATGGTAATGATATAGATGTGTACCTTGCTCTGTTGGTTGATGATTTGTTGACGTTGTTCAAGGATGGCGTCTGCATGTACAATGGTTGGTTAGGAGAGACTTTCACATTAAAGGCATTGTTTGTACAATAAATGAGTTTACTGCATATGAAAATTTTCCGGGAACTTAGTTAATGGGCACTACGCGTGTCCGGTGTGTGAGAAGAAAACTTCATTTGTCAATTGAAGCATGGTTGTTAGACCGTATCAAGTCCATATGCGGTTTCTTCCGGAGGGTCACCTATGTCGATCGACAAAGAAATGGTTTGATGGGAAGTAGAGAAGAGAGTGGCACCATTACCACTAACGGGTTCTGAGGCTTGTGAAAGATTTAGGGGATTTCTTAACGACTTTGGGAAGAAGAAGTGTAAAGTTGGTGTCGAAAGAAGTTGGAAGAAATGTTTTATTTTTTTCAACTTTCCTTATTGGAAGGATTTGGACTTAAGATTTTGTCTTAATGTAATGCACAATGAGAAGAATGTGTGCGATTCTTTGGCTAGTACATTGTTGAATACCCCTGGTAAAACAAAGGATGATTTTAAGGCTTAGCTCATTTGAGTTGAAATGGAAATCAAGAAGAGTTTGGGGCCTGCCATAAGTGACGATGAGTGTTATCTTTCAAGAGCTTACTGTTCCATGTTGCAGTTAGAAAAGAAATCATCTAACATAAGTTTGTGCGTGTCTGTGGATAAGTTGAAGTTGGTTGGATTTACATCACACAATTGTTATAGTTTGATGCAGGAATTGGATGTCATTTCTATTAGGGCATCATTCCCTCCTAATGTGAGATTGTGCATTGCAAAACTATGTTTGTTCTTCAAGTCCATAGGTTTGAAAAGTGGTCCGCCTCTACCTAGGGTCGTTAATTGTAGCTAATTAACCCCGAGCGGAGACTGAGAGAGGTTAAGATAAAATTATAGTTCTGCACTCGTTCTCACTGCTACGCTACCTAAAGGGTAGTTAGCGGCAAGCCCTGCGTTTGTCCACAGAGATGCTAGGGCTCAAGTATCAACTAAGAACACAACCTCGTATGGGTCGTCAATCCGTATGAGTGACGGGAATAGCTAGTAATTGAAAACACAAAAGGGAGGGGGGGGAGGGGGGTTTTGGATTTTCAAATTATAAACTACGAAGCATAAAAGTAAAGACACAATTAATCAATATAGCTAAACACTTGGGGAATCATTGTGCAACATGATTAATCTAATGTTTCGATCCTTGATTCATTCACATGTAAGATTTACTAGACAACCTAATAGAGCGTTCATAACATGTGGTGTGGCTGATGGCATACACTTTTCCATACCTGTCACTTTGAGTGCGCTCGGAACCCTCTATCGATGCCGCCATCATAATTAGGAGAGTACAACAACCTCCAATACCCATTATTGTAGGTCTGTTTCTCCCCCGTGCAATTACGTTCCAGGCTTCCACCACGAATGCACTACTTCCCCCTGGTCCTATCAACTAGGCCAAGGGGTCTTTGGCACCTTATCTATGATACTAAGGCCTCTTACAACCCTAGTTTTCTACTTTTTCACTATCTCTACCCGCAACCTATCGATAACTTTACGTAATCTGCTAAGACTAGTGCGATGGAAAGTAAGCCAGAGCAATACTCGGGTCTCCCGTGCACACACCCACGCTGACGCAACGTACTCTCTTACCCATTCTAACATCCAGGTTTCTCTTTCCAAGGGGGCATCAATATTTTCACCATACATGGATATAGCCCAAAGTGTTTGCTAATGTGGTGTACTATTCATGCATTTCAAACATTCAAGAACAATAATAATAATATCACGAACACAAAATTGGGAATAACTATATAATATCACAAAATATAAGTTAAATCATGTGCTACAAATTATCCCCAAACTATGGAAACTACTCCATAGATATGAAATTCAAATATGCATCTGAATTCCACATCTAGGATGAACACGAATATAAAAGGGAAAAATAGAAAAGGAGAGAGTGTTTCTCTCTCTAAAGGTTTCTCTCCTAATAACATATTCTACTTTGTATGTGTTTAACCTAGTAGACTAAGGTCATATTTATAGGAGAATAGGGTTGTGCCTAAAATAGGCCCAAAATAGGCCCAAAGTGTTTAAGCCCTAGTTTAGTCGCCGCCCGGCACGGGTTGTCGCAGATGGAGCGGTCCGCACCACTTACTCGACACATACTGCATGATCGCACGTGGGTCACTAGATCTGGTGCGAGCCTCATTGTTTCATCTGCGCAGGGCGCTGGATTTGGCGCGGGCCATGGCTTGGAGTTTGGTGCAGGGTCTGGAATGGACAATGGCCATTGATGCAGGCCGCCATTAGTAGGCTAAATTTGGAGCTTCTAAACCACGGGGAATGAATCTTGGCGCAGGACGCCATCTGAAAACACAGTCTTCTCTGGAGTTTGGCACGGGGCGTGGACCTTGATGCGGGCCATGGTCTGGAGGCTCGTTTCACTCAGAAACTTGGTGCGGGTGGTCTTGGCATCTAGAACTTGGAACGGCGTGGGCCGTCGTGAATGGGATGGTCTGCGCCTACACTTAGCCTTTTTTTGATAAGTCTTGAACTTGGGCTACGGAGGTCGTGAGATATGGCCCTGGTTACACCATTTCCTCGTGCTGGAACTGTTGGTGCAAAATGCCTCCTTTGGCGCAAGCCGTTGGTGCCTAACCATGAACAGCCCAAGCCAACTCATGGTACCTTTACCGGGTGAACTTGTTTCCTTCGCTACGGGTAAATCGTTAGTCCAATTTTTGAGTTCTAGTAGTCAATTTTGTAGTACCCGAGAAGAAATATCCAATGGAATCAACCTTGAAGGCTAATTAGTCTCGGGTCATTCTCAGGCTTTGGCACAACTCATCGGATGATGATTCCTAATTTATTTCATTGGCCGCTTTGATCTCCATTGCCGCCTATCTTTGACTCCAATCTCCTTATACCATGCATTAATGTTTGTGGACTTTGTCCACTACTATTCTAGAATCTCTTCTACCATTCTTGCGAACAACCTTCAATATCTTCTACTGCCCTTACGAACGGCATTCATATAGAATGTATCCAAAAAGTACCCACGGGTTCCCCACTAAATATGATCAAATGGAAGATCTAGGAGCCCGTGGATGCAAGATGTCTATTGGTACTAATTAATTCTACAAAACGCATGATTTAGACATGAAAACCAAACATGACCGTCTAAACCCATTGTCACGTAAACCAAACTAATACTAGCAATCTTCTAAACAAAACATGCTAAAAACTATGCCAGATGCAATAGTTAACGTACACAAAATGAAGCACATAAAAAAGCATTAGTGTTTGGAAGCTTGATCATTTGCAATCAATGATAGTCAAAGTTTTGTGTCGAATAGAGGTATTTCATGCTGTCATTCTTTGATAAATGATGTGCCCATTTTATATGGTTATTTTGGGACTTTTAAGATTCACTTTTGTACACGTTTGTGCTCTGGATGGCATTTTGCCTTGAAATTCTCTAAGGAGAGTTAAAAACGACTTTTATTGTTTTATGACTTTTCTAGAGGATTTTGTGTGACAAGGAAATTTAATCAAAGACTTTGAAGATTTTAAAGATTAACTTTGAATATTTGAAGGCTATCATTTGAGCTTTTGAAGACTTGAAGAATTGATGACAAGTAAAGAGAAGAGGAAGACTTGAGACAAAAAGAAGAAAGAAATCAAAGTGCTAAATTCTGCACCCATTGCGAGTTGCGATGAAACTGTCACAACTTGCAACGAACGAGTGGCCATACTTCTTTCTTTCTTTTTTGTACTATAAATATTCACCTTACCCTCTCTCTTTTCTCTCTTCTTATTCTTCCCGACTTTGGCACATAAAACCCTAGCTTTTTTTTTCTTTCTTTTCTTATTTTTTGTAGGATTAATCATGCATTGTCATTATCTAGGTTAGTTTGTACTTGGGAGCAATTGATTGGAGCTTCCATATCTATGTAGTAAGAACCTCTGTTTCACTCTTTCTTGAAGCATTTTTTTTATTTTGCATTCATGTTTTTAATGTGATGTTTTACTTCATTTATGCTATGGTTGTTTGAGTATATGAAGTGTTTGTATGATTAAAGTGTTAGAGTATTAGGGAAGTGGCCAATTTCTTAGCTCATTGGCATGAAAATCCAAGAACATGAAATTAGAACTTCTTGTGCATAATGTGTTGTGATTCTTGCTAGATAAGTATGTTAATGTGGATTGTTCTCATATTTATCCTATAGATCCAATGGAAGGTTTAATCTTGAATGTGGTTTGTTCTAGGTTTGGCCTAATGAATTCTATGTTTGGTTAAATGGCTATGCATTTGGTCGAATGCTTATTGTTATCAAATTTATGGTTCTTCGTGTATAATGCCATTGATGAAATATCTTTATGGTCGTTGATCGCCTAAAGTGATTGTCAATGAGGTTTGCAAATGGTCGTCGAATTGCCTTTGTGAATTACTCTTTAAAAGAAATGAATGTTGATCTTCAACTGGGAAGTGATAGCACTCCCCATAGGTAATGAATGTGATAGAATGAGTGACTGGTTCAATGATCTAGATTAGTTTTGGAAGTGGATATTAATTTCCCTCCAAGGCTTTGTCTTTTGTAGTTACTTAACTTTTATGGTTATCTTATCTTTAAATTCACAACTTATGAAAACCAACCAACCAACCCCCCCCCCCCCCCAATTTACTTGCTTATATATATACACACACACACACATATATACCTACTTCTAGTCTAATATCCACCTTATATGTTTAAACGCTAAAGAAAATCCCTCTTCTTCGTGGACGCCCCGATTTGTCACTATCTACTTAATTGTATTTAGTAAGCATTTAGGGCTTATAAATTTAACTTTGAGAGGTACGACGATGACCTCCCAATATAATGGTGTATTTGATTGTTCATTTGGTCTGTGATATAAAGTTGTGTGGCCCTTTTGAGGTGGATGTATCCCTTCGAGACGTATATGAAATTTTTTAAACATTTTGTTAAGAACTGATACAGACTTGATGCAAGTATTGTTTAGTGTTACGTGGAGGAGGAGGTGATTGAGTTTTGTACTGATTGTTTGAAGGAGGTAGATTATGTCGGTGCTCCAAAATATAGACAGCTATCTCATGTTGTGGTCACAAAATTAATGGATTCACTTTTGGCACAAAATTATCTGATTATAAGGGTGTATCACAGAACAATGATGTGGCTCTTGTGTCCGAGGCTTTACATGTTGCAAGTGCAAGTGATGACAATCCCATGTATGCCCACACTTTTTACTTTGGAAACATAATAGAGATCTGGAAGCTAGATTATGTGAAAATAAAATTTCTTATTTTAAAATGTCAATGGGTGGATCCCAATATCAGATAGAAAATTGAAGAATTGGGATTCACCCTTGTTGATCAAAGTCGGATAGGTTGGAGAGGAGATCCATTCATATTGGCATCACAAGCTCATCATGTCTTTTATATCAAAGACCCTGTAGACCCTCGTTGGGAGATTGTTCTTGAAGGCAAAAGAGCACTTATTGAAGAATATGAAGACATAGATTTTATTGGTTTCAGGCGCAATTCTTCAACCGTATCCAATTTGGAAGAAATTTTGTTAGTTAAGAATGATACGAGTTTACGAGGGTTTTTAGGGTGTACCAACCATGATAGGAACCGGGTTGATTGGCTCAGGAAGATCAAAAAGAGGAAGAAGAAGCAAAAGAAAAATTTTTAGGAAAAGAAAACCGAAGTAGAGCATCATTTTATTTTGTGTTGTTTTGAGTGATTTTTTTCATAGTTTCTAGAACAACCGAACCTCTTCTGATTTTGGAACTCTACTGGCTGAACATGTGATTGAAGATCACAATCCGGGATTGATTTTCCGCCCCTCTATGATGTAATAAAACAACATGAGATTTTGCATAATTTGGCTAGGTGATGTGGCCAGCCGGGGGTATAATACTTCTTGTTATCATCTCATACACTATCCTCTGATCTATGGTAAGGTGGTTTAAACAAAAACTCTCGGGCTTCCCTAAATCGACAGAGTTACATTGGAAGTATCTATGACTACAAGAAATGGGGTCAATGTACGGATAGTCCAACTGAAGTCCCCAAGTCTCCCTATGGTTTATGTCATTCAAAGTCCCTTCGATGTCGTCTAGAAAGACATTCTCGAGGATAGAATTGAAAAACTTCATCAAAGTGTGACAACTCATTTAAAATCAACAATTTCAAAACATTTTGCCCTTCAAGCATAAGAACCAAGAAATTTACCTTTGCGACGTAAGTCATTGTACCTAGTCTGTGCTTCAATCAATACGAACCTTCCCTTTCGACATCGGAAGTGTTTGACCTATTCAAAGTACCCGATTTAGCCTTGCCCTTTCCACCCGTTTCACCCTTTTGCGATAAAGACATCGTAACCCGCATGAAATATAGTTTGAATTTGGGGATATTTTTGGCTTACCGACACTGGAAGACACACTTCTACAACAATTAGGGTTTTCAATTGGGTTGATCTGGGCGAAGCACATTTAAAAAAAGTTACTACTTTTACAAACTCGTATGTTTGTCGGGTGTTTATTTGGAAGAGCCAATTTGTAATTTATGAGTTTGGAAGCATCGGGGATGCAATACAATAATATTTCACGAAACAATTCTTTGTTTTGATAGAATTCCAGCTTTGGACAGGATATACAATATGATTTGGGATCATAGCTTCCTAATGTCAGCCGTTACGATTGAAGAGAGGAATTACAGCTTCCTCATTTGGAAAGATTTCGTGTTTTGGAACCATATAATCCACAAAAATAGCTATTTTAGCTCAAAATGCAGTTTTGTAACGGAAACAACACCTGATTTCGGAAGCTAAATTTCCAAATCTGGAAGTTGGTCAGGTGTACTGAAAAATGTTAGGCCTATTACAGTCCAGAAGCCCCGACATGATTTCGAGTGAAGAAGTCCATCATATCTCAGTTTCCCATAAAGCAGAAGAACTTCCTCAGTCAGAAGTTCTTTGGGACGAATGTCCATCTGAATTTTAAACAATCAAATTCAATCACATAAGATTCACCAACCTCCCAAAATTATAGTAGAGACAAATATAGCGAATGAAATCGGGATTGAAAAACGAATCCTTGAGCTGTATGGAAATGAACAATATTCTTCAAAATACACCACAAATTCGTTCAAAAACATCAGTACTAAGTTCAAACCACGTGCGATCAATAAAACATTTCATCAAATCAAAAGTTGTTTTTAGCATACAAAGATTACCAAACATGTTTGTAAACAAAGTGTTAATCTCATCTTCATTGGGCACTTCACCGCCACTAGCATTGACCCTATCAACATCCACAACACTTGCCTGTCCTACGACATCTTCATGGGCATCTTCATCATCAGCCTCTTCAATGTCACTCTCCAAAAAATCAAGGGAAAAATTTGGCATAGGCTAATCATCACTAAGTTGCAACTCCAAGCGAGAGGCTTCGATGAACCTGGCATGACGGGCTTTAACACGTGCCAATTCTTTGTTAAGTTTATTAACGTCACCTTTAATGCATGCTAAATACCTACTCACCCAACTCTTCCAACCACCATAGCCTCCTATAAATAAGAAGCAAAATAACAAGTTAGAATTTAAGTTAAATAAAAAAACCAAAAAGGACAATACATGGATAGTAACATTCATAGTACTCATGTGAAATGGATGATTCCGCCCTATTAAAGCTTCATCCCTTGCTCTCTTAGAAGCTTTAGCCACTCCACCAGGGAATACTTTCTTGTGGACTAACTTGTGTTGCCACTTTCCATCTTTGCCCATCTCCAACTGCTTGTGAATGAACCAACTTATGTCTTAGAATTCCAATCTTAGTGGGCTATCAACAGGTTGGACCCCGAACTACTTAAGCAAGGCAGTGATAAATCCCCCATAGGGAAGATCATTCTTTCTAGTACCCTCCGCCTTCAACATATAGCTCATGATAGTATTCCCCAGATTTATTGGGATGCCCTCCATCACATAATAGAACAACATGGGGTTACCTATTGTTGGCTCGCACACGTGGCCCCCCGATGGTGAAACATTCAAGAAAATCCACTCAAACACGAGCCTTTATTCAACCATTTGCTTACTAACGTCGCAGCGCTCAGCCTGACCCAGGGTATTCTTTACCTTACCAAAGTATTTCCTTACCCATTACAACCGGGCACAAGGGTGTGGCTTCACTAACACCTGACTAACATTTTTGATAATAGATTTCTAATGGACCCTCGGGATTATCCGGCCTAGGTTTAGTTGGGTTGGTATACTCATTCCCTAAAATAACGTTAATTGTGTACTTGGAGATAGTGACGTTTTGTTCCGTTCACAAGGGTCATATCACTATTCCCAAATTTCTTGCCTAAATTAGCGTAGAATTGGACAACTTCATCAGTATGAACACTCTCCTCTAGGGTCATACTTTCCATGCCTTGATTTTTGAAATATCTAACAATGTAACCTAGGGACAATTATTCCTTATCAGTACTACGCACTATCTTATGATTAGTACACTTCCTCATACGAAGGAAATCAACATTCCTCCGTTTGGCCTTGACATTGAAGAATTTCTCGCTAGCGCTGATCTCAGTGTATAGAGAATGGCTATGGCTTGATGCAATCCTCGAATTGCTCTTCCTCCCCATTCATCCTCGATATGTTGAATTAAAGAATTGGCAAGAAATATGCAGACTAAGGTTCAATTTGGAAAGTTAGGGATTCTTGCAATTGAGGAACTCGACTCAGATTTGGGCATTTTTTAAACACCACCTTATTCTTCTGAGTTCGGAAGCCAATCGGCCCTTCGCTTTGGTAGTAAGGTTCTTTTACAAACTCAAAAGCAAATCGCATCTCAATAATCAAAGAACCAGCCCACTTCCGATTTTGGAAGCTATCTTGAAGGGCATTCACCATAAGCATTAAAGGCATCTCAAAGGGGATAATAAATTCCCACTTTGGGTGTGAGTTCCCCCCTTTTTTCCTTAAAAACAACCACCCAAACCCTGCTACCAATTTCTTATCATGAAATCTTCTACAAGATTTAAAACCCTAGGCATAGGTTCTCTCTTTTTCGAAACACTTAAGATTATTCTAGCAAAAGTATCCTCACATGTGCAAGGTTTAGAAGATTATAGAGTTTTCTTGATCTTGATCAACAAAACCCATTACTAGCTCGATTTCAAGGTAATTCTACCATGCTCAAATACAAATGTGTGGTTTTTCTTTAATGTGGATTGTTAGATACATTTTTGATCACCATATTTCAATTATGTGTTCATGGTTATGTTATTATTATAGTGATATTTTGTCTTTGGATAATATTATGTCTTATGAAGTCTTTTTATGTGTGATCTCATCATAGTATTAGGCATTTATTCATTTGTGTTCTTTTTTAGGGCTTGTCCAAGTAAATGCAATGTTGAAATAGTACACATTAGGTTTTGTGTAGAGAAATGTCTAAGAAAAGAAGTCTTGATGATTATTTAAGTTCAGGAGATGGAAATACCAAAACAACGTGTGATGAGGATGAGGGTTCAGGGGAGGTGAGAATTGTGAAAACACATTGTAGAATGTTTGAACGAAGGATAGCTAGAAAGGAATTGATCCCCTTAGTTTTCAATGAAAATGACTCATGCTTGTCGGAAGAATGTGCTAAGTAGTCAAATGGGGTTAAGAAGGTGGGTCGGACAAGAGTAGACATTCGTTATGATAGTTGGCATGATGTGCTAAAAGATTACAAAGCCAACCTTTGGATAGAGTGTAAGGTAGATCTACATACTTGCTTGCATGTTCTATGCAATCCTTTTTTTTCTAAAAAAATGGAAATCTTAGTTGACTTGGCCATTTTATGTCACCATAGAGACCCTTTGAAATAGATTCCCTGGATGGACGACTTAAAAAGGAGGACCATGTACATTTTATCAAAAAGTTGGTGAGAACACAAGTACACATTATCAAGAGATTTCCTCTTCTCAAATAGAAAAGGTGACCGTCCATGTCTAACATACGTGCACATCCAACCAGAGAGTTGGGAGATCCACAAGAGAAGGGCTTTAGAGAATGAGAAAAATGTTAGTGCCCTACAAACCAATATATTAAAACATTTTTAGTGTTGACGTGACATTGATTTGCACAATTCTCGTAGGGTACAAGAGATGATAAAAAAAGAATCGCAAAGTCGATATCTCTGCATTGGAAAAGTTGCGGGGGTTATGGATTAACAGCTCTCGAGTTGATAAAGGAGCAATTTGAACGAGATGTTATATTGGCAATGGATCGGGGGATGATCGAGGAAGAGGCTAGGCGTTGGTTGTTCCATTGGATGTTGATCAAATTGAACGTTGTGATCTATTCCTAAAAGCTCAACAAAACAAGAAGGGTCAATATGAGAAGGATGTGATGGTTCAACTTGCGAAAAAAGTGGTACAATTACAATTACCATGTTAAATATTAATAGCCATTTTCCCCTTGTTAGAAATGTTACATTTTTTTATCATCATTTTTTATTTGTACATGAACTAGGATAAATTAAAACAAGATCAGAATGAAGGTTAATTCATTCCAACCGGTAAGCACGACATTGTTGGCCTGAAGCTACGGGAAAATTTGACCACCCGAGCCGCGAAAGGAGGGTGGGGTCGTTCTTGACACAAAAGGAGGTTTTCAACATTTCACGCTCGAATCATAAGGAAGATCCTTTGAGACTCTACACTTTGCAAAAATGGTTAGAGCAACAAGAAATCGTGATCGGCAACTTTGTGAAGCATACCGGTCTTCCATTGCCAGAAAATCCAAATGATCTAACTTGCGATTGGGAGCCCCCATCCAAAGGATCTCACCGCTCTCAGGGCAAGATTGAGATGAACCACAATGGATACTACCTAAGTCAAATATAACAAAGGGCTTATGCGTAGTCCAATTAAGGTACGTCGTTCATTAATCAATTACAAAATATTATTGTTCTTGATATTTTTTTCCATAATCTTCTCTAAATATTAGTACAAGAGATAAGAAGAAACATGGGAGTGTGGATACTATATAATGTTATACGCAATAGAGTGCGTTAAGGATATACGATTGGATTGTCTGAAAATTTAAAAAGTTAGTATATTTTCGATAAAAATGTCAATTTTCATCTTCAACACACAACTTAATCAATGGAAATTTCTATTATCTCCACAGAATTTTCCAAAGGATTGTAAGCCGTATTCACAAGATGAGATCAACAGTGCAATAAATTGTTTGGCAAGACATCTAATTTATGTCCAATCTGCAACTCTTGGATCATCTAATGTGGTACCTTAACATAATTATCAACCTTCATGGTATGTATTGTGAGGAACAGAATTTGAATGTTTTCTATTCCTATCTATAGATAGTTGTTTCATTAGCGTTGTGTATAGATTTTTTATGAAACTACAATCATGTTGTTAAGTGTTAGGTAGGCTTAAAAATTGACATGTTTTTTTTGTGGAATATGATCAACGTGATTTCTATTCCTATGTATAGATAATTGCTAGTTTAGCGGTATCTATACATTTTTGTAAGCTCTCACAATGCATACAATGTGTATTTGAAATTGTATTGGTGATTTGAGAAAAAAATGTATGGTGTTTTAGCTAGTAAATAAAATTTTACCATTGTAGCCGAATGAACTTCCGGAACATGAAGTCAATCGTATCTATGCTTTTGCACTTTTGTAAGCCACGATTCTTTATTTCTAACCTGTAATTGTAATACCCTTTCCATTTTACGAAATCGAAACATCTGGCGTTAAAATAGAAAATTACACAGCTAAACTACCAGTTTACACACCTCGATGGAGGAACCTCTTTTACAGTTCCAGTACCGGAACCGTTGTTCCGAAGCCAAAAGTTGCATCAATGATCGATGGAGTTGGGGGTTTTCTGAGTTCTGAAGAAAAAGATCAACAAGAAATTTTCTTCGTCTTCAAATCCAGATTTTGTCCGGAATTACCACACGACAAAGGAATCCATGTTCTCCTATCCAACTGAGTCTAGGTACCAGAAGATAATTACTTTTTGGTATTGGAAACACATTAACCATCCGAGGGAATGGGTGTTGCTTTGAGTTTGGAATGCTTTCAAAGGCACTTCTAATGGTGGTCAAAGGCGACAAAAAAAATCTCCTTCTATGGTGTCCAACAAAGGCGGTTCTCGAAACCGCCTTTGATCGAAGATGATCAAAGTCAGGACCAGAGAAGTCATCTTGAAAGTGTCTTCTCTAGTCCAATACAACCACCGCCTTTAATCCCCCCATCCTACACTAGTGTTTATTGAAAGTTGAAATTCATTTGACTTGTAAATTCCTAAAATTTGTTTGCCAAACTGCTTCACTTCCTTTCATTTTCTGAAAATTATGCTCATTCGTCCAATTAAAAATTGCAAAATTACTTTTGATTCGTCTTTTAGGTGAACTGATGTAATAGAGTATGAGTGTGGAAAAGTATACTATGTGTTTTGGGAAAGTATCGGCTCAATGTTTTGAACTTAAAAATGATATGGTGAAATTTAACAATACGGTTTCTTATTAATATAAATAATTTTTATATTACGTCATTTTTGTTATAATGAAATTTTTTAATCATTTTCCCTTGGGCATAGTTATTATAAATTTGTATGTTAATCAACCAACACCAAAATATGTTATTAATGCTGAAGAGAACTTCTAGTACTCCACACACAGTATATACATCAAAAACAATTTATATACTCCCTCCGTCCCTGATTAAACTGCATACTTTGTATTTTAGTTTGTCCCTGATTAAATTGCAACAATTCTGAATTTGCCATTTTTAGTCATGTTGACCGCCAGTGAATAAACCAAAATACCCCTAGACCCCCTAATATTTGAGTCATTAAGGCTGATTAATTACAAAAGTGGGCCAGCCACTTTACACGCGTCCAAATACGGGTGGCAGGTGTGGGAATTAAATTTAAAATTCCTAACCGCCTGCCCGTTTACTCTCCCAATACTCCATTATTGCTCTCCCAACACTCCCATTTGGCTTCTGGAATACTCTCTTCAACTCTCATTTATCTTCTCATTTCTCTCATTTCTCACCTAAAACTCACAGCCTCTCCTCTCTTATCTCTCAACTCTAAAAACCCTAGCCGCTTGTACTATTTTTAGGCTTTGTTCTTTGATGAAAACCTGTGTTATTTGTGTTATTTTCATTGGTTGGATATGGTTTTATTACATCTTTTTGGCTCGGATCTAGGGTTTTCATGAGTTGGTTGGGGGTTTTGAAAAGGATATCGATTTCTTCACTTGATGTTAATTACAACTTTATAAGGCTCGATTAGGGTTTTGCTGGGTGATATACAGATTATTGAACAGAAGTTGTTGTTCTTTGTGGTTTGGTTTCCGATCTAGGATTTTTCTTTTGTTGGATCTGTGATATTAGCCACTATTCTTCGTTTTTGCTGTTTAAAACCAATTGTATGTGACATATTGTTGATTTTTATGGTCATTTTGGAAGTCAATTATGTTGTGTTTGTGATTCTTGAACAGAACTTGTTGTTCTTTGTGGTCTGGGTTTCGATCCAGGGTTTTTCTTTGGTTGGATCTTTGTTATTAGCCAGTGTTCTTCATTTTCCTTGTTTAAAACCGATTGCATGTGACTTATTTTTTATTTTTAGGGTCAATTTATAATTCAATGACGTTGGGTTTGTGATTATTTTTTCCGCCGTTTATTAATTTTTGCTGATATGTTCTTTGGTATGCATGTCCTTGCTGTTTTGGCCCATGTATGTTGATATTCTCTGTTTATTTAGCCCCGATTAGGGTTTAACCATTTCAATTTGGGGTTTTTAAAAGTTAAATTAATTTTTTCAAGGCCTAGGGTTTGTGTTCTTCTGGATTAATGTTAGAAACTACTTGCTTGTGATGATTTTATGATCTATTCAGTAACTTATCTAAGGAGAGATGTTTGAGATGCCACCGTTTTACCAGATCTGTGACATGCTGTGTATGTTCTTACTGTTTGATGTTAGGGTTTGACCTTACTTCTATTATGTGGACTTAACCTTACTTCTATTACTTCTATACATGAACCTTATACACCTTTAATGTTGTGTGGTTCTGATTAAATGCATGTGATGCTGTAACATACTGTCTGCTCTTTGGATGTGGAATATCCCTTTTCATTTTTATGTACTAAATAAACTATGTCATTTCTGTCTGTTGCTTATCTACTATTGCTTTGCATGTATGTTGATAACCTTGTGGTGCTGTGCATATGCTGATTATCCTTTTGTTTTCCTGAAACATGGGTCATAGGGACAGGGTAATGGCTGAGTAGGATAAATCTACCCCTTTCCAACCCTTGAATGACTCCCAGTATAAGTCACATTTTGAGTCCAGTTTTGATCCCACACTGTTTACTGGGCTTGAAGATATTGACTCACAACCCATTCCCACTAATGCCATCCCACCCCACAACCCTATTCTTGACACTGACTCATTTGAATCTGGGGATACTTCTGTGGCCACACATTTTAGCCCTGTTCTTGAAGTTGTCCTTTACCACTCAGATTCAGACCCTGATTCTGATGAAACAAAGCCCCTGATTCATATGAATCACAACTCCCCGATTCACATGAATCACAACCCCCCGATTCACATGAATCACAACCCCCCGATTCACATGAATCACAACCCCCCGATTCACATGAATCACAACCCCCCGATTCACATGAATCACAACCCCCCGATTCACATGAATCACAACCCCCCGATTCACATGAATCACAACCCCCCGATTCACATGAAACACAACCCCCTGATTCACATGAAACACAACCCCCCTGATTCTCATGAAACACAGCCCCCTGATTCAGATGAAACACAACCTCCTGATTCAGATGAAACACAGCTCCATGATTCAGATGAAACACAACCTCCTGATTCAGATGAAACACAGCCCCCTGATTATAATGATTCTAATTCTGAATCTTGGTGTGATCCCCATCCTTCAGTATACTTCAAGGGTAATAAATTCCCTAAGTATAGTGAGCCAGGTTTATGGGAAACCGGGGCTGCTCTATACCCTGGGAACTAGCCCAAGTATGTGCCTAAAAGTGATCCAGGAGATGAAAATTAGTTTCATTATTCTGAGATCTGTAACTTTACATTGTTTGTGTTCATTAATGAATTTATATTTCTATGTGATTAATAGATACCAACCTTTTTCGTTTGAATGCAGATTTGTGTATACAATATGTATGTTGTTGCTTTTGACATCAACATTTTGATTTTGTGATGTCTTTCAGGGCCTGTGTGCTACTTGTCTTTTCTAGGTATATGAATTTGTGTGTTATTTATGTTCTAATGTGCAGCCTTTACCACTCAGATTCAGGCTCATATTCAGTTGTATCCTGGGAGTAAAAACAACCACGTATTCATTTGAATATGAAGCTGAACCTGAGTCAGGCATGACATGGCATGATTCGTATCAGGGGCAATAATGGAGCAGTAAATTGTGATGCATGTTTATGTGGGTTAAATATGCAGCCATGCAGTCTTAGTCACTATACTTACCTGATCTTGGCAGGACATTTGTTTACTAATATCATAGCTAACATGTTTGTGTGTTGAGTATGTGCTGGTTGAACCCATGATTTATGATGTAGATGTGGTGCAACCATGCTTATTAGTTGCTAAACTGATATGACATGATGTGATTAAAACCAGCTCTGAAATTATTTGCCTAGGTGACCCTGTTCTAGTTGTAAGCCACCTGTGATGATACTTTACTTCTACATTTTGGCAGCAACTATGTTTTATAAAACATTTGGATGGCAACTTTATAGTGCTTATTCCTTCGTTGTTATATGTGTGTTTGCCCTTTCACCTGGTTGTTGTACTGTTATACATTTTGGATTAACCTTTTTTGCCTCATAATTAGAACTAGTTTTTTAAAAACAAACATTTTTTAAAAAAGCTTCATACAAAATTGACCTTGTATAAACATACTTTAACAATTGACCTTGTATGGTTACCCTAGACCTTAATCTAGAAGCACAACTCTTACAAAAGTGCATAAGCATTGCATTTCTACACTAACCCCATACTGATTAGCAGATCCTGTATGTTCCTGGTTCTGCCAATAGCCACCATGTGTTCCAAACAACCCCTTACCAACTCATAATCCACAATCACATTGTGAGGTAGCAAAATAAGTCTTCTTAGCCTTTTCTTTCCCATATGAGGCAGTTTGAACTCATTACCATCCATGCATTTCATGATTTCTACCATAACACATTGCAAACTTAGGAATATCTTGTCTATGACCCCAGGACCCTCCCTCTTAAAAGCATCATACATAGCTTGTATCAGTCCTTCTAGGTTTTGACTAGGGTTTTGCTGTTGTAAACTTTGAATTGAGGAAAAAAACCCAAGTCCAGAATGTCAAGATTGAGTGATTTGGATGGTTGGCACACTGTGTGATGTTAAATCCGTTTGAGGTGGTTGTAGCTAAAAATTCATAGTTATTTGCAAATATGTGGGTATGTGCATTATCTTGTTGTATGAAAATATTTTATCTTGCCCAAACTGGCCATTTTGCCTTAATTGCTAGTACGAGTTCATTGATAAGTTTGTGTTTAATGATATCTTGAGTTATGAATGTTATGGGTTGTAGCATCATGGTTCCCCTAGGTCTATTTAGTATTGTGTAGTTGGTTGCTACATGCTCAACATAAGGAAAAACACCTATTTTCCCATCAAACATCACATTACCCTCTATATCAAATATAGGTGTACACACAACACATAAAAACATGAGTTTGATATGTAATGCTTGATTTGACTGATTCTATATGAATCTGGTTCATTGGGACCAAGAATATACCTCGTTGTAGCCTCTGTGATGTAGAACCACTTTTCATCGATGTGTATGATGTTGTGCATGCTCTTGAAATGCAAGTTGCACTCCAGTTTACTTAAACACCATTCCAACCTTGATTGTTTGCAAGTTGTTGTTAGGCATGGATTAACTGCATTTGTGTGGTTTGTTATCTCCTTGCTTGCTATTGCTCTGTGTATGCTACTCTTCCCAACATGCAACTTGGATGCCATGCTTTGGCATGTGCACCTGAACTTTAGTGGAAATGCCATTAAAGCCTCCAAGTCGATGGGTTTCTTGCTTCTTCCACAACGCCTGTATCTTCTGGAACAGGCGCACACAGCCTCTCCATTTTGAAGCCGTTGCTTCACCCGTGCCCAGATTGTGCTGATGGTCCTAATGCGCATGACCATCTTTCTGTTGCCTCGACTCTCCGCTGGTTCTCAATCTTCTCATTTTTGATGTGTTGAAGGAGATAATGACAGTCTCTTGCCTTTGTTAATCAGTAAGGTTTCTCCCCACCATCACAACCCTACTTGCTCGATGTTGAAGATGAGAAAGTGGCGGGATTAGGGATTTCTGAGACAGAACTGGCCAAAAATAATTCCAAGAGCAGTTTTTTTTAATTTTGTTTTGTAGGGAGTGAATGAGTGCTGTAATAAATTCCCTCTATTTATAGATGATGATTATGATTTTTGAAATTTTATGAACAGTAGATGAAAAGTGTAAAATTGTATTTTTTGGAGGGAATAATCACAATTTCAGAAATGTTTAGCACTGTTTTCGAATTACTTTTGGCTCTGTAATTTTCTGAAATTGGACAGCACTTCTTTTAGCTTCTTGGACTAAAATCCATTTTTTTTACTGTTCAATTTTACAGCCTCCTGTTTTTTTTTTGCTGCAATTTATTCAGGGGCGGAGGGAGTAACATCGTATCTAAGATATAATGAGATAAAAACAGTGAAAAATCTGTAGATGATCCAATCGTCGCTCACCAATCACCAACTACAGCAAAAAGTGGCAAAATTGAAAATTAATCAAAGAAAATTAAACATAGGATTCAGTAGTGGGATGTAGGATGAAAATTTGGAAGATAGTAGAGTACAATTATTATTGTTATAATTATACCCATTTAGTGGAAAAGACATAAATTCTTGTCGGCTGATTTTAGTAACAGGGTCCAAAACTTTAATAAGGTTAATTAACACTGACTACTCACCAACTACAATTAAATACAGACTAATAGTGGAGTACGTACATACACCATTTTTACCTCTCTTTTGTGTATTGGAATTAATTCTTACCATATGATCATGTGCTACTATCCTATGTGATCTGCTTTGTTCACTTCCACTCATGGTCCGTAAAGAGGTACGATCACATTTTAATCTGCAATTAAATACTTTCTTCATTCTATAAATAATTTTTCATTTTTTAAAATTTTTTATCCGTTCCACTAATAATTTTTTATTTCTAAATTTTCTACATTTAATCATAAATATGTGGACATAGATCTTGCTGTCATTTGATTTATGTGGGCTCACTGTCATCACCCATTAAAAGGATGTCACATAGACTTGTCTTAAAGTTTGTGCAAAAATTAATTTAGAACTTTAGTGGGACAGAGGGAGTATTTATGGGGTTAAATTTTAATTTTTTTAAAAAATAAAAATTAGTATATAAATATAAATTTTTGTAAGTGATATATTTTTAGATTCGTTGTAACATATATTTTAAAAATAAGAACTTTTACGAATTTTATTATCCTTAGTAAGAGATAATAAGAATCAAATATTTTTGAGTCAGTTATTGAAAATCAAAGTGTGCAACTTAAAATAAGACAAATGAAATACCATACTATCTGATAGAATGATTTCCCGTAAATGTTTATGTATTTAGAGGACGAATAAATAGAGATATTACAAGATAAGTAAATAAGGAATAACTCTAATCTTGTCATAATACTTGTCTTAATCTAGTCAGGAATCTGGCTTATCCAAACATCCACTCTCAACCAAAGCGTCAGATTTTTGGAAACGCAGAGCTTGGATATGAAAAATTGAAATAACGAGCAAGAAAGACCCTTGGTGAAGATGTCCGCTATCTGAAGGGAAGTAGGAACATAAGTAATGCAGAGCTTGCCAGAGAGACTAACTCCCAAACAAAATGATAGTCGATGTCGATGTGCTTATCACGCTTGCGAGCAATTGGGTTATGAGCTAAGAAGAACATATTGTTGCTACACAGAGCAGATGTGGTGCACTAGATAGTGGAACACAGAGATCCCTTAAAGGATGAGTCAACCAGAAGACCTCAAAAGTTGTGTATGCCAAGGGTTAATATTCAGACTCAGTGCTAGAGCGAGAAACTGTGGGCTACTTCTTACCACTCTACGAAACATAATTATTGCTTAAAAAGACATCATATCCATATGTAGAACGCCGGGTCTCGAGACATATGTTCCAATTAGCATCAGAATAACCCAACACCTCAGGTGATTTGGAAGCTCAAAAACCGAGACCAATGCGAAGCGTTCCTCAAACATAGCACATAATCGGAGTGACAACCGTGGAATGATCAACTCGAGGGTCTTGAAGATACTGGCTGACAGAGTTAACCACAAAGGATAAATCTGGACATGTAGTTGTGAGATACTGGGGTGCTCCAACCAAAGACCGGTAAAGAGACAAGTTCTTGAATTGAGGACTTGTGTTGGTGTGAAGCTGAGAATTCGACAAAAATGGCGTGGAGACTAGAGCGGCATCGGAAATTCCTGTACGAAAGATAATGTCAGGGGCATACTTTGTTTGGCCAAGAAGAAAACCTGAAGCAGTAGGCGTAAATTCTAAGCCAAGAAATTAGTGAGGAGCACCCAAATACTTGATGTATTATTCCTTATTAGTACGATCAATAAACTAGCAGATAAGAGCAGAGTCATTTTTGGTGAGAATAATTCCGTCGTAGACATGTAGATAAAGCAGTGAAGATCCCCGAGATATAACAAATAAGAAAGTGTCAATAGATCTGCAACGAAACCCAATCTGAGTGAGGTAGTTTCTTAAAAGCTGGAACCATGCTCGAGGGGCCTATTTGAGACCACAAATGGCTTTACACAGAAGACACACATAATCACAATGAATCGGATCCTTGTAGCTAACAGGTTGCGCCATATAAACTGTATAATTGAGTACGACATTGAGAAAGACATTCTTGACGTCCAACTGATGAAGAGGCATGGCTTGCATGGTGGCTATAGAGAGAACGGTCTGAACGGTAGAGGCTTTGACCACTGGGCTGAAGGTGTGATCAAAGTCAAAACTAGGAATATAGAAACACCCCGAGCCACTAAACAATCCTTGTGACGGTTAACTATGCCATAAGGACGATACTTTAGTGGATAGACCCATTTGGAGCCAACAATGTTGACTTATGAAGGTCGTGGAGCTAAATCCCAAGTGCGCTGACTACGAAGGGCTGCAATATCATCGTCCATAGAGGAAACCCAAGAAGGATCCTGAAGAGTGGAGTGATAATTAGTCGGTTCCTTCTGAGCAAGGATAGCTGCTAGAAAATTGTGGGCTAGGATATTAGAATAATTGCGATGCAGAATTGCACCAGTCACCGATCGAGTAACCATCATGGAAGACTGAGACTGGGGCGGAGCTGGCGGAGGAGCAGCGTTGGCCACCACAGGAGCCGAGAAGGGTCCAGCGAGGCAGCTCATAGAGTAACCACACAAATGATCGGAGAGGAAGCGTGGCTGCTTGGAGAATCAGGATGGTGGACATGGCAGGGTAGAGTAATCCAAGATTTTGAATCAGAGGAGAAAATAATGCGTGAAGGCGGGGATGACGACTCAGTCAGAGGCAGAAGTGGTGCTGAATTAGATTCAAGATCAATAAATGTAGAAACATCTAAAGCCATGGGTGAGGTACCACTCCCTGAAGCCATGGGAGAGGCGAGTGGAAAATAAGTCTCATAAAAAAAGCATGCTGATAGACGTGGACCTTGCCTGTAGAGGGATCAAAACATCTGAAACCCTTATACTGAGAGCTATAACCGATGAAGATACAAGGAATACTGCGAAGAGAAAACTTACGATCAGCAAATGGATGAACAAAAGGAAAAGCCCGACAACCGAATGGATGAAAATTGGCGTAGATGGGATCCTGGCGATAAAGAAGACGATTAGGTGTAGAACCCTGCAATAATTGAGTAGGTAGCCAATTAATGATGTAAACGGATGTCATAAATGCATCATCTCATCGTGAAAATGGCAAGTGCAAGTGGAATAGTAAGGCCCATTTGTACAACATGGAGTTGTTTTCATTCTGAACGCTCATTTTGCTCCAGAGTGGATGGGCATGAAACATAGTGGTGAATTCCCTTGGCAGAAAAATGAGAACAAAGTCAAGTGTTCAAGAGTTTTGTGCCACTCACTCTGAAAAACCTTTATTTGTGATGAAAACTGATTTTTGACAAAAAATTCAAACTGCAAATAGGTGCCAACAAAATCCAACTTGCGAAGTGGATATAACTATGTAAACCGAGAGAAATCATCCACAAATAAGGCATAATAAGCAAAATCATTTTAAGATAATCACAATGCACTAAATCAAGAACACGCTCAACCCATTTTGGGTTCTCAACAAAATCCAACCGTTGACCTTTCACCATAACACAATGGGCGAGGGTATAGGATTTAGGCAACAAAGAAGAAACTGAAAGCAATCCAGACTTATTCAAACTAGATAAAACTGCATTAGGCACATGTCCTAATTGCACATGCCAGAGCTCGTAGATGCTCGACTCTTCATCTGCTGTAAAACTAAATCTAAAGCTGCCTCTCCCCGGTCCAAGACATAAAACTCATCCTTACTGTGGCCCCAACCCATGATGGCTTTAGTTACTTTGTTCTAAATCACAAAGTTCCGGTCATGAAATGTAATCAGTACATCCATATCTCTGGTCAACTCACTAATCGATAACAAATTCTTAGTAATTTCAGGCACAACTAGAACATAAGATAATCTCAAATTTCCAGAAACCATAGATACACCAACATGAAATATAATAATATGAGCACCATTTCCAACACAAATTTAAAATTTAGCAGCATAAGGAGTGAGGTTGTCTAAGCCAAAAATAGAAGATGCCACATGACAGGTCGCACCGGAATCAATGTACCAATTTGACACTCGAGAAGACGACTCTGGCTGCTGAGAAACATGGTAATTTCCAGCCAAATGTGTAGAGTTGGAATGACAAGTTTGGGCCTGCACCAGATAACACATTGCAGCATAATGACCGAGGCGCCCATGCTAGGTACAACGCAGACACCCACATGAGGGAGCAGGACCAGCCACCGAGGAACTGGATGAGGATTGTCGGCCGCCATGTCGACAACCAAAATAGCTACCTATGCCGCTGCGTGAATCCCATGCACAGCCATCCCTTGTCGGTGCGTGATCCAAGCGCAACTGATTGGGGGCTGGTCTCCAGTTTGAAACGCGACTCATCCGGCGGCTAGTGTAAAATGACCCTGAAGATTTTGTAAAAATGCCTTGTGGTTTTTGGCCCGAGCTATTACATCCGAATACAATGGCGTAGGAACATTAATAATTAAAGGAGCAAAAATCCTTATACTCAGGACCAAGAGCAGTCGAAAACCATATAATCTGATCAACATTTGTAATCGGAGTGCCATAATAGATAATTTCTCAAAAATCTCAAATTTTAGATGAAGTTCATGAACTGTACCAGACTTGCGAATCCCATGCACATCAGCACAAAGACGAAGAATGGTGGATGCACTGCTATTCTGAAATGTGGAGGCAATGTTGACCTAAATCTCCTTAGAAGTGGCGCAATATGGTATTTTGGCGAGAGCTTCAGTCGTGACAAAAAGAGAAAAGCAAACTGCAAACACACTGATCTTCTGCAATCCATTGATCATATTCTGATTTCTCCTTAAGATATGCTACTTAATCAATTTTGGGGTCCCCAGGAGAAGAGGTGGCCGATGAATATGTGGTGCCAGAGATTGCCGTCGACGGTGAAGATGGGAGAGGATGAAACAAATGAGTGTCGTCGACGAAGCCGAAGAGACCTTGTGGCTTGAGAACATAGTCAGCCTGACATTTCCAGAGAAGATAATTGGAGGATGTGAGTGTTATTTGCATCATATGGAGGAGAGTATTGTAGGATAGTTTTTCAACTATGGTGATGAAGAAAAATGGCAAAAATGAGAGGAGGAGGAGGGGGGATTTGCAGCAGCCAGAAGGAGGAGGAAGAGGGAGGTCGACGACCACTGGGAAAAGAGAGAAAAAATTAGGGTTTTGTTAACTGGATCAAAAGCTCCTCTGACACCATAATAGAATGATTTCCGGTAAATGATTATGTATTTAGAGAATGAATAAAGAGAGATATTACAAGATAAGTAAATACGGAATAATTCTAATCTAGTCACAATACTTATCCTGATCTAGTCAGGAATATACCTTATCCTAACACTAGCTGTCATTATTGATGTAGGAGGGCTATTTTCTTTTTTTCACTAATCTTTTTCCCATCTTACCAATCACATTTTCGATTTCCCGCTCTCATGCTCCTGTTTTTCCCATTTTCCCTTGTTAAGATTCGGGCGACAATTTGCAATATACAACTTTAACACGAACTGAACTATTATACGCAGGTTTATAGAGATAATTTAATAAGATTTGGGTTAAGGTTATGGTCATATACGACTAAGATTGAGAAATTTATAATGATCACTCTAGGTTTTATAATGAATTTATTCACAGCTGGTCATTGTTGTGAAGATAGGAAACTCAATGGTTCATCTACATTTGGAGATTACTGAAGTGCAATAGAGATATTGTTTGTAAAATGATTCGACGAATTTCCATACTAATACTTAAAAGACTGTTATTTAACTCTACGAGAAAATTGCATATTTATTTGCCCCTTTAATCTCGATTTTTTTATTTATATCAAATAATCGAGGTAAAAAGTTCTTTTACCTCAGTTATTTTTTTGAAATAAAAGATATTATTTACCTTAGTTATAAAAAATTGAGGTAAATAATTAATTTTTTACCTTGTTTCTATTAAAACCGAGATAGATATTTTTGAAAATCAACATAAATAGTATGGCTGACGTAGGTGCGGCGTCGGTAGTGTGGGTCAGATCAAGAGATAGTAGTCATTCGAGACATGACCGACTTCACACTCTTAATCGGTTTGTCTGATTGTCAGACGACGGCATGGGCGACGTTGCATCTATCAGGATTTAGTTAATAAGTTTGGTTCCATTGACCAAATTCAATCATAATACCCAAAAATATTCTCCACATTCCAAGACGCCTCTTCAAAAACCAAATCCACATTGTTGGAGGTGGGAATAGAGTCGTTGATTGTGCTAACTCAATTAGAAAGCAAGTTTTCCAATACCTAAAATTTGTAGTTTCATCTTCAATTTAGGTTTTAGGTTAGTTCAATTCATATGAGAGGATGTGTTTAACTATGGGTTGATTGAATTTAGTCATTACATTGTTGTATATGGTTGATGTTATATGTGTATTGTAATATAATGATTGTTTTTGTTGACATATATATATATATATACATGATTTATATATGCATGAAAGCCATGAATTAAATGAATGTAAGTGGATGTATTTGTCGCTAAGATAGGTCCCTAAAGTGCGTGTACTTATTATTATATTATAGGAATGTCTATGGATAAAATCCACTGTTTTGATGAAGATCGAACAAGCGAGGGGTATCAATATTTTGTAGCTAACTTTATTAAATATTCATTCGTGAATGCCACAGAGGAGAATTTTTTGTATGTATATTGTCCTTGCAAGAAGTGTCGGAACACCGCTATTCATGAAGAAGCTAATGTTTTCAAGGTTGACTTATTTATATATAGTTTTGATCCAGCATATTAAATTTGGCTTTGGCATGAGGAGAATGTGGATGAGCATACTAGAAATGAAGTAGAGGCCAAGAAAAATGATAGGATGGATGAGTTGGTTGAGGAGATTGTAAATAACTACAATGGAAATCCTAAAAGACTTTCAGACCTGGGCGGACATAATGAGACACTTCTATACGATGGATGCCCTCAAGGAATGATGATATTGAAGACTATGTTTCAGTTGATGGATGTGAAAGCTAAGTATTATTATAGTGATGTAGGGTTCTCTGGTTTGTTAAAAGCGTTGAAAGAACTGCTTCTGGTTGGCAATTGATTGGCCAAAATGGTATATGAGGCAAAGAAGGTACTATGTCCGATGAGTATGAATTATGAACATATACATGCTTTTCGAAATGATTATATGTTGTATAGGGGAGAGCACTTGAACGCGGAGGTTTTCCCTAAATTCAATGGTCTAAGATTCAAATTGAAGGGGGTCGATATTGAGGGAGAAATTGGAAATCAGCAGACGAAGAAGGTTCCTATCAAGGTTGTTTGGTATCTACCTATTATTTCTCGATTGAGAAGATTGTTTGAGAATCCTGAGGATGCTAAGAATTTAAGTTGGCATGAAGATTGGACAATGGTTGATCCTGAAGTCATAAGTTATATGGCCGATGGTGATCAGTGGAAGAAGATAGATGCGGCTTTTCTGGTCTTTGGGAATGATCCACGTCACTTGAGGCTTGGTTTGTGCACTGACCTGTTTGGAAATATGAGCAGCAATCATAGTTCATGGCCGGTGATGGTATTGATTTACAACTTGCCCCTATGGTTGTGCATGAAAAAGAAGTACACAATATTATCTCTAATGATCTCCTGTCTAAAACAACGGGGCAACGATATTGATGTGTACCGAGCCCCCTTGGTGGATGATCTTAAAAACTGGTGGAATCTTGGAATGATAATGTATGATGGGTTTTAGAATGGGTTTTTTTTTTGTTATTTTAGAGCAATGTTGTTTTGCACTGTTAATGACTTTCTCGCGTATGTTAACTTGTCTAGCTTTTCTGTGAAAGGTCATAAGGCATTCCCCATTTGTTTAGAAGGAATGGATTATTGTGAGTTGAGGCATAGAAGTAAGACTGTGTACCTTGGGCACCGTAGATGGCTTTCAACAACTCATCGGTGGAGGAATCAGTGTGATTAACGTTGTTGCCCTCTCCTCCCGTATTAATAGGTTCGTCAATCTTGTACATGTTGTGAGATTTACGCAATAAATTTTGCAAGAGGAATAGGAAACCTAAGATTGCCAGTAGTTTGAAGAAGCGTTTCATATTTCAAACTACTGTATTGGGAGATACTTGACATCCAACACTATTTGGACGTGATGCATACGGAAAAGAATGTATGTGACAGTTTGGTTGGTACTTTGATGAATATCCCGGGTAAGAAAAAAAGTGGTGTGACGTTCAGGAATGATATGGTCAAAATTGGAATTCGACTTGATTTTTCCCCACAGGTGCGGGGTACAAAGATGTTCTTTCCCGAAACTTGTTACACACTTTCAAAAGCAGAAAAAAAGTTGATATGTTCCAACCTGAACGGTATGGATGCCTTGACGGGCTACTCATCCCGGGTAAGCAGTCTAGTGTCCGATTATGGATTGAGATTGAGGAGTATGAAATTGCACGATTCACATTATTTGATTCAAGAATTTCTCCCGGTTGCGATTAGATCCATCTTTCCAACTCACGTTAGAGATGTATTTTCCCCCTTCATTTTTTTGACATCATGGTGCACTTGTCGGTTCATGGTGTACTGGAAGTATTAATTTGCAATCATATTTATCTTCGATGGATGTATCCCTTCGAGAGTTATATGAAGATATTCAAGGGTTATTTGAAAAATCAATATCACTCGGATGCTAGTATTGTCCAGAGGTATGTGACCGGGGAGGTGGTAGAATACTGCATGGAATTCTTGAAGTATGAAGAATCGTTTGGTTTACCAAAATCTCACCCTGGAGACAGAGTGGGTGGCAACAGTTTTTAAAAGGAACAACTCTGGTATTAACCCATGCTAATTAGATGAAAGCACACTTATATGTCTTGCACAATTCAGATGTGGTTCGCCCCTACGTTGATATGCACATGGCCACTATCAAATAGTGGCACCCTGGTTGGTCACAGAAGCAAGTACTTGCAGAACACAATCGCACTTTCATTGATTGGTTACGACAAACAGTTGTTGGAGAAAGTCACGGTGAAACCTTGAACTAGTTAGCCTTCATGCCTTATGCTACTGCAATATCTTTCACTGGTTATAACATGAATGTGTTTACCTTCTCAACCCTTGGATGAGACAGACACACATCAACACAAAATTGTGGTGTTAGCATAGTTGCAGAAACATTACATGTCAGCATCGCAAAGGATAAAAATCCTGTCTGCGGGAACATATCCTACAATGGGATGATTGAGGAAATTTGGGAACTCGTCTACAGAAGTTCCAGGGTCCCAATTTTCAAATGCAAACGGGTTGATAATAATGTGATTGTATCGATCGATGAGCTAGGTTTTACCGTCGTCGACTTGAGTAAGGCACGTTCTACTAGAGATCCTTACATTATTGCTTTGCAGGCTACACAAGTGTTTTATGTTGGTGATCATTGCGATTCTAGTAAATTTGTGGTTGTTCAAGGGAAAGGGTAATTTGTGTGTGTGTGGGTGGGGGGGGGGGGGTTATTCCATCTTCAATGTTTGACATTATTCTACATACACTACCCAACTCCAATAATGTGGGCCAGGAAGAGATAATTGGGATGGAGCTAACATTGAGGAAAGACCACGAGGAAGGTGTGTGGATTGAACGGCATCCCAAATCGAAGAAGAAGAAGAAGAGGACATAGATTAGATGTAGACATCTTTTTAACTAACCTTCTTGAATGTTTATTTTTTGCATTGTGTTTTTATGTAATTGGTAAATCAATTAGCTTTCCAATTTTGAATTGGAGCACATAAATAATGGCTTTGGAGAGATATTGACCAACATCGCACACCTATTTGATTTAAAAAATGGTGAGAATGATGTCCATCTGGCGACATCACACATGGACCTCGTGTTGATGAAAAACAGAGATATCGATGTCGCACACAGTATCGGTAAGCTAGTCAATCAAAGACAATACCTAAATCAACTAAAAACAATTAATTCATACAATGTCACATTTAAGTCGGGTAGCCATCATTCGAACCGAGTAGAAGGGTTCAACATGCATGCGACATCGCACGGTAAAAACAAAAGTTCAATTCACAGCTAACAAATTTTAACCAGAACTCTGAATGAAAAACTGCAAGTTCTCATTCCGAGTTCACAACATTCAAGAACAGCTAAAAAACATTAGACATCAAACATTATAATCTACTATCAACAAAAGGACAAAATAATCAAATTTTAGTGTGCGCTTGCTAACACAATAATTCTAAAAAAAAGTACACAACATCTAGAATATTCATGAAATCATTGAAAAGTACATAAAAGTGATCATGGCTCGACATCAGGTATACTGGGCTCTTCATCATCCATCGAACTACTCAAATAGTCGACCACTTTCTAACTCCGGGAACTATTGCCGGTAGACCTCGACTCCTCACGGGAATCCATTTCTTCTTCATCAGTGGCCAGTGCATCTGCCTCTTCCTCCTCACATTCCTCTTCATCTTCATTTAGCACTTGCCCCAGTGAAGCCACGTGGGGGTCCACATGATGTGCATTTGTTGCACCACCAAGAAGGGCCTTCAGCTCCGCCAACTCAACCAAGATCCTCTTTTGGTTTCGGTCCACAAGCTGCTCAAGTTCCTTAGCCTTGGCCATATCCTTCAAGAGCATGCCATAGGCACTGTGTTTCACTCCTGATGCAATAACAATTATATTCAATTAATTCTAATAAGTTTGATGTAATAAACTATAATTAAGAATAAACATACATGACAACAATTTTCATACCAGATCGTGGGATAAGAGTGGAAGGGGCAGGACGCCCAGCTATGGAGGTTGATGGAGTTGCCTCATGCCTGGGGATGTTGGATCAAGATTAGCCTTGGGGAGGTTATGATAAATCCACGTCCCAGCCTCCCAGTGCCAATGTTTTTGGCCAAAGTAGTTACCATCGTAGTATCTCAGCGCTATCTTCTGCATAGATCGGATGGGAACATTTTACTTCTCCATAAGGGCAGTGATTATGTTGCCATATGAGAGGGTCCGAATCTTGTGGGTGATTGACACAATGTGCATCTCCTGGATGATGGTGTAATTAGGGTCAACAACCTTCTTCTCTGCAATATGGTAGTAGAGGATAATGCCATTGATCGTAGGCTCTGAAGGATGGCAAGGCGGGATGAGGCATTGGACAATGATGTTGTACATCATCCCCTCCTCAAGCTCCAGAACATCAATCTTAATTTCTCTCGGTTTGAAGAAGTCGTTGCCCACTCTAATCTTGAAGTATTTTTTCACCATGCGGTTTGAGGTCAAGTGCCCCATAAAAATCATTTTTGGCGACCCTATTAGGCTAAGAGTTCTGACAGTAGAGACAAAGTCTTTCAACCGGGGCCTACTCATGTTGAGTAATTGTGCACCAGATTACCTCGTTGATCAACTCACTTGTCCAAATCATATTCACTATGTTCACTCGTATTGTGTAGTTCTCGGTACTACAACGAGTGAAATTCGAGTAGAAATATTTCACCTCTATATCATATGATGGCTTGTCCACGCAAATCAGCCCCTCTATTCCTGAAGCTTTGAAGGGCTCGAGGAATACATTAAGGTGGAGTAGCTGCACAACCTCGACCTTTATAGCCCCCACCTTATTAATCCACCTTCTGCTGACTACTTGGAAATGCTTCTTGTTTTCCTCTACGAAAAACCGTCTCTAATCAAAATTTAGCGATTGAGGGGTGTTAATGGCCTTTGCCTTCTTTGCCCGAGAGGAACCCCCTCAGCTACCTTGCCCCTGGATGTTTTGGCAGCCTGCTTCACTGGCATCTGTGGAACTAGGTTATATACAATGATCAGTAATATGTTCAAATAATTTGATGAAATTGATAGTATGACCAAACTCGTAGGCCCGTCGCTAACATTTCACCTAAACCGATTAGCCTTTCCGAGGTCACACATTCAAGTCAGTATGAATGTTTGACGTCCCAGAGCATGTCGACTTGTCCGAATTGTTTGCGACATTCAGCCGAATGGTTAAGAAATGCATTCTATCTATCAAATATTCCTCAGACCATCAACAATTATGACGCATATATGCAGGAAATATAATTTCCCCCATCATATCCTCCCCATTTAATCCAATCAGTAAAGAACATTGTGAAACCCTAATAGAATTAAAAGAGACCTAAAACCTAATAAATCCCCTTGACCTCAAACAAAGCTTGCAAATAGAACTAAAGCAACACATTTCAATAAGTAAGAAATTTTAAAAAATAAGAATTAAGTGCCCATATAACCCTATGTTTTGGTCGAAAGTGCCAATATGACCCCACGAAGTTAGAAAGGGCTATTATAACCCTAAAATTTTCTTGAAAGTGCTAATATAACCCTTGAGGCTTCAATTTGGCTGAAATTATATGAATTGACTATTTTACCCCTATTTTTATAAAAAATAAAAAAAATCAGAAAATGTGAAATGATAGTTATGCCCTCATTGTCTATTAACCATAAATTTTTTCCTTTTTTCTTTTCCTTCTTCTCGATTCCATTTTCTTCTTCCCTTTTATCTATGGATGACATGGGGGTGGGCTAGGGTTCTTTTCTTCACCGTGCTCGGAGAAGCACCCAATGTACAAGTCCCCATCCACTTTGTATAGATCCGTGTGGGGAGTTCTTGGAGAAGAACCCAATGTATAAATCTCTGCTGGGGGGTGCTTCTTATTGTTGGAATCAATGCGCTGGGAGTAGCGCGAGTCCACCGCCATAGCCACGCTTTTCTTGAACGGAGACTCCACTTTCTCCTCCTCCAGAATGAAGCTCGTTTCTCCGGGCTCAAAGAACAACTGCTCTAACCGAAGCCCGCAAATTATAATCTCTACCTCTTCATCTTCATCGTTGTTGTCGACCTCAAACTTTGTCTTGGCGTAGGCAGAATTCTTGGTCTTGAGAACGTCGGTGGCACGGAAGGAGATGGTTTCCGGGTTGGTGCAGTTGGGCCAGGGCTAGGGCAAGGAAGTCCAGGGCATTTCTTTGGACTTGAAGGGGAACATAAGCTTCATTTATTTTGGTGGTGTTGGAGATTTGGACCTTTTGTTGGTGGGGTGGCGTTGGGGTAGGGGTGGAATGGATGGGCTGGGGTACGTTGGAGTGGCGTCGACGTTGGTGTGGGGTGGGCTAGGGTTCGAGGGAAGGTGACACAATCTAAAAGAGAGGTAAATTGGGTTGATGAATTTTCTATATAAAAATTTGTCTTTTAACTTTATATCCATCCTTTTTTCCCCTTCTGGTTTGTGGTTTGTTTGGGTTGAATCCAAGTATCGTGTACTCATAACTTGTACCTTGTATGCATGTCCCCTTCCTGGTTAGCATTTATTTTCTCTTTTCTTTGGCGGTGATCTAGCTGCAGCAGTGGTGGAGCGGCAGAGACCCGGCGATGGTGGTGGTGGAACGGGCGGAGGTGGTGCTGAAGGTGGTTTTGAAAATGAAGAAGAACCTTAGGGGTATTCTTGTCTTTAATATTTTAATTTTAGACTAGGGGTATTCTAGTCTTTTTCAATTTGGTCAATGCTGGAAAATACAAAGTCAATGTCAGAATAGTGCCAAAAGGTTATATCGGTAATTCTGATGCAAAAGATAGGGTTATAATTGCACTTTTGAACTTTACATGGTTATATTGACACTTTTGACCAAAACATAGGGTAATATATGTATTTTTCCACAAAAATAAACCTAAACAACTATTGGAATAGACCAAATTCAAAATCCTACCTTATCTAGGGTTTGGTAACAATGTGGTTGTGTTTGTTTGTATTGATGGATATTGACGAACATGTATTGAATAATGGATTAGGTTGTTGATAGGATGGTGGTTTGGCAGTTGGATTGGGTGGTTTTGTGGTGGATTTTTAGAAACAAGGAGGTTGGAATGTGCAACGTCATGTTTTGGAATGCGATTGGGTGGAACTTAGACCGTTTATATACCCAAACCCATGCAGTTTTGTTTAACCTATGAATACGACGTTGCACCAAATGTCGCATAGACCAACAACAGAGTACTTTTGGTCCGTGGTACTCTCTTTAGTCATTTTGGGCCATCCACTTGACTTGGGCCCATTAATATTATATTTGAGCTTGGTACCAAGTGACTTGAAACACCACTTTCTGAAGTCGCACACATAATCGACATTGTCGAACGTTGACCGATAAAGGATCGAAGTCGCACTTACGGGGCACTGGGCCAAATAGGAGAGCAAGGCCAATTTTCAAAACAATTTGGGCTTGGTTAATAGTGGGTTAAAAACACATTAAAAAAGTTGCTCTTCATCATCGCCCTTATCTACAGGATGCCGATAATCTATCGACGTCGCATATTACAGTGGGCCTGATAAAGTTTTTAGCCCAAAGTCACTAACACACTGGCCCAAATGCCAGTCGTAGAGTAATTAATTTGGATATATTTTACGTAGCATATTACACGATAAAATAAAGGGAATCATGAAATAAAATTTACTAGGGCTACATTTGTATGGCCTTCCTAAATCTTTGAAATCAAACAGTTCATCATGAACCCCGAACTCTTGTTGTAGGGTTCACTATTCGTAGCTCGTAGCCAAAACATTGTGGAAGTTGTACAACTAATTACTTTTTACTCCAAATGTGATCATATATGACATCGTATCCACAATGTTAACCGTCAAACGTGTTTTTCTCAAACAATTACTTGTGTAATAGGGTTGAATGTTTGTGGAATTAAAAGGAAAACCAAATGTAATTTGAAGAACTGGTATAGTTTGACCTCGAATGGGATCGACTTTTACTGGCCCACAACAATCTTAACCATCGAACGAGTAATATTAATTGTTCAAAAAATTACTTTAGTAATATGGTAGGTCCTGTTCACATGCTTAACAGAAATACCCTTTGTAATTTTTATAGCTGATATCTACTTGTTTCAAATAACATCAGCTATAACAGGCTCTAAAAAATTTCAATAATTCGATGTAGACATATTCAAAACATTACTCGTGTTATAGGATTGACTGTTCTTGGGGATAACGGGAGAACCCTTTGTGATTGATATAACTGATATCTAGTAGTTTCGAATAACATTGGCTATAATAAACCCTCCACAATCTTGATAATTGAACTAGTAATGTTAAAAACATTACTCGTTTAAGAGGATTGACTGTTCTTGGGCTTAACAGGAATACCCTGTTCAATTGGTATAACTGATATCTACTTGTTTCAAAAAACATTGACTATAACATGCCCTAAACAACCTAAATATTTAACTAGTGATGTTCATCTCATTACTAGTGTAATAGGATTGATTAGTAACTAAAGATCGGCTATAAAAGACTATTAACATACCATTACAGTTGTAACAGGGTTGGCATTACTTGTGGGCTAAAAATTAACAAAATCAAATGTAATTCGTGAAACATATAACTTTAGTCATCGAATAACATCAACTACGACTGATTATGAACAAAATTTAATTTCTATAGTAGAAATGATTATGGAAAACCTAAGGATACCTTAGTTGACAACATCAAATGTGAGATCACATTTACCAAGTAGGGCACGATGACTCAGCGAAATTGTACATGAACGGAAAATGGGCCATTTGGTCCCTATGCAGGCCTATTATATGAATGACATAGTGTTGTGTGATTAATTAACTTTAATTTTAGGTCATGGAGTGGTGATCCATGATAAGAGGAAATTGGCTTGAAGGAGGGAGAGATGTTAATGTATCGAAAAAACATAAGAAAGGTTGGGGTAGGGCTATTTGCAAGAAATTGATAGACATGGTGGACAAAGGTATGAAATGTCCAATGAAATTTGATCACGTCAAAAATGCAATAGGCAGGGATAGATATTGGGGGTCTAGTTATTTAGGATTGATTGCTAGGAAAAATGTATACATTTTCTTATACAAGTCTTGGCCTCGGGTCGATGATGCTTACAAGGAAAACTGTGAAAGGCCCTTCAGTTAGCCTTCGAAATCGAGTGTGAAGATATGGCAAAGTTGAAGTGTAGAACAATACGACGCTTTGGCGTGAGATGGAGAGATTTCAAAGCTTAATTGGCTAGGGATTACGTGTTCGATAAGAAGAGAAATTCTAACCCAAAAGTTAAGCATCCGTTCATAAATGAATCAAGCTAGAGGGGTTTTGTTGGAAGAAAACTAGCGGACGAAGAATCAGGTGGCCAATTTTTCTCTAGAATTGTTTTAAAAGTTCCTTTCAATTTGTATCCATTCCAAATTTTAATTAATGAATTGCTTTAACTTTAAATAAACTCAAAGAGAAAATTGCAAACCTTTACTTGCTTTGAAGTATATACATAGTGGATGCATATTTATATTTGTCTGCAACCGAATTTTTTGTTTATTAGACTTGCATACACATGAGTATATTTTCATCAGTACAATCAATTGTGTATTTGGTTTGGGATTGTCATTTCTTTATAATTGTAAAGGTCCCTATTTTCCTTAAATAAGAGTTACAAAAACTGGCCATGGGACATCGTATAGTACTAATTGGGCTAATGATCTCTACTACCGAGTAGTGTGCAACATCGTTCAAAAATTAAGTTTAGGCATTGTCTTTGTCTAGAATTTATTGCGACTTCACATGATGTCCATTCAACTGGTGCGATTTCACTACTGACTAGTCAACGACATCGTACAGATGCAGGGGAATTGTGTTACAATTTTTCCTCATCATTTACCTTATTCACTATATTCACCAAACCACTTAATTTGATGTTTTCACAGGGTCTAAGAGACAAACATGTGGAGCGTTTAAAAGGAAACAACATGCAACACACCATGAGTCGAGGAGGTTATGCACTGGTTACAAGAATTATCATGAAGGAAATGTTCGAGCTAGAGTGTTAGAAAAATTTGAGCATCGAATGATGGAGGAGGAACTAAGGAGTTCTACGGAATATCCCACACCGGATGAGGTTCCCTAATTTGAAAATTGCTTAAAATGATACAAAGGCAAGGGATGCAGGGGGGTAAGTTGCACACCAAAGATGCGGAGTTGGTTGCCCAACAAATTGTAAGCTTTCCGACTTTTTAATTTATTTAATATATGTGAAATTGTTCAAGGATAAATTTTACCAAATAAATGATATTAGTTATTGGTAATTCACAAGAGGACTTAAAAAGAAAACAAGGGTCCGGCGAGTTTAACAAGAAAGAACATCTGGGCCGGGGCTGGGGTGTCGGGACTCTCACTACACATAGGGACATCTTTGTCAAGCCTCAACCACATAAGGTTGATATTGTGTCAACTAGTCAACAAAGAGAGATTGATGCTTTGAAATCCACATTAAGCCAACTAGTGGCTTATGTCTCGCAAGAATCAAATGGGAGGAAAATGCCACTTGATTTGGAGAGAATCATTGCAAACCAACAACTTGAACTACCCCTCGAGCTTCTTCTCTGACAACCTCAACACATGACTACCCGGAGTTGATAGTAGGCCCATCTTCTTCGACTACGAAAACACCTCTTACCTTTGACCAATTAAGAACGAAGTTAGTAGAGACCACCTAATGCAACATGAAGGCATAAGTAAATATATTACAATATTCACATCGCAAAGTATTTTATATCATTGTTTTAAATTAGTGAGTCTTCTTGTGCAGGATAATTCCATGTGCATTCTTCTTGCCAGACGTGTTGATGGTGAGCCATGTTGTGGAAAAAGGTAAAGTGTACACAATTATACGATTGCATCATCATAAGCCGGTCACGAAGGAGAATGTGGTGGTCAATTTCACAAAGAGCCTCGTAAATGGTATAGTTCTTCCAATCCCAGAGGCCGAGGCAACTATAATGGACAAAGTGGTGGGAATATTTGTAGAGTGGCCCCTTCGTTTGGTCCCTATTTTGGACAACAGGCCCCCCTATGATGGTACAAAATAATAATGAGGTTTCACTTATGAGTAGAGACAAAATTTCTATACATAACTTTTCAAATTTATTTCATGTAGATTAAGGCAAGGATTAGTAGCTCGACCAAATTGGCAAGTACATGTGGGGATCTGAAATCTAAAAAATCTCATGTCCCTATAGTGAAGCCACATCCATTCAATCCCTCAAATGATGACTCTCTAAAGAACATCCACACGATTGTGACAACTCACCCTCCCTCATCTTTGTACAAAATTACCATGGAAAAAGTTTCTATTTTTGGGTACAAGGTAAATCCAATTATTCGGAAAGAGGATTTTGAGGCCTTGTTCCATTTCAATAATGTCCCCCTTCCGTGATGCAACTACAATGCATGTAAGTATGAATCCATCAACCAAACGTTATTCATTGTTGTAATTTGTGTTTCGCATCAATCTATTGAGACTTACTATGTATATAGGCCTTTTCATGTACAATCTATTTCCAAAATGAAACAGTGGATATGGGTTCTTTTCCCAATGAAGATCCAACATTAACATGTGGTGATGGAAGAGCGTTTTACCTACTTGAAATCCCATTTGATGAAAAAGGACAATTTGATATATATCACACCTTATTACGAGAGGTGAGTCAATTGTACTCACTGACTTACTGTTGTTTTGATTCTATTATAGATTAAGCGATTATGATGAATTAATGGCAATTTATTTTTTTAGCACACATTGGATGGTCACCGTCTTTGTTCTTCCCTCAAGCATGGTGTTCTGGTTCGATCCATTACATCAAACGCCCCCAGAGACAATTTCATTCGCAATTGCAAAGGTGATAATAGATCGCTTAATTAACAACCGCAAGACATTCAATTGGAAGTCCTTAAAGATTAGAATGTACATCAAAATTTAAGTTTGAAATAAGTATTTCTATAAGTAAATACCTATGTTCTTGAATAAACTATGGGTACGGTTTTCATAAAAACAATCGGCCCCATGGGAAATTGTTTACTATTACACGCGCTTTATGAAGGATTTCATAGTGCAAGTGAAGAAGAATCAATATGATCAACAAAAGGTATCTCTTATTCTGACATGTTTTTCAATAAAAAATGACATGACTTCGCTCAAACTTTGTATTGATTGTATGATCACTCCATGTTGTAGTCTTTTCCCGAGGATAAATTACCATACACCATCAGGCATTTAGAGGATGTACGTGAAAGTTGGGCGCTTTTCATGTTGGTAAATAATTTGAAGCATTTACTTAACCCATCTACTATATGAGGAACTAGTTTTAGGTTGAGTTTTTTGTGCGAGCATCATTCTCTAAAATTCCCATTGATACTTTCCAAGGTTTTTTTACACCTTGATATAGATTTCTATGTAGCTATGGAGTATCAATGGTATAGTTCATTTTGTGAGAATTTTTTTAACATTTTTTTGTTGTAATGAAGGTGTAGTTTTTATCCTTCTTGTATGTATGCATTATGCTTGTTGTAGCTAAATGTCATATGAATGGCGTTCGATGCTGCAAACACTGTTAATGAAATTTCTATTCCTGTTTATAATATTTTTACCGATGTCGTGCATGTATAATTTACCATTCAATTAACCCAATCCCATTTATGCAACCTCGTTAAATGTTCGTTACAGGTTACCAATGGTACGATGAAATGAGAGACATCGGTTATTCAAATCAATGTCTTAAAATGATCCAGGTCATTTAAAGCGACATCGCAAGCACCTCGTACATCACAGAAACAACACATTGGTCGCATCAATACTTGTGATGTCAGTATATTAAAACGACATTCTGTTAATTTATATGCCACATCATCATTGCATGGGTGTCGAATCAAGAGATGACGGTCAAGGCAGCGTCGCAAATAAATATGCTAATCGACTGCGATGAATTTTTTCAGGACAATGTCACACTATAGCCGCCTAGTAGTTTGTCACATTCATAATTATTGCAGTATTTTTGTAAGAACAAATCCGAGTAAACCAAAATATTTATCGCGTTTTGAAACCACTGTCATAAGTCACAATCTGCGATGTCAGTGAAATAAATAGCAACATCACCTACCAATATGAATGAGAACGCACCACAAATTTGTGACATCGTCTGCGTCGATGTCACAAGCTTTTTGGCAGGTCAGCCACTTGCACATATGGACCAACATTGCATGACCATCGGTATCCCTGTCGACTATTGACTATTTACCTCGATTCGTTTAAAAAATGAGGTAAAAAATAAATTTTACCTCATTTTTGAACAGAGGTAAAAATATACTTTTTAATCCACCTACATTTACCTCAGTTTTTTGTGCTAAAAACCGAGGTAAAAACCCCGGTAGAATCGAGGTAAAAGGTGTTGTTTCTTGTAGTGCAAGGGTTCCCTAGAAATTATATAAACTCACCCTAGTTATTCATGTCTTTTTAAAAAGTAAGGATTGACCATTGAATATACAAAGACAATCCCGTTATTAGTGTTTGTAGAAAGTTAATTAAGTAAGAGTTGATTGTTAATTGCATAAAGTCAATAAAACTAGGATTGTTTGTTGTATAAAGTCAACCTAGCTATAAATGTTTATAGAGTGTTAATTAACCGTTGGTTGGTATATATATAAATACACCCCACTATTTATAGAAAATTGAGTAAGTGTTAACCATTAATTATATGAAGACGATTATGTTTTTAGTGTTTGTAGAAAGTTTACTAGGTAAGAGTTGATCTTTAATTGCATAAAGTCAATCTAGCTTTGGCTATTTGTAGAGTGTTAATTAAGGGTTATTGCTTAACTGTTATTTATATAAACTCAACACATTTCTTAGTGTTTATAGAAAGTTAGGTGAGGCTTGACCATCGTTTATATAAAGTCAACCAAGTTGTTAGCTTTTATTAAAAGTTAAGTAATAGTTTCTCATTGATTACAGTAAGTTAAGTAAGAGTTAACTACTGTTGTGGTATTCCCTGTTCCAGTATGTTGATCGTGATCACCAAAGTACACCTGTAAAAAGAACCCCATAATTGGTTTCGGGTAAGAAACTCTGATGCTCAAGTTAGTAACATTATTTTCCACTTAACTTTCCTTAGTATAGCTGCACTTACCTTTTTCCTTCTTCTCCTTTTTCCTTTTACAATACGCTATAGATATAGCTCTAATTATTCTGGAATAGCCATCGTGTGTTTGATCGTGTGTTTGACCTTGCCATCATGTGTGTGATCGTGTGTCCAATAAACCTGGTTTTGTGAGCAATAGATGATTAGGGTTTCCAAAATTATCGATTTGTGGGTTGACCTCCGTTTATTCTATACTTCGACTGACCCAAATGACTTTGCTAGTGTTATGGGCCTTCTACTTGTTTGGGCGTGGTATGGACTAGAAGCCCCCCTATGCCACGAAGACTAAGTGGTATGGAGCAAATTCTGTCGATATGATTGGATGCGAACAAAGCTTCTATACAAAAGGTTCGTTAGTTATTTTTGTCCTTGTCTTTGTAGGAAATATGAAGTGCTAATAGCTTCGTGGCTGATAAATCATTTGTTCACTAAGTCCTTTGTTTTCAAAATTTGAACTTTGAAATTCTTGTTCATGTTGATAGCGTAAAACCTGTTCAAAATATCCGTGATTCTATCCGTCTTTTCTGCCGATTGTTTCCGTATTTTCCTATCGCTTGCTATTACTCCCTCTTATAAATTAGAATTTAAAATGGGTTTCACTCTTTAATGTGCTATCTTTTCATCTTCCACTGCCACTTTGGAATCTGTGAAAGGTATGTTACTTTTGTCAGATTTTCATCATTGTGTTTTCAGAACTATTTCTCTTCCTCGATTTTTCTTTCCTTTTTTCCTTTCATATAGATATTAATAATTTCTTTCTTCCTCAGTTTTTCTGCTATTATATGCCAAAATTGTAATCTTCTCCGGCCGAATTTAAGTTTCCTGCGCGTCAATTTTCCGTAAGCTTTGAAGATCAAGGTTTGTTTCTGTGTTCACCCTTTTTATTGTATGCTCTGAATTTGGTCGACTATATTTTTCATCATAGTAGTGGTTGCTCTATTTGTGTTGTATAATCCCAGGTCATCTAGTCCGAAAAACTCCTTCCGAGTGTTTCATTTGACGGATTGTTAAGTATTGTACATTTCCCTAATTAGGTTTTGCTGTTAAAAAAAACCTGGGCCTATTATTTATTGTCATGTCTTCCCACAACTATGTTGAATCTCCCCTAGCAGATAGTTATTCCAGCGCTATCCGGCTAAGCCACCTAATCCTCTTCCATACCTAGTATGCTTACTAGGTTGTATCTAGACGATTTAAAGAAGTACTTCCCCTTTTAAAGCCCTTTCTTTTAAGCTTCATGCACCTGCAAACAATGAATATGTTCGTACCCTGCCTCCTGGCTATACATCATGCTACCTATCCTATCTGAACTTTGGCCTTCATTTTCATCTTCCCTAGCATGTGATCGACGTTCTGTGCTCGTATAAAATAGCACCGTCTCAATTCCACCCCAATAGCATAGCTATCATAATGGGGTTTCTTCAGGTGTGCGAGGAAGAAAACATACCCTTTACTCCTTAGTTGTTTCATAATTTTTATCATCTTCAGAAAGTTAAAAATGCTACAATTGAATTTACTTTATACCCTGTAATCGCTGGGGCCGAGCTCGTGAAGGGTTTCCCTAGTAACATTGGTTTGTGTCGTACCACACATTTCTTTATAGAGTTTTAAAAAAACCAGAGGTTTTTGTGCCATCTTGGAACTTCAAGGTTCCCAAGGTTAGGCTTCCTAGTTTGAATGTCCATTTTATTGAGGACGCGAACATCGTGGTCACACTTCATGGTCATACGCAACATCTCCGCCATGCTGACTCTGATGCTTAAGGTGTTCTATTTGTCTTTGTATTAATGTGCTTGTTTTACAACATTTGTTGTGTTTAGAAACTATTCTATGTCTTCCTTGTGTTCATTTAACCCATAGTGATTCTTATGTTTCAAGCAAGAATCTGGAAAAAGATGATATCGTTAGTCCTTTCCTTAATGGTGACGATGAGGAGACGGCTGGCATCCCTGTTCAGCTGAATGCCATTGCTACTAGAAACAACCCTCCGAGGGGTGCTAACCAAACTGGCACCAATGATAAGGGCAAGGCTAAAGTGTGTGTGTGTGTGTCGGGGGAGGGGGGCAGGCGGACGCACCCCACAGGTGTGCCTAAGCAAAAAAGAGGTAGAGGTGAAGGGCCTTTAATTCATTCACTTCCTCCCTTTAAAAAGGGGCACGATAGCCAATCTAGTTCGCAAACCATTATGCAAACCAAGGGTTCTGTAATGAAGGGGATGCTTTTTGACATCTTCTCCAAACTCTCTCTGCTTGACACACTGGCTGTAGTAAGCATTGTAGTTGAATTTTATTGACTTTTTCTTGTCATTTATCTTGACTTCTTGTGTGTAATGTGTTTATTAACATTGCTTTATTTGTACTTGCATTATAAGGTCGGAAAAAAGCCTTCAACTTGAGAGCAAGAGGCTCTCTAAGCTTCCCTTCCTCATTGATGAGGCCATGGAAGAGAAATATAAAGCCCAAGCAATGAAATGTGTGACTTTGGAAACTTGACTGAAGGCCAGTGAGGATAGGGTGGCTGCTGCTGAGAAAAGGACAAAAGATACTGATGAGCGTGCCTAGGCTGTCAAGAAAGAAATAACTTAGCTTCAGTCTGGTTTAGAAGAACTATGCACAAATGGGCCTGTGAACCCCAAGTACCCTCAAGTTGTTGTAGATTGATTGTTGAAGACTACGTCATTGTATAAAATTTGTGAGGATATTTGCAAGCACACTCACACCGTTGGTTATTGCGAGAGTGGAACCCCACTTGCAATTTGAAGAGTGTGCTTTCAATGAAGAAGTGTGTTGAGATGCTGGGGAAAAATAGACTGAAGCTTAACAAGACATTTGTTGTCAAGGTTTCTGGTGAGGGACATCCCTTTGATCTGCTGACCAATCTCGCTAGTCTTCCCAGCCTTCCTTCTATGAGCGAGTTGAGAAGTGCGAGGTGGATAATCTGGACGATCTTCCCCTCAAACCTAGTGTTGATAGCTCAACTCCAAATCCTAATACCAGTGTGATCATCGAGGAAAATGCAAATACTAAGACCCCTGCTCAGCAGCCGAGCAAAGAAACTCTCAGTGAGCCACCAAGCCAAGATGCCACTGCCATCGCTGCTAAGCTCGAGCCGAACACTGAAGTTAGTTAATTTCTTAGTGTACTTGGTTTCTGTGGGTTTGGATTGTAAACTTAAAATAATATTTTGGTGTATGTATGTACTATGAATGCACTATTGGTCATAGATATCTAATTTTTTCTTTTATTTGTCTTTCTCATTTTGTTATCTTGCATGCATGGCTTCAATATCTTGGTTGATCCTAAATTCTTGAAAAGCTTTGATTTTATGGGACGTAAATCTCTTTCTCAGCCTATTAGTTTGGTTTGCACTAAATACTTTACCAAAGAGTGTGAGAAGGTTGTTTCTTCTGATCTATTTTTGTGTCTTGAATCGCTTCCTTTAATTATTGGGTAGCAAGTTCCCATTCCAGCTCATCGCCTTCCCCGTCTACAAGTTTTCCTTGCAGTAAGCTTATTCCTGATGGGTGCAATGTAGAGTCACTTGGAAAAGATATTGTTTGTGGCTTAGTTGATCTTAAATTTGCTGGCAAGTACTTACAAACACTTAATCTTCCTATTTGTGTTGAAGAGCGGGCTTTATGCTTGGGTATTCATTTGAAGTATATGATGTTGGGTATCAATGACCTTAAGAAGAAATAGAACGTGATTGTAAAAGACACTCAAGATGCTTTGAGGGATCTTCGTAGGATTCTAAACGAGCAGAATGGTCTTATTCATCGGCAACAGCTCAACCTGGTGAAGATGCTTCATTAACAACTCGAGGCTAGAGAATATAGCATGAACAATACTCGCGAAGCTAGAGAATACGGTGTGAGCAAGACCCATGAAGCTCATCAGAAGACGTTGATTATTGACAAGCAATGTGCTCGCATTGATGGTTTGCTGGTTAAGATTAAGGGAAAGCAAGATGAATGTGATCATTTCTCGATCTCTGCTGGTGGCTGGCAAACTAAATTCGACGAAAAGTTTTCCATAAACTCTTGACTGCGGGTTGAAAATGAAGAACTTCGTACTGAATGCAATCGTCCTGATTCTTTTGTTTATGAATTGGCTCAAGCTTGCGTGGATTACATAGATAGGCTACAATTTCTTTCTTTGTCTTCACGCCAATCCACTAGTCGTGGGGACTTGACCGGAGGAGTTGGAGGGCAGAGAATCAAGTTATCTGACAATGTCGGATTGCATATTCGTTGTTTGGAAGAGGAAGTGTGACTTAAAGAACAATATGGAATAATATGAAGAAACTGTTAATGTTATGAGTATAAAGCTAGATTTTCCTATACCTGATTTTACAGCATACTATGCTAGGTATCTTGATCTCATGGAGCGAAGGGGTATGACACGCCATCCTACAATCAATACATGAAATGGAGGTATGAACGTTTAGTCAGCGAGGAGCATGAGACTGAGGAAAGACACCATAGGGCTGAGCTCGCCGAACTGAACAACTCTCTCGCGAGGGATAGCATCCCTCTCGCGATGTTTAGCATAGTCGCCGTCGTGGTGGCTCTTCTTCTTCTGGACCATTACGAGGCTCTAGGCATAGATAGTATACACTGCTTTTCCTTTTTGACTGACGGTATCATTTTTGCTGTTTTTTGAATAATATGATTGTTTAAACCTTTGGATGATATGTGACCTGCTTTAATAAGAATTATTTTTTCACAATTTTTTTTCTATTTTTTTTAATATGAAATATCTGTTTATCGCGGACTTGCAAGATCTATAGCTTTCTTTAGTTATCATTATTGTAAGCATATCTTTCTTGAAGTAAGGTCTATGGCTTGCTTTATTGAGTAATATACAAGGCCACAAGATCTATAGCTTGCTTTTGTCGCTGTATTGTAGGCAAGTTTGCCTAATAGCAAGGTCTATAGCTTGCATTTTATTTTGATTGTGAAGTCACAAGATCTATAGCTCATTTTTGCTTTGTTGTGGGCATATTTTCCCTATTTACAAGTCTGGGACTTGCTTAAACATATGTTTTCTTTGAAAACATATGCTGAGTAGCACTTATGCTATCAATTCTTCGTGATCGCTAGCTAGGAATACAAAATTTAAACTTAAGAATGCGTAGTAAAGAAGCTTGCGAAAGAATGTTTTAACTTCAGAAAATTCAAACTGTGATAATGTCTCCTTCATAAAAAAGTAGTGGAACAAACTCCAACTATGATCATTTCATGGTTTCTATACATGGGGGTTAGTTTTATCCTATCACCTTAGTTCTTTTACTCATAAAAACTTCTTAAGTTAACTATGTGCCAAGTGTTTGGAACGCTGCCACCATTCATTCTTTCCAACTTGTAGTAGTTTGATCTGTGTGCCTTCCTTATCTTGTACGGCCCTTCCCACTTTGTGCATAATTTCTCACGAACGTGCACCAAGCTGGCTTCATTCTTTCTTAACACAAGATTGCCAATCTGGAATCGTGCTTCCTCACCCTGCGATTATAGGCTTCAGCCATATTTTCCTTATACTTAGCTTCCTTGATAGCTGCTCTGTCTCTCTTTTCTTTGAGTTCATCCACGTTTAACCTCACCTTATCTGGGTTGGCATAATGCTTGTACCACTTAACTCGAAGGCTTGCTTGTCCAATTTCAACTGTTATCACCGCTTCGTGCCCATATACTAAGTTGTACGACGTTTTGCCAGTTGGTTTTCTGACTATGGTCCTGTATGACCACTAAATGTTGGGTATCTCGTCAACCCAGCCTGCTCGCTTTCCCTCCAGTCTTCTATGAATACCCTGAACAATTGTTTGGTTTGTAACCTCTACCTGACCGCTCGCTTGGGGATGGGCTACCAACGTGAATTTATGTGTGATTCCTATCTTGGCATACCATTCTGTAAAGATTCCACTTGTGAACTGTGTGCCATTGTCAGTGCTGATGGTTTGCAGCACCTCGAAGTAGAAAACTATGTTTTGCCATACAAACTTCCTTGCTACTTCAGCCATCACTCTCCCAAGGGGTTTTGCTTCTACCCAGTTTGTGAAATAATCGACCGCCACAATAAGAAACTTGGAGCTACCCTTGCCTTTTGGAAAAGGGCCAATGAGGTCAATTCCCCCATTATCAATAGGCCAAAGCCCGTATGCATCTGTTAACAGTGACTGTGGCCTGTGAGATGTTGGAGCATTCATTTGAAAGGTTTTGCATTTAAGGACAAAGTAGTATGCATCATTAAACATGGTTGGCCAATAATATCAAGCTTAAATGATCTTTTTTGCAATCGTTCAAGATGCTTTGTGTAAGCCGCACAATCCTTCATGTATGTCCCTCAAAATTTTGCTTGCCTACACCGGACCTACTCACTTTATCCTTGGTGATAAATATCCCTTCTTGTACAACTTTCCATCTTCAAAGACATAATTGAAGGATCACATTTCTAACTTCTTTGCTTTAATATTATCTGCTGGTAGCTTTCCTTTATTGAAGTATTCAATTAGAATTGTCATCCAATTTTTGTCTTGTTCTTGAACTGCTGACACAGTTGTCCTAGCTGTACTTCTAAATGGAATGACCTCTACCTTCACATCCTATGTTTGACTAATGATTCAAAACCCGCTATTGCTAATTTGCTTAAAGCATATGCCTTTGTGTTCTCACTTCTTGGGACATGTTGAATGTTGAAGCACTAAAGATTAGCAATGAGTGTTTGGACCTTAGTTAGGTACTTCATCAATTGTTCCTCCCGAACTTCGTAATCGCCACGAACTTATTGGACCACTATTTGTGAGTCACTGAATGCTTCCACACTCTTCACTTTCATACTAGACATGAGGTCTAGACCACATATTAATGCTTTGTACTCAGCTTCATTATTGGTGAGCAAAAAGTAAAAATGAAGTGAATATCTGTATTCCCCTATTCCCCCCGTCTGGGTTGATCAATAGCAGTCCTGCTCCGTAGCCATCCTTGCTCGATGCCCCATCTACAAACAAATTCCATGCAACATCCTTCCAATTAGCCTTACATTTATCTTCCTCCAACAATTGTGGTTTGTTCGCCTGCTGCTCTCCCACGCTTACCATTTCACCGATGAAATCCGCTAGCCCTTGTTCTTAGATGGATGTTCGTGGTTTAAATTGAATTTTGAACTGTCCTAATTCTAGAGCCCACTTGGTCATTCTCCAAGAAGATTTAGGCTTTCTTAAGATGTTCTTGATCGGGTAGTCCGTGTACACAATGATTGTATAACTCTGGAAATAAGTTCTCGGCCTCTTAACCTAATATACCAAAGCTAGGGTTAACTTTTCAAAAGGGAGGTACGCCCTTTCCACCTGCTACAATATTCTGCTGGTGTAAAATACTGGTATCTATTTCAGTACTTCATGTCTTACCAATACTAAGCTTATTGCATTAACTAAAACTCCCAAATACAAGTATAACGTTTCTCCATGAATTGGCGGCTTTAGCGCTGCGAGTTCTTGGAGTTGACTTTTCGGTGATTCATATGCTGCTTGGCACTCTTTGCTTCAACTCAACTTCCTAGCCTTTTTTAGGAATTCAAAGAGAGGAAAGTGCCTTTCTACTGCTTTAGAAACAAACCTGCTGAGTGCAGCAAGTGATCCCATTAAGATTTGGACTTCTTTCACTGTTCACAGTTGGGGGAGGTTGACGATCGCTTGTATCTTTTCTGGGTTAGCTTTGATCCCTTTTGTTAACACCTAATATCTAAGAAATTTACCTGCCCCTACTCCGGTTGTGCATGTCTTAGGATTTAACTTCATTGTAATTGTGCTCAGTGTATCAAGCGTTTCCTTTAAGTCTTCCGCGAAGTCACATGATTACTTACTCTTGATAACGATGTCGTCCACATACACCTCAACGTTGTGTCCAATCTGGTTCTGGAATGCACGATCAACAACTCTCTAGTATGTTGACCCTATTAAAACCCGAACATCTTTTCATAACAGAATACCCCCAAAGCTTGTAATAAATGCAGTTTTTCTGCATCTACTGGGTTCGTCAATATTTGATGATAGCCTTTGTAAGCATCTAAAAATTCTAGGACTTTGTATCTTGAGATTGCTTCCACTAGTTGATTAATTTTTGGCAGGGGGTAACAATCTCTTGGGCACACTTTGTTTAGATTGGTGAAATCTATACACATTCTCCAACCCGAGTCTTCTTTTTGTACCATTACCGGGCTTGCCAACCAAGTTGGATATATCACCTTCCTTATTATCCTTTCTTGTAATAGTGCCTTTACTTCATCCTCAATTGCTTTTTCCCTATCGCTAGCAAAACTCCCTTGCTTCTGCTTGACTGGCTTGATTGAGTCAGCGATGTTCAAGGAATGAGTTGCTACTTTTGGGTCGAAACCTCCCATGTTGTGCACACTCCATGTGAACGTATCATTGTGCTCTATTAGGATTTTTATTCATCTATGCTTTTCTTGTTCTGGAAGATATTTTCCTATCTTGACATGCTTGGACTCATCATTGTCATCTAGAATGAAATCTTTAGTTTCTTCACCAATTTCCAGTGGATGGTACATCTGATTTAGTGAGTCCCCATTGGTAATGGTGCTTACCATCTTCGGTTGTTCCACTATTCTTCTTTCTCTCATTGCAATGACCATGCATTGACTGGACGTCAGCTGGTTTCCCCTTACCGTTGTGATTCCACTGGAGACTAGATTGCTTTTGCTCTATTCATCCATGGTTTACCAATGATAGCATTGAATGAGCTTGGGGTATCTCTGACCATGAAGTCAGGTATTATGGTGCAATTCTTCTTATTCTCACCAATTGTGATAGGGAGGTGAATGTTGCCCATTGGAGTTTCTGCTCTTCCAGGGAAACCCAAGAGTGCAGATGTGGATTTTTCAAATCAGCTCTCTTGAATCCTAGTTTTTCAAAGTTATCTACGAATAGGATTTTCACTATGCTTCCATCATCCACAAAACTCTATGAATAGTTGTGTTCCCGCAAAGCGTTCGGGACAACGTCCTTTTCACTAAATGTGATTATTTTCTCTATATGCAATCTTTAATCTAGAGGCTTCTGTGGAGGTAAGTATCAGGCCTTAGCCTTCCAAGCATTATTCGAAAAGGATTCCGTTGATCCATGTATAGAGAAGACCACATTTTTGGGAGTTTCGTTGGGCATATTGTCTTCATATTCTATGGCAACCATCATTTTCTAATTTTTTCCCTGGACGTTCACTGTAGCTTGTACCTTGGGCATGAAGTTCCCTACATTGCTTGCTTCATTATATCTTTCTATGCCTTCTTCCTTCCTGTACTGTCCGAGATATCCATTTCATATATTCTCTTCTATTTGCCTCTATAAACCTCTACAGTACTCAATATCATGGCCACAGTCCTTGTGGAAAGCACAATAGTACTCACTTGATTGTTTTTCCAGAGGTGCTGCCATTGGCATCAGTTCGCGGAATAGGTTCTTGTTCGCCTGCCCGATCTCTTTTTGTGACTTCGCTAGCGGCATCTCCTGAGATAGAATGCTTTGTGCTCTTGTTTCTTTTCCTTTAAAGGTGAAATTTCATTTCCCTTTTTTAGCTATGCTTCTAGGGGAGTCATCTATAACCCTTTTCTCGCCTCGCTTTCTCTCAATTTTGCGATTATTGGCTTCCTTGGTTTACACATATTGTTCTATCATTTTTTGTAGGTCTCTCGGGTTCTCTGGAATGTTTTTGGTTAGCTCTCTGTATAAATCTCCCGATCATATGCCTCCCATGAATGCACCTAAAAAAGATTGGAAAGACGGATCTTGAACTCGCAGGCTTTCTGTAAAAAAATCTGCAGTGATATTTTGCCAAACTTTCATCGCTTCGTTGCACTATATTGTTCTGATATGCAATTATTCATGTGAATATTTGTTTCTGGTAGAAACGACCTAAGAATAAGTCTGAGAGCTGTGCCCAAGATGTGATGCTTCTATTTGGTAAGTCCTCATACCATGTGATTGCTATCCTTGATAAGAATATGGGGAGCTCTTTACATACCAACTTAATTTCAGCATCACGAAACCCCATGCAGTTACAATAGGAATGAAATAATTCCTTTGGGTCAGTTGTCCCATAAAAAATTTTGACATGCAATGGCAATTTGAAGTCATTGGGCATCTTGAAGTTGCGAAGATGTGGTTCAAGCGGTGATTTTTCTGCATCATTTTTTGCAACTATATCTCTTAATTCCTCCCCGTATTTATGGTTGTCATTATTTTGAGCAGGTTTCTGACTTACCTTTGGGGGTGTAGGCTTGAGAGTTGCTAGGATGTGGTTATACAATTGCTCTTTGTTCGCTCTAAAAATGATGCGGACGCTCTTTTCTTTTTACTTGTTCATATTTGGAGATTCTACTTCTTCTTCCTCATATATGTCATCATTGATGTGTTGTTGCTCTTTGTTGGGGTTATGTTCTTGATTCTGGTTGGGCTGCGCACTCCCATTTTTTCCTGCTGGTTACTCTTGCGTGTGATGACTATGACTTCTTTCACTTCTAATGACCGAATGAAAAGAAAATCCCATCCCCAGAGGCATCGCCAATGTTGTGGTATTCCCTCTTCTAGAAAGTTGATCGTGATCACAAAAGTGCACCTGCGAAAAGAACCCCGGAATTGGTTCCGAAGAAGAAACTCTGATGCTTAAGTCAATAATCTTTTTTCCACTTAACTTGCCTTAGTATAGCTGCACTTACCTTTTCCCATCTTCTCCTTTTTCCTTTTATAATACACCATGGATATGGCTCCGCTTATTCCAGAATTGCCATCGTGTGTGTGATCTTATGTTCAACCTCGCCATCGTGTGTGTGATTGTGTGTTTGACAAACCCAGTTTTGTGAGCAAAAACTGATTAGGGTTTCTGGAATTATCGGTTCGTGGGTTGACCTACATTTATTCTACGCTTAGCCCGACCCAGATGACTTTGCTAGTGTTCTGGGCCTTCTGCTCATTTGGTTCTGGTATGGACCAACTTCTAATTATATAGTCAACCTAATTTTTAGGGTTTGTAGAATGTTAGCTGAATAAGAGTTGACCATTGATCACATAAAGTCAATCTAGATATGAATGTTTATAGAATATTAAGTAGGGTTTAACTATTAATTATATAAAGTTAACCCCATTATTAATGTTTGTAGATAGTTAATTAATTAAGATTTGACCATGAATTACATAAAAGGTGGTCGTAAAGTCCATATTTATTTACTTGGCAATTTATGGAAATTATGCAAATATGGAACTATTATGTTGTAACATCAAAGAAGGAGGTTTGCGTGATATGGAAGGTTGCAATGTTAAATCCGAGAATCATATATCTCGTCCAGGTGTATTTGATTTGGAGAATATATCAATTCCTATATTTATAGGACTAGATTAAATCTATGGAATTTGAATATTCGGTTGTGGTTGAGATATGGACGGGATAATCTAATTCCTTACTTAAATGGAATAGATTTGGTATTCATATCTCCAAGAGATTTAATTGTTATCAGAATATTTTGTAGACTTAGAATTCTATTCGAACAAAGAAACTTGATACGTGCGACTGTGCTTATATATGTGAATATTCTTGTTGAGCTACTTACAGATTTATTTTGAGAAAATCTGCACACATATTTTTGATATTATGAAGTAGGTGAGAGCTTTGTTTTTGTGTTCCAAAATGATCAAAAAAATTTGACCAACATTCATAATCGTATGCCTTAATTCCTTGGGAGGAGGAGATCCAGCATTAACTAGTTTTGAGGTCAGAGGGAGTCTGATCAAGGTGGATCTGTAGCTAGGGAGTAAGAAGAATTCACACATATTAATTAGATAAGATAAATATATTTTATGGTGAACTTTGTACTATTTTTTGGATTAGTGGATTCATTCTGAACTGGGCTAGGCCCAGTAGATGTAGGTGAATTTCACCGAACTGCGTGACCAAGTCGTGTGTCTTTGTGCTTCACTTTATTATGTACTTGGCTGATGTTATGTTTGAACATGTTCATAACAATTGAATTAATTAGGTAAAACAAAATTTCAATTGGTATCAAAGATAAGTCACTTACTCTTACCTTGGTTGTGTCAAGGAAAGTGTGATCCGATTTTACTATGGTGACCAAAGAAGGAGCTTCAGTGTTTCGGCCTCCTCTGCTCGAAGGAACCAATTACAACTATTTGAAGGCACGCATGAGGGTCTTTATAGAACACTTGATTAACTTGCACGATATTTTATTGAAATAGGATGACGTCATCCTGTGGAAGATGTTGAATCTAGCTCAAAGGAGAAGGAAGGAGAAACAAGTGCAAAGAAACGAAGGCTTAATGATAAGCCAGCATGGACTCCAGATAAGCTGAAGGCCTCGATGGTGAACTCCAAGGCTCTAAATGTTATCTTCACAGTAGTGGATGAAAACCAGTCCAAACTCATATCCACTTGTTTTTAGGCAAAGAAAGGACGGGATATTATTCAAACAGTGCATGAAGGAAAAAGTCGAGTGCATGAATCAAAGCTACAGATGTTGGCAAAAAAATTCAAAGAATTGAATATGGAGGAAGATGAAAAAATTGCTATGTTCAATGGATAGCTAAGAGATATCTCCAATATGACGTACTAACTTGGGAAAACTTACAAGGAGGCTAAATTGGTGAAGAAAACTCCGAGGTCTCTTCCTCAAATATTTTCAATGAAGGTTGCTGCTATTGATAAAGTAAGAGGTGTGGAAAATATGAATCTAGATGAATTGATGGGATCATTACAGACATATGAGATGACACTTGAACAACCATCAATGAAAATGCATAAAGAGTTGGCCTTTAGAGTCTCATCCTGAAAGAATGACCATGAAGGTGAAAGTTCCGATGGAGTGGAAGAACTTGCTTTTATAACTAAGAATTTCTCAAGAATGTTAAAAAGGTTTGTGAATAAAAAAAATCACAAGAAAGATCGAATGGAAATAGACCTCGTTCGTAGGACTTTGGAAACACTAGATGATCACGAATGGAATGTAACAATCAGCAGTTTTAAAAGAATTAGAACAATGAAACAAAGCAGCCAGGAAGAATTCAATGCAGAGAATACGAAGGCTATGAACACATCCAGGCTGAATGTGCTAATACACGAAAGAAGCAAGGGAGGTCATATGTAACTTCATAGAGTAAAGATGAAGAAGAGGAGGAAGAAGAGGTACTCACACGTAACTATGTAGCTTTCGAAGCAAAGATTCATAACACGACTGAAACTGGAAGTGCATGTTCTCACATTGGGACGACAGAGAAATTTGTATGTTCCAACACACAAAATCTCAGTGATCTTTCAAGCGATGATGATGACCAAGTTGTGAATGATGAAGACACTAACAATACCTATGAGAACATGTGTGCTATGTGGCCTTAAGGTTTTTGAGGACAATAAAGTTTTGAAATCTAAGAAAATCAACTTATTGAAAGAATTACATAAATGGTGATTCTTGTTGAAAAACTTGAAAATGAGATTGAACAACTTAAACAAAATCTGAGGTTGGCCAATGAGAGGGCTGAGATGGATGAAGCTGCGACCATGAAGTTGAACACTGGAAAAGAAAAGCTAGATGACATATTGGTGATGTAAAATAACTTTGGAGACAGACAAGGAATTGGCTATGACAAAGCTAAAAATGACATGATAGATTTCAAAGCAGAGCTACAGGCTATGAAGAAGATAATGAAGACACTTTGACGCAACCCTATTATTTTTCCTATCAAGGACACATAAAAGAACAATGATTCAAGCTACTCAGAGAAATTATGAAAGGTCGAAAACTTTCAGCATGCTCCAACATGAACGATGTCCAATAATCTTAATTGGTTTAGAAGGTATAGATTCCTCAACAAAGTACTATTTTTCTGGTTGCTCACACATCTCTTACTGCACATTCTAGATATTCCTGGTACTTTGATAGTGGATGCTCTACGCATATGACTGGAATTTAGGAGTATTTGAATAACATCAAACCATATGATGGTGGCTTTGTTACGTTTGGTGATGGAAAGAAAATTTGTTTGTTGGAAAAGGAGAACTACAGATTGAGGGATTTCCAAGTTTCACAAGTGTTCTTCTAATAGAAGATCCGAAAGCTAATCTATTGAATATTAGTCAGCTGTAGATGATAATGTGGCTGAAGAGTTTCACAAAGATAAATGCAGTGTAAAACATGGTGATATTAAAGTGTTTTATGGAATTCGATTTTCAGACAATTGTTACCTATTGGAACAAGAAGTGAGATGCCTAAACTCAAAAGAAGATGAAGGAACTATGTGGCACAGGAAGCTTGGTCACATCATCTATAAAACATCGGTGAGATTGAAAATTCTTAAGCAGTACGAGGTATGCCTACTCTCACTAACAAAAAGGGAATTATGTGTGGACCATGTCAAAAGGTAAACAGATTCGATCTCCTCATTCATCTGTTCAGTATATTACCACATCAAGAAATATTGAATTTCTACACATAGACTTGATGGGTCCGGTCAATACACCTAGTATGACTCACAAGAAGTATATTTTTATATGTGTTGCTGGTTTTTCCAGATACACGTGAGTGGTATTTCTCAAGGAAAAATCTAATACGGTGGATGTTTTCATAAGTATGGTGATCAAGCTACAAATAGAAAAAGGGATTTTTGTTGGGAAGATTGTGAGAATCCGTAGTGATCATGGCAGAGAATTTGAAAATTCTCAGTTCAGTGAGTTCTGTGATGAAATTGGCATCCAACTTGAATTTTCAGCACCTATTACACCTCAGTAGAATGGGATTGTTGAAAGGAAGAATAAGACTTCACAGGAGATGGCTCGAGTTATGTTGACAGAAAAAGGAATTCTCAAGAAATGGTGGGAAGAAGCGATCAACACAGCGTGCTATTCAATAAATAGGATATATCTTTGTTCATTCACAAGCAAGACGTCATATGAAATCTAGAGGGAAGGAAGCCTAATGTCGCATAATTTTATGTGTTTGGAAGCAAGTGCTACATTCTCAGGGACAGAGAACAGTTAGGAATGTTTGACAGCCGTAGTGATGATGGAATTGTTCTTGGTTATTTAGTGAACAGTCGTGCATAAAGAGTGTATAATCTCCACACTAATACCCTCTTGGAGTCAATTAATGTAATAGTTGTTGATTTGGATGACAAGTAAGTTTCAAGAGAAGGAGACAATGAGTCAGTTCCAGTCCATGTTCCAACTTAATTAGAACAACTCGACGAATTAGCAAGTCCATGTTGGAACACCAGATCTTTTTTTGAATCCAGATGACCCAGAAGACATCGATGTTGGAACATCGACCCCTAGTTCTCCACCACATGTACCAACACAGGTTAAACCAGTATCAAGTGTGAAGAGAACTCGAGCTTTACCACGAGTCAATTACAGAGAACTTACTGGATTACAATGTTTCATCTCACTGATTGAACTAAAGAATTACAAAGAAGCCCTACTTGATGAATATTGGATTGCGGAAATGCAAGGACTTGGAAAGTTTGAAAAAAATGATGTGTGGTATCTCACTCCCCATTCCAAAGGAGTAAATGTTATTGGCACCAAGTGGATTTTCAAAAACAAGTATGATGCTTTTGGTCAGATTACTCGAAATAAACGATGTACTCAAGTGGAAGGAGTTAACTTTGATGAGACATTTGCCCCAGTTGCCAGGTTAGAATCTACTCGAATTATACTTTCTATTCCGTGTACTATAAACTTTACACTATACAAGATGGACTTAAAAATTTCTTTTCTGAATGGAGTGGTGAACAAAGAAGTCTATGTTGAAAAATCAAAAATATTTGAAGATCCTCACCATCCACATCATGTGTATAAACTCAAAAAGGCACTATATGGTCTGAAACAGGCGCTAAGAGCATGTTATGAGAGACTTACTAAGTTTCTTATTTAGAAAGATTATCGTCGTAGGGGAGTAGACCGCACTTTTTTGTACTGGACATGTCATCAAAAATCTTGATTGCTTAAATTTAAGTAGATGATATTTTATTTGGTTCTACTTCACCATCTACGGTACAAGATTTTGTCAATCTCATGCAGGATGAATTCGAGATGAGTATGTTTTGCGAACTTACCTATTTTCTAGGACTTCAGGTGAAGAAACAAAAGAATGGCTTGTTTATCAATCAGAGTAAGTATGCTATGACTCTTCTGAAACTTTTTGGCTTAAGAAATTCTTGATCAGTTCGAACTCCATTGAGGGCCACAGACAAATTGGTGAAGGATGAGAAAGGTATTTCAATGGATCAGAAAATGTACGGGAGTATGATTGGTAGTCTATTGTACTTCACAGCCAGTCAAGAAGATATAAGTTTTAATGTTGGGGTATGTGCAATATTTTAGGCTAATCCGAAGGAAACTCACATGGCTGCAGTCAATCGAATTATTTGATATGTTAGTGGGAATTCTGAGTATGGTATCTGGTATTCTAAAAACCAAGACTCGGATGTTTTTGGCTACAGTGATTCTGATTGGGCATATAATGCAGATGATCGCAAAAGTACTATTGGTGGTTGTTTCTTTATTGGCACAAACTTGGTATTCTAGTTTAGCAAGAAACAAAATTCTATTTTATTATCATCTGTTGAAGCTGAATATCTTGCTGCTGGAAGTTGTTGTGCACAATTGTTATGGATGAAACAAATGCTGAAAGATTATGGAATTCATCAAGGCCTCTGAAGATTCTATTTTACAACAAAAGTGCAATTGATATTTCTAAAATCCAGTCCCGCATTCTTGAACAATGCACATTGATATAAGATGTCCTTTTATTCGAGATCTTATAGAGAGAAAAGAAGTCATGGTGGCGTATGTTCCAACATCATAGCAATTGGCTGATATTTTCACCAAACCACTGGATTCAGCCACTTTTGAGCTCCTCAGACAACACTTAGGTGTTTTTCACATTTGAGGTACTCCTTTATAAGCTTCTATTTAGCTTTAGTTTTTGTTTTGTGTACAGAAAAATTGATGAACACAAAAAAAAATTAGAAAGGTGAAAAAGTACAAAATTTGGATGTAGTGTCTGCATGTTGGAATATGGAATGCTAGTTAATATGTGGAGAGAGAATGATGAATTGATGGCTGGTAGGGGAAAGAAGGTAATTATTACCTCAGAAAGAGAAAAAGTGGTACAGTTTTAGAGAAAATGGAAAGTAATTTTTTCAAATTTTAACTTTCCATTTTCTTCTCACTTTGCCTCTTTCCCGCAACCTCTTTCCCTCTTTTGATATTCTTGCTATTCTTCTTGATTTTGTGGGATTGTGCTTAGATTTCTTGTAAAAACCCTAAGGCAAAGAGGTAGAATACAGTTAGGTCTCTCAAGAACTTTCTTTCAGCAGTCGTTCAACCCAAACTCTCATCATGGAAAGCAGCAAATTTTCAAAACATTTTTCAGTGAATCTGAGAAGACTCTTAATTTTACAGAGAGTACAATGCTAGATGATTGAGATGGTGTTCTAGAACCTAGATTCAACATTGTACCACCGCTAGTTTAGCCAAGGCGGGATCACTCCCTACCAATCCTAGTCAAGGTTTTTTGAAAAAATCATTTACCTTCAACAGTCAGACTTTTAAGTCTTTTGATGATTGCATAGAGTATTATCTGAAGCATAATAAGAGGGTATATCTGAGTAGATATAAGTTTATGTCGGGAAAGATTAATGGGTATGATCTTATCCACTTATTGAAAGGGATTATTCGGAATATTCAGCATATGGAGGATTGGAATCCCATATTAACTGAAATAGCATGCATAGAATATAAGGCAAAAAGGTGATGTGTGTGTACACCAGAGCGATAGGGCCTAGGAGACTTAGACTAAGAAGGTTGAATGATTGGCCTGAAGAACTTTGTGTGGGTGAAAATTTAAAGAGACTTAGGGAGATACCCTTACTATCATTGAGATTGAATCTGATGAAGAAGAGTTGGCTGCTGATGATCAGCAGGATGTTGAGGTTTAAGAACCTGGCCTTGATGATGTTCCATCATCAGGCCAGCAAGAGGTTGAAGAAGGTGATGTTCCAACTCAGGAACACAATGAGGCTGAAAGAGAGGGTGGAACTGATGTTCTAACATAAGATGTGCCCATTGAAAACTTGACATACACCAGTGATGAAATGTCGGAAGAATTTGTTCAGACAAGAAGATCTAAAAGGAAGGTTGATGAGACTAAAGAAAAGTAGTTCAGTCCAAGAAAATGAAAAGAAAGGTGAAGTAAGAGGTGGTCAGAGTTCTAAAAGAACTCTATCTGCAAGAGATGCACTCAATACAGATATTTTCAATGAAGTCTATAAAGATAGTTGGGATCTCATCAGTGAGAGAAACATTATTGCAGAAAGGTCTCTGGACTTGGAGCCTTACAGAACCAGTGGCTTTGCAGCTTTCCTGGAACACTTGGACTACTCTACTGCAACTCAAGTCTACAAGGACTACAATAAAGAGCTAGTTCTAGAGTTTTATGCCAATGTCATGGTAGAATACTTAGATGTTAAGTCTGACTGTTATGGGTGGACCTATGTACATGGCAATGTGATAAATTTCTTTGCTGAGAAGATTAATGAAATTCTCAGGCTTACCACTCATGAGTTTGTTGGTCCATATGCAGAAGACTTGGAGCTGACAAATGATCAAATGATGCATGAGATTTTTGGAGGGCTGGTTTCTCACTGGCCTGCACAGGGCAATGCTGCTATGTCACATCTGACTAGAAAATACTTCGATTTATCTCAGATTTCCATCAACTGCTAGATTCCCTCAACAATACCTCAACCTTTACCATAGAAATGGCCAAGTTGCTTTACTGCATTGGGAAGAAAATTCCTGTGAATCTGGGAAAAATTATTCAGGAAAACATTGTATTTCAGGTTATGTCATCCAAGAAGAAGAATCCATCACTGCATCCTTGTGTTATTATTGCATTGACCAGGGAAAATAAGGTGAAGGTCAAGAGTGATGATTAGTTTATAGTGCCTAAGGTTGTGAAGGCAAATTCAAGGACCTTATGTACAAGGAAGATTGATGATCTTCCCTGGCTTTCTTCTAAGCCTGGTAATGCATCCTCGACACCAGCAAAGAAGGCTAAGAAGCATAATGTGAAAGAAAAAATTGTAGCTCTTGAGGTCTAGATTGCACTACTTGAAGAAGAGTTAACCAGGCTGGATGCAGATGGTGAAGCCTAGGAGGATTCTACTGATGAAGCCTAATGTCTATTTTTCAAAAATTTTATTGATGTTCTGAATTTTATGGCACTTTGGCATGTTTTATGGCCCCAATGAGGAGTACTATTGGATTTTGATTATGTGATTCTGGATTTCTGGATATCTGGATATTATTTTGTGCCCAGCTGGAAGCTATTGTATATTCTCAGATTTCTAGTACTTATTATGTTTCTTGGGTCGGTGTTCCAACATGGTTTTACTAGACAATTTAAATACTGATTTTTATTTGATGTTCCAACATGGATGTTGAGGTATTATAGTTTTGGAGCTGTCATGTTCCAATATCCATTCCTAGAAGATATCAATTCCTATAGTTACGAGATTTGATTTGGAGTATTTGATTTCCAGGTGTATTTGATTCCTATAGTTATGAGAATATCTTTTCCCGGTGTATTTGATTTGGAGAAGATATCAATTCCTATAGTTATGAGATTTGATTAGAATTATGGAATTGGAATATTCGGTTATGATGGAGATATGAACGAGATAATCTATTTCCTGACGTAAAGGGGATTAGATTTGACAATTCATATCTCTAAGGGATTTGATTGTTATAAGAATATTTTGTGGAGATAGAATTCTATTCATACAAAGAAACTTCAAACGTACGACTTTGCTTATATATGTGGACATTCTGGCTGAGCTACTTACAAATTTATTTTGAGAAAATTTGTACTCGGGTTTTCGATATTAAAAAATAAGTCGAGAGCTTTGTGTTTGTGTTCCAATATGATCAAATACTTTTAATCAACGTCCAGAATTGTATGCTTTGATTCCTCGGAAGGAGATATCCAACGTCTACTAGTTTTGTGGTCACAGGAGTTTGATCAAGGTGGATCAGTAGCTAGGAGAGCTAGCAGAATTCACATGCATTAATTAGATAAGATAATTATATTGTGTGGTGTACTTTGTACTATCTTTCTGATTGGTGAATTCATTCTGACCAGGCTAGGCCCCGAAATGTAGGTGAATTTCACTGAACTGCGTAATCAAGCCGTGTATCTTCGTGCTTTACTTTAATACGTACTTGGTTGAATAGGTTATGTTGGAGCACGGTAATAACAATTGAATTAATTAGGTATAACCAAATTTAAGTGGCTACATATGATTGTTTGTTGGGTGTTAAGGTTTGGCTGTTAATTATATATAATCAACTAAGTTATTAGTGTTTGTATTAAGCAAGTTAAAGGTTGACCGTTGAATAAATGAAGTCAACCAAAAAAAATTTATATGTAGGGGAAGTAAGTATGTGGGGGTGTGGAGTAAGCTAGTTGTACAGTTGGCGAGGGAGGAAACGAAAGAAAATGAGATGCAACAAGTACAAGGAAAAAAGGATCTGGATAACAGTGGATCGAGCAATATGATGGGATCTGTAGTTGAGGATAAGGGAAAAGAAAAGGTGGTGGAAGAGAAAGCAGCAGCGGTTCATGGAGATTCAATTTCCATTAGAAGTAAAAACCTAATGGGAACTGATGAACCTGAATCGAGTAAACGAGTGATTATAGATGGAAAGGGGCTTTCATGGGGAGAAAAATGGAGGAAGTGGAAATGGTCAAATGGTCATCACTGTGAAGACTGCCAGAAGGAGGTACGTTGTTAAACACTGTTAACATTGAAGGTATGGATTTAGGAGCGATAATAGAGGAAAACATTGAAGCGGAGTGACACTGTGGGAGAATTGTGTGGTGTGTTTAAAAATGGGGGCAACCCCCCATTCAAGGTAATGGAAGGCTATCTGCTCAGGCTATGGGGGAAAAATCAAGAAGGTATGGCAATTAAATCGTGGTGTCATTATGATAAAACTGGTATCCAATTTTTTCTGTGCTAAAATTGTGTAGAAAGGATTATTACTATTCGATGGGAAGCTTATAATTGTGAATAAAATGGGATAGAGACTTAGATTTAAATGAGCCAGATTCAGTTCGTGTATGGGTTCAATTGCTTGGATTGCGACTGGAATATTGGAAATCGAAAACAATCTGTAAAATTGCTAGTCAATTGGGTGAGCCTATTTGCTTAGATAGTGCTAGTGCAGAGAAGGAAATGGATATCCTATGCTAGACTGCAAATATAAGTACAAATTGGGGAAATGTGCCAGACTATGTTCAATTTGTGAATGAGAAATGGGTTATTGTAAAACTGAAGGTTGAGTTTGAATGGATCCTTATGATGTGTACATTTTGTAATATGTATGGTCATCAGGTTGAAGAATATAGAAAAAAGGAGGACAAAGGAAGAAAGATGATAGAATCACAGATATACATGCCAGTGAGGAGAAGGACTAAAAAAGATCAAATTGTGGAAACGAAAAAAGAAGTGAAAATAGATGAAGAAGAGAGGGCAATGACAACAGTGGGAGCTGGTAGTAGTCACAACTGGGAAGTGAAAGAAAGTGGGGGAATGAGAGGAGATGACTGATAGAAAGGAAAAACCATCAGATGATGCATAACATTGCAACATAGAATATCAGAGGTCTGAATAAAAAAAACTAAACACGGATTAGTTGGCTTGTTGGAAACGAAAATCAGTAAACAAAAAGAAGAAGAGACATGGATGAGAGTTGGTTTGGGCTGGAACTTGATAACTAATAGTGATGAAGAGAAAAGGGGGGACCTGACATATATTAGGTGAATCTGATCAGTCTGAAAGAACAATGGGTCGACTTGTTATGTAAGAACGGGACTGATGGAAAGGAATTTGATTGTACAGTGGCTTATGGGTATAACACAAAAAAGAAAAGAGAAAAATTATAGGAGTTCTGAAAGGGGTTAAGATAAGAAATAAACCCTGGATTCTGCTAGCAGACTTCAATACACCTCTTCGGCCTGGAGATAGAATTGGGGAGAACTAGATAGATTAGAAAGAAATGGAAAATTTCAAAGATGTGGTTGATGTGCTGACCTGGAGATTATGAAAATAGTAGGGGCAGAGTTAACGTGGTGCAACAGGAGAAAGGGGGATGAAAGAATCCAGAGCAAGATAGATAGAAGTTTGGTTAATGAAAAATGGCTTATGGAGTTTCAAGAATCATTTTGTAAAGTAAAGATGAAGATGATATCAGACCATTTTCCTCTTGTGGTCAGATTCAGTCAAATATGGATGCATGAACTGAAGCCTTTCAAATTCTTGAACATGTGGGTTAAATCCCAAGTGTTTATAGAAAGTGTGGATAGGATTTGGAAGATGAAACCAACTAGAAATTTAACTGAGGTGGCAGATACTCTAAAGATACTGGAGAAACCCTTGAGAATCTTGAACAAAAGAGAATTTCATAATGTTTGCAAGCAGGAAGAGGAAGCACAATTAAATTAGGAGAAAGCTCAGGAAAAGTTAAATGAACAACCAAGTTCAAAAGAACTACAAGAAATGGAAAATGTAGCAAGGCAGGAAGCAGAAAGACTTAAGAAAGAGAGTGGGCATTATAAGGAAATAGGCTAACAAAAGCATTCTTTGACTCAATGAAGAAGAGACAGTATCATAGCAGAATTCTGATACTCAAAATAGATGGAGAAGTGGAAACGGATCAGGAGAAAATTGGGGATAGTTTGATCAAGCATTTTAAGAATCAGATGGGAATTGAAATGCAAGTTCAGGGCATTGAAACGGAAGCTTTGAAGCATGGGAATGTGTTAAGTCTGAAACAACAAGTAGGGTTGATAAAAGGGGTGAGCAGAGAAGATATGGAGAAAGCTTTAAAGGGGATAAGGAAAGATAAGAGCCCAGGTAAGGATGGCTACTCAAGCGTATTCTTTCAGGAGACATGAGACATAATTAGAGATGATGCAGTATGTACAATCCAGGGCTTCTTTGGTGGAGATCAGATCCCAGGAGTGATCGAAAATGTTGTCCTAACGCTGATACCGAAGAAAGATAACCCACAGGTACCAACAGATTTTCGTCCAATAGCATAATGTTCAGTATTGTATAAGGTTATAACTAAAATACTGAGTGCAAGAATTAGAGAAGTTCTTCCAATATTGATTAGTGATAACCAAAGCGCATATGTGAAGGGAAGATACATAGCGCATAACATGATGTTGGCTCAACAACTTCTGAATAGGTACAATGTAGAATCAATGAGATCAAGCTGTGTAGCTTAAGTAGTTATAAGCAAAGCATTTGACCGTGTAAACAGGAGATTCTTGGTAGATTGGCTAAGGCTTTTGAGGTTCGCTAATGTGATGGTGGAATGGATACAACGGAGTACAATACATTTAGAATTTTTCCTATCCTTCAGTGGAAGGTATAATGAATCATTCATAGCTAAAAGGGGAGTGAAGCAAGGCGATCCAATTTTCCCTTGCTTTTCGTGATAATCATGGAGTACTTCATGAGAATCATGAAGATGGAACTGGAGAAGGGAAATATAGACAATCATCAGAAATGCAATAGAGCATGTGTTCATACATTGCTTTTTGCTGATGATCAACTCCTGTTTTATGGTGCAAATAAAAAATACCTTAAAGGGGTGAAGGATGTCCTAAACAGATTAAGAAGGGTGACAATTTTGGCAATCAATGCAGATAAATCAAAGTTTTTTTAAGATGGAAGAAGTAGTATAAGATGATCTCATTGCAGTCTCGAATATAGCTAAGGGATCTATCCCTATGACAGATTTCGGTCTGCCTCGGTCTTCACTTAAATGGAGGAAAGAGGGTTATGAAATTCGGATGGAGAAGATAAGAAGTACGATAATGGGATAGAACACAAAACATCTGTCTTATGTAAGGAGGATTCAATTGATAAACAGTGTTTTGATAAGTTTGACTGGATACTGGGGAGGAGTATTAAGCTTACCAGAGAGTGTTCATAAACAAATCACTTAGATCTGCACTAGCTATCTTTAGGGTAGAGAAGAGGGGAAAAGAGGATTCACAGCTGCAACATGGTCTTCACTGTGCAAAGGAAGAAAAATGGAGGAATGAAGGTAAGGGATTCTAGAATATGAAACAAAGAAGCGTTGTGTAAACATCTTTGGTATATCAGTAAAAAAAGATGTGTTATGGGTGAAGTGGGTGCATTAATACTATATGAAGGAGAATGCTTTGGAGGACTGTGAATACTCTTCTTCTCATAGTTGGCCATGGAGATTGTTAATGAGACTTAAAGAAGAAGTATTTACTGATCTAAAACAATGCATGAACAGAGAAGGTAAGATGAAAATTTCCAGGATGTATGATAGGTTAAAAGGAGGAGAAGAAGCAAGATACAAGGGGAAAGTGATCTGGAAAAAAACTATACAACTGAAGCACAAGTTCTTTTTGTGGCTAATGCTCAACGGGAAACTAGCAACGAAAGACAGGTTGGGGGAGTTTGGGATTCTAAAGGATCATTTTGAATGCAGTTTTTGCAATCAAAATGAGAGTCTGATGCATCTGTTTGTTTATTATGAATATGGGAAAGAACTGTTTAGAACCTAGGGGAAGAGGGAGATATAAAACTTAAGGAGGATGAAGAAACTTATGTTGATGATGGCCAGGAAAAAGAGGTGACAAATGATGTCACTACTAATTGAAGTTCTGTATGGAGTTTGGGAAGAAACATATGGGTTTTTTATGGGAAAAAATTGAAGGCGACCACCTTAGCACAACAAATTAGAGTAGATTTTGAGGCCAGGGAGGAGTATATGAACCGGGATAAACAGAGTAGGGCATAGCAGAAGGGAAGTGTAGCTGGCATGGAGGATGGTTAAAAGCTTATTTGTAGGGAAAACAAAGTTTTTAATAGGCTTAGAGAGAGCTAAAAATTTTGTTCAGTTTTGCGCCATTTGGATTAATGAATATGCCTTATCAAAAAACTATGTGGGGGTGAGGGACCAATAATATTTTGACAAATGTTAAATATGATGAGAGAAAAAAGGATAAGCGAAAAAAAACTGATGATAACTTCCCAACACATGTACACATGTCAACATACTACTGGCCCCTCACCCCCATGTATTAGTGTTTATAGAAAGCTATGAGCAAGTCCAACAGCTTCCCTATAATTGGGATTATTATTGATGATAAGGAATCTATATGGTTTTTGAACTCCAACATTATCCCGATCACATTCCCTAAAATAGAGATTTGGATGAGAGAGAAGACTTCCTTCCCTATATTTGTAAAAGAGAAAAATAATTATTGGGAATGGAAATTTAATGCAATTTCAATTGAAAGCATCAAATCATAACACAATATTCATGTTTCTATTAAAATTGAAGTCTCAATTTTCCTCATTCTTCCATTCCTACTAAAAAGTACCTTTGACTTCCAACAATTTTTTTAGAGAAAACTGCTACATCTCAAGCTCATGTGTGATGCTTATTTATAGTTTTTTTAGGGTTTTGACATTAATGATTTGTTTAAAGATTGAAATTAATCTCTTTGGTTTATAGTTTATAATTTTTTGATTTTTTTTGGATGTTGTTGCCTTTTATTAACATGGTGAATATATTAAAAGAATACGAAAAAAAACTATATTCTAAATAACATCAAATTTTTAGTTTCAAATTCGTTATATTGATTGTTTTAAAACACTAACTTAATTTTTATAATATATTATTAAGTTATTAAAAATGAACTCTTAGCTTAAAATGAAAAAGTAGTTATAGCGTAATAAATACCAGATTATGCAAAATAGGGGATCTGTTGGACTTGGGTCAAACAAATAGAGGGAATATTGATTTTTATTCCATATTCTAGAGAAAGGTTTAGGGAGACCAAGTCCAACAACTTCCCTTTAATAGATGTTTTCATTGATTAAAGAGTTTCTACATATTTTTGCACTCCAAGAGTTTCCCCATCTATTCCTTAAAATAGGGATTTGGATTAGAGGGGAGATTTCATTTCCCATATTTGTAGAAAGAGAATTTTTTATAGGGAATGGAAATTTAATGCAGTTCCGATTGAATTCATCAAATCATAACACAATATTCAATTTTTTATTATAAATTTAAGTCTTATTCTACCCTCATTCGTCCATTTCTACTAAAAAGCACCTTCGACTTCTAACAAATATGTTTTTTAGAGAAAATTACTACAATATCAAGCTCATGTGGAATGCTTATTTATATATTTTTCTAGGCAAACGGCTTTAGGGGGCCCTCCACCTAATGCGGTTTGACTCTTTCCCCGCCCCCCTCCCCCAATTTTTTTTTCGATCACTTTTGTTCCTAAACTAACAAAAGTGTTGAATCGTAACCGTTCCGTCGAGTCAAAACGTTAACATCAGTCAAAAGCCTCAATTTTGAGGGCAAATTGATAATTTCCACATTTTTTCCTTTTCTTCTTTTTTTCTTTTTCCTTTTCTTATCATTTTCCCTTTTATCTTTGATATTCACATCTCTTTCCCTTTTCGTTTCTGACCCTACCACCGTCCACCCTTCCAAATCCACCACCACCGAACCCTTCAGTCACGCCACTACCGTCCACCTCCAATCCACCATTGTTAACCCTTCTATCGCCCCACCACCATCCACCTCCAATCCACTATCGCCGACACCGTCGCCCCACCAATGTCCACCTCCAATTCACCATCAGCATGCTGAGGATGCTGGAGTCGCTGAGGTGGATTGTTATGAAGGGTAAAATTGGAGAAGCGAAAAGGGTTTTGATGAAAACCTCCGACAGCAAAGAGGGGGCATGAAAGGCACGATGACATCACCAAGGAAGCGTCCATAGTGGTTACTACCTGGTGCAGAGAGAATTGGAACAGGCAAGGGGTATGGAGAATTGGCAAGGGCATGGGCAAATGGCAATAATTGGCATGGGTGATAGAATCGACGGAGGGGGACACTCTGTTGGTGAAGGTGCTCTGGCAGCATTACCTCCCATTGAGCGCACATTGCCCTATAGTTTGGAGGATTTGAACAAGGGAACTACTAAGAAGATGAAGATATCCAGAGATGTGATTAATGTCAATGGGACTGGGTGTGCCTCTTTCGTTTTAAGTGGATTTTTCACCGATGTTGTGTGTGTTAATGATGTGCCCATTTTATATGGTTATATTAGGACTTTTGGGATTCACTTTCGTACAATTTTGTGCTCTAGATGTGGCATTTTGCTTTGAAATTCTCTAAGGAGAGTTAAAAGTGACTTTTACGCTTTTATTACTTTTCTCGAGGATTTTGCATGACAAGGAAATTTGTTTGAGGACTTTAAAGACTTTAAAGAATACCTTTGAAGATTTAAAGACTTGAAGACTTGTATTTGAGCTTTTGAAGACTCAAAGAATTGAAGATAAGTGAAGTGAAGTGGAGGACTTGAAACAAAAATAAGAAAGAAATCAAGATGCTGAAACTGGGCTCGGTCGCAACTCGCGACGAACCCATCGTGACTCGCAATGGATGTATGGCCAGAAAGTTTCTTACTTTTTTTGTACTATAGATACTCACCTTATCCTCTCCTTTGCAGGCCTCTTCTTCTTCCTGTATTTTTCTGGGTTCAAATCTTAGTTTTTCCTTTCTTTATTTTCGTAGTTTTTGTAGGTTAATCATGTCTTTTCATTATCTAGGTTAGTTTAATCTTGGGAGAAATTGATTGAAGCTTTCATATCTATGTAGTAAGAACCTCTATTTCACTCTATCTTGAAGCATTTGTTATTTAGCATTCATGTGTTTTAATGTGATGTTTTACTTCATTTATATCTTGGGTTGTTTGAGAATAGGAAGTGTTTGTATGATTGAAATGTTATGGTGTTAGGAAAGTTGCAAATTTCTTAACTCATTTGGCATGAAAATCCAAGATCATGGACTTAGAACTTCTGGTGTATAATGTATTGTAATTCTTGCTAGATAAGTATGTTAATGTGGACTGTTCTCATATTTATCCTATAAATGCAATGTAAGTTTTAGAATTCAACCTTACATTGCATCTATAGGATAAATATGAGAACAATCCACATTAACATACTTATCTAGCAAGAATTACAACACATTATACACCAGAAGTTCTAAGTCCATGTTCTTGGATTTTCATGCCAAATGAGTTAAGAAATTTGCAACTTTCCTAACACCCTAACATTTCAATCATACAAATACTTCCTATTCTCAAACAACCTATGATATAAATGAAGTAAAACATCACATTAAAACACATGAATGCTAAATAAAAAATGCTTCAAGATAGAGTGAAATAGAGGTTCTTACTACACAGATATGGAAGCTTCAATCAATTGCTCCCAAGATTAAACTAACCTAGATAATGAAAAGACATGATTAACCTACAAAAACTAAGAAAAGAAAGAAAGGAAAAAGTAGGGTTTGAACCCAGAAAAATGCAGGAAGAAGAAGAGGTCTGAAGAGGAGAGAATAAGGTGAGTATTTATAGTAAAAAAATAAAGAAAGTTTTTGGCCATACATCTGTCGTGAGTCACGATGGGTTCATCACGAGTCACGACCGAGCCCAGTTTCAGCATCTTGATTTCTTTCTTCTTTTTGTTTCAAGCCCTCCTCTTCACTTCACTTTTCTTCAATTCTTCAAGTCTTCAAAATCTCAAATACAAGTCTTCAAGTCTTTAAATCTTCAAAGGTATTCTTTAAAGTCTTTAAAAAAAATTGCCTTGTCACACAAAATCCTCTAGAAAAGTAATAATCGCGTAAAAGTTGCTTTTAACTCTCCTTAGAGAATTTCAAGGCAAAATTCCACATCTAGAGCACAAAAGTGTACAAAAGTGAATTCCAAAAGTCCTAATATAACCATATAAAATGGGCACATCAAACTTCCCCACACTTAAACCTTACTCGCCCTCGAGTAAGAAAAGATTCAAGCACACAAAGAAATTCATATGTCCACATCCTAACTAATATTCCCCCAATCAAAACCTCACAAAAACTCTCAATGTCGTAAATCCAAAAATCAAAGCTCAAATGAGAATTTTTTGACACACACAACCCCAATTTCTAAATCTAACCAAACCTACCACTTATCAATTCACTACCCATAAAAATGTTTCAAAGTCGTGAATTGATAATCCCAAAGTCCAATGACACAAAATGAAGTTAAAACCTTCTGAAAGGTTCAAGTACATACTTCACTTCATACAAATATATCAACCAAAATCCAATGACGCAAAATGAAGTCAAAAGCATCTAGAAAGTTAAATCACATACTTCACCCAATGCCAATATATCAACCAAAACGAAAAATAAAAGAATCAAGAATTTCATTACCATACTTTGTTTTTCAACCCGCCAAGTTACCCCATCCCAAGAGGTCTCAAGATGTCGAGCTACCCAATCCATCCATATGACAACAACAACCTTATGTCTCCAACGCCGGCAAATGAGTGAAATCATAGCTTTTTCCCTTTTTCTATCTTTCTCTCATTTTTCCTAGGAGCCCTTTCGGGTTTTCATCCTAGCCACACGTCACGTTTCTTTGGCTCACATCTCACCTTTTTCCGCACATTTAGCCTCTCATTTTTTCCTAAGTCGCCCTTTTGGATTTTAGACCTATCCGGGCCCCCAATGTTGCCTAAGTTACCCTCTCGGGTTTTCAACTTAGCGGGTTTTCTTTTTAATCATTTTTTTTAAAACATTTCATTTTATTCTTCCTTTTACTCATGGTTTTCCAATCAATAATAGAAAAAAGCATTCCCAATCAAGCTAGCATGTATGTGAGTCCCCTAACCCCTCCCCGCACTTAAAACATTACATTGCCCTCAATCTAAACATGTAAGGCAAGACCAATAAAATTTAAGGTAAGAGGTAGAGTGACACCTGTTTCTCTGTATAGTCGCCGGTGATACGGTGCAATCCCATGTATTTGTATAGAATTGGTCCCAAAATTTGTTTTGGGACCGGAAGAGGGAGCAAAAGTGCCATAGAAGAACTCACCCCTCGAGCAAAAAGTTGTCTCCTTGGTGCCGTTTGATCAAGACTAACACCACAGAGAACAACATCAAATCTATAAGTACATAAGGATTTGTAATACTAGGTTTAGCACCAAATGTTAATAACCATAGTATTCTGAAAGAACAACCAATCCCGCATGCAATCACGACTCTATGATTGTCCAATAAATAAAATATCCAACATATATCTCTATAGAAATCCAAGCATCAGTTAAGATTTGGATTTGTTTGTGGATGCACCATTTTTTCAATGCATATGTTTGGTGAATTTACATTGGTTTTGTCTATAAGAGTTGTTGATAAAGCCTAAAATAGTCTCTTGAACCATTTTGATGATTTGGTGTGTGGATCTCGTTTCTATAAATGGTGTTGGTGGTGTGGTGGGAAGGAGAGTAGGTGGTGGTAGTGGCTTAGTTGGCTGAGAATAGATGGTGGTGGTGGAAAGGTGACTGAAAATAAATGGTGGTGGCGGCAAGGTGGCTGAGAATAGATGGTGGTGGTGGTGGCGAGGTGGCAAGATGGTGGAAATAGGGTTGTCATAGGTGGTGAGGTGGCGGTAGGCCGCGGATGATGACGGAGAGAAGGAGGAAGAAGGTGGCGGGAGGAGCTAAAAATTATGACGAAGACTGGGTTTAATTATGGAATTATAATAATAAAATACGGGATTTAATTAGAATAATAAAAGCTAAATGGTCTTAGTTGCAATATTAAAAATTTATTATGCAACATGTAGTAATTATAAAGTTTATAACCTGATTCATGCTACCCGGAAATTTTATCTTCATTTCTTCTAATTTGCACTTTAAACCTTGGTCTTTCCATGATTTATGGAAATACCATCTTTCAAGAGACGTGCTCATCCAACAATATCATATATGATAATACTATTACTTATATATCTACTCAAATATGCTGTCAAAGTTTGATAGTGAATAAAGTCAAATAGTAAAGTGTGCAGCTTGAATTGGGATAGAGGGAGTAATAAAAGATGAGTCCATCACTTGAAAGACGCTCTTTGCATAAGTCATGGAAAGACCAATGTTTAATGTCCAAATTAGAAGAAATGAGATAAAATTTTGGGTTGCATGAATCGGGTAACAAACTTTATAACTACTACACATTATATAATAAATATTTAATATTGCAACTACGACCTCTTACCCTACCCTTTTATTATTCTAATAAGAAGGTCTTTTCCAAGACTTTTCCATAACAGGTATGTTATCCTATATAGTTTATTAAAAACATGATATTATGTTAGTTAGCAATTTATATTTTTCTTGTCACTAATTTTAATGTTAATTATTAAATGGATATGCATTGTTTGTATTGTTAATTTGTTGAGATAATAATCATAATAGTATTATTTTTTGAAAAATTACATTGATATTTAAAAAGTTATGAAAATAAAGTCTGTAATAGTGAAATTTCAATTTTTTAAAAAAGAGTTCATCTCTTGAAAAATAATTTTTCCATAAACCATGGAAAAACCAAGGTTCAAAGTGAAAATTAGAAGAAATGAAGATAAAATTTCCGGGTTGCATGAATCGGGTTATAAACTTAATAACTACTACATGTTAAAATTTTAACACTGCCCAGAAGACATCGATGTTGGAACATTGACCCCTAGTTCTCCACCCTATGTTCCACACAGGTTGTACCAGAACCGAGTGTGAAGAGAACTTGATCTTTACGACTAATCAATTACAGAGAACTTGTTGGATTACAATGCTTCATCTCACTGATTGAACCAAAGAATTGCAAAGAAGCCCTACTTGATGAATACTGGATTACGGCAATGCAAGAAGAACTTGGACAGTTTGAACAAAATGATGTGTGGTATATCACTCCCCATCCCAAAGGAGTAAATGATATTGACACCAAGTGAGTTTTCAAAAACAAGTCTAATGCTTATGGTTGGATTACTTGAAATAAAGAATGCATTCAAGTGGAAGGAGTTGACTTTGATGAGACATTTGCGCCAGTTGTCAGGTTCGAATATATTTTTTATTTTACTTGCTATTTCGTGTACTATAAACTTACACTATACCAGATGGACTTAAAAGTGATTTTCTGAATGGAGTGGTGAACAAAGAAGTCTATGTTGAAAAATAAAAAAGATTTGAAGATCCACACCATCCACATCATGTGTATAGACTCAAAAAGGCACTATATGGTCTGAAAGAGGCGCTGGGAGCATGGTATGAGATACTTACTAACTTTCTTATTTTGAAAGGTTATCGTCGATGGGGAGTAGATCACACTTTATTTATGCTGGACAGGTCCTCAAAAATCTCGATTGCTCAAATTTCTGTAGATGATATTGTATTTGGCTCTACTTCACCATCTATGGTACAAGATTTTGTCAATCTCACGCAGGATGAATTTGAGATGAGTATGTTTGGCAAACTTACCTATTTTCTTGGATTTTAGGTGAAGAAAAAAAAGAATGGCTTGTTCATCAATCAAAGTAAGTATGTTATGATTCTTCTGAAACATTTTGGCTTAAGAAATTCTTAACCAGTTCGAACTCCAATGGGGGCCACAAATAAATTGGTGAAAGATGAAAAAGGTATTTTAATTGATCAGAAATTGTACAGGAGTATGATTGGTAGTCCATTGTACTTCACAGTAAGTCGACCAAAATCATGTTTCAGTGTTGGGGTATGTGCAATATTTCAGGCTATTCCGAAGGAAACTGACATGGCTGTAGTCAAGCAAATTATTGGATATGTTAGTGGGACTTCTAAGTATGGTATATGGTATTCTAAAAATCAAAGCTCAGATGTTTTTTGCTACAATGATTCTGAATGGACAAGTAATGCAGATGATCGCAAAAGTACTATTGGTGGTTGTTTCTTTATTGGCACGAACTTGGTATCCTGGTATAGCAAGAAACAAAATTCTATTTCATTATCATCTGCTGAAGCTTAATATCTTGCTACTGGAAATTGGTGTGCACAATTATTATGGATGAAACAAATGCTGAAAGATTATGGAATTCATCAAGGGCCTCTGAAAATTCTATTTGAAAAAAAAGTGCAATTGATATTTCTAAAATCCAGTCCAACATTCTTGAACTAAACACATTGATATAAGACATCATTTTATTCAAGATCTTATAGACAGAAAAGAAGTCATGGTGGCGTATGTTCTAACATCGGTGCTTTTTGCTGATATTTTCACCAAACCACTAGATTCAGCCAATTTTGAACTCCTCAGACAACACTTGGGTGTTTATCACATTTGAGGTACTCCTTTATAAGCTTATTTTTAGCTTTAGTTTTTATTTTATTTTTTGTGTACAGAAAAATTGAAAAACAAAAAAAATTAGAAATGAGAAAAAGTACAAAATTTGGAAGTGGTGCCTGCATGTTGGAATATGGAAGGCTAGTTAATATGTGGAGAGAGAATGATGAATTGACGGGTGGTAAGTGAAAGAAGGTGATAATTACCTTGGAAAGAGAAAAAGTGGTACGGTTTTAGAGAAAAAAGAAAGTAATTTTTTCAGATTTTAAATTTCCACCTTCTTCTCACTTATCCTCTTTCTCGCAACCTCTCTCCCTCTTCCGATATTCTTTCTATTCTTGATTTCATGGGATTGTGCTCAGATTTCAAAACAATGTGGTAGACAACTTTTATTAACATGATCATCAGAACTGAAGACAACTTTTATTAACGTGGAAGAAGGAGATTTTGAAGTTCTGCCAGCCGTGAAATCTCCACGGTCTGTGAAATCATTAGTTAGGAGAAGGAATGTGGTGCATTGTGGATTGTGGAATTTCCCATGGTCCGTGAAACCATTAAACAAGAGCGGCACTGTCAAGTTTCGTGAAGCGTGACGTTTTCTACGGTCCCCGAAGACCATCCGGATTTTGACTGTTTCATCCTATTACGTTCTTTTTCTTGGTCTACAAATAGATTCTTATCCTCATTGTGAGATAGTACGACATTCGGGAGGAAATTCCCTTGTTTTCTCCATTCTTCTTCATTTTCTTCCTTTTTTCTTTCTATAATTATGTGTATGAACATGGACTCAGTTGTGGTATGATAATCTACTCTTGGGAACAATTGATTAGCTCTTCTAACTTCATATTGTGAAATATTGACTATTCTAATTTTGGCTTTGATTATCGATTGAGTTCTTTGCATACTGTGTATTTAGTACATGAATGTTGGCTAGGTGTACAACCAGTTGTTATTCATGTATTGATTACTAGCAAGACTTCAAGGGTGGAATTGGATTGTTTCCACTCTTATTTGTTGGTAGCAATTAAACTAGGAGATTTTATTGCATGCCGATCATCGTACTTGTTCTTACATAATTCAATTGAGTTAGTTGGATGTTTTTCACTGTAGGACATGGGAAAGTGTATTGTTTCTCCATATTTATTGCTATTCTTGGGTTAAATCACGCTCATCTAGGCTATCCAAGAATAAGGGTTATTAAAAGCACTGATCGCTTGTTCTAACTATATCTGAGGGAAGATGAGAATTACCTCCAAAGTGAATGGGAGGTAAATCTCAACAATATGTGATTGCATGCCATAGAGGTAAAGTAATGTATCAATTATTGGTGTGTACCTAGGCCACAATTGGCATCATTGGGCTGTAAGCTCATCCCAAAAAACAAACGCAGAAAAGGCCAACAGAGCGATAAGGGTGGAGCTATGTGACGCGAATCGACAAATGCAGAGACATGATAAAGTCATGATCAAGTCACGATTGGGAAGTTTGGCCACGAATTGGAGTTATGGAGATTGTGGTGCAACCCACGTTCTCATATGAGATAAATAAAAAAACCACGATACCGACATCTTATAAATACCACATAAGCAACACTGAAGAGGGTAAGCATAGCTATACCGATGAATTCCAATTCTCTAAGGAAGAGACTGACTTGATCGTCGGAGCCGTTTCCCCGAAATCATTTCCGTGAGTTGTTTTGCATGAAGAAGAATATATGATGTGAACTACAGTGTTCTGCTGGCAAAAAAACCACATAATTTGGCACCGTCTGTCAGGATTGAGAAATTTTTCTTGGTTCTAAGATCTTTTAGGTAAACAATGGGGTTCACCAAAAGTGAGAAAAACCACAACCATCAAACACAAGAATACACAGTTGGGCATAACAAAAACACACAAGGCCAGGAGTATGTCTCTAGTAGAAAAGGGAAGATACAGAGGATGAAGTAGAAGTAGAATCTCGTAACGCAAACTAGGAGAAAGAAAGTAGGGCATGCTTGGCATTTTCGTAAGCGAACAAAGATAGCCTATATTATCAGTTTTTGACAATGCTCATGCCCAAACCGCAAGGAATGAATAAGAAAAAAAATCAAGAGTTTGAAAGCCTTAAATATCAGGAGGAGTTACGAGACATAGTGGCAGATGACGATGCAGACAAGTTACCCCTAGCACCGCATCTTTGAAACTACAAAATCCCTAAGGACTTCATGCTCCCTCTCCCTGATAGAATTTATGATGGGATCACAGATTCAAAAGAGTTCCTACACTCTACCCAAAATATCATGTGATTTAGAGATGCGAACATCAAACTGGTTTCAATGGCATTTCCTATTTTCTTGTTAGGAACAATGATCACATAGTATAAAGACCTGCCAAATAGAAGTATCAAGTCCTGGGCATAATTATCAGATCTATTTTTAGGTCACTTCTATCAGAAGAAAAAACTCACAAAAATGATCGGAGATTTGAACAACATAGCCCAGCGAAGTGTAGAAAGCCTGGCGGAGTATCATAATAGATTTGTCACAGAGAGTTTGTAGGTTCTCGACTTGTCATTCCAATATTCGTTGGGGGCATTCACAGGAGGCATGCGATCAGGAGAGTTCTACTAATAACTAACAAAGAACATGTCTGAAAACCAAAGAGAGTTATAGAAGATGATCGAACAGCATGTGAGAACAGAAGAGGCAAACAACTGCAAGTTAGAGTTGCAATGAGGTGATTTATGAAGAAGGGATTTATGAAGAATGGAAAGGGAAACATCCCTTTCAAGGGAAGAGAACCAAGGTTACAAGGCATACCGTTCCAAGATACGCGTCTGACAAAATCAAGGAATGTGATATGGCAAGCAAACAAAGAGCTGTTTCGCGAGTCGACACCTATGCTAGAACCACCAGAAAAGATATCCAGGGAGTATTATTGTGCTTTCCACAAAGACCATGGGTCATGAAATTGAGTATTTCAGAGACCCGAGAAGACAAATGAAAGAAAATTTAAAGAATGACTACTTAAGCCAATACCAAAAGGAAGGGAGAGGCCACTATGACGACGCTTTCAAAATGAGGAACCCCCTAGCAAGGAACTAAGGGATGGCGACCACACTGCCAAAAAATCAAAACACGATTGTGGTGATTGATTACAATGATGACAAGGGGAATAATGTAGTAGAAAATGTTATCATGTCCATACATGGATCCTAGGAGTCATTATCAAACAATGCTTGGAAGACTAAGGCAAGATATTCTCTCCCGCAAGAGCATGTCGACAAAAGAATTTGTTCAAATGAAGTGATCACTTTTAGTGAAGAGGATGTAGTACCTAACGCTTCACCTCACAATGATCACATGGTCAGTATTGCTAAAATAGGAAATGCAACAGTTCACAGAATGTTCGTGGATGATGGAAGTGCATTCGAGATATTATTTATAGATTTCTTTGACATGGTAGGTTTCAAACAAATTGATCTAAAACAATCCACGTCCCCGCTTGTAGGTTTCAGAGGGAAAGCAGAAATACCTTTGGGGAATATACAGTTGTCAATCACCATCGGAGAAAGTGGAAGAAGTTTCACAATTATGTATAACTTCGTGGTCATAGATGCTCCAAGCACATTCAACGCCATCATTGGAAGACCTTGGATGAATGAGTCAAAATCAATATGGATGAACACATGATATTCCCTACTCTAGCTGGAATTGCAACTATAAGAGGAAACTAACAAACGACGAGACACTGTATGGAAATCGCAATGAAGGCGGGGAAGATTATAGACAAGGTAAAGATGGTTAGCATAATTTTGGAGGGTAGGTTACTAGAGCAGCCTGAATCAGTAGTAGATTGGGGAGAAGAACAGAGCTAGTTAGCTTAGATGAAGAAGACAATTCAAAGTGCATAAAGATAAGAAGACATCTACCATGCATGGAAAAAGAAAAGGGTATTCAAAGTCTTACAAAGCAAAGAAGATACTTTTGCATGGAACATCCACAACATGGGGGGAATGAACCCAAGTATTGCTACACATTCTTTAAGTATCAGTGACTCGGTTAAGAAAATTGAACAACAGCAACGCTGCTTCAGTATCAACAGGCAAAAAGCGGTCGAAGAAGAAGTCACAGCATTGCTTCAAGCTAGTATATTGAAAGAGGCCATACACTCAAAGTGGCTAGCAAACCTAGTTAAGGTGAAAAAATCAGATGCATGAAGGAGAAGATGCATGAACTTCACAGATTTGAATAAGAAGTCAAGAAATGACAACGAAGTACGAGAAACACAATTGGTGAAATATTTAAAACAAGCCCAGGGACCATCAGCCCAGCTCAAATACGTTGATATCCAGAACCTATCAAGAAGTGAAAATACGAAGATAGAGGTACTAAGAAAGAAAATAAATGGCCAAATTTGAATCTATGAGCAAACAAAGAGAGGCGGGAGTAGAGGTTGTTCCACTCCGAAGCACAACCCCAGCTACAGTGTTATCAATCCAGATGAAAGGCGCAAACTAGATGACAACACTAATATGGTACTTCGCGAAGGAAACATTGCCTGAAGACAAAGTTCAAGTCCGAAAGTTGGTGTTACAATCTAGAAACTACACCTACGAAGAGAAAACCTTGCACAAGAAAGGCTTTTCATCTACATGGATTAAATGCGTAATACTAGGGCAGGCAACTGAGATCTTACAAGAAGTTCACAAAGGGCTATATGGAAAACATCAGGGAGCTAGAACAGTGGCAAAGAGAATCATTCGAGCATGATACTATTGGGCAATTATGTTTATCAATGAGCACAACTTCGTTCTCAAGTGTAAGAATTTCCAAATCAATGCTTCATTATTGCATAAGCCTCAAGCTTCTTTGAAAGAAATATATGGAGCTTACCCGTCTGATAAATAGGGGATTGACCTAGTGAGACCTTTCCTAATAGGCGAGAGCAATGCCAAATTTCTAGTAGTGGCAATCGTTCACTTCACATAATGGTTGGAAGCGAAGCCATTGGAATGAGTCACAGTTGATCTAACGATAAACTTTTCTTGGGAAAATATAATATTTTTCTTTGGCACGAAAAATGGTACACAGTTCACGAGTGATACCTTTACTTAGTGGTGCTTAAAGCTTGGGACCCTCCAAGAGTCCACATCTGTAGCATACCCACAGGCTAACTGACAAGTAATAGTGACAAACAGAACCATCATCCAGGGAATTCAGGAACAATTGGAGGGAAAGCAATCTGGCTAGGTGGATGAGATACTCAACAACCTACTGTCATATCGAACGATTGTTCGAGAATAGAATGGTAAGACACAGTACAATCTGGCCAATAGTCACGAAGGAGTAATACTAGTAGAAATCATTAATTCAAGCTTCCAAGTATGAGATTATGGGGTGGAAGGCAACCTGAACATGATAAAGTTGGATCTAGACAAACTGGGAGAAAAAAGGGAACTACCAACGATCACAGAGACAAAGCATAAGGAAAGAATGGCTAAAGCTTACAATCAAAAGGTTAGAGAAGCGCGATTTCAAATTTGCATCCTAGTGTTAAGAAAAAAAGGAGGCAAGCCTGGCAGAAGAAAAAGGATAGTTATGCCCAAAATAGGAAAGGCCTCACCAGGTTGTGAAGGCTCACAAACCCAGCTGTTAGGAGCTAGAGAGGTTGGAATGGAAGTAATCTTTCAAAAACATGAAATGTGATCAATGTGAAAAGGTTCTATGTCTAGATTCAGGAAAACAAAGGAAGCTTCTAGTTGTATTCAAACCATGAGATTATCATTGGTTGCATTCGTTCCTTTGTTTTCAAGGCGACATTTTCGCAGTCGTACATTATTAATAGCAAATATAGTTTTTTAGGCTATGATTACATCTTTAACTCTCTACTAAGATATTTTAGACAATAACACACTGACATCACATCGTAATCAATGCATCAAGGCCTCCTAATTGTCAATGGTCGTAGCATAAACACATGTATCATAATAAACATCTAACTGCAAACTATAGATCTTGCAACTTCAAAATTCCTAAACTTGCAAGCTATAGATTTTACACAATTGCCAACGCTTGAAAGCTTTGGATCTTGTAACTTCACAAATCTTACGACCGAAAGCTATAGATATTACACAATGGAAGATTTTCCCATAACAACGACACAAGCAAGAAATAGATCTTGCATGTTGCAAAATAAGAAGCTTTAAAATATGCAAGCAATAGATCTTGCAGCTTACCAAATTTAAACATTATGACTTGTACAAACAGCAAGAAGATATTAGCATAAGTGTTTCTTGAAAAAGAGCTTCTCAAGTGATAGCAAACACGAAAGTATGCAAAATTACAACAAAATTATTCGAAGCATTAAAAAGTAGCTTAAATTAGAAGATCTATCTACGACTAGATGCTTGTGATGATCTAGAAAAGGATGAACCACCACAACAATGACCGTTATCAACTTCACAATGGATGCGCTCAGGCTTACGCAAGTTTTCTTCAACCATAAGCTCCTCACTAACTAAATGGTTGTACAACCACTTCATGTGTAAATAAGAAGGATGGCATAACTCCATATGACCGAGATATCTTGCATAATAGGCCTTGAAGTCAGTTATAGGGCTAAATCCTTCGCGATCCTACTGCATATTCATAACATCAATGGTCACTTCATATCTCTTCACCTTAACCATCAAACTTTGCACTTATTTTTTAAGTATCGAATATGCAATCAGACAGCCTCTGGAAAATTAATTCTCTACCTATTTATCTCCATAGTAAGGTCTTCATGACCAATATCCATGCGGGATGATGAAGGAAGAGCATGAAGTTTTTCTTTGTATCCAACGAAAGCTTGCTCAAGTTCATGCATAGACGAAACAAGACAGTTACACTCAGCATGAAGCTACTCATTTGTTCTTCATAGTTGTGTACTTATAGAAAAAAGTTTGTCAATCTTTCTTTGCCAAATGAGGATAGAGGTTGAAAAGTGATCACACTCATCCTGCTTTTTCTTCAACCACTCAAATAAATCATCAATTCGAATACATTGTTTATTAATGATCATTGTCTTTTGATGGGCTTCACGAGTTTTACTTCTAGCATAATTTTTGGACTCTTCTTATTGTCGAAGCATTCCCACCATAGTCAACCTTTGGTGGAGAACAAAGACCATTTTACTCATTGCAAATCCTTCGCAAATCACGAACAACATCCTCGGAGTCCTTTACAGTCTTGTCCCATTTTGCTTCAAGATCATTAATACCCAACAACATGTACTTTAGACGAATGCCTAAAGTTAGCGCCCACTCTTAGCACGAGCAGGGAGGTTAGGAGAATGAATGTATAAACCAATGGATTCAAGATCGAACAAACCACAAAAAATATCCTTGCCAAGCGATTCAACATTGTAATCATTGGGAACAAACTTGCTGCAAGGACATGTCGTGGAAGAAGTTGGAGATGGAATGAAAACAGGAACCTCCCATCCAATAAAGAAGGGATGAAACTCAATACGAGAGAAGTGATCAAAAGAAACAAGGTTATTATATTCCTCACTTAAAGATGGGGTAGCTTGAATCAATCTAAAAGGGCAGTGAATGCTAGATTGCAAAAATCCATAGCGACCAGATAACCAATCAATAGATCCTAGAAAGTCAAGTCGTTTAAAAAAGTTATGATCAGCGAAAATATCGAAGCCCTGCATATAAGTAAGTGCGATGAGAAAATGTAAAAATAGAAAGGCAACAAAAAATTAATAATTGCAGTTATACAAATATTTCAAACATACAGCAAAATATTGTCTTGAATTACAATCACAAATCCAAAAACCCGATAGACTAAGAATTAACTAACTTCACAGGTGGAAGTTGGCCAAGGCTAGACAACAATAGCAGCATCTTCTTGGCTTGCTTGCTGAGTATAGACTTAAGTGTTTGCCTCAATCGAAGCACGGTGAGAAGGTGGCACAATAGTGTGAGAGACAAACGGAAGGTCCTCTAGATAATCGACCTCGCACCCCTTTAGCTCAGTTGCAGAGGAAGACAATGGAGACTAGTAAGATGTGATAACAAGGAAAATGGGTGTTCACTGTCTACAATATTTTCAATAAAACCATCGTTAAGTATCGACTTCTGTTTAGCCAACATTTCAGTACATCACTTCAAATAGGGCAGGCTCTTCATCGTCAAAGTAGGGTTCAACTCGCGCACATCTTTCCCAGCTTCACAATAACCAACGCCCTGACCATTGCTGGAAACATCCTCAAATAGATTGAAGAAAGAATTAATTTTGAAAAGATGATCTACCAGAATTTTAGGATAGTTAGGAGAAGCAGGACCATTGGTGTGCATCTCCCCAAGCTCAAACGAAGCTTCGTCATCTCTTCCACCATGACCTTGGTGTGTTCTTCAGTAGTGTTTGGCCGATCCTGGAAAATTTTAAAAGGAGTATCTAGAGCCACACATTTCTTCTCCATGGCCTTATATTTTTCCATGAGTGAGAGAACTTCGAAAGCCGCTCACTCAGAAGTTGAAGGCTCTCACTTACCTTATAAAGAAAGTCATAGGAAAAGAATGGTCAACATTATAAAACACAAGGAATCAATTGGAAGCAAAGGTCACTCGAATTAACTAGCAAACTTACCACAACCAAAGTATTGGGAAGAGAAAGCTTGTAGAGAGTGTCGAGGACTATTCCCCCCCTCCCACACTAGAAGATTATCAGTTCGCACATGGCCCTGAGAGCAAGACTGATTCCTACTCCCCTTTTTTCACAGGAGACAACAAATGACCCAATGATCCATCAGTTCTATCCCTCTTATTTTTCTTCCCCTTCAACCACCACTGAGGCGTTCACCACCCATATCTCTAATGATGGTAGATTTACCCTTCGCAAGTGCAGTACTAGTGCTCGTTTTGATAGCACCATGTTGAAGGATCTTATCGGTATCAACATTATTAAGTTGGGAGTTTGTCCCAGCCATCTCCTTATCACCATTATCAAAAATCGATCTTTCAATAGCATTCCCAGCTAGGTCCATGTTTGCAAGAAAGTAAACACAATAGATCAAATGAATGAACAATATTAGTAAAGGTTCATAAAAAATAGAACAAAATACAAATCCAACGTATCAAAATGATGACAGTTCTTAACACCTTCAGCATCAGAATCAGCATGGCGGAGATTTGTGTATAAGCGCAAAGTGTAACCACGATCTCAGTTTCAGCAGTAAAACAAACACTTAAACCATGAAGCTTAGATTTAGAAACTTTGTAGTTCTAAGAAGGAAGGGCCACTTCAGGACTTTGGTTCAGTTTTACAAAAAAATATTTTGTCTTCCAAGGATAGACATTGCTAGGAAAATCCCTCACAAGTTAAACCCCAGCCATCACAGGATAAAAAGTGAATTCATCTATGGTATTTTTTTTACTTTTCATAGGTTGTAAAAGTTACGAAACAAATCAAGGGTGAAAGGAACATCCGCCTTTTTGCACACCTGAAGAAGCCCTATTTTGATAGCAATGCCCTTGGGATGAAATTGGGATAAGGCAATTTTGTACGAATGCAGAAGAGTGACAACATGGTGGGAAAGTGGAAAGTAGAAACCAAAATTCAAACAGCTAAAACAGCACGAGATATAGCCAGGTTGGGGATTACGAACACACTCAGAGTGTGAAGGAGCATGAAGCTCAAATGAAGAGAAAAATGGAAAATAGTTTTTTTAGATCTTCCAAATAAGGACTGGTTAACATATTGCCTATAGCAGAAGATTCTGTGACATGAACGGAGTCCCCGTCAGGGTGAGCATCTTCTATAGGAGATTCAAAGTGGTTAGAGGAAGATATTTGGATTGACAGTGACCTTAGAGTTAGAGATAAAAGTTTTAATTAGAGGTGTAAACCTTTGAGGTAAATTTTTTAAGGTAGAGGTTAGGTAAACCAAATAGAGGTTCGTTGGAGAAGATTGAATGGAACCCCAGGGGGTAAAATTAGCATAAATTGAGAAGAAAATACCTTATTCAAACTACCGCATGCAATAAAGAAATTAGAGGTATAGCTAGAGGCAAACTTACTATTATATAGGAGGAGGAGTGCTGATTTGCAAAAGAAGAAGGAATAGCCGGAGAAGACCAGTATTCTGATGATAGGGGAGATGAATGGAAAAGATAATAAGTTTTACTAGTTAAATAACAAGGAAGAAACGGAAAAAATGAAAAGAACAATCTATTCAAAAAGCAGAATGATTATCTGACACAAAAGTTACATTTCATAAATATCAAAACGACGGTGGAAGATGAGAGGACAGTGCACTCAATAACGACTGAATTAAATTATTTATTTATAATTCCTTATTTAAGAGATGGGACGATAGCAAAACATGGAAAAATTGGAACCATGCAGCGAAAAAAGGGGAACGTATATGAATCTCGGCCCTTAGAAACAAAATCTCAATAGTCGCCCTTATCGTGGAGATGACGTAGACAAGGAATATTCAAAATTAAAATTTTGAAATTAGAAGAGTTAGCTAGGTAAGCTTTTTAGTGAAAAAGGTAACTTCACTTTACAATGGCAATAACAGTAGTACTAAAAGACAAACATGGTGTTCGCGTACAACACTAGTTTGCATTTATTGTACACGTAAAGCCATTTCTTTGCGCCTTTTAGAATTCATGGCAAGGGGGGCTTATGGTGTATACCTAGCCCATAGTTGGAATCATTGGCTTGTAAGCCCAGCCCAAAGAACAAACACAGAAAAGGCCAACGAAGCGACAAAGACGGAGCTTAGTCGGAGATATGCAATCGCGAACCGACAAATGCGAAGACACGATCAAGTTATGATTTGGAAGTTTGGCCACGAACCGGAGTTATAGAGATTGTGGTACAACCCGCGTTCTCAGATGAGAGAAATACTGAACCACAATGGCAACCTCTTATAAATACAACAAAAGCAACACTGAAGAGGGTAAGCGTTACTATATCGAGAAATTTCAATACTCTAAGGAATAGATTGACTTGATTGTCAGAGCCTTTTCCTCAGAATCATTTCTGGGAGTTGTTTTACACGAAGAAGAATCTACGAGGTGAACGGGAGTGTTCTTCCTGACGGAGCAACCACATCAATGATCAATTGATAGGTTTGATGCATAAATCAATTGAACAAAAGACTCGTAATCTTCTTCTGGAATTCATGGCAAGGGGGGCTTATGGTGTATACCTAGCCCATAGTTGGCATCATTGGGTTGTAAGCCCATCCCAAAGAACAAACACAAAAAAGGCCAATGAAGCGACAAAGGTGGAGCTTAGTCGGAGCTATGCAATCGCGAACCGACAAATGCGAAGACACGATCAAGTCACGATTGGGAAGTTTGGCCACGAACCAGAGTTATAGAGGTTGTGGTGCAACCCACGTTCTCATATGAGAGAAATACTTAACCACAATGGCGACGTCTTATAAATACAGCAAAAGCAACACTGAATAGGGTAAGCGTTACTATATCGAGAAATTTCAATTCTCTAAGGAAGAGATTAACTTGATTGTCAAAGCCTTTTCCTCAAAATTATTTCTGGGAGTTGTTTTGGATGAAGAAGAATCTACGAGGTGAATGGTAGTGCTCTTCCTGACGGAGCAACCACATCAATGATCAATTGATAGGTTTGAAGCACAAATCAATTGAACAAAATACTCGTAATCTTCTTCTGTGGAATGATCCATACTTAGTCCTATTTACTTTATTGTATTAGAATATTTATGCACTTAAAAATATACCTTTGAGAGGCAGGCGATGATCTCCCAAATTTTGGCACCAATGTCGAGGAAGAGAAGTAACTTTTTATGTATTTTAGCATAGTTTGTTTTTGTTTTTCTTAGTTTGGTATGTTCGATAAGTTGTATTTCTTGTGTTCTTGGTAATTGGTTCACACCTGGTCCTCAAACCAAGATCCCATGGTCTATGAACCTAATTAGTAGCAACTCTTTGTAGGTTGAGAAAGGAATCTCGAGACTAAATATGACACACACCCTCTTATTTGAAACTGAAGAAAAACCCTTGCCATGGAGAGGGAAAACCCTATGTTGATAGAGCTCATAACCCCAAATCTTGAGCAACAACTCCCTATGCATAACCTTCCAAACTCAAGAATCCAGAGTCAATTGTGAGTTGAAGTCGGAGTTGATACATTTTCTTCCTATCTTCTATGGTATGAATGGAGAGGACCCCAAAAAATACCTTTCATAGTTCCATATGGTGTGCTTTAGCAAGAAGCCACCTAAGTTACTAGAGGAAATTTTAAAATTGAGGGCATTCCAGTTTTATTTGAAGGACTCGGTGAAATATTGATTGTATTATCTTCTTTCTGGAAGTACCTCAAAAAATATTTCCTCGCTTCAAAATCCGCTAGAATCAAGAAGGATAAAAGTAATGTTTCTCAGTGGCATGATGAATCCCTCGAGTATTGGGATAGGTTAAAGAGGCTCTTGTTGAGATACCCTACCATGGATATTCAGAAGGTGATTTGGTGTACTAATTTTATGATGGCCTTACCGATGAGGAGGCATAGGTTGTTAACACAGCTCATGGTGGCTCAATATGAATAGGGTGTGATGAGTTTGTTCAATGAATTGGCCGCAAGGGCTCGGCAAGTGAACAATAGGTTCAAAATAGAAGGAAAAATTTGGACTATTCAGACTCAAGCTCTAACTCCATAAAGTTTAAAGAGCAAGTACAAGTGCTAACCTCGATGATAAAGGACTTCATCATAAAGGGAAAAGGGAAATAAGTTAAGACTTGTGGAATATGTGCTTCGAAGCATCTCACTGACTTATTGGATTCCAAGGTGGCCAAGGGTATCAGGGTGGTCAAGGCTTCCGAAAGAAGTATGACCGCTTTTCCAAGACCTACAACCAGGTTGGAAAGATCCCTTGAATCTCCGGTATCGAAATGATCAAAGTGGCCAACAAGACCAACACTAGAACTATCCATCTTAACAATCGTACCCAAGAAATTAAGGCGTGTCAAATAATTAATATGGAAATCCTAGCATGACCATTGATGAGATTAATGATGGCCTAGGGGAGATTGGCCAAAAATTTCGAGCACTTCTAAGATGGGATTAACATACAAAACTTGGAAACTCAAATGGCATCATCATTGAAATAGTTCAAGGCAAAAGAGTCTGGAGAGCTTCCTTCTCAACTAGAGCTAAATTAAGGAAAAAATGTGTGTGTCATCACCTTGATAAGTAGAAAAGATGTGAGCGAGCCAAAAATAGGATTGATGTGGAGAAAGAGACCAAAAAGGTAGCCCATGAAGAAGTAGTTATGGGGTGTGATATTGAAGAGGAAGTAATCGTCCAAGGGCCTGAGTCTACACCGAGCCAGCATTACCCCACATAAGATTGCAAAGCGGATGCTTTCAACCTATGCCGTGTAACTACCTAATCCGGAGGCATTGAAGGATAACTAAAGATGGGAGAACACCAAGGACATGTACGGAGTATTTCGTAAGTGTTAAGTAAACATCACCATTCTTGATGCTATAAATAGAAGTCCCTGATATGCCAAAATTTCTCAAGGAGCTGTGCACCACTAAAAAGGAAAAAAATTCAAAGTGCTAAAAAGATAAAGGTTTATGAGCAAGTGTCTGTCGGAGCCTTAATGATAAGAGAAAGCCTCGATTTCTGAAACAATTTCTGAAAAAAGCGATTCTGCTACAGTAACGATTTCTGTGTACTTTCTTCCCTATTTCGCCGGTAACGGCTCTCTCGCCGGCAACGGCTAGTCCCGTCGGTTTTTCTGCGACGGTCATCCAATCGGTGATGCCGACGGAGATGGCACCACCTGTTGTAAACCATTTGCCCACCAAAACTTTCGCTGCAGTACTCCAAAGCAAAGCCCTGCCTCTATCGAAAACCTTACCAAACAACCCAGAGCTCGTTCCCAAATCCCAACACCTGGGAGAGCCCTCGTGCTTATATTCAGAAGACCAGATAGCAACTCTCTCAGCCCATTATGCGAACGCACTGGTCGGTAAGTTTACAAGAGGCAGGCTCACAATGGAACAATTGGAGCAGGCTTTCAAAACTGTGGGTTTGAAGGTAAGTACCAACTAGGCTCCCTAGATTATAAGCATGTTTTGATTCGATTTGAGCAAATAAATGACTATCAGAGATGCTGGATGAAATGTATTTGGAACTTCAATGGCATTTCCCTCAAAATGTTAAAATGGACCCCTGAATTTTCAACCCATAGAGAATCACCGATAGTTCCTATCTGGTGTACTATCAAAGAGGTGCCATTATACTACTATAATTCAGCTTCTATAGAGGCAATTGGGAATATCATAGGAAGTTTTATTAAAAACGATTTGGCCACTGATATGCTTACAAGACCATCTGCAATCAAATTCTGTGTTGAAATTGATATCCAAAAACCATTGAGTAGTTTCATAAGGTCGGGTTCTGTGACAAATAACAGGAAATATCAAATTGAATATGAGGACATCCCTCTTTACTGTGATCACTGTGCGAAACTAGGACACTCTTTGTCTCAATGTAAAGCTAACTCTCAGGGTATTAATGAAAGAACTCAGGAAGCTAATTTAGATCATCATGTACCTCAGTATCTATGGCAGGCCACAGGTAAGAAATTTGAAAAAGCCCCGCTAATCCTAGAAACCATGGATGACCAACTCCTCTCAGAGACAGATAATGTTGTGGTGATATCTAAAGAACAGTTTCACTCACCTCCTCCCAAAATCCCTCGGTCAGTTGAACAAAATACTAAATGCGTCTCTAGTAATATCAGTCAGTCTCTTGACTTTTCTGATAACTCAATATCAAGGTTTTTAAATGACACAGCAACATCTAAACCACCACTATTGGCTTATGCTAAAGATGATATTCAGATTGGCTCAGTTTGAATATCTATGATTAGCCCGAATCACAAAAACTCACTCTCCCAGCCAGGGAAGATGGCAAATAGATTTTCAATTTTACAGGCCCTTGACATCACTAAGGAAAATGATTTGCAAGCTGGGACTTCAATGCCTATGGATGAGAACAGGACTGATCATCAACACATCCCCTGTACTTCTCTTCCAGGTAGTATCCAAGGTAAGTCCAAATCTAAAAAAACAATTATCTGAGCTAGCTTAATAAAATGATGCTTAGATCATCTACAAAAAGTAATAAATCTAGTGAACAATGAAAGGAAATCTCAATGTAAATTTGTTAGTATGGAATCTTAGGGGAATGGATACTTCACTGCTAAGGCTGTCTAATTTATGCAAACTTAAGAAAATTCAACTGTTGTGTATCATTGAACCTATGCATGACAACTCTCAATGTGAAGCTTATATGGAAAAACTTTCTTTCACACATAATTTGACTCTGCCAAATGGGAAAATATGGCTTCTGTGGTCTAACTCTTTATCTATCTCTTTATTGTCCACTCATGATCAGTTTATGTATGTTTCCATTGCACATCATTCGGTTAATCTGATAATGGAGGCAGTTTTTATATATGCACTCAGAGATAGAGAATGTAGGAAGGTTTTATGGTCTGATCTTCAGTCTATCCCGAAGGGAGATACCATTTTCATAGGAGATTTTAACTCGATAACCTCTTTATCTGAATATAGAGGCCCTTGTTCTCCGGCCTTTGGAAGTATTAGAGATTTCAACTCCTGGATTATCTCTAATGGAATTCAAGAAATCAATACGGTAGGAAACCTGTTTACATGGTGTAACTCTAGACTGAGGAACCCCACTTCTAAAAGACTAGACAGGGGCTTATGTACTATGTCTTGGATCACTAAATTTCCATCCTCTTCGATCCAAATTTTAAATAGGCAAACCTCTGACCATGCTTCCCTTCTCCTACAAGTTTCCAATCTGACCTCTTCTAATCCTAAGCCATTTAGATTTATTGATGCCTGGTTTCTGAGAGAGGATTTTACCTGTGTGATAAGTGATTGTTGGGAATCTCCAATGGCTGTAACTGGTATGTTAGGTTTCTATCTTAAATTGATTAGACTGAAGAAAACTGTAAAAAATTGGAACAGGGATAAATTTGGAAACATTGATCTGAATGTCAAAAAGGCTAAGGAAGATCTAAGAATTCAGGAGGTTAATTATGATCTAAATCCCTCATCCTCTGAGTGTGTTAAACTAAATGAAAAAAATGCTTTACTGCTCAAGGTACTAAAGGAAAAAGAGAAATATTGGAAACAGAAAGCAAGATTAAGATGGCATAAGCTCGGGGATAACAACACATCCTTTTTTCATAAGGTTGTGCAAGAAAGGAACTGCAAACTCCAGATAACAAAAATAAAAAATAGGGACGGACAGTGGATTAATTCCCCTTCTGACATCCAAAATGAAGCAATTGATTATTTCACGAATATACTAACTGAATCTGACTTAGACACTGATGATATCGATTCTTCTCACTTTTTAAGTCAGATTCCTGTTATTATAAATGACAATGATAATCATGATCTAGCTAGGCCTGTATTAGAATCAGAACTTGAATGTGTCATTAAGAGTTTAAATAAGACAAGTAGTCCTGGGCCGGATAGTTTTTCTCAAAGTTTTATATTAAATGTTGGCCCATAATTAAACATGATTTGATTGATGCTGTCAATGAGTTTATTTCTGGTACTGAAATTCCAAGGGGAATTGCTAGTACCTGGATTACCCTCATACCTAAAAAACCAACTCCTTGTTCCTTTGAGGATTTCAGACCAATTAGCTTATCAAATGTGTTGAATAAGATTTGCTCTAAGGTGCTAATGGAGAGATTAAAACCTCATATGGAGAACCTGATATCCCCAAACCAAACAGCATTTCTGAAAAATAGGGATATATCGGATAACATTCTGTATTTGAATGAAATGATTAGATTTTTGGATAAGAAAAATAGAATCCCCAACTGCATACTGAAATTGGATCTTAGGAAAGCATTTGATAGAGTTAGATGGAAGTTCCTCAAACAGATCTTGATTAAGTTTGGTTTTAATGGGAATTTTTTAAAAGCTGTTATGAACAATTTGTCTCAAGCCTATTTTTCAGTATTAGTTAATGGTAATCCGGTGGGATTTTTCAAGGCAACAAGGGGAATTAAACAAGGTGATATACTATCCCCCTTTCTCTTTAATTTATTTTCAGAAGCTTTTTCCAGGAGTTTATATTTTATTTTCCTGAATAGAAGTTTAGCAACATATCAGATTCCGGCTCTACCCCTGCAATTTCCCATTTGATGTATGCGGATGATACGATTATATTTATGGAAGCATCTAAGCCAAACCTAATTAAGATCAAAGCCTTTCTTGAAATCTTTGAGTATTCCTCGGGCCAAAAATTTAATTTTGAGAAATCAGATTTCTACCTAAGTAGTAAGGCAACAGTTACTAAGATGAATCAGGTTAAAGCAATCTTGAAAATGAAAAAAGGTTCATTTCCTTTTAAATACTTAGGGTGCCCTATTTTTAGAGGAAGAACTTTAAATAGATATTTTTCCCCATCCTGGCTAATGTAGACCTGAAGCTACAGAACTGGAAAAATAAGTGGCTTAGTTCAGGGGGGAAATTGATCTTAATTAAATCATGTTTATATTCAATCCCTCAGCATATATGGATGGTAACCAATCCCCCCAAAAGGAATCATCAAAACATTTGAGAAAAAACTAGCTCACTTCTTTTGGGGACATACAGAGGGAAAAAAGAATAAGGTTTGGAAAAGATGGACTGAAATTGCAAAACCAACAAAAGTGGGAGGTCTAGGTTTTAGATCTGTTAAAGCCATTATAGATTCATGTTCGGCTAAACTGTGGTGGAAAAGCCAATTAGGTTCTTCATTGTGGTCTAAGCTTTTATGGTCACTTCCACCCTCCCACAGGAAATCTGCAACATGGAAGAGAATCTGTTATATTAACTCCTTCGCTGAAAATAATTCTGCCATTATTCATGGAAAAGGAAAGTGTAGTTTTTGGACTGCAAACTGGTGTCCTCAAGGTCCTTTGCTCAATCATGTCCCTGATAGTATACATGAGGCTTCGGCTGATATCTCTGTGGCAGATTTTATTGCAAACAAAAATTCCATCTTAAATCAAATCTCATCCTTTCTGGAACATGATACGCTGTTATTTCTACAGGGTGCAGAACTTAAACAAGTCAGGGAAGACAGACTGATTTGGAAGCCAGAAACTTCGGGTAGTTTTACATTTAAGTCAGCTTATAGGTCTCTCGTTGGATTAACAGGTAATTCCCCTGCTTCTAAATATTTATGGAACCCCCTTTTTCCCAAAAAGATCTCCATCTTTGCTTGGAAATTGTTACATGCTTTTCTCCCCTTTGATTATGTACTCATAACATGTGGTTTTAGTTTAGCTTCTAAGTGCCCTGTTTGCAGTGAGTCGGACTCAATCCAACATTATTTCATCTCTTGTCCACTGGCTCAATTTGTCTGGTCTAAATTGACTGCTTCATTACAGTTTAATCTTAATGATCTACATTCTATCCCTCAAAGATTCTATCTATTTTGGAACTGTCAGGATTTACCTAGGTTTTACCAAATATATTGCATGATTCTTCCCTCTCTGATATGCTGGAGTCTATGGAAAGCCAGAAATAATTTTTTATATGATCATAAGCCTTTCTCTGTGAATTTTATCTGTAATGAGGTTGATGTTTTGATTAAAATGATACTAAGTGAGTTCCCTCCTAAGCTATTATCTATTCATTCAATCCCTCCATCCTTCAACCATCTCATCCCTTTGTTTAGGCCTCCCCCAAAGCCAAACATTATGATAGTTTACTGGGTCAGGCCTAAACCTGGTCTTATTAAAATCAATGTGGATGCATCTTGGTGCTCTAACAAGGCTTCTGTTGGTCTTATAGCTAGGAATAGCTTAGGACAACCTATCTTGATTAGTTCTGCTTCTATTGCGGCTGTATCTTCTTTACATGCTGAAATTGAAGCAATCCTGCATGCTTGTTATTCTTTCAACCATCTTGATCATAATTTTATTATAGAATCTGATTTTAAACTTGCGGTGGATATGATCCATGATCCGTATGCTGCACAATGGCAACTTTTTGAGAAGGTTTTTAAAGCGAAATCTTTACTGGGTAGAGCTGAATTGAAACATGCTTATAGGGAGTGCAATTCTGTGGCTCATGCTATTTCCAAACACCATTTTGAGCATAACCTAAGTCTCAGTCTTACAAATGTTACACCTGAGATTAGAGGGCTAATTGCTATGGATAGAGCTAATACACCTTATATTCGAATCTCCAAGACTAAGAAGGTTTAGGACATATACTGCTTAATATTGGTTCTTCTCTGTTGGTTTTTGCAGGTTTTCTAACTAATTGGCAGTTCACATTCGGGAGCCTCATCTTGGCTTTCCCCAATTTTGGCTTCTCTAGAATCGGCCTTCTGATTCTCCAGATTTGGAGGATGGATGGTGTTTTGGGATCTCTTCTCTCCTAGCCAGCATCCAGACTGTTTTTATCCACTATACCTTTGCACAATTGCATCCATGGTCGGACGCCAGATGCTCTACACATGTTGGAGGAAGAATTTTGTTCTACCTTTGTGGTAGTTTTAACTCAGTAGTGTAGGATCAATATGTGTTTGAAGTTGCCTGGCCTTCAGAGGGGATTAACACATGGGGTGGAGATCCCCTTTTTTGGATCGCAATTTCAACAGATATCCAGTCTCTTTGGATACTTGCTCACATAATCTAGTATAGATTTATAGGACTTTTGGATGTAACCATGTTGCTCTACTGTTACGATCATTACTCTCTTTTCTGGGACTAGGCTTGAGGAACCTTATATAACCTCCCTCACCCTCGGGTGTTTTCATTAAAAAAAAAGAACAAGTGTCTGTCATTTTCAATAGAGGATCCCTCCAAAATGTAATGGTCCGGGCGTGTTTCAAAAATCATTATATTATAGGTGGTGCCAGTTTTGATAAATCCATGATAAACTTAGGTGCACAATAAATGTGATCCCATTATTTTGATACGAGTCTTTAGAACTCAGTTTTTTGCAAAAAAATCGGGGTAGTATTAGAGTTAGTTGAACAATCAAATACTTATCCTTAGTGCATAGTAAAATATGCGTTGGTCAAAGTGGAAGATTTATTTTCCCTGCAGATTTTTATGTCATACATATGAAGCATGATAAAAATACAACCCTTATTTTTTTCAGGGAGGCAGTTTTTGAAAATGGCTAGAACAAAAATTGAGGTGCTTAGTGGATGTTTAACTCTAGATTTTGATAAGGATATGGGGGAATATAACATTTATGATCCTTGGAATCTCATAATCTGAAACAATCTTACTATAATGTTGCTGTGATTGAAAATTAAAAAGGACGATAGTGAAGGTGCTTGCAAGTTACCATTAAACATGATTTTAATGATGATAAACATGCATATGCTTTTAGATCTAAGTTCAGTACAAGAAACCTGATTTTTTATCTCGGTAACAGAGAGTTGTTTACCTCAGTTATTTTCTTGAAATAATCGAGTTAAAAAGAGGCACAGTAAAAAGTATTTTTTGCCTCAATTTTTTAAAATGACTTAAGTAAAGAGATTTTGACTGACACCGGTATCAAGAGCTTGTCGATGTCATTCGATGTGGAATATGGCTGATTGGAATGGTAGTGGCTGATGTCGGTCACTACTAAGCGTTGTACCGATGTTGGTAGTTACCAAGTCTAAAACGAATTTTGGTCTTAATCGAGTTCATTACCGATATTGATCGTCTGTCGATTTAGCTGGCAATAGAGCCTTTATCGGTCAACTTTTCACTATGGTCTTGATTGGCAGGCGTTGGCAGGGTTGGTGACCGACGTCGATAGGATTGATATTTTCCCCTGTTTACAGGTGATGGCACTGGCTCTCACTCGATTTCGGTTTGACTGACGACAAGTTTACATATGACTGAAGTCGATTAATAATATTATTTAAAGTTAAACTAAAAAAATTTAAATCCCATCGCACAATACCTTAACACATTACAAACTTATAATAGGTACAAAAAATGCTAAAGTACTATTAATCATTTTCTATAATCAGTTTCCAATCTCCATTACATAATCTATACACAGACTTCACAATAATAAATAAGAAAAGTTCATATTCGTATAAAAATAGTATTATTTGGATTTAATATCCACTAAAATGTATTAGTCGCATGGTAGTTAAACACTTAGTGCAACTGCTTTACCGAAACAGTTAAAATATGATGAATTTAATTCTTCCATGAATACATTAAAATTCCATTGATAACTTTCTCTGGCTCATTACTGCAATTTTATCCAAAGCATAGATTATTTTTGAAATAGGAAATCCAAAAATGAAATATACAAAAATCGTACTTATACAAGACTAATACTTATAACATGTCCTTGGTAAAAGTGAAAGTCATCCATCGATGTTGTTTGAAAGGTTGTGGTCTATCAATCTCAATTATATTGCATCCTTCCAACTGTTCCCACACATTATCATCTGTGACATAAAAATTTCCACTTTTGTGAGCCATGGCCTAATTTGTCAAGGAAAATCTAACACAAAATGTCTTAAGTGACCAACGCCAGTCGCGTATAATTTTCCCGCCGAATGGAACGGCAACTGATGACCAACGTAAGTCATTTAAGCAATTTTCTAGCAAAAATAACATTTATATATAGAATCAACCTTAATATATGGCTAGATCTCCTCATAAGTTATGCATGGAATTGCATTCACAACAACAGCACTAGAGAAAACAATCTCCAAAATAAACATCTAACACAATCATCATAGTTCATGTAAAGATGCAATATTTTCTTCTTCAACAAATAGAATGATTTTCACCAAATGAATTGAAATTGAATAATATGAATAATGAATATATCCTTAATGTTTATCCGGAGATGCTCTACTCTTTTGTAGTTGTTGGAGTTTAATTGAGTTATATAACTCATCGAATTGTAAGTTTGTGGATTTCCTAGTTTGGTGTGAATGGAAAGTGGTATGAAGATCTCGATGTGTGAATGTTGGAGGAGATGCGTACTGGAAGGTTGATGTGCACCGTATTGCATGTGTTAACCAATGCATTCGGCATAATAATTGACAAGTTTTACTTGTTCGATTGCTAGTGTTAGTTAGGTTTAAACGACAAAGGATTTAGATGGCCATGTTTGGTTTTCTTGTCTAAATCCCAAGTTTTGTGGACTTAATTGATACTAATGGAAACCTTGTATCCACGGGCACCTAGATCTTCCTTTGTAATCTCATTAGTAGGTTGTTCGTGGATACTTTTCATCATCTTTGTATAAAGACCGTTTGCAAGAACGGTAAAAGATATCGAAGGCCATTTACAAGAATGGTAGTAGATTGAAGGCCATAGACTCTAAATAGTGGTGGTAGATGGAATTGAGCCCAAGAAAGGTAGATTCCAAGATGGAATGGAGGAATTGCTGTCCGAGAGTTGCACAAAGTTTTGGGAAATATACAAGAATAATAAGTACTTTAAAGTGACACCATTAGATTTTTATTATCGAGCGCTATAAAATCGACTACAAAAACTCTCAAATCGGACCAACGGTTCATCTGTAGCAGAGCAATCAAGTAAGTCAGCCGAGCAAGCCAAGGCCAGCATGAAGGGAGGTCAATGCCAAGGCCTCCAGCAGGAAGGGGGTCCTTGCCAAGGGCCTCAATCACGGCCTGTTCCACCAAACATGGGTCGTGCCAAGCTCCAGCATGAAGGGGTCAGTGCCAGGGCCTCCAGCATGAAGGGGTCAGTGCCAGGGCCTCCAGCACAGACTTTGCCCATTCTAGCATCCCATTTTGCTCCGTTTCACTCCAAATTGGCTAAGTATTGACACGGATAGTGCCATTTTACACGGTCCGTGTCGCTTCAACTTCAAAATTTCAAAGAACAGCCAATGGCTAGCCCCAAAGGACATATGGTGAAAATTAGAAGTTCAAAACAGAGCACCAGTCGACAACCTCGCAGGAACACACGACCCATGTCAACACGAGGCTAACCGATTGGCACGGCCCACGCCAGGATACACTACCCATGTAAGCATGCCCACCCCAAGAAACACGGCCTGTGTCAGCATGAGGCTAATCAGATGGCATGTCCCGCACCAAGACACATTCCACGTGTCAACACGAGGCTAACTGTGTTAGCACAAGGCTACAGCCTGCTCCAAGACTCACAGCCTGCGTCAATTGTGGCTGCTAGGGTTTTGACCCTATTTTGAGGCTCAATCCCCTATTACTATATATAAGCCTTTAGTCTTCTAGGGAGAACCAAGTAAAAATAATGTAGATTTTTTCTCTCTCTAGGTAGGTAAATGGAAAAGGAGAGTCTCTAGAGTACTTCTTCTCTTTTCCTTTTCTTTTTCTCTTTTTCACTTCATCTTATTTTTAGATCTATGGAATTTAAGTCAATATTTTCCATAGATCTATTTCTTATAGAGTAGTTTAATAGCTTGGGGATAATATTTTTATTCTTGTTTTGACTTATATTTTGTGAGATTCCTCAGATCTACCTAGTTCTATGTTTTTATAATATTATTTTGGCTTGTTCTTGAATTGTTATGAATTGCATGAATGATACACTCCATTAGCACACACTCTAGTCTACATTCATGTTGGTGCACATATTGATCACCTGCGGGTAAGAGAAACCTTGATGTGATATGGGTAGCAGGGTTCGAGTCCACGTGGGTGTATGCACGTAGGTCTTTTTCAAGTTTTATCGTTATGATGACAGCACACCAGTCTTAGCTGGTAAGTTTGTGTGAAGGGTTACTGGCTGAGATAGCATTTAGTTGTAAAAATAGGGTTTAGTGACCCTAGTGTCATCGATAAGGTGTTTATTCCCCTTTGCCTCTTTAGGCCTAGGAATAAAGCATACGCAGTGTGGTGCCCGTGGCGTAATCATACGGGGGAGAAATAGATCTGCACAATAGCAGGGTTGTTGTTGCACTCCCCTAATTACGGAGGCGGTGCCAATGAAAGATTGCAAGAGCACCTTATATGACATGTATGGGGAAATGTTGACCATCGACCACACCACATGTTATGAACACTAGAATAGTGTTTAGTATCTTGTATGTGATGGAATCGAGGATCAAAACATTTAATCAATCATGTTACAAAAATATTCCCCCAATGCTTGCATAAATAGTTCTCTTGTCCTATCTTTTATGTTCATTGTTGTTAATTGGAAAACCAAACCCCCCCCATTTAAAAATATTAGCTATTCCTACCGCACAGACGGATTGACAACACGTATGTGGTTGTGTTAGTTGGCTATTAGACCCTAGCATCTCTGTGGAAAAACCCGGTCTTGCCACTGACTACCCTATAGGTAGCTTAGTAGTTATTTTGGGAGCAGAATATAAATTTTTAAATTTGAACTCTTTGAAATGCCCTCCACTTGGGTAAATTTAGCTACAACTTGACGACCCTGAGTGGAGGTGGGTCAAATTTTGCCATCGTTACCGGGATTCTAGTTTAAAATTCTAATTCCTAACTTGCATAGCACTATAGTTGAGTAGCTAGTGTTGTTCTTTTGTTTGTTTGTTATTTTCCGGAGTAGGTATTGCTTGAGTTCTTGGTGCAAACTGAGGACCCTCGCACTACGATTCCAAACTGTGTGTATTTTCTTTATTTTTTAATTGAAAATTGTGGGAAAGCACTCAACGGATGAGACTTTGTAGGGTGTGTCATTATGATCACCCTACGGAGTGTTTCCCAAAGTTGAGAAAGTATGGGAGAAGAGAGGCTCAACGAGTGAGATTTTGTAGGATATGTCATTGCAACCACAGTCTTACTCTTGGATGATAAAAAATGTGAGAGATGTAGGAGTTGTTGGTTCCCAAGGCCGATGGTATCGAGATTGGTACCCATACCACGATTCTCCAAATTTGAGGTTCAGTGGTAACTCAAATTCGTGATATGGAAATGCATTGGGAAACCAACACTTTGGGATGGATAGTTGGCTCTCACCAAGCTATACAAATACCCAAAATGAATCCCTAGGATTGGTTCCCAAATCGGATTATGGAGAAATTTTGCAAGTTATAGCTAATGTGACCAAGAGTTGTGATTTACCCCAATCACAAATGCTTAGCGAGATTAGAGATTTGGGAACTCAACTCTTCTCAAGCATTGAGAAAATTGAAGGGGAAGTGATTGATTTGATAGATAGGGTGAGCCAACTTGAAACCCAATATTCTGAAAATGAACCATCCCTAGTTGCACTTGAAATTTTGGAAGATAAATCCAAAGGAGATGATGAGTGGTTTATTGATAGTGAAGAAGTCGAGAAAGAGGTGATTATACTTAATTTACAATATTACCTATTTTCACCCCAAACCTCCTCCTATAGAACCCACTCCTACATTTTCAGAACCCTTAGAGTAAACCATGGAGAATCCAATTGAATATGCTAAGCTTTCAAACCACCTATTCCTTTAGGGTTAACTTCTCCTCTACTACATATTTCTCTTGGAATATTGTTACCCTCACCTCTTCATTCTTGGTTATCTATGGATATGGGGTACAAACCTGCACGATATGGATAGCATTAGGGTCGTGGTGACGATCTTAAATATACGAAGCTTCTCGGGAGGTAACCCGAGCATTGAAAAATTAGATTAGTTTAGTATTTTTGATGTGTTTTCGTATTTGTAGCTTTTGGTTTTGGAACACTATTACACTTGATGTGCATTTGTTTTTTGTAGGAAGCACATGGTTCTTGGAGGAAGGTGAGAAAATGGGGAGTCCAACTCATGGACCATGTAGACGTACATGGTTTGTGAAGCTCAAAATGGTGGACAAGGAGGAGAACCAAACCCAAAATTCATGGGGCGTGTAAACATGTACGATCCATGAAACTCACATACTTTCCTACATTTAAATCACCATTCCTTCCCTACCACCCCCAAAATACCACCAAAACCTATTTTCCCTCAAACCCTTGAAACACACAACTCGAAACCTATGAGGTAACTCTGCATTGTAATTCAATTCTTTATTTCTATTTGTTGTGCATGATAGTGTTTAGATTTTACTTTCTTGATTAGAGGTTAGGGGTAGTATATTGGGGTGATGAAAGTTTGTTCGTTACATTCCATGATTGTGCCATCAAGGGTAGATTTTAGTGTTAATTTTTCATTGTAAGTGCTTTCCTATTTCCTTCCCTTGACATATGTTCTTTGATTTTGTATATGTATTGAGGACAATTCAAGCTTTAAATGTGGGGTAAGGGATTTGATAACACTTATGATTCTTAGTTGTTTCTATGTAACTAATAGCTCTTTTAAGAGAATTTTGGAGCATTTTGAAAAAATGAAAAGGAAAACATATAAATGGCTATGTTTGAAAACCGAAAGGGCAACTTAGGCAACAATAGGAAAAGCCCAGATGGGTTGAAAGGCCTAGGTAAAAATGAGAGGCTTGGCCCGGCTAGGTTTACAAACCTAGGCAAAAAATGAGAGGCCTTGTGGAAAAAGGTGAGATTGTGAGATCAATATGAGTGAAAGCTAGGATGAAAGCCCGAAAGGGCTCCTAGGAAAAATGAGAGAAATTGAGAGAAAATGGAAACTAAGTTGATGATACTTTGGGGTTTTCTTTGGTTGTAGGTAAGTTGAAAATCTACAGTTAGCCTTGGTTACAATCAAGTCGAGGATCTTTTGGATTTCCTTGGTGGTTTTTATCAACGACTTTTGGATTTCTTTTGGGGAACTATTTGGGAGAGTAAGCTAGTTTAACCCTCATCATTCTTTCATACCTTTTACTTCACTATATATTGGGGTGGTTAGATTACTTTAGTATCTTCAGGGAGTGTGAGAGTTGTGAGATTCTTACTTCTTTGGGAGAACTAGGGTAGCTTAGGAATAAGTTGAATGCATTGGCTAACTTATATTTTCATGCTACTCTTTGCTTACACATTTTCTTGTTTTTATTTAATCGAGGGCGAGTTAAGGTTTAAGTGTGAGGGAGATTGATTTGCACCGCATTGCATGTGTTAACCAATGAATCTGGCATAATAATTGACATGTTTTACTTGTTGGATTGCTAGGTTTAGTTAGTTTTAAACGAAAAAAGGGTTTAGACGGCCATGTTTGATTTTCTTGTCTAAATCCCAAGTTTTGTGGACTTAATTGATACTAATTATGAATAACTTGTATTCATAGGCACCTAGATCTTCCTTTGTGATCTCACTAGTAGGTTGCTCGTGGGTACTTTTCATCATATTTATATAGAAGGCTGTTCGCAAGAATAGTAGAATATATCGAAGGCTATTCACAGGAATGGTAGTAGACTGAAGGCCACATACTCTAAACCATGGTAGTAGATGGACGTGAGCCCAAAAAAGGTGGATTTGAAGTTCAAAGAGGCTAATGAAGAAACAAAGGAATTGTTGTCCAAGAGTTGCACAAAGTTCAGGGGAATATCCGAAAAGAATCAGACCTTGAGGCTAGCATCATTGGATTTGTCTTCTTGAGCACTATAAAATAGGCTACACGAACTCTCAAATCAGACCAACTGTTCATCCATAGTGGAGCAAACAAGTCAGTGGTTGAACCAGCCAAGGCCAGCATGAAGGGGGGGGGGGGGGGTCAATGCAGGGCCTCCAGCACAAAGAGGGTCCATACCAAGGGCCTCTAGTGATAGCGGGCGGTCGTCACACCCCTATGCAAAAGATAATTTGTAAGCCCTTTTTGCTTACTTTCTACAACTAGGTAGATAGCGGTAAATCGGGGTCGTCCAAGGAGAAGAGGGATCTTCCTAAGCGCTTAAGCACAAATGGTTAATATTATGCTAGGATAAAATATATACACACACATAAAAGCAAGTAAAATGGGGGGGGGGGGGGTTGGTTGGTTGGTTTTCCTAAGTTACGAAAGTAAAAAGACAAGATAACTAGCAAGGTCAAGTGACTATGCTAATCATCAAACAAAACTAAGAAAAGGGGTTTTAAAACTACAAAGATAAAAAGCCTTGGGGGCAAGGGATATCCACTTCCAAATCTAATGTAGGTCATTGAATCATTCACTCATTCTATCATATAGCATTACATGACTCAACATCAACATACCCATCTAGCAAGAATCACAACACGTTATGCACAAGAAGTTCTAAGTTCACGCTCATAGATTTTCATGCAAAGGAGCTACGGAATTCGTCACGTTCCTAACACCTAACCAATTCAATCATACAAGCACTCCCTATGCTCAAGCAACTCATGGCACAAATGAAGTGAAACACACTATCAAGAATACACAAATGCTAAATAACAAATGCTTCAAGGATTAATTAAAATCATCTATTCAATACTTCAACTACTTGTTGTGGAGACTAAACTCCTATCCTTCTTAGTTTGTAGTTTGCAAGAGTGAGTTCGACATCTCTCGTCAAACCTCACCAATGACTCCCGTTGTCGCGACCACGACTCAAGGTATCCCATTGGTGGCATTTAATCACGAAGAACCAACAAGCTTGGCAATGCTTATGACCACTACACCGTGACTAAGAATTTAACCAATTCATGCAATTACACGAGATTGGATGAACGTGCAACGCACATTCATCCAAGAGCATATAACTCTCTCGTTTGCTACACAAACGAACATGACGAAGAGTTCAACATCAATCACATTCATCTGGCACATTATCAATCCATCAACACAATCAAAAGCTCTAAATCATACTCATACATTCCTAACAAGAAAAGGGGGGAAATCAACCCAAATCCCCCGAACCCTAGCTAGCAATTCATACAAGTATTTCATATCCTCAAGCTTCCAACAACATCAATGAAATCAACAATTAACATTCAAAGCACAATAAGAGCACAATAGCAAAAACACCAAATAGATAGATAAAAATGGTTCTTGCTACCTAGATGTGGAAGCTTCAATCCTTTGCTCCCAAGTACAAAAACTACTCCAGAACAACAAAAGGCATAAAAACTAAGAAAACAAGAAGATAAAACCTAGGGTTTTGGCCCAAAACAGGGGCCAAAAGCTGTGGAGAAGAAGGGGTGAAGAGGTATTTATAGTGGAAGAAAAAGGGGAGAAAAACGCTGCTGCAGAGCTGGATTCGCGCTGTCGTCGCGACTCGCGACCAGTTCCATCGCGAGTCGCGACCAGCAGTGAAATCCAACCCTGTTTTGTTTTGCTTCCTCCGGGTGAACCGTTGATCCGTTTCGGGAGTTCTTGTAGTCGATTTTATAGTGCTCGAGAAGAGGAATCCAATGGTGCCACTCTTGAGGGCTGATTCTTCTCGGAAAATTCTGAGAACCCTGGATCATCATTCATCCGTTGCTTTGCTCTCCTTTCTTCATCTCTTCACTTCTTCAAATCTTCACAAAGCTCAAATGTAAAGGTCTTCAAATCTTCAAAGATAAATCTTCAAAGTCTTCAAATCTTCAAAGTCTTCAAACAAATCACCTTGTCACACAAAATCATCTAAAAAGTGATAAAAACGTCAAAGCCGCCTTTATCCCTCCTTAGATGATTTCAAGGCAAAATGCCACATGTAGAGCACAAAATTGCACAAAACCTTATCCTAAAAAGCCTAAAATAACCATCTAAAATGGACACATCATCTAGCATGGCCCGTTCCACCCAACACGGGTTATGACATGCTCAAGCACGAAGGGGGTTAGTGATAGGGTCTCCAGCACAGACTGTGCCCGTTCCAGTATCCCATTTTGCTCTGTTTCACTCCAAATCGCCTAAGTATGCACACGGTTCAAGTCGTTTCAACTTCAAAAATGCAAAGACTAGCTGACAGCCCATGCCAAACGATATGATGTGTGAATTAGAAGTTTAAAACGGAGCACCTGTCGGTGGCCCGCGCTGGGACATATGACCAATGTTGCCTAAATTTCCCTCTTGGGTTTTCAACTTAGCGGGTTTCTTTATATTTTTGATCTTTTTCATTTTTTTTCAAAATTTTCAAAATTTTCAAAATTTTTTCATTTTTCTGTGTGTTTCTAATCAAAAGTAGCAAAAAGCTTTCTCATGTCAAAGGTAGCATAAATATCAAAATACATCCATCGAAAGTGTCCCAAAACAAAATAAATATCGCAAATCATCCATGCTAAATCGTCCAACATAAAGCAGTAAATTGTAAATACCCCTCCCCACACTTAAAATAATACATTGCCCTCAATGTAGACAAAAAAAGCAAAAGAAAATACAGAGCAAAGTAGGAGAGTGCAAGAAAATACGCTCATAATCACTGCTGTGAGAATGATCTACCATCACCGGAGTAGCGCTGTCTGTACTGCACCATCCACTCCCCATTCCTCCAACGCCACTCCCTATGCCTTGCTGCTCCGAGATCAGGGCTCGAAGGACCACTAAAGTGCGACTGGATGTCATGCACCATGGATGAGAGCTTATCAATCTCCTCATCCATCTCTATGAAGCTCCGCGAGATGAATATGGTGGTGTTTAAGATCATGCCCTGTAGTTCAGAGTAGAAATATGGGGAAGGTTGAGATAATTGAAGTGGTGCATCCTCTTGCATCATTTTAGTCTCTATCTGAGGCGGTGAAGAATGAGCCTCAGCTTGTGGCTCGGTGATTTGAAGGGCACCCTCATCAGGCTTAACTGGAAGTGGAGGTAGGTTTTTGAGCTCCAACTCAAAACCCTCCCTACATGAAGTATCTGGATGTATCTCCAAATCCTCTATAGACATATCAAAATCTAGCTTGGTCCTGTGGGGCTGAGTGAGCATCATAAATGTGACATCACTCACCTCATACACCCAGTGATAACAGCCTCGGGTAGCTGTGCCTCGATCAGGCTAAATTTCTTCATCCTCCCCAAGGTGATGAGGTATGAAGAATCTCTGCCCACACATGGAAAACTATCCGGGGCCCTATGGCCTAAGTACAACCCTAGGAGGATGATCATACCCCCCATGGAAATCTCTTCCTTGTCCTTCTTCGCCACCTCGATGGCCCTTCCCACTTCCCGTAGCATGTCCCCTCACTTGTAAATTTCTATAGGAAGTGAATATCTGGGTTGAGCATGTTTGTCGGCTCTATGGAAGTAAATAATGTGCCCGTCAAGAATCTGTCCACAATATTAGAGTGGGATGGATGATGATGTTGTTCTTGTCCTTGGGATGTCTCGTCCTCTTCGCCACGATGGACCAAAAGTGCATATGCTCCCCAATACTACATTCTGGAGGGGCGGTGGGTCTAATCTTACCCGAATCTCTACTATGGTCCACCAAACAGTGACCATAATCTACGACATGGTCATTTCCTGAGAGATATCATCCAGGTGGAAGTGGATGTATCTCTCGCACAGCTCGTCATTCCTCATACTGCACACCCTCACTATGGATAGGAACTCTAAGGTTTACCACCTATAATTAGGGGGCTGCTTGCCCATGAACCCCTCCAATCCTCCTTTAAAATGAGGCAGTGGACAGGCTCTTTCAGCCCGAGAGCATCCAGTGCCATCTCATCAATGAAGCTAGTTTCCTGAATCTTAAGGGAGGCTAAGATGTCTTACCTCTCTGCATAGGGTTCTATGATCCGGGTCAAACCTATGTAACGACCCGAAAGAGGTACCGGGTTCAGCTCCAGAGCTGGTGGAGGAGGTGGAGGTAGAGCGGAGGTGCTCACTGCTTAAGTGGTGGCCCTAGGTCTCTTGGGAGCCATGTTTATCAACACAACAAACAATGTCAAATGCATGAGGACATAATGGATAAAACCATGAAATCTTCACTAGAATATATCACGCAAAAATATTCTACATATAGTGACAAACCAAACATCTAAGCATCATTGTAGTATCTAGCAATCATGGTTAAAATGATGTAGTCGACAAACTACAATCATTAAAGAGTTACTATAAACATGCAAAATGGATATATGCTCATACATGTAAAATTCATCCAATTGCATTGCTATAGAATTTATGCTACAATCATGTCCTACTTCACCAATTGAGATCATCCTACAGTCCAACATTACAAATGCAATATCCTAGGATCACAATCATCTCTACTTATTACCAAGTTTAGCTAACATCAACAATTCCAAAATATTCATGTCCAAGCTAACTATTCTAAGCATCATCCAAAATTGCGTAAAAATATCAAGCCATATTAAACGTGCCATAAATCCAAGTCTATATACCAAGTCATTCACAAATAATTCCAACAATCTCTCATTATTTTTTTGGCCAAAATTATATCAACATGTGCAATTCACATCATGTATGCCTCAATATTAAGCTCTATTCATAATATCAATCAATCTAAACCAATAAACTAACAAAGAGAAACATCACATAATATCCACAATTTCACAAAATATCCAACATTATCAACTAAGAAAATTGTAATTTAGGCACAAAGAAGTGGAGAAATGTACCAAATAGATGTGTACGATGATGAATCGACCAAGCCCACCTAGAATCCTAGCCTCATTAGCTTATAATTGCAAAACCCCAAAACCTTGGATTTTGGGTTCTTCAAGGATTTGGGCTAGATTTGGGGAATATTTGTGGATTGGATGGAATGGGGATTGATTTTGGTTTAGGAGTTGGTGTTTGGTGGCCGAAATGATGAAACATTGGTAAGAGAGTGGTGGCTTAGGGTGGGGATGGCGTTCTGGAGAGAAGGAAATGAGGAAGACAGTAGGTTATGTCTGCTTAAAACTTTCTCTGGATAGGGATCACGGATCGTGATGGCCATGGTTGCGAATCACGAAGAAGAAGTCAAAAAGGTGTCAAAGTTAACTCATGTTTTGCGAGTTACGATGAAGGTGTCGCGACTCGCAAAATATTGGATCTGGAAGTTGAAAATTTTCATTTTTCAACTGATTTGGTTGCGACTCAATACCAAACCTTCGTAACACGTGATAGGTTCATCGCGATTCATGAAGGAACCTTTGTAACTCGCAAAATCTTTGACCTGTGAGCTCAAATTTACTAGTTTTCACCTGATTTGGTCGCGACTCACAACCAAACCTTTGCGATTTGTGACAGGTTCATCGCAACTCGTGATGAAACCTTTGCGACTCAAGAAATATTGGGTCTGTGAGCTCACAATTTCTGGAATATTTTTTGGTTTCATCTCGACTCGCAACACAACAGTCGTGACTAGCGACAAATTATGCTTCCAAGTACTTAGAAAGTTGTTTTAATTTACCAAATGTCCAAGCTTTTCTTCCTTCCTTCATGCCTTCCTCCCTTCATCAATCCAATGTAGTGCACTTCAATTTTCTTACAAAATCATGGAAAAACACACCCGTAAAAAGAAAAACAAAAAATGTAACTAACGACATAAAATCAAATTGAAAAAACATCGACGGAAAGTCACGAATAATGAGCCGGATGATCAAAACCAAGTTTATTTAATGTCATCGTCATGTCTTACTACCCTTCTTAGATGTATTCACAAAATGAGACGAGGTGCTCGGTCTCCTTTCCTCAATCCGGGTCTAAACACTTGGGATCCACATTATCTCCAAACCAGACTTGCCGCACAATGGCCAGGATTTTTTCATACTCCTCCAACATGCTCAACAACTCTTCTCTTTCCTCCACAGTGATCTCAATTGAATGAGCAATCGGGGGTTTCTCTCCTTCTCCAAGAGATGGGCATTTAAGAACTTTAGGAAACCCTCTTTTGTCAGCTTTCCTATGGGTACATGAGGGTTGTTGGAAGTTACCTATCTAAGAGAGTCTTCATCATCGTTGATTTCCTTCAAGTTAGTACTAGCAACATTTCCAATAGAAGCACAACTCATATCATCATCTAAGGCAACATATAGGGAACTACAATCTTTGGGCTCAAACACATATTGCTCTTCATTTTCAACAACATTAATAGCTTGGTAAGAATGGTATTTACTAGATTGATCAATATAATTGTTAGGGTCAAATTCTATTTGCTACCCATTAAACTCCATAGTTAAGGTTATGTTATGCGCATCGATTATTTTCCTTGAAATATTTCAAAATGGCCAACCTAAAAGAATAGGTTTAGCACGATTATCACCTCCATTTCAATAACATAGAAATTGGCGAGGAATGTTAAAGAGCCCACCTTTACCAACGCATCCTTCATAATACCTTTTAGGTATGTTCTAGAGTGATCGTCTAGTTGGATAACAACCCCAATTTTGTGAAAAGTGCCTAGATCTAGACTCTCATACAAAGAATAGGGAATCACATTAATGGAGGCACCTAAGTATAACATGGCCTTGTTAACACATTTTTCTCCTATCACACAAGGGATTGTAAACATTCCTGGATCATCACATTTAGGAGGCATTTCATCATCAAACATGGTGGAAACAGATTCACTTTTTTCACTCTTTTTTGTACTCTTCAATTGTTTTTTCCTATTAAAGGTACACAATTTCTCAAGAAATTTAGCATACCTAGGAATTTGATTCATAGCATTCAAGAGTGGAATGTTTACCTCGCATCTATGAAAGACTTCATAGATGTCCTCATTGTCATCCTTGGTCCTCCTATCCTTTAATACCTCTGGAAATGGTAGTTCCAGCACATAGATAGGGATCTCCACCCCTTTTAACTTCTTTTGAGGTGGGGATAAGGTCTCGGGATTTGATCTCGATCTTGGCACAAAGGTCTCCACATTCAATATCCTTTCCCTTATTCATATTCCCTTTGGCCAACTCATCGGCCTCCTTCTCAAGGTCTTCCTCCTTTTCAATCACACGCTCAACAACAATCTTAATTTGGTGCTCCTTCATTTCCTTTCCCCTCGTCAAAGAGATTGCACTCACATTTTTTTTAGGGTTGATCTCTGTTTGGGAGGGAAATTTTCCATTCTCCAGTGCCTCCATCCGATTCACGGCTTGAGCTATTTGGCTCACTTGAGTTTCCAAGTTTTTGGTGCTTGACTCAAGCTTCTCTTGGAATTTGTCAGCCTTCTCCACACATATACTCGATCTCTCAATAGCTTGCATCACTTAATCTTTGGACAAGCTTGAGATCTCACCTTGATCATGGGGATTGTCTTGAAGCCTTGGGAAATTATTTTGTGGAGGCCGGTATTGTTGTTGAGATGGGCGATAAGGTTGAGCATTTTGACCTCCTTGAAGGTTCCCATACCAAAGATTCCCGTGGATGCACGGAAAGTAGGGAAAACCACCCTTATTAGCTTACCCGTGGATGCACGAAAAGTGTTAGATGTTTCTTTACCAAGAGTTTATTCGCCATTGTTGTTTTCCTTCAAGTTAGTACTAACAACATTTGAAATCAAAATATCACTCAAAACATCATCTATGGCAACATTTAAGGAACTTCTATCTTTGGGCTCAATTAAATCTTGCTCTTTATCATCAATAACATGAATAGCTTGGCAAGAATGGTATCTACTAGGATGATCAATAGAATTATTAGTGTCAAATTCTACCTTCCGCATTAAATTCCATGGTCAGTGTTCCTTTATGCACGTCAATTATGGTCCTTTAAGTCTTTAGAAATGGCTTTCCTAAAAGAATAGGTTTAGAACTATTGTCACCTCTCATTTCAAGAACAAAAAAGTCTGCGGGGAATGTCAAAGAGTCCACTTCCACCAACACATCCTTCACAATACCTTTTGGGTATGTGCTAGAGTGATCGGCTAGTTAGATAACAACCCCGGTTTTGTGCAAAGTGCCTAGATTTAGACTTTCATACAAGGAATATGGGATCACATTTATTGAAGCACCTAAGTCTAACATGGCCTTGTAAACACGTTTGCCTCCTATCTTACAAGGGATCGTAAAAACATTTAGGTGGCATCTCATCATGAAACACGGCGGAGACATATTTACTCTTCACACTCTTTTCTTACTTTTCAATTGTTCTTTCCTATTGACAGTACACAATTCTTTAAGAAATTTAGCATACATAAGAACTTGATTTAGAGCATTTAAGAGTGGAATATTTACCTCACATCTACGAAACACTTCATGGATGTCGTTGGTGTCCTCCTTTGTCCTCCTATCCTTTAATGCCTCCGTAAATGGTGGTTCCGGCGCATAGATAGGGATCTTTGCCCCTCTTGACTTCTTGTGCAGTGGGGATGAGGTTTTGGGATTTGATTCAAGTCTTGGCACAAATGTTTCCACCTCAATTTCTTCTTTTTTGCTCTCTTTGGCCAACTCCTCGGCCTTCTTTTCAAGGTCTTCTTCTTTTTCAACCATCCGCTCAAAAACAACCCTTACATTCAATGAGATTGTACTCACATTTTATCGAGGGTTGATCTCCGGTTAGGAGGGATGTTTTCCCGTTTCCCGGGCCTCTATCTGATTCACCACTTGAGCTATTTGGCTCACTTGAGTTTCCAAGTTCTGGATGCTTACCTTGGCTTCATCTTGGAATTCTTTGCCTTTCTCCGTGCACATGCTCAACCGGTGAATGGCTTGTTTCACCTCATCTTTTGTTAACCCTGAACTCTCCCCTTCGTCTGGGGATTTTTCTTGGAGCCTTTGAAATTGTCGTTGAGGTGGCCTATATTGTTGTTGAGGGGGATGATATAGATGATGGTTTTGACCTCCTTAAGGGTTTCCATACCGGAGGTTCGGGTTATCACAATTACCTGAATAGTATGGCCTGTTTTGGTAGCCTTGGCCAACTTGGTACCCTTCATTCCTTTGATATCCTTGCACAACTTGGTGGTTTTGGTTTCCTTGATATCTCATGGCACTCACCTCCTCAACATAGTCCTCTTGCAAAGTAGGGAAAGTGTCCGTAGGATGCGCCAAGTAACAAATTTCGCATGATTTCACATGCGGCACATTTCTGGGCTTTGTCATCAATGACTTCACCATACATGCGAGGGCCGAGACTTGGTCCTCAAGCTTTCCACTATTGGAAGGGTTACTTGCGGGCATTGGATTTCTCCTTCTCAAATCAGCCCTTAAGCTAAATTTCCTTGATTCTTCCACAAGCTCCTCATACAATTGCATAGCCTCGTATGAAGTCTTGTTCCCATGGGTGCCACCACAATAACTCCTCACTAATATTTGATCCTCATCAAGAAGACCATTGAAGAAGTAATAGACTAAATCTCCCTTCGACTAACCATGGTAAGGACAACTTGCGAGAAGCTTCTTGAACCTCTCCCAATAGTCGAAGAGAGATTTTTCATGCTATTAGAGGATGTTACTTATGTCCTTCTTCAAGGCGGCGGATCTCAAGGCCAGGAAGTACTTGGCTAGAAATTTTGTCTTCATATCAAGCCAACTCTTGATGCTCTTAGGTGGTGAGTAGGGGAGCCAATCTCTTGCACCATCCCGTAGTGTGAATGGATGACTTCAACTTATAAAAATATTTATCTACTCCATGGGGGACTCTACCACCATAGAAAAAGTGAAACTCGGTGAGGTGTTTGTTGGCATTCTCCCCTTCACTACCAAGGAAGATGAGTAGCATGTTTATGAACCCGATCTTTAGCTCGAAGTGCCCATTCGGTTTAACCAAGGGGTACTCAATGCAATTCAGTTATTGATAGAGGTTGGGAGCCATAATGTATCTTAACAATGCTTGGCCCAAAGGAATCTCCCTTCCTTGGAGAGGAGGAGCTCTCCCTTGGAGAGGAGGATGTTGAGGTCCTCCTCCCGGATGCTCATCGTCATGATCTTATTGATGTTCCATAGAGGTAGATGTATCCACAAAATGGTCACTAGGAGGGGTTTTATTAACACTTTCCAAAGAAAGCCTCCTATCTCATCTCAAATTTAACTCTAAATTAGGGTCATAGTGTAGGGGTTCTTGTGAAGAGAATCGTGTACAAACCATACAACAAGAATTCCAACAATACGTCTCCAAGCCAAGAAAAAAATGAAAAGTCAACTAAGAAATGAAAACAAAAACAAACTAACAAATATTTACAATTAGCACATAATCACACATAATATGGTCAAACACTTAAAAATAAACTCCCCTTCCCCAGCAGCAGTGCCAAAATTTGGGAGGTCATCGCCGTACCTCTCCATGTTATATTTTTAAGCCCTAATACTTCCTATCTACAATTACATAGATAATGGCAAGTCGGGGTTGTCCATGAGAAGAGGGATCTTTCCAAGTGTTTAAACATATATAGGAGAAAACATACTAGATATAAGCACATTATATATATATATACAAAAGCATGTAAATGGGGTGTAAGTTTGGTTGGTTTTGGTCCTAAGTTATGAAATTAAGGACAAGTTAGATAATCAAGCAGGTTAAATATGCAAAGCATGCAACAACAACTAAAAGGTGATTAAACCAACAATTAATGGAATCGTGGGCGCAATTTACTTCCACTTCCAAGCCTCTTATCCATCATTGAACATGAAACCTATTTGCTACTTTCACTACTTGTTGTGAAGACTAAACTTCTATCCTTCTAAGATAGTAGTTTGCAAGAGTGAATTTGACATCTCTTGTCAAACCTCACCAATGACTCCCTTAGTCAAAACATGACTAAAAGTATCCCATTGATGGCATTGGGAGCGAAGAATCAACAAGCTTGGAAACACTTATAAAAACACTACACCGTGTCTAAGCATTTAACCAATTCATGCATTTACACATGATTAGTCAAGAACGATCAAAATTCATACACTTCTCTCATTTTCTAGAAGAAATAAACATGACAAAGAGTTCAACATTATCATATTCATCTAGCAATTATCAATCCATAAACACAATCAAAAGCTCTAAATCATACTCTTGTATTCCTATCAAGAAAAGGGGAAATCAACCCATTTCCCCAAACCCTAACAAGCATATAATACAAGTACTTCATATACTCAAGCTTTCAAGAACATTAATGACATTAACAAACACATTCAATGATCCATAAATGCATAATTGTAAGAGTATCAAATAGGCTACAAATTTTTCTTAAGACATGGCCTTGGAAGCCTTGGTCAATTGCTCCCAAGAACTAGATTAGCTAATACAAATCATACTAACATCCATAAACAAATGCATAGAGAAATAAAGAGAGAAATGATGAAAAAGATGAAGAACCTAGGGTTCTTTGAAGAGTAAATTTGGCCAAGAGGATAAAATTTGAAGTGGGTGGCCAAGTATTCCTTTTATAGTACAAGAGGGAGGAAAAGAAAAGCAAAAATCAAAAGTGTAGCAGGCTCCCACCTGGGCAGGAATGGCCTCGCCCAGGCGGGCTGCCCATTGTCACCCTTGTGTTGCCTTGCCTTCAAATCCTCGATTCTTTTTGTCTTCATTCTTCAAAGTTAGTCTTAAAATCTTCAAAGTCTTCAAAAGGTGATCTTCAATGGCCTCCAATCTTCAAGTCTAGATGTTCTTCCTTTGTCATACAAAATCCACTTAGAAAAAAGTAAAAGAGCGTAAAGTCGCTCTTACCTCTCCTAAGAGAATTTTAAGGTAAAAAACAAGCTATTTATAAAAAAAGAGCACAAAAGGGATCCTAAAAGTGCTAAAATATGCACATAAAATGGACACATCAGTTGCTCATGTCTTTCTTCAAAGCGTCAAACTTTGAGGCTGGGAAGTACTTAGCGAAAAACCTTTTCTTCATGTCATGCCAAGTATTGGTGTTCCCGGATGGTAGGTAGTGGAGCTAATACCTTGAAGAATCCCTCAATGAGAATGGGAATGCCTTCAACTTGTAGAGTTCTTCATCTACTCCTCGGGAATCATTCTAACACACACCATATGGAAGTCGGAGAGATGTTTGTTAGGATTTTCCCCTTGCCTACCAAGAAATGAGGGTATCAAGTGTATTAATTTGGACGTAAGCTTAAAGAGCCCGTTTGGTCCAACCGTCGGATATTCTATGCACATAGGTTATTGATCAAGGTTGGGGGCCATTGTCTCCCTCAAAAGGGCTTGCCTCAAAGGAATATCTCCTCGGATATGGGGATGCTGAGGTCCTTTGGTATTTTCATTATGGTGCTCCATGGAAGTAGAAGTATCTGTAAAATGGTCACTAGGAGGGGTGTTATTCACACTTTCCAAAGAAAACCTCATATCCTTTCTCAAATTGAACTCTAACTCGGGGTCGTAGTGTACGGGTTCTTGTGAAGAGGCTCACATATGAACCATACACCAAGAACTCGAACAATACATCTCCAAGCCAAGTAAAAATGGAAAATCAACTAAAATCCAAAATAAAAAAACTAACACATATTCACAACTAGCACATATTCTCATATAATATGCTCAAACACTTAAAATAAACATCTCATCCCCTGCAGCGACACCAAAATTTGGGAGGTCATCGCCGTACCTCTCAAAGTTAATATTTTTAAGCCCTAAATGCTTCCTATCTACCAAGATGCCCCGTTGGTCAAGGATTTCATGACCCCTATGGGCAACCCCCTGTATGTTCAGGGGCTATGCAGACCTGGATGGATCCTGGGCATATGGTCCAGCAACCCATGTATTGAGTGTCATGTAGAGGTTTCAATAGAGAATTGAATGTACCCGGAGAGTAGAGGGGACAAATGGGAGGTACAGGAGATGCACTAATGAGGGAATTAGACAGACTGATTAGGCCACTTAGCCAAGCAGTAGGATCACCCTTTGCTCCATTGATAACTGGGGAACGTTGGCCAGTGGATACGAAACCCCCGGAGGGGCTTTCTAATTATAGTGGAGAATCTGATCCTCAAGAGTTGATTCAGGGAAGACTCCGACGAAAAGTTAACATGTAAGCTAGTGGGGAGCTATCTTCGAGGGAAGACCTAGGAATAGTATAACCAGTTTTTGAGAGGGTCTCTGCATTCCTATAGGGACTTTAGTGTGGCGTTGTTAAGCCAATATGCTCAAAAGAACAAATTTACCAAAACTCTCTTGGATTTGTATCAGACAAAACAAAATCCAGGGGAGATAATAGAAACCTTTTACCATTGTTATGTGGATGAGAGTTTGGAAGTGGTGGAGATCACAAAAAATTATGTTAGTTAGGGATACTTGTTGGGGATGCGAGATATAGAGTTGTACAGAAAATAAGTACCATTGTTCCTCGAACGCTACCTAAACTCCAAGAGCTTTTTGAGCAGTATTCAAAAGTTGAGGAGGCCACAAGAAGAAAGAAGGGAAAGCATGGTTGATAAGCCAGGAAGAAGTAATGACCCTCGGGGGAAGAAACCATTGAAAGTAGTAAGGCCTAACTTCTAGAGGTACACTCTTATGAGCAGTTTGCTAGCACAAATTTTAAGTATTTATCAAGGGGTACTTAGACAGGCTCAACCAATGTTGAATACACCCGTAGAAGTAGCAGGAAGAAGAGCTACAAATTTTTTTTGTGATTTTCATAAGGACTATGGCCATAATACAAATGATTACATCCATTTAAAAATGGAAACAAAGTGGTGGGAAAGAGAAGGACGATTTCAAGGTTCTGGTTCTAGGTGGGGAAACTGGGGTGAACCCCCTAGACCCTGAAATGATCGACCACCATATAAGAGAAATTAACAAAATAATGGAGGTAGAGAGGATAGAAGATCTCAAGGCCAGGAGCCTCAAGACCCTCGAGACAGAGAGCAAGGAAGAATGGATAGAACCCTGTAAGAATAGCCAGCTGGAAATCAAGATAACATAAATAGACAAACCGTCCAATCCATAGGGTGATCAACATGATAAATGGGTTGTGGGTGAAAGGTCTTCAAATTCAGTTATGAAGGAGAAAGTCCCCACAGAAGAGCTGAGGCACAAGATATTTCAGCAAGATAAAAAATAAATTTCTTTGGAGCAGACACGGTTCCAAATCCCCGCATGCAGATCCTATGGTGGTCTCGGCTGTAATTAGGACTTCCTTTGCGAAAAGGGTCTTTATTGATGATGGGAGTGGAGTTGAGATCATGATTATTGATTTTTTTGATCAGTTGGATATAGGAAGGAATAACTTGAAAAGGTCAGCCACACCACTCTCAGGATTCACAAGAAACCCTATATAACCCCTAAGAGAGAGTACCCTGTCAGTTTGGATCGCCGAAGGAGATAAAGGGAAAACGGTAGACTGTAAAATTTCCATTTAATGCATATTCCCCGTAAAATGTGATTTTAGAGAGGCCATGGACGTGTCAAGCTTGAGAAATATGGTCCCCGTATCACTTGATGATGAAGTTTCCAAAAAGAAAGGGGGTAGCTTCAAAACGAGGGGACCAAGTGGAGCTAAAAGTTGTAACCTCATGGCAGTAAGGCAAGCGAGAAAAATGAGGGTGTAGCCCGGTAAATTGGGGGGTTGACCTCATAGAAACTGAACAAGTGCCCGTTTGAGACAGGGGGACAGTGATTGTAGAAAAGTTCATGCTCGAGAACATAAAAGAGAAGTTGAAGAGTTTGGTGGGTGAATATGAGGATGTGTTTTTGTGGGATACTTCAGATCTCATAGGGGTCCCTTCGAGGTTAGCAGTTCATAGGTTGAACATTGATCTCGCAGTTAAATCCATTAAGCAGAAAATATGGATATTCGCGCCTAAAAGGGTAGAGTCAATTAAGGCTGAAGTAGATAAATTAATAAAGGCAGAGGTAATCGAGGAGGTATTTTATCCTGAATGGTTGGATAACCTGGTAATGGTCCCAAAATATGATGGAGCTTGGTGAATATGTATAGACTTCACAGATTTGAATAGATGTTGCCCAAAAGACATCTATCATTTACCCCTCATCGACAAGTTAATGGAAGCGATTGCAGGGTATCAGGTATTGTCCTTCGTTGATGCTTATAAGGGCTACCACCAGATACTAATGGCAAAAGGTGATAAGGAGAAAACTTCATTCATAATGGATGTAGGTACGTACTTTTATAAGAAGATGCCATTTGGCTTGAAAAATGCAGGGGAGACATACCAAAGGTTAGTTGATAAGCTATTCAGGGAGCATATTTTTAAGAATATGGAGAAATATATGGATGACATGGTTGTGAAGAGTAGAGGTTATGAAATGTTTTTGATAGATTTGAAGGAAACCTTCGAGAGGCTGAGAGATTTAAACCTGAAACTAAATCCAGCTAAGTGTATGATTGGAGTGAGATCTGAGAAATTCCTTTGTTTCATGGTATCTGAGAGGGGAATTGATGTCAATCTAGAGAATTTCAAGGCCCTATTGAGGATGAAAAGGCTAAAAAATGTGGAAGAGGTCCAGAAGCTTACATGATGTTTGGCAGCTCTTAGTCAATTTCTCTCAAAAGTGGCTGAGAAAACTTTTTCCTTGCTTCAATGTACTCCGAAAGGCAAAGAATTTCGAGTGGTTTTATAAATGTGAGAAGGTGTTTCAATAGCTGAAGGAGCACCTTCGAGTGTTACCAACTCTTATGAAACTAGAAAAAAGGCAGGTTCTTTTCCTTTATATATTTCTGCCTTATCCTTGACCATTAGTGCAGTGCTCATAAAGGAGAAAGAAAAGCTATAGCTCCCCATATACTTTGTATGTCTAGCCCTCCAGGGGCTGGAGACAAGATATACAACCTTCGAGAGATTGATTTTGGCACTAGTACATGTCGCACGGAGATTGCAACCTTGCTTCCAAGGACACATTATCACCTGCTCAAGAACCATCCCCTCAGGAAAGTTCTCTTGAAACCAGAAGCATTGGGAAGAATGATGAAATGGGTTGTGGAGTTAGGAGAGTATGATATACAATTTAATCCTAGAGCTACAATCAAGAACAAGCCTTAGCGGACTTCATAGTGGAAACCATTGAACCTATTTAACTCAGGGGGGGCTCGAAATAAGAAATTTTGGAAACTATACATGGATGGTTCTTCATATTCAGGGGGGTGGAGTAGAGGTGTTTCTCACTAACCCTGAAGGAAAAGATTACCCATATGCGCTGCATTTTGCATTCAAAGCAACGAACAATGAGGCTGAATATGAAGCCCTAATTTTGGGATGGCGATTGGCTAGTGAGCTAAAGGTGGAGGATTTGGAAATCTTTAGTGATTCTCAAATCTTGGTTCAGCAAGTTAATGGGGAGTATGAGACCAGAGAACGTAATTTACAGAGATACTTGGAAGTGGTAAAACCCTTTCTGAAGAATTTTAAAACCTATGTTTTTTAAACCCTTGGGGGGTAAGCCTCGAGTGCAGTTACTCATCAAGACCCTCAGTAATCGAATTCAAAGAACAAATAGTGATGGATATCGAAGAATAAAACAGTTGGATGATGCCCATAGTAAGTTATCTTTGAAAGGGGGGCCTGCTAGAGGATGCAAGGTAGCCAGAAAATTCAGGTTCAAAGCACCAAAATATGTGTTGCAGGATGGAATCTTATACAAAAGAGGGCATTTGTAACCACTTCTTCGATGTGTAAATCCCCACGAGGTAGATTATTTTATCAAGGAAGCTCATGAGGGCATATTTGGAAGCCACCAAGGAGCAAGATCAGTGTGGAGGAGGCTTATTCGAGTAGGAAATTATTGGTCGATGATGTTTGAAGATGCTAATAGATATATACAGGTTTGCCATAAATGTCAAAAGCATGCACCACTTAAACACGTCACCCAGAAGGAAATGAGGAATATCCATAGCTCATGACCGTTCGACAAATATGGAATTGATTTTGTTGGCCATTTCCCGAGGCCCCTGGGAAGTTCAAATATTTAATTGTGGTTGTGGATTATTTCACAAAATGGTTGGAAGTAGAGCCTTTAACCAATATGACAGGAAAGTTATTGATTTATTTTTGTTGGAAAAATATTATATGCAAGTTTGGAATCCGGAGGACCTTAATGACGGATAAAGGTAAGCAGTTTTCCCACGACCCATTTAAGAAATGGTGCGAGGAATACAAGATACACCAGAAAGTAATGGAGTGTACCATCCCCAAGAAAATGGTCAGGTAGAAGTGACCAATCGAACCATTGTTAACGGAATTAGATCAAGACTCGAGGGGGCTCTAGGAAATTAGATATGTGAGTTACCTAGTGTACTATGGGACTACAAAACTACTGAGTCCTCTGCCACTGGGGAGACATCTTTTAGACTTGTTTATGTTTCTAAGGCTGTGATTCCAGTGGAAATAGGAGTTCCAAGCCCAAGGATAATGGTGCCATCTGAGGAAAATTTTAACAAGGAGAATCGGCACATAGACCTTGATATGGTAGAAGAGGATCGAGAGTTGGCTTTGATCCATGAGGCTAAGGTGAAAGTAAAGATGAAGTGTTATCATCATTAAAGGGTCATAAAAGTACAATTCAGCCCCGGAGACTTGGTGATGAGAAAGAATGAGATAAATTGACATGAGCCTGAAGAGAAGCTAGCTACTAACTGGGAAGGGCCTTATAAGGTGGTAGAAGAATATCCAGGAGGTAGAGCTATGTTATCGAGACTAGGGGGGAACTCGAATCCCAAGGAGATGGAATATTACCAACCTATTGAGGTACCATCAACTTTGATAGAAGCAAGAGACATCACAAGATCTTATGTTACACACTAAGACAAAAGAATCGAGCTAAAAGCTCTTCTATATTATTCCAGCTAAGGATGAGAACTTGAGCTAAAAGCTCTTGTATATTATTCCAGCTAAGGCTGAGGGCTCGAGCTAAGAGCTCTTGTATATGATTCTAGCTAAGGCTGAGGACTCGAGCTAAGAGCTCTTGTATACCATTCCAGCTAAGGCTGAGGACTCGAGCTAAGAGCTCTTGTATATTATTCCAGCTAAGACTGAGGACTCAAGCTAAAAGCTCTTGTATATTATTCCAGCTAAGGTTGAGGACTTAAGCTAAAAGCTCCTGTATACCTTTCCTGCTAAGGCTGATGAATCAAGTGAAAAGCTGATAAGCGGTACTCTTGTATTAATTCTAGCTAAGGCTGAAGGGAGGAGTGATAAGCTAATAGAGATGACAATTTAAGTACAAACATTGTACAACTTATAATTACAACTCTCGAGGTATCAAGGAACTAATTTCTTCAATCCCTCCTCCACCCTCTCTACTTCTTCTATTTTAATGCCAATCAGACATTGGAAATATTTCTCCTATTCCTCTTCAGGATAATCATTTGTGTTTATCACAACCTTTGATCAAGGACACATTGATCAAGGGTTCTGGTTCTTAGTACATTTCCTCGTGGATCGCTTGATGTTGAGACTTGTAGAACCACTACCCTTAGTGGTCTTCTTTGCCACTAATCTTGAACATGTTCGACCTCTTGGAGGGTTGGCAGGCAATCTTTGAATCCATTTGAGAATAGCGGTGGAAGCCTCCTTTTGACCTTCGGCCCCATGTGATTCTACTCGGTTATTTATAATCCCATGGTGGGATGCTCTTAGAAGAACTCCTGGCAAAGATTTATTGTCAAAAAGCTTAGGGAGAGTAACACCATGAAACAGGCTTTTAGCTTGGAGACTCTGATCGTACAGATGAACCTTCTTCTCCAACTCAGTGATTTTATCCCCCAATGCCTTGTTCTTGGCTGCTAGTTGAGTATTCTCGGTAAGAAGTGACTCAACCAATGAGGGGTCCTCCTTGACAGTGGTATTTTTTTCTTAAGAGATCCTCATTTAGCCATGTGATTTTATCCAACGTGACCTTATGAAATTGTGCAATCTCTCCAACCTGGGACCCAAGTTCGTAAATCTCACCCCCGACTAGCTATAAGATTTCCCTCGAGGATAGTAACCCTGTCAGCATCAGCAAGACACCTTTTAAGGTAACCGAACTTACTGATTATGTGATGCACTATTTCTTGATAATCAGCTTTGGAGGGATCACAACTCTCAAAAACCTTGAGGGCACAATGCCATTATATTTCCTATGCTCTAGGTACCTCAAGAGTTCTACAAATGCATAATGGTTTCCACTTTACCAAGATTTCAAATCCCCTTGTGTGCAGTCTAGTTCTTTCTTGGCAGAGTCTAGAGTTGCAGTCAAGTTGGACACGTCCTTCTCAAGATATACTATGCAAGGATGAGTCCTATTGCACCATGATTTTAACTCTTCGGAGCACTACCTTGAAACCAACATAGTCTTCGTCAAGTCCCCCCTAGCAGTTTCAAGCTCTGCCTTAGTCTTGCTGAAACCTTCACAAATAGACTGACGTTAAGCTATGAAAATGAAAATTTAGACACAAAATTAATGGGGGAAAGAAATTATAGCAAAAATATATTTTGATTACATAAAAAGCCCAAGGGGGCAGGTTACACCACATTTCCTACATTAGTGGATTGATGCTCTATTTGCGCCTTGTGGCTGGACAAAATTTCAACCTCGGGCTTCTTGGGCTCTTCTTCAGGATTGGGGATAGCACGAATCTCCTCAATAGAGTGGTATTTACCCGAGGCCTTCAGGAGGTTCATCAAGGATATGCTCAAACCCCCCTTGTAGATACCCTCTTCCCACTTCTTGTTGATAGCCTCCACACTCTCGCCCTAAGCTTCCTCTTTCAAAAACATGACTTCTTCTTCAGAAATAGATGAGAACATATTGGGTAAGAGGACTTCTTCAACGAAGAGATTGCACCCAACCCCCTTGGCCATGCCGAGAAGATCGATAAAAAGATCAAAAAGTTCTCGACTCTGGAGGATCTTATCCAAGAAAGTCTCTAGCAGTACTACTGGACACTATGGGTCTCGAGCTTGTTTAGCATCCTCAACAACAACATTCTTCTCCAAGATGAGGTGCCTACTTACATTCTCGAGGTCAATAACTTTATTCTTTGAGGCCTCGAGTTCCATCTCTAATGAGGGGATCTTGTTTTCATTTTCCTCCTGAAGAGGGGAAAGGTCGAAACCCAGGCACTGAAGAAGGGAGGAGAGTGAGGAGGACACCAGGTCCAGATTTTAAACCACCTAAAAAGTAATAGAATTATTAGAAAAACTTAACAAAAAGAAAAATGCTTATCTTGTAGGTAGGAAACCAACCTGGGATTTTTTTTTTTGCAAAAGCTCCAGGAGCAATGGCCCCCACAACTGAGGGGCTCGAGGGGGTACCACGATGTTGGCCTTAGCTTGAAGAACTTAGGTAAGAGGCTCTTGAAGAGCCTTATCTTGAGAAATGTTCTGGCGACACTCCCTTGAGGAGGAGCTGCCCTCGGGCTTCCACTTTATTGGGGACTTCGCGGAAGTAGTAGCTTCATGGGGGTAGGGGGAATAACCTTCTTCATGGGGTTATTAATGCTCCCATTCTTGATCATTACACTTCCTAAACTCGTGCACACTGAGAAGGATGAAAGGGAAGTTAGAAGAAACAAAAATAATAATAATATAACTGTATAAAAACGGACAATAAGACATCAGAACACCTTTAAACTCAGAATAATCAACGTAATCTTCAAGAGGGGGCTCTCATCTGGCTGGGTCGATAAAACATTAAGGCTTATCTCTATCCTTAACAAGTCTCCTCTACCCCATATTTAGCTTAGGCTCATCTTCTGAAGCCAAATGCTGCCGCCCCGACAGTTTCCTCTTCTTGGTCGGCTCATAAATGTATCTCTGATAAACCTCGCTTGGCTAGGTCAGTCCCCCAATCAGGTTATTCGGATTGGAATAGTCAGCATAAGAGGGGGACATGGCCAACACACAGTCTCAACTACCCTCGAGACGGTCAGGGTAAAAACATTTAACTGGCAGTTGGGTCTCAACGATAACTTATGGGTTCCACTGGGGTCCTTATACCTAATGCTATTGAAATTAAGCCATCTCTTGATATCCCTCCACTTACCCATGTTGGTAGGGAGAGTAAATAAATTTTTCCTCCTTTTCCTATTGGAAACTATGATAATGTTTTCGAAACCTATGCCGCTAATAGTAATGCTATACAAAGAGTGAAACAGTTGGTACTCGGATTCTATACCTAACCTATGGCACTACGTCATGAAAAACATGATGGTTATTACTACATTGAAATGGACCTGAGCGGGATTTACTTGGAAATCCTTGAGGAGCCTTGAGAATATTGGGGGAAATGGGATGCACAACCCTGCTCATAAATACCTTAAAAATATAACCGATCTCCCCTTGGGAGGGTTTTCTGGAGACCCCGTCGTCCCCAACAATTGTAGATCAATGTCAGAAGGAACCCTCTAACCTGAGGGCAGAGACTGCAAAATCCCTGGTATCGACCAGGACCCATCATGAGCTGGGGGCTCCTGAGCCTCATCCCCCATAGGGGGCTCTCGAGTGTTCTCTTATTGGATTTCAAAAGTGGGAGATATTATCTTGTAGATGCTCCCTTCACCCTCTTTTGGAACCCTTGAAAAACCCCCAATCCCCATAAAAGGACGGACTAAATTCTATATCACCGACACATGATGACCTTTGAACATGCCCTTTACAAAGAATGGGGGACAAACTTGAGGGAATTCTCCTTAAGGCATATCATTGACATGGGCCAGAAACCTGGGGAGAATGACAAAATCACTATGTGTGGCCTCAGAATCCCACTCCTCAGGCGACCCCGTCTCAAATCTCTCAGACCTAACCTTACCAGAGCGCCCCCTCTCATCAAATTTCTCACTGGAAATGGTCATAATAAAGAGGGAAGAAGAAAAATAAAAGGTAAAATATGAAGATTAGGAGAACTTACTGGTGGAAAAAGAGAAGATGAAAGTAGAGGCAGGGAGTAGATGAAGGGAAGAATGCTTATATGAAAATCTTCTGAAAGCACCTTCACATAAAGTGAAGAAATGTGGGAGAAGTGGGGAGTTAAGAAGCCTAAAATAGCGACCAAAGTAATGATTATCTTGGGGAAGGCAAAAATTTGAAAAGGCGTGAAAAAGTTGTCATACCTTTTCAGAAACTGCAACTGCTCACGCGCTTTTCGGCATAGCTAGCTCACATGCACGCCTCCTTAAATTCCATCAGAGAAATAAAAAAATTTAAAAAAGAAAACTAAATGATACCTCGAAGTTTGATATCCCTACTCCAAGGTATGATAAGTTTAAAAGGCCATAACCTTCAAGGCCTTTCAAAGATACATTTATTAAGGGTTTAGGAGTTCGGGATAAGAACGTGACACCTCGAAGATTCTCAACCTCGAGGACCCATTGAGTTTTTTTAGGACTCTTGATGATGAATGAACCTAGTAAAGGCATAGAAGGAGTCATGGGCCTATTGCAACCCAATATGCCTACAGAATAAGAAGATGTTCAGTTATCGTGTTTTGTCGGAATTAAGAGTAATAATTAAGGATCAATACTATTTAGTGATACAGTACAAATACCAAGTACGTATTCATTATTAGACACACTTTTGATACACCTTTGAGTATTCTTCTGACTTAAGCATCAGAGAGTTATCCCCTGGGATCTCCCTGGGCTTTTTGTTTTACAGATCACAACCAAAGGATTCAACGGAGTAGCTTGATCGGTTTCTAGACGCATCACCCCATTTTACAATATTAGTTATTCCTAGCACACAGACAAATTGACAACTCGTACTTGGTTGTGTTTAGTTGGCTACTAGACCCTAGCATTTCTGTGGACAAACTCGGTCATTCCACTAACTATCATGTAGGTAGCTTAGTAGTGAGTTTTGGAGCAGAATATAATTTTAAAATTTGAACCCTTTGAAATGCCCTCCGCTCGGGTAAATTTAGCTACAACTTGACGACCCCGAGTGGAGACGGATCAGAGGTTTTTTTTGTTTGGGAATGACTTTTGATTGGGTTTGTGGCTAATTAGCCAAAATTCGGGCATTGGAATTTCATTCTCTCGCCAATGTGCCTCTGAGAACCGATGGGCGACCGACGTTGGTCGCGATATTGGTCTTAAATATGGGTTGTGTGGCCCTTCACAACCCAATAGGATAATTTGACCGATGTCAGCAAGCTTCTCAGGTGGTGTCAGTCCTGAATGTGGGCTTTATGTGACCCGTGATAGCCCAATATGGTAATTCGGCCAACGTCCAGTAAGGTTCTCATGTGTTGTCGATATGATTGATTAGAGGACCAATTTTGCATACTATTCAATACCCAAACAAATTGAATCAAAATCAAGGTTTGACCTTTACTCATCTTAGGTCAACTGTTGCTTGACATATAATATAAACTAAGAAACATGACTGAGGTTTGACCGGTACTTGATCTAAGGTCAACCATTGCTCGACTTCTAGTATTAACCAAAAAAGATTATTGAGACTTTACCTTCACCGATCTTATGTTAAGCATTGCTCAAATTCTAATATAAACCAATGAAGATGACCGAGGTTCGACCTTACTGATCTTAGGTAAACTATTTCTCGACTTCTAATATAAAATAACAAAGATGACCAAGGTTCTAATAAGAAATAACAAAGATGACTGATGTTTGACCTTTACTGATCTCCGGTCAACCATTGCTTGATTTATTATATAAACTAATGATGATACCAGAGGTTTTACCTTTACTGATCTTTGGTCAACCTTTACTCAACTTCTAATATAAACTAATAAAGATGACCAAGGTTTGACCTTTACTCATCTTAGGTCAACTATTGCCCAACTTTAAATGTAAACCAAAGATGATTATCGAGGCTTTAACTTTAACCTATCTATGGTCAACTATTGCTAGAGCTCTAATATAAAACCAACAAAGATGACTGAGGTTTAATCTTTACTCATCTCAAGTTAATAATTAGTCTACTTCTAATATAAAACAACAAAGATGATCAAGGTTTGACCTTTATTGATCTCAGGTCAACCATTGCCCGAGTTATAATATAAACCAATGATGATGATTGAGGTTCGACCTTTACTCATATTAGGTCAACCATTTCTTGACTTCTAATATAAACCAACAAAGATGATGAGGTTTGACTTTTTCTCATCTTAGGTCAACCATTGCTTGACTTCTAATATAAACTACATCTCATCTCAGGTCAACCATCACTCGCCTTCCGGTAAAAACCAACAAAGATGACTGAGGTTTGACCTTTATTTATCTTAGGTCAACTATTGCTTGGCTTATAATATAAACCAAAGAAGGTGTGACCGTTACTGATCTTAGGTTAACCATTGCTCAGCTTCTAATAGAAACCGATGTCTGACCTAAAGTTTTTAAATATTATATTTAATTTCTATTTAATTTTTTACATACAATGGTGAAAATAATTATTTAAGTAACATAGAAGGGAAATTTGATGGGCCAGAATATCAATTTTATGTCAGTCGGCGGAGAATCATTTTGGCCAAGTCTTAATAAGGGCCGACGTCGGGCGATCACAGGAATACTGTTAGTTGGATCAACAAGAGAATCAAAGTTGTACGTTTTTGGGAAAACTATACAAAATGAATAGATATTCAAAATATAGTTGTTTTGATATGATTATATATATGTGTGTGTGTCAAACATCAAAAATCTTTCAAACTTTTCATCTTCCCCCATTTAAAAAACCTAAACTTCAAATGCCAATTTCAAAATATATGTCTTACTCAACCAATTCTTGTTTTTTAATGAACTCGTGTAAATTATGAATCTATTTCTTGTATGTTTGTTTGTTCAATTTTAGCTATTTCTATGGATTTTGATTTTGTACTTAATTTGTTGATTTTGTTTATATGTTCTTTTTTTTTATTATGAATCGTCTTGAATATGCATGCTTATGTAAGTAGTCGTTATTAGTGTCAAGTTTTTGGGCATGCATTCCTTTATTGCAGCAATTTTTGGGTTGAATGGCTGCTAAATTAGGATTTCTCGTTGAATATGTCGTCGATCACCCCTCAGTTGTGTTGTCGGTTGAATCGACAGATGATCGATTTTGTCTGTACGTGATGTCTATGTCTCGTAATTTTAGATTTTCCATTGAATGCGTCATTGGTAACCCATCGGTTATGTTGTCTATTTAATCGGTACCTGATCGACGTCGGTTGTACATGTTAGTCATGTCTAGTAGTTTAAGATTTCTCGTATAATGCATCCTCAATAACCCTTCGCTTTTGCTATCGGTTGCATTGATGCCTGATCGACAATAGGTGTATGTGTCAGTCATGGCTTTGTTAGAGACCAACACGTTTGCGATGGTAGTCTCTAACTGACAACATAAGAGATTAGTGACTGACGTCACACATAATGAAGTTTTCGCCTTAACTGAAAACAATTAGTTGAATCCCAATGACATGATTTCCTCAACACAACTTCTATTAATGTCTCTTTTTTTTTGCTATAACATTAAGGATTCATGGAAAACAGCAGTGAAGCAAGTGGTACGAGCCGTGAGGTATACTTTTCAAATTTTCTTACTGATTAAATACCAGTGAACAAAAAACAATTTTATTAACTTTCTGAAGTACGTGGGGTCTGGTAGCCCAAACGACCCCCTTAATGTTGACGCCTACACTAAATCCCTTGAAAGGCCATGTCTTAGCTGCATTCGATCACAGCAAAACTTTGGGAGTATTCCCACTATGGTAATTCTAATTGGTACATTTAATTTATTTTTTTATCTATATCTTTTTGTTAATCATTCCGTAGTAACTATACTTTGTATGTTCATGATTTTGTTATCCCACGGGATATGGTAGCACGTCTTCCAGCGAAGAAGGTCCCCATCGGGCTCCCGTGCAATGATGACAAATGACACGTGCACTATTAAGATAACCGAAAGACTAAGGCTCTTTCCCCAAAGGGATAGGATGGGGAAAGTTTCAGGAGGACAATAGAATGTTCATGATTTAGTTATCCCATGGGCTATGGTAGCACGTCTGCCGGAGAAGAAGGTCTTAGTTGAGCTCTCGTGCAATGATGACAAATGACATGTGCACTATTCAGATAACCGAAAACCAAGGCTCTTTCCCCAAAAGGATGGGGAAAGCTTCAGGAGGACAACAAGATGACACAATTTCCTCAACACAACTTCTATTAATATCTTTTTTCGTTAAAACATTAGGGATTCATGGCGAACAACAGTGAATCAAGTGATACGAACTGTAAGGTATACTTCTAAAATTTTCTTATTAATTAAATACCAGTGCACAAAAAACAATTTTAGTAACTTTTTTTAAGCACGTGGGATCTGATAGCCTGAACGGCTCCCTTAATGTCGACGCCTACACCGAATCCCTTGACAAGCCATGTCTTAGCTGCATTCTATCACAATAAAACTTTGGGATTATTCCCACTATGGTAATTCTAATTGGTACGTTTAATTTAATTTTGTATCCGTATTTTTTTTGTTAATCATTCTGTAGTAACTGTACTTTTATGTTCATGATTTAGTTATCCCACGGGATATGGTAGCACGTCTGCCGGATAAGAAGGTCTCAATCGGGCACCCATGCAATGATGACAAGTAACACGTGCACTATTCAGATAACCGAAAGATCAAGGCTCTCTTCCCAAAAGGATGGGGAAAGTTTTAGGAGGACACCAGGATGTCTCACGTGGATCCCTATTTTTTTGAGTTACTTGAGTTGACTGACACCTGCATCATGCTCAAATTTATCACGGTCAATGATAATTGGAAGCTTAGGTGAATGGAATCTCTATTATATTTTCTTATATTTGAATAGTTTGAACAATATTCTATTTTGTATCTATTATGTTTTTTCATGTTTTCATTGGTACTTTTAATCAGTTGCATATTTGGATGCTTATACGTATTTAGCATCTAATTGACTTTTGACTTGCTATTGAAATTTGTATATTTCAGTCATTCTAAAGCACATTTTTTTTGAGCTTGATGATGGTTTTTGCAACCCAACATTTTTTAATACAAAGCTACACCTATGATATCGGCAGACGTGACCAAAGCTTCGTCTTGGTATAATATAGCACATGCAACGTTCCACACCTGTTGGCCACATTATTTACTTCAATTATCATGGTTTTTTCCCTCGATTAAATCATAACTTAGGTAAAAAGTCTAACTTTTACCTTACATGTTTTTACCAAGGTAAAAGATATATTCAATTCAACTATTGATATTGCAATATCCGACTGTCTGACTATATTCCAAATTGAGTTCCGGTATTGAAAATGTTTGTAACCTGTCACTCAGCATCTGGCAACGACATTATTCCGGATTTTGTTCCAAAGTTGGAAGAAATAAGATTATCTCATAAGCTTGCCCGTTCTGGGGACACGGTTCCAATTTTGGAATTATCGACATGGTCTGCAACTCTTCCAATCTCAGAAACATTATAAATCAGTTTTCAGATAACAACCAACATCGTTTGAAGCGTTGTGGTTAACTAGTTCCATGGCGGTTCAAAAACTACCGTCCAACCGTACATGATATGCGACGGTGTGGAGGATGACGGACAAATATTGTCGTCTACAAGTAGTGAGAGGGAGTAAGGTCGATTCAAATACGAGTAGGACAATTTCATATAACATGGTTCTAGCTAATAGTAAATATTTACGTTGTACAAGCTATACAATTACTTCAACTCGTTTATGGACACACATACATAGAACGAAGATGAAGTAGACATCTATCATCAAACAACTAATCTGAATAGTAAGTAAGATTAAGTTGGTACCGAAATGAAAGATTGAATGCACCAATTTTCTGCCGATAGAAACGTCACCACATTGAGGGGTTAAGACAAGGGACTATTAGAAGTGGTCCAAACATAAATACTCCGTACAATACAATATACTAGTAAAGAAATGTCAGTGTCAGTTGAAGGAAAGAAAAGAGTAAATGGTCGAATATAGTAGATGCTTTCTTTGGGAAAAAAAGAAAGGGGATACGAGGAGCAGATGCTTTAATTCTACACTGTTGTTTCACATGGTGTGGTAGAATGCCCACGACAAATTTGTAACCAAATTAAAAGTTGTTAACTTTGACTTCGGTGCCCCGGAAAGTCCTCGTTCTCTTGTGTACAATGTGTCCTTTGCTCCCCAAACCCTAACCCCACTCCCCGCTACGTTTATGCCACAAGGAGCTTCCGTTCTTGGTTTTGCAAGAAGAGTACTGCTTCCGTTCTTGGTTTTGCAAGAAGAGTACTGTATGAAAAAAAATGCAGCTTCATAATTGTGGGGTTCAAATTTATTACTCCCCTGGGTCCAACTGTACAATTTTTTTATGGTATCCAATTGGTATATTTAACTAGTAAATTTATGTAATTACGTATAATAATAATACATAAAAAGTTAATATTTAGAAACTACATGCTACGACGAATCTAAAACACTTCATACGTTGGTATAAATGCTCATATATCTACTCAAATATATGGTCAAAGTTTGACAACTTTGGCTATAAAAAATTCCTAATAGTTTAACCCGGGTCAAATAGAGTTATATGTATCTTCTTATGAAAACTCTGTTTGCAGAATGATTAGAAGGTGGATCAAATCATTGTCTTACGATTAAGACAATACAGCTGAAGTCAAGTAAAGAACACAAGTTTAAACTTCACTAACACAAGGCCAATTCCAAAAGACGAACTAGTTGCACCAAAATTAACACAAAGATTCATACGTTTCTACTCCTGAATCATGTCTTGTAAGAAGAGATTGCCTGGAAGCCTATATATTCTATATGTCATTCTCACGTGCTAACCATAATTATCAACTCTCTCCCTCGCAAGTTGCATTAGAATCCTGTTGAACATATTAAAGACTATCTTGTGCTCGGCCTCCAAAGTTACTAGCTCCTTCTTAACGGCCTCATTTCACATTCCCATTGGGCTGATCCAGACCAGCCCTCTTTGTGGTCTGAAGACTGACCGAAGAGTAGGTCATTGGAGAGGAGATAAGAGTGCGAGACCCTAACGGTCAGACACTAAAGAAATAAATCAAGAGAATATGATAATTTGAAGTAAAAGAGAGAAATATTAGAGTACGGAGAAGATAAACTTCATTAATGATTCGGATTTTTTTGAGTTTCGAGGCTAAGGGGATACAGTTTAATCTACACTAGTATCTTCATTGGCTTCAAGCTTAACCTCTTGAGTTGAGATTTCTTCAATTTGGATCGGAGCTTCGAGTACACGACCTTTGATCTAGGGATCCCCGGTATTGACCACCTCATTGGAGTTGATGATCCTTGCTAGATTAAAATTCATCATTTGAGACTTTGGGCATTGATCGGCCACATCCTCCCTATCAGCCACATCCTCTTGATCGACCACTTCATTCTATATATAGGCCCCAAGAGTGCCCACAAGAACTTTCCAGTTTGGATTTTCATCATCATTAATGTACTTCAGACTGCTGGTAGTCAAAGGCTGGGGAACGCTCCCAATTTTTTCCAAAAGTAAATGATGAATGATCTCATCTTGGATTTCCTCCCAAAAAGCATGCTCTAGAACAGCCAAGCCTTGGGGAGCCAGATAAGCACTAACGAGATCCTTCTGGCTAGCTGTAATTGAGAGGTGAAGGATACGCTTGAATGATGGTATGCATTTTGAAATCTTCACGATCTTATCAAAGAAAGCCTAGATAAGTTCAATTTGAGCTTTAACGGGGGCATAAGGATGCAACTTCTTGATTGTATCTTCATGTGTTGAGACGGTGACTTTACTAGATGCTAAGGAAACTCGTGCAGTAGCCAACTCCTTCTTTGCCTTCTCTAGGGCCTTCTCTTTTCCTATAAGGGTGGTCTCAGAACTGGAGAACCGGGTTGGATTAGCTTTGGTAGGCTTACTCACAACATACATTAAGGTTGATGCAAGCTAAACTACGACCTTAGCCACAAAAATTGGTACCTGGAATTTAGATGAAATAAAGCTAAGAACCGGTTATCCAGTGGTCTCAGGACTGGAGAACCGGTACCACTTTTTTAGCCAACAATAATACTATGTATAAAAATATGAAAAGATGTGAAAGGGATTAAAAATTGACCTTGGGATGCCGAGGAATAATGAGTGGCACTGCCCTTAGCTAAAGAAGAAGAAAAGGAAGAAGAAGAAGAATAAGAGGCTGATAGCCAAGTGTACTTGATTGTGCAATCTTTAAACACATTTACACTATCTAGGGCATTCTAAAAATTAAGAAACAACTTTATCTTGGGTATTATAGACGATGAAATGATGGAGTCTATTTTCCTGGGTGGCACAGTCATTTCAGAACGGACATTGGTTATACTTGGAGTTAAAATTAAGATAATCCTCCCTCCAATTCTTAGTGGAAGATAGAATCTTATCAATAAGTGTCCCCTCTGGCGTCCATGAATAAAATATAAAGATATCTTCACTCTTTTCATCCTTGATTTTATTGGGCCAAAGGTTGTACGTGGACCGAAGAAGGGAAATGGAGGCTTCAACTGACTCTCTTAAGAAGTGCTGTAAGAATCCAAAAATGAATAAATTTCATTAGATGAAGTCGGTGTATTATTATCTTATAAATATCTATAATCTATAGAGGACTAGAGGGAACGGAAATGAGAGGCCATAATATAGATGGAGGCGGTAGATGGCCGATTTACTGCCAGGAAGCTGTCAAAGGGTTCGCTCGCTTGAGGAGGGGTGAGCTAAATGTCTCCTGATAGCACATACCCTAACTAAAATTTTAGCTTCAGCGGAACTAGAATCATCTCTCGATCAATTGGAACCTTCATCTCCCCACTGGAATGATGAATGGTGTTTTCATGATATGTAATTATTTTCCTTCTCTTTTTATTTTCCTCCTCTTTTTATTTTCCTTAAGCACATAAGGGTTACAAAAGCTAGAAGCTTCACCCCAAGATGACTATTGTCTTCCTAAGGAGTGTGAGAGTCACACGAGGGGGAAGGTGGCAGTGGAATGGTTGAGGAAGACATATTCTTAGAAGGAAGATATGGAAAATAACTTACTTATGGTTAAGATTTTAAAACTTATACATGTTTGAGGGGGGACTCTAAAGGAGAAATAACTATGGCCTTGATAAGGGTTGGAGTTGAACCTCCCCCTCATTCCGAATGCCATGTTGCTACTCTATCTTTAGGCCCAAGGTTATATCACACATTCTTCTAGGCCAAAGCTCAGCAGCCAAAATATAAGACATCGAAATCTTATTACACTTCCATTTCAGGTACAATTATGGTATATCAATATATGGTAAATCCCTAATGGTAAGACAACTATACCTGTAAGGAAAGTAAATATTTATCCTAATATGATTGGGGGATCTCTTAGGGACCAGCCTCTATAAATACTGAGGTATTCCTTTGTTCTATTCACCCAATTCTCAATACTTAGATTAAACACTTTTGATCTGACTTTAACATAGGATTTTCTTCTTTAGGCACCTCCAGTGAGTTTGTTTAGGACCAACATATTGAGATAAGGTTCGACTATCATGATCGTGGTTTGGTACACATCAATTGGCAGGTCTGGTGGGACCCAATAGTAACCAATCAAGCACCTTGTTCAATGGTGCCACCACAGAGGCCAGTGAGAAAGGGCAATTCGCAATCCACTTCTAGTCAGATTGATGAAGGGGATTCACTCCCAGAGGATTCTAGATCTGTCACCAAAGATTAACCCTTCTACAGTGACAGATTCACCAACTTCAACCAACCAGCATGAGACACTTATACTGTCAATTATCAGCAACTCACCAGTCGATCCAGTTGTCACCATGACACTTATCATCAATCCTTTGTCAACTGTGACAACATCCATACCAGTAATACAGGAGTCTGGAGATCTCAGGGATGCAATCACACTGTCTCTAGATACCAGGGGATATGCCATTAAATATGATTTCATTCAGCAACAAGGGGCGGAACTTTATCAAACTCGTAAAGGAACGATATAATGTTATTTTTGTTATAAGACTAGTTGAAGGCATAATTCATCCTCAGTCAAAACCTAACAGTGGTTATGTCTCATATACATTGATTAACGGGTTGCATTTTACTAATGGGGGAACACCAGGCAATACACATACACAAGTGCACACACCTACGTATGCACAGTGAATTATGCCACCACTTTAACAGATACAGATGTATACACGAGGACCTGCATTGCTACAACTACTGCAAATGCAAGAACTAATCATACAACAGATGCAATCAATCTTGATTTCCAATACAAAAGCTAACCTGAACCTAGGGTCAGCCACTTATCAGACATAACAGGTGATATGAATCTCCTTACAAAGATCTTGTTTGTGGAATGTTTAGAAACAACCGTCAAATGGTGGATCAAAGCACCTTCTTTATTCGAAGTAGACACACTCGAATTCAATTGATGAACACAAATTGATCTTTAGTGACACAAGGCCAAACCACAGCTCAAACACCACTTGCACGTTTAACACAAAGAACCATGAGTTATAAGAACTAAATCAAAAACTAAACCTAGTGGTTTAAGAGCTTGAATAATCAACAATTTTAAAATCAAAATATGATGTATTTTATTGATAAAAGGTTGTTAAAATATGTGGAAGTTATCCCCTAGTTATGGAGATAGGATTGGCCACCAAGAAGACAAAGAAGACATGATTTGGTAAATCCTGACAGAAACTTGAATGACTTATGGAAACTTTAAGAAGTTAGAACCATATCAAAATGAACTTCCTTATTTAATCTAAATTATGGTTGAATTCATCAGCTAAATCCTAGCTAAATTCTGTCTTATTCTCTCTAATAAATTTTATCTAATCAAATTTTATCTAATCTTTCCAAATCTGATCAAATCCAATCTTACCAAATCTAATCATATTTGAATTGATATTATAAGACATAAATGCAGCCATGAATCATCTTGAATTGGCCCAACATGGTCGAGATCATCATGGGCCAAAATGTCATAAAACTCAAACTAAGAAAGTTGTAAACTGTTGTTGAACCAGCCCACTAAATGAAGGTCCAACTGGTTCTTTTAAGGTGCTTCATTGATCTTCATCTTCATGACTTTAATTCTTGGAAACAAGAGTGACATTAATCTAAAATATTTCCCTTGTGATATTTGAATCTTCATCATAAATCTTCTTTATAAATTCACTCAAGGCCGCATCTCTAAGTTTCTCCCTTGACCTGGTCATATAACCTACTAAATCGCTTAGAGGATCTTGAACATGACCTTTGATTGATCAAGCCTTGACATCTCATCATCTATGGAGTTATCCTTAATACTCGTATTAGCATGTCCCACACTAGTTTAGTATCATCAACCAGGGACCGCTTAACCACTTCATACATAGGGGCAACTACCAATCAAACCACACAGCATTTGCTTAGACGACGGCCCCTCCTCACGCAACAACAATGGGTTCTACCCATACATACACCGACAACATTGGAGTGTCTGAAAACCCCGCAGAAGACAGAAACATTAGCAATAAGGCTGGTTCACAAGCTTTTCAAAAAATAGATTGGCAGAAACATTGAAAAATATGTGGACGACATGGTAGTCAAAAGCAGAGGCTTTGACCAATTCTTGTTGGACCTTGAAGAAACCTTCCAGAGGCTCCGAGAGGCCAATCCAAAGCTGAATCAAGCTTAATGTGTGATTGGAGTCGGAGCTGGAAAATTCTTGGGATTCATGGTTTCAGAGAGGGGGATCGATGAGAACCCCGAGAAAATCAAAGCTTTGATAAGCATGAAGCCCTCCAAATGGTCAAAGACGTTCAAAGGCTAATAGGATTGTTGGATGCACTCGGATAATTAATTTTGAAGGGGACCGAGAAACATTTGTAATTCTTTGATGTGCTTCGAAAAGCCAAAAAATTGTAATGGACAGAAGAATGTGACAAAGCTTTTCGAGACCTAAAGCTTGCCCACCCTAATGAAACCAGACAACGGGGGGGGGGGGGGGGGATTTTACTTATATATCTTTTCATCCCACTTAGCGATAAGCGCGAATCTAGTAAAGGAAAAGAACAAAGCCCAACACCCAATTTAATTCGTAAGCATGGTCCGGAGATTCAATACACTACCTTCAAAAAGTTATTCTTGACCCTAGTCCATGCGACGAGACAGCTCCGTCTGTACTTCCAAAGTCACAAGATCACCTTGCTCACAACATCAAATTAGGCAGGTACTTCTCAAGCCGGAGGCCTCAGGATGAATGATGAAACGGACAATCGAACTGGGAGACCATGACATCCAGTTCCACCCAAGAACAGCCATCAAGGGCCAAGCCTTAGTGGATTTAATTTTATAAACTACATAACCAATTATTGTCCATGATGAAAAAGAATTTGAAGAAACATGGCAATTTTACACCGATGGATCATCACACTCTTGGGGAAGAGGGGTCGGAGTCTTACTCATGAGCCCCAAATAGAAGGACTCTCCATATGCCCTACACTTTGACTTCAAGGCCACGAACAATGAAGCGGAATGCAAAGTGTTGATCACAGGCCTTCGAATAGACAAAGACCTTGGAGTTCGAAGGCTAGACATATTTAGCAATGCCCAAATAGTGGTTCTTCAAGTCAATAAGGAGTATGAGGCCAGGGAAAGAAGGCTACAACGTTACCTAGAAGTGGTGAAGCCCCTTCTTGAACATTTCCACCATTACACACATACTCAAGTCCCTTGAGAAAAAAACCACAAGGCTGACGCCCTTAGAACATTGGCCTCGTTGGACCTGGACTTGCAATCCCAAGGGCACTTAATGGTGGAAACACTCAGTAAGCGTAACTTCAAGGAGGAAGCGACGATGATAGTAGTAGAAGAACAGAAGTTGTTCATAATGCCCATTATTAGCTACCTTCACAATGGTACCCTTTCGAAAGATGTCATCGAAGCAAGGAACGTTAGTCTAAAGGAACCCAAATATGGAATGTACAAAGATGTGCTTTATTACCGAGGCCACCTACAACCGCTTCTCCGATGTGTAGCCCCCCACGAAGCAAACAACCTAATCCGCAAAACCCATGAAAGGGCTCGATCTATAGCAAAGAAGCTCTTTCTAGCTGGATACTATTGTCCCAAAATGTTTGATAAGGTTAACAAGCACATCCAAGACTACCACCAGTGCTAAAGGCATGCGCCAATCACCCATGTCCCCCATGAAGAAATGATGAACATTAACAGTTCCTGGCCATTCGACAAATGGGGGATCGATCTGGTAGGTCCTTTTCTGGAGGCTCCAGGCCACTTTCGCTACCTGATTGTTGCTATATAATACTTTACAAAGTGGGTTGAGCTTGAAGCCCTAACCGGCTCACTCCATTTCTGGTCTTCATCCACCTCTAAATGGCAGATTCTCCTCCGCTGAAAAGAATTTTCCAAAAACCTTTTGGTGATCGAGCAGCGGGAGTTTGATACCCCCATCCTGGACGGACTTCCACCTGAGATGGTTTAGCTACTTTGGCTCAGTGTTGTTTTTATCCAGCATAGCTGCGTACTTGGCGGAGAGCTCTTTGCAGATGGAGTGGGCCTGATTGTTCCGAGTGAGCCCCACCAAGACCTCGGACAGGGACGAGAAGAAGTCCCAAAACACCTGAGTTGTCACAAGTTTGGTGGTGTAGGTGTCGAATATAGAGACCTATTGTTCGGGAGAACAAAGGTTGGCCAGCCTGGTATTTTCACTAGCCAGAGTTTCGTAAGAGGTATGGGCCTCCAAAATATTAACGGCCATCCTTTTTTAGGCCCAACTTTTTTAACGCCTCTTTGTGCTGAGAGGTTATCTTTGTCATTTTTGCTTCATGATCGAAGGCTACCTTGTTCAGTTTTTCCTCACGATCAGAGACCACTTTCTCTAACTTTGCTTAATAATCAGAGGCAGCTTTCTTAAGCTCTTCCTTGAGCTCAATCACCCTGGCCTCAGAAGCCTTGGATTTCACAGTAGTCACTTGGGCTTCCTTGGCCTTTGCCAGGTAGGCCTGGAAAACTGAGTCCAGAGTAGCCGAGATGGTGGCCGCCTCTGCAACGGAAGTTAGGGTACGATCAGTTACAACCGTATGGGTGGGGTTACCACTCCCCAGAAGATGTCCAACCTGGGACTCAAACCTTTTGGAGCTTCTGGCTTGGGAATCAAGGACAATGACCTCGTCAGTTTGCTGCTTCTGAGGGGTAGGGCTATGGGAAGAAGCACCATCCCAAGGCTGTTTGTTGTTCATGGATCGGTGGCCTCCATCTGGACCTCTAAAAGGAGCTCTGTTGGGATCGGCGCCTGGACTAGGGGCTTGGAGTGAGCCTCTGAATAGGTTTCCTCGAAAACCATCTCCACCTCATCCTCATTTCAAAGACCAAGCAAGCTAGCGAAGTCCACTGAATAACGCAAAAGAAAGATAAGTCGGTAAAAGAAACAAATGGGGGGTCTGTAAAGTAAAAACAATCAAAGTAAAAAGCTAGGATGCTACATAAACCTTTACCGAATGGGGAGGAACTCCTAGGGGGCCTCTTCAGAATCATTATCCCCTAAGGGCTCCAAATCTATTTTGAGGACCCTCGAAATAGGCTCGACAGGTTTCGAGGGCTCAACTTTGGCTTTCTTTTTCTTTGGATTTTTTTTAGGCCCATCATCGATAACCAAAGGGGCCTTCCTCTTAGTCTTCTTAAGGTTATCACCCTCAACCACCTTATTTTTTCCTTTTTCTTTACCCAAAGGGGCCTTCAAAGGCTCTGCCGGGGGAAGATGCTTAATCAAAACAGGTTTCTAACCGTGGATCCACTCGTAAACCTCCTCTGGCCAAACATAATCAAAGTTCTTTGAGATGTTGAGTGGTTCACTTAACACCCGATCCCTATCTACCACTACACTCTCTGGAGCAACGTAGTTGGCATCATTCTCCTACTTTGGATTTGAATTCCACCTCGGTGCATAGTACTCTTCTGCCTCACTCTCAAAGGTGTATATGGGGGTTCCGTCCCACCCTTTGTAGTTCAAGGAGATTTTTATAGGGTGGTTAGGAAACCTTTTACTAAGGGTTATGATCTCACTAATCTTCATATCCTTGCCACCGACTATGTGCACCATGGGTCTACTAGCAAAAATATAGTACAGGGATCTAAAAAGCTTATAGCTAGGGGTTATACCTAGGCTATTACATCGAGTCATAAACGCCATAACTAAGAGTATAACGTTCAAATAAAGCTGATAACTAAGAGTATAACGTTTGAATAATGCCATAACTAAGAATATAACGTTCGAATAAATGCCATAACTAGAGTATAACGTTCAGCTAAGTTAACCTGATGCTCCTTGTGAAGATGAGAGAGGATAGGGGGCAAGGGAAAACAAAGCCCAAATATGAGATGGCACTTATAAAAGGTGCACCTACCAGGCCTCGTATCCCTAGGGTTTTCATCTTCCCGAAGAACCTCCAACCGCAAGTCCTCTGGAAGCCTAATCCAAATAGGCAGAGAAGATATCAAGTTGGAGATCTCCTTAGCAATTGGCTAGGGGCTCTCAAGAACAGGGGTCAAAATCTTTCAAAATAGAAGGGTGACCCTTCTTATCCTCCTGAACCCTGGCTTCTCTCGGAATTCAAGATCTCGATGTAACCCACATGCGACAATAACCTTTGGGTGGCTCTGGGTAACTGGTAAAGCTTCCTCTATCTTCCATATCAGCTTAACAGAAACTAGAGGCCGATGAGGAATCGACATCGGAATCCTGGAGATGGGAACTCTCGATACCACCGATAGAGTACACGAATGAAAAGTAGGTAGGGATGGAGTTCTTTCCCACTGGTGGTGTTTGCGACATCTTTTAGTAAGAGAATGAAAGAAGATCATGAAAGAGGGGACTTATTGATTCTTAGCCGGAGTTTGGCCAGAGCTCTCATGAAAGTGCTAGCAAGAAGGAAACGTCTTGAGCTTCTCTAGAAAAAAGAAAGTAAGTTTGAAATTTGAAAAATTCTTTGAGTAAAGAATGAAGAAAAGTGCCGAGGAGTACCTTATATATTAAAAGGAATAAAGGGTAATGATTACCTCGAGCTGCCATGCAATAAGTAAGTACGTGGGTAATTGGGCTGCGTGGGTGAGAAATTCAAGGCATATATGGGGAAAGTGGCGCACGTGGAACCCAACCTGAACTTCACACGCTCAGAAATAAGAGTGAGAATCATGCCCTTGTGACCTTTCCACTTCTCACTTTAGAACCTGGCATTCAGATTCTAACACATATTAGAAGGCTGAGGTCGAATCCCCTATTCCTAAATACTAGGATTTGAACGCCCTCAGATTCTAACAAAAATTAGAAGGCTGAGAGTCAATCCCCTATTCCTAGATAATAGAATTCAAACGCCTTTGAATTCTAACACAGATTAGAAGGCTAAGAGTCAAATTCCCTATTCCTAAATAGTGGGAATTGAACACCCTCAGATTCTAACACAGATCAGGAGACAGAGAGCTGAATACCCTATTCCTAAATACTAGGAATCGAATGCTCTAATACAGATTAGAAGGCTGAGAGTCAAATCCTTTATTCCTAAATACCGGGATTTGAATGCCCTCGGATTCGAAAGTAGAATAGAAGGCTAAGAGTTGAATCCCTTAGTTCTGGCTACTGGGGATCGAAAGCGCTTGAATTACAACACAGATTGGAAAACTAAAAATCGAACCCCCTACTTTGAACCTCTGGGGGCCGAAGGCCTACTGGGAAGTGAATGAGACTGGATCCAGACCTTTAGGCTTAGACGCAGATGAGAAAACTAAGGGTCGGACCCCTGACTCATTAATCCGCTCGAATAACAGAATCGAAGCTAACCTGGAACAAACCCTTAATGCATCGGAGGGCACAAAATCGTACCCCTAGAGCATTATGGGATCTCTAAGGGAAAACCCTAGCTCAATCATTGATTTGAAATGGCCCTGTCAAAGGGAAAAACATCGAATCCGCATATGCGAGAACAGATTCAAACCCAGGACCTTGGGACGAATTCTAAGGCCAAACCCTCAACTTTCCAGGGGCTTTTTGCTAATGTGTAAATCTATATTGTGCCCAAGTGCCTAATAATGGCCAGCCTAGGTCCATAACATTACCCTTTGGATAATGACCTTTGGGGTGGCCCAAGGGAAGAGTATTTGCTCCACAAACAAACAAAACAGTTGCCCAACTTACCTACCTATATAAAGGCTAAAGGTAACCCAACACACTTAATTATTCATTCCAAATTACACTCTTGTAATTCTGTTTGCCTGGTCATTTGAGCCTCTTCCCCCCAGACACCCCCGGACGCTTTGTCTTACAGATTCTGGCCACGGACAGTGCCGCAGTGGCGGCGGTATATTGGGGCGCATTAATCACACTACCTCACTAAAACAATTAGTGGATAAAAGAGTAGTGCTCTTCATGTTGTCTTCATTATTTCAAAATTCTTGAACAATCAATCCAAGACAATTTCCAATTATTCTTTGGCTTTTTATCATGAATCTGATCAATCAAAGCATTTAGTGCAGAATCTATAAGTTTCTTCTTTGTCCTCGTCATAGAACCATGTCACTTAGTGGATCCCAAACATAGTCGTTGAACATTTGATCTAGCTGAGGCACAATCCGTGCGGGTGACCTGGCCTATTCTGGAGGCATGGTATGTGCAACATCTAGATTCATATCACAAACTCGGTCTAATTGTTAGGCGATTTGACAGGTTACAATTCCTAAAATATTTCCCACCATTAATACTTTTTTTGTTTACTATTTTACATAAATATAACAATTTTATATAGGTATGTATTATAATCAAATAAAAGTAAAAACAATTATAGCCTGTAACGCTAAAAATATGTGATGTGTGATCTTAGGCTTCTTATTAATAGCTTTTCTGTTGGTGAACTTTTTTAAGATTCAATGAAGCTGTCTTTTCCTCTCTCCTCTCTCTCTTCAAAAAACTGTAACTGAGTCACCGTTATTTATTTTATCACCGAAAGTGGCTCATTTTCTCCACCGCTAACAGCTCTTTCTTGCCAAGAACGATCATCTGTACAATGGCTATATCTCCGTCGGCCGCTATGGCGGACAACAACACTTCGCAGGGTATACCAAAAACCTTCCTAGCTACCCTACAGACCTAATCCCCACCTCTCATGACATTCTAACCTAATAATCCCGAGCTAACCCCCAAATCCGAACACCTAGGAGATCCGGCATGCCTCTATTCTGATGATCAAATTTCTAAACTCTCTGCTCATTATGCTAACGCGCTAGTCGGTAAATTCACAAGGGGAAGGCTTTCGATGGAGCAATTGGAACTAGCTTTCAAGACTGTTGGTTTCACCGGCAATTATCAACTGGGCTCTTTGGACTACAAGCACGTGCTGATGAGGTTCGGTCAGATCAACAACTACCAGAGATGCTGGATCAAAGGCATATGGAGTTTCAATGGAATCCAGCTGAAAATGCTGAAATGGTCACCTGACTTCTCACCCCATAGGGAATCTCCAATCGTGCCAATTTGGTACATTATCAGGGAAGTTCCTCTTTACTATTACAATACTTCGTCTATTGAGGCTTTTAGAAATAGTATAGGAAGTTTCATTAAGAATGATCTAGCCACTGAAATGCTTACTAGGCCTTCTGCAATTAAGCTGTGTGTGGAAATTGACTTACAGAAACCTTTGAACAATTTCATCAGACTTGGTTCAGTCACTAATAACAGAAAATACCAAATTGAATATGAAGATGTTCCTCTATACTGTGATCACTGTGCTAAGTTAGGCCATTCCCTTAATCAGTGTAAAGCCATCCCCCAAAACCAAACACAACCACAGTGACAAGCTACTGGAAACAAATTCAACAAGGCCCCTATTATGTCTACGGATAATCAGGCTGCTAACACCCCTCTTAGTAAGGGTCATTTAGCACATCAGAGGGCTACAACTAACCTCTCTTTGAACCCATCCTCCTATTTACCTCTGATGTTAAGCGAAGAGCTCGAAACAATTACTCATCAGTCACTTAAAATCACTCCAGCTCAGTCACCTAAAATCACTCCAGCTCAGTCACCTAACAACTCACCCCCTGCTAACTCTCAGTCTCCCCTTACAAAACTTTTAAATGCCACTGCTCTTTCTAATCCTCCTCATTTAACCTATGCAAAGGATGATATCCACATTGGCTCCCACAGGCTAACTCTGCACCAGTTCTCTCCTACTAACCGCCCACTTTCTCAATAGAGAAAGATGGAAAATAGGTTCTCTTTATTGCAAGATATGGACACCCTTCCTCAACCACAAGAACTCAGTGATCTGGAAGTGCCGGACATCATGGAGGAGGCCAGTACACTCTCCAACAGTCACCACTCACACTCAGCACTATTGACTGACAGACTAAAAGGTAACACAGAACACCAAGGTAAGTCAAAGCATAAAAAGAGTAATTATCTCAGCCAGCTGAATAAGATGATGTTAAGATCAGCTACTAAAAGTCATAAATCATGTGAACAATGACACACACCTTAACCTTTAATTTTTTTAGTCTGGAATCTTAGGGGTATCGAATCTTCAATACTGAGATTAAAACATCTAGTTAATCAGAAGAAAATACAACTGATTTGTATTATTGAACCTATGCATGAGAATAACCAGTGTCAGTCATACATGGAAAAGCACAAATTTTCACATAATCATCCTCTTCATAATGGCAAAATCTGGCTAATGTGGAATGATCCTATATTTGTCTCCCTAATTTCACATCATAACCAATTTCTGTATGTCAGAATAACCCACCTAATTTCAGCCACTGATATGGAAGTTGTATTTGTTTATGCCCTCAGAACTAGGGATGGTAGAAAGTCTTTATGGAATGATCTGAGTCTCCTACCCAAGAATGAAACTATTTTCATAGGAGATTTTAATACAATCACTTCACTTTCAGAGTATAAGGGCCCTAGCTCCCCTTCTTTAGGTAGTATCAGAGATTTTACCAATTGGATTAATTCTACTGGAATTGAGGAAATTAATACAATAGGGAATTTATTCACTTGGACAAACTCCAGGCTTAGGAATCCCACCTCTAAGAGATTAGATAAAGGTCTATGTACTATTCAGTGGAACACAAAATTTCCAGCATCTTCTATCCAAATTCTGAATAGGCAATCCTCAGATCACTCTCCTCTCCTCCTACAGGTATCATCACTAGTTATCTCTCACCCTAAACCGTTTAGGTTTATAAATACCTGGTTTAATAGACCAGAATTTATAGACCTAATCAAGGAAAATTGGTCAACCCCTACCCCTCAGTCAGGAATGTTAGGTTTTTATCTAAAACTGTTTAGAATGAAAAAAATGATAAACATTTGGAATAGGAACTGCTTTGGCAACATAGATGTTAATGTAACTACTGCAGAGGAAAACCTTAGATTACAGGAATTTATTTATGACTCCACCCCCTCAGATTCAGAATTAATCAAACTAAATGAGAAGAGGGCATTATTACCTAGAGCTCTAAAGGAAAAAGAAAAATCTGGAAATAGAAGGCAAGATCAAAATGGTTTAAAGTTGGTGATAATAACACTCAGTTTTTTCATAAAACTGTACAGGAAAAGAACTGTAGGCTACACATTTCAAAAATTAAAAACAGACAGGGACAATAGCTTAACTCCCAATTAGGAATCCAAAAAGAAGCCTCAGCATATTTCTCTGAGCTCTTATCTGAACCTAACCAGTTGGTTAATAAAACTTACTACCATCATTTTCTTAGCCAAATCCTACTATCTTACTGAACAAGACAATCTAACTCTATCCAGACTAGTTTTAGAAGAGGAACTCAAATAGTGATAATAAGTTTGAACAAAAACAGTAGCCCAGGTCCAGATGGTTTCTCCTGTAAATTTTATACTGAATGATGGGATTTTATTAAGGAAGATCTGATATCTGCTGTAAATGATTTTATCTTAGGATCAAATATGCCAAGGGGTATTTCTAGCACCTGGATAACCTTAATTCCAAAGAAAGCAACACCCTCCTCTTTTGGTGATTTCAGAAATATTAGTCTCTCAAATGTGGTAAATAAAATATGCTCGAAGGTTATGATGGAAAGACTGAAACCTTACATGGAGAGTTTAATTTCACCTAATCAAACGGCTTTCATGAAAAACAGGGACATTTCTGATAACATACTTTACCTTCAGGAAATGTTAAGATTTTTAGACAAAAAGAATAGAGTGCCTAACTGTATTCTCAAGCTGGACCTCGGGAAAGCTTTTGATAGGGTTAATTGGAATTTTTTTTAAAAACATACTTGGTAGATTTGGTTTTACTGGGAATTTTTTTAATGCAGTCCTGAACAATCTCTCCCAGGTACACTTCTCTGTGCTTATAAATGGTAATCCAGTGGGCTTTTTTAAAGCTACCCGAGGCATCAAACAAGGTGATCCCCTATCCCCCTTTCTTTTTAACATTTTTTAGAAACTTTCTACAGGAGTCTCTCCTTCATTTTTTTGAATAACAGTCTCACATATTATCAGTTACCCTCTGCAATCACACCAGCCTCCCACTTAATGTATGCTGATAATACCATTATTTTCATGTAGGCCTCAAAACCTAATCTAATTAAGATCAAAGCTTTCCTAGAAATCTTTGAATCTGCCTCTGGCCAGAAATTTAACTTTGAAAATCTGATTTTTATATTAGCAAACGAGCTACACCTGCTAGGATAAATCAGGTTAGGATGATCTTAAAAATGAAAAAAGGATCTTTTCCTTTTAAATACCTAGGTTGTCCATTTTTTAAAGGTAGAACACTTAACATATATTTCCAACCTCTATTGGAACTCTTAGATAAAAAACTGATGAATTGGAAATATAAATGGTTGAGTTTAGGAGGTAAACTGACCCTAATTCAATCCTGCCTATACTCCTTACCTCAACACATATGGACTGTCCTTAAGCTACCTACTCATATAGTCAAGACACTTGAGAGAAGGATGTCCAGATTTTTCTGGGGCAAAACTGAAGGGAAAAAATAAAGTTTGGAAAAAATGGTCTGATCTAGCTACCCCTAGGTCTCAGAATGGTTTAGGTTTTAGATCAGTTCAGGCTATAGTTGATTCTTGTTCACTTAAACTATAGTGGAAAAGTCAATTGGGTACTACTATGTGGGCTAAAATGATTTGGTCCTTGCCCCAAACACATAGAAAATCCCTGACTTGGAAGAGAATCTGCTCTGTTAATTCTTTTGCTGAAAATAACACTTTGATTATTCATGGGAGAGGAAGCTGCAATCTCTGGGCTGCTGCCCTAATGGGTCGCTTGTAAATCATATCCCTACCTCTATCATTTCTCCACGCTTCTCTTGCTCAGTTGCCCATTTTACATGCAACAAAGATTCTATCCTACCTCAGATTTCTCCTTTTTTTAGAACATGATACTCTCTTTTTTTTGTAGTTGGTAGAAATCAATGAAGACAGAGAGGATAGACTTATCTGGAAACCAGAGGTGACATGAGCTTTTACCTTTAGATCAGCCTATAAGACTCTTACTTTCTCCTCAGGTACCTTTCCTGCTACTCACCTTATATGGAATCCCAGAATGAAGAAAAAGATCTCTATTTTCACATGGAAACTGCTCCACTCTTTTTTGCCTTTTGATGATGTTTTGATAAAATGTGGTTTCAGTCTAGCTTCAAAATGCCCTGTATGTAACCATTCTGATTCTCTCCAACACTTTTTCATCTCTTGTCCCCTTGCTCAATCAATATGGAATGAGATGGCTGTCTTATTGGATTTTAACCTCCAGAGTCTCGACTCTATAACTGACAGGTTCTTTTTATTTTGGAACTGCCATGATCTTCCCAGAATGCATCAGCTGATTTGTAAAATTCTTCCCTCTCTGGTTTGTTGGACCCTATGGAAAGCCAGAACTAGTTTCTATTTTGATAGCAAAAATTTCTCTCCAATTCATATATGCAAGGAAATTCGTGATCTCATCTTCCTATCCCTCTCTGCCAAACCTTGCCCCTCTAGTTCCCACCTTCCTATGAGCCTTAGTTTCTCTCAACTGATCCCCTCTCATAGACCACCACCAAAACCTACAATCTCTATTGTCTATTGGGAAAGGCCAAAACCAAACAGCATAAAAATCAATGTAGATGCCTCCTGGTCCTCTACTAACTCCACTGTTGGTCTAATTGCCATAAAATGAATGGTATTCCGTGCCTTATAAAATCTACTAACATATCAGTAGATTCACCACTTCAAGCAGAAATCAAGGCTATTTTATTTGCCTGTCAGGCCTACCCATCTTTGAATAGTTCTTTCACTAATGTAGGGATCACACACCCTACATTAGAACACATAGGCATGACACTAAATAGGATTGATACTGCTGATGTTTTGTCCTTCTAGTTTTCTACAGGTACTGGTGCAGATCTGTCCACCTCTAGTAATCCATCTCTACTTCAAAGTCTCTCCGGCTGCTGTCCACCTTAGAATGAAAAAGCTCAAAGCATACTAGAGCTCCCATGCAGCTCCTGCAGCAAAGCTTTGGTTTTGTCTTTTAGGTTCCAATCTTGATATGCTAGAATGAAGTTGCCTGGACAAAGAAAAGAATTAACACATGGGGTGGAAATTCTTTCTTTTGGAATCGCAACTACCATTCCTAACCTTTTTCTTATCACTAGATTCAAAAAATCTCTCAATCATTACTAGATGCTAGGTATTCTTTTGGAGGCAACTATGTTGCCTCAATGAACAATTTGTACAAAGAATTACTCTCATGTATTTGTCTCTACAAAGGCTTGGGGACCCTTATAAATTATCCCTCACCCTAGGGTGTTTTCATCTAAAAATAAAAAGCTTTTTTGTTGATGTATTGTGTCATTTTTTAGCCGAATAAGATATGATCTTAATTAAATTAAACTAAATTAAATTAAGCTAAATTAAAATTTAGTAAATAAATAATAATAATAAATTTGAACTAACTAGATTAAGTAAATTGAATTAAACTAAACTAAATTGATACTGAATCAAACTAAACTAAAGAACATATAAGTTCTAAATACTAAAAATCTTTTTTACTTACACAATTGCATACAAATAAGTGTTGGGATATTTCCTCAAAATTTGAAAAACAATCAATCAAGAAATTCAAAAGTTACGTTCACGAATGAGAGAGTTTAGTTCATCAATAAGATATAAGAGTTTGTTCATGAATAAGAAACTAAAGAGTTGGATTTGAACCCTTATAAATAGAGGAAGAGTTAGGGAGATGTTCAGCGATGAGAAATGAAATTACTATTTGGAATCTAGAGTGAGGAAAATTTAGTGATGTGTACTTCCGCTATAGCTATCATAAAGTGGTGTGAGATTTGTAGACATTTTCTCCTGACTGAGAAATTTCCCTTCTTAGTTTGTATTTTGTTTGATCCATTGTGATCATAAACTCTAAGTTTGTTTGTGGAGATAGTCAGCAAGTTTTGTAATGCCACGTTAAATATGTGTTCCATTTCACAAACTTTCCTTTTTAATATCTTGATTTGTGTAGGGGATTAAACTCTCAACAAGTGATATCAGATAGTGACACCAACAAGTGGTATCATAATTTTTGTTGGTCGAGTTTAAGCATCAAGATAAAGAAATGAATAATGAATAAAAATAATTTGAGGTTGGGTGATCCGTTCTTGATAAGTTGGTGAGTCTGAAGAAGAAGAAATTTTTGGTCGCCTTTTATAGTAATTCAAAAGATATTCTGTTTGACAAGGTCTTTTTCGGTTGAACTTGTTAAAATGAAGCCATCTATTCTTTCTTTTCTTTTTCTTTTTTTAATTTTGAAGCCTCATGTAGCCTGAGGTGGGGTTATTTAATGGATCCCAAAAACCCAAAAAAACCATATAGGAATTACAAAAGGTCAATAATTTTGACCATCCTACCTAGTTACATCTAGCAATCTATTCTATCACCTGTTTCAAGATATCTTTACTTGTTGAACATGGAAACATATGCCTGTGATGTTATCAAATTGGCCTGTTCCATTGGAGAATTATTTCTTGTTTAAATTTGCGTATGTGAGTTTGTTCTGTCACAAACCATTTTCTAATTGGATTTGTTAAAATATGCATGCTAATTGTGTTGGAAATTCTTTCAAGGTTGGATTTATTTAGAATGGTGGTATTAGGGTACTTTTAATACATCAGTTTGACACTTCTTCTAATGCATTTATTTTTGTCTAGTACATATAACACAACCATTGTGCATCTGGTACACCTGCACAATCACTATGCATCTACATCTGTGATATGTGTCTATCTGCATCTTGTTGTCAGAAGATTCAATTGAAGTGGAAGATTGAATTAAATCTTAATCCTCATTTTTTTAATTTTGTATTTGGGACCTTGAATCCGGGGTGTGGGGAGGGGGGGGGGGGGTTATTGGGATATCTCCTCAAATTCAAAAAATAATCAATGAAAAACTTGAGCGATTATTTCATGAATGCTTGAGAATTTAGTTTATGAATGAGAAAGTATGGTTCATAAATGAGAAAATAAAAAATAAAGGAGAGATAGAGAGTTGTTTGAGTGTGAGAAACGATGTAACCTTCCATAATATGGGACTGCCAGTAGAGTGAAGAAAGTTTGCTAGTAGTGTGAAGAAAGTTTTGTGATGCATTCTTCCTCTTACCTTTAGAACAGGGAGGGGTGTGATATTTTTATGTGTCTAACCTTTTTTTATATAAATAAAATAGTCAATGACGGAGATGTTTGAAGATCAATCCTTTTCATAAAGTAGAATGGCCACATAAAGGATAAGTGGTTGCCTACACAATGATTAATCGATCCCTGCCTAATAAAACTAGTCACAGTGAAGCATCCGATGAAACACACACAAAATATTTCATCCACACTTCTAATTGATCAACATTAAGGCAATCAAAATAAATAAAATTAAAACTCCCCAACTAAATATTTGGTATGTTTCCATTTAACTCGTTCAAGACCCTTTCCCAAAACTAGGAGACTAAACCCGGTCGTTTTATTAGCCAAAAGTATTTTTTGTCGATGTATAGGAATTAGTTATAATTGATAGAATTATCTCTAACTCGAACCTAAAAGGATATCGAATAAATAATCTAAAGACCAATTAGATTGATTAAGAATATAGTTGGGCTGAACATCCCACTAGACCAAAATCTAGAAATCTTATACGAATCCTCAAAAATAACGGGATTGCCTGAAGTTTGTTGTTTTAGCAACTTTTACTAGGATTTCTCCTTATCGTGTTCGAATACTTGGATAACAGATATGAAGTCAATCAAATTTTACTGAAAAAAGAATCGCAGGAAAAAACATATATTGACAGAGACAATTCATATCCTATACTTAAATCCAAAAACCATTATAAATGCCACCCATTTTTTAAACCAAAAAAAACTTGAAGGAAAAAACTACATGATTGAAATAACGAAAAATACGGAATCAGAAGTCTCCCAGCCCGAAAAGGAGAAATATTAAAAGGTAGAAAAAATTAAAATGAAAGAGAAATACACCTTTCATTCACCGTGCCTCGCAGGAAACGTGTCAGATTTTTTTTCTCGTGATGGGTTATTTCCGTGTAACTATTTTTTACTTGGGTTAGGTCGGGCTAGGTTGGAATAATGTCGGGTTGAATCAGGCCGGGTTGGTATCGTGTCACTCTTTGTACTGAAGTTTTGTTTGAGTCGGATTGCAATAAGGTCGGATCATTTCAGTTATATTTATTGTGTTTCATATTGGATTAAGGTGTATTTCAATTTTTTATTAAATTTGAATCCGGTTGGTTGGTTTGGTTAAATTGACTAAGTTTAAGCTACTAATTAGATATTATCACTTTGACTAGATTCCTACATGAATGTATTAATCGTTGGGTCAATTACGAATCATATATAGACACAAATCAAAATTAATTCGATTATGTCTATTATTACGCAATGTTAATCACCTTTGGGTAGATTACATATCGGGTTAATATATGATTTATTGGGTTGAATAAGGTTCAGAATGATTACGGGTTGGGTTCAGATCAGGTTCGGGTCCAAGTTATCAAGTCAGATTGAGGTATCAGATTGATTACCACCCTGTCATGTTTAGATCAATATCTCCTGTGTCAGAATCAAATTTCGGATTAAGTTCGATCGTATTAAATTTGGGTCGATATCTTTCGGATTGAGATTTGTAGTATCATTTTGGATCGTACATGAGTAATGAGTTTTATCCTTGTACGACTAAAAAGAGACTGATTTTTCGTCTGAAATAAATTAGGGGTGAAAAAATGAACCTACAATTCGCGGGTAAAATGGATTTTATTTTTATAATCACTTAGGTAAGAATAAAATGAGATGTGAGTGAAATGAGTAATTTAAAAAATATTGATTGGATTGATTGGATAATGGGTTGACCACGAATCCTATAAAATTGTTAGACCCATAGATTTAACTGATTTTCTTTTCTTCTCAATCCACGGGGGTATGATTCCAAAAAAATAGATTTAAAAAAATAAAAATTTAAGAAATATAAATAATCTCTGATTTAGATCTTTGAGTTTAAAAAAATAAAATTAAAAAATATATGATTTAAAAAATATGCAATAATTTTAAGTTTTATATCTCAACCCATATGGGTTGACATATGGACTCTTATGAGTTGCAATCTGCGAATTGAGTGATTTTTTATTGATGGGTTGAGCTGATTTCAGTCCTACTGTTTTATGTCATAAAATGGATCAAAATGGGTCATATTCATATTTTAAAAATTGTCCATATTACTCAATTTATATTCAACACATTCGTCTATTTACCATACTTAACAAAAAATCAATGCTAGCATACGAATATCATGGTATTTAAGTCAAGGGACTATATACACTAGGGGAGGATGCCCCATTAAAGGCAGTATTAGAAGACAGTTCCACGAGAATTTTTTTAAACCGCATTCTAGAAGAGATTCCAAGCTCAGAACCTCTGTGAATCAGACCGCCTAATTTTTTAAAAGGTGGTTATTGTCTAATCAAAGGTGATTTATTTAGAACCGCCTTTGAATGTGGGAGATGAAAGGCGGTTTAGTCAAAAGGACTTTGAAGGTGCCTTATTCTGAACTCGGAACAACTATCCGATTTATGTTCCGAGTCCGGAACTGGTAGGTTTGCATCTTAATTAAAACAACCATTTGCCTTCCGAGTGCGTAAGATCTATCATTTTGATTTTCCATGTCTGGAACAATATCGGACTAGCTTTTTCTTGACATTTTAAAGGTTCGATTGAAGTTCCAAACTCGGAGCTCATAAAAATTAGCAATAAATGCAGACACCCAATCTCATTTTCATTTGGAGAAATAAGCTAAAAATTGAGGGCACTCTTTGGAAGTAAAAGGCTAAGGTAATTCTACATAGCCAAATATTCTTACCTAATTGGACTAACCCCGATATCCCCGATCTACGAGTAGATATTGCCTTTTCATCGGTGGTAAGCCGAGATTCTTTTACTTATAAATTAGGGTTTTGATTTGAAATATTTCTCATTGGAATTGTGATGCATATATATATGATTGAATGTGTGTTGATGTTATTTCATGTAGTTAATGGATATAATCAGACTCATCGAGAGCGACCTTAGGACATCACCCGATTATATTCATTTAGTAGATTCATTTATTGTGATTACTTTTGAACATGCGGCCAAAAATAAGGTCGTGCATGCACGATGCCCATGCAAGGATTGCAGGAACGATGCTTATTTAGGGAGGAAGAAGTTACAGGAATACCTTATAATTCGAGGTTTCCAAACAAGTTGCACTTGTTGGATATGGCACGAGGAGGTACCAATGGACATTAGTGGAGATGTTGGAATCAAAGACGGGGTTGAATTAGATTTTGATGATCAATTTGAGGAGATGGTGGAGGATGTTGCCAGAGAATTCCATGGTAAACTCGAGGTCCTAGATTTGTTGCTTAAGAACAAGAATTGCCAATTGTACATGGGGTCAAAACATTCAGTTTTGAGCGCGACGTTGAAAATCAGGAATTTGAAGGCCAAATTTGGTTGGACTAAAAAAGGGATGAATGAAACCCGGGAATTGGTTTGGGAATTGCTTCGTGAAGGAAATCGTATGCCTGAGAGATCTTATGCCTCAAAAGGAGTTCTTTATCCTGTGGGTTTAGAATTAGAAAAAATCTATGCATGTCTGAATAATTGCATATTGTTTAGGTGGAACAAGGATGAGAAACTTCAAACATGATGGGTATGCAGTGAATCTCGGTACAAGTTAAAGCGCAGTGAAATTGGTGTGTGTGCGGAGGTGGGGACCATTTTGAAGAAAAAGACACCTGATAAGGTCTTGTGGTATCTTCTGATAATTCCACAGTTGCAGAAGTTGTTTGCTTCTAAAGAAGATGCAAAGTTACTACGATGGCATTCAAAAAGAGATCGTATGGTGGATGATGTCATAAGGCATACGTCCGATGGTGAGCAATGGAAAAAGCTTGATGGCATATACTTGGAGTTTGGATTGGATTCCCGACATGTAAGGTTAGGACTGTCTACCGATGGAATGAATCCATTTGGCAACATGAGCAGTGCATATAGTTCTTGGCCCGTAATGTTAGTGATATGCAATCTACCATCGTGGATGATAATGAAAAGAAAATATGTTCTCTTATCTATGATGATTTCAAGGCCCAAGGAACTGGGTAATGACATTGATGTATATCTGGTGCCCCTAGTGGATGATTTGTTAACTTTGTTCAAACATGGAGTTCGTACTTACGATGCTGTTGTGGACGATATTTTCACGATGAAGGCCCTTTTATTTTGTACCATAAATGATTTTCTAGCTTATGGAAATTTGTTGGGATATTTTGTGAAAGGCCACTATGCATGTCCAGTCTGTGAGAAAGATTCCTAATTTTGTCAACTTAAGCATGGTTCTAAATATGTCTACCAGGGACATCGACATTTTCTCCCCGAGGATCATCCGTGGTGTTTTTCCAAGAAGTGGTTCAATGGCAAGACATAGTTGCGAGGTGCGCCCATGCCATTAACCGTCGCTGAGATATTTGAAAAAGTTAGAGGATTTCCTAACAATTTTGGTAAGGGGAAGGGGAAGTTGGAAATTGAAAGTAGTTCGAAGAAATTAGCAATCTTCTTTCAATTCCCTTATTGGGAGGATTTGGATGTCAGACATTGTCTTGATGTAATGCACATAGAGAAAAATGTATGTGATGCTTTGATTGGAACACTTTTGAATACTACCGGTGAAACCAAAGATGGATTGAAGTCTCGATTTCATTTGGTTGACATGGGTATTAGGGAAAATCTTGGTCTCGTTACTGATGGAGATGCTTCTTATCTCCCTCCCGCTTGTCATTCAATGTCTCGTATGGAGAAGAAGTTGTACAGTGAGATGCTGAGTAGTGTAAAAGTGCCTGGAGCTCATTCTTCCAATATCATCGCTTGTGTATCGCTAACAGAGCAGAGTTGGAGATGGTTGGATTGAAATCGCATGAATACCACAACTTGATGCTGGAATTAAATGCCATTGCGATTCGGTCATCACTGTTGTCCCATGTACAATTTTGTATTACTAAGCTATGTTTGTTCTTAAAATATATATGTTCAAAAACTATCAGTGTTTCAAAGCTTGATCGGTTTGAAGCTATGATTGTGGAAGTATTGTTCCGAATGGAGATGTACTTCCCACCTTCATTTTTTGACGTAATGGTCCATTTGATAGCTCACTTGGTTCGGGAAATTAAGTTATATGGTCCTGTATTTTTAAGATGGATGTATCCCTTCGAGCGGTGTATATAAATTTTCAAGAATTTTGTGAATAATAGGTATAGGCCTGATGCAGGTATTGTGCAATGGTATTGTGCTGAGGAAGTTATTGCATTTTGTATCGATTATATTAATGAGATTGAATCTAAGGGGGGTCCATGTTCTAGGCATGAAGGGTGGTTGGATGGTGTAGGGGTATTGACAAGGTAAGTTATTTAGCCCCAGTCCCGAGGATTTGTGTACTGCACATTTTTATGTTCTTTGGAATCATGAGGATGTCGTCCCATACTTTTATTTTCACATGGATGAAATCTAAGGGTTGAATCCCATTCTAAACGAAGCACGAGTTTTTTAACAACACACTAGAACTTTTGCTTCGTGGCTACGATCTCACGTGGTGACTGGTCCGCATTTAGAAATAGTCAAATAGTTGTCTTGGAGACCGTTGGGTACCTTTCTATCTTCTGGGGGTTATGACATCAGCCGTTTTATATTTTCTACAAAATCAATGGATGATAAAGGAGTCTCTCGGTATAGTGGAGTTTCACTCATATCTGAAGTATTGCATGTTCATATGTGGCCAAAAACAATCTGATTTACGCACATACGTGCTACTTTGGTTCAATTACGGAAATATGGGAGCTCAATTATATTACAATGAGAGTGCCGACTTTTAAATGTGAATGAGTTTATTTTAACAATGGACAAAGAATAGAAGATTTGGGTTTCACACAAGTTGGTCGAAGTCGGTTAGGTTGGAGAGAAGATCCATTCATATTGGCCCAACAAAGTCATCAGGTTTTCTACGTAAAAGATCCCATTAATTCCTAGTGAGAGATTGTGGTTGAGGGAAAAGGGACTTTCGTGGAGGATTTTGAACAAAACAATCTGATTGGTTTTGGTACAAACACTAGGCTTGGATCAAATGAAGAATATTTTCTCCTCGAAGAGGATGATGCTAGTTTATGTGAGTTTGTGGGTCGCACGGACCACAACGAAGTCGTATGGGCTGACAACCACAGAAAGATGACCAAGTGGCGGAAAGCACCAAAAGGGAATATGAAAAAAGGAAGCGGTGTAAGGTAAACATTTAGACCTATTTTCCAATTTATTTTGTAGTTGACCATAGTCAAAGACTCACTTTCGAGCTCGGAAGCTCATCTGGAGATGTGGTCATATGTATTATTATCTACCTTTCCTAGCCATGTTATAGTCTCATTACATTTCCATTTCAACCATATCTTTAGGAATCAGAATACACTAAAATTACAAGCTTGTACAATTTAAATAAAAATCCAAATATTTGAATGTCAACATGTTAGAAATCAAAACAAAAGAGTTAAGAAATTCAACATCCAAATCCCGAATCTAGAGTAGGATAAAATTCAAAAGCCAAATTAAGAGAATCTAGAGTATGAATCTAGTAAATGGACATTACAAGAATTGTAGGGTTTGGGTGTTTGGAAGAAGGGGATTTTTCTACTTGGGAAAATCGAAATGATTTTCCCGAGTCCGGAACTTGGTCTTCTCCACGCAAAAGAAGGTCAGCGTAGGTTCTCAGTGTGTAACTTAGTTCTGATCTTGGAACTAATTATCGGCCACAGCTCTTTGAATGCATTGGTGGTTTTCAAACGGACATTTATACCCATTTATTAAAACCTCGAATTCCCTCCATTCCCCCCCCCCCTCCCAAAAAACCCTCCTACCTTCTTCCATCTTTCATCCATCCAAAATTTCTTCACCCAATCACTATCTATGTTTATAACTACATAAAACCTAACTAAATTTGTAATCTACACATCCAGTGCAAGAGTTTGTACAAAAGTAAAGGTAATCCATTTGTTAGGGTTTTCATGGCTCATGAGTATTCTAGGGTGGTCAACAAATATTTCTCTTGCCTACTTTGTATTGTTTTGATGAAAAGGTAAACATTTCACCATTTCCTTTCTTCTACTATTAGAATTTTACCTGCGGTTATTATTCCTTGATATGTTCATGGTGTTAGTGTATTTCTTCTAAGAATATATATATATATATATATATATATTATAAGAATCTAATATAGTTTTTCATTTGTTAAAATAAAACCCTAGTTTTTTTATTGTGATGTATGTTGTTAGTTAGTATAATGTCCCGGAAGAGGACTTGTGATAAACATGTTCGTCTAATAAGTGGAAATTCACAAAACCTAGGCATCGATGACGATGAGGAGGATTGGTCGGAGACGGGAGGGTTTGCTAGAACACATTGTAGAGCATTAGAAAGGAGAATGGCTAGAAAAGAATTAACTTTGTTGATTTTCACCAAATCCGAAAAGTGTATATCGGAGGAATGAGCTAAATGGTCTTGTTGGGTAGGGAAGGTCGGTAAAAGAAGGGTAAACATGAAGTACGATAGTTGGCACGGGGTTCCAAAATAATTTAAAGATGTCATATGGAGAGAGTGCAAGATACCGACAATTATATCGGTGAAATTGAAATTATTTAACCACAAATATAAATAAATATTATACTACATTACTCTTTGAAAATAACTTTGATTTCAATCCACATAGAGACCATATGATTTTAATGCCCCGGATATGGATGATTTCAAGAAAAGGGCAACGACTGTGATGACAGAGAGTTAGAGGGAGCACAAATATACCTTATCGCAAGATTTCATTTTTTTCTAGTAAGAAAGGGGATCGTCCATGGTTGATTTATACAGATATTCAACCTGAAAATTGGGAGATCTATAAGAGGCGAGCTTTGAAGAATGATGAAAATGTAAGCCCAAATAAATGATGCTTGTTTTATTCCGACACATTATATTTATTTAATTTTAAATAAACACTATTAGCTACAAATGTAGGGTACAAGGAGTGAAAAATGATAGTTTGCAACAGAAAAAAACCCATCATCGTAAGAGTCGTGGGGGATATGGATTGGTGGCTCTACAATTAATAAAGCAACATTTTTAAATGGATGTCAAACTAGCAACTAGCAGGATAATGACCGAGGAGGAGGCAAGATCATTGGTAAATCTTATGGATGAGGAAGAAATTGACTGGTGAGATCTATTCCTAATTAGCCGTCAAAACAGTAAAGGTGAATACGATAATGATCTCGAGCGAGAAATGTCCGACCGAGTGGTAAGCACCTGTAATCTTATTTCTACTTAAAAATTGAAATCCTAGATAATAACTAAAATGTTTTACATAAAACTCCTGTATAAAACTCCTGTATAGGCTAAATTAAAGCAGGCACAATTGGAAGAGCGATTCATTTTCACGGGTAAGCACGACATTCTCCGCAAGGCTACAAAAAAAACCCAATCACCCAGGGTGTGCAAGAGGTGTTGGATCATTCTTATCACAAAGAGATGCATTCGGAATCTCCGGTCATACAAGAAAGCTAAACTATCCTGGGTTTACATCGCAAAAGAAAGCGCTAGTACGAGCCAAAAAGATCGAGCAACAAGATATCTTAACCCACAAGTTAATTGAACACACCGGTCTCCCCGTACCCAAAAATTTAGTTGATTCAATACCGAGTTGGACTCCACCTTCTAGAAGATTGCACAACTCACCGGTAGATGTTGAGGTTAACCACAAACCTATTCTACCTGCACATGGAGGCGAAGTCAATAATGTATACCTCGCCATCATGTCCACAAAAAAGGTCAAATTTTATATTTATGATCATATTAAATTTCATTTACCTTTATTTGTTTGACTCTCATTTTTTTCCGTTGTAGACATCACATTTGTGTGAGCTGTACATTGATCAAGTGGAGAATGGTAGGCCGAGTCACGTTGCCGATGGTATTTTGCACGAGTCAATGTGAGATCATCACTCCATACTAATTCGATATGGGATATGTAGAGTCTCACTGGAGAAGCCACTAGTCCTCAACGCCCTATTTCCAATTGCGTATGGGCACTACAAGCACGTGGGAACTGCCGAAGGACTTTTTATCCTATGGCCTCGTTGCCTAATCTATGTGGACCTTACAAAGGATGGTCATTTGAAGGCCAAGCCTAAAATGGCACCCGGAATAGTTCACAAAAAGGCTAAGCCCACACTCACAAGGGCACAAGTTTTGAAGGATTCACCGCATTTTGTTACAGTCTTGTATGATTTGATTGGCAAACACCAAGTCAACTCAACCTACACATTTTCTGGCAATAAATGCATATTTGGTCAAAAGAGGGAAATAATTGCTGCATGGAGTGACTTTGAAGACTTTTGGAGGTTTGACCAAGTCAATCAAACTATAATTTCCTTATACGTATTGTAAGTACTATATACTTTCATAATTGAAGGGAATAATTTCTTAGCTTTACTATTTTTACAATTAACGTTTTCTCATTCTATTTCAAATGTACATGTATTATTTTGCAAACCAAAGGGAGAAAAGGTGGATATGATATTTGTGCCTGGTGATGACACAAGAAATTGGAAACACGGTCAAAGAACTGGTAGACTACATCTGCAAAAGTCTTGGATGAATGAATAGAAAACATTGTCTCCCCATACATTGAGAGGTGATCATCAAATATCAAATTTAGTTAAAACAACATATTTTTGGATCATTTTTATGTATCACGTTCTTGTAGGGACCAATGGAGATTATTATTTATTTTTGCGGAAAACAACCGCATTTATTGGATTGATCATCTACATTATCAACCTTCCGGGTCATTTATTAAGATTTTGGATGCTTCCGTCACTTTTTCTACCAAATCTAGTACAAAGGGTTTGGAGATAATCGAGATCAAGGTGAACCTTTATTTTCATGTTCACAATTCAATTTGATTCTAGAATATAAAGTTTTGATATGATAATTTCATTATTTTGTATTAAATAGTACAAGAAACAAGAGAAAAATTGGGAGTGCGGATATTATGTTATGATATATGCTATATGCGGCACAGTGTCATCAACAAATCCATATGGAATTTCTTGAAATAAACGACGTAAGATTTGAATTAGATCTTCTTCCGTTGTTTCAATGCTATAAGTTTATTACAAATATTAATAAAATTCCAAATTCATAGATATTTAAAGAGGATGGGAATTCGTATTCGCAAACTAATATCAACATGGCATGAAATTATTTGGCAAGGTATATTCTAAATGTCCATTCCAATTCCATTGGAATCCCAATGTAGCAGTGGTATAAATAATAGTATATATGATGGCATTGTCATTGGAATACATTTTGTTAGATTTCTATTTTTATCTATAGATTGTGGCTGCCCTAGCGTAGTCTATAGATTTTTTTATAGATAGTGTGGAAATTACATGTTATTTTTGGTGTATCTTGACCTGGTATAGGAAGCTTTCATACAGTCGGATTCTATTGAAATTGCCCAATTTTGACCATACTTTTCAAATGGTGTTACAAAATTGGAGCTGATAACGGTGCTTCTTTGTACTACTATCAAAGACCATATTCAATGTTACGAATTCAAAACAGGTGATCCAAAATCTGTTCCGAGCTTGGAACATAATATACTGCATTAAATCATCCAAAACCTAAAACTCACAGATTGGCAATAGAAAATACATCCAAGATCGGAATTCAAGTGAGTTCCGAGTTCGTAACAAATCTATAGATTCGATAAACTGCCTCACGTTCTGAGTTTGGAACAAATCAATACATCCAAGGGTTTTGAGCTCGTTCCGAGCTCGTTCCGAGCTCGTAGCAACCCAAAAGATCTGACAGTGTGACTTACATTACGAGTTCGTAACATGAGGCCTAGTCCGACGGACTGCATGTTGTTACGAGATCAGAACTAATAGAAGGCGGTTCCACCCCATCACTAGAAGGTGATTTTGAACCGCCTTCCATTGGTGTGTTAGAAGGCAGTTCCATGAACCGCCTTTGATCCTCATCAATGGAAGTTATATCCAAAGAAGCCACCCCCAAAGTGACTTCTATTGTCCAAAGGAACCACGTTAATAGAGGCGCCTCCACTAGTGATACAAAAATCGATGCCACCAATAGTCTTAGGGACTAAGTTTGTGCTATTTTTAATTTAACTTTAGTTCAATTGAATTCATTTGACTTAAATTGAGTTTGAATATTCTCCACTTATTGAAATTTAACTTAATTTAGTTCTATATATTATTACTATACTTCCTTTGTCCCTAGTTAAATTGTAGAAAGAGAAAAAAATGGCAAATATACAGTAAAGAAATGACAGCTTTATGATATGGTCAAGAGTTAAGTCACAAATAGCCAACAGAGAAGCTGTGAACACCCGTTCAAGGAGATTGCGCATTTTTCCTAACCCCTAATGAGGAAGAATATTATCGAACTATACATAACAAGCATTGTATACCTAAGCTTATGTTCTTATGTGTTGTGTATAGGCCTTTCTTTGATTTGGAGGGTAATGCTTTGTTGGATGGAAAATAGTTATTTTCCTTACATTGAATCAATACCAATACGTATAGGCCTTTCCATACGTAGTGTTTGTTTGAGATGGATTTATGAATGAAATGGTCTATATACCACTACGTCTGAATGTACTTCCAAATTCGAAAATGGTTCTCTCGATCTCTATTGCTTTCACCTAGAGCTACGATTGGAGTTCCGATATCAGAAATCATGCGACCTATTGAAGTTTTAAAATTGGAACATACTAAATTTACTAATAGTCGTCCAAAAAATAGTGCAAGCACCAATTTCCCCCCCCCCCCCCCCCCCATTGAGGAACAAATTGAGTACTCCTGAAACACCTAACTAGAAACATGAGCCGAGACGATTGACCCACCTTCTGAAGTTGTAGCTGATCAAAGGCAGTGCTTGGAGGTGGGTTAAAGGTAGAAAATAACTGCCTTTAACTGTGTTATTCAAAGATAGAAAAAGAAATTATCAATGTACCTTTACAAAAACCAGTCAAAATTAACATGTGACAGGCATGTGACTTTTTCATACATCAATTATAACAGAAAAGGCCCCAAACACTATACATTTAAAAATAATTAGGGAAAAATTATTTTTATTGGGGACTAAAAGTTGTTTTCGACCAATTATAAACTCATTTGGCAATTTTGAATTTTAAATACTTTTGAGTAATTATAACCTTATGAAATCTAGTTATTGGGAGAGCGATTTCCTATAAAGAATAATGTATTACTAACAAGAATAAATATAGTACAAAAGGAAGGTTAGTACTAGTATAACTCTGGTCTAGTCAAAAACTCTATCTAGAATCAAACCAATAAGATACTTCACTTATTCTAACACCCCCCCTTTCGAGCAAAGCGTCAGATGCTCGCTGACGCAGAGCTTGGAGAGAGCCCTTTGGTGAAGATGTCTGCATTCTGAAGAGAAGTGGGAACATAAGCAACATGCAGCTAGCCGGAAGCAACCAACTCTCAAATAAAGTGATAGTCGATATCGATGTGCTTAGCCGGCTTGTGAGCAACTGGATTTTGAGCTAAGAAGATAGCGCTACTGTTGTCACATAACAGCAGTGGAGAACCATACACTGGAACTCAAAGATCTCAGAGCAAATGAGTAAGCCAAACAACCTCCGAAGCAGTGTTGGCAAAAACACGATACTCAGGCTTGGTACTAGAATGAGAAACTGTCGAATGTTTCTAGGGACTCCAGGAAACAAGGTTCCCACCAAGAAAAATAGCATATCAATAAGTGGATTGGCGAGTCTCCAGACAGCAGGCCCAATCGGCATCCCCAACACCCCAGGAGAACTAGCAGACCAAAAAGTTAGACCAAAATGCAATGTGCCTAGAACATATCATAGAATCCTCGTAACAGCAGCAAAATGATCGTCTCTAGGGTCCTGAAGAAACTGGCTGACAGTGATGGTGGATCGGCGAGTCCAAATCAGGATGAGTGATAGTCAGGTACTGAAGTGCCCCAATTAGAGAACGATACAACGTCGGATTCGAAAATGGTGGACTAGTTGAACTGTCCAACTGAGAACCTGGCACAAATGGTGTAGAATCTGGAACAACATCAGACATCCCTGTAGAAGTGAGAATGTCTCGAGCATACTTTTCTTGGCCAAGAAGTAAACCCAATGAAGTAGGCAAAACTTCTAAACCAAGAAAGTAGTGAAGTGCACCTAGGTCCTTAATTGCAAACTTCCCATGTAACCGATCAATGAACTACTGAAGAAGAGTCAAATCATTACCTGAAAGAATAATGTCATCGACATATGCCAAAAGATACTGTAACAATGATCCCCGTAAAAGAACGAACAGATAAGTGTTAGCCGAGCTGCACTGGAAACCAAGCTGAGTCAAATAGTGATGAAATGCTGAAACCATGCTTGAGAGGCTTGCTTAAGACCATAAATGGCCTTCCGCAGGCGAAAAACATAATCCGGATGAACAAGATCCTTGTATCCAACAGGTTGCTTCATATAAATTGGAGCATCGAGGACGTCATTGAGAAAGGTATTCTTGACATCCAACTGATGAAGTGGCCTGGAACGCGTCGTGGCAATGGCGAGAACTATCTGAACAGTGGAAGCTTTGACCATAGGACTGAAAGTGTGATCAAAGTTAAAACCCAAAATCTGAGAGAAACCATGTGCAACAAGGCGAGCCCTTGTAGCAATCAAGCATGCCATCAGGATGATGCTTCAACCAATAGACCCATTTGGAGTCATCAATGTTGACATCCGAAGGGCGAGGAACTAAGTCCCATGTGTGTTATCCGCGAAGAGCCGTTATCTCCTCATCCATACCAGAAACCCAGGGCAGATCCTGAAGAGCGGAGCGATAACCAGTGGGCTTAAATAGAGAAACCAGGGTAGCCATAAGTCAATGAGTGACAATATCTAAATAAACCTTGCATTGAATAGCTCTAGTCGTCGATTGAATGGCCATGTGATAAGTGCGGGCCCAAGGAGGAAAGACGGGAGGAGTGTAACCGACCAAAGAGGCTGGTGAAGAAGCAACCGAGTTGGGTGGAGACTGAGTAGGCAAATTGACCGGTGGAGAGGCAGGAGGCGCTTGTCGGGGTGCTGGTGGTAGATCAATAGCACAAATTGAGTAAGGGGTAGAAAGAGATGAAGTCAGCGGCGGAAAACATGTAGTTAAAGGAGATGCCAAATTATAATCAAGATCAAGAAAAGCAGAAGCATCTAATAGTGAAGGTGGAGAACCGATCACCAAAGGAATAAATGGGACAAATGGAAAGCACGTCTCATTAAAATGAGTATGTCGAGTGACATAGATTCTGCTAGTAGTGCAATCAAGGCACCGAAAACCTTTATACTATGAGGTGTAGCCAATAAATACACAAGGAATACTGTGTGGAAACAACTTGTGGTAGGAAAATGGCCGAACGAATGGGAAGACCTGACAACCAAAAGCATGAAAATTGGTGTATATGGGAACCCGACCATTAATAACACCATATAGTGATCGTCCACCAAGAACAGGAGTGGGCGGCCGATTTATGGTATAAGTGGTTGCAGCAAAAGTGTAGGTCATGGAGGGAGAGGGAGAGGGACATAAGAGTGATACAACATAGACAACCCATATCACCAATGTGGCGATGCTTGCGCTTAGCCTGACCATTCTGCTCAAGAGTATATGGCAAGAAATCTGGTGATGAATTCCCTTTTGTCTGAAAGTGAGAGCGTAAGCGACCATTTATGAACTCGATCCCTCTGAAACACCTTAATGGTGGAAGAGAATTGGTTCTCCACAAAAGCCTTAAACTGGCGATAAACATGTCAAAGGTCATATTTGCGGCGCAATGGGTAAAACCACGAGAGTCTGGAATGATTATCAAGGAAAATTACTTAGTAGGAGAAACCATCAGCAGATAAAATATGAGATGGCCCCCATAAATCACAATGAATAAGATCAAGTACCCTAGCAACACGTTTATCATTTGTATGAAAAGATAAACGTTTCCTTTCAGACTTTTCACATGCATCACGAAGGGTGGGTTTAGGCAAAACCGATGAGACAGATAATCATCCAGAAGCACGCAAACCAGAAATGATGGAATGTTCAACATGACCAAATCTCGCATGCCAAGTTTCAAAAGACGCACGCGACTTATTTGATTCCACAGTAGACAATATAGATGCACCATAGTTTAAAACATAAATCTCATTTTCACTGTGGCCGTGATGCAAGGTTTCACCAGTAATTTTATGCTCAATAATAAATGAGCGATCATCAAAGTAGACTACAGAGTTTAACACTCGATTTAATTTGCTAATCGAAAGAAATTTTTTAGTGATATCATGTATAATAAGCACATCATAAAGAGACAGATAATTAGAAATCCTAGAATCACCGACATGAGTAATATGGAGTTGAAACCATTACCAACAGCGACACGGTGAGAACCATCATAGGATATCACATAATCAACGTGAGCAGGGGATGATGGCATATGTTTCTAGCCCAAGATTCTACAATCCACTAGAAGCCATGGTGCCTAAATTTTGAATTACCACCAAAAAGGGCCATATTGCATGCAAGGTGGGATAATCAACAGAGATAAAAGGTCGCGCAAGGTGCTGGATGCAGACAAGAGTGCTGACGCATAGGGTCACGTGGTTGGACTGTTGGCGCGTGGATCTCAAGCGCCAAAATGTTTGTTGAGACGAGGGACGCTGGGCAGAGACGATTGATGGAGAACGTTGAAATTTGAACTGCTGGAGATGGAGAGGAGAACACCCGTTGATGGAGGATACCAAACTTCGAACCGTTGGAGATGGAGAGAAGAACTCGTCGGGATACTATCTGAAAAGGGAGGTTGCCGCGTGGAGATCGCCTCCGGAATTGAGAACTGCCGGTGAAGAATCGAGCTGAAGAAAATGAGGGACGGGTCGGCGGAGATGAGGCAAGGGGGAGTGCCTGGAGAGAACCGATGGAAGTGAGAAGAACCAGAACACCGAGAAAAGATGTCGGAGGGCCGGCGGAATTTGACCGGAATTTTTGTCGGAGAAAATAACTACTGGTCGGAACTCTTTTGAAGAGTGGAATAAAAAATAAAAGAAATTTTTTGGAAAGAAAGGCGAGGAGGGAAATGGAATCAGGTACCAAGATCAGACTTGCTCTGATACTATGAGAAAGTTATTCTCGTAAAGAATAATGTATTACTGACAATAATAAATAGAGTACACAAGAAATGCTAGCACTAGTATAACAACAACTCTATCTAGAATTAAATCAAATCAGATCAAATTAAATCAATCATGACTTATTCTGACAATTATCTCAATTTATTTCTTTTGGAAACCTATTTTTCCTTAATCGATTATATATTCCGATTAAAACAGGGCTACAAAGGAGCAAGTAGACTACACAGGACCATCTATTCTCTATGTATTAAGTACCATTATCACGTGTGACTGTTTGAAGGTCAATTCAGTGATTCCATAAATATGGAATGCTCTTCATTACTTTATTATAATTTTTCAAAAGAAATCGAGTACCATAATTCACTAATTAGCACTTCTACTACCTAACAGATTAATCAACAAATATTAGCACGTGGAGAGTCCGGAGGCATGAAGCATATTACTCATGGCGATGTTATCGAATCATTTTTCTTTCGCAAGAAAATAATTAGCTGCACAAATTAGTTTGAACTTGCCTTTCATAGCAACGAACAAAATCATTGTAATGTTCACCGTCCTTTGGAAAAATGCCTGCCCGTATATCCTTCCGGTTTTGCTTGGCTAGTATGTATCCCTAGCTACTTTATTTAATCCCTTTTTCCGTGTTCCATAATTGCACAAAGTTTTCTTTTCTTTACAAATGTTTTAAAATTTCTTCATATATTTATTGAATTATTTTTCATAATTTATTCATTTCTTTTCTTTAATCATCACTCAAGGTGTTGGAATTAATGGAGCAATTACAGTTAATGGAATTGACATTCAACTGAACTAATGTCTAACAATAATTAATTTATAGCATATATTATGGCACTCTGTGTGATAACATAATGCATAATATCACATTATGTATAACTCAATGAAATTATGTAACTAAATATTTGTATTTATCATATCCATAATATATGGAAAATAAGTTGCTTGAGAGTTACAAATGTTACATATAATACATATTCATATCAATATAATGTTATAATGTGTTATAGAATAATGGCATGCAAGTTACAAGTATTCATGTCCACAATGTGGAAGATGAATGGTTTGGTAGTTACATGTATTGTAACTCATATCCATATAGTGTATGGAAGATAGTGATTTGCAAGTGACATATATTCACGTAGAAGATGAATGCCTTGCTTTTTACATAAAATGTGATTCATGAGAGAAAGATAAATGGCTTGCAGTTTATGAAATTATCAATTGATTTCTCACAATTATGTTTAATTAGTGAGTTACATAATTGAGAAGCTATATAAACAAGCCTTATTATTTCATTTCAAAGGTACACAAAAAAAAAAAGTAATTCTACCACATATTAAGTTGAGTTTTTCTATTTACTAATAATATCCCTCTCATTTTCTAAGTCTTTCCCAAGTTCTGGTGACACAATAAAGACTCAAGTTCTAGTTTGTCTGAATATTGACCATTGGTGTACCGTGCTAGTTTCGAAGTCATTTTATCTTGCAAAGTGTGTGGCATATACACTTCAAAGAAGTAATCCAACAAACCTCGACTATTTTCTTGTTTAGTATAAAACAAAGAAAAGGTTCACTTAGAATATTGCAAATTTTTGTTCTTTAAATTTGACTAAATTATTATTTTAGTCTCCAACATATGATGCAATATTATCTTTTGGTCCCAAATGCCAATACCGCATTTGTTCAGCAACTAACAAATACAAAATGATTTGTTTGGTCCCCAAGGTGGTTTTCAAGGTAGTTTTCAGGTGATTTTGGGGGACCAAAAGATGGTATAAGATCATATGTTAGGGACCATAAAACAATTTAGTCTACTGAAAACCACCTTAAAAACCACTTTGGGGACCAAACAAATCATTTTAAATTTGCTGAGGACTGAAAGGAAGCGGTATTGGTCTCGGGGACCAAAAGATGGTATAAGATCATATGTTAGGGACCAAACAAATAATTTAGTCTTTAAATTTTGTAGCTATGACTTTACCTTAGAATCTTAAAGTGTATGTCCATCTTAAGTTTTAAAAGGTTGCAGATTCAAGAAGTTTTTTTATCTAAAGAAAATTACATTAATTGGTTTGATTTCTTTTGAAGAAATGGAAAACAAAAATATGAACATTATTGATGGAAAGAGAGGAATTCCTCCCTTATTCCCCACAACCACAACCACCACCCCCCCCCCCCCAACCCCAAACAATTGATATTGGACAAATCTATGTGTCACTTGGATAGAATGCCAATCGCTGAGGCTGGGAAAACTTGCAGGTCAAGTTCCATGGTCCTAAGGCACAAATGTCAACCATTATTGCATTAGCTTCTCTTGTGATGAATCATGTGGAAAGGCCAGATAAACTTGGATAGAATGCCAATCGCTGAGGCTGGGAAAACTTGCAGGTCAAGTTCCATGGTCCTAAGGCACAAATGTCAACCATTATTGCATTAGCTTCTCTTGTGATGAATCATGTGGAAAGGCCAGATAAGTTTGTTGGTTAAACTTCGAAAGATAGCAATAAAATATGCTTTTCTACTTGGCCACATTGGGTCCAGCACGATTACTAACCGAAGAATCACTAAAGCTAAAAGAGAATGAAAGTGATTGTTGTGCTTTTGACTTTCAATACATGGAATAATTCTGACTACGTGTGCAAAATTTATGTGTTGAATAGTTTGACGACTCTTTGCATAAAGTTTATACTTAAAAGAAAAGTGCTAAAGAATTGTGGGACTCTCTCACTCATAATTACAAAACCAGTGATGCATGTGCCACTATATAATGTTTGTATATTAGGTCATTACCTTGATTTTAAAATGGTGGATTCTAAAACTATGGTTAATCCAGTGCAAGAGTTGCAATTGATCATACACGCGATAAATGTCGAGGGAATACAAATTAGTTATTCATTCAAGTTGCCTTGGTAATTGAAAAATCATCAACTAGTTGGAAATATTTTAAGAACTATCTCAAGCATAAGTGAAAGGAGATGAGCCTAGAAGATCTAATTGTATGCCTTCGCATTGAATAGGATAATAGAGGTTCTGAGAAGAAATTTGATGCTAAAGAAAATATCGTGAAGCTTAATGAAAGTTCCGAGAAATATAATGCCACTAAGAACAAATTGGGATCAAAAGAAGGAGTTTCGAAGAAGAAACAATAATCCAAGTTTTGGGGAAAATGTTTCAACCGTGACAAGACTGGTCACAAGTCGGCGGACTGTATGCTTCGGAGAAAAGGAAGAGTAGATCAATACAATGGACACAATTGATGACCTTATTGCATAACCCTAGAAATTAACTTGGTGGATTCAAGCCACAAAGAGTAGTGGCTAGACACTGGAGCAAGCCACCATGAATAATGTGGAAGGACCAGATAAGTTTGTTTGGTTAAACTTCGAAAGATAACAACAAAATATGCTTTTCTACTTGGCCACATTGGGTCTAGCGCTGTTACTAACTGAAGAATAACTAAAGATAAAAGAGAATGAAAGTGATTCTCGTGCTTTTCGCTTTCAATGCATGGAATGATTCTGACTACTTGTGCAAAAATTGTGTGTTGAATTGTTTGGCGACTCTTTGTATAAAGTTTATACTTGAAAGAAAAGTGCTAAAAAAATTGTGGGACTCTCTCGCTCACAATTACAAAACCAATTATGCATGTGCCACTATATAATGATTATATAGTAGTTGTTACCTTGATTTTTAAAATGGTGGATTCTAAAACTATGGTTAATCAAGTGTAAGAGTTGCAATTGATCATAGACGTGATAAAGGCTGGGGGAATGAAAATTAGTGATTCATTTTAAGTTGCCTTAGCAATTGAAAAATCATCAACTGGTTGGAATATTTTAAGAAATATCTCAAGCATAAGTGAAAGGAGATGAGCCTAGAAGATCTAATTGTATGTCTTCGCATTGAATAGGATAATAGAGGTTCTGAGAAGAAATTTGATGCTAAAGAAAATATCGGGAAGCATAATGAATGTTCCAAGAAATATAATGCCACTAAGAACAAATTGGTATCAAAAGAAGGAGTTTCCAAGAAGAAACATCAACCCAAGTTTTGGGGAAAATGTCTCAACTGTGACAAGACTGGTCACAAGTCGGTGGACTGTAGGCTGGAGGAGAAAATGAAGAGTAGATCAATACAATGGACACAATTGATAACCTTGTTGCGGAATCTCGGAAATTAACTTGGTGGATTAAAACCTCAAAGAGTAGTGGCTAGACACTGGAGCAACCCACAATGTTTGTTCAAACCGAAGTTCATTTTCCAATCTATAAAAGATAGAGCAATTTGTACATGGGTAACTCAACCACCTTAGAGATATATGGGAAATGAATGGTCTTTCTAAATATGATATAGGGAAAAGAGTTTAAGCTTACAAATGTGTTGTATGTACTCGTGATGATATATTAGACCATATTTTGCTGGGCCGCCAGGCCTAAACCTTTTAGGGAAAAATCCAAAACAATCCAATAGGGCCTCTTGTTCGATGAGTCAGCATTAAGCCGCATTACTAGATAAGGAAAATGATTAAGCTATAGGAAACTACTATTAGGATTCAAGAGATATAAATATAGAGGTATGTCATTTATTTTTTGGTCACTCACTATTCATTTGCTTGCCTCCCAAGACAAACTTTGGCATCAGAGTATTTTCCCCCGGAACACTCCAGGGATTGTTCTTCCCTTGAAAATTGTAGATCTACGCCAGAGAATCGAGGTTGCGCTTGGATCGGGTTTTAGCACATTAACCTGATAATAGAAAGAATCTCATTTCCGGGACACTTTTGGTTACCAATGCTTTCAAAATTTGAGTACCAAAAAATTGTTTTCTCCAAAAATGTAATGTGTGTGAGAAAGTATTATATGACCAATGTCATGATGGAGATGAATATCATTGTCATCGGTCAAATTGTTATCAGTAAAGAAAAGTCTTCCATTTATATGCTTGAGTAATCTAATTTATGGCATGGTAGACTAGGACATGTGAATTTTAATTCTATTCGTAGATTTATTCAATTGGAACATATACTCACTTCTAATATTGATAATAAACACAATTTTTAAATTTTTGTAAAGGCAAAACAAACTAGAACCCCTTCCAAAAATGTTTAAGGAAAAACTAAACCCCTCGAATTGATCACATCAACGTATGTGATTTAAGGTTTATTCAAAATAAGAGGTGGAAACAAATATTTTTTTGACATTCATGGATGATTGTTCAAAATATTGTATGTATATTTGCTTAAAAGCAAGGATGAAGCGATAGAAATTTTTTCCATATTTAAAATAGAAGTTGAAAATCAACTTAGTAAGAAAGATGAAATTGGGAGAAGTGAACGTAAATGTGAATATGTTGAACCGTTTGGTTCATTTTGTGCCCAACATGGAATCATTCTTGGATCAAACCGTTTGACAAAAGGAAAAAACTGCACTCTAAAAGAGATGGTGAATGTGATGCTTATAAGCTCTAGGTTACCACAAAATATGTGGGGAGAAACCATCTTATCGTCTAGTTTTTTTTTTGAATAAAATTCAATGAAAGGAAGTTATTAAATATCCATTTGAATTATTCAAAGATTACAACTACTTGAAAATGTGGGGGTGCACAGCAAAATATATAGCTCTGACACCAGAGAAAATGAAAATAGGACCTAAAACCGTTGGTTGTGTCTTCATTGACTATGCACAAAGTAGTAGTGCGTATATTTTTCTAATGTATAATTTGGAAAATCCTGATATTCACAAGAACACTATAATGGAGTCAAGAAATACTGCGTTCTATGGTCATTTATTTCCTTGCAACTTTAAGTAGATAAGCAAAACTCATCAAAAATGATTTTTGATAAACTTGAGGAAGCACCTCATGTTCAAGATAAAAATTTTGAAGAAGATGAGGAGCCAACAAAGATTCGAAAAATCAAAAAAGAAAGGGTAGAAAAGCTTTTTGGTCCCGACTTTCTCACTTATGCGCTAGAAGTTAAGCCTCATTCATACAAAGAGGCTGTAAGTTCTAATGAGGGCACATTCTAGAAAGAACCAAAAAAGTGAACTTGATTCCATCTTGAAAAATCCAAAATGGAAGTTAGTAGATCTGCCTTCTGGTAGTAAGCTACTTGGTTCTAAGTGGATTTTCAAATGAAAGATAAAAACTGATGGAATAATTGAAAAATACAACGAAAGACTTGTGATTAAAGGTTACAGACAGTGTGGAGGATCTGCCTACTTTGATACTTATTCTCCTGTAGCTAGAATAAACTTCATACGAATGATAATGGCGATTGCAACTTTGCAAAATCTTGAAATTCATCAAATGGATGTCAAGAATGCATTTTTAATGCAGATCTTGAGAAAGAGATATGTATGGAGTAACCAGAGAGTTGTATAACACCCGAACAAGGAAAAAAGTGTGCAAGTAGGTGAAGTCCTTACATGGACTTAAACAAACACCTAAAGAAGGGGACCAAAAATTTGACAATGTCATTATGTGAAATGGATTTAAAATCAATTAGTAAGATAAATGTGTATATATCAAGAGCACAGAACATAGCTATGCTATTCTATGTTTATATTTTGATTACATGCTAATTTTTGGAAGAAATGAGCACATGATTAAATCAACAAAAGATATTTTAAAGTCCGGATTTGATATGAAAAGTATGGGCATGCTGATGAAATTTTAGGATCAAATTAAAATTATAAGAACAACTGAAGGACATATTTTAAGTCAGCCAGACTATGTTGATAAACTTATTGACAAGTTCAATCAAACTGATGTTGGCCTAATTAGAACGCCTACTGATATAAGCCAACACTTCTGAAAGAATAAGGGAGAAAGTATTTCTCAAAATATCTATGCAAGAGTGACAGGAGGTATCATGTACTTTATGAATTGCACAAGACTATATATTTCCTTCACTGTAAGTTAACTATTAGATATACTAATAATCCAAATATTGAACACTGGAATGCTATCATAAGAGTACTAAGGTCTCCATGATTTACTCATGATTATGGTCTACACTATTTTAGATACCCAAAAGTCATTGAAGAATACTTTGATGCGAGTTGAATATCAGATATACAAGATATAAGGGAATGATTATGGAAAGTGAAATTATTGTGTTTCATCCTAGAGGAATCCATCAATCACAACAAGTACCCCAGTATGACTCTGGCTAATCCATGGATCGTTCCTCAGGCTTACCCCATATGGACATCACCCCCTCTGCAGCATCTAGGGCACGATTCCTATATGGCGGTAGTCCCTCAACCTACAATTTGGATTGCATCACTCTGTCACGCTTAAGCTATTAGAACTCAAAAAGTGGTAAGTACCATTCATACTTACCCTCATATATGTGTCAAGGGATTAAAAAAATAGGTGGACAACACGAAGCTTAGTGTCACAAATCAATATGATCAGAAAAGATGGCCATGAAGTATCCTTACTATTTATACCCTTCATATTAGCATAACCTTAGGATACTACACAAAATTTACCCAACAACGTTCTCACTTCCAAAGGGGAAATAGATCTGGGAAAATTTCTGATAACCTACTATCAGGTCATGGAATCCTAGAGTATTCCTCTGAACATGAAATGAAGGTTAGTAGGTTCTTACCTCAGGGGGAAGGTCTTGCGGTGGTTCGAGTCTCTATTAGAGGATATTTTGCTGAATTTAATGCCTTCGTTCGGAGCCTATTGACTCATTTTTACAAGCTAAGGAAGTTCACCAAGACCATGATGGATCTGCTTGATCTTTGGCAGAATCCCAGTGAGTCCACAACAACCTTTTACAGGCGTTACATAGAAGAAAGTTTGGTATTCGTGGATCGGACGGTCGCAATGCTTATCTCAGGATACATGAAAGGTGTTACTGACTGCGGGTTTTAGTAGGTCTTTAAACAACTATATTGTATCAATATTAAATTCATAAACCTTATCCACCTACAATATTATTGTGGTAATAGAGCAAGGTAGTGAGGGTCAAACCTAAGAGATAATCCAATTCCTAATTTAGATCAATATTTCGGCCAACTCTAATGTAGGGCTTGGGGGTTTTGGAATTTTTTTTTATTATTTTAAAATAAAATTAATGGAAAAATTAAACACAACATTAATTCAATTAATAAAAACAATTCATCTAACATTTTCGACAAATCAACTCCATACAATGATCATAGGTTCCAGATTCATTCAATTCCTAATACTATTCTTGTTCCCTATGCTAGACAAATGGGTCATAACACTACAAGAAAAATGACCTATTATTTCACCTCTCTTACGTCATTTTTTTAGTAGGTCAAATAACCGAAGTAAAAGCTCTTTAACTCAGTTATTTTAAAAAAAGTTTAAAAAATAAATTTACTTTGGTTTAAAAAACTGAGGTAAAAAGTACTCTTCTTACCTCGGTTTTAAAACTTTTCAGGTAAAAATTCTGGAATGACTGACGTCGTACACCTTTCTCACTTACCAACATTGGTTTTTTTGTGGCCGACGTCACACGTCTCCCTCGCAGATACGACGTCGCACGCCTTTCTCACTTACCAGCTACGTTTAGTTTTTTGACTGACGTCGCACGTCTATTTTGCTGACATCAATGACCGGTGTTGCACACCTTTCTCACTTACTGACCTTGATTATGTTTGTGGCTGAAGTCACACGACCCTCTCACAATCATGAAATGACTGATGTCGCACACCTTTCTCGCTTACCAAAGTCGGTAGTCTTTGTGACCGACGTCGCACATGTCTCTCACAGACATAGGCCATATTCACATTCACCATTTGTATTTTGTTATTAATATTAGAGTGGGTCTCCTGACAGGCGGCATGTCCATAAACTTATGAACAATCCACGTATTTTTACCTTATACACTGCATTTGTTAAATTACATACTAAATTTTGAAAATATTTTTATATTATATACTTTTATATTTTTACATTCAAATACATATTATTACTTGTTTTAACTTTTAAAATAGAATATTTAAATTTTATAAAAAAATTACAACATTTAAGGTGAAAACCACTGTGGACTGTCAACAAGCTTATGGAAAGACCACATTTCTTGAAACCCTCTCTTAATATTATTATTTTATTTATTAGTATATGAATAATTAGATAACACCCTTGCAATGCATGGTTTAAAATATATATATATATATATATATATATATTAATAACGTAATTTATTTTTTAACAAAACTAGAATATAATTTTTAATTTTTTTATGCAACTCCATTTATTTTAAATTTTTAAAAGATTTTATAACTAGAGTGGGTCTCCTGACAGGCGGCCTGTCCATAAGCTTATGGACATGCCACTTATTTCTTACCTTATACACTGCATTTCTTAAATTACATACAAAATTTAAAATTTTTGAAAATAATTTTTTATATCATATATTTTTATGTTTTCACCTTCAAATACATATTATTACTTGTTTTAACTTATAAAATGCAATATTTAAACTTTATAAAAAATTACAACATTTAAAGCAAATGCCCCTGAGGACTGTCCTTAAGCTTATGGAAAGGTCGCCTTTCCTGAGACTTTCCCTTATAACTATACCTATGAAATAAGTAGTATATAAAATTTTATTCGGTGAAAATAGAGTTTATTTATTAATATTCGACTTCGACCACATATGACTTGAACACTACATTTAATTTATTTCATTTGACACATTACTAATCCCAGGGGTGATACATGACAAATGTGGCATGGCAAAGAGTTGCTCTTTTAGTAAGATGTATACATGTATATATTACGACTTGACTTTCTATGTATAAATACAAATAATTTAATTTTGACCTTAATCAATCATCGGCAAATTCTTAATTGACCTTTCATACATAAATACAAATGAAAAAGTTATGGGAACGACTACTAAACGGCTAATCCCTGACTTTTCCTATATAAGCACCAATAAAGTGGTTTGACTTTAACTAATAAATCGTTAACCCTTGATTGATTTTTCATATATAAACATTAATGAAATGGTTTGACTTTAATTGATATACGGTCAACCTTATTTGACTTTCCATATATAAACACAAATAAAATAGTTTGACTGTAACTAATCAATGGTCAACCTTACTTGAACTTTCATATATAAATACCAATAACTAAGGTTTGACCTTAACTGATTAATAATCAATTATTATTTGACTTTCCATACATAAACACTGATGAAAATGATTGACTTGACTATTCAACAATTGACCCGTACTTGATTTTACATAAATAAATACTAATAACTTAGGTTTGACCTTAATTAATCAATTGCCAACCCTTATTTGACTTTCCATACACAAACACTAATGAAAAGTTTGACCTTGAGGAATCAATGATCAACCCTTCCTTGACATTCCATACATAAACACTAATGAAATTGTTATAAGTTGACTAATCAACGGTCAACCCATACTTGACTTTCCATACATTAACACTGATGAAAATGTTTGACCTTAACTAATAAACAGTTGATCCTTCATTGACTTTCGATACTTAAACACTAATGAAATGTTTAGAACTTAACTAATTAACGGTCAATCCTTACTTGACATTCCATACATAAACACTAATGAAATGGTTAGAACCTAGCTAATCAATGGTCAACCCTTACTTGACATTCCATACATAATCACTAATGAAATGGTAATGTCTTAACTATACATCGGTAAACCTTACTTGACTTTCCATACATAAACACTAATAAAATGGTTATAATTTAACTAATTAACTGTTAACCCTTACTTGACTTTTCACATATAAACATTAATAATTAAAGTTTTACCTTAACTAGTTAAGGTCCAACCCCTACTTGACTTTCCATACATAAACACTAATGAAAAAGTTTAACCTTAACTAATTAACGATCATCCCTTACTCAACTTTCTATATATAAACACTAGTAAAATCATTTGATTTTAACTAATCAATGGTTAACCTTAAGTGATTTTTAATACATAAACATTAACAAAATTATTTGACTTTAACTAATCAACTGTCAACCCTTATTTCCTTTCCATACATAAACACTGGCGAAAAAGGTTTGACCTTGAGTAATCAACGATCAACCTTTACTTGACATTACATACATAAACACTAATAAAATGGTTAAAACTTAACTAATCAACGGTCAACCCTTGCTTGACTTTCCACATTTAAACATTAATAACTAAGATTTTACACAATATTTTTTACAATAATTCATTTTTAATGGAAAACCATTCTTAGTTTTATCATACTCAAATTAGAATAACCTAAAATGAGTACGTGTGCCAAGTATGTAACATTATCGTAATTAAATATATAATTATTTTATTCTATAAAAATTAAAATTTAACTTAACATAAATATCTAATTTAGAATGACATTATGAATTTTAAAAATAAATTAGATTCATTAATTAAAATAATGAACATAATTAATGAATTTAGCCTAATGTTAATTATACTATTGAACAGATTAAATTAAAACCTTGATTTATTTTCAGCGCATTCTAAATCAAGCCTAAAATCTTACACAAACCCTAGTAGTATAGATATCAAAACCCTAATTATTCTTCCATTACTTTCTAGAAAGATTCCCTCTCCTCACTTTCATTTAGATCCGCCAATCTCCTAGTGTCCGCCGCCGTCCCACCGACCTTTGCCACATCCTATCCTCTCCTGCCAGCGTCTACCCCTTCCGCCCGAGTCTGCCTGCTCCGTTGTGCCACCAAGAGCTCCTATGCCGTCCCACCAGGAGCTTCTCCACCATCCCACCAGGAGCTCCTCTGCTGTCTACCTAGAGCTCCTCCAGCATTTAGTAGGACCTCCTCCGCCGTTCGTCATTCCGGTGTGCCACCGGCCTTGAATAGGTGTTCATCGAATATGATGTATTTTGGTGTATTTTTTATATTCGATTAGGTGTATTTTGTAAATAATAATTGGTGTATGTTGTAAGTCTGTTTTGACTACTGTAAATCCGATTTGGCTACTGTAAATTTGATGTTGTAATCCGATATGGCTACTTTATTGCCGAAAAATGCTAGGTAATCTTTCCAAAAAACTCCAATTGATTTTGAACTATCGAAAGCAGAATTGACATCGATTATGCTTTTGGTAGTTTTTTTGAATTTCACATTTGAAACATGCGACATTGCACGACTGTCGTGTCACTCTTTTACTGCGGTTTTGGTTTGGTGCGACATCGCACTGCGTTCGCTAACTTACCTTTTTTACCTTGGTTATTTTTAGAAAAACCGAGGTAAAAAAATACGTTTTACCTCGGTTATGAACATAGGTAAAATAATACACTTTTTACTACGCCTACATTTATCTCCATTTTTTTTAGAATTGTAAACTGAGGTAAAAACCCCTCCAAAACCGAGGTAAAATGTGATGTTTCTTGTAGTGTAACCACACACCCTATTTATCGCATTGTCACTAGCAACGACACTCCTAATACTATCTCTAGTCATGATACACGAGACATGAACTCCTTAATAATGGCATTAAGTACAGGAACAATGATAAACTCCTTGTTAGTATGATCCGATTAGAAATTGCTCCAGAAATTAAAATATATTGTCATTTGGATGGAGACACCAGAGGGCATTTGCAAAAATTTAAAGAGTGTTTATTCTTCAAAATCATTGACCAACAGGTTGTGCATGAATATGGATCTCTACATATTGAAGATAGAAAAAGGAAATAGTATTCATGATGATATAAGTAGTTTTAGTCAAATAATATTTCGACTTCAAAACACTAGCAGAGCCTATGGTAAAGAACAATATTTATTGTTGCTAGCTTCTATGTCATTTTCTTATAAACACGTTATGCAATATATATTGGTTTGGGAGGACTACTCGTATGTATGATGAAATGGTTTCTCAATTAAAGGGTTGTCAAAAGATAATAGGAATGAACAGTGTGTCCAGTGGGAATAAAGTACTAGCTACTACATGTACATGGGTTCCAAATCCGGGGAGGATTCATTTTACGGCGGGGTGTGACTATATCGGAAGATCCCAACTGACAAACTTCACTAATTTTAACTGTTTCTACTCTGGTGAATAGGTTCATATTCAATATCGATGTCATGTCATGGTAGAGGATTTTAAAAGTTTAAGAAAGATGAAAAGCAACGAGAAAGTTGAAAAGAATGATAATTCCACGACCTTGATGACTCAACATGATTTGTATATGATGAAGATCGATAAGTCGAAAGACTCAAGTTGGGTGTTGGATTGTGCATCTTCTATGCATATTTTTCACGATAAATGTTCTTTTGAAATTTTGCAGGTTGATGGAGATTTTTGACACGTTATTGTTGGAAATGATGAGAATATGAACATTTATGGTGTTGGCATTTCATGCTTTAAGAACTACAATGGTGTTGTTAAGATATTTTCTGATGTGAAGTATATATCAGGTCGTGGTGATAACATAAATTTATTGGGAGAGTTATATTCACGGGGATATAGTTCACTGGTGACAACTATTTCTGTTACGTTTTTTAGGGAAGTGAGTTAATCATTAAAGGAGTGATAAGCGATCATAATTTTTTTTTATATTAGTGTTTCGAGAAATGGGTCTAGCAATATACTTGACATTTACAAGAATGAGTTGAAGGCAAAGAATAAGATGCAGTTCACATGTGTTGAAAATGTTGTATTTGGGACTTTCAGTCGAAGGGAGAAATTTTTGGGAATACTCTTCAAAGTCCAAATATAATGAGAATTGAGTTAGAGATCCTCATTCTAAATAGGTTAGGAGAGTTAGACCCTATAAAAGTAAACATAACGCTATGAAAGGGTTTTAGTATAAATAATTCATTTTGTGCTATAGCCACAATGTGAGCAATAGAAATTTTATGGTTGATTAGAGAGAATAGAACTGAATGTTGAGAGACATTGTGCGTTGAGAGATAGAACATAAATTTTAAACTCTTATCATTTTCTAGTCGGTTTAATCTTTTGATTCACATAGTTTTTCCATATTTGAATTTTCACGTAAAATTTGTTGGCTTATTCTTTTGTTTGTTGATTGTGTCTTGTCAAGGGAGTAAGGAAGGTTTTTCCAGCATATAGACGAGGTGAATGTCAAGGGTAAAATCCCCAAAAGTATTATCTCCAGATTCTGGTGACAACAGGGCTTTCAGACAAAGCAACGTCACGTGATGGAAATAACCTTATAAAATTAGGGAGGGATCCTCACGTGATAACTTTTGATGAGAGTAATAACAAAAAAAGATTTCATAAACTAAAATATAGGTTTTTAAAAAGTTACAACAATGTTTTTGTATATATTTTTTTTGTTGAGCCCCGAAAACAAATTTTTTTAATTATATAAGAATTTGAAGAAAAAAGTAGCCTAATAACATTGAATAGTGCACTTTTGTTAAGGAGATATTTTGTTATATTTTGTGTATATCTTTTACCCTAGGTAGAATTCTTTTCCTTTTGTAAGTCTATACATGATGCCATATATTTTACCCTTGTACCATCAATAAAATCAACCGTTTATATTTTACTTGGTATTAGCGCTAAAAGTCCTGAAAACCTAAAACTTTCAAATCCTAAAATTTTAGCCATATTTTTCTTTCTTGCCGCCTCCGCTGCTGCCACGCACCGCTGCCTTTGCTCATCACGTGCCACCGCTGAAACTACTCCAACGTCGCCAATGCCATAAAGCTCTATAATCAAGTTGATGTTGAACACTTGGGTGCCGATCTTGCCGATCAATCCATTGTCACTGGCACCGATGCTCTAAATCTCAACCTCAAATCTGACGCCGTTGTTCCTGATGCCCCTGTCTTCACCAGACAACATGTCTCCGCCATCCAGGGCCTTCTCACCGGCGGTTCTCTACCGCTGCTCCAGGCCATCGATGTCCTCCACCTTCTTAAGGTTGCAGCAACCGATGCCGTCGTCTTCCAGGTCACCGTTCAACCCGCTGTCATCGCTACCACCCAGGCTCTCTGCCAATCTGCCCGTAATTCACCTCATGCCCTGCCAGTTACCCATCCCTACTATGTGCATCCATCAGACCATCCATGTTTGACTATTTCACCAGTGATATTGAAGGGTGATAATTTTAATGGTTGGAGTACCTTTTTGCTTCATGTGTTTTTTGCGTAGTGTAAGCTTGGTTTTCTTGATGGCTCCATTGCCAAGCCTTTACTAGGTGAACCATTTTATAATAACTGGAATAGTGTGAATTATATGCTTTTTGGTTGGATTGTTCAGACTCTTTATCCTTGGTGAGCGTCCTTCACTCGCCAAATAAGATGCAAACTAGGAAAAACACTAATTAGTATACCAGTAAGCAGGGTCGATCCCACGAGGAGCAAAATCAATAAATATAATTTTTTTCAACAAATTTAAAACCTTTTTTGGTGTAGTCACCACGCCTTAAATTCAAGAATTTCTCTAATAGCTAAAAATGCAAAAATAATTAATCTAAAAATGAGGGATAAATATGTTTAAAAATGATATTGGCTAAGAATAACTCATGCTAGTTAATATCGATCATATGCGCAATGGTAAATCAATCCTTACATAACTATCAGTCATAGGAAAGTATGTATGCTTAACATCCTCAATTCTTTCTTAATTTATTGACGGTTAATCAATTGTAATTAACTAACTATTTCCCTCCAAAATGTCCCCAGAAAGTATTCGCTGAACCAAAAGCACATTTGATAGCATTAAGAAATAAAAGAACCCAATATAGCATTTACCAAAGTAAAAGAAAAAGCAATGCACACTCAATTGTTCCCTATCTTGCTATTACAGTCTTAGCTAGTTACCTGTTTTTCACAAGATTGCACCACTTACTAATTCCTTCCACCAATTGCGTATTGGTGGAATTAGATAGAAATATTCTAACAACAATCAAGTTGATCGGGCTTAAATATATTAGAAATGAATTAATCCAAGAATAATAAAAAAACATGTAAGAATCTATTGTAAAACAATTAGGCCTCACAATTTATAAACTAACACTTATTTTTCTCTGCCGATAAACAGAATAGTTACTCATAATATGCAAATAAAAATCGTAAAATAAAATATCAGAAAACATGATGTCGAATTAAAATAAGAAAAGAAATTACTCCTAGAAAATGCGTTCCAAACTAATTCTAAATGTGCATCAATCTTTCCATTCGTTATGTTGTTACTTATTGTGTGTCTGCTAAGGAGCTTTAAGATGACCTTAAGTAACGTTTTTTTGTTGGGAATTATTCACGCATATGTGAGTTCGTGTGGCCATTTATACTTGTCGTCAGAATGGTCAGTCTATATCTGCCTATGATGGAAGGTGTAAGAAGCTGTGGGATGAGTTGTTTGCTTACTTGCCGCCTCAAACATGTGCATGTCGTGCTCCTACTATTTCCATTGAGGATCATGAGAAAGAGGTGGTTAATCAGTTTCTCATTGGTCTCGATGATGGCTATTATACTCTCAGATTTGATATCCTGTCGCAAGATCCCTTATTGCTATTGGTCGTGTTCACTCGCTTGTAATTCAAGAGAAGCTTCATAAGACTATCGTCAATGCCCGTGAATCCACTACAGACACCGTAGCCTTTGCCACACGTTGAATGGCATTGTTACCAGCTCCAAAGCCAGCCACCCTAGGTGATCCGCACCCTGCCGCAATTGATCGAAAGAGCCTCTTATGTACTCATTACAACTATATGGGCCATAACATCACTATATGCTTCCGCATCATTGGTTATCCCAACTGGTTTATCAAAAATAGACCTCTAGGATCTGGTCCAAGAGCTCAGAACCAGCAAACCCGCGCCCATGCAGTCGCGCTATTCGTCAGAGTAGCCCATGTTACCGTTGCACCTCCACCCTCAGTCAATGCTTCCACTGTGCTTTCCAATTCTGATCGAAGAGCTTTTGGTCCCACCTTGTCCAAGGAACAATGAAGTACGGTTCTTAACATGTTCTCTAAGATGAATAATACTGACAATACGTCAGGTAAGCCTACTTTACATTGGATTCTTGATACCGGAGCTTCATATCATATGACCGGTGCTAGGGATATTCTACATGATCTTTGGGTTGATGATAATGTTGATGTCATTCTACCTGGTGGATCTATCCCTACTACTACTCAACACAGAAACTTATACTTTGGTGATATTATTGTTTCCCGTGTTTTGTTTATTCCATAATTATGTTGTAACTTGTTGTCATTTGTAAAATTAACTGCTTCTTTTAAATATATAGTTTTGCTTACCGAGAAATTGTGCATATTACAGGATATTAGCACAAGGGTGGTAATTGGCACGGGTGATCAGCAGGGTGGGGCTTATTGGTTGCACAGATAGGAGCTATATCGTCCTCACCGTCGTCCATATCCATTGTCTTCGTCTGATTTATGGCATCAACGCTTGAGAATCCATCATTTTTAGTGTTGTCTTCTATCCCAGTTATTGCTTTATGTCGCATTAAATTGAATAAAACTACTCCTTGGTCTGTTTGTCATCAGGTAAAGTAGTCTAGAAGTAATTTTCCTTTAAGTAATTCTAAGGCTAATCGTTTATTTGATCTTATACATTGTGATGTTTAGGGGCCTTATGTCTCACCACCTTCTAGCGGAGCATTTTATTTTTTACCATAGTTGATGATTATTCCCGAGCTGTTAGGGTTAATTTATTAGTGCATAAGTCTATGTACCAAACAAGATGAAGAGGTGCTTTGCTCTTAGTCAGACACAGTTTCATTGTCTAGTTCACCGTGTTCGAGCTGACAATGGAGCTAAGTTACTTCCTCTCAACTCTTACTTTGTAGAGAAAGGAATTCGATTCGAGACTTCCACTGCTTCAGTTGATGATCTGGTGCACTCGTCACCTCTTCCATGTACGAAACCGTGTCAATGGCTCCTTCGGTGCCGCCTCCAGCCTCTGAGCTTCTGCCTGAGCATCGGTCCGAGCTACAGCTCACCTTTTCAGAGCCGAGATCAGCTCTCCCTGAGCGGGGGCATGAGCTGCTTGTCATATCTGATTATGAGGTTGACGTGTCTCTGCCGCCGCGGCCCCTTATCCGCCTAGCACTTGCATTCACCAGCCACCAGTTAAATTGAAGGACTATGTCTGCACTGCTACTTGCAATTTCAACCCTCCCCCTACGCTGCTCTCACATCCACGCCTAAACTGTCTTTAGCTACTCGCTACCCAATTACTGATTATCTTTCTTGTAATAATTTTTTGGTTAAGCATTCTAGATTTTTAGGTATAGTTACAGATGGCTCCGACACTGTTGCACATTCCAAGGCTTCTCGTGATTCTCGTGGTAAGCGGCAATGACAGACGAGATTGATGCACTTAAGCGGAACAATACCTGGGTTTCGTCTTCTCTCCCAACTGGTCAACATGCTATTGGAAGTAAATGGGTGTTTTGAACCAAGTATAAGTCTGATGGTTCGATCGAGTGTTACAAGGCTCAGTTGGTTGTTCTTGGAAACTATCAGAATAAGGCACTGATTATACCGAGATCTTCACTCTGATTGCCAAGATGAGCTCGGTTCATCTTTTCTTAGCACTTGCTGTTATTCGTGGATAGGATCTGGATCAGAATGACGTACATGATGTGTTCTTGCATGGGGATCTGGATAGGGAGGTTTATATGCAGCTCTCTCCTGGTTATACCCTTCCTGCTCCTGGTCTGGTTTGTAAGCTTCGCAAATCTCTTTACGATCTTCGACAAAGAGATTTGCAAAGCTAGCTACAACTCTTCGCACCTTTGGCTTTGTTCAGAGTAAGGCAGATTACTTTTTGTTTACTTGTGTGACGGTGTTTCCCTCTGTTTCTTGGTTTATGTTGACGATTTGATCATTCTTGGTTCTTCTCCAACTCTGATAGTTGATTTCAAGAAGTATCTCTGTTCTTGCTTTCATATGAAGGATCTTGGTGTTTTGAAAAAAAATTAGGGATTCAGATTGCTCGGAGACTTGATGGTATGCTTCTGTGTCAACAGAAATATGTTCTCGGCATTTTGACAGATACTATGCCAAGTCTACTGATTTTTTTATGGAACAAAAACATAATTTGGGGCGCGCAGATGGACCGGCTTATACTGATCTAGCGCAATATTGACGGCTTGTTGGTAAGCCGATTTATCTTACGATCACTCGTCTAGAGCTTAGTTATTATGTGCACACTCTGTCGCAGTTTATGGAGCATCCGCATGTGGCACACTGGTAAGCTACTTTGTGGGTTTTGCGTCATGGTTTATTTCCCTCTGCTAAAAGCTCGTTTCAGCTTACTGCATTTTGTGACTCTGATTGGGCAGCTTGGCCTATTACGTGTCGTTCTTTGATTGTATATTGGATATTTTGTTATGCTAGGAGAATCCCCTATTTCTTAGAAAACAAAGAAACAACCTATTGTTTCTCGGTCTTTGGCTGAAGTTGAGTATCGTGATATGACAGTTACGCGTTGTGAGTTTCTTTGTCTTTAAGTCACTTCTTCAATCTTTGGGCATAGGACACTATTATTCTATGCATTTATACCGTGTAGTTAGCAACTCTTCATATTGCAGTCAATCCTGTGTTCCATGAACGTACGAAACACATTGAGATTGACTGTCATTTTGTTCGTGAAATGTTACAGTCTGGTGAAGTTGTAACCCATCATATTCGCACTTCTAGTCAACCTGTAGATTTGTTTACTATAGCTCTTGGACGACAGGCATTTCAAACTCTTATTGGCAAGTTGGACATTCATGATCCACATGCTCCAACTTGAGAAGGAGTGTTAATGAGATATTTTGTATATATCTTGTACCCTAGATAAAATCATTTTTCATTTATAAATTTTTACATGATGCATATACTTTGTACTTTTATACCATCAATAAAATTAACCGTTCATATTTTACGACTTTCATTAAATTGGTCCACAATTAAAAATCTGCATAACACCCGACTTGATGTACATGATTTGTTTAATTATGTAGGTTGACAAAAATGGATTTGCTTTTCGCATACTTTTCCCTGTGGTAGATTTTCAAATAAACATTAGATTTGATGGAGGTTAACCTTCACTTTTTCTGGGGTCAATCAATCATACTATAGTACCTTTGGTTTTGATTATTTATGTCTAACACCATAGGTGTATAATTATACACGTAACACCACCAATATCGAGCCAATAATTCTTCGCAGCCCACTTTTATCATTGCAGCCATCCCACGAAATTCCTGAATTACCCTCCCTTATAGTATCTTGTCTTCACCAAATGGACAATCAGCCATTTTTGAAGCGGAACATATATTAAAATGGTGTGATTTTTACTAATTTTGCACTAATTTATTAAAAAATTAGCAAAGGATTTGATATTGAAAATAAGAAGGAGAGAGTTGGAGAAGAAGATAAGATGGAGAAGAAGATAAGATGGAGAAGAAGATAAGATGAGAAGAAGTGGGAAATGAGAGAATGAGAGGTGCATTTTTCTTCATTCTCTTAGGGGGTATTTATAGGAGAACTTTGGAGTAATGACATAGTATTCCCCTATGGTAAATACATAGTGATATAATTAATTATCACAAATCTAGCTTATTGCCAATGAGCATTTCATTATACATAACACTCCCGTTGGAATGCTCATTACAATAATTACGTGTTCATGCTGCCTCATTAAAAAAACTTACTTGGAAAAACTCAGTGGGATTAAAACCACAGTAAGGAAAAAAGAGTACAACCACATATAGATCCCCCTTGTTGGCATTGGTGATTTCTTCATAAAATTCGTAGTCTTTGCATTCCAATTTCATGAACATGTTTTCTGAACACTGAAGTAGGGAGAGCCTTTGTGAGGAGATCTGCTGAGTTTTCACATGAACCGATATATTGGATGTTGATAATATTACTCTCTTCCAGGTCTTGAGTAAATAAAAAGAACTTCGGAGGAATGTGCTTTGTTCTGTTGCTTTTGATGTATCTTTCCTTCATTTGATTAACACACGCGGCATTATCTTCATAAAGTGTGATGGAATTCTCATTTGATAGGAGACCACTTGTGTTTTTGATATGTCGTGTCATGGATCTCAACCACACACACTCTCGACTTGCTCCGTGCAATGCGATAACCTCAACATGATTTGATGATGTTGTGGTGACTGTTTGTTTCTGGGAACGCCAAAAAATCGCAGTCACTCCGCAAGTAACACATACCCAGTTTGAGATAACTCTTTGTGTGGATTTGACTGGTAATCTTCATCTTCATAGCCTACCAAAACTGGTTCCATAGTGTTGGAATAAAATAATCCCAAATCAATTGTCCCTTAGAGGTAACGAAACACATGCTTGATTCTGTTCCAGCGCCTTTTAGTAGGAGATGAACTGAACCTCGCTAATAAAATAACAGCAAAATCTATATCAGGTTGAGTACAATTAGCGAGATACATATGTGCACCAATTGCACTGAAATATGGTATTTCTGGACCAAGAACTTGTTCAGATTCCTCACATGGACGAAATTGATCATTTTCTAAATTAAGGGATCTTACGACCATTGTGGTACTCAATGGATTTGATATATCCATACTGAATCTCTTTAATACCTTTTTCGTGTAATTTGATTAATGCACAAGTATCCCACTTTGCAAGTGCTCAATTTGCAAACTAAGACAATATTTTATTTTCCCAAGGTCTTTCATTTCGAACTCCTTCTTTAAGTAAGATATTACTTCTAGAATCTCTTCGTTGGTCCCAATGTTATTCAAATCATCAACATAGACAGCGACAATCACACACCCGGATGTTGTCTTCTGCGAGGTCATCGCTGTACCTCTCAAAATCAATATTTATAAGCCCTAATGCTTTCCATCTACAATTAAGTAGATGATGGCAAGTCGGGGTCGTCCACAAAGAAGAGAGATATTTTCAAGTGTTTAAACTTATAAACTAGAAAACATACTAGGCATATTAATATATAGATACATATATAAATATAAAAGCATGTAAAGAGGGGGGTGGTTGGTTTTTGGTCCTAAGTTATAAAATTGAAAGGCAGGTTAACTAACGAGCAAGTTAAATATGTGAACCATGCAACAACTAACAAAATATTGGGTTCAATTGACTTCCACTTCCAAGCCTCTTATCTATCATTGAACATGAAACCTATTTACTACTTTCACTACTTATTGTGAAGACTAATCTTCTATCTTTCTTAGATAGTAGTTTGCAAGAATGAATTCAACATCTCTTGTCAAACCTCACCAATGACACCCTTAATCGAAACACGACTAAAGTATCCCATTAATGGCACTGACACGAAGAATCAACAAGTTTGGTAACACTTACAACCACTACACCGTGTTTAAGCATTTAACCAATCTATGCATTTACACAAGATTAGTCAAGATCGTTCAATATTCATATACTTCTCTCATTTGCTATGAGCAACAAACATGACAAAGAATTCAACGTTATCATATTCATCTAGGAATTATCAATCCATCATCACAATCAAAAGCTCTAAATCATACTCTTGGATTTCCTATCAAGAAAAGGGGAAATCAAACCATTTCCCCAAACCCTAACAAGCATATCATACAAGTACTTCATATACTCAAGTTTTTAACAACATTAATGTCATTAACAAACACATTCAATGCTCCATAAATGCATAATAGTAGGAGTATTAAATAGGCTACAACTTGTTCCTAAGAGATGGGCTTGGAAGCCTTAGTCAATTGCTCCCAAGAACTAAATTTAGCTACTAGAGTTCATACTAATTAATGCTAAAAAACCAAACATAAAACAAGAGAAATCAAAGATGAAAATGATGGAAAACTTGGGTTTGAATAGTGCCAAAGTCGGGTAGAAGAAGATGATTTAAAGAGAGGAAAGAAAAATGTTATTTGTAGTACAAAGGGATAAGGTTGTGTTCTGGCCACCCATGCGCCGCGACTTGCGATGGGTTCGTCACGGCTCGCGACGGGTGCCTGAACATAACCTTGTATTCTTTTCTTCTTCTTAAAGCAATCACTCTTCTTCGCAATAATTCTTCCCATTCTTCAAGCCTTCAAATCTTTGAAGCAAGTCTTCAAAGTCTTCAAAAAGTGATCTTCAACGCCATCCGGTCTTCAAGTCTCCATGTTCTTCCCTTTTAAAACAAAATCCACTTAGAAAAGGTAAAAGAGTGTAAATTCGCTCTTACCTCTCCCAAGCGAATTTCAAGGTAAAACACAAGCTCTTGATAACAAAATAGCACAAACGTGATCCCAAAAAGTCCTAAAATATACACATCAAATCTCCCCGCACTTAAACCTTACTCGCCCTCGAGTAAGAAAAGATCCAAGCACATGAAGGAATTGACGTATCCACATCCTAACTACTATTCCCCTAAGTCAATACCTCAAAAAACTCTCAATATCACACATCCTTACGTTAAGATAAAATTTGAAGTTTCCCACAAACCCCATTCCTAAATCTACCCAAACCATATCAAGCTATCAACTCATTGATATCCTTAAAACATCTCCAAATCCCAAATTGACAATCCCAAATCCAATGGTACAAAGTGAATCTAAAAGCATGCATAAAGTTCAAACAGATACTCCACTTTATACCAATATATCGTCCTTAAAATGAAGTATATCAACAATCAAGAATTTCATAACTTACTTTGTTTTCCCCGCTAAAATTCCCTATCTCAAGAGGTCTCAAGATGTCAAGCTACTCGATCCATCCATATGGTCACCGCAACCTTATGATTTTAACGCCGGAAAATGGGTGAACACATAACATTTTCCTTTTTCGATGTTTCTCTCATTTTGCCTAGGTGCCCTTTTGGGTTTTCATCCTAGCCACTCATTATGTTTCTTTGGCTCACATCTCACCTTTTTTCGCACATTTAGCCTCTCATTTTTGCCCAGGTCGACTTTCGGGTTTTTGACCTATCCGGGCCCCCAATGTTGCCTAATTTTCCCTCTCGGGTTTTCAACTTGGCGGGATTCCTTTTTTTGTTCATTTTCATTTTCTATATATATTTTTTCAAAATTTTCAATTTTTGTCTTTTTCATCATGTTTTTCCAATCAAAAAGTAGCAAAATGCTTTCCAAATGTTAAGGCTAAGAAAAATACATCATCCAAGTACATCAAAAGGAAAGCATCCCCAAAACAAAGGGGAAACTATCCAAAACAAAGAAAAGAAAAACATCCCAACCATCAAGTCTAGAAAAACATCCAAAGCCAAGCAATGGAATCAGCAAATACCCCTCCCCACACTTAAAACACTACATTTCCCTCAATGTAGACAAAACGGGGCAAAAACATACAAAGCTTGGGGAGTGCAGGAAGATATAGCTCACAATCACTGCTGTGAGGATGAACCACCATCACTAAAGTAGTAGTGCTGATAATGGACAAGCCAGTCAGTGTTCCTCTGATGCCTCACTCTGTGCCTCTCCACTTCGGGATCAGGGGCCGAGGTACCACCTGTCTGGGACTGCATCTCATAAATGCGGGATGACAGATGGTAAAACATTGTTCTCCAATATCATGCCGTCCTGGCGGCAGAATCCATCATGCATAGTCTGCATTATATGCTCATCAAAGTTGGGAGGAGGATGAGGGAAATGATGCGGCACATAATCCTACTGCATAGGCTCAGTCTCTGGTGGAGGCTGTGGAGAATGCTGATGTTGTCGCTCAGTGAAGGGCAAGCTACTCTCATCGTGTTGAACAGGGGCTGGACCAAGGTTATTGAGCCCGTGCTGAAATTCCTCCCTACACAAGGAGTCGGGTGGAATCGCTAGGTTCACCAAGGGTGTATCAAACTCCATCTTGGTCTTGTTGGGCTGAGGTAGTGCCATAAAGGTGACCTACTTGGCGCCATATAACCCGTGAAACACCCTTGTAGTCCGCATAGTGCCAAGCATCTCAAATCGCACCAACATCTCTGTAGTGATGGGATAGGAAGTGCAGCATCCCAAGCGTGGAAAATTAGCCGGTGCAACCAACCCTAAGTGCTCCGCCACAATGATCTTCCCCTTTGGCTTCTCAGCCACCTCTACAAGCCTCTTCATCCATAGCTAGGCCAACAACCAGAATCCCAACCCCTCACTCATCAAGTGCCATAGGAAATGAATGTCATTGTCTAGCACATTCGTCGGCTCTGCCAAAAAAAAAACTATGCCGGCCAGAAGTCTGTCCACATGATGGAGTGCAGGATGGATGATAATGCTACTATTGTCATGGGAGTTCTTTGCCCCCCTATTGATCACACTCCATAAATGCAAGTCATTCTCTATCGGGCACTCCTGAGCCAGTGGGTCCCACCTCGCCCGGATCTCAGTTGCATCCCATCCAAATGCTTTCTCAATCTGAAAGACAATCATCTCTCTTAGTACATCGTCCAAGTGGAAAGTGATGTACCTCTGACATGGCCGATCATTCCTCATGCTGTATATGTGTTGTGGACAGGAACTCCAATGTGTATCACTAGTAGGGGGGCACTCTTGCCCATGAAACCCTTTAACCCTCCTTTGGCGAGGAGGCACCGGACTGGCTGGGTTAGCCCAAGAGCATCTAGTGTGAGAACATAAACAAAGGTCATCTCCTTCAACTAGCGGGGGACCAAGGCATCCCACCTCTCTACATAGGGCCTTTTAATCAGGGTCAAACCAATGTACCTACCAGGAGGGGGAGGTACAGGGCTCGGCTCCGGAGGTGGATGTGGAGTGGCGGTGCGCCCACCTCGTGGAGAAACCCTAGGTCTCTTGGTAGGGGCCATATCTAATAACTATAAAAAACATATCAAACACACAAGAATATACATACATGCAATTTCACAAAATCACACTCAATCTCAAATTAGTTTAGCCAACATCACAAACTAAATCAAGTCCAAGCCAACTAGTTCAAGTCTTAACCACACTTGCATATACAATCCATGTCACATTCAACATGCCCATAGTTTCAAGTCCATTAGGTTGCCACATAGTTAAACATCCAATATGCTACATCCTATAATCACAATCATGCCTAAATAGTTTAGCTACCATCAGTACGTTCATAACATTAACATTAAAGTGCCATAGCTAAACTACCTTAAGCATGATAACATTGCATACAAATATAAACTATGTTTAATCAAGCCAATATACCTAATCTCTAGTACAAGCCACAACCAAATCCTCAACCAAATCAACAATATAAACACAATGCAAGCACAACACCAACACGAGCAAATCAATACAATCAACATGAGTATAATGCTATCCCACATCCAAAGTTTCATATCAACATAAGCCCCTAACCACAAAAATTTACAAAGTTTCAAAAATCCTAATTCAATAAATATCACATACAATTCACACAATTTCCACAAGAACAATTTATATAACATAATCAAATTCAAGCACAAAAAAGTGAGGGAATATACCACTTTGAGTTTTAGGGATAAGAAACAATGTAGCCCTTAACTATTTGAACCTAATTAACCCAAATTTGAGAAATCCCCAAAAACTAGGGTTTTGGGATTTTCACAACTTTGGTTAATTTGTGGGTGTTTGTGGAGGATTAAGAGGCTAGGGATAATGGGTTATGGATGTGCGATGGATTACAGTGGGTTGGTGGTTGGGATTGATGGAAATTGGTGGAGAAGATGGGGGAGGATCGACGGAAAGAAGAAGAAGTTGTGCAGAATTGTGTATTCCGCCCATTATTTAAAACACCCCTGCACGCTCACCGCGATTTGCGATGGGCTCATCGCGAGTCACGACGGGAAGGTTAAATGCCATTTTTAGTTAAAGCTAAGGTTGCAACTCACGACCGGTCCGTTGCAAGTCGCAAAAAGTGGACTTGGGAGATGCCATTTTTTGCAAATTTCTCTTGATTTGATTGCGATCGCGACCAAATCGTCGCAACTTGTGACACGGCTATTGTGGCTTGAAAAAAGTTGAGCCTGAGGGCTCTAAAATTGAACCATTTTTCTGATGCCGTCACGACTCACGATGGTCTGGTCGCTACTCGCGATGGCTTTCCTACCTTGTACTTAGAAATTTTTTCAACCTAACCCATTGTCCAAGCTTTTCCTTCCTAACTCCAAGTATTTATCCCTTCATCAATCCAATGCCTTGGTCTCAAATTGCTACAAAATCATGGAAAAATAAACCGTGAAAAGCACAAATCAAGAAAAATGAAACTAACAACAAAAGCTCAAAATCAAACAACATCAACGGAATGTCACGAATGACGACCTGGGTGATCAAAACCAAGTTTATTTAGCATCGTCAACATGACTTACTCCCCTTCTTAGAGCTTACTCACAAAATGAACCAAGATGATCGGTCCCCTTTCCCCAATCCGGGTCTAAACAATCGAGATTCACATCATCCCTCAACAAAACCTTCTTCAAATAGCTTAGGGTTTCTTCATGTTCCCTCAACATTTCCAACAACTCATATTTTTGTTCCATGGTGATCTCAAGCACGTGAGTATTCGGGGGTTTCTCTCCTTCTCCAAGGGATGAACATTTAAGAGTTTTTGGTGGTGGTTTGCACTCTTCTACCGAAGTCTTCTCAAGAGAAGAAGGGAAAACCACCCTAATTGGCTTACCCGTGAACACACGAAAAATGTTATATGTTGCTTTCCCAAGAGTGTATTCGCTATTCTTGTTTTCCTTCAAGTTAGTACTAACAACATTTGAAATCAAAGCATCACTCAAAATATCATCTATGACAACATTTAAGAACTACCATCTTTGGGCTCAACTACATCTTGCTCTTTATCATCAATAACATGAATAGCTTGGCAATAATGGTATCTACTAGGATGATCAATAGAACTATTAGTGTCAAATTCTACCTCGCCCATTAAGTTCCACGGTCAATATTCCTTTATGCACTTCAATTATGGTCCTTAAAGTATTTAGAAAAGGCCTTCCTAAAAGAATGGGTTTAGCACTATTGTCACCTCCCATTTCAAGAACATAAAAGTCTGCGAGGAATGTCAAAGAATCCACTTTCACCAACACATCCTTCACAATACCTTTCAGGCATGTGCTAGAGTGATCAGATAGTTGGATAAGAACCCCGGTTTTGTGCAAAGTACCTAGATTTAGATTTTCATACAAGGAATATGGGATCACATTGATTGACGCACCTAAGTCTAATATGGCCTTGTTAACACATTTGCCTCCTAATCTCACAAGGGATTGTAAACATTCCCTGATTATCAAATTTATGGGGCATTTCATCATCAAATATGGCGGAGAGATATTCACTCTTCACACAATTTTTCTTACTTTTCAATTGTTGTTTCCTATTGACAATACACAATTTCTTAAGAAATTTAGCATACCCGGGAACTTGATTTAGATCATTTAAGAGTGGAATATTTACCTCGCATCTACGAAAGATTTCGTAGATATCCTTGGTGTCCTCCTATTCTTTAATGCATCCAGAAATGGTAGTTCTGGCATATAGATAGAGATATCCGTCCCTCTTGACTTCTTGTGCAGTGGGGATGAGGTTTTGGGATTTGATCCCGGTCTTGGCACAAATGTCTCCACCTCAATTTCTTCTTCTTTTCTCTCTTTCGTCAACTCCTTATCCTTCTTTTCAGGGTCTTTTTCTTTTTCAACCATCATCTCAACAACAATCCTTACTTGGGGTTCCTTCACTTCCCTTCCGCTTCTCAATGAGATTGCACTCACATTTTTTTAGGGTTGATCTCTAGTTGGGAGGGAAGTTTGCCCTTTTCCCGGGCCTCCATCTGATTCACAACTTGAGCTATTTGGCTCACTTGAGTTTCCAAGTTCTTGATGCTCGCCTTGGCTTCATCTTGGAATTTTTCACCTTTCTCCCGCACATTCTCAACGGATGAATTGCTTGCATCACCTCATTTTTTGTCAAACTCGAGCTCTCCCCTTGGTCTTGGGCTTGTCTTGAAGCCTTTGATATTTTTGTTGAGGTGGCTGATATTGTTGTTGAGGAGGGCGATACAGTTGAGTGTTTTGACTTCCTTGAGGGTTTCTATACCGGAGATTCGGGTTATCACGATTATCCGAATTGTACGGCCAATTTTGGTACCCTTGATAACCTTGGTAACCTTGGTTGCCTTAATAGCCTTGGTTGCCTTGATAGCCTTGGTTGCCTTGATAGCCTTGCCCACCTTGATACCTCATGTCACTCACCTCCTCAACATAATCTTCTTGAAAAGCATGGCAAGCATCTGTAGGATGCGCTGATAAAAATTTTTCACAAGATTAAACATGTGGCACATTTCCAGGCTCGATTATCAAGGTTTTAACCATAGAAGTAAGGGCCAAGACTTGGTCTTCAAGCTTTCTATTATTGGAAGGGTCACTTGTGGGCATTGGATTTCTTCTTCTCAAATTGTCCCTCGAGCTAAACTATCTTGACTCTTCTACTAGATTCTCATATAATTGCATAGCCTCTGATGAAGTCTTGTTCTCAAGAGTATCACCACAAGAACTCCTCACTAGTCTTTGGTCCTCATCAAGAAGACCATTGTAGAAATAGTAGACTAAGTCTCCCTCCAAATAGCTATGGTAAGGAAAACTAACGAGAAGCTTCTTGAATCTCTCCCAATATTTTAAAAGAGACTCTTCATGACATTGGAGGATATTGCTTATGTCCTTCTTCAAAGCGGTGGACTTCGAGGCTGGGAAGTATTTGGCTAGAAATTTTATCTTCATATCAAGCCAACTGTTGATGCTCTAGGGTGGTAGGTAGTGGATCCAATCCCTTGCACCATCCCTAGATGTGAATAGTAATGCCTTCAACCTGTAGAAGTCTTCATCTACTTCGTGAGAGACGGTACCACCATAAAAAAATTGAACTCGATGAGATGCTTGTTGGCATTTTCTCCTTGCCTACCAAGGAAGATAGGTAGCATGTTTATAAACCCAATCTTGAGCTCTAAGTGCCCATTTGATCCAACCAAAGGATACTCAATGCACATTATTTGTTGATAAAGGTTGGGAGTATTAATGTCCCTCAATAAGGCTTGCCCCAAATGAATCTCCCTTCCTTTGAGGGGGAGGAGCTCTTCCTTAGAGAGGAGAATGTTGAGGTCCTCCTCCCGTAATGTCACCTGCATGCTCGTCTTGATGTTCCATGGATGTATAAGTATCCGCAAAATGGTCACTAGGAAGAGTGTTATTCACTCTTTCCAAAGAAAGCCTCCTAGCCCATCTCAAATTTAACTCTAACTCGGAGTCATAGTATGGGGGTTCTTGTGAAGAGAATCGTGTATGAACCATACACCAAAACCTCGAACAATAAGTCTCCAAGCCAAGCGAAAATGAAAAGTCAACTAAGAAAACAAAATAAAAGAAAACTAACAAATATTTACAAATAGCACATAATCACACATAATATGCCCAAACACATTAAAAATAAACGTCTCTTCCCCGGCAGCGGTGCCAAAAATTGAGAGGTCATCGTCGTACCTCTCAAAGTTATTATTTATAAGCCCTAATGATTCCTATCTACAATTAAGTAGATAATGGCAAGTTGGGGTCATCCACAAATAAGAGGGATCTTTTCATGTGTTTAAACATACAGAGCAGAAAACATACTAAGGCATAGGTGTATATATATATATAGATAAAATCATCTAAAGAGGGGGGGGGGGGGTTGGTTGGTTTTTGGTCCCAAGTTATAAAATTGAAAGACAAGTTAACTAACGAGCAAGTTAAATATATGAAGCATGCAACAACAACTAAAAGGTGATCAAACCAACAATTAATGGAACCTTGGGCTTAAATAACTTCCACTTCCAAGCCACTTATCTATCATTGAACATGCAACCTATTTACTACTTTCACTACTTGTTGTGAATACTAATCTTCTATTCTTCTTAGATAGTAATTTGCAAGAGTGAATTTGACATCTCTTGTCAAACCTCACCAATGACTCCCTTAGTCGAAACATAAATAAAAGTATCCCATTAATGGCGTTGAACACAAAGAATCAACAAGCCTTGAAACACTTATAAACACCACACCGTGTCTAAGCATTTAACCCATCTATGCATTTACACAAGATTAGTCAAGAACGTTCAACGTTCATATACTTCTCTCATTTTCTACAAGCAACAAACATGACAAAGAGTTCAACATTATCATATTAATCTAGCAATTATCAATCCATCAACACAATTAAAAGCTCTAAGTCATACTCTTGGACTTTCTATCAAGAAAAGGGGAAATCAACCCATTTCCCTAAACCTTAACAAGCATATCATACAAGTATTTCATGTACTCAACCTTTCAACAACATTAATGACATTAAAAAACACATTCAATGCTCTATAAATGAATAATAGTAAGAGTTTTAAATAGGCTACAACTTGTTCTTAAGACATGGGCTTGGATGCCTTAGTCAATTGCTCCCAAGAACTTTTTTTAAAATGAAAACACCCTAGGGTGAGGGATAATGTATAAGGTTCCCCAAGCCTTTGTAAACACAAATACATACAGAGTAATGGTTTGTACACGAAGTTCATTGAGGCAACATAGTTGCCTCCAAAAGAATACCTAGCATCTAGTAATGAAAGTGAGATTTTTTGGATCTAGTGAATAGAAAAAAGGTTAGGAATGGTAGTTGCGATTCCAAAAGAAAGAATCTCCACCCCATGTTTTAATTTTTTCCTTTGGCCAGGCAACTTCATTCTAGCACATCAAGATTAAGAACCTAAAACAAAACAAAAGCTTTGCTGCAAGAGTTGCAAGGGAGCTCTAAATTTGAGCATTCCATTCTGAGGTCGACAACAGCCTGAGAGGCTGTGAATTAGAGATGGATTTCTGGAGGTGGAGAGATCAGCACCAGTAGAGGTTTTGAAATAGATATCAGCACGAGTACCTGTAGAAAACCAAATGACAAAACATTAGTAGTATCAATCCTACTTAGAGCCATGCCTATGTGTTCTTATGTAAGGTGTGTGCTCCCTATCCAGTGTGATGAGTCCTCTAATGTGTGTAGGTATATTGGAAAGGTTCAGAGAGAGTTCACTAATGTGGGTTGGGTGGTCCTTAGCAATTGCATCTGCCACAGAATTACATTCCCTGAAAACACATTTAAGGTTGGCATTCTGTTGCAGGGAATGTACCTTAGAAGCTAAAGTGAAAAAGGCCAGTTTGCAGTATAAGGATTCTTGATCATGTTCACAGCCAGGAAAGAGTCTGATTCAATGGTGAAAGAACTCTCTAAAGATGGATAGGCTTGACAGGCAAATAGAATAGCTTTAATTTCTGCTTGAAGTGATGAAACTACTGATATGGTAGTAGATTTTATAAGGCATGGAATTCCATCGCAGTTTCTGGCAATCAGGCCAACGGTGGAGTTAGTAGAGGACCAGGATGCATCAACATTGATCTTTATGCTATTTGGTTTCGGTCTTTCCCAGAAGACAATAGAGATTGTAGGTTTAGGTGGTGGTCTAGGAGCGGGGATCAGTTGAGAGAAACTAGGGCTCATAGGAAGGTAGGAACTAGAGGGGCAAGGTTTGGCAGAGAGGGAAAGGAAGATGAGATCACGGATTTCCTTGTATATATGAATTGGAGAGAGATGTTTGTTATCAAAATATAGCCCATTTTTGGCTTTCCAAAGGCACCAGCAAATCAGAGAGGGAAGGATTTTACAAATCATCTGGTGCATTCTGGGAAGATTATGGCAATTCCAGAATAAAAAGAACCTTTCAGTTATTGAGTCCAAGCTATGGAGGTTAAAATCTAATAAAGCAGTCATCTCATTCCATATTGATTGAGCAAGGGGACAAGAGATGAAAAAAGTGTTGGAGAGAATCAGAGTGATTACAAGCAGGGTATTTTAAAGCAAGACTAAAACCACATTTTATCAGAACATCATCAAAAGGTAGGAAAGAGTGCAGCAGTTTCCATATAAAAATAGAAATCTTTTTCTGCATTCTGGGATTCCATATAAGGTGAGTAGCAGGAAAGGTACCTGAGGAGAAAGTAAGAGTCTTATACGCAGATCTGAAAGTAAAAGCTCCTGTCACCTCTGGTTTCCAGATTAGTCTATCCTCTCCGTCTTCAGTGATTTCTGCTAACTGTAAAAACGAGAGAGTATCATGTTCCAAAAAAGGAGAAATTTGTGGTAGGATAGAGACTTTGTTGCTTATAAATTGAGCAACTGAGCAAGATAAGAGTGGAGAAATGATAGAGATAGGGATAAGATTCAAAAGCGGCCCATTAGGACACCAATTAGCAGTCCAAAGATTGCAGCTTCCTTTCCCATGAATAATTAGAGTGTTATTTACAGCAAAAGAATTAACTAAGCATATTCTTTTCCAGGTCATGGATTTTCTGTGTGTTTGGGGTAAGGACCAACTCATTTTAACCCACATAGTAGTACCCAATTGACTTTTCCACCATAGTTTGAATGAACAAGAATCAATTATAGCCTGAATTGATCTAAAACCTAAACCATTCTGAGACCTAGGAGTGGCTAGATCCGACCATTTTTTCCAAACTTTATTCTTTTTCCCTTCAGTCTCACCCCAAATGTGGACATCCTTCTCTCTAGTGTCTTGACTATATGAATAGGAGGCTTAAGGACAGTCCATAAGTGTTGAGGTAAGGAGTATAGACAGGATTGAATTAGGGCCAGTTTACCTCCTGAACTCAATCATTTATTTTTCCAATTCATCAGCTTTTTATCTAAGATTTCCAGTAAAGGTTGGAAGTATATGTTAAGTGTCCTGCCTTTAAAGATTGGGCATCCTAGGTATTTGAAAGGAAAAGATCCTTTTTCATTTTAAGATCATCTTAACCTAATTTATCCTAGCAGCTGTAGCTCTTTTACTAATGTAAAAATCAGATTTTTCAAAGTTAAATTTTTTGCCAGAGGTAGATTCAAAGATTTCTAGGTAAGCTTTGATCTTAATAAGGTTAGGTTTGGAGGCCTGCATGAAAATAATGGTATCATCATAATACATTAAGTGGGAGGCTGGTGTGATTGCAGAGGGTAACTGGCAATATGTCAGGTTGTTATTCAAAAAAATAAAGGAGAGACTCCTAGAGAAAGCTTCCGAAAAAATATTCAAAAGAAAGGGGGAAAGGGGATCACCTTGTTTGATGCCTCTGGTAGCTTTAAAAAAGCCCACTGGATTACCATTTATAAGAACAGAGAAGTGTGCCTGGGAGAGATTATTCATGACTGCATTCAATAAATTCCCATTAAAACCAAATCTACCAAGTATGTTTTAAAAAAAACCCAGTTAACCCTATCAAAAGCTTTCCCGAGGTCTAGCTTGAGAATACAGTTAGGCACTCTATTCTTTCTGTCTAAAAATCTTAACATTTCCTGAAGGTAAAGTATGTTATCTGAAATGTCTCTGTTTTTCATAAAGGCAGTTTCATTAGGTGAAATTAGATTCTCCATATAAGGTTTCAATCTTTCCATCAGAACCTTAGAACAGATTTTATTTACCACATTTTAGAGGCCAATATGTCTGAAATCATCAAAGGAGGAGGGTGTGTCTTTCTTTGGAATCAAGGTTATCCAGATACTAGAAATACCCCTTGGCATATCTGATCCTAAGATAAAATCATTGACAATAGATATTAGATCTTCCTTAATGAAATCCCAACATTTAGTATAAAATTTACTAGAGAAACCATCAGAACCTGGGCTACTATTTTTGTTCAAACTCATTATCACTAATTTGAGTTCCTCCTCTGAAACTAGTCTGGATAGAGTTAGATTATCTTGTTCAGTAAGGACAGTAGGTATTTGGCTAAGAAAATGAGGGTAATAAGTGTTGTTAGCCATCTGGTTAGGTTCAGATAAGAGTTCAGAGAAATAGGCTGAGGCTTCTTTTTGGATTTCTAATTGGGAGTTAAGCCATTGTCCCTGTCTATTTTTAATTTTTGAAATGTGTAGTCTACAGTTCCTTTCCTGTACTGTCTTATGAAAAACCCGAGTGTTATTATCACCAAGTTTGAACCATTTAGATCTAGCTTTCTGTTTCCAGAATTTTTCTTTTCCTTTAGAGCTCTAAGTAATAATGCCCAATTCTCATTTAGTTTGATTAATTCTGAATCTGAGGGAGTGGAGTCATAATTAAGTTCCTGTAATCTAAGGTCTTCCTCTGCAGTAGCAACATTAACATCTATGTTACCAAAGCAGTCCCTATTCCAGATCTTTATCATTTTTTTCAGTCTAATCAGTTTTAGATAAAAACCTAACATTCCTGACTGAGGGCTAGGGATTGACCAATTTTCCTTGATTAGGTCTATAAATTTTGGTCTATTAAACTAGGTATTTATAAACCTAAAAGGTTTAGGGTGAGAACTAACTAGAGATGACACTTGTAGGAGGAGAGGAGAGTGATCTGAGGATTGCCTATTCAGAATTTGGATAGAAGATGCTGGAAATTTTGTGTTCCACTGAATAGTACATAGTCTTCTATCTAATCTCTTAGAGGTGGGATTCCTAAGCCTAGAGTTTGTCCAAGTGAATAAATTCCCTACTGTGTTAATTTCCTGAATTCCAGAAGAATTAATCCAATTGTTAAAATCTCTAATACTACATAGGGAAGGGGAGCTAGGGCCCTTATATTCTGAAAGTGAAGAGATTGTATTAAAGTCTCCTATGAAAATAGTTTCATTCTTAGGTATGACACTCAGATCATTCCATAAAGACTTCCTACCATCCCTAGTTCTGAGGGCATAAACAAAAATCGCTTCCATATTAATGGCTGAAATTAGGTGAGCTATTTTGACATACATGAATTGATTATGATGTAAAATTAGGGAGACCGATATAGGGTCATTCCACATTAGCCAGATTTTGCCATTATGGAGAGGAAGATTATGTTTAAATTTGAGCTTTTCCATATATGATTGACACTGGCTATTATCATTCATAGGTTCAATGATACAAAGCAGTTGTATTTTCTTCTCCCTAACTAGATGGTTTAATCTTAGCATTGAAGATTTCATACCTCTAAGGTTCCAGACCAAAAAATTAGAAGTTAAGGTGTGTGTCATTGTTCACATGAGCTATGACTTTTAGTAGCTGATCTTAACATCATCTTATTCAGCTGGCTAAGGTAATTGTTCTTTTTATGCTTTGACTTACCTTGTTGTTCAGTGTTACCTTTTAGGTTGTCAGGCAGTAGTGCTGAGTGGGGGTGGTGGCTGTTGGAGAGAAAGCTGGCCTCCTCCACCATGTCCTGCACTTCCAGATCAATGAGTTCTTGTGGTTGAGGGAGGGTGTCCATATCCTGTAATACAGAGAATCTATTTTCCATTTTTCTCTGTAGAGAAAGTGGGGGATTAGTGGCAGAGGACTGGTGCAGGGTTAGCCTGTGGGAGCCAATGTGAATATCATCCTTTGCATAGGCTAAAGGAGGAGGATCAGAAAGAGCAGTGGCATTTAAAAGTTTTGTGAGGGAAGACTGAGAGTTATCTGGGGGTGAGTTGTTAGGGGACTGAGCTGGAGTAATTTTTGGTGTTTGATGAGTAATTTTTTCAAGCTCTCCATTCAAAACCTGAGGTAAGAAGGAGGAAGGGTTCAGAGAGAGGTTTGTTGTAGCTCTCTAATGTGCTAGATGACATTTACTAGGAGGGGGGTGACAGACTGATTATCCAAAGACATTACAGGAGCCTTGTTAAATTTATTTGCAGTAGCCTGCCACTGTGGTTGAGTTTGGTTTTGTGGGATGGAAACCTGATTATCCAGTAGCTTACCATTGGTGTTTTGTGGGATGGCTATACACTGATTAAGGGAATGACCTACTTAGCACAATGATCACAGTATAGAGGAAAATCTTCATATTCAATTTGGTATTTTCTGTTATTAGTGACTGACTCAAGTCTGATGAAATTACTCAAAGGTTTTTGTAAGTCAATTTCAACACACAGCTTAATAGCAGAAGGCCTAGTAAGCATTTCAGTGGCTAGATCATTCTTAATGAAACTTCCTATACTATTGCCAATGGCCTCAATAGACGCAGTATTGTAATAGTATAGAGGAACTTCCTCGATAATGCACCAAATTGGCACGATTGGAGATTCCCTACGGGTGGAGAAATTAGGTGACCATTTGAGCATTTTCAGCTGCATCCTATTGAAGCTCCAAATGCCCTTGATCCAACATCTCCGGTAGTCATTGACCTAATCAAACCTGATCAGGACGTGCTTGTAATCCAAGGAGCCCAGTTGATAATTGCCGGCAAAACCAACTGTCTTGAAAGCTAGCTCTAATTGCTCCATCGAAAGCCTTCCCCTTGTGAATTTACCGACCAGCGCATTAGCATAATGAGCAGAGAGTTTGGAGATTTGATCATTAGAATAGAGGCATATCGGATCCCCTAAGTGTTCAAATTTGGGGGTTAGCTCGGGATTATTAGGTAGGGATGTCATTAGAGGTGGGGATTTGGTCTAAAGGGCAGCTAGGAAAGTTTTCGGTATACCCTGCGAGGTGTTGCTATCCGCCATAGCGGCCGACGGAGCAAGAGCCATCTTGCAGATGATCGTTACTATTCAAAAATAGCCATTATCAGCGTAGAAAAAGAAGCCGTTTCCGGTGAGAGAAGAGAAAGGGTGACTCAGGTACTGTTCAAAGAGAGAGTGTTTCAGTTACTATGCTCCCAAGAACTATATTTAGCTACTAGAATACATACTAATTAATGCTAATAAACCAAACATAAAACAAGAGAAATAAAAAATGAAAATGGTGGAAAACTAGGGTTTGAATGGTGCCAAAGTCGGGTGGAAGAACATGATTGAAAGAGAGGAAAGAAAAATGTTATTTATAGTACAGGGGGATAAGGTTGTGTTCTGACCACCCATGCGTCATGATTCGCGACAGGTGCCAAAACATAACCTTGTCTTCTTTTCTTTTTCTTGTAGCAAGCACTCTTATTCCCAATAATTCTTCCCATCCTTCAAATCTTCAAATCTTTCAAGCAAGTCTTCAAAAAATGATCTTCAATGGTCTCTGGTCTTAAAGTCTCCATGTTCTTTCCTAGTCACACACAATCCACTTAGAAAAGGTAAAAAAGTGTAAAGTCACTCTTACCTCTCCTAAGAGAATTTCAAGGTAAAACACAAGCTCTTGATAAAAAAAAGAGCACAAAAGTGATCCCATTTGTATCCAACGGGTCTCACATTATCAGGAAGTTGATTTGCTATATCTTGCATATGCAAAATTGATGTGCCCATTTTATATGGTTATATTAGGGCTTTTAGGATACACTTTTGTGCTCTAGATGTGTCATTTTGCCTTGAAATTATCTAAGGAAAGTTAAAAGCGAATTTTAATCTTTTAATACTTTTCTAGAGGATTTTGTGTGACAAGGCAATTTCTTTGAAGACTTTAAAGAATACCTTTGAAGATTTAATGACTTGAAAACTTTTATTTGAGCTTTTGAAGATTTGAAGAATAGAATAATTGAAGTGAAGATGAGGACTTGAAACAAAAAGAAGAAAGAAAGCAAGATGCTGAAACTGGGCTCAGTCGCGACTCGCGATGGAAGTATGGCCAGAAACTTTCTTACTTTTGTGTACTATAAATACTAAACCTTATCCTCTCCTCTTGAGACCTTTCTTCTTCCTGCATTTTTCTGGGTTCAAACCCTAGTTTTTCTCTTCTTTCTTTTCTTAGTTTTTGTAGGTTAATCATGTCTTTTAATTATCTAGCTTAGTTTAATCTTGGGAGCAATTGGTTAAAGCTTCCATATCTCCGTCTTGAGAATCATATCTGTCTATTTAGTGCTTTTGCTATTGTGCATTTATTGAGCTTTGAATGTGAATTGTTAATGGCATTGATGTTGTTGGAAGCTTGAGTATATGAATTGCTTGTATGATTACTTGTTAGGGTTGGGAGAAAGTAGCTAATTCTCCCATCTTTTAATGTGGAATCCAAGAGCATGAGTTAGAGCTTCTTAATGATGTTGATGTGTTGATGATTGATAGATGAATGTGATAATGTTGAATTTTTTTTCATGTTTGTTTTAGGTAGAAAATGAGAGGAGTCCATGAATGTCGATCTTTCTTGGCTAATCATGTGTAAATGCAGGAATTGGTTAAATGCTTAGACATGGTGTAGTGTTTCTAAGTGTTGCCAAGCTTGTTGATTCTTCGTGCTCAATGCCACCAATGAGATACTCTTAGTCATGTTTCGACTAAGGGGGTCATTGGTGAGGTTTGACAAGAGATGTCGAATTCACTCTTGCAAACTACTATGTGAGAAGGATGGAAGATTTATCTTCACAACAAGTAGTGGAAGTGGTGAATAGATTGTTTCACTCGTTCTTGAAGCCTTTGTTATTTAGCATTCATATGTTCTTAATGCTATGTTTTACTTCATTTATGCCATGGGTTGTTTGAGAATAGGAAGTGTTTGTATGATTGAAGTGTTAGGGTGTTAGGAAAGTGACGAATTCCTTAGCTCCTTTGCATGAACATCTAAGAACATGAACTTAGAACTTCTTGTGCATAATGTGTTGTGATTCTTGCTATATAAATATGTTAATTTGGATTTTTCTCATATTTATCCTATAGATGCAATGAAAGGTTGAACCTTGAATGTGGTTTGTTCTAGGTTTTGCCTAATGAATGCTATGTTTGGTTAAATGGCTATGTCTTTGGTAGAAGGCTTGTTGTTATCAAATCTATGGTCCTTCATGTATAATGAGTGAATGGTTTAATGATCATGTTCCCATAGGTAACAATTGTGATAGAATGAGTGAATGGTTTAATGATCTACGTTTGGTTTGGAAGTGGATGTCGATTGCCCCCAAAGCTTTATCTTTTGTAGTTTTTACCCCTTTTTCTTAGTTTGTTTGATGATTAGCATATTTACTTAACTTTGCTAGTTAATTTGTCTTTTAATTTCATAACTTAGGACCACAACCAACAACCCCCCCCCCCCTTTTACTTGCTTTTATATATCTATATATATATATATCTACTTCTAGCTAATATCAACCTTTTATGTTTAAACGCTTAAGAAAATTCCTCTTCTTCGTGGACGACCCCGATTTGCCACTATCTACTTAGTTGTAGTTATTAAGCATTTAGGTCTTATAAATATTAACTTTGAGATGTACGGCAACGACCTCCCAAATTTTTGTACCGGTGCCGGGAAAGAGGCATTTATTTTCAAGTGTTTAGGTGTATTTGGTTGCATATTAGCTAGTTATTTTTATTTTCCACTCCTAGGTGGTTGTTTTTGTTCGGAGTAGGTATTGCTTGAGTTCTTGGTTAATTTTTATTGAGAATCCTTGCAATATGATTTCGGACTTTTGAAAAAAAATGGAGTGTCTCACCTTGAGGGAACTCATGATGAGAAGAGAGGCTCGACAAGCAAGGTTTTGTAGGATGTGTCATTCCGACCATCCTATCGAGTCTTGCTATTTGTTGTGGGAAGAGCACTATGAGGGGGAAAGAACCCTTGGTTTTGAAAACCAAGGGTATTATGAAGAGTGCTACCAAGAGGTAGGAGATGTTGGTTTTCAAAGGCAAGAAGCTCGGGAATGGTATCCATACCACAATTCTTACAATCCGGAATGGAGTGGTACTTTGGATTGGTGGTATGAGAATGAGCCGGAAAACCAAAAATACGAGCAAAATAGTTGGCCATCACCACCTTATACCATACCCTAAAACCAAGCCCAACAAGGAAGTTCAAGTTTGACACGTTAGGAAGTCATGAATACAATAGCAAACTTGAACAACTTTACTAGTGAGGATATAAACACTCGGATCTTCTCTAGTGTTGAGGCTATTGAGGGGCATGCGAGGAATATATTAGAAGCGTTGGCCCGAATGGAAGCTCGTGATTCTGAAAAATACACCATCCCAAATCAAACTCAAGGATTCGGTGGGTGAGGTCAGCATGGGAAATGATCTTGAGTTTGAAGGGAATGAGGAGTTGGTTGTTGAGGATGAAAAAATGGAGGAAGAGGTGATTGTACTACATTCATTACCATCATCACCCCTTCTCCCACCTAGTGAACCAACTCCAGCATTTTTGGAAGTTTTAAGGGAGACAAGGGAGGAGCCAAAAGACTACCCCAAGCCTCCTAACCACCCAACTCCCTTTAAACCATCTCTACCTCAACAAGACTTTGCTCTTGAAATTTTTGTACCCCCACCTCTCTACTTTTGGCTACTCATGGTGAAGGGGTTCAATAATTCACCATATGGATAACATTAGGGTCATGCCAATGACCCTGAATATACGGAGCTTTGTCATGCCGACGACGTAAATAAATTTGGTCTTTGTTGTTTAGCTTTTGTTATTTTGTCTTGTTCTTTATATCGTGTTTTTTTCTGTGATTTTGTAGCAAAGTGAAGTGCATTGAATTGGAGGAAATGAAATCCATGAGCAAGGGAAGAAAGCTTGGAAAGTTGGTAAGAAACGAAAAATTCTTTCTAAGTGCTGGGATATGCGTGTAATGCAATCCAGTATGGAGCATTGGTAGTTACTCAAGTATGTATTTCCTTCCAGATTTATACACAATAAGAAGTATATATTTCATGGTACCTTCAGTTATAGACTGAGTATCAAATCCATAAGAATATATATCATTGAAACTCAATAAGTTCCTTTTGGACTTTGGCAAAAATAAGGCATTATTTATTGTAAACATTGTGCCATTTGGCAATGTAAAGTTTGCCTCGCCAACTCTTTCAATCAGTTCTACAGGACCCGATTTGTATTCACTATGGTCTGTGTTGGTTTTACCTTTGAGAAAAACCTTTTATCCTTTAATCTAGTGTGCGTTGTTCCACAATCGAGTATGCAAATTTCTTCATTTTTAATCCTTTAGTTGGCTTCACGATTAGCTTTATCCATTTCACCTCTTTAATTAAAACAAAACAAATTTGATAAGAATGATAATAAATTTGATAGTAGCAAACTTTAAATAAAACTATATATATAAGAGATACAAACAAACATCGGACCATCTAGCTTCATTCCCAATAATAGTTATACAATTTTCCTTCTTTTAGTTTCACCACTTGGTTGCTCAGTGAAATCACCAACTATGTCCATGAAATCATCATTGAAATTAGAAGCTTCGAGATGAGTGTATTCATTGAAGTTGGCCTTCTTCCCCTTTTCTTTTATGGACTCTTGGTAGAGTTTGCTTAAGTGCTTCGAGACTCTGCAGACACTTGACCAATATCCTTTTCCACCACATCTGAAACAAGAGGTTCCATGTCCCTTTGAAGAACTGGCATTTTTCCCCTTTTATGGGTACTTTCATGGTTCCTCTCATATTGATGCTTCTACTGGTAGTTGTTACCGGACTTATAGGACAAATTGTAACCACCTCGACCACGTCGGTAACCACAACCTTAACCTAGTCCACTACCTCGACCTCTCTCTCAACCCTAAAAATATTTCTTGCATTCAGTTTTGTCAGAGTTAACAACGTTTGCTTCAGGAAATGCTCTTGTGCCAGTCGAGCGAAATTGATGATTCTTCATTAGCAACTCATTATTATTTTCCGCAATGAGGAGACAGGCAATTAGTTCAGAATATGTTTTAAAACCCCGTACACGATATATTGTTTTTGCAAGGTTACATTTGATGTGTGAAAAGTAGAAGAGTCTTTTCAGCATTTCATTGTCAATTATTGTAACCCCACAGTATGTCAAGTGGGTTACTGCTATGTACATTGTAGAATTATAGTCGCAGACTTTCTTATAGTCAAGGAATCGTAGATTGTTCCAGTCATCGTGGTATATGGGAAGCATTACACCTCTTGTGTGATTGTATCTTTCTTTCAAATTTTTCCACAACTCAAGTGGGTCTTTCATAGTGAGACATTCATTTTTTAGACTCCCATCAAGGTGTCGATCAAGGAAGATTAAGGATCCTGCCTTGTCCATCCTTGTTGAGTTATTCCCCTCTTGGATTGTTTCAAGGAGGTTCATTGATTCCAAGTGCATCTCAATGTCTATCATCAATGGCATATAGTTGTTTCCACTGATGTCGAGTGGACTGAATTCAAGCTTCACAAGGTTTCACATGATGATAACTAATAGGGAAAGTAAAATAGTTCATTAGATTTAATTCAAAATACAGAAGTCTATAACGATTGCAAAAAATAAAGAGTAATACATGATTCTGATCATCAATGAAGAAAAACAAAAATCTTCCGGTGAAACTTCTGCGATGAGAATAGTAACATGTAATACTAAAATCATTATAGCAATAAAGACAAATATTAGTCTAGACATTTTATTGGCAAAATTTAGCAAAATATGAGGTAGAAGAGCGGATGTGGTTTTGTATCATTTGATATTTTTGTATTTATAGTGTAAAATATAGCCGTTTATAGCTGTTATATTACCACTGGAAATAAGCCATTTATAACCGTTATATTAATTAATTGTAGTTAAAATGTTAAGAGTAGATTAGCCATTGTCATCAGATAAATAGACAAATAGACATAATTAATCATTGAAATATTAAAATAAAAAGTTAAAGATTAGTTAGACGAAGATCACACCATTTTACTATAAGGTGGCAGAGCCTCCTGTGGACAGAAATATGGTGTTATGCATTTAGAAAGTTAATAAATCACATCACATTACCATAAGGTGGCAAAGCCTCCTGTGTGTAGTAATATGGTGTTATGTAGTTAGAAAGTTAATAAATCACAGCACATTACCATAAGGCGATAAAGCCTCCTGTGTATAGTAACATGGTGTTATGTAGTTAGAAGCTAATAGTGTTATGCAGTTAGAAGGATAAGGATGTTGGGAAGTTAGAAAGTTAATTATTATAAATCACATTTGGGAGTACATTGAGATGGGGATACCCTTTTTTTCCAGAATTATTTGATTAATTATAAGGAATCTCAGGTGCAAGAGCACAACAACACTAGCTTTAACAAAGAAGGAGACGTGTTTGTTTGTTTCTAGTTTTATATGTTGTAAAATCTTCAAACATTCAAGTCACTGGCATGGTTCACATTCTTAGGTTCATTACTCGTCATTATGATATACTAATGGATCTTTAGTTAATTACACTATCCACTCATAGATCTTCAAGTTGAAACCAAATGAATAAAAACTCAAATCTTAACCATATTCTGTTGCAAGAGACAAGCTAAAGTCCAAACACTATGATTCAGATTATAAAATTCTCACAGCTTTTAGAAAAGAACTTACTTAATGAAGATGAAGAGTGATCGTGCTGATAACTTGTTGTAATGTTTAATAATTTTGCACTAATTTATTGAGAAATTAGCAAAGGACTTGATATGGGATGTAATAATGAGAGAATAGAGAAGAAGATAAGATGGAGAAGAAGATAAGATGAGAAGAAGTGAGAAATGAGAGAATGAGAAGATGAGAGGTGCATTTTTCTTCATTCTCTTAGGAGGTATTTATAGGAGAACTTTGGGGTAATGGCATAGTATTCCCCTATGGTAAATGCATTGTGATATAATTAATTATCACAAATCTAGCTTATTGCTAATGGACATTTCATTATTCATAACACAAAAGGAGTAAAAGATTATAACAAGATGGAGATGTTTTGGGATTATCTGTTATCAATTGTAATCGGATTTCCCTAATGTCACTAGCGTATTTGTAAGAAATAATGTTATGATTGTATTCATGAATTTTATTACAATATGAAGAGATACAAGAGATCTATAAAAAGTCATAAAAGGGAAATGATTAAGCCACAAGTAATATTCACAAAATATTCCTATTCCTTTAATACTCCTCATCAAGTTGGAGCATGAATATCAAGAATGTTCAACTTGCCAAGTAGATTTGAAATTAAGTATGCCCAAGATTTTTGTAAGAAGATATGCTGGTTTATCAGAAGTACATATATGATGGGTAACAATGGCATCGAACTTCACAAGATCACATACAAAATGACAGTCAACCTCAATATGCTTCATTCGTTCATGAAAGATAGGATTAGCCGCAATATGAAGAGCATACTGGCTATCGCAAGTAGGCGCATGGGTGCAGAATTCACAACACCTAAGTCTTGCAGTAAAATAACTCACAACAAGCCACAGTCATAACATGATCAGCTTCAACAGAAGAACGAGAAAATCTAAGTTGTTTCTTCGCCTTCCATGATTGTAGAATCACCAATCATAAAAAAATGACTAGAAAGAAAGCGCCGGGTAATTGGACATGTGACCCAGTTGGAATCACAATAAGCAGTTAAATGTAATGAACTACGAGAAGAGAGGAAACGGCCTTAACCAGGATGACTCTTCAAGTAGTAAAGAACCGTAGAGCAGCATGCCAATGGGGAACACAGGGAGACTGCATTAACTAAGCAAGCATATGAACCAAATAATCAGCTCCGGGGGGATAATGGTAAGATAAATGAGGCGACATACAAGTCATCGATATTTTTCACGATCATGGTAAAGGGTTCCCTCAATGCGCTCTAGATCATATTGTTGCTCCATCGAAAAATCAGTCGCTTAAGCAGCCAATAAACCAGTACCAAACAAAATATTAGGGGAATATTTCCTCTGAGAAAGAAACATCACATCCAGCCTTCTGGAAATCTCGATACCCAAAAAATACTTCAGAGTACCAAGACCCTTCATGCGAAAACAAGAACTCGAGTATTTCTTGAATTTAAAGAGAAGCGACAAAGAACTACTAGCAATCACCAAGTCATCCACATAAACAAGGACATGCAATAAAATCGAATCACGAGAGTATGTGAAAAGAGAGTAATCATTCTTACTCTGAATAAAGCCAAACGTGCGAAGAGCAACAACCAACTTGGCAAACCAATTGCGAGGAGGTTGTCACAAGCCATAAAGAGATTTCTGAAGTTTGCTAACAAGCCCGGGAAGGCGCAGAGTAACCAGGAGGAGGTTGAATGAAGACTTTTTTGTGAAGATCACCATGCAGAAAAGCATTAGGAACATCCATCTGATGAAGTTCCCAACTACGGATAACAACAATAGACAAAAATAGTTAAACCGAGCTCATCTTTACAATAGAGGTAAATGTTTCAGTAAAGTCAGATCCCTCAAATTGAAAATTTCCTAGAACCACCAGACAACCTTTTGACGTTCAATGGTACCATCAGACGTGAACTTGGTACAATACACACATTTACACCCAATAGCAGTCTTATCCGGAGGAAGTGCAACTTATGTCCAAGTTTCATTATGTTCAAGAGCACGAAGCTCATTGGTCATGGTATCATGCCAATAAGCATGCTTCGATGCCTCCGAATAAGTGGTAGGATTTTCATTATATGTTACTGCACCCAAAAATCTAGAATGCAAAACAAAAAAATTTATTTCAATTTATATAATTAGTTATAATAAAAAGAAAACCTGAGGATAGTGATGACACATAAGTGAGCAGAGAAATGGGGGGTTAGCTGATGTAATGGAGAAGACACAATCATTTAGATAAGCAGGAGGTCGATAATCACAAGCACTATGATGAACAGCGAGCTCGGGAGACATAGGCTAGGGAGATGCAGGCTGTGCAGGATGTGAAGGAGCTGGCTGAGCAGACACAAAAATAGGCCACGGATGGCCACAAAGCATCCACGGACTGGAGATAGATGGCGTATACGCGGCACTGTTGGACAGCTATGGCAGCATGATGTCAGAGCAGGACAGCTGCGTTAGGCTTGTGGTTGCGACCGTGCTGCGGGGGAGCTTGTTGGTATCGACGAGTATCGTAAAATTCATCAGGCACATTTTGTGCAGTCTGAACAAGGACAGAGGTCATAGCAAATGAAAATTGGTCTTCATAAAAATCAGCATCAAGATTGTTGAAGAAAGAGCTTGAGTCCAAGTCATACAGATGATAGCATTTCTTGCCAACTGGATAACCAAGAAAAGTTCCTTTTTGACTTCTAGGAGCAAACTTATCATGAAACTTGGGGATGGGAAAGGCAAAACACAGGTAGTCAAAGATGCAGAGAAGTTTGTAATTTGGAGCTCATCCGTGAAGTAGTTCGAACGGTGTACGGCCGTGGAGGTGTGTCGTAAGAGTCCGGTTGATCAAACATGCACCTGCCAGAAGGCATTATCCCTCAAAATTCAACTGGCAGGTTAGCTTGAAAGCATTAACCCTAAACAACATTCAGGAGATGAGGAGGCTTACGCTTAACACAATCGTTCTACTCTGGAGTTTCAACCATGAAAATCTCAAACAGTATGCCAGATTCAGCAAAACAAGATCTCAGCGGAAGATATTATGTACCATTATCAGCCCAGACACGACGAACAGTGCAACTGAACTGATTCTTGATAAAATCACAAAATTCCTTAAATCAAGAAGCTACATCAAATATAGCTACTAGTAAATAAACCAAAATAGCTCAGGAATAATTATCAACAATTGTTAAAAAATAAAATTGCTTCACTAGAAGAATGTGAGCTATAAGGCCCCCAAAAATCACAATGTATTAATTCCAATAAAGAACTAGCACTTGAAGAACTTAAAGGAAAAATATGACTAGTTTTCTTTGCTCTATAGCACACAAAGCAAGGAGCAACAATTTTATTGGTGCTAAAATTAAGAGTTGGAAAAAAGACAACACTATTGGAGATGGATGTCTCAAACGCTGATGTCATAAATCAAATGAAGATGCAAAAATAGAAGCAACGGTCGAGACTGGCTTCGGAATAGGCGGCCGAAAATGGTCACCAACAGATAAAGCCAGTAACCCCCCTACCCCCGCTGTTCACCCACGCCAATCACATCACTCGTACTGATTTTCTGTAAAATGCAATAATTTTCAGTAAGCAAAGCTAGAATTGTAATGCTGAAATAAATCTAGAGCATAATAATAAGTTGCAGTGAAGTGTAGGTATATAAAGCATATAAGTAAGAGTGATATATCCAAAACATACAAGCCCATATTGTGTTGCAGAAGACACAGATCCACCAGCCAAAAAAACATTAATAGAATCGGGAATAAGAGAACCTTTGTCCCCAGTCATGTGATATGAGGCTCTTGAATGAAGAATCCAAGGTAAAGTAGGCTTACTTGATCCATATTCAGAAGGATAATTCAACTGATTAAATAAAATAAGGGTCGTACTCCATTGGCCGTCAGATAGAGAAGGGCCAAGAGCATATTGGTCAAGGTCGAGAAGAATTATAGTCGCAAGCCAAGAGGGCGGCAACAACACTGAACCAGCAAAAGGTGAATTGCCAGGTTGAGGGCGGCGCCAGCGACTGGTACACCAAGACCATGGATGGCGGCAGGCTGCGCAGAGGTGGCTCGCTCCCTCATCTCAGTGAACCATTCTAAATACCCTGTGATCTTGAAAAAGCTACCTTTGTTATGGTCTTTAAGATTACAATGAGTGCATGTAATATTCTTACGATCAACGAAGTGAGAGCTTCTAGTGATGGACCTGAAGCAGATGGACAACGAGTAACATATGTCATTGAATCGGTTGAAGGTTCACGTGCCCTTACAATGGATTTGTGAGTCTCCTCCTGAATTGCAAGAGCATAAGTGCGAGTGAGGGGAAGCAACAGTTCTTGAACCATGACATTGGATTGAAGTGTGTTGTAACCATCATCTAAACCGAGGAGAAATTGATAAATAATCTAATTTTCACGATAAATGATGGTGGCCGAGACAGCATTACAGGTGCACAATTGTTGACAAGATTCACAGAAGCAAACCCGGGGAGGTAGATATAACAATTCTTACAAAACATAAACCAAATTATGGATATAAATATAGTCCCCAAGTAAATAAACTACTCCTTAAGAATTGAACTCAAGTATTTCATTGGATTCAATGCCTTTGGAGAAATGAAAAATAAAAAGATAAAAACAAAATATTCTAGAGAGAAGGAAGAGCTCCTTTCTCTCTCTACCCTACTCTTAAAGTCTAAAATGAGCATAAACTTAAACCCTAGTAGACATAGGTCCATATATATAGTAGTAGAGAATTTGGCCTTGAAATGGGCTTAAAATAGGCCTAGAAACCTTAGCAGCCGCAACGGACATGACCAGTGGAAACCTGCACGGTTTATGCTGGCTAGGGAACCTTCGTGCTAGCACGACCTGCCCAATCTAGCACAGCCCGCTGCTTTGTGCTTGTGCGGGCCACCATGTCTGGCACGGTCCATACCATTTGTGCTTGTGTGGGCTACGTCAACCAGCACGGACCACCACCTGGACCTCCATTTTGATGTTTTTGATTGCATATCACGTGTCGTTTGGCACGGGCCGTCAGCTGGAGCCTCGTTTTAATCAGTAAAATGGAATGGGTCGTGTCATCCGTCATGCCCCATTGGTTGGTCTTCACATTTTGGACTCAAAATAGTGCAGACTGTGTGAAACGGCATGGTCCGTTCCCATACTTAGCCAATTTGGAGTGAAACGGGGCAAAAGGGGATGTGGGCTGCTTGAACGGGCACGGTCTATGTTAGAAGTTGTGGCACGGTCCATGCTATGCACCCCTAGCACGGGCCGTGCGGGCTTTGGTCTGTGCTGGCACAGCTGGTCTCATACAGGCGTGTGCTGGCTTGTGCAAGCCAGTCGTCCTACCGGTTGGTTCGTCCGGTTGATGCCTTCCTCCGGTTTTTACCTTTTTGAACTTCAAATCTGCCTTTCTTGTCTCAATTCCATCTACTACCACACTTTAAGTCTATGACCTTCATATCTACTACCATTATTGCGAATGCCTTCAAATATCATCTATTATTCTTGCAAATGGCCTTCTATACAATGATGTTGAAATATCCACGAGCAACCTACTAATGAGGTCATAAATGAAGACCTAGATTCCGTGAATATAAAGTTTCCATTAGCTTCAATTAAGTCTACAAAACTTGGGATGTAGACAAGAAAAATAACAATGTTCGTCCAAACCCTTTATCGAGTAAACCTAGCTAAAACTAGCAATCCAACAAGTAAAACATGACACTTATTGTGTTGAATGCATTGGTTAATGCATTCAATATGATGCACATCAATCCCATCACACTTAAACCTTTACTTTTCCTCGAGTAAACAAAAATAAGAAAAGATCTAAGCGGAGTGTAGCATGAAAAGATAAGTTAGTCAATGCATTCAACTTATTCCCAAGCTACCCTAGTTTCCCCAAAGAAGTAAGAATCTCACAACTCTCACACTCCCCGAAGATGCTAAAGTAACCTAACCACCCAAAATATTTTGAAGAAAAAGGTAAGAAAAAATTATGAGTGTTGAACTAGCTTACTCCTCGAATAGTCCTCCAAAAACAATCCAAGAGTCGTTGCCAAAAAGCCACCAAAGAAATCCAAAAGATCCTCAACTTGGTGTAACTATAGATAACTCGAGATTCTCAGCTTAGTTACAACCTTGGATAATTCCAAATAATCCTCAACTTAGTTTCCATTTTCTCTCATTTTTTTTTCATTTTACCTAGGAGCCCTTTAGGGTTTTCATCATAGCTTTCACACATGTAGAGCTCACTTCTCACCTTTTTCCACACGGCCTCTCATTTTTGCCTAGGTTCGCAAACCTAGCCGGGCCTAGCCTCTCATTTTTACCTAGGAATTTCGACCTATCCGGGTTTTTCCCATTGTTGCTTACGTTTCCCTTTTGAGTTTCTAACTTAGCTAGGTATTTTTTTTCAAATTTTCAAAATTTAAATTTTTTTTTGGTGAAGCACAAAATGCCCCAAAGATGGGCTTCATACTGCATGAAGATAAGAAAACAAAATTACACCACTAAAAGTTTCCAAAAAAAACTACCCTAAGATAAACTACAAAGATTACCAAACAAACCACACCACCAAAATACATTCAAAACATCCCCAAAATGAATCAACACTAAAAACACAAAAACACTAAGGAATCTCAAGATGAAAAACTCCTTAGTGTTTCACTACTCCCTTCCCCACACTTGAAGTTTGCATTGTCCCCAATGCAATGAACCATATGAATCATAGGTGAGAAAAAAAGAAGTAATGGAACTCACTCATGTGACCCCGAAGGGTTCTTCCTCAAGTGCCTTGTCTCGAGTTTCCTCCTCCTTTCTTCATGTTGCATTTCTTGTCTCTCGATGGGAACAACGTCCCAAAAACCATCAAGCCTTAATATGTGAAATCTCTCGATCAATTTCTCGATGGCCTCCTCTTGGACATCCGCCCTCTCATCAACAATAGCGAATTCTTCCTTCATTTCCAGCTCTAGGAAGTCCAAACTAGACCCTTAAACTCGTATAGTGTTCTCCATAGAATCCAACCTAGTACCAAAATCCTCCAATTGAAACTTCATTCCCCCTACACCTTGACCGACCTCTTGCACAATTTGGGTAAAACTTTCAAGTTGCTCCCCAAAAATGCGCAATAGGTCAAGGAAGTCCGCGGGTAGGTGAGTGTGACTAGGTGGTGCTCTAAATGGAGTCTCACCATCCTCCACATCAATGTCTATCTATAGGCTTGATAAGGTCTTGAAGAAATCTTTCTCAAACCGTGAATTGGTTTCTAGCAACAAGTCATCTAATTGAGTAGCATGGTTGATAGCGGTGCACTCCTGCTGTGGAAGAACCATGAAGTTGAAAATTGTTACGCTGTCATCTAACCATATGAACTGGCTGTCTGAAGTTGTTGTGACAATTATCGAAGCACATTCTAGCTTCTCCATGGTGTACCACGTCCGCGAACGACCAAAATTTTCCAATGCAAATGGAGTAGGAATCGGATGACCCAAGTGTTGGGCCAAGAGTCCTACCCTGCCTCCCATTGATATCTTGTAACCTTTCTTGTCTCCCGTAGCCAAACACTCTTGCACAAAAGCACCCACCATGTTAGGGTAGAATTTCCCCCTCTGGAGTCATTGCCCAAAGGATATGAACATCAGTACCCGGGCATTGTGAAAGCTTCCCGTGACAAAATACCCCCATGGATAAAAGTCGTTGAACATAACGCAATGTTGGGTTAAAATGGTGGTGCTCTTGCATAGATGCTTCCTCTCTGTGCCCGATATAATTCTCCAAATATTTCCAAGTGAAAATGGAGACCTTATCAATACATCCTCGAAACATCTATCCCATACTTCCACCCAAATGCTTGGGAAATATCCCGATGCGACATAGTGTACTCATTGTCATCCAAATGGAAGTGGATGACTCTGCATACCTCCATGTCTGTTGCTTAGTCCAATGTTTCCAAGAACTCCAATGTCCACCTAATGTAATTCTTTGAATGCTTGTCCAAGAAACCCGGTAGGCCTATTCGGCTGAGTAGATAAGTGACCAGTTTGAGTAGACCTAGAGCTCCCACTATTTCTTTGCAAGCAAACTTTGTCTCAAGAATATTTCTCTTTGGACTATTGAGGTACCTCCACCTACAGGCTGCACTCCCGAAGATTTTGGTTAACCTCATGAATTCCATAACAACGAACGTGGGATTAAGAAGGCAGGAAGTCGTTGGCTCTTTACTCTTAACCTTGGCCAACTTCCTCCCTTTGTCACCATGAGAAGTTGCTCCTTTCTTCGACCTATTCTTTTTCAAAGGCATTCTATAACAACAAGGAGAAAGTGGTAATTCAATAATACAAAAGGGCATGCATCGAGTATCATTAAAAAAGAACGCTCTTTATAAATAGCCTAAACATTCCAAATCATACTTTCTCAACATAAAGGTTATTCAACTAAGAATCATTCTCTTTACACAATAAACTCATGGAAAATCATAGCAACCCATCAACAAGATCATGCAATCAAGAATCATTCCTCCTAAATCACCACAATAAATGAAGATCCCATCATCAATCCCCCACACTAACTTCAACACAAGATCATTCACATAACCCAAACAACTACTCAAAAACATACCCACTTTCAAGATTCAAGCTTCACATAACATCACCATAATGCTAAATAAATCAAGTAAACATAAAGTTCAAAGGATTACCCAGTATTTTGAAGCTAAGAGTTGAAGGATCCACACAATAAGAAGCAAAAATGCTAATTTTTGAGAGAAAAAGCTCCAATTTTTTCGAGTTTCACCAAGAGGGAGTGAGAGTGAGTGTTTTTGAAGAACTTGAATGAGCTAAATGATTCACATAGGTGAGGGAATGTACTCTGAATCTCTATTTTCAGCAAAGAAGGTGATTTGGAGGGGAGGTACAAATGAGATAAGGATGGCATTTTTGAAATTGCAAAATTTAGAGGACAAAAGTACAAATCAATTTATGCAAAAGGGATATTTTGAAGTACTATTTACATCAAGCAACCTAAGAAATAAGGGATTTTCAGAATTTATGAACCAAAAATGCATTTTTTAGCTTGAAATTTTAATTTTTTGAAAATATGCATTTTTGGCCTAATGACCGCTCAAATGGGGTGTTGACACATTTACCCTCATGCTGAGAGCACCTGGGCATGAGCCCCTTTCGTGCTGATGGCACCTGGCATGACCCCCCCCCCCCCCCCCCCGTTCTGATGGATGTGGCACGATCCGTGTTGTTGGCACAGACTATGCTAGCCGCACCTAGCACGAGGCTGCCAAAATTTTGATCCTTTTCCTTAGTTCCTATCTTTTTCCAAAAAACTTTGTCACCCAACAAGCCCTATTTCCTTCCAATGAAAATCACGAGACTCAAACTCAAATTTACCAATCAATAAGAGTTTCATCTCAAAATCATCATCACACACAAAAACATGCAAAATCTATCCACTAAAAATATTTAAAAACAAAATAAGAAGAAACACCATATTTTTATTGACATCCTCACAACTTATTTATTTTTCATGTATTTTATTTGAAAGAACCTACTGTTGGGTCTCCGGAGTCGCCATCGACAACTCCACCCACGATGACATCATTGTGAAGAGTTCTCCACAATGTGTTATCCTTATCTTTGAATGATTTGCTTGCCACAGAGAGTGAATTCCCGTACCTAGCCAATGTTTAGTCCTTAGCTATTTCCTTGGGTTTAGGAGGTGGTCGGGGGAGTTTTACGTCATCGCCATTCTTCCCTAACCAATGCATGTTAGTGAGCATGGAAAAACATTTTGAGACGGACATATCATCACTAAAATCATGCAATGCATAGGACTCATCATCAATGTCATCAATATCAAGGAACTTATCTAGGCATTCTTTTTCATTAGTCATGCAAGAGTTGTCAAATTGATCATGTTCATCAAACAAGGTTATGCCTTTGCACACAAAATATGAGTTAGGTGGATTATGCCTAGACTTGTAAATATCAAACCACACCTTATCAATGTCATCGGGTTAGCGTTTCCAAATGAACATCGATCTTTGTCCTTGACATTTTAAGAAATGGTCTCCTCGATAGTATTGGGGGTGCACTTTCATCGTACGCTACGTCAAGGACGTAGAAGTCCGCTAGAAACATTAACCTGCCAACTCGAACCATCACGTCCTTCACTAACCCTCGAGGGCTAGCTTGGGAATGATTGGAGAGTTGGATGATCACCCTAGTGTCTCTAAGTTCACCCATATATGGGCTTTCATAAAGACTACGTGGAATTACATTAATAGATGCTCCTAAGTCTATCATTCAATTTTCCACTAATTTCCCACCTAAGGAGAAAGGTATCGAGAACATCCCGGGGTGGATGCATTTTTTAGGAATTTTTAATGATTCAACACGATGACTCCCCCCACTTTCAAGTGTCCTGCCTTCCTATTTGGCTCATTCCTCTTTTTTGTGCATGTAAATTTCAAGAATTTGGCATAAGATGGCACATGCTCAATCAACTCTAGGATCGAAATGGTTACCACAACCTTTTCAAAGACTCTCCGTATGTTTGCATCATTTTTCTCCACCTTCGGCTCCCCCCTAAGTGAACTTGGAAATGGTGGTGGAAGGGTCACTCTTGCCTCGGTGGGTGGAAGCTCTTTGAAAGGTTCTTTCTCGACAACGATCTCACGCTCCTTGAAATTAGTCTTGTTGGCTTCCAAGATCCGATTATCTTCTTACAAGACTTCCTTCTCAGGCTCACGCACTTCCTTCCTGCTTCTCAACTTTAGTGCGCTCACATTTCTTTGATTGACCTCCATTTGGGAAGGAAGTTTTCCAGACTCCTTGGCCTTAAATTGGGTCACAAATGAGATGAGTATCCCAACTTTGATCTCGATAGTTTTTATGCTCAAAAAGACCCTAGTCCCAAGATCTTTAACCTCACGCCTTGTTTGCTCCAAAACCACATCATGCTTCTTTACCAATTGGCCAATAGAATCCAAGTTATCCTCTCAATCCGACTTATAGAGGGAAGTGTGGTTGTTGGAAAGCCCTTCACCCCTTGGATACGGTTTAGGTGGAGCTTTTCCGCCTCGGTTGTACCCTTAAGCTTGACTCTCCTTGCGCCAACAAAAATTGGGATTATCGCGGTACCTCGAGTTGAAGGTATTCACATAGGGGTCTTGCCTTGCATCTCATTTATTCCCTCAGAACCCTTGTTGTTTTTCCCCCTACCAAATTTTTGCCTATTACCGTTGTTGAAATCCAAATCTTTCACCCCTTCCAAGTATTCTGCCATTTGTGGACAAGCATCTGTGTGATGCTTGAGATTACATAAGCTACTAACCTTGACTTGGTGAACTATCATTTTCAAAAGTTCCTTCATTGTCAAAGCAAGAGCTTTGACTTGCTCTTTTAATTTGGGAGATTAAGATGGTTCATCCAATGTCTTCACCCTCGACCTCGTATCAAATTGTCTCATCCCGTTAGCCATATCTTCAAAAAGTTCCATAACATCCTTCGGGCTCTTATTATCAATCGAAATGTTGCACGCGGCGTTCATCGTCCTCATGTCATCATCGCACAACCCTTTGAAGAAATAGTAAAACAAGTTCCCTTCCTTGAATGGGTGATGAGGACAGCTAGCCAACAGTCTTTTGAATCTCTCCTAGTACTTGTACAAGGACTTATTGACATTCGGAGTGATGTTGGACAACTGCTTCTTTAATCCCGTGGACTTGGAGGTTGGGAAGTACTTCTCTAGGAAAATCCTTTTCATGTCCATCCATGAGGTGATACATCCTGACAGGAGGTAATACAGCCATTCTTTCGCGGTGTCTTAATGTGAGAAAGGATATGCCTGCAAGTTGTAGTCATCCCCCGATACCCAATGAGGCTTCATATTCATGCATACAAGATGAAATTCTAAAATATGTTTGTTGGCATCCTTCCCGGCCATCCCATGGAAATTTGGGAGGTAATGAATCATCCCACTCTTAAGCTCGCAATTGACATTGGGTGGCAGTGGGGGAAAGGTGATGCAGGGGGGTTGATTCTCCAAGTTTGGAGCCATAAACTCCCTCAAGGTGCAGTTTTCTTCTTCCATCTCAACTGGTTCTTCTACTACTAAGGCTGGCTCTTGAGGAACCCCCACACTCTAGATTTCCTCCTCTTCCTTCTTCGACTACCTGTGTACTCCGTTAGATGGTGTAAAGTCCCAAAGTTTGTGGCACAGGTGTGTACCATAAACTAGGAGCCAAACAATACCCAACTAAAAGCAACACTAGCACAAAGATCATTATCACAAAGGCTCAACACCAAAAAACTAACAAAAATAAAATATAAGCAACACTAACTACTCAACTAACGTGCTATGCAAGTTAACATTTTAGACTAGGATCCCTGGCAGCGGCGCCAAATTTTGACATGCCTCCACTCGAGGTCGTTAATGTAGCTAACCCGAGAAAAAGCTTGTGATAAAAAAAACAAACAGGTTGAATGAGAGATGATCAAATTTATATTTATATTTTGCTCCCAAACTTACTAATAAGCTACCTATGGGGTAGTTAGTGGTAAGGTCGGGCTTCTCCACAGAGATGCTAGGTGTCTAATAGCTAACTACACACAACCACGTACGGATTATCAATCTGTATGTGTGTTACGAATAGCTAAATATTGGAAAATGTTAGGGGTTTTTCAATTAACAACTACAAGCATAAGAGATCACATGAGAGAAAACTATATAGATAAACACTTGGGGAATATTTGCTTAACATGATTGGTTAAATGTTTCGATCCTCAATTCAATCACATATAAGACAATAAAACATATTCTAATGTTCATAACACGTGGTCAACACTTCCCCATACCTGTCACGTAGGGTGCTCTTGTAATCTTCCTTCGGCACAGCCTCCGTAATTAGGGGAGTGCAACATCGCCCGTGCCGTTGTGCAGATCTGTTTCTCCCTCGTACGATTACATCTTGGGCAATACACCACGAATGTTTTATTCCTAGGCCTAAACAGGCAAAGGAGAATAGGCACCTTATCGATGGCTCTAGAGTCGCTACACCCTAGTTTGCTACCAAATACTATCTCTATTTGTAATCTTCCGGACCAACTTGCCAGCTAAGACTAGTGTGTTGTCATTGTAACAATAAAACTCAAAAAAGACCTATGCGCACACACCCACGTCGACCCGGACCCCGCTACCCATATCACATCTAGGTTTCTCTTCCCCAGGGGTATCAATATGTGCACCAAAATGATTGTAGACTACGGTGTGTGCTAACTTAGTGTATCATTCATGCAATTCATAAGCAATTCAAGAACAAGCCAACAAAATATCATTAACACATAGAAAAAGGTAGATCTAAGAAATCTCACAAAACATAAACCAAATCATAAAAACATATATAGTCTCCAACAAATAAACTAGTCCCTTAGCATTGAACCCAAGTATTTCATTGGATTCAATGTCTTTAGGAAAATTAAAAATAAAGAGATGAAAAGAAAAGATTCTAGAGACAAGGAAGAGCCCCTTTCTCTCTCTACCCTACTCTTGAAGTCTAAAATGATCATAAACTTAAACCTCACTATACATAGGTCCATAAATATAGTAGTAGGGAATTGGCCCTTGAAATAGGCCCAAAATAGGCCAAAAACCCTAGCTGCCGCAACAGACACGGCCAGTAAAAATTGGTACGGTCCTGCCGGCTCGGGAACTATCTTGCTGATATGGCCTGCTCAATCTGGCATGGCCGCTGCTTTGTGCTGGAGCGGCCCACCGTGTCTAGCACGGGTTGTGCCATTCGTGCTTTCGTGGGCTGTGTCAATGCCAGTTTGACCTCCATTTTGGTGCTTCTGATTGCACGTCCTGTGTTGTTTGGTGCAGGCCATCGGCTGGAGCCTCATTTTGATTAGTAAAATGGCCCGGGCCATATCCTCCGTCAAACCCATGGGCTGGTCTTCACATTTTGGACTTGAAATGGCATGGACTGTGTGAAACGACACGGTCTATTCCCAAACTTAGCCGATTTGGAGTGAAACTAAGCAAAAAAGGACGTGGGTTGCTTGAACGGGCACGGTCCATGCTATGCACCCCTAGCACGGGCCGTACTGGCTTTGGTCTATGTTGGCGCATGCTGGCTCGTGCCGGCCGATCCGCCGGTTGATGCCTTCCTCCATTTTTGACCTTTTTGTACTTCAAATCCTCCTTTCTTGGCTCAATTCCATCTACAATCACACTTTAAGTCCCTGGATTTCATATCTACTCCCATTCTTGCGAAAGGCCTTCAAATATCTTCTACTATTCTTGCGAATGGCCTTCTATACAATGACGTCGAAATATCCACGAGCAACCTACTATTGAGATCATAAATGAAGACCTATGTGCTCGCAAATAGAAATTGTGCATTACCTTCAATTAAGTTTACAAAACTTGGGATTTAGACAAGAAAACCAACAATGGTCATCTAAACCCTTTTTTGTGTAAAACTACTAAAACTAACAATCTAACAAGTAAAACATGATAATTATTGTGTCGAATGCATTGGTTAACACATTCAATATGATGCACATCAATACTCTTCATGCAGCTTCTTGAGTTTGGCGTAATAAATGGCAACTTTTTGTCCATTCTGGCGGCAATTGTTGATATCATCGCACATCTGTAGAATTTTCGGTCCATTGCCTAGGTAAAATCTACCAGCAAGATAATCCCAATTTTTTAGCAGTATAGTTTTCCGATGATCGTACAGATGGATCAACGTTCTGAAGGATGCAACAAACAAGCAAAGCAATAACCACAGGCTAATCATCGTAATCAGGATGGCCATCCGGGGATTGAGTGATGGTTCCATCAATGAAACCATGCTTCTTCTTCGCAAGTAACGCACTACAAATTGCAGTAGTCCACTCTCTGTTGTTTTCACCACATTTCATAACAATGGGATAGATCAAAAGTCCACGATTGTTGGACGGATGAAGATAGTACGAAGAATTAATCGGGCGGCCAGTCGGCAATGATTGCGAGCTACCAGTATGTAACTGCAGTTGACTCAGGAGAGCGGCAGCGAGATCACGGGCTTTCTTAGCCCGGCTTTATCGGCGATGCGGGCAGATACAACGATAATGCAGGAAACATCAGATTTAGGAATCGCCATTGGAGCAACATCATAAATCAGCAAGATTGGGGTGGTAGTGTGTGAAGGTCACACGGAGGCGTGTGGTGGGAGACAGCGGCACGTGAGCAGACTGTTCGGTGGACGACATATTTTTTTTACTACAGCAGCTCGAAAAATGGCAAGCGATGATCAGACACCGTTAGTGGTCCAAAAATCTGGAAAATCCAAATTTTAGAATTCTAGAGGTTCCAGGATTTCATACTCTGATACAATGTAAGAAATAATGTTGTAATTGTATTCATAATTTGGATTACAATATATAGAGTTACAAGTGACCTATACAAAGTCATAAATGGAAAAGGATACTAATCTGGACACAATTAATATTCACAAAATATTCCTATTCCTTTAACGGTATTATTTGATTTGGGTTAGTTATTTGTATCTTAATATTTGATAATTCGTCAACTGTTTGATGGTAAAATGACTACGATGACTACTTATATAAATTATAATTCAGTATCAATTATAATATAATAATAACAAATAACTACTAGTATATTTTAATTAAACTGAATAACTTTATAAAGAAACTATTTTCTAAAACAAATGTGAGATTTTCTAAAATCTTAACTTTTTCTAATACTAGTTTTAGGGGAAAACTAGAACAATTTTTTTTTGTATATGGCAAAGTTTTGAGAAAGATCTTGGAAAGATGAGTTTTAATTAGAATAATAAAAGATAAAAAGTGTTAGTTGGAATATTAAAAGTTTATCATGCAACGTGTAGTAGTTATAAAGTTTATAACCCGATTCATGCAACCCAAAAAAATTATCTTCATTTCTTCTAATATGCACTTTAAACCTTGGTCTTTCCATAGCTTATGAAAAGATCATCTTTCAAGAGACAGGCTCTTTGTATATTAATATAATAATTTAAACCGTTCTTATATTGTACTCATAGGTACCATCAATTAGTTAACTTAATTTTTTACCGTCCTGAGGTATTTTAACTTAATTTTTTTATTTATAATTCCGATCACTAAAAAATCACAATACCACCCTTAATCGTCCTTGTTTCTTGAAAGAAACTTCTATTTATATTATTTTAATATTAAAAAAATCAAATCCTAGTGTGAATAAAAAAATTATTAAATAAAATTATTAAAACCTTTTGCAAGTATAACTTAGATAAATAATAAGAGTGATGGTAAAGACAACATAACAGTAAATGAAGAGGAATTCAGTAAAAGACCAAATCACTAATCATCACTACAAGAAATAGCACATATTACTTCATTTTTTTACCTCATTTTTTTCCTTAGATCGAATAACCGAAGTAAAAAGTTCTTTTATCTCTTTTTTTAATTAAATAACCGAGGTAAATAATATGTGATTTACTTCGATTCTATGATAACCGAGGTAAATAATATTCAAAATAGAAGTAAAAAGTATAACTGACGTAGGTGCGACGTTGACAACATGTGTTCGACCTAGCAGTATCAATCAATCATGAGACCGACTTTGCACTAATGGTCAGTTTGACCGAATATCTCCCGACGTTAAGGGTCAACGTCGCATCTGTTGGGATTTAGTTGGTAAGTTTTGATCCCTTGACCAAATTCAATCATAATACCCAAAATTTTCTTCTACATTCCAAGAGGTTCTACAAAATCCAAATCTACATTATTGAAGGTGAGCAATAGGATTGTGGATTGTGCTAACTCGCCACTCAATTAGCAAGTACGTATTCCGATGCCTAAATTTGTATTTTCATTACTTCAATTAAGATTCCATGTTAGTTTCAATTCATATGAGAGGATGTGTTTAATTATGGGTTGATTGAATTTGGCCATTGCATAATTATATAAATGGGTGGTGTTATCTGTGTATGGGAACATGATAATTAATATTTCATTGACATATATGTATATATGTTGCCCTAATTAATATGCATATGGAATCGATGAATTGAATTATTGTAAGTGTATGTATTTGTTGCTAAGATAGAACCCTAGAAAATGTGCACTTATTATTATGTTGTAGGAATGTCCATGGATAAAACTCATTATTTTGATGAAGATCGAACTAGTGAGGAGTATCAATATTTTTTAGCTAACTACATTCAATATGCATTCGTGAATGCCGCGAAAGAGGATTTGTCTTATGAATATTGCCCTTGCAAGAAGTGTCGGAACACCGCTATTCATGAAGATGCAACTAGTTTGAAGGATGACTTCTTCATACACGATTTTGATCCAACATACACAATTTGGTTTTGGCATGGGGAGAATGTGGATGAGCATACTAGAAATGATGTAGAGGCCGACTGAGTTGGTTGAGGAGGTTGTGAAGAACCACAGTGGCAATCCTGAAAGGCTTTCAGCCTTGTACAAACATAATGAGACACTTTTATACTATGGGTGCTCCAAAGGAATGACAGTATTGAAGGTTACATTGCCTTTGATAAATTTAAAAGCTAAGTAATCCTATAGTGATGTTAGTTTCTCCAGTTTGTTGGAAGTGTTGAAAGAAATGCTTCCGGTTGGAAATAGACCACTATGTATGATAGGAATGGATTATGAAAAGATACATGCTTTACGGAACGATTGTATCTTGTATAGGGAGATCATTTGAATTTGGAAGAAGTCCCTAAATGTAATTCTCCAATGTTCAAATAAAATGAGATGGACGGGGATAAAGAAATTAGAAATTGATGGACGAAGAAGATTCTTGTCAAGGTTGTTTAGTATGTGCCTATTATTCCCCATTTGAGAAGATTGTCTAGTAATCCTGAGGATGCAAGGAATATAAGTTGGTATGTAGATCAGAATGTGGTTGATCCTGGAGTCATTAGTCATCCAGTCAACGGTGATCATTGGAAAAGGATATATGTGGCCTTTCTCAAATTTGGGAATGAGCCACGAAATTTGAGGTTTGGTTTATGCATGGATGTAATAAACTTGTTTTGTAATATGAGCAGCAATCATAGTTCGTGGCCAGGGATGGTAATGATTTACTACTTGCCCCCATGGTTGTGCATGAAAAGGAAGTACATTATGTTGTCTCTGATGATCTCTGGTCTAAAGAAACTGGGCAACGATATCGATGTGTACCTAGCCCCCTTAGTGGATGACCTTATACTACTGTGAGATCCTGGAATGAGGATGTATGATGGATTTTGGAATGAGTCGTTTGATTTTAAAGACATGTTGTTCTGCACTGTGAATGACTTTCCCGCATATGGAAACTTGTCAGACTATTCAGTTAAAGGTTAAAATGCATGCCCCATTTATTTGGAATTATTGTCAGTTGAGGCATGGAAGAAGGACATTGTATCTTGGGCACCAAAGATGGCTTCCTACAACTCACTGGTGAAGGAATCGACGTGCTAAATTCAATGGCAAGGTAGAGTTGGCTCCCTCACCTCCCATTTTAACAGGTGTGTCAATCTCGTACATGTTGCATGATTTATGAAATGACTTTGGCAAGAGGAAGAAGAAACTTATGGTTGTCAGTAGTTGGAAGAAGCATTCCTTTTTTTTGAACTACCGTATTGGAATATCCTTGACATCTGACACTGTGTGGACGTGATGCATATTGAAAAGAACGTATGTGATAGTTTTTTTGTTACTTTGATGAATATCCCGGATAATATAAAGGATGGAGTGAAGTGAAGGAAAGATATGGTTGAAATGGTAATTAGCCCTGATTTGGCCCCCGAGGTGCGAGGCTCCAAGATGTACTTGCCTGCTGCTTATCACACACTTTCAAAAGTTGAGAAAGACTGGATATGTTCTAGCCTAAAAGGTATCAATGTCTCGAAGGGCTACTCTTCTTAGGTTAATAATCAAATATCTGATGAGCGGCTTAGACTAGGAAATATGAAATCACACAATTCACATTGTTTGATTCAAGAATTTCTTCCGTTTGCGATTAGATCTATCTTGCCAACTCACATCAGATGCTAGTATTGTGCGTAGGTATGTGACCGAGGAGGCCGTAGATTACTGCATAGATTTCTTTAAGAATGAAGAGTCGGTTAATGTTCCAAAATTGCGGCATGCAGACAAAGTTGGTGGCAAAGGTTTGCGAAAGGGAACACTAGGGTATTAACCCCCGACAAGTTGATGAAAACACACTTAAATGTTCTACAAAATTCAGATGTGGTTTTCCTGTACGTGGATATACACATGGCCACTTTAAAAGAGAGGAACCCCAGTTAGTTGGAGAAGCAAGTACTTGAAAAATACAATAACACTTTCATCAATTGGTTATGCTAAATTGTAGTTGGAGAGAGTCACAGTGAGACCTTGAATTGGTTAGCATTCATGCCTTCCGCAACTATGATTTCTTTCACAGGCTATGACATGAATGGGACACACACAGCGTTACAAAAAATAGTGGCATTAGCATAGTTGCGGAAGCATCACATGTAAGCATCGCAAAGGATAAAAATCCCATCTATAGGAACATGTCTTACTGTTGTGTGATTGAGGAAATACGGGAACTCATCTCACATTTCAAATACACATGGGTTGATAACAATGATGGTGTATCGATCGACGAGCTAGGTTTTATAGTTGTCAACTTGAGAAGGACACATTCTTCTAGCGATCCTTACATCATGTCTTCATAGGCTACACAAGTATTTTATGTTGCTGATCCTTGTGATTTTATCAAATAATTGGACTCTGTTGCTTCTTCATCAGTGGCAAATGCATCATCTTCTATGTCCGCCTTCTCCTAAATGGCATGTGGCTCTTGCCCTGGTGTAGCCATCTAGGGCACCATAGGTGCATTGGTAGCACTGCCTATAAGAGCCTTCAGCTCTACCAACTCCACCATAATCTAGTGGACATTGCAGTCTGTGCATTGTGTCATCGCCTTTGTCTCGGCCACGCCCTTCAAGAGCATGGCCCATGCATTGTGTTTCAGTCCTAAGGGAAAATTTGAGTTAAATAATTTAAATTCTAAATTTTTTGAATTCTAAAAAATATAATAAATTTCTTACCCGTTCGTGGGATAGGAGTGAGGGGGGCAGGATGCCCGGCTGTGGAGATCGATGGCGTAGCCTCGGTCCCCGATGTGGCAGTAATATCAAGATTACCCTTGGGGACATTGCGATCTATCCACATCCCAGCCTCTCAATGCCAATGCTTCTGGCCAAAGTAGTTCTAATCGTAGTACTTTAGATCTTCTCTTCAAGCGGATGGGAACCTTCTGCTTCTCCAAAATAGAGGTGATCACGTTGCCATAGGGAAGTGTTCGACTCTTCGGAGTGAGGGTCACCGTGTGCATCTCCTTTATGATGGTGTAACCGAGGTTGCCTACTTTCTTCTCCGCCATGTGGTAGTAAAGGACAGCCTCGTTGATCATGCACTCTCAAGGATGGATAGCCAGGATCAGTATTTGTACGATGATGTTATACACCATCCTCTCCTCGAGGTCTAGTACATCAATCTTGATGTCCCTCGGCTTGATAATGCCACTGCCCACCGAGATCTTAAAGTAATTCTTCACCATGCAGTTTGAGTCAAGCCGCCTAGACGGATCATCCTTGTCGGCCATAGGAGGCTGTGAGTCCCGGAAGTAGAGGCAGAGTGGTTCAACATGTGGCTCCTCTTCACCGAATGTGCACCCTATAGCCTCATTGATCAAGGCACTTGTCAAAACCATGTTGACCCCATTCACTTTGGTTTGGTAGTTTTCTATGCTCAACCTCATGAAATTAGCGTAGAACTCCTTGACCTTAGTGGCATAAGTGGGCTTTTCAAGGAAAATCAAACCCTTCATTCTGGAAGGAACAAAGGGTTCGATGAGCACACCTAGGTGAAGTTACTCCACGTCCTATGCCTTATTGCCCTCACCTCCTTGGTCCTCCTTTTTCTAATCATTTGGTATCGCTTCTCATTCTCCTTGTTGAAGAAGCATAGGTGCTCTAATATAAGGGATGGAAGGGAAGGGGTGGTCTTCGACTTGTTTTCCCTTGATGAACTTTCTCTGGTGCTCCTTCCAAAAGCCCTCTTAGCTATCTGCTTAACTGGTGAAATCTGTTGAACACGGACATAGAGAAAAGTTACCACAAGAGACAAGAAATAAATAAATTTGAAGGTTTGAGCAAACCGCATGCATGACGGCATGATCGATATGCCCTATGTGAAGTTGTGCATTCAAGTTCAATGAAGAACTAGATGAATATTTGACTTCGCACACCATTTTGGCCATAACGATAGGCATGTGGGGACTCACACATTTAAGTTTATTGAACAACTAGATGAATGTGCGACTTCGCACGGCCTATCGCCATGGCCGAAATGGTGTGCGAAGCATACCTGAAAGGTAAAAAACAAATAAATCAACCACATTTACACAATATATACTACAGAACCTACACAAATGTGTAGTACCAAAGATTAATGCACAACACACAACTAACATTGGCTTGTCCCTAATAATCAAAGTGAAAACCAAAAAGAGAATATAGAGACCTAAAACCCTAGGAAAACAAAAAAATCAAACACCACATTCATACTCATTTAAAAAACACAATCCTAGAAGAAAGAAAATAAATAATAACTTACATACTACCCAGGAATGAGGAATAAAAAATGGTACCTTTCTAGGGTTTTGTCCTCTTTTGCTTCGATCAAAATTCGCGTATGGAAAATGATAAACATGAACTTCCCCTTGATGATGGGGCTTTATATTGGTAGTTTTTGGGATTGATTGAATGGTTAATATGACCATTTTTTCTTCTGATGTGAGGTTTGCGTGTGACGTTGGGGTTGGAATGCAAGTGGGTTAAGGGTGGATGGTTTAAATACTCAGCAGTGGTGCTGTTCAAACCCCACGTGCGACGTCACACAACTTATCGCTCCAAACGACACATGAAATTGTTGATAGCAACGTCATTATCCATCCGTGTTGGGCCACACAATTGATTTTGGCCTAAAGAATATGAGATTTGGGCTTGGATCAGAGTGACTTGAAATGACACTTTCGATGTCGCACCTATAATTGACATAGCTGAAAGAATATCGATATATATATATATGTGTGTGTGTGTGTGAGAGAGAGAGAGAAAGAGAGAGAGAGAGGTTGCTATTGAGGGAACTGGGCTGAATAGGGCAACCGTCCCAATTATCATAACATTTTGGGTTTGGACAAGAGTGACTTTAAATGACACTTGTCATTGTCGCACATAAAATCAACTAGGTCAAACGACCACTGATATTGTTACGAGGTCGCTATTTGGGATAAATGGCCAGAATAGAGCAATCGGCCCTAATAAAATAATACATTGGGCTTGGACCATAGTGGGTTGAAACCACAATAGCCGAGGTCGCATATGCATATTGACAATGCCAACATTTTAGCAATATCTAATACTAGGTTGGTGGGCCTAATATTGTAATAAGCCCAGATGCAATCAAGGTCTAGCCCAAATGCTAGGCCTGAATAACTTAATAAGGAAATATTATTCAGTAGTAAAATAAATAATAAAAGAAATGGATTAACAAAAAAAATTGATGGTCGTTTAATAAGGTTGAGTACTGGTCGGGTTAATATGCAAACCCTATGAAAGTGATTAAGGTGTAATCAATGTGCTTCATATTAGATAAACAATGTCTAGACTTCAAAACTTCACACCATCCAATGGGTAAGGGCCAAACGCTAACTCGTGTAATAGGTTTGCATGTTCGTGGGCTTAAAAGAGAAACCCGATGAAAATTTTATAATTGATATGTTTTTGCCTCGAATGAGATCAGCTAAGTCTGGCCTTCAACAATCTTCACCATAGAGTGGTTAATGGTAAAACCCTTACATGTGTAATAGGGTTGACTATTGGTGGGCATAAAATGTAAACCCTATAAAAATGCTAGAACTAATATCTTTTGGAATTGAATGAGATCGGCCTTCAACAATCTTCACCATCGAATGGGTAATAGTCAAACCTTTACTCGTGTAATAGGTTTGACTATTTGAGGGCTTAAAATGCAAACCCTTTGAAATTTCTAGAGCTTATATGTTTTGGCCTCAAATGATATCAGCTATGCATAAACTTCAACATTCTTCACCATCGAACTGTTAATGGTCAAACCTTTACCTATGTAATAGGGTTGACTATTTGTGGGCATGAAATGTAAATCCTACGAAAATGCTAGAAATGATATCTTTTGGCATCGAATGAGATAGGTTATGTCTGGCCTAAAACAATCTCACCATCGAACGAGTAATTGTCAAACCCTTACTCATGTAATAGGCTTGACTATTCGTGGACTTAAAATGCAAAAACCCTACAAAATTGCTAGAACTGATATACTTTGGCTTCAAATGATATCGGCTATGTCTGACCCTTAACAATCTTCATCATCGAACGGGTAATGGTTAAACCCTTACTCGTGTAATAGGTTTGACTAGAACCTATTACTAGAACCTATTACAAAATGCAAACCTGTGAAATTACTAGTACTGATATATGTTAGCCTTGAATGAGATCACCTATGTCTAGCCGTAAACAATATTTTACATCCAACGGGTAATGGTCAAACCCTTACTCGTGTAATAGGGTCAGAATAAATATTGTATGCATATGTCCTGGGCACTTGTACCGCTTTCATTGTTTAACCGCTCATTAACTTAAACCAGATTCTTAGTACCATGCATCAGAGAGGCCCTCTCACATATCAATTATGGCCCAAACTATTTGCGACATTGTACATGATTATGGAATGGGCTATTTGGTCCATATACATGCCCATTATATGCCATTAAACCATTAGAAATACTGACTTTGTGTCAAACATTGTGGGAGCTGAGTTGCAGTTGACACTTGTGTGACGTCGAATAATCATATGAAACAAGCCTATTGGGTAGACTTTGACCCATGAAGAGACCTAAAATACTAACGATCAACATGTCGCATGCACCGACCGACGTCGCAGCACTGGCGGGAGAATGCCTTTATGCGTTATACTTAACCAAAAAAAGGCCCAAAAACATTTAAAAGGGAATTTATTACCAAAATTAGCACCCTCCACCTTCAAAGACCAAAATAATATCATCCCCATTTCATTTTTCATCCATTAAATCAAGCACTCGAAACACCCAATTCCACCACCACCTTAGAAACCAAAAGGAGAAACAACAATGGACAAGGAAGAGGTCCCCATGGGAGGGGATTCGATTAATCAAAATTGTGGTAAGATTTCATCTTTCTAACTTGACATGAACATATTTTCAATGGTACATCCTTTAGGAATGATTATTGAATGAGTGTTTAAGATTTCAATGTGTGATATTTTTTATCTATTTCGTTTAAGATTGTGGACTATATATGTAGGGTTGTTTGGATACATTGAGGATGTAATATTTTTCAAGTGTATGGTATGTACCCAATGTGGAAGCTTACTAATGGTGGTTATTTCATATGGAAATAACATACTCCCTCCATCCCAACCGATTCTGCACACTTTCCTTTTTGGATTATCTCGGGCAATTCTGCACACTTTCCCTTTTAAGAAAGATTTAACTTATTAAAAGACATTGTTGCCCTTATAAAATTAAATCTTTACAATAGATCCCCCACCCAAGCACCCACCATTCCTAGGCCTATTCTATTTCCTTCCCATGCTCTACTTCCTCTCTCTCTCTCTCTAATAGGGATCAAAGCTGGTACTGAATTAGGCATGGTTTGAGTGAGATAGTTCGAGGGGAACGTTGGCTGATGCCGGTTCTGACCCCCCCATATTCAATGGGTAGATTAGTCTTGGAGGAGCTTGCATCTGGATCCTTTATTTTAATGCCAGGGGCATTGAAGGTATGACCCCCACCTGTTGCTTGGCCATCTATTTCTAGAGCATTGGGAGTTCTACCTGGTACCCTGTAGATCTGAGAGTCTGGGCCAGTTGCGCCAGGTCCTGCTGTGATAGGGAGGATTGCACTGTTTGTGCCCCTCGTCCTTTTAATTGCCCCTGTCGTAGGCTCTACTAGTGAATTAGCCCTAGCCTCTGTGAATTGTGGCACATTCTCTCTGGGCCACCACGCCTAGTTTTGTGTGGTAGGGAATGTAACCCCCATCCCAAACCGAGGCTCGATGCTGACGTCCGTCCTTCCTAGAGTGTTTGGCTACATGAAGACTTCCGTCTGACTGCCCTCCAGTCCTCTTGTCTCAAGGATCTGATCACAGACGCTCTTCGTGTGTTGGTTACCAGCACCTGAGGGGGTAGGATCCATCTGATTGGTCCCACACCCTTTTCTTCTCCAGTAAGGGGACTGAACTTTTTCGTTTGGTGGCCAAAACTCCTTTATCCTTCAACAGCTGGCTCATACGCAATGAACTTTCCATGGGGGAGGACATAAATCGTAAAGCAGTGTAGATCTGACTCTAGCGGTCCCACTGGGCATGCCAATTTTATGTGCCCCAATTTTCCACCGCTACTACACTGTCATCCTCTGTACCTGAATCTATAAGAAAAAGGAGGTGTCCGGGGGGAAGAGGCTCCAACGGCCAACTAAGTAAATAGTGTATGAGAGTGTAATTAGGAATGAATAGTTAAGTGTGTAGGATTACCTTTAGCCTTTATATAGGTAGGCAAGTAAGGTTGCTGTTTTGTTTGCTTGTGGAACAAGTACTCCACCTTGGGTCAGCCCAAAAAGAAAGCTTTACCCAAAGGGTAAAGCCTTGGGCCGATGGTCAGATGCACAGGCCATTATGCCCGTATGGTTTTACACAATATCATCAAGGTCGAGGTCAGGCAATTTGCAAGAAATTGATTGACATGGTGAAATTTCCAATGAAGTTGGATTACATTGGGAATGCAATAGGCAAGGATAGAAATTGGTGGTCTAGTTACCTTATTGATAGGACTAAGGTAGATATATTCGTGTAAGAGTTGTGGTCTTCTATTGATGATGCTTACAAGGAAAAGATATGGAAGACAATTGAGTATTCCTTCCATATCGAGTGTGACAATATGACAAATTTGGAGAGGAAAATAATACAACGCTTCGATGAAAGATGGAGAGATTTCTAAGCTTAATTGGCTAAGGATTGTGTGTTTTGTAAGAACAAGAATTGCAACCCAAGAATTAAGCATCCATTTATAAGGGAAACTAGTTGGAAGGGTTTTGTTGCACGGAAGCTAGCAGACAAACAATCGATAAGGGATTTACATTTACATTCTTACAAGTATATACACAATTAATGGATTCATATATATATATATATATATATATTTATGAACGCATATTATACTTGGATATACATGCTTATACACGAATATAGGTTCTTTTGTATCGTAAAATGTGTATGTCATTTATGGTTGTTTGTCATGTAACAATCATAAAGGTCCATATTTTGCCTCAAAATGAGTAACACAATGTGAACATGTGATGTCGCACGTTACAAATCAAGCTATTGATCGTTACAACATACTAGTGTGCGACGCCGTTCATAAACTAAGTTTAGGCATTGATTTGGTTAGATATTATGAGCAATGTCACTTATTGTTCATTCTGCTAGTGCAATTTTATTACCGACTAGTGGCCATACGCCGGTCTTATGCAGGGGACTTGTGATAACTTTTCCCTTCTCTTTCACCTTGTTGATTTCATAAACCTAACCATTTGTTATGATAATTTTATAGGATCTAAGAGAAAGAAATAGTGAGGTTGCAACTAAAAATAAGATGCGCCAGACCATGAGTCGAGGGGGTTATGCAATAGTAACAAGAATCATCATGAAGGAAATGTTTGAGACTAGAGTGTTTGAAAAGGTAGATCACGGAATGACAGACAAGGTAGCGATTAATTTTACGGAATATATCACACCCAATGAGGTTTCCGATTCAAGAAGTTGCTAAATGGATACAAAGGGCATGAGAAGAATGAGGGTAAGTTCCACACCAAAGAAGTGAAGTTGGTTGCACAACAAATTTTAAGTTTTCCAACTCTTTAGTTGATATAATTTGAGTGAATTTGCTCAAATATAATATCGAGCATATGAGGTTAAGTATTAATAATTCATAGGAGTATTTAAAAAGAAAACAAGAATCTGGAAAGTTCATCGGGGTTGGAAAAAAGGACATACTAGGAGTTGCGCTTGACAAGGAAGAACATTTAGGTCGGGTCCGAGGTGTCGGTACTCTAGCTACACACAAGGATGTCTTTGTCAAACCTTAACCTCCTAAGGTTGACATTATGTCAAGTAGTCAACAAAGAGAGATTGATGCTTTAAAATCCAAATTAAGCAAACTAGTGGCTTATGTCTCGCAAAAATTGAATGGGAGGAAAATGCCACTTGATATGGAGTGAATCATTGCAAGTTCTAAACCAATAACCTCAACTTCTCCTTGCTCTTCTTGTCAGAAAACCTCAACACATGACCACCCGTAGTGTGATAGTAGACCCGTCCAACCATCTTGGACTTTGACAAAACTCCTTGCCTTTGATCGACTAAGATTAGAGTTAACATAAGCCAAACAATGCAACAATGTAGGTAATGGTATATATATTACACCTTTTATTTCATAAAGTAAATTAGACTATGTTTTAACTTAGCTAGTCTTCTAGTGTAGGATAATTCCTAATGCTACTACTAGCCGAACGTGTTGATGGTGAGAGCCACTTCGTGGCGTAAGGTAAAGTGTACACATATATACGAGTATATCAGCATAAGCCAGCCACGAAAGAGAACGTGCTCATTAATTTCACAATGAGCCTCGTAGATTGTATAGTTCTTCCAATCCTAGAACCCGAGGCAAGTACAGTGGACGAGGCATTAGGAATGTTTGTTGGATGACCCCTTCATTTGGTGGATATTTTTGACAACACGCCTAGTGAGAAGGTAACATGATAATTATGTGGTATTACTTATGAATAGAGACAAATATTGTGTACATAAATTTTCCAGTTGAATTTCATGTAGATTGAAATAATTATTAGTAGTTCAGCTAAATTGACCAATGCATGTGGGAATTCAAAACCTACAAAGTCTTGTGTCTCTAGAATGAAGCCGCCACCATTCAATCACTCGAAGGATAGTTCCCTCAAGAACATCCACACGGTTGTGATGGCTCACCCTCGCTCATCTTCATACAAAATTCTCATGGAAGAAGTAGGTATTTTTGGGTAGAAGATAAATCCAATCATCCGAAAGGAGGATTTCGAGGACTCTTTCCAATTTAATAATTCCCTCCCTCCCGTGATACAACTACACTGCATGTAAGTATTAATGCATCACCCTAACTTTATTCATCAATATACTTATTATGTTTGGCTTCAATCTATCAAGACTAACATAGACTCTTGCATGTACGATCCATTTCAAAAATGAAAGGGTGGATAGGGATTCTTTTCCCAAGAAAGATCCAACATGAACATGTTACAAGGAAGAGTGTTTGGCCTAATTGAGCTTCTAGTTGATGCTAAAGGATAATTTGATATATACTGCACCTTATTACGAGAGGTGATTCAACTCTACTTACAACCTTAATCTAATTTGGATTCGATTAAATATTATGGGATTATAACGATTTATTGAGAACTTATTTTTTGAAGAAAACATTGGATGGTGACCATCATCAGTCTTCCTTCAAACACGGTGTTCTGGTTTGATCCATTACATTAAACTCCCCCAGAAACAATCACGTTCGCAATTTCAAAGATGATGATGGATCCCCTACTTAACAACCGCAAAGGATTCCAGTGAAAATTTCTAAAGGTTAGAATTTACCTAAAAATTGTAGTTTGAAATAATTATTCCTATAAGTAAATAACGAAAGTACGAATGGCATACAAAATAAGTAGCCACGTGGGAAAGTGGTAAATATTGCATGTGCTTTATGAAGGATTTGGTCTCGCATGTGAAGGACAATCAATTTGATCTACAAAAGGTATCTCTTATTCTCACCTATTGTTTCAACCAAAAATATCACAAGTTTGCTCAACCTTTTTATTGATTATGAGATTACTCCATGTTGTAGTCTTTCCCCAAGGACAAATCTACGTACCCCGTCAAGATTTTGGAGGATGTACATGAGAGTTGGGCGCTCTTGATGATGGTAAATAATTTGAAGCATATACTTAATCCAGCTACCATATGAGGAACTAGGATTAGGTTATTTTTTGTGCAAGCATCATTCTCTAAAAATGCACATTAATACTTTCAGTAAGCATCAGTCTCTAATGTCAGTAAGCATTATGCATGGTGTAGTTAGATGCAATTTGAAGGGCATTTGATGCTGGGTCTACATTTCAGTAAATTTATATTCTTGTTTTTTACATAAGAGCCGACATCGCACCTATACAATTTACCAACCCAATAAACAATGAGAGACATTGCTAAATATTTGAAATGGGTTATCGAGGGTACAACGAATGGAGTGACGTCGCTTAATTAAAATGACGGTGTGACTAGGTCCACACTACAACATCAAACCTGCAACATCGCAAGCTCCTCGTAGAGCTTAGAAATTTAATCCTAGTCTCCCAATTACGTGCGGCCTCGATCCATGTAAACAATATTGTATTGATGGAATCACCATGTCATCATTTAACCGAAGTCGACCACACCAATGTCGGCCAGTCCGACATCGTATCTTTTGTGGCACATCGACTATCCTTTCGTCCGACCCAACATCACAGATTGGTCGGCAAGGGGTTCATCAAAATGATATTTACTACGGTTAATTTTCACAAAAACCAAGGTGAAAAAAATATCATTTACCACGGCTCAAAATCGCAGTTATAAAACAAAAATCAGCAATGCCAGTTACATAAACGTGCGACCTCGGCTATCCTCATAAATGACATCACACCCATTTTTAGCGACCTCGTCTACCAAGACGGTGCACCATTTTTGGCAAGTTGAACGCCTATGTCTAAGGACCGATCTCACTCCATTGTTGGTAGGGGTGTCGGCTCATAACTATTTACCTCGGTTTCTTTCTAAAAAACACGAGGTAAAAAAGTTTTACCTCAGTTTTGAACCACGGTAATAAATATACTTTTCACCACACCTGTATTTACCTTGGTTTTTTTGTGGCTGAAAACTAAGGTAAAAAACCCTACAGAACCGAGGTAAAAGGTGATGTTTCTTAATGTGCATATTCCTTGGAAGGTATAACTAATTACAGGGTCATTTGTCTTTTCATTACTGCCACATTAATCACTATATGATTTCACTATGAATTTTCACTGCATATATCATTATTGAAATAGTAAAGGTGAATTAGGATAAAGAAGAAATATATTTCTTATTGGACTCTATAATTTAAAACAAAGAATCCTACCCTCATAAACCACTTCATATGTTGGTTACTTTTCATGGGAGGGGCCATAGTTTTTTTATACCTTTTAAATGTTAACAAAAAACTTAATAAATACAAAATATTCATGGAAAAAATATTTAAGAATGACAGGGCACCCTTGATCACCCCAATTTTCCGTTGGCTCAAACTATACAAGTAAAACATAAAAGTCCAAAAGATTAATTAAAGAAAAATACAGTGAACTTGATATTGAATGATGGTATTATTTTTTAATGTGTGGAGCAATTATTGTACTTTTCAATTAAAATATTGTATTTTTAAATTAGATGTTGTATAAATTATATTTTTTTAATGTAATATTTCTTATTAACATGAATATCACGATGAGTAGCTTCACTGCTACACCTATTGGCATTAGGGTTAGCAACTAAAGAAAATGACTCATTATGAACAACCACCATAACTCCAAACTGTGAAATATAGTATTATAACAAGAAAAAATTTATTTTACCTTCTAAACAGTTGGTTACAATGAAGGTGTTTAACATGCTTCTGAAAGAACAAAGGAAAATCTACCAATGAAAACAAGAATACCAAAAATTTGTAAATTTCTTTGGATTACCACAATCTTTTAGAGTGTTATCATTGAATACGAAACAAAAGTAACTTTTTGAAAACGTGTACCTTCTCGATGCAATAAAATAAATCTGTGTTAGTTGCAAATCAGAACTATCACACTTTGATATAAGAAAACACAATTTCAAGCACTGGATGTCAAATAAAATGCACCAGCACAATTCATGTATGGGTGCACAATTTTCAGCACTGGATGTCAAATAATGTGCACTGGTATCAGTTATTGGTGCTTATAAACTTCAACACCGGTGTGGATTTACCGGTGCTGGAAACTACGTATTCCAAGGGCCGAAAATACGAGTGCCCTTGTGGGGAAACACCGGTGCCTATGACCACGTCATGCACCAGTGATTTTATCTTAAGAGTATAATTTTTTGGGCAAAATACTCATATAACCCTATGTTTTGGTGGTTTGTGCTAATATGACCCTCTGAAGTTGGAAAGTGTTATTGTAACCCTATCTTTTGCATCAGAAGTGCCGATATAACCTTCTGACACTATTCTGGCAATGACTTTGTAATTTCCGGCGTTGACCAAATACAAAAAGACTAAATACCCCTAGTCATAAATCTGAAAGTATAAAGACAATAATACCCCTATGTTTTTCTTCTTCTCCATCTCCAAAAATCAAAGTCGTTGCTGCCCCACCTCTGCACCACCCACCCAGCAGCTGCGTTGCCTCTGAATCCGTCGCTTCCACCACTTCGCCACCAAATCCAACAATTATATCAGAAAAACTAAGCAACAAACTCAAAGAATCGCTATAAAGGAACGTAATGAAAGAAGAAGTCGTTGCCCCGCCTCTGCACCACCGCCTCTACACCACCGCACTTAACCTCTGCACCACCGCACCGCATCCAGCGACATCAAGACAATTCCGACACTTCTTATTCTTCATCTCCTCACCACCAAAGCAACTAATGCTCCACCGCTCTGCCGCCTTCTCTCCTGCCTCTGCACCACCGCACCCAGCCTTTGCACCACTGCACCCCCACCTCTGCACCACTGCACCCCCATCTCTACATCACCGCACCCAGCCTCTGCACCACTGCACCCCCATCTCTACATCACCGCACCCAGCCTCTGCACCACCGCTTCTGCACCACCGCATCCAGTCTCTGCACCAGCGCCTCTGAACCACCGCACCCCTGCCTCTGAACCACCACACCCCCGCCTCTGCACCACCGCACCCAGCCTCTGCACCACCGCACCCAGCCTCTGCACCACCGCACCACATCTAGTGAAATCAAGATGATTCCTACTCTTCTCCTTCATCATCTCCTCATCTCCAAAGCAATTGATGCTCTGCTGCCTTCTGCAACACGCAATACCTTCCACCATCGCCGCCATCGGCTCCGGCACTGTTCCTGCCATCGCCACCTCCGTTAATGGCACCTTAACCGTCCCCACGCCCTCTGTCGAACCAAACCTAAAATGTTGTCGTCCCACTGTCGCAGTCATTGCCACCATGAGAGTAGAGTTTGGTTCTCCGAATCCTACTCCTCCACCGCTCGTCGGCACTGATTCGATCCTCTAGCTCCGCCCTGCCCCGGCCCGCCCAACACCAGATCCACTCAACACAGATTGAAGAGCCTACCAATTGATGGCACGGCTCACCCACCCAGATCCACTCTACCCCAGCTTCTGAATCTCGCTCCTCCACCGCTCGTCGGTACCGGGGAAGATTTGATACGATGGGAAGATAAGAGAATTGCAAGAAGAGCGCGGCAGAGGAGATGAAATCAAGACAATTCTTTGAGAGAATTGCTTCAGGAGCTCAGGGGGGCGCAAAAATATGACAAGAATTTAGGGTTTTGAGAGGCAATATAGTCTTTTCAAGTTTTTGAATAATTATTTTTTAAAAGATAAGGGTAAATAGTCAATTCATAAAATTCTGGTCAAATACAGGCTCCAGGGTTATATTAGCACTTTCAAGCAAAATAGGGTTACAATATCACTTTCAAAATTTACAGGGTCATATTTGCACTTTTGACCAAAACATAGGGTCATATGAGTACTTAACTCTAATTTTTTTAGTTGACTAAATTATTTTTTTAGTCCCCTACAAAGTATCTTATACCATGTTTTAGTCCCCGTTTACAAATCAACCCTCAGACAGTATTAAACAAATTCAAAACGATTTGTTTGGTCACCAAAGGTGGTTTTCAGGTAAGACTAAATAATTTTTTGGTATATCCATGGGTATAATGGTAATTTTACTAATTAAAAACATTTTCAATTAAAAACATTGCTAATTTTACTAATTAAAAACATTGCTAATTTTAAAATTTTCTTTTTCTTTTGTTTTTCACCTTCGCCGCCTTCAATTTCCACCGGCCCCGATTCACCTGAAGAAGACTCGCCCTGCTCCAAGTTCTAATGGCGGCAGCGGAGAAGACGAAGTGGAGAATTGGCGAAAAGGAAGCAGAGAAGCGGCGAAGAAGACGAAGCGACAAAGAAGACGAAGCGGCGGAGAAGGCGGTGGCAGGCAGAGAAGACTAAGCGACGAAGACCCATGGCAAAGTCAAGGGTATAATGTCCATGGCAGAGCTCAGCGAAGGAGACAAACAAAGAAGACGTCCCCATTTTTTTAACTCAAGGGTATAATGATCATTTTACATATTTTGACCAATTTTACCGTTGACTTTCCCTGAAAACCACCTTTGGGGACCAAATAAATCGTTCTAAATTTTTTTGGTACTGTCTAAGGGTTGATTTGCAAACGGGGACCAAAATATGGTATAAGATACTTTGTACGGGACTAAAAAACAATTTAATCTTTTTAATTTAGCAATTGACCTTGGTTTTTCGGCGCCTTCTCTATTTATAGACTTAGCAAGTTATTGACACAGAGGTGGTGCCTGATTTTTCGGATTATGGTGCTTATAACCATCGTGGTGGCCTAAAACCCCAATTCCCAGATATATAAGATAACCCCGGTCTTACCAGCAGTAGCTATTAGAGAAGTTGACACCCACACATTTCATGTTGTGGGTTGGGTTTTTGCTTTGCGGCGGTTCATTTGTCTAGCAGCCAGCTTCATTGACCTCTTTGGGTTGTTGTATGAGATATGGGCATGTCACTTAAGCTTTATATACAGTAGGTGTCTTTGCATCCTCCAAGAAGCCTTCTCTAAAATGGGTGAGTTGCATCGATCGATGCCAAGCAAAAAATGGGTGGAACCCTAAAGCCGTTGAAGATTAGCGGGAAATACGGTGCAAGAAGATGGGTTCCTCTTCAATATTTTTTAGCTTTTCTGGACTCTCTTTTGCTTCTTCCTCCCCGCTAACATGAATAGAGCCCTCTTCAATGAATGTCCTTCAATACCACTAACTGCTTTATATACAGTAGGTGTCTTTTCAATACCACTAACTGTTTTATATACAGTAGGTGTCTTTTCAATACCACTAACTGCTTTATATACAGTAGGTGTCTTTTCAATACCACTAAAAACTTTATATACAGTAGGTGTCTTTGCATCCTCCAGCTAACATGAATAGAGCCCTCTTCAATGAATGTCCTTCAATACCACTAACATGAATAGAGCCCTCTTCAATGAATGTCCTTCAATTGGATATCTGGACTCTCTTTTGCTTCTTCCTCCCCGCTAACATGAATAGATCCCTCTTCAATGAATGTCCTTCAATACCACTAACTGCTTTATATACAGTAGGTGTCTTTTCAATACCACTAACTGCTTTATATACAGTAGGTGTCTTTTCAATACCACTACAAGCTTTATATACAGTTAGATCAGTGTTGTTCAGAACACTTGTTAGATCAGTGTTGTTCAGAACATCCCCTAGGGAGTGTAGGGGTTTGACTTTAATGATAGTAGTTGAAATTCCGATAACTCCCCCTAAGGTTGCCACTGAGGAATTTTCCTTCTATGCCTATAAAAGTGCGAACGAATGAAAGGAAGGGGCATCAGTTATCGAAAGCTCTCCCCCTACTTTAGTTTTTCTCTCTCCAGCCATGAACTAAGAAACTCTTCACCACTAACTGCTTTCAGTTGCCCACAAGGACATTTTGAATGGCTAGTACTACCATTTGGCATCAAACAAGCACCTTCTATATTCCAAAGACATATGAATGAATCTTTTAATGATTTAAATAAATTCTGCCTTGTTTATAGAACAACACTGATCTATCAGTGGGACTGTATTGGATGGCTGGTTCATTGAGCTCTTTGGGTTGTTGTATGAGATTTGGGCATGTCACTTAAGCTTTATATACAGTAGGTGTCTTTGCATCCTCCAAGAAGCCTTCTCTAACCAACCAAGCCAACCAAGGCTTCTGTACATTGTACATTTAAACAAAGTATTGGGAAAAATTGTCTCTTCATAAATTTATGGAAAGATAAAATTTAATTAGAATAATAAAAAGTAGAGAAAATGCATTTTTAACCCAAGGCTTTGGTCGAAAGTGTAGAAATGACCTTGTAAAATATAAAAGTGAAGAAATAACCTTGGATTTTGTTGACCGAAATGTCAACGGCCAAATTGGTCTGAAATCATCAAAATCTCCATTTTACCCTTCTCTTTAAAAATATAAAAAATAAAAAATAGTGAAAGACTATAAGACCCTCCCTTATTTCATTCTTTTTCCATTTTTTCTCTTTTTTCTTTGTTTCTGACAGAATGATTTACCGTAATAAATTGTATTATTGATATCTGAATATATAGAGAGTACAATAGAAGTGTAATAAGGAAAGAACTCTAATCAGAATAAATCATAATCTAATCAGGAGTCTAATTTAGTCTCACACCCCCCAAGCGAAGCGTTGATGCTCACCGATGCACAGCTTGGACCTGAAGAACTCGAACAGTGGACGAGAGAGCCCCTTGGTGAAAATGTCCGCAATCTGAAGAGAAGTCGGAACATGAGCAACGCGCAGCTTTTCGGATGTCACCAACTCACGAACAAAATGGTAGTCGATGTCGATGTGCTTTGCCCACTTGTGCGCCACTGGATTCTGAGCCAAGAAGATAGCACTACTATTGTCACATAACAATAGTGAAGAACCAGAAAGTGGAACCCGAAGATCACGAAGCAAATGAGTGAGCCAAACCACTTCTGAGGCAGTGTTGGCCAGAGCACGGTATTTAGACTCAGTGCTAGAGCGAGAAACAGTGGGTTGTTTCTTGGCACTCTAAGAAACCAGATTCCCTCCAAGAAAAACCGCATAACCATAAGTGGACCGACGAGTCTCCAGACAGCGAACCCAATCAGTATCAGAGTATCCTAACACATCAGGAGTACTAGCAGAACAAAACCGGAGACCAAAATGAAGAGTGCCACGAACATACCGCAAAATCTTAATCACAGTGGCAAAGTGGTCCTGAAGATACTGACTCACCATGTTGACCGAGAATGACAAATATGCGTGAGAGATGGTGAGATACTGGAGAGCACCAACAAGAGAACGATAAAGTGTAGGATCCCAAAATTGAGGAGTGGTAGAGCTGTGAAGCTGAGAACCAGCAACAAATGGAGTAGAAACAGGTGCCGCGTCAGACATGCTGGCCCGATTCAAAATATCCCGAGCATACTTTGCTTGGCCAAGCAGTAATCCTGAGGAGGTAGGCGAAACTTCAAGACCAAGAAAGTAATGAAGAGCACCGAGATCCTTGATCGTAAACTCTCTGTGTGTTCGATCAATGAACTGGCGAAGAAGAGTCGAGTCATTTCCTGTAAGAATGATATCATCCACATACACAAGTAGGTATAGTAACGACGACCCTCTCGAAAGGACAAACAAAGAAGTATCAGCTGAGCTGCACCGAAAACTAAGTTGTGTTAGATAACTGCTGAAATATTGGAACCAAGCCCGGGGAGCCTGCTTAAGACTATAAATGGCCTTTCGCAAACGACAAACATAGTCTAGATGGACAGAATCCTAATAACCAATGGGCTGCTTCATGTAGACTGGAACATCAAGAACACCATTAAGGAAATCGTTCTTGACATCCAACTGATGAAGTGGCCAGGAACACATGGTGGGTATGGTGAGAACCGTCCTAATGGAGGCTTTGACCACAGGACTGAAAGTGTGGTCAAAATCAAAACCCAGAATCTACGAGAAACCCTGCGCCACAAGTCTAGCTTTGTGACGCTCAAGAGTGCCATCTGGTAGATACTTGAGCCTATAGACCCATTTGGAGCCAACAATGTTGACATTCGAAGGTCGAGGCACCAAATCCCAAGTGTGCTGACCACGAAGAGCGGCCATCTCATCATCCATGGCTAAAACCTAGGCTGGATCCTGAAGGGCAGAGCGATAATCAGTGGGCTCTGTCTGAGAGAGGAGTGCGAAAGTGAGACCATGAGCAATAATATCCGAATAATCCCGGCGCTGAATGGCACCAGTAGAAGACGGAGTAGCCATCCGATGAGTACGAAGCTGGGGCGGCGAAGCTGGAGGAGTCGAACCAGCTGATGATACCGAGAAAGATCGAGCTGCACTGACCGGAGAGTGGCCGTCGGAAGTCACAAGAGAAATAATAGCCGATAAAGGCTGAGACGTAGTGGCCGGTGGCTGAGGAGTGATGGCCAGCAGTTGAGGTATGGTGGGCGTTGGCTGAGGAGCCGGGTCCAAGTCAACCGTCCGGATGGAAGATGGTGGTGAAAGAGGGGCAGCTGGAACAGGCACAGACACAGGTGTGGTGGCCCCAATCGATGAAGTAACAGTTCCATCAAAAAATGATGAAATCTCCAGATCTGAAATCGAACGACTGTCCGTGGAAGATGAGACATAAAGGAAGAAAGTTTCATCAAAACAAACGTGGCGAGAGATATAGATGCGCCCAGAAGTCTGGTCGAGACACTGGAAGCCCTTGTAACAAGGGCTATAGCCAATAAAAACACAGGGAATGGATCGGGTGCAAACTTATCAGTAGGAGTGGCACGCAAACATGGAAATGCACGGCAACCAAACGGGTGAAAGAGAGTATAGTCAGGCACATGACTAAAAACAACCTCAAAAGGTGATTTGCCACTCAGAGCTGAACTAGGCAGACGGTTAATAATGTAAACCGCGGAGGAGAAAGCTTCCACCCAATAACAGTGCGGCACAGAAGAGTGAAAAAACATGGCAAGACCAGTCTCTGTGATGTGACGATGCTTCCGCTCAGCCCGGCCATTCTGAGCAGGTGTATAGGGCGAGGACATCTGATGATGAATGCCACATGATATGAGATGAGCCTGAAGTCAGTGATTAGTAAACTCGGTGCCACCATCGGTCTGAAAATTTTTAACCCTAGCAGAAAACTGATTCTCAACAAATTTCTGAAACTGGATAAAAGTGTCATAGAAATCCGACTTATGCCGCATCGGAAGAAACCATGTGAATCGCAAAAAATATCAATGAAAACGACATAATAAGATAAACCATCGACAGATAAAACAGGAGCTGGTCCCCACAAATCACAATGTACTTTATCCAATAAACCAGTAGCGAGTTTGTCACTTGTGGAAAAGGGCAAACGGCTACTCTTGGACATCTGACAAGGAGAGCAACTGACATGTGCAGGCATAGCAGAAGTGACAGAAATAAGACCCCGTCGATTCAATAACTGAACAGTATTATGAGACACATGACCGAGACGAGAGTGTCACTGCTCAAAAGAAGCATGAAGGTTTGTAGAGCGTAGTTCGCCTAAAAAGATAGAAGCACCAGTCTCAAGAAAATAAAGACCTGAACTATGATGGCCTTTACCAATTATCGTCCATGTATGCTTATGCTCAATGGAAAATGCATCGGCATCAAATATAATACGGACAGGAAAATCACGAGTAAGCTTACTGATGGATAATAAGCTTACAGTAATCTTAGGAACTACCAGAACATCATTAACAGAGAAACCAGAGAAATGACACTAGCCGATGTGAGAAATAGATAATGATTCACCATTTCCAACAAGAATAGAATCAGAACCACGATAAGATTGTACCTTATCAAGATGACTGGTGCGAGTAGTGATGTGAGATGTAGCACCTGAATCAACAATCCACTGATTTGACGAAGGATGACGATTGAGACCATTCACACTGGCCTGAAACAAAGCTTTGTTCGCAATCCAATTAGCGGAACCATCTGCCCGAGAAAAAGGCGCCAAATAAGCCATAGCAAGAAGATGCCCAGAAAATATGCGTAAAATGACCAGGTGCGTGCAAAAAATGCCAGAAAATGCTATTGAACCGCCAGGTGCATGAATTCACTCGCAGAAGATGCTGTTGGCTCGCCAAGCGCATGACTACATGCGCAGAAGGGTTTGCGCGCGTCTGCACACACGAGCGCGTGGACGCACGCGCTTCTGGAAGAACCTGGCGCGTGGATCTGGCTGTTGCTGGTTTGGCCGAGACTCGATGAGCACGCCGGAGATGAAACCGAGCACGATGGGCACGACAACGAGCATGACGATGAGCACAGCAAAGAGCACGACGATGAGCACGACGACGAGCACGGCGAGACGAGAGGAGGTTGAAGTTTGATATCCAAAAACGAAGCCGCTGCCGCCGGAGATGACTTGAAGGTTTGAACGCCGGTGAAGTTCGCCGCCAAAGGGTTTAAACGCCGACGACGCTGGATACGGACGCGGGGGATGAGGAGTTTGATTCTTCGGAAAGCAAGAGACACCGGCGAAGAGGATGTTGTCCGAAATTGCCGGGAATTGACCGGAAATTCACCGAAAACAGTTGCTTTGATCGGCCGGAAAAAGAAATAAAAATAAATTTATGATTTGGGATCGGAACTTGATCTGATATCATGACAGAATGATTTGCCGTAATAAATTGTATTATTGATATCTGAATATGTAGAGAGTACAATAGAGGTGTAATAAGGAAAGAACTCTAATCAGAATAAATCATAATCTAATCAGGAGTCTGATTTAGTCTAACCGTTTCTCAACCCTGGTCGAGCCTGCACCACCTCCTCAATTTTTCTCAAATCGGCATTCCAATCGCGGGGCTATGTTCCAATCGGCGTTTAAATCAGTTTAAAATGGCGTTCCACCATCTCAATCCACCAGCGTTCGTGCTCCACCACCACCGCGTTCCAATCGGCATTCCAATCGCCACTGCCACCGCGTTCCAACCGCAAGTTTTAGCAACTGTGGCAGGCTGAGATGGGGGTGGCGGGGGAGAGAAGGGTGAAGGGCTGGGCGCTAGGGTTGAGGGTGGGGCTAGGCTAGGGTTGAGGATGGGTGGAGCGCGGTGGCGATGTCGGGGCTAAGCTATGGGTGAGGTGGAGTGCGGTGGCGGGGCTAGGTTGGAGGAATCGAGTATTGGGGGTTGAAATTCTAGTAGCGGAAAAGCACATTGGACGTGGAGGTCGAAGTTGCATTTGGAGAAGGAGTAGGATAGGGAATTTCCGGAAAGATTGCAGGTGTTACAGTAGAAAGAATGGGAGGGATAGGTGGGGTACGGGACCAATGTGAAAGATGCATTGGGTGGGAAGGATGTTTAAGGGATCATGCCTTTCTTAAATGCTTCTTCATTTTCCAACGTCTTAGATATTTAGTCTGACCAGAGGACTTTCTACAGTCATTCTATCTCATTTGCTAAAGAAAAAGGTAGTAGGAAATGATTCAAAAGAAAACTTTTTGACGGGGGATTTGAGTTTGTTTGAAGTGCTCTATTTACAGATCCAGATGATCAAAGTGGATGTTTTTATCATCTTTGGCTTTTGGATCAAACACTTAAAGTGGAGCATTTGTCTCCTTCTTCATGGCCACCTAATAGATCTGATGTTTGTGCATCAGATCACATGTTCTTCAACCAATGTTATTTTCCTTCTGGTTCATTGTCAAACGCTGAAACATTTACTGTTATTCTTAATTTTAGCGAAGGCATAGTCGGTGTTAACACTAGTACAGTGACCGTTGAATGTGAATATACTACTAATAGCAATTTGGTTTGGACGTCAATTTCTACGATAAATCTGGGTGGGCATGTACATGGTTGACACTGCTCAACTTTTCAGTGAAGGAATTCCTTCTCGTTATTATTAAGTTAAGATTAGCATAGCCCATTCCGAGGGTATCATTTTTTTCATCCGGTGCTTGTTGTAGATGTCCTTACCATATAGAATCAGAGTCTGTGTACGATCTCCCTTGTCCGTACTCAGGAATGGAAATGGAACACAACGGATTTATTGGTCAGAAAAAAGATTCTATGCAATTTCTATGTAATTTGGTTGTTTGAGTGATAGCTGAATTTAGTTTTATGAGTGAAATTGTGTTAGTGGTCAGCAGTGGCTCTCGGTAGCGGCGGTAGAGATGGGCGGTTAGACCGGTCAATGGCGGCGCTCGATGACGGTGGCGGTCAAGGTTTAGGGTGTTGAAAATAGAAGAAGAAGAAGAAGATAGAAGAAGAAGATAGAAGAAGAAGAAGAAGATAGAAGAAGAAGAAGAAGAAGTGAGGGATAAAATGAGCTTTAGATTTTTCAATTTAAACTTAAAGGTATTTAGGTCTTTTCATATTTGGTCAATGACTGACTTTTTTAGCCAATGCCGGAATTGAGAAAAATTGGTATAATTACACAATTTAACAAAAACATAGGGTTAATTTTGCAATTTTTTATTTTACAGGGTTATATCTGCACTTTCTCAATTTAATAGGGTTTGCACTTTTTTCCAAAAAGTAAAAAATTTTAGTTGCAATATTAAATATTTATTATACAACGTGCAGTAGTTACAAAGTTTATGATCCGATTAATGCAACCTGAAATGTTTTTCTTCATTTCTTCTAATTTGCAATTTAAACCTGGATTTTTCCATGGCTTACGGAAAAATCGTCTTTCAAGAGACGGACTCATACATTTAAGTTATAAAATAAAATATTTAAATGAAAATTATATATTGTACATTTTAAATAAAATATTTTTAAAAATTGAATGTTGTACTTTTTTATACTCCTCCGTCCCGGTGGAATCTGCACATTTTCTTTTTATGGGTGTCCCAAGCAAATCTGCACACTTTCCTCTTTTAGTAAAATTTAACATTTCAAAAGACTTGTTTACCCTTAAAGAATTAAAATTTTACATCCCCACCCATTCTCACAAACCCCCCCCCCTTTCTCTCCTCTCTTTGCTCTTTCGCCAGTTTGCTCAATCCCTCTCTCTGCCTCTGCCACCACTCCACCACCTTTACGCCACCTCTCTGCCACCACTACGTCACCCCTCTCACGGCTAACACCTCCCCTCCACCACCCCTCTCACGCCCAGTGCCACCCTCTCATGCCCCTCTCATGCCCAGCGCCACCCCTCTCACTATTGACGCTGCCTCACCTCTAAACCCTAGCGCCACCCTCGTCTCCGCCATTGACACCACTCCTCCGCCTCACCATTGACGCACCTCTCTGCCTCACCTCTTAACCCTAGCACCACCCCTCGTCTCCGCCATTGACGTCACTCCTCCGCTTCACCTCTAAACCCTAGTGCCACCTTCTGTCAGATCTGCGTCCACCTTCAAACCTAGCCCGATCTTAATTTCTCGCCCCAAATCCCAATCTTTATTTTCCCAAATCGCTAACTTATCCCCACCTACGACCAGAGAGAGGCGATGGCTTGAGCTTGCGCAAGCCAGTCACCACCTATAACGAGAGGGTTTTCAGAGAGCCATTCTCCGAGGCGGAGGGGTTATGCGAGTCAGTTCTCCGACGCGAGCCAGTCACTGGAGGCAGCGAGAGGAGGTGGCAGAGGAGAACAAGATGTGAGCAGCGGCGGATCTGGAAGAGTGGAACGCAAGGAGAAAAATTGGGAAGAAATTAGGTGAAGATGGCAAGAGCAGAAATGTCATTTCACCAGGGAAAAATTTGCAGAGAGATTTTCTCTCTCTGCAGATTTCCCTGGGATGGAGGAAGTATAATATTTCATATATTTTCACATTCAATTAAAAATTATTATGTATTTTCATTAATAAAGCACAATTTTTAAATTAAAATATATCTTTTAAATTTAAAAATTCAATAATTTACCTACTTAAGATCAAGTGCAATGGTAGAGACCGCTAGTGGTCTTTTACCAATTAAATATATTATTTTTCTCAATCTCTCTTCCACCTCACCTTAAGGAACAACTTAAGAAACCACCCATATTTTTCTTCACAATTGTAAGAGACCACTTTTTTTTTTTTTGCGAAGACCATCCATAGATGGGGGAAGATGTATTGGCTTTCCCTAGCCGTAAAAATATGAAACATGTACATCAGAGAGAAAAGTAAGTCCGGAGCTTAGTTTAGATATACAAAATTGCTTCCAAAAAGGATGTGAAGAAGCTTGTAATATATTCCTAAGACATAAAGCCAAGCAAAGCATCCTCGAACTTGTTAGTGAGTCGAAAACGAAACACAAGTCAGTCAGAGAAGGTCACTTAGCTTAAAATGCCTATATTTTGCTAAATCTCAAAGAAAACTATATGTCGAGGAGAAAGGTGCTACGATCAGTGAGCAGCTGCAGCAAGGAGCAGCCCCAAAATGCCTCCGAGTCTTGAAGTATAATCCAGATTATCCAAAGAATCAACCAACCTGCAATAGAAAAACCATATTCAGTAGCTTCCGTTCATTGAGAAATTCTTAATGAGGGCGTACCAGACTGGTCAAGCCTAACCAGACCTCTACATATCTGAGGAAGCAAAAGCAAACTATGAAAAACACAGTTAGACTGAGCCTTGAGACAGTGTTTAGCCAAGGTGTCAGCAACCAAATTAGATTGCCTATGTATGTGACGTAGAGACATATCACCTAAAGCTTGATGAATTTCATCTGCCAACTGAAAGAGTTGCCAATTTGCCAATAATGGGTTTTCAACAGAGTGGACAACTTTTAGGCAGTCTGATTCAATGACAATAGGGGCAGAGAATCTCACAGCAGTCTGAATAGCAAATAGTATAGCTCTTAACTCTGCCTCAAGAGGAGAATTAGCCTGAGTATAGCTAGTCCTAGCCAAAATAAAACTACCCGTAGGATCCCTGGCAATCAGTCCCAATCCACACATATTAGATTAAGCACACCAAGCAGCATCTACATTAATCTTGAAACCTTCATTTGGCCTTTTCCAAGCAATTATGAAAATTTTAGGTTTCGGAGCTGCTTTTATCAAAGGTAGAAAAGAGTGGTTTGCAATACCATAGTCAAATACAGATGAAATATGAGCTGGTTTGGAGCAGAAAGAGTAGAAGATTTGGATGTAAGAGACCACTCTCTACTATTCATGGACCCCACTTGATTTTGTCTGTCGTACTCATTAATTTTACCATTAACATTTAATTTAAATAAATTTTTCCACCCAAAATAAGTTGAATGTGAAATTTAATAATACATTATAAAATTTAAAATTGCAAAAAAAAATTCAAAAACATTTTCCGTTCTTGTATATATCGTCCTTCATTGTAAAAAAATAAAATTAATTTTTTTTCTTTCAAGAAATTATTTTTTAAAAATTAAATAATAATACTCCCTCCGTCCCGGAATAAATGGCACATTGAAACTCGACTCGGTATTTTATGCAAGATGAGGTGGCAAAGAATAATTGTGAAAAAGTATGAATATTTTGGGGAAAATGTGGACTCGGTCATAAAGTTGTTGAAGTTAAAGAGGATATTGTAGGAATTTAACAACATATTTTTTACCATTTTGGATAAGAATTAAAGTGTGCCATTTGATGAGGGACATATGGAAATAGAAAGTGTACCATCTATTCCGGGACGGAGGGAGTATATAATAAGAGAAATTCATTTTTTTAAATTATAAAAAAAAATATTATGCTAACAAAGACCAATTATAACGACTAGAAAAATTACATAAATACTTAAAATTACATATTGATCTAGTCCGACCAATTATAAAAATTTGAAAATCGAAATATTGATCTAGTCTGACCAATTATTATAAATAAAAAACCAAAACATTGATCTAGTCTGACCAATTATTACTAACAGAAAACAAGTTTAAAGTGGGCCATGGGTTTTAAAAAGTGGGCTCTTGAGTGGTCTCTTACCAAGAAACCATAGAGTGGTTTCTTATTTAGAAACCGCTCTAGAGACCACCATTGTGAGGCATTTTTGGTTTCTAGAGTGGTTTCCTAAAATTAAGAGACCATCACTAGAGGTGGGCAAAAATATTGAAAACCAAAAATCGAACAAAAAATTGAATAGTCTGAATTCGAATAACCTGAACCAAATTTAAAATATGGTTTTTGGATAACTGAATTGAGTAAACCGATTCTTGAATGTAGTTTTTGGTTTGGTTTTGGATATTGAAACCCAATCCGAAAACCGACTCGAATACCGAATTGCAATTAAAAAATAAAATAAATTATATATTAATAATATCATTTTAAAACTCTAAAATTGTTATGGTTAAATTTGTATTGTAGTTGTTGGATTTTTATTTTGAACACTTGAGTTTGATGATGTAGAAATTAAATTACATATATTTATAGATTTTTTAATTAGTTTGTATATTTTTAGTAAAAAAATATAATAGAATTTTCCATGAATTCGGCTTGTTCGGTTTGAAACCGAATTTCGGATATGGTTTGGATAATTTGGTTTTTCGAGTTACTTGGATCGATTTTGAGTTTTTTAGGGGCAAAACTGAATAATCCGAACCGAATAATTAAAACCATTTACAAACTGAAATCTCTCAACTCTTCTTCTTTGAGGAGACTCTGGGAAAATAGGATCTCCATTCTCTCTCACACGCTCTCCTCTGACCTCCGACCGGTACTGCCATAATGGCGGAGCCACCCACCTCTTATGCTTGTATCCTATCATCTCAAAACACTTCCCACACTAATATCCCTACTGACAAGGCTCCCTTCAATCCAAAGACTAGAATTGATCATCTGGGTGAACATGGCCTCTTCTTCTCTTAAGAAGAATGTGATAAACTCAAAGCCCCTCTGAAATGGATGCTTGCCAAAAATTCTCGTGTAGTAGGCCTCAATTGGACAAACTACGCCGAGAATTTCGATGGCCATACTGATATGCACATGTTAGATAATCATCATGTTCTGATTACATTTTCTATTCCCGATGATTATTATAGGTGTTGGATCCATAAAGTGTGGAATTTTGGTCCTTATTCGTTAAGAATTTTGAAATGGACTGCTAATTTTAATCCTAATGTTGATTCTCCTATTGTTCCTGTATGGCTAGCTTTATATCGGTTGCCACAACAATTTTTGATCCGGATGTGATGATGTCAATAGGAAATCTCATAGGTCATCCTGTTAAGGTTGATAAAGCAACATTAAATAGAACTAGACCTCATGTGGCCAAAGTCTGTGTTGAATTGGATATCCCTTTACCTAGAACTAAAAGAATTTGGCTAGATTATAAAGGGGTTGGCTTTTGGCAATATATTGATTATGAGGGTGCTCCTAACTAATGTGCTAAATATATTTAACTAGGTCATTTAGATGTATATTGTAAATCTGAAATTGTGCAGGACAAACCCCAAGCACGGAGACCAAATGAGAAAGTTTCCATTACCAAGCAGACTGGAGATAATCCTTCTTCCTCAGGTATCCCAGCAAAGGATTAAATTTTGATTCCTACTCACAAAGTTGTTGTCCCTATAATGCAAGAAGTGTGGGGACCAAAACCCAAAGATTGTAAGGAATCTCAAGACAAATCTAGTAAAAGTTTAGAAGTTATAACCTTTGAGACAAAGGCTCAAGTTCCCTCTAAGCCATCACATATTTCTTTAACTTCTTCTCCTAAGATGGTTAATCAAAATTCTCAACCTATTAAGGATGTTTCTGCTCTTAATGTGGTTTCTTCTAATAACGTTGATATGATCTCGAAGGAAAATTATGATATATATGTATATATATATCCTAAGGATGGTTATGTGCATGATGTGATCAATTTTGTTAATGTTGTTTTGGTCTCTAATGATGCTTCTGATCTTCATGTGTTACGTTCTGTTTCTGCTCCTATGACTGCTCATTCTAATAATGTTGTGATCTCTAATGAGAGTACTCTCCATTATGTTAACTTAGTCTCTAAACTATTATGTCTGATTCTTTGGTGAAGACTAATGTTGAGATCAGTAACTCGGAGGAAGCTCTATTGACTAATAACATATGAATGGACAACATTTTATCCCTATAAGTTGTAATTCAAAACAATGATTCTACACCTTGACTGATACCAGAGATCTCTGAAACACTACATTCTACTTTTCAGGATCTCATAAATTAAAGATAATCAAGATGAAAATTTCACTGAAATCAATGATGGATTATCTCCTTTACTATCTTCTGGATCAAAATCCAAAAAGAAGATAAGAATCAATGGAAACTCTGACACTAATATGGGTCTTAAAAATCGATATAACTTAGAACATGAACCCCTTAATGAGTTTCATGTAACCCAATCACAAGACTCCTTTATATCAGACATGGTTGCTTCTCAAAATGGATTCAATGTTCTGCTAAAACAACCTTCTGATGATAAAGTCAATGATTCCAAATCTTAATCTAAGAAATATACTCAAAAAGACTATTCTTCCACTCCTAAAATTGTGTTTACCAGATCCTTAATGTCTTTTTTTTTTTTTTTTAATGAGAACACCCGAGGGTGAGGGTTATTTTATTATAGGTACCCCAAGCCTTGATTTTCAAATGATCGAATATACAATTAGAGTTTGGAATGTGAAACAACATGGTTGTTTCCAAAAGACCTAACAGTGTTTGCTAATATAGTGAAATAAAACTATCCTAAGTGAAAGGATAGGTGTCGAAGTTGCGATCCAAAACAGGAGGATCTCCACCCCTCGTGTTAATCCTCTGTAATGGCCAGGCAACTTCAATCGCAAAATAAAATCATCACATGTATGCTGAGCTTTGTAGCTTTGTAGTTGAGCCTATATGGGAAGGATTCCCACTCCTTGATGTGTGCAAAAATCTCTTGCAGCTTCCATAGCTACTCCCGCAGTAGAGAAGCTACTCCAGCAGAAGCAAGGGAGCATCCAGGTTAAGAACTAGTATCAGCAATATGAGCTTGTGCATTCTCCTCCTCGTAGTATTGTATAGTTCCTTGTTCTGCAAAGACAAGACAAGAAGGTATTCAGCAGCATCACATTCTATAGCGTAGGAGTTTTAGCAACTCGAATATGAGGAAAACAGCCTCTATCCATATCAATAAGCCTCTGAATTCGAGGTGTAACATTAGTCATATCTAGCCCTTGGTTGAAATCAAAATGATGTTTAGCTATGGCATGAGCTACCGTGTTGCCCTCCCTAAACGTGTGAATCAGTTGAACACTACCAAGCAAAGATTTCACTTTGTATACCTTATCAAAAAGTTGCCATTGTGCCTCATATGGATTCAGAATCATATCAACCGCAAGCTTACAATCTGATTCCACCATAATGTTACCATTCAGATGGTGAAAGAATTCAGTAGCAAATAATATTGCTTCAATTTCGGCATGTAGGGGGGATGAGGATGTTATTTTTGCCGAACTAATTCTAACCGGAAAGCCTAGACAATTCCTAGCTATAAGACCTATAGTAGCTATGTTAGAACACCAGGCTGCATCTACATTTATTTTTATAGACCCATGTTTAGGTCTTTCCCAGCAAATAATCCTTAAATTTGGCTTAGGGGGAGGCCTTAGCAGTGGAGTGAGATGATGAAAATATTGTGGTACTGAGATTTTAGATAACAGTGAGGGAGGACAACCACTAAAACTCAATTTAATCAGATTCTCCACCTCAGTACAGATAACATTCATGGATAGAGGCTTGTGGTCATATAGATAGTTGTTTCTAGCTTTCCATAAACTCCAGCATATCACAGATGGGAGCAACATGCAGTATATTTGGTAAAACTTGGTTAAATCTTGACAATCCCAAAACAGATAGAATCTTTGAGGAATGGAATGTGATGCATTAAGGTTAAAAGGTAGTGAATGAGTCAGATTCAACCAAACTGAGTGTGCCAATGGACATGAGATAAAGTAATGTTGGATAGAATCAGAATGACAACAAGCAGGGCACTTTGAAGCTAGGCTGTAACCACATGTAATAAGAACATCATCAAAGGGCAGAAAGGCATGTAGGAGTTTCCAGATAAAGATTGAGATCTTTTTTAGTACCAGTGGATTCCATAAGAACTTAGAGACCGGAGAGGTACCTGTTGGTAGAATTAGAGCTCTATATGCCGACTTAAATGTAAATTTACCCGATGTTTCTGGCTCCCAGATGATTCTATCCTCCCTATCCTCAGTGAGAGCAGCCTCCTGAAGAAAAAGCACAGTGTCATGTTCAAGAAAAGATGCAATTTGGTTCAGAATTGCATTTCTGTTGCTAATGAAATCAGCCACAGATATGTCATCCATTGTAGAGGTAATGTACTCGGGGATTTTAGAACGGAGAGGTCCATGCAGACACCATTTAGCATTAAGAAAATTACATCTCCCATTCCCATGAATAATTGAGGAATTGTTAACAGCAAATTCATTAATGTGACAAATTCTCCTCCAAGTAGCAGATTTCCTGTAAGATGGTGGTAGAGACCAAAGAAGTTTAGACCACAATGAAGTTCCCAATTGGCTCTTCCACCATAGTTTGGCCGAACAAGAATCAATAATAGCTTGAACTGATCTAAAGCCCAAACCATCTCTATTAGTGGGTATGGCAATGTTAGCCCATTTCCTCCAAATCTTATTTTGTTTACCTTGAGTCTTACCCCAGAAAAATTGAGCCAGTTTTCTTTCAAAAGATTTAATTACAGCTTTTGGGGGATTTGAGACCATCCAAGTGTGCTGGGGAATAGAATACAAAACTGATTTGATGAGGATCATTTTCCCACCAGAGCTTAACCAGCAGTTTTTCCAATTTTGTAATTTAGCATCAACATTGGCCATCAGTGGGAAAAAATATCTGATCAGAGTTCTTCCTTTAAAGATAGGGCAACCTAAGTATTTGAATGGAAAAGACCCTTTTTTCATTTTTAAGATTGCTTTAACCTGAACCTTTCTAGCAGCAGTAGCCCTTTTACTTAAATAAAAGTCTGATTTCTCAAAATTAAACTTTTGACCTGAGCAGTGTTCAAAGACTTCAAGAAAGGCCTTTATCTTAATTAAGTTAGATTTAGAGGCTTGCATAAATATTATGGTATCATCCGCATACATCAAATGAGAAACCACAGGAATAGAACCAGGAATCTGATATGAGGACAGACATTTATTCATAAAGATAAAGGTCAAACTCCTAGAGAAAGCCTCTGAGAATAGATTAAAAAGAGAAGGGGATAGAGGGTCACCTTGTTTGATTCCTCTTGTTGCACTGAAAAATCCAACTGGATTACCATTGATAATGACTGAAAAGTAGGCTTGAGACAAATTGTTCATTAAAGCTGTTAAAAAATTCCCATTAAAACCAAACTTAGATAAAATCTGTTTGAGAAAACTCCATCTAACCCTATCAAAAGCTTTCCTCAGATCAAGCTTAAGGATGCAGTTAGGAATTCTTTGTTTCTTATCCAAAAATCTAATCATCTCTTGTAAATATAGAATGTTATCAGATATATCCCTATGCTTCATGAATGCTGTTTGGTTCAAGGATATCAGATTCTCCATATGTGGCTTCAATCTCTCCAGAAGAACTTTGGAACAAATCTTATTCAGCACATTTGATAGACTAATTGGTCTAAAGTCATCAAAAGAAGTTGGGGTTGGTTTTTTTGGAATTAGAGTAATCCATGTGCTAGATATCCCCCTTGGTATCTCTGCACCAGAGATAAATTCATTTACCACTTCTAACAAATCTAGTTTAATAATCTGCCAGCATTTGGTGTAAAATTTTGGAGAGTATCCATCTGGCCCAGGGCTGCTGTTCTTGTTTAAGCCTTTAATTACATTTTCCAGTTCATCCTCAGTCACAGGCCTTGCTAAGTCAATATTATCACTATCAGTTATGATACCAGGAATCTGATTCAGAAAATGAGTGTCAAAAGTATCATCCAAAATTAAATCAGGTTCAGTCAATAATTCAGTAAAATATTCAACTGCTTCCTTTTGTATATCTAGCTGAGAATTAATCCATTGACCTGATCTAGTTTTTAGTTTGGTGATGTGTAGTTTACAGTTTCTTTCTTGCACAACCTTGTGGAAAAAGGAAGTGTTATTATCACCCAACTTATGCCACTTTAATCTAGCTTTTTGCTTCCAGTATTTCTCTTTTTCTTTTAAGACTTTTAGCAGCAAAGCATTTTTCTCATTAAGTTTAATTCTCTCAGCAGTTGAAGGATTCAGATCATATATAGCTTCCTGAGTTCTTAGATTATCTTCAGCTTTTGTCACATTAAGGTCAATGTTTCCAAATTTATCCCTATTCCATGATTTTAGAACTCTTTTAAGTCTGACAAGCTTAAGGTAAAACTTCAGCATTCCAGTTTCTGGTGATGGTGATTCCCAACTGTCCCTTATCACAGTCATAAAATCCTCTCTAAGAAACCAAGAGTCTATGAATCTAAATGGCTTAGGGTTAGAAGAGATAAGATTTGAAACTTGCAGAAGAAGAGGTGCATGATCCGAAGTTTGTCTATTTAAAATCTGAATTGAGGAAGATGGAAACTTAGTGATCCAAGAGATTGAGCATAGTCCTCTATCTAGTCTTTTCGAAGTAGGGTTCCGAAGCCTAGAGTTACACCAAGTGAACATGTTACCTACCGTATTAATTTCTTGGATTCCATTGGAAGAGATCCAGGTATTAAAGTCTCTTATACTACCTAAGGCAGGAGAGCAGGGCCCTCTATATTCATCTAATGAAGTTATTGAGTTAAAATCACCTATGAAGATGGTGTCACCATTTGGAATAGATTGAAGGTCAGACCACAGATCCTTCCTACCATCTCTAGTTCTTGAGGCATATATGAAAACTGCCTCCATATTCAGATTAACAGAGTGATGCAAAATATTTACATGCATAAACTGATCATGAAAGGAGTTTAGAGAGATAGTTAAGAGATTAGACCACATAATCCAGATCTTCCCATTAGGCAGTGTCAAGTTATGAGTAAATGACAGTTTTTTCATGTAATCTTCACATTGGGAATTATCATGCATAGGTTCAATAATACACAGCAAATGAATTTTTTTGATCCTGCACAAATTAATTAACCTAAGCATAGAAGTGTCCATTCCTCTTAGATTCCACACTAAAAAATTGATATTAAGGTGTGTCATCATTGTTCACTTGACTTAGAACTTTTCGAAGATGATCTAAGCATCATCTTATTTAGCTGACTAAGATAATTATTTTTCTTAGCTTTAGTCTTACCTTGGGTATTACCTGGTAGAGCAGAATTGGAGCTTTCTTGTTGTGTAGAAGTGTTTTCCTCTGTCAGCTCTGATGTATCAGCTTGCAATTCCTTTTCCTTGAAGCTGTCAGCAATCTGCAATACTGAAAATCTGTTCTCCATTTTCCCAGGTTGGGAGAAAGAGTTCTTGTGGAAAGGACTGTACATAGATAATGAGGCAGAACCAACTTGTATATCATCGTTAGCATAAGCAGAAATTATTGGCTTAACAGTTGAAGTGTCCTCAATCAACCTTAAAATAGAGTTATCAGAAGTATCTAGGGGTTGATTGTTTTTAGTAGAGGAATCCAATTTTTCCTGATTTACCATCACAGGACTATTGTTCAAATTTTTTCCAGATTCCACCATAATCTCATACTCATTGTCAGGAAGATCTTGGTCTTCAATTAGTGGGGCTTTATCAAATTTCTTACCTGTTGCCTGCCATATGTACTGAGGCAGATTATGTTTCAAACTAGGGTCCTGAGTGACATTCTCATTCTGTGAGTTAGCTTTACACTGGATCAGGGAATGGCCTAGTTTTGAACAGTGACCACAGTAAAGAGGGATATCTTCATATTCAATCGGGTATTTCTTATTATTAGACACAGAGCCCAATCTTATGAAGCTACTCAGAGGTTTTTGGAGATCAATTTCGACACAAAATTTAATAGCAGATGGTCTTGTTAGCATCTCAGTTGCTTGATCATTTTTTATGAAACTGCCTATACTATTCCCCATGGCTTCAATCGAAGCTGTGTTATAGTAGTAAAGAGGGGGCTCCTTGATAGTACACCAAATAGGAACTATTGGTGATTCTTTATGAGTCGAGAACTCAGGTGTCCATTTTAGGATTTTCAGAGAAATTCCATTGAAATTCCAAACACATTTCATCCAACATCTTTGATAGTCATTTATATGTTCAAAGCGAATCAAAACATGTTTGTAATCAAGGGAGCCAAGTTGATACTTACCTTCGAATCCCACAGTTTTGAATGCCAATTCCAATTGCTCCATTGTGAGCCTACCTCTTGTGAACTTCCCAACCAGTGCATTCGCATAATGGGCAGAGAGAGTAGCTATCTGATCATCAGAGTACAAGCAGGAGGGTTCTCCCAGGTGCTGTGATTTGGGGATGATCTCTGGATTGTTAGGTAGGGATTTCGAGAGCGGAGGGGCTTTGGCTTGAAGAACTGTGGCAAACGTTTTGATGGGGAATTGAGTGGCCGGTGGAAGCGCCATCTCAATTGGTGTTACCAATTGGTATTCCGTAGCTGTACCCAAACAGTTGGCGTTGGCGGCAAAGGAGCCGTTACCGGCAAAGTGCCGTTACCGGCGGAGTAGGAAAGAGAAGAAATCAGTTATTGTTACTATTCACTGGGAAAATCGCTTTCAGAGAGGAGAGAAGAAATCTAAATAATACATCTAAATGAATGTTGTTTTTGAGTATTATGGTGATCCTTAATGTCTTCTAAACAATAGTTTTTATTGGAATTAAACCTCTGTATTTAGAATGTTAGAGGAATAGGAAATCAAGCTTCTAAAATCAGAGTAAAAGATATTAAAAATAGGCATAAGATTGTCTTCTTTGCTTTAATTGAGCCAATTCTAGAAGATTCCCAAATTTTAAAAACTGCTTTTAATTTGAGATATAAAAACTTCTACTCTATACCTAGATGCAAAATTTGGTTATTTTGGGATAACTATATAAAAAATGATATAGTTAAAACACATAATCAATACATCCTAACCAAAATTGAACATTCTGCCCTCAACAAGGAATGCCATATTGCTTTTGTGTATGCAAAACACTCACAAAAAGTAAAAGCTATACTATGGGATGCTTTAATGTCACGTAAAGATATCCCTCTTTTAGCTATCGGTGACCTTAATGTTATTAAAAATAAGTTTGAATACCTTGGACAATCAATTCATGAACCTTCTATAATGGATGATTTTAATAACTTCAAATCCTCTGGTAATTTTATAACTCTACCAACCTCAGGTAACTTATTCACATGGACTGGAATGAGGCCAAAAGGGAGAGTCTGGAAAAGACTTGACAGAGGTATTGCAAATACTCTCTGGTTAAATGACTTTCCTACTTCACATATAAATGTGATAGCTAGAGAACAATTTGGTCACTCTCCATTAATTTTACACATCAAAGCTCAGAACTGGCTTTCGGGTCCTAAGTCTTTCAAATTCCAAAATTGTTGGATTATCATGGCAAACTTACTCTAATCTTTCTAGTATGGAAAGGTTCATTTTTAAACTAAATACTACCAAACAAGCTTTAAAGATCTGGAACAAGAACATTTTTGGTAATATTTTTGACAAGGTCAAAACTTGTGAAGAAAACCTTTTATAAGATGAGCAAGATTTGCAATCTTTGGAAAATGATACAAATCTTATTGCTTATACCAAAGCTAAAGGTGAATTAACTCTAGCTCTATCACATCAAGAAACTTTATGGGAAAAAAATCTAGGATTAAATGGTTAAAAGAGGGTGATTCTAATTCTAAATTCTTCCATCATTCAGTTAAAGCTAAACACTCTAAGCAATACATTGCTTCTATAAAAAAATTCACAAGGAAACTGGCTACATGATCAGAAAGAAATGGGGCTGGAAGCTGTGAACTTCATCTCTAATCTTCTGACCAAGGAAAATGAAGACCCCTCTGGTATTAACACAGCTTGGCTAATTGAAAATATCCCTCAAATGGTAACAGATGAAATGAATTAGAAATTAAGAAAGCAAGTTACGATGGAAGAATTATCAGAAGTTCTAGCTTCAATGGATTCTGGTTTAGCTCCTGGACCTGATGGTTTCTTAGGAAAATTCTTCAAAACTTGTTGGGACATAATTTAAACTGATCTGTTATCAGTTGTTCATGATTTCATGAATGGTAATTCCATTCCAAAAGCTATCTCATCAGCTCTCATAACTCTGATCCCTAAAAAAGAAGTCACTTCCTCTTTCAAAGACCACATACCAATAAGCCTCTGTAATTTTGTGAATAATTTTTTTCCAAATTAATTAGTCACAGACTAAAACCTATCATACCTTCTCTTATTTCACTGGAACAATCTGCATTTGTAGAAGGAAGAGAACTGGCAGATGATGTTTTGCTGATGCATGAAATCACAAATTTCCTGAATTCAATACATAGAGGTTTTTATGTCATATTCAAATTGGATATGATGAAGGCCTTTGACAAGGTCTCTTGGCAGTTTTTAAACTATCTTCTGATCAAAATGGGGTTTCAAACCCTCTTTGGTTAACTTATATTGGGAAATATTAAAGCTGCTCACTTTTCCATCCTAATCAATGGCAGCTCAAATGGCTTTTTCAAACCCATAAGAGGTCTTAAACAAAGAGATCCATTATCACCTTACTTGTGTATCCTCTTATCATAAGCTTTTTCAAGAAATCTAAACCTTTTGTTTCAATATGCTAATATTGATTTCTTCAAACTACCTTATTCCATGACAACAGTAATACAATTAGCTTTTGCAGATGATACTACTGTTTTCATAAAATACTCAAAGAATGGCCTAAAAACTCTGCTTTCATTTCTTAAATCCTTCGAAATGGCTATTGGCCAGAAGGTGAACTTTGAGAAATCAAACTTCTATCTCTCCAAATTTGCAACACCTAGAATCAAGATTGAGATCTTATCTCAAACTTGGATGATAGAAGGTGCTTTCCCCTTTAAATATTTAAGATGCCCAATTTATTTAGGAAGAAACAAAAACATTTATTATCAAAGCTTAGTAGACTCAGTTTCTTCCAAAATAATCAAATGGAAAAATAATTTTTTGAATTAAGCAGGTAGATTAGTATTAATAAAACATGTACTGTCTGCAATCCCTCTACACTTGTTAACAGTACTTAAACCAACAAAGCGCATTCTTGATAATATTCATATTATTTTGGCCAAATTTTTCTGGAATAGAACGGAAAATGAATCAGGGAGCAAAAACGTTTGGAAGGCTTATCCTAAATTATGTTAACCTAAATCTAAATATGGACTAGGTCTCAAAAATCTTCATACCATGGTTCAAAGTTTCTCTTTATAACTATGGTGGAAGCTACAACATGGAAAATCTTTATGGTCCCAAGTCATGTGGTTTATCCCAGATCATCTAAAGTCTTCAAAAACATGGAACTGCAAATAGGAAAAGGAGAAGTTTCCTTTTGGGAGACTAATTGGACTGATTGTGGTCCCTTATCTCAATTATGGTCTTCTAATCTCCCATTACCTTTTATTGATGCTTCTATTAATGAGTTCTATGCAAAGCAAATTGCATATGTGGACTTTATTGGTGCTGGTTTACCATCTCAAATCATAAACTCTCTCAAAAGAAATATGATTTTCTTTCAAGAGTACAATGATATGTTGATATGGAAACCTTCTAAAAATGGATTATTTTCCATCAAAACAGCATATGAACTCATTAGATCTAAAAGAGATATAATTCCTTCATTTAGGTTCTTATGGTCTAACGTTTTGCCAAATAAAATCAGTGTCTTCAATTGAAAACTTCTTAGCAGACTTGTGGCCTTACCTGATGTACTAGAAGATTTTAATCTTTATCTTCATCAAAATGATGCTTCTGTGAAAATGACTCTGAGGACATACACCACATTTTTAACTCTTGCAGTTTTACTGTGAACAATTGGAGTATTATGAACAGAATCTTCAACATTCATGATTTTGTCTATACTACTCTTTGGGATAGATTTTTTTTCTATTGGACTGTAACTCATAAATCCTCTGATATTTTTTTAATCTAATTAGGATCATCCCTTGTATTGTGGTCTGGTTTATATGGTGTGCTGGAAATAAACACTTTTTTTAATCCATTAAACCTAATACTCCACTAATGATCAAAAACATTCTATCTCAGTTCCAAAACATCTTTTATATTCATAAGGTGAGATACAAATGGATAATGTCCTCTGGTTCTCCAGTTCTTTGAGTTCCAAAGTTATTGGAAGTAATAGAAAGAACAAACAAAGAGTCATTCAGTGGAATTTTCTTACTCTATGTAAACTCAATATTGATGGTTCGATGGTTGGGAAATGGAGATTCTGGGGCAAGTGTTATAATAAGAGATTCTCAGGGCAAAATGCTTATTGCAGCTTCCAAAGCTCTAGGTCAGTGATCATGTTTGCAGGCAAAAATGGAAGGTTTAAAGTTGGGGCTGGAATTAGCAATCCAATATGACTGCTTTCATATTGACATTGAGTGTGATTCTCTCCTTCTATTAAGATGGTTAGAAGAGATTTTAAGTTTCATGGAAGCACATATCACTGATGAGGAAAATTTGGAAAATGTTGTCTCAAATCAATGGATCAATTTCCCACATTTTTAGAGAGGGAAACAGTGTGGTTGATAGTCTTGCCAAAGATGCAAGGTTAAATGAGGTGAGCTCCTCTTTCAATTTCATTAGTTTGCCTAGAAAAATCAGAGTATTGAAAAATCCTGATGCTTTGTTTTCCATACATTAGGACATCATGACTGAATTCTCTTTGAATATGGTTAGCTTTCTTGGGACAGTTTACTGCTCTACATTTGATGAATTTGCAGGTACTCGAGCCTGGAGTGGGATACACTATTGCTCATTGAAGTTGGATACATCTGAAACCTGGAGCATTTATTCTGCCTTCCTGCAAACTTTTCAAGGAAGCCAAATGAAGTCTATTCTGGTCCAGGAGCAAGTTGTCCATCATTGCAGCTTTCTAAGGATTCAACTATTGCTTGGCTTCTGTTTTTTAGTAAATCTCTTCTAGGGAAGAGATTTGCGAGGGACTATTATGGAATGCCATCTCTTTTTGTTAACACATGGCGTGAAGGTAAAAAAGTGGTAAGTCTCAAAATATGATTAAGGCCATAACCTTTGTTGACAAGGGGATTGGAGACAAAGTTTATGGAATCATCTATTTGTGTCGATCTATTTCACATCTATTGTTTGCTGCACATAGTCTATTTACGACTCATCTTTGTACTCTCATAATTATTATTTTAGGTTTGGAAAAACTAATATATACCCCCTTACGGAGCTTTCTATAATAAAAATTCTGAATTAAATAACCCAAAAACCAATTAAATCAACCTGATGTTCACCCCTAACCACCATTGCACATGTTCTAAGCTTTTATGAATACCCACGTTTCCTGAGATTTTTTTTTTTTTTTTGGAACATGAGATTTTCTGTAAAGGAAATGTTTACCCTGAAAACCACCGGCTGTTTGAGCAACTAGATGTGGAGCAGAAGCCTTTACGTGTCCTCATTTAAACCACGACACTCACCGTTTATTTTTCCCTCCATTTTCCCGGACCCTTCTTCCCTCCGTCTCTGCTCCACCGAGCACCGTTAACCTTCACTGCTCGCTAACATCCAATGGCCTCCGTTCAACCGGGCAGGATCCGGGTTCTCAAGGAAGCATCAGGGTTACCCATTGATCAGAAGAAACTCACCGGACCGGTAGTTTACTGGATGTTCAGGGATCAGCGGTTGAGAGATAACTGGGCTTTGTTCCATGCCGTTGACGAAGCCAACAAGGCTAATGTCCCCATCGCCATAGCCTTCAATTTATTCGATTCATTTCTGGGCGCCAAAGCCAGACAATTGGGGTTTATGCTCAGAGGTCTCCAAAAGCTCCACCATCTTCTCCAACAAGAGTCTCTTAACATACCCTTTTTCCTGTTCCAGGTATAACTCATTTCCTATTAAGAAATTAAGTATGTGTGTGTGTGTTTTGCTTCTTGAAAAGTGTAACATTATAGCGGTAATGAGATTGAATGGCTAGATACTCTTTCACTGATTGCAATCTGATTACTTTATATCATTTCACGTTCTTCATTTGCTCAATTTCATACTACCTCCATTCCGGACTAAGCTAGTCAAAATTGTTAACTTAAGCTGCAATTGATACATGTAAGAATATTATCACTTGGAATCTTGTTAGGTTACTTGTAGCCTATGTTTTCAAAATATCATCTTTTCATAACTTTTACTCCATAGTGATAGATATTAATAATCAAACAGTGTTTTAGTCAGTCACCTGTGCAAAGCCAAAATGTGTACTTTTAATGTGGGACAGAGTTATTACTAGGATTAAGACTAGGGATTATGCAGCAATCTACAGATGAGATGCAAAATTCTATGAGTTATGACAACATTAAATATAATAACTTTTCTGCTTTTGGTTTACTAGGGTGAAGCTGTGAATACAATTCCTGATTTCTTGGAAGAATGTGGGGCTTCGCTTTTGGTAACGGACTTTTCACCATTAAGGGAAGTCAAGAGTTGGAAAGATATTATTATCAAGAAGGTGGATGATTCAGTGTCAGTTCATGAAGTCGATGCACATAATGTGGTGCCTACTTGGGTGGCATCTGATAAGTTAGAGTATGGTGCGAGGACAATAAGGAGTAAAATTAATAAGTTGCTTCCCACATATCTAATTGATTTTCCAACATTGATTTCGTCCAAAATTGAGTGGCCTACACCCGAACGTTCCATAGATTGGGGGAATCTCATTGCAGATGTTGTAAGGTTAGATGCTTAGAAAGTTAACTGAATTGACTTTGTGGTTTAGCTTGAGGGCAGGATATTCTGTTTATCTGACTATATTATCAGGAAAGGAGCAGAAGTGCCTGAAATTGAATGGAGTGAACCAGGTGAAGATGCTGCCATGGAAGTATTAGTGGGGCAGAAGGGTGGGTTCCTAACGAAAAGATTTAAGAACTATTCCACGGATCGCAACAATCCACTGAAGCCAAAAGCACTATCTGGCCTGTCTCCATATCTGCATTTTGGACAGTTAGCAGCCCAACGTTGTGCCTTAGAGGCACAGAAATTTCGAAAGCTATATCCGCAGGTTTTTTTTATGTCCTCTCGGCCTGTCAATAGTTTGTTATTCTTTTGTATTCTATTCATCCATCTGTGAAGCCTGATGATTGACTCTTTGTGCTTGTATTTTTTTATTTATTGAGTACGGTTGCATATTAAACTGTATGTTTCTTGTGTCTTAAAAAAGTCGTTTGACTCTTTTCTTTGACTCATGGTGCTGGTAGTTTTTATTTAAGAATATTGTTGCATGTTTAACTGTATGTTGCCTGTCTCGGAAAAGACTTTTCTTTTTCTCCATACCTTTTGCTTCTCTTTTATACATAATAAGATGTTTATTTGATACTTTCTGCTTCTCTGAATGAAGGCAGTTGATACTTTCTTGGAGGAACTGATTGTACGCAGAGAACTCGCTGATAACTTCTGCTTTTATCAGCCGCATTATGATTCCCTCCAGGGGGCTTGGGAATGGGCAAAAATTACATTAATGGCCCATGCCTCAGACAAACGCGAACATATTTACACGTCAGTGGAGCTGCTCTTTTTATCATTGAAAACTCTGCTTTTATGTCTTCAAATGTACCTTTTTTTATATAGAAGTTTGAATTGTTGTGGTGTTTGCAGAAGGCAACAACTGGAGAAGGCACAAACTGCTGACCCGGTATGCTACTATACAAAATGTGTCTTTGGAAGGCTGGATATGATCTTTTTGATGGAGTGATGCCTTTACCATCGAATCAAGTTTCTCTTGATCCATCTTTCACATGATTAGGGCATAGCTTTGTGCAATATCTGGCAGATTAGGTCATTTTAAATCATACGAGAGTTTCTTTAAGTAGTTCATCTCTATATCTTTGTTCATTTGCAGCTTTGGAATGCCGCTCAAATAGAGATGGTTCATTGCGGAAAAATGCATGGTTTTATGAGGCAAGTTACAATCTTACTTCTTGCCTGGAAAGTTGAACTTTGATGTGCTCATTTTTATTTTATTAGTAATCATGAGTTATGATTCGAGGTTCTTTTCATGGTACTTGTTTTAGCCTTAATATCTAACAGCTTTTACATTTGTTTGTTCCTACAGTCTCACTTCTACTATTTCTCAAAATCATATGTAGGATGTATTGGGCTAAAAAAATTCTGGAGTGGACAAATGGTCCTGAAGAAGCTTTGGCCATAGCAATAGATTTGAATGACAAGGTAGTTCTCTATTATAAACTTTTGCCTGAATGCTTTTTCTGGTTCATATCACAAATTCACGCTCTGTTATTTTCCACAGTACCACATAGATGGGAGAGATCCGAACGGTTATGTAGGTTGCATGTGGTCAATATGTGGCATTCATGACCAGGTTGGTTGAGCAATCCTTCAGTGTCTTCTGCTTTGAGTAGTCCTAGAAAAAAGAGTCCGAATTTAAGATTCTTTTAGCATTAGAAATGCAACTCTAATTTTGAGACGGATTATGGCTGTATTCACTCTCTCTCCTTCCCCCTTCTTTTCAAGTACAGTCCATCAGTAATGCAGCATTGTAATGTTTGTGTCACAGGGATGGCGAGAGCGGCCAGTGTTTGGGAAAATTCGGTACATGAACTACGCAGGCTGCAAGAGGAAATTTGATGTTGAAGGATATGTCGCATATGTCAAGAAATTGGCAAGTGAAAACAAAAAGAAAAGAAAAATTGTGGATGAGCTGAATCAAGCGTCGAAAAAAGTCAGCAACTAGGGCTTTTTTCTCATGGCTTTTGGTGATGTAGTAGGGAAACATTTGAGTTCGGATCATTGTCTCAAGTACTAATTACTAGGGTTATTAGTTTTCATCCCCATGCAGATGAGGCAGGCAATGCCATATTTTGGAGCTTAAATTTTGCTAAGTGCAGAAAGCTTTTTTGTCAAGAAGTGAAGGAACTGTCTCATCCGTGTTGGTTCTTTCAGGAAGGTGCTAAAATTACTTGAGCACCATGTGAATCTTTTGTTCAAAAGTAGGTCAAATTCAGCATTTGGCTTTAATTTTCTCAAACTTTAGGCTTCGATAAAGTAGTCACCGGCCTGAGCAAGTAATGAAATGAAAAGACTGGATAATCACTTCGAAACTGAATAAAACCTCTGTTATTTTCTTAGCATGGGGCGATAATTCATTTTGATTGAAGCAGACACTTCAATCAATGGGCATTTGCAGAATAGTAAAGTTCCCATCTCAAAATGTTGATTTCACACCCTGAACTAATTCAATATATGTCAAAATAAATCTGATTAGCAGTCAAATACCCTTGAACCACTCCCTAAAATGAATGTGCCAACTTCAAAAGTAAAGAGTAGCATTAGAATTCTGCTCCATACTGAAAGCAAAAGAGATGCTCCTACATATCAACTTCTTAGAACGACTTCAACCTCCGTGAATTATGAATATCAAGGAAACCAATATTCGTTTATAGGATAAAAATACAAATACTAGGGGGAATCAAACCCAAATTTGGAGAATAAACATAATAGAAGTTTCATTAAATGCTGGCACAGTATTTGAATACATACCAAATCGCAACAGAAAATGATTGATATACATGCAAGCGTGGACAGCTTGGAACAAAGAGGAATGAACCCTTTGCATATTGAAAGAATGGTATTTATACATGTGGATCGCCAAGTGGCTTCAAATCATCACAAGTTACACCACAAGCCAAAAAGCGCCAAAGAGTGGGTAATCACTACCCAAATAATAGTACACAATACATACATAAGGTAATCAAGATGTGACCTATTTAGAAAAACCAAGCTCACAAAATGCATGCCTATATCTCAAGATCATCCAAAGATAGTTCAGGTGAAGTCATCATCTTCAATTTCTGCCAAATACACAATACTTATTCACTTACATGCAAACAGGCAACAAGCATGTGTATCTAAAGAGAAGGACAAGATTTGACAAAATATGAGCCTATCCAATAACCGACCCTCTCATAGTCAATTACGTTCTTGGTTCTTATTTAGATACCTTAAGATCTGCACAGAATACGTGATGTATACAGCTCTTATCTTGCTAATTCATCTCAGCATCTTGATAATTGATAAAGCAAAAAAATTACTGTCATACATGATCAAGTAGACTAAAGCTATATAAATAATTTTCATGTTGTGTAATTACATTTTAAATAGGTTACTTTCGGCATGTTCGTCTCATTCACAATACGTAATTCTCTTTCTTTCATTTTTTCTTCAAAACTTTTGAATCTAACAGTTGCATGATTTTGTTACAGTAGTGCCTTAAACAGAAACACCTCAGTGTCAATTTTCTTTTCATATATCATCATTACAGCTTAGTACAAATGAGGATAAAACTGAGTATGCTTAATTGAAGAATCCCATGGTTCCCATAGTACCCCAATCTAGCAACAAAAGTGTATCTCAAATTAAAATAACCCAACCCCAAACCAAGGGACAGGAAAATCATCCATTATAAGAAAGCTTGTTGAGGAAGGCAAAGGTTAGCGACATGAATTAATAATCTAATGCAGAATTTGGATATATTCAATTTCATGAACATAAGAGAGAAGCATAATAGTGTTAGGATGAAGAGCGGATAAGGTAAAGACACATACTGTAATGAATTGTGGGGGATCATCAACACTAGATGAACCAAGAATGATTTCCCTCTGGAGCTTTGCAGTTAATTTATGAGAAACTCGCATCTGAAAATAAGATTAGTCATTGCATTATTAAAACGGGAAATACAACACTTCAATGAAAAAACAGAGAAAAAGAAAAACTTTTTAGTTCAACTAGTTGGAAGGAGGAAGTGACACATTAAATATGACCATGCAGATGCAGTCTGAACAGGCAGCCAAACGGCCCAACAACATGAAAGGATATATAACACTATTTTACCTCTGATCTTGTCGCCCCACCAACTACAAACACAAAAATTCGTTGTCCCATCTTCTTAAAATCACTAGACGCGTGCCTCAGAATCGAATCACTGCAAAAGTCAGATTAACGAAGGAATCAAAATTTACAGCATAAACATTGCTGTAGTAGAGAGCATCTGAAAACTCCTGGTATCAGTAAAGTAATGATGGAATGAATTCCTTGGTTGAAATAAGAGACACTATCAAAATGTGCAGGAAGTTGCTATAAACTGCACCATCAACAACAAAACCAAAAGAATATTAAAGAGGAATACTACTGAAATATAAATGATACATTTCTTTCTTCAGAAGTAAAAAAATATTGTTTTGCCTTCTTTAAATAATACACAATTGATGCTGCAGAAACTACAAACAAGCCAATCAAACCTTGAATAGCCATCATCAGAGCTTCGAGGACGGGCCCAAGTTGCTGTCCGTCTTGATCTCACGGAATGTGCAGAAGGGAGTTCACCTGATTGGGACATTCCACTACGAGAAGTTCCGTGAAATGTTGGACTAGGATCATTCATACAAGGATAGTCATTCTTTGAAAGGTCTCCTTTACTCAATTTTTCCACTAGCTCCTGCAAGTGACAACAACTTCAGACATTACAATTAATTGCTAAATATGTTCCACATTACTTTCCATGTCCAAACAGAATGAGTCCACCTGAGATAAAAGCATCACCAGCAAGGCACGTGACAATTTTATGTAGCTAATTTGGCAGGAATCCTAGAGCTATAGAACTGAATCTCCGGTAGTATCTTAGGAATAGGACCATGACAATGAATGGACATCGCTCAAATTTACATGTTCTCCCAATGATTATAACAGTGGCAGAAACATAATCTTACATACCTCTATCATAGGGTAGAAACGCGATAACACCCACTGTTCTTCTCCACCAGAGCGATCCTTTCTAGCAGCACGTTTCTTCTGATATAAAACAAACGACAAAAGAGTACTTAAACACTAGTAACAATCAATAAGTTCTACAAAGTTCCACAGCAATCTTACAATACCTTAACATCAAATTTCAGGGAAAATGGTACAATAGAGCTTTTTTTGCTCTCAGTTGCTCCCTCGAGCAACCTCATGCTATACACCGCATTCATATCTTCTTGAGGCAATCTAGCGAGCTACAGCGAAGTAGAGAAGTTGGGAAGAGATAAGTACATAAATGAAGTCCTGATAAAAACAATAGAAAAGTCTTCCACCAACACATGTAAGTCAGCTGATAATTTCTAAAGAAGCCAATTTTAAAGCAAAGTTGCCTAATAATTTAAGAATTTTAAAAGCACTATCATATAATCACATAACACTTGTCAAAATATAAGTACTCTAACATATGGTTAGCACCAAAAATGAACTTCCACTGAAATCCTAAAGACTATAAATTATATTTCTTCAGCAACTCTGCATCGGTTTCACTGCCTTGGGCCTTGAAACAAATAAAATAAGGTGGATGTGAAATATAGAAGAAAACTGACCTCCATTAGTTTTGCAAGTTTGTCGCTCTCAAACTTCTCAGGATGAACGGCTGCATAAATCATAAGTAACCGCAACTTATTCTCACGTGTAATATCCTGCATAAAGGGGATATAAATTCAGCTAAAGATTACACATACAGAAATCATATTGCATAACTATTATAAATATTCTAACCTGTCTTGTTCTCAGAAAGTTAATTACTTCCTTTGTTCCAGCATCTCCAAAAACAAGGCCCTGCTCCAACTCCCCTAGTTCTCTTAGGCTTAATTCCTTTATAATCTCGTTTATTTTTGTAGCAATCTGAAAGGAACAGTAGAAGTGAGTCTGTATTTTCAGAAAATAGTCTGAGGATAAGGACATGGTTATGTGCATACTTGAAACAATTCACCAGATTAATTTGGCTGATTGAGAATAGCAGAGTAACAAGGAAGAATCCACTTACACCCCATTATCACAACTGAAATTAAGAGTTATAATATGGTTTGATTGTGAAGTAGCAACAAATGCAATTGTCTTAAAACCTTTCTTTTTTCTTTCTTTCCAACTGGCTTATAGGTTAGTGTGTGTGTGTGGCGAGGGCTGGGGGTAGGGATGAGGTTGGGTACGAATGTAAAGCAAAATTCCCAAAGACTTGTCTTGGTCATGTACATGATACCTACATCAACATGGAGAGAGAGTTTTTCTATCTGTTCACTGTATTGAGGCAGAGCTTGTACCATCTTCTGCAACTCTCGAGTAGATAATTCACTACCATCCCTACATAGAAATGAACTCAAATCATTGTCACAAAATAAAAACCAAGATAGTCATCACATACACTCAAAAACAAAGCGAGGAACTTTGCAAACTCGATGAGAGCTTATGACTTCAAAATGTCCATATAGTCCAGCATAATTGTTTATCACAAGTGATCAGATAAGAAATCCCCAAAGCTTGTAAAACCACTGGGACATTCGGAGAAAATAAAGCTATAAAAATAGATTAAGCTATTTTAAAAGCTTCATTCGAACTACCACTGTACCACAAGTGTCAAACAGTAGGCTAACAATCTTCTTTACCACCTAGTAACTACAATCACAAGAACTTGTGCAATTAAAATACACTCCCAAAAACATAGGACATCATAGTTCGAACTGTAGGTGGATAAAGAGTAAACCAGAAAAGGTTTAAATTATAGTGACTGAAGATGTTCTAAACATATTTAAAATCACTACTGTAAAAATCCATATTGTTAGGGAACAGATGTAAATGGCCACAATTACAACTATATAAATCAGCTTGATTCATTTATGAGCAAGGACATCTAACAGATACACATAACATGCAAAATAAGTAAATGTCAACTGGCGAATCTTAATCAACAAAAAGCTACAAAAAAAAAAATCATACAATAAACATTTAATATTCATGATAAAATTCCATTCCGATAGGAAACTGATTTTTAACAAAGAAAAGTTGTACTTGAACTTCAAGATCTATATCAATAACCCAAAGTGCCACGATGTAGTATAAAGGAGAAGAGGATATGTGAGCAAAAGAGTTAATCAACAGAATGCCACAAATGATGAAATTAAACCAACCTTCCACCCTGGTGCATTTGCGCAGCTTTATTCTTTTTAACGAAGTTGCTCATCTTGTCATGCAACCGCTCAAGAGCCTAACAAAAAAACATTGATCAAAGAGAACCTCAACAATGTAAATACTTAGTCATTATTATTCACTTTGCATACATCTGCTATGTGAACATGTCGAAGCTCTACCCAGATAGGGTCATGATCCTCCAAAAGGACCTCCTTTTTTTCAGGAGTACCGGTTTTGCTTGGAACCTGGGCACAATGATGCTTAAGCATACCATTCCAAAAATCATATGTATACATCTGTACATGCATGCATACAAGCCATCAAAAATTTATATAGAGACTAACCTCATGCACATATTTATTTCCCTCCATATATAGTAGATCATGGCACATTGCGTCATATGTCCATTCATGTATAATGGGAGCAATCTATGCATTCATTTAAACGAGGTTAAGCATAAATAATTGTAGGGTATAGATTCACAAGCCTAGAGAACAGCACAGCAACTGTTTAACAGGAAAGTACCTGGTCAATAGATCTATCAAGGATGAGCAATTCACATGTTTCTGTTTGCGGAAAATTTGGCAAATTAGCTTTGTATTTCACAAGGTGATTCCAAACAGCAGCAGCGAGCTTTGTGGGAATTAAATCACGGAATGTTATCATTGTGTTATGATCAAGTGATTTGGCAGCACGGTACCGTACTAATGGAAACTCCTGCAGGCCATCACTGACAAGTTATTTTCACAATTCATGAATGAAGAGGCAATCAAGATTGTTGAATTTCGAACACATACTCTCAGTGATGCAAAAACAGTAGCAATCCTCGTTGCCATTGAATTCAAGCATTCTACGCCCTTGTGAGAAACCTCTTCATCCCCAAAGAGTTCCTCTAAAGCCCTCTCATTATCAGTAACAAAACCCTACAAATGCTTCTCATATGTTAAACACAGAAGTTGGTATCAACAAAGGAAAGCCAATGACAGTTTTTTTGTTTTTGAAGAATCAACAACAAATTAATAGTTTATTAACCAACTAATTTCAGCTAAGTGCTACTTTTATCATACATTTAACTTTAGAATATCATGAAGGATGCTTCATGGGACTCTCATTTAGCTCTCTAGGGTGGTAAAGATATTGCAACTCCTTTTCCAAATCATAATGAATCAAAAGTAAAGAAAACGCAACTAACTACTATAGTACCAATAAAAAGTGAATAAGTTCAATCTAAAAGTGTTATAACTTAACAAAACCTGACATACCTGGTTATCTATAGCAAAGTATTCCAAGTTCATCTGCAGGTTCCAACCCATATGAGAAGAGTCACAAATTAAATGCATTCTCAAAAAATATTAATGGAATCTCATACTCATCCAGAAATATGTAACCTCACTCAAGGCACCAATGCGAGATAAAACAGCTGTTTCCTTCTTTATCTGGTTCACCAACTCCCTTGGTACAGCTGAACTAAAGAAGACAAATGCCCTAAACATGACACCCACACACACACACACACACACACACAGAGTAATTAGTTCAGAAACAAACAGCAGAATTACACTTCCATGGTAGTTGCAAAGCAAATTACGATAAACTGCAGTTAAAAGCTTACTTTTTGTACAAAGGCGATCTCCCAGACATGTCAGAGAGGAAGATAACTACACTGCATGTCCATATAAAAACAGAAAATAAATTATACCAAAATAATATTAATGTGAGTTGAACAAATTTGATGATTGAAACAGAGGAGCAGCACTTGACACCTTCATAGGACTCCAATGTCCAATTTGTAATAAAATTTTACATTATAGGGCAAAGGCGGGCATAAAGCCACTAATTCACAAAAATACATGTCAATGAGCACATAGTTTTATTGGCAGCAAATGTTCTTAGCAAGCAAACTAAGAAGCCGTGTAATTCATATAAGGTACATGATCGGGCTAAATAATTGTCATCAGAAACCACCAGCATCAAGAATGTTAGACAATTAAGGCTGGTTAATCAGTGAGCTTCTGAGAAGAAAAAGGTGATTACTTTTCTTCGGTTGGCTGAATAAAATATATAGCCTCCATAGTAGGTAAAGGTTGCCGCCGCCTGTGTATATCTTCTACCACTGAAAGACAATATGGAAATTATAAGTTTAAAAGCTATCTCCTACTATTTCAGTCATGCCATGCATCAGTATAAGAAAAACATAAATTAAGACTCGATTTCTCTCGAGACTGGCCTTCTAGTCTTACATGAAACTCCTTCTTCTGTAATATCTCCCATCTTGCATGAATGTGACATTATTCTAGTAGTCATTCTGTCCATGACTAGTACCTGGGATAATAGAGGTCAAAAGAGATGGTAACTAAACAGAGAATGGCCACAAAATTAACGTAGAAACTAGAGTAAAATACAGACACCAACAGAATTCAAAACAAACACTGAGAAGCAAGAGTAAGTCATGACATATTCAGATTCAGATTGAAAACACTGGAAAATGCTAGGAGGATCACCATCAAATTGTAAGAATAATAAGAGACAAGATATGTGATACACAATAAAAACAGCAAACAGGAAAGTTTTCCATCCCACTAGATGTGGACAGCTATCCAAATCACATCTCACCATTTTGTTCTATCGAAATACATTATTTTGTATGTGAGTGTTCATATACTTCTTTTTCCTGTCCACATCAATAAATCCATATTTTGGACAAGTAACACTGGTGCACCTAAACATCCGCAATGCAAATGCCTAAACCTCTGAAGCATGATATTTTCATTTTATTATCTACTGGAGGTAAGGTACCGAACTATCTGTCTACCTCTTTTTAGAAATTCTAGCTCAACAACATCAATGATATTTTGCATAAAAAGCAAATCAAGCTGAAAATACGACTACAGCCAGGAAATGTAGCTCGTTTACACAATACCACACTTTAACTTCAAAATCACTAACACTGAACTCCATTATCAACAAAGATCGTAACCATAAATTCCCTACAGTGCTCATACTTGCAATGATACGCTGAATATAAATGTAGCAGCTAATTCACAGATATAGCAATAAAAAGTTACAAATTGAAGATCTCCCCTACCTTCCAAGTTGATTTAGAATCTCCCTTCTTCGTCGACCGAAGCATTTCATACAACAATCCTGTAGTGCAATTAAAGAAAGACAACCTCAATTAATCTTATGCATCCTTAATTAATCCTATAAATTCCTTTCTTAGCACACTTCCTGTAACGTAACCAACAACTAACACATGAGAAAATGCCTAATTAACTCAACTAGCTGAATCAGTCACGCTACCCGTAACCGCTAGCAACAGCTCGCAAAAATAAATTAATAGAACTCCGATCACCGGAGAAAATAACTCAACTGTTCGCGAACGGACTGAATTCGATAAATTAAAGTTGCGGAACGGAAAGGAGAACTCAACCGAAACCTGAAGTTCAATCACTTACTTTCACGGGTAATCTGGCGGAAATTTTTGTACTCCGCGCCGCCTTGCGACGACGTATCGGAATCTGACATAGACATCTGAATTCGTTCCGGAGATATGATCGATCCGAGATGGCGGTTGCGGTGATCGGATGCTTATTGGGAAAGGCAAATGAAGAAGAAAATAGAAAGGAGGAAGTTGGGGTTGGTTGACTATTCAAGCCCGGTTGTTGAATAAGACGCGACCCGTATCTTCTCCCAACGGTCTCAGAGCTTGTGAATCGGAACGGAAATGTTTATATACTTCCCCGGGCGGATGCCGTAGTCAAATCGGGTCGGGCAACTGATTTTGTTGAAGTTTCCGATATGAATTACTAGAAGACGCGGCTAGGCCAATTCAATAATTGGTTTAAAGATGGATTTTTTACCCAAGCCCCAATTATTAGAAATTGTTTGGATGGTGTTGTCATTCAGAAATATTAAAGTTATTTTGACTAAACTGAAATTAAGTTGTCTAAAAAATATATACTAATATTATAATATTTTACTGATTTTATTCATTAGTAGTATATATAATCAACCATAACTTTATAACATATATAACTTCTTAAGATACATTAAAACCATAAATATCTCATTGTAATGTATAACTGAAGAAAGTCCAAAGAAATGCGTAATATGAAATAATTAAATCTTTGAATTCTTGTTTATACATTGATAGAGTACTTTCGATAGAAATATGTATACATATTATTTAGAGTTAAGTGCCCATATGACCCTATGTTTTAGTTATTGCTGTCAATATGACCCTGCAAGATCAGAAAGTGTTATTATAACCATATGATCTGCTCAAAATGTGCTAATATAACCCTGGAGGCTTGAATTTGGCCGAAATTCTATGAATTGTCTGAAAGAATAGTTATGCCCTTCTTCTTTCTTCTCTTGATGAGGGTTTCAGATATCACTTCATCAACTTCACCCCAGGCCATCTCGAGATTGCTTCACTTTCGACAGAAAGAAGGTTGACGCCTCTGGAATCTTCTTTCTGCCCCACGTCATCTCAACTTTCCCGCACTTGGTTGAGTGGCGCTGGAAAATGGTGGCGGATGGTGGCGTGAGGCTGGCTGGTGGTGTTGCCAGGGTATGGTGGCGGTGAATCGGTAGCATTGCTAGGGTAGAAGATTGGGGCGAGCGCGAGTGGTGGCGGAGCTAGGGGTGTTGAAATGGTAACGCAAACAGAAAGTACCAAAAAATCAAGCTTACTAGGATGACAGTGGGATCAAGGATCCTGTGAATAGCACCGGGATCGCCACCGAAGCCAACCGCAGGGCAGGCGAGGTCAAGCACGGGCTAGGATGCCACCATATGAGCTCATTACAGACAATTTCATCATTACCGCAGCAGTGGTGAATCAATTTACGCGACCCGAGTGTGCGATGAGGAGAAAGGAGTGGGGAGGATGAACTGTGCGGCGAAAAGGGTACTAGAAACTTGAAACAAGATTTGATTTTGAGGGCTTCTTTGACATTGACGGTGGTGGCTCGATGCGAAGTCCAGAAGAGAGAGCAAATATTTGGTGGTGGCTTTGGGAACCGAGCTGACGAGCATGTTTTGGGGTTCGGCGGTGGCGGAAACTACGGCGGAGAGGGAGAAGACAACGACGAATTTCGTTTCCGTTTCAATTAGATCTACATTTTGTGACTTGTATGTTTATACGTATGTGTACGTATTTCTAGACCTTAGAGATCCCCTTTCTTTTAGGTGTGGAAAGGTGGTAAAGTATTTGCTGCCTTTTTGTTTCAGATTCTGGCAGTGGCGTAAATCCAGATTCCGGCGGTGGCGGAGCGGCGGTGACCTGGCGGAGGTGGAGGCATAACGGGCGGAGGTGGTGCTAAAGGTTGTTTTGAAGATGAAGAAGAAGAAGAAGGTAGTGCAGAGGGGTATTCTTGTCTTTAGTTTTTTAGTTTTAAAACTAGGGGTATTTTAGTCCTTTTGTATTAGGTCAACACCGGGAATTACAAAGTCAACAACAGGATAGTGCTAAAAGGTTATATCGACACTTCTGATGCAAAACATAGGGTTATAATAGCGCTTTCTGATGCAGAGTTATATTAGCACATATGACCAGAACATAGGGTCATATCTATATTTTGCCCTATTATTTATTATTTATATATGAAAAAATCTTATTTTAGACCAACTAACTGTTAAATGAGGACATTTTATAATTAGTTTGACCAATAAGGTCATTTGATATTTATAAAATAATTAAATTTTATTGTATTCAATATTTAACGATATCTAACCATCTCATATAGTTTTCCTTAGATAATTAAACTATAAAATTTTAAATAAATTTGTTTTCAATTTAAATGTAGACACAACATGTACATAAAAATTAATTAAGCAAAGTCTTGGGAAAGACGATCTTTCCACAGGCTTATGGAAAGATGAGGTTTATTTAGAATAATAAAAGGTAAAAGGTCTTAGTTGCAATATTAAAAATTTATTATGCAACGTGTGGTAGCTATAAAACTTATAACCCGATTCGTGCAACCCGAAAATTTAACATCATTTGTTCTTATTTGCACTTTAAACCTTGGTCTTTCCATGGCTTATGGAAATACCGTTTTTCAAAAGACAGACTCACTTAATTATAATATTTTAATTAATAATATCGTGCAACGTACGATGGTACTCCGCTAGTCCCAGGCACCATACAATAGAAATTATTTGGATGGTGCTGTCAACTGAGGATATTGAAGTCATTTTGACTAGCCTAAACCCAAATGGTCTAAAAAAATATACTAATATTATAATATGTTGATGATTTTAATTCTTTACTATATATAATTAACCATAACTTGTTAACATATATAACTTCTTAATATATAATTAAAACCATTAATATCTCATTGTAATATATAACTGAAGAAAGTCCAAAGAAACACATAATATGAAATAATAAAATCTTCGGATTTTTTTTACATTGTTAAAGTACTTTTGATAGAAATATGTATACATATTAGTTATTTATTTATATATGAAAATATATTATTTTAGACCGACTAACTGTTGAATGAGGACATTTAATAATTAGTTAGACTAATAAGGTCATTTAATATTTATAAAAACAATCAAATTTTATTGTATTCAATATTTAACAATATCTAGCCATCTCGTATAGTTTTCCTTAGATGACTAAACTTTAAAATTTTAAATAAAATTCTTTTTTAAATTTAAATGTAACATGTTGTACACGAGACTTAATTATAATATTTTAATTAACAATATCGCACAATGCACTAATTTTGTTTAAAAATATTACATTAATACTTCTTCTAGTTGAGGAGTATGTTCCTTTTCAAAGCAATATCTTTAAATACATAACTATAAATTTTAATTTTTAATTTTTTTAAATTTTGTAATTTAGTACTCCTGTTGTCTCAAACTAAACTTCCCACTTATTTTTTGGTACAATTCTTTATCAATGTTTGACCGCATGTTTGAATAGATATATGAGCAATGAGAAAGTCTCATGAAAGACTGTATTTTCATAAGCTTATGGACAGTCCACATGGGTTTTTACCTTAAATATTGTAATTTTTTTATAAAATTTAAATATTGTATTTTATAAGTAAAAAAAATAATAATATGTATTTGAAGGTAAAAATATATGATATATAAAATATTTTTAAAAATTCTAAATTTTGTATGTAATTTAACAAATGCAGTGTATAAGGTAAAAAATAAGTGGCATGTCCATAAGCTTATGGACAAACCGCCTGTCAGAAAACCCACTCATGAGCAATAATATTATCGTATGTGATATTGTTGAATTCATCGTAACAAGTTTTTTTTAATATTAACATTTTATCTTCCATTATTATAGCTAAACATGTTAATGGTCAAACAAGTTTTTTGAACAACGTGATAATGATTGTTGTGTTAGGAAATGTTATTTTAGTTTATATTAATAAAACCTTATAAACAAAAATTTATTTGAAAGTTTTAAAGTGAAAAGATTAAAAAACAGGATAGAGTAATCATTAAAATTCAAAGATTCTACAAACACGATCTTGATATGGAAAATTAATATTACTAATATACTTGGTTCCAATCCTGTCATATCCTACCAAAACAATTTTCACCAATTTTTATTAACTAGTAATTAGTATTATGAGTTTGTCTCTTGAAAGACGGTATTTCCATAAGTCATAGAAAGATCAAGTTTTAAAGTGTAAATTAGAAGAAATAAAGATAAAATTTACGGGTTGCATGAATCGGGTTATAAACTCTATAAATACTACACATTGCATAATAAATTTTTAATATTACAACTAACACCTTTTATCTTTTATTATTTTAATTAAACCTCAAATTTTTATAAACTCGTGAAAAGACCATGTTTAGCGAGACTTTGCCTTAATATTAGTATTTTAGAGGTTTGATAGATGAATTGATTATGTTCTAGATTACTTGACTGGTCCAATTTTCTTGAGATGGGAGAGTTGGTTGAACACGGATTTTTTTTTTAAAATGCACCCTGGGATGGGGGATATTTATTAGGTTTTCCAAACCTATTTAGAATCAAACGATGCACAACGTTGTTCTGAAAAATTACATCAGTAAGGCAACATCGTTGCCTTCAAAAGAAAGATCTAAAAACTAGTGGACTAGTGATTCAAAAGGAGAGGATGTATTAGTTAAGATGTCGAGGTCTGGAGGGCGCAAAGCTCGATGGTTCCAGGCTCGAGTGATTGGGTGTTCGAGTGCTGGAGTTGGTTCCAAGTTCCAGGTTCGAGTGATGGTTCCAGGTTCAGGGCTCGAGGGGTTGGGTGCTCGAGTGCTCGAGTGCACGAGGACTCCAGTTAGAAGACCTGCTCCACTGCTCGAGGGGGTCCAGTTCTTGATGGCCCGAGAGCACGAGGGCTACAGTGTCATCAGTGCTCAAAGGATCCAGTGTCTTCAGAACTCGAGGGCATGAGTGCTCGAGAGTCCGAGTGCACGAGGACTACAGTTCAAGGCCGTTCCAAGTGCTCGAGGCTTCCAGTGCTCGATGTTTCCAGTGCTCGAGGGCGCCAGTGCTCGATGGCTCCAGCTACTCGAGGGCTCCATTGCTCGAGGGATTCAGTGGCTTCAGTGCTCGATGGCTCCAGAGCTCGAGGGCTCTAGTGCTCGAGGGGTCCATTGTCTTCATTGCTCGAGGGATCCAGTGTCTTCACATTTCGAGGGCTCCCGTGCTCGAGGGTTCCAGTGCCCAAGGGCTCCGGTGCTCGAGGACTCCAGTGTTCGAGGGCTCTGCTGCTCGAGGGCTTCAATGTTCGAGGGCTCAGGTGCTCGAGAGATCCAAATTGAGGGCACCAAAGCTCGAGGGGGTCCAGTTGTTAATGGCTCCAGAGCACGAGGGCTCCAATGCACCAGGGCTCCAGCGTCTTCAGTGCTCGAAGGATCCAGTGTCTTCAGAGCTCGAGGGCATGGATGCTCGAGGGCACGAGTCGTTCCAAGTGCTCGAGGCCTTCAGTGCTCGATATCTTCAGTGCTCGAGGGCTCCAGTGCTCGATGGCTCCAGAGGCTCGAGGGCTCCAGTGCTTGAGGGATTCAGTGGCTTCAGTGCTCGATTGCTCCAGAGCTCGAGGGCTCTAGTGCTTGAGGGGTCCAGTGTCTTCATAACTCGAGGGATCCAGCGTCTTCACAGTTCGAGGGCTCCCATGCTCGAGGGTTCCAGTGCCCAAGGGCTGTGCAGAGGGCTGTACAGAGCTTTAGGTTTGCTCCTCCTGAGCTCCAGTTCTTGTTCTTCCCGAGTACCTTCAAATAAGAGAAGAGACTAACACTCAGTAGTATCCATTCAATGAAAAGTGTGCTTATTTCGTCTAATAAATGGTGTATGCTCTTTGTCCAAAGAAATGAGGCCCTTGATATGTCTAGAAGCATTAGAAAGATTTAGACTCAAACTATGAGTCGAATGGTGCTTTGCAATAGCATCTGCCACAGAATTACATTCTCTGTAAACATATTTCAGTTCAGCATTCTTTAACATGGAATGTATTTTAAAAGTTAGATCAAAAAGTGTCCAATGAGCAGTATATGGATCTATAATCATTTTTACTGCTGTCAAAGAGTCTGATTCAATTGTAACAGAGTTATCTAGATTAGGAAAAGATTGACAAGCAAATTGAATTGCTAGAATCTCAGCCTGAAGTGGGGAAGTAGCACTAATATCTGTTGAGTGAATCAGAAAAGGAGTTCCAGCACTGTTTCTGGCAATAAGACCTACTGTTGCTTTATTTGGGTTCCAAGATGCATCTACATTGATCTTATAGCAGTTTTGCTTTGGACTCTCCTAGAAAACAACTGATATTACTGGCTTAGGAGGAGGTCTAAGCTTCAGGATCAGATGCAACAAGCTAGATGGAATATGTGAATAAGGATAATGGTGATAAGGTTTAGCATGAAGGGATAAGTATACTTGATCACAGATATCGTTACATATCCGTTCAGGACAAAAACTAGTGTTATCGAAGAAGAAACTATTCCTGGCCTTCCATAGACACCAACATATCAAGGGAGGAAGTATTTTACTTATCAGATGGTGCCATTTTGGTAAATCTTTACTATTCCAGAGCAAAAGGAATCTGTGAGTAATTGAGTCCTGTTGATTTAGGTGAAAACCCAAAAAGGATGTCATCTGGATCCATATGTTATGAGCAAGTGAACAGGATATGAAGAAATGTTGAATGGAATCAGAGTGAAAGCATTCTGGACATTTGGAGGCAAGACTAAAACCACATTTGATAAGCACATCGTCAAAAGGTAAGAAAGAGTGCAACATTTTCCATGTAAAGATGGAAACCTTTTTTTTTGTAAAATTGGATTCCAGATCAAATTACTGGCTGGGATATTACCTGGGGTGTATATTAGTTTCTTGTAGGCAGATTTGAAGGAGAAAAACCCTGTCAGTTTAGGTTTCCATATCAACCTATCTTCTCTGTTATCATTAATTTCTGCATCATGAAGAAAGGATAGAGTATCAAATTCCAGAAAGGGAGAAATCATAGGTAAAATAGCATCTCTATGCCTAATAAAATTAGCAATAGTGTAAGATAGTAATGGCGAGAGGATGGAATTGGGAATGTGTGACATCAAAGGTACCATTGGGCACCAGTTAGTAGACCAGAGATTACAGCTACCTTTGCCATGAATAATGAAAGTATTATTTTCTGCAAAGGTGTTAACAGAACAGATCATTTTCCAAGTTACTGATTTTCTGTGTGTTTGAGGTAAGGACCATATCAATTTAGACCACATAGTTATTCCTAACTGACTTTTCCACCATAGTTTAAGAGAGTAGGAGTCAATTATAGCTTGGATTGATCTAAGTCCTAGACCATTTAGTGATTTTGGCACTGCTAAAGCATCCCATCTTGTCCATATTTTGTTCTTTTTACCATCCGTTTCTCCCCAGAAAAAAGATGCCATTTTTCTCTCAAAAGTATGAACAATATTTTTGGGGGGATTGGTGACAGTCCATAAATGTTGTGGTAAAGAGTATAAACAAGACTGAATTAAAGTCAGTTTACCCCTTGAGTTAAGCCATTTATTCTTCCAATTCAGAAGTTTTTTGTCCATGTTTTCCAACAAAGGTTGGAAGTATCTGTTTAAGGTTCTTCCTTTAAAAATGGGGCTGCCTAGATATTTAAATGGGAAGGAACCTTTCTTCATTTTTAAGATCATCCTAACCTGATTGGATTTTGCTACTGTAGCTCTTTTGCTGATATAATAGTCAGATTTTTCAAAATTAAATTTCTGACCTGAAGTATATTCAAAAACCTCTAAAAAAGCTTTAATCTTAATCAGGTTAGATTTTGAGGCTTGCATAAAGATAACAGTGTCATCAGCATACATTAAATGAGAGGCAGGGGTGATTGAGGAAGGCAGCTGATAATATGACAAACTATTATTCAAAAATATGAAAGAAAGACTTCCGGAGAAAGCTTCTGAGAAAATATTGAAAAGAAAGGGAGAGAGAGGGTCACCTTGTTTAATTCCTCTTGTAGCTTTAAAAAAAACCTACTGGATTACCATTAAGCAGTATAGAGAAATAAGCCAGAGATAAATTGTTTAGTACTGCACCTAGAAAGTTCCCACTGAAACCAAATTTAACTAATATGTTCCTAAGAAAATCCCAGTTTACCCTATCAAATATTTTTCTAAGGTCCAGTTTAAGGATGCAGTTTGGGATTCTATTCTTTTTGTCCAGGAATCTTATCATTTCCTATAGATAAAGAATATTATAAAAAATATCTCTATTTTTCATAAATGCAGTTTGGTTGGGAGGGATTAAATTCTCCATATGTGGTTTTTGTCTCTCCATTAAAAATTTTGAGCAAATTTTATTAATGACATTGGAGAGGCTAATTAGCCTGAAATCATCAAAAGAGGAAGGAGTTGCTTTTTTAGGGAATAGGGTTATCCATGTACTGGAAATTCCTTTTGGCATTTCTGACCCTAATATGAAATCATTAACAACTTCTTTTAGGTCATTCTTTAGAATAAACCAGCTTTTAGAATAGAATTTTCATGAGTAACCATCTGGACCTGGACTACTATTCTTGTTTAAACCATTAATGACTGCTTTAAGCTCATCTTCAGAAACTGGCCTAGATAACCGTTGGTTATCATGTTCAGTGAGGACAGTTGGAATTTGGCTAAGGAAGTGAGGGTAATAGAAAGTATTAGCCATAGGATTAGGTTCTGTTAGGAGTTCTGAAAAATAGGTTACAGCTTCCTTTTGGATATCTGGGTAAGAATGCAGCCATTGTCCCTGCCCATTTTAATTTTTTGTGATTTGCAATCTACAGTTTTTTCTTGCACTGTCCTATGGAAAAATTGGGTATTATTATCTCTTAGCCTATGCCATGTTGATCTAGCTTTTTGTTTCCAAAATTTCTCTTTTTCCTTTAAAGCTCTGAGCAACAATGCCTTTTTCTCATTTAATTTAATCAGATCAGCATCTGAGTGGGTAGAATCAAAAGCAAGTTCCTGGCTTCTTAGTGCCTCTTCTGCAATGTTTACATTAGCATCAATATTACCAAAGCAGACTCTATTCCAGGTCGTTATCACTTTCTTCAGTCTAATTAATTTTAAGTAGAAGACTAACATTCCAGATTGAGGAAGTGGGAGAGTCCAGTTTTCCTTAATCAGATCCATAAATTCTGGTCTATTAAACCAAGAATTTATGAATCTAAAAGGTTTTGGGTGAGATGCAGCCAGGGTTGAAACTTGAAGTAGGAGAGGGGAATGATCTGAGGATTGTCTATTCAAAATCTGTATAGATGAAGAAGGGAATTTTTTATCCACTTAATGGTAGCAAGGCCTCTATCCAGTCTTTTTGACGTAAGCTTCCTGAGTCTAGAGTTTGACCAGGTGAATAGATTACCTACTATATTAATATCTTGAACTCCAAAAGAACTAATCCAACTATTAAAATCTCTAATGCTACCTAGGGAGGGAGAGCAGGGACCCCTATATTCTGTAAGCGAAGTGGTGGTGTTAAAATCCCCAATGTAAATAGTTTAATTATTTGGTAAGGCAGTCAGGGCTGACCATAAAACTTTCCTACCTTCTCTGTTCCTAAGGGCATAGATAAAAATAGCTTCCATATCAATATCTAGGTTCAGATGTGCAATTTGAACATGCAGGAACTGTTCATGTTGAGAGATTAATGAAACTGTAACAGGGTTATTCCACATAAGCCAAAATTTTCCATTTTGAAGTTGCATATTGTGTGAGAATTTGAGTTTTTCCATATAGGACCCACACTGAGAGTTATCATGCATTGGTTCAATTATGCATAGAAGCTGGATTTTCTTAACCTTAACTAAATGAATTAGTCTTAGCATGGAAGAATTCATTCCTCTAAGATTCCAGATTAAGAAATTCACAGTTGTTGTGTGCATCATTGTTCACAAGATTTATGACTTTTAGTTGCTGATCTGAGCATCATTTTATTCAGCTGACTAAAATAATTGTTTTTCTTACCTTTAGACTTACCTTGCTGAATAGAGTTATCCTGATGCCTGGTATACTGTGGTTCGTTGTGATCTTTATGGCCATTATTTGTATTCCCTTGTAATTCCTGCTCTTCCGGTTCCATGAGGTCGTCTGATTTTGGTGTATCCTCCAAGTCCTGCAAAATAGAAAACCTATTTTCCATCTTTCCATGTAGAGAAAGTGGGGGGTTAGTAGGGGAGGATTGCTCCCAGGATAATTTGTGATTGCCAATTTCTAAATCATCTTTTGCATAGGTAATCTGAGATGGTCTGGGTAAGGCTGTTGCTTGTAACAGCTTTAAGAGTGAATATTGAAGATTATCTTGGGTTTGGATTATGGGAGATTGGCTGGGAGTCATTATTGGTGCTTGGAGGGCTTCATTTCCAGACCCACTATTATTCTCTGGAGGCCAATATGAGGAAGGGTGAAGAGTGGGATTAGTAATGGCTTGTTGATGCAACTTCTTTTCATTATTAGTGTGGGCATTAACAGCTTGATTCCCGATAGAGATGAGAGGTGCCTTACTGAATTTATTCCCTGTGGGCTGCCAGTGAGAATTATTTTGGTTTTGTGGCAAAAGATTTTCCCCTAATTTCCCATTGGTGTTCTGAAGGATAACTCTACATTGATTTAGAGAATGTCCTAACTTAGCACAGTGATCACAGTAAAGTGGAACATCCTCATATTCAGTTGAGTATTTCCTGTTATTAGAAACTGATCCTAATCTGATAAAACTACACAGGGGTTCCTGCAAATCAACTTCAACACATAGTTTTATCGCTGACGGCCTTGTGAGCATTTCAGTGGCTAAGTCATTTTTGATAAAGCTGCCTATGTACCAGTTGCCTCTATTGAAGTAGAATTGTAATAATATAAAGGTACCAATTGCCTATAGTGTTACCACGGATTATGCGAATGGGGTAGTTGTCATTTTCTATTAATAAAAAAAAAGTATATAAGTGAAAAAAAGAAGTTCCTTTCAATGAAAATTTATATTTCATGATCTCCCATGCGCAACTCAAATGGGTTAACGTCGATGGTCACGTAATTCAAACATACTCTTGAACCAAAATAATGTTTTTAATGTGAAAGTTACTTGAATCCTCGAATCTAACGTGAATATATTTTTAATTGACTTCGTTTATTTAAATCTCCATATCGAAGTCCTCGCTGGACACGTGTATATATTCGGCCAAAAATTTTCATTTCATTATTTACATGGTAATTTTTACAATATTCAATCCCAGTAAAATTGATAACAAAATTTTTAATACTCAATTAAATGTTGTTTTATAGATAAATACAATTAACGAAGTGTATGAATTATAACTTTTGATAATATAGTGATAAATTATGATATAAATAACAGTGCATGTGGATTAAATAATTTATTTAAGAATTTAAATGTTATTTAATTTTGATAATTAAATATGTATTATATTTACTTTTTTATAATACAATAATAGAATTGCGACCTTAACGTTATCAAATATTTCAAATCAAATGAAATAAATTTTAAATAATTTTTTACAATTACATACACTTCTCAAAGAGTCCACTCTAGAAACATGGTCTTTCCATAAATCATGGAAAGACCAAGGTTCAAAGTGAAAATTAGAAGAAAGAATTTTGGTCTTTCCATGACTGCGTGAATCGGATTATAAACTTTATAACTGCTACACGTTATATAATAAATTTTCAATATTGCAACGAAAACCTTTTACCTTATATTATTATTCTAATTAAACTCCGTCTTTCCATAGGCCTTGTGGAAAAAAGCGGTCTTTCCCAAGACTCACGAATATAATAAATACAAGTAATAATAATTAGTGTTTATGTAAAGGCAAAGTTTTGGGAAAGACCGTCTTTCCATAAGCTTATGGAAAGACGAGGTTTAATTAGAATGATAAAAGGTAAAAGGTATTAGTTGCAATATTAGAAATTTATCATGCAATGTGTAGTAGTCATAAAGTTTATAACCCGATTCATGCAACCCAAAAAATTTATCTTCATTTCTTCTAATTTGCACTTTAAACCTTGGTATTTCCATGACTTATGGAAAAACCGTCTTTCAAGAGATGGACTCTTATGTAAATTATTAAAATTATTGATTAAATGTTTGGTGGAAGTAAGAAAACTTCCTACTACAACTTAAGCGTTGGAGAAGATTGTTTCTAAAACCAACCATCTCTAAATACGTCATACCACAGTCTTATTACAATTTGACGCGTGGCTACGATATTCACGAGACCCTCTTAGCATTGGAGGTGCTTAAGAATGAGATGGTCTCCTGCCTAAACTTTAGGCACGGACCTTTATTCAATTCTAACAATAATTTAGTTCCAGGGACTTATCTCTAATAATTTTACAAGAACATATCTCTAATTATTTTGCAGGGACCTATCGCTAATAGCTTTTCAGGGCCTTTTTCGTCCAATTTTTTCCCATCATTTTTCCGCCACCTGCAATCTGCAAAAAAAATATTTTAAAAATATTTAAAACATGCAAAAAAACAATTTAAAAAAAACTCCAGCAACATCACCTTAAAATAGCAGAACATCAATAAAAAATCATAAAATATCAACTAAAAAGTTGCAGCAAAAAAAATAAAAAATAAAAATAAAACAACAATATATATATATATATAATCAAATAAAAATCAACAAAAAGTTTGAAAAAAAAAATTCGACTACGACTAACAAAAAATCAACTGAAAATCATAAAAACCTCAACAAAGCTAAATTATCATTTTTTTCCGAAAAACTACAAACATCAACTATATCACCCAAAAGTTAGAAACATCAATTATTATCATCTAAACTTCACCCAGAAAATGAAAGATGTCGACATAAGGAAAAAACACTACAAACATCAACCACATCACCAAAAAAGCTACAAAGATCAACACTTATCACCTAAAACTCACGTAGAAAATGAAAAATATCAACATGGGAGAAAAATACTAAAAACATCAACAACAAAACTACGGTATCTCAAGAGTATAAATTATTCACTTTGAAAATCATAAAGCATCAACAATATTTTTTATAAAAAAAACTACAAATAATAACCTACATCACCCAAAAACGACAAACATCAACTCCTAACACCTGAACCTCATCCGAAAAATGAAAAACATCAACATAAGAAAAAAGACACAGAAAACATCAACTTCTTTTACCAAAACCTCAGCCGAAAAATGAAAAACATCAACTTGAGAAATAAAAAAAAACTACAAATATCAAACCATATTACCCAAAAAAAACTATAAAACCTCAACTCATATCAACTAAATCTCACCTGAATAATGAAAAATATCAACATAAGAGGAAAAAAAAGCTAAAAACATCAACAAAAAGCTACAGTACCTCAAGCATAAACCATGAGAAAAAAACTACAAATATCAATGCATATTACACAAAAAAAAAATACATAACCTCAACTCATATCAATTGAATGTCACCCAAACATAACAGAAAAATACTAAAAACATTAACGAAAAGCTACAGTACCTCAAGAATAAAAATTCTTCAAAAAAGGACCTAGGGATTTGAACCTAAGCCTATAACATCAAAGTCTAGAGCAATAACCACTATACCAAAGACTATTATTGAGCAGGCACTCAATCAAATAATAGTAAACCTCAGCATGTACATCAAGAACATAAATTCTTTAAAATAAAGGTCATAGTGAGACTCGAACCCCTAACCTTCACCTCAATAACAAGAGTATTAACCACTAGACCAAACAATCATTAATGAGATATGCTCAGTCAACAACATATTATACCTCAGCAGGTATTTGAAAATTGTAAAACACAATATTAAACCTCACCTCATGAAGCAGAATCTTCGTCCTTCCGTCGTCCACCGCCAACGCCGTCCGCTTTCGCTGTCACCGCCGAGCAATATCATCACTTCCAGTCATACGTGAGATGCACGCACATTGTCTTCGTTCTTCAGGCATGTGCATCTCACACGCCTTCTCTCTGCACTTAGGTTGTCTTCCTCCTTCGCTGTTGCATCGCGGTTGTCGTCAAGGATCGAAGCAACAACGACACCTCCGGTCACAGTTCCATCGTCACCTCTGGTCAAGCGCCATCGTCTCCTCCGGTCAAGCGCCGTTGTCACCTCCAGTCGAAGCACCATCGCAGATCGAGCATTGTAGATCGATCAACGCCATGCTCCGCCGTTGTGCTCCAGTGTCGCACCATCTCTGTCGCACAGATTGCTTGTAACTTATGCCTTCTCCGTCGCACAAACGCCATCTGTCGCCGATTAAAGCTATTGTCATTGGTCGATGAACGTATTACAGAGCACAAATGTCGATCTCTAGAACCCAGGGTTTCATCGATCTTGAAACCTAGGTTTTCATCGATCTCGAAACCTAGGGTTTCACCACGGCAGTGGCAAATTGCACCGAGATACCGGCGGAGCTGAGGGTTGTGGTGAAATTCTGGTGAGATACCGGCAGAGGTGGCAGAAACCGACGAAATTTGGTGTTAACCTTCGGCCAGAGGCGGATTCCGATTGGAGGGGGAGGAGGAAAGAAAAATGAAAATGCTGATACTTTTGTGATATATATAGTATTTTGATAATTACACGATGGGTCTCTAAATTTATCAAGATATTTTTTTTAAAACCCATCCCAAATAAAATGTTTTATAATTGCACAATAATCTCTGGCCTAACTTTTAGGTTTCCCAAAAGAAGAGTTTGTGCCTAAAAATTACATTTCGAATAGTAAATAAATGAAACAAAATTGTTATCGTAAATATACATACAAAATTAATATTTATATGAAGAGAAAAGTGTTTTTATAACCCTACCAACTTCACTTAAGTGCCAATATAACCTTTTGATAATTGAAAGTGCAAATATAACCCTAGATAGTTTATGTAAGTGAAATTTTCCCATTCTGACAGTTTAAGGCCGTATTGGATTGAAAGACGGTTTTACTAGGGATGGTAGTAGGGCGGGTTTTGGTGGAGGCCCGCCCCATATCCGCTCCAATGGGCAAGTATGGATGTAGTTTTTGTGGGGGTGGGGGTATGGGTATGGGTATGGAAATTGATACCCGCCATGGGTAGTGGGTCAGACACGGATATTAGCTCATACCCCCCACCCCGCTCCACTATACCCGCTATGTACACACTAATTTATGATATAATAAACTATTATTTATCCATAATGCACATGTTTTACTTATAATATTTTCATGTAAATATTATTAAATTTTAATATTAAAATTCTTAATTTAAAGTAAAATTTAAGTGTTTTTTGGAGATATAAATGGGGTGAGTAAAATTGATATGAAGTGGGTATAGAGATCCAAGTGGGTGATGGGGTGGGGGTGGATTATTGATAATACCCGATGTGGATGGGGTGGATTTTAATTTTGTACCCGCCATGGGTATGAAAATTTCAGGTGGGCATGGGTATGGGAGTACCATAATTCGTACCCGCCCCACCCCTAGATTTTACCCCTCTGGGAAAAAAAATTAAAAAGAAGAAATTACTATTATACCCTTAAAACTCTATTCTTCTTCTTCTTTCTTCCCTTCTTTTCTTCTTTTTCTTCCACCCTTTTCTTCCACTTCCACCGCAACCTTTTCACTTTTCTCCGACTTTCTCCAGCAAGTAGGGGTGATTAGAGCACAGCGGCGCTAGGGTTTTGGTCTTCAGGGAAGCTCCGAGGTAGCGGTGAGGAGCTCCGGGTAGGGGTGATTAGCGACGAGGAGCTAGGGGTAGGGGTGATTAAATTGGGATGATTATAGCGCAATAGAGAGGAGCTCCGGGTAAGGGCAATTTAGCGGTGAGGAGCTAGAGGTAGGGGTGATTAAGTCAGTCAATGCTAGGGTAGTTGCTCCGGCTCACTCGTTTAAAAAATGAGAAGGTAAGAGCTTTGCTGCACTCATTTATACTTTGTTAGCACTAGGTAGCTGAGATTTGGACTTGGTGGAGGTGGAGGTGGAGGTGGACTGCGGGATGAGGATAGCACTGGGGTTCGCTGGACTTGGTGGTGGTGGTTGTGGCGGGTGGGATGAGGTGGTGGCACAGCAGGGATAATGGTGGCAGAGCTGGGGGTTGGGGTGGGTGGAGCTTGGGGAGGTGGCCCAAGGAGGTGGTGGTAGCCGGGGTAGAGGTCGGGCAGTGGTGGTGGCTAGCTAGAGGGGGTGGCGGTCTGAGGAAAAAATTGTCCTAATACTTATAGGTTTTAGATCTAAGGGCATTTTAGTCATTTTATGTGTGGTCAATGTCGGTCAATGCCAGAAATGGGGTCTAGGGGTTATATTGGATGTTTCATCAACTAGTCAAGGTTTTTTTGGCACTAAAATTTATCTGAGGGTTATATTGGCACTTACTCAAGTAGGTAGGGTTATATGAGTTAAGGGAGTTATCTATTTCGTCTGTTTGAATAGTTTCAAGTAAAACTTGAGACTAAGGAATCGTATGATATGAAGTAAGATGTGTGGTAATTAAAAAATTCTAGGATTTTAGAATGAGTAGAGTTGTTTGGTTGACGGAAAATATTTAAAATGTGAGATTTTGTAATGCAGAGGAAATCAAACTTCCCACATAACGTGGGAATTATCTTACAAGGAAACTCCCCCCTCCCCCGACCGATCGCAATTCCTCAATGTTTTTAATGTGTTAATACATTTTTACCCACAAAAGACACGTAAATTTTTTTTTTCATTTCCCTTTTTCTACGCGTATTTTTTTTCCACTTCCCTCCACTACCGATGTAAACCAAACTACAACCAGGTAAATAAATCCTAGGAAAACCAAACACATTTAATGGATATATTAGCAATTTGATCACGGAAATAACTTTTCATGAAATAAAAATTACTTTAGGAATTAAATTCCTACATAAATCAAACGACTCCTAAGGAACATTTCGAGGTCATGTTGAGGGATGTGACAAAGGTAAAGGCAAGGAACATTTGTTAGGCTTATTGCAGAAAAACTTAAGACTAGATGACAATTTGATTTTGGGTGATGATTTAATTTTGGATGACTATCATGGCATGGTTAACAAAAAGGCGAGCGCTAGCGAAACATCCGAATCGCCGGAAGCTTACCTTGATCAATTGAACACAATTTATGAGCAAAGACCGACATTGAGGCTCAATCATGCCATTACCAATGAGTCTCTTAAGTTGGAATTGCTAAGGAGGCTTAAGAGATACTCAGATACTTCGGGAGTTATGCACTTTAGTGCGATTGAAGAATCATCTGATCATCTTCTTTTGTGAAATGAAATGCTCCCCAGAAGTAGTGGATGAATCGAAGATTAACTTCGTATATTTTGGAGTAAGAGTTGTGATTATAGATTCTCGGGAGGTCTTGCGTTCTTATGGAATAAGCCATTAGTAGTTAATTTAAAGCCTTTTTAAAATTTTACATTGATGTGCAAGTTCCCCTTTTGGGAAACTTTTCTATGAGTTACATGAGTGTTTTACGAACCAAACTTTTCGCTCTGACGAGGGGCATGGGGCTAAAAATAGTCTCCCTTGGCTATGTTTAGGAGAATTTAATGAAGTACTCTCACCGGAAGAATTTCAAGACACATGACATTGAGTGGAATTGTAAAGCAATATATAGCTTCCGACATGCACTAGATCATTGTGGATTGACAGACATGGGTTTCACATGCTCCATATTTACGTGGCATAGACGACATGAGGGAAATCATAAACAACGTGAAAGGCTAGATCGAAAACTACAAACAAAACTATCCACTAAATATTATGTGGTCCACGTGCACCTCGAATCCAATAGTTTTTTCTGATCATGTGTGCCTTCACGTCCATCTAAAGATTGAAATCCATTAGCAAACAATGAGAGGAAAAAGAGGTGGTTCAGGCTCGAGGCGCATTAGGTAAATTCGAGTGATTTTGATTCCGTCAAGGAGGAGAATTGGAGTCTTAGCAATGAGGTTTTGGCAAACAAGCTAGATAAATGCGCAAATTTCTTAGTAAACTGGAGCCCAAAGGCATTCCCAACCCTCACTAAATAGCTAGAAAAGCTTAGAAAATCCATTCACGAGCTTGAACAAGGAACTATTTTGACAGAGACGAAAAGTCGCAAATTGGAGCTGAAAAGAGAGTATGAGTTTCTTCAGGATGAAGAAGGAACTATTGGAAGCAAAAGGCAAAGCAACACTGGCATGGTGAAGGGGATAGAAGCACATGTTTCTTCCATCGATTCGCGTCACAATGGAGGGCAATGAACACAGTGGAAAACTCTCTAATAAAGGCAACAATAAAAGGCGGTTCCTTTATTTTTTTAGGAACCGTCTTTAATCAGGAAAATTAAGTTTCGAATTCTGAACTACCCTCTGAAGTCACCCTTTCATTTTAAAGGCGGTTCTAAATGTGTTAAAGGTGGTTCTGCCTTTAACGAAAATCGATTAAAGGCGGTTCTATTGTAGAACCGCCTCTAATGGGCTGTCTTTTTAGCCCAATAAATAAACCCATCGATTTGGGGTTTTCACCCTTGATATTTTCTTCTCCTCCCAAAAAATCTCAAAGCCAGGTGCCTTTAATGTTTCCTTTTTCTAGTAGCATCGATGCCTCACCTACAGATCTTCAACCTTCAGCGGCACCACTCCTTACCAAATCAATCTTCAACCTTCAGTGGCATCAGCCTATCACTTCTCCTTTAACAGCTCGCCACCATGCCTCCACTCTGCCGCCACAGCTCACTTCCACTAGCACCACCGCTTGCGTCAATCAGCGCCACCGCTCACCTACAGATCTGGGTTTGATTTTATTTTTAGGTTTCTAGGGTTTGGTTTAAATGTTTGAGACTGATGATGTGTTGTTGAAGATGGTAGGAGATTGTTGTTTTCTAGGGTTGTTTGATGTGAGATTGATGATGTTGGTTTAAACATTTGCTGTTTGTTGCCTCCATGATGTTGGTTTTTGGTAGTTTTTTTTTTATAATCCCCGATATAGGTTTGGAAATTGGAACTTAATTTGGACCCAATTAAAGGAGGTTTTTTGACCTCCCAGAGAAAGCACCAGAAAAGTGTCGTATGTGGTTCAATAAAATCGTCTTTAATCACCCATGTCTCCACAAGTGGAATCACAAATTGGGGCTAAAAGATATCACTCAAGAACACTGGAAGGATTCAAAAATCTTGGAAAGGATAATTATGGACTACTTTGGTGGCCTTTTCTCATCATCAAAACCAAGAGAAGATATTATGGAACAAGTCCTCCAGTGCTTACCATCCAAAGTTTGAAGACATGGCAAATATGCTTATTCAAACTTACAAAGCATCAGAGATAGAGAGAGTGGTGAAAAAATGAACCCATTCAAAGTGCCAGGATCAGACGGTATGAGCCCTATATTTTATAGCAAGTTTTGACATATTATTAAACAAGATGTGATTAGTTTTGTACTGGAATTCCTAAATAATTGTGATCTAAACCCTTCAGCAAACTATACACACATAGTTTTACCCCCCAAAGTGCAGCAACCAGATCAAATGACTCAATTTTGGCCGATAAGTCTATGTAATGTGACTAATTCAGAAAAAAAAATCTATGTAATATGACTTACCGCTTGGCATTGAAAGTGATAACAAACTGGTTAAAAAGTATCATGTCAGTGGTGACTTCAAAGTCCTAGCCATCTTTCATTCTAAGCCGATTGATCTTATATAATATCCTAGTTGCACACGAGGTGCACCATACCATGAAGTTGAGGACTACTAGTACACTGGGACACATGAGCGTAAAGCTAGACATGAGCAAGGCCTTCTGCAGAATTGAATGGGTGTTTTAGTTCAAAACACTTGAAAGTCTGGGTTTTCCTCCAAGCTTTATTGCTCTTATAAAACCCTTCCTATCTTCAGTCTCGTTCTCATTCATTCTGAACAGAGAAGATTATGGGAACTTGTGGCCTCAAAGGAGTATATGCCAAGGCAGCCTCTTATCTTCGTATATGTTTATCATATGGTCAGAAATTTTGTCTATGTTGCTGCAAGATTTGATGAGTGGTGATAGGAACAAAAGAGTATGGGCATCACACAATGAGCCAAAAACTTCCCACTTGATTTTGGCACCCAATACATTGTTATTTGAGGAAGTAACCCAAGAGGAGGAAACAAGGTTACAATGGTCTATCTAGCTATATGAAGTCATCTCTAGTCAATGAATAAACCCTGAAAAATCAAGAATTTTGTTTAGCCCAAACACATCCGGCCAGCCATATGCTTAATCCTCAAGATCCCAAAAGTTGGTGACTGTGGGAAATATCCGGGACTACCTTCGACAATTGGATTAAAAAAAGCGACATTTATTGGGGTATAAAAGACAAGGTACGTTAGAAAATAGGTGGGTGGAATGAAAGAAATTTGTCAAAGGTCGAAAAAGAAAATTTTATTAGATCAGTCCTACAAGCCATACCAAGCTATGCAATGAATTGCTTTCGACTCCTGGAGCACACGATAGGTGAAATATTTAGAATAATCAGTAGATTCTGGGGGAAAAACTTGGTGAACGAAGGGAAATGCACTGAGTTAGTAGGAAAAAATTGGCGGGGTTGAAGAGCATCGAGGTCTTAGGATTCAGGTACTTGAAAGCCTTTAACTTAGCTAATGCGTCTCGAACAACCGACCGGTTCATGGGCCTAAGTTCTTCTCATTCTAACCTGCAATAAAACTGTCCCTGGGGGTTCTAGGGGTTGCACTTCGATGCCTAAGTTAGTCCAAGAGTCCAATATGATTAAGACATAATGAGTGATAAGTAAATGCGTACTTTTATTTATACTCCGTGCCCTAAATAATATCTTCCTTAATTATAGCCCTTAATTACCCACGAATGCAGTAATTATGTTAGGGTATTAAATATTCTCTTAGCTGGGCCGCCACATCTTTGCCCCAATGGCCTTCTTGGGCTTAACCTCTATCAAGAGCCCGAAGAAAAATAGGTTCTCGAACTCAGAAGGCTAGAACAGTACAAAGGTTCTTCAAGGTCTCGAATGTATGGTACACTTCGAGGACTCTGAAGACTCAAAATGAACCATGCACTTCATTGCTCTTGCCTTCGAGGGAGGGAACCTGGTTTTCTAATCAACTCTCATCGTTAATATTCCAAAAGGCGCGTGCGTGCCGTATAACCACGCGTGTCACTGCTCTTAGCGTTAGGATTCCAAAAGGCACGCGTGTATCGTACAACTGCGCGTGTCACTGCTCCCTAAATAGCGTGTTGTCAGAAGATAGAAAAAAATTGCATCTTTCTATAACTTTTTATATTTCCAATGCAGTCATAATTATCCATTGTTTTAGCCCCCATTATTACCCTTAACCGCTCTTCCTTCTTTCATTTTTCTCCTTTGTAGGAACTTGTTACGAGTACTCTTTCTCTACTTCTCTCTCGAGCGATCTAATTTTCATCGCCTTTCCCCGAAAATCATTAAGTACCTTCGTCTCTCTTCTTATTCTAATCTTTTCGTTTCCTCACTTTACAATTATGCCCCCTTTTGATGAGGATTCCACCTCTGAGAGATTTCCCAATAAGAACAGGTTAGGAGGGGTAGGGATTAATACGCCAGTAAGAGCTATTAGTGACTCGGAATGCACTCATTCTGAAGAACTCTGATATGATTCTGATGGCGGAGAAGGTACGGCTGACCATGTTACTAACAATCCTGGGGAAGAGAGGGTTTCCCCAGTAACTGATATGCCTCCTCGAGAGCCTATTGAGAACTGGCCACCAGGCATGGGCAAGCCCCATATAAGGAGATCCCCTACTAGTGGAAAAATTGGCTTCTATCCTCCTACAAATCCAGAGCTCGAATTGGAAGGGGTGTCAAATACATCTCTGACCTGCAAGGAAGCGTCCCTCGATGAAGGTAAGGTAAATAAAAGGGAAACCGTGGGAATGTATGGGAGTGGGGACATTGACCCACTCCCTGAATACATGTTACCTAAAATACTACCCCTGATCTAGATGTTACAACCAGGTGGCCAAAAGATGCTAACCCCATCGTGCTGATCGGGGCCTGTGAAAACCATCCATGAATAACAGAAATTACAACCCGTCGTGGTGACCGGGGCCTGTAAAAACCATCCCTGAAACACAGAGGGGCATGAGAAAAAATTCACTATCCCCTCGCTCCATACAACATCCATGCAACCGGTGGTGTGAATCGGGTCTTGCGTCGTGGTTTGCCCCCCACGGGTGTCTTCCAAACTGAGAGTGGGCTCGACCTTCCAATTAATGAAGTAGTATGTCCTGTCCTCCTGGAAGGGCTGGTACACTGCTTCTATCATGTACACCTCTAAGATGAAGATAAAGAGGTGTTATTGGCCTTCGATAATGGTCTCTGGATGAGGGCCGAGGCTTTCTCTTTGGGGTTGAGAGCAGATTGACTGTAGTATGTTGTGCTTCCAAGTGTTTCCCGTGGATAAACCTCCTAGTGATAAGAGACCAGGCATGACTTCTACCACGCAAGCCCCGTGTAACGGTTTTGTAACCGTTCTTTCCATTTTAGGCAAATGGATAACCTGATGCCATTTTACACTTTTCAGTGCAGCGCAAGCAAAGAGCGCAACCGTTAAATCCAAGTGAGACCTAGAAAGGGATTAATTAATTTGCGTACACAGAATTAATTAACCCCCTACCCGACCTACGTGGCCATGCAACTAACTTAGGAAATCCTTGCAGCCAGATGGAGAGAGCATGTTGTGATTTTATTATTATTTTTTTTTAATTTTGTTTGGGACCACTTCGAGGGCAGAGCCCTTTCGAGTGTACACCCCCTTCGATCGTTTAACTCATTCGAGGACCATGTCCTTTCGAGGGTATAACCCCTTCGAGGACAGAGCTCCTTCGAGGATGAACCCCCTTCGAGGATAGAGCCCCTCAAGGAAGTGTCTCTCGAGGCCATAGAAGAGGAGGATAATGCGTCCCTTTTGAGAGATAGGGCGTCCCTCAAAGGAGGAGAAGAAAGCACCCTCGAGAGCACCTCAGGTATCTTCTCTATCTAAACCCTCTCAAAAGAAAGAAATAGGGATTTCTCGAAGGATAAGGCTAAGGGACTCGGGGAAGGAGCCTCCGGCCTTAGTAGTGGGGAAAGCTATATTCGCGATTTTGGATTCGATCCTTCTTGGCCAACGAATAGGCCCAGATGTCGATTTTCAACCCTTTCAAGAGGAAAATACCCCCCATAACCTCCCCGAGGGAAGATCAACCATTTCCCTCAGACATTTTTGCTGCGGGCTTACCTTTCCCTTTCCGCCCATTGTTTCCAAACTTCTTAAACAATTTTAGGTGAGCCCTGCACAAGTTCATCCCAATGTCTTGGTAATCATCATGATGTTCTTGACATGATATGATGAGTTCAGTATCAAGCCAAGGTATAACATGCTCCACTCGTTGTACTTCGTGCCTCATAGTGGGCGGTCCACTGACATGATTGTCACCTTTACACGTCGGAAGGCACATTACAAGGTATTTGTTGTTTGTGGTAATTCGGGTGACTGGAGAAACTGGAAGAAGTAGATCTCGTTTGATAGCTAGAGGTATCGAGTTCCCCCATGGAATTGGAATGTACGATTCAAGTCTCTGAAACCTAGGAATTATATATGTCCAGATGCCCTCGAGAGGGATAGGCAAAAGTTGTTGTCCAACTCCCTTGATTACAGCCACTTCAACAATCCTAATTCTTAGATTGGCGGCCTTACATTCCCTCTCAAAATCTACGAGGAATATGTGCATAACATACTCCAAAAGAATATCAGGAAGAGGAGAAAAGAACTTAAGGGACCCAAAGAAGCCCCCCCCCCCCTTGAGACCCTCGTTAGTGATTTTAGGCACTTCGAAGCCTCCATAGGTACCTTAATAAAGTTCTAATTCTCCTGTTTTTTTGTATCATTGCATTTATTTTTACTGATGGTCTCACTTTTTGTTTTTTCAGTGGGTCTCGCTAGCGGCTTAAGGAAACATAAGCCCACGAAGCAAGGTCAAGGTCCTCCCAAAGGGACCGTTACTCCCTCAACTCAGGCTTCCACTCCCTCGAATTAGGCCTCCCCTCTCACAGTAGGTGGTGAAAGGCTCTAACCATTGCTGATGGCCAGCTTCCTCATACTAGGAATGTTCGTCGGAAGATAAGGGAAGATGGCAACAATATTGGTAATGCCTCTCTCCCACCATTAATAGGAGTACACATCTGTGAGAATGCCCATCAACAGTCGGCACCCCCTTCAAGTGATGAGGCATCCCTGTCCAGGATTGAGCATCATCTCTTGAGGATGGCCTCTAAGCCCGAGGTTTTCATCCGTTCCTATGAAAAAATTATTTTACTATCCTTTTACTAACATTGATCTAATGTTAACTATTTTTCTAGGTCTCCCAATTTTTCCACGAGGCCACTAAGAAGATGGCACCTTTCGCCTTCGCTTGTGCTTCTGGTTATGGCTCCCTCGAGGAAAAGCTCACCAAATAGAATGCTGACATATTGGAGTTGAAGAGAGCACTTAAGGAGAGGAATAGGATGCTCGAGGAAAAACAAAAAACTTTTCCTCAAGGAAAAACAAAAATTCTAGAAGAGGAGAGGCGGAGTGTTGATGCCGAGAGGCGGAGTGTTGATGCCGATAGACAGAGTGTTGATGCCGAGAGGCGTCAATGGATGCTGGAGAAGGATACCCTCGAGAAGAGGGTTCAGACTGCTGAGGATCCAGCCTAGCAGGTTCAACTACTCGAGCCATTTAAACACAAACTTTTGAACAGCTCTGAGCTGTTTCAACTGTTTGTAGATCTGTTGGGGGTGGCCAAACATCTCAGCTGTATCGGATTAGCCGAGAAATTCCTAAAGGCTCAAGTGTCTACCTCCCTATCTAAAGATCTGGCTAAACAGGTGGACGATCTAGTCAACCCAGAGCTCGAAGCCACTCTGGATGTGAAATGGGATGAAGCAATAAAAAATGATGGCCTTTGCTTTGCCCTGATGGATTTCATTAAGTCCAAAGGGCAGTTCTTCACTGCTGAGGAGATTTGAGTGATCCCTCTTCCAGAAGTCACAAACGCCTCTCCCAAGCAGAATTCAGCATTGGGCCTAGTGGAAGAAATGATTGCATCCACCTCAAAAGAAGATGATTCTAGGGTTTGTCCTTGATTGTAACTTTGCCAATTAGGGTCCCCCAAATGTAACTTTTTTTTTCTTTTGAAACTTTAATATAAGAATATATCTTTTGCCATTTTTATGACTTATTAATTTTGCCTTTGTTCTCTTTTCGTAGTTTAATTCATTGAAGAGAGTGTTAAAAGGCACTTGTGAGGAGCTTTCGAGTACTCAAAAAGAGTTAATTGAGGCATACAAACAACTATTAAAGGCCACACGTGATCTATCTAATTGTAATCAAGAGAAGGAATCCTTGAAGGACAAGCTCCACCAACTCAAATCTGAGATGAAGCTGTGGCAATCTAAAAACCATCCAACCTTTAAGGGGTTTGTTAGGTATTTCCCGAGCAAAGAATTTAATGGTACATATCCTTTAGAGGTGGTTGAAGATTGTGATCCCACAGATAGAGGCTTGAAAGAGCTGATGCATCAAATATATTTGAAGTTTGGTTCTCTAAAGTTGTGCATTGCTACTGCGACTAGGCTTCCAGTAGTGGAAGGGTGCCTAATTTGTTGCATGGACTAAAATCGTAGCATATTGGCTCAAAGGAAGGTACTTGCTAAGCAACATCTAGCGGCCCAGCGCAAAATAACTGGCCTTCAAGAAGAATTGCTTGCTTGGAAGATAGCTAGTGAGGACCCCCATTCTCCAGGAAAACCTCATACAGCCCCTCGAAGGAGTCCCTAAGTTGAAGATAGTTCTTTGGTAGAATCTCTCTTGTCCGAGAACGCACAACTCATAGGGGAAATTGAGGCCTGGAAGGTACATGCCAAAGAAGGGAAGGGGCATATCGCTGATTTTGAAGAAAAAATTGATTCACACGAAGTAAGCCTTCATGCTCATATGTTTTCTCATGACATTCCTTCTTCATATTTAATCAGCAATGATCAGCTTCCAAAATTTCTACTCAAAGCTGCTCGATACTAGATGGATAAAGTTAACGTTCATGATAATGGAACTCCTCGGCAATAAAAGACCTTTGACCTTATTTTTGATTGGTTGGCAGCGATGAAGGTAAAAGGATTCACCCCCTTGAGTTATCGGTCTGCTCCTCGGTCACAGAGATCTGCCATTAAAGAAGCTGACAAGCATCTTTCCCCCTCAAGCAAAGTTACCGAGGGATCCTCCACAAAATTCCGCAAGATTGGTGGATCCTCCTCGAAAGGCCCATTCAAACCTTCCATGAAGAAGTGGTGTAAGACGTTGCTCCCCTTGATCCTTCCGAATATCCTCCGGAAGAACAAATGAAGGATATTCAGAGAGATTATTACATTTAGAAAAATAAGTTCATGTGATTTTAGTATCAAAATTGTACTTATGATAATTGAAAAAGTTGATTAAATAGCCTATTTTTACTCTCGCTCTTAGAAAATGCAGACCGGGTTTCTCAAAACCCTATTATTAGTGTCAGTGAGGTTAATATATTATATCAGGATTCATGTTGCTCGTGCCTATACTCCCTCAAATATTTTACCCCTAGAATATAAATGCCATGTGCAACTTCCTTAGGCTATCATAGTCTTCGCACGTAACTCCATTCCTGACGTTTGAAAGTTAGCCATTTTTATGTCCTCGACATAGGCAACGTTTTCTACTCCTGAATTCTCTGCTGTTAACCTTGGTGGAGATCCAGCCCTCGTACTTATCAACCTCAACCTTTCACTCCTATGAACACCCGTGGACATAAACTCTCAAAATCCTCGATCCGGCTTAGTCATCTCCACAGTCAGCGCCACTTGATGCGTCTCGAACAACCGACTGGTTCGTGGGTCTGAGTTCTTCTCATTCTAACCTGCGATAACACTGTCCCTGGGGGTTCCAGGGGTCAGCACTTTGATGCCTAAATTAGTCCAAGAGTCCAATCTGATTAAGACAGAATGAATGATAAGTAAATGCGTACCTTGTATTTATACTCTGTGTCCTAAATAATGTCTTCCTTAATTGTCACCCTTAATTACCCACAAATACGATAATTAGTATTAAGTATTCTCTTAGCTGGGCTGCCACATCTTTGGTCCAATGACTTTCTTGGGCTTAACCTCTATCATTAGATTTGTTTAGAAAGAAAACTCTGAGATTATTAACACACCCCTTATCTTTGCTATCAAGGGTTTTAAAGGCAAAATACTATGGATGTGTTTGGTAGATGTTATAAGTTGTTTTGAAGCACTTTTTAGTATTTGATAAAGTGCTACAAACTGCTTATTTTGAAAGAAGAAACTATTTTTTTGGAAAAAACAAAATCTGATTTCCCCTACTTTTAAAATAAGCTCGATTTTCTTATAAGCATAGCTCTGTCAAACACACCACGTGTGAACACAGGTTTTTTCCGTTAAAAAATTGGAAGTCGTCTGCTGTGGTCATGGCGAAGCATTAGAGTCACTACCACAGAGACCCCCCTCTGGCACCGGTTTTTTAACACCTGTTACGGAAACCGGCATAAATCTTATTTTAGCAACGATTTTTGTTGTGTTAGCACCGGGTGTAAAATCGGTGTTATTCTGGCACCGGTTAGAAATATTTTTGCACCGGTTATTTAAATAAAAATCGGTGTTATTTTTACACCGGTTGGGAAATCGGTGCTAGAATTTGTGGAAACTGTTGAGAGTTTAGCACCGGTCAAAAAACCGGTGCTAAAAACAATGATCACCGGTGTTATATTCACACCGGTTTGAAGACCGGTGCAAAGAATCCTAGAAAACCGGCGTGATATATGTTTTTGGTACCGGTTATAGAAACTGGTGTTATGGGATGTAGAAACCGGTGCTGAATGCATTCGTGGGAAAATGCAGGAAAACTGGCACTGGTTTGGTGTCTTATTGACAAAAACCGGTGCTAAATCGAGCATTTAATGCTCCGAACTTACCCTCTTAAATTAGTTCTGAACTTGAACATCCATTATTAGATGGTAGATTTCTTGGGAAGGTGTGCAATAACTCAAACAAATGAAGACTCATGGATGTAAGTATTCATTAATTTTTGGGAATTTCAATCAACCATAACCATAAATGCATGATTGGGGGCAGTTTTTTTGTATTTATTATTTGTTTCCTTATGCCTAGCTTATGTTGGTTGAGTATCGATCATGTTGTGGGAGTGTAAATTAATGGGTGTTGATGTGAACATTTTTGGGCAACGATAGATAGGTGGTATATATATTTATATGTTTCCCGAGAACATGCAGTTGATCGATTTGCATACTTATACACGGACATGCATGACACGTTTAGTATTGTGTAGCAAAAAGATCGTGTTCATTGTTCGTATTTTTTACCAATGAAAATATGTGTAATGGTGTGTTTCGTCTTGTTTAGATACGACGGACCGAGAATCCGTGTTTGCGTGGAGGGGAAAATGGTTAACTATCCAAGTGTAGCTAGAGGGAGTGGTGAACATATTGCATTTATTGATTTGTTTCTAGATTATGCCTTTGGTAGGGAGGAGAGGATACTTTGTCCATGCAAAAGATGCTTGTGTCGTGAACGGTTTGACGATCGTGGGGTTGTTAGATTTCACTTGTTGAAGAACGGATTTGACGGAGGTTACATTGTATGGACATTTCATGGAGAGATTGAGCAAGGATATGACGGTGGGTTTGATAAGGTAGATGGAGACAAATGTACAGTTGATGGTATGTTCGATGACATTGTGAGAGATTTTGAGGGGAAACCTACAATGCTGAGTGCTTTGCTGGACGAGACAGAGAAGCCATTGTATCCGGGATGTAAAAGTAAGGATACCGTAATATCTTTTTTTATGGAAGTTTTCAATTTGAAAGCTACCAGTTCTTGGAGTGATACAAGTGTGAATTCACTACTGAAGATTCTGAAGGATAAGTTCCCGGAAGGGAATGGAATTTCGAAAAACTATTACGAGGCCAAGAAAATATTGTGTCCACTTGGTTTGGAATACAAGAAAATACACTCATGTCCAAATGATTGTGTTTTGTATGACGGTGATTTGATAGATGCGGTTGAATGTCCTTTGTGCAAAAATGCAAGATATAAGGTGTGACGAATGATGTTGATGGGTGTTTGGCTAAGAAGAAGAAGAAGGTCCCATAGAAGTGTATGTGGTATCTTCCTATAATTCCTAGGTTGAAGAGGTTATTCGCGAATTCAGAAGATGCAAAAAACTTGCGATGGCATGGAGAGCGGGAAAGACTACATGACGACAAGATAAGACATCCGGCGGACGGTGAACAATGGAGAAATTTTGACAAGCGATATCCTTCCTTTGCTTCAGAGATTAGAAATCTCCTCCTTACATTGTGTACTGATAAGATGAATCCATTTGGTAATATGTCATCGAAGCATAGTTCGTGGCCCGTAATGTTAGTTATATATAATTTGGCCCCATATTTGTGCATGAAACGTAAATATGTTATGATGCCTATGTTAATCTCAGGTCCTAGACAACCTGGGAATGAGGTTGATGTGTATTTGAGACCATTGATAGAAGATTTGAAGATATTGTGGGAAGATAAAGGGGTGTTGGTATTTGATAGCCATATGAATGAGGAGTTTCAACTGCGGGCCATGCTAATTTGCACTATCAATGATTTTCCGGCCTACGGAAATTTGTCTGGGTACGCTTTGAAGGGGCACAATGCATGTCCCATTTGTGAGGAGAAGACTGAATTCAAACAGCTAAGACATGGAAGAAAGACAGTGTATCTTGGCCATAGAAAATGGCTCAACGGAAACCATAAATACCAGGATGATGTGGTCAATTTTGTTGGCGGGAATGAACGAAGGAAATCCCCTACACCACTAATTGGTGTGCAGATTCACAGCAAGGTTAAGAAATTACGAGTGGTGTTGGGAAAGTACAAAGGCAAGGACAAAATAAATTGTGGTTGGCCATGGAAGAAAAGGTCAATATTTTTTGATCTACCATACTGGGAGCATCTTGAGGTTAGGCATTTCCTAGACGTGATGCATATTGAGAAAAATGTTTGTGAAAGTTTGATAGGCACCCTCTTGAATATTCCTTGGAAGATGAAAGATTGTTTGAATGCCCGGTTGGACTTGGTTGATATGGGAATCAGAAATGACCTCGCCCCAGAAGTGAAGGGTAAGAGGACGTACTTGCCCCCTTCACCTTGTACGTTGTCTAAGGAGGAGAGAATCTCAGTTTGTGATAGTTTGAAATCAGTGAAGGTCCCCAATGGTTATTCATCGAACGTGAGTCGGGTAGTTACGAAGGATTGTCGGATTGCGGGGTTGAAATCTCATGATTGTCATGTTTTGATGCAACAACTTTTACCTATTGCTATTCTTGGGGTAATGGAGGCCGACGTAAGGCACTCAATCACTAGACTTTGTATATTTTTTGCCTCCATATGCCGGAAGTCTATTGACCGGGACCATCTGGATATTCTACAAAAAGATGTTGTTGTCGTGCTCTGCAAGTTGGAAATGTATTTCCCTCCATCCTTTTTTGATATAATGGTTCACTTGGTCGTCCATCTAGTGCGGGAGGTGAAGATATGCGGTCCAGTTGGCATGCGTTGGATGTATCCATTCGAGCATCACATGAAAGTCTTTAAGGGGTACGTGAAATGTATGAGTCGGTCGGAAGCTAGTATTGTTGAGAGGTATGTTACCGAAGAAGTGATTGAATTTTTCTCTTCCTATTTGGAGGGACGCAAAAAATTTGGGGTGCCCCTGAATCGACATGTTGGGAGGAAGGGGGCAAGCCGAGGTCGAGGGGAACGTTATTTACTCCATTGAATAGTGATCTGATGTCAGTTCATTTGTATGTGTTGAGGAATTGTTTGGAGACTTCTGCTTATGTGACTGAGCACCTTCATTCGATAACAAAGTGTCATCCCACGTGGCCCCCTAATAAAGTCCAGTTGGAGCACATTGATAAGTTTGTGAATTGGTTATATGACCGATGCAATGTTGCTGATTACGACCCAAAAATTAGGGCATTTGCGAGGAAGCCTAACTGCACGGTTTTGAGGTATTCCGGGTATGACATCAATGGTTTTTCTTTCTCTACTAGGGACCAAGATTTGAAGAGCACGACACAAAATAGTGGGGTATACATTGAGTCGGAGACTATGTGGCAAGAAAGTAAGAAAGACAAAAAACCAGTCGTAGCTGTGATGTCGTTCTATGGTGTTATTGATGAGATTTGGGAGGTTGACTATGGAGAATTCAAGATTCTGGTTTTCAAGTGCCAATAGTTTGATAACACAACTGGGGTTCGAACTGATGATCCAATGGGATTTACCCTTGTTGACCCGACTCGTGTGGCATATGAAAATGATCAGTTTATTTGGCCGAACAAGCAAGACAAGTTTTCTACGTAAATGACCCGTCCAATGTAGGTTGGTCTATTGTGGTGCAAGGTAGAAAATTCTCTTTCCGCGATGAAATTGATTTTGAGGTTACAAGTGAAAGGTTAGAGTTCCCCTCTATTTCCCCTCTACCTAGTGACAACGGGATTGAGGCGGGAGCCATACGGAGGAAACACAAAGATGGCATTTGGATAGATGACGATGGCCGAGAACTTCGAGACAGTCAATCCAAGAAGATGAAGTTGGTTGTAGACTAGGGGGGTCGAGCATCAATGTCGAAGTTAAAATTTAATATACTTCTTGTACTTTGTTGGGTTTTGTTGCCTCTGGCAACTGTTGTACAACTATCTTCCAATTTGTTGCCAAGTGGTGCAATTCTGTCCGTTGCAGCACTACAGCGGTTTTAGTAAAGGCTGGTAAAAAAGTGGACAATTATTCCTATGATAGGTTCTGCCAGCTGTAGCGCGCTGCAGCTCTACTGGCTCAGCGCGTTGCAACAATTTTACTCATGTAGGAACCTGATACGAATTGGTCATGCAGGTCGTTTAACACAACAACACAAATACGTTATGTGTCCTGAAAGCTAACATTCCAAAATCCAAAACAAAACCAGTCAAGACAAAGTAGCAATGTATGTTTCAAAAGCAACAAATGTTAGATCCCCACATCGAAATTAAACCAGCAACTGAAAAAACGTGATAATACACAGATGTGAGGTGACTGTGAGCAGTCATTTCCTGCGCGCCCTCTTCTCCACCGTGTTGGGCCTTGGCAAATCAAAGGTAGGGATTGGACCCAATTCATTGATTCTCTCGCCACACATGGCTGTGAAGATCTTCCCAACCTGCGATGTCCAGCGCACCAAATGATCCACCTTCATTTGCAATGCAGCCAAGTCCCCATCCGAGTTCTCATTCGATGATTTACTTGTAGCCGCCCTCGATGACTCAGCAACGTTCTTCTTCTTGGAGAATATGAGAGGGTTTATGGGGAGCTTTGGCATCATTGTGACGTCATCATCTTTGTATCTGCAACCTGCTTCCACGCATATTGCAGTGATGAGTGAGGACAAGCCTATGTAGTTATAGGCATTGACACAATCCCAGATGTATGCCATTATTGTACTCCCAACATCCAGGCTCATGTTCTTCTTTATCTTGTACAGCAGCAGCATACGGGACCGATGAACCTCGCTATTCAATTTCACGGGGAGTAGCCGGGTAGCTATGAAACTGTACCACACGTTCATGTCCTCAGTCAAGTACTTTTTCTCTATACTGGACCATTCTTGGGGTAGATTCTGAATTACTGCGGCGCTGTCATCACAGATTGCTGTGATGATGTCTTTCCATGAAGCTTGTTCAACTGCGGTGTCAGCGGCTTCGTACAAGCTGGCGGGCTTCGGTGGGATCCTGTAGAACGTGTTGATCAAATCTGAAGACAACTCGACCAACTGACCACAGAGGAAAACAGTTGCTGAATTCTTGTACTTCATCATCGACAAGAATTCACACGCCATGGTCTGGTTTGCCCGCGACGGTTGTACGATGAGGCCTTCCCAGCCGTGCTCCTTCACATAGTTCCTGAAGGGCTTTTCCAGCCTCAGCCCTCTCTCAAGGATGAGGCCCCTCGAGATGAAGTCCTTGTAGACAGTTGTATGCTAAGTGGAGTCCACCTCTGTGGCCGGTATGGGCTCAGTCGACGGAACAATCTGAGTCCCGTGCTCGACGTCCTCCCCCCCACCACTCTTGGCTTTTTCCTGGGCTATTGGGTGTTGTTCATTTGCTTGGTTGAACCTTTTTTGGGGGCCATTTCTGTTAAACTAAATGTATTAACGGCAGCCAGAACGGAACACGGTAAATAAGACACAGTCACAAAGGTAAATAATACAGACTCAACTTCTTCTAAATTAAGCATTCCTTCTCATAGGCTGAATGTGGAATAATATTTACTCACACTTAATCCCAATTTTTGATAATATTAACAGAAGCAAAAGAATTGAACAAGATGGACATTCTATAAATCCTTGGCGAATCGATGGGCCATGCATCCAGAATCACATGTCATGAACAACAATCAAGGTATGCTCAAAAGTACTCACCAATGTTGAAAACAAGAGCAGAATGAGGGCATTGATGGTATAAGGCATTATGATGAAATCAACCAGCGAGCAAGAAAAAATATCATGAACAATCAGGTGATGCATAAAATTATCATATTATATGCGAGCACGGGTTGTGCCATCCAGAATCACATGTCATGAACAATCAGGTTACGCACAAAATTGTTCACCAATGCCGAAAACATGAGCACATTGAGGGCATTGACACAATGAGGCATTATTATGAAATCAACCCATGAGGATGAAAAAATTTCGACTGACTAAACCTCAGGAAAATAATCTCCTTACCTAATTGGGAGTACGGGTTGTTGACGACTGGTGTTTGGTGTAGAGTGGAAGATGGTCGGACACAGTTTGGCCGATTAAGGGGCGCGGCTGGAGAAGTGGACGGCGGAGTGAGCTGGCAAGGCGGAGGAAGCAGGGCACGGCGGAGGGAGCAGGGCACGGTGGAGGTGGCAGGGGATGGCACCGTGAGAGTAGAGGAAGGCGGAAGGTGCAGGGGTCGGCGGAGGAAGGGGTGGAGGAATGGCCTTCGGAACGGCGGAGGAATGGCCTTGGGGAACTGCGGATGGAGGTGATGGAAGAGGAGAGGTTGTGGGCGAAATACTAATACACACACACCTTATACTAATTGGGCTGCAGTTTACATTTATTTTGGGCTGAATGTTAGGCCAGTGGAATATTAAGTTTTTGACTCGAGGGGTTGATGGTTAAGTGCTTGCTGGGTCGAGGGCCTCCAGTGCTCGAGGGCATACAGGCTCGAGGGCCTCCAGTGCTCGCTGGCATCTCGGCTCGAGGGCATACACGCTCAAGGGCATCTCGGCTCGAGGGCATCCAGGCTTGAGGGCATCCAGGCTCGAGAGCATCCAGTGCTCGAGGCCATCCATTGCTCGAGGGCATTCTGGGCTCGAGGGCATCCAGGGGTCGAGGGCATTCTTGGCTCGAGGGCATCCAGGCTCGAGGGCATCCATTGCTCGGGGCTATCCATTGCTCGAGGGCATTCTGGGCTCGAGGGTATTCTGGGCTCGAGGGCATCCAGTGCTCGAGGGCATCCAATGCTCGAGGGCTCCAAGGCTTGAGTCCTATCAGACTCCAGGGCTCGAGGGCTCCAGGCTCGAGTGCTCAATGCTAGAAACTGGGAATCCGCCATGTGAAAGCACTCTTGAGACTGGGAAAAATGGTAGCCATCGCGGAAGAGCAACAAAAATAGAGGAAAGATCAGCAGTATCAATCTTATTTGAAGGCTTGCCTGTGGATTCTAATATAATTAAGGTGTATGAATAATATCCATATAGATTAAGCCATTATAATGTGCCGGAATGCGGGTCATATGTAAAGTTGAAACCACCGCAGAGGATGCCTCATATTTCGCCATGGCATCCGCAACTGAGTTACAATCTCTATATGTGTGCTTAAGGGTAGCATGGGACAAAAGTGTGTGAACTCGAAAAAGTAGAGGGTGTAGGGTCCATTTGGAAAGTGAAGGCTCATTAATCATATAAACTGCCTGTAGCGAGTCAGATTCAATGTTGAGGTTGGGATATCCGTCCAGACAGATCTGCCAGGCCATAACAATTGCCTTAACTACTGCTTCTAGTGGATATATGGTTGTTATGGTATAGGATCTATTAAGGATTGGTAAACCTTGGCGATTGCGAGCAACTAAGCCAATTGAAACAGAGGAATTAGACCAAGATGCATCCACTGTAACCCTGATGAAACTATGACCTAGATATTCCTAGTATACTGTGGAAATAGCTGGCTTCGGTGGGGGACTGGGGGGAAACAACAAAGAAGGGAACATGAAACCTTCGGGGAGAGGTGGTAATGGAAAGGTAGAGTGCATCTGTGACTTCCTTGCTAATATGGGAGATGGAAAAAGGTGTGCCATAGAAAAAATAAGCATTCCTAGCCTTCCATAAAGCCCAGCAGATCACAGCATGAATCAGATGACATAGCAGTCTCTGCTATTCCAGTCAGGTCACTACAGTTCCAGAAATTGGAAAAAGTATCCACTGTATTATGCACATTCCGCTAATTGAAAGCAGCAATCTGCAACCAAATGGATTTACACAGTTGACAATTAGTAAAGAAATGTTCCATGGATTCAGATTGATTGCACAGAGGACATTTAGAGGCCAAGCTATAACCACATTTTACGAGGATATCATTAAATGGTAAGCAGGAGTTAAGCAGTTTCCAGGGGAGTGGTAGAAATCTTCTTAGGTAAGATTATATTCCATATGAGCTTAGTAACTGCGAAATTACCCGATCCATAATGTCACATGAGCTTATCGTTTTTAAATTAAAGTAACAAAAATCAAAAGACACCAAAATGTGCCAACAAAGCTGCATTTTCATTCCCTCCAAAAGTTGCCCTTTTCCTCCATATCCTTAACCCTCTGTTTCCGTACCCTTCCCTCCCCACCACATCGAACCGAGTTCTTTCCATCCACCACATCTCTGATCCCAAGTTCCCCCTCTTCCCCCCATAACCCCGTGCATATTTCCCCCAAAAACAATGTCCCTCCCTTCACCATTTATGTCGGGCTTCAACCTCCCAATCCAGGTCGCCAACCAGATACCCCAATTTTATCGACACTCTACTCCACAAATTTCGTACCCGGGTCGTACCCAACCCGCAATGTTCACAGGGGAGGGGGTAGCCAAGACGGCCGGCTGTTGCGCATAAAAGGTAACACCCATTGGTAGTTTCCAATGATTTCCCGGGTTTAATGGATAGCTATATTTTGGTTGGTCTCCTTGCGTGTGAGTTTGTGTTGACTTTTATGGTTAAACTATTGTGGGTGTTGTTTCATGCTCATACATAATATGCTTGCTTGTAATGTCATAGTTTTTGCCTACCCACGTGCCCCCTACACGAATTTGCTGAAGTCGGTTGGATTTTCGTGAAAATCCGCAAAGGGCAGTGTTGGATTAATGTTTTTCTTGTGTTTCATTTACTGATAGAAGAGCTTCAATTGCACTGCCGAGGAAGAAATTATTTGCCTCCGGTGGTAGACAAACTGTTGCCCATGAATGTTTTACCCCTCCAAAGGATGCCAACTGTGACAACAATGGCGAGGAAGGGGCTAGAGCACAGAAATGTTGCTCGGGATCAGAGAAGTCCAGAGATGCAGAAGAAACTACGATAAAAGAAGACATGAGTGGGAGCTTCGACAAGTTTGAGATTGGAGAGTATTGCAAGCGCAGAGGTACATCCACGTGCAAGTCCGTGTTGCTTGCGAAACAAAAGAAGCCTCTTAAAATATTCTTCGATGATGACTTCGAACCCCTAGTTATGCGCAGTCGATGGTCGATGTATGTTGGCTATGCCTTCCGCCGAAGAATCCGCTTCGGGACGTGGCATAATTGGAGATCAGTTCCAGACCATGTGAAGAAGGATGCATGGGAAGACATTCTTGTAAGTGTGTTCTAATCCTCCATTGTTCATGTTAAGTTCGTTACATGTCGCACTAACAACATGTCTCCTTATCCTCCAGATCAGCTGGGATATACAAACGAAAATGATTTTCAATGAGATGAATAAGTTCCGCAATAAATGGACAATTTATGCAGGAGAAAAGTGGAGGAATTGGAAGACTAAGGCGGCGAACAAGTACATTGTGCTTAAAAAACCGGGCTCTTGCGCATGGAGAGACTATAGGTGGATGGACAAAAATGAGTGGGATCTGTTTGTGAAACACAGGTCAACCCCTGAATTTAAGGTAATCCCTCAAATATTTTTTTTCCCCTAGTCACTACCATGCCGGCAGTTTACATACTGATGTCCACACAGACGGTAAGTGATGCAGCAAAATTAAGCGCCTCACAGAAGGACTACATCCATCACACGGGGAGTGGAGGGAACCTTAGGGTTGCAGTAGAACTCGAGAAGGGGAAAAGAAATGCTACAATTGAGGCGCTTCTGGGTGAAGGTCAGAGTGTGGAAGAAGCAGAGGCTTTAGTTCAGAGCATGGATTTAAAACCGGACCGCTCGGAAGTGTTCCTTGCAGCAAACTGGGACAAGAAATTATCAACCTACACCAACGACTCCGTGCGAAGAGCAGCCCTCACTATTGTGAGCATAATTCATAAATGAATCTATCTCCATTGATATTCTTTTATGTTATCCAGATCAAATGGCTAATATTTGCTTTGTTTCTTAGCAAAACCTTTTGGATAAGAAGTAAAAGGGAGATTTGATTATACATGGAAAAGAAGATATTCTAGTTCAAGCAACGGGTAGGAAGGATCACGGGGGTCGTTGGAGGGGTTGCTCCGCAACCTCCAAGGTCAACGAGGCCCTGCCACATATGACTGTCACCTGTTACGCATCTAGTCGATGTGGGAGCACAAACACAAAACCATCTGAGGAAATTTCAAATTCAACCAAACAACCAACAGATGTCATCGAGCTCAGGGAAACATTTGTTGCTTTACTTGAGGCCCAAACAAATTGGCTAGCTGGGCAATTAGGTAAAGCTATTCCCCCACACTTGGATGCCCGTAATTTCCTCGCTGCATCTTCCACCCCCACGACCAAGGACAGCCGGGTATTCATTCCTTCAGTATCAGGATGTAGTGACCCACAAGGAACTGCAGCGGATGACAAGGTAGTCCAAACCGTGAACTGCAATCGTATTTTTTCCTTTCTGGCTATGTGATTTGTAGTATATGGATTTCCATTTCCTGATTTGGATTGATGTTGTGTGGGGATACAGTTCGTTGCTGATGAACGCTGGAAGCTGCAGCGCGCTGTAGCTCTCAGTCTCAGCTGGGCACTGAAAGCTGCAGCGCGCGGCAGCCTTCAGCAGCTACATGTACAGTTCATTACTTCTTATTAGTTATTGCTCGACCCATGTATTTACCCAATCTCTAAGTTCATCTCTCAGAGAGGAAAAAATGCTGCCTATATGTGTTGAACCATTATGGAGAGAGGGAGGTAGCCGCATTCGGTATATTCTTTCCGAAGGAAGCGGAAACTGACTTACCCATCAAGTGAGAGCGGGTAAATCTAAAAGGACCTGTGATCATACCAAAGGAACCTTTGCCGATTGAACACGAAGAATTTGAGTTCGTCATTCAGGCCATCGGGTATAACATTCTATGGCCAGGAAAGCTGATAAGTGTCATAGAGCAACAGGATGATGAGGTGTGATAGTTGCATTCTTCTTCTCATCGGTGCTCATACATATCTTAGGTGCTAATACAATGAAATGATATGTTATTCATATTCTTACGTAGGAGAACGAGCAGCACTCGCCTCCGCAGGAAATGGTGGTCGACGAAAATGGAAGTCCTCAAACAAACCTCACACCAGTGCCTAAGGAAGATACTCCTTTGGGAGAGATGGCCGCTCGATCGGTAAAAGGAGAGGTACATACCCCCATACTATTTCATTCCGAATGATTTTCTATTAACGCATCACTAACATTTTACCCATTAGCAACTACCAAAAGAAAAAACTACATCACCGGAGAATGGGCAACGAAATCCTCCCTCGTCGATTTCTCCCAAACACATATTTGTGAGAACTCATTTCAGCCTTTACATTACCATCCACTACTGGATTACATAAAAAAGCTGTTCAACTAATATTATTAGATTCTGAATGTAATGATTATGGAGCCATGGAAAACCAAGAAAGCATCACTGCTGTTCACCAGATTAGTGAGGCTTTACGGCTATCTGCACAAATATGTGGACCAGACAAAATATTCCGCATCAATTTCAGCACAAAGGTGTTCGGATTAGAAGAAGTCTACGCAGCCATATTCACTGACAAGATACGACTGTTCATGAAGAGCTTGGACGCAGATGATGAAATGGAGTGGATCAGTAGGTGCCAACTGGATATATGGGCATCGTAAGAAGTGCATGCTTTCATTATTCATAGATACAAGTATCATTATATTTGCTTCACTAACCATATAAATTTGCAAGATACCTCTGCGATGGGGTGGTACGTGGAGGCCACGTCCAGTTTATTCCTGCCTCTTCGAACTCAATGGCTCATAAGGCAAATCAAAGGGTGGAATTGACTGCGGACGAGGTTTCGGCTGTCATGTGCTGCACTGAAGCGAGGATGTACATCTTCCCATACAATCGAGAGTAAGTTCCATTCGTTTTCCGAGCAGCTAGATCCGGCCACATGGAAGTGAAAGCAACCGTGTGCTGTGATTTTATTTGTTTGAATCTTAAGTACTTTTGTTTTACCCTTTTTCCCATAGGGACCATTGGTTTTTGCTTGTCTTCGTACCAGAAATCGATCGAGTCTATTGCATCGACTCAATGACTGGGGGAATTTCCAAACGAAATAGATCATGCCTTAAAATGATTCATTTGTAAGTGGAACACATTCATTTCTTTCCTTCAGCTTCGATGTTTTCCAAAAATGGTTGTTCCCGTAATTGTGTTCTTGTACGTTTCACACTCTCTTGGCTCAATTATTTACAGTCACTCAGTATATTATCATATATTGTGTGAACCCCAATTTCTGAAAATAATATTCCTCATGTTGACAAAAATAGGTTTCCATCTATACTGTAGGATTGCAACAAAATATCGACGGTCCAATTCCAAACAAAATAGGTCCTACCCTTCCAACTACACTTGGGATGTCATAAACATCAGTGTACGTATCATCTCATACCTTCATATTTCACGTGTCATTTTCATCTTCGTACTCGGTTCAACAAACTGTCTTTTCCATCATCAGTACAAGATACAAAGTAGTACTTGGGAGTGCGGGTACCATTGCATGTATTACATGGAAAAAATTGTCAGGCACGTACATGACATTGACATTATTCCGGTACGTTTTCCTACATTTCTTCTATCTATTCGTTATCCTGACATTTACATCCTTCTCTTAACATGTCATTTAATGCATTGTTTCAGCAATTCTCGGAAGATTACACTCCACTGGGGAGCGATGAACTGTGGAGTATTGTTGTGAAGTGGGTTTTATTTTTGCAAAAAATACTCTGCCAAAATGCATAGCTCAATTGAATATCATACAAGGACTTGCACAAATCGTCGGATAGTGGTTAGTCTTATCTGTTACAAGAAAGGTAATTGGCCATCTCATCTGATACTCATCAAATTCGACGTTGCAGGGGGTTTCAGTATCTTACGACACTACGGAACACTTCTGGATCTTCTTTTGCTAATCATATATTATACTTCATCGGATTCAATCCGTTCTTCAACCTACTTTGTTGTCTATGCATACTGTGGCTCCGAATTTGTTCAATTTGTCTTCGTGCACCATTCTGTTACTACGCACAACAAATACTGGGTACCATGCCTTGAAAAAAATGAGCTGGCTGTGAGAAGATGAACGCTGCAGCATGCAGCAGCTTACAGTGACCACATAAATTACTCACGCTTTTAACACCGGTTTTTTATTAGAGAACCGATGCTAATTAAACGGTGCAAAATTAACGCTAGTAGCACCGCTTTCAAAACCGCTACTACAAAAAAGGTGCGATCATAACCGGTGCTATATTTACTTCATTGCACCGGTTTTCAAACCGGTGCTAAATTTAACCGGTGCAACAAATGAACAACTCTAGCACCGGTTTTTTTACCGGTGCTAACATATAACCGGTGCAATAAAACTGTTTTCTTATCACCGGTTCCCAAACCGTTGCTAACTATAACCGGTGCAATTAATTTTTCTGTCACCGGTTTAAAAACCGGTGCTACCTACAAACCGGTGTTACAAATAAAGATTTAACACCGGTTCCCAAACCGTTGCTAAACTATAACCGGTGCAATTTATTTTTCTGTCACCGGTTTAAAAACCGGTGCTACCTACCCACAAACCGGTGTGAGATATAAAGATTTAACAACGGTTCCATTACCGGTGCTAACAATTCCAGTGCGACAAATCCGGTATTGCACCGGTTTTTTCATGCACCGGTTACAAAAAACCGGTGCTAATATGGTACATTATAGCACCGGTAACTTTAACCGGTGCAATATATAACCGGTGCTAATAAAATAAATTTAGCACCGGTTTGGTTTCAACCGGTGATAACGTAGCATCGCTTACTTAGGCACCGATTTTTTAGCAACCAAAAAACCGGTGCTAGGAACCAAAACAACCGGTGCTAGAGGTATTTTCGCATGGTAGTGAGTGGGTTTGGAACTTATTCAATTGGGTTGTGTAAAAGAGATTTCGACGGGCAGAGATATACTCATTCGGAATGATTAGTGGCTCCCCAAAGATTAAAACTTCTTCTTGCAAAATGCTGATCAAATCTCGGGTAATCTAGTCACAATAGAGAACTTGATTGATCGGGACATACGAAGCTAGAAACGAGTAGACGCTCATTTCAGCCCGGAGGACATGTTGTTGATCAAGAACATGCAGCTCGGAGGACTAGAAGGTGCGGATAAATGGCATTGGCATCACATTTCGACAAGAAAATTCACGGTTCGATCAGCCTACCATGTCGTAGTGAAAGATGAACGAGCTCCTGCGAGTCTTTAAGCACTTTAGCATGATCAAATTGAAGAGAAAAGCTTTTGGAAATATTGTGGAAACTTGAGCAATCCATTTTGCTTGGAGGTTTTGTAAAAGCTCACTGCAGACGATGGAAAACCTGAGAAAATGCACCATGAATGTGGAGGAAAAGTATGTGTTCTGTGCGGAATCAGACGGTGGAATTGTTAACCTTTTCTTTTCATGCAATTATGCAAAGAAGTTCCAGGATGCGGTTGGTTTTGGAGGGTAAATTCATAAACATCGAGCTCGGGAAAGAAATATGTGGTTTCGAAACTACTACAAGATGGCGAAGAGGAGGCATAAGTATCCATGCTTTGCTATGGTATTCGGTTTCAAAGAAATTGCCAAAAATTCAAGCAAATGCATACTAAAGAAACACTGATGTCTGCAGCGGTGATAGCAAATTTGCGCATTCAAATATATAAACATATGGTGATAAAATATAAAAGGTTTTTTTTTTCCCTTAAACCATCCGAAGGTAGATGGGGGAAATTATATTAGGCCTTCCCAAGCCGTATAATAGAACAAAAAAGCAAGACGAACATAAAAGGAGATGAAGCCGAGGCTTAGTTGAGCTTTACATGAGTAAGCCATAAGCTCTTGAAACAACACTTGTTGCCTCCAAAATAAAAATGGAGGATAACAAAGAAACTATTAGACTAAGGAACATGATCATCGAACTTGTTAGTGAATAGCAATAGCTAGACACGAAGCAGTCAGAATCACCCTCCAAATTCTAATGAGCTAGTCCTCCCATAGTAGGGGTTTCATCATGTACAAACTTGAGCAAGCCAATAAAGCCAACAGTATCCAGCTAGTCAGAACTTGTATCCTTAATTGAGCAGCGCGATGAACATAGATTGTTATATACCATATGAACCTGTAAAAAATCAATAGAAATCAGTAGCATCCGATCTAATGAACCAACCTTAAGGAAGGAGTACCAATTTGATCAAGCCTAATTAACCTTAGACCGAGTTAGAAAGCATAGAGAAAGTGGAAAAGGATAAGTCCATCTGAGAATGAAGACAAACTTTTGCAAGGGAATGCGCAACAAGGTTTGCCTGTCTATAGGTGTGCACCAGTTTAAATTCACCCAAAGATTGGTGAATCTCATCAGCTAAATTGTACATTTTCCAGTGAGCTGTAAGGGGGTCATTAGCAAACTGAACAGCACTAAGGCAATCAGATTCAATACAAACAGGTGAGGAGTAATCAGTTGACATTTGTAGAGCAAACTTAATTGCCTTCAATTCAGCTTCAAGAGGGGAGAAAACATGGGTATATATAATGTGTGCACCCCTGAAACAACCTCTATTATCTCTAATTATCATTCTTATTCCACTCATATTCGTATGACAGCACCATGAAGCATCGACATTAAACTTGAAACCTGAGCAGGGCCTTCTCCAAGCAATTTTAAGAATTTTGGGCTTTGGAGAAGGTTTAATCAGAGGCAAGAAAGAATGTTCAGCAATGCTCAAGTCAAAGGAGGAAACTATGAACACAGGTTTAGCAGTAAAAGTGAAAAAAATCTGATCCCTTATATGGTTAAGTACTAAATCCGGGAGAGGCTTGACAGAATCATATAGAAATTTATTCCTCATCTTCCACAGATTCCAACATGTAATTACAGCAGTAGTTCGGACAATGGTTGAATGTAAGAAACTTAGGGTAGGGTAAGTAAAATAGCATGATATTCTTTCCCATATAGATGGGAAAACTCTATCCCTAATTCCCATGAACTGATGAACTATTTTCCAAACTCTCACTGCAAAACTACACGAATTGAAAAAATGATCCAAAGAGTCTTCATAGGCATTGCACATACAACATTTTGAAGGTAAGCAAAATCTCAGTTTTCTTAGGATATTATCAAAAGATAATAAAGAGTTAGTCAACTTCCACATAAAAACAGAGATTTTCTTATCAATTCTAGAATTCCAAAGATGTTGAATAGAGGCAATAGAACCTCTACTGTTACTGAGTAGAAGATAGGTGGATTTGAAAGAGAAATTACCTTTGATTCCTGGTTTCCATATTAGCATATCTTCTCTGTGTGTTGATAGTTTAGATTCCTGCAAAATAGAAATAGCATCAGGAGGTAGGAAACGAATAATTTTGCTGATCAGAATTGATTTATTGGAGATAAACTCGGAGACTGTACAGTCAGCCGAAATGTCAACCAGATTCTGATCACAGAGGTCAGTAAGGGGACCAATATCAAGCAAGTTAGATGTCCAAAAATTACAGTCCCCCCTACCCACAATCACTCTAGAGTTAGCTTCAGCCCATGTATTGACAGAACAGATCCTTTTCCAATTTGAAGAAGTCCTATATGAGGGAGGAAGGGAAGCAACGAAATGGGTCCACAGGGCCTCAGCTTTTTGGTATTTCCACCACAGTTTAACTGAGCATGTTTTAATTATGGTGGATATTGATCTAAAACCTAGACCATTTTGACCAATTGGGAAGAAAAGAGAATCCCAATTTCTCCATGATCTTTTAGGATTCAGATCAGTCCCCCCCCCCAGAAGAAATTACTCAGTTTTTTTTCTATGGTATTAATGATCACTTTTTTAGGTTATAGAACTGACCAAATGTGCTGAGGTATAGAATAAATGCATGACTCAATAAGTGTTATTTTCCCAGCAGTAGAGATCCATCTATTTTTCCAGTTACCTATCTTACTGTCTATTTGTTCCAGAAGAGGTTGGAAATAGATTCTTTTTGCAGCCCCAGTGAAAATAGGAACTCCAAGATATGTGAATGGAAAAACCCCAATTTTCATTCCCAAAATCCTTTTTGTTTGGCTAATTTTTTTAACAGAAGCATGTTTCCCTATGAAGATGTCACTCTTATTGTAGTTAATCTTTTGGCCTGTGACTTCTTCAAAGGTAGACAAGAAAGCTTTAAATCTAATCAAGGTAAGCTTTGTAGCCTTAAAGAAAACAACAGTATCATCCGCATAAGATAGATGTGAAATATTGAGAGAATTACCTGGAAGGTCAAAGTATGCCAACTTACCATTATGAAAAATAAAAGCCAAGCTCCTAGTAAAAGCCTCAGAGAAGATGTTAAACAAAAAAGGGGATAAGGGATCACCCTGTTTAATACCCCGAGTGGATTGAAAAAACCCCACTGGCTTACCGTTTATCAGAATGGAGAACCAGGCCTGTGACAAATTTTTCATGATGGAAAAGATGAATTTTGCATGGAATCCGAGCTTAGCTAAGACATTATATAAAAAATACCACCTCACTCGGTCAAAAGCCTTTTTAAGGTCCAATTTAATAATGCAATTTGGTTCTCTACGTTTCCTGTTCAGGAACCTTACCATTTCCTGCAAGTAAAGGACATTATCCGAGATGTCTCTACCATGAAGGAAAGCTGTTTGGTTAGGGGAAATGATTTTAGGCATTAGAGGCTTAAGTCTTTCCATTAAAACTTTGGAGCATATCTTGTTTATTACATTGGAAAGGCTTATAGGTCTATAATCATCAAAAGAGGTAGGGGTCAGTTTTTTAGGAATTATTGTGATCCACGTACTACCAATACCCCGAGGGATGTTGTTTGCAGATAGAAAATCTTGAACAGCCGAAAGTAGATCGTTAGCAATTATATCCCAGGATTTTATGTAAAACTTAGCTGTAAAGCCATCTGGCCCGGGGCTACTAGATTTATTAAGATTCAGAACAATCCCTTTGAGCTCAGGTAATGAAACCGGTTGAATAAGTCTTTCATTATCCTCTTGATTTACCAGTTTAGGTATATGGTTCAGAAAATGTGACTGGTAGAGAGAGCTATCGGGGGAGCTATTATCATTTAAGAGATCCTGATAGTAGTGAATGGCTTCCATCTCAATATCATGTGTGTTATCTAGCCATTGACCATTTCTGCTCCTAACTTTTGTGATCTTCAACCTATAGTTTCTTTCTTTTACTGAATTATGAAAAAAACTAGTGCTATTGTCCCCTTCCTTTAGCCATTTTATCTTTTCCTTATGTTTCCAGAAGTTTTTCTGTTCTGTCAAGGCCCTTACTACCCTAGCTTTAGCATCCTTAAGTTTAGCCATATTAAACACAGAAGCATTCTGATCAAATAAGAATTCCTGAGCTTCTAAAGCCTTTTCTACTTGTACTACATTATCATCAATATTGCCAAATTTTTCTTTATTCCATATTTTTAGCTCCTTTTTCAGTCTGACAAGCTTAAGATAGAAACCTAGCATTCCTGATTTATGGAGAAGGATATCCCAATTCTGTTTAATTACTTCATTAAAATCCTTTCTTTTATACCAGGTATTCAGAAATCGAAAAGGCCTAGGATTGGATGGGATATCAGTACCAACAGTTAACAGCATGAGATTATGATCTGAACTAATCCTATTCAAAATCTGCACTGAAGAGGCTGGAAAAGATAGTGACCATGAAGGAGAACATAAACCTCTATCTAATCTTTGTACTGTAGGATTTCTTAATCTATTATTAGTCCAAGTGAACAGGTTCCCCACAGTTGTAATTTCCTCCAATGCCATTACATTTATAAAGTTATTAAAGTCCTTCATACTTCCCAGTTTGGGTGTAGATGGACCTTTATACTCATTTATAGATGTAATGGAATTAAAATCTCCAATGAAAAGAGATTCTGAGTGAGTAAAGGACCTAAGGTCAGACCAAAGGGTTTTCCTACCAGTCCTAGTTCTGAGACCATAAATAAAGAAGGTATCCATAGTTTTGTTAAGAGTGATACAATTCAGATTAACTTCTAGGAACTACAAATTATCACATTTAACCGTTAAAGATAGGCTGGAGTTCCAGAAGAGCCAAATCTGACCATTATTTGCAAACATGCAGTTATCAAAGCGCAGCAATTGTCTATAAGAATCACATTGCAAGTTGTCATGTTTAGGCTCTATTAAACAGATAAGCTCAAATTTGTGCCTATTGATCAGATTATGAAGTCTAAACATTGATGTGTCCATCCCCCTAAGATTCCAAACCAGCATTTTAATCTTAATTGTTGTGTTATTCATAGGGAAACACTGTTAGAGCGTTTTGATCTAGTCATGATTGTATTTTTCTGAGATAAATAAGTATCATTCCTCTGCTTTGAATTTCTCCCCAGTGTCTTTTCATTTTTTGACTTGCTATGTTTAGAGAATAAGATGGAAGAGCTTACCTTGCTTACCTGATCATTACCAACATCATGGACATTATCAGGAACTTCTATGCAATCTGCTGAGGTGACCTCTGAAACAGGAAGCTCTGCATTGATTGGAGTGTCACTTGTGGTGTCTTCATCACTTGATACTTCTTCATCTGTGAGGGGAAGAAATCTATTTTGCCTGTGTTTCTGCTGAGAGAAGATAAAATTTTTAGCAGCAATAATAGAGTTGAAAGGAGAGAAAGACCTACCTCGTTTGCTAGGCAAATCATCCTTAGCAAAGACTGTCCTCAGTTTTGGAGGGTCAGATAGTGATTGCCTAGTCAGTTGTACTGATACCTTGGGATCAGAGGAAGGCATTTGAGGGCTTAGGGAGCTAAGGAGGAAATTATTAGATTGGAGAGGGTTATTATCCGTGATAGGTGACTGAGATTGGAGGTGTACTACACCATCGTTTTGACTAACCATAAGATGATCTGAAATGTGAAGCTCAGAGATATTCTCAGAAATGGTTTCCTGATTCACACAGAGGATCTGATCATCAGTCTTAGTTAAAATCTTTCCAACTGGAAGCTGATCACACAAACCAACCTCAGAAGTCCCTTGTTCAATAACTGGAGTTGTAATCACCTGCTTCTTCGGAACATATTTATAGTTCTGAGCATGAATGATTTTTTGTTTTTCTGTAGCCGAAACTCCAGAACTCCCGACTATTGTATTACCATCCTGACTGAGTTTTGGAATAACCTTACCTTGACCTGCATAACCCCTTTGTTGATCTTCAGTTTGAACCATTGGATTTATATGGCTAGGAGTAAAATTGTCAATCCTATGGGACCTTGTTCTCTTAAGCTCAGGATGCAAATAGATATAGCAATTATCCTCATGTCCTATACATTTACAATGATAACAGTAGGGGGATATCCTCAAATTCTAAGGGAAGTTTGACCACGTTATATTCATTTCCTTCCTCCTCAATCCCTACTCTGATGAAGGAAGGAAGCTTTTTTTTTCAGATCAACTTCAACACACATTTTAACACATAAAGGTCTGGAAAGAGCCGCAGTTGCAGCATCCATCTTAATGTAGTTTCCTATTTGGTTTCCCATAATTTCTAATATAGCAGCATTGTAGAAATAAACAGGGACGAAGGGTATAGTAACCCATACCGGAACAATGGACGATTCGGCCTCGGGGGAGAAATCAGTTGTCCATTTAAAGACCTTCATTTGGGCGTTGTTGAAATTCCACTGACCCTTGAGCCACAGCCGCTGGTAATCCGCTTTGTCATGGAACCGGATTAACACATGCCTGTAGTCGATCGAGCCAAGCTGGAATTTGCCTTTAAAGCCGACCGAATTGAAAGAGTCGTTGAGTTGCACCATCGGTGGCTTCTCTCTTGCAAACTTGCCGACGAAAGCATTTTGGTAGTGGGAGGCGAGGGTATCAGCATCTTTACGGCTTACCAAGCAAGCTATATCCCCCTTATAGTGAGTTTTGGGGACAATTTCTGGGTTCGAAGGAAGGTTAATTTAATATAATATGAATAGTTTAGTTTAATCAACGGTATCAATGGCGATAATTAAAATACATAGTCCTTTAAACTAAAGTTAAACAGGAAAAAACTTCTAAAGTCTATAAGGATATTACCGTCTATGATTTGACATACAATGAAACCTAATTCTATAAGGAAACTATCATCTACATTCTTTCCTACTAGGAAATGATTTCTATTTCCTTATTACCCCTCCTTTAGTTGTAGTATGATGAACAAGAATGCCTAACTTGCGAATAAGATTTTAAAATTGCTAACTGTTAAAAGATTTTAAACAAAAACAAATCTCTACAAAACGGGATTCAACTTCAATAGCAGTAGAAGTAGCGCAACAACAAAAACAGTAGCAGTGGTAGAGCAATGTTCAACTTCATTAACAGTAGTAGCAGTGGTAAAGCAATAGTCAACTTCAGTAAGAGTGAAGTCAATCATATGATCGATTGGTGACCGATAACGGTGAGCGGCAGAGATCATTGCTACGACTGCGCTAACTTGAAGGCATCGACAAAGTGGTAGTTATTAAGAGAAGTATTCATCACAAACACAGACAGAATAATAATAGTATAGGAGTAGATAAAATTAGTAGAGAAGAATCAACGAACTAGCTAATGACCACGACGTAAGGCAGTCTATTATAGTGGCGCTAGGCGGCGAATACGGCTAAAGATCGTAGACCTTGAGATAAATTACAAGGGATCCCAGATCGAACCGATTCTGATACATTCCAAGTTTGATATTATAATAAAATGTAAAAGGTTATTTATTAAAATATGAGTGGCACCATAGGCACATCTTAATCAATAGTTTCCTTATAAGATGCGCCGAGGGAGTGTCATTGGCTCTACTAAAAAAACAATTACTTAGGCCATCTGAGGATATGCACCATGTTTATTTCGATGCAGGTCTAGCGGAGAGATCAACGAGCATATGTTTGATTATGTATGATTGAAATTAGAACTTTTTTCGCGCACTGTCCATGAGTATAACAAGTGTTATGATCCCAGTTTACGCCAAAACTCTTGCATCTTGGCTTTTGCACAAGACTTGAACATCACTTATGGAGTAGTGATCGGTGATGCGCAAGGAATAATCAACATGGTACAGGGAGACGAAAAGGTTGCAAGTTATTGTACTCAAATCATCAACTCCGTCCAAGAGTTGATTCGAAGAGGTTCTATTCAATGCCCTTTGTGGGTTCCTAGACATAAAAATTCCGTAGCTCACTTGCTTGCGAATTTTGCAAAGACGAGCCTATTTGTAACAAATGTTTGACTGTATCCATCGAACGATTCTGGTCAATTTTTAAAACCTTTAATAAAACTATTTGCTTTGCAAAAAGTAGAGTTCTCTTATTTAACATCTATCAATGAAGCCATGTTTGGGAAAAAAGTCGCAAGTTGTAAATGCTCTCAACAACATTAATGTCTCGTTGAGAATATCTAAATTATGTGTCACTAATGCGGGTAAAGTTATTAGAGCTGGCTATTTCAATTTAGCAAATTATGTTCGAGCCAGAATTTTAGCGCGGTTATTTTATCCTCAAGGTCGTGAATCACCTAAACTACATATGTTTGAGAGCCGATGACAAACAACTAGAAACAAGAATGTAATGCCATCAAGTGATTTTAAGAGCCTCTCTCTGCATCATCTGCACCGATTAAATCTAAAGGATAGTTCCAATGAGAGTGAGTAAATATAACAGACAGTTTGGTTAATTTCCCAAAATTTGCCGTCAACGGGATGGTTCCATGATCAAGAGCTAGCAAAAGTAGCACGACTTAAAACTTCTATTAGTTCAAAAGAGTAAATATGTTCAAAAATAAAAGGAAGAGCCAAAGCTAAATGATGATAATAGTATAGGGGTTATAGAGCTAGTTTACCCTTATTATTACTACAAAGTATCCATCCACAATGTAAAAGGCAAACATTTGTCTTGCATCATAGATTGCTTACAGAGTCAGACAACTACAATCCAAGCATCGTAGTATACTACAAAACATACTAGTCTAGCCTGTATTGTCAATATTGTCATACTCCTACTAGATATGGCCTCATGAAAATGATACAAATTTTTTTGAAAAGAGAAAGAATATGTGGAAATTGAATTGGGAGTATAAAAAGTAAGATGGGTGGATGAAAATAACCTAGTATTTATCAAAAGAAGAAGAGGTCAAAATAAAAAAATCATCCCAATAAGGAAAAAGAGATATAATTAGAGGACCAGAGGGAGTACTCCATTCTATCCTCTAATAATGACTTATTTTCCTTTTTTGGATAGTTCTTTTATATTGGCCCTTTTCCTTTTTCCTTTTTTAGCAAATCATAGATGGTTTCATCCACATATTTTACTTTTTATACTTTCAATGTAATCTCTATCATTCATTTGTATGTTTGAAAAAATTTATATTCAAAAGTGGGAGCCATTATAAAGGGACCGGATAGATTATTCAAAACATGCAAAAACAAAAGTTTCTCTTTGCCAAATAAACCAAACTTAGACAACATAGAGTATGTCCATATAGCTCTAGGAAGGTCAAAGTCTCCAAGGTTCAAAGGTCTCGAATATGTAACCTTCTGGCTGATCTCTATTTGGTCAACCTTGAAATGGTGATTTAAATTCACCAAGGGAAAGGATCGAAGTGTATTTTGCCAAGTCCAAAACATAACAATAGCATTACTGCATTAGCATATCATATAATCCCTCCGTCTTGACAGTTTATGACTTTCTATTTTCGTCTTCTCAACTAAAACTTTTTAATTTAATTAATTTTTTATTAAATTTAAATTTGTAAGTGCAATTTGCCCATTTCAATCCAATCTCCTACCACATCAATATAAATAAATAACCATACAAAAAATCAATAGAACCGTTTGTCCGGACAAAGGGAGTACTAATGTCTTCATAATATCAGTCCAGCTACAAAGATTCATGACAAAGAGACAATTATTAGAATCAACTGTAGCCACGAACAAGTAAGAAGAGAAAAAACAGTACCCCTGCCATACTGTTTGGGGCCCTGAATAGAAAATAGATTGCCCCTTCTCTGCCCCAGTGTTGCATAGACAAGAGGCAATAGTTTTTTTTTCCAATTTTACAAAGATATGCAATAACAGCTAGCCGACAATTTAGAGGTTCAATCTTTGATCCGAATTTTTCACCTAATCTGAATCGACTCGATCGAATTTAACCAGAACTCAATTTTGAGCCGTAAAATATTAATCTGAACCTTAACTCAACCCAAATTGAAGTTAATCTGAAACTCAATTCTGACCTAATAATCTGGGCTTAAACCCAAACCCGACTCAACCCGAACTCAACTCGAAACCCGATTCTGACCTAATAATTTGGGTCTAAACCCAAACCCAATTTGACCCGAAATCCGATTCTGACCTAATAATTGGGACCCAGCCTGAACTTGACCCGACCCGAACTCAACCTGAAACTCAATTCTGACATGGTAAAGCATTTCTTAATTAAAAAAAAATTTAAATGCAGTCCTAGCACTGGTATATTATAACCTATATCGTGGCTAGCTATTTTCCCACCACAATTTTATCCGTCAAAATTACTATTCTGGGCATAGGCACTGGTATTAGCACCGGTGTATGTCATTCAACCAAAATCGGTGCTGAAAATTATTAATTTCAAACATTTTTTTCTTCAAAGGCACCGATTTCTAGCACCAGTACTTAGTGAACTAGTGCTGGATTTATTCATATGCACCATTTTTTTTATTCATTTGCCAGATTGTCGGTGCTTATGGAATTCCTACCACCACTGTTGCTCTTCCAACACTGACCTATCGATGCCTATATACTTGTTTTCTAGTAGTGTAACCCAACCTGACCTGAGTAACGTTACAGACACATTAGAACCTGACTTGACATTTACCCGATCCAATCCAACAAACAGACTTCGACATTTTTCAACCCGAACACATTTCGATCCAACCCAACCCAACTAACAGACTTCGACCCATTTCAACTCGAACTCGTTTTGACCCAACCCGACCCTACCCAAACAGACCTGATAAACATATTTCAACCTACTTCAACTCAAACTCAGTTTGACCAGACCCGAACCAACCCGACAAATATATTTTGACCTACATTTCAATATGATCCGTTTCAATCCAAATCTGTTTGACCCGAACGCGAGTACAACTAGAATGACCGAATTGACTGCTCCAGCTAACCTACAAAAACCCATTATACTGACAAGATAGCACATTGACCTTAAAAAGAATCTGGAAAAGTTAGCATCTTCCTTTCCCTTTGCTTTACACTAAAAGAAGCCTCAAAAAGTAGTGAAATTCAAAAGATGTATCCATGAACGAGGAAACAAAGAGATATCAAACTTTTGTCTAAATTGATGAAATCCACATACTACCAAAACACAAAATTCCAGATTGACTTAACCAACACAATGAAGAAAACAATAAGAAGAGGCCAAATCCCACACTTCTAGACTTGTAGATTCTCAAAATCTAGTACTATCACTAATCAAAATCTAGTACTATCACTAATCAAAATCAAGAAATCACCCATCATACTCAAATTCCATAATTTCTTGTAATGAACATATAAGAGGGAGACAAATCAAATAAATCACTACAACTTACTTACCAGGGATCAAAACCATTCCAATAGATGGTGTCTGATTAATGATTATAAAATTCAAAATTTTCAAAATCACCTCCTCCTCCGTTGCCTTGACTCCAATTCCAATCTACTATCATACCACCCTAACCATATCCAATTCCCATCTTGTATGAATGGTGATAAGACATTGGTCGAGAAGAGTGATCAAATGTCAACTGCTGAAGTACAGCGTGCGGGTGTACTACGAAGGAACCGATGAAGGGACTAATCCCTTCCCAATACTGTCGGTTTTGATGGTGGTGGTGGTGTTGTAGTACCGGGAAAGAACCTTGCACTTGACAACATTGTCATAGACGTAGAACCCGGGAGTGACCATGATCCTAACAATGGCGGGGACCAGCTTCTGCACCTTGTCTCCCATATCCTCCATGTAAACCGAGTCGAAGGTAGCCCCTTTGTCGACTCTGAAAACGGGCAAACTGGGGTGCACCGAGTGCGCCAAGAGATGCACCAGCCACACGGCTTTCGACGCCGTGAAGAAGCTCTGCAGCAGCTGCTCCGGCCACGCGCGGTTCCACCCCAGCATCGCCACGATCTCGCTCATCTTCCGGTCGCAGAACTTGCTGAAGTCCTCGCTAAAATGCTTCGTCCCCTTGTTCAGAACCTCATCCCATACCAGCCCTTGTAGCTTCCCGAACGACACGAAGTTGCATTCACAGCGCTCGATTGGGTTCAGGATGGAGCTTGAGGAGCCTTTCCGGAACCCGATTGACTCGAAATCTTCGTAGAATGCTTTGTTTAGGAATGCTTCGAGGTAGATGACTAAACCCCTGGGATTCTTCGGTAAGGATACTTTGATGTCGTATGGGTGGAGAAGAACCGAGATCCGGTCGTGGATTTTGCCTCCCATTTGCCCCAGCTGGAGCGTTAACGCTCGGGCTAAAAGCCTCACTGAAGATCTTGCATCGGAAACCGCTACCAAGAAATGCTCGATCACTTTTCCTGAATCATGCCCCATTCCGGTGAACTGATACTTGGGATTGGAGTTTGAATTACTTCCCTTGTTGCAATCCTCGAGCCCGGATTTCAATCCATGGCAGTAGATTTCAAGCCGGTTGAGCTTGCTCTCGAGCTCGGCCATGGAGTACTTCAATTTCGACGCCTCCAGCAGGGCCTCGTCCCGCTTCCTGGTGGCCTGGATGAGCTTGTGGGAGAGCTCTGCAGCCGCGGCCTTCCACTGCACCTCCGTCGGAACCTCGCCCTCCGCCGCCGCCGACGACCGGGGGCTCCGCTTCACCAGATTGGAGAAGATGGACTTGATGAGCACGTTGGGGCTCGCCAGAGACTGCCGGTGAGCGCACCCGTTGTTGTCCACCACGCGCGAGCTGGGCCTGCACTTGTTGCACGACACCGTTTTCCCATCCTCCCCGTGATTCTGCCCCTTCTTTCTCGACCCCACTCCGCCGCCGCCTCTCTCCTGGTGCAACGGCGTCGCCATCGCCGACCGGTCGGCGGAGCCACCCGGAGTTGCCGACGCTCTGAAACTGCTCCGCGACGTCTCCTCTTCTTCATTCCCTTCTTCAATCTAAAAACCCATTACGAAAAACACTTGTAAATAGAACAAAAACACGCACACAGCCACACACAGTGGGATTAGTACTCACCGGAGTGAAGTGAGGAGAGAGAGGAGGTCTAGAGGAAGAAATCGCCGCCATGAAAATCGTTCTCCTCCTCCTCCTTCTTCACAATCTCATACTCTGTTTTTTTCCCTCGGGATTGGATAAGCTGTATTAGAATACTCCCTATCTGTGAATTTCGTCGGACGTAATGATGGCGGATTTGTGTGTTTGTGTGTGTGAATTTCGGGCAGAGTATTTTTGCAGAGCAATTATATCAACCTCCAGCGTTTCTCTGTACACCATGCATTTATATATAGAGACAAAACACGAGGATGGTATAGTAGAATAATCACAACGGCAGTTTTGTTTTTATCCCACGCGCCGGGGAGCTACTGGTCAACTCATGTGGGGAGATGCGCAGTGTGTGGTCAACGTCACTGCACTGCATCCGGAGCTGGTGATTGGTTCGTGAGCCACGCTCGCTGTTGTGAGATGGGGAGTGTTGCGGGAGGTAAAAATGGGAAATTTAAACTGATTAGGAAAGCAGTTTGAGAAATTCCGTGATAATCGTGAATTTAGATTTAGTAGATTAGATTTCATAGCGAGATGAATAAAAGGAAATGTCCAAAATTATCAATAAATTCAGAGAGTAATGTGCGCTAATTTCTGTTAATTAAGTGTTGGAGCAGAAAATTTGTATGTTGGGAGATAGTATGTTGAGGTGATGATCCAATGACACCTTGACAAGTGTATATGTATTAGGAAATTAGAGGTAGTTTTTTATTTTTAATTTTTTTTCTCTTTTTTTTTCTTAAACTTTTAACACTCGTTAAAATACTAGTCGACCATCACCTTAATATAGTTAATCTCCTAACATACGAAATTTTATGGTTGTAGCATATATAGAATATAAGAAGGGTATTCCCTATATTTTCTTAAATTTGCCATACTTTTTACTCCCTCCATCTCAGAATAATTGGCATATACACTTTTGACTCGAGATTTTATGCAAGCTGATTCGGGAGAGAATAATTTATAAAAATAGGGATATTTTGGGAAAACATTGGACCCTATTAAAAAGTTGTTGAAGTTAAAGATGATTTTGTAGGAATTTTACATATTTTTTTACCATTTTGGGTAAGAATTAAAGTGTTCATTTTATGTGGGACAAATGAGAATAGAAAGTGAGTCGATTATGCAATCATTATCAAAATGTTCAGAAAACATGTTTGCCCGTTAATACGTTTGGCTATGTATAATAAAAACAAATAAAAATTTGATATTCTTAGTGAATAAAAGTTTGAGATATAGCAGAGTATAAGTTTGAGATACAATAAAGTGTATAAGAACAAAATACTACACCCTCTGTCCAAGGGATTATGCAGAAAGAGAAAATGTTGCTTTTAATTTTAAGGATGTGAAATATCTATTATGCCCTTGTCTTCTTCAGCCTTCTTCAGCCAGAGCCTCTGCCTCACTTTCTCTGCCACAATTTTGCTGGCCTGAACATTCAACGTTCTTCACCTAAACCAAAGGAAAAATTAATCCCCTAAATCCGAAAAACCACTGTCGAATTAATCCCCTAAATCCAAAAATTAATCCTTAGTTCACAACAAATACACAAAGCAAAGCTACCCACAGTCAAACTCGAATTAGACTTCTTCAACCCACCATCAGACACAAAGCAGAGCAACACAAATCAGGGCAACCCATGCAGTTACCCTCCGGCCATTCCCCCCTGAAGCCTCAACATCTACGTTTACTACATCATCATATGATTCTCCGACTTGTTCTTTTGCGAGAAGGCGGCATTGGGTTTGCAACTCAGTCGACGGAGAGCTGAGGTCGGAGACCATATAGGTGATGAATTTGTTGGAGTTGTCGGGGGCACGGAAGATGAGGAGGTAGAGGAGGAGGAGGCAGAGACAGGAGGGGGCGAAGACGGGGGAAGTAGGCGGAGGAGGATAGAGGGGTGGTGGCGGAGGCAGGGAGGAGGCTAAAAGAGTGGTGGCAGAGCAAAAGAGTGGCAGCATAGGCAAAATAAGGATGGGTTTTGAATCTGGAGAAATTAGGGTTGAGGAGGTGAGGATTTGTGGGCTCAAGTAAAATTTTGAATTTAAGGGTAATTATGTCATTTAATATGTTGAATTTTCTAAAAGAGGAAAGTGTGTAGGGCCCGAGACAGACAAAAAAGGAAAATGTGCAGATTCGATTAGGACGGAGAGAGTAGCATAACCATATATAATTGTGAAAGTGTAACATAACCCTTTTCTAAAGCTAAAAAATACCCTAAGTATTTAATAAAAGTGTCAATATAACCCTCTAAAACCATTCCCGATGTTGAATGTATAAAGACAAAAATGCCCCTCAACTGAAAACCTAAATTTTAAGGACAATTTTGCCCTTGCCCTTACTAAGATTACCAAAAGCTAAAATTTACCAAAATGTTGTGCACCCAACCACCACCTCCACGCCACACCACCGCACCATCTCCGTGCCCCTTTTTTCCCACCCAAAATCAGCCTCTTCTCCTCCACCCAAGCCAAGCCCCTCCCAACCCCCAACCATTTTTGTGCCACACCACCATCTCCACAAACGCACTCAAATTCCTTAGCTAAACCCATAACTCTGAGATCTCACCTAGAACCATCTACAAACCCATTCAGATCTCCAAAAATGTACCTGGAACCTCAACCCCAACCTAGCTCTAAACCTACATGGAATTCCGAGGTTGTCGTGAACAATGACGGCTCCTCCTCCTCGGCCCAAATCAAGCGACAGTGAGAGGTGATGAATGCGAGCCCAAATCAAACAAGCGATGTTGAGAGGTGATGTACGTGAGCTCAAATTGAATGCGAGGTTGTCGTGTCGCCGCCTCCTCCTTCTTAGCCCAAATTGAGCAGCGGTGAGAGGTGATGAACGTGAGCCCGAATCAAACAAGCGGTGGTGAAAGGTGATGAACGCGAGCCCAAATTGAACACCAGATCGTCGGAACTTTGCAAAATGGTTGGCATGGGAAAAGAAAAGGATGGAGAAAAAAATGGAGGTGAAGAAGAGGGTGCAACGTTAGAGAAGTGGTCGGCAGAGAAGAAGAGAAGAAGAAGGGTCTGCAGATAACTGAGAAAGAAGATCAGAAGAAGAGAAAATTAGGTTTTGGAAAAAGAGGAGGAGAAGAGAAGAAGATGAGGGCATAATAGTTATTTTTTATTTTTTAAAAAGAGGGGTAAATGAGTCATTTGATAGAATTCTAGCAAAAAGTTGTCGGATTGGTTAGTTTTACACTTTCATTGATTATCTAGGGTTATATTGACACTTTCAAATGTCGGAGAGCTGTATATACATATATTTATGACATATATATATATATATAAAGGGCAACAAATATATTGACAGTTATGTCATATGTAGGGCACTTTTCTCTTGAAAAAAAAAATACTCCTTCCATCCCAGGGGAATCTGCAAATAGAGAAAATCTCTCTGCAAATTTTCACCTGGTGAAATGACCAAATTACCATGTCTTCTTCACCTATTTTTTTCCTTCTCTCTCCACTTCTCTGCCTTCTCTAGCCGTTGCTCACATCTTCCTCTGCCGCTCACATATCGCAGCCTCTCACTTCCTCCCCCTGCCGCCTCTCTCACGCCACCTCCTCTCTCGAAACCCCCCTGAAAACTTTCTTTAAAAATCCTTCTTCTCAACCCATCTGCCGAGCGTCCTCCTCTGCTGCTCACCTCTCCTCATCTCTCCCGCCACGCTCCGTCGCCTCGCCTCTCCGCCTCCTCTCAAATTGTACATCGCCTCTCGCCGCCTCTCTCCGAGTTCCCTCATCGCCTAGATCCGTCGGTGGATGAAAGGTAGGGTTCAGTAAATGGGGCGAAGGGTTGTGAGTGTTGGCGAGGGTAGGGTCTCGACGGCAGAGATGGGGTGGAGGAAATGGGGCGGAGGGAAGGTAGGGTTCCATCAGAGTAAATGGTGGCGTAGGAAACGGGGTGGGGATTGGTGGTGGAGGAAATAGAGTGGGTGAAATGGTGACGGAGGAAATGAGACTATGTGCAGATTGTGGTGGAGGACGTCGTTTTAGGTGGTGGAGGAACTTGTGTTAGGTGGCGGAGGAAATGGTGTTAGATTTTTTTTTGAATGAAAACACCCGAAGGTGAGGGAATATGTATTAAGGTTCCCCAAGCCTTGTGACAGAAACAGCCTTTAGTACATCGGTGTTGCTGGTTTCCCAAGCATTGAGGAAATGGTGTTAGATGATAGAGGAAATGTGCAGATTGTGTAAATGTTAAGGGATTAGGTGTTTAGGGTTTGGAATAAGTTGGTGAGATGTGTGTGAAATTTGAATTTAAGAAGGGCAATTTTATCTTATCAAATGTTAAATACTTCCTCAAATGGAAAGTGTATGGATTTGTGTAGGACACCAAAAAAATAAAAGTGTGTAAATTCTCATGGGACGGAGGGAGTACAGTTTTTTCTGTTTGTGGAAGAGAAATTATATACTTATCGCATTTGCTAGATTTTGTTGTTCAGAGCAGCATAGTTTAGTATTTTTGTGATTTAAAAAGTATTTCGTTCCAAAGAAATTGGCACAATTCCTATTTTAAAGTTAAATTAAAATTTTTTTGATCATAAATAAAATTTAATATATACATAATAAAAATATCACGTGGGATCTTGTTAGATTCATCTTAATGTCTATTTTATAAATATCAATTTTATATGCGTAATTATTATATGTAGCTAGAAATATTAACAGTTAAACATTATTATTGAAAATAATAAAAAAATAAGTGTGCCAATTTCTATGGGGCGGAGGAGTATAAACTATCCAGTAAACTAAAAATAAATGCTGCATCAGTACAATTCTAAATTATATTCAAACCAATGCGAAAATTCTAATAAGGCAAACTCGAGAGTTTACTCAACACCACAAACACCGAAATAGCATTGGTACGAGTATATTTACAGAGCAAAGAAGCATTTTGTCACACTCCCTCCATCCGTAAATTAATTAGAATCAGGATAAGAAATGAATACCCTTTTTGATTGGTTTTGTATATATTATGTTCCATATTTGTTTAGCTCTTGTATACCCTTTGTACTTACTATACATATGAATATACACAGCTACAATTATTTATGAATTTTTACATTTTATCATGGTATCAGTCAGGTTTCTCTAAACTTCTCTGGCTTTTCCCAAAAGTTTCCATATTTTCTTTCTTGTGATTTCTGATCCCTGGCTGTGCCCACCCACCACCTCTTTTACCAATCTCCACCGCTGCACCCTGCTCATCGGTGATCGTCGATCGGACTCACCTCCGGCCGTCGTACGCTTCCGCACGCGCCACTTCTCTGCTTTTCATGCACCGCCACCGTGAGCTTCACACGCCGCCAGATCCACCACCTGTTGTTCTGTCGCTGCTGCTACATCCTCGCACGAAGGTTTAATCAGTCGTCCACTAGCATTCACAATCTTATTGTGTGTTTGGTGCGATTTGATTTCTCTTTTGTGTTGGGATCCGTTTATGCTTTTCCCGATGACGTCAATTACGCTTCCATCATTGATCAGTTGTATCACCATCAAGCTTGATGGTTCCAACTATGCTCATTGGCATACTCAGGTTACTTCTGTTCTTCGTATTGCCAATTTGATTGATTTTGTTGATGAATCTGCCAAGTGCCCTGATCTCCTTGTGAGCTCGATTTCCAAAGAAACTGATGACAAGGCTTCTAAGGAGGACAAGGCTCGTGATGCTTGGATCCAGCCAGATCAACTGGTTCAGGCTGCTCTTTTCTCATCCCTATCACCAGCTACAATGTCAGTAGTAGGCCGTATGGTCACTGCTGCTCATGTATGGGATGCTTTAGCTACAAAGTACCAGAAAAATTCTTGTTCTCGTTGCCTTTTTCTTTGTGATCGTTTGTAAGGAATTCGTCAAGATGACCATTCTGTTCACGATTATTATTCTCGTTTTAAGGACATTATTGATGAAATGTGTGTGCTCAAACATCCTCTCCATGATGAGAATGTTACTGTTATTTTTTGTCGTGGTTTGAACCACCTATTCTCTGAGTTTTCCAATTATGTCATGTTGAGAGATCCATTACCACCTTTATACTCTATTGTTGTTGATGATGAGGCTTTGGAGTTTCATCTCAAAGCTCGTTCGTCAACTTATGGACCTGCACCTACTACTTTTTCTGCTAGTCAACAGGCATCCGGACAGGCTAATCGTGGCAGGGGAGTCCGTGGCAATGGACGAGTAAAGAAAAGAGGTCGCGGTCGTGGTCTTGGCAGTTGCGATGGCCGGAATCCATCGCCAGCTAGTGGTCCTCTATCCGCACAGGGTGGCCATGGCGGTGACACCTTCGTCTGCCACTGGTGTCATTGTCCCAGTCATCTTGCTGAATTCTGCTACAACCTTTCTCATGTGGGTCACGATGATATTGCAAATACCATGAACACAGCTCAACCACAGTACTATCAGCAAAATAATGCAACTTAGGATTGATACATGGATTCAGGTACCAATCACATGACTGCTTCTATATCCAACCTGGATAGCGTCACTCATTATAATGGTAATCGTTGTGTTTATTATCGCAATGGTGCCTCTTTGTATTTCCCACATTGACAATTCCCAAATTTTTGATTCCCTTACTTTATTAGTGTCTTGGTTGTTCCCCACATCACCAAGAATTTATTATCTATTGCCAAGTTGACCAGAGATCTAAATGTTGTTGTTTGTTTTGGTGATAATGTTTTCACTATTCAGAACAAGGTTACCAAGGAGCTCGTGGGCCGAGGACACAGTGAGGGAGATCTCCACATTTTAGATTATGGTGGTGCTGCTTTAGTATCTTTTGTTAATGAAAATAAAGCCAAAGGCTTATTTGAGCTTTGGTATAGTTGTTTAGGACATGTTCCTTTTAATGTAATTTCTGCTTTAAGTAAGACTGGTCATTTGTCAGTCACTAGTTTGCTGCCTAAGCCTCATTTGTGTTCTTCTTGTGAGATGACCAAGGGCAGTCGTCTTTCTTTTAATGATAATTCAAAACGTGAACCACGCATACTTGATTTAGTTCATTGTGACCTATGGGGACCCTCACATTTTGTCTCCCGTGCCGGGTACCTTTATTATGTCATTTTTATTGATGATTTCTCTCGGTTTAATTGGTTATTTCCTCTACGATGAAAGTCTGATTTTGTTGAGGCATACAAGCAATTTGAAGCTGTTGTTAAGAATCAGTTATCTACCACCATCAAGGTATTTTAGAGTGATGGTGGAACCGAGTATAAATCATCGCATGCAGACTCATTTTGCGTCTAAGGGCATTCATCATCAACTTTCCTATCTTTACACTCTTGAGCAAAATGGTCGTGCAGAGAGGAAGCATCGTCATATTAGGGAGACATGTTTGTCGATGCTCTTTCATTCTGGCCTTCATCATTCATTTTGGTATGATGCTTTCTGTACGATGGTCTACATCATCAACAGACTGCTACTCTGATTTTATCTGGTCAGTCTCCACTCTCTATTATTTTTGGCACTAAACCTGACTACTCCAATTTTCATCCATTTGGCTGTCGAGTTTTTCCTTATTTGAGGCCCTATGTTGCGGATAAATTGGCCCCTCAGAGTATGTCTTGTATATTTTTGGGATATAATTCTCAGTACAAGGGTTATCAATGTCTTGATCCTCTTACAAAGAAGGAATACATCACTCGCTATGCTCGGTTTGATGAGTTGTTTTTTCCAACTACCAGTACTGGCACTATTACAGATTCTTTATCACTGGATGTTTATGCTTTTTTGGAGCATTTTTCGGTTCCATCAGAAGTGTTTAAGCCATCTTCTAAAGCACAACCACCCATTATTTTGGAAAATTCAAATTTTCCAACTGTACCGGAAGCTCAGAGTTATTCAGAAAATATCATTTGTTTGCCACAAGGTGACTAGCAGCGTGTCCGACACTAGCCAGTATCGCCACCGACTACGTGTCGGCCACCTCGACCGTGTGTGTACACCACAAGCCACCTCTACAGCTGCCAGAGTCTTCACCACATTCATCGGCTAACCCTACTTATCCAGTGTCATCATCACCGCCACCTGATGGGCTGCTGCCATTTGCCTTAGCTTCCATGCCCTCCTCGGGATCTGTGCCTTTTCCGATTGCAGGTCCTTCCTCTCGGCATCCGATGACTACTCGCCTGCGCACTGGTTCTCTTCGATACAAGGATTTCTATTAATATAATATTTCTGGTTTACTGAGTGATTTATTTTTTAAGACTGAGCCTCAGAGTCATCGCTCGATTGTCAAGGATCCTGAATGGGTTGCTTCCATGGACTCAGGGATGGATGCTTTGCACACTCAACAGACATGGGAGCTGGTTCCTCATCCTTCCCATGCAAATGTTGTTAGTTCAGAATGGGTTTACCGGTTGAAGTATAAATCTGATGGCTCCTTTGACCGACCAAAGCGAGGCTAGTTGCTCAGGGTTTTTCGCAATTGCATGGTTTTGATTATGATCATACTTTTAGTCCAGTGGTGAAGGCCTCTACTATTCGTACTATTTTATCCATTGATGTTCATTGCAATAGGCCATTGCGACATCTTGATGTGAAGAATGCCTTTTTAAATGACATTCTGGAATCTCCGGTTTACATGGAGCAGCCTGCTAGATACAAAGACTCTATGCGTCCTGATTATATTTTTCTACGCAAGGCCATTTATGGTTTTAAGCAAGCTCCATGCGCTTGGTTTCAGCATTTCAATTCTTTTTTTATTGGCCTGGGTTTTGTATGTAGTTCTTCAGATACCTCCTTATTTGTTTTCTCACGTGGTGCCTCTTTACTCTATATATTGGTTTATGTTGATGACATTATTCTTGCTGGGAATGATGGTCATCTTATTCGGAAGTTTACTGGTTGAGTTAATCAGGAGTTTAAGATTACTAATCTTGGCACTCTGCAGTATTTTTTGGGATTGGAGGTAGTTCGTACTTCCATCGGCTTATTCCTTGGTCAAGCCAGATATGCCAGGGACATTTCACAGCGAGCTGGCATGCATGGCTACGTCCCCGTTGCTATTCCACTTGTGGCCTTTTCGCAACTATTTAGCTCTTCCGGTAAGCCGTTTGAAAACCCCACACTTATCGTTCTTTGGTTTGTGCACTACAGTATCTATCGATCACACGTCCCGACTTATCCTATGCTGCGATTATGGTCAGTCAGTATATGCAGGGTCCTACTGATGACCATAACAAGATGTCACTCAGATTTTACGCTATGTTCGTGGTACACTTCACTATGGTCTTCAGTTTCATGAAAACTCCTCTGCTTTACCAGTTTTGGGTCACTCTGATGCTAATTGGTCTCGTTGTATAGAGACTCGTAGGTCTACATATGATTATTCCATTTTCCTTGGTGGCAACTTGGCTTTCTGGAGTACTAAGAATTACCCTACAGTTTCTCATCCCAGTTCAGAATCAGAGTACCATGCTATGGCAGATACTGCTGCGGAGTTAGGTTGGTTGATGAATCTTCTTCGGGACTTACGTGTGACGTGGCGCACCTCGCCCATCTTGCTGTGTGATAATAATAGGGTTCTCTTCCTGGCTCAGAATCCCATTTCTCATTAAAGAGCTAAGCACATTGATATTGACTATCATTTTGTGCGTGAGATGGTGTCTTTTGGCCAGCTCAAGGCTGCTCATGTTTCTACGGACTTGCAGCTTGCTGACATCTTTACGAAGGGTCTACCCCGTCCTCAGTTTGAGTTCCTATGCTTAGCTTGATGGATCGGGGGGGGGGGGGTAATAGAGATGTTAATCAATTAGAATCCGGATAAGAAATGAATGCCCTTTCTGATTGGTTTTGTATATATCATGTTCCATATTTGTTTAGGTCTTGTATACCATTTGTACTCATTATACATATGAATACACACAACCACAATTATTTGTGGGTTTTACATTCTATCACACATAATCAATTTTTTTGTCAAAGATGTTAAACTCTGACCACATATTTGAATAGATATATGAACAATAATTTTATCGTATATGATATGGTTAGATTCGTTGTAACATTTTGTTTCTAAATATTAAATTTTTTGTGTCATTATTGTCCATAGCTACCCATATTCGTAGTCAAATATATTTACTGGAGATTGTGAAAAAATTCTGTGCAGAATAGGTTGGGACGGAGGGAGTAACAAATAAGGGATACCCGTATTAATTTTCAAAGAAGTTAGCCATACGCTGCTTTCGTTTTGGGACAATTGAATGGCTTACAATCAATACTATTTGATTGTTCTAAGCAAGCCATGTCTTTCTACTTCTGATTATAGTTTTCAAAGTTTCAATTCAAATCTTACGATGCAAGATTCTACAACTTAAATTGGCAAAAACGTTTAGTTTTGATTTTATAAATATAAGTAGACTCCTCCTAACAGGTGATCCAGTGATCTATCCATAAGTTATGGACATGCTAATATATTTTTTAAATTGCATTTGTTAAATTATATACTAAATTTAAATATTTTAAAATTCAATTTTTATATTATGTTTTTTAAATATTTTTATGACATTCAAATGCACATTATTACTTGTTTTAACTTATATAATATAATATTTAAATATTTTTTAAAATTATAATTTTTTAGGTAAAAAGCCAGGGGGCAATTGCTTCTAATTAAAATAAAAACTGGAGCATCGCATTTATACAACATATATTAGAGATAAATACATTTATAATTCTAACTTTAGGTTGAAAGTGCCAATATAACCCTGCAATCTCAGGATGTGCCAATATAACCCAAACTAATTACCGAATGTGCCGATATAACCCTACCTTTCGAAACAATTGTTCCGATATACCCAAAGTTCCTATTTTTGGCATTGACCCTCTAAATTCCAGCAATGAGAAGAGAGTGAAATGACTAAACTAGCCTTACTTATAAGCTTAAAATATTGTCCCAAATATACCCCTCATCGGCGAAAGACACCAGTCGGAAGGTAGTCGGAGAAAGCCTATTCACAACAAAAGCATCCTTAATCCGTTACTGGAAAAAATAGGTCTCTGGAAAAAATAGGTCTCCAGAAAAAACAAGTCTCTGGAAAAAACAGGTATCATGAGAAAGCCCATTCATATCAAGCCCTCTCTCCCTCAACAAAGCCTTATCACTATCTGCAGTGAAGTTGGCCGCATTGGCAACCTCGTCGTAAAACGATCGCTCTCATCTCATCTCCCGCACTTCTGCAAAGAGGCGAACCTCCTCTACTTTCCCAACGTCGAAACCTGCCTCGAAAATCATAGTGGCGACGTGAAGTTTTCGAATATATGTTTCAGAACTCACCAACTGCGGCACTGATCACCTCGGCACCGCAGACAAGTTCAAGAACTACACCAACGAAGTCAAAATGTTCTTCCGCTACAGCTACAAATCTGCCGGCCACGGCGACGAGTTCAATAACTAAGCCACCTCCGCCACCCCTAATTTGCCCAAATTTCCCCTGATTCGCCTAAACCCTAGTTCCCTCGCTGTCCTCATATCTCTCCCCTCCCCTCGCCACTGTGCTCCACCGCCTCCGCCGGGTTGATGCAACTCCAGTCCCCCACCACCACACAACCACTCCCAACCGCCTCCCGCCGCCCTAGCCCCACCTCTCCTGCCTCACCCCCCTAGCCTCCCACTGCCTCCTGCTACCCTAGGCTCACCTCTCCCGCCTCACCCTGCCCTAGCCCCCACCTGGAAGGAAACATTGCCGCTGAGGCCAGAGAGGGAAGGAGTAATACCGTCTCAGGTTGTGTGCTTTTGGCAAAAGAAAGAAGAAAATGGAAGAAAATAGAAGAAAGTAGGAGAAAAACTGAAGGGAAGTGTGGTATTTTCATGTTTTTGTATTTGAGGTCAAAGGTTATTTTGACATTTTCTGATATTGCAGGGTTATATTAGCACTGTTAACCTAAAGTCAGGCTCATTTTAGCATTTAATTCTACATATTAAAAGAGGACATTTTTCCACATGTCACTTGTATAATTTTCCACATCAGCTTCAAAAAAATTAAATAATGTAATTATTAATTAACCAAACCTCATTAATAAGTTATATGATACCCTCGGTGTACCTTCCACATCGTATCCCTAATACTGCAAATATTATGATAGTAGCTAATCCCTAAAATAAGGATAATGGATTATAATATATCTTTTAGTTTTTAAAATATAAATTACTGATAAGCTAACTACTTAATTAATTAAAAGGGGGGGATATAAGAATTGCATTTAATATGAAGTTAATCTTTTCACTTTTCCATGGAAGTCTCATTAATAATATTCTCCTTAAAGAATGAAAGTTTTCATTCCTCTCTCCACTTTCTTCTCCTCTTTTCTATACTACTCCATTGCATTTTGTAAGGTACTAAGGTTTTCCCTTTCCAAATTCAAATCTACTTATGTTACAAATATGTATTTTTATTTCATTCATCTAGGTCTCAGACATCTTCATACAATCACCCCCGCCCTCACTAAGTGGTTTTATCTTTGAAAAAAATTATATGATAAATTAGATAATTTTGGTATAAAATAAAAATATTTGATCAAAACCAGTTAAATTATTTTAACAAAATATTTATTGAAACTATAATGAAAACATAAAGGTTAGTAATTTATAAATGAATATAAATTTGAACACCGGACTAGGCATTATCTAGTATTCTAGTAAAAGTGTGCAAACAGAAATAAAGTAAAATTTATTGTGGTTACACTATGGCGATACGGTGGAAACCACTCATCCTTCACACGTACTTCTTATTGCCACATAGACTTTTGCTCAATATTGTAATATTGATTAGGGCCTATGTGTATATCTCTCTTTATGCCACCGAGACCTTATATATTATAATTGTAATATTTAGCTAGTGTTTCAGTGTTAATGGGTTAATCCCGTATCATATGTTGTAATGGCACATTGTGCAAATTTGAGCTTGATATAAAGGGATAAGAACCCTATCTACCCTCGTCCTAGGGACGATTTAATTTTTTTCTTTAAAAAATAGGAATAAACATTAGTGGAGAAATGCCAGTTATATTGCAGCAGAGAAGGAACTTCTTATGTCTTCTCTAGTCCTCACTTTGATCGCAATCAATTAAAGGCAGAAGGCGGTTCAAAAACTGCCTTTAATTAGGGTCCAAATCAAGTTCCGAATTTGGAACTTGAATCTGATCTAAAAAAAAGCTGCCAGAAACCAGATCTACCAGAGAGAAACAGAGACAACACTGCTATGCGAATAATCACAAAAAAAACACTATCATAACAATAAATCTTCTAAAAGACAAGTGTACATCAGTCGAATCAGAAAACAAAACTAAGGCCACAAATAATTAAGCCATTCAGCAAAGGCCATGGTGGCGAATAGACCAAGAAGGAGGTTGAAGGTGACGACACATCGGTGGACGAGCAGGTCGGTGACGATAGAACAGGTCGGCAGTGAGAGAGAAGCACGACGGCAAAGGTTAAAGGTCACAATGGTGGAAGCTAGATCTAGCAGCGGAGGGTGAGCAGCAAGGAGGGGACGACGCTCCGGCAAAGGGGTGGCATAACTCTGAAGGTGGAGGTGGAGTGAGCTCTAGAGGGGTGGCGGAGCTCTGGAGGCGGAGGCAGAGTGAGCTGTGGAGGTGTGGCAGATTAAGAGAGGCGGAGGTGGAGTGATGAAGGCAGTGGCAGAGTGAGGTGTTTTAGGGTTTGAGGGAGGTGGATGAGAGGGAGGCGGATGAGAGTGAGGATGAGCGAGGGTTGACAAGTGAAAAGGAGAGAGAGGCGGTAGAGTTAGGAGAAAAAATTCTAAGGCATTAGATTTAGGGTTTTCATTCAGATAGTGACTCATAAAAGACACTCAATTAAAGGCGGTATACAATTAAACTGCCTTTAATCGATTTTTACAAAGGCAGACGTGTCTTTAAATGATTACAAAGCGCCTTTGAAATAAAATTTGGAAATTGAAAAGGAGTTCTGAACTCAAAACTTGATTCGGATCCTAATTAAAGGTGGTTGATCAAGAACTGTCTTTGATTGAGTACCTTTAATTAAGCTTTTTCTACCGGTGAAAGTGAAAATGTGAAGCGGTAAAATCACAAGGTCCAAAATAAGGAGTTTTTATATCTTTTCTGAATGGTGTTCCCTTATAAACAACGAAAGCTATCATCAAAGACATGAATTCAAGTTCAAATAATTGTAATATGATAGTTTGGGACTGAAGTCAGGGGTGGGATGGTGACTTGCAAACTAATCATCTTCTTTTTCTCTTTTTTTTTTCTTTCTCTTTTTCTTTTGATTATTCTTTGGTAGAAGTTGGAACCAAGCGATCATAGTACCTAACTTACGTACCCAATGCAAAATATATAAACCTTTGAATTTATTTATTTATTCAAAATGAAGATCGAGTAGGGTTATAGTTAGTTTTGAAATGTATCAAGCTAAATATTCCCCATAACTATGATTAATTAGAAAAATTCCTGTGAGATCGGCAGTAGCAAATGGTGAGACCAGGAGGCAAATTACAATAAATAGGAAGGAAGCTAAAAAATGAGACAAGATTGCAAATATTAAAAAAATAGGGTAAAATATGGGGTAAAACCGGGTTATAACAAAAAAATAGGCCAGTCCAATTTTCTCTCTCCTCCTAAATAACTGTCAGATCTTTTCCTCCCAAAAATCAAGGAATTTTATTCCTCTTCAAACTCAGCCCAAAATTCAAGCTTTGAAGTTGCCGATCAATGCTCTGAAATTTTCGACCAATGCTTTGAAATCTCTAGTTGAAGCTCGCTATCAAGCTTCGAAAACAGATCTGTAATTGATCGGCGGATCTGCAATTGTGAAGGAAATCAAATTTTTCGATGGAATTGCATCGGATTTGCTTCATATTTGCGCCGAAATTGGATTCAGCGACAAAAGTTTGAGATGGAAACATCAAATAAACTTCTACATCTGTGAAGGTGAGATCTCCGATCTATGTTCTTAGTTTTACAATTTAAAAATCTTAGTTTTAACGATTGAAATCTACGATCTAAGGTGTTGCTGTGATAAACTATGGAAGACAAAGAAATTCAAGGCAATGAAATTGTTTTGTATGAAGGAGAAAGCACGATTATATTCAATCTGAAAATTCAACAAGTTTACATCCAGCTTCTGTTTTGATTTTTTATACAGGTAAAAACATGAAGTAGTTGCATGAACACATGAAGTAACGTTTATTTATTGTGAATTTTATTTTGCCAGATCTAGAATACAGTTATATGCATGTTGTGAAGAAAACATTGGTGTTTTACAATTTTCTGAAAAACATATTAGGTAATATGATGATCACTGAATGTAACTGCATGAACACATGAAGTAACGAGATGATATTTTGATAGACAATTCCCCAAAGACTGAAATTTGGTTGTATGCAAATTGTTGGACAAAATGTTGGTGTTTTTAAATTTTCTAAAATACATAAGGTCATATGATGAACAGTTGATGCAACTGCATAAACACATGAAGCAATGTGATGATATTCTGATGGAGAATTCTCCAAGGTCTGAAATTTGGTTGGATACAATTTGTTGAGAAAATGTAGGTGTTTTATAATTTTCTGAAATATATGAGGTAATACGATGAACACTGGATGCAACTTCATAAACACATCAAGTACGTGATGATCATTTGATGGACCAATCCCCAAGGTCTGAAATTTAATTACATGCAATTTATTGGGAAAATATAGGTTTTTTTTTAACTTTATGAAATGTTTGAAGTAACATAATGTAACTGTATGAACATATGAATTAAAAACATTGAACTTTGTAAGATGATTCGTCAAGAATTCAGTTACATTCATTTTGTTAAGACTATTTTTATGTTTTAAAATTTACTTTATCACAACAAGTAATATGATAAATACGTGATGTATATTAAGAAATATATAATCTGTTGTGATTAATGTCTGAAATATAATTCGTAGGAATTGTTATCAAAATATTTTAAAATTGTACAAATTTACCAGTGACTACACAACTATTTATGAAGGCCAAACGAAAGTGTAAAATACAAGAAACAAACCAATATAATAGTTGATGTAATGAGTTACTGAGAGGATATAATTTTGCAGGACCATATTCTGTCACCAATTTAAGCGACCTATCAAAAGTTGATGTCACAGATTGGTTCAAAGGTTTGAGAGCAAAAACACTATCAGAGTTTCATGATTTATACCAAAAACAGTCAAATGCATTGGGATTTGGGGTGTTATGTTCAACCCAAAGAGGTAAAATAGACGGAACCATCCTAGAGAAGTATTTTGTCCGCTAAAATCAGGAAACACAAAATTGAAGAAGGAAACACCCAACACACCTTCCAATAGCAATATCATTGAAGAGGGCTCTGAGAAGAAAATAAGAAAAACAAGGGAAAATGTGGTTATGAGAACAAGATGCAAGGCTGTAATTCAAGTTAAATTTATCGATGGAGTCTATGAAGTTTTGTATCATGTGACATCTCATCCTTTCATTCGAGTTGAATGAAAGTATTTGCAGAGAAGTGAAAAGAGAATTACCGAGGAAAAAGGAAAAGCTATAAAAGGAATGGAAGGCTTGGGATTAAGACCTAGTAATGGATTCAAGTTTATGGCTTTTGAAACTGGTGGTATTCAGAACCTAGGACACACGATTAAGGATTATCCAAACTACGTGAACATATTGCGCATGAAGGAGATTGAAGGAGGCGATGCTTAGCATGTAATTGAAAGAATCTCACAGAAGAGTACCGAAAAGGAAGATTTCTTCTTCAGACTTAAATTGGATGATAATAGTAGGCTGGCAATATTATTTTGGAGGGACTCAATGATAAAGAAAGACTACTCCCTCTACGACGACCTAATGGTATTTGACACCATATACGGGTATGGTTCATATTTCGTAAAATACATTTAAACGCATGAAGTAACGGTAGGAACACGTAAAGTAGTATGTTATACACACGGTGTAACTTCATGAACACATGAAGTAAAAATAAATTGCATTTTTTTGAGAAAATTTGGCTGTTTTTAGATTTGTTAAAATGTATAAAGTAATTTATTAAACACACGATGTAACAGTATGCAAACATGAATAAAAGTGATATAATGGATATGTCCATTTTATGTGAATAATTTAGTACTTTTTGGAGTCACTTTTGTGCTATTTTATTATCAAGAGCTTGTGTTTTACCTTGAAATTCTCTTAGAAGAGGTAAGAGCAACTTTACGCTCTTTTTACCTCTTCTAAGTGGATTTTACATGACAAAGGAAGAACATGGAGGCTTGAAGACCAGAGGCCATTAAAATATCATTTTTTGAAGACTTTGAAGACTTGCTTCGAAGACACGAAGACTTGAAGACCGAAGGCCGTCAAAGACCATTTTTGAAGACTTTGAAGACTTTCTTCAAAGATTTGAAGACTTGGAAAATGAGAGGAATCATTGTGAAGATAAGTTTTCACCACAAGAAGAAGAAAAGAAAACAAGGTTAAGTTCTGGTGTCCATTGCGAGTCGCGACTAACGGGTGGCCAGAACCTAACCTTATCCTTTTTGTACTATAAATAACACTCTCTTTCCTCTCATTCACATCTTTTTCTTCCTGCATTTTTGGTACTGTTCTAACCCTAGTTTCTACCATTTTTCATCTTTAAAATTCTCTTGTATTATGTTTGGTTTGTTAGCATTAATTAGTATGAACTCTTGTAGCTATATCTAGATATTGGGAGCAATTGATTGAAGCTTCCAAACTTATGTAGTAAGATTTTTATATTTGCTCATTTATGAACATTTATTGGAGAGCATTTATTATGCCCTTAATGTTGTGTTTTACCTCATTTATACCATGGGTGTTTGAGTATATGAAATGTTTGTAAGATTGAAATGTTAGAGTGTTAGGAAAGCTGCAAATTTCTTAACTCATTTGATATGAAATCCAAAAGCATGGATATAGAACTTCTTGTGTATAGTGTGGTAATTCTTGCTAGATGAGTATGTTAATGTGGATTGTTTTCATATTTGTCATATAGATGCAAAGAAAGGTTAAACTTGAATGTTGTTTGTTCTATGTTTAACCTAATAAATGCTTTGTTTGGTTAAATGACTATGTCTTTGGTAGAAGGTTTGTTGTTATCAAACCTATGGTCCTTTGAGTGAAATGCTATTGATGAAATACCCCTATGATGTTGTTTGTCTTTGGTGATCATCAATGAGGTTTGCAAATGGTCGTTGTTTGTCTTTGCAAACTACTCTTAAGGAGGAATGAATGTTGATCTTTGAATGAGAAGTGATAACATTCCCCATAGACAATAAATGTAATCGAATGAGTAAATGAATCAATGAGCTATAGGAAGTTTGGAAGTGGAAGTCGATTGCCCCCAAGGCTCCGTTAATTATCATTTACATCGTATCTTTAGTTGTATTGCATGATTAGCATATTTCTCTTGCTTTGCTAATTGTTGTCTTTCAATTTGATAACTTAGGCTCAAAAACCAACCAAACCCCCCCTTGTTTACATTCTTTTATTTGTATCTATGTATGTATATACCTAGTATGTTTTCTCCTATATATGTTTAAACACTTGAAAAGATCCTTCTTCTCGTGGACGACCCCGACTTGCCATTATCTACTTAATTGTAGATAGGAAGCATCAAAGCTTAAAAGTATTAACTTTGAGAGGTACGACGACGACCTCCCAATAATTTTGTTTGATAGTTCACCAAAGTCTAAAATTGGCCTATATGTAGTTTATTAAGAAAATTGAGGTATTTAAAAATGTTCTAAAACGTACTAATAACATGTTAAATAAATGATGTAACTGCATTAATACATGAGGTAACATGATCTAACTTTGTTAAATGATTCGTTAATATATAGGACCAACAAATCCAACTTGCTTTGTGTTCCAATAGTCAGAATGAACAACTACATAAATATAGTGATGTCTGGATGTGCTTTCATTGCTGACGAGAAAGCTTCAACTTTCGAATGGCTTCTTGATATTTTCAGAAAATCAATGGGTGGTAAAGAGCCAGTTACAATATTTATAGACCAAGATCCGGCCATGGTCAAGGCAATTGAAAAGGTGACCATTCTTTAATTTGATTGATATGGACCATATTGCGTTGATATGCTTATATACTTACCTTTAGTGTTTAGTTCATTACTTTCTGTGTTTGATCAAAACATCTTACGTATAATTTCAGTAATGTTTCTATAAAAGCCCACTTGATTATTGGGAAAAATATGAACAATTCCATGTTTACGTCTTTAGTTTGTGTTTAATTGGTTTTAGATTATTTGTTTATACACGAACTTGTTTAGAATAAAAATATTCATGAAATTTTACAGTTGTTCACAAACAGGAGGCATAGGTTGTGCCTATGGCACATTACATGGAATGCCATCAGTCATTTTGGTGAATTAAAAAAGGATGGTCTCTTCAAGGAAGCATTTGAGCATTGTTTGAAATACAGTAAAAAAGAAGATGAATTTGAAATGGTTCAAGAGGCTTTATTCTATTGGAGACAAGGAATGGTTCAAGAGGCTTTATTCTATTGGAGATAAGTGGTGCCCTGTAATGAGCAAAGACTTTTTCTCCGCAGGATCTCTTTCATCACAACGAAGTGAGAGTACAAACAAAGCTTTGTCATTCAACACCAGCAAAATAACCACACTCAATAGGTTCTTAATCATCTTCAATGAGACTATTGATCGCTGGAGAGCAAAGGAAATAGCAAAGGAAAATCAATGCTCAAAATCAGTGCCAAAGTCAGCTATATATGGATAAAAAATACTCAAACATGCAGCTCAAGAGTACACATTATCAATGTATTATAAATTTGAGAAGGAATACAAGGTTGCACAAGCAACAAAAGCATCTAGAATTTTTGCCCTCGGATCAGCAACAAAGTATGAAGTAAATCCAGAAGAAGATGATACAAAAGTTGAAATTGTCACCTTCACACAACAAAGTGGAATGGTGGAAGTTAACTGCTCTTGCAAAACTTTTGAGGAAACATGTATATACTAATGAAATTCAATATATATGTTACCTATTATGTTAATATCTTTAGTTCTTCTATTTGGATCATTACCTTTTGGTTCACAAGTTCATTTTTTTGTACGCAAGTTTCATAGCAAGTTTCTGATAATACATCTTATATATATATGTCATTATTTCTTCATTTGTATATTTAACTTTAAAATGCAGGACATTATATGTTTTAGAGCTTTAGTTTAGATGTTTATCTTATTAACTTAAATATATGCATGGTTATGTTTTTATGCAAGGAGTGCTCTGCTTTCACTTTATCCGAATATTGCATAGAAACTCAATCAGTGAGTATCATCATAATACATTCTGAAGCGACGGACAAAGCTTGCTAAAATAAATGCAAGTATGGGACAAACTGAAAGCCGCACAAGAAAATGAAGATGTGGAAAAAAGCAAAGACAAAGTTCCATGGGGACACCAAATGGCAAGAAATTACTACAATCTGGTCCTAAAATGTGAATGTGACATAGATTCCCGGCAAATTCTTGAAAAAATCTTCAAAAAATACAATGAAAAGGTAGAGGAAAATCTTGTCTCAAAAAGTACAAAAGAACATGAAAATTCAAGCAGCATAGCAGAATCTCCTATCATAAACCGTCAACAATCCAAGATTCATCTCCCACAAAGACAAAAGGAACAAGCAAGAGAATTGAAAGATAGAAGCACAGAAAGAAATAAAAAACAATGGAGTTTGGTACGAAGACACCAAAGCAACCAGTCTAGACTAATGTGTTTATATTAATATTCTGTACAATTATCTTAAATTCAGGAACAAATAATTTAAATTGCATTTCAAATGCTTTAAACACCTGAACTAACGAGTGCAGTTAAATTAAATAAAAATATATTCATCCAATAAACCGTGTTTGAAACCAATGACTCTAACAAATGAGCTAAAGTGAAATGTGCATGGACTAATGTTAGAAAAAGTAAATAAAAATAGGAGGGTCAATAAGTAAACAACACATGGTTAGAAAATATCTGATATTTAAACCAAACTATATGCCTAAATAACCAAACAATGTACCTAAAGGACACATGACTTTGAACATACAAAATATAATTATTAGACAAACTATTAAATTATAATAGAAACTAAAGAGATAAAAAATGCAACTAAAGAGGTAAAATTCAGAACAAAACTCACACTAGAATCATCTTTAAAAAATTTAAAGTTTCAATCCAGCAATGACAAAACATCATTCAATCAAACAACCTAGCAAATAGACCATTTAGAATCATCCATAACATCAATTCAAAAAATTCAAATATTCAAATCACCCCATAACAAATCCAAATCACATCATTCAAATAACATCTTAAACTGCTTTCTTTGTGGACATTCCTCCTAGGACATCCAATTCATCATATTTAAACAAGCAAAAAGTCGGAAGAGGCTGGTTCTGAGGCTGGAATCGTTTCCTTCTTCTCCATTGGTTGCAAGCATCATCAACCATTGCAATTAACTTGTCATTCCATTCGATTGGTGATTCTTCAATTGGTGCTGAGTTGCTAAATCTCAGGTTCTGCACTAGTCCCAACAATAGGTGGCAAGTCTCGCGATGCTTCATCCACAACATCACTCTTCACCATCTCCAACCTCTGATACATATTAGCAGTAACAATTTCAAAGTTACACTTCACGATCATCAAGGCCTCGTCATAAGCCTACACAAGGAAAATATAAAAAAAAATATACTGAAACCTGAACAAACATATTAAATAGCCAATAAAAGCACAATCAACTAACCATAAACAGTTCATATAAAAACTAAACCAAACTATTAAACACCTAAACAGAAAGATTAAGCACATGAACTAACTACACTAAAAGTCAACAATATAAAATAATGAAAATGAAAACCTAAATTAGCACATAAAAATTTAAACAAAATAATGAAACACATAAAAAATCATGTTAACCACTAGAAAAAACACAACAAATGCATCAGGTAACATATTAAAAGCTAACATTCTTAGCAAGCCTTCTAATCTTAGAGTCAGTCATAATTCTGTGTGGGATTTTGAACTTCAGCACTTCATCGCCTTCAGGGACATTATCAGCTCCAATATCAGGCCGAGCTCCAACATCACTCTTACCCCTACGACCCTCTTTCACTTTTCCGGCACAGCTGATTGGATAGCCCTTCACCATGATTGTCCTGTTATAACCTCCTCCGATGTCCAACACCCTCACTCTCTCTCTCTCAACTTCGCATCAGTCCAATGTTGGACTAGAGGAAGGGATGTTGGCTCCAACACACCACAGACGGGAAATTGGTGCAAATACAGAATCAAAAGGATAAGGGCACAAGCACTACAGGTTTGGTATTCTACATTGTTCTTATACCTCCTAATCATTGAAGCCATTTTGTCTAACAAAAAACTACACCAGTCGAGATTCTTAATCTTGTCAACATTTTCAACAGTTTCAAGATTTTTCATATCTACCTTCCAGTAGATATAGGAGCTAAAAAGTACGAAGAGTAATAAATCACAAAAAGTCTCTTAAACTCATCCCCTCCCTCCTTAAGTTCATTTATCCTATTTAAAATCAAGTGAAGAGGTATATCATGGTTATTCTCCCTACCAAACCTAGCCTTGTAAATATCCTTCAATTCCATCCCAGAATTTATCTTCTCCCCAACTTTCATACCAGGGTTTCGAGGCAAGCACAGAACACCATATACATCGCCAACAGTAACAAAGTACCTATCTACCCCAACCAGCTGAACACATGTACCAGGGTTAAAGTTACTCACCAACCAAGGCATAATACCCGAGGGAAGTGCAATCTCCAATATTAGCTTTAAAATTCCCCCGAAACCAATAGCTTGAATCTCAGCCTTCTGCTTATCAATGAGATCAGCGCACAGATCTGTGATCTTTACATGCTGGCTTCCAAGTATAAACTTCTTTAAAACCCTGGAAAATAATATAATACAATAAGTTAGTAAATATAACAACTACGTACACAAATACCCAAACTAAGAGATAAAACACATCAAGTAAACATGAGCCTACCTTTGCACAACAACTTATTGTGTAATTAAACCAAACAGTTAAACACAAAAATAAAATGAACAAGTACATAAAATATTTATACTGCAACTCTACACATAAAAAATTAAAAGTATAGTGATACAAAACACTCAAACACCAAAGGTAAAGGACAACATACCTAAACTAATCAATTCTAAATCATTCAAGTTATTATGCAAAATATTTAAAACTGAAATATTCAAAATATATGTCTACACACATAAAGTAAAATCAGAAATACATAAAGTAATAAAACATACCTAGAACAATCAGGAAGCTCAATTTCACAAACTTGTTTAATCTGGCGTATCACTTCGACGTAAATAGGTAAATAGTATAGACGGTGGAACCCACGGTAGAGCCCAAAAAGGACCCTACCAAATACAAAAGAATCCAACCTTAGTTTACATGGTAAACCTAAGGAGTAAAATCCGTGAGTGAGGTGGGGGGGGGAACGGATGAGTGCAGGTCCGAAGGACAACACTCAACCACCCCCCCCCCTTTTGCCTAAGAAAATACAACCAACCCTAAGCAAGATAATCAAGCAAAGGGAGTACAAAACACTTCGGTGCCATCATTAGTGTTCCCTGCTAAACGATGAGCAGGAATATTTCTCTTCGACACAGATCCAGAAAAACGATCCTAATCTCCAGCCTCAGCATCTACAGAATCTCAAACTTGCTTGCACTTTCCCGCAATAGAATATTTCTTCGACGACCCACTCCCATGTCCAGCAACACCCTCATTACTGTTCCCAGATGGCTTCTTCATTGCAGAAACCTTCGTTGCAGGCTCCTTCGCAACCTACTACTTCAATATAGGCTCCTTCGCAGCTGGCTTCTTCGTTGTGGCCTCCTTCGCAGCCGACTTCTTTGTATTGGCCTCTTTCGCAGTAGGCTTCTTCGCTGGGTCTCCTTCGCAGCCGGTTTCTTCGCTGGGTATCCTTTGTAGCCAGCTTCTTTGCTAGGGGCTTCACAGCTGGCTCCTGCGCAGCTGGCTTCTTTGGAGCCACCTTCTTCACAGATGCCTTCTCCATAGCCTCCTTCTTCACAACTGGCTCATTTACATTCTCTTCACAAACCTTTTCTTTTCCCTTTTAATTTGAATCCACCACTGTTGGAGGCGGATCAATAAAATCATCATTTTCAACAAAATCCTCATCAACGAGCTTTCGATGAGCTTTCACCTTCTTCCCAACACCTTTCTTTTGACAAACTTTCTCACCAACAACACACAAATGGATATATATATATATATATACACACTAAATCAAAAACACAAATTACAAGTAGAGAAATCAATTTAATATCAGCAGCAGTTTCAAATCTCAATCATTCAATTATAACTTGTATCCCAGCACTTATGGGGATCTTAGCAACAAAAGTAGAACCTACACATTTTTAAAAATTAACAAATACAAAATAAACAGAAAGTAATGAAATATACACAATAACAAATATATTAAAAAGTACCATTAACATTTCTTTCAGCAGAATTCTCATTTCTTTCAGCAGAAACATTTCCAGGCTCTGATGCAAATACAAAGACTAATGAGTTTAATAGAAAAACTAAACAAAAATAAATATGAACTAATAATTCAAATACGAACCACTATGGTTAGTGTTTGTCGAAGCAGGAGGATAATTAATCAGAGCTTCTCCACAACTGCATAATAAAAAAAATGTTAATTTAGATTATAAAGCGCAATCTCCAATCTCAACTAATGAGTTAGATAGCATAACTAAAAATTTATAAATTGGAACTAAAAAATAAAATAAAACTAGTTGAAACTCCTAATACTAACCACTTTGTATGATAATTGTTGAAGCTAGATGATTAACAACAGTTTCAGCCTCATCAGCAACTACAGAATGCAAGCAGGTAATGTAAATCACAGAACTAAAGCAATAAACAACAAAAGTAAAGAGAAATCAAGATATATAAAATCATAAAGCATTAATCTAACATGATTATGTAAGATTTGTTGAACCTATATTATTACAAACAGCAGTTTCAACCTCAGTAGAAACCATAAAATACAAACAAATAATTTAAATCACAAAACAAAATCAACCAACAGTAAAAGTTAAAAGAGATAAAACAAAATATATTAAGTTTACAAGTGTTATGTTGACCCCCAGTCACATCACATGCATCTACAATTACAAAAGAAAATGTGTATATACCAAAGGTAATGCACTCAACAGTAAAAGTTAACAAAAAAGCATAATATATTAAATTTACCAGTTTTATCTTGATCTCTAGACAAATCACTTCCATCTACAGTAGCAAAACAATATACTAAAATACCAAATGTAAATAACTAAACATTCAAAGTATAAACAGAGACCAGAATGTATAAACTTTACCAAGATTATCTTGAACCCCAGTCATATCACAGACAAATACAAATAAAAAACAAAATATTTAAATACCAAAAGAAAATCACTAAACAGTCAAAGTAACACAATGTAAAATTCCAACCAGTAACAGATGATCCAGCAACTCTATCTGGCTTATCCACATCAGATTTACTACTACTTTTGAGCAATTTCTTCACAATATCAGCTATAAAAAAAGAAAATAAATTATCAGCAATACATAGAGCAATCAATTAAAAACCAACAAAAAATTGGAATACAATTCAATCATACTTAAATACTTGTGGTAGTAGTTTTCTTCTAATTGTTTCCCCTTTTATTCAAAGGAGGTTTAGAACATGAAAATAACACAATCAATTAAAAGAAAAACATAAAAATAAAAATAAAAAATTTACAAACTAACAGTATACATACCATCTGTAACTGGCAATTTGGACTACAATCTACTCGATTTCCTCAAGCTAATTCCATCATCTACATTGAAAAGTAATCACATAAAAAATTAAATTAAAAATGGAAACACCTAATGTAAACAAAACAATATAACTATGTATACACACATACAGAAAGGCAGTGCAAACAGAAAAAAACATTAACTTGCAAACTAAACACATAAATAGGCTAACTAAAAGACAATGCAAACAGAAAACATGCAAACTAAACAGATCCTAAACTAAACCACAACAGATCCATAACAAAGCCTGAACTAAATACATAAACAACCTAACTAAACACACAAACAACCTAACTAAACCCATGAACAACCTAACTAAGAGACAATGCAAACTGAATAGAGCCTAAACTAAACCACAAGAAAACCACAACAAAGGTCTAAACTAAGTTCATGAAACACATAAACATCCTAACTTAAAGAAAATTCAAACAGAAAACACACAAATTAAACAGAGCATAAACTAAACCACAACTGAGGCATAATAAAGCCTGAACCAAACACATGAACAGCCTAACTAAACACATGAACAACCTAAACAATTTTTTATACACGGTTTCATACATAAACCACCCCATAAAACAGGGCAAGATCTAAAAAAATCAGCAAAAGAGAGCAATACAACACAAAAAACAGAGCAGATTCAAGAACAACGAACAACACATCAAATCAACAAACAATGAAACCGAAAAATCAAAGAAACCGAACAAAAAACCCTAACAATACAAAAATTAACAAAAAATAGAACAAAAATATTTAGATTCAACCGCGGATGAGGAAAGAACAGCGTCATCTACCTCCAGGTTATCTTTACTAGCAATTTCTTCATTTGATTTCATCATATTTATAAAATATAGAAACAAAACTCAGAAAACACACAATATAAGGCCAAAAAAATAAATGCACGACCGGATTTACAGAGATGCACACCGGAATGAAATAGAAATCATCTGAAAAGTGGAAGAAAATAAAAAACCCTAAATATAAACCCCAAATCTAGCAAAAATCAGAAATTATAACGTTTATAGAGCCAGATTGAAGGGGGCGATGTAATGATGTTGAGATTTGAAAGGATTTGAGCAGTTGAATTGCGAATTTATGGCAAGCAGTTTTGAGAGGTTTGAGAAAGGGTTAATGGCGTGTGTGTGAGAGAGAGAGAGACCAGTTGTTTGGGCAATTGAAATCCAATGCTGAAAATGAAAAACAACTAATATATATTACAGTATTGTTTCAAGACCCCTAGAAATATTTATTTATGGTGAGACCCCTGGTCTCACTATAAGTTTGGGTGAGATGGTGTCACCCAAGTATTTGTAATGATTAATTGATTTTGAAACTTATACATTGATTTTGGTTCAAATACCAACTGCTAAGAAAAAAAATTAGGTCTTCCATAAAAATGGAATAGAAATGTAAAGAGAATTTGGGTTATTTTGCTAAGAAATAGATCACACTTTGAGTTGAAATCAGAGGCGGATCTAGCTTAATGCAAGGTTAGGCAATTACTATACCTTTTTATCTAAAGCATACAATTTTTAAATTTTTATAGTTAATAAATATATGATTTTTGATTAATACTCTAGTTTTTTTAAAGACCCATTGTATTTCCCTAAATTATATTTTTTTTTGAAATTCTAACACTATCTTAAAAGATAGAGACACCAATTAAATTGTAACCCACCAAATAAAATTTTCTAGCTCCACACCTGGTTGAAATACGAACACAAACTGATGGACACTGAATAAGACGTGCATGCAGTTGAATTGGATGAAGATGAGGATAAATTGTGTAAATTTGGATTTATATATCCCATATCTTCAACACCATCATTTTGTGGTGTCTCTCCAGTTTAACTTCTTCAGTAATGTATACGTAGTGCTCACGTTACCATTTTGATGCCTCTCGAACAACCGACTAGTCAATGGACTTGAGCTCTTCGAATATGACTTGCAATGAAAAAAGTCCATGGGGTTTCCAGGGGTCACTCCTCCGATGGCTAAGTCAGTCAAAGGGTCTCGATATGATTAAGACAGAATGAGTGCCCAAAACTCAACTCATACTTGGTATTTATAACTCTTGTATTAAATAACGGTTCTCTTAAATATAGCCATTATTATCCTGTACATGCGGTAATTACCTCAGAGTATTTAATAATACCTTGGTTGGGCTGCCCTAAATGCGACCTAATGTGCTTCTCGGGCTTTACCTCTATGAAGAGCCCCTAAAAAATTAGGTTATTTGCATTGAGGCACTGGAGTGGGGAGTCGAAGGCTCGAGGGTATCGACTGGGCCGCATTTTTTTCCTCGAGGACTTGAGGCCTAACGCGGACCCAAACCTATAGGTTCCAGGATTCGAAGGGGGGGGAATCTAGTTTTCTCACCTAATACTGACACCAGGACTCCAGCATTAACGACCAGATCCCACTAGAACTCCAGGAGGTGCGCATGTCTGTCAGTCGTGCGTGTATGTGGACCCCCTCTGGCATGCAGAAAGAAGGCAAAAAGAAAGCAAAAAGACAGTTGCATCTCCCCATACCTATTTAGTTTTCTAATGCGGCTATTAATCATGCCGCCTTTCCGGATCTTTTTAACTGCTCTTTTCTCTCTTTCATTTTTTCTACTTACTTGTAGGAAATTCTCTCAACACTCTCTTCATTCTTCCCATCAGCAATTCCCATTCTCGCCATTTTCTTCAAAAATCAGTAAGTTTTTTTCTTTTTTCTTATTCTGCTACTCTGTTCTTTTCCCCTTTTCAAATCATGTCCAAATCCAATGACATTTCTGTTTAGAGGGGGTTTTCCGGCTAGACTAGGGTATACGAGGTGGAAGTTCATGTGTCGGATAGGGTTGGTAATGATTCGGAGTGCTGCCATTCTCATGAACCACAGTATGAATCCGACGCAGGAGGAAACTCGTCTGACTGTACTATTTTTGACCCTGGGGTTTTTCCCCTGGCTGATATGCCCCCTCGAGGGTACGTTGAGAGTTGGCCTCTAGATATGGGTAAACCTTTTTTTTGGAGGTCCCCTACCAGTGGTAAAATTGGTTTTTATCCCCCCCATATTCAACCCTCGAGGCTCAAGAGGAAGAGAATGTGTTTCCGCTAAAGGAGAAGACATCCCTCGAGGCTGAGGAAGTACCCTCCAAAGTTCTAAAAGTGTCTTTAGGGGAAAAATCATCCCTCCAGAAGAAGAACACGATATCTTAAGTGGTTTAAGTAAAGGTTTCTGCAAAGGAGCCCACATCCTTTAAAGCAGGAAAGGTCATCTCGAGGATTCTTGACTCCATCCCCCTTGGCTATCAGATATCCCTAGATGTAGATTTCCAGCCATTTCGAGAAGAGGATACCCCTCATAACCTTCTCGAGGGGAGGTCGGCCATTTCCCTTAGACACTTACACTACAGGTTCACCTTTCCTTTTCCACCCCTCTTTTTCAAACTCTTTAAACAGTTCCAGGTGATCCCTGCACAACTCTGCCCCAACGTCTTGGCTATTATCATGATGTTCCTATCGAGATGCCATGAGTTCGATATCAAGCCAAGGTATAAGCTAATCCGCTCGTTGTACTATGTATCTTACAGTGGGAGGTCTTCCAATATGATTATCACTTTCACTAGCCGGGAAATACACCCTAAGGATTTTACCATTTCTGGTAATTTGGGTGATTGGAGGAGTTGGAAGAAGGAGATTTCATTTGACAGAAGAAGGGCATTGAGTCCCTCTAAGGACCTGTAATGTACAGGTTGAATCCCCTAAACCAGGGGAACATACATGTCCAGATACCCTCGAAAGGGATAGGTACAAATTGTACTCCACTTCCCTCGACTACAACCGTTTTCCAATCCTAACCAGAAGGTTGGTGGCTTTAAGTGATTAGTTGAGGTCTACGAGGAGTATGTATATAAGAAACTCCAGAAAAGGGGAAAGAAGAGGGGAAAATAATCTGAGGACCCAGTCAAAGACACCCCTCTCAACACCCTTAATAGCAATTTTAGGAATTCAGAAACCCTCGAAGGTGCCTTGACAGATTTCTATTGACTATGTTTTCTTCTTTTTCCTTTCTTTTTTATTTTCCTTTACTGACGCTGTATTCCACCCCTCGACCCCTCCGACTATCCTAAGAAGGAGCAAATGAAGGATATTCAAAAGGCTGCGGGAATTAAGATGAAAGAACTTGAGCTTTTGGAATCAAGATTGAAGGGTTTAACACCTTCCACATTAGATCTCTTCGAGGAGGGATTTCCCCCAACAAAGTAGAAAAATGTAGTACAAGAATGTATCTTTGTGTATTAATAGGGATACTGAGGATCTTTTGCTAGTTTTCTTCTTTATTAGGCCAAGTATTTTGATTCCAAGTAGAGTCCCTCAAACCACTCTTGGTCTTTTGGGTAGTGTTCGAGGGCTTAAAATTTATAATCAGATTTAAATGGCATATATGAATATCTCCTTGCGAATTTTAAGTTCCAAAAATTGGTAACACTCTCAACTTACCTTTTTAGAAATGTTATGATGAGCTACGGTAAGCAAGAGTCAAAAAATTCAAAGACACAATAAAGTTTACTCAGGTTTGGTTTTTTCACCTACATCTTGAAAATTTTCCTACACTAAATCATCATTTTAAGATTAAAAAAGAACCTCATGAGTGCCGCTTAAGAGCAAACCACTCGAACACCAGCCGTAGTTGGAAATATCATCTAGAGGGCCGCTTAAGAGCGAACCACTCGAACATCAGCTGTGGCTAGAAATATTATCTAGAGTGCCGTTTAAGACCAAACCACTCAAACATCAACCGTGGTTGGAAATATTATGTAGAGTGCCGCTTAAGAGCAAACCACTCGAACACATTCCTGAGTGCCGCTTAAGAGAAAACCACTTGAATATCTTCCTGAGTGCCGCTTAAGAGCAAACCACTCAAATATCTTCCCGACTGCTGCTTAAGAGAAAACCACTCAAATATCTTCCTAAGTGCCACTTAAGAGCAAACCACTTGAATTCCACCATGAGTGCCTCTTAAGAGCAAACATCTCGAATACCACCATGAGTTCCGCTTAAGAGCAAACCACTCGAATACCACCATGAGTGCCGCTTAAGAGAAAACCGCTCGAATATCTTCTTGAGTTACTCTAAAGAGAAAACCACTCGGTGCACTTCATAGCTGATAATTCTTTTGTAAATTGGTGATATTCCACCATCTTGGCACTCGAACCCCATCTGTCGCTTCTAGTACATAACTCCCGCTCGGATGTGACTCGATCACCCTGTAAGGTCCTTCCCAGTTTGCAGCCAACTTTCCTTCAGGTTCCTTTCTGTTTTTCTCATTTTTCCTCATCACCAAATCTCCTGGGTTAAAGAACGCCTTCTTTACCCTCATATCGTGGTATCTTTTGACTCGATCTTTCACCTTAGCTTCATGTAGCGAAGCTAACTCCCACTTTTCTTCCACTATGTTGAGATCTAGACATCGGTCCTGTTGATTGCTTGTCACATATGTAGCTGCCATTATTCTTAGGCTAGACACTCATATTTCTGTAGGAATCACCGCCTTCAAGTCATATACTAGGGTGTATGGTGTTTCTCTAGTAGCAGAAGATTTAGCTATTCGATATGCCCACAAAACATTTGGTAATTCCCATATTCAATTACCTTCTGCCTCTTCGAGCCTAACCCGAATGCCGTTCACTATCGTCATGTTCGTTACCTTGACCTGTCCATTAGCTGGGGGTGATAAACTGATGTTACCTTATGTTTAATTTGATACTGCTCACACCATCTCTTGAATGGATCTTGAGCAAATTGTGTTCCATTATCCATGATGATGGTCCTTGGAATCCCAAAACGACATATGATATTTTTCCAACAAAAGGCAATAACTATTTTTCCCTTATGTTCGTCAGAGCTCGATTTCCACCCACTTTGTAAAGTAATCAATAGCCACTATGAGGTACCTAAATTTCCCTGGAGCTTCAGGAAAGGGCCCCACCAGGTCGATCCCCCACTTGTCGAAAGGCCATGAACTGTAAATGCTTTTCATCTCCTTCTGGGAAACATGGGCTATGGGAGCATGTCTTTGGCACTGGTGGCAAGCATGCATGTATCTATTCGTGTCATTAAACATTATTGGCCAGTAGAATCCTTCTAGATTGAGCCCTCTCACCACGGATCTGGCCTCTTAGTGACTGGAGCATATCCGTTTGTGGACCTCCCTTATAAGATAATCAAATTCATAGGGGGTTAACACACCTAAGCAATGGCTATAAATGACCCCTCCTGTACAACACCCCTTCTTGTAATACATACCTTGGAGCTTTCATCCTTACCTTTATAGCCTCAATTTCATTCAATGGTAGGTCACCCTCTTGAAGGTATGCCACGATAGCGTTCATCCATTTGCCATCCACCTCAACTGCCATAATCACACATTCTTCAAAGCTTCGTTTGTTTAAGGTTTCCATGAGCAACTGTTTCTGAGATTGGATTCCCAAATCCAAAGAAGCAAGTTTTCTAAGAGCATTTTCCTTATAGTTTTTCTCTCTTGGGATCTATGTTAGAGTATAAGATTTAAAAGCTTTCAAGAGATTTTTCACTACCTCAAGGTACCTTTGCAGATTACGTTCCCTAGCTTCATATTCTCCATTCACTTGCTGAACGAAAATCTGAGAATTACTGTAAACCTCCAAGTCTTTTACCTTCAATTCAATAGCTAACCATAGTCATGTTATCAGGGTTTCATATTCTTCCTTATTGTTCGTCACCTTGAATACCAAGTTCAGCGCATAAGGATAATCTTTACCTTCAGGATTGGTTAATAGGACCCCAGCTCCACTCCTTCCTGAATGTGATGAATCATCCACATATAACTTCCATAATTTTTTCTTATTCACATCCTTCACTTGGGTAGTGTCTTGGTACTCAACGGGCTTAGAAGTTTCTATTATGAAGTCTGCTAGCACTTGGCCTTTGATTGTAGCCCAAGGCTGATATCGGATGTCATGTTCCCCCATTTCCACCATCCACTTCATCATTCTTACAGAAATTTTTGGTTTCAATAGGATCTGCCGGATGGGGGTGATTCCTGAGCACTACGATCGTGTGTCCTTAAGAGTAGGGGCGTAATATTCTAGTTGCATGCACCAGTGCTAGAATCAACCTCTCGAGCACAGTGTACATTATCTCCAGCCCTTGTAGGGTGCGACTAAAAAGTAAATGGGATGTTGCACCCTTTCCTTTTCCTTTACTAATATCGCGCTAATTGCTAGGGATGAAGCAGAAATGTATAATTATAACGTCTCCTCTTTATCAGGCTTCATCAAGGTAGGTAACATTCTCAAGTGGTCTTTTAACTGTTGGAATGCCTCATCACATATTTTAGTCCACTCGAATCTCTTTGACCTTTAAAGGACATCGAAAATGGGTAGGTGTTTTTCAGCCCCCTTCGAAAGGAATCTGCTCAATCCCGCTAGTGATCTCGTCAACTTTTGCACTTCTTTTATCGATTATGGGGTTCTCATCCTTATCAAAGCCTCTACCTTCTATGGGTTTACATAAATACCTCTCTCGGAGACCATGAACCCGAGAAACTTCCCCGCCTCTATGCCAATAACACACTTGGACGAGTTTAACTTCAAGTTCTCCCCTTGAAGCCTGCCAAACGTTTCTTCCAAATCCATCAAGAATCCTTCGTGACCCCTACATTTTACTACCATATCGTCCACATAAATCTCCATATTTCTTTCGACTTCCCCTTGAATAGCTTGCCAACCAACCTTTCATAAGTAGCCCCAACATTCTTCAGTCCAAATGACATCTTCTTGTAACAATAAGTGCCTACATCTTTAATGAACGATGTTCTTTCCTTGTCCTCTTCCGCCATAATTATTTGATGATACCCATTGTGTGCATAAAAAAATGCCAAGAATTGATATCCAATGATGGCTTCCACTAGCTTGTAGATGGGAGGTAATGTATAGCTGTCTTTGGGGCAGCATTTGTTTAAATCAATAAAATCTATACACATTCTCCAAGCTCTATCCCACTTTGGGACCATAACCGGGTTGGCTAACCATTAAGGATAGTACACCACCTCGATGACATCTGTCTTCAACAACTATTCCACTTCTCCTTTGATTGCATCAGTCCTTTCAGGAGCAAACACTCTTCTCTTTTGCTTTACCGGCCTTGTCAAGGGATCGATGTTCAATTTATGCACTGCCAAACTTGAGGGTACTCCAATAAGGTCAGGGGTATCCTACGAGAACACATCCCCGTATTTTCCCAAAAAATCTTTCAGTCTATTCTTGAGTCCCTCAGGCATCAACTTCCCAAAAACTATTGACTCCCTATCTTGAACAGGCATTTTCATTATATCTATAGGTCTCATATCTACATGTACCGTTGCTACATCTCTCTACTTTCTAGCCCCCCTTACCGCAGTAAGGTTACATTTTTGAGCCACCGTCTGATCTCCTCGAATGGATGCAACCCCATTCTTGGTCAGGAACTTCATCATAAGGTAATATGGTAACCAGACCGCTCGAGCCTGGCACATCCATGTTCTTTCCAAAATCACATTATATGAGGATGGGGCATTCACAATAGCAAAATTGCAACTGGCGGTTACCCCTTTGTCCTCGTCTCCCACCCGAACCGATATGGTTATCTCCCCTAGGAGAAATATTGGGTTCCCTGTGAAGCCATATAAGGGAGAGGTTGATTTTGTTTTTCAAATTATCACGCCCTATATCCAGTTGATCAAAACAGTCAACAAAACATCACTTCTACTCCACTTCTATTATCAACGAATACCCATTTCACCAAAGATGTTCCAATGATCACAGAAATCACCATGGGGTCTGTGTGGGGTATCTGATATGAACTGCATCTGCTTCCAAGAATGTTACAGTCTCATCTGGTCGAAACCTTTAATGGCGAGGTTCTCCCGCAGGAACCCTTTGAGCTTCTGCTCTCATCACAACATTTGAGGATCTCTCTCCAAATATAAAATTTATGCCATTGATTATCCTTCGAACATGTGAATTTTACCCATTCCTGTTGTCCGAGTTGCCCCCTTGCTGATCCTGAGGTCTCTCGTGCCTTCCTTCTTGTCCTCTATCTCGGACCATCTGTTCTTGAGGCCTTCTATCACCCCTACCCCCATTATTATAATTATTTCTTCTGTAGGGTTTCAATTGATTCACTTGAGGCCTCGGTGGTGCGACCTGATTCCTGGGCCTCTGCCCTCGAAACCGTCCTTCTCGCTCACATCTGTCAATTTCCATCTTTAACTGCATGCAATCATTTGTATCATGGCCATAATCTCTGTGATGATCATAATATCATTTTGTCGCCCTCCTGGCTATAATTGCACTGTGCAAATTCTTCAAAGGCGGGGGTGGTCTAAGCAATCCTTTGTGTATGCTTAGAATCTGCGCAGAGGTCCTCCTCCCAAGTGCTGGCAACATGAGGCAGTACCTCTGGAACGAGGCTCTATCTTGTTCTCCTGGCCTTTTCCCTCGAAGATCTACATGTCTTCCCACCTTTTCCGTTAGCATGTCCCTTTTCTTTCGAGTAGCTTCTTCTACCCTCGCATGTTGTTCCATCACCCCCTAAAGTTTCTGTAGAGTCTTGGGGGGGGGGTGTTCGTACTCCATTTCTTATAAAAATCCATATCCTGCATTCCTAATAAATACCCTTGAATCACCTCGTCCTCCGGGTCTCTATTACCCCTAGGCTCTCATCCACATACCTATAGTAAAATGCTTCTGTGCTTTCTCCCTATTTTTGCTTTGTTTGATAAAGTTCCAACAGGGCTTTTGTGAACTTCTTCTTCTGTGCGTATTGGCTCAACAACACTCCATTGAAGTCTTGATAGGAATGAAGAGAACCTTTCGGTAATTTGTTAAACCACTCATGAGCTTTCCCACGAAGATAACTTCCTACCAGCTTGCACGTCAATTTTCATCAAAATCTCTCGAACTCATCAAAGTCAAGAATGTTTGAATGAATTCTCAAAGATTTGTTTCACCACTATAGGTAGGGAGTCTTTCTGGGGGCTTGACTTCCATTGGCCATCCTATTACCAACGTACTAAAAGGCGAGCCCGTAGCCTAGCCTAGAGGTCCACTCAACCTATCCAACTCCCTTTTGAGGGTATCACTCGCATCATTTACTGGCTCCTGTTGTTTTCCCACTAAATTTAGGCCCCTATCTCGGCCTCCAAGTTGTGATGGATGGGCAGGAAAAGCCCCCACATACTCGGGATTCACCCCAAGCCTACCCCACATTTGGATAAGTCATCGGCTGCCCATAAGGGTTGTAAAGCTCTTGGTTGACTATCTCTCCTTGTATCCCTGCACCTCTATATCCATGGACACCAGAAGAAGTTACCATTTCATATGTTGTTATCCTTCCAGGCAATGCGATGGCTGAAGTGAATAGAGCCAGCAAAGGCATTGGGTACATTTGACCTTGTGGATACTCTGGGAAGGAAGGTTGAGGCCTCGCATGCATCGTCTCTCCAATGTACATGGGATAGGGGTATGCTACTACGGGTTGAGAGGCAAGTGTACAGTAACTCCTATGGGCAAGGGTGGAATCCTCGCATACGCAACTCTCGCACCCCTGGAGGGGGGGAGGTACCTTGATACCCCATCGTGGCCAGGACCTGCGCTGCCTGTTCTAAATCCTGAGTTGAATCTGTCTTCCCCATATTCTGGTTTCCTTTCATGTTCAGCCCATAAGCTTCCATATAAGAATCCTCAGAGACGTCTGTGAATCTGTCATCCCTTGAACCACACCCTATGTGGGTCCAGAGTCTCTACCTTTTTGTGTGATAGCTACCTCCGGGTGTCTCAAGGGCTCCACAACATCCTCTCTTGTGGGTGCAATCGTACTTAGAACAAATCAATTAAAGTTTGTATCCCTTTGTGTTCCACAACAGGAATGGATTATACCCTCTATTCAGTCACCAGCGCTTAAGGATCTCTACTTGCGGGACCCCGCATCTCCTGGGAGTTAACCATGTATACTCCATCGATCCGCATTGTTCCGCTAGTTTTCTTGCATTGTGATTTTAACCTTTCACTCTTTCCAGGGGGCTACTTTGCACCACTTGCTCCTATGCCTTTTGACCTTAATCTTTCACTTCGTCAAGCAACCGTAGACATAAACTCTAAAAACCCAAACCTGGCTTAGTCGTCCCCACATTCGGCGCCACTTGATGTGTCTCAAACAACCGCCAGTTAATGGTCTTAAGCTCTTCAAACACGACTTGCAATGAAAATTATCCCCGAGGGTTCTAGGGGTCAATCCTCTGATGGCTAAGTCAGTTAAAGGGTCTCAATATGATTAATACAGAATGAATGCCCAAAGCTCAACACATACCTGGTATTTATGTTCCTGGTCTTAAGTAACGATTCCCTTAAATATAGCCATTATTATCATGTAAATGCGGTAACTACCCCCACAGTATTTAATAATACCCTGGTTGGGCCACCTTACACGCAGCCCAATGTGCTTCTCGGGCTTTACCTCTATCACATTTGTTTCTGGTGATAGGTCAAATGGAGGGATGTTAAACTCCAACACACAAATTCTCTATCTCCTTCCCACAATAAATGCACTTAGTCATGGGGGCCGCTCTTCCCTTCTATAACCTCCATTAGCCAAACCTTTCATTTTTTATCAATAAGAATAAGTTGAGCTTGAACCATTGTAATCCAAGTATCATGCATGTCCACCAGATGAGTTTCATCGTTTTTGGTAGCCGGTGAATTTTTTTTCCAATCAAATCGGCTTGATTCATCTGATTTGGATCAGATGGTTTGATTTGTTCGAACATGTTTGATTTGGTTTGAGCTAATTGGATTGGATGGTTTGATTCAGATTAATCGATAAATTTAAGTTAGTGTTAATTATAAGTGGTTTTCCCCTGATTTCTTAATTATTATAAGTTAATCTTGTTATCACTTTTCCATACAAGTTTTAAATTATGTGGCTATATTTGACGAACTTATGTGTCAATGTGTTTAAAAATATTTTCAATGCAAGAGTAGGTTCAGTAAAAATAAAGTTGAAGCGTCAAATCAATAGATTTTAAGCCTATAAATATTTTTTTCCAATTCAAGGATCAAGTGAAATTACCAATCTAATGTGACACAATTTTCTTTTGGGGTTGTCAAATATAGTTTCTATTTGGAGAATCTGGTGTAGAAGATGAAATTGATCTCGCAAAGGTTCAAGAGTTTCAGCGTAGATTTGGCATTCGGTGTCCGAATGACTATTGATTAGAAGACATAACCGAAATGATTAGAATACATAGCCGAAATGATTAGAAGCACTTGTCTCTGGGTGAATCGAAACATATTCTTAAAACAAAGAAGACACAAGTGAATCCTTTGAAGAACAGAACTTAACTTTAGTAACACAAGGCCTATTCCACGAGTCAAGCACCACTGGCACCAAATTAATACAAAGAATCCTACGGCTCTAAGCACTAATCTTTAGTGGAACAAACCTAAAGATTTAAAAACTTAATAGGCAAGGAGTATGAAATTAAATTCTGAAATATATGATTGATAAAAGTGTTTATTAAAATGTTGAAAATCATCCTCTATTTATAGTAATAAGTTCAGCTAACAACAGAAAGAAGACAAGTTTGGATAATTCCTGTCAGAAACTGGAACGATTTATGACAACTTTTAAAAGGTAAAACCATATCAAACTAAACATACTAATTTAACTAATATCATAGAAGAACTCATCCAAGGAAATCAATCCAAATATTGGCTGAATTCTTGAATGAATCTACCTTATTTTTAACTTACCAAATCTAATCCAATCAGAATTAGTCTTACCAATTCTAATCCAATCAGAACTAAATCTCCAAAACCCTAATTAGGGTATGGCCAAAATTGAACTCTTCTAAACCAACATGGCCGAGTTTATGGGCGTTACTTTAAAATAAACTAGATTAGGAAAGCAGTAAACTATTGTTGGACCAACCCACTAAATGAAGGTCCAGCCGGTTCGTTTAAGACACTTCATTATAATCATCATTTTCACAATGGGATTTTCATACTCATATCATTGATTCAATAATATTCCGGAGATTTTATCTTCTTTCTTGATGGATTCCAGAATTTGTTCTCAACGTTTGACGCTTGTCAACTCATGTCGTTATTTGGATTAGCGCTTGTAAATTCTTATGTTTTTCAGCTGCGTAAAAAACTCATTTTGAGACTTTCACTTGTTTACCCAAGAAAAAAATGATAGGAACTCATAATTGTGTATAGGCCGATTAAAATTTTGCTAATCCAATGATTAACACGTCATACCGAAGTTATAACTGTAATGTTATTGTAATACATTTGTTCCTTTTTAACATTTTCTTAAATTCAAAAATAATTTATTCAATGTATTATTAGAAGCTATAAATTTAATATTTAGATGAATTCATCAGAAACTCATATAAAATCTTTATAATTATAATTTATATGGCAAAGAAGGTTGCCAAAATGATACATATTTTATTTGTAAAGAAGTTTGTTTTTGAAATGGACAGAAGCGAGCATGCGCAGCGCAATCGTTTATTTGTTTCTTGGGAGAAAATGTTATGAAATTGTCGCAGCTCCTACCGTGACATAGCACACACCACACAGCGACCACCGGTGAAGAGCAAATATTTTGTGAGAGGCAGCGCACGTATGCAAATTCAATTTTGATATAAATTCATTTGAAAGAGCAATATATGTCTTTTAATTTTTTTTATTTCAACTCAATCGATAAATTTTAATAAAAACTATGTTAATTTAATCTTAATATTCCTGTTTTCCATTATAATGGATCTCTTCGGTTCAATACAATTTAGTTTAAATTAAAATATTGAATAGCACGTTGACTACCAAAATTATGTTAATTGTTTATTACAATAGTTTATGGAATATCGGAGTACCAGATTAGTTCAACAAATACGAATAATACTAACAATTAGGTAAATCCCTCACAAAAAATAATCACGAGCCAGCCATCAGACAACACCTACCTAAAATAAAAGCCTACAATATATTGGTTGAATGCAGTGAAACTAACATAGTAAACTGCCAATTTAGGACTCAAACATCAATCAATTGAAGTCGGAATACGCAATGAATTTTACAAGAAACATTAACCAGAAAAAATTCTGAGATCTGGCCAGCCATTAAATGTTGGATGGGGGAGAGAATTTAAACGTTTGAAAAAATTGTGTGGAATTGAAGTCACCGAAATATACGCAGAGTGATGAGATTGGAAGGTTGGTCATTTTCAATTGTGAAGGGCGGATTGAATGCTGCCAGTACAACTGGCTGGTGGAGATGGTGGAGATGCATTTAATTTAAGGTCGCATTTATTTAATTAGACCTCAACTTCAACTACCATATTTATTTCACTAGAGGCAGGCATCGATCATTCATCATCAAAATAAGTGTTTAGTTGCTCATTCGATACTATATTGATGCTCCCTCTAAATAAAGACAAGTGATCAATGTAGGATCATACGTTGTGGGACCGAAAACAATTAGAAATTGGCCTCAAAATCATAAAAGTATTATTTCATTAGTTGCACAATTAACTTTCTATTTTTGCTTTTAATTCAAATTCCTTTTTTGTAACCGATGTGGTAATATATTTGATGTTAAAAATCAGCTATTATAAGTTTTGCATGAGTGATATCATAAATAATGCCAAGTAGTGACTAATGGTAAATTTGGGGGTTTAATGAGAGTAAATTTGGTTGATTGAATAACTACATATAGGAAATTTACAAACAATAAGTTATTCGATGGACGGACTAAAAACGAAAGTATGAAGTTGTTTCTTTGACGCGGGGAGTATAAGAAAAGTAGTTCTTTGAAAGTCTTTGAAAATAAATCTAGAAAAATGATATAGGGCATTTGACTAAGATAATTGAAGAATAAATCAATCGTCGCAAAGTTTGGGGTGTGCGAATTGTAATTTCACATCTTCTTAATTTTTAGTTTTTATTTATAGGGGTAATTTGATTTTTTTCATATGTAGCCGACGATGATTGTTGTTGACAAACTTTAAAGACGAGAGCATGATTATATTAGCACTTTTGAAAAATTATAGGTTATTGTTAGGATAAATCAGATTACTGATTAGATTATGATTTATTATTATTAGAGTTCTTTCCTTAGTACACCTCTATTGTACTCTCTATATATTCAGTCATATAATATAATTCCTCACGAAAAATCATTCTCTCATGGTATCAGAGCCTCCTTTGATCCAAAACCTAAAAACTTAAAATTCCCGTCGCCGGTGGCTCCTCTTCCAGCGGCTCCATCACGTGCTCCCCCTCCAATCCGCTCTGCTCTGCTCCGCTCCTACGCGGGGCTCCTCCCAGATGCACGCAGCTCCCTTCCGCTCCAATCAGCTCCTCTCTGGACTAGCGTGGCACCCGCCCGCTCCACGCGGCTCCTCCCAAATGCACGCGGCTCCCTTCCGCTCCACGCGGCTCCACTCTGCTCCTGTCCGGACTCTCTACTCCGTTGCTTTTCCTCTCTAGTTATAGCTCAAGAAAAACTCTCATACAACACTCTGCTCCAGATGATGCAGATCAAACTCACTCCATTAGATTATCTTCTCCGGAAGCGTCAAGCAGGTTATGTCCTTCGTCCTCAAGGTCTGTACGGTCTCATTGATGGCACTAGATCTCGTCCCACTCTCCCACCACCAACAACACCGTAAACCCTATCTTTTGTTGCCACAGTCTCAACTCCTTTGGGTGGTAGCAAGGTTGATCTCCAGGAGGCTTATTTGAAAGCAAAAGAAGAATATGATCAATGGGTTGATGAAGATCAACGTTTCTGCAGTCTCTTTTTTTCCTCTCTCACTGCTGAAGTTCTAGCGGAACTCCCAGATTGTGCCACTTCCAAAGATATCTGGGATAATTTTGCACTCATCTATCAGAATAGCAGTGTCTCCACCATTCTCTGTCTTCGCGCAGATGCGCATCTGGTACCGTTCATGAACTTCATCTCAAATTTAAGGAGATTTTTTAACAATTGTCTATCATGGGTAATCCAGTTTCAAATGTTGATCAAATTGTATGGTTCTTGACTGCTCTTGGTCTTGAGTATAAATATTTTTCTGCTCCTTTGATTAATGTTGTTCCAAACCCGCTTTATGTGGACGTTCTTTCCCGTACCAAAAACCACGAGGCCTATTTGATGAATTTACAGGGACACTCAGGACCAACTACATAAAAGGTTGCGTTCCAGACCAGCGACACACCTCAAGCCGGTCGCGTATGGGATTGCACGCCAACTCGAGGTGGCCATGTGTAGCCTTCTCATGGTGTCCGCGATGGTTGCTTCGGTGGAAGATGTGATGATGGCTGGCAGTTCTTTTTTGGTTCTCAGGCTGTTGGTCTGGTTCCTGGTTGCGGCCGTCCTCACTTTTCTTGGTGCGGACGGCTCGGTCACTATTTTTTGACGTGTTATCAGATGCAGGCATAGATTGGTCATTCGCAAGGCACTCATTAGGCAAAAAATCATTACTCTCTCAGTAGTTCGATACTTCTTCTCGTCTGTTAGATTGGTACCTTAATTTCGGCGCTACCAACACCTCAAGCCTAGACAGTTTCACTCCTTATACTGGTAAATCTTGTGTTCTTGTTGGTAATGGTGCTCCAGTTATGATATCTCATATTGGTGATTCTAAAGTTTCTGAGAACTTGTATTTGTCTGGTGTTTTGATTGTGCCTGATATTACTAAGAATTTATTGTCTATTAGTCGGTTAACCAGAGATATGGGTGTCCTAATTACATTTGATGAACGGAATTTTGTCATTCAAAACAAAGTAACCAGGGCCGTCATGGATCGTGGTCACGGTGAGGATGGATTGTACATTTTAGACCGGGGAGATGCAACATTTGTTTTAGTTTTACAGCAGAATAAGAGTCGAGCTTCATATGAGTTATGACATGCATGCCTATGTTATATTTCGAGTGCAGTGATTACTAGTTTACATAAGTATAGTTTACTTTCAGTTTCTTCTTTATTGCCTAAACCGCATACCTGCGCCTCCTATGTTATGGTGAAAGGTCAACAGTTGGCATTTGTTGAGAACCCTAACCGTGCTGACAGTGTTCTTGATTTAATACATTGTGATTTGTGAGGGCTTTCCCCTGTTTTGTCTACAAATGGTTTTTCGTATTATGCATTGTTTGTGGATGATTTTTCAAGATTCACTTGGCTGTACCCCCTTCGTCGCAAATTAAATTTTGTAGACACTTACTTGCAGTTTGAGACACTTGTTAAGAATCAATTTTTTAGCAAAAAATAAAGTTTTTCAAAGTGATGGTGACACTGAATTTTTGAACACCATACCTAGATCACATTTTGCTGCAAAAAGTGTTCATCATCAAGTTTCTTGTCTAGCCACTCCGGAACAGAATGGGCGCACTGAAGGCAAGCATCGCCATGTTGTTGAAATGGGTTGCACGATGCTTTTTCACTCACATTTTCCAATTTCCCATTGGGATGGTGCGTTCACCACTGTTGTCTACATAATCAACCATTTGCCTACTCCAGTTCTGCAGGGATCGATATCTTATGGTTTTCTTTATCATCGGGATGCTATCTATGGTAACTTTCATCTTTTGGTTGCCGGGTTTTTCCTTTTGTTCGTCCTTTTGTTGATCATAATCTATCTCCCCATAGTATTCCATGCATATTTATCAGTTATAGCTCGCAGTATAAAGGGTTTTGGTGTCTTGACCTTTCCACTGGAAAGGTTCATATTACTCGTCATGCTTGGTTTGACGAGGCTTATTTTCCTCTTGCTCTGGCATTAGGAACTGGGTCTCCCGCATCAAGTTTAGATGTCTTTGCCTTTACTGATCCGGATCATGGGATGTCACCGTCACCAGCCTCAGCTCCGTCCTCACCTCAATTTTGGTTTCCTAATGATGAGTTGCCTCACCCAGCTGCCCCGTAAGCTTACCCATGTCCGTCGTCCCATCTCGAATCCACCCACAATGGCTCTTTGCCTGCGGCCAGTCGTAGTGGTCTCTCGCCTGCACTCAATCATGGCAATCTCTTGCCCACGCCCAGCCCTGAAGGCTCACACCCAGCAGCCACAGGCTTAGGTGCCCCAGTTGGCCACTGCCATGGATGGCCACGACCATGACTTACTATGGACATGCCCAAGCCAATCCGTGATAGCCCGTGCCCAACAACCACGAGCTCAGGTGCCCCGGTTGGCCATGGCAATGGCCGACCACAAACAACCTCCCATTCCCTTCCTCAGCCATAGCCACAGACGGTCACGGCTCTGCCGCATCCCATGTTTCTCCACATCCAACAACTTCTCGCATGGTTATGCGCTCTTCCACAGGAGCTATTCAGCGCTGACATTATTCAAACATTCATGCTCATGGTCTTCTTGCATCTCTTATTGCTAAAAAAGAATCGACTGATTATTATTCCTCAAAATAAAATCCTTCTTGGGTTTTTGCTATGGATGAGGAGATAGTAGCTCTTCGTGGTCAGCATACTTGGGATCTATTTCCTCGCCCTCTGGACGTCAACATTTTTGGGTCTAAATGGGTTTATTGGCTGAAATACAGACCAAATGGTTCGTTTGATCGCCATAAGGCACATTTGGTAGCTCACAGTTTCTCTCAGATTCCCAGTTTTGATTTTGACCATACTTTCAGCCCTGTGGTTAAAGCATCTATAGTTCAGATAGTTCTTGATATTGCTACTATGCATGCTTGGTCTCTACAGCAGTTGGACGTTAAGAATGCCTTTCTTAATGGTGTTCTTGATTCTCCCATTTTTATCGCTCAACCCATTGGTTATAAGGATCCCGCTCATCCAGACTATGTTTGTCATCTACGGAAGGCCATTTACGGTCTGAAGCAGGAGCCTCGAGCATGGTTTCAATGTTTCAGTGCTTATATTTTGCAGCTTGGGTTTTGTTGCATTTCTTCTGATACTTCATTATTTGTATTGTTTCGTGGCTCGTCGTTGTTGTATCTTTTGGTCTATGTTGATGATATCATTTTGACTGGGAATGATTCCACTATTATTCGGCAGTTCATTGATCACACCCATCAGAAGTTTGCCATCAAAGATTTGGGTGCTTTACACTACTTTCTTGGCTTGGTGGTCACACCCACTACTTCGGGACTTCTTCTGGGATAGGAAAAGTATGCTCGGAACATTTTTTTCTCAAGCTGGTATGTCAGATGAAGTGCCAGTCTCTACACCATTTCTGCCAAATTCTCAGCTTCGGAAATTTCTTTGATAAAGTGAAGAATACAAAAGAAATGTTTCTTAAGGCTGAACGGGACTTACAGAATCATGAATTTGAAACTAATTTAATTGCTTACAATAAAGCAAAGGCAGAATTCACTCTTGCTTTATCCCAACAGGAAACTTTTTGGAGACAAAAGTCAAGAGTGAAATGGATAAAGAAAGGAGGTGCTAACAATAATTTTTTTTCCATAGGATAGTAAAGGAAAAACAAAATAGACAATATATTACTTCCATAAAAGACTCAAGTAGGAACTGGATAGATAATCAATTAATTATTGAACAAGAAGCTGTTAAATATTTTTCTCAACTAATGACAGCAAAGGAAAAATATTTTTTATAGAATTAACAATGGTGTATTACTGGAATATATTCCATGCATAATGACTGAAGAAATGAACAAATAACTGTTGGAGGAAGTCACACTTGAAGAACTTTTTAACACAGTTTCATCAATGGACAGTGCCTCAACACCTGGTCCAGATGGTTTCTCTGTCAATTTTAAAAAACTTTTTGGAACATAATTAAGGATGACCTTTTAATGGCAGCAAAAAACTTCATGAAAGGGAACAAAATCCCTAAAGCCATCTCTTTAGCTCTGATAGTACTAATACCCAAGAAAGAAGTTGCATTATCCTTCAAGGACTTCAGACCCATAAGTTTGTGCAACTTCATCAACAAAGTATTTTAAAAAATTATGAATCTCAGGCTGAAACCAATCATGCATTCTCTAATATTTCCTGAATAATCTGCATTTGTTCAAAATAGGGAACTTGCAGATAATTTTTTGCTAATGCAAGAAGTAACAAACTACTTGAACTCCAAAAATAGAGGTTATAATGCCATCTTCAAACTTGACATGATGAAGGCTTTTGATAGAGTCTCTTGTTATTTTTTAACCTCTATACTGATAAAATTTGGGTTTCACGAGAAGTTTGTCAATCTAATAATGGAGAATATCAGGGCAGACTTCTTCTCAATATTGGTTAATGGAAGTTCAAAAGGGTTTTTTAAGCCATCAACAGGATTAAAATAAGGGACCCTCTATCTCCTTACCTTTTTATTCTTGTGGCAGAAGCCTTCACTAGAAATTTAAACTTCCTTTTCCAATATGCAGACATTGAGTATTTCAAACTTCCATACTCAATGACAAGGGTCACTCATCTCTCTTTTGCAGATGATAGTGCACTCTTCATGAAGTATACAAAAAAAGGACTTAAAACATTAATGTCCTTTCTAAAACTTTTGAATTGGCCAGTGGACAGAAAATTTGATAAGTCCCTCTTTTACATCTCTAAATTTGCCACACCAAGAATTAAAATTGAAATTATTACTGAAACAGGAATGAAAGAGGGGTCCATGCATTTTAATTACCTAGGATGCCCAATTTTCATTGGAAGAAATAAGAACATATACTATCAGAATCTATTGGATTCTATTTCTTCAAAACTGACTCATGGAAAAATAATTTTTCTAAATCAAGCTGGCAGAATGACATTGAGTAAACATGTACTATCTTCCATTCCAATCCACATACTAACTATCCTTAAACCAACAAAGGGGATATTTGATAAAGTGCATACCATTTTGGCAAAATTCTTTTGGAAGGTTAAGGAAGTTGAATCTTCCAATAAAAAGTTTGGAAGTCATATCCAAAACTCTGTTTCCCTAAGACAGGAAATGGATTAGATTTTAAAAATCTCCACACACTTACATATAGTTTTTCACTGAAACTTTGGTGGAAACTGCAAAAAGGGGATTCTTTGTGGGCTAAAATAATGTGGTCAATACCTGACCATCTAAATACATCAAGAACTTGACAAAGAGTTAAGCAAGTCTCAGATATAGCTATGGAGACCTCTATTTTGCAGGTTGGGCAATGTGGTGTATCCTTTTGGGAGTCAAACTTGTCACAGTTTGGTCCTTTGGATATGATCTGGAACTCTGATATGGAAATTCCTTTAGTAACTTCTCCATTTCAGATTTTGTTGCTAATAAGGATGGTTTTTTAAGACAAGTAGAATCATATATGCCACCCTATTTGATCAACTATTTAAAGCATAATTTAACTCTCTTTCTGGAATATAAAGATTCCTTAATCTGGAAGCCATTAGAAAATGGATTATTTACAGTTAAATCTGCATACGATATATTGAGGGACAAAAAGGATGAATTTAGATCTTTTAAATACCTATGGGCTTCAATCTTACCGAAGAAAATATGTGTTTTTAATTGGAAACTTATCAATAGATTGATTCTCTTACTTGATATTTTGGAGGACTTTGGGATTAATATGCTATCTATATGTATGTTCTGCCTGAATGACTCAGAGAGTTTGCACCACATTTTTAACAGTTGCAAGATTATTACAGATTTATAGTCCAAAATTCATTCTTTACTTAACGTCCATGTGCATAACTTTCACTTTATGGGACATAATCTAATATTTAGGGTCTTTTAAACATAATGTGCCTGAGTTTCAGACTTTCATTACACTCTTTCCTTCTATAGTGGTATGGTACATTTGGTGTGCTCGAAACAGATATATTTTTTTAGACCATAAGGATGGAAAATATTAATCCACTGTACTGACATTTTTAAAGCTAATAAATTGAGCTTTAAATGGTCAATTTCTTCTGGTTTACCACACTTGCTATACTCACATACAAGCCGGTCCAAAAAAAGCAAGGATAGATGTAGTAGTTTGCTGGAGTCTGCCTTCTGTTTTTAAACTTAATACATGTGGATCTTCTCTAGGAAATGGGGACTCAGGTGCAGGTATCATTATCAGAAACTCTTAGGGAGAGGTTCAGCTAGCTTCTTCAAAGTTTTTAGGACAGAGTACTAGCCCGAACTCATAAATTTTAACTCTCAAGTATGGGATTGAGTTAGAAATACACTGTGTCTTTAATCATGTTCAGATTGAGTGTGATTCCCTACTTCTGGTTAAAATAGTGTTGCAGATGCATTGGCTAAGCTAGCATTCTCCTCAAAGGTCTCTTCTCTTTTTAACTTAGCCTATGATATTCCTTCTCCAATAAATGGTCTTATCCAGCTTGATGTTATTAGTTTTCCATATATAAGAAGACAAAATGGATGATTTTTTAGTTCTAGGATGGTTGTTGTTATTGTTCTCTTTTATGACAGGTACAGGACATGGATGGACATCAACATAAATATGGCTGCTGATTCATTGGGCCAACAATGGTTCTGGTCATTGACAGATACAGAAGGCATTTGAAATCATAGTCCAGTATCAAGAATTGACGGAAACGTTGATGATATACTAAAGAACTCAACACTATCAGAGTTGTTGCTGATAAGAGCTTGTTCTTCACCAACTTTGGATAAACTTGCAGCAGAATTAAGCTTGATGCTATTATTTTCCCATATATTAGAAGATAAAAATGGATGATTTTTTAGTTCTAAGATGGTTGTTGCTGTTGTTCTCTATTTATGACAGGTACAGGACATGGATGAACATCAGCATAAATATGGTTGCTGATTCACTGGGCCAACAACAATCCTGGTCATTGACATATACAGAAGGCATTTCGAATCATAGTCCATGATTAAGAATTGAAGGAAAAGTTGATGATATACTGAGGAACTCAACATTGTCAGAGTTGTTGCTGATAAGAGCTTGTTCTTCACCAACTTTGTTGATCAACTTGCAGCAGAATCAAGCACCAGAGCCCGAATCTTCATCAGATTGGTTCCATATTATTTCCAAACATATAATACTACCATCAGTTGTTCCAAAGTGAAGCACTTCATGGGAAGTGTTTTGCAAGGAGCCACAACGGAAGGCCATCCCTTTATGTCAACACGGGGTGTGGAGACATAAAAATGATAGGCCGTAGTGGACTTCAAAACGGGTTTCATAGGCCGAATCTTTGTTCACATGGGGATGTGAACAAGAGATTCAAAAAATTTTAGTGTAAATAGCTTTCCTCGAGTTTATCTCTTCTGTATTACTCATTGAGCTCATGAAGCTTCATTTTTTCCAAGGTTTGGGGAGCCTAATATATACCCCTCACTACGGTGAGTTTATGATTAAAAAAATATTTAATTTAAATACACTAATTTCAATAAACTATTTTACATGTGATAATTTGCAAATAGAGAACTTCACAATAAAAAGGATATTTTAGATTTACTAATGTGTACACATACTAAATTGAGATAGACTATTTCATGAATATAAATGAAAATAAACCAATATACATAAAACAATTGAATTGAAATCTATTTATTCAAATTTGTTAGGTAACATAAACTAGTCTAGACAAATTTATTTAATTTAAATATACTAATTTCAATCAACTATTTTACGTATGATAGCATATAGAGAACTTCAAAATAAAAATGATATTTTAGATTTACTAATATGTACATATACTAAATTGAGACAGACTAATTCACGAATATAAATGAAAATAAACCAATTTACATTAAAAAAATTGAATTGAAATATATTTATTTAAACTTGTTATTTAACATAAACTTGTCTATGAAAATTTATTTAATTTAAATATACTAATTTCAGTAAACTATTTTACATATGATAATTTACATATAGATTCACAAATACAAATGAAAATAAACTAATTTATATAAAATAATTTAATCAAAATTTACTTTTTTTTTCATAAACTAGTCCAGATAGATTAATTCAATTTAAATATACAAATTTAACATGCTAAAATACGTATAAATAATTTCACAACAATATTAATAATAAAAATCATTTAAAGTGTGGCTTATCACGTGGAATATCGCCACTTTTGACTTGACGGCCATATTGACCAAGTGTATCCCGCCCTCCTTGATGTAAAAACGCTCCAGATTCATTAATATACTAAAGATGTGGAGAAGGGACGTTTTGACAAATAAAATTTGGGTATGGAATTTGAGAATTGAAGTATGGACTTTGGGAGGAATGGTTCGGGTATGGATAGTTCATGTGTGCATTTTGATATGAGTGATATTGATTTTTAAAATTCATGTATGAATGTTGGGAGTTCATATATAAATGGGGAGGGAAATTTGGAGAACTTTGGAAATTTTCTGGATTTTGAAAATTTTGTCAAACATTCTGAATTGGCGACAAATTTTTGGAAGAAGAAGAATTGGGATAGACTTTATCATTCCCCTTCTAAAGTCTTCTTGAATCCATTTATATTTGAGAGGAATAAAGAGGAGATAAATATTTGAAAGAAATAAAGAGGAGAAGATATGAAGGTAGAAAGTTTGGAATTGAAAGTAGTATGAAAATAATGTGTTCATTTGGCCCTATTTATAGGTAAAAAATGGAAGCATTTGAATTTTAAAAAAATAATTTCTGTAGGAATTTTTGAAAAAATACCGCTGTGACACGTGGCATTCTGTCATTGGGCCATGTGTCCAAAATATTTACTGCTAGCCCATCAGATCTCTTGGATAAAAATAACCGTTGAACTTCCTTTGACACGTGGCCCAGTAGAAAATTGCCATGTGTTGATCTATTTAAAAAAAGAAGTCAGCATTGTGCACCACGTATCCAAATCAAACACGAACACATGGCACTTGAGAGGACAAAAAAAGGGCTCGTGCGTCAGCGCGGGCCCCATGCACGTGGGCAGCACATCCATATGGGATGGTCTCTTGAGATGATTTCTTTCTGCGGAGACGAAGCATTGGTCTCTTGTGTTTTTTTTTTAATAAAAACACCCGTAGGTGAGGGATAGTATTATTAGGCTCCCCAAACCTTGACTAGAAAATAAAGAGTACATAGAGATCGAATTGGATAAGAGACTAACTCTAGAGTATTTTAATTTGTTTAAAGTTGCGATTCCAAATCGAAGAATCTCCACCCCAAGTGTGAATTCTTCGTTTGGCCAGGCAACTTAAACAAACAAAATTGTAACCTGTAATGATCGGTTTTTTGTACAAGAAGACAGTGAAAGAGACAGTAATGTAAATTGCAGCAATACTAGGAGCAGTGTCTATGAGCATCAAAGAGCATAGCAATGGTTGATTGATAGTAGCCGTCGGGGCCGTGTTTAAACCTGCATGAAAAGATTTTGGTTAGCAGTATCAATCCTTAGCCGAAACATGTTTATGCATTCTAATTTGCGGAGTATGTATCCTATCTAAGGAAATCAGACCCTTGATGTGCCGAGGGATATTATGGAGGTTAAGGCTATGGTTATTGCTAGAGTGATGTTTAGCTATTGCATTAGCCACCGAATTACATTCTCTAAAAACATGTTTAAGATGAGCGCATCCTAATAGAGCCTTCACCTTGAAAGCCAGATCAAAAAGATTCCAATGTGCAGAGTAGGGATCATTAATCATTTGTACAGCCAGCTTACAGTCTGTTTCAAGTATGCAATTTTGATCTAAACTAGGAAAATTTTGGCAAGCAAAAAAAACTGCCTTAATTTCAGCCTCCAGTGGTGAAGCAGCAGAAATAGTTTCAGAAACAATTTTAATCGGTAGACCAGAACTATCCCTAGCTATCATACCAGCTACTGCCTTGTTCGGAAACCATGATGCATCAATATTAATTTTAACAGATCCAAACGTAGGCCTTTCCCAATAAACAGAGATTATATTCGGCTTCAGGGGTGGTCTAATGAACGAGATCAGATGCATGAGGGGAGATGAAATAGCAGAGTGGGAGAAATGTATCCGAGGACTAGCAAATAAAGTCAGTTTGATTAGCTCCTGCACTTCATTACAAATTAGGTCTGAGGAGAAAGGCTTATTATCGAATAGGAACCTGTTTCTAGCTTTCCAAAGAGTCCAACATATGAGAGATGGAAGAATTTTACAGATGAAGTGATTCCATCTAGTAGGTCATGGCTATTCCAGAAGATGAAAAATCTTTCAGAAATGGAGTGTTGAGTACCTAGATTAAACTGGACTATAGAAGCCATGTTATTCCAGACAGCCTGAGCAATAGGACACGATATTAAAAAATGCTTAATTGAATCTGTCTTACAACAAGCAGGACACTTGGAAGCTAGACTAAATCCACAAGTGATAAGCACATCATCAAAAGGGAGAGAGGATTGCAATAATTTCCAGGTAAAAATTGAGATCTTCTTCTGTAAAGCATTATTCCATATAAATTTACAAGCAGGGAAATTACCTGGTCCATGAGTTAGAGCCTTATATGTTGACTTAGATGAGAAATTACCTGAGACTTCAGCTTTCCATACCAATCTATCCTCCGTTTCTATAGTAAGCTCAGTTTCCTGAAGAAAAGAGAGAGTATCATATTCCAGAAAAGCGCTTATCTGAGCTAAAATAGTGGATTTATTCCTAATGAAATCTGCCACAGACATATATGGCATAGCAGAAACTATGTGCATAGGGATGTAGTTAAGCAGGAGACCCCTAGGACACCAATTAGCAGACCAAAAACTGCAGGTACCTTTGCCATGAATAATGAATGAGTTATTTTCCGCAAAGGAGTTAATTAAATGGATTCTTTTCCAAGTAACTGATTTCCTATGAGATAAAGGAAGAGACCATTGCAATTTAGACCATAGAGTAGTGCCTAGTTGGCTCTTCCACCAAAGTTTAGCAGAATAGGTATCAATTCTGGCTTTAATAGATCTAAAACCAAGTCCATTTAGATCGGTTGAAATAGAGATATCAGACCATCTTTTCCAGTTTCTATTTTTTTCCATCTGATTCTCCCCAAAAAAACCTTGCTAATCTTTTCTCAAATGATCGAATTATTTTTTTTGGGGGGATTAGTAACAGCCCATAAATGCTGAGGCAAAGAATATAAGCAGTGTTTAATTAGGATCATCTTGTCCCCTGCACTGAGCCACTTGTTCTTCCAGCTTTGCAACTTATTATCAAGATTTGCCATCAATGGTTGGAAGTATCTATTAAGTGTTCTACCCTGAAAAATGGGACAGCCAAGGTATTTAAATGGAAAGGTGCCTTTTTTCATTTTTAGGATAGCCTTAACCTGGTTAATCTTTAAATTCGAGGCCCTTTTACTCAGATAAAAGTCAGATTTATCAAAATTGAACTTCTGTCCCGAGGTAACTTCAAAGATATTTAAAAAGGCTTTGATCCTAATAAGATTAGACTTAGATGCTTGCATAAAGATAATCGTATCATCCGCATACATTAGGTGGGAAACTGCAGGTATTGAAGCAGGTAGTTGAAAACGAGAGAGACTATTATTAGAGAATATAAAAGATAGACTCCTAGAAAAAGCTTCAGAGAAAATATTAAAAAGAAAAGGAGAGAGTGGATCACCTTGTTTAATACCTCTAGTAGATTTAAAAAAACCTACTGGATTTCCATTAACAAGAACTGAGAAGTAAGCCTGAGAGAGATTACTCATAACAGCAGTTAAAAAATTCCCATTGAATCCAAATCTAATCAGTATCTTTTTAAGAAACTCCCAGTTAACTCTATCAAATGCTTTCATTAGATCTAATTTCAGTATACAATTGGGAGATCTGCTCTTTTTATCCAGAAACCTGATCATTTCCTGTAAATACAAAATGTTATCAGAAATATCTCTTTTCTTCATGAAAGAAGATTGGTTTGGAGAGATCAGGTTATCCATATAAGGTCTCAACCTTTCCATTAAAACCTTAGAGCAGATTTTATTTAGGACATTTGATAAACTAATTGGTCTAAAGTCCCCAAAAGAACATGGTGTGGCTTTTTTTTCAGAATTAAGGTAATCCAAGTGCTGGATATTCCTTTTGGGATTTCCGATCCAGAGATAAAATCATTAACAACCTCCATTAGATCTTGTTTAATAAAATACCAGCATTTACTATAGAATTTAGCTATGAAACCATATGGCCCTGGACTACTGTTATTATTTAAACCTTTAATCACAGCTTCTAACTTAGATTCTGAAACTGGAGCAGCTAATGCTTGATTATCCATATCATTAATAACTGTGGGGATTTGACTAAGGAAGTGAGGGTAGTAGGTATCAGCTGTAGTATGATTAGGCTCAGTTAACAAACCTGAAAAATAAGTAATTGCTTCCTTCTGAATATCCGTTTGTGTATTTAACCAATGACCTGCCTGATTTTTAATTTTGCTGATTTGCAACTTACAATTCTTTTCCTGCACTACCTTATGGTAAAATTGAGTGTTATTGTCCCCCAACTTATGCCATTTTAGTCTCGCCTTCTGCTTCCAAAACTTATCTTTCTCCTTTAAAGCATTAAGAAGTAAGGCTTTTTTCTCATTTAGTTTAACACGTTCAGGCAATGTAGGATTCAAGTAAAAAACAAGTTCCTGGATTCTTAAAGTCTCCTCAGCTAATATGACATTTGAATCAATATTGCCAAAACACTCTCTATTCCAGGTTTTTATCACTTTCTTAAGCCTAATCAATTTTAAGTAGAATCTGATCATGTCATTTTCAGCCACTGGTTTTCCCCAATTTTCCTGAATTAAACCTAAAAATTCAGTCCTTTGGAACCATGCATTAATAAATCTGAATGGCTTTGGGTGAGAAGGTAATAAGTTGGACAGTTGGAGGGGGAGAGGGGAGTGATAAGAAGTTTGCCTATTAAGAATCTGAATTGAGGAAGAAGGGAATTTAGAGCTCCATGATAGGGTACTAAGGCCTCTATCTAATCTTTTGGAAGTAGGGTTCCTCAGCTTAGAATTACACCAAGTAAAAAGATTACCCACTATATTAATTTTTTGTATTCCAATGGTGTTAATCCAGGTGTTAAAATCTCTAATACTTCCTAGGGAAGGAGAGGATGGTCCTCTATATTCAGAAACAGAAGTAATTGTATTAAAATCTCCTATAAATATAGTATCACCCTTTGAAATCGGCTGTAGATCATTCCATAAAGCCTTTCTACCTTCCCTATTTCTTAATGCATAAATGAAAACAGCTTCCATACGAACATTTAAGGATTGATGGGATACGTTAACATGCATAAACTGCTCATGAGAGGAAAGAAGTGAAACAGATAGGAGATTAGACCACAGAAGCCAAATTTTCCCATATGGAAGGTACAAATTATGTGAGAAATTAAGTGCATTCATATATGATTGAATTTTTGTATTATCGTGCATAGGTTCAATTATGCATAACATCTGGATTTTCTTAAGTTTGAGTAAATTAATCAATCTAAGCATTGATGTTTCCATACCTCTTAGATTCCAAACCAGAAAATTAACATTAACTGTAGATGTCATAGTTCACCTGATTTATAACTTTTTGTAGCCGATCTTAGCAACATTTTGTTCAGTTGACTGAGATAGGTAATCTTTTTACTTTTGGCCTTACCTTGGTGATGATTCTTACCTGAGGACTCCATGACTGGAGATGCATTGATATTGTGTTGATCAGTAGTGTCCGGATCCTCAGAAGCTGGCTCACTAATTCCATCTTGACCTTGAAGGCAATTATCATCATCCTGTACAACGGAGAATCTATTTGACATCTTTCCATCCAGGGAAACTGTAGGGTTGTTAATAGAGCACTTCAGTGGTAACCGTAGTAAACCAATCTGAATATCATCTTTAGCATAAGTCATCAATGCAGGTTTGGATGTTTCAGTTTCCTTTAGTAACCTAGATATAGAATTATCCGAGCTATCCAGAGATCGAATTTCTGGTGACAGGGATCTGCCATTATCAGGAACTCTGTGAGCCTCCAAGGGAGAATTATAGTGAACGTTAAGGTCTGAATTCATAATAGCATTTTTCAGAGACAGGGTTAAAAGGCTCATTATGGGTACCAGTGATCAAAGGTGGTATATTAAATTTTTTTTGCCAGTTGCCTGCCACTGGGAGTGAGGTTGATTTGGAAATATGTTAGTATCCTCTATTCTGTCATTAGTAGACTGAGAAATAGCTCTACATTGGACCAAAGAGTGACCTAGTTTAGCACAGTGGTTGCAATAAAGAGGAATATCCTCAAACTCAATTAGATACTTCCTATTATTCGAAACTGATCCAAGCCTGATATGATGACACAAAGGTTTTTGAAGATCTATTTCAACACAGAATTTGATTGCAGAGGGCCTAGTAAGCATTTCAGTTGCTAAATCGTTTTTTATAAAATTGCCTATACTGTTGCCAATTGCCTCAATGGAAGCAGAATTATAATAGTATAATGGCACTTCCCTGATTATACACCAAATGGGAATGATATGAGATTCTTTATGTGTTTAAAATTCAGGAGTCCACTTGAGCATCTTTAGGAGAATGCCATTGAAATTCCAGATGCCTTTCATCCAACATCTCTGGTAGTCGTTAACCTGCTCAAATCTTATTAGCACATGTTTATAATCTAGAGAGCCTAACTGATACTTACCTTTGAAACCGATTGTTTTAAGAGCTAACTCCATCTGCTCCATAGAAAACCTTCCTTTGGTGAACTTACCGACAAGAGCATTAGAACAATGAGCCGATAGTGTTGCAATTTGGTCATCGGAATATAGGCAGGCGGGATCTCCCAAATGAATTGATTTTGGAATAAGCTCTGGGTTATTAGGTAGCTGTTTTGACAGGGGGGGATTTGTTTTGAAATACTGCGGCAAAGAATTTTAGGGGAGGAGGTTGATTAACAGGTCTTGCCGCCATATCGGCCGGCGTAATAGGTTCAGCCGATTGCACAGAGGTTAACCGACCAGATGCCGTTACCAGCTCAGTAGCCGTTACCAGCAAGTTTTAGAACCAACGGATAACCAGGGAGGTGAGAGAGAGAGGGGGGATTAGGAGAAATCGCACACATGAACAGTGAAACAATTGCATGAGTGCACTTGCAATTGAGACCTGAAATTGGTCTCTTGTGTTAGAGACCACAAAAAGGGACCCCATTGTAGGCCTTTGTGGCCTCTTCCAAAATAAAAGACCACAAAAGAGACTCATTGTACATGCTCTTAGTCCCACATCCGTCTTATTAAGACTGGGATGTAACCACTTGGGCTAGCTCAATTGCCCAGGGCTTTTTGCCTACCCAGGTGCAACCAACGTTCAATCCCCCCTCCATTCGAGTTGCATTATTATGGGTATTTTTTTTAAAAAAAAGCCTGGGATGTAGGGCTGGTCATCATGATTCAAGAGTCAGGGCGGGTTAGTTGTTCTGACTTAAATTGATCCAAAATTTTGGGTCAAACGAGTCGGGACAGGACAAAATAAAATTTTCATAATTTTAGGTTGGGTCGAGTCATAAATCATTCCAAACCACCAAAATCATGTAAGAAGATAAAAAAATATTTAAATTTAGAAAAATAAAATGAATAATTTTCAAATGTACTAATATTTAAATAATAAATAAAAGTAAAAATTATTTCATATAAGTTTAAATAAAATTTTATATTTTTGAATTATAAAATTATTCACTTAATAAAGAAAGATATAACTATTTTCATTCTTCTTGTTATGTTTTAAAAATATATAATTTTACTATTATTTATACAATTATTTGATTAATTATGTGTATATATTTTATATTTAATCAATATATTATTTATAATTGATAATGTTTATATTTAAAAAGTATTTTTATTTTTATAAATTCATACTCTCTGGTTCTCTAATATTGGCTCCATTGCTTTTGACACTTAATTTTAGAAAATGTTGAATTAGTGGTGGAGAATGCATTGAAAGAGTAGAAAGCAAATTGAATGGATGAAACTAATCTAGAATTTGTCAAAAGAGGAAGGAGTCAATGTTTAAAAATCATCCAAAAAAGGAAAGTGAACCATTATTAACCAATAAATAATAAAATAAATATATTTAATCTCGTTTGTGAATAAATATAAAATTAATAATTACGCTCACTTATTTTAAGTTATTATTCGCACGGGTGTTAATCTTGTTTGTCTTTTTATTCAAGAATGTTAAATTGTTTAAATTAAATTAATATTGGATATGTTGTATTAAATTAATTATTTTTTATAACTTTTTTAAGAGATTGCATTTTTATTCAAGAAAATGGGACAAAATTGCAATGGGTGAAAATGGTTCGATTTGGGTTGAAACCCGACCCGAACCACAACCAACCCGGCCCATATTTTACTGACCCACTTGACCCAAATGGGACGTTGACCCAACCCAACCCAAATGGGTTAAGTCAAAATGGGTCGAGTTGGGTCGGGTCAGACAATTTAAACACCCCTACTAGGATGAGAGAGTTTTTAATGGGTACTGAGTGGTAATGGGATGAAATCAATACCAATCATGAGTAGTAAGTCAAGCGTGAGTTTTATTATTGACCTAGTCAATTTACATCCTACCCATCTAATACATTAAACACCTGCTAATTTTAATTAATAATAACTTTTTCATTTAAGTAATTAATTTTTTAACATTAATATACTCCTCTATCCCAGATTAAACTGTAATTTTACTATTTGACAAGTCAACATTGTTAAACTTTGACCATGTATTTGAATAGATATATAAATAATAATATTATCATATGTGATATTGTTGGATTCGTCGTAATAAGTAGTTTCTGAAACTTTTTATTTGTTGTTATTTTGCGTAGTTAAACATATTAACGGTCAAACTTGTTTCTTGAAGACCGTGAAAAAAAAAAATTCTATGTTGGTTAAGTTGGGACGGAGGGAGTAAGTATAATAAATCGTACCTTAGATCGATAAGACTATTTAAGTGGGCGGCTATGATAAGTTTGAGGTGGGTATGGATATCTAGACTGATAATGTATGTCAATGAATTTTTTAAATAAAATTTGGACGAAGGTGAATTTTATTATTGTATATGCTATAGATAATGAGACAGAAATGAATATAAAAATATTAGGTGAAAATGAAACTGAAAGGAGTATAATAAATAATCAACAAATAATCATCAGAAAAAAAATGTCTTCATCTTATTGAAAAAGATTTTTTTATGTATATTGTGATCATTTTAACAATTGGCTAATAGTGATTATTTTAACAATTGGCTAATAGTGTAAAACGTATATGATACTGTGATTGATGTGTCTGAGACATCCTTGATGTATGTTGTTGATACTCAAACGTTGATATGCAAGAACAAATCTTTGGGAGGTTACGACTTACGAGGCGAAAACTCTCCAATGCTTTTTTTTGAAAGATTACATACAAATAACTAAATTACAAATCAACATCCTAATTTAGGACCTAAATAGGAGACACCATCATTGAATATGTTGAAGCTTTGTTGAGCATGAAATTCCATCCATTTGAATAGGCAGGGATGCCCTCCTAAGAACACTCAAATGTTGCACCACCAACGAATCACATCGAAACTGAAACCATCACAATCCCACATCATCGACCACCTGCAGGTTGGGAAACCACAGCGGAGACCACTGACACGATCCCATGACGTTGGGTAATCCCATAAAAAAATCGCTCTAATATTTACAATTCTTGATGGGGGTGTATTTTGAACTATGAACCTCTCAATTATAGAGAATGTGGCTTGCCATTAAACCATGCCTGATTCCCAAACTCTCCAATGCTTATGCTAGCAAGCGTGTATGAAGAAAGTATCAGATTGTGAATGAATCAAAGTAGGTTATACATGTGTATTTATAGGGCGGAGATCGTGTGAGATCTCTGTGATTGTCTAGGGTTAGATTTCTTTTTCCTCGTAGAACAAGTAGTAGTGTCCAACTATGATTATGACACTAGACATAGTTTTGATATTAGAGTGAATCTCGAATATTCTTTTAATGTGGATAGCACAGGCTCATCGAATCGAGTATTAATGATCGACGGAGCCTTGGGTCCATATATCATCAGTTATCCAAATCATAACTTTCATATTAGAGCGTATGTCAAATATTCTCTCAGCATCAATATTGCCGGTCCACCGATTGATTGGGCCTTGAGCCCAAGTATTCATCGGTGATAGTACGAATGTTCTTGATTAAATTAATACACGTTTACAAGAGGTGCATATCATTATATGCATTTGAACATTTTGCTTTATGAAGTATTTGTTAAAGTGATGGTTGCAAAACATTGTCAAATGCATGTGAAGGTAATAAATGAGACAATGAGGCGGAGGCTCCAGTGTGCGAGTGTGTAAAGGTATGGGCGGTTCCCCGTGGTGCTGTGCCCGGCTCTCTGCCTCACCAGTCACCTCTGTCGTCCTCGTCGTGGTCTGTCTCATTGGGTCAGCTACCCCTCCACCTCCACACACATTTTTCAGAAATTGTTAATATAACTTCAACTATTCCAATTAATCAATTCAAATTAGAGTCGACGGTCTAATGTTTTTTTATATCCTATGTAAACATTTTATTTTGGTTCCTTAAGTAATTTTTAAAATTTTAATACAAAATATAAAAAGAATATATATTGGAGACGGTAACCTAATCAAGTGTAATACTAGGAGCCCACTCTATACTTTATTTGTATAAAAAAAAGAGGAGACATAAATCAAGATGCTAAAAGGCATTAATTTGTCTGAATTATCAAACATAATATTTCAAATTTATTATTACTCCGTCCCAGCCGAATGTGCACACTTTTTGGTCAACTTTCTCAGGTCATGTTTGACCAACGATAACTTTAGTTACGTATATTAACGGTGTGTTAAAATTTGATATTTAGAAAATACAGCATGCAGAGAATCCAACAATATCTCACATGATGATATTGGTATCTATATACTAGTTGAAATTTATGGTCAAACGTGTCTTGAGAAAGTTGACCAAAAAGTATGCAGATTCGGCTGGGACGGAGGGAGTAATATCTTTAATCTTTAGTTCAATGAAGTATAGATATAAATGTTAAGTTCATTTACATGCAAATGTATATTCAAAATTGTCTCTAAATAATGGATAAACTTTATTGTTTGGACCGTGTATCTTGATCTTATTACTACACAATTTCTAGTGTTCCATTTTAGAAAAAATTACTCAATTTGAAAATTTTATTTAGTATGCCAAGAAAATGATCTCATGTAGAATTGACGTAGAAATTATAAAAATTTAAAATATACTCTCTTGATCGATTACTAAGTGGTGATTTTTTACAAACTAAAAGTCTAAAAGAAAAAAAAGAGAGTAATAAACTCACCATTCTCCTTCAAATTTAAAAATATAAATGAAACAAAAGATTAAAAATATAACTTTGTAATTTAGAAAAAACTTAGTAATTGAATGGGCGGAAAAGTAATTTAGTATATTAATCTAGTGGACCAAAAAGTAATTTAAAATTATTTATATTTGAATTAAATGGCCTAAATTTTATCAAATGAAAAATCTAAAAAATAAATATAAAAACACTAATAGATTATTTTGGGCCTCCAAAAAATTGGGACCTATTGCGGGAGCACAACCCACACACTGACCTTAGGCCGGCCCTGATTGAAATGCATCCATATACTGCTTACATTCCCTTTGAAAAGGACAAATTCTTGTGTGAGACAGCCTCGCAACGATCCCAGAGATTAGTTGCAAAGAATTCAGGATGGGGTTTCAAATTGAAGTTTTAAAAGTTTAGGGTCTGGATGTGAAATATTATTAGTTTACATTTAATTTAGGTATAAATATCAATCTTTCATCTTTTTTTCTCTCCACTCCCCTCTTTCTTCTGCGTAACCGCTCTCTCCATTTTTCTTAGAGCTCCATTTCAACCGTACACAACCGTTTCCTTCATTCAATTTTACTGCTCCCTTTCTTTGTTTTTCTTCCATATTTCTTGCTCACAGTTATTCACGATGAACACGGGGAAGTTGAGCATCATTTTCCAATGATTTTGCAGATTTTAGCTTTGATTTCCAGTGATCTAACACAATTCGACCTTCGTTTTGTGTTTATCTTCGATAGTAATGTCTTCGCTTTGATTTTTTATGCATATTTTATTTTTTTCGATTCTTGTTTTATTTTTTTGGTTCATGTGATTTTGTAGGGTTTGTGTAGGTTATATTGGGTATTATTGTGCTTATTTTGTGTTTTTTGTTCCTTATGTAGTTCATTCTTGTTTTATTGTGTGTTTTGGGGTTTATGTTGTTCAGTGAGTTAATATTTGAGAATTTCTCAGTTTTTTATTTTTGTGTTTGGTGATTTATTCTTACATATTTGTGCTAATTTTTGTGTTGTTGTTATTTCTTAGATGTCTAAGAAAACTTGCCTCACTGCTACTGCAATTAAGATGGAATGAGGATCTGTAAGTTTTATTATGTTGCATCAGTGATGTTTTAGATACCGTTGTTGATGTTTCTCGTTTTCAGTTTGTTTATATTTTAAGTATTGGTATTTCTGTTGGTGTGATGTTTTAATATCAATGTTTGGTGCTTGTGGTGTTTTCATGCTTATATGTGCAATTGATGTTCAATTTTGATTGTGTGATATCTTAGGGTTTTGCTACAATTTGTGCTAATTTTTGTGTTGTTGGTGTTTCTTAGATGTCTACGAATGCTTGCCCAATGCTGCTGCATTGATCCAGAAGTAAGGAGCATCTGTAAGTTTTATTGTTTTTCATATGTGATGTTTTAGATAGTGTTGTTGATTTTTCCGGCTTTATGTTTGATATTTCATGTTTAAGCTCAAAGTATTGTTATATGTGTTGGTGTAATTTTTTTTTTTAATTTCAATGTTTGATGCTTGTAGTGTTTTCATGCTTAAGTGTGCAATTGATGTCCAATTTTGTTGTTTTTGATTTTGTGTGATATCTTGGGATTTTTCTATTTGTGCTAGTTTTTGTGTTGTTCTTGCTATTTCTTAGATGTCTAAGAATACCTGCCCACTTATGCTGCAATCAAGAAGAAACTAGGAACTGTAAGCTTTTTTCAGCGTGATATTTTAGACAATGTTGTTAATGTTTCTGTTTTATCTTTGATCATTCATGTTTAAGCTCTAAGTGTTTTTTTTATGTGTGTTGGTGCAATGTTTTAAATTTCAGTGTTTGATACTTGTGTTTTCATGTTTAAGTATACAACTGATGTTCAATTTTTTGTTTTGATATTTTAGGTGTGTGTTGTTGATGTTTTTTAAAATTTTGAGATTGAATTTTTTTAAAGCTATAAGTGATGTTTCTTAATGTAGTTTCTGTGATGTTATGTGTGCTATTGTGATGTTTTAATTACTGACATTGATGTTTTAATTACCGTATGTGATCTTTTATATTATTTAACAGGAATACTTTCCAAGTCAGAGCTCTACGATGCCATTGCTGAGTTAATAAAAAAATGGTATGAGGAATCATGCTCATGAAGGCGTTCCCTTGAACAGAGTACCGTAGTCGACATTTGATCTGTGTCTTAATGCAATATGAGAGTTATCCTCTTCAAAACCAGGAGGAGAAGACAAGTCTGTGAAAAAGCCAGCGGTGAAGGGAAACAAGTCGAGGAAAAATATAATTTGATTGTTTAGGATGTATTGTTTGACGTTGATTTTTTGGTTATGATTGTTGATTGTTAGTGTTGAGGCACTTAATTTTTATTGATGTTTTAGCTTGATTTAAAATTTTTTAGTTTTTTTGTTAGCAATTTTTTAGGGCATTTGAACACTTTTGTAATGAATAATGTTTGATGATTCAATAGTTATGGCGATTGACATTTTCACATGCTAACATAAAATTTCAAATTAAACTTTTTCACTTTCATATGATAATTTTATATGTATTTGTTGTGCATGTGATGATTCATTGAATTTCTTCGATTTTGAGTTGTCAGTGTATGATGTTTTATCAAGTTCTCATCAGTACTTTTGTAAAATAAACAAAAAAAAGAATTATCACCGTGTCACAATGTAATCATGGTATGGCGGTAAATAATAATCAAGTCCCTACAAACTGATTTTCGATCAATTGTGCATTTGGAAAATTAGCTGGTTTTTATCTATTATTTATTGTATGAATAAGTATTTTATTTGATGTTGTAGAAAATATGGGTCATAATTTGTGTCTGTATTCATGATTTCAGGGTACATTATATAGTTGTACAAAATCCATGTACAAACTAGAAAAATGAAATATAACCTAATCAAAATTACAATTGATACACCCTCCCTCAAGTTGGAGCATGGGGATCAGAAATGCCCAACTTGCCAAGTAATGAATGGAACTGGTTACGCCTGAGAGCTTTGGTAAACAAGTCTGCATGTTGTTCTGAAGTGTGGATATGATGAGTAATAATAATACTAGACTGCACAATATCCCAGTCAAAATGACAATCAACTTTGATATGTTTCATACATTTATGGAACACTAGGTTTGCCGCAATATGAAAAGTAGATTGACTGTCACAAAATAGACGCATAGGAGTAGTGTGCGCAACCCCAAAATATTTAAGCAAAGACTTAAGCCATAACAATTCACAACAGGTAACAACAATAGCACGATACTCCGCTTCAGCAGAAGATTGAGAAACCGTAGGTTGCTTCTTAGACTTCCAAGAAATCGAAGAATCGCCAATCATCACAAAGTATCCGGAAAGCGAACGCCGGGTAATGGGGCATGTAGCCCGATCAGAATTACAACAGACATTCAACTGTAATGCACAACGAGAGGAGAGAAATAAACGTTGACCAGGATGACTATTCAAATAGTGCAACATGCGAACTACAACTTGCCAGTGAGGAACACAAGGAGATTTCATGAAATGGGCAAGTGTATGAACTGAATTACTAAGCTCATGATGAAAAATAGCGAGGTAGATTAGTCACTGAACCAGATGCCGGTATTGCACAGGGTCATGGTAAAGAGGGCCTTCAACACGCTCCAGATCATGTTGTTGCTCCATCAGAAAGTCAGTCAATTTAGAAGCAGATAAACCTGTGTAAGATAAAAGGTCCATGGCATATTTCCATTGTGAAAGAAACATCTCATCCGGTCTTCTAGAAATCTCTATACCCAAGAAATAATTAAGCATGCCAAGATCTTTCATGTGAAAATTAGAGTCCAAGTATTTCTTGAATTCAGAGATAAGCGACGAAGAATTACTAGGAATAACCAAATCATCTACAGAAACAAGTACATGCAAAGATACCGAACCGCGGGAAAATGTAAAAAGGGAGTAATATGATTTACTATGAACAAATCCAAATGCACGCAAAGCCTGAGCCAATTTGGCAGACCAATTGTGATGAGCTTGACGAAGGGCATAAAGAGAATTCTGAAGGTGACATACATGCCCGGGGGGAGCAGGATAGCTAGGGGGAAGCCACATGAAGACCTTTTCATATAGATCACCGTGTAGAAAAGCTTTATGCACATCTATTTGATGCAGCTCCCAACCACGAATGACGCCAATAGAAAAAATAGGTTAATCGAACTCATCTTTGCAATAGGAGCAAATGTTTCAGTATAGCCAATCCCTTCAATCTGACGATTCCAAAGAACCACCAGGTGAGCTTTATTGTGTTGATGGTACCATCAGACTTAAACTTGGTACGGTAAACCCATTTGCAACCAATTGCAGTCTTATCCAGAGGTAGATGAGCCATTGTCCATGTCTGATTGCGCTTAAGTGCAGTAATCTCATCATCCATAACATCTCTTCAATAAGCATGCTTTGATGCCTTAGAATAAGTGGTGGGATCTGCACTAGAAGTTACTGCACCCAAAAATCTAGAATGCATACTAGAAAATTTATCCCAATTTACATAATCAGTAAGAGGATAGAGAACACCTGAGGATAGTGATGGCGCTTGAGTGATTGTAGCGATGGGGGGGCTCTTTAGTAGTAAGAGTACAGACATAATCATCACAGACGTAATCATCCAAGTAAGGAGGAGGACATCGATTATGGACACTTTGTCAAGGAGGAGGCATCTTGGCGGAAGGAGGCTGCACCGGAGGCACTGGACAAGTAGAATGCGGAGCAAGCAGTAAATGGTGGCAGATAGAAGAATTTGGCACTGGTGATGCTGTATCAGGTGGCGGCGCAAAAGTTGGGTCCGGGTCTGGGTCTGACGGTGCTTGGTCGACGTGAGCTAGAGGCGGGTGAGGTGCGTGCAGCAGTGTCGGCTTGGGCTGGGCATCGCCGGACTGAACCGGTAGAGCGGCGACAAAGGCAGAGCGGTGACCGGTGGCAATGACGGGGTAGCTACCAGTTGAAATGTCGACCGGCGAGTACGACTTTGGCGGAGATGGTGGTGATATCGGCATTGAGCTGGGATGCACTAATGAGGCCAATGTTGGAGTAACTGCATACGGGAACTGGTCTTCAAAAAAATCAGCATCCCAATTGTTGAAGAAAGTGCAGGATTCCAAGTCATAAAGGCAATAGCCTTTCTTTCTGGCAGGATAACCAAGAAACAAATATCGACGACTTTGTGGCGCAAACTTGTCATAGAATCGAGGAACGTAAGCAGCAAAACACAAGCATCCAAACACCCTCAAAGGCTGGTAGTTTGGAGCTCGTTCATAAAGCATCTCAAATGGTGTGCGACCATTGATTTTTTTTATTGGTGTCCAGTTAATCAGATAAGCAGCAGTGAGAACACATTCTCCCCAAAAATCAATAGGTAGATTAGATTGTAAACGCAAAGCACGAGCCACATTCAACAAACGACGATACTTGCGCTCTACACGACCATTCTGCTTTAGTGTATCAACCATAGGTGTTTCAAAAATAATACCAAATTCAGTAAAGTAGGATCTCAGGGGCAGAAATTCAGTATCATTATCAGAACGGACACGGAAAATGGTGCACCCAAACTTTGTCTTGATCAAAGCACAAAATTCTATAAATCTAGAGGCTATATCTGACTTAGCCACTAATAAATAAACCCAAACTGCTTGGGAATAATCATCCATTATAGTTAAAAAATAAAATGCACCATAGAAGATGGTGAACTATAAGGCCCTCAAACGTCACAATGTATTAATTCAAACAAAGAACAAGCATTTGAAGAACTCAAAGGAAAGCTATGCCTAGTATGTTTTTCTCTATAACACATAGAGAAAGGAATAGAAGTACTATTTGTGCTAAAATCAAGAGTAGGAACATAAGGCAACACCATAGATGATGGATGCCCAGGATGTTGATGCCATAAATTAGATTAAGAAATCAACGCAACTGTCAAAATAGATTGCAGGATATGAGGACGAACACTAGTATTCAACAAACAAAGCTAGTAAACTCCCCCTGCCGTTCACTCACGAAAATTGCAGTACTCATACTGATTTTCTATAAAATACAATACTTTTCAGTAAACAAAGCTAGACATTTAAAGGCATATAACAATCTAGAGCATGATAATAAATGGCATACAAAGTAGGTATGTAAAGCACATGAGTAAGGGCGACATCACCAAAATAAATAGAACCAAATTGTGTAGCAGATGACACAGATCCATCAAGCAGTATAACATTTACAGAGTCGATAGCAGTAGTAATATCAGTAAGAGAACCCTTGTCATCGATCATGTGATATGAAGCTCCCGAATCAAGAATCCAGGGTAAAGTAGACTTACCCGACCCATGGTCAAAGAGGTAATGTAACTCATTAAATAAATAAAGGGTTGTACTCCATTGGTCGTCAGAAAGAGAAGGGCCAAAATCAGATCGGGTAGGGAAGCCGGAGGCCGCAGCCGCAATCCCTGGCAACGAGGTGATGGCGCCAGTGAACGGCAGCTGAGGGCAACAGTGGGTAACATATTTAAATTCTGAGGTAGCTATTTAAGGAGATCAGAACAGAGTAGCAATGATAGATTGAATAGGATTGGTAGCAGTAAAATGATGTGGCGGCATGTGGAGAAATCTAGCAGCGACATGTGACGTACGGTAGCGGCGCGTGGATTATGGTGTTGGTGCATGGAGGGTAATGTACGGGAGGTAGTGGACTGTCAAACAATTACGGAACCTGGAGACTCGATGTGGCAGTCGGCGGACAGAGATCGACGATCAAGATGATGTGGCAGTACGCGGGCTTCACGGTAGCAGCGCGTAGATTGGCAGGTCGGCGATTGGGAATCACGCACAGATAGGTCTAGGCAGCGAATGGTTAGCAGGAAATCGTGACAGGCTGGAGAAGCATGACGACAATCAGGGGATGAAGAACAGCGAGCGGCAGCAACGGTTAGACGGCTGCGCGGAAGTGACGCGCGGCTGAGGGCGGCGGTGGGTGCTCGACGAAGGCACGAAAAATTTTCTTTAGGGTTTCAATATTTTTGGCTCTGATAGAAGGGAAATAATTTGTGTTTGTATTCATGATATCAGGGTACATTATATAGTGATACAAATACATGTACAAGTTAGAAAAAGGAAATAGAATCTAATCACAATTACAAGTAATATCTACATTCCTTAACATATGTCTTACTATTGTTATTTGATAGGAATAAATACATTTATAACTCTAACTTTAGGTTTAAAATGCCAATAATAATCCCACAATGTTCGAAAGTGCCAATTTAATCTTAACTAATTATTGTATGCGTCAATCTAACCTTAACATTCAAAGCAATTATGCTGACATAGCCAAAGTCCCTAATTCTAACATTGACCAAATGAATTCATGCATGACCAAAAAATGAAATAAAAAATTACCCTTATAAAAAATCTACTTTCTTCTTCAAAGCCAACATCTCTGCCAACACCACCACCCACCAGCCACCATCTCCAGCTCGCCACTGGTGGAGACACCCACATCGCCATTCTGGTTATATCGCCTGAGGCTATGCCCAGTAAGAGTATTCATTCCAAGTCGTCGCCGATACAACCCTTTCCCCTGCCAATCAAGTTTCATTTACAAATTTAATCTGGTTACTATGTAAAAGATATACTTGGAAACTGCACGCATGTGTCAACCGTCGTCAGGGGCATAGTGGTCATTTCCCAGGAAAGCCGAATGTGTGCCCATGTATGTGCTTTGAAGTGGCTGCCCTAACTGACGTAATTTTAGGCACCATTTTTGTCATTTGTGCATGCCCTTTGTCAAACATTGCGGCACTGCCATGTGCGTCTACATGTGCTGCCAGGTGGCTACCCAAAACGACGTTGTTTTGGGAACCCATTCGAGGGGTAACCATTCGAGAGGTACTCATTTGAGATGTGAGCTTCTTAGTGGAGGGGTTCGAGACGTACCTATTTGAGATGTGAACATTCAGGTGGAGGGGTTCGATTGGATGATTCGAGAGGTACCTATTCGAGAGGTTAAGTTTCAGGTGGAGGGGTTTGACACATTGAGGATTCGAGTGATGGATACTTAGCATGCGTGTGCCAATGGCTCGATAGGTGGAAGACTCGAGGGGTAGATGGGAGATCCTCAAAGGGGTGGTTCTCGGCCTTAAAGGGATGGAATCTTCTATCCTCGAAGGGGTCGAGTTCTAGGCCCTCAAAGGGATGGAGTTTTCTGTCCTCGAAGGGGGTCGAGGTTTCGGCCCTCGAAGGGATGAGTCTTTTGTCCATGAAGGGGTTGAGTTCTAGGCCCTCCAAGGGATTGAGTCTTCTTTCCTCAAAGGGGTCGAGGTCTCGGCCCTCGAAGGGATGGAGTCTTCTGTCCTCAAAGAGAGGGGTTCTATTGGACATAATCGAGATGTACCTACTCGAGAGGTTAAGTTTCATGTGGAGGGGTTCGAGACATTGAGGATTCGAGTGATAGATACTTAGCGTGCGTGTGCTAATGGCTCGACGGGTGGAAGACTCGAGGGGTAGATGGGGGATCCTTGAAGGGGTCGAGGTTTCGGCCCTCGAAGGGATGGAATCTTCTGTCCTCGAAGGGGTCGAGTTCTAGGCCCTTGAAGGGATAGAGGCTTCTATCCTCGAAGGGGTCGAGGTCTCGGCCATCGAGGGATGGAGTCTTCTGTCCTCGAAGGGGTCGAGTTCTAGGCCCTCGAAGGGATGGAGTCTTCTGTCCTCGAAGGGGTCAAGGTCTCGTCCCTCAAAGGGGTTGAGGTCTCAGCCCTCAAAGGGATGTAGTCTTCTGTCCTCGAGGGGGTCGAGTTCTCAGCCCTCGAAGGGATGAAGTCTTCTGTCCTCGCAGGGGTCGAGGTCTTGGCCCTCGAAGGGATGGAGTTTTCTGTCCTCAAAGGGAAGGGTTCCATTGGACATGTTCAAGAGGTACCTACTCGAGAGGTTGAGTTTCAAGTGAAGGGGTTCGAGACATTGAGGATTCAAGTGATAGATACTTAGCGTGTGGGTGCCAATGGCTCGACAGGTGGAAGACTCGAAGGGTAGATGGGGATCCTCGAAGGGGTTGAGTTCTCGGCCCTCAATGGGATGGAGTCTTCTGTCCTCGAGGGGGTCTACTTCTCAGACCTCGAAGGGATGAAGTCTTCTGTCCTCGAAGGGGTCGAGGTCTCGACCCTCGAAGGGATGGAGTCTTCTGTCCTCAAAGGGAGGGGTTCTATTGGACATGTTTGAGAGGTACCTACTCGAGAGGTTAAGTTTCAGGTGGAGGGGTTTGAGACATTGAGGATTCGAGTGATGGATACTTAACGTGCATGTGCCAATGGCTCGATAGGTGGAAAACTCGAGGGGTGGATGGGGGATCCTCAAAGGGGTCGAGGTTTCAGCCCTCGAAGGGATGGAGTCTTCTGTCCTCGAAGGGATCGAGGTTTCGGCACTCGAAGGGATAGAGTTTTCTATCCTCGAAGGGGGTAGAGGTTTTGGCCCTCGAAGGGATGGAGTCTTCTGTCCTTGAAGGGGTTAAGTTCTAGGTCCTCGAAGGGATGGAGGCTTCTATCCTCGAAGGGGTTGAGGTCTCGGCCCTCGAAGGGATGGAATCTTCTGTCCTCGAAGGGGTACCCATTCAAGAGGTAGCCATTCGATAGATATCCATTCAAGCGGTTCCCACTCAAGAGGTACCCACCCGGTGGGACACATGAATTGATCCTCGAGGGAACCACCCCTCGAGGATGTCGCATGTACCCCTCGAGCCTTCTACCTCTCAAACCATTGCCACCAACTCGAACCCACAGTACCCTTGAGGGAAATCCATGAACCGCCCCTCGAGGGGTTATACATCCAGCAGTTGAGATTATGTCATCTTCGAGGGGTCAGCAGTCGAGGTTACATCCATGAACCACCACTCGAGGAGTTATACATCCACCCCTCAAGAGGTTACACATCCATCCCTCGAAGGGTTAAATTACCACCCCTCGAGAGCATTCCATGTTATTCATACCACCTGTCGAAGAGGTTAGTCAACCACCCCTCGAGTGATTAGTGAACCACCCTTCGAGGATCTAATCTAGACATCCAACAGTCGAGTTTACATCCAAGTCATCTTCGAACCACCACTCGAGGAGTTAAACATCCACCCCTTGAGAAGTTATACCTCCAACACTCGAAGGGCTACCCCTCGAGAGGATAGACATCCAGCACTCGAAGGGTTAAACAACAACCCCTTGAGGGTTAAACATCCAACACTTGAAGGGTTAACCAACTACCCCTCGAGGGTCAAACATCCAGCACTTGAAGGGTTAACCAACCACCCCTCGAGGATAGACATCCAGCACTCGAGAGGATGGACATCTAGTATTCGAGGGTACTCGACAGCACATCAATACACGAATCACTCCTCGAGGATGTAGATTGTCGCCATTATTTCGAGCCATGTACCTCTCGAGACATTCAGTCTCCAATCAGTAATCATCCATAACTCGAGAGTGCATGTTCCCTCTCGAATCCATTATGCACGATCCACCTGTCATGGGTACAGTTTCCACTTTGAGAGCATTCACACCTCGCGAGTACATTCATTCGAGAGCAATTGTACCTTGCGTCCACACCATTCGAGGCATCATTCCACCATTCGAGGCATCATTCCACCATTCAAGGCATCATTCCACCACTCGAATTACCATTTGGGGCTTCAAGCTGCTAGGGTTTAAGACCCATGACCTGGCCGCCTTGAACCGGGTTGGAACCCTAGGAAGCCTCTGCCCCGTATCTTCTTTCTTGGGTTGAATGGCCCGATGGAGCCCTAAAATGGATCGAGCGCCCAGATTTGAGTCCTCGCCTACTACGCATTTTTCCGGCGCCGGGGAGTTGCCGAAAACCGGGCAAAATTCAAAGAATCTACCAATTATGAAAAAAATTTCTCCTTCATTCTTCTTGATCTGGGCATTCTCATGAAATTGAAAAACAAGGACAACACATTGAGTGTACCATCTTTGATGATTCCAATAAAAAAACAATCCACCATGGTCGACCGCTGAACGGCTCAATTCAACCAACAGATAGCAAAACATCTCCTAACACTCATCTTGAACCTGACTAGCCCCAAAGCATGAGCCACATCCAACAATAACATTCTAACACCCAAAATCAAGAATTCCACTTCTCAAACCTACTATTTACCACTCGAATTCGTACCTCCGAAACCTTCCGCTCCAACCAACTACCTCTCGAACTTCCACTACAATATTCACATCTTGAATCCGTACCTCTCGAACCCCTCCACTTAAACCCTCTCCACTTGAACCCTCTCCACCTGAACCCTCTCCACCTGAACTCTCACCTCTTGCCATCTACACGCTTCAATTACATGGTACATTTATTGCTTAAATTACAACTATTTTAATATTCCTATAAAATTTCTATAATTTGTTATCAAATTCACCGCGCGTAGCCAAACTAGTTAATGTAAACAGATAAACTTAAATATTGTTACCCTACCGCTGACCCATTTTTCTTGAAAATTCAACCCAGAAACATAATCAATCATTCAAAAATAACTAACCCTCTCAAGTGGGGCTCTTAATAATATAGTTAAAAGAAATTGAAGCAATGTGAAAAAATAGAAGTAACATTTGTGCGGTGGCATTTTTGTTGGTGGTCACGACAAAGATTCTATGCACTTGGGAGAACACAATCTGTGTTGATGGCCGGAAGAAGAAAGAGAATGATAAGAGGAAATGGTGCTATATTTTTATTCTACCGGCGAGAAGAATTTGTTAAGAGTATCCCACATTAGAAGTTGAGATGCTAGATGTCTCACCTATTTGATGGGCTACTACTCCTATTATCAAATGATTTTAGGATGGAACATCACTGGGCTAATGTGTTGGGTCTTCTGCACGCCCCTTTTCCCTATTTGGGTTTGTGTCTGATTTCTATTTTGTAATAGAGTAATGAATCGGATGGATTAAGGGGTTTCAAAGATAGAGTGAAGAGGGGATGATTGCTTGAAGATAGAGTGAAACTGATTTTTGTTTTTTGGAGTTTTAGTTTTGATAGATTTGAGATTTCTCAAAATCCAACCGTTGTATTAAGCTGAAATTTTGCAAGAAGGTTCCAGAGTCGTTTTTCTACATTTTGAACGGTGGACTGCATATCGTCTTAGATGTGAGCTCTGCATTTTTTTCGCTACTTGGATACCAGTTTTGGTAGATTTGCCTTTTCTCAAAATTCTACAGTTGTATTGAGCTGAAATTTTGCAAGGAGGTTGCCGAGTCGTTTTTCTACATTGTGAATGGTAGAGATTGAATTTTAAGGTCTGTAACTACTAGAGTTAGGCTCGGACAGAAGCTCTATTTTTTGGAGACATCTTTCGGAGAAGGTATTTTTTTATTTGTGAATGAATTAACAATTTTGGGTATGCTTCTGCTTGTTTATTTGTTGATTTGATATTTTGGATATCAATTTGGAGATATTCTAATTTTCTTGTGTGTTGTGAATTTTGAATTCTCTTAGATTTGGGTATGCTTCTATTTTTTTATTGGAAGACTTGAGATTTTGTGTCTCATTTTGGGGATTTTGATTGACTTATGTATGTGATTTTTGGATTCTCTTTTTCGGCTTTGGGACTAGTAGTTTGATTTTTGGATAATTTTTTACGATCATTGATTATTGTTTGAATTGGTGACTTTTGGGGTTTTCACCTTTGGAGTTGTGATTGTGGTTTCGTTTGGCTTGTGGTTGTTGAAATTTTGTTTGAAATTCTTACACGGTGAATTTGGGTTCTTGGAGTTGTGCTTTAGTTATAACTAGATGTAAGGATGATTCACTTCAGACGATTAATGTTGAAATGGACTCATACATGTTTGAGCAATACTAGCAGTTTCTTACCTTGCAACCTCCTACCATGTCTGTCTCACAAGGTTTGTCAGTGTCGTCTATCTCAAGTATATCATCTTCATTGTCTATCTTAGGTATATCATCTTCTTTGTGGATTATAGATTCAGGTGCCTCATCACATGTCTCCTCATTTATCCTCTTTTGTTTCCTTATCTCCAAATTCACCTCTTTCTGTTATGACCGCCAATGGAAGTCCTATGCCATTGGAAGGTGTTGGTTCTATTGTCACATCTCAAGTTTCTCTTAGTGATGTTTACTACATTCCTAGTCTTGCACTCAACCTTTGCTCAGTTGGTCAGTTATGTGAATTTGGTTTCAATGTTATTTTTTCTTCTCCTTCGTGTTTGATTCAGGATCCACGATCTCAGAAGGTAATTGGTACAGGTTGTAGGTAGGGGGGACTATATGTCTTGGACGAACTACATGTATCAGATGTTGTTGCCTCTAGTGTGAATTTATCTTCTTTTTCGTTTGATTTGTTTGTCCTAACCTTTTTATTTGTGGCACTCGCGTTTAGGCTATGTTTTTGCATCTCGTTTAAAGTTTTTGGTCTCTACTGGAGCTTTGGGACAAATGAACTCTCCTGATGTTTCTGATTGTAGTGGTTGCAAACTTGCAAAATGTTCAGCTTTTCCCTTTCATAGAAACATTTTCTCTTCTCATGCTGCCTTTGATCTTGAGCATTCTGATGTGTGGGGACCCTCTCCTGTGCTTACGAAAGGGGGTTCTAGATATTATGTGTCCTTTATTGATGATTTGACTCGTTATACTTTGGTTTATTTTATGAAGCATAGATCTGATTTCTAGGACATATTTCGTGAATTTATGACACTTATTAGGACACAACATTCTGCTATTATTAAGTGTTTTAGGTGTGATTTGGGAGGTGAATACACCTCTAATTATTTTTATCATTTTCTTGCTTCTGATGGAACCATATGCCAAACCTCTTGTACATATACGCTTCTCAACAAAATGGTGTTGCGGAGAGGAAACATTGCCACCTTATTGAGACAACTCGCTCATTCTTGTTGTTAGCTGATGTTCCTAAAATATTTTTGGAGGAAACCATTCATACAACTGTACATGTCATTAATAGAATTCCAACCTCTCACAATTCAGGTTTTTCACCTTTCAAAAAATTGTATGGATATGCACCTGACTATTCCTCCTTGCGTGCTTTTGGTTATACTTGTTTTGTTCTTCGACCCCAGGTTGAGCATAGTAAATTGTCTCCTAAATCTGCCTTATGTGTTTTCTTGGGTTATGGTAATGATCAGAAGGGATATCATTGTTTTGATCTAGTTAGTCAAACTATATGTCTATCAACATGTTGTGTTTTTAGAGCATATTCCATTTTTCTCTATTCCCAATAGTTCACATTATATAACTCAGTCATATATCATTTGCACTAATCCTTTTGATGTCACCATAAATGAGATTCCACCATCTGAACATGATACTTTGGTTCTCGACACAGACACTCATCACTCGACCCCTCGGTACATTGCCGAATTCTCAGTCATCTACTAAGACTGCAGACAATCCACCTTTGCGCCAGTCCACTCGTATTTGTAAGTCTACTTAAAAACCTAATTTTTCTTATTCCTCATATTCTCCTTCTTTTGCCTAATTTCTTGTGTCTATTCATTCTTTGTTTGAGCCTGTGTCCTACATAGAGGCTGTCTGTGATCCTCTATGGCAGGCTGCTATGGATGAGGAACTCACTGCTCTACATCAGACTCGCACTTGGGATTTGGTACCTTTGCCTTATAGGAAGCATACTATTGGATCTCGTTGGGTTTATAACATTAAAACTAAATATGATGGATTCGTCGAGCGATACAAGGCTTGTCTTATTGCAAAAGGTTATTCTCAGGAGTATGGCATGGATTAATAAGAAACCTTTGCACATATTGCAAAGAATACCGCCATTCATACTATGATTGCAATTGCTTTTTTTTGTCAGTGGAAGATACCAAAGATGAATGTTAAGAATGCGTTCTTGTATGGTGATCTTCATGAAGAGGTTTACATGACACCCCCTCCCGGAGTAGCGCATCAGGTTTGGCATGTGGGCATGCTTCGTAAATCACTTAACAGTCTCAAACAAGCTCCCAGATCTTGGTTTGAGAAATTCTCCAACGTGATCACCTCTCTTGGCTTTCTTCCCAGTTATTATGATTCAGCATTTTTCATCAAACATACAAGTAAGGGTCGTATTCTCTTCTCTTTGTACATCGATGATATAATTATTACTGGTGATAATTGTGATGGCATTGAATTGTTGAAGTGTGATTTGGATCTGAAAGACTTGGGTTTACTCCTTTACTTTCTTGGTATTGAGGTGGCTTCTTATTCTAAAGGATATCTTTTATCTCAGTCGAAGTATATAACGGATCTTTTTGAGTGTGACAATAGGACTATTGACACTCCTCTTGAGACCATTTATCGCTACTCTCCTACTTATGGACTTCCTTTGTCCGATCCCACATTATATCCTACAGTGGTTAACAGTTTCGTTTATCTTACGGTTACTCATCCAGATATTGCTCATGTTGTTTATGTGGTTAGTCAGTTTGTCACTGCCCCTACTTTAGTGCATTGGTCTATTGTTCTTTGCATTCTCTGATATCTTTGAGGTACCCAGTTTCATAGCTTATTGTTTCCTTCGTCATCATCATTACAGTTGTGTGCATATTCTGATGCTGATTGGGCCGGTGATCTTGAGGATCGCAAGTCCACCACTAGCTTTTGTATCTTTCTCGGAGATTCACTCATTTCTTGGAAAAGTAAGAAACATGATGTTATTTCTCGCTCCTCCACAGAAGATGAGTATTGTGTCATGGCTTCGAGTACTCATGAGATTGATTAGTTACGCTGGTTGCTTGGTGATATGTGAATCACGCTCCGCAGTCCTACACCGTTACATTGTGATAATCATAGTGCTATTCACGTCGCACATAATTTGGTCTTTCATGAACGCACTAAGCATATTGGGATTGATTCTCACTTCACCTGCCACCATTTGCAGATTAGGACTGTTTCACTGCCTTTTGTTCCTCTTCTCTCCAGATTGCTGATTTGTTCACGAAGACTCACTCCACTGTGTGATTTCATTTCTTATCTGACAGACTCTTGATGCTTATTGATGTAGTATCATGAGTTTGATGGGGGATGTTAGTAATATATATTTATTAATCAAGGGTTATTATTTAGTCTTTTTCATATATTAGATTAGGGTTCTCTTTATGCTTCTCCTTGCTCACTTGTAAGAACACACTTTTGACAATACAATTCTTTTTATCTTGAATTCCTAAACCCCCAAAATCAACTTGTTAGTAATATATATTTATTAGTCAAGGGTTATTTATTCTTTTCATATATTAGATTAGGGTTCTCTTTATGCTTCTCCTTGCTCACTTGTAAGAACACACTTTTGACAATACAATTCTCTTTCTCTTAAATTCCTAAACCCCAAAATCAACTTGGTATCAGAGCTAATTCTATCTAGGTGATTAAAGGGGCCCCTCTTGTTTGTTTTGGTATGGTTTAGTTAGTTAGTTTGATTGTTTGGTTTGTACAAGTGTAAAGGCTCGGGGTCCACCGATTACACTTGCGAGGGCGTGTTAAAGTATCTCACATTGGAAGTGGAGATGCTAGATGTCGCACATATAAGCTTGGTGGGTTACTCCTCCTATTACCAATTGGTTTTAGGATAGAACCTCACCAGGCTTATGTGTTGGGACTTCTGCACATCCCTTTTCCCTATTTGTGCTCGTGTCTAATTTCTATAGAATTAAGGTAGGAGAGTGAGAAGAGAGAATGGTGGGGATCCGGGCGTGGCAGAGAGATGGTCTTTAAGCACCTTGGAGAGGCGATTAGAGAGATGAATGGGAGAGAGAGAGAGAGAGGTCGAGATGGATGGAGTGGGAGAGGGAGATGCAGTGGCTGCTATTGGGATTGAACAGGAGCATAGTGATTAGAGAGAGATGACGGAGGAAGGATTTTCATTTTTTATATTATTTTTTAAAGTTAAGGGTAAAATTGTATTTTTACCAAAATCCATACAAACGAACATTGACTAAAAATTCAACGGAGTCAAAGGTTATTTTGACACTTTTTGAAATTGCAGGGTCATATTGGCGCTTTCAGCCTATATTATTATATTTGATGTTTTTACTGTTTAATTTTTGTATTTTTAATATTTCGATTTGATGTTTAGCTATTTTTGTTTGATATGTTTAGTATTTTATTTGATGTTTCACTATCTAAATTTATTATTTGTATTTGATATTAATTATAATAATTATACATATTATAAGGATTTTATATGATGTTTTATAATTATGAATTGATGTTTCAACTAATTTATTTGATGTTTTACAATTTAAAATTGATCTCTTATATTTAAATTTCAGATTTTAGTAAAAGTGACAAAAGTCCATTTAAACTAGGTCAAAAATTGTACGAGGCCCGAATGATGAACTACTGTTGGATCCGGTAAGTGGCGTCGGAAAATTGTCGGAAAACCATCGAAACTTCATGAGCTTGATTTCTCCACATCCATTCAGATCCATTCATCACCCGATCGGCTAGAATTAGCCACTGGTAACCATCTATTCACGTCGACGAAGATGCCGATGTAACTTCCTTGCAAATCCCTAGCCTTCATCGAAGACGAAGACGCCGACAAAGACGACGGGAAACCAAATAATGAATTCCTGGCCTCCAAGGTGCAACATGATACAATTTGAAGTCAGAAGTCCACTGCAAACACAAGAATCATGGTTGGAGAATTTCATCGACTGAGATTCAGAGCTTATTCACGATCACCAACCGCAATTTGAAGCCGGAGAAACTAGCGCAACCTCAAGCCTCAAACTTGGGGTTCGATTCATTATTGTGAATCCATAACACTAGGTTTCAACGGTGGAGAAAGGCGATGCGATGGCAGAGAAAGTGAGGCGGCGACAGAGAAGGTGAGGAGGTGGCAACGGAGAGAAGAAGGAAAAAGACGCGTCTGGTGTGATTATTTTGTTTATTTGCAAAATGGTCCTCCATCTTTTATCATTTTTTTCATTCTGGCACTGAGGAAAAATAATTGTAAATTGACCCCCGAATTTGATTTGTCATTTGCTTATTTTTACTCAAGTCCCTGGTATCACCATGAGACAGTCACGCAGGAGACAGACTCTTTGAAAAGAGGTTTTGTTCTAATATTTCTTTGGTATATACCAATATAACTCTATATAGTTATGAAAGTGCTAATATAACCCTCAATTGTTTGAAAGTAAAAAAGCAACCCTAATTATTTAGTGAAAGTGCTAATATAACTCTAAGGTGGCACTTCTGGTGTTCACCTTGACATGGGTGCATTGACTGCACTTAAAATGTCAAAAAATGTTCCTCATACCAGAAGCTGAATTTATGTGGACTATTTTACCCTTACCCACCACTGTCGAGGAGAATCCAAGCAGAAGGGAGAAAGAGAAGAAGAAGATAAGAAGATAAGAAGATAAGAAGAAGAATAAGGAAAATAGAGGAAGGGTAAGGCGGCGACGCAGGGAAGAAGAGAAGGAGAAGAGATGGAGAAGAAGAAGAAGATTAGGGTTTAGGGGGCATAGTCATATCTCCTTTTTAGAAGGGTAAAAGAGTAATTTTAGTAAATTTTGGCCAAAATTTGCTAAAATGATTAGTTTAGCGCTTTCAATAATTATACAAGATTATATTGACAATTTCAAACACTGAAAGTTTACAATAACACTTAGTATATTATATTATATTAGTTATGTATATACGCATTGTTCTCATTTTTGTTTTCTCAAAATAAAAAAAGTTGAGTCTGCAAGGAAGTGAAGAAGGGCATCATGGATTCATGGGAACCACATTTATGGTCGTAAAATATGGTAAAATTGGATGTGGAGGTGATTAGTTAACACTTTACCATTTAAAGTTGATTTCTCCCGGCAAGATTGATTTTTCACCGGCAGTTGACAACCCCGCCGCTCAATCTTGATTAGTAGCTGCCACGGACCTCGATCGAGGAACTTACGAGTATGATTTTCTTTTAAATTTTGGAATTTCACACTAATTTTTTAGAGGTAAATTATGGCATGCTATCTTCATAGAACATTTACAATATTATATCAAGGTTTTTTCATTTTTAAATTTCAGATTTAAATTTTTAGGTTTCGTTGTCTGCCAAATTATTTTCTGCATTCTAGGGTTTCTATTACCCTTCTGTATTGTCTAAAAACTGTCGTGTAATAGTTTTTAAAGTGTCCTAAGAATAAAAGGGAAAATTTTGCATAATGCTAAAATTTGTCATAGGCCTGGCCTGAGCTGGTTGTCCAGGACCTGTCGGAGCTGTGGTGAGAGCTCTGTTGTGGCCTCTGTTTGAGCCTCCTTTCCATCATGATTCTGGCGTAGATAGGGTACCTGTAAAAGAACATGGGTCACTCAGGGCGGGCGGCTTGTGGCTGTGCCTGCTCCGATGCCCAAGTCAAATAGGATAATATGAGTGTGGAGAGGGTGAAGCTACAATATCGTGAAGGTTGTAGTGGCCTTACCCTAAAATGAGGGCTTCCCCCTCATTTTATAGATGCGGGATTTCTTGTTGGCTTGGGTTGGATGCTGGCCCTTTGGGGCCTGGTAAATAGGATATTGGCTTTAGCCCCCTACATTATAAAGTCCCCATAGCCCTATGTCGCATTGCTGAACAGCACAGGGTATTAGGATAATACATGTCTGAACGTCGTGATGTTTGTTGAATGTCGTTGGTGGCGGACGTCCTTGTTCATTCAAGGTGGAACTTGGCTTCTTGAATTTGTCTCTCGTGGTCATTGATCTGTGTCGTAACCCTACATCTATCAGTCTGGATTCTGCCTTGCAACTTAGTAAACTCTTTTGTTTTGACCTCATTAATTCTTTAAGGTATAACCTTTCTTCGCCGCCTGCTGTGTCAACCTGGACTCTGCAGGCAGCTCCATAAAATTCTACCAAGCTTGCTCGTGGCGATCCTTCTGGTGTCGGCCTGGGCTCTACAACTAGTCCTTCTAAATAATGACTGAACTCTTTCATTTTGACCTCATTAATTGTTTAAGGTATAACCTTACTTCGCTACCTGCTGCATAACCTTAATTCTACCAAGCTTGCTCAGCCTGAACTCTGTTGACAACTCCATAAAAATTTCCCTAGGTTGCGCGTGGCTACCCTTCTGGCGTTGGCTTGGGCTTTGCGCCCAGGCCTTCTAAATCATGACCAAATTCTTTCGTTTCAGCCTCATTAATTATTTAAGGTATAACCTTACTTCGTTGCCTCTTGCGTCAACCTGGACTCTGCTGGCAGCTCCATAAAATTCTGCCAGGGTCACACGGGGCGACCCTTCAGGCATAGGCCTGGGCTCTGCGCCTAGGCCTTATAAATCATTACCAAAAATTTTTAGTTCGACCTCATTAATTCTTTAAGGTATAACCTTTCTTCGTTGCTTGCTGTGTTAACCTAGACTTTGCTTGCAGCTCTATAAAATTCTACCTGAGTCGTCCATGGTGACCCTTTTGGCATTGGCCTGGGCTCTGCGCACAGGCCTTCTAAATTATGACCGAACTCTTTCATTTTGGCCTCATTAGATATTTAAGGTATAACCTTACTTCACTGCTTGCTGCGTCAACATGGACACTGCTGGCAGCTCCATAAAATTCTGCCTGGGTCGCGCATGGTAACCCTTCTGGCGTCGGCCTGGGCTCTGCGCCCAAGCCTTTTAAATTATTACATAACTATTTCATTTTGGCCTCATCAAATATTTAAGGTATAACCTTTCTTCGTTGCCTGCTGCATCAACTTGGACTCTGCTGGCAACTCAAAATTCTGCTTGGGTCGTGCATGGCAACCCTTCCAGCGTCAACATGGGCTATGCGCCCAGACCTTCTAAATCATGACCAAACTCTTTCATTTTGGCCTCAATAATTATTTAAGGTATAACCTTACTTTGCTGCTTGCTGCGTCAACCTAGACTCTGTTAGTAGCTCCATAAAATTCTACCTGGGTCGCGCGTGGTGACCCTTCGGGCGTCGGCCCAGGCTCTGTGCCCAGGCCTTCTAAATCATAACCAAACTCTTTCATTTCAGCCTCATTAATTCTTTAAGGTATAACCTTTCTTTGCTGCCTACTGCGTCAACCTGGACTTTGCTGGTAGCTCTATAAAATTCTGCCTAGATCGCTCTTAGCGACACTTCTGACGTTAGCCCAGACGCCTAGGCCTTCTAAATCATAACCCAACTCTTTTGTTTTGGCCTCATTAATTATTTAAGGTATAACCTTACTTTGTTGCCTGCTGGGTTAACTTGGACTATGCTGGAAGCTCAATAAAATTCTACCTGGGTCACATGTGGCGATCCTTCTGGCATCGGTCTGGGCTCTGTGCCCAGGCTTTCTAAATTATGATCGAACTATTTCATTTAGGTGTCATTAATTCTTTATGGTATAACCTTTCTTCACTGCCTACTGCGTCAACCTTGACTCTGCTGGCAGCTCCATAAAATTATGCCTGGGTTGCGCATGGTGACCTTTCTAGCGTCGGCCTGGGTTCTGCACCCAGACCTTCTAAATAATGACAGAACTCTTTCATTTAGGCCTCATTAGTTATTTAAGGTATAACCTTATTTCATTGCCTGCTGCGTCAACCTAGACTCTGCGCCCAGGCCTTCTAAATCATGACCAAACTCTTTCATTTTGGCCTCAATAATTCTTTAAGGTATAACCTTTCTTTGTTGCCTACTATGTCAACCTGGACTTTGCTGGTAGCTCTATAAAATTCTGCCAAGGCCGCTTGTAGCGACACTTCTGGCATTGGCCTAGGCACCTAGGCCTTCTAAATCATAACCAAACTCTTTTGCTTTGGCCTCATTAATTATTTAAAGTATAACCTTACTTCACTGGGTTAACCTGGACTATGTTGGAAGCTCAATAAATTTCTACCTGGGTCGCGCGTGGTGACCCTTCTGGCATCGGTCTGGGCTCTGCGCCCAGGCCTTTTAAATCATGATCGAACTCTTTCATTTCGGCGTCATTAATTCTTTATGGTATAACCTTTCTTCACTACCTTCTGCGTCAACCTGGACTCTACTGGCAGCTCCACAACATTATGCCTGGGTTGCGCACAGTGACCCTTCTAGCGTCGGCTTGGGTTCTATGCCCATGCCTTCTAAATTATGATCGTACTCTTTCATTTTTGCCTCATTAGTTATTTCAAGTATAACCTTACTTCGATTCCTGCTGCGTCAACCTAGATTCTACTAGAATCTCAATAAAATTCTGCTTGGGTCGCTCGTGGCGACCTTTCTGGCGCCGGCTTAGGCTTTGCGCTCAGGCCTTCTAAATCTTGACCGAACTCTTTCATTTCAGCCTCATTAGTTATTTAAGGTATAACCTTTCTTCGCTGCCTGCTGCATCAACCTAGACTCTGCTGGCAGCTCCATAAAATTATGCCAACGCTTCTTGCGGCAACCCTTCTGGCATTGGCCTGGGCTCTACACCCCAACTTACTAAGTCATTATTGAACTCTTTCATTTTTGCGTCATTAATTATTTAAGGTATAACCTTACTTCGCTGCTTGGTGCGTCAACCTAGTCTCTGCTGGCAGCTCCATAAAATTCTGCATGGGTCACACGTGGCGACCCTTCTGGCATCGGCCTAAGTTCACCCAGGCCTTCTAAATTATGACCAAAATATTTCATTTTGGCCTCATTAATTATTTATGGTATAGCCTTTCTTCGCTTCCTGATGTGTCAACCTGGACTCTGTTGGTAGCTCCATAAAATTATACCAAGGCCGCTTGTGGCTACCCTTCTGGCATCAGCCTGAGCTATGTGCCCAGGCCATTTAAATCATGACCAAACTCTTTTTTTTGCCTCATTTATTATATTAGGTATAACCTTACTTTGCTTCCTGCTGCATCAACCTACTCTGTTGGCAGCTCCATAAATCCTGCTTGGGTCACACGTGGCGACCTTTCTGACGTCCGCCTGGGCTCTGCGCCTAGGGCTTCTAAATTATGACTGAACTCTTTCATTTTAGCCTCATTAAGGTATAACCTTTCTTCATTTCATGCTGCGTCAACCTGGAATCTGTTGGCAGCTCTATAAAGTTCTGCCAAGGTCGCTCGTGGTGACCCTTTTGGCATCGGCCTGGGCTTTGCGCCCAGGCCTTCTAAATTATGACCAAACTCTTTTGTTTTGGCCTAATTTATTATTTAAGGTATTACCTTACTTCGTTGCCTGCTGTGTCAACCTGGACTCTGCTGGTAGCTCCATAAAATTTTGCTCGAGTTGCGCGTGGCGACCCTTCTGGCGTCGGCCTGGACTCTGTGCCCAGACCTTTTAAATTATGAACGAACTCTTTCATTTTGGCCTCATTAATTCTTCAAGGTATAACCTTTCTTCGCTGCCTGTTGATCAACCTGGACTCTGCTGGCAGCTCCATAAAATTCTGCCAAGTCCGCTCATAGCGACCTTTCTGGTGTTGGTCTGGGTTATGCGCCCAGGCCTTCTAAATAATGACCAAACTTTTTTTTTCAGCCTCATTAATTATTTAAGGTATAACCTTACTTTCCTTCCAGCTGCGCAACCTGGACTTCGCTGGCAGCTCCATAAAATTCTGCATGGGTCGCGCGTGGCAGCTCTTCTGGTGTCGGCCCAGGCTCTGCGCCCAGGATTTTTTAATACCGAACTCTTTCATGTTGGCATCATAAAAATTTAATGTATAACCTTACTTCGCTTCCTGCTGTGTCAACCTGGATTCTGCTAGCAGCTCCATAAAATTCTGCCAAGGCAGTTCGTGGTGACCCTTCTAGCATTGGTCGGGGCTCTGCACCCAGGCCTTCTAAATCATGACCGAACTCTTGCATTTTAGCCTCATTAGTTATTTAAGGTATGACCTTACTTCACTGCCTGCTGTGTCAACTTGGACTCTGCTGGCAGCTCCATAAAATTCTACCTAGGTCGCACGTGGTGACCCTTCTAGCGTTGGCCTAGGCTTAGTGCCCATGCATTCTAAATCATGATCAAACTCTTTCATTTAGGCCTCATTAATTTTTTAAGTTATAACCTTTCTTCACTGCCTGCTGTGTCAACCTGGACTCTGCTGGCAGCTCCATAAAATTCTTACGTTGGCTTGGGCTCTGCTCCCAAGCCTTCTAAATCATGACCAAAATTTTTATTTTTCAGCCTTATCAATTCTTAGTCAATAATACAATCCTTCTCTCCCTCTCCCCCCCCCCCCAAACAGGCAATGGGTTAATCAGTGCCCTGCGTGAACATGCTGAGGGGTGATTATTGCCTTGCTATTTAAGGCTGAGGTTTGATTTGCTGGTTGTTTGAACATGTCGTAGCTGAACTTTTTTTGCCTGAGTTAACTTACCTACCATGCTGTCATGTGTCAATTTAAGTGACAAAAAGCATGCAAATGTAATTGACATTTGTATGAATTCTTCTTTTGATCAATCATACGTAGTGCCTTTAATTTTGGATTTCATGACGACCATTGTGTATGTTTGCCCATATTTATTTGCCTGCTGGTACACACATAACATTTGTACATATCATACAAGTGAACAATTGTATCTTTCTGACCTTGGTGATTGATGATGCAGCCTCCCTTGTTTGGTAGATGTTTCATTGTATGCATGTGCTTTGCATTCTCACTGTGTTGCGACATCGTGATCTGGCCTATAGCTCACTGGCTACCGTGAGCTAGAGCTACTTGTTGCAGCCTGGTGAACTGGCCTGACGTTCTACGACTATGTTTGTGCCAGAGTTCCTTTCTTTGCATGTTTGGACTTGGTCTGTGATCCGATGGCTGTTGGGGCCATGATTGCAATTTTGGCCTAGGTCAGGCTCATTATTCGATGGCTATGGTTGTGGTTGGAGCATATTTTCCTTTTTCTGTTGGCAGCCAGGCCTCAACCTATTAGTTGTTGGAGCTGGGGTTGCTCTTTTGGCCCGGGTCAGGCTTATTACTCATCGGCTATGGTTGTGGCCGGAGCATCTTTTCTTTGCCTATTTGGACCCGGCCTGAGATCTGCCGGCTGTTAGAGCTGGGATAATAATTTTGGCCTGAGTCAGGCTCATTATTTGATGGCTATGGTTGTGGCAAGATTTTCTTTTTTGCCTGCTTGCCCCTGGCTAAGAATTCTCCTGCCTAACTAAGCCAGGGTCACAACTTTGAGCCAAGGTCAGCTCATTTCTCACGGCTAAGGTTGTGGTCAGAGATAAATCTTTTGCCTGCTTGCCCCTGGCTTAGCAATTTTCAGCCAGGATTGCAACTTTGAGCCAGGGTCGGCTCATTTCTCATGGCCAAGGTTATGGTTGGAGATAGAGTTTTTTTACCTGTTTGGACCCGACCTGTGATCTGCTGGCTGTTGGGGCTGGGATTGCAATTTTGGCTGGGGTTAAGCTCATTTCTCAGCGGCCATCGTGGTGCCAGGGCTACTGGACGTTGTGTTGTTGGACCAGTAAGAACTACACATTTCATGTTTACGTGAATAACGCCAACATGTGTTAGTTTAGATGACAACGTAATACATCAGCTTTTGCCCATAATATTTAAGATGTATTAAATAAATGATAAAGGCATGTAAACATAGAACATCTCTTGTGTATATATCTTGAATGAATATAAGCGACATATATAGCAATACCGACAAACATAGCAGCTGTTGATTCAGCCATCCTTGCCTGCTAATGCAGCCAGCCTTGTCCCGTGGGTGCTCCACTTTGTGGCTGTTCTTTGCGCTCCAGCTGCCCTACGACATTGTGGCTGTGTTATGTATTGCTGTATGGGCTCTGTCAAGTCCCGTTGCTACGACATATATTAACTCTTGGTGCCTTACATGAAATAAGAAGAATAAATTGGAGTAGAGCAATGAACAATATAGCTATTTTCCTTTCCTCCTCCCCATTTTTTATATGAAAAAGGATTTTTTTTCTTTCCCTCTTTTCTTTTTCTTCTCATTCTTTTTCTCTCCTTCCTCTTTTTCTCTCCTTTTATTTTTCTTCTCTCCTTTCTCCAGCCCACTTGACGCAGGAAATTTCTAGGTTTGTGGCTACAGTAGCCACAAACAGCAATGAATAGGGAGAACGCATTCTTCAAATGCGTTCTCCAGCATGCAGAGGTTGACCTTTTCTTGAGGACGCATAAGCATAATGCGTCCTCTCCTTTTTAATTTTTTTTAATTTTTTATTATGAAATTCTGAGCTGCTCTCCACGTGGAAAAGACGCATTCAATGAATGCGTCCTCCAATCTACATTATATTCCCAAGATGTTAACGTTATCTTCAGCTTCTTCTTCCTTTCTTCATTTTCCTGATTCCTCTGCTTCTTCTCCGACATCTCGCGCTAAACTCTGGATCCTTCCCGATGTCTGTGCAATTCCACGTTCATCTCCGCCCAGCTCCAGCAAGGTTTGTTTTTTTCATACCTTGGACCTCTATGTTCTTTTGTTGTATGTTTTTTTTGGTGATATTTATATTAGTGTTTTGGTTGTTTCCTAACATGTTCGGCATTGAAGAGCTCAGAAATTTCCGCCGTTTGTAGCCGTTGACCACCGTTGACCGTTGTTGACCATTGTTGACCGACGTTGATCGCCGCTTTGGTCACCTTGTCCGTGAGTCTCAGACACCTGCCCAGTCAATTTTTCATTTTCGTGAAGCTAATTGAACCTTACATGATTTTACGAATGTGTTCAACGATTATGTATGAGTTGTCCTAGAAAATTTGTTGTTGAATTTTGTGTTACATTATAATTTGTGGAGAACCCAAAATAATTTAGTTAATTTGAATGTGTTGTATGATTGTGTGTAGTTTGAATGATTATGTTCGGTCCGATGCTATGATAGTGTTTAATGCTGATGTGTGACTATATGAAGTATTTAAGTGAATTGTTTACTGATTAATGTATTAAGTTTGTAGTAGTATTTTTGTTATTGTGGCCGAGTGGAGCACATATTTGAGGATACAATGAAAAGGAATTAAAAGTTATGTATTTGTATAATTGTTTACTGATTAATGTATTAGGTTTGTAGTAATATTTTTGTTAATGTGGCCGAGTGGAGCACATATTTAAGGATACAATGAAAAGGAATGTCGAATGAAAAGGAATTAAAAGTTATGTATTTGTATAATGCAGTTGTACGATGTTTTTGACGGTGTATATGTACAGAGGGGGTTAGATTAAGTTTTATTTGACTGTGGGTGTGTATTATGATCCTCCAATACCGGAGCGGAACTTGACTCTCGAGAGGAGGTTGAACCACACCGAGTTAGTTGATTTAATAGTCACGAGACTTGGCATTGCAAATGAGGGGTATATGTTGAAAATATATTACCGTTGTCCTAAACTGATTGGTTTCGGTCATTTACTATCGGTGTTATAATGTGGAAGATGATGAGTCAACCGCATTTTTCTTCAACATTGTTGATCGATTGTCGTTGTCCTCCGTAGATTTGTACATTGTTACGGAACTGTTGACAAGCACTAATGACGGGGCATGGCCAAGCACGTTTATGTCGTTGTTGAGCAACATGCAGAACTTTGCCAATGTACCAAGTTTACCACCACCTGTTCATAGCCGAGGTTTTGAAATTGGTGAGTCCAACCAACCTGGTGCATATGTTCACGTGGATTGCGTTCAGCCGTCCACAAGTGGTGGTATGTATAGTATGGACCATGACGAGCAGAATGTCTTCGACGATGATTACGTGGGTAACATTGGCGACCATGTTGTTTGACATGTTGGTAGCGAAGACGTTGGTGAGGAAGCTAAACTTGAGGGTGGAAGGGAGGATGATCGTTCCTTATCAACATATTCGAATCCTGGGGACGACGATGAACAAGTGGTGTGCACGAACAATGTAGCCACGTCGTTTCATATTCTAGCGAATCCTGATACACAGGCCTACTATAAGGATTATGGAGGCCCTGATGAGGATAGCTATGACCCAACTCATTTTGGTGCCGGAGTTTCTACTTATATTCAAGAGACTGGTGAAGTGGAGTTAGGTATGCGATTCCAGACGAAGCCGAAGTTGGTTGAAGCTATTTCTAGGTGGAGTTCCATGACGAACAGGGAACACATAGTCGTGGAGAGCAGGTCACAGACATGGTATGCGAAATGCAAGGACTTTGTCGAAGGAACTGGTAATTGTCTTTGGGTTGCCAGAGCTACCAAAAAGGCTTCGCATGGCATGTGAGAGATCACCAGCTGGGCAAGTAGCCATGGGTGTGTTGGTGCTGGTCGATCTATGGGTAACATTAATCTGACGTCGATCATGATAGCCCGTCCAACCCACCACCACATCGATGTAAACCCTTCATACACAGTGAAAGATGTACAAGCTCAAGTCAAGACGGAGTTCAATGTCACCCTTTCCTACAACTTGGCGTGGTATGCTCGACAGAAGGCAATTGACATGGTATTCGAAACTTGGGAGGAATCATTTGAATAGCTACCAACGTATATTGATGAGCTAGTCAGGGCTAATCCGAGCACCGTTATTGATTGGGCTGACGTACCTAACAGAATACACGAGCACGGGTGTAGGAAATTTAAATTTATGTTTTAGGCATTTGGTCAAGCAATTGAAGCCTTTCGCCACTGCAGGCCAGTCATTAGTGTGGATGGAGCTCATTTGAGAGGTGCATATAAGGCCACAATGCTGGTTGTCGTGACGCACGATGCAGATGATTACATACTCCCCATCGCTTACGTAATTATTGACGCCGAAATGAATGAAAGTTGGAACTGGTTCATAGGGAGACTGCATCTTCACGTTGTTGGTGGTGATAGTAGGCCAATCTATATCATATCAGATAGGCATGATGGAATTATAAATGCAATGACACATATGGAGGAGTGAATGGAGCCAGCTGGATACCACCGATTTTGCCTGCGGCATTTTTAGTCTAACATCCTATCATTTGATGGTGGGAGGTTCAAGAATGGGCTTATGAAGACTCTGGTGTGGCAGCTTGGTGGTGCCAGACGAGAGAGCAAGTGGAGGGAGTACAAGGAGGAGCTAGAGAGTATAGATCCATCTGCTTGGGCTTGGTTGGTACAGCAAGATAGCAGTAAGTGGTGTCTTACCTTTGATGAGGGTGATCGACGTTGGGGAATTCTCACAACAAATTTTTCAGAGAGTTTCAACAACTGTTTACAGTGCACACGCCATCTCCCGATAACAGCATGTGTCAAAGCGACGTTCAAGCGAACAGTTGAAATGTTTGCCCAAAGGGTTATGGACACCACAAATTGGAGGTACTTTCCTGATTCATTAGAGTTCTTTATGTGTTCACAGACCACTTTCTGTATTCTAAATTCTTTTTTGTTTGTCTGGGTCCGTGTTTCCAAAGAGGAATTGGAAAAAGTTTCAGAAGCAGGACACATGGGCACAGGGACATATCATTACCTTGTTTGGTCATGCATCGCAGACTTATAGTGTTGTGACAAGGAACACTAGTGAAAGACAATAAACAGTCAAATACTGAAGAAGGGAGTGTACTTGTCGCGAATGGCAAATATTTCGTTTCCCTTGTTCCTATGCCTTGGTCGTTTGTCGGCGTAGGTGTGACGATCCTGCTAGTCTATGTGACAGGGTGTATCACACGACCACCTATGTGCAACAATATAGTCAGGGTTTCATGCATATACGAGATCTATCACTTTGGTAATGTGCCTGTTGGGGGTTGATTCCTGATGCAGAAAAGTTTTACAATAGGAGGCGTAGACAGTTTGCGGAGAGAAGGATAAGGAATCAGATGGATGAGAGGGTGCTGGGTGAATCCAGGGGCATCTATAGGCATGACCGTGCCTAGTGTTATGTTGTCATATGGTGTTTGTAATATTACCTTTGTAGTATGGTACTTGTAGTATTACTTTCGTAACGTGGAATATTTATCACATGATGTAGTATAACTTTTATTTGTTGAAAATAATTAATTTTTACATGTTATAATTGTTAGCAGGGACACACAATGTATCATCCGGGACCCATTGAGGATGATTTGTTGTACCTTCATAAGGAGCATTGTGCCGGTGCATTGTACAACAATCATTTAGAGGATGAGGCACTGTAGGTGAGGCGGTGCGATGGGGCATGCTGGACCGAACGAATTCCTGACAGAGTTATGAGCTATGTGCATGATTCAGGATACCAGGGACTCCTGGATTCCACACCGATACACATAGAACAATCACTCATCACTGCCTTAGTGGAACGGTGGTGCCCTGACACGCACACATTTCACCTGCCGATGGGGGAAACTACAGTCACATTGCAGGATGTAGGGATGCTATGGGGTCTTCCGATCAATAGGATCCCAGTCACAGGTGTAGACACTAGTAGGCGTATGGAGAACTGGATGAGAGTGTGCACGGACTACCTGGGTGCTACACCCGACCCCAGTGTTATCCGAGGGGGTCGCATTAGGGCAAGCTGGTTGGGAAGCTTATTGCACAGTCCGTTCCCTATTCCTCCTACTGATGTACAATGTCAACAACGGGCGAGAGTTTTCATTCTACTGCTGGTTGGGGGAATGCTCATGTCAGACACGTCTGGCCACCTAATCCCTTTGCTCTACTTGTCTGTACTGATGGACCTAGGTGTAGCACATCAGTACAGTTAGGGGAGTGCCATTCTTGCACACTTGTACTGGTGCTTATGTGACGCTGCAATTCCACAAGTTAAATCCATATCTGGGCCACTTGTCTTGCTACAGGTAAAATTGATGGTCAATCTAGTCATTTGTACATAATGTTCATAATATTATTTTATATTACATTTAATTATATTTATTGACATTTGTGGGCATGGGAGCGCATACCATCCATCCGACCTGTCGGTGCTCTACTAATAACAGTGACGATGAGTGCTCTTGGGTCCCGGTACGTGTCGAATTAGTCAAGAGACACTGTTTTAAAACCACAAGCAATTCCATATACTTGCTAATATAATTCACTCTGTTCAGCGTAGGTGGAGAGCCCGTTACGATTTATCACAATCACTGATGCATGTTTTGAAAGTGTATCGCGATCAGCTCACATATCTAAATCACAATCAGGTATATGCCAATTTGGATTATGATTTTTCAATTTCGTGGGAAAATTGATTTTAGTTACCTAACCGCAACACCTGCATGTTGTTTTAGTTTATTTGGTAGATATACACGGCGGATGTCGTGGAACAACTTCCATTGTACTGTATAGTTGGTAGCAACAATTGGCTACTTTACGTTGACCTCATTTGCTAGCATGTCATAGAGTATTATCATGCACATCATGTTCTTAGGTAGTTCGGCCTAATCCAGGCAATACCCACCCAGTTGGTCAGTAGGGATGAGTATAAACTGCTTCATACTAGAGACCGTCGAGAAAGGTCTGGCATGGATTGGCGTGTCAAACTGAGAAGATATCTCGATGCTTGGGAACATCGATCCGATCAACAAGTAAATGCACTTGGGTGTGCATATCCATACATACCCAGCCGTGAATACACGGAGTGGTACTTTCGCAAGACGGTGACCATGATTGATCAGCCAGGATGGCCTCTAACAGCTACAGAGGGTTTCCATTGAGACAGTGCAACTATGGAGTATATGGTATTTCCTAAATTTTGAATATTGTCAACAAATAATACTACGGATTTCCTCAAAGATGCATATCAAACATATTTATCTCCATTCTGTAGTTATAGGCAATGACTGAGTTGCAAATCATGTCGGACATTAATTTGGATGAATGTCCCCCACGTTTTGCAGATGTTATCAGGGGAATGAATGGTGTTGTCACACGTAGTCTCAATACGCGCATCATCCATCTAGACTGCAGTATTATCAGCCATTTGTGCACTGTGATGAGCTTCCCCCTGGTGTGAGATATACTGACCTCAAAAGCCACCGTCAGGGTCCACCTGGTCGACAGGGAGGTCAGAGGTCGTGTGCTAGGGGCCATACAAAACACATTGATTTATCACAAACTGGACCCTCACACGCGAGTCCAACGATTGGTGGACCATCACATGGTGGACCCTCACAGTACGACATTACTACATCAGATTACACTGCATATGTCACTCCCATAGCTAGTCAAGCATTCATGTCGCCTACCGCTCCATTAGATACAGGTAGTGTTCCACAAGCCTATTATGATTCAAATGAGGAGGCAAGAGACGAAATGGAGAAGGAAATACTAGAGGGAGCTCCACGTGAAAATGTACATGTACCTACCGAGATGGCTGTCCCACGACGAATATCCAGGACCATACGTCCTCCCCCGTGTGGAACGGGTGAAAAGCTTTGCAGAGGTCGTCATTAGGACATTACATGCCACTCAGCACTGATTTGCATTACAATTCACATGTATTGTTCGGCTGCTGTACATTTATACTAATTTGTATTCATTCTAACTATGCTATAATTCATGCTCTACTCCTATATTCAAGACTAGTTCAAAAATTGCAAATCACACAATCCTAATTTATGAAATTACGCAATCTTCACCAAAAACAAGTATATGAAAAATAAGAAGTTATACTTTGCTACATTAAAAGAAATTTCACTACTTAAATTCACGACGCATTTTGTTGAATACGCATTTGTTGAATTCAGGACACGATTTAAAAAAATTCAAGACGCTTCCTCAACCGAATCTACAAAAAAAAGGTAATATGCAGATATAACCCTATATGTTGAGGAAAGTGCAAATATAACCCTCAATTATTTTTATGTGCAAATATAACCCTGACTGTTGAATGAAAGTGCACATATAACCCTTCAGCCATGTTTCTGGCATTGACCATTTGAATCTGGCAGTTGACCAACTTGCAATAACTTGAATACCCTTATGGCTAAACCCTGACCTAGAATGACAAATTTGCCCTTCTTATTATTGGGCCCACAAAAAACCATACTCAGCTCCCTTGTTTTCAAAAAACCTAGCCGTTCTATCTCTCATCAGTGCAGATAATCTCATGTGGCCGCGCCACCGCATTCATCATCCACTTCGCTGCCGCGGTTGCCTAGGTTTTCTTCCTCCATCCTTTTCCCATCAATTGCGCAGGCATCCCTTCCCGGAGATTTAGGTCGTCTGTTCTCTGCTGAAGGTAACTAATTTTTAGCATTGAACCCTAGATTTGAATTTGGGGAAAGCAATTTCTCGATTTTCGTAGATTAAACTTTGGTGGATATGATGATTAATTGTGTTTAGAGTGTTGTGTTAACAAAGTAGTTGTTTCTCTGTTCTTAGCGAGGGATTAGAATGGCTTCGTCAAGCTACAGTATGAATGGTGTGTATTGCGAAGGATTCGAATGCTGGGTTTGTAAGAAGGCAACGATTGTTTGTGTGTCTCGGTCAGCCAAGAATCCAGGGAGACCTTATTATTGATGCCCTCGTAATCACGGATTTCAGGGTTGGGTTGTGTCCAATATCTTTGATTTGGGAAGAGGAAGTACAGGAAGTTTATTGCCGCATACCGAGTTTCATAGTAGAGGTCCAAGAGTCAATACTGCTGGCCATGTTGAGGTCGAAGAAGTTGTGGTTGTGCTAGGTGAAGCTTATGTTGCACCGCAGAATGGTTGCAACTGCTCATTCATTCTTAAGGCTTTGATCGTAATGAATTTGGTTTTCCTTGGTGCGAACATGGCCATATTCTTATTGGGGTTGCTTGGAAAGTGAATGTTGGTGGCTTCATTCAGTTCTTGACTTGCTCAAACATGTTGTAGTTGTTGCTTCGGTTTGCATTTTGTTACTAATTATGTAGGCTTTATTCTTGTCGAATGTTTGTCTTCAATTTATTCAGGGTGCACAAGCACTTGAACTTGTTGGCTGATTTATGAATGTGATCATTTGTTGCAGTTGTAATGAATTACATAGTGTCACTCAGTGGCATATTTCAGTACTAATTTAACCTCACATAAGTCAATAAAAGTGTGGATATTCTGTTGGTTCAGGTATTCTGTAGAACTATTCCTCATATAACCCTCGGTTCAGGTATTCTGTTCATATAAAAGACCACTTATCCATACACATTCAATAATTACCAACACATGACAATACATGAATATAGGTTCAAATGTATGACAATGGAAGTGGACCACACCCAATGTATAGTGTGCCACATAGTTCCTATAAACGTCTATTGAAGGCAGCAAAGCTTGCAAAACAGCCAAAAGAAGGTGACCTACAACAATCGTAGTGCTACAGAAGCTGCTACAAATGAAACAGTACATTGTCAAGTGCATTCATAAGGTCAAGCGCATTCATCTGGTGGTGGTTGTGATGCACTTCTTCCTGGACTTGTTCTTTCGTTCTCTGGGTTGAGTGGGACAGGAAGAGGTGGATGCAAGCTGGAACACGGGACATCAGCACTGGGGGTGGTATTCACCGACGGAGCCAAAGTTGTGCAGAGCAAATGCGATGTCCTCGGACTGTCTAGAAAAGTCCTTCCCCAAATTCTGTTGTGGGTAGCCGCCACTTCAGTACCAAATATAGGGAACTCTGTTGGTGGTGGGGGCCCAGACAGCTGAAAATAGAAGGAGATGCCGATATAATCAGTTCTATGTAATCCGGATATAACCCTACACTATATCAACGTGTACAGATATAACCCTACATAATTTCAATATGTGCAGATGTAACCCTAAATAATATTAATATGTGTATATGTAACCCTGCGGTGTTGCATGTTAGTGCAATTATGACCCTGTATACTAAAATTACCTGCGGGTCAGATGGATCCAGATGGTTGATAGTTTCAATCACAGTGTTACCCTGTATTGTGTGAAATACGACTGGTCCTACGCCTCCGATGGGAGGGGTAAAATCCTGAGCATAGTAAAATTGATGGAATTAATTTTAATGCTCTAATTAGGATCTGTAAACATTGTTTGTTGAAGAAATGTAAACATGGAAAATAAAAAATACCTCAGCACTGAATTGGCGTGGTAAACATATCTGAGTCCCAGCACTTAGTGTTAGACACTCATTCTTGCCAGTGTCCGCATCCACTAATACATGGTCCCCTGCAACTTGGTCCTCCAACAAAGGTCGTCCTTCCGAAGCACTGTCTCCCACGACCTGGACCTGAACCTCGAGCGGGGGCTATTCCATCACCAATGGTTTCTCCTCCACAAGAATTTGCACTGGAATCCCCTTCCTGTCATGGACATTGGATATGGTAGTCGCTTCTTGGATACTGAACTCCTGCTCCACAACATCTAGTGTTGCTAGCATCATCATTTCACCCCCATCCTTACACTAAAACTCATCTTGCTCCTGACGAAGAGTGGCAGTTAGGATTTCAGCCCATTGATCAGAATTGCTTGATTTTTATTTATTGTCTTACCTCATCGTCAGTAGCGTCCTCTGCTATGTTACGCTTAACCTTCTGCTTAGTCCTCCTGTATTTCTACACATTCTTTGACTGTGGCTCTGGTAGAGCGATTTCACTCTCCACTTGTTTAATGATAGGCATCACATCCATTATCTGCAAGAGAATATTACCATATCCATAGAATATTGCCATATTAGTAAGACAACTTTGATTGAGAACGCACAAAAAAAAGAATATTAATAAGACATTGAAGTTTACTTATGTTTCGTTCAAACATGGTGGTGGGAATTGCATCTCCGTATCAAATTGCAACCTCGTATCATCATCATCTGTTGTATCCTACAGTTCATAAAACAAAAACAGCTCTAGTAATTACCAACGCAACACTAATTCTGATACAACTTTACTTCCTGCGGAGCCTATATAATTTTAGATAAATCAGACATAATCCCACATAACCTAAGTGAGTTCAGATATACCTCGACAGCCTGGTTACCACCCGTTGGAGCCTCGTCCCTGTTTTGAATTTGAACTTCTCCATCACATTGTTCTTGGACCTTCACATCAAAATTTAGATGAGGGACAGCCACAACATGAACATAAACTAACAAGATTGTGCCAAAAATGAACATAGTTGTACCTTTCTTTGTTTCCTCGAACTAGCAGTTGTTTTCCCTCGCTTTGATGCCTGGCTAGCCACTAGTTTACCTCGAATTGGTGGTTGCTTAGAAACCTGCTTGAGCGCTGGTCTACCTCTCTTGATTCTAGCACGTTGTGTGGCTTGTAAAGTACCTTCCCTATTAGCCCGTGGAGCCTGTGGAGCCTGTGAAGTACCTTTTGTAGTGGCCTGTGAAGTGCGTTCTGTAGCCGTCTTTCTTTCTTTGGCCGTAGGTCCACCTTGACATCCCCTTATATTATGACCAAATTCTCCACATTTGCTACACTTCCTTTTCTTGCTGCTTCCCTCTCCTTCCCAATCCTCTTTTATTCTCTTTGTCCTTGGTCTCCCAATCTGACGATGTAATTCTGGAGGTTGGCACGATTGGGCAGTTGAAGATATTTGCAGGGTGCTTTCTAAGAAAATTGGCATAGATGTGACGGCTGCATCTCTCTGTGTAGCGTGTAGCACAATCTCAGCAATTGCCTTATCAAGGCCCTAGTTTACAACAACTGACAGTGAGGGTAAAATCAGAAATGGTAAAATCTATGTGGGGCTTATATCTACACATAACAATAAATTAGTTAAGGGTTATATCTACACATAAGTCAATCATACAGGGTTATATATGCACATAAGTCAATCAGTCAGGGTTATATTTGCACATAAGTCAATCATACATGGTTATATTTGCACATGCGTCAATCAGTCAGGGTTATAACTGCACATCAGTCAATCAGTCAGCTATAACAGAATCTTCCTCACACAGCTTATCAACCCCAGACCTAAACTAAACAGTCACACAACATCCATAAGCTAACAAATTGAAACACCAAAATGAGAAGGATAGTATGACACACCTTCTGCCGGTCGGTCATGAATGTCCAAAGTTTGTTTTCTTCAAATCCTCCCAAGTAAAACTCCATTTGTTTGAAGAAAAATAGCCAACTGTATTTGGATTCAGACTCCACATAAGCGAAAGCGAGGGGGAAAATGCCATCATCTGGGTCATTGGCAATTGCACTCAGCAGAATCCCACCGTACCATCCCTTAAGATGACAACCATCAAACTCCAGAAATGGCTTGCATCCAGCCAAAAATCCCTTCTTCATAGCATAAAAACCAATGAACAGCCTTTTCACAAATGGAACTGATTGGCTCGGGTCATACTGCATCATCGCTTGACTTCCCGGGTTGCTCTTACGCAACTCTTCACAATACTGTGGCAGTGCTTTGAATGATTCACCGTGGCTACCATCCAGTAATAATTCGCCCAATTTCCTTGCCCTCATCAACTTGTAGCAGCTAGGCTGAACACCAAAATATTTTAGGTGTTCCAACAGCACCTTACTGGACACCTGCCGATCAGCCTGAAGCATTTTAACAATCCTCTTTGATATCCATCCCTGAGGTGCCTTCACCTCTTGCCTACATGTGTGTTTTCCTTCCACTGAACGAATTCTAAATGTATGGCTGTCGGGGAGTGTCGAGCTATGGAGCCTCCATCCACAATCATGCGTCACACAAATCACTGTTACTCTACTCTTATCGCTCTTCACATGTTTAAACACAAATCCTTCCTGCAACGAGTAGTCGAGCAAAGCAGCCTTGAAATCTTTCTGGGTCTAAAAATCCATCCCTGTTAATAGTTTAATTGTATCCCCAGCTCTGAGTTTAAACTTGTCCCTATTGGTGCAGTTATTCATGGGATCATCTTTCAAATCAGTATCTTCGTCCAAACCCCGCCCTGTGTCACTGCCACCATCCCCATCCGACTCAATCTCAGAACCTGCCTCAGTGTAACGATGATACCAGTCTCAGTCTTGTTCTTCGTGGCCTTCTTCGAGATTGGGTTGCACATAATCTTCATCTTCAGAGCTGTGTTCTTCCACCAAACCCTCGGCCACAGCTCTACCACCTTCTTCACTATCTTTCTTCCTTGTTTTTTCGAGCTCCCCCGTTCAGCTACTCTCACCCCGAGAACCACCTTCAGGAGGGGTAAGGACCTCACAATATACCTCCAAATTATTTCCTCCGCAGCTTGAGGCAAACATTTTGGTGACATCCTCTTCAGATTGCAGGATGACTCTATCATCACCAAAACTCAACGACAAATCCAGTGATTTCCACGCCTCGGCGTCCCCGAAGAAATGCTCAGTGCAATCCGAATTCAAGACTGCAAGAGAGTAACTATCGGGATCAATACCGTCAAGCCTCTTCCAACGGGTACCATGACGGAGGATAATTGTGTACACTTCATCCTAAAACATTGAAAAACAAATCCAAAATTTAAAATATATTAAGATAATCTAAGGGTTATGTCTACACATAATTATAGTCAGGGTGATATCTGAACATATAAGATGTACAGAAAGTAATATATGCACAATTAGGAAACAGTCCAGGGTAACATTGCACTTCAGTAAATTTTTAGGGTTATATATAAACATATGTAAAATATACAGGGTTATATATGCACATATCTTGAACATACATGGTTATATATGCACATTTAAAAAAAACATGGTTATTTGTGCACTAATAGGAAACAATTTACAAAGAGCAGATTCACCAAACTTGCAATCACTGTTTGGTTACCCAACAAGAGAGCCTAATGTCCAGGTTCAGTCACAGAAACATTGAACATTCGTCATTTGGTTAGAAAACTTCACCAGTTTTTCCATCTACAACAATCAATATATTCTTAAATTAGTTCACAAACTTGGACCAAACCCACTTCATGTACACAACATGAAAATTAGCCAACAAACATTCAAAATTATCATACCCCCAAACAATAATCCATAAGAGTGATAAATCACAAACATGTTCAACATCATCCACAATAATGCATTTCCACACATTCAACATACAATTTAGCACAATACAAAAAAAATCTACATCATCAAACCTACTACCAAGAGTACCATAAAAACCACAAAAATAGTTAACATAGTACCCTTTCAACGACTTAACCACCATCAACATTATAAACCCTAGGTATAGAAACAGAGCACAATAACAGCCACACACACAACACTAAACATATTAAAAGCACCAATCCAGATGATAAACAACAAAATCGAACAAGAAGGGTTTCAAAACCCTGGTTTCATTACAACTTCGCGGCCTTTCTATATTCATGGGCTGAAAAGGTGAAAAACACAAAAAACATACTTCTGAACAGCAATAATCTGCACATTCCCACGGATTTATGAAGGTATACCATTTTTTGAGGGTTTTACTGTAGCAATTCTGAGTTTTCTTCAAGTCGCCACAACCACAACCGGGTTCCCTATGTCGACCTCAATGGGTGACCTACGTCGTCGCTGGACTGCAACTGGGGATCAGCCACAACCGGTGGGAATGAGTACAACGGGTTGAGCGGGCCTGGGTTCGTTCGAGTTCTTTCCTGCTCAGAAGAGTGGGAGAAGACGAGAAGTTGAGTTAGGGCGGGAATGAAAGACACAAAAGGGGTATTAATGCCAATATATTACCATTCTGGAGGTTTGGGGGTAATATTGTCATTTGAGAAATGGTGTTTTTTCCAATTTTTTTAAAAGAATCCATCAGGGGCAAATCGATCATTTCACTGTATTCCGGCCGCAATCCGGCTGAAAAGGTTATATTTGAACATTACGTGAATAGATAGGGTTATATTCGTACTTTCGAATGGCGTAGGGTTATATATGCACTTCAATTACATAGGGTTATATTTGCACTTTTCTCAAAAAAATAAATTAAAAACAACGAAACCAGATGCATTGTGGATTTTTATTCAGACAATACGTTATCACAATTTTCACAATTTTTTTTCACTACAATTCCAACATGACACATTTAACATAGCTCTACTCGACAAAAAAATCTGACATTTCTGGGAATCAAAAATAATTTTTCTCGTCATAAAAAAATCATGTGACCCAATAAAAAAAAAGCAAAGTGCATATATAACCCTACACAATTGATGAAAGTGAAGATATAACCCTGCGATAATTGAAAGTGCAAATATAACCCTAAATATTGAGGTTATGTGCAAATATAACCTTTTCTGATAGATTTAGATTGGAATTGGGTGAAAAGTCAATTTTACCCCTTTGAAAAAAAACAAAAAACAAAATATACAACTAAATATACTATTTTCCCCAAGACTTCTAACCAAATTGCTTATTCTCAACCCTCACCCTATCCCCAAACGAACGGCGACTGTAATTGCTTCGTTCCGGAATCAACCGCTGAGTTGAGCCATCCATCGTTTCATCGAGTTGAGCCATCTGTCATCGCGCCGAGTTCAGCCGTCCGTCGTCGCACCGAGTTAAGGTTTCCCCGTCTCTGAGTTGAGTCGTCCACCTGTCGGCTTTTGCATCGATGGCTTTGAGCTACGATTGGCTCAATTTTCTGGTGCTTGGCTGAGCGGCGCTGGGAATGGTGGTCGGTGGTGGCGCGGGGCTAGGCTTTCGGTGGAGGAAGAGCTGGCTCGGTTGGAGGTAGTGGTCAGAGCGAAGGCAGGGGCTGAGGCAGGGGAGAGGCGGGGCTGAGCTGAGGCGGAGATCTGTGTGGAGGCGCGGGGTTGAACTGAGGTGGTGGTTAGAGCGAAGGTGGTGGTCAGAGTAGAGGTGACATAGAAAGGATGATGTAGGAAAAGGCTCTGGGTGTAGGTCTTCAATACTGAGTGTTGATGCTGCAAACAAGTGGCTGACAATTGATCAAAAAAATGTTTCCAACTGGAAATATGTCTTCTCCAATTTCTTTGCTTGCCACCATTCTTGCGTGGGCTAGCTTCTGGAGTTACAAAGCTGCGGTCAAATATGAATACGTACGCTTTACCTATGTTGCTTGAGCTGGACGTAGACAGTCTATTTCCCATGCTTGCTTCTATTGGTGTTGGACTGTTTAATGAAGACACTCATGAGTTGGTATATCCTCAACTCCATTTTTCAGATCTTTCTTTACGACTGGAGCAGCGAGTGGTTGTTTTGATTTCTCTGCTCAAGGTTTCTTGTTTGATTGCTTTAATAGAAGGTGACATTGATTGGTATAAGAATGTTCCTGAACCATCTGAAGCAGTTATGCTGAATACAGGACAGAGTGATGTATATTGTTTTGTTACTTCCAAGGGAATGATAATTAAAATTGCAGTTGATTGGTTAGTTCTAGCTCTAACTCATAGTGATGACTTACTTCGCATTGACAGAGCTGAATTTTTCTTCCTAAATCCAAAGACAGCAAAACCTACCTTCCTCTTTAGAGCTTAGCCTTATGAAAAGAGTTGTACCGTTGAACATGAGATCTTGCTCTACTGCATTTCAGCTGAAATGGACCAGCTTGTTCAGGAAGTTCTTCGGTCGTGTTCGGACTGCCTTGGAGAGGCAGCATAAACAAGGAACTTGGTTTCCCGGTATGCTTATGTCTAAAAATGGCATTGAGGTGGAGCAGTGCAGACAATGGTGAAGTAAAGGGTACTTTTGTCTTTTTAATTTTTGTATTTAGCCCAAAGGGTATTTTGGTCATTTCTGGTCGGTCAATGGCTGGAAATTGCCAGTCAATGCTGGAATAGTGACTTTAGCGTTATATTTGCACTTATGTATAATGGTTAGGGTTATATTTGCACTAAAAAACAACTCAGGGTTATATCAGCACTTTCTCCAACATATAGGATTATATTTGCATATTACCCAAAAAAAATGTGATCAAACTGAGAAAAATATCCTGGAATAAAACAACAATTCAAGACTACGTTTTGGGGAAGAAAATTATTCAGCAACAAAACTGATTAACAATATAGAGGATATTGTGTCCTCTCCATTTTCGCGAAAAAAATGGGCAAATTAGAGGACGCATTCATAGAATGTGTCCTCTAAATTACCCATTCATAGAATGCGTCCTCTTCTTTTTCAAAAAAATAAAATAATTTGTCTAACAGGGGACGCATTCTTGTAATGCGTCATCTTTATTTTCAAAACAAAAAAATGGCAACAAGAGGACGCATTATTGTAATGCGTCCTCTAAATTTTGTGAAAAAAATAAATTCAGCAAGGAGAGGACGCATTACTGACGTCCAATTCTCAGCCCATGCACACCTGCATAGTGACGTCCAATTCTCAGCCCATGCACACCTGCATCCAAATTTTAAATAACAAGCATATTAAAATCAAGAACTCGCTTGACGCATCTCTCTTTTCCGCTAACTGTGTTTGATGGCATCACTCTCGCAGAAAAAATCATCTTCTTGCCTGTGGCCTTGTGTTTGCTGAAAACCTGATCAGCTTCGCCGGAGGACGGCACCCCAAACTTGCTGTCGTTGTTATGCCCTAGTGGGTCTGGCGATGAAAGTGCTAAAAAGTCATCTAGCTCGCCGGATCTATTGGCTCACCAATCGTTCGTTTTGATGGACTTCCCCGGAGATACTCTTCTTGCATCGAAGACGTTGATGACTCGCCGGAGGAGACAATGTTTGAAGGAACTTCATCAACAACATCCTCCCGTCGATGGTAAGGATAGCCAGTGGTTCTGCTGACGCTGAAGACAACGGATGGTCTGTTGCTCGTTGGAGAAGATGCACCCACCGGTGACAAAGGGGCATTGGGTTGTTGATGGCGAGGTCATTAACTCGAACGTTCATCGTCGCTAAGACTCTTGAGAATCTTGAGCGGACTCAGCGGACTCAACGAGTTGATTGGGTCAACTCGTCTGACCCAATGGCCGAGTCAACTTGCTGAGTTGGGTTGACTCGTTAGGCTGACCGAGTTTGCTCGCTGAGCCGGTCCGGTCTGCTGTCCTTTCTGCTTCATTTCTCCATGCCGCTAGGTTTCCCTGCTACCCCTTTTATTTTTTCTTTTCTTTTTTGCAAAAATAGATGGACATTTGGATCCAGAGAATGAGTATGTTATTCCTTTTAAAAAATGAAAATAAATGATAGTATGAACAATAAGTTTACTTAGCTATGCAGATGCATTTGCTTTAACGGTTGTGCAGGCAACATCTATTAGAGCTGTGTGAGGGCCTTGGTGTTGGCTCCCCACATACAACGCCATTGTTAAAGCTAAAAATTTTCATAGGCCTAGCCCGGAGCTGGCTGTTCAGGGCATGTCGGAGCTGTGGTGAGAGCTTTGATGTGGCCTCTGTTCGGGCCTCCTTTCTATCTTGATTTTGGAGTAGACGGAGTACCTGTAAAAGAAGACATGTCACTCAGGGCGGGTGACCTACAATCGTACCCGCTCCAATGCCCAAGTCAGATAGGATAATATAAGTGTGGAGAGGGTGAAGCTACAGTATTATGGAGGCTATAGTTGTCTTACCCTAAAATGAGAGATTCCCCCTCATTTTATAGATGTAGGGTTTCTTCTTGGTTTGAGTTGGATGTTGGGCCTTTGGGTCTGGTAAATAGGAATATGGAATTTAGGCCCATAAATTATCACCCATGTAGGTAAATCCTTCACTGTATATTCAGTAGGTAGAAGAATAAAGGAGTTGTAATAGTTCGAAGTAGGAGTGGCAATATATTTAATCTGGTGATTTTGTTGGGCATAAGCACATCCCTTATTAAAAAGTTTGTTCAACAATAACCACAAAAACAAATGCTCAGTATTATGTTGTCTCCAAAATTCAGACAATATCAAGTAAGCAATTCAGCAATATAAACAATCAAGCAAAGACACGAGAATTTTTATGTGAAAAATCCCTTTGGCGTGAAGAGTAAAAATCATGGGACGATTAGGAGTCCACCCCAATTGCTCTTATAATGATAAAAGGAAGGTTATACAAAAAAATTCCAGATCTCAAATGGGTATTCAAATTACCCAACGACAAACAATCATAATTAGCAACATATGCAAGAGAAAAGTGAAAAATATCACCTATAAAATTCAGTAGAGCTGTCATATCTCACGAACCGTCGCACCAAATGAAAATCCCACCATCCAAAATCTAGCCCAAGATGTTCCAGATCTATTGCTGAAATTTCACCATGATTGGACTAAGGATGACTTTCGATCGGAGGTGTTTTGTGAAGCTGCACCAGAAAAACGTGAACAACAAAAAAACACTTTTTCCTCCTCTTTGTTCTCTCTTCTTTTATCCGTTTCACTCTGCGTTTTGAAGACAAATTCTTCACCTATTTATACCCAAAATAATCCAAGTTCAGTCTTAATGTCTTCTTAAAGAACCATTAAAAACAACTCAAGTCTTTAAAGAACTCCAACCTTAACATCTCTTCCTTATGGAAGCATTGAAACAACTACATCTTCTTAAAGAACCATTGAAGACAAGTTCATTCATAAACCTTCTTAAAGAACAATTGAAGACAACTTCTTTAAACCTTCTTAAAGAACTCCAAGAGTTACAACTCCAAGTCTTTACAACTTCAAGAAGTAATGAACGGGATATGAACAAATAAGTTTTCTCCACATAGGAAGGAACCTATGGCCCAACAGGTTTACCTTGTGGGTAAACCAATCAACGTCATGTTAATCCTACTAGGGTGCATTGACATTATTCATTCAGTCAAAATTAGTTAACTTTGAACGGAAAATTCAATTGATATATAAGTATGTATGGTATCATTTGTAATCTTGTTAGTTTCGTTGTAACGTTTATATTCAAAATATCAACTTTTCATAACTTTTATTTATGCGTAACTAAAGATACCGTAGATGATTAAGCTATGACCTGGTCAACTGTGAAATATTAAAACGTGCAATGTAGGTTGGATAGAGGGAGTGTAACCGTTTTTACTTTGATCTCTATGGGTCAACAAGTGAATTTGTAATTGCGCATTATGTGAGTTTTAACTGGTCGAATTTTTTTACTAGTTTTAGTGCTCATCTTTTATCTGCAGTGTAGGAACTACCCGGTAATTATTGGTAAACCCTTTCGATGGCGATGATTAAAACCCATAAAGGGAAAGCTGAAGCGAGGCCCAGATCTCCTGTTTTTATGCTTCTTGTCTTCCTTGTGTGTATTGGCTTCTTGTACCTTGCATGCTCTTTCTTTTCAACAAATCGGTTTTATAGAACCAGCAGTAAATCAGAAGATAGTCCCTCCGAGCAGTATTTGTATTGGGGCGACAAGATTGACTGCCCCGGGAAGCACTGCGAGTCGTGTGAAGGCCTGGGTCATCAGGAGTCCAGCCTCAGGTGTGCTCTCGAAGAGGCATTGTTTCTTCGAAGGTGCCAGTTTATGGTCTTTATTATGTATTGTTCTGGATGGATTTTGATTGGAAAAGAATGGAACTTCCCAATAATTGAGATTTGGCATTGCACTTTTGAGCTTCAGTATCTGGAAACTTGAGCATTTGGTATATGCATAGATATGAAAACATGAATATTAGCTGTCTAGTGAAACCATTAGTATGATGATTGCAAAGTTTTGTAAACTCTCTTTGTTTCATTGCTGAATAAATAAAATCCTAGAGGGTTTGCTCCCATTTAATGAAATGCAAACTACCTGTTTCATATGTTGTAGGTGCACACTTGAGATCATCACCTCACAGATTCATTCGTTCCATGATTGCTATGCTCTTGACATCTCTTTTGTCAACATTGTTCTTACTCCGCTGCTTTTGTCGTATATGTTTTCAGAACTTTTGTTATGCCTTCTAGAATGTGTATAAATCCGATACATAATAAGAAGGGGATTCTACACAAGTCCAGCAGTACCATATCAGAGGAAAGGTGAGTTTATGTTAGTATATTTCAGTGCCTGCTTTTCAATACACACTACACTATATTCGGCACTCTATTATTGTAATTTGTTTCTGGCTTTGTTTTCGTTTCCTGATGGTGAAGAGTAAGTAACTTAAGCATAAAAAAGAAAAGTGTTTTTTCCTGTAAATTTGGGTTAGTTCTATCCGTGTTGGCAAATATGTTTTACATGATTCCCTGATATACCAAATTAGAAAATAGATAGTTTGTGCTGATCACAGTCTCTTATCTTTAATTTCTTAGGTGGGCAGCTAGCTCCTGTGCTATGGATTCGCTGTATGATATTGCTCTCATGTCTGAAAAAGTATCTGTCATTTTGGATAATTCAAAGCAATGGCATCGAGTGATGTCAACAAGCATGAAGTTGGGCTCTCGAGGGATTGCAAGTGTGCAAGGGGTCAGTCGGGATGACCTACGATTGAAAAATCCCTTTTCAAATATTTTACTCATTAATAGAACGGCAAGCCCTCTGTCATGGTAACGGAGACAATTTTATACTGCTTGTTTGTGCTATTTCTTTCCAGGGTGCATTATTCCCCTTGCTTTCTATGCTTGCATAACTCAATTCATGGAGGATTAAATTGTATATATTTATGAGTGGTTGAGCCTCATGCCATTTAGATTACAAGCCTATCGGCTCGAGAATTTGGATATAAAGAAGTTGCTCATTGATTTTGTTTAACATGCTACTGGAAATCATCTCCTAACAAGAATCCAAATAAATCAAGTACTTAAACTCCATTGCATCATGATAGGGTTTAGAACTTGTATCATAAGTGAAGTAGCATTATTGACTTGTTTGATGGGCATATTAGCTACTCCCCGTCCCAGTATTTCATTACTTATGAACACAGGCTTCTCAAGCCCAAAGGTTTCGAATTTCACTATGTACTATCTGCCTTCAAGGTTGCAAAGGGTTTTGTTTTTTGAATCTTGATAGTTTTTGTGTAGGTATTAATCGTGGTAATCATTCAGGTTCATGGAGTGCAAGAATCGCAATGACCGCAGTTCAATCATGTTACCATATTCTTTTCTTCCTTTAATGGCTGCAAAAAAATTACGAAATGCAGCCGAAAAGGTCAGTTGATGTTAGTCTAGGTTTTTTTCTGGCAGTTTATTTTCTCTCTACATCATTTGTAGTAGATAGAACATGAATGATATACCTTATGATTACACCTCAGTCCTAATAGCACAAATTCGTCCGAATGAACAACATTAGCTTATTGGCATTTCCTAGCTTTGGTGCAGGTTTACAAAGTTTCTGTTTGAACATGCATTTACTAGAATTTCAAGCGAGTCTTGAGAAAGGAATTTTGAGAACCTTTATCATTAACTTTATGTTGGTACCTAATCGCTTCAAGATTTTATACTAATTGACTTGGATTCGCACTAGATGTGCCTTTACCACAATTTTGATTATTTAAATGTCTACAACTTGTTGTTAGACACATATGTGAATTTAATGCTTAACATGACATAACCGGCTTTCCTCATTTTAACTGCCTGATACGCATGTTATGCGCGCTTTTAAGAGTTTTAACACATAAAAGAATGACATTGATTTCGTTTTTTTTTCTAACAGATTAAGACTCTTCTCGGTGATTACGATGCTATTCATGTTAGACGAGGTGATAAGATAAAAACTCGAAGGGATAGGTTCGGTGTTGATCGATCGGTGCATCCACATCTTGACAGGGATACACGTCCAGAATTCATTCTTTGCAGGATTGTCAAATGGTCCCCACCAGGACGAACTCTTTTTATTGCTTCAAATGAAAGGACCCCTGGTTTCTTTTCGCCTCTTAGTATAAGGTTTGTTATCTTCCCCACCTTGATCCTCTTTAGCATTATCTTTTAAATAATAGTGAATCTTGTAACTATATTACTATTATAAGTTTCTTTTGGCATGAACTTTATGATAACTCAGATGCACTGCATAATGTTTAATGACTTCCAATGAGTTATGTACTTTTGTTTTCCCATGCTTGATTCCTTTATTCATTTATACGTTTAACAATCAACTTTCTATTGAATCATTGTTAGAATGAACTTAATTATGCTATACCATGCACACCTTACCTTCTCTTTCGATACTGATTTTGCTACTGCAAAAATACCATACTTTCCACTTTGATAATATGTATGAATAGGGTGTGCAATTGCGCACAAACGAAAGACACGGTTGTAGCGATTCCATATTTCTATTGAAACAAATCCAATAGAAAATTTCGTAGTAGTTTATTGTATGCATTCTTCTCTACATATCTTCTTCCATATTCAGCATCATCTTCATTAGTTTTGTGTTCTGTTATCTGCAACAGGAGAATAGAACAGGAGCTGAAGTAGTCAAGAAACAAGACCACAACCCTTAAAACACAACCATTATATGTCATCAGATTAGCATCTTTGGCTAACCACACTAACCATCAATCAGCAACACTAAACTACCACAAGTAACAGCCACACTGTGCTTTCATGTGCATGGAGTACATGCATTAGCTGATTTAGGTATTGTAAAAATCAGTCAAATTACACTCATCTTTAGGAAAACCAGAAAGGGCAGAAAACATAAGAGAACATAGACCACCTTTTGTGCTTGCTTGCTTGCAACTCGTTTGACTCTTTTGGTACTGGCATGTTTGATAAGTTGATCTGCCAGGTTATTTGCCTGTCTGATCATGTGTAGAAAACTGATATAAGTGTGCTGTTATTCTATCTTGATGTCTCTTAGAATGGAATGTAGCATCCATATGAATGTGTACCAGCATCCAAACCCATAGCCTAGGAAGGAAGCAAAGCATCCTCTTAGTTGGAAGTTTTAGGTCAATGATTTAAATATTTAGTCAAAGACGGTTATGTTCCTCCAATGCTCTGAAGGCTCATCAGGAAGGTTTTGGTAATTATTGATGATATTGCTCATTCAGTGGTGCATGAGCTTTAGTTAGTGTCTTTGCCTTTGGAAGAGACTTTGCTTACTGGCTTTTTCCCTTCATCTGTGTTTTTATATGCACCCTGCATTTTAGTTTGTATAGTTGATATAGGTTGCAAATTGTAACCCCTCCCCTTGCATACTTGATTTTCAATACCGTAGTTATTAATCAACTGTATAGATGGATTTGTAAGAAAGTGATTGAACATTTTGGTGGCATCCTTCATTTCCAGGTACAAATTGGCATACTCGTCAAATTACAGTAGCATTCTGGACCCCTTGATTGAAAACAACTATCAGCTGTTCATGGTGGAAAGGCTAATCATGATGGGAGCCAAAACATTCATCAGAACTTTCAAGGAAGATGAGAATGATCTCAGCCTTACTGATGACCCCAAAAAGAACACTAAGAATTGGCAAATACCAGTTTACACGAAGGATAATGAGGAATGCTAATGTTTTACCCTACTCCAGATCCATCGTTTTACCAAGAATCCAGTACAGAACAGTGCAAAGCCTGTACGATAGCATCAAGAACCTGTTGTTTGGAGAAGGAAGGCTTGCAACAGAGTTGATTCTTGTTACCGGGTGTTCTGTAACGTTTGGGATTGGTATGTCTGCAGAGAGGTTGTGTATGTTGTAATTTGTTAGCTTCTTTTTTCTTTTAACCATGAACCTTGTGTAGTTTCCTGAAGGTGCCATAAGCTAGGTAGGCTTATTGTTGGAGAATAATTGTCAATTTATTCAAAAACCAGAAATTTTAAGCTGTTTATAATGACTCAAAAAGACAATCCACGCAGAGATGCTACCAGTTCTTTGATCCGTTTCTGATACGATTCTCACTAAATTTGCTTTGCCTCTAGCATGTGTTGAAGGTGTTTTTCTCATACTCTTCTTTCACAGCAGCATTTTTCAATAAGCTTTCTGCTTTATTTTTGTCAAGCGAATCACAATCAAATTCATTTGAATTTTCAGACACACGAAATTAGAATGGTTATGGCATGGGTTTTGGTTCGGTTTAATCGGTTTTGCCCTTAAAAAACTGAAAATTGAATGTGATTCAAATCCAAATTATCTGAATTGTTTTCGGAATTCGCTTTCGGCTTGAAATCGAATTCAACCCCAGTAAATCGAATTGATTGTAATTTTTTAAAATAATTACTAAAATCATATAACCCTATATGTTGGAGAAAGTGCAGATATAATCCTGAGTTATTTTTTAGTGCAAATATAACCCTAACTATTATACATAAGTGCAAATATTACCCTAAAGTCACTATTCCGGCATTGACTGGCAATTTCCGGCCATTGACCAACTAGAAATGACCAAAATACCCTTTGGGCTAAATACAAAAATTAAAAAGACAAAAGTACCCTTTACTTCACCATTGTCTGCACAGCTCCACCTCAATACCATTTTTAAACATAAGCATACCGGGAAACCAAGTTCCTTGTTTATGGTGCCTCTCCAAGGCAGTCCGAACACGACCGAAGAACTTCTTGAACAAGCTGGTCCATTTCATCTGAAATGCAGTAGAGCACGATCTCATGTTCAACGGTACAACTCTTTTCATGAGGCTAAGCTCTAAAGAGGAAGGTAGGCTTTGCTGTCTTTGGATTTAGGAAGAAAAATTCAGCTCTGTCAATGCGAAGTAAGTCATCACTATGAGTTAGAGCTAGAACCAACCAATCAACTGCAATTTTAATTATCATTCCCTTGGAAGTAACAAAACAATATACATCACTCTGTCCTGTATTCAGCATAACTGCTTCAGATGGTTCAGGAACATTCTTATACCAATCAATGTCACCTTCTATTAAAGCAATCAAACAAGAAACCTTGAGCAGAGAAATCAAAACAACCACTCACTGCTCCAGTCGCAAAGAAAGATATGAAAAATGGAGTTGAGGATATACCAGCTCATGAGTGTCTTCATCAAACAGTCCAACACCAATATAGAAGCAAGCATGGGAAATAGACTGTCTACATCCAGCTCAAGCAACATAGGCAAAGCGTACGTATTCATATTTGACCCGCAGCTTTGTAACTCCAGAAGCTAGCCCATGCAAGAATGGTGGCAAGCAAAGAAATTGGAGAACACATATTTCCAGTTGGAAGCATTTTTTGATCAATTGTCAGCCACTTGTTTGCAGCATCAACACTCAGTACTGAAGACCTACACCCAGAGCCTTTTCCTACATCATCCTTTCTATACCACCTCTACTCTGACCACCACCTTTGCTCTGACCACCACCTCCGTTCAACCCCGCGCCTCCACACAGATCCCCGCCTCAGTTCAGCCCCGCCTCACCCCTGCCTTCTCTCTGACCACCACCTCCAACCGAGCCAGCTCTTCCTTTACCGAAACCCTAGCCCTGCGCCACCACCGACCACCATTCCCGGTGCCGCTCAGCCAAGCGCCGGAAAATTGAGCCAATCGTAGCTCAAAGCCATCAATGCGAAAGCCGATAAACGGACGACTCAACTCGGAGACGGGGAAACCTTAACTCGGCGCGACGACGGACGGCTCAACTCGGCGAGATGACAGATGGCTCAACTCGGCGAAACGACGGATGGCTCAACTCGGCGGTTGATTCCGGAACGAAGCAATTAGAGTCGCCGTTCGTTTGGGGATAGGGTGAGGGTTGAGGATAAGCAATTTGGTTAGAAGTCTTGGGGCAAAATAGTATATTTAGTTGTATATTTAGTTTTTTGTTATTTTTCAAAGGGGTAAAATTGACTTTTTACCCAATTCCGATCTAAATCTATCAGAAAAGGTTATATTTGCACATAACCTCAATATTTAGGGTTATATTTGCACTTTCAATTATCGCAGGGTTATATCTGCACTTTCATCAATTATGTAGGGTTATATATGCACTTTGCTCTAAAATTAAATAAAAATATGTACTCCCTCGTTCCAAGGGAATCTGCACACTTTCCTTAAAGGGGTGTCCCAGACAAATCTGCACTCTTTTTGTTTGTTTCCATATCTGGCAAAAAAATGGAATGAATTCCCCAAACTACCCCGGCATATTTTAAGTTTTACCAAAAAAGTCCAAAATTACTTATGCTAATTTGGGCCCAAATCCATTAAGCTAACCCAAGTCAAGCTCAACTAATCCACCAAAACCATTTTCAGCTCTATAATACTCCCAACCGTTTCCAATTCAAATTTAAGATCTGGTCTGATCTTTTCTCTTCTCCACCGAAAGTAGCATCCAATGAATGCTTCTTGTGATTGTAAAAAAGTTGAGCTCTCCTTTATTTCTTTCACACTTTGCCACACCTCATTCACTTTCTCTCCCTTCCTCTCACATGCTCCTCTCTATCTTCCTCTTCCTCCTGAAACCCTAGTTCATAATTTTGAGCATCTTCCCCCAGTTCCCGTTGCAATTTTCACCATTTTTTATTAGATTCGTTAACTATCATCCATCTTGCCCTTATTGTTGCTGAGATTTGGTGGGTTTTCAATGTCGTTTCAGCGAATTCCACCGGTCAATCATGTCGGAGGTGTTCATTGTGCTACGTTTCCGATTCATATAGTAAATTAGAGTTTGTCCCTGAGACGGAGACAGATGATACCACCTTCGCCTGAAGGTTTAATGCATCTCTCGGGGAAACAGTGGTCTACGACCACAGTGAAACCCTCTCCACTCCAGATCCGGGGGAATCTGGTTTTGTTGAGCCTTGGGTTGATGTTAAATCTCCCACTGACGACTTGCATAGTGAAATAGTTGTTGAAAAGCACCACGACACGCACGGTTTGGTGCCTCCCGGTTGGGATATCACCGTTGGTGAAGGTACGGGGCACGTCACCGAGGCAACGCAATTCCCCTGGGTGGAATATCATCGTTGGTGAAGGTACAGGGCACGTCACCGAGGCAACGCGCTTCCCCTGGGACAAAATTGTATCAGAGGACCCAGAGGACGCCATGTATGGCAGTAACAAGGTGCTTTATCTATTATGTCCTTGGTTGCAGGAGGAGCGCGATGCCAGGCGGCGCAAACCCTAGATCTGGTGGCATTTCTTTAAATACTAGCCCAAAAAAAATAAGTCCCCAAGTTCATATTATTAGGGTTAGTTTATTTTCAGTCTCGGTGCTGTGGAAAGTTTAGGGTTTGTATGATTGTATTTACAATTGTTAGGGTTTGTATGATATATTCACGATTATTAGTGACTGTAGGAATGTTGCCTTAAAATTTAAAATTTCACACTGCTTGATTTTCAGACCAAAACTGATGAATCCCTGTCCGTTTACTGGTCCTTTTCAGTAAACGGAATAAAAGATTACAAATAAATGGAATAAATGCATTGAACATTAAGTCTTCAACTGAGGTGAAATCGTTCCTCCTATGAATGTAGCCTTTAATGTGTTATGTGAGAGAGCCGCTGCTTAATGTAGTTGCTCGATGATATATTTGTGATATTACTGCCCACATTTTCTGCAGAATATAGTGTATAATGCATGCATATTTATGTATGAGAACCCCTGATTGCTTCAGGTGTTCGAGGATATATATGAAACTGTTCTCTGAATCTTTGTATTTGTGCATCTTGCCTGAATTTTGCTGATTTGTTGAAGTCTGAGTTTGTTGTAGCATCTTGTGCCTCTCCCGTGTATTTGAACATAACAGTAACTTTGAGCACCGTCCCTGATTGTTGCCTGGCTGTAACATTGAGCATCTTCCCTGACTGTTGCCTGGCTGTGTTATGGTCATTTGTGGTGATAACTGAATAAGGAAAAGATTAGAGAGTATGCGTTTTTAAAAAAGGGTTAAATTTCATTAATAAAATGACCATTTAACCGGGGTTGGTCTCAGAATATCCAATTCACACCAAAAGTGAAATGTTCTTGGCTTGCAAAATATACCATCACACCAACCCCAAAATGTTTACAATTTTGCATCTACGGTCTATAACCTAAGGCATGCATAAGTGGCAGCACAATTTCATCTACTGCTTCTTTAGCGATTAAATACTCAATGCTGCCCCTTACAACGTCCTCACTTACTTGTAGTGATCTTGCCAGAGTTCCTTCCCTTATGTGTTTGTCCTTGTTCATGTGAGGCATCTTGTAGTTATTTGACCTGCATGCTTTTAGTATTTCTATCATTGACAATTGATGTGTAAGAAATACCTTGTTCAAAGTGACCGCATCTTCTCTTTCGTATGCTGATTGCACTGCTGCCATTAACTCCTCAACATTAGATGATATCTGTTCTTGTTGTAAGCTTTGAATGGAGTTGAAAAATCCTAAGTCTAGGATGTTTCACTCGGGTGAGTTTTCTGGTTGGCTGACTAAGTGTATGGTAAAACCATCTGATTCAGCAACTTCCCTGAAATCTGGATCATGGTTGAATATGTGAGGCTTTGTATTGTCTTGTTGAATATGTATGAATTTTCCCAATATGTGAGATGGCCACCTTGCCTTGATTTCTGGGATGACTTCTGTGATTAGTTTCTCTCTTGTGGCATCTCCTGTGATTTTTGGTACTGGAGCCTTTTCCACTGTCCCTGCTGCCCTATTTTTGCTGTTTTTGATTGCTACTTGATCTTGAACGAATGGAAATATGCCTAGTTTACCATCAAATACCAGTTCACTATCTTCCCCCCATATTGGTCTGCTTACCGCACATAATAAACATTAACTTTGAGATATGTGACTTGTGTTTAGCTGTGCGATACGACTCCGGTTCATCCGGGGCCAACAGGTACCTGACTGTTTCTTGGCTTAAACAAAACCATTTCTAATCTAAGTGTGTGACATGGTCCATTGATCTGAATCTTAGTTTGGGATCTAGCTTTTCTAAAACTAACCACATACATGATACCTTATTGTATTCTATGAGAGCTGGTTTGATGCTGTTTGTGTGGCTTTTTATCACCTTAGATGCCACTGCTCGTTGAACACTACTCTTCCCTACTCTGAGTGCTTTTGCTATTCCTCTAAATAGTGCACCTCTTCAATGCAAGAAATGACTTCAATTCATCAAGGTTGGTTTTCTTCTTGTTCTTTGGAGGGTGGCCTGTCATCCGATGACACAAGTTCAGAGGTCTTCCTTGTGACATTTGAGCTTGAGTAAGAGCCCATATGGTGCTCACTGTTCGTATAAAATAGTTGAACATTGCTGCTTCTAACAAACGCGTCGAATGAAAAAGCTTCCCATCCTTGTGATGCTCCAGCAAGAACTCGCCCAAATGCTGCCTCTCCTTATTTGTCAGATTGGCCCTAAAAAAACCCAATGAGGAATGGGAAGATGCAAAAAAATTAGAGCAAACAGTACCCTCAGGTGACCAGGGACGGCTCGATGAAGTGTAAAACCATACATGAGGGTTCCCCAAAAACCCAAGCTTTTATTGGGTTTGGAGTTTGAAGCCGTGACTGGAGCTTTTTTTTGTGCCTTCCAGATTTTTTCCTTCCAGTTTTTGAATCCTTTTTGGTGCCTTTAATGTGTATGTTTTTATAGAGTAGGGGTTCTTCTATTGGCTGTAAAAATGTTGTTCTGTAATAGTGAATTTACAGTGCCCAGAATTATTTTTGGCGCCTTCCCAGCTTGCTAGAATAACGGGAAATGAAGAATAAATAAAAAGGAGGGAAAAATTATCCCTCCTAATTTCCCTACATTTTTTCTACTGTATATGTTACGCAGTAGCACGTGGGGGGATCAGACTAGAGTCGGGCCTATAGGAAAAAATCTGCAGAGATTTCTCTCTCTGCAGATTCCCCTGGGACGGAGGGAGTATATAATTTCTACATCATCAAAATCAAGTTTTCAAAATAAAAATCCAACAATTAAAATACAAATCCAATCATAACAATTATAGCATCGCATTTAAACTTAAAGAAAAATGATTCATTTTAATATAATCTTCAAAACTTTCACATTCTTTAAACCTTCAAGCACTCCACATTTACATTCACATTCACATTCAAGCACTCCACAAACTTACTTTTCATTTAAAGTTTGGGGATAATTTTTTAAATTTAAAGATTGATCTTCTAACTTAAATTTATTTATGAATTTAATTTTGTTGTCTTAAAATATAATTTTTATTACAAAGACTTGGGTGAGACCATTTCACCCAATCTTATGGTGAGACCAGGGGCCTTTCTAAAATTTCAATATTCATAGGAAATTAGATGCAATAGTATATAAGGTTAGTTTTATCCAAATTTCTGATCAACTGCTAGACCGATAGTCACCGTTGTTCTGCTCCGGTTTGTCCGCTTCTCCTATGCTCGATCGTCTGCACTCCTCCGCTTCAATTCTCCGCCACTTTCCATCGTCTGCTGCTCCTCCTCTCCTCTGATCGTCCGCCGCTCCCTTCAGATCCTCCGATCCTCCGCCGCTTAGCCCCGATCCTTCTTCGCTTCACTCATTTCCACTCTATTCTTGTTCTCTGATCGGTGAAAGAGTGATTTCTAATAATGATTATGATTAACTAAGAAGAGTACAAATAGAGTACCAAGTAGACCAGTCTAAACATAACTCTAGCCTAGTCATTAAGAATAAAATCTTATCTAATCATCAACTTGCTTTATAGCACCCCCCTCAAATGAAGCGTCAGATGCTCACCGACGCGCAGCTTGGATTTGAAGAACTCGAATAGTGGCTGAGAGAGTCCTTTGGTGAAGATGTCCGCAATAAGAAGAAAAATTTGGGACATGTGCAACGCGCAGCTTTCCAGCTGTTACCAACTCACGGACAAAATGATAGTCAATGTCAATGTGTTTTTCCCGCTTGTGCACCACCGGATTCATAGCCAAGAAGATAGCACTGCTGTTGTCGCATAACAACAATGGAGCACCAGAAAGCATAAACCTAAGATCACAAAGCAAATGAGTGAACCAAACCACCTCTGAAGCAGTGTTGGCGAGAGCACGATATTCAGACTCAGTGCAGGAGCGAGAAACAGTGGGTTGTTTCTTAGCACTCAAAGAAACTAGATTCCAACCAAAATAAACCGCATAACCATAAGTGGACCATGGAGTCTCCAGAAAATGGGCCCAGTAAGCATCAGAGTACCCTAACACCCCAGGAGTACGAGTAGAATGAAAACTAAGACCAAAATGAAGGGTGCTATGAACATACCGCAAAATCCGTGTAACTGCAGCAAAATGGTCATCTCTGGGATCCTGAAGATACTGGATCAGCGTGTTGACCGAGAAAGCTAAATCCGGACGAGTGATGGTGAGATGCTAGAGGGCACCAACAAAGGAACGATAAAGTGTAGGATCCCGAAATGTAGGACTGGTAGAGCTGTGAAGCTGAGAACTGGCGACAAATAGGGTAGAAATAGGGGCCGCATCAGACATACCGGCCTGAATCAAAATATTCCGAGCATACTTTGCTTGGCCAAGAAGTAACCTGGAGGAGGTAGGAAAAACTTCAAGACCAAGAAAGTAATGAAGAGCACTCAGATCCTTGATCGTAAACTCTCTGTGTGTCCGATCAATGAACTGACAAAGAAGAGTCGAGTCGTTGCCTGTAAGAATGATATCATCCACATACACAAGTAGATATAGTAACGATGACCCTCTCGAGAGAACAAATAAAGAAGTATCGGCTGAGCTGCACTAAAAACCAAGCTGTGTCAGATAACTGTTAAAGCGCTGGAACCAAGCCCGGGGAGCCTGCTTAAGACCATAAATGGCCTTCCACAAGAAACAAACATAGTCTGGATGAGCAGAATCCTGATAACCAATGAGCTACTTCATATAGACCGGAGCATTAAGAACACCATTAAGGAAAACGTTCTTGACGTCCAACTGATGAAGTGGCCAGGATTGCATTGTGGCTATGGTGAGGACTGTCCGAACAGTGGAGTCTTTGACCACTGGACCAAAAGTGTGGTCAAAGTCAAAACCCAGAATTTGTGAGAAACCCTGTGTAACAAGCCTAGCTTTTATGACACTCAATAGTGCCATCTGGTCAATACTTCAGTCTGTAAACCCATTTGGAGCCAACAATATTGACATCCAATGGGCGAGGCAATAAATCCCAAGTGTGCTGTCCACAAAGAGCTACCATACTGTCATCCATGGAAGAAACCCAAGCCAGATTCTAAAGAGCAGTGCGGCAATCAGTGGGCTCTTACTGAGCAAGTAAGGCGGCAGTAAGACCATGAGCAATGATACCAGAATAATCTCTATGCTGAATACCTCCAGTTGCTGATCGAGTAGCTATACGATGAGTGCAAAGCTGAGGTGGAGAGATCAGAGGAGCAGTCACATCAGGCAAAATGGTCGGTGAGGTGCCTAGCGAAGGAGCCAGTAAGGTGGCTAATGAATGGGCTAGTGAGGTGGCTGGCGAAGTGGCTAGTGAAGTGGCTAGAGATTCGGATGGGTTGGTCGGTGGACCAGGTGAGCTGGTCGATGGCGGGATGGACAGAGCAGGATGAGTCCGAGTGGCCACTGGATGGTCCGAATCGTCAGAGCAGTCAGAACTTGGTGTTGTAGTCGGCGAGGACAACATCATCGATGTACCAGGAGGGTTGGCAACCAAAGTGGCAGACCGAGCAGGAGGAGATGCCACCGTGGAAGAAGTAGGAGTATCAGCTGATGTATCAACAGGATCAAAAAAATTAGAGACATCCAGAGAGAATGGAGATACTGAAGTAGAACCATCGGCATAAGGGAAGAAATTATCATCAAACCGAGCATGTCTGGTGACATATATCTTTCCAGAAGTAGGATCCAAGCACCGACAACCCTTGTACTGGGAGTCGTACCCAAGAAAGATACATGGCAAACAGTGAGGAGCGAGTTTGTGAGCTGCATATGGACGAAGATAAGGGTACACATGAAAACCAAATACGTGAAAGTTTGTGTATATGGGAACCCAACCATTAACGACCTCGAATGGTGATCATCAGCCAAGAATCGGAGTGGGCAACCGATTTATGGTATAAGCAGTTGCAGCAAAGGCGAGTGGCCAGTAGGAGAGAAGAACATGAGAGTGGTACAACATAGAAAGGCTTATCTCAGTAATGTGGTGGTGCTTGCGCTCAACCCAACCATTATGCTCAGGAGTATATGGACAAGAAATCTGATGGTGAATACTCCCTCTGTCCCAGCTCTTTTTGCACTCTTTCCTTTTTTGGACGTCCCAGCTGTTTTTGCACTACCTTATTTTTTACCCAATTTTTGATTTTTTTTAACCCAATATTATTAGCCCACATTATCCCATAACCCTTCATAATCTCTATTTAACTAAATCTTGGGCTTAATCTGAACGAAAATAAAGGAAAAGAGTTAAGAATTTCAGGATATCCCACACAAAGCCTTCAAATAGTACTATTCTTAAAAATACTTCCAGATTCTCTCTCCGCAGAAAGAGCTGGGACGGAGGTAGTACCTTTTATCTGAAAGTGAGAGCGTAAGCGACCATTCATGAACTCAGTCCCCCCATCACTCTGAAACACTTTAATGGTGGAAGAAAACTGGTCCTCCACAAAGACCTCAAACTGGCGATAGACATCCCAAAAATCAGATTTACGACGAAGTGGGTAAAACCACGAGAGTTGGGAATGATCATCAAGGAAAATGACATAGTAGGAGAAAACATCAGCAGATATAATAAGAGAGGACCCCCATAAGTCACAATGAACTATATCAAGTACCCCAGCATCATATTTATCATTTGTATGAAAAGATAAACGTTTCCCTTTAGTTTTTTCACACGCTTCACAAATGGCGGGTTTAGACAAAACTGACGAGACAACTAAGGATCCAGAAACACGCAAACCAGAAATAACGGAATGTGGAACATGACCAAGACTAGCATGCAAGATTTTAAAGGACGCACGCGACTTATTTGACTCCACAATATACATTAAAGCAGATGCACCATAGTCTAAGACATAAAGACTATCCTCAATATGACCGTGACCCAAGGTTTCCCTAGTGATTTTTTGCTGAATAATAAAAGAACGATCATCAAGGCAGACAACAACATTTAAATCTCGATTTAATTTGCTAATAGAAAGATTTTTTTTAGTTATATCAGGCACAATAAGCACATCATAAATAAGCAAAGACTTAGAAATATAAGATTCACCAACATGAGTAATAGGGAGTTAAGAACCATTACCAATATAGACGTGGGAAAAGCCATGGTAAGGTCTCACATAATCAACAACAGCAGGAGATGATGTCATGTGCTTTGTAGCACCCAAATCTACAATCTATCGATGGCCAGAGTGCCTAAATTCTGAGATACCAACAGAAGGGGCCATACTGCAAAGTGGGAAAGTGGTGAGGGCTGAAATAAAGTGACGCACAAGATGCTGGTCAAAGGGAAGGCTACTAGCGCGTGAAGGCACGCGCCAGTGGATTCATGTACCTAGAGGAATTGCGCAGTTGAGAGCATGCGCCTGGAGAAAGACTCACCGCTGTAAATTTTTGGACTTGCTGCTGCCTCTGTAAACCGTTGCCGACGACTGGTTGAACTGAGCTTTGCCTCGAACGGAGAAGGACAACCGTAGAGGGATCTAGAAAGCAAGAGGAGAGTCGCCTGAAAAATCTGGAGGTGTTGGCCGAAGATTACGCCGGAGAAGACAAAATATACGCCGGTAGAAGTGGAGAAGGATGGAATCTGCAGCCGAAGAATTGCCGGTGGAAAAGTATGGCGGACGAATAATCAATTTTAGGAAGATGATGAGGATAGCCACTGGAGGCAGAGCCACTGCTGACGAAGATGAATATGATGCCAAAATTGTCGGTGGATGCGATGCTGAAAAAGTGGACGGAATTGAAAATGACCGCCGCTGGAAGGAACTGTTGCGGACCTGATGGCACCGGAGATCTGAGAAAAGACGCCAGAAGTTGGCCGGGACTTGGCCGGAATTTGCCGGTTTCTGGTAAGGTTGATCGACAGGAAAAAATTTAGGGTTTAGGAGAAAGGCTGAAAGTTAAAAGAAATAATTAGGGTTTAGGATCAGAACTTGCTCTGATACCATGAAAGAGTGATTTCCCATAGTGATTCTGATTAACTAAGAAGAATAAATAGAGTACCAAGTAGACTAGTCTAAACATAACTCTTGCCTAGTTATCAAGAATAAAATCTTATCTAATCATGAGCTTGCTTTATTCTAACAATCGGAAGCCCTAGGTTCGTTCCTTTCCTTAATATTTTCTTGTTTTCCAGCTTTAATCGTTGATTTGTGGTCTCGACGTTGTTATTCCGTCATCTTCTCACTGTTTAATCATTTTTGTATATTATTTGAAGGTCCTTTATTCTTCTCTGGGGCCGCCTACCTCGGCCACTCGAGCCTTCAAAACCACCACCGCAAAGCCCCTGGAGAAGTTCACGATAACTTATTGTTGTTGCTCAAATCACATTTCATGATAATTTTCAGATACAGTGTTTACATTTTAAAATTTAATGTTTAAAGGACTTTATTTATGTATTTACATGTTTTGATTAGGCTTGTGCGTCTATATGTTTATGCTTTTACTTTGATTTTTATGAATTATTTGTTTAGGTTATGGGGTTTTGCTTTTGCAGCAGAATTAAGGTTGTTTTTTTCAAGGTCAGAGTTTTTTTATTTTGTGTATCGACCAACTTTATTTATGTGTATAATTTCTTAGTTTGCCCATGGCATGTGTCAGGAGTATTCATATGCATAGTTGGATGATGGAATAATGAACTCAAGGCTAGAGATATTTAGTTCGTGTATTGGTCAACATTCTTTATATGTATAGTTGTTTTGTTTGCATATAGACTTTTGCATTAGAGGTGCAGTTTCAGATGATGGAAACATGAACTCAAGGCCAAAGTTGTTTAGTTTGTGTATTGGCCGACTTTCTTTATGTGCATAGTTGTTTAGTTTGCCTATTACCTTCTTTCAGGAATTGGTACTATATTGTTGCATGGTTTGATTAAAAAGATGTCAGGATTGTCTGATAATGATAATTATGATTTACGAATGGGTATATCTAGCAAGGTGATCAGGATCATGTTAACTTGCAAGTGGATGATTTTTTGCCACTCATGATTGCTGGTTGTTGCATGGTTCGTTTGTTTGGCAGTTTTTGATTACTGCTGGTTGCATGATTTTTTCTTTATCTATTATTTAGGTTAATTATTGGGGATATTTTGGGTGTAAATTTGGATTCCACATGTACAGATTAAATTTGAATTCCCTGGGTACAAATTAGGCTTATGGAATCATGAACTAAAGTCTTTAGTTTGTGTTTAGTTTGTGTATGGCTTAGTTTCCCTATAGCCTCTCCTTCACAAGAAGTGCAAATTTTGATTATGGAATCATAACTGAGTTATTGATGGACTTTCTTTATGGGTATAGTTACTTGGTTTGTCTATATAGACTTTCTTTATGTGTACAATGTACCGTTGCTTGGTTTGTCTATAGCATGTGGAAGAGTTATCTAGTTCGTGTATTGATATACTTTCTTTACGTGTACAGTTGCTTGGTTTATCTTATAGACTTTCTTTACATGTACAATTGCTTGGTTTATCTTATAGATTTTATTTATGTGTACAGTTACTTGGTTTATCTATATAGAATTTGTTGCTTAGTTTGTCTATAGCATTTGGAAGAGTTATTTAGTTCGTGGATTAATAAACTTTCTTTATGTGTACATTTGCTTGGTTTGTCTATAACATATGGAAGAATTATTTAGTTCATGTATTAATAAACTTTTTTTATGTGTATAGTTGCTTAGTTTGTATATAGCACGTGGAAAAAGTATTCTTATGGGAGGACACCATGATGAAATCGCTTTGTATATGAAATTGATAATGATTTTGATGAACAAATTGGATTGGATATTAATTTTTGATTTTGTTTGTTTGAATAGGGGGAAAAGCTTTAGGGGGTTCAAGGGGATCTCTTTGGGGGGAAACGCAGCCGCTCAAACCACCCCTTTGCTCGGAATGTTCCCTTCAGGTTATACCTTAGTAGATGACAATGACACCCTCAAGCTTGGTTAGAGGGACCTCTGCTTGCTCACTGCATCTTTGGAAGGAGTATTCTCATGAGAGGTCGGTCCAACATGCTAAAATGCCAAAACGATGCAGATGTAGCTTTTCTTTGTTTGTGTCAATAAATCAATGTTGATTTGTTTAAATAGCACAACCATTTTCTTCCATATTCTTTACCTTATGTATTGGGGTCTGTATTTTTGTCAAGTGGAATGAGGGAAAGAAATTGTGGATCAAGTTACTGTAATGTAAATTTGTGAAAGATCATGTTTCATAATTCTTATTATTTTGTTTAATATTACAATCTAATTTATTATATTTCGCATTTATATGATGTATTTTGTTGTACTCTCTAATTAGTAAATGTATGTTAGTTCGTGTGTTTATAATGTTTGACAATGATTTTGAATACTTAGTTAGAACTTCAACTTTTTACTAGTGTTTGTTACAACTAGTAATGATAGAACTCACAACTAGTAAATATAATAGTTAGTTTATATATTTAGAGTGTTTGTTACTTGTTTTAATAATTTTGTTTAGACTTTAATTATTTAGCAGATAATAATTATAAAACTCATAACGATCAAATGTGTAATTTAGTTTATATGTTTTGAGTGTTTGTTATTCGTTTTAATAGCTTTGTAAAACAAATAGATTGGCAAAATTTATTTTAAAATACTTATGATATAACATAACCACATAAAACCACATATATTCGCCACAACTATAACATAAGAGGTTGCACTCATGCGAAAGTATTATTACTCAGATGAACAGCTCAACTTTAGTTCATATATTAGAATGTTTGTTAATCATTTTAAAATTTTAGTTTAAACTTTATTTTTTTAAAGATAATAATAAAACATGCACCTAACAAATATAGTTAGTTTATATGTGTAGATAGTTTGTTAATAATTTTAATAATTTTGTTTAAATTTTCATTTTTTGCAAGATGATTATAAATTTATTAGAAAATTTTCATCTAACAAATATATTATTTAGTTTATGTATTTAGATAGTTTTTACACAATTTTAATGATTTTGTTTATATTTTTAGTATTAGCATAATGGCGACAATTATATGGGCTAAACAAAGCCATTAAAATAATTAACAAGCATTCTAAATATATGAGCTAATTTAAATATGTGTGCTAATTGCAACCCTCGTAAAAAACAAAAAATTAAACTACATCTTTAAACCAATAAATAAATATTATAAACACATGAACTAATATACCTTTGCTAATTGTAAGCACAATTTAATAAAAGAAAAATGAAATAAAACGTAGATAATATCCAATCAAATGATATCAATTTCAACAAAAGTGATTTAAGGGTTAGTGGTTGAGCGCAGGTTGCGCGATCGATTCCCCGCACTTACATTTTAGCACCGATTGTGCGCTCTTTCCAATGTAACATAATCCACGCGCACACTTCCGCTGCAACAATATCTAAATCTTTGCCTTATTAATTAATGGAATTTACAAGGGTCCGCACTGGTGTTATTCTGACCAGCAACATTTTACAATTGCAAAGAACACACACATGACAAGCCTAAAATGTATATAACCCCTAGAATAATCTTATGTCCAAAGATACATAAAGAATGATAGATGATGGTGATGAAATCATGTCCAAGCTTACTTTACTGGGCTTGTGATTTTGGAGTTTGGCTCACCGGCCGGCGGATCTTATTACTGATTTCACAAACTCATGTCACTGTAAAGTTCAACTCATAGGAAAAAAACCAGTTTGACTGTGAATTGGCGGGCGGCGTCAGAACTAATAAAGATGTAAATCAATTAGAATCAGGATAAGAAAGGCATACCCTTTCTGATTGGTTTTGTGTATATCTTGTTTTATACTTGTTTAGGTATTGTATACCCTTTGTACTCACAATATATATATATATATATATATATATATATATATATATATATATATATCATTACACACAACCACAATTATGTGTGGGTTTTACATTCTATCATGGTATCAGTCAGATTTCTCTAAAATTCTCTGGCTTTTCCCAAAAATTTCCATTCTCCTTTCCTGTGTTTTTCCGATCTAGGCCGCCTCCCACCCGCCTCATTTTCTGATCATCATCGCTGCTCTCAGGTTGCCGGTGATCGCCGATCGGAGTTATTTACACCACCACTTCACGCATCGTCGCACACATCGCCAGCCGCTGATCACGCGCTGTCGTCTTCAACACACACGCCACTGATCCATCCGCCGGTGGTCTGCTCTTTCTGCGGTTGTTCTTTGCTGCCCTCCTGTCCACGCACAACAGATAAATCAGTCGTCCACTACTATTCACAAGCTTGCTATGTGTTTGGTACGGTTTGATTTATCTCTTGTGTTTGGATATGTGTTTGCTTGTCTCTGATGACGTCAATTACGCTTCCATCGTTGATCAGCTGCATCACCATCAAACTTGATGGTTCCAACTATACTCATTGGCGTACCCAGGTTACTTATGTTTTTTGTCCGGTCAATTTGATTGGTTTTGTTGATGGGTCTGCCAAGTGCTTTGACCCCCCTGTGAGCTCAATTTCCAAAGAAATCGATGACAAGGCTTCTGAGGAGGAAGAGGCTCGTGATGCTTGGATCCAGCAGGATTAACTGGTCCAGGCTGCTCTTTTCTCATCCATGTCTCCGGCTGCAATGTTAGTAGTTGATGGTACAGTTATTCTGCTCAGGTATTGGATGCTTTAGCTACAAAGTACTAGAACAATTCTCGTTCTCGTCAACTTTTTCTTTGTGATCATATGTACGATGTTTGTCAAGATAACCAGTTTATTAAGGATTTTTATTCTCGCTTTAAGGACATCATTGATGAATTGCGTGTACTTAAACATCCTCTCCATGATGAGGATGTTACTGTTGTTTTTTTTCGTGGTTTGAACAATTACTTCTCAGAGTTTTCAAATTTTGTCATGATGAGAGATCCTTTACCACCTTTATACTCTATTGTTGCTGATGCTGAGTCTTTGGAGTTTTATCTTAAAGCTCGTCCATCGACTTCTAGACTTGCACATGCTGCTTTTTCTACTAGTCAACAGGCGTCCTGACAGGCTAACCACGACAGGGGAGGCCGTGGTAATGGACGAGGAAGGAGGAGAGACCACGGTAACGGATGAAGAAGGGGGAGAGGCCACGGCCGTGGCTGTGGTCAAAATCCACTGCCGGCCGGTGGTCCTCCATCCGCGACGAGTGGCTGTGGCAGTGACACCTACGTCTGCCAGTGTTGTCATCGTCCCTATCATCTTGCTGAATTCTTCTGCAAGTTTTCTCATGTTGCTCACAATGATATTGCAAATGATGCGGACACAGCTTAACCTCAGTACTATCAGCAAAATAATGCAACTCCGGGTTGGTACATGGGCTATGGTGCTACCAACCACATAACTGCTTCTGCATCCAACCTGGATAGCGTCGCTCCTTATAATGGTAATCGTTGTGTTTATTTTGGCAATGATGCCTCTTTGCATATTTCCCATATTGGCAATTCCCGGATTCTGATTCTATTACTTTATCTGATGTCTTAGTTGTTCCCCACATCACCAAGAATTTATTATCTATTTCTAATTTTCCTAGGGATCTAAATGTTGTTTGTTTTAATGAAAATGTTTCACTATTCAGAGCAAGGTTACCAAGGAGCTCGTGGGCCGAAGACGCAGTGAGGGAGGTCCCTACATTTTAGATTATGGTGGTGCTACTTTAGTTTCTTTTGTTAATGCAAATAAAGCCAAAGCCTCATTTGAGTTATGGCATGGTCGTTTAGGACTTGTTCCTTTTATTGTAATTTCTTCTTTGAATAAGACTGGTAGCTTGTTAGTTACTAGTTTGCTGCCTAAGCCTCATTTGTGTTCTTCTTGTGAGATGGCTAAATGCAAGCGTCTTTCTTTTAATGATAATTTAAAATGCGCACCAACATACTTAATTTAATTCATTATGACCTTTGGGGACCCTCACTTGTTGTCTCTTGCGCCGGGTACCTTTAGTATGCTATTTTTATTGATGATTTCTCTCGGTTTACTTGGTTATTTCCTCTACGGCGAAAGTCTAATTTCATGGAAGCATACATGCAATTTGAAGCTCTTGTTGAGAATCATTTTTCTACCACTATCAAGGTATTTTAGAGTGATGGTGGAACTGAGTTTGTTAATCATTGCATGCAGACTCATTTTGCATCTATGGGCATTGATCATCAGCTTTCTTGTCCTTACACTCCTGAGCAAAATGGTCGTGCAGAGAGAAAGCATCATTATATTACTGAGACAGGTTTGTTGATGCTCTTTCATTCAGGCCTTCATAATTCATTTTGGTATGATATTTTCTCTACGACAGTCTACATCATCAACATATTACCTACTCCGGTTTTGTCTGGTTAGTCTCCACTCTTTGTTATTTTTGGTACTACGCCTGACTATTCCAATTTTCATCCATTTGGTTGTTGATTTTTCCCCTATTTGAGGCCCTATGCTGCGTATAAAGTAGCCCCTCGGAGTATGTCTTGTATATTTTTGGGATACAGTTCTCAGTACAAAGATCATCGATGTTTTGATCCTCTTACAAAGAAGGAGTATATCACTCGCCATGCTCGGTTTGATGAGTTGTTTTTTCCAGCTACCCGTACTAGTCCTGCATATTTTTCATCACTGAATGTTTCTACTTTTTTGGAGCCTTCATCAGTTTCATCAGAGGTGCTGGAGCCATCTTCTTTAGCACAACCACCTATTATTTTGGAAAGTTCAAAATTTCCACCTGTATCGGAAGCTCAGGGTTCTTAAAAAAATGGATTTGTTTGCCACAAGGTGACCAGCAGTATGTTCGATATCAGCTAGCACTGCTAGCACAGCCAACGACACTGCTGCCGCTGATCGCACCGGCCACCTCGGTCATGGTGTACACCACACCCCTCTCCCACAGCCACCGACGTCTTCACCGACTTCACCGGTTGCCCCTGCTTCCCCAGTGTCACCATTGCCACTACCTGTTGGGCCACCACCGACTGCCTCGGGTTCTGTGCCTAATGCCTATACCTCTACACTATTCTTGAGATCCGCACCTTCACCGATTGTGGGTCCCTCCTCTCGACATCCAATGCATACTCACCTTGCTCACTAATTCACTATGGTACATGGATTTTTCTGAATATGATATTTCTGGTTTACTGAGTGCTTTATTTTCTAAGACTGAGCCTCAGAGTCATCGCTAAGCTATCAAGGATCCTGAATGGGTTGATGCTATGGACTCAGAGATGGATGCCTTACGCACTCAATAGACATGGGAGCTGATTCCTCTTTCTTCCCATGCAAATGTTGTTGGTTCAAAAAGGTTTACCAGTTGAAGTATAAATCTGATAGCTCTCTTGACTAGCACAAAGCGAGGTTAGTTGCTCAGGTTTTTTTTGCAATAGCCTGGTTTTGATTTTGATCATACTTTTAGTCCAGTGGTGAAGGTCTATACTATTCGTACTGTTTTATCTATTGTTGTTCATCGCAATTGGCCATTGCAACAGCTTGATGTGAAGAATGGCTTTTTAAATGGCATTCTTGATTCTATGGTGTACATAGGGCAGCCTGCTTAATACAAAGACCCTATGCATCCTGATTATGTTTGTCTTTTACGCAAGGTCATTTATGGTTTGAAGCAAGCTCCCCTCGCTTGGTTTCACCATTTCAGATAATTTTTTATAGGCTTGGGCTTTGTATGCAATTCTTTAGATACCTCCTTATTTTTTTTCTCACAGGGTGCCCCTTTGCCTATTTATTGGTTTTATGTTGATGACGTTATTCCTACTGGAAATGATGGTCGTCTTATTTGGAAGTTTATTGATCGGGTTAATTAGGAATTTAAGATACCGATCTTGGCGCTCTATAGTATTTTTTTTTGTGATTGGAGGTTGTTTGTACTTCCGATGACTTATTCCTTGGTCAGGCCATATATGCCAGAGACATTTTACTGCGAGCTAGCATGCAAGATTCTACGCCAGTTGCCATTACATTTGTGGCTTTTTCGTAACTGTCCATCTCTTCTAATAAGCCGTTCGGAAACCTCACACTTTATTGTTCTTTGGTTGGTGTGCTACAGTATTTGTTGATCACACGTCCTGACTTGTCCTATGTTGTGAATACGGTCAGTCAGTATATGCAGGCTCCTACTGGTGATCATTACCAAGCTGTCACTCAGATTTTGCGCTATGTTCGTGGTACAGTCCACTATGGTTTTCAGTTTCGCTCAAACTCCTCTGCTTTACCAGTTCTGGGTTACTCTAATGCTTATTGGCTCATTGTATGGAGACTTGTAGGTCTACATATGGTTATGCCATTTTCCTTGGTGATAACCTGGTTTCTAGGAGTGCTAAGAAGTTGCTTACAGTTTCTCGTTCTAGTTCATAATCAGAGTATCATGCTATGGCAAATACTACTGCAGAGTTAGCTTGGTTGATGAATCTTCTTCGGAACTTACATGTGACAACGCGCGCCCTACCCATTTTGCTGTGTGATAATAATAGTGCTCTCTTCCTAGCTCAGAATCTAGTTTCTCTTAAGAGAGCTAAGCACATTGATATTAACTATCATTTTGTGCGTGAAATGGTGTCCTTCTGGCAAGCTCAAGGTTGCTCATGTTTCTACAGACTTGCAGCTTGCTGACATCTTTACGAAGGGTCCACCCTGTCCTCAGTTTGAGTTTCTACATTCCAATATTTGCGTTGCGACCATTCCTACACATTTCTTGAGGGGGGGGGGGGGTAATATAGATATAAATCAATTAGAATCATGATAAGAAAGGAATATCCTTTCTGATTGGTTTTGGGTATATCATGTTCCATATTTGTTTAGGTCTTGTATACCATTTGTACTCACTATATATATATATATCAATACACACAACCACAATTATGTGTGGGTTTTACATTCTATCAAGAACCATCAACGTTGGATTGTGCTCTCGAGACCAATTTCCGTTAGTCTTGAATTTTGCTACTGAACCGGCAAAGGGAAAAGGAAAATGGGAGAAAGAAAAGGGGAAATCAGGTGATGGGAAGAAAGAAGAAGCAGGGCGGCAGCGAACGAAGCACGACGCTAGAGGGGTGGAACATGGTGGGTATTCAAGAAGAAAGAAACAGGTTTTAATGGGTATTAATTTTTTAGTTTTGTACCAAGGGTATTTTTATCATTTCAGTGTCTGGTCATGCCTGAACTCATCTGGTAAATGCCAGAATCGGGGAGGTTGGGTATATCGACACAATTCGACCAACAGTCAGGGTAGATTGGCACATTTGATAATAAGTTAGCGTTATATTGACACTTTCTAAGATTGCAGGGTTATACTAGCACTTTTAGGCAAAAGTTATGGGTAAAAATGTATTTGACTCTTTGATTTATTCAAATTCAAATTTTTATAAATTCAATTTCATTAATTTTTTTATTTACGATAAATTTAGGAGCTGTTTTCATTTACCATGAATTTAAGAGCAACAATTTGGTCATGTCTCCGATCTTATATGTGCAATTCAATTCAACAAAAAAATTAGTTTGTTGAATTTAATTTTATTTATTTATACTATTATTTTTATACACTTATTTTTAATTTCAATTCGACTTAATTCAGTTAATTTCGAAAGAACAATATATAAGGGTGCTAAAATTATGCCATGTCCTCCAAAGTTTTAATTCAGCTCAAGTAATGAAATCTAACATAATTTTGTCATATTATATCCATTTTTTAATACACTTATTGAATAACAAAAATATAATACAGAAATATACTTGTCAAATAAAAGTATCTACAACCATAGTCAAAAGATATGTTAGAGACTAACTTTTAAACTTTATGTTAATTTCGTATTTTAATAAGTGAGTAATTATTTTAGGGAAAGTCTCAGAAAAGGCGGCCTTTCCATAACCTTCTGGACAGTCCTCAGGGGCATTTACCTTAAATGTTGTAATTTTTTATAAAATTTAAATATTGTATTTTATGAGTTAAAATAAGTAATAATGTGTATTTGAAGGTGAAAATATAAAAATACATGATATAAAAAAATATTTTCAAAATTTCAAAATTTTGTATGTAATTTAACAAATGCAGTATATAAGGTAAGAAATAAGTGGCATATCCATAAGCTTATGGACAGGCCGCTTGTCAGGAGACCTACTCATTATTTTACGCAACTTATATGTAGAGATATGAAAATTTTGAAGGCTGGTTGTACTAAAACTACTACTCCTTCCCCTTCAACCGAATTCGGAAAAAAGATTTATCAACTTTCTGAAAATACATTTGACCATAAATTTCAATTAGTGTATATACACCATTATCATCATGTGAAATATTGTTAGATTCGGTACATTTTTGAAATAATCATTCACAGATGTTGGGAAAAACACATAGCAGCAATTATAAAAAGTGGAATTGACATTCAACTCAACTAGTTTCAAACAATAACTAATCTATTGCAAGGGTATCTAAATTACATGCCAACCATATTGATCGTCTGTAATATCATAGATTGGAGATCCAATAAACTTGTAATATAGCCATCAGGATATTAGCTCGCTTCCTGCAAAAATCATCACCACTTAGCAGAGAGGAGTGTATCAACATCAATCACTTTGCTAAATAGAAGACTTCAATGACTGCAACACCACTTGATCCAAATCACGATCTATGTTGTCCAAGTTCTAAACACCTTGAAAAACAAAGATTTAACGCATCCAAATTAATGGAAACCATAATACAAAACCACAAACACAATAACGAAAATACGACATGTACAACCAGATCGAGAACAAAATATTGGCGCAAACAACTAAATCGAGTTGTCATCATGAACACAACAATCTAATATATTGGGTTGAAAAATGATTCTAATGTATGGAGACAAATTCATACTTATTCAATAACAAAAATAATCAAAGAATATCAATTAAAATTACGGTTACCCCATCTCCCCATGATGTGAAGATGGGGAAAAGAAAGTTTGAAGAGAAGAGTTTTTTTTCATGAGGGACAGGCGGCGGAGAACGAATGTGTTAGATTCTTTTCATTAAGTGTTTACTAAATATCAAATTTTAGTACACCGTTAGTATACGTAACTAAAGTTATCGTTGGTCAAACACTGTTTAAGAAAGTTAACCAAAAAGTGAGCAAAACTAATGGTTGGGACAAGGGGGTACAATATTCTACCCGGTCCAATAATTCTTCTATGTTTGGCATGGTAAATTTAGTTAGTGTTTTTTAGCTGGTTGAAATGTGTGAAGAAAGTTAAATTTGAGGAGTGAAAAGATTAATGAATGTATGAGAATTGCTTACTTTTTGCTATAAAATAATTAAAAAGAAGTGTGACAATCTTTACAAAAAAGACAAAAATGAAAAATGTACTCCCTCCGCCTAGCGATATTTGCAGAAAGAGAAAGGAGAACAAAAAAAATTATGTTCATTTAAATGTCTTTCTTACCCTTCCACTACCAGACACAACCACTAGTAGCAACCACATCCGCCAACACCACTCACCAGCAACAACAATCAGTTAATTCGAACAAAAACTCAATCCAAACGAAAATTACATTACAACTGTTGATGTGGTATCCGTTCAGGCAAATCACTTTTTGTTCACTCCTTGAACTTCTTCACCAGCAAAACTAGTCCCGGAAGTGATTCCGAGAGAACAACTCTGACGACCAAGTCCATTTTCTCCTTTAAGAATTGGAATTTCTCAAGATAGATATGCTTACCTGAGCTCCTTTTGAGCCTGTTGTATTTATAGACAAAAATAGTTATGGTTCCTTGTTTTTAGGAACAATGAGCGTGGGTCACACCACGTTCCATGTTCATGGCTTTTGTGTTCGTCGTTTGTTCCACATTTTTGGGCCACGTTCTCTGTAGTGATTGGAAGTATCCCACGTAGGTAATCGACGCTTTAGGCTGAAAAGGCTTCGCTTCGTTACTGGATACAAATGAGCTAGGCCTAGCGAGCATCAGTCTCTTGATCACTGGGATACATATACACAATAAGCCCCCTAGCTATGAAGTCCATACTACACAAAGCTATAGCCGTGTTCATAAGCTGCTTGTTTGAACTTATTATATCGCCCCGAAGCCATGCGTAATAGTACATTCACTGTCGTTAAGATGTGAACTACTTTTAAAAAGTGTTGTATGCCTTTTGGCTGTGTATTCGAGTTTGATGAAATTACACATTCATTTGAATTTCAAACTTTTGATTGATTTAGTATTGCATGGATAATTAGCTGTTATGATTTTGATGGTGAGATTTGCTCCTCTGTATTCGTTGTTCACTCCACAATTCGCTCCTTTGTATTCGATATTCACTCCGCCATTATCTCCTCAGCCATTTTGGTTTCCTTTCCTTATAATTACATTGAATCTCGTGCTTTGAAAGCTGTCACTATTCAGTGTACTATTGCCGCCGCCTTTTCGAATTTCCAAAAAAGATCATTACTTTTGTCAGGCCATCCTGATTATGTATTATTCCCCTTTTGTCTTTTATCTCTTCATCTTCTTTAATTACATCCTCATATACATTCAGAGTCTTTCATCTTCTTCCATCTTCTTTATTTCTCTAAAATTTGTGTCGTCTTCCACGCTAAACCAGTAAGTTTCCTATGTCTTTCTTTGTGTACTCTTATTCGATCTATTTGGGTCAACCCGTAGAGTTTTATTTTTGTAGTGTAACTTGTTTTCCTTGTAATTGAGGTGGCATATTTTTTTCTTCTCCGACGCTCTATTTATGCCTTAAATTTTGGCTGGAATTATCCTTTATGACCTTTGTTGTTTTAGTTGACACCATCTTTGTCTGGATTTTAAGGATTTTGAACTCTACAATGTCTGCCTCTAATGATGTTGGAGTCTCTGTGCCAAATGTCTGTGAGATCAATGTTGATTCCAGAGAGGATTCTGACCACCTCGTTAGATCTTCCGTTATCAGTAGCCTCCTCACCGACTCTTATGTTGAGGATTTGAAAAACAGCTTCCCTTTTTTTACAGTCGTATGACCTTAAGGCCCCTATAGCCTCTGAGAGTGTTCACACTTCACCATATGGTTACATTTCATGTTATCTAGACTTGCTTAAGTTCGGGCTTTCATTTATTTTGCCCCAACATGTGTTGGATCTTCTTTCCCACTATAAAGTCTCTTTATGTCAGCTTCAATTTTTATTTTCTTCTACCATGTGTGCGAAGCTGCTGGTATTTCTTTTTCTATTAATTTATTGCGCAACCTTTACCATCTTTGCAAAATAAAAAACTGCTATGATGAGTTCACCCTCTATCCTGTGATCCCAGCCATTGAGTTCGTTAGCGAATTCCCAAATAATTGTGGTGTATGACATGAACAATTTTCTTTATAAAACTTGGTAATGATATTAGGCCAGCTTTCTCGATTTGGAACAACGGTGTTCCTAAATCAAAACCTCCTAAGGATGGGGTTCGTCTGAATGTCGAGTCTGAGGTTGTAACATCCCTTAGCCAGCATTCCATCTCATTTTGGCCTACTAGTTCTTTAAGAAAATATGTTTTACTTTTTTGTTTATTTGGTTGTTTCTGCCCTTCTCAATTTGATTATGTTTTTCTATGTTTCTAATTTGTTTCTATGTTTGCATGTTCACCTAATTATTATTGTGTGTTGAGTTGCAGACATGGATCTAACTCGACGCTTCGCTGAGAGAAACTTCCTTTTTAAGGATGAGAACGACGAGATAGAGATCTTGGCTAGTGAAGTGAATAAAAATGATGAGCTTGTTATTCCTCAAGAGGTGGCTGCTAAAAGGGTTACTCAGGCCCTCACGTCTAGGTCGCTTACCAAATAAACCAAAGGAGGTGGTAATCAAACTTCCAAAGAAACAGGTCACCAGAGGAGACGTAAGGAGTGAACCAATGGTACCTTTACCACCTTGGAGCCTGTGAAGGGGTGTGTCAGCCAACCTCCTCCGCACTCTCTTATGCTAAGCCGCGATTTGTTTGTAGAAGGGATTGTTCCTGCTACCCTTTCTAAACTATCTTTTTCTGAAACAATGGTTGTAGTATACTCTCATTTTATGTAAGTGTTATCATGACTTAAATTTTTTGTCTTATTGCATAAATGCTCTTCTTTTTGGCTTGCTTTAAAATCTAGGATGGTGAAAGCCTGCAACTTGTCAGCGAATGGGTTACTAGCTTCGCTAAAAGGGATGACGCGATACTGGAAGAACTGCATGCTAGCAAGGTGGAGTGTGCTGCTCTGAGCACCACTGTCAAGGATGCTGAGGAACAAGCGCATGTTGCTGAGGACCGTGGTGTGGCTGCTGAAAAAGAGATGGAGAAGATGCATTTTCAGTTGGAGGAGATACAGGCAAATGACCATGCTTTGCCCGGATACCCTCAGCTTGTAGCTGACTAACTCGTGAAGATCAAATATTTCTATGCTTTTTTTGAGGAGGTCTCAACTAATGCTTGCAATGTTGGTTATTGCAAGGCCTTGGTTGTGTTGTGGAAGCTGAATCCGACTGCAAAGGTTGATAAGTTTCTTAGGTTAGCCAAGCCTGAAAAGATTTTGGCAGAGCAAACATAGATTCTTAACGAGGGTTTCATTAAGAGTGTCTCTAATGGTGGTCATTCGTTTATGCTGCTATCATATCTCACTGGTCTTCCTACTCTTCCTTCTGTAGCCAAGCTGAAGAAGTGCACGATCGACTACTGTGACAATCTTCCCTTTAGTTCCTCCAATTTTGAGGATCACCATCCCGAGCCTACTTCTAATCTTAACGATGATGCGAACCCTGGGGGTGAACTGAATGGTGAAGCTCTCATTCATTCTGTAAGCAAGGAGAATGCTGTTCTTGTTATCTGTACTTCACCCTCCTCTCTTGCTAAAGTTAGTCAATCCTAGCGCTATAGACCTAAGACACTTTATGTTTGTTTTATGTAATTTATGACAATATTTCTAAATATGTTTGTATGATTTTATATTATTGGCAACTGATGCGATCATTATGTTTGCTTTTTATAATTTGACAGCCCTCTCTACATTCAGTTACTTGCAGGGTTTTGATATTATGGTTGATCAAAATTTTCTGAAAAATGTTGGATATCTGGGGTGTTGTGTTCATTTTCCTCATCACAATGAGTTTTCTTCATCTTTCGAATGTTGCTCTATTAACCCGATTGAAGCAACCAAGCGTATATCAAAAGAATATTTCCAACTTATTTCTTCCGATTGCTTATCTTGTGTGGAGTCCGTTATATTGCATATCGGGTGGGAAACTCATACGTCTTTGTTGACTCCGTCTTCTTCTCCCACCTGTTCTTGCAGTAAGCTTATACCTAATGGCTATAATGTTGAGTCACTTGGTAAATATATCATTTTTGGTTTGATTGACCTTGAATATGCAGCTGTGTACCTGCATTCACTTAACCTTCATACTTGTGTTTAAGAATGGGTGCTATCATTGGATTTTAAGTACATGTTGTTGGGTGTTAATGACCTCGAAGTGAAGTGGGACAAGATAGTGAAGGAGACTTGGGATGCTGTTCGTGATCTGTGAAGATTTGTAATAAGAAGAATGATCTTATCTATCGGCAACAGTTGAATATGGTGAAAATGCTTCACCAACAAGAGACTAGGAATATGCCTTTGATAAGATGCGCAAAGTCCACCAGAAAACAACAATCATTGACAAGCAGTGTACCCATATTAACGATTTGTATGATTGATTGAAGAAAAAGCAGGAAGAATATGATCACACCTCGACCTCTTCCTTTGGTTGGTAAACAAAGTTCGACAAGCAGTTTGCTATCAATACACAGCAAAGAAGTGATAATGAGGAGCTCTGCGGTGAGTGCAACCATCTTGATAGAGATGTGCACCAACTTAAGCAGGCTTGTGTTGTATATAAAGACAAACTCCAGCCCCACCTCGTCATCTCGAAGGGTTGCTGGTCTCAGAGATCTTACAATAGAGTTTGGTGGGCAGAGGGTTAACTTGTCTAAGGTTGTTTCCATCACATATTCGGTGCTTAGAAAAGGAAGTGCATGATTTGAAAGCTGGGATGAACAAATATGAAGAAACCATGAATGTTATGAGTATGCAATTGAATCGCAAGAAGTTTGGTCCTATCACTGACTTTGATGCCTATTATGCTAGATATCTTGGAGATATGGAGCGAAGAGGTCTTATACTCCATCCTGCTTATTTACATAGGAAATGGTGGTATGAGCATATGGTTAGTGAAGAGCATGCGGCTGCAATAAAATGGTGTAGGATTGAGCATTCTCATCGAGTTATTGAGCATGGTCGTTGCTGTGGGGGTTCATCGTTGTCTGGATCGTTATCTGGATCATCATGAGCCTATAGACGTAGGTAGATCTGTTGTATTGTGCTACGCACATTTTCATGTAATGATCCGAATAATTTTGTTGTGACCTTGTAGACTTGCATCTTCGTTATCACTTAATAAACCATATTCATTTAATTTTTATGTAGTGTGTTTCTTACTGGCTGTATTAGCATGTATGACTGAGTGCATAAAGTTTCAAGATCTTTGGCTTGCTCTTTTCTTGCTATCTTGGTTTGTGAAGTTTGCAAAGTTGCAAGATATATAGCTTGCGTAGCTGGCATAACGAAGTTGTAAGAGGTATGGACAACTTTTATTTTTAAGTCATGCAAGATCCATTGCTTGCTTGTGTCACTTTTTATGAGCAGATTTTCTCTTGTGCAAGATCTATAGCTTGCGAACGCGAGGTTTCCAAAGTTACAAGATCCAAAGCTTGCAAGTGTTAGTAGTTGCGCAAGGTCTATAGCTTGTGATTGTATGGTTCGCAAAGTTGCAAGATCTAAAGCCTGTAAGTTTCATTAACCGTGCAAGATCTATAGCTTGCAAGTGTATAATTTGTTTAGCTGCAAGATCTATAGCTTGCTGCTTTCCAGATTATATTCGTCAATTGAAACTTAGAAATTTTTGGTGAGGTGATCGCAATATGTTGCACACGTATTATTTTCTAAAATTTGCAAGTAGAGATCTGAAAATGAAATTTCACCCTAGAATGATGATCTTTGATATTTATAATACTACCATGATAATGTCGCGTTTGGAACAATGGAATGAAAAAAACCAATGATAATATCAAGGTGTCGATACAAGTGGATGTTCGCTATCTTCCTCCTTAAATCTAGACATAAAATATTCTCAAGTTGATCACATGCAACGTGTTCGAAACACTGGTACAGTCATCTTTCTAGTTCGTAGTTGTTGGACTTATGAGCCTTTGTGACCTTGTAGGGCCCTTCCCACTTTGGGTATAGCTTTCCTCGTTCTTTTTCTAGACTAACCTCATTCTTTCTTAGCACTAGATCGCCAATCTAAAATCACGTTTCCTTCACTTTTTGATTGTAAGCTCTCACCATCATTTCCTTGTACTTGGCTTCTATTATCATTGCCAATTCTCTTTTCTCTTCCAGTTCACTCAATTCTAACTCTATCATCTCCGAATTATCCTTCTCTATGTAACCACATACTCGAATACTTAAATTTCCAATCTCTACCGGTATCACCACCTTATGACCTAGACCAAACTAGATGGTGTCTTTCCCATTGGTTCTTGGATGGTTGTTCTATATGACCAGAGGGTGTTCGGTATTTCTTCTACCCATAAACTTTGCTTTCCTTCCAGTCGCCTCTAAATTCCTTGAACGGTAGTCTTGTTCGTTATTTCCACTTGCCCATTAGCTTGAAGGTGTGCCACAGAAGTGAACTTTTGAAGAATCCCAAGCTTTGAACACCAATTAGTGAATGTATTACTTATGAATTGTGTACCGTTGTTCATGACGATGGTATGTGGCACCTCGAAATGACACACTATGTTTTGCTAGACATTTTTCTAGTTACTTTAACTGTTGCTCATCCCAATGGTTTTGCCTCTACCCACTTCGTGAAGTAATCTACTGCCACACTTGGCATAGCCTTCGCCTTTTGGGAATGACCCTACCAGGTCAATCCCCCATTTATCAAAAGGCCAAGCTCCATATATTCCTTGCAAAGGCTTATGCGACAGCGAATCATTAATTTGGAAACTCCTACATTTAAGCACGAAGTTGTGCGCATCGTTGAACATAGTCGGCCAATAGTATCCTACTTGGATGATCTTTCTTGCTACCGTTCTGGCTCCTTGATACATTCCACACAGTCCTTCGTGGACTTCTCTAAGTATTTCTCTTGCCTGCACTAGCCCTGCCTACGTGCAGCCCATTAAAAATTGGACCCAAAAAAACTTTCGCTATCGGAAGCTCTATCAAAGGCGGTTCCTCAAGTAGAACCACCTTTCATTTTCGTGGACTTCTCTAAGTATTTCTCTTGATCGCCTTTGATCAATGTAGAACTGATGTGCCCATTTTATACGGTTATATTAGGACTTTTGGGTTTAACTTTTGTACACTTTTGTGCTCTAAATGTGGCACTTTGCCTTGAAATTTTCTAAGGAGAGTTAAAAGCGAATTTACGTTTTTATTACTTTTCTAGAGGATTTTGTGTGACAAGGCAATTTTCTAAAAGACTTTGAAGACTTTGAAGAATATCTTTGAAGATTTGAAGACTTGTATTTGAAATTTTGAAGATTTGAAGAATTGAAGAAAAATGAAGTGAAGAGGAAGACATGAAACAAAAAGAAGAAAGAAATCAAGATGCTGGAACTGTGCACCATCGTGACTCACGACGAACACGTCGTGATGCGACTCACGACGAACACGTCGTGATGCGACTCACGACTAACACGTCGCAACTTATGACAGACATATGACCAGAAATATTTCTTGCTTTTTTTTTTACTGTAAATACTCATCTTATCCTCTCCACTTTGGGAGCTTTTGGCCCTTCTTCTTCCTGCATTTTCTGGGTTCCAAACCCTAGTTTTTCTCCTCTTTATTTTCTTAGTTTTTGTAGGTTAATTATGTCTTTTGATTCTCTAGCTTAGTTTTATCTTGGGAGCAATGGGTTGAAGCTTCCATATCTATGTAGTAAGAGCCATATATATGTATTTAGTGCTTTTGCTATTGTGCATTTATTAAGCTTTGAATGTGAATTGTAAATGGCATTAGTGTTGTTGGAAGCTTGAGTATATGAATTGCTTGTATGATTACTTGTTAGGGTTGGGAGAAAGTAGCTAATTCTCCCCTCTTTTAATGTGGAATCCAAGAGCATGAGTTAGAGCTTCTTAATGGCGTTAATGTGTTAATAGTTTCTAGATGAATGTGATGATGTTGAACTCGTTGTCATGTTTGTTACTTTTAGCAAATGAGAGAAGTCTATGAATGTCGATCGTTCTTGACTAATCTTGTGTAAATGCATGAACTGGTTACATGCTTAGACACGGTGTAGTGTTTATAAGTGTTGTCAAGCTTGTTGATTCTTCATGCTCAATGCCATCAATGGGATACCTTTAGTCGTGTTTCGACTAAGGGAGTCATTGGTGAGGTTTGACAAGAGATGTCGAATTCACTCTTGCAAACTACTATCTAAGAAGGATAGAAGATTTATCTTCACAACAAGTAGTGGAAGTAGTGAATAGATTGTTTCACTCGTTCTTGAAGCCTTTGTTATTTAGCATTCATGTGTTCTTAATGCCAGGTTTTGCTTCATTTATGCCATGGGTTGTTTGAGAATAAGATGTATTTGTATGATTGAAGTGTTTGGGTGTTAGAAAGTGACGAATTCCTTAGCTCTTTTGCATGACAATCTAAGAATATGAACTTAGAACTTCTTGTGCATAATGTGTTGTGACTCTTGCTAAATGAGTATGTTAATCTAACTCAACGCTTTGCTGAGAGAAACTTCCTTTCTGAGGATGAGAACGACAAGATAGAGATCTTGGATAATGAAGTTAATAAAAATGCTGAGCTTGTTATTCCTCAAGAGGTGGCTGCTGAAGGTATTACTCAGCCCCTCACGTCTAGGTCGCTTACCAAAGAAACCAAAAGAGGTGGTACTCAAACTTCCAAAGAAACAGGTCACCAGAGGAGACATAAGGAGCCAACCAATGGTACCTTTACCACCTTGGAGCCTGTGAAGAAGAAGGGGTGTGTTAGCCAACCTCCCCCGCACTCTTTTATCCTAAGCTGCAATTTGTTTGTAGTAGGGACTGTTCCTGCTACACTTTCTAAACTATCCCTTTATGAAAAATGGCTGTAGTATGCTCTCATTCTATGTAAGTGTTATCATGACTTAAATGTTTTGTCTTATTGCATAAATGCTCTTCTTTTTGGTTTGCTTTAAAATCCAGGATGGTGAAAGCCTGTAACTTGTCAGCGAATGGGTTGCTAGCTTCACTAAAGGGGATGGCGCGATACTGGAAGAGCTGCAGGCTAGCAAGGTGGAGTGTGCTGCTCTGAGCACCACTGTCAAGAACGCTGAGGAATGAGCGCATGTTGCTGAGGACTGCAATGTGGCTGCTGAAAGAGAGATGGAGAAGATGCATTTTCAGTTGGAGGAGATACGGGCAAATGGCCCTACTTTGTCCGGATACCCTCAGCTTCTAGTTAACTAACTCGTGAAGGTCAAATATTTCTATGCTTTGTTTGAGGAGGTCTCAACTAATGCTTGCAATATTGGTTATTGCAAGACCTTGGTTGTGTTGTGGAAGCTGAATCCGACTGCAAAGGTTGATAAGTTACCTAGGTTAGCCAAGTCTGAAAAGATTTTGGCAGAGCAAATGGAGATTCTTAACGAGGGTTTCATTAAGAGTGTCTCCAATGGTGGTCATTCGTTGATGCTACTATCATATCTCACTGGTCTTCCTACTCTTCCTTCTGTAGCCAAGATGAAGAAGTACATGATTGACTACTGTGACAATCTTCCCTTCAGTTCCTCCAATTTTGAGGATCACCATCCTAAGCCTACTAATCTTAACGATGATATGAACTCTGGGGGTGAACTGAACGGCGAAGCTCCTGTTTATTCTGTAAGCAAGGAGGATGCTGTTCTTGTTATCCGCACTTCACTCTCCTCTCCTGCTAAATTTAGTCAATCCTAGCGCTATTGACCTAAGAAACTCTATGTTTGTTTTATGTAATTTATGAAAATATTTCTAAGTATGTTTGTACGATTTTATATTATTGGCAACTAATGTGATCATTATGTTCACTTTTTATAATTTTACCGCCCTCTTTACATTTATTTACTTGCAGGGTTTTGATATTATGGTTGATCAAAAGTTTTTGAAAAATGTTGAATATCTGGGGTGTTATGTTCGTTTTCCTCGTCACAATGGGTTTTCTTCATCTTCCGAATGTTTCCCTATTAACTCGATTGAAGCAACCAAGCCTATATCAAAGAATATTTCCAACTTATTTCTTCCGATTGCTTATCTCGTGTGGAGTCCATTACATTGCATATCGGGTGGGAAACTCATACGTCTTCATCAACTCCGTCTTCTTCTCCCATCTGTTCTTGCAGTAAGATTGTACCTAATGGCTATAATGTTGAGTCATTTGGTAATTATATCATTCTTGGTTTGATTGACCTTGAATCTACAGCTGTGTACCTGCGTTCACTTAACCTTCGTACTCGTGTTTAAGAATGGGTGCTATCATTGGGCATTCGTTTTAAGTACATGTTGTTGGGTGTTAATGACCTCAAAGTGAAGTGGGACAAGATAGTGAAGGAGACTTGGGATGCTGTTCGTGATCTGTGAAGGATTTACAATGAGCATAATGATCTTATCTATCGGCAACAGTTGAATATGGTGAAAATGCTTTGCCAACAAGAGGAGACTAGGAACATGCCATAAATAAGTTGCGTGAAGTCCACCGGAAAATAGCAATCATTGACAAGCAGTGTACCCGTATTAACGATTTGTATGATCGATTGAAGAAAAAGCAGGAAGAATGTGATCACATCTCAACCTCTGCTATTGGTTGGCAGACAAAGTTAGACAAGCAGTTTGCTATCAATACACAACAACGAAGTGACAATGAGGAGCTCCGCGCTGAGTGCAACCGTCTTGATAGACATGTGCACCAACTTGAGCAGGCTTGTGTTGCATATAAAGAAAAACTCTAGGCCCCTATCTTCATCTCGAAGGGTTGCCGGTCGCAAAGATCTTACAATGGAGTTTGGTGGGCAGAAGGTTAACTTGTCTGAGGCTCTTCGATCACATATTCGGTGCTTAGAAAAGGAAGTGCAAAATTTTGAAATTGTTTTGCGGGAATATTGAATTTTTCAAATTTTTGTTGACTTTTTTTGTGAGAATAATGAATTTTAAAAATTTTTAGCACCTTTTTTTGAAAATGGTGCTATTTTTTCCAACACCAATTTTGGCACTAGTTTTTAAAAAATCGATGTTAATTTAACACCGATTTTGGCACTAGTTTTTATTTTAACACCAATTTTTTAAAAATCAGTGTTAATTTTTTTTTAAAAATCGGTGTCAAATTAACATCGGATTTTTAAATCGGTGTTAAAATTTAAAATAACTAGTGCTATTTCTATTTGGGCACCGATTTTCAAAACTGGTGATAAAAGACTGGTGCTAGAGGGGGTGTCTCTGTGGTAGTGCTAAAAAATCCGTTCAATTCAGTAGAATTTTAATTTGACGAAATATAGTTAAATTTAGTTACGTTATTGCTATTTTTAACTACATTTATTTAATTTAGTTTAATTTATTTTTATTCATGTTATTACTATTGTTGTGACTTTACTAAGATTACTTCTAATTCATCATTAATTGTACAACACAATATATTTTGAATTCATTTTCTAATCATAATTTATGTCACGAAATGGTATACCTTTCGATTGTATCTAGAGGTCATTTTTGAACTATATTTGTATACTCTATCATCGTTTCTCGTGAAACTATTATAAATATTTGGACAAAATAAAAAAATGATCATATACTTTGTGAATGTATCTAAATAATCATGGGTTCTTCGAAAGTGTTGAAACAACCCTAAGTATTTGTTGAATGCTTCTGTTATGCCAACTGACGCCAACATTGATGCCGAAACCGCATGGTCATTTTGACAATTTCAAAAGCCTAGAGACATTTTGACACTTTCAAAGAATTCATGGTTATTTTTTGGCAGTTTCAAATATACATAGAATCATTTTCACACATTTATCTAAGTATTACTAAAATATTAATTTTTATTTTATTCATTATTCAATTATTCTAACTAAATTGATTATTTCACTTCAAAACTCATATAAACTCTTCTTAGTTAATTAAACTTTAGAATTTATTGTTCATTTCAATTTAAATTTGAGACGCAAAAAGAATACAAAAATTAATCTCAACTCTTTTTTTATCAAACACACCGTGCAACGTGCAGTGGGACTACTTAAATGAAATAATCTACTATTTGTTATTTTAATGATCAATTCAAAAAAATTGTATAACTTTGGTCCCCGCCAAATGGGATTCTTGATTCCATCCTTGGCCGCCGGGGACCATGTCATCGTCACAGGTGCGAATCGTAGAGGCACTACCGTGCAGAGGCATTGTCGTCACCGTGCAGAGGCATCATCGTCACCGTGCAGAGGTGTCGCATATTGCAGCGGCGTAACTAGGGCACGACATCGCAGCGGTGTCGCATCTATGCAGTTGGAGTCAATTGGATCTCACCCGCGAAAGAAGAATCGTGGCGTAGTTTGATTTGCGTGATGATTTTCGTTGATTCTTGGACAAATTTTTTTCCATATTGGTTATCATATCCACATGATGACTATATTTGACTGAAAATTAGGTCATGTTCATGTTACAATGTAGGTTTATGCAAAAGTGTGAAGAAAAATTTTGCGCCAAAGGCGCTAAAGCAAACTGAAAAGTCAATTTAACACTAATAATTCCGGGCAAAAAAGTAGTAGAGCTACAACAGTTCCTCCAATACGATTGCAGCAAAAATCCTGTAAAATTTTGCTACTAAATTCAAAATACACAACGAATCAAATTAATAAAATAATAATAATATAACTAAATCATTCACATAAATCAAATTAGGGCTATCAAGACATAAAAATGCCTTAATATAGTGAGACTTTTGAGACTTAAAAGTCTTAAAAATCTCAAAGTGTTTATGTTATCACTTAGTATCAACCAATTATATATGTATCAGATTGGTATTTGAAATAGTTCAATTGAGAATCCAATTGACTACTGTAGTCGGCAAGAGGGACGGCTCGGTGAAAATCGACAAAGTATTGGAAGGATCGAGTTAGTCTGATACCAGGGAAGGTAAACATTTGGTGGAAAAATACTTTCTTATTTTCTACAGTACAAGAGTTGGAGTCCTACCCATAGTTAACTACCAAAATAAGATCAAATCAAATCGCTAACAAATCTCCTAAAAATAATTTCCTGATAAATTAAATAGAAAAATTGCCCATGTGTTGATTCCCTAATTTTATTGCCGGAGATAATCTTCGCTGGGATAATCTTTTTCATTCGATTTCAATTGCAGCCCATCCTCCGTTTCCCTCAAGTAGCATAGCTCCGGTGGTCCTCTTCTTCCCGGTACTCGTCCGACAACTTCCGTTTCTTCTCCGGTCAGATTAGGACATGGAAACTATGCCCGATTGGTCCGGCCTTATTCCCGACCTGCTGAAGCAGATCGCAACAAGTTTGCAATGGGAGGATTTCACGGCATTTAGAGGTGTTTGTACTGCTTGGCGAGAAACCGTCACTAAGAAAAGGTATCTCGCAACATGTTTTCCCATTCTCATGCTCGGCGACGATTGCAACCATAAGCGCGAATTCTACAGCTTGTCTCGGCGAAAGATTTGCGCGAGATTCAAATTCCATGAAGCGGAGAGTAAAAAGTGCATAGACGTAGGGTTTGGATGGATTCTTACGGTCTCAGCTTCGCTGTCAGGTTTCACTTCAAATGGCAGGCTTAGTTTGGTGAAAACCTTTGATTGCTGTCCAAAAATCAAACTTCCCAGCATGAAAAGATTCAAAAGATTATGTGAGTTTAGGGCATATCCGGAAATCAGCTTTTTCAAAATGGCGGCGCTCTTAGCTGATCCATCTGAGACCTCGGATTTCCTGTTGGTGGTTCTTACGGCTCAGTTCTTAATGTGTTGGAGGAATGGAGACCGGAAGTGGACGGGAATAAAACCGGCAGCACTAAGTTTTCAAGGATATTTCGTAAGTATGGTTTATCACAAAGGAAACATACTTGCATTGGATAGATACGACCAAATCTGGATTTGGGATCCCAGTGGAATCGATATCACCAGTGCTCAAGTCATACTGCGACTGAATGGAGTCAACTGATGGTGAGTTACTAATAATCACACGCAACAATCACCATTATCCGGGAGTTCTTCGTAGGAATCCTGGAGCTAATTGTTTCAGAGTGATGAAGGTGGATGTTGAGAGACGCATGGCTGAATATATAAGCGGTGTTGGTAAGGATGCAATTTTCGTAGGCAATAACGCAACCTTAGCTGTGGCGGCTGCTGATTATCCAGGTGTACTCAGACCCAATTGCATCTATTTCACTGACGACTGCAATCGTCCTCACCTCTGCTGTCCTAGTAATATAGCAGCAGGGAAGGACATGGGAGTCTATGATGTTGAAAGCCGGAGCATTGAAAGATTTGGCATTGAAATTCTAGCAAAATATGTCCACCGATGTGGATATTTCCTTCATTTTGAGATTTTATGAAGTATTAGGTTTTGTGAACTATGCTATAGATAGAGCTATGTTGTATTTTTAGTTTTATTCATCTCTAACTTCTAAGATTAGAATATCCTCCTTGTTTAAATTCAGAATATGTATTTTTAATGTTGGGTGGTACTTGTTGCTTTTGCATTTATATTTGTATAATCAGCTTACTAATTTTGAAGCTACTCCATGATTAATTGTGTTGGAATTTGTTCTTTGTATTTCAGACTAGAGATTTCCAGCTAACACTCTTATGTTAATCTTACTTTAAAACTTAATAGATTACATTATTCCCTTTACTGATTCTTCACTCCCAGCTGAAATTCTTCATGATAATGCATTAGTTCCAACACCCAGCGAGCCTATTTGCAAATGCAAGATTGTAGCTATCCTAGTTTTTTATTCTCAATATGTCAATTGTCAACTGCTAAAATAGGTTGAAGTTGAACTTGGAAAACTCCTTGCATGGGTAGTCCTGGTTTCTTGTTCTTAAGGAAGTTGGTCAAAAGCATTGAGCAGTCTGTCTGGAACATTATGCTTGTAAACTAGTATAGCTTTTAGTCATTGAAGATTGTACTTGATAAATTTTCTTCTGTAGCCAACACAGGTCATTTGCTTAAGTAAACAAGCCCCTTTGCCTTTTAAAAATATATACTTATCACAAACATATTGGCAAAAATTAGTCCTTATAAATGTGAATCTTTGGTTTGATTTGGCACATGATTTAGCATATCATAACATGCACTAAATCTTTGTGTTCTTTACAGGCTAGGCATTGAATCTGCACCTGCAATTGTTTTCTTGAAAGATCCTGGTGTCAAACCTGTCGTATTAAGTTTTCTTCTTCTTCTTTTTTTGGTTGAATTCAGTTTGAGTGGGTATTTTTCAAAGGAAAAGCCTTTCTAATGCTATGTGATGCATTTGGAACCAGATTGGATGGCATCCCTAGATTGCATCCTCTCTCCTTCACTGTGACCTGCAAGACAGAGCCCAACAATTATCTGGGAGAAGGGCCTGCGATGGTAACGTCAGTGTCTATCTAAAAAAAAAGGAACAATAGTGAATGAATCAAAATGAATGACATACATTCATATTTACACTAGTTAAACCCAAACAGTTATGAGCTGTAACCGCAATTCTTATTAAATATGTATTGAATGACAATCTTTTCCAATTCATAACTAAATCCTATTGGGTCAAGCCAACCCAAAGAAATTATTTAATGAGTTGGGCTGCGACCCAACTCTAGCCTTATAAGAGTATCATCAAAAGCCCCCAGAGAACTGGAGGCATGATGACTATGTTTGAGCATTCGAATAAACTTAACTTCAAATGCATTAACATTGTAGGAATTCCTTAATTCTATTAATGTCATATCCTCAAAAATATCAAGTTTCCCTCCCTTGCTCGAAGGGTCTCTCGAAATCTTGTGCTTCCGAGCTACGTATTTTCTTTAAAAATGGGGAGTCTAACATCGAGCCCCCAACATTGATGATCGGCTGTGTAAAAATGTCTGAGATTTATAAGCGAGGCTTAGAGCAAACATATAACGCCCGTGCCATCGTTCTTTACTCAAAATATGCACAAAAAAGATGACCTTGACTAAAGTGTTTCAAGATTAAAGAGTTTCAGCACTTGGTTCTCTTTGGCCAAGATTAAGGAATTTCTTTTCATTACCTTTGTAATGTATGAATTTGAAGGAATCATTAGAGAAGTTTTGTTATCATTCGACTATGACTGTTGATATGTAAACCTGTTGCTGGACCAAGAGGAGATTTGGAGCCTGTGCCAGCCCAGTAAATCTCCTCGGATGGAGAATATTCAATCAACACCAATCAAGGCATACATCAAGGCGTATAGTCCGGATATACGTTATTCCCTGATACAGTATAAATAGGTAGGTATGCACTTACTATTGGGGAATTTTTTGACGTTTACCAAAAACACCTACTAACTTAAGCATCAGAGAGTTTACCCCTGGGATTTCCTATAGGTTTTTGTTTGCAGATTATCACCAAGGGACTCGACGGTGTGGCTCGATCGGTTTCCAGACGCATTAATTGGCACTGAGGGTTAGAGGTGTCAATTTGGGTTATCGTGTCAGGTTCGTATCGGATTGGAAATGTGTCGTGTTGAAATAGGTCGGATTGAAACATATTGATTTAATTTGTCGTGTTGGGTTAGGTTACTATCGTGTTGGGTTGAAAACGTGTCATTTTGTTTCCTCGAGTTGGGTCGTGTCTTGTCAAGTTAATATCGGGTCATGTTACTCTCGTATAATTTTTATAATTGGATTAGGTTGGGTCGGATCAAAATATTGTCGAGTTGGATCAGATTGGGTTATTGTCATGTCATTTTTTGTACTGAAGTTTTGTTTGGGTCTGATCATGTCTGTCATTTTTTATAATGTTTCATATTAAATTGAGATATATTTTGGGTTGGTTCATTTTAGATCAGGTTATTATGCTTCCCGATTAAATTTGTGTTGGTTTAGGTTATATTTCAATAATATTATAGTTCCAACAACACTATTATCAGTTATTGTTTTGTTGTAATTTGTAACTTGCAAAATGTAAAAACTTGACTCTTAACTCTAAATTAAAGTCCGCTCGAAAGTGAGGCTATCCTATACACCCCCATTGTATTTTCCAAGTACGCAACAAAATATTTATCAACAATCGAGCATAAAAATATATCCGTAATCATTTTCGATTTTCCTTTCTTACTTCTAAGTAATCAACTTTAAATTACTCTGTATTAGCTCTTTCTAGTATTTCATCAAAAAATTTATTCAATATTTCTATTTTTAAGCAAGAATAACAAAAATAATGTATTTTGAAGTAACGAATTATGGTGTAACACGATTTTAGGCCACACTGTAATTTTTTAAGACTGTGTAGAAGTATTCAATATTGACTTCAAGACCCTTATGTTCACTCATACATGCCCAAATCGCAAATTCACAATAGTACATTATTGAATTTCTTTTTAGTGTCGCCAATTTCGTGATTCGACAATTCCAACTTTCTTGGAGAGACCTAAGTACAAAAGGCAAAAACTTAACTCGTAACTTCAAATTGAAATCTGCTCTAACATGATGATACCCTATACACCCCCATTGTATTTTTCAAGTCCGTAATGGAATATTTATCAGTAATGGGGCACGAGAACATATCTGTAATCCTTTTCGATTTCTCTTTCTTACTTCTAAGTAAACAACTTTAAGTTACTCTAAAACATGTACTAGCGCTTTCCTTCATTTCACCAAAATAAACATTTGTTTTCTATTTCTATATTAATGAAAGAATAACAAAAAATGTGTAATTTGGAGAGAAGGATAATGTCGTAACATTTGGGCCACAGCGTAATTTTCCATAAATATGTTAAAGGTACTTTTGTTCCTACTATCTTAGTTGAATATCAGTGTTGATTATTCATTGAATTCAATTCACTTTTTAAAATACTTTAGTGCAATTTTGTGTTGCAATAAATACTCGGATTCAAATTGTTTTAATAAAAAACTAGTGAAGTCCCACAGCGCGTTGTGCGGTATTATTAATTTAAAAATTAGGATTACTTTTATATATTTTTGTGTCTTACATTTAAATTGAAAATAAAGAATTTTATTTACTATTTTGAAGTTTAGTTATCTAAGGAAAACTATATGAGTAATGAAGTGAAATAATTAGTTTAGAAATCGTTACAAATTAAATACAATAAAAATGATTACTTCAATAATATTTCAATCAAATTATTATAAAAATGATTATTTATATGTTGAGCTCATTTTAAAGGTTATCATAATTGTATATATCTCACTGAATAAAATTAAAAATCAAATATTCTTATTAGTCCCACTAATTATAAAATATCCTCATCGAACAGTTAATCGGTCTATAATAAGAATTTTTGATAATTTATTAAATATTATTTTTACAATACTTTTCAAACTGATGTTCGAAATTAATATTTAATCGACTCTCTATAATTACTAATTCAAAATCATAATTTTAATGAGACATCTCTCTTTATTTGACTATTATTCATTAGATTTATAAAATTAGTCGTGTGCATTTTTAACTTATTCTTTTGTATTCACATTTGTTATGAGTTGACTTTACGTACTAGTAATCATATGTCTAAAATCCCATTTGTTATTCGTTTGACGCATAACCAAGTTGACTTGGTTCCATATTAAATGTTAATTAACTTTTTGTAACTACATCTGTTTTGGGTTGATTACAAGCTGGGTTATATAGTTGATTTATCGGGTATGAATTAGGTTTGTGTTAAATTGGGTTCGGGTTGGATTGGGTTTGAGTTGATCTTGGGTTCGTATTCAGGTCGAGTTTGAGTCTAGATTATCAGGTCATATTTGGGTTTTTGGTTGAATTCGATCGTGTCGAGCTCGAGTACAAGTCAATATTTCTCGGGTTAAAATCGGGTTTAAGTGAAATTAAAACAATACTATTTAATTAATATATTCTCTGAATGCGTCCTCGAATTATTTTTATTTTTTCCAACTTTAAAAAAATGACGCAATTAGAGAACTCATTATCTCCTTTATTTATTTATTTTTAAAAATCACATCACTAATGGGTTATTTTAAAAAAAATTCACAATAGTAATAACTTCATAATACATAGAGAACACTTTCTCCGAATCCGACTCTAATATTTTTCTTTTTTTTTCATTCTACTAAAACGGAAAAATAGTTCCGTCGCCAAGTTGAAACAAAATTGAAAATGATAAGGATGCAATTAGCAAATGCATCCTCTGTTTTTCATTTAAAAAATAATAATAATGAGAGGAATCTTATTAAAGAATGTAAATATTACTTGTAATTGTAATTAGATTCTATCACCATTTCCTAGCTTGTATAGGTATTTTGTACCACTATATAATGTACCCTGAGATCATGATTACAAACACACATTACTAACATTTTTTTACATGGTATCATGGCATAAAATCCTGAAACCCTAAAGAAAATTCTGCTGCCTTTTCCCGAGCACCCGCTGCCGATCCGACATTCGCGCGTTCTTCCACATGCCACCGTTATCGCCGTCCGAAGCTCACCGTCCGTTGCCAAATCGCCGGCAGTCAGTGCCATTCACTAGCTGCCGTTATAATCACTAGGGTCACAACAAAGCTCTTTGTTTCTAGTTTCATGGATATCCAGAATAGTTCCAAGAGATGAAGGAGAAAGGCAACGCTGTGAAGAAGATGGTGCCAGCTGCTCGGCCAACCGCTGCCGCAGGCCTTGAGGTTCTCGCAGCCGCGGCCCTTCCCCCCCTGCAGCCATTCCCCGGCGCTGCCATGTCGGCGGCAGGGTTAGCGGTTGTGGCCTCCATTGGTAGTGCCCCTACATGTTCTAATTTTGGCCCTACTCTGTCTGATGACCAATGGAGCACGAAAATTCATTTATTTAATCAGTTTAACTCTCTTTCTAACCATGGTCAGGTAAGTCTACTTTGCCTTGGATTGTTGATTCGGTAGCCTCATATCACATGACTGGTGATAAGGGTTCTCTTACCGATATTACTACTGATATCGATACTGTGAATGCTATGCTACATGATGGATCTATGTCATCTATTACCCTTTTTTGTTCTATTTGCTTTGGTGATGTCACCCTTACTCATGTGCCTACATACCTACGTTGCGGTGCAACTTATTATCTTGCTCTAGATTGTTATCTACCATAAAATCTCTAGCTTTGTTTACTAAAAAATAATGCATTTTTACTGAAAATCAGTATGAGGACTATGATTGGCGTGGGTTAACAGCAATGGGGGGGGGGGGAGTTATTGGCTTCGCATGCTGGATGCTCGTGTTCGTTCTCCTATCCTGCGGTGTTTTTCTACAGTTGCTTCAGTTTCTTCTTCTGATTTGTGGCATCAACGTCTTGGACATCCTTCCTCTATGGTGTTTTCTTCTGTTTCTTCTATTGATTTTAGCACAAATAAAACTTTTGTTCCTTACTCTGTATGTTATAGAGAAAAACAGACTAGACATAGTTTCTCATTGAGTTCTTCAAATGCTACTTCATTGTTTGAATTAATATATTGTGATGTTTGGGGTCCTTATAGAACACCATCTTCTAGTGGTGCATTTTATTTTTTAACTATAGTTGATGATTATTCCCGAGCTGTTTGGGTTCATCTATTAGTTGCTAAGTCAGAAATAACTTCTAGATTTATAGAATTGTGTGGTTTAATCAAGAATCAATTCAACCATAGAGTTCTGCACGTGCGGGCTGACAATGGTACTGAGTTTTAGCCTTTGAGATCCTACTTTACTGAATCTGGGATAATTTTTGAGACATCTATGGTTGATACACCACAACAGAATGACTGTATTGAACATAAGCATCCCTTTAAGAAAAATGATAATGACGAGAGGACGCATTCTTCAAATGCGTCCTCTGTTTTCCCTTTATAAAAAATGATAATAACGAAAGAATGCATTTCTTCATCTATTTTCCCTTTTTTTTCTAAATAATAATGACGAGAGGACGCATTTGTCAAATACGTCCTCCCAAGTTGGATCCATGACGCTTTACTGTAACGCTAGATCAAGAATTTTCTCATTTTCTCGGGTATAGGTTTATTGATTTGACTTTAGTGGTTTATAATCGTGTGATTAATAGTTATAATCAAGGCTAATGTTCCTGGTCATTAACCTGGTCGAAGTTAACAATTAATGTTTGTTTGAGTTAGCATCTTAGCGTTGGCTGTATAACAAAGTGCTTATTTTGAGATGGACAAATGTAAGTTGGTCAATCAAAACTTTGGGAAGCGTATGGTGAAAATAATTTGCTCTTCGTATTTAGGTGATATTACATTTCCTTTACATTTCCTCTGTGTTTAATGGCATGTCAAGCTACAGACTTTTGTCAATGGTAATTACAATATTGTAAACTAGGAATTAGATGCAACTGTTATTCCTGCAGTACAAGAAAAAATACCTATTATTTCACCCATTTTACCTCTGTTTTTTTCTTAACCTCAAAAAACCAAGGTAAAAAGTTCTTTTACCTCGGTTGCCTTTTTCCCGAAGTAAAAGGTATTTTTTACTTCGGTTATAAAAAAACCACGGTAAATAATAGGTTTTACCTCGGTTATAAAAATAACCGAAGTAAAAGATAAAAAAACGAAGTAAATAATCTGACTGATCATCGTTCGACGTCGCATATATCGTGTTGGAACAATGATCGATTTCGCCATTGACTGATTAGCTTTCTACTGAAACGTTTAGCGATTGACTTAGCAACGCCGCACATATTTGAAGAGCTAAGTCAAAGAGAAGAATATGACGGTGATCGAAAGAATAAAAAATGGAAATGTAAACACACATATAATGTTCAAATCAAATGAAAACACACATATCAACACATGAAGTCAATCTTATGATGCCTAAATTAGACAGTTTTATGTCTAGAAAAATAGCAGTCGTCAAAAGATTCTCACAATCAGTACTTAAATTCGAATAATATTTGCCCTAATTCAAATATAATAGAGGTTACAATAAACTCAATCAGCTCTAATAATGATGACCTTGAAGACGATAGGCCCCCCAGCTTCGATCCCCTCGAATAACAAGGTGTCCTCGAGGGGTAGGTTGTTTCCCTTAAGGAACTCGCCAAAACCCTTTGGGGAAAGAGCCTTGATCTTGCTACCCCTGACTATTTCATATGGTACTCTGTCCCATAGTACCTCAACACTACAGGGGTCTTCGCACTCGGCAGTAGTAGTACAATCTCCCACGGGATATACTAAATAAGAAAAAAATATTGATTAGAAATATATTTATAATGTATATATATGTGTGTGTGTGTGAAAATATTTCACATTGCATATTAATTTTAAATGCCTTACCAAAGTTGGTTTCTTCCCGAAGTTATGCTGCTTAAGTGTACAGTGGAAGTGTGGGCTTTTGGGAGCCATTGTATGATCCTCAATGTCGAACACAATAGGCTCAGGATTGCTCCTTTGTGTGGAGAACTGCATGAAAAAAAAATTGTGGTAAAGTGGGAACATGTGTTTTACTAATTATTTGTTGAGAAATGTTTGAGGACTTGGAAAAATGGACGACTAGAAGATCCTTTTCCAGCCATTAGTCCTGCATAAGAATAGAAAATGTGAATATTCAAGCATCATGAATTTCAATGTGCGACATCGCCTATGCATCGTAGGTACGAGTCGGTCCAAACCAGTGGCATGGAGGACATACACTAGCGAGGTCGCAAATACGTCGTGAGCTGATCGGTTAAATCGAAGGTATGAGCGACGTAACATACTAAACAATATGCTACTAAAAAGACTAGTGTGCGACATCGCTATATTTTTGCGTAAAACAAAATGTAACATACATCTGACCGAGGACGCATATTACAGAGGAAGCTACAGGTAAAAACACTAAACACCAAAAAAAATTAAGATTTAACAACATAAAATATACAAAAACCCTATGAAGACCTACCAAAACATAGTACCCAAGTCTACATCCAACAGAAGTTCACCTTCTAAAAAATATGAGTAAAACCTAGAACACAAAGAAACCATAAAATATTAAGATATGACAGATCCAACAATGCAAAGTAGGAATTACTAACAAAACATGTTTGAAGGTTAGAAAAATCCCTACCCTTCTTCCAATGGAGAATTGAGTGGTGGTGAGAGACCCTTGGAATTTGTGGCAAACTGATGAAAAGAAGCTTGAACTCGCTAGTAGGGTGGTTATATATATATATAACAGTTCAGAAACGATGTCGTTTTGACCGCGTTGTGTTGTTCGCCTGATATGTAGCGACGTCGCATGTAAGTAGTTTAGTCTGGAACTATGATGATACAGTGACCGGTGTCGCATATGTTGATGGGCCTTACAAATTCAGCCCACCAGCGAGTTATGTTATATTAAACAATAAACATTCAATATTACTTCAATTACATAGAATTAATATGAGAACATTCAATAGCATTGAATTAACATGAGAACATTCAATAACATTAATTGAATTAATATATTTTTAATTTAGTAACATTGAACTTATGACTAAAAACTCACTAACATTGATTTAACAATAAAAATTTCATACAGAAAATACATCAAGCTCATTCATTCTTCCAAATACAAATAAATTTGTTCAAAGTACATTGTCAAGCGAATACAAAGTTAATCATCAAATGCGGAGAACACGGAAAATTACTTGTCCAACACCATTTAGGAGCTCAAAGTATAGGGTGTCCCCAATCACAAGTCGCTCTTCGGCAAGCAACTAGCCAACCCTTTTGGGGTAAGGGTCTTGAGCACCCCGCCCCCCGAGTAGTGCATGTGATACTTCCTCCCTTTGCATCTGATCAGAGCTTCCACCTTAGACGGCGGTAAGAGCGGAACAATTTTGTAAGGGATGTACAAAATTATAAACAAAAAATATTTGTTAGTGGTCATTAAAGTAATCTACAAAAAAAATCAATTGGAAATTTGAATTGTTTAAAACAGAGAGGACTTACCATTATTGGAATTGACCCAAAGTTTGTCTGGGTCAGAATATGGAAAAAAATTGATATCTGCCCGAAAGTATGTGTCGCAGACTGTCGTCTTCCATATCAGTACTGATCTGAATTGGTCAAAGAAATTATTAACATTTCATTGATAATATTATTAATGTAATAGAAGGAATATTTTTAAAAAAACCAAAATCGGTTACCTTGATCGGGTCACGGTTGAAACTAGCGTTGTTAGAAATGATTGTTGTAATTCATATTGTCACGGACATTAAATTTTGAAGTAGAAAGAAATTAGATAATGGAAAACAAAATTTGAAAAGTTGACCAAGTAGAAGCGACGCCGATCGCCCTTCGGTAAAACAGAATTGCTAAACGAGAAGCCGGCGAGGTCACTAGGACACTCGACGTCGCATGTGTATCGGTATAACAGAGGAAAGAGTTACATGTTAGCAACCTTGCATGGTAGTAGATTACAGAAACAAGAGCAGAAAATTGGGAAGAAATCTAGGTTCTTAACAAAACAATTGTACCACTTCATAGCTAGAAGACTTAGACACCAAATACTATAACCCAAAACCCATATCGTACCACCCCAATTCATAGAAACAATGAAACTTTAAACAATTAAAACATTCAATCACTAATCCAATTTGATTACAAATTCTAGGATAAATAGAAAAACATAAGTAATGTAACCACATGTGGAAACCATAACTTTGAGAAGATTGGCAGGTGCACGTATAAAAATGAGGGAAATGTGAAGCTTTGAAGTGATGGATGTAAGGTGGGGCTCCATTTAAATATGTTTTATGCTTCCACCTAGGGTTGTGGGATGCCACAAGGAAGTCGTGTATAGAGATTGTTGCACCGAAGGATGTGTGACTTCGGATTATAGAAGTGTGGGCCTCACCATTTCAGCTCACTAAAATGGGAATGCCCACGTTGTACCTGTGTATATGCAACCCTGCGTTAGAGTTATGGTGTAGTGACATATGAACGACATATGACCAACGTCGGTTACAGGGTATTGGGCCTGACTATTTCAGCCCTATCACATATCAACTAGGTCCGCATTGGACGACGATAGAAAATTTTATCTTAATCATTCCAGTTCCTTTATTAGTTACGGTGTTAAAGAGTTTGACTTGGGATTGCAAGTGTTCCGTCCGCGATCCATCCCACGTAACCGTCTATCAATCGTGTTAGTATTCCATTATTACCCTTAAAATAAGCGTTATATATGAACACGATAATTTACATCCCATAGATTCGCATGAAATTATATATTCTAGGTTTTTAATCAAATTAAAAGATAGTACAAGTCCGTCCATCGATTTTTAAAAAAGCACAAGTACATTGTCCGGAGTAAATTGTTGATGATGACTAATAAGTATACAAGAGTCATTCGTAACTAAATTGTGGAACTCTCTGTGGGATAATGCAGGTTTCGTTATCAGTTACGGTGTTAAAGATTTTGACTTGGGATTGCAAGTGTCCCGTCTGTGATCCGTCTCGGGGTAACCCTCCATCAATCATGTTAGTATTTCATCATTACCCTTACAATAAGCGTTATATATGAACACGATAATTTCTACTGCATAGATTCGCATGATATTATATATTCTAGGTTTTTTTAATCAAATTAAACAGCAATACAACTCCATCCATTGATTTTAGCAGAAGTACATTGTCAAAAGTAAATTGCAGATGATAACTTATAAGTATACAAGGGTTATTCGTAAGGAAGTTGTGGAACTCTCTGTGGGATTGTGCGAGTTTCTTTATCAGTTACGATGTTAAAATGTTTAACTTGGGATTGCAAGTGTCCCGTCTGCGATCCATCTCAGGGTAACCATCAGTCATATGTGTTAGTATTCCATTATTACCCTTACAATAAGTGTTATATATGAACACGATAATTTCCATCTATAGATTCACGTGAAATTATTATTCTAGGTCTTTTATCAAATTAAAAGGTAATACAAGTCCGTCCATCGATTTTTAAAAAGCATAAGTACATTGTCCAGATTAAATTGAAGATGATGACTAATAAGTATACAAGGGTCATTCGTAAGGAAGTTTTGGAACTCTCTGTGGATTATGTGAGTTTCTTTATCAGTTACGGTGTTAAAAAGTTTGACTTGGGATCGCAAGTATCCCATCTTTGATCCGTCCCTGGGTAACCGTCTATCAATCGTGTTAGTATTACATTACTACCCTTACAATAAGTGTTATATATGAACACGATAATTTCCAGCAAATGTTTTTGATCCAAATTTTGTTAACAATAAAGTTCAGCTTCTGGCATGAATAAGTTGATTGACGTGCTGCAATCTTCAAACAGTGCATGTAACGCTATTATTTACCCCCAGGAATTAAATTAACTGCGAGGCCGTAGACGTGTCGATTCAATGACATATAAACAAATGTTAACCAACATCGGTCACCCAAACAATTTCAAGCGGGGATTCAAATTTTTAGCCAAAATTTTGAACCCAAAATTTCCCCCCACCCTATTTCAATCCAATAAATTTCAGCACTAACACTCATTTCCCATTTCCAACACCAACCTTAGAACCCAAACTCCCACCATCCATTTCATTCACAACCTTACATTATTTAAATATCTAGTAAACTTGATTCTCTTAAACATTATCAAGTGACCAAGGATGGAGAATCTCCGATTCCTAATTAATTGAGGTAGTTTTTTCACCTATTCCATGCTCAATTACCAATTATTTGATGCTCCTACTACATGTTTATTTAATAAAAAATAGATCAAAGATTCTTACATTACATGAGGTATGATGCTTGAGTTACATGTTATATATTTTTTGTTGCTATTCTTTCCAGGATAGTGCCATATCTGTTTCGATTATAAAGAATGATCGTGAGATTTCTATGAAGATAGTATGAATGTGCTACGTCGGTCACATGTCATTGTCCCATGCAAAATGTTATATAACCTTTACCAACGTCACATAACACATCATATTGTTGTCATTTGAATGAATGTCCGATGTCGCTATATATTTGGTCGTAGCGACGTCTTAATTTATGATTAGCAATGTCGCATGTTTCCAGTTTTTGTTTTCTTTTAACGTATTGGATTTAATATCATATGAGCTTTACTACATCATGTGTATTTCATTTGAGGACTACCTGATTCTAACGTAAAATTTGTTTTTTTGTAATGATATTAACAGACCCAAGGAGAGTCATCGATGAACCTTCAACATGTGGATGGATTGGCTTGTCATTTTACTAGTCGTCCTGACAGTTTTAATGGTGTGCACCATAGAAAATGGTGTTTCAATTCAAAAAATTAGTTAATCTCAAATTTACTTTATATATTTCAATATGTGATGGCATTTATTTGTATTATATGTTATAATTTTGAAGGTTTAAACATGCCATTCTTTCCTAAATTAATTGAAAACAATTGAATGTGGCATGACATTTAATCATTTAACCATAAGATAATAAATATTAAAATATCGACGATAAACGAAGTGTGACCGACAAGGTTCTTGCTGACTGCAAACATATTGAGCATGTTAAAATGATTTTTGTTGCACACTATGACTCTTATTTGTATGCGAACATCAAGAAGTGCACATTTTACACTTCAGAAGTGGTGTTTCTCGATTTTGTGATCTCTAAGGAGGGCATAAAAGTCAATGAAACCAAAATTGAGGCCATGAAGACCTGGCCAAGACCTACTTATGGCAACCAGGTATGTTCTTTTCATGGTTTAGCTAGTTTTTATAGATGGTTTGTGCGTGATTTCTCATCTATTGTTGCACCTCTAAATGAACTAGTTAAGAAGGATGTGAAATTTGTTTGGACTGAGAGTGAAGATGATGCATTTAATGAATTGAACGAACGATTATGTAATGCTCCTATTATTGCTTTACCTGATTTTAAGGGTACTTTTGAGATTCATTGGGATGCTTCCGGTGTTGGTATTGGTGCTATTTTGATGCAAGAGAATCAACCTATAGCTTACTTCAGTGAAAAGCTAAAGGGTAGTGCTCTAAACTATCCTGTGTATGATAAACAATTTTATGCAATTGTGCGTGCATTAGAAACTTGGGAAAATCATTTGTTGCATAAAGAATTTGTCATTCATGGTGATCATGAATCCTTGAAATACTTGAAGAGTCAGATGAAGTTGAATAAGCATCATGCCAAATGATCTAGTTTCATTGAATATTTTCCTTATGTGTTGCATTACAAAAAGGGTAAAGAAAATGTTGTTGATGATGCTTTGAGTCGTAGACATGTTTTACTTGCACAATTGGAATGCATTATGTTAGGGTTTTAATTCGTGCGAGATTTATATGCTACTGATTATGATTTTTCATCTATTTATGCTGCATGCAAAAATGGTGCTTATGAGAAGTTTTTTCAGCATGATGGTTTCTTGTTTATGAACAATAGGTTATGTATTCCTTAATGTTCTATGCATGAATTTCTTGTTAGAGAAGATCATTCAGGTGGTTTAGTGGGACATTTTGGTTCATTTAAAACTTATAATTTGTTGCGGGAACACTTCTATTGGCCGAAAATGCCACTTGCTATTGAAAGGGTGTGTAGGAATTATCTTGATTGCTTGAAGGCTAAGTCTAAAGCTAAGCCTCATGGTGTTTATACTCCATTACATGTTCCTACACATCCTTGGATTGATATTTTCATGGATTTTGTCCTAGGGTTGCCACAATCTCAGTCAGGTAATGATTCTGTCTTTGTGGTTGTGGATATATTTTCAAAAATGGCACATTTTATTCCTTGTAGGAAGATGGATGATGCAAACAATGTTGTGGATCTATTATTGAAGGAGGTAGATCGGTTACATGGCATTCCTACGTCCATTGTCTCTGATCGCGGTGTTAAATTTTTATCATACTTTTGGAATACCTTGTGGTGCAAGTTAGGGACAAAGTTGTTGTTTTGACTGCCAGTTATTCTCAAACTGATTGACAAACAGAAGTGACCAATCAAACCCTAGGGACTCTCCTGCACGCACTAGTTCAGAAGAACTTAAAGAATTGGGAAAAATGCATTCCGATTGCAGAGTTTGCTTACAATTGCACTATTCATTTTACAACTTCTTTATCTCCATTTGAAATTGTTTATGGTTTTCTACCTATTACACCTCTTGATCTACTTCCTTTGAATTTTGAACAGGTTAAAAACCTTGATGGAGAAAAGAAATTTTGTGAACAAAATACATGAGAAGGTGCACATGAAAATTGAACGGACAAATGCACCGAATGCTGATAAAGCTAATCAAAGCCGCAAGTTGATGAGGTTCAACATGGGAGATTATGTTTGGGTTCATCTACGAAAAGAGAGCTTTTCAAATGCTCGAAAATCGAAGTTGAGTTCACGTGGAGATGGTCCTTTTAAAGTGTCGGATCTTGTGAACGACAATGCTTTCACGATTGAGTTACCAGATTATCATGGTGTTAGTGCAACCTTCAATGTTGCTGATTTATCTCCATTTGCCTTTGAAGACGATTCAATTTTGACCACGGTTAGAATGATGGAGATTTCAAGACGATTACCAGCATAAATGAAGACATTCCACGACTTGTTCAAACATTTAAAGGATATGTTCGGGATCCTCTAAGTGACATGGCGGGACATATGACTAGGTCAAGAACTAAGCTTAGGGATGTTGCTTTAAATGCTTTTATTGATCGCCTTTATAATGAAGAATTGAAGAAGGAGTCACCATTGACATCTTGGATTCATGTTGGCGAACTGAAGACATCATGAAGAACACTATACTCTTTTTTCCCACTGCATTTTTAATGAGGTAGTGTGATCACTGTAAAATATTGTAAAACTATTTCATTTTGGGTTTATTGGACTGATAGCTCGGCCATGTGGACTTTGAAGAGCTGAATTTTGAAAATACAGTCCATTAGGGTTTAGTATATTCAGTTTTATTCGGATTAGAATTAGATTTGGCAAGATTAGATAAGGTAATATTCTTCAAGGTTACTTCTTGAAGAATTCGACTAGATTACCTTAGATTACCATTTATTTTAGGTATTTTAGTTAGATATGATTTTAGCTTCTTAAACCTGCCATAAGTCAATTCAGTTTCGAGTTGTGATTAGGGTTTGGGGCGAGATTGTAATCCTATAAATATGGGAGGCCTTTGGATGAATTTCACACACTTTTATCAATAAAATATATATCCATTTGAGTTCATACTCTTTGCTTCCGAGCTATTCCATTGTTGCTTAACCCCGAGGGCTAGTTAAGTATCAATAAACCTTGTAATCTGATCCTTTAGAGAGCAAGTCAAAGTTAGGCGTACCCCAAGGGCTAGACTCCTGAATTTCGTGCGAGATGGTGCGGGTTTGCATATCCCTTCACTAGATCAAAGATATTAATTCTGCAAATCGTGAGATTTCGTAAGGAGATTCATATCATTTTACCTCTGTTTCAAACCGCTGTAAAAAACTTACTTTTTACTCCGGTAGTATTTACCTAATTTTTTGGACAAAAAACCGAAGTTAAAAACTCTCTAGAACCGAAGTAAAATGTAACGTCTCTTGTAGTGTGGATTTCCCCCACTGTGTTAGTCGTTATATGACACCCTATCACTTACCTTATTGTTTCTTTCGATGAAGACTCAACGTTTTAGGAATAATCCCCCTTTTCTGGCTAATGTTAACCATTCACCCATGTTATATGCTTTCCTATATAATGTCCAATGATGTGTGAGAGTTCTTAGAACCCGTCTCTCAAGTCTCATGTGTTTCTTTTGAAATCTACATCAACAGTAATGCTTCATTTTATACAATTGGAGGACTAATTTATCTTGCAATTTTACCCAGATAAGCTCACAGAAGAAGAAAAGTGGTGGAATTGCTCCAAAGCGCTTTTTGCAGCAAGTAAGAACACAAAATGACCTTTTGACTTCTTCATGGCTGGATAACCATATTCTATGTATGTTATCAGCTCCAATTATGGATTTCTATAGTTATCATCACGTCAAGCAAGGATTGCACGGTATACTTCACTTCTTGGCGTCAATTGACCATTCAAAATTTATTTGGGAGCAACATGACCATATGTCCCCATTATACAGGTTGAAACATACGATTTATCGCCAACTGGTCCATCTTTAACCAGGCCAAAATCACCGATTTTTACATTGTAGCCCTGTGGTAAAGATCAGAGCCAGTTGACAATGATTTGAGTATAGAATAGGAGTATATACATGTCGAACAAGAGGACATTACATACCAATCTAGGAGGATATTCAATGTCTTAAAATCGCGATGAATGATGTTTTGGATTCAAGGGAATTAATTGACCTCTTCTTTTTAGATAGGCGTCATCAACTTCTTTTTATGCGTTGGACCGGATTTGGGGAGGATGAAAGAAACAAAAGAAAAAAGGGAAAAGGAATGACGAAAACCCTCGCAAAAATGAATGGAGTAATCAAAACTCTTTTCTGGGCTTATATGCACTTCCCACTATCAAAGCCCCCTCTAGCATTGGTTTTTTGGTTAAAAAAAAGGTGCCTAAATAGCCGATGAAACGATATGACCAATTTTCAAAAAAATTGACGTTAATTTAGCACAGATTTTTTGTTATCGCCAATTTTTTTAACCTGCATTAGTTTTAGCACCGTTTTTTATGTCACCAATGCTAAATTAACACCGGTAAAAAAACTTGTACTAACAAAAAAATTGGTGCTAAAATTTTTACAACGATTAAAAAAAATTCCTTCCTCTAAAAGCAGCTGCGCGCAGCCACTTCCTAAGGAAGGGAAAAAGACCCAAAATTAATAATTTAGCAGGGCATTAATTTAATAATAAAATTAACTTCACAAAATTGATAATGTAAAAATAAAACAAAAAAAATGTATGATACAAAATTAATAAGCTATGGGACTAAGCATAACTATCCCAAACATAACTATCTATGGGACTAAACATAACTTTAACTTGAACTAACAATTGAATCATGTGACATATACACATCAAATCACAAGGCTAAGCCACACAACTAATCTTGAATATGTGGTCCTTAGAAATGCTCAGATGTACCCTACCATACCATATGGAAAATGTTTCCTACTGTGCCTCCTTGTGTAGGTATGCCTTGAATACATATTAGCCGCTTCGACAGGTTGTTATGGGGGTCTCGCTGCCCGGTCAGCGAGTTGGGGGGTCCAGGGGGGTGGAGCGCACCCTGGCCTGGGGGTCCGGTGGGGCGGAGATGCTCCCGGCCCGACGGTATAGCATGTCCTCTGTTTGGGCTGTTATGGCATTCTGTCTCCTGTTATGGTTTTGGGCCAGATTGTTTCTGGGCCCAAAGCCGTTAGGGTTTAAGGTGGAGAGGACTATATATATAGTGCCTCATCTTTTATTGTAACTCTGAAGAGATAGGATTGGTAGAGAGTAGGAAATCTGTAATTCTGACCTTTCTCTCTAGTAGAATCCGATCTTGGTCGGCCGTGGATGTAGCCAATTGGTGAACCACATAAAAATCTCGGTGTCTTGTTTTTCATTTTATTTTCTTTGCTTGTTCTTTCTCGGGTATTACGCACAACAAACTGGTATCAGAGCTTCTGGTTAAATCCGCGGTGGGTCTATCGGATTTTGGGTTTATCGGATCTGGGGTGGTTGGATCTCTAATCTGACCGGAGAGAAAGATGGCTGCGCTGAACGTGAAGGTAGACGAGTTTACTGGGAGGAACAACTTCAGTTTATGGCAGATCAAGATGCGAGCTTTGTTGAAGCAACAAGGGTTGTGGACGCCGCTGGCGAAGGATTTCTCGTTCGTTGGCACTTCGGACATGGTGGATCTGGAAGAAAAGGCGCATTCAACAATTATGCTGTGTCTCGCGGATGAAGTCATCACTGAGGTCTCGGATCAAGAGACTGCTGCGGAGCTGTGGTTGAAGTTGGAGAGCTTGTACATGACGAAGTCTCTAATGGACAAATTGCTTTTGAAACAACGTTTATTCGATCTTCGAATGCAGGAAGGTATGCAACTCAGAGATCATCTAGAGCAATTGAATACTTTGTTATTAGAACTGCGAAATATAGATGTGAAAATTGATGATGAGGATGTTGCTTTGATATTGTTAGTATCTCTACCACTTTCATATGAGAACTTTGTTCAGTCATTTATTGTCGAGAAAGATTCTGTGTCTTTGGAGGAAGTTAGATCCTCTTTTCATAGCGGGGAGTTGCGTTATAGTCCTAGCAGTTAATGAACAGATAATCAGGCATCTGGTTTGTTTACTAGTTACAATAAGGGAAAGGGAAATGCCGGAAAGAAAAGGGGTAAGAAGTCAAAGGTTCCCAAGCCCGGTGATATCTGTAGGTACTGTAAGGAGAAGGGACATTGGAAAAATGAGTGTCCAAAGAAGTTGATGATGAGGCAATCAGGAAACAAATCGGGTTCTGCTGCTCTAGCGGAAGGAGACGTTGATTCAGAAGAGGATATTGCTCTGGTTGCTGCTGGACACACTCATCACTCCGATGTGTGATTCCTTAATTCTGGGGCATCCTACCACACTTGTCCAAGGAGAGAGTGGTTTTCGACTTATAAGCAGGCAGGGGGTAGCATTACTACGGCTAATGGTACTGTCTGTGAGGTAGTTGGAATAGGTTCGATCAAGATTAAGACACATGATGGTAGTTTTAATACTTTGAATGAGGTTAGGCACGTTCCATCGATGACGATGAATTTGATTTCTCTTAGTCGGCTGGATAGAAAGGGTTTTGTCTATTCAGGGAAAGATGGAGCTCTAAGTGTCTGCAAGGGTTCTAAGCTGGTTCTGAAAGGTCTTCCGCATGGTACTTTGTATCTTCTACAAGGTTTTACGGTTATGGATTCGGAAAATGTTGCATCGTCAGAGTTTCACCGTGAGGATATGACTAAGTTATGGCACATGAGCCTTGGTCACATTGGTGAAAGAGGGATGCAGATTCTGTCGAGGGATGATCTTCTTGGTGGCCACAAGGTCAAGGGTTTGGAGTTCTGTGAGCACTGTGTCTTTGGGAAACTACACCGCAGCAAGTTTCCAAAGGCTATTCATAGAACGAAAGGCACGCTAGATTATATCCACTCTGATTGTTGGGGGCTATCCCGAGTTGAGTCGTTGGGAGGGCACATGTACTTTGTGTCTTTGATTGATGACTACTCTAGAATGACTTGGGTTATTGGCGAACATCGTTTCACTCACCAAAATAATCTGCAAACTCTAATGATGAAATTAGTACAGTAGCAAGCAGAGTCGATCCCACGAGAAACGGAGCAAAAACTATAATAAAATTCCTACTAATATGGAGCACTTTTGGTGTAGCCACCACGCCTTAATTTTCAGATTTATCCAACAACTAATAATGCAACTAACTAATATAAAATAATAATGCAACTAACTGACATAAAAATCTAGTAAATATATGATGAATGCAATCGGATCGGAATAACTCACATTAGTTAAACATCGATCATGGGCGCAAAGATAAATCAATTCATATGCATCTATCAGTTATAGGAAAGTAGGTACGCTTAACCTCCCCAATTCTTTCGGACTTTATCGACAATTAACCAATTATAATTAATTAATTGTTTCTCTTACCAAGATGGTCCCGGAAAGTATTCGCTGAACCAGATACACACCTCGATAGCATTAAGAATGAAAAGAACCTGATATAGCAATTACCAAAGTAAAAGAAAATAGTAACGCACACTTAATTGTTCCCCATCTTGCTATTACAGTCTTAGCTAGTTAGCTGTTTTTCACAAGAACTCGCTACTTACTAACCCTTTCCAACGATTACGTATTGATGGAATTAGACAGCATTATCCCAATAATATTCAAGTTGATCAGACTTAAACACATCAGAAATAAATTTAACCAAGAACAATCAAGAACACATAAGAATCAATTATAAAACAATTAGGCCTAACGATTCATAAACTAATGCTTGTTATTCCATGCCGATATATAAATTAGCTACTCATGATGATTAAACTAAACAAATAAACAATATAATAACAAAACATAATTAAAATAAACAGAATAGTGACGGAACAAGTAAATCAAACCAAGATATTGATTTCAGGCCTGCAACCGCCTGTTCGCACCAGTGAATTTATATGTCTGCATAAACCAAGAAATTGGTTTCTAAACTAATGTGGAAAATTGGTTACTAAAACCTCCTCCTCTGCCTGTTCCGTAACTAATGTCTCCCCCCAAGATTGCAGGTCTGCGTCCTGAATATATACGCATAAATTACAATCCAAAGCTGATTCGGATTCTTCTTCAGAAAATCAATCAAAATCTATTTTAATTATAATTAACTAATTTCTAAAAGGCAAAGTCTTGGGAAAGACGGTCTTTCCATAAACTTATGGAAAGACGAGGTTTAATTCGAATAATAAAATGTAAAAGGTCTTAGTTGCAACATTAAAAATTTAGTATACAACATGTAGTAGTTATAAAATTTATAACCCGATTCATGCAACCCGAAAATTTTATCTTAATTTTTTCTAATTTACACTTTAAACCTTGGTCTTTCCATGACTTATGGAAAGACCGTCTTTCAAGAGACGCACTCTTTCTAAAATTAAAGAATTTCAAATGGAAGGAGATAATACAATCCTTATCAATATGAGAAGTGAATATATTTATTTTCTTCAAATCCACTTCTCTTCACTAAATCACTTTTCACCCCATAACTTTTGCAATTCTTCTTTTGTCTCTCTTCTTTCATCCCTAGAAAATGTCTTATAAAATAAGAACATTTTCCATTGGAGCACATCGCCTCATTAAAAAGCTTAACCTGGAAAACCCAGTGGGAAAAAACCGTTGGTTAAGGGAAAAAGAGTACAATGTATAGCTCCCTCTCAATTCTCCGCAATCAATGAATTCCTGCACCAAAAACACCTTAAAGTGCAAATTATATCTTAATAAAATCTTAATAATCCCACCAAATATGAACACAATATAACACACATCAAATATCCTCACACTTGAATCATGCTTGCCCTTAAGTATGAAGTGAAGAATATAAGATCAATCAATAATCCACAATGTTTATAAGTTCTCATTCCCTCATACGACTCTATCTAAAATGACCTAATAAAAAGAAAAAGTAAGATAGAAATACAAATCACACAACTAAATAGATAAAAATTCAACATTTAAAAACTTTAGATTCTACTCTTATAACGATAAATTTTCCCCTGCCAAGGAGTAAAGGATCACGTTAGCGCACCTGGAAATCATCAACCCTAATTTAAATGAAAATGTTCAAGATCAGGAAATCTAATCATCAATTTAGTCAAAATCGGACAAGCAATGAATATTTTCTCACGGTTTCACTCAATCACTCTCAATATATGAAGGACAATCACTCAAATAATTCACAAGTTATAACATAGAGAAGTTAATATGCAAATCAGGAAGGTCTTTCTCAAGGGTTGTAACGGGGTTAGGGACCATTCAGATTGGTGAGATCCTAAGGGTTCTAAGCTCAAACAATATCAATCAAAATATTATGCATATTTTTTTCTTCAACCATCATCCATGTATAGTAGACATTCACCAACAATCTTCATCTCACGGCTATTATGAGAAAGCCAAGTAATATCACATCAAATGTAGGTGCTTATTTTTTTTCTTTTTTTTTCTTTTTTCTCCAGCACCATTCTTCTTCAATACAGTCCAAAACTGATACTTTTTGAGAGAAAATTGCAACATAAAAATAAGATTTTTTCTCTTCTTTTTTTTCCAATTATGCCCCTCCAGTTTGGCCAAACGGAACCCCGGTGTCACTATTCATAATAAAATTCAGCCTTCAATTTTTGAAACCGTTCAGTGTGGGCAAACGGGACACATACTCAGTAATGTCATCAACTCAATAGAACACAATGGATTAATTCATCAACATTAACTCCAAGAACATGCATAATAGGGCCAAGAGAAAGGATAAAACAAGGCTTTGGTTAAATATATAGTAACTCATATCAAAGAACATAGTCAAAGCTTCAAAGTGTTTCACTAGGGGTTAACGTAATTGGTAGGCAATTTAAGCTGTATGGTTCATCCTAGTGCCTTCCATCACTTTCACACATAACAACTCCAATTATGACAATGTGATCTCTCAGAACAAAGATTGATGTAGAGAGTGCTCTACTCTAGCTCAAACCTCACTTTAGTAGGCTAAAATATTCAATTAAACTCGTCCTTTTTCGTCATCCCAAAAATCATACCAATCAAATTTCATAAATCATAGAAAATCACATTCAATAACTTCAAGGCATATTAGATTTACCAAGTTTGTTACAATGAAGTTTACAACCGGCAGGGTACTTTTATCAAGAGCCACTAGAATTTTCTCATGTCAAATTATCGACTCAAACAACACAAAAACACATGTTTGACTGTAAAAACTGAAATAATTTTTTTTTCAAAAATATAAAATAAAACACACAAGAAACCTCCTCACACTTAAACTTTGCTTGCCCTCAAGCAAATAATGCCAAGCTTTTATGAGAAAAGGTTTAACACAAAGACAACATCATAAAAAAAATGACAAAGGGAAAGAGGGAACTTATAGTGGTGGGTTTCGGAAAAAATTCCCAATCAAGAGGAGAGCATTGGATCAAAATCAGGTTCTGCCGCTGGCCTCCCGTTTGGCCAAACAGAACCCTGCGAGTCCAGCTTTCCAAATGTGTGAATTCTCCATGGTGCAAATTCAAGTACTTCAAATCTGTAGATCAAGAATTGAGATCAGATGAGACATTGAAATTCCTAAAAGATAAAAAATAAAAATAAAAACTTAAAAGAAGAAAGAAAAAAAAAGAAAATTGGGCTGCCTCCCAACTAGCGTTTTTGTTTATAGTCTTTGGCTAGACTTTTGAATGCCTTTAATGAATATTTGTTGGGCACAATGGAATTTCTTCCATTAATGCCACCTGAGAAGTATCATAGTACGGCATAAGGCGATGACTATCGACGAGGAATGCCCTTTTTGCGTCCATGCTTATAATCTCTACCATCCCATCAGGCCAAACATAAGCCACTTCGAATGGTCTAGTCCATTTAGACTTGAATTTCCATGACATATGTCGAAAGTTTAACTCAGATATAAGAACTATCTGCCCAACCACAAATTTCTTAGGCTTCAAATCTCTGTTATGCCACAACTTATTGCGCTCCTTGTACCGCATAGCTTGATCAAACTCTTTCAATCTTAGATCTCTCAATTCTTGGAGTTGGAACTTTGTTTCTTCCTCACACTTGAGCGACTCTATACTCACTGGAAGAGTATCGTCATCTTCTTGATAATCATGCTTCAGATCGGGTGGTAACGCCTTCAACTCCAAATCTGAGGTTTTCACATCCGACGAGACTAGTCTGGTGGATGGGTCCCGTTTGGTCAAACCGGACCCTGTACGCACTTCAAAAATTTTCAAAATATCCAGTTCGGGCTGAGTCAAGTTGGGCCTTCCTTGATTTATTTCAGTTCTGGGTACCACTTTCTGAGAGTGCACTGAACACACCAATTTGTAGATTTCCTTATCACTTGAGACTTGAACATTTACCTCTTTTGGACTTGTAGGCATTTGAATTCCCAACTTATCCTGCATAACTTTAGTCTCAAGAGAAACTTGGACAAATGGTTCAGTATGATCAATTGTATTCACATTCTCAGCATCTATAGATTTCTCCATTTATCAATATTGAGTGTGTACTTATCACCAAAATAATCAAGTGAAATAGTTCCATTCCCAACATTAATAATGGTGTTTGCAGTTTTCAAGAATGGACGACCCAACAATACCCCCTGTGTTCCCTTATCATTGGCATGATTCATTTTTACTACATAAAAATCTGCTGGGTACACAAAGTTATTGACTCGCACAAGCACATTTTCCAACAACCCTTTAGGACATACACAAGATTTATCTGCCAATTGAATTACCACTTTAGTGTCTACCATTTCAGCTCCATTCAAAGTTTGATACACAGATAATGCCATGACATTAATTAAAGCTCCTAAATCACACATGGCAGCATTGATCTTCTTATCTCCTATATAACAAGTTAAGGAAAACATACCTGGGTCCTTGCACTTTTGAGCCATTTTCTTTTGGATCACAGCTGACACAGATTCACTCATCATGATCTTGCTTGAATCCTTTGGCTTTCCTGCAATAAAATCTTTCAAGAACTTGCTTACTGGTGGTAACTTTATGGCCTGCAAGAACGGAAGATTAATCTCCATTTTCCCAAAAATTGATACAAAATCCATAGGCTCTTCCTTTTTCTTTTCTAATCTACGAGGGAAAGGAGGCAAAATTTTAAGTGAAGGATCATGTAAACTCAACCTCTTACTTACCTCAGCTGGTACCTTGGATTTACCTTTATCACGGGTCTCAGTAGGCTCAGGAATCTCAGAGTTTGTGGTGGTTTCGTTGCCCTTTTCCTCCGTTACATGATTCTAAAATTCTGCTGCAGGGTTCAGTTTGGCCAAACCAGACCCTCCGTCAGTGAACTCCTTCGCTTCTTTGCTTGCGGATTTCAATGGTAATGCACCAACTATCTTTCCACTTCTGAGTGTGACCTGATTTACCATATCATGAGGGTTCAATTGGATCTGAGAAGGTAACCCTGGTTGTTTCATTCTGAGTTCATTCATGGAATTTGATAAATGGGTGATTTGTCGCGTCTGCTCCTCCAAAGTTGTTTCAATCTTCTCAAACCTTTTGTGTTGATTTTGCATCATGTCCATCATTATGTCCAGCTTATCATTCAAAGATTTCTCTTGACCATCTTGATGAGGCTGAGGAAAAACCGGAGCTTCTCGTTGCATTGGTGGAACATAGGGTCGTTGGTAATGTTGAGGCTGCTGCGGAGAGGGACCTTGTTCTCTCCACTGGAAGTTAGGGTGATCCCTATACCTTGGATTGAAATTTTGGGGATATGGTCCACCTTTTTGCTGCCTCTCATTGACATTTCCCATAGCATTTGCTTGAACAGGTATCTCTCCCATAGTAAGAATGCATTGTGACGTCGTATGGTTGACTGCTCCACACGTATCGCAAGGCCTTCTTGTACAGACGCAACCTTGTCAACGACCTTGGAAAGCATTTTCTCCATTCTTTCCATCCTTTCCTTGATCTCTTCTTTTTCAGAAGTGGATGTCTGTGCCACCTTCTTCAAGATTCGTACCTCCTGTTGATCATACTCCTTTTTAGAATCGACCAACCTCTTGATGATCTCTCTAGCTTCATTCACTCGAAGGTGAGAAAATCCACCACTACTGGAAGAGTTCACCAAGTCTTTGTTGCAGGATGTCATCCCTTGATAGAAATATTGAAGCAACTGGCCTTCCGTCATTCTATGATTAGGGCAACTGTCTACCAACTTCCTGAACCTCAGCCAAAACATACTCAATGACTCATCATATTCTTGCTTGATGCTTGTGATCTCCTTTTTCAAAGCATCCGTCCTTGTGGCTGGAAAGTAGTTTTCCAAGAACAATATCTTCAATTCTGCCCATGTCGCAATGGAGTTGGGGGGCAAGCTCGAGAACCACTGGTTTGCTGCTCCTGTCAAACTGAATGGGAATGCCACCAATTTGAATTGATCTTCCGTCACGGTGGATGGCCTCTTCTGAACCTTACAAATCTTGATAAATTCGCTCAGAAAATTGTAAGGGTCTTCAGTGCTTCTCCCGTGAAACTTGGGGAGTACGTTCAGGAACGCCAGCTTAATTTCAATCGGATTTTTTGTCTCTGGCAGCTGAATAGGAGTGGGGGGATCATCTTCACTATGACCAGTAAGTTCCCACATGTATGGATTGTTTAGGTTCTGCCCAGGATTAAGATTTTGGCTAGCTCCGTCCATCTCGATATCAGTTCCCGAATCTGAGGTAGTCGCTGAATTCGTGATGGGTTCGGTTTCGCCAAACCGAAGGGTCTCGGCAGAAATTGATTTTTGCACCCTTGTTCGCTTTCTGTTCTGCTTGGCTGTCTTCTCAACTTCCGGGCTGAATATTAAATTTGGCCTGGATAATCTGCTCATAAACCAAGCACAGTAACACACAGATTAGTAGGAAAACATTTATAGAAATTGACTTACCGTTCCCCGGCAACGGTGCCAATTTGGTGAACGTCGTTTCACTCACCAAAATAATCTGCAAACTCTAATGATGAAATTAGTACAGTAGCAAGCAGAGTCGATCCCACGAGGAACAGAGCAAAAACTATAATAAAATTCCTACTAATATAGAGCACTTTTGGTGTAGCCACCACGCCTTAATTTTCAGATTTATCTAACAACTAATAATGCAACTAACTAATATAAAATAATAATGCAACTAACTGACAAAAAAATCTAGTAAATATATGATGAATGCAATCGGCTCGGAATAACTCACATTAGTTAAACATCGATCATAGGCGCAAAGATAAATCAATTCATATGCATCTATCAGTTATAGGAAAGTAGGTACGCTTAACCTCCCCAATTCTTTCGGACTTTATCGACAATTAACCAATTATAATTAATTAATTGTTTCTCTTACCAAGATGGTCCCGGAAAGTATTCGCTGAACCAGATACACACCTCGATAGCATTAAGAATGAAAAGAACCTGATATAGCAATTACCAAAGTAAAAGCAAATAGTAACGCACACTTAATTGTTCCCCATCTTGCTATTACAGTCTTAGCTAGTTAGCTATTTTTCACAAGAACTCGCTACTTACTAACTCTTTCCAACGATTACGTATTGGTGGAATTAGATAGCATTATCCCAATAATATTCAAGTTGATCAGACTTAAACACATCAGAAATATATTTAACCAAGAACAATCAAGAACACATAAGAATCAATTATAAAACAATTAGGCCTCACGATTCATAAACTAATGCTTGTTATTCCATGCCGATATATAAATTAGCTACTCATGATGATTAAACTAAACAAATAAATAATATAATAACAAAACATAATTAAAATAAACAGAATAGTGACGGAACAAGTAAATCAAACCAAGATATTGATTTCAGGCCTGCAACCGCCTGTTCGCACTAGTGAATTTATATGTCTGCATAAACCAAGAAATTGGTTTCTAAACTAATGTGGAAAATAGGTTACTAAAACCTCCTCCTCTGCCTGTTCCGTAACTAATATCTCCCCCCAAGATTACAGGTCTGCGTCCTGAATATATACGCATAAATTACAATCCAAAGCTGATTCGGTTTCTTCTTCCGAAAATCAATCAAAATCTATTTTAATTCTAATTAACTAATTTCTAAAATTAAAGAATTTCAAATGGAAGGAGATAATACAATCCTTATCAATATGGGAAGTGAATATATTTATTTTCTTCAAATCCACATCTCTTCACTAATTCACTTTTCACCCCATAACTTCTGCAATTCTTCTTTTGCCTCTCTTCCTTCATCCCTGGAAAATGTCTTATAAAATAAGAACATTTTCCATTGGAACACATCGCCTCATTAAAAAGCTTAACCTGGAAAACCCAGTGGGAAAAAATCGTTGGTTAAGGGAAAAAGAGTACAATGTATAGCTCCCTCTCAATTCTCCGCAATCAATGAATTCCTGCACCAAAAACACCTTAAAGTGCAAATTATATCTTAATAAAATCATAATAATCCCACCAAATATGAACACAATATAACACACATCAGTTATCATGATGAAACATAAAAGTGAAGCCTTCATGAAGTTCAAGCAGTGGAAAGCTCTGGTGGTGAACCAAACAGGGATGAAGATCAAGAGGCTGCGAACTAATAATTGTCTGGAATTTTGTTCGTTTGAGTTTGATTAGTTTTGTAGGGATGAAGGGATTGTCCGACATCATACAGTCAGGAACACGCCATTGCAGAATGGTGTAGCTGAGCCGATGAATCAGACATGGTTGGCGAGAGCGAGGTGCATGCTCTCGAATGCTTGGTTAGATAGAAGATTCTGGGCAGAGGCAGTGAGTACAGCGTGCTACTTGATCAATCGTGGACCTCATACGGGTATACAGTGTAAGACACCTATTGAGGTATGGTCGGGTAGAGTTGCTGATTACTCTAATCTAAAAGCTTTTGGTTGTACAGCTTATTATCATGTGAGTGATGGTAAGTTAGAGCCCCGAGCCAAGAAGGGGGTCTTTGTGGGCTATGGAGATGGAGTCAAGGGATCAAGGATTTGGTCTTCATCCGAGAAGAGGGTTGTTTTTGAGCAGGGATATTGTCTTTGATGAAAACTCTTTGTTTAGATCCATGGTGAAGTCCACGTCTACAACAGAAGTTGGTAGCATTGATAAACAGGTGGAGCTTCAAGTCACTCAAGGTGAGAGTGGTTTGAAGGAACTTGAAAGAGGTCAAGAGCTATAGACAGAAAGTGAGTTGCCAGAGCCTCCACCATCAGATCATCAACCATAAGGAGCTACAATTCATTACTTAGCTAAAGATCGACCAAAGAGGGTTGGAGTTGGTCCACCAAAGAGGTATGGGTTTGAGGATATGGTGGGTTATGCACTACATGTTGCTGAGGAGGTGGATACTCATGAGCCATCCACCTACGGAGAAGCTGTTTCAGGTACTGATGCTGAAAAATGGTTTGTAGCAATGGGAGATGAGATGGAGTCCCTCCAGAAGAATCAGACATGGTATTTGGTTCAACAACCTCAAGGGAGAAAGGTTATCACTTGCAAATGGGTTTTCAAGAAAAAGGAAGGGATATCACCTACAGAGGGAGTCAAGTACAAGGCTAGAGTTGGTGCTAGAGGTTTCAGTCAGAGAGAGGGAGTAGATTACAATGAGATTTTCTCACCAGTGGTCAGACACACTTCCATCAAGGTGTTGCTAGCTATAGTGACACATCGGGATTTGGAGCTTGAACAGCTTGATGTGAAGACCGCTTTTCTACATGGAGAGTTGGAGGAAGAGATATACATGACTCAGCCAGATGGTTTCCAAGTTCCTGAAAAGGAAAAGTATGTTTGCAAGTTGAAGAAGTCCTCATATGGGCTTAAGCAATCTCCGAGACAGTGGTACAAGAGATTTGACAGCTACATGCTTGAGTTGGGCTACACAAGGAGTTCATATGACTGTTGTGTCTACTATAGCAAGTTGAGAGATGAGTCATTTATTTATCTAGTGCTTTATGTAGATGACATGTTAATAGCCTTAAAGAGTAAGCATGAGGTTCAGAAGCCGAAGGGTCTTCTTAGTGCTGAGTTTGAGATGAAGGATTTGGGTGCAGCTCGGAAAATACTAGGAATGGAGATTCTCAGAGATAGAGGTCAGAGGAAGCTTTTCTTGTCACAAAAGGCTATATTCAGAAGGTGTTGGCTAGGTTTGGCATGTCTTCAGCCAAGCCTATTGACACTCCTAGTGCTTCAAATATCCATCTCACTTCCATGTTTGCTCCTCAGTCAAAAGAGGAGAAGGAGTATATGACTCGAGTTCCGTATGCTAGCGCTATGGGGAGCTTGATGTATGCTATGGTGTGTACGAGGCCAGACTTAGCACATGCGGTAAGTGTTGTGAGCAGGTTTATGGGGCAACCAGGTAGAGAACATTGGAAAGCTGTGAAGAGGATCTTTAGGTACCTTAGAGGTACGTATGATGTGGGTCTCGTTTATAGGGGTGATACTGAGTGCCTGGTTACGGGTTATTCTGATTTTGGTTATGCTGAGGATGTTGACACGAGGAGATCTATGACCGGCTATGTCTTTACCTTGGGTGGTTCTGTTGTTAGCTGGAAGGCGACTTTGCAACCTACAATGACTTTGTCTACTACAGAAGCAGAGTACATGGCTCTGACGGAGGCTGCGAAAGAAGGTATATGGCTGAAGGGGCTAGTCAGTGACCTTGGTCTACACCACGATCAGGCTACTGTGTATTGTGATAGCTTGAGTGCTAATGACTTAGCCAAGGATCAGGTCCATCATGATAGGACCAAGCACATTGATGTCAGATATCATTTCCTGAGGAGTGAGAGGAGAATCAGGGTGAAAAAAGTGGGAACTGTTGATAATCCTGCTGATATGTTGACTAAACCTGTTCCACATAGCAAGTTTCAACACTGTTTGGACTTGCTTAGCATCAGAGATCAGTAGTTTCCTGGTGGGGTAGCCCTAGGAGTGGAGGGATAAGTCTGCTCACCTGACACCGTAATGGTACGTCTGGAGTTTCTGCTTTGAGGATTCAAGTCAAGGTGGAGATTTGTCGGTATGCCTTGAATACGTATTAGCCGCTTCGACAGTTTGTTACGGGGGTCTCGCTGCACGGTCAGCGAGTCGAGGGGTCCAGGGGGGCGAAGCGCACCCTGGCCTGGGGGTCCGGGGGGGGGGGGCGGAGATGCCCCCGGCCGGCGGTGTAGCATGTCCTCTGTTTGGGCTGTTATTGGCATTCTGTCTCCTATTATGGTTTTGGGGCAGATTGTTTCTGGGCCCAAAGCCGTTAGGGTTTAAGGTGGAGAAGACTATATATATATTGCCTCGTCTTTTATTGTAATTCTGAAAAGATAGGATTGGTAGAGAGTAGGAAATCTGTAATTCTGGCCTTTCTCTCTAGTGGAATCCGATCTTGGTCGGCCGTGGATGTAGCCAATTGGTGAACCACGTGAAAATCTCAGTGTCTTGTTTTTCGTTTTATTTTCTTTGCTTGTTCTTTCTCGGGTATTCCGCACAACACCTTGCTTAGTCAAAACACCTCCTTAAATGGGGATAAATAGTTCTAGTACAGAATAGAGGTAATTATATAACAAATAAAAAACAAAGCTGTTAAACCCATCCTATGCATGAAGGCATATTTCTAGATCAAAATCCAACAAATAACACAAACAATAATTCGTCCGGCACAAGAAAAGCATCTAGAACCATACCAGAAAAATATATTACGGTAAAAGAGCAATCAAGAATAATGTGAAAAAAAAATGCATAAACCAAACAATATCAAAATAATAATGAAAGATGCTTCAGTCAGTTTCCAAAGAAACTGTTTATTCAATCAAGACTTGGACACATTCGAACTCAACCTAGGTTGATCTGGTTAAGAACTCAATGTACATGTTCAATGTAACTCAATGCACACGTAAATAACTCAAAAGCAACTTTTGATCCAGTAAGTATGCACCTGCAACAATTCTTCAACTATATCCTTGGCATTGGAAACATCATAGATGCCATATAGAAAATCAAGAGCACGCCGTCGGATACTGTGAAAGTTATGCACAGTCAGAGCATGAATAAGGGGAAACGAAGAATGTCTTCATAATGATTTAATACACCTACATTACATCTGTAAGGAAAACCACAAAAGAGGAAGGGAACCAAAATGTGTTTTCGATCTGAAAGCATATGTCCTTTTGCATAAGGCAACACACGGCTTGGGGTTGCTATATTTCAGCAAAACCATACAGTATCATGGAAAGATGAAACCCATCATTAGTAGTGATAGAAAAACATATCTTAGTTTATCAATTACATATACGTGTACCTGTGATGCATTCTGGCCGCCTAATGAGAGAGTAGTTTGAAAAATTAGTGTGCACATATGTAAGAAATTAGGGAAATTAGCATGAGAAACATTGCTACCATCTTCACATTCAGAGGTACTAATCATGGGTCCAACAGACTTATATTTCCCGCCAGGAGATGTCAAATCTCTTTGAGATAGTGAACCTAATATATCATCAAGATAAAATGATAAGTAACTTTTGGTAGTTCTTGTTAGGAATACGAATCCCACGAGATATCTATTAGGCCAAAAAGATGGTTAACAAATAAACTTAAAGAAAAATCAAGGAAATAATGGGCACACAAATTTCGTGGTTCGGTCAAGTTGACCTACATCAGAGATGTGTCAGAGAATTGGGGTCAATTGCTGGTAGCATTCGTTGTAGGGTTCACTCAAATGCATGACTTTAATTTTAGTCTTACATATCTTATCTATGACTTTAAACAGCACATGGATCTGAATTCAATTGAATGTTGCCGTTCATATGTTATCATCTACAAACACTGAAAAATCTTAAGACTAGTAGAGTTAAACTGCGGCCAAAACATGTGATCTTCAATACATTTAATCATGAAAAAGAAAACAAGTACAGTAGTAAAAATCAGTTAGCTTATAAAGTTCAAAGAGGTGAGAAGTTAACTCTCTCAAAATTCATGGAAAAAACAAAGAACTCAAAATGGTATCATGTAAGAGAATCCACAAAGGACAAGCAAACATCATTTCAACATAGTGGTACATCATTGACCTGCCTCCACCCGGCCGTCATTAAAACACACTTAAATGACTTATGGGTCAAGAAGATAAAATGTATAGTTCTGCACCCGTTCTCATAGCTAAGCTACCAAGGGAGTAGTAAGCGGAAAGCCCTGGGTTTGTTACAAGGATGCTAGGACTCAAGTGCTAGTTAAAATAAAACCTCGTGCGGGTCGTCAATTCGTATGAGTGAAAGGAATAACTAGTAAAGCAAACATGCAAAAAGGGGGGGGAGGAGTTGTATTTTCAACTAACAACTACAAAGCATGAAAGTGAAATATAGCAAACAAATATATAAACGGGCAATTGGGGGTATTTGCATAACATGCTTGATAAATAACTTATATCCTCGATTCATTCGAATATGGACTTGTAAACCTATTTTATGCTTAGTTCACACAGTGTGGAGATAGATAGGTATATTCCTTCGCCTGTCACACGTAGTACTTACCACAATGCCCATGGCTTACCGTCTCTGTAACTTTAGGCAATGCGCTCTAGTCCTACGACACCGCATAGCATTACCTAATCTTTCCCTCCCAAGGCCAACACGCCGCTTAAAGGAACAATGTCCGCCTACAAGCGCATTGCCTCACGTAGGTCGCAACCGCTAGATATGTAGTAAGATGCATTACATTCTCGGACACTCCACTGTGGATCTCAATCCCTGGGCCTAGAGAGGCAAAGGAAAAGACACCTTGTGATGACTCTAGAGTCAGCACAATTCTAATCGCTACATACAACACGCTAATCTATTATGATAAGCTAGGGGCTATTCCCCACCAGCGTTTTCCAAATCGACCGGCCAACATGTGATTCCATCATCAAAGCTATCAAATAGGAATCATGGTATAACACATATAAGGATTTTTCTCAAAGGACATGAATGCACCAGTGTTCTATACCTGCTCCACAATTCCAACACTTCCCAAGATTGCAATGAAGCCTAGCATGACTTTATACTACCATACACGCATGAGTGCATCATCATAATGCCATAGCATAAATCATAATTCTTAGAAAACATAAGTTCAAGCAAAAGTATTCATAAGCATTACAATAGAGAAATCTAAATCTCAAGAAGAAATCATCAAAGCATGAATAGAAATATCCCCAAGCTACTAAGTTACTCTACAAAGGTTAGATCCATTGTAAATATTAGGTTAGATGCCATAAATCTAGAAAACAAGATGAAAGGAAAATAAAAGAAAAGAAAAGAAGAAGGAAGGAGGAGAAGAACTCTCCTCTTCCTTTTATCTAACTGGAGAGAGAAACTAATTTACATTATGCCTACTTCTATTCTACTGAGTTTTTACAAGAAGACTAAAGCTCCTATATATAGTAGTAGGAGATTGGGCCTAAAGATCGGCCAAAAATAGGCCAATATAGCAAAACCCTAGGTCAACCGCCAAGGCTTCATGGACCGGCATGGATGCCACGGTCCGTGAAGCACACAAGCACGGGGAGCTAGATCTGGCACGGTCCATGAACATAGATAGCCACTGTCCATGGGATCTGGCATAGTCCATGAAGCTGGGTTCGTGCCACGGTCCGTGAAAGTTTTCACGGACCGTGAACAGTACACAGTTTTTCCTCACAGTTTTATCATGGTCTGTGGAGGTTTTCACGAACCGCGAGCAGCATGTGGTTTTGCTCAGAAATATCCTCACGATCTGTGAATATTTTCACGGACCGGCTCCATACTTAGCAAAATTCTTCAACTCTTCATCTCCAAGCTTCACGACCCGAGTCTTTGTCACGGCTCGACTCTTTGCTTCGTGAAGGTCTCGTGCTTGTCTTCATGGATCCTTTGGTACCCTCGTGTAGTGTGGGCCATGTGCTTTGTCATGGGCTGTTGGTGCTTGACCATGGGCGGACCGTGACCGGCCACTGGTGTTATGTTTAGAGTAGATTCTGAGTCTTTTTCTTGTTCTTTTGTTGTTACCTGAGATGAGATGACAAGATGATGATTATGATGATGATGAAGGTAGGGAAGAAAGGTAAATATATGTATGCAAATGTATTATAAATAAATATATAATTATATAATAATATTTTGAAATATATATATATACATACATATATATAGATTCTTATATTATTAGTATTACAAGAGTTGTGTGAGTCAAGATGAAAAATATTGTTAATGTGGTACATTACTACATTGCAGATTAGTTGAGTAGCTTCATCGATGAGGGAACCAGGTACTCTCACTGGTACTATCTGCCATGGAGAATAGTGCTGGAGTGTTTTCGGTTTCTAGAACGTTATTTAATGTTAAGAAACCATCATTACACTTGCTCTAATGTTAAGACCAAGTGCAATGGTAGAAACCGCTAGCGGTTTCTTACTAATGAAATATATTATTTTTTTCATTCTTTTTCTTCCACATCACCCTAAGAATCTGCTTAAGAAACCACTCATTTTTTTCTCCACGGTGGCCAGAAACCACTTTCTACTAATTTTCTCAATTTTCTCTACCTATTCATTGACTGAACTTCGTTAGCTTGCCTTAGGTTAACCGTTAGTCCGAATCGGGAGTTTTAGTAGTCAATTTTGTAGTACTCAAGAAGAAAAATCCAATAGTACTAGCCTTGAAAGATAATTCTTCCTAGATAATTATTGGACTAAGGCAACACTCCTTGGACCACGATTCACCATTTTCTCCTTTGATTGTCTTGAACTTCGAAGCCGCCTATATGGCTTCAATCTACCACCCATTGATGTTTGTGGTCTTCATCTACTATCATTAAAATGCAAATGGCCTTTAAATCTTCTACCGTTAAAACCAAGCGGCCTTTGCAAGAATGTAATGTAACAAAATGTGGGATTTAGAATAGAAGACAAAACATGGTTGTCTAAACCCCTTTTTATGTATACTCAACTAATATCAACAAACGACCAACCAAAAGTAACTAAAATCTATGTCAAATGCATTGGTTAAAGCATGCGTAATGGTGCAGATCAGACTCCCGACACTTAAACCTTTACTTGTTCTCGAGTAAATAAAATCAAAGAAAAAGGTTCAAGCGGAATGAAGCATGCAAAAATAGCCAATGCATTCAACTTATTCACAAGCTACCCTAGTTCCCCCCCAAGAAGGTGAAAATCTCACAACTCTCACACTCCCCAAAGTTCCTAGCGTAACCAAACCACCCAAAGCAAGTAATGTGTATGGAAAAGGATAAGTGACAAAAGATCAGAATAAAGCCAAGCTTACTTTCCCAAAATTAGTCCCAAAAGCAAACAAAGAGTAATTCTCAAGCAAAATAATCCACCCAAGAAATCCAAAAGTTGTCGACTTGGTTGCAACATAGGGATAACTCTAGATTCTTGACCCAATTGCAACCAAGGAGTCCAATATATCGTCAACCTATTTTTCTTGTTTCTTTTTTCTCTCTTAATTTCTCTCATTTTTCCTAGGATCTCTTTCAGGTTTTCATCCTAGCTTTATCCCACAAAACGTGCTCACCTCTCACTGTTTTCCACACAACCTTTAACTTTTTCCTAGGCTCGTAAGTCTAGTTGGACCAAACTTCTCACTTTTACCTAGATCTTTCGACCTATCCGGCCTTTTCCTAATGTTGCCTAAGTTTTCGTTTAGGGTTTTCGACTTGTCCAGATTTTAATAAAAAAAAATTCATTTTCAAAATTTTCAAAAATACTCTTAGAAGAGCTAGTAACTACATAGGAACAACTAAAAATCATAAATTGCTATCTAATCCCCTTTCCCACACTTAAAGTTTGCATTGTCCTTAATGCATATACAAAAACCAAAGAACACATATCAATAGAAAGAAATAGGAAAGCACTTATGATAAAGAACACTAAAATCTACCCTTCATGGTACAATCATAGAATGTAAAGAATAAACCACCATCACCCTCAATATACTACCCCAAATCTCTAATCAAGAAATTTCAATCTAACCACTATCATGTATCACAAATTGAATAAGGAATTGAATCACAATGAAGACTTACTTCTTAGGCCTCGATGTGTGTGTCTCAAGGGTTTTGAGGGTAGGTGGGTTTTGGGTGGTACTTTGGTGGTGGTATGGAAGAAATGGTGAATAGGTGGTGTAGGAAAGTATGTGAGCTTCATGAATTTTGCATATCTACACGGCCCATGAACTTGGGGTTTGGTTCTCCTCATTTTCCACCATTTTGAGCACCACAAATCATGTACGTCTACATGGTTCATGAGTTGGACTCCCCGTTTGCTCACCTTCCTCCAAGAACCATAAGCTTCCTACAAAACAAACAAGCACACCAAGTGTAATAGTGTCCCAAAAACAAAAGGAAAGCTAAAAATAGGTAAACACACAAAAAATACTAAACTAATTTAATATTTTAAAGCTTAGGTTTCCTCCCGAGAAGCTCCATATTTTAAGGCCATCAGAACGATCCTAATGTTATCCATAAGGTGCAGGTTTGTACCCCATCACCTTGGACAACCAAAACTCAAGAGGTGTGGGTAATAATCTTCCAAGAGGAAGATCTAGTGGAGTAGGAGTCAAACCTAGAGAGAATAGGTGGCACAGAAGCTTAGCATATTCAATTGACTTCCCTATGGTTTCCTCTAAGTTTATGAAAATGTGGGAAATGGTTCTATAGGTGGATGCAGGGGTGAAAATAGGTAATATGGAAAATTAAGTATAACTACCCCTTCCTTGACTTCTTCACTCTCAACAAACCATTCCCTATTCCCATTAGATTCATTTACCAAAATTTCACATTCAACGAGGGATGGTTCATTTTTGGAAAATTAGGTTTCTTGTTGGCTCACCCTATTCATCAAATTAAGCACATGCCATTCAACTTTCTCAATGCTTGAGAATAGTTGAGTTCCCAAATCGATAATCTAGCTAAGCACCTGTGATTGAAGTAAATCACTACTCTTGGTCACATTAGCTATAGCTTGCGAAATTTCTACACAATTTGATTTGGGAACCAATCATAGGGATTGGTTTTGGGGCATTAGGTAAGTTGGTGAAATCCAACTATCTAACCCAACATGTTGGTTTCCCGATGCATTTCCATTCCAAAAATTCGAGTTACCAATAAACCTCGAATTTGGATAGTTGTGGTATGCATAAAAATCTTGATCTCATCGGCCTTGAGAACCAACAACTCCTACCTCTCTCTCATTTTTGCTCATCCAAGAGCAAGACTCTGTAGGGTGGTCCCAATGACATATCCTACAAAATCTCGCTCTTTGAGCCATTCTTCTCCCATACTCACTCAACCTTGGCCAACACTTTATAGGGTGATCGCATTGACACACTTTATAGGGTGATCGCATTGACACACCCTACAAAGTGCCCTCCGTTAAGTGCCTTCCCACATTTTGTTTTCTTTTCTATTAAGCACCAACAAAGAAAACACAAAAAAATCAAAATTGTAGTGCAAGAGTCCTCGGTTTTCACCAATAACTCAAGAAATACCTACTCCGAAAAAAAAAAGAAATAGATAAAAGAAATACTAACTACTCACTAACACGTTATGCTCAACAAATACTTAAACTGAAAAGCATCCCCAGAAATGGTGCCAAAAATTTTAACCTGCCTCCACACGGCTGTCGTTAAAACATGTGCAGAGGACTTATGGGTCAAGAAGATAAAATTTATAGTTCTGCACATATTCTAACTGCTAAGCTACCCTTGGTAGTAAGCAGCAAGCCCAGCGTTTATCCACAAGTATTCTAGGGCTCAAGTACCAGCTAAAACACAACCTCGTGCGGGTCATCAATTCGTACGAGTGAAAGGAATAGCTAGTAATGCAAACATGCAAAGGGGGGGGTTGGTATTTTCAACTAACAACTACAAAGCATGAAAGTAAAATAAAGAAAACAACTATATAAACAGGCACTTGTGGGTATTTGCATAACATACTTGATAAATGACGTCTATCCTCGATTCATTCGCATATGGACATATAAACCTATCTTATGCTCATGTTACACAGTGTGGAGATAGCCAGGTATTTCCCTCCGCCTGTCATATATGGTACTTACCACAATGGCCATATCTCACTGTCTCCATAATTTTATGCAATGCGCTCTAGTCCTACAACGTCGCAGACCATTTCCTAATAACTCACTCCCAAGGCCAATGCGCCACTCTTAAAGGAACAATGCCTGCCTAAAAGGGTATAGCCTCTTGTAGGTCACAACCATTAGATATGTAGTAAGATGCATTACATTCCTGTACACTCCATTGTGGATCTCAATCCCTAGGCCTAGAGAGGCAAAGGAAAATACACCTTGTGATGACTCTAGAGTCGGTTCAACTCTAGTCGCTACATACAACAAGCTAATCTATTGGGGTAAGCTAGGGGTTATTCCCCTCAGGAATTTTCTGAATCCACCGGTCGACATGTGATGTGATCATGAAAGCTATCCAATTTGATTTATAGTATAACACATACAAGGATTTTTTTTCTCTCAAAGGATATGAATACACTCATCTCTCCGGTGTTCTATACCTACTCCACAATTCCAACACTTTCCAAGATTGCAATGAAACCTAGTACAACTTTATACTACCATACATGCATGAGTGCATCATCATAATGACACAACATAAATCATAATTCTTAGAAAACACAAGTTCAAGAACAAATATTCATAAGCATTAGGATAGGGAAATCTAAATCTCAAGAAAATTCATCCAAACATGAATACAAATATCCCTAAGCTACTAAGCTACTCTACAAAGGTTAGATCTGTGAAACTGGGTTCGTGCCATGGTCCGTGATGGTTTTCACGGACCGTGAATAGTACATAGTTTTTGCTCAGAGTTTTATCATGGTCTGTGGAGGTTTTCACAAACCGCGAGCAGCATGTGTTTTTGCTCAAAAATCTTCTCACGGTCCGTGAAGGTCTTCATAGACCGGCTCTATACTTAGCCAAATTCTTTAACTCTTCATCTCCAAGCTTCACGGTCCGGGGTCTTTGTCACTGCCTTGATCTTTGCTTTTTGAAGGTCTCGTGTAGGTCTTCATGGATCCTTTGGTGTCCCTCGTGTAGTGGGGGTCATGTGCTTTGTAACGAATCATTAGTGCTTGACCATGGGCAGACCGTGATCGGCCGCTGTTACTTTGTCGGCTAAACTTTGTTTGCTTGCCACAGGTGAACTGTTAGTCCGAATCGGTAGTTTTAGTAGTCTCTTTTGTTGTACTCAAGAAGAAAATTCCAATGGAACAAGACTTGGAAGGCTAATACATTGTGGATCGTTGTCAGACTAAGGCAACACTCGTCGGACCACGATTCACCATTTTCTCCCTTGACCATCTTGAACTTTGAAGCCCCCTATCTTTGGCTTTAATCTCCTTCTACCATGCATTTATGTTCGTAGTCTTCATCTACTAATATTCAAATGTGAATGGCTTTCACATCTTCTAAAGTTAAAAACAAACGGCTTTCGCAAGAATGTAATGTAACAAATAGTATTCACAGGTGACCTACTGAAGGTGCTCAAAATGAAGAAAAATGAGCCCGTGAAGACGATATGTCAAAAATCACTAATTAAGTATACAAAATGTGGGATTTAGAATAGAAAACCAAACATGGTTGTCTAAACCCCTTGTTATGTAAACTCAACAAATATCGACAAACCGCCAACCAAAAGTAACTAAAAGCAATGTCATATGCATTGGTTATAGCATGCATAATGGTGCAGATCAATCATTTTATAGAATTATGATTAAGGGAAAAATTCGGAGCATCATTTCATACATCAGTTATATCCAAGACGATAACCATACACAGTATAATCAAACTACAAATGAAGGGTAAAAGTGTCAAAACTTTGGTACTGACTCTTTAATCAAGCTGGTTTCCAGTCCCCCGCCGCAATGTTTCTGGTTCAACGTCCCTACATTCATCTTCTTCTTCCTTTTCAATTCAAGCATTTTTTTCTCTATCAGACAAAACATCGAACACTTGGAGACCAAGCATAAGAAAACAAAGAAAGGAAGAGGTGAATGAGAAAATCGCTATCTCATCTTAGCGCCGTTGTGGGCTGTGCCGCTGCCGTCTATAACAACACGATGCCGCCTCGGTGACCATAATCGACCCTGTCATCTGTGACCAAAATTGTCGCCACCGTCAAGTAAATTAAAGGTTGATCGTTGATTGGTTAAAGTCAACATAGTTATTAGTGTTTTTATATTGAAAGTCAATAAGATTTGATTGTTGATTAGTCAAAGTCAACCTAGTTATTAGTGTTTATATTTAGAAAGTCAAGTATGGTTTAATCGTTTATTGGTTAAAGTCAACTTTGTTTAGTGTGTATATATTGAAAGTCAAGTATGGTTTGACCATTGATTAGTCAAAGTCAATCTAGTTATTAGTGTTTATATATTCAAAGTCAAGTAAGGGTTGAACGTGTATTAGCTAAAGTCAAACCTTTGATATTTATATTTATATATATACTAAGTCAAGTAAGAGTTAACCGTAGATTAGTTCAAATCAACTTTTTTAGTCATATTTATATATACTAAGTTAATTGAACGTTTATTAGTTAAAGTCAGAAATTTGTATTTGTATTTATATATATATACTAAGTAAATCAAGAGTTTACCGTTGATTAATTAGTTAAAATAAATTTTTTATTCGTATTTATTATATATACTAGGTCAATTAATAGTTGAACTTTGATTAGTTAAAGTCAACCCTCTATATTTATATTTATATATACTAAGCCAAGTACGGGGGGTGACCTTTGATTAGTTGAATTCAAACCTATTTATTCGTTTTATATATACCTAGTTAATTCAGGGTTGAACGTTGATTAGTTAATGTCAAACATATTTATTCTTATTTATATATATTAGGCCAATAAAAGTTGATCGTTGATTAATTTAGGTCAACTTACTTATAAGTCAAAGTCAACAAAAGAAGTGAATGATTTTGAAAGTTACAGAAAAAATAAATATAGCTTAGAGCGGTTGTGCACAACTACTTCCAGCCCATGAAATTCCTGGCAACATTATTTGAAAATTTTCACAAATTTTTTGGCAAATGTTTTGTAATTTTTGGTGGGAAGATTGAATTTTTAAAATTTTTGTTGAATTTATTTGGCAGGAATAATGAATTTTAAAAAAATTTAGCTTTTTCCAACACCGGTTTTGGCACCAGTTTTATTTTAACACCAATTTTTTAAAAATTGGTGTTAAAAAAAATTTAAAAAACCATTGTTAAATAAACATCGAATTGTTAAATCAGTGTTAAATTAACACTGGATTTTTAAATCGTTGTTAACATGAAAAAAAACTACTGTTATTTCAATTTGAGCACCAGTTTTCAAAACCGGTGCTTGCGGGGGTGTATGTGTGGTAATGCTAAAAAATCAGTTCAATTCAGTAGAATGTTAATTTAATGAAATATAATTTAATTTAGTTACGTTATTACTATTTTTCAATACATTTATTTTTTATTTAGTTTAATTTATTTTTATTCATGTTATTACTATTGTTGTGACTCTACCAAGATTACTTCTAATTCATCATTAATTTTACAACATAACATATTTTAAATTCATTTTTCAAATCATAATTTATGTCACGTGATGGTATACCTTTCGATTGTATCTAGAGGTCGTTTTTTCAACTATATTTGTATACTCTATCATGTACCACCACACAACTAAAACCGTTTCTCGTTAAACTATTATAAATATTTGGACAAAATATAAAAATGATCATATACTTTTGTGAATGTACTGAAATAACCATAGGTTCTTCGAAAGTGTTGAAACAACACTAAGTATTTGTTGAATACTTCCATTATGTCCAACTGACGCCAACATTGATGCCAAAATTGCATGGCCATTTTGACAATTTCAAGGCCTAGAGACATTTTGACAGTTTCAAAGAATTCGTGGATTTTTTTGGAACTTTCAAATAAACATAGAATCATTTTCACACATTTATATAAGTATTACGAAAATATTTTTAAAAAATCATTCATTATTCAATTATTTTAACTAAATTGATTATTTCATTTCAAAACTCATACAAACTCTTTTTAAATAATTCAACTTTAGAATTTATTGTTCATTTCAATTTAAATTTGAGACGCAAAAAGAATATAAAAATTAATCTCAACTTTTTTTATCCACGGTGGGACTATATGAACGAAACAATATACTATTTGTTATTTTAACGATCGATTCAAAATTGGTGTCTGAACAGCGTGTGCAGAGGCTGAAGTTGAAGACTGAAAGTGGCGACGAGCTTGATCTTAGGGTACAATGAGAGCAGAGGAGCTGCTTCAGCCAAAGAGCACAATGAGAGCAGAGGAGCTGCTTTCTGTTGGACACAGCACCGGATGCCATTGACGGCCACAACGCAACCGGAGAGGGCTGAAACGAACGAGCCACCGGTTCGGCAAGAGGGACGGCTCTGTGAAAATCGACAAAGTATTGGAAGGATCGAGTTAGTCTGATACCAGGGAAGGTAAACATTTTGTGGAAAAATACTTTGTTGTTTTCTACAGGCAGTGTATACGTAGTACAAGAGTTGGAGTCCTACCCATACTTCACTACCAAAATAAGATCAAATCAAATCGCTAACAAATCTCCTAAAAATAATTTCCTGATAAATTAAATAGAAAAATTGCCCATGTGTTGATTCCCTAATTTTATTCGAAACCCAGCTGCCGGAGATATTTCCTCGCCGGGATAGTCTTTTTCATTCGATTTCAATTGCAGCCCATCCTCCGTATCCCTCAAGTCGCATAGCCCCGGTGGTCCTCCTCTTCTTCCCGGTACTCGTCCGGTTCGTCCGCTAGTAACAGTTCAGTTCCGACAACTTCCGTTACTTCTCCGGTCAGATTAGGACATGGAAACTATTCCCGATTGGCCCGGCCTTATTCCCGATCTGCTGAAGCAGATCGCAACAAGTTTGCAATGGGAGGATTTCACGGCATTTAGAGGTGTTTGTACTGCTTGGCGAGAAGCCGTCACCAAGAAAAGATATCTCGCAACATGTTTTCCCATTCTCATGCTCGGCGACGATTGCAACCATAAGCGCGAATTCTACAGCTTGTCTCGGCGAAAGATTTGCGCGAGATTCAAATTCCATGAAGCGGAGAGTAAAAAGTGCATAGACGTAGGGTTTGGATGGATTCTTACGGTCTCAGCTTCGCTGTCAGGTTTTACTTCAAATGGTAGGCTTAGTTTGGTGAAAACCTTTGATTGCTGTCCGAAAATCAAACTTCCCAGCATGAAAAGATTCAAAAGATTATGTGAGTTTAGGGCATATACGGAAATCAGCTTTTTCAAAATGGCGGCCCTCTTAGCAGATCCATCTGAGACCTCGGATTTCCTGTTGGTGGTTCTTACGGCTCAGTTCTTAATGTGTTGGAGGAATGGAGACCGGAAGTGGACGAGAATAAAACCGGCAGCACTAAGTTTTCAAGGATATTTCGTAAGTATGGTTTATCACAAAGGAAACATACTTGCATTGGATAGATACGACCAAATCTGGATTTGGGATCCCAGTGGAATCGATATCACCAGTGCTCAAGTCATACTGCGACTGAATGTGAATAAGCCACTGAACTTGAGCATAATGCTGTACCCGGTGGAGTCAACTGATGGCGAGTTACTGATAATCACGCGCAACAATCACAATTATCCGGCAGTTCTTCGTAGGAATCCGGGAGCTAATTGTTTCAGAGTGATAAAGGTGGATGTTGAGAGACGCATGGCTGAATATATAAGCGGTGTTGGTAAGGATGCAATTTTCGTAGGCAATAACACAACCTTAGCTGTGGTGGCTGCTGATTATCCAGGTGTACTCAGACCTAATTGCATCTATTTCACTGACGACTGCAATCGTCCTCACCTCTGCTGTCCTAGTAATATAGCAGCAGGCAAGGACATGGGAGTCTATGATGTTGAAAGCCGGAGCATTGAAAGATTTGGCATTGAATCGTCTAGCAAGTCTAGCAAAATATGTCCACCGATGTGGATATTTCCTTCATTTTGAGATTTTCTGCATTATTAGGTTTTCCGAACTATGCTATAGATAGAGCTATGTTGGATTTTTAGTTTTATTCATCTCTAACTTCTAAGATTATAAATTCAATCATTGTTTAAATTCAATCATAGTGTGGTGGAATATGTATTTTTAATGTTGGGTGGTTCTTGCCGCTTTTGCATTTATACAATGGGATGAGGGTGATTCTTCCATGTGATGGAATATGTATTTTTAATTTTTTTTTCTTCATGCACTTTCTGATTATGAACGTTTCACTCCTACTTTGCTTTGCATTTTTTGCCTATACGCATCCTATGGGGGTTATTGCCTTTTAATTTCACTATATGGTAAATGGTACTGCATAATCAGCTTACTGATTTTGAAACTACTCCATGATTAACTGTGGTGGAATTTGTTCTTTGTATATAAGACTAGAGATTTCCAGCTAACACTTATGTTAATCTCACTTTTAAACTTAATAGATTACATTCTTCCCTTTACGGATTCTTAACTCCCGGAAGAAATTGTTCATGATAATGCATTAGTTCCAACACTCGACGAGCCTATTTGCAAATGCAAGATTGTAGTTATCTTACGTTTTTTATTCTCAATATGTCAATTGTCAACTGCTAAAATAGGTTGAAGTTGAACTTGAAAAACTCCTTGCATGGGTAGTCCTGGTTTCTTACTCTTAAGGAAGTTGGTCATAAGCACCGGGCAATCCGTTTGGAACATTATGCTTGTAAACTAGTATAGCCTTTACTCGTTGAAGATTGTACTTGATAATTTTGCTTTTGTAGCCAACACATGTCATTTGCTTAAGTAAACAAGCCCTTTGCCTTCTAAAATTATATACTTATCACAAATAAATTGGCAAAAATTAGTCCTTATAAATGTGAACCTTTGGTTTGATTTGGCACATGATTTAACATATCATAACATGCACTAAATCTTTGTGTTCTTTACAGGCTAGGTGTTGAATCTGCACCTGCAGTTGTTTTCTTGAAAGATCCCGGTGTCAAACCTGTCTTATTAAGTTTTCTTCTTCTTCTTTTTTGGCTGAATTCATTGAATGGGTATTTTTCAAAGGACAAGCCTTTCTAATGCTATGTGTTGTGTCAGGAACCTGATTGGATTGCATCCCATCTCCTTCACCGTGACCTGCAATACAGGGCCTCAGAATTATCCAGGAGAAGGCCCTCTGATGGTAAAGTTAGTGTCAATTTCAGAAAAAAGGAATATTAGTGAATGAATCAAAATGTATGACATACCTTCATATTTATACTAGTTAAAACCTAACAGTTATGGTCTGTAACCGCAACTATAATTAAATAGGTACTGAATGGCAAATTGTCCAATTCATGACTAAACCCTATTGGGTCAAGCCAATCCAAAGATATTATTTAAGGAGTTAGGCTGCAGCCTGAACTCTAGTTTCATAAGAGTATCATCAAAAGCCCCCAGAGAACTCGAGGCATGATGACTATGTTCGAGTATTTGAATCAACTTAACTTCGAATACATTAACATTGTAGGAATGCCTTAATTCTCTTAATATCATATCCTCGAATATATCGAGTTTTCCTCCCTTGCTCGAAGGGTCTCTCAAAATATTGTGCTTCCGAGCTACGTATTTTCTTTAAAAGGGGGAGTCTAACATCGAGCCCCCAACATTGATGATCGGCTGAGTAAAAATGTCTGAGATTCATAAGCGAGGCTTAGAGAAAATATATAACGCCCATGCCATCATTCTTTACTCAAAGTATGCACCAAAAAGATGACCCAGACTAAAGAGTTTCAAGACTAAAGAGTTTCAACACTTGGTTCTCTTTGGCCAAGATTAAGGAATTATTTTTCGTCACCTTTGTAGTGTATGAACTTGAAGGAATCATTAGAGAAGTCTTGTTATCATTTGACTATGACTGATTATAGTTAATCCCGCAGCTGGACCAAGAGGAGCTTTCGGCCTAGAGTACCTTGAGAGCCTGCGCTAGCCCAGTAAATCTCTTCGGATAGAGAATAATCAACACCAATCAAGGCGTACATCAAGGTGTATAATTCGGATATACGTTATTCCCTAATACAATATAAATAGGCAGGTATGCACTTACTATTGGGAAATTTTTGGATGCTTACCAAAAAATCATACTACTTAAGCATCAGAGAGTTTACCCCTGAGATCTCCCAGGGCTTTTTGTTTGCAGATTATACCGATGGACTCAATGGCACTGCTCAATTGGTTTCCAGATGTATCAATTGGCACTGACGGTTTCAGGTGTCAATTTGGGTTATCATGTCAGGTTCGTATAGGATTGGAAATGTTTCGTGTTGAAACAAGTCGGATTGAAAAGTGTTGATTTAATTTGTCGTGTTGGGTCATATTGGGTTGGGTTACTATTGTATCATGTTGAAAACGTGTCAGTTTTTTCCTCGGGTTAGGTTGTGTCTGATCGAGTTAATATCAGGTCGGGTTTCTCTCTTATAATTTTTATAATCGGATTAGGTCGGGTTGGGTAAAAATATTGTCGAGTTGGATCGGATCGGGTTATCGTCGTGTCATTTTTTGTCCTGAAGTTTTGTTTGGGTCTGATCATGTCAGTTATTTTTTATAATGTTTCATATTGAATTCAGATATATTTTTGGTTTTTTCATTTTTTATCGGGTTATTATGCTACCCGATTAAATTTGGGTTGGTTTAGGTTATATTTCAATAATATTATAGTTACAAATGCACTATTATCAGTTATTGTTTCGTTGTAACTTGTAAAATGTAAAAACTTGACTTGTAACCCTAATTTAAAATCTGCTCGAAAGTCATTCTACCCTATACACCCCCATTGTATTTTTCAAGTACGTAACAAAATATTTATCAACAATCGAGCATAAAAATATATCCATAATCATTTTTTATTTTCCTTTCCTACTTCTAAGTAATCAACTTTAAATTACTTTAGAACATGTATCAGCGCTTTCCAGCATTTCACCAAAACATTTTATTTATTATTTCTATATTTAGGCAAGAATAAAAAATAATTGGAGCAATGGATTATGGGGTAACATGATTTTGGGCCACACTGTAATTTGGGCCACACTGTAGAAGTATTCAATGTTTACTTCCAAGACCCTTATGTTTATTCATACATGCTCAAATCGTAATGTCACAATAGTACAGTATTGAGTTTATTTTTAGTGTCGCCAATTTCGTGATTCGACAATTCCAACTTTCTTGGAGGAACTTAAGTGCAAAAGGCAAAAATTTTACTCGTAACTCCAAATTGAAATCCACTCGAATGTGATAATACCCTATACACCCCATTGTATTTTTCAAGCCTGTAATGGAATATTTATCAGTAGTGGGCCACAAGAACATATCTATAATCCTTTTCGATTTCTCTTTCTTACTTCTAAGTAAACAACTTTAAGTTACTCTAGAACATATACTAGCGTTTTCCAACATTTCACCAAAAAAACATTTGTGTTGTATTTCTATATTTATGCAAGAATAACAAAAATTGTGTAATTTGGAGAGAAGGATAATGTCGTAACATTTTTTTGGGCCATTGCGTGATTTTTCACAAATATGTTAAAGGCGCATTTGTCCCTACTATCTTAGTTGAATATCAGTTTTGAGTATTCATTGAATTCAATTCAATTTTTAAAATACTTTAGAGCAATTTTCTGTTGCAATAAATACTAGGATTCCATTTTTTTAACAAAAAACTAATGAAGTCCCACAGCACGTTGTGCGGTATTATTAATTAAAAAATTAGGATTATTTTATATATTTTTGTGTCTTACAGTTAAATTGAAAATAAAGAATTTTATTTACAATTTTGAAGTTTAGTTATCTAAGGAAAACTATACGAGTAATGAAGTGAAATAATTAGTTTAGTTACATATTAATACAATAAAAATGATTATTTTTATAATATTTCATTCAAATTATTTAAAAAGTCATTATTTATATGTTGAGCTCATTTTAAAGGTTATCATAATTATATATATATATATGTATATATATCTCACTGAATAAAATAAAACATCAAATAATTTTATTAGTCCCACTAATTATAAAATACCCTCATCGAACAGTTACTCGGTCTATAACAAGAATTGTGATAATTTATTAGATATTATTTTTACAATACTTTTCAAACTGATTTTTGAAATTAATATTTACTCGACTCTCTATAATTACTAATTCAAAATCATAATTTTAATGAGACATCTCTCTTTATTTGATTATTATTCATTAGATTTATAAATTTAGTCGTGTGCATTTTTAACTTAATCTTTTGTATTCACATTTATTATGAATTGACTTTACGTACTAGTAATCATATCTCTAAAAACTCCATTTGTTTTTAGTTTGACGCATAACCAAGTTGACTTTGTTCCATATTTAATGTTAATTGACTTTTTATAACTACATCTGTTTCGGGTTGATTACACATAGGGTTATATAGTTAATTTATCGGGTTGAATTAGGTTCGTGTTAAATCGGGTTTGGGTTAGATCGGGTTCGTAGTCAGGTCAAGTTTGAGTCCAGATTATCGGTCATATTCGGGTTTTGGGTTGAATTCGGTCATGTCGGGTTTGGATACATGTCAATATTTTACGGGTCAAAATCGGGTTTAAGTTAAAGAAAACAATACTATTTAATTAATTTATTCTTTGAATGCATCCTTGAATTATTTTTAATTTTTTTCCAACATTAAAAAAATGCATTATCTCCTTTATTTATTTTTAAAGAACGCATTATCTCCTTTATTTATTTTTTTAAAAAAAATCACAACACTAATGGGTTATTTTTAAAAATATCACAATAGTAATAACTTCATAATATTTTAAATAGTAAAACATAGAGAACACTTTCTCCGAATCCAACTCTAATATATATATTTTTTCATTCTACTAAAAAGGAATAATAATTCCCTCACCAAGTTGAAACAATATTGAAAATGATAAGGACGCAATAGCAAATGCATCCTCTGTTTTCCATTTTTAAAAAATTAAATAATGAGAGGACTCTTATTAAAGAATGTAAATATTACTTGTAATTGTAATTAGATTTTATCACATTTTCCTAACTTGTATGGGTATTCTGTACCACTATATAATGTACCATGAGATCATGAATACAAACACAGATTATTACCCTTATTTTCTTCATGGTATCAGAGACTAAAATCCTAAAACCCTAAAGTAAATGCCGATGCATTTTCCCGTGCTCCCACTGTCGATCCGATGTCTGCATGTTCTTCCATGAACCACCTTTATCGCCATCTGAAGCTCATCGTCCGTTGCCAAATCACCGACAGCCGGCGCCATTCACCAGCTTTCGTTGTAATTGCTAGGGTCATGACAAAGCTCTTTGTTTCCAGCTTCATGGATATCCAGAATCGTTCTAGGAGATGAAGGAGAAAGCCAACGCTGCCAAGAAGATTATGCCACCTGCTCGGCCCACTGCCACCGCCGGCCTTGAGGTTCCCGCTGCACTGGCCCTCCCCCATCTGCATCCATTCATCGGTGCTGCCATATCGCAGCCAAGGTTAGCGGCTGCGGCGGCCTCCACTGGTAGTGCCCCTACCTGTTATGATTTTGGCCCTACTATGTCTGATGACCAATGGAGCACGACCATTCATTTATTTAATCAGTTTAACTCGCTTCCTAACCATGGGTCCGGTAAGTATACTTTGTGATGTGTGTTAATTATGTTGTTTATTTTTTTGGGATTAACTGTGATTTTACATGATTAATGTGCACTTTAAATGTTGTATTTTTAACAGATCACAGTTTTCGGGCGCAAGAAGAATTTGGAGGAGAGTAAGGAGTATTGGGCAATTATTACAAATGAAGCAGTCAGATGAAGAGCAGAAATCGTAGCAGATATTTTGGAGCTGATTTGGGCTGATTTTTATGGAGATATCTTTGAAGATAATTTGAAGATTTAATTAGATATTATCTCTCCAAATCAGAATTTAAATTTGGAAAGAATTCTATTTTATTTGGAAGAGTCCAATATGGACATGATTTTGGTAATTGTAGCGTATAAATATTATATACGCATGAACATATTGGAGGCATCTTTTCTCCTTTGGTTTTTGGACGAAAAAGACGAGTTAGTTAAATTTGCTTTTGGAGCAGACTTATACTTTTTTGAGTTTTTGTTTTCATAGCAGACTTTTCTGGCATCGGTTTTTGTGCTTAAGTTTCATTCTTGGGCTTGTGCGCAGACTTGAATATTTCCTTGGTTGCATGCAATCAGCTTCCTTTTGATTAATTAGTTTGTTTTTCATATTATTGCTGATCATGTTCGTGTATTTTTATATTATATATTTGTTTAGTATAATTATCATGAGTAGCTAATTCATATATCGGCAGAGAATAACAAATGTTAGTTTATAAATCGTGATGCCTAATTGCATTATAATTGATTCTTGCATGTTCTTGATTGTTCTTGGTTGAATTTATTTCTAATATGTTTAAGCCTGATCAACTTAAATGTTTTTAGAATACTGTTATCTAATTTCCGCCAATACGTAATTGTTGGATGAGATTAGTAAGTAGCACAGTCTTGTGAAAAACAGCAAACTAGCTAAGACTGTAACAGCAAGATAGGGAATAATTGAGCGTGCATTACTATTTTCTTTTACTTTGTTAATTGCTATATCGAGTTGTTTTAATACTTAATGCTATCAAAATGTGTTCTGGTTTATCGAATACTTTATGGGAACATTTTGGTAAGGGAAACAGTTAATTAATCATAATTAGTTGATTGTCGATAAAGTAAGAAAGAATTGAGGGGGGGGGGGGGGGGTTAAGCGTACCTACTTCCCTATAACCGGTAGATGTGTAGGAATTGATTCATTATTGCGCATATGATCGATAATAACTAGCATGAGTTAGTCTTAGCCGATATCATTCATTCATATATTTATTTCTCATAAGTTTAAGTCTTCATTTGCATTTTTAGAGTTAGTAAAATCATTACATTTAAGGCGTGGTGGCATCACCAAAAAGGTTTTCAAAGATTAGTAGAAAAAATAATTATTGATTATTGCTTTTGCTCCCTGTGGGATCGACCCTGTTTATCATTGTACTAATTAGTATTAATCTGAATTTACAGGTTATTTGGCCAGTAAAATGACGCTCACCAAATTGGCACCGCTGCCAGGGAGCAGTAAGTCAATTTTTTAAAAAATATTTTCATACTAATCCGTGTGTTAGTGTGCTTGGTTTATGAGCAGATCATCTAGGCCAAATTTAATATTCGACCTGGAAGTTGAGAAGACAACCAAGCAGAACAGAAAGCGAACAAAGGTGTAGAAAGGAATTTCTGCCGAGATTCTTTGGTTTGGCCAAACCGAACCCATCGCGATTTCAGTAACTACCTGTGATTCAGGAACTGACATCGAGATGGACGGAGGTGACCAAAATCTGAATCCTGGGCAGAACCCAAACAATCCATACATGTGGGAACTCACTGGTCATAGTGAAGATGACCCCCCCACTCCTATTCAATTGTTAGCGACCGAAAATCCTATTGAAATCAAGCTGGCGTTCCTGAACGTACTCCCCAAGTTCCACGTGAGAAGCACTGAAGACCCTTACAATTTTTTGAGCGAATTTATCAAGATTTGTAAGGTTCATAAGAGGCCATCTACCGTGACGGAAGATCAATTCAAATTGGTGGCATTCCCATTCAGTTTGACAGGAGCAGCAAATTAGTGGTTTTCGAGCTTGCCCTCAACTCCATTGCCACATGGGCAGAATTGAAGATATTGTTCTTGGAGAATTACTTTCCATCCACAAGGACGGATGCCTTGAAGAATGAGATCACAAGCATCAAGCAAGAATATGATGAGCCATTGAGTATGTTTTAACTGAGGTTCAGGAAGTTGGTAGACAGTTGCCCTAATCACCGAATGACGGAAGGCCAGTTGCTTCAATTTTTCTATCAAGGGATGACATCCAGCAACAAAGACTTAGTGAACTCTTCCAGTAGTGGTGGATTTTCTCACCTTTGAGTGAATGAAGCTAGAGAGATCATCAAAAGGTTGGTGAATTCTAAAATGGAGTATGATCAACAAGAGGTACGAATCTTGAAGAAGGTGGCACAGACATCCACTTCTGAAAAAGATGAGATCAAAGAAATGATGGAAAGAATGGAGAAAATGCTATCCAAGGTCGTTGACAAGGTTGCATCAGTGCAAGAAGGGCCTTGCGATATGTGTGGAGCAGTCAACCATACGACGTCGCAATGCATTCTTACTATGGGAGAGATACCTGTTCAAGCAAATGCTATGGGAAATTTCAATGAGAGACAACAAAAAGGTGGACCATATCCCCAAAATTTCAATCCAAGGTATAGGGATCATCCTAACTTCCAGTGGAGAGAACAAGGCCCCCCTCCGCTTTAGCCTCAGCATTACCAACGACCCTATGTTCCACCAATGCAACGAGAAGCTCCAGTTTTTCCCCATCCCCAACAAGGAGTTCAAGAGAAATCTCTGAATGAAAAGATGAATATGTTGATGGACATGATGGTGAAGCAATCCAAGAAGACTGAATCAACCTTGGAGGAGCATGCATGACAAATTGCCCATCTGTCAAATTCTCTTAATGAACTTAGGATGAAGCAGTCTGAATTGCCTTCACAGGTCCAATTGAACCCTCATAAGACGGTAAATCAGGTCACGCTCAGAAGTGGAAAGATAGTTGGTGCACTGCCATTGAAATCCGCGAACAAAGAAGTGAACCAGTTCACTGACAGAGGGTCCAGTTTGGCAAAACCGAACCCTGCAGCGAAAATTCAGAATCAAGTAACGGAGGAAAAAGGCGACGAAAAGGCCGTAAAATCTGAGAATCCTGAGCATACTGAGACCAGAGATAAAGGTAAATCCAAGGTACCAGCTGCGGTAAGTAAGAGGTTGAGTTTACATGATCCTTCACTTAAAATTTTGCCTCCTTTTCCTCGTAGATTTGAAAAGAAAAAAAAGCCTATGGATTTTATATCAATATTTGGAAAAATGGAGATTAATATTCCATTCTTGTAGGCAATAAGGATACCACCAATAAGCAAGTTCTTGAAAGATTTTATTGCAGGAAAGCCAAAGGATACGAGCAAGTTCATGATGAATGAATCTGTGTCAGCTGTGATCCAAAAGAAAATGCCTCAAAAGTGCAAGGACCCTGGTATGTTTTCCTTACCTTGTTACATTGGAGATAAGAAGATTGATGCTGCCATGTGTGATTTAGGAGCTTCGATTAATGTTATGCCATTATCTGTGTATCAAACTTTGAATGAAGCTGAAATGGTAGACACTAGAGTGGTAATTCAATTAGCAGATAAATCTTGTGTATGTCCTGAAGGGTTGTTGGAAAATGTGCTTGTGCGAGTCAATAACTTTGTGTACCCCACAGATTTTTATGTGGTAAAAATGAATCATACTAATGATAAGGGAACACAAGGGGTATTGTTGGATCGTCCATTCTTGAAAACAGCAAACACCATTATTAATGTTGGTGATGAAACTATTTCTCTTGATTATTTTGGTGATAAGTACACATTCAACATTGATAAACCCATGAAGAAACCTATAGATGCTGAGAATGTGTTTGCTATCAATCATACTAACCCTCTTGTCCAAGATTCTCTTGAGACTAAAATTCTGCAGGATATGATGAAAATTCCAGAAGAGGTAGATGTTCAAGTCTCACGTGATAAGGAAATCCGTAAATTGTTGTGTTCATTTTACTCTCAGAAAGTGGTGCCTAGAACTGAAGTAAACCACGGAGGGCCCATCCCCACTCAATCAATGTTAAATGTTCGGGAAACTTCTGAAGGGCGCACAAGGTCCGGTTTGGCCAAACTGGACCCGTCCGCCAGACTAGTCTCACTTGATGTGAAAGCCTCAAATTGGGAGTTGAAGTCGTTACCACCCGATCTGAAGTATGCTGATGATACTTTTCCAGTGGATATGAAGATGCTCAAGTGTGAGGAAGAAATTTATCTACACACCACCCAGCCAAATTGATGGCATCCACAGTCTGGCCCAAGACGATAAACAAAGGCGCTAATTGGGAGGCAACCCAGTTTTCTTAGTTTTTTTCCTTTTAGTTTTTTTTAAAAATCTTTTAGGAATTTCACTTTCTCATCTACCCTCAATTCTTGATCTACAGAGTTGAAGTACTTGAATTAGCACCATGGAGAATTCACACCTTCGGAGAGCTGGGACTCGCAGGGTTCCGTTTGGCCAAACTGGAGGTCTGCAACAGAACCTGATTCAGATACAACACTCTCTTCTTGTTGGGAATCCTCTAAACACCTCCCAATAATTTTTTTACTTTCTTTTTTTTCTTCAGAATTTTTTTATAGTTTTTTTAAGTGGTTTTGTTCTTTCTTACATTGATACTGAACTTGCTTGAGGGCAAGCAAGGTTTAAGTGTGAGGAGGATTATATGTTTATGTGTTATGTGTTAATGTCATTTAATAAAAAAAAACAAAAATATTTTTGATTTTTTTTGAGTCGAGTCAAATTCAGCATACTATTCTTGATATATTTGTTTCTTGACGGACTGAACTTGCTTGTGAGAAAGCTCTTGTGTGACATATTTGGTTACTTGATACACCTCTAAAATCACTTGGTAATTGAGTCTAATATAATTGGTGTAAATTGGTCTAAATGATACTTGAGATGACGAAAAAAGACAAGTAATTGAACATTTTAGCCCAGTAAATGTGAGATTTGAGCTAGAGTAGAGCAGTCTCTACATTAATCTTTTTTTTCTAAGAGTCATGGCATTACTTGAATTATTTGGTGTGAAAATGATGAAAGACATTAGGATTTAACCCCACAACTTATACGGCCTACCATACATTACCCTTAGTAAACCCTTTGAAGCTTTGACCTTTTTCTTTGTTTAAGCCACAGAAAAATGAAGCCAAAGCCTATTTTATCCCCTCTTTTGTGCCCCTTATATATACATGCTTGTGATTATGATAGGTTTCTCAGTTATTTGCTGCTGATGTGCTTTAAATAATATCAGTGAGTACCTTGATTTTGATGTATGGAGTGACCATGTGGTACTGAGTTTAAAAGTGCAGTAGAATGATAATAAAATGAGTGATTTGGTGCTGGAAAAAAAAAGAGGGCTGATGTGCCCAGAAAAAAAATTCAGAAAAATCAGAAAAAAATGAAAAAAAAGAAGAGAAAAAAGAAAAAAATAAAATAAAAATCCAGCACCAACACTTGGTAATTACAGCCAGTTCAGAGCAGATTTTTTTCACTTTATGGAGGCTGAAAATTATGTTTTTGATTGAGGAATTTTTGGGCTGAAAAGAGCATGCATGTGTATTTATATTCTTAAGCTTAGAACCCTTAGGACCTTGCCTCGTTTTTATTCCCCCGAGCCCCATTACAACCTTGAATAAAGACCTTTATGATTTGCATTGAATGATTTGAGTATTGCCATGTGAAATTCATATATTGAGTGATTGTCCCTTACATCTAGAGCGAATGTGTGAAACGTGAGAAATGTTAAATGCTTATCTAATTTTGACTAAGTTGAGGGCTGGTTTGCATTAATTTGAGGATGAGTTTACCAATGTCATTTGAAGGGTGTGAGAGTGTCAAGTGTGTTATACATGAGCATTTCTTATTAGTAAGGTAAATTTTGTCTATGAATCAAGAAATTAAGGATTAGTATGCTGAGTTTGACTGTTTGTTGGGTTGTAGTTAGTGTCTTTCTGTTATTTTTCTTTTGAGTTTTTCTTAGAGTCAGTTGGGGGATACTTGGAACTTTGTAATAAACAACATGATTTGATTCTCATTTCATACTTGAGGGCAAGCATGACTCAAGTGTAAGGATATTTGATGTGTGTTAATTATGTTATTTATTTTATTGGGATTAACTGTGATTTTACATGATTAATGTGCACTTTAAATGTCGTATTTTTAACAGGTCACAGTTTTCGGGCGCAAGAAGAATTTGGAGGAGAGTAAGGAGTATTGGGCAATTATTACAAATGAAGCAGTCAAATGGAGAGCAGAAATCGTAGCAGATATTGTGGAGCTGATTTGGGCTGATTTTTATGGAGATATCTTTGAAGATAATTTAAAGATTTAATTAGATCTTATCTCTCCAAATCGGAATTTAAATTTGGAAAAAAATCTATTTTATTTGGAAGAGTCCAATATGGACATGATTTTGGTAATTGTAGCGTATAAATATTACATACGCATGAACATATTGGAGGCATCTTTTCTCCTTTGGTTTTTGGACGAAAAAGATGAGTTAGTTAAATTTGCTTTTGGAGCAGACTTATACTTTTTTGGGTTTTTGTTTTCATAGCAGACTTTTCTGGCATCGATTTTTGTGCTTAAGTTTCATTCTTGGGCTTGTGCGCAGACTTGAATATTTCCTTGGTTGCATGCAATCAGCTTCCTTTTGATTAATTAGTTTGTTTTTCATATTATTGCTGATCATGTTCGTGTATTTTTATGTTATCTATTTGTTTAGTATAATTATCATGAGTAGCTAATTTATAATGAGTAGCCTAATTGAATTATAATTGATTCTTGCATGTTCTTGGTTGAATTTATTTCTAATATGTTTAAGCCTGATCAACTTAAATGTTTTTAGAATACTGCTATCTAATTTCCGCCAATACGTAATTGTTGGACGGGATTAATAAGTAGCACAGTCTTGTGAAAAACAGCTAACTTGCTAAGACTGTAATAGCAAGATATGGAATAATTGAGCGTGCATTACTATTTGCTTTTACTTTGGTAATTGCTATATCGGGTTCTTTTAATAATTAATACTATCAAAATGTGTTCTGGTTTAGCGAATACTTTCTGGGAACATTTTGATCAGTTAAACCGAAGGTATAATCGACATATGTGTGACATTACATACTAAACAATAGGCTACTAAAAATACCAGTGTACAACATCGCTATATTATAGCATTAAACAAAATGTAACAGACGCCTGACCGAGGTCGCATATTACAGAGGAAGCTATGGGTAAAAACACTAAACACCAGAAAAAACTAAGATTTAACAACATAAAACTATAGAAAAACCCTATGGAGGCCTACCAAAACATAGTACCCAAGTCTAGATCCAACAGAAGTTCACCTTCTCAAAAATGTGTGTAAAACCTAGAACACAAAGAAACCATAAAACATTAAGATACGAAAGATCTGACAATGCAAAGTAGGAATCACTAACAAAACATGTTTGAAGGTTAGAAAAATCCTACCCTTCATCCAATGGAGAAGTGAATGGTGGTGAAAGACCCTTGGAATTTGTGGCAAACTAATGAATAGAAGCTTGAACTCGCTGGTGGGGTGGTTATATATGTGTATGTATGAATAACAGTTCAGAAACAACATCATTTTAACCGCGTTGTGTTGTCCGCCTGATATATAGCGACGTTGCACGTAAGTAATTTAGTCCAAAACTATGTCGACACAGTGATCGACGTCGCATATGTTGATGGGCCTTAAAAATTCAGCCCACCAGCTAGTTATGTTATATTAAACAATAAACATTCAATATTACTTCAATTACATAGAATTAATATAAGAACGTTCAATATCATTGAATTAACATTAGAACATTCAATAACATTAATTGAATTAATATATTCTTAATTTAGTAACATTGAACTTATGACTAAAAACTCAATAACATTGATTTAACAATAAAATTTTCATACTAATAATGCATCAAGCTCAATCATTTTTCCAAATACAAATCAATTTTTTCAAAGTACATTGTCAAGTGAATACAAAGCAAATCATCAAATGCGGAGAACACAGTAAATTACTGGTCCAACACCATTTAGGAGCTCAAAGTGTAGGGTTTCCCCAATCACCAGTCGCTCTCCGACAAGAAACTGGCCAAACCCCTTCGGGGTAAGGGTCTTGAGCCCCCCGCCTCCCGAGTAGTGCATGTTATACTTCCCTCCTTTGCACCTGATCACAACTTCCACCTTAGTAGTTATGAAAGTAATCTACAGAAAAAGTTAGTTGGAAATTTGAATTTTTTAAAACAGAGAGGACTTACCATTATTGGAATTGACCCAAAGTTTGTCTGGGTCTGAGTATGGAAAAAATGGATGTCTGCCCGAAAGTATATGCCGCAAACTGTCGTCATCCATATCAGTACTGATCTGAATTGGTCAAAGAAATTATTAACATTTCATTGATAATATTATTAATTTAATAAAAGGAATATTTTAAAAATAACCAAAATCGGTTACCTCGATCGGGTCACAGCTGGATAACGTTGTTAGACATGATTGTTGTAATTCATATTGTCACAGGCGTTAAATGTTGAAGTAAAAAGAAATTAGATAATGAAAATAAAATTTTTAAAAGTTGACCAAGTAGGAGCGACGTAGATCGCCCTTCGGTAAAATAGAATTGCTAAACAAGAAGCTGGCAAGGTTACTAATACACTCAACATCGCACGTGTATCGGTATAACAGAGGAGAGAGTTACATGTTAGCGACCTCGCATGGTAGCAGATTACAAAACAAGAGCAGAAAATTGGGAAGAAATCTAGGTTCTAAACAAAACAATTGAACCACTTCATAGCTAGAAGACTTATACACCAAATACTAAAACCCTAAACCCATATCCTACCACGCCAATTCCTAGAAACAATTAAACTTGAAACAATTAACACATTCAATCACTAATCCAAATTGATTACAAATTCTAGGATAAATTGACTAACATAAGTAATGTAACGACATGTGGAAACCATACCTTTGAGAAGATTGGCATGTGCACAAATAAAATCGAGGGAAATGTGAAACCTTGAAGTTGTGTATGTGAGGTGGGCTCCATTAAAATATGCGTTATGCTTCCACCTAGGGCTTGTGCGACATCGCAAGGAAGTCATGTATAGAGATTGTTGTACAGAAGGATGTTCGACTTTGGCTTACAGAAGTGTGGGCCTCACCATTTCCGCCCATTAAAATGGGAAGGCCCGCATTGTACCGATGTATGTGCGACCTCATGTTAGAGTTCTGGTACAGTGACATTTGAACGACATATGACCAACGTCGGTTACATGGTATTGGGCCTGACTATTTCAGCCCTATTGCATATCAACTAGGTCCGCATTGGACGAAGATAGAAAAATTTACCTTAATCATGCAAGTTTCTTTATCAGTTATGGTGTTAAAGAGTTTGACTTGGGATTGCAAGTGTTCCGTCCATGATCCATCCTGGATAACCGTCTGTCACTCGTGTTAGTATTCCATTATTACCCTTACAATAAGCATTATATATGAACACAATAATTCCCATCACATAGATTAGTGTGAAATTATATATTCTAGGTTTTTTTTATCAAATTAAAAGGTAATACAAGTCCGTCCATCGATTTTTAAAAAGCACAAGTACATTTTCCAGAGTAAATTGTAGATGATGACTAATAAGTATACAAGGGTCATTCGTAAGGAAGTTGTGGAACTCTCTGTGGGATTATATGAGTTTCTTTATCAGTTACGGTGTTAAAGAGTTTGAGTTGGGATGGCAAGTGTCCCGTCCGCGATCCGTCTTGGGGTAAACCTCCGTCAATCGTGTTAGTATTTCATTATTACCCTTACAATAAGCGTTATATATGAAACGATGATTTCCATCACATAGACTCATGTGAAATTATATCTTCTAGGTTTTTTTATCAAATTAAAAGGTAATACAACTCTGTCCATTGATGTTTAAAAAGCACAAGTACATTTTCCAAAGTAAATTGCAGATTATAACTTATAAGTATACAAGGGTCATTCGTAAGGAAGTTGTGGAACTATCTATGGGATTATACGAGTTTCTTTATCAGTTATGGTGTTAAAAAGTTTGGCTTGGGGATTGCAAGTGTCCTGTCTGCGATCTGTCTTGGGGTAACTATCAATCATTCGTGTTAATATTCCATTATTACTCTTACAATAAGCGTTTTATATGAACACAATAATTTCCATTGCAGAGATTCGTGTGAAATTATTATTCTAGGTCTTTTATCAAATTAAAAGGTAATACAAGTCTGTCCATAGATTTTTAAAAAGCACAAGTACATTGTCCAGATTACATTGTAGATGATGACTAATAAGTATACAAGGGTCATTCGTAAGGAAGTTCTGAAACTCTCTCTGGGATTATGTGAGTTTCTTTATCAGTTACGGTGTTAAAGAGTTTGATTTGGGATCGCAAGTGTCCTGTCTGCGATCCGTACCCGGGTAACCGTCCATCAATCGTGTTAGTATTACATTACTACCCTTATAATAAGCGTTATTTATGAACACGATAATTTCCACCAAATGTTTTTAATCCAAATTTTATTAACTATAAAGTTCAGCTTCTGGCATAAACAAGTCGATTGGCATGCTGCAATCTTGAAACGATGGATGTAACGGAGTTATTTAACCCCAGGAATTAAATTATCTACGAGGTCGTAGACGTATCGATTCAAACGACATATACACAAATGTTAACCAACGTCGGTCACCCAAAAATTTCAAGCGGGAATTCAAAGTTGCAACCAAAATTTTGAACCCAAAATTTTCCCCCACCCTATTTCAATCCAATAAATTTCAGCACTAACACCCATTTCCCATTTCCAACACCAATCTTAGAACCCAAACTCCCACCATCCATTTCATTCACAACCTTACAACATTTAAAGATCTAGTCAACTTGTTTTTCTAAAACATTATCAAGTGTCCAAGGTTGGAGAATCTCCGATTCCTAATTAATTGAGGTAGTTTTTTCACCTATACCTTGTTCAATTACCAATTATTTGATGCTCCTACTACATGTTTATTTAATCAAAAATAGATCAAAGATTCTTACATTACATGAGGTATGATGCTTGAGTTACATGTTATATATTTTTTGTTGCTATTCTTTCCAAGATAGTGCCATATCTATTTCAATTATGAAGAAAGATCGTGAGATTTCTATGAACATAGTATGAATGTACGATGTCGGTCACATGTCATCGTCCAATGTGAAATGTTACCGAACCTTTACCAACGTCGCATTACACATCATATTGTTTTTTTTGAATGAATGTCCGACGTTGCTATATATTTGGTCGTAGAAACATCTTCATTTATGATTAGTGATGTCGCATGTCTCCATTTATGTTTTCTTTTAACATATCAGATTTATTATCGTCTGAGTGTTACTAAATTATGTGTATTTCATTTGAGAACTACCCGATTCTGACGTATAATTTGTTTTTTTATGCAATGATATTAACATACACAAGGAGAGTCATCGATAGACCTTCAAGATGTAGATGGATAGAATTGTCATTTACTAGTTGTCCTGACAGTTTTAATGGCGTGCACCATAGAAAATGGTGTTTCAATTCAAACAATTAGTTAATCTCAAATTTACTTTGTGTATTTGAGTATGTGATGGCATTTATTTGTATTATATGTTATAATTTTGAAGGTTTGAAAATTTCATTCTTTCCTAAATTAATTGAAAACAATTGAATGTGGCATGACGTTTAATCATTTAACCATCAGATGATAAATATTAAAATATTGACGATAAACGAAGTGTGACCGACAAGCTCTGCAACGCAGCCCACCCTAAACCCAAACGACACATGAACGACATCGTAGATGTCTACGGTTTTTCATGCGACCACGGCCATTCAAAACGACGTCATTTTTATGTAGGTTCCACGTCAGCTTGCACAAGATGTGAGTGGTCCACGTTATGCTATTTTGCACAATGCATGAACTAGCGTCGGTATAGACGACATCGCCACATTTCATTCACCTTCGACTGCATCATGTCATTCGATGACCATGCAGCTTACAGAACCCAACGTTGCCTTGAACGAAGTCACATGCACGTTCTTTAGTCGTTGGTCGTGCATCTATAACCAACGTCGCTAAAAGTTCCAACCGACGTCGGTTGAAAATCGATGTAAAATGCACCTGATATGAATCTCCTTGCAAAGACTCACGATTGCAGAATTAATATCTTTGATCTAGTGAAGGGATCTACAAACCCGCTCTATCTCGCACGAAATTCAGGTTTCTAGCCCTCGGGGTACGCCTAACTTCGACTTGCTCTCTAACTAGCCCTTAGGATCAGATTACAAGGTTTATTGATACTTAACTAGCCCTCGGGGTAAAGCAACAATGGAATAGCTCGTAAGCAAAGAGTATGAACTCAAAAGTTTGTATATTTTATTGATAAAAGTGGTGTAAAATTCGTCCAAATGCCTCCCCTATTTATAGGGTTACAATCTCGCTCTAAACCCTAATCACAAATGGAAACTGAATCGACTTATGGCAGCTTTAAGAAGCTAAAACCATATCTAACTAAAATGCCTAAAATAAATTGTAATCTAAGGTAATCTGGTTGAATTCTTCAAGAATCAACCTTGAAGAATATTACTTTATCTAATCTTACCAAATCTAGGTCTAATAAGAATAAAACTCAATATTTTTGAAACCCTAATGGTCTGGGCAAACAATCAGCTCTTCAAAGCCCACCTGGCCAAGCTATCAGTCCAATAAATCCAAAATGAAATAATTTTACAATGTGTTACAGTGATCACACTACCTCATGAAAAACCAAGTGGGAAAAAATAGTATAGTGTTCTTCATGATGTCTCCAGTTCATCGACAATCTTGAATAATGAATCCAAGATATCAATGGTGACTCCTTCTTCAATTCTTCATCATAAAAGCAATCAATCAAAGCATTTAAAGCAGCGTCCCTAAGCTTAGTCCTTGACCTAGTTATAGGTCCTGCCATGTCACTTAGAGGATCCCAAACATATCCTTTAAATGTTTGATCAAGTCGTGGAATGTCTTTATTTATGGTGGTAGTCCTCTTGGCATCTCCATTATTCCCTCTATGGTGGAAAGGTTTCATCCTCGAAACTGAATCGTCTTCAAAGGTAAAATGAGATAAATCAATAAATCATTGTTGCTTAAGAGCTAAATCAATAAACACTTTGAGTTCATACTCTTTTCTTACAAGATATTCCATTGTTGCTTAACCCCGAGGGCTAGTTAAGCGTAAATCAACCTTGTAATCTCATCCTGGGGGCTAGTTAGAGAGCAAGTCAAAGTTAGGCGTACCCCCAGGGCTAGACTCCTGAATTCCGTGCGAGATAGTGCGGGTTTCTAGATCCCTATTAGATCAAAGATATTAATTCCGCAATTGTGAGTATTTGCAAGGAGATTCATAGAAGGTGCCTTTTACCTTAGTTTTCAACTGACATTAGTTGGAACTTTTAGTGACGTTATAGATACACGACTAACGACTAAAGAACGTACGTGCAACTGTGTTCAAGGCAACGTTGGGTTTCGCAAGCTGCGAGGTCATCGAATGCCCAGATGCAGTTGAAGGTGAATGAAATGTGGCGACGTCGTCTACACCGACGACAGTCCATGCAATGTGCGTAATCGCATGATGTGGAACCACTCACGTCTTGTGCATGTTGACGTGGAAGGAATATAAAAATGACATCATTTTGACTGGCCGTGGTCACATAAAAAATCATAGGCATCTCCGACGTCGGTTATGTGTCGTTTGGGTTTAGGGTGGACGACGTCGCAGACCTTGTCGGTCATACTTCGTTTATCATCAATATTTTAATATTTATTATCTAATGGTTAAATGATTAAATGTCATACCACATTCAATTGTTTTCAGTTAATTTAGGAAAGAATGACATGTTCAAACCTTCAAAATTATAACATATAATGCAAATAAATGCCATCACATATTGAAATACATAAAGTAAATTTTAGGTTAACTAATTGTTTGAATTGAAACACCATTTTCTACAGTGCACGCCATTGAAACTATCAGGATGACTAGTAAAATGACAAATAAATCCATCCACATGCTGAAGGTTCATCAATAACTCTCCTTGGGTCTATTAATATCATTGTATAAAAAAACAAAATTTACGTTAGAATCGGGTAGTCCTCAAATGAAATACACATAATATAGTAAACCTCATACGACATTAAATTTGACATGTTAAAAGAAAATAGAACTGGAGACATGCAACATTTCTAATCATAAATGAAGATGTCGCTACGATCGAATATATAGCGATGTTGGACATTTATTCAAATGACAACAATTTGATGTGTTATGCGATGTCGGTAAAGGTTCGGTAACATTTCACATGGGACAATGACATATGACCGACATCGCACATTCATACTATGTTCATAGAAATCTCACGATCTCATAATCGAAACAGATATGGCACTATCTTGGAAAGAATAGCAACAAAATAAATATAACATGTAACTCAAGCATCATACCTCATGTAATATAAGAATCATTGATCTATTTTTGATTAAATAAACATGTAGTAGGAGCATCAAATAATTGGTAATTGAACATGGAATAGGTGAAAAAATTACCTCAATTAATTAGGAATCGTAGATTCTCCATCCTTGGACACTTGATAATATTTTAGAGAATCAAGTTGACTAGATCTTTAAATGTTGTAAGGCTGTGAATGGAATTGATGGTGGGAATTTGGGTTCTAAGATTGGTGTTGGAAATGGGAAATGGGTGTTAGTGCTGAAATTTATTGGATTGAAATAGGGTGGGGGGAAATTTAGGGTTCAAAATTTTGGCTGGAATTTTGAATTCCCGCTTGAAATTTTTGGGTGATGGACGTCGGTTAACATTCATTTATATGTTGTTTGAATTGACATGTCTATGACCTCGCAGATAATTTAATTCCCGGGGTTAAATAACACCGTTACATGTAGCGTTTCAAGATTACAGCACGTCAATCGACTTGTTCATGCTAGAAGCTAAGATAACAAAATTTGGATTAAAAACATTTGGTGGAAATTATCGTGTTCATATATAATGCTTATTAGGACGATTGATGGACGGTTACCCGAGGATGGATTGCGGACGGGACACTTGCGATCCCAATTCAAACTCTTTAACACCGTAAATGATAAACAAACTCACATAATCCCACAGAGAGTTCTACAGCTTCCTTACGATTGACCCTTGTATACTTATTAGTCATCATCTACAATTTAAGTTGGACAATGTACTTCTGCTTTTTAAAAATCGGTGGATGGACTTGTATTACCTTTTAATTTGATAAAAGACCTAGAATAATAATTGCACGCGAATCTATGTGATGGAAATTATTGTTTTCATATATAACGCTTATTGTAAGGGTAATAATGGAATACTAACACGAATAATGGACGGTTACACCAAGATGGATATCAAATGGGACACTTGCAATCCCAAGTCAAAATTTTTACCATAACTGACAAAGAAACTCGCATAATCCCACAAAGAGTTTCACAACTTCCTTACAAATGACCCTTGTATACCAATAAGTTATCATCTGCAATTTACTCTGGACAATGTACTTGTGATTTTTAAAAATCATTGGACGGAGTTGTATTACCTTTTAATTGGATAAAAAAAACCTAGAATATATAATTTCACGCTAATCTATGCAGTGGAAATTATCGTGTTCATATATAATGCTTATTGTAAGGGTAAAAATTAAATACTAACATGATTGATGGAGAATTATCCCGAGACGGATCACAGACGTGTCACTTGCAATCCCAAGTCAAACTCTTTAACACCGTAACTAATAAAGAAACTCGTATAATCCCACAGAGAGTTCCACAACTTCCTTACGAATGACCCTTGTATACTTATTAGTCATCATCTACATCTATAACTTACTCTGGACAATGTACTTGTGCTTTTAAAAAATTTATGGACGGACTTGTATTGCCTTTTAATTTGATAAAAAACCTAGAATTTATAATTTCATCCGAATCTATGCGATAAAAATTATCGTGTTCATATATAACGCTTATTGTAAGGGTAATAATGCAATAATAACACGATTGAAAGACGGTTACCCGGGATGTATCACGGACGGAACACTTGCAATCCCAAGTCAAACTCTTCAAGACCGTAACTGATAAAGAAACTGGCATGATTAAGGTAAGTTTTTCTATCTTTGTCCAATGCGGACCTAGTTGATATGCGATAGTACTAAAATAGTCAGGCCCAATAACCTGTAACCGACGTTGGTCATATGTCGTTCATATGTCATTGTACCAGAACTCTAATGCGAGGTCGCACATACATTGGCACAACGTGGGCCTTCCCATTTTAGTGGGCTGAAATAGTGAGGCCCACACTTCTATAAGCCGAAGTCGCCCATCCTTCGGTGCAACAATCTCTATACATGACTTCCTTGCGACGTCGCAAAAACCCTAGGTAGAAGCATAATGCATATTTAAATAGATCTCACCTCACATACATCACTTCAAAGTTTCACATTTCCCTCAATTTTTATGCGTGCACCTGCCAATCTTTTAAAGGTATGGTTTCCAAAAGTGGCTACAGTACTTATGTTATTTTATTTATCTTAGAATTTGGATTAGTGATTGAATGTGTTAATTGTTTAAAGTTTCATTGTTTCTATGAATATGGGTGGTAGGATATGGGTTTTGGGTTTTAGTATTTGGTGTCTAAGTCTTCTAGCTTTGAAGTGGTTCAACCTAGATTTCTTCCCAATTTTCTGCTCTTGTTTTTGTAATCCGCTACCATGTGAGGTTGCTAACATGTAACTCTCTCCTCTGTTATACCGATACACCTGCGACGTTAAGTGTATTAGTGACCTCGTTGGTTTCTCGTTAAGCAATTCTGTTTTACTGAAGGGCGATCGACGTCGCTTCTACTTGGTCAAATTTTAAATTTTTTTTCATTATCTAATTTCTTTCTTCTTCAACATTTAACGCACGTGACAATATGAATTACACCAATCCTGTCTAACAATGCTAATTCCAGCCATGATCCGATCAAGGTAACCAATTTTGGTCATTTTTAAAATATTCCTTCTATTACATTAATGATGCTATCAATATATTGTTAATAATTTCTTTGACTAATTCAGATCAGTAATGATATGGATGACGACAGTCTGCGACGCATACTTTCAGGCAGATATCCATTTTTCCCATACTCTGACCTAGACAAACTTCAGGTCAATTCCAATAATGGTAAGTCCTCTATGTTTTAAACAATTCAAATTTCCAACTAACTTTTTCTGTAGATTACTTTCATGACTACTAACAAATATTTTTTGTTTATAATTTTGTACATCCCTGACAAAATTGTTATTTTCCTACCGCCGTCTAAGGTGGAAGTTGTGATCAGGTGCGAAGGGAGGAAGTATCGCATGCACTACTCGGGGGGCGGGGTGCTCAAGACCCTTACCCCGAAGGGGTTTGGCCAATTGCTTGCCGGAGAGCGACTTGTGATTGGAGACACCCTATACTTTGAGCTCTTAAATGGTGTTGGACTAGTAATTTTCCGTGTTCTCTGCATTTGATGATTTTATTTGCATTCGCTTGACAATGTACTTTGAACAAATTTATTTGTATTTGGAAGAATGAATGAGCTTGATGTATTTTCTGTATGAAATTTATATTGTTAAATAAATGTTTTTGAGTTTTTAATCATAAGTTCAATGTTACTAAATTAAGAATATATGAATTCAATTAATGTTATTGAATGTTCTCATGTTAATTAAATGCTATTGAATGTTCTCATATTAATTCTATGTAATTGAAGTAATACTGAATGTTTATTGTTTAATATAACATAACTCGCTGGTGGGCTGAATTTGTAAGGCCCATCAACATATGCGACATCGGTCACTGTGTCGGCATAGTTTCGGACTAAACGACTTACATGCGTCGTCACTATATATCAAGCAAAAAATAAAACACGGTCAAAATGATGTCATTTCTGAACTGTTATACATATATACATATATATATATACACATATGTACATATGTATATATATACATGTGTGTATATACATATGTACATATGTACATATGTATATATATATACATGTATATATATATACATATGTACATATGTACATATGTGTATATATAACCACCCCACCAGCGAGTTCAAGCTTCTATTCATCAGTTTGCCGCAAATTCCAAGGGTCTCTCACCACCATTCACTATATGATTAGGCATAAAAGCGCCTTTAACATATTTATGGAAAATTATGCTACGGCCCAAAAAAATGTAACGACATTATCCTTCTCTCCAAATTACACAATTTTTGTTATTCTTGCATAAATTTAGAAATAGAAAACAAATGTTTTTTGGTGAAATGTTGGAAAGTGCTAGTACATGTTCTAGAGTAACTTAAAGTTGTTTGCTTAGAAGTAAGAAAGAGAAATCAAAATGGATTACAGATATGTTCTTGTGCCCCATTACTGGTAAATATTCCATTACGGACTTGAAAATTACAATGGGTTGTATAGGGTATCATCACGTTCGAGTGGATTTCAATTTGGAGTTACGAGTAAAGTTTTTTCCTTTTGCACTTAGGTCCCTCCAAGAAAGTTGGAATTGTCGAATCACGAAATTGGAAACACTAAAAAGAAATTCAATAATGTACTATTGTGACTTTGCGATTTGGACATGTATGGGTGAACATAAGGGTCTTGAAAGTTAACATTGAATACTTCCACACTGTCTTGAAAAGTTGCAGTGTGACCCAAAATCGTGTTACCCTATAATCTATTGCTCTAAAATATATTATTTTTGTTATTCTTGCCTAAATATAGAAATATTAAATAAATTTTTTTTTGGTGAAATGCTGGAAAGCGCTAATACATGTTCTAGAGTAATTTAAAGTTGACTACTTAGAAGTAAAAAAGGGAAATAAAAAATGATTATGGTTATATTTTTATGCTCGATTGTTGATAAATATTTTATTTTCGTATATGAAAAATACAATGGGGGTGTATAGGGTAGCATCACTTTCGAGCGGATTTTAATTTAGAGTAATGAGTCAAGTTTTTACATTTTTCAAGTTACAAGTTACAACGAAACAATAACTGATAATAGTGCAGTTGTAACTATAATATTATTGAAATATAACCCAAACCAACCCATATTTAACCGGGTAGCATAATAACCCAATCTAAAATGAACCAATCCAAAATATATATGAATTCAATATGAAACATTATTAAAAATAACTGACATGATCAGACCCAAACAAAACTTTAGTAAAAAAAAATAACACAACAATAACCTGATCTGATCCAACACGACAATATTCTGACCCGACCTGACCTAATCCGACTATAAAATTTATAAGAGAGTAACCTAACCCGATATTAACTCGACCACACTTGACCAAACCCGAGGAAAAAAACTAACACGTTTTCAACCCAACACGACTCGACACGACAAATTAAATCAACACGTTTCAATCCAACTTGTTTCAACACGACAGGTTTCCAATCCGATACGAACCTGACACGATAACCCAAATTGACATCTCTAACCCTCAGTGCCAAATGATGCATCTCGAAACCGATCAAGCCACACCATCAAGTCCCTCGGTGATAATCTGCAAACAAAAATCCTCGGGAGATCCCATGGGTAAACTCTTTGATGCTTAAGTTAGTAAGTGTCTTTGGTAAGCGTCCAAAAAGTCCCCAATAGTATGTCCATACCTACTTATTTATACTGTATAAGGGAATAACGTATATCAGATTATACACCTTGATGTACGCCTTGATTGGTGTTGATTGAATATTCTCTCCGAGGAGATTTACTGGGCTGGCGTAGGCCTCCAAGGTATTCTCAGCCCAAAGCTCCTCTTGGTCCAGCTGTGGGTTTACCTATCATCAGTCATAGTCGAATGATAACAAAACTTCTCTATTGATTCCTTCAAGTTCATACACTACAAAGGTAACGAAAAGAAATTCCTTAATCTTGGCCAAAGAGAACCAAGTGCTGAAACTCTTTAGTCTGGGTCATCTTTTTGGTACATACTTTGAGTAAAGAACGATGGCATGTGCGTTATATGCTTGCTCTAAGCCTCACTTATGAATCTCAGACATTTTTACTTAGCCGATCGTCAATGTTGGGGGCTCGATGTTAGGCTCCCCCTTTTAAAAGAAAATACGTAGCTCGGAAGCACAAGATTTCAAGAGACCCTTCGAGAAAGGGAGGAAAACTCGATATAATCTAGGATATGATATTAAGAAAATTAAGGCATTCCTACAATGTTAATGTATTCGAAGTTAAGTTGTTTCGAATACTCGAACATAGTATATAGCCTCGAGTTCTCTGAGGGCTTTTGATGATACTCTTATGAAGCTAGAGTTGGGTTGCAGCCCAACTCATTAAATAATATCTTTGTGTTGGCTTGACCTAATAAGGTTTAGTCATGAATTGGACAAGATTGCCACTGAGTACGTATTTAATAAGAATTGCAGTTACATGTCATAAATGCTAGGGTTTAACTAGTATAAATATGAAGGTATGCCATTCATTTTGATTCATTCACTATTATTCCTTTTTTCGGAAATAGACACTAACTTTACCATCGGAGGGCCTTCCCTCGGATAGTTCCGGGGCTCTGTCTTACCGTTCACGGTGAATGAGATGGGATGCAGTCCAGTGATGCCATCCAATCGGGTTCCTATCGCATCACATAGCATTAGAAAGGCTTGTCCTTTGAAAAATACCCATTCAAACTGAATTCAACCAAAAAAATAAGAAGAAGAAAACTTAATACGACAGGTTTGACACCAAAATTTTTCAAGAAAACAACTGCAGGTGCAGATTCAACACCTAGCCTGTAAAGAACACAAAGATTTAGTGCATGTTATGATATGCTAAATCATGTGTCAAATCAAACCAAAGATTCACATTTATAAGGACTAATTTTTGCCAATTTATTTGTGAGGCATATCATTGTAAAAGGCAAGGGGCTTGTTTACTTAAGAAAATGACCTGTGTTGGCTATAGAAACAAAATTATCAAGTACAACCTTCAACGAGTAAGGCTATACTAGTTTACAAGCATAATGTTCCAGACGGATTGCTCAGTGCTTATGACCAACTTCCTTAAGAGCAAGAAATCAGGACTACCTGTGCAAGGAGTTTTCCAAGTTCAACTTCAACCTATTTTTGCAGTTGACAATTGACATATTGACAATAAAAAACATGGGATAGATACAATCTTTCATTTGCAAATAGGCTCGTCAGGTGTTGGAACTAATGCTTCATCAAGAACAATTTCAGCTAGGAGTGAAGAATCAGTAAAAGGAAGAATGTAATCTATTAAGTTTTAAAGTGAGATTAACATAAGAGTGTTAGTTGGAAATCTCTAGTCTTAAATACAAAGAACAAATTCCAGCACAGCTAATCATGGAGTAGCTTCAAAATCAGTAAGCTGATTATGCAGTACCATTTACCATGTAGTGAAATTAAAAGGCAATAACCCCTATAGGATGCGCAAATGCAAAAAATGCAAAGCAAGGTAGGAGTGAAACATTCACAATTAGAGAGTGCATGACGGGAAAAAACATTAAAATTACATATTCCACCACATAGAAGAATCACCCTCATCCCATCATATAAATGCAAAAGCGGCAAGTACCACCCAACATTAAAAACACAAATTCCACCATAATGTGATTGAATTTAAACAAGGAGGATATTTTAATCTTAGAAGTTAGAGATGAGTAAAACTAAAAATACAGCATAGCTCTATCTATAGCATAGTTCAAAGAGCCTAATACTGCAGAAACTCTCAAAATGAAGGAAATATCTACATCGGTGGACATATTTTGCTAGACTTGGTAGACGATTCAATGCCTTGCCTGCTGCTATATTACTAGGACAGCAAAGGAGAGAACGATTGCAGTCGTCAGTGAAATAGAGGCAATTAGGTCTGAGTACACCTGGATAATCCGTAGCCACCACAGCTAAGGTTACGTTATTGCCTACGAAAATTGCATCCTTACCAACACCGCTTATATCTTCAGCCATGCGTCTCTCAACATCCACCCTCATCACTCTGAAACAATCAGCTCCCGGATTCTTACGAAGAATTCCCGAATAATTGTGATTGTTGTGCGCGATTATCAGTAACTCGCCATCAGTTGACTCCACCGGGTACAACATTATGCTTAAGTTTAGTGCCTTATTTACATTCAGTCGCAGTATAACTTGAGAACCAGTGATATCTTCTTCTTTTTTTTAGATTAAAGCCACCTAAGGGTGGGGGGAAATGAATAAGGTCCCCAACCTTTAAAAAAATATACAGAGTTTGAGTCCCTACGGACTTAGGCAACAAAGTTGCCTCCAAAAGATGATAGAGTATCTAATACTAGTGTTTGGTCCTATACATAATACACGCAAAAAGATTAGGAGATGCGTTTCCAAAATAAGTAATCTCCACTCCTCGTGTTAATTTCTTTATTTGGCCGGGCACCTCCTAATTTAAACACTTGAAACATCCCAAGAGATTAGCGTAATCAAGATTTTTGAGAGGCTTGTTTATTCATGCTTGATCTACTGAATCATCATTTCCCATAAACTCTTCACCTATAGTTTGATAGTGCAACCATCATGTCCAGCATCCAATTCTGAAAATTGTTTTTCTTGCTTTGTTGCTCCATATTACTCGACTTCGTGCTCCGGTATCCATGTTTGAAACTCTGCCACGACAACCATGCATTTGAGTTCGATGATGCCGTCGTGTGCCTGCCATAAGAGAAAATAGCAGCAGTAGTCTATTCCAATAGCTATCATAGATAGAATATCAGGATCAAATTTATAGAAAACTGCAAGCATCAAGATGAATTAAGCCCCTTATTTGTTTAGGTAAATCAGTAACAACCGATTCTAGTCATTAATTCTTATACATGGTATCCCAGCTGCATCCAGTATAATCAGACCCCTGATTTCATTGGAAATTGAATCCAAGTGAAACTGACCATTTTGCCTATGAACAGCAGTTTTGGCCAGAGCATCTGCCACTGCATTACCTTGTCTAAGTGTATGCACAAGCTTGATATTTCCAAGGCTTAATTTAGTTTCATAACATAAATCAAACAAGGGCCATGGAGCTTTATATGGATCCATAATATGCAATATAGCTTGTGAACTATCAGATTCAATTACACTGTTATGAGAGGCTAGCTGTATGAGATAGATTCCTTTTTGAATTGCCAAAATCTCAGCCTCTACAGAACTGTGTGCCTCCGTAGAATAGCTAGCCATAGTAATTACCCTACCATTTTCATCTCTGAGAACAAGACCTAAACCAGTAGAATTATCAGTTTTCCAAGCTGCATCCACATTTAGCTTACAACCTACTTCCGGTTTGTTCCACTTAACAACAGCTAGATGAGATGATGGTTTTGTTGGCCATTTTGGTAATAAACCTGACTGTGTCAACAGTCTGGTATCATCACAGTTAGTGAACAATGGCCTTGCATAAAAAATGTTGAAAATATACTCCCTAATCCTTGTTATAGTAACTTGAATATTAGGGTTTGTATTGTCAAACATTTTTTCACACCTAGCTTTCCATAAGAACCAGCAAACCACCATAGGTAAAAGTCTAAATAGGCACGAATGCAATGTAGTTTGAACTGGATTTGTGAGGTAGTATGATAATCTATTCCGGAGAGTTGAAAAATGTGGAGGAGTTATCCCTATAATGCGGTGAATTTCATTCCAGATAAGAGTAGCAAAAGAACAGTCATTAAAAAAGTGTTGGATGCCATCAGTGTTATTACAGAACAAGCATTTAGAAGGAAGATGAAATCCAAAAACTCTAAGGACATCATCAAAAGGAAGAAATGCATTGAAAAGTTTCCACACAAAGATGGATATCCTTGTCTGAGCTATTGGAAACCACATAAAGAACCAGTGATATCGATTCCACTGGGATCCCAAATCCAGATTTGGTTGCATTTATCCAATGCAAGTATGTTTCCCTTGTAATAAACCATACTTACGAAATATCCTTGAGGACGTAGTACTACCGGTTTTATTCTCGTCCACTTCCGGTCTCCATTCCTCCAACACATTAAGAACCGAGCCGTAAGAACCACCAACAAGAAATCCGAGGTCTCAGATGGATCAGCTAAGAGCGCCGCCATTTTGAAAAATCTGATTCCGGATATGACCTAAACTCATATAATCTTTTGAATCTTTTCGTGTTAGGAAGTTTGATTTTTGGACAGCAATCAAAGGTTTTCACCAAACTAAGCCTACCATTTGAAGTAAAACCTGACAGCGAAGCTGAGAGCCTGAGACCGTAAGAATCCATCCAAACCGTATGTCTATGCAATTTTTACTCTCCGCTTCATGTAATTTGAATCTAGCGCAAATCTTTCGCCGAGACAAGCTGTAGAATTCTATAGATGAGATTAGTACAGTAGCAGGGTCGATCCCACGAGAAACGGAGCAAAAACTATAATAAAATACCTATAAATATAGAACACTTTTGGTATAGCCACCACCATGCCTTAATTTTCATATTTATCTAACAACTAATAATGCAACTAACTAATATAAAATAATAATGCAACTAACAAATATAAAAATGTATAAAATATATGAATAAGGTATTAGGCTCGGAATAACTTACATTAGTTAAACATTGACGCAAAGATAAATCAATTCATATGCAATTACAGGAAAATAGTTACGCTTAACATCCCCAATTCTTTTGTACTTTATTAACAATTAACCAATTATAATTAACTAATTATAATTAACTAATTGTTTCTCTTACCATACACACCTCGATAGCATTAAGAATGAAAAGAATCTGATATAGCAATTACCCAAGTATTCGCAAGTAGTAACGCACACTTAATTGTTCTTCATCTTGCTATTATAATCTTAGCTAGTTAGATTTTTTTCACAAGAACTCACTAGTTAATTACCCTTTCCAACGATACGTATTGGTGGAATTAGATAGTATTATCCCAATAATATTCAAGTTGGCCAGAATTAAACACAATAAGAATAAATTGAACCAAGAACAATCAAGAACACATAAGAATCAATTATAAAACAATTAGACCTCATTATTCATAAACTAATGCTTGTTATTCCATATCGATATATAAATTACCTACTCATAATAATTATACTAAAAAAAAATATAGTATAAAACTAAAACATAACTATAATAATAAAATACGAACGCAAATTAGACGATCAAACCATGAATATGCTCTTAAGGTCTGCGCACTCCCAGGCTGCGCTACAAAACAATTAACTAATTAATGGCTTTGTATTTGTATGTGTGTTTCCACAAAACATTGGCATGTATTTATACATGCTTGCGGTTGCCAAAGTACATAAACCCGTATCTAAATCGGACTCTTCCTTCGAAAGAAAAAATGAAAAATATAATATCTATTCTAACTCTAATTAACTAATTTCTAAAATTAGGGAATTTCAAATGGAAAGAGATAAAACAATCCTTATCAATATGAGAAGGGAATATCTTTAATTTATTCAATTCCACATCTCTTCAATAATTCACTTTTCACTCCATAACTTCAGCAATTCTGCTTTTGCCTCTCATCTTTCATCCCTGGAAAAATATCTTATAAAATAAGAACTTTTTCCATTAGAGCACATCGCCTCTTTAAAAACCTTAACCTGGAAAATCCAGTCGGAAAAAACTGTTAGTTAAGGAAAAAAGAGTATAATGTATAGCTCCCTCTCAAATTCTTCACAATCCATGAATTCCTAAACCAAAAACACCTAAAGTTCAAATTATATCTCAATAAAACTATAATAATCCCCAAAATATGAACACAATACAACACACATCAAATATCCTCACACTTGAAGCATGCTTGCCCTCAAGTATGAAGTGAAGACTATAAGATCAATCAATAATCCATAGTTTTCATAAGTTCTCATTCCCTCATAAGACTCTATCTAAAATGACCCTATAAAAAAAAGTAAGATAGAAACACAAATCACACAACAAGGCAAACGAAAATCAACATTTAAAAACTCTAGATCCTACTCTTAAAGTAACGCACCTGGAAATCATCAATCCTTAAAGTAATTGAAATGAAAATCTTCAAGATCAGGAAATCAAATCATCAGTTCAGTCAAAATAGGATCAGTTCAGTCAAAATAGGACAAGCAATGAATATTTTCTCACGGTTTCACTCAATCATTCTCAATATATGAAGGACAATCACTCAAACAATTCCCAAGTTATAACATATAGAAGTTAATATGCAAATTAGGATGGTCTTTCTTAAGGGTTGCAACGGAGCTAGGGACCATTCAGATTGGTGAGATCCTAAGGGTTCTAAGCTCAAACAATATCGATAAAAATATTATGCATGTCTTTTTCTTGAACTATCATCCATGTATAGTAAGCATCTCATGGCTAGTATACAAAAGCCAAGTAATATCATATCAATGTAGGTGCTATTTTATTTTTTTCCTTTTATTCCTTTTCCTTTTTTTCCACCACCATTCGTCTTCAATGCAGTCCAAAACTAGTACTTTTGAGAGAAAATCGCAACATATTAATAAGATTTTTCCTTTTTTTTCTTTTTTCATAGTTACGCCCTCCAATTTGGCAAAACAGAACCATTTCAGAATAAAATTCAAGCTTCAATTTGGAAACCGTTCAGTCTGGGCAAACTGGACACATACTCAGTAATGTCATCAACTAAAGAGAATAGAATGGTTGAATTCATCAACATCAACTCCAAGAACATGCATAATAGGGCCAAGAGAGAGGATAAAACAATGCTTTGGTTAAATATATAGTAACTCATATAAAAGAACATAGTCAAAACTTCAAATTGTTTCACTAGGGGGTTAGTGTAATTGGTAGGCAATTTAAGTTGTGTGGTTCATCCTAGTGCCTTCCATCACTTACACACATAACAAGTCTAATTATAACAATGTTATCTCTCAGAAAAAAAATTGATGTAGAGAGTGTTCTACTCTAACTCAAACATCACTTTAGTAGGCTAATATATTCAATTAAACTCGTCCTTTTTCGTCATCCCAAAAATTATATCAATCAAATTTTACAAATCATAAAAAATCTCATTCAAAAACTTTAAGGCATATCAGATTTACCAAATTTGTTAAACAATGAAGTTTACAACCGGCCGAGTACTTTTATCAAGAGCCACTAGAATTTTCTCATGTCAAATTATCGACTCAAAACAACATAAAAACACATGTTTGACTTAAAATACTGAAATTATTTTCAAAAAATAATTTTTTATTTTCCCAAAAATACAAAACAAAACACACAAGAAATCTCCTCACACTTAAACTTTGTTTGCTCTCAAGCAAACAATGCAAATCCTTTATGAGAAAATGTTTAACACACGGTCAACATCATAAAAAAATAACAAAGGAAGAGGGAACTTATAATGGTGGGCTTGGAGGAATTCCCGATCAAGAGGAGAGCATTTGATCAAAATTAGGTTCTGCCGCAGGCCTCCAGCTTGGCCAAACGGAACCCCGCGAGTCCAGCTTTACAAAGTTGTGAATTCTCCATGGTGAAAATTCAAGTACTTCAACTCTGTAGATCAAGAATTGAGATTAGATGAGAAATTTAAATTCCTAAAAATAAAAAAACTAAGAAAATTGGGTTGCCTCCCAATTAGTGCCATCATTTATAGTCTTGGGCCAGGCTGTAGATGCCATCAATTTTGCTGGGTGGTGTTCAGTGGAATTTATTCCACCATTTCCACCTGAGAAGAATCATGATACGGTTTGAGGCGATGACCATTAACCAGGAATATTTTATCTGTCTCCAAACTTTTAATCTCGACTGTCCCGTTTGGCCAAACCAAATACCCCATGAACGGGCCTATCCATTTCAATTTGAGTTTCCCGAGCATTAACCGAAGCTTGGACTGAAAAGTAAGACTCTCTGCCTGACCATAAACTTCTTGGTCCTCAGATTCTTGGTATGCCACATTTTTGTCTAATCCTTGTACCACATAGCATGATCAAATGCCTCTAAACGGAGTTCCCTAGTTCATGAAGTTGGAATCTCCTCTACCCCTCACACTTGAGGGGTTCCATATTCACTTGCTTCATAGCCCAAAATGCCCTATGCTCAAGCTCGACTGGTAGGTGGCACATCTTCCCGAACACAAGGCGATATGGAGACATCCCTATAGGTGTCTTGAACGCAGTACGGCATGCGCAAAGCGCATCCTCCAACCACTTGCTCCAATCCTTTCTGGAAACATTTAGTGTCTTCTCTAGGATCTACTTAATTTTTTTATTTGACACCTCTCCCTGGCCATTGGATTGAGGGTGATAAGTAGTGGCGAATCGATGGTGAACTCCATATTTCTTCATAAGAGCTTTGATGGTACGATTCTTGAAGTGAGTTCCCTAGTCACTAATGATTGATCGCGGCACTTCAAACTTGCAGAATATTGTTGATTTCAAGAGCCCTACAACTTGAGCATCATTAGTACGGATGGCTTTAGCTTCCACCCATTTTGACACATAATCAACGGCTAATAAGATGTAAACATTCCCAAAAGAACTCGGAAAAGGACCCATAAAATCCATGCCCAACACATCGAATATTTCATAAACAAGTACATGCTTTTGTGGCATTTCATCACATTGAGATATATTTCCATTCATTTGGCATCTATCATAATTCTTACAAAATGTGTAAGTATCTTTATGCAAGGTCAGCCAAAAGAAACCACAATCAAGAACTTTGAGAGAAGTATGTTTAGGCTCAAAATGTCCACCACATGCATATGAGTGATAATGTAAAAGAATACTACCTTGCTCATCATCAGGAATGCAGCGTTGAATAATCTGGTCAGAACCAATTTTCCAAAGATACGGTTCATCCCAAATGTAATGCTTGCAATCCATTTTCAATTTTAATTTCCGAGCACCACTCAGTGTGTGTGTAATGTCTCTAGTGGTCATAAAATTTACGATATCTGCATACCAAGGATCCGTATCCAACTTACCTGAATTCAGTACTGGCGGCGGGTTCCATTTGGCCAAATTGAACCCTGTCACAGCATACAAGTGTTCTTCGGGAAACACCTCGGGAATAGGAATGTTATCTTCAGGCCTTATTAAGCGACTCAAACGACCAGCAACATGATTTTCTACACCTTTCTAGTTTTTGATCTCAAAGTCAAATTCCTGCAACAATAGAACCCAATGGATTAATCGAGGCTTAGAATCCTTCTTACTAAACAAGTATCTCAGAGCAAAATGATCAGGATAAATAATAATTTTAGAGCCAAGTAAATAAGATCTAAATTTATCCAAAGCAAAGACAATGGCCAAAAACTCCTTCTTAGTGGTGGTGTAATTGCTTTTTGTAGGATTCAAAGTCTTTGATGCGCAATGAATCACATGGCTCTCCTTTCCTACTTTCTGCCCCAAGACTGCACCAACCACATAATCGCTTACGTCACACATCAACTCAAATGGAAAGTTCCAATTGGGTGGTTACATGATTGAGGCTGAGATCAACTTGTTCTTGAACAAATCATAGGAATTCTTGCACTCTTCATTCATCTCAAAAGGAACATCATCTTGGAGAAGTTCCATCAAAGGTTGCGCAATCTTGGAAAAATCTTTGATGAATCTCCGATAAAATCCTGCATGCCCCAAGAAACCACGAACCTCACGAACATTGGAAGGATATGGTAACTGCTCTATGGTCTCCACCTTGTCCTTGTCCACTTGAATTCCATTCTCAGAGATCACATGTCCCAAGACTATGCCATCCTTCACCATGAAGTGACACTTCTCAAAATTAAGAACAAGGTTCCTCTTTACACAACGAATTGAGACTTGCTCAAGATGACTTAAAAACAAATCATATGAGTCACCGTGGATGCTAAAATCGTCCATGAACTCCTCGATGCTTGTCTCAATCAAATTGGAGAAGATACTTATCATACTACGCTGGAAGGTGCTTGGGGTGTTGCATAACCCAAAGGGCATTCTTCTATAAGCATAAGTGCCAAAAGGACAAGTAAATGTGGTATTCTTCTGCTCCTCAGGGTTCACGCGAATATGAAAATAGCCACTGTACCCATCCAAAAAGAAAAAGAAACTATTTCCCGGAAGTCTCTCCAACATCTGATCGATGAAAGGAAGTGGAAAGTGATCATTGCGAGTGGCGGCATTTAACTTCGTATAGTCAATGCACATCCTACAACCACTAACTAGCCTTGTAGACACCATCTCTCCCTTGTCCTTTTTCACCACTTGCAAAACAGACTTTTTGGGCACCACATGAACATGACTCACCCACTTGCTATCAGAAATGGGGTATATGATCCCAAGTGAAAGTAGTTTCAATATTTCCTTGAAGAAAGCCTCTATCATGTTGGGATTGAGCTTCCTCTGAACCTCCCTAGTAGGTTTGGCATTGTCCTCCAATAGAATGTGGTGCATACAAATGTTTGGACTGATTCCCGTAATGTCCGCCAGTGTCCACCCTATGGCTTCTTGTATCTCTTCAGCAAGGCAATTAATCTCACCTCTTGAGATGTGGATAACTCCGTGCTAACTATTACTAGAAGAGTATCATTGTCACTATGATATACATACTTCAGATTTGGGTGCAAGGGCTTTAACTCCAAAATCGGGGCTTTCACGTCTGATAGTACCAGTCTGTCGGACGGGTCCGGTTTGGCCAAATAGGACCCTGCCTGCACTTAAGATTTTTCCAAACTTCCATACTGCACCGTGATGAGCTAGCCTTTTTGGGGTCTATATCGGTACTGAACACCACTTCCTGAGAGTATATTGAGCACAACAATTCACTGATCTCCTTGTCACTCAAGCCTTGAATATCTATATCTTTCAAACCTGGCTGGAATTGAATTCTCATTCTTTCCTGCAAAATTTTAGTCTCAAGATATTCTTGGACAAGAGTTTCAATGCGATCAATGGAAAATACATTCTCAGCATCTATTTGCTGCTTCATGGCCTCATTAATACTGAAAGTATACTTTTCACCATAATAATCAAGACAAATATTACCATTTCCCACATTAATGATAGTATTAGCAGTTCTCGGGAATAGACGACCAAACAATACTCCTGTTGTTCCCTGACCACTAGAATGATTCATTTTTACCAAATAAAAATATGCAGGGTACACAAAATTATTGACTCTCACAAGTACATTCTCCAACAACCCCTCTGGAAACACACAAGATCTATCTGCTAACTGAATCACTACTCTAGTGTTAACCATTTCTGCTCCATTTCAAGTTTGATACACAGACAATGGCATCACATTTATAGAAGCTCCTAAATCACACATGGCAGCATCGATCTTCTTATCTCCTATATAACAAGGTAAGGAAAACATACATGGGTCCTTGCACTTTTCAGGCACTTTCACAGCTGACACAGATTCACCCATCATGATCTTGCTCGAATCCTTTGGCTTTTTTGCAATAAAATATTTCAAGAACTTTCTTATTGGTGGTAACCTTATTTCCTGCAAGAACGGAAGAATAATCTCCATTTTTCCAAAAATTGATACAAAATCCATAGGCTCTTCCTTTTTGTTTTCCAATCTATGAGGGAAATGAGGCAAAAGTTTAAGTGAAGGATTATGTAAACTCAACCTCTTACTTACCTCAGCTGGTATCTTGGATTCACCTTTATCTCTGGTCTCAGTATGCTCAGGATTCTCAGATTTTACGGTGGTTTCGTTGCCTTTTTCCTCTGTTTCTTGATTCTGAATTTCTACTGCAGGGTTCGGTTTGGGCAAACCGGACCCTTCGTCAATGAACTCCTTCGTTTCTTTGTTTGCGGATTTCAATGGCACCGCACCAACTATCTTTCCACTTATGAGCGTAACCTGATTTTCCATCTCATGAGGATTCACTTAGACCTGAGAGGGCAATCCTCCGGGTTGCTTCATCCTGAGTTCATTTAGAGAATTTGATAGTTGGGTGATTTTCTGAGTATGCTCTTCTAATGTTGATTCGGTTTTCTTGGATTGCTTCACCATCATGTCCATCAACATATCCATCTTTTCATTCAAAGATTTCTCTTGACCACCTTGCTGGGGCTGGGGAAAAATTGGAGCTTCTCATTGCATTGGTGGAACATAGGGTCATTGGTAATGCTGAGGCTGCTGTGGGGGGGCCTTGTTCTCTCCACTAGAAGTTAGGGTGATCCCTAACCTTGGATTGAAATTTTGGGGATATGGTCCACCTCTTTGCTGCCTCTCATTGAAATTTCCCATAGCATTTGCATGGACATGTATCTCTCCCACGGTAAGGTTGCATTGCAACGTCATATGGTTCACTGCTCCACAAGTATCGCAAGGCCCTTCTTGTATAGACGCAACCTTGTCAACGACCTTTGATAACCTTTTCTCCTTTCTTTCCATCATTTCTTTGATCTCATCTTGTTCGGGAGTGGATTTCTGCACCACCTTCTTCAAGATTCGAACTTCTTGTTGATCATACTCCTTCTTGGAATCCACCAACCTCTTCATAATCTCTCTAGCTTCATTCACTTGAAGGTGAGAAAATCCACCACTACTGGAAGAGTTCACCAAGTAGAAGCATTGGAGCAACTGGCCTTCCGTCATTCGGTGATTAGGGCAACTATCCACCAACTTCCCGAACCTCGGCCAATACATACTCAATGATTCATCATACTCTTGCTTGATGCTTGTGATCTCCTTCTTCAATGCATCTGTTCTTGTGGCTGGAAAGTAGTACTCCAATGGTATAAAATAATAATACAACACACATCACGGTGGCTCGTTCGTTTCAGCCCTCTCTGGTTGCGTTGTCGCCGCCAATGGCATCCGGTGCTGTGTCCTACAGAAAGCAGCTCCTCTGCTCTCATTTTGGTCGCTCAGGTCATGAGAAGGCTGGATGTTTCAAGCTCGTTGGCTGAAGGAGCGGTTTGCGAAACAAGATCAAGCTGGTCGCCATTTTCAGTCTTCAACTTCAGCCTCGGCACAAGCTATTCTGACACCACTTTTGTATTTATGTATTTTTTTTTAAAGGTAATAGTTTTGATTCCCTCTATGAAAATAATTTGTTTTTAATTTGTAACGATAGGATTATTTATTTTATGGTAGAGTGCAAGAAGAAATAGAATTCATTTTCTACTCAACTTTATATTTAATATGTATCCAATTTATACTTGGAAAGTGTTATGAGTCCGTCTCTTGAAAGACGACCAATGCTTAAATCGAAAACTAGAAGAAATCAAGATAAAAATTTTTATTTCCATTAATCGGGTCATAAACTTATATCTACTACACGTTGCATGATAATTTTTTAATATTTCAACTAAAACATTTTACATTTCTATATATAATTTTAGTTCAACCCTGTCTTTTTATATGTCTATGGAAAGACTGTCTTTTCCAACACTTTGTCGAAGGTTATAACAACTTTATTTAATAAAATAATAGTCTAGATTATGCTTTCATTTTTGAGAAAGGCTCATGTGAGACCGACTTACCATAACTTATGGCGAGACGAAGTATTAAATAAAGTTTTAAAAATTACAGAAAGTGCCACATATATCTCATCTCTCATCTTTAAGCAATTTTTAAAAATCTCTCGTCTCACCATGAGATTGTGGGAGACGGTCTCACCCAAGTCTTTGTATTGATTTTTTTTCTCAAGATAGTATTAATAGACATTATGATATAATTCTAGAAGCAATGATAAATATTTATATATATATACTAACGGGATTCTACCGCGCGTTTTGCAGTTCTATTGATTATAAAATTATTTTAAAAAATCAGGTGCTTTTAAAGTTTTACATTTAAATTATAAAGTTAAGTAATCTCAAAACTATAAAAATTGTAAAATGTAATGATCAATTTAGTTATAAATCATTAAATAATGAATAAAATAAAAATATATTATTTTTTACAATATCTTATTCTATTGTCTTATGGTTTAAAGTAAATACCATTTTTCTTGTTTCCTTTTTGACTTTGCCATGAATTTTTTCATGAGATCTATTGATTAAACCAAATTATATTGTGGACAATTTCATATTATATACTATTATCAAATTTAAAAGTTTTCGTGTGTCAAACAAAAGAAGCTATTAAGTAGAACAAGCTCCCATAATATCTTGAATAACATTTTAAGAAACAATATGTTGTAAGTGTATGAATGCTTTTTATATTATTCTGATATTCTAAATAGTCTATTTCACACTATTCCAAAAGTGTCCATTTATCTTGTCAATTGAACTATTTCATATAACAATCTGATACATATATAATTGATTGATACTAAGTGATAACATAAACACTTTGAGATTTTTAATACTTTTAAGTCTCAAAAGTCTCACTATATTAAGGCATTTTTATGTCTTGATAGCCCTAATTTGATTTATGTGAATGATTTAGTTATAATATTATTATTTTATTCATTTGATTAGTTGTATATTTTGAATTTAGTAGCAAAATATTACATGATTTTTGCTGCAATCGTACTCCCTCCGTTTCTTTATTAGTGGCATACTTTCTTTTTTGGGTTATTATTTTTATATTGGCACACTTTCCATTTTTGGCAAAATTCCTTCAACTTCATCCACTCATTCTACTTTTTACTTCCTACATTCAATTTTATCCACTCATTTCTTTCACCTAAATCCAAGTAGCTAAACCTATGGTGCCACTGAGGAATTATTAATGGAACTGTTGTAGCTCTACTACTTTTTTGTCCGGAATTATTAGTGTTAAATTGACTTTTCAGTTTGCTTTAGCGCCTTAGGCGCAAACTTTTATTCACCCTTTTGCTTAAACCTATACATTGTAACATTAACATAACCTAATTTTTAGTCAAATATAGTCATCAGTTGGATATGATAACTAATATGGAGAAAATTTTGTCCAAGAATCAACAGTGAAAATAATCACGCAAATCAAACTACGCCACGATTCTTCTTCTGCATGCGAGATCCAATTGGCTCCAACTAAATAGATACGACGCTGTTACGATGTCGTGCCCTAGTAACGCTGCTGTAATATGCGATGCTTCTGCACGGTGACGACGATGCCTCTGCACAGCAAAGATGACGCCTCTGCACGACAACGCCTTTACGATTCGCATGACGATGACGTCCCCAGCGGCCAAGGGTGGAATAAAGAATTTTATTTAGCGGTGATCAAAGTTATACATATAGTTTTTTAATCGATCATTACAATAACAAATAGTAGATTATTTTGTTTAAATAGTCCTACCGCGCGTTGCACGGTGCAGTTGATAAAAAAAGTTGAGATTATTTTTTATATTCGTTTTGCGACCCAAATTTAAATTGAAATGAACAATAAATTCTAATGTTTAATTATCTAAAAAGAGCTTATATGAGTTTTGAAGTGAAATAATCAATTTAGTTAGAATAATTGAATAATAAATAAAATAAAAATTAATATTTAAGTAATACATAGATAAATGTGTGAGAATGATTCTATGTTTATTTGAAAGTGCCAAAAAAATCATGAATTCTTTGAAAGTGTCAAAATATCTCTAGGCTCTTGAAATTGTCAAAATGCCCCTGCGATTTTGGCATCAATGTTGGCGTCAGTTGGACATAATGGTTATTTCGTTACATTCACAAAAGTATATGATCATTTTTATATTTTGTCTAAATATTTATAATAGTTCAACGAGAACGATTTTAGTTGTGTGGTACATAATAGAGTATACAAATATAGATGAAAAATTGGCCTCTAGATACAATCGAAAGGTATACCATCGCGTGACATAAATTATGATTAGAAAATGAATTTCAAATATGTTGTGGTGTACGATTAATGATGAATTAGAAGTAATCTTAGCAAAGTCACAACAATAGTAATAACATGAATAAAAATAAATTAAACCAAATAAAAATAAATGTATTTAAAAATAGTAATAATGTAACTAAATTAAACTATATTTCATCAAATTCAAATTCTACTAAATTGAATGGGTTTTTTAGCACTAACAAAGAGACACCCCCTCTAGCACCGATTTTTTAGCACCGGTTTTAAAAATTAGTGTCCAAATCGAAATAGCACAGTATTTTTTCATTTTAACACCGATTTAAAAATTCGGTGTTAATTTAACACCTTTTTTAAAAAAAATTAAACACCAATTTTTTAAAAATTAGTGTTAAAATAATAACTGGTGCCAAAATTGGTGTTGGAAAAAAATAGCATCAGTTTTCAAAAACCGGTGCTAAAATTTTTAAAATTCATTATTCCCGCCAAAAAAATTCAACAAAAAATTTTAAAATTCAATCTTCCCGCCAAAAATTTCCAAAAAATTTCGTGAAAATTTTCAAAAAATTGGCCAAAATTTTCAAATAATGTTGCCAGAAATTTAATGGGTTGGGAGCAGATGTGCGCAACCGCTCTAAGCTATATTCATTTTTTTTGTAATTTTCAAAATCGTTCACTTCTTTTGTTGACTTTAACTTATAATTAAGTTGACTTAAATTAATCAACGATCAACCTTTATTGACCTAATATATATAAATAAGAATAAATATGTTTGACATTAACTAATCAATGTTCAACACTTAATTAACTAGGTATATAGAAAAATGAATAAATAGGTTTGAATTCAACTAATCAAAGGTCACCCCGTACTTGACTTAGTATATGTAAATATAAATAGAGAGGGTTGACTTTAACTAATCAACATTTAACTATTAATTGGCCTAGTATATATAATAAATACGAATAATTGTTTTTATTTTAACTAATTAATCGACGGTAAACTCTTGATTTACTTAGTATTTATATAATTACAAATACAGATGTCTGACATTAACTAATAAACGTGTAATTGACTTAGTATATATAAATATGACTAAAAAAGTTGATTTGAACTAATCAACGGGTAACTCTTACTTGACTTAGTATATACATAAATACAAATATCGAAGGTTAGACTTTAACTAATACACGTTCAACCCTTACTCGACTTTCAATATATAAACACTAACAACTAGATTGACTTCGACTAATCAACGGTCAAACCTTACTTGACTTTCAATATATAAACACTAAACAAAATTGACTTTAACCAATCAACGGTCAAATCATACTTGACTTTCTATATATAAACACTAATAACTACGTTGACTTTGACTAATCAACGGACAAATCTTATTGACTTTCAATATATAAAAACTAATAAATAAGTTGACTTTAACCAATCAACGATCAATATTTACATGAATTTCGATATATAAACACTAATAACAAGCACTAGGGGAAAACTTGTGATTATAGGCAGCATTCCAAAGCGGTTATAAAATTTTGGGAAGGAACCGCCTTTGAAGGAGGACCTAAAAGAGCTTCCAAAGTTGGAAGTGGTTTCGGGTCCAATTGAAGGCGGTTCTACATGGATTAAAGGTGGTAAAGAACCGCTTATTATGGACATAAATGAAATGCAGTTCTACTTGAGGAACCGCCTTTGATAGAGCTTCCAATAACGGATGTATTTTTTTGGTCCAATTTTTAATGGGCTACACTTAAGCCATATAAATAGGGTTTATCACCCTCATCTTCCTCATCTCCCTATCTCCTCATCTCTACCTTCTTGATCTCCTCCCTGAAAAGCCTAACACTGCCGCCTTATCCTCCACCACCGCCGCCGCTTATCCTCCTTCACCACCGCCACCTTATCCTCCTTTATTCATTCACCCACCATCGCGCCTTAACCTTTTCCAGCACCACCGCGGCGGAGAAGAAGCTTCGATCGGCTAACTAGCTTCGACTGGCCATCGGTCGAGATCCATTGCCACTGTTCCAGCGCCACCGTGCCAGTGCCAGTGCTAGCACCAATGCGCATCTCCAGCGCCACCGCCTCATCTTGTGGCACTGCTTCAGGGCCACCGCTCACTTCCACTGTTCGATCACTACTCAATTCCTTCTCCTCCGACCCAGAAATGTACACCCAAGCTAGTGGCGGAAGCTTCTCTCCTACAAATATTTGTTATATAAATTATTTAGATATGTTAGAATGGTTCAAATTTTTTATTCGTTGCAGATCTGTTATGATTTTGGGTCTGTTTATATGTTTATTGAAGAAACTTGTTTGATCTATTTGTTTGCTATGTGTTTATTGAAGAAACACTTTGATTTGTTCGTCTGTTGTTTATTTCTTTGGTTTGACTGAGCCTACCGAAAACCTATTGGTTTCTGGTAGCTTTTTTTTAATGCTCACGACTTAGGTTCCAAACTTGGATTTGCTTCGGGTCCATTTAAAGTTGGTTCTCGAAACCTCTTTTGATTGTTAATGGTCAAAGGCAGTACCAGAGAAGGCACCAAAAAAGTATCTTCTCTGGTCCAATAAAACCACCTTTAATCAAGGATTTTCCACTAGTGTAGGTTGACTTTGACTAATCAACGGTTAAACCTTACTTGGCTTTAAATATATAAACACTAATAACTGGGTTGACTTTGACTAATCAATGGTCAAACCTTACTTGAATTTCTATACATAAACACTAATAACTAAGTTGACTTTCCCTAATCAACGGTCAAACCTTACTTAACTTTCAATATATAAACAGTAATAACAAGGTTGACTTTCACTAATTAATGGTCAAAACTTTGACTTTCTATATAAAAAACTAATAACTAGGTTGACTTTGACTAATCAATGGTCAAACCTTACTTGAATTTCTATATATAAACACTAATAACTAAGTTGACTTGAACTAATCAACGATCAAACTTTACTTAACTTATTGTATATAAACACTAATAACTAGGCTGACTTTGACTAATCAACAATCAAACATTACTTGACATTGAATATATAAACACTAATAATGAAGTTGACTTTAACCAATCAACGGTCAAACTTTACATGACTTTCAATATATAAACACTAACAACTACGTTGACTTTAACTAAGCAACAGTTACCCTTACTTAACTTTCTATACACAAACACTAATAACTAAGTAGAATTTAACTAATTAACAGTCAAACTTTGCTCAACTTTCAATATATAAACACGAATAACTAGGTTGACTTTGACTAATCAACGGTCAAACCTTGACTTTCAATATATAAACACTAATAACTAAGCTGACTTTAGAAAATCAACGGTAAAAAATTACTTGACTTTTTATATATAAACACTTATAACTAGATTGACTTTAACTAATCAACGATCAAACATTACTTGACTTTCAATATATAAATACTAATAACTAAGTTGACTTTAATTAATCAATGGTTAATCCTTACTTGACTTTTGATATATAAACTCTAATAACTAAGTTGATTTTAACTAATCCACGGTCAACCCTTGGTTTTCTATATACAAATACTAATAATAAAGTCAACTTTTACTAATCGATGGTCAACCCTTACTTGGCTTTCTATATACAAACACTAATAACTAAGTTGTCTTTAACTAATCAATGGTCAACCCTTACTTGAGTTTCTATATACAAACACTAATAACTAAGTTGACTTTAACTAATCGACGGTCAACCCTTACTTGACTTTCTATATACAAACACTAATAAATAGATTGACTTTCACTAATAAACGGCCAATCCTAGGTTAACTTTCTATAAACAACACTACTACACGTTGCGTAATAAATTTTTAATATTACAACTAAAACTTACCTTTCTATAATTTTAGTTCAACTCTGTCTTTTCTTATGCCTGTGGAAAGGCGGTCTTTCCGAAGACTTTTCCTTATATGAATCTCGATGAAATAAAAAAATATATCAAATCACTCCATTAGTTACATCGATTACATAATGGTTCCGTCAAATGGTTAGTCGATTTAAAAATTAAAATTTGTGTGATAAAAATTAGTATTAAAATAAAGAAATTAAAAATAAAACCAAGGATAAAACTTACAAACTCCTAATCCTCCTACTTCCATAACTTCAACACCTCAACACCTTCGTTTTACAGACCCGCCGCTCACCCCTTCAACACCTCCTTTGCCACAGATCTCTCTGACGCCATCACACCTCAACCCCTCTTCCACCTCTAATTCTTTCTCTTCCGCCGCACCCCAACCAATCATCCACTACACCCTTACTTCTCCCTCCGTCGACCAAACCTGACCTTTACACCCAATTCAAAACCCTCAACCATGGGCTGGAATTTGTGAAGATCTGGGAGCACCTTTGGCCGCAGAGGAGGAGAAACACTCTCCCGCCCCTCATACCCTCTCCCCCAGCTGCAACCCAAAGCCTCAGTCTACGCTATCGACTGAAGATCCCTTCACCGCCACTCATAAAAAATTTATTGTCAGAGATTAAGCTCTTCAGCGCAGAGACAACAAGTCTCTAGTTTGGAGCGGCACCCGGTGGTAGAGCTCTTTGTCAGCGAGTTTGGTCATAACGGCAGCGTCGAGATGGATCACAGACAGCGGTGGTGATATTGGTCAAATATGACATCATCTATTATAGTCACTGAGGCAGCATTGAGTTTCATCACAGACGACAGTGGCACAGCCCATGGCGGCGTCCAGATAGGAGAGCAATTTTCTCATTCGCCTCTTCCTTTCTTTGTTTTCTTATGCTTTCCCTCCAAGTGTTCAATGTTTTTTCTGATAGAGAAAAAATGCTTGAATTGCAGAGGAAGAAGAAGATAAATGTGGGGACGTTGAACTAGAAACATTGCGGCGGGGGACTATAAACCATCTTTATTATAGAGTCAGTACCAAAGGTTTGTCACTTTTACCATTTATTTGTAGTTTGATTATACTATATATGGTTCTTGTCTTGGATATAACTGATGTATGAAATGATAATCCAAAATTTCCCCTTAATCATAATTCTATAAGATGATTGATCTGCACCATTATGCATGTTTCAACCAAGGCATTTGACATAGTTTTTAGTTACTTTTAGTTGGCGGGTTGTTGATGTTATTTGAGTTTACATACAAGGGGTTTAGACAACCACATTTAGTTTTCTATTGTAAATCCCACGTTTTGTATACTTAATTAGTGATTTTTAACATATCGTGTTCACGGGCTCCTTGGTCTTCATTTTAAGCACCTTTAGGAGGTCACCTGCGAATGCTATTTGTTACATTACATTCATGCGGATGTAGTTTCTTTTTAATGGTAGAAGATTTGAAGGTCATTCGCATTTGAATGGTAGTAGATGAAGACTATGAGCATAAATGCTTGGTAGAAAGAGATTTAAGACAAACATATGTGGCTTGGAAGTTCAAGACGGTCAAAGGAGAAAATGGTGAATCGTGGTCTGAAGAGTGTTACCTTAGTCCAAAAATTATCTGAGAATAATTAGCATTAAAGGGTTATTCCATTGGATTCATCTTCTTGAGTAATACAAAATCGACTACTGAAACTCTCGATTTGGACTAACGGTTCACCTGTGGAAAGCAAACAAAGTTTATTCGATAAAGCACCAGCGATCAGTCACGGTCCTCCCATGGTCAAGCACCAATGGCCTATGACAAAGCATACATCCCGTACTACACGAGGGACATCAAAGGATCCATGAAGACCTACACGAGACCTTCATAAAGCAAAGAACAGTGCCGTGACAAAGACCTTGGACCGTGAAGCTTGGAGATGAAGAGTTGAAGAATTTAGCTAAGTATGGAACCAGTCCGTGAAAACCTTCATGAACCATGATAAGATTTCTGAGCAAAACCATATGCTGCTCGCGGCCTGTGAAAACCTCCACAGACCTTAATAAAACTCTGAGCAAAAACCATGTACTATTCGCAGATTTTGAAAACCTTCATGGACCATGGCACGAACCCAGCTTAAGGGATCTAACTTTTGTAGAGTAGCTTAGTATCTTGGGGATATTTGTATTCATGTTTTGATGATTTCTTCTTGAGATTTAGATTTCCCTATCCTAATGCTTATGAATATGTGTGCTTGAACTTGTGTTTTCTTATGATTCATGCTATGTCATTATGATGATGCACTCATGCATGTATGGTAGTATAAAGTCATGCTAGGCTTCATTGCAATCTTGAGAAGTGTTAGAATTGTGGAGTAAGTATAGAACACAAGAGAGATGAGTGCATTCATGTCCTTTGAGAGAAAATCATTATATGTGTTATATTATGATTCAGATTGGATAGCTTTGATGATGGCATCATATGTCGGCTGATCAATTTGAAAAATGCCGGAGGGGGAATAACCCCTAACTTACCCCAATAGATTAATGTGTTGTATATAGCAACTACATTTATACCGACTCTAGAGTCATCGCACGGTGTCTTTTCCTTTGCCTCTTTAGGCCTAGGGGTTGAGATCCACAGTGGAGTGTCTGGGAATGTAATGCATCTTACTACATATCTAATGGTTGTGACCTACGAGAGGCAATGTCCTTTTAGGCGAGCATTGTTCCTCTAAGTGATGGTGCATTGGCCTTAGGAGTGACTGATTAGGAAATGGTCTGTAGCATCGTAAGACTAGAGTGCATTGCATAAAATTATGGAGACGATGAGATATGGGCATTGTGGTAAGTGCCACGTGTGACAGACTGAGGGAAATACCTGGCTATCTCCACACTATGTGACATAAGAATAAGATAGGTTTATAAGTCCATATGCGAATGAATCGAGGATAGAAGCTATTTATCAAGCATGTTAAGCAAATACCCCCAAGTGCTTGTTTATATAGCTGTTTCCTTTATTTCACTTTGATGCTTTGTAGTTGTTAGTTGAAAATGACAACCCCCCTTTGCATGTTTACATTACTAGTTATTCCTTTCATTCGTACGGATTGATGACCCGCATGAGGTTGTGTTTTAACTGTTACTTGAGCCCTAGCATCTTTATGGACATACTCAGGGTTTGCTGCTTACTACCCCTTGGTAGCTTAACAGTGAGAACGGGTGCAGAACTACAAATTTATCTTCGTGACCCATAAGTCCTCCGCACGTGTTTTAACAATGGCTAGGTGGAGGTAGGTCAAAAATTTTAGCGCCGTTCTTGGGGATGCTTTTAAATTCGAGTATTAGTTGATCATAACATGTTAGTGAGTAGTTAGTATTGCTTTTATCTTTTTCTTATTTTATTCCAGAGTAGTTATTGCTTGAGTCCTTGGTGAAAACTGAGGACTCTTGCACTACAATTCTGAATTGTGTGTTATTTATTTGTTGGTTCTTAATAGAAAAGAAAAAAATGTGGAGAAGCACTCAATGGAGGGCACTCTGTAGGGTGTGTCATTGCGATCATCCTATAGAGTGTTGCCCAAGGTTGAGTGAGTTTGGGAGAAGAATGGCTCAAAGAGCGAGATTTTGTAGGATATGTCATTGCGACCACCCTACTGAGTCTTGCTCTTGGATGAGCGAATATGAGAGAAAGGTAGGAGGTGTTGGTTCCCAAGGCCGATGGAATCAAGATTTTTATCCATACTACGACTCTCCAAATTCGAGGTTTACTGGTAACTCGAATTCGTGGTATGGAAATGCATCGGGAAACTAACACGTTGGGTTAGATGGTTGGATTTCACCAACTTACCCAATACCCCAAAACCAATCCCTGGGATTGGTTCCTATATCGAATTGTGTAGAAATTTTTCAAGCTATAGCTAATGTGACCAAGAGTAGTGATTTACTCCAATCACAAGTGCTTAGTGAGATTAGCGATTCGGGAACTCAACTATTCTCAAGCATTGAGAAAGTTAAAGGGCAGGTGCTTAATTTGATGAATAGGGTGAGCCAACAAGAAACCCAATTTTTTGAAAATGAACCATCCCTCGTTGAATGTGAAATTTTGGCAGATGAATCTAATGGGGATGAGGAATGGTTTGTTGAGAGTGAAGAAGTCGAGGAAGGGGTAATTAGACTTAATTTTCCATATTACCTATTTTCACCCTACCTCCACCTATAGATACAATTCCCACATTTTCAGAAACCTTAGAGGGAACCATAGGGAAGCCAATTGAATATGCTAAGCTTCAATACCACCTATTCCCTCTAAGGTTGACTCCTCCTCTACTAGATCTTCCTCTTAGAATATTATTACCCCCACCTCTTGAGTTTTGGTTGTCCAAGGTGTTGGGGTACAAACCCGCACCTTATGGATAATATTAGGGTTGTTTCGCCAACCTTAATAATATGGAGCTTCTCGGGAGGCAACCCGAGCTTTAAAAAATTATATTAGTTTAGTAGTTTTGGTGTGTTTTCCTATTTGTAGCTTTCTTTTTGTTTTTGGGACACTATTACACTTCGTGTGCATGTTTGTTTTGTAGGAAGCTTATGGTTCTTGGAGAAAGGCGAGCAAACGGGGAGTCCAACTCATGAACCAAGTAGACGTACATGATTTGTGACGCTCAAAATGGTGGACAGGGAGGAGAACCAAACCCCAAGATCATAGGCCGCGTAGACGTGCACGACCCATGAAGCTCACATACTTTCCTACACCACCCAATCACCATTTCTTCCCTACCACCACCAAAGTACCACCCAAAACCCACCTACCCTCAAAACCCTTGAGATACACACATCGAGACCTAAAAAGGTAAGTCTCCATTGTGATTCAATTCCTTATTCTATTTGTGATGCATGATAGTTGTTAGATCGAACTTTCTTGATTAGAGGTTTGGGGTAGTATATTGAGGGTGATGGTTGTTTGTTCTTTACATTCTATAATCGTGCCAAGAAGGGTAGATTTTAGTGTTCTTTATTATAAGTGCTTTCCTATTTCTTTCCATTGACATGTGTTCTTTGGTTTTGTATATGCATAAAGGACAATACAAACTTTAAGTGTGGGGAAGGGGATTAGATAACACTTATGATTTTTAGTTGGTGCTATATAGTTAATAACTTTTCTAAGAGAATTTTGAAATTTTGAAAATGAAAAAAAAATTAAAATCAGGACAAGTCAAAAACCCGAAAGGGCAACTTGGGTAACATTAGGAAAAACCCTGATAGGTCAAAAGATATAGGTAAAAGTGAGAGGTTTGGCCCAACTAGACTTACGAGTGTAGGCAAAAGTGAGAGGTCGTGTGGAAAAAGGTGAGAGGTGAGCACGTTTTGTGGGATAAAGCTAGGGTGAAAACCCAAAAGGGCTCCTAGGCAAAATGAGAGAAATTGAGAGATAAAAAGAAATAAGAAACTAGGTTGACGATACATTGGGCTCCTTGGTTGCAACTAGGTCGAGAATCTAGAGTTATCCCTATGTTGCAACCAAGTCGACGACTTTTGGATTTCCTTGGTGGATTGTTTTGCTTGAGGATAACTCTTTGATTGCTTTTGGGACTACTTTTGGGAAAATAAGATTGGCTTTATTTTGATCTTTTGTCACTTATCTTTTTCCATACATATTACTTGCTTTGGGTGGTTTGGTTGTGCTAGGAATTTTACGGAGTGTGAGAGTTGTGAGATTTTCACCTCGTTGGGGGAAACTAGGGTAGCTGGTGAATAAGTTGAATGCATTGGCTATTTTTGCATGCTCCATTCTGCTTGAACCTTTTTCTTTGATTTTATTTACTCGAGGAAGAGTAAAGGTTTAAGTGTGGGGAGTCTGATCTGCACCATTACACATGCTTTAACCAATGCATTTGACATAGTTATTAGTTACTTTTGGTTGGCGGTTCGTCGATATTAGTTGAGTTTACATAACAAGGGATTTAGACAAACATGTTTTATTTTCTATTCTAAAGCACACGTTTTGTATACTTAATTAGTGATTTTTGACATATCGTGTTCACGGGCTTCTTGGTCTTCATTTTGAGCACTTTTAATAGGTCGCCCGTGAATGTTATTTTTTACATTACATTCTTGCGAAGGCCACTTGTTTTTAACAGTAGAATATTTTAAGGCCATTTGCATTTGATTGGAGGTAGATGAAGACCACGGACATCAATGCGTGATAGATTAAAGCCAGATAGCCATCTTTGAAGTTCAAGACGGTCAAAGGAGAAAATGGTGAATCGTGGTCCGAGAGTGTTGCCTTAGTTCGAGAATGATCCAGGTTGAATTATCCTTCAAGGTTGGTGCCATTGGATTTTTATTCTCGAGTACTAAATGATCGACTACTAAAAATCCCAATTTGGACTAGCGGTAAACCCGTGGAAAGCAAATAAAGTTCAGCCAACGAAGTACCAGTGGCCGGTCACGGTTCTCCCATTGTCAAGCACCAATGGCCCTGACAAAGCACATGGCCTGTACTACACGAGGGATAGCAAAGGATCCGTGAAGACCTGCACGAGACCTTTATGAAGCAAAGAGTCGGGATGTGACAAAGACCTCGGACCGTGAAACTTGGAGATGAAGAGTTGAAGAATTGTCTAATTATGGAGTTGGTACATGAAAACCTTCACAGACCGAGGTTTTCACAGATCATGAGAAGATTTCTGAACAAAACCACATACTGCTCGCAGTCTGTGTAAACCTCCACGGACCGTGATAAAACTCTAAGCAAAAACCGTGTATTGTTAACGATCCGTGAAAACCTTCACGGACTGTGGCACAAAACCCAGCTTCATGGGCTGCGCCAGATCCTTGGACAGCGGCTATGAACGTTCACTGACCGTGCCATATCTAGTGGCCCATGCTTTCATGCCTTATGGATCGTGGCATCCGTGCCGGTCTGTGAAGCCTTGGCGGCTGACCTAGGGTTTTGCTATTTTTGGCCTATTTTGGGACTATCTTTAGGCCCAATCTCCTACTACTATATATTGGAGCCTTAGTCTTCTAGTAAACACTAAGTAGAATAGAAGTAGGCATAATGTAGATTAGTTTATCTCTAGTTAGATAAAAGGAAGAGGAGAGTTCTTCTCCTCCTTCCTTCTTCTTTTCTTTTTCCTTTCATCTTGTTTTATAGATCCATGGCATCTAACCTAATATTTTCCATGGATCTAACCTTTGTAAAGTAGCTTAGTAGCTTGGGGATATTTGTATTCATACTTTGATGATTTCTTCTTGAGATTTAGATTTCTCTACCCAATGCAAATGAATATTTGTGCTTGAACTTATGTTTTCTAAGCATAATGATATATGCTATGTCATTATGATGATGCACTCATGCGTGTATGGTAGCATAATGTCATGAAAGGCTTCATTGCAATCTTGGGAAGTGTTGGAATTGTGGAGTAGGTATAGAACACAGGGGAGGTGAGCGCATTCATGTCCTTTGAGAGAAAATCCTTATATGTGTTATACCATGATTTCGATTGGATAGCTTTAATGATGGGATCACATGTCGGCCGATCGATTTTGCAAATGCCGGAAGGGAATAACCCCTAGCTTATCATTATAGATTAGCATGTTGTATGTAGCGATTAGAGTTGTGTTGACTCTAGAGTCATCACAAGGTGTCTTTTCCTTTACCTCTCTATGCCTAGGGTTTAAGATTCACAGTGAAGTGTCTAGGAATGTAATGCATCTTACTACATATCTAGCGGTTGCGATCTACGCGAGGCAATTCCCTTTTAGGCAGACATTGTTACTCTAAGTGGGGGCGTGTTGGCTTTGTGAGTGAGTGATTAGGGAATGGTCTGTGGCATCATAGGACTAGAGCACATTGCCTAAAATTATGGAGACGGTGAGATATGGGCATTGTGATAAGTACCACGTGTGATAGACCGAGGGATATACCTGTCTATCTCCACACCGTGTGACATGAGCATAAGAATGGTTTATAAGTCCATATGCGAATGAATCGAGGATAGAAGTCATTTATCAAGTATGTTATGCAAATACCCCCAAGTTCTTGTTTATATAGTTGTTTGCTTTATTTCACTTTCATGTTTTGTAGTTGGTAGTTGAAAATACCAAACCCCCCTCCCCTTTGCATGTTTGCTTTACTAGCTATTCCTTTCACTCGTACGAATTGATGACCTGCGCGAGATTGTGTTTTTGTTGGAAAATGGTGGTTAAAATGTTGATTTTCGTCAACTTTTGGGCATCATTTTAAGTGGGATCCGAACAGATTTTGGGTCGGTATTTGTCATTTTGGGTTCTCCTCCGCGAGTACTATAAAATTGACTATTTAAACTCTCAAAATGGATCAAGGGTGAATGACATATGGATGTTTGAAATGTCACTCTTGCAAAAGAAAAATTAGCCAGAAATTAGCCCAGATTAATTTTTATCTGGACAGTCCAAAATGCGTATGGACCACTTGGAATTCTCTGGAAAGCCCAACCGCATAGTATATGTGGAATTTCTTGTGTGTAATTATTAAGAGATAAGAACGAAATATTTCCATATTTTGTGAGATATCTTGTTTTAAATGAATACGCGGTTTACCATGTTTAATACGCTGAAGAATATTGTGCAAATATTTCTTCCATTTCCAGCAGATTTAATTCGAGTATTAATGGAATGTATCGGATTTGATGAGTTGGTGATAGGAGAATATTCTTCTCTAATTACAGAATATCAGAATATTATGTTTCTATTATTAGGGTCTCTTAGAACAGTATAAATAGAGCATCTAAGTCAGTCAAAAACTCGCACCATTTCTAAAGTTCCTCCATATTCTAATCTTGAGTCTTCCTTCTGTCTTTCTCGAAAATCTATATGTTTCTCTGTCGAGGTGATAGTCCTTCGGGCTTTGCATGAATCCGAGGTAACTCTTACGTGTTAATTGTTAACTTTGATGATTTTACCCTAGGGAACGATGTCCACGGCTGGACTCATTCGTTTCAAGGGCAGCGAGTTTACTCATGACTCCATCACTTTGTTTTGCTTGAAACATGATTTATTTATTGTTAATATATCACATGTATGCTTTAATTATTCGTAATTAAACTTTCTGATTGTATGTCTGAATAATTAATGAAAGTTTGTTATTCTTTCATGTGTAAATTGCTGGTTCAATATTTGATTTTCGCATGATAAAATCAATATATGTCCAACTGTTTTGAAACGAACAACATTTTGTTGAATTATATTGATTCAGAAATTTCATACTATATTCTGTTCAAGTTTAGATGCTACTCTACATGCCTTAATTTAAGTAAATTGTGCATGGAAAATATATACTATAAATATGCATTATGGAAATTGCAATTTTATGCATGCCGAAATATGTAAATATTTCATGTGGCCTCCTTTTTTAGAAATTGCATGCTGAAATTTCCTAATGTGATGTATACAAAAATTCAATGTCTTATGTCCGAAATTGCATGCGTAATTGGTGTAAAAAAATTGCATGCTATTCAAATTCGGTTTGTATTCTGTGTTTGAATTCTATGAGAAATTTTGTTTCAAAATTTTGTTAAAATTTTGGATATTCATTGGTTTGGCAGTGTGTAAGGAAACCACCTCGAGAAATTTGTTATGTTTAGTGATTTAAAAATATTATACTACGATATTAGATGGGTACATATATTTAACGATGAATGATTTTTTGTATGTACACCTTGGTGAATCTGAGTATACACGGTTGTATCTGTTGGAAAAAAAAAACTTGGCATGGAGATACAGCAAGATTTGCTTGACAACATGAAAGAATCAAGAGTTGTAACCACGGTTTTGCAAACTATGGTACGTATACATGTAAATTAAAGTGAATCATGGCATATGCTATACATACATATATTGCTTGGATTATATTTGATAACCATTTGCATGAATCTGGACTTTAGCATAACTTTGTTACAAAGAGAGTTATGTGAATAATATTTGCACATATATGTCTAGTACACTAAGGCTATCGAATTCGATAGCGAATGAATTTGGTTATATTAATCCCTTAATTATGTGGAAAAATGAGTTGAGCATGTACGTTAAATTCATGGCGTAATTATGAAAATATGCTAATTCCGTAATATTCATGCTTATGAGATTAAATGTTGATGTGGTAATTAAGAAATCATATTTGATTCTTTGCATGAAAGATTGGATTAAATTTAGGGAAAAAATGCCATGAGTTTAGAATATGTGATCAAACATATTATTCAATTACATGAAAGCAGTGCATATGGTTGGAAATTATGAGACATGTTTAATTTCCTAAGCCCTTGAAATGTTAGAGTATTTGCTTAAATACTTGATCAAATGTAGAAATACCTATTTTGCATGGTATAATAATTTGGTTGTGTGGGCTGCTTATGTTGGTTAAAGATTTTAAACCATATTTTTGTGCGGATGTGCTACTAGTGATTCATGACTTTTATATGACTGGTCTGAGAATCTCATGCAATAAAATGATAAACTTCGTTTGCACTTAAACATGAAATCTCTCAGCAAGAGTGTAATATATTCGTGCATGAATGAACTATGTGACATTGGGTGATTTGATCCATGATGTATTTCCATTGATATAGGGACTTGGTTTAGCCGCATTTACAAAATTTAAGATCTATGATGTGTCTAAAATTGTGTTATGCTTTTATATGCTATGATTATATTAACTGTTTGGGAAAGTGCCCTTTTGATGCAATGAAAAGTTTGAGAAGACTATTCCCTATAATTGGTTATCTTGATTGATTGCTTATGAGCATACGGCTCGCGAGTGGCAATTGTTAGATTGCATGGATAGAGCATATGGGCTCAAAGTTCGACATATTCTGGTTATTTTGTATGACCCAAAAAAATGGGAACGTTAAGACATTAGTTTACAACTATGTCTAGGGTATTGGTTCTAGTTAACCATGGTATAAACCCTAAAGCATGAGTTATCATGACTATGCTAAAAACTCGGATTACTTGTAATCAAAGAATTGAGGGAAAAATCTCAAGAATTTGGTTGGGAAAAACTAAGAATCCCGAGAATGAGAATCCCAAGACTTTTGGTCAAATCTCTTGAATAATGGTTGAAAAATCTAAGAATCATAAGATAGGGAATCCCTAGACATTTGGTCAATTCTCTGAATTTTGGTTGGAAAGCCTTAGAATTTCGAGATGAGGAATCCTAAGACATTTGGTCTAGAAATCCCAAGAAAAGAGGTTTTGAGAAACATAACATGTGTGGGGATGTTTAATAAAACCAGCCCAATGTGGGGGGTAAACGAAAACATAAAAATTCAACGACCATATGAATTTTGATAGGTACTTGAGATGAAAATTTGTCACGAGAGACTTGAATCAAGTTGATCAAGTCAGGAGGACTTTAACTCGAACCAAAAGGGTAAACCCAAAATCAAGTTGAGCAGTGCACTCAAACTTGAGTCGAGCAATGTACTTGAATGTGTTTCGAGCATAAAGGGACTCAAGTTTGATTTGAGTAGTCTGAAAGTAAAGTGCAGTTGTACTGAAACTTGGCTTTAAAATGGGCATGAAATTTGTGTGGAGTTGGAAAACTCACACTGCACCTTAGTGAGAGTTAATTGAATCCTCTATTAATTGATACTACATTGGTTGTGGTATTGGTCATGCAAGGAAGAACGTTTAATTGAGTTTGGGAAGTTTAGTTATCCCTAATTCCAAGGGAGTTGAAGGAATAAGAGAGACTTCTGCGATAAAAGATCAATACATGAAGGTGTTTTGATTGTTGAAAGGTTCTAGCCCTAAAAGAAATTTTATGGGTAATAACCTAGTGTTTGATTCATTATTGAACACATGAGACTTTTAGTAGGTGGGTTTTGTAAATTAACGAAACCACTTACGTGATGCATAGAAGCCATATGTGGTTATATGTGACCATGATGTGAAGACACATAATCCTTTGGTGAATGTGATTCAAAATGTGAAACATTCGCAAGGTCATATGGTGGTTGAATGAAATCGCTAGAAATGATTAAAGCAATGTGGAGGAGCCTTTACATTAGTGGACAATCTTTTAAATAATATGAACCAATGAGGAAAATAAAACTCCTCATAGAGCCATCCTACAAGTTCTTTTGAATGTGGGGTTGGTGTATTGCAAAGGTAGTAAAAGGAATACTTAAACGGTATATTTACTAGATATGCACAATGTTGAAGTGCTATCAATTTCTTGAAATTCACAAGAAATAATATACAGAAATTAAAAATACATGTTGATGGCAAGTGTATTTTGTGGAAGTTTCTGTTAGAGATCCTGATTTATCTTAAATGGAGTTAAGAGTCAAATAGATGAAATCGTTAAGGATCAAGGATGAACCAACGAAGGAAACGAGATTCCATGAAATGATTTTTGTGGAAAGTGGTGATCAATAGAGAGATTGATCTACCATGAGTGAAAATCACTAGAGTACTAGTAGATTTGAACAATTAGTAAGTATATTTATGTAATTGATGGGTGTTCTCTAGACGTGAGAATGAGTCCAAGGGTGGTGGTACTTGCTATCTAGTCTTTGTGAAAGCTAGAAGTACATCTAATGGACCTAAATGGTTTTTTGGAGATTTAGATATTAAAAATCTGAATAGATCAAAAATGAAAAGCTCAATGCTCCTAAACGACCCATCATGTGACCAAACTAATTGTTGTTTAGCCAATGATATTGAATCAATGAGTTCGATGAAGGCGGATAGGCTAGGGGAAAAATGACCATGTTATTTATGTATTTGAATTGATGATTTTCTCATTGATAGTAAAATTGATACGATGATTGAGTTTCTTGAAGATATGTCATATTCAATGGAATGACTCTAAACATTGTGAGTTACCTTTTGTAAAGGTGAGGTGTCTCTTAAGAAGAGAACTCAAGAGTCGTTGATAGTCTGAAGTACTTATTAAAGTGCACATTAGACCATTTTTACAATGGATGGTAAGATGATACACGAGTAATCCAGAAATGATCACTGGAAACAAGCTATGTGTGAGACTCGTGGATATGGCTTGAGTTGTGTAGAGAAATGGTTCTCTCTTGCTAGATTCATAGAGGAATCTAAGTCTATTGTATTGGACAAAAATTGGGAAAGATATACCCTAGGATGACCAAAGCACTTGTATGCTTATTGGTCTAGCGTAAAGCCATATCGATGATGGTGTGTCTCGACAAAGAAACTTTACTATTAGACGACTACTCTCTAGAAGAATTATCGATGTTGACTACGTAAGGTCAATGTGATAAGAGTTGTGATTCTTTGACGAAATGATTGAATTGATTTCTTGACAAAGAAATTGAATTGAGAGTTAGTTGAGAACTCATCGAAAGGAATATGACTAAGTCCAATAAATGGTGGGTTATGTACGTGGACACCCAACCTATGTGACAGGAGATCCCAAGATCTAGGTTCAAAGGGACAACTAAACTACAAAGACCCATCGCGATCACTGTGGGGGTTTCATACCTCCTATCTTATTCCTATGATGAAGAAACAATGATGTGAATGGAGGTTAAGCATTAAATTGCTTTTAATAGTTTAAAGCATCGAGTGTATAGTACTCGAAAGAGCACAATAGTTTACAGAACTGCTCTTATGCTAAGAATCACCTATGTAAGCGAGGAGTGTGGCCGCTTCGAAAGGGAATTGTTGGGACGCAATTCTTTAGAAACCTTACATAACTAGGCGTGTGCCATGACCTGATTAATGGACACAACCGAGGAAAGCGCAAGGGCTAGGAAAGATGTCTGTGGGAAGTACATTGTCGTTCACACAAGAGGTAGGGGAAGTTCAAGGACATCGTGTCTTCTTCCTATCCAATGAGCTAAGTGTACTTTCTCAGGGGAAAGTCAAAGGGTAACACATACTTATCCTATGTAGCATTTATTCCATCGAAATGAATCTATCACCAAGTTAAATTCCATGTCTAACATGATTTTTCTGATTCTTACATCAATATCTATTCACGTGGGGGGATTGTTGGAAAATGATGGTTAAAAGGTTGAAATTCATCAACCTTTGGGCATCGTTTTAAGTGGGAGCCGAACGGATTTTGGGTCGGTGGATGTCATTTTTGGGTTCTCCTCCATGAGTACTATAAAATCGACTATTTAAACTCTCAAAACGGATCAAGGGTGAATGGGATATGGATGTTTGAAATGCCACTCTTGAAAGAGAAAAATTAAGCGGAAATTGGCCCAGATTAATTTTTCTCAGGGCTGTCCAATATGCGTATGGACCACGTGGAAGTCTCTGGAAGGCCCAACCACACAGTATATATAGAATTGCTTGTGTGTAATTCTCAAGAGATAAGAACGAAATATTTCCATATTTTGTGAGATATCTTGTTTTAAATGAATACGCGGTTTACCATGTTTAATACGCTGAAGAATATTGTGCAAATATTTCTTCCGTTTCCAGCAGATTTAATTCGAGTATTCATGGAATGTCTCGAATTTGATGAGTTGGTGATTGGAGAATATTCTTCTCTAATTACAGAAAATCAGAATATCGCATTTCCATTATTAGGGTCTCTTAGAACAGTATAAATAGAGCCTCTAAGTCAGTCAAAGACTCACACCATTTCTCAAGTTCCTCCATATTCTAAACTTGAGTCTTCTTTCTGTCTTTCTCGAAGTTTCCATCTGTTGCTCAGTCGAGGTGATAGTCCTTCGGGCCTTGCGTGAATCCGAGGTAACTCTTACGTGTTGATTGTTACATTCGATGGTTTTACCCTAGGGAACGATGTCCACGGCGGAACTCATTCGTTTCAAGGGCAGCGAGTTTACTTGTGACTCCATCACTTTTTTTTGCTTGAAACGTGATTTATTTATTGTTAATATATCACATGTATGCTTTAGTTATTCGTAATTAAGCTTTCTGATTGTATGCCTGAATAATTAATAAAAGTTTGTTATTCTTGTCTGTGTAAATTGCTCGTTCAATTTTCATTATTTGATTTTCGTATGATAAAATCAATATATGTCCAACAACTTTAACTAGTACTTGATCCGTAGCATCCTTGTGACAAACCCCGGACTTGCCGCTTACTACCTCTTTGGTAGCTTAGCAGTGAGAACGGATGCAGAACTATACATTTTATCTTCTTGACTCATAAGACCTCTACGAGTGTTTTAATGACGGATGGGTGAAGGCAGGTCAATGATTTTTTACTATGTTGAAATGATGTTTGCTTGTCCTTTGTGGATTCTTTTACATGAAACCGTTTTGAGTTTCTTTGTTTTTCCCCTGAATTTTGAGAGAATTTACTTCTCACCTCTTTTAAACTTATAAGCTAATTGATTTTTACAACTGTACTTTTCTTTTTGTTTTTCATGATTAAATGTATTGAAGATCACGTGTTTTTGCCGCAGTTTAACTCTACTAGTCTTAAGATTTTTCAGTGTTTGTAGATGATAACATATGAGAGGCAACATTCAACTGAATTCAGATCCATGTGCTATTTAAAGTCATAGATAAGATATCTAAGACTAAAGTTTAAATTCATACATTTGAGTGAACCCTACAACGAATGCTACCAGTAATTGAACCCAATTCTCTGACACACCTCTGATACCCATTTCTTGCTCCTACCAGGAGGTATAGTACATGATTTTTTTAGAATTGTCAGAGCAAGAGCTACATTATCATTAGAACCATGAAGAAAATTGTGGTATTCAACCATGAACACTCACATCTTTAAAAGATGGCAAAGCATTAAATTGCAGTACTATTCTCATTTCATGCTTAGCAAGTTGAAGCATTATTTCTTTGACTATTGGGGTTCAACTATCATGGTTTTTTGACAAGAACCATTTGGAAGTAATGTACACAGCCCATGCTTGAAGGAAGAATTAGAATTTCTTGGAATATTGGGATAAGTTTTGTTTGAGAGCTCTTAGGCATTGGGGAACTTGGAGTAGTATAAATAGGGAATGAACTTAATAGTTCAAACACACCCCAAGCATAACATTCCTTAGCTAATTGCTTTCTTCTCCCTTTAGCTCTCCTTTGTAGTTGTAGAAGTCAAAGCCCCCATCTCTATATTTTGCCACATAATTCCTTCATAGGTGGTAGGCAAAGCCTTGTAATACTTTCTCCACATATAGTGAATATGGGAGTTGAGTAGCAGGTTCGAAGTGGGTGTTTCGCCTGAAATACAAACCTGATGGGACTATTGATCGTTACAAGGCCCGTCTGGTTGCTCAGGGCTTTTCGCAGATTCCTGGTTTCGATTTTGATCACACCTTCAGCCCGGTGGTCAAGGCTGCTACAGTTTGGACTGTTCTTGCTATAGCTATGCTTCGGAAGTGGTCGTTGCATCAGCTTGATGTCAAGAACGCCATCCTTAATGGTGTTCTTGATACTCCTGGTTATATGGCTCAGCCCGTCGGGTATACGGACCCTGCTCGTCCTGATTATGTTTACAGTCTTTTTAAGGCTATTTATGGCCTTAAACAGGCTCCTCGGGCCTGGTTTGATAGATTCAGTTCTTATCTACGTCAGCTTGGTTTTCTTTGCAGTTCTTCGGATACACCCCTGTTTGTTTTCTCTAGGGGTTCTACGCTGCTATACCTTCTGGCAATGATGCGGGTGCAATTCGTCAGTTTATCACCAGAACTGACAGGAATTCTCGATCAAGGACTTAGGTTCTGTGAACTATTTTCTTGGTCTTGAGGTGTCTTCTTCTCCTTCGGGTATCTTCCTTGGACATGTCAAGTATGCTCGTGATATTCTTTCTCGAGCTAGCATGGCTGAGACTTCTCCAGTCACCACTCCGTTTGTACCGCTTTCTCAGCTTTCTCGTAGCTCCAGTGCTTCTTTCGGTAATCCAACTCTTTATCGCTCGCTTATTGGTGCTTTTCAGTATCTGACTATCACTCGTCCGGATTTGGCTTTTTGCCGTTAACTCGGTTAGTCAGTTTCTTCAAGATCCCCGGGAGGATCATTTTGCAGCTGTCACCAGGATTCTTCGATATGTGGCTGGCACATCTCATTTGGGTCTTACTTTCCACCCGAGTTGTTCCTATGATGTTTGTGCTTATTCGGATGCTGACTGGGCTCGTTGTTTGAAGATGCGTCGTTCGACCTACGGCTATGCGGTTTTCTTGGGTGGTAATTTGCTATCCTGGAGTGCCAAGAAGTAACCCACTGTCTCACGCTCGAGCTCAGAGTCGGAGTATCGTGCTCTCGCAAACACAACGGCTGAAGTGGTTTGGCTTTCTCATCTACTACGAGAGTTGCATTTTCCTTTGGATGGTTCGCCTTTGTTGCTGTGTGATAACAACAGTGCGGTCTTCTTGGCTCAGAATCCCGTTGCTCATAAACAGGAAAAGCACATCAACATCGATTATCATTTTGTTCGGGAGCTGGAGGCTTCTGGCAAGCTTCGTGTCAGTCATGTGCCTACTTCCTTGCAGCTTGCGGATATCTTCACCAAGGGGCTATCGAAGCCATTGTTTGAATTTTTTCGTTCCAAGCTCTGCGTTTCGGTCAACCCGACGCTTCGCTTGAAGGGGGTTATGGGAGTTGAGTAGTGGGTGAGTAATGTATGGGAGTTGAGCAGTGGGTGAGTAATGGGCTTTAAGTTTAATTTGTATTAATTAAGCATTGTATTGCCTATAAATGGCTAATAAACTCACACCTCATGATGATAGAGGTTTCTCTCATTCACATGGTATCAAAGCCCATTTGGGATTAATAAGAAAAGATTGTTTTTGACCTTTAGCCATAACACAGGGAGTACACAGACCCGACTTAGGTAATAAGGAAGAAGCACACAAAACACCAGTCTTAATTAAAGTAGAAATAATGGTAGGGGTCACATGGCCAAGACGAGCATGACATAAATCAAATGATGCTCGAGTTTTATTCTGAGAAATAAAAGACAATAAGGCAGCTTCTCCTCTGTCCAGCACATAGAGACCGTGCTCACTGTGGCCTCTTCCCAGAATCCCCTTGGTAACTTTGTGCTGAATAATAAAGTTCCGATCATCAAATATCACAAATGCATCAAGGTCCTTAGTAAGACGACTTATAGACAAAAGATTTTTAGAAACTTTTGGAGCATATAAAACATCAGACAGTCGCAAAGAAGGAGTAAGCTGACAATCACCAAAGGAATACCAATAGAATCACCATTACCAACTGTAATTTGAGAATTACCAGAGTATGGAGGGACACTCTCCAAGGCAGAGGCGGAAGAGCTGAGATGATTGGTTGCTCCAGAGTCAATGTACCAATCAGAGGTGACATGAGAAGGCTCCATGTGAAGCGAGCACTGGAATTGTTCAGCCAGCAGGGCAGATTCACCATGGCGAGGACGCGGAGGAAAAAGCTTGAAACACGTCTGAGCAGTGTGGCCGGGCTTGTCACAATAACGACAAGTGATATCATTGCGACCAGAACTGGGACCGCCAGAGCCACCAGAGGAAGAAGTTGCCTAATTGTCTTTTATTTCTCAGAATAAAACTCGAGCGTCATTTGATTTATGGCATGCTCGTCTTGGCCATGTGGCCCCTAGTATTATTTCTACTTTAATTAAGACTGGTGTTTTGTGTGCTTCTTCCTTATTACCTAAGCCGGGTCTGTGTACTCCCTGTGTTATGGCTAAAGGTCAAAAACAATCTTTTCTTATTAATCCCAAACGGGCTTTGAAAGTTTTGGACTTGATTCATTGTGATTTATGGGGGCCTGCCCCTGTTTTATCGAAAAATGGGTTTTCTTATTATGCCATCTTTGTGGATGATCATTACTCACCCACTACTCAACTTTCATACATTACTCACCCACTACTCAACTCTCATACATTACTCACCCACTACTCAACTCCCATAGTGAAGCTTCCGGTCTCCTCCGGCCATGGATGTAGGTCAACTTGACCGGACCACATAAATCCTTGTGTCCATTATTTCCTTTATTTTTCTTACGTTTTCTTTGTTATTCATTTTTTCGGACTAATAGATATCTCGTGGGATTCGTATTCCTAACCAGAACCATCAAAAGTTACTTATCATTTTCTCTTGATGAGATATTAGGTTCACTATCTCAAAGAGATTTGACATCTCCTGGCGGGAAATATTAGTCTGTTGGACCCACGATTAGTACCTCTGAATGTGAAGATGGTAGCAATGTTTCTCATGCTAATTTCTCTAACTTCTTACATATGTGCACACTAATTTTTCAAACTACTCTCTCACTAGGTGGCCAGAATGCATCACAGTTACAAGTGTATGTAATTGATAAACTAAGATATGTTTTTCTATTACTATTAATGATGGGTTTCATCTTTCCATGATACTGTCTGTAAATGCTTTCAGATCGAAAACACATTTTGGTTCCCTTCCTCTTATGTGGTTTTCCTTATAGATGTAATGTGGGTGTAATAAATCATTATGAAGCCATTCTTCGTTTCTCCTTAATCATGCTTTGAATCATTATAAATCATTATGCATAACTTTCACAGTATCCGACGGCGTGCTCTTGATTTTCTATATGGCATCTATGATGTTTCCAATGCCAAGGATATAGTTGAAGAATTGTTGCAGGTGCATACTTACTGGATCAAAAGTTGCTTTTGAGTTATTTACGTGTGCATTGAGTTACATTGAACATGTACATTGAGTTCTTAACCAGATCAACCTAGGTTGAGTTCGAATGTGTCCAAGTCTTGATTGAATAAACAGTTTCTTTGGAAACTGACTGAAGCATCTTTCATTATTATTTTGATATTGTTTGGTTTATGCATTTTTTTTTTCACATTATTCTTGATTGCTCTTTTACCGTAATATATTTTTCTGGTATGGTTCTAGATGCTTTTCTTGTGCCGGACGAATTATTGTTTGTGTTATTTGTTGGATTTTGATCTAGAAATATGCCTTCATGCATAGGATGGGTTTAAAAGCTTTGTTTTTTATTTGTTATATAATTACCTCTATTATGTACTAGAACTATTTATCCCCATTTAAGGAGGTGTTTTGACTAAGCAAGGTGTTGTGCGGAATACCCGAGAAAGAACAAGCAAAGAAAATGAAACGAAAAACAGGACACTGAGATTTTCACGTGGTTCACCAATTGGCTACATCCACGGCCGACCAAAATCAGATTCCACTAGAGAGAAAGGCCAGAATTACAGATTTCCTACTCTCTACCAATCCTATCTTTTCAGAGTTACAATAAAAGACGAGGCAATATATATAGTCTTCTCCACCTTAAACCCTAACGGCTTTGGGCCCAGAAACAATCTGGCCCAAAACCATAATAGGAGACAGAATGCCAATAACAGCCCAAACAGAGGACATGCTATACAGCCGGGCCGGGGGCGTCTCCGCCCCCCCCTCCCGGACCCTCAGGCAAGGGTGCCCTTCGCCCCCCTGGACCCCTCGACTCGCTGACCGTGCAGCGAGACCCCCGTAACAACCTGTCAAAGTGGCTAATACGTATTCAAGGCATACCGACAAATCTCCACCTTAACTTGAATCCTCAAAGCAGAAACTCCAGACGCACCATTACAGTGCCAGATGAGCAGACTTATCCCTCCACTCCTGGGGCTACCCCACCAGGAAACTACTGATCTCTGATGTTAAGCAAGTTCAAACAGTGTTGAAACTTGCTATGTGGAACATGCTTAGTCAACATATCAGCAGGATTATCAACAGTTCCCACTTTCTTTACCCTAATTTTCCTCTCACTCCTCAGGAAATGATATCTGACATCAATGTGCTTGGTCCTATCATGATGGACCTGATCCTTGGCTAAGTCATTAGCACTCAAGCTATCACAATACACAGTAGCCTGATAGTGGTGTAGACCAAGGTCACTGACTAGCCCCTTCAGCCATATACCTTATTTCGCAGCCTCCGTCAGAGCCATGTACTCTGCTTCCGTAGTAGACAAAGTCACTGTAGGTTGCAAAGTCGCTTTCCAGCTAACAACAGAACCACCCAAGGTAAAGACATAGCCGGTCATAGATCTCTTTGTTTCAACATCCCCAGCATAACCAAAATCAGAATAACCCGTAACCAGGCACTCAGTATCACCCCTATAAACGAGACCCACATCAGACGTACCTCTAAGGTACCTAAAGATCCTCTTCATAGCTTGCCAATGTTCTCTACCTCGTTGCCCCATAAACCTGCTCACAATACTGACCGCATGTGCTAAGTCTGGCCTCGTACACACCATAGCATACATCAATCTCCCCATAGCGCTAGCATACGGAACTCGAGACATATACTCCTTCTCCTCTTTTGACTGAGGAGCAAACATGGAAGTGAGATGGATATTTGAAGCACTAGGAGTGTCAATAGGCTCGGCTGAAGACATGCCAAACCTAGCCAACACCTTCTGAATATAGCCTTTTTGTGACAAGAAAAGCTTCCTCTGACCTCTATCTCTGAGAATCTCCATTCCTAGTATTTTCCGAGCTGCACCCAAATCCTTCATCTCAAACTCAGAACTAAGAAGACCCTTCAGCTTCTGAACCTCATGCTTACTCTTTAAGGTTATCAACATGTCATCTACATAAAGCACTAGATAAATAAATGACTTACCTCTCAACTTGCTATAGTAGACACAACAGTCATATGAACTCCTTGTGTAGCCCAACTCAAGCATGTAGCTGTCAAATCTCTTGTACCACTACCTCGAAGACTGCTTAAGCCCATATGAGGACTTCTTCAACTTGCAAACATACTTTTCCTAGCCAGGAACTTGGAAACCATCTGGCTGAGTCATGTATATCTCTTCCTCCAACTCTCCATGTAGAAAAGCGGTCTTCACATCAAGCTGTTCAAGCTCCAAATCCCGATGTGTCACTATAGCTAGCAACACCCTGATGGAAGTGTGTCTGACCACTGGTGAGAAAATCTCATTGTAATCTACTCCCTCTCTCTGACTGAAACCTCTAGCAACAACTCTAGCCTTGTACTTGACTCCCTCTGTAGGTGATATCCCTTCCTTTTTCTTGAAAACCCATTTGCAAGTGATAACCTTTCTCCCTTGAGGTTGTTGAACCAAATCACATGTCTGATTCTTCTGGAGGGACTCCATCTTATCTCCCATTGCTACAAACCATTTGTCAGCATCAGTACCTGAAACATCTTCTCTGTAGGTGGATGGCTCATGAGTACCCACCTCCTCAGCAACCTGTAGTGCATAACCCACCATATCCTCAAACCCATACCTATTTGGTGGACCAACTCCAACCCTCTTTGGTCGATCTTTAGCTAAGTAATGAATTGTAGCTCCTGATGGTTGATGATCTGATGGTGGAGGCTCTGGCAACTCACTTTCTGTCTATAGCTCTTGACCTCCTTCAAGTTCCTTCAAACCACTCTCACCTTGAGTGACTTGAAGCTCCACCTGTTTATCAATGCTACCAATTTCTATTGTAGACGTGGACTTCACCATGGATCTAAACAAAGAGTTTTCATCAAAGACAATATCCCTGCTCAAAAACAACCCTCTTCTCGGATGAAGACCAAATCCTTGATCCCTTGACTCCATCTCCATAGCCCACAAAGACCCCCTTGTTGGCTCGGGGCTCTAACTTACCATCACTCACATGATAATAAGCTGTTCAACCAAAAGCTTTTAGATTAGAGTAATCAGCAACTCTACCTGACCATACCTCAATAGGTGTCTTACACTATATGCCCGTATGAGGTCCACGATTGATCAAGTAGCACGTTGTACTCACTGCTTCTGCCCAGAATCTTCTATCTAACCCAGCATTCGAGAGCATGCACCTCGCTCTCGCCAACCATGTCTGATTCATCCGCTCAGCTACACCATTCTGCAATGGCGTGTTCCTGACTGTATGATGTCGGACAATCCATTCATCCCTACAAAACTAATCAAACTCAAACGAACAAAATTCTAGACAATTATTAGTTCGCAACCTCTTGATCTTCATCCCAGTTTGGTTCACCACCAGAGCTTTCCACTGCTTGAACTTCATGAAGGATTCACTTTTATGTTTCATCATGATAACTGATGTGTGTTATATTGTGTTCATATTTGGTGGGATTATTATGATTTTATTAAGATATAATTTTCACTTTAAGGTGTTTTTGGTGCAGGAATTCATTGATTGTGGAGAATTGAGAGGGAGCTATACATTGTACTCTTTTTCCCTTAACCAACGGTTTTTTCCCACTGGGTTTTCCAGGTTAAGGTTTTTAATGAGGCGATGTGTTCCAATGGAAAATGTTCTTATTTTATAAGACATTTTCCAGGGATGAAGGAAGAGAGGCAAAAGAAGAATTGCAGAAGTTATGGGGTGAAAAGTGAATTAGTGAAGAGATGTGGATTTGAAGAAAATAAATATATTCACTTCCCATATTGATAAGGATTGTATTATCTCCTTCCATTTGAAATTCTTTAATTTTAGAAATTAGTTAATTAAAATTAAAATAGATTTTGATTGATTTTCGGAAGAAGAATCCGAATCAGCTTTGGATTGTGATTGATGCGTATATATTCAGGATGCAAACCTGTAATCTTTGGGGGAGACATTAGTTACGGAACAGGCAGAGGAGGAGGTTTTAGTAACCAATTTTCCACATTAGTTTAGAAACCAATTTCTTGGTTTATGCAGACATATAAATTCACTAGTGCGAACAGGCGGTTGCAGGCCTGAAATCAATATCTTGGTTTGATTTACTTGTTCCGTCACTATTCTGTTTATTTTAATTATGTTTTGTTATTATATTATTTATTTTTTTAGTTTAATCATCATGAGTAGATAATTTATATATCGGCATGGAATAACAAGCATTAGTTTATGAATCGTGAGGCCTAATTGTTTTATAATTGATTCTTATGTGTTCTTGATTGTTCTTGGTTAAATATATTTCTGATGTGTTTAAGTCTGATCAACTTGAATATTATTGGGATAATGCTATCTAATTCCACCAATACGTAATCGTTGGAAAGAGTTAGTAAGTAGCGAGTTCTTGTGAAAAACAGCTAACTAGCTAAGACTGTAAAGCAAGATGGGGAACAATTAAGTGTGCATTACTATTTGCTTTTACTTTGGTAATTGCTATATCAGGTTCTTTTCATTCTTAATGCTATCGAGGTGTGTATCTGGTTCAGCGAATACTTTCCGGGACCATCTTGGTAAGAGAAACAATTAATTAATTATAATTGGTTAATTGTCGATAAAGTCCGAAAGAATTGGGGAGGTTAAGCGTACCTACTTTCCTATAACTGATAGATGCATATGAATTGATTTATCTTTGCGCCTATGATCGATGTTTAACTAATGTGAGTTATTCCGAGCCGATTGCATTCATCATATATTTACTAGATTTTTTTGTCAGTTAGTTGCATTATTATTTTATATTAGTTAGTTGCATTATTAGTTGTTAGATAAATCTAAAAATTAAGGCGTGGTGGCTACACTAAAAGTGCTCTATATTAGTAGGAATTTTATTATAGTTTTTGCTCCGTTCCTCGTGGGATCGACTCTGCTTGCTACTGTACTAATTTCATCATTAGAGTTTGCAGATTATTTTGGTGAGTGAAATGATGTTCACCAAATTGGCGTCGTTGCCGGGGAACGGTAAGTCAATTTCTATAAATGTTTTCCTACTAATCTGTGTGTTACTGTGCTTGGTTTATGAGCAGATCATCCCGGCCAAATTTAATATTCGACCCGGAAGTTGAGAAGACAGCCAAGCAGAACAGAAAGCGAACAAGGGTGCAAAAATAATTTCTGCCGAGACCCTTCGGTTTGGCCAAACCGAACCCATCACGAATTCAGCAACTGCCTCAGATTCGGGAACTGATATCGAGATGGACGGATCTGGCTGAAATCTGAATCCTGGGCAGAACCCAAACAATCCATACATGTGGGAACTTACTGGTCATAGTGAAGATGATCCCCCCACTCCTATTCAGCTGCGAGAGATAGAAAATCCAATTGAAATCAAGCTGGCGTTCCTGAACGTACTCCCCAGTTTCACGGGAGAAGCACTGAAGACCCTTACAATTTTCTGAGAGAATTTATCAAGATTTGTAAGGTTCAGAAGAGGCCATCCACCGTGACGAAAGATCAATTCAAATTGGAGGCATTCCCATTCAGTTTGACAGGAGCAGCAAACCAGTGGTTCTCGAGCTTGCTCCCCAACTCCATTGCGACATGGGTAGAATTGAAGATATTGTTCTTGGAAAACTACTTTCCAGCCACAAGGATGGATGCTTTGAAAATGGAGATCATAAGCATCAAGCAAGAATATGATGAGCCATTGAGTATGTTTTGGCTGAGGTTCAGGAAGTTGGTAGACAGTTGCCCTAATCATAGAATGACAGAAGGCCAGTTGCTTCAATGTTTCTATCAACGGATGACGTCTAGAAACAAAGACTTGGTGAACTCTTCCAGTAGTGGTGGATTTTCTCACCTTTGAGTGAATGAAGCTAGAGAGATCATCAAGAGGTTGGTCAATTCTAAAAAGGAGTATGATCAACAGGAGGTACGAATCTTGAAGAAGGTGGCACAGACATCCACTTCCGAAAAAGATGAGATCAAGGAAAGGATGGAAAGAATGGAGAAAATTCTTTCCAAGGTCGTTGACAAGGTTGCGTCTGTATAAGAAGGGCCTTGCGATACGTGTGGAGTAGTCAACTATACGACGTCACAATGCATTCTTACTATGGGAGAGATACCTGTTCAAGCAAATGCTATGGGAAATGTCAATGAGAGGCAGCAAAAAGGTGAACCATATCCCCAAAATTTTAATCCAAGGTATAGGGATCACCCTAACTTCCAGTGGAGAGAACAAGGTCCCCCTCCACAGCAGCCTCAACATTACCAACGACCCTATGTTCCACCAATGCAACGAGAAGCTCCGGTTTTTCCTCAGCCTCATCAAGGTGGTCAAGAGAAATATTTGAATGATAAGCTGGACATAATGATGGACATGATGCAAAATAAACACAGAAGGTTTGAGAAGATTGAAACAACTTTGGAGGAGCATACGCGACAAATCACCCATTTATCAAATTCCATGAATGAACTCAGAATGAAACAACCAGGGTTACCTTCTCAGGTCCAATTGAACCCTCATGAGATGGTAAATCAGGTCACACTCAGAAGTGGAAAGATAGTTGGTGCATTACCATTGAAATCTGCAAGCAAAGAAGTGAAGGAGTTCACTGACGGAGGGTCTGGTTGGCCAAACTGAATCCTGCAGCAGAATTTCAGAATCATGTAACGGAGGAAAAGGGCAATGAAACCACCACAAACTCTGAGATTCCTGAGGCTACTGAGACCCGTGATAAAGGTAAATCCAAGGTACCAGCTGAGGTAAGTAAGAGGTTGAGTTTACATGATCCTTCACTTAAAATATTTCCTCCTTTCCCTCGTAGATTAGAAAAGAAAAAGGAAGAGCCTATGGATTTTGTATCAATTTTTGGGAAAATGGAGATTAATCTTCCATTCTTGCAGGCCATAAAGTTACCACCAGTAAGCAAGTTCTTGAAAGATTTTATTGCAGGAAAGCCAAAGGATTCAAGCAAGATCATGATGAGTGAATCTGTGTCAGCTGTGATCCAAAAGAAAATGCCTCAAAAGTGCAAGGACCCAGATATGTTTTCCTTACCTTGTTATATAGGAGATAAGAAGATCAATGCTGTCATGTGTGATTTAGGAGCTTCAATTAATGTCATTCCATTATCTGTGTATCAAACTTTGAATGGAGCTGAAATGGTAGACACTAGAGTGGTAATTCAATTGGCAGATAAATCTTGTGTATGTCCTGAAGGGTTGTTGGAAAATGTGCTTGTGCGAGTCAATAACTTTGTGTACCCAGCAGATTTTTATGTAGTAAAAATGCATCATGCCAATGATAAGGGAACACAGGGGGTATTGTTGGGTCGTCCATTCTTGAAAACTGCAAACACCATTATTAATGTTGGGAATGGAACTATTTCACTTGATTATTTTGGTGATAAGTACACACTCAATATTGATAAACCCATGGAGAAATCTATAGATGCTGAGAATGTGAATGCAATTGATCATACTGACCCATTTGTCCAAGATTCTCTTGAGACTAAAGTTTTGCAGGATAAGTTGGGAATTCAAATGCCTACAAGTCCAAAAGAGGTAAATGTTCAAGTCTCAAGTGATAAGGAAACTACAAATTGGTGTGTTTAGTGCACTCTCAGAAAGTGGTACCCAGAACTGAAATAAATCAAGGAAGGCCCAACTTGACTCAGCCCGAACCGGATATTTTGAAAATTTCTGAAGTACGTACAGGGTTCGGTTTGACCAAACAGGACCCATCCGCCAGACTAGTCTCGTCGGATGTGAAAACCTCAGATTTGGAGTTGAAGGCGTTACCACCCGATCTGAAGCATGATTATCAAGAAGACGACGATACTCTTCCAGTGAGTATAGAGTCGCTCAAGTGTGAGGAAGAAACAAAGTTCCAACTCCAAGAATTGAGAGATCTAAGATTGAAAGGGTTTGATCAAGCTATGTGGTACAAGGAGCGCAATAAGTTGTGGCATGACAGAGATTTGAAGCCTAAGAAATTTGTGGTTGGGCAGATAGTTCTTATATCTGAGTCAAACTTTCGACATATGTCATGGAAATTCAAGTCTAAATGGACTAGACCATTCGAAGTGGCTTATGTTTGGCCTGATGGGATGGTAGAGATTATAAGCATGGACGCAAAAAGGGCATTCCTCGTCGATAGTCATCACCTTATGCCGTACTATGATACTTCTCAGGTGGCATTAATGGAAGAAATTCCATTGTGCCCAACAAATATTCATTAAAGGCATTCAAAAGTCTAGCCAAAGACTATAAACAAAAGCGCTAGTTGAGAGGCAGCCCAATTTTCTTAGTTTTCTTTCTTTCTTCTTTTAAGTTATTATTTTTATTTTTTATCTTTTAGGAATTTCAATGTCTCATATGATCTCAATTCTTGATCTACAGATTTGAAGTACTTGAATTTGCACCATGGAGAATTCACACATTTGGAAAGCTGGACTCGCAGGGTTCCGTTTGGCCAAACGGGAGGCCAGCGGCAGAACCTAATTTTGATCCAATGCTCTCCTCTTGATTGGGAATTTTTTCCGAAACCCACCACTATAAGTTCCCTCTTTCCCTTTGTCATTTTTTTATGATGTTGTCTTTGTGTTAAACCTTTTCTCATAAGAGCTTGACATTATTTGCTTGAGGGCAAGCAAAGTTTAAGTGTGAGGAGGTTTCTTGTGTGTTTTATTTTATATTTTTGAAAATAAAAATAAAAATTATTTCAGTTTTTACAGGCAAACATGTGTTTTCGTGTTGTTTGAGTCGATAATTTGACATGAGAAAATTCTAGTGGCTCTTGATAAAAGTACCCTGCCGGTTGTAAACTTCATTGTAACAAACTTGGTAAATCTAATATGCCTTGAAGTTATTGAATGTGATTTTCTATGATTTGTGAAATTTGATTGTTATGATTTTTGGGATGACGAAAAAGGACGAGTTTAATTGAATATTTTAGCCTACTAAAGTGAGGTTTGAGCTAGAGTAGAGCACTCTCTACATCAATATTTGCTGAGAGATCACATTGTTATAATTGGAGTTGTTATGTGTGAAAGTGATGGAAGGCACTAGGATGAACCACACAGCTTAAATTGCCTACCAATTACGTTAACCCCTAGTGAAACACTTTGAAGCTTTGACTATGTTCTTTGATATGAGCTACTATATATTTAGCCAAAGCCTTGTTTTATCCTTTCTCTTGGCCCTATTATGCATGTTCTTGGAGTTAATTTTGATGAATTAATCCATTGTGTTCTCTTGAGTTGATGACATTACTGAGTATGTGTCCCGTTTGCCTACACTGAACGGTTTCGAAAATTGAAGGTTGAATTTTATTATGAAGAGTGACACCGGGGTTCCGTTTGGCCAAACTGGAGAGGCGTAACTGGAAAAAAAAAGAAGAGAAAAAAAATCTTATTCTTATGTTGCGATTTTCTCTCAAAAAGTATCAGTTTTGGACTGTATTGAAGAAGAATGGTGCTGGAGAAAAAAGAAAAAAAGGGAAAAAAAAGAAAAAAATAGCACCTACATTTGATGTGATATTACTTGGCTTTCTCATAATAGCCGTGAGATGAAGATTGTTGGTGAATGTCTACAATACATGGATGATGGTTGAAGAAAAAAACATGCATAATATTTTGATTGATATTGTTTGAGCTTAGAACCCTTAGGATCTCACCAATCTGAATGGTCCCTAGCCCCGTTACAACCCTTGAGAAAGACCTTCCTGATTTGCATATTAACTTCTTTATGTTATAACTTGTGAATTATTTGAGTGATTGTCCTTCATATATTGAGAGTGATTGAGTGAAACCGTGAGAAAATATTCATTGCTTGTCCGATTTTGACTGAATTAATGATTGGATTTCCTGATCTTGAACATTTTCATTTAAATTAGGGTTGATGATTTCCAGGTGCGTTAACGTGATCCTTTACTCCTTGGCAGGGGAAAATTTATCGTTATAAGAGTAGAATCTAGAGTTTTTAAATGTTGAATTTTTATCTGTTTAGTTGTGTGATTTGTATTTCTATCTTACTTTTTCTTTTTATTAGGTCATTTTAGACAGAGTCGTATGAGGGAATGAGAACTTATGAACATTGTGGATTATTGATTGATCTTAAATTCTTCACTTCATACTTGAGGGCAAGCATGATTCAAGTGTGAGGATATTTGATGTGTGTTATATTGTGTTCATATTTGGTGGGATTATTATGATTTTATTAAGATATAATTTTCACTTTAAGGTGTTTTTGGTGCAGGAATTCATTGATTGCGGAGAATTGAGAGAGAGCTATACATTGTACTCTTTTTCCCTTAACCAACGGTTTTTTCCCACTGGGTTTTCCAGGTTAAGGTTTTTAATGAGGCGATGTGCTCCAATGGAAAATGTTCTTATTTTATAAGACTTTTTCCAGGGATGAAGGAAGAGAGACAAAAGAAGAATTGCAGAAGTTATGGGGTGAAAAGTGAATTAGTGAAGAGATGTGGATTTGAAGAAAATAAATATATTCACTACCCATATTGATAAGGATTGTATTATCTCCTTCCATTTGAAATTCTTTAATTTTAGAAATTAGTTAATTAAAATTAAAATAGATTTTGATTAATTTTCGGAAGAAGAATCCGAATCAGCTTTGGATTGTGATTGATGCGTATATATTCAGGATGCAAACCTGTAATCTTGGGGGGAGACATTAGTTACAGAACAGGCAGAGGAGGAGGTTTTAGTAACCAATTTTCCACATTAGTTTAGAAACCAATTTCTTGGTTTATGCAGACATATAAATTCACTAGTGCGAACAGGCGGTTGCAGGCCTGAAATCAATATCTTGGTTTGATTTACTTGTTCCGTCACTATTCTGTTTATTTTAATTATGTTTTGTTATTATATTGTTTATTTGTTTAGTTTAATCATCATGAGTAGCTAATTTATATATCGGCATGGAATAACAAGCATTAGTTTATTAATCGTGAGGCCTAATTGTTTTATAATTGATTCTTATGTGTTCTTGATTGTTCTTGATTAAATTTATTTCTGATGTGTTTAAGTCTGATCAACTTGAATATTATTGGGATAATGCGATCTAATTCCACCAATACGTAATCGTTGGAAAGGGTTAGTAAGTAGCAGTTCTTGTGAAAAACAGCTAACTAGCTAAGACTGTAATAGCAAGATGGGGAACAATTAAGTGTGCGTTACTATTTTCTTTTACTTTGGTAATTGCTATATCAGGTTCTTTTCATTCTTAATGCTATCGAGGTGTGTATCTGGTTCTGCGAATACTTTCCGGGACCATCTTGGTAAGAGAAACAATTAATTAATTATAATTGGTTAATTGTCGATAAAGTCCGAAAGAATTGGGAAGGTTAAGCGTACCTACTTTCCTATAACTGATAGATGCATATGAATTGATTTATCTTTGCGCCTATGATCGATGTTTAACTAATGTGAGTTATTCCGAGCCGATTGCATTCATCATATATTTACTAGATTTTTATGTCAGTTAGTTGCATTATTATTTTATATTAGTTAGTTGCATTATTAGTTGTCAGATAAATCTGAAAATTAAGGCGTGGTGGCTACACCAAAAGTGCTCTATATTAGTTGGAATTTTATTATAGTTTTTGCTCCGTTCCTCGTGGGATCGACTCTGCTTGCTACTGTACTAATTTCATCATTAGAGTTTGCAGATTATTTTGGTGAGTGAAACGACGTTCACCAATAACCCAAGTCATTCTAGAGTAGTCATCAATCAAAGACACAAAGTACATGTGCCCTCCTAACGACTCAACTCGGGATAGCCCCCAACAATCAGAGTGGATATAATCTAGCGTGCCTTTCGTTCTATGAATAGCCTTTGGAAACTTGCTGCGGTGTAGTTTCCCAAAGACACAGTGCTCACAGAACTCCAAACCCTTGACCTTGTGGCCACCAAGAAGATCATCCCTCGACAGAATCTGCATCCCTCTTTCACCAATGTGACCAAGCCTCATGTGCCATAACTTAGTCATATCCTCACGGTGAACCTCTGACGATGCAACATTTTCCGAATCCATAACCGTGAAACCTTGTAGAAGATACAAAGTACCACGCGGAAGACCTTTCAGAACCAGCTTAGAACCCTTGCAGACACTTAGAGCTCCATTTTTCCCTGAATAGACAAAACCCTTTCTATCCAGCAGACTAAGAGAAATCAAATTCATCGTCATCGATGGAACGTGCCTAACCTCGTTCAAAGTATTGAAACTACCATCATGTGTCTTAATCTTAATCGAACCTGTTCCAACTATCTCACAGACAGTCACATTAGCCGTAGTAATGCTACCCCCTGCCTGCTTATAAGTCGAAAACCAATCTCTCCTTGGACAAGTGTGGTAGGATGCCCCAGAATCAAGGAACCACACATCGGAGTGATGAGTGTGTCCAGCAGCAACCAGAGTAAATTATGGATGTAGATGATGACTAATAAGTATACAAGGGTCATTCGTAAGGAAGTTGGGGAACTCTCTGTGGGATTATACGAGTTTCTTTATTAGTTACGGTGTTAAAGAGTTTGACTTGGGATTGCAAGTGACACATCTGTGATCCGTCTCGGGATAATTCTCCATCAATCGTGTTAGTATTTAATTTTTACCCTTAGAATAAGCGTTATATATGAACACGATAATTTCCACTGCATAGATTAGCGTGAAATTATATATTTTAGGTTTTTTTTATCCAATTAAAAGGTAATACAACTCCGTCCAATGATTTTTAAAAATCACAAGTACATTGTCCAGAGTAAATTGCAGATGATAACTTATTGGTATACAAGGGTCATTTGTAAGGAAGTTGTGAAACTCTTTGTGGGATTATGCGAGTTTCTTTGTCAGTTATGGTAAATATTTTGACTTGGGATTGCAAGTGTCCCATTTGATATCCATCTTGGTGTAACCGTCCATTATTCGTGTTAGTATTCCATTATTACCCTTACAATAAGCGTTATATATGAAAACAATAATTTCCATCACATAGATTCGCGTGCAATTATTATTCTAGGTCTTTTATCAAATTAAAAGGTAATACAAGTCCGTCCACCGATTTTTAAAAAGCAGAAGTACATTGTCCAACTTAAATTGTAGATGATGACTAATAAGTATACAAGGGTCAATCGTAAGGAAGCTGTAGAACTCTCTGTGGGATTATGTGAGTTTGTTTATCATTTACGGTGTTAAAGAGTTTGAATTGGGATCGCAAGTGTCCCGTCCGCAATCCATCCTCGGGTAACCGTCCATCAATCGTCCTAATAAGCATTATATATGAACACGATAATTTCCACCAAATGTTTTTAATCCAAATTTTGTTATCTTAGCTTCTAGCATGAACAAGTCGATTGACGTGCTGTAATCTTGAAACGCTACATGTAACGGTGTTATTTAACCCCGGGAATTAAATTATCTGCGAGGTCATAGACATGTCAATTCAAACAACATATAAATGAATGTTAACCGACGTCCATCACCCAAAAATTTCAAGCGGGAATTCAAAATTCCAACCAAAATTTTGAACCCTAAATTTCCCCCCACCCTATTTCAATCCAATAAATTTCAGCACTAACACCCATTTCCCATTTCCAACACCAATCTTAGAACCCAAATTCCCACCATCAATTCCATTCACAGCCTTACAACATTTAAAGATCTAGTCAACTTGATTCTCTAAAATATTATCAAGTGTCCAAGGATGGAGAATCTACGATTCCTAATTAATTGAGGTAATTTTTTCACCTATTCCATGTTGAATTACCAATTATTTGATGCTCCTACTACATGTTTATTTAATAAAAAATATATCAAAGATTCTTATATTACATGAGGTATGATGCTTGAGTTACATGTTATATTTATTTTGTTGCTATTCTTTCCAAGATAGTGCCATATCTGTTTCGATTATGAGATCGTGAGATTTCTATGAACATAGTATGAATGTGCGATGTCGGTCACATGTCATTTTCCCATATGAAATTTTATTGAACCTTTACCGACGTTGCATAACACATCAAATTGTTGTCATTTGAATAAATGTCCAACATCGCTATATATTCGATCGTAGCGAAATCTTCATTTATGATTAGAAATGTTGCATGTCTCCAGTTCTATTTTCTTTTAACATGTCAAATTTAATGTTGTATGAGTTTTACTACATTATGTGTATTTCATTTGAGGACTACCCGATTCTAACGTAAATTTTGTTTTTTTATACAATGATATTAACAGACCCAAGGAGAGTTATTGATGAACCTTCAGCATGTGGATGGATTGATTTGTCATTTTACTAGTCATCCTGATAGTTTCAATGGCGTGCACTGTAGAAAATGGTGTTTCAATTCAAACAATTAGTTAACCTAAAATTTACTTTATGTATTTCAATATGTGATGGCATTTATTTGCATTATATGTTATAATTTTGAAGGTTTGAACATGTCATTCTTTCCTAAATTAACTGAAAACAATTGAATGTGGCATGACATTTAATCATTTAACCATCAGATAATAAATATTAAAATATTGATGATAAACGAAGTATGACCGACAAGGTCTGCGACGTCGTCCACCCTAAACCCAAACGACACATAACCGACGTCGAAGATGTCTATGATTTTTTATGTGACCACGGCCAGTCAAAATGATGTCATTTTTATATTCCTTCCACGTCAACATGCACAAGACGTGAGTGGTTCCACATCATGCGATTACGCACGTTGCATGGACTGTCATCGGTTTAGAGACGTCGCTACATTTCATTCACCTTCAACTGCATCTGGGCATTCGACGACCTCGCAGCTTGCGAAACCCAACGTTGCCTTGAACACAGTTGCACGTACGTTCTTTAGTCGTTAGTCGTGTATCTATAACGTCGCTAAAAGTTCCAACTAATGTTACTTGAAAACTAAGGTAAAAGGCACCTTATATGAATCTCCTTGCAAATACTCACAATTGCGGAATTAATATCTTTGATCTAATAGGGATCTAGAAACCTGCACTATCTCGCACGGAATTCAGGAGTCTAGCCCTGGGGGTACGCCTAACTTTGACTTGCTCTCTAACTAGCCCCCAAGATGAGATTACAAGGTTGATTTACGCTTAACTAGCCCTCAGGGTTAAGCAACAATGGAATATCTTGTAAGAAAAGAGTATGAACTCAAAGTATTTATTGATTTAGCTCATAAGCAACAATGATTTATTGATTTATCTCTATTTACCTTTGAAGACGATTCAGTTTCGAGGATGAAACCTTTCCACCATAGAGGGAATAATGGAGATGCTAAGAGGACTACCACCATAAATAAAGACATTCCACGACTTGATCAAACATTTAAAGGATATGTTCGGGATCCTCTAAGTGACATGGCAGGACCTATAACTAGGTCAAGGACTAAGCTTGGGGACGCTGCTTTAAATGCTTTGATTGATTGCTTTTATGATGAAAAATTGAAGAAGGAGTCACCATTGATATCTTGGATTCATTATTCAAGATTGTCGATGAACTGGAGACATCATGAAGAACACTATACTATTTTTTCCCACTTGGTTTTTCATGAGGTAGTGTGATCATTGTAACACATTGTAAAATTATTTCATTTTGGATTTATTGGACTGATAGCTTGGCCAGGTGGGCTTTGAAGAGCTGATTTTTGGCCCAGACCATTAGGGTTTCAAAAATATTGAGTTTTATTCTTATTAGACCTAGATTTGGTAAGATTAGATAAAGTAATATTCTTCAAGGTTGATTCTTGAAGAATTCAACCAGATTACCTTAGATTACAATTTATTTTAGGCATTTTAGTTAGATATGGTTTTAGCTTCTTAAAGCTGCCATAAGTCGATTCAGTTTTCATTTGTGATTAGGGTTTAGAGCGAGATTGTAACCCTATAAATAGGGGAGGCATTTGGATGAATTTTACACCACTTTTATCAATAAAATATACAAACTTTTGAGTTCATACTCTTTGCTTACGAGCTATTCCATTGTTGCTTTACCTCGAGGGCTAGTTAAGTATCAATAAACCTTGTAATCTGATCCTGAGGGCTAGTTAGAGAGCAAGTCGAAGTTAGGCGTACCCCGAGGGCTAGAAACCTGAATTTCGTGCGAGATAGGGCGGGTTTCTAGATCCCTTCACTAGATCAAAGATATTAATTCTGCAATCGTGATTCTTTGCAAGGAAATTCATATCAGGTGCATTTTACATCGGTTTTCAACCAATGTCGGTTGGAACTTTTAGCGACGTTGGTTATAGATGCACGACCAACGACTAAAGAACGTGCATGCGACTTCGTTCAAGGCGACGTTGGGTTCTGTAAGCTGCAAGGTCATCGAATGCCATGATGCAGTCGAAGGTGAATGAAATGTGGCGATGTCGTCTGTACCGATGCTAGTTCATGCATCGTGCAAAATAGCATAACGTGGACCACTCACATCTTGTGCAAGCTGACGTGGAACCTATATAAAAATGACGTCGTTTTGAATGGCCGTGGTCGCATGAAAAACCGTAGACATCTACGATGTCGTTCATGTGTCGTTTGGGTTTAGGGTGGGCGGCGTTGCAGACCTTATCGGTCACACTTCGTTTATCGTCAATATTTTAATATTTATCATCTGATGGTTAAATGATTAAACGTCATGCCTCATTTAATTGTTTTCAATTAATTTAGGAAAGAATAAAATTTTCAAACCTTCAAAATTATAACATATAATACAAATAAATGCCATCACATACTCAAATACACAAAGTAAATTTGAGATTAACTAATTGTTTGAATTGAAACACCATTTTCTATGGTGCACACCATTAAAACTGTCAGGACAACTAGTAAATGACAATTCTATCCATCTACATCTTGAAGGTCTATCGATGATTCTCCTTGTGTATGTTAATATCATTGCATAAAAAAAACAAATTATACGTCAGAATCGGGTAGTTCTCAAATGAAATACACATAATTTAGTAACACTCAGACGACAATAAATCTGATATGTTAAAAGAAAACATAAATGGAGACATGCGACATCGCTAATCATAAATGAAGATGTTTCTACGACCAAATATATAGCAACGTCAGACATTCATTCAAAAAACAACAATATGATGTGTAATGCGACTTTGGTAAAGGTTCGGTAACATTTCACATTGGACGATGACATGTGACCGACATCGTACATTCATACTATGTTCATAGAAATCTCACGATCTTTCTTCATAATTGAAATAGATATGGCACTATCTTGGAAAGAATAGCAACAAAAAATATATAACATGTAACTCAAGCATCATACCTCATGTAATGTAAGAATCTTTGATCTATTTTTGATTAAATAAACATGTAGTAGGAGCATCAAATAATTGGTAATTGAACAAGGTATAGGTGAAAAAACTACCTCAATTAATTAGGAATCGGAGATTCTCCAACCTTGGACACTTGATAATGTTTTAGAAAAACAAGTTGACTAGATCTTTAAATGTTGTAAGGTTGTGAATGAAATGGATGGTGGGAGTTTGGGTTCTAAGATTGGTGTTGGAAATTGGAAATGGGAAATGGGAAATGGGTGTTAGTGCTGAAATTTATTGGATTGAAATAGGGTGGGGGAAAATTTTGGGTTCAAAATTTTGGTTGCAACTTTGAATTCCCGCTTGAAATTTTTGGGTGACCGACGTCGGTTAACATTTGTTTATATGTCGTTTGAATCGATACGTCTACGACCTCGTAGATAATTTAATTCCTGGGGTTAAATAACTCCGTTACATCCATCGTTTCAAGATTGCAGCATGCCAATCGACTTGTTCATGCCAGAAGCTGAACTTTATAGTTAATAAAATTTGGATTAAAAACATTTGGTGGAAATTATCGTGTTCATAAATAACGCTTATTATAAGGGTAGTAATGTAATACTAACACGATTGATGGATGGTTACCCGGGTACGGATCGCAGACAGGACACTTGCGATCCCAAACCAAACTCTTTAACACCGTAACTGATAAAGAAACTCACATAATCCCAGAGAGAGTTTCAGAACTTCCTTACGAATGACCCTTGTATACTTATTAGTCATCATCTACAATGTAATCTGGACAATGTACTTGTGCTTTTTAAAAATCTATGGACGGACTTGTATTACCTTTTAATTTGATAAAAGACCTAGAATAATAATTTCACACGAATCTCTGCAATGGAAATTATTGTGTTCATATAAAACGCTTATTGTAAGAGTAATAATGGAATATTAACACGAATGATTGATAGTTACCCCAAGACAGATCGCAGACAGGACACTTGCAATCCCCAAGCCAAACTTTTTAACACCATAACTGATAAAGAAACTCGTATAATCCCATAGATAGTTCCACAACTTCCTTACGAATGACCCTTGTATACTTATAAGTTATAATCTGCAATTTACTTTGAAAATGTACTTGTGCTTTTTAAACATCAATGGACAGAGTTGTATTACCTTTTAATTTGATAAAAAAAAACCTAGAAGATATAATTTCACATGAGTCTATTCGATGGAAATCATCGTTTCATATATAACGCTTATTGTAAGGGTAATAATGAAATACTAACACGATTGACGGAGGTTTACCCCAAGACGGATCACGGACGGGACACTTTCAATCCCAAGTCAAACTCTTTAACACCGTAACTGATAAAGAAACTCATATAATCCCACAGAGAGTTCCACAACTTCCTTACGAATGACCCTTGTATACTTATTAGTCATCATCTACAATTTACTCTGGAAAATGTACTTGTGCTTTTTAAAAATCGATGGACGGACTTGTATTACCTTTTAATTTGATAAAAAAAACCTAGAATATATAATTTCACACTAATCTATGTGATGGGAATTATTGCGTTCATATATAATGCTTATTGTAAGGGTAATAATGGAATACTAACACGAGTGACAGACGGTTATCCAGGATGGATCATGGACGGAACACTTGCAATCCCAAGTCAAACTCTTTAACACCATAACTGATAAAGAAACTTGCATGATTAAGGTAAATTTTTATATCTTCGTCCAATGCGGACCTAGTTGATATGCAATAGGGCTGAAATAGTCAGGCCCAATACCATGTAACCGACGTTGGTCATATGTCCTTCAAATGCCACTGTACCAGAACTCTAACACGAGGTCGCACATACATCGGTACAATGCGGGCCTTCCCATTTTAATGGGCGGAAATGGTGAGGCCCACACTTCTATAAGCCGAAGTCGAACATCCTTCTGTACAACAATCTCTATACATGACCTCCTTGCGATGTCGCACAAGCCCTAGGTGGAAGCATAACGTATATTTTAATGGAGCCCACCTCACATACACAACTTCAAGGTTTCACATTTCCCTCGATTTTATTTGTGCACATGCCAATCTTCTCAAAGGTATGGTTTCCACATGTCGTTACATTACTTATGTTAGTCTATTTATCCTAGAATTTGTAATCAATTTGGATTAGTGATTGAATGTGTTAATTGTTTCAAGTTTAATTGTTTCTAGGAATTGGCGTGGTAGGATATGGGTTTAGGGTTTTAGTATTTGGTGTCTAAGTCTTCTAGCTATGAAGTGGTTCAATTGTTTTGTTTAGAACCTAGATTTCTTCCCAATTTTCTGCTCTTGTTTTGTAATCTGCTACCATGCGAGCATGTAACTCTTTCCTCTGTTATACCGATACACGTGCGATGTTGAGTGTATTAGTAACCTTGCCAGCTTCTTGTTTAGCAATTCTATTTTACCGAAAGGCGATCTACGTCGCTCCTACTTGGTCAACTTTTAAAAATTTTATTTTCATTATCTAATTTCTTTTTACTTCAACATTTAACGCCTGTGACAATATGAATTACAATAATCATGTCTAACAACGTTATCCAGCTGTGACCCGATCGAGGTAACTGATTTTGGTTATTTTTAAAATATTCCTTTTATTAAATTAATAATATTATCAATGAAATGTTAATAATTTCTTTGACCAATTCAGATCAGTACTGATATGGATGACGACAGTTTGCGGCATATACTTTCGGGCAGGCATCCATTTTTTCCATACTCAGACCCAGACAAACTTTGGGTCAATTCCAATAATGGTAAGTCCTCTCTGTTTTAAAAAATTCAAATTTCCAACTAACTTTTTATGTAGATTACTTTCATAACTACTAAGGTGGAAGTTGTGATCAGGTGCAAAGGAGGGAAGTATAACATGCACGACTCGGGGGGCGGGGGGCTCAAGACCCTTACCCTGAAAGGGTTTGGCCAGTTTCTTGTCAGAGAGCGACTGGTGATTGGGGAAACCCTACACTTTGAGCTCCTAAATGGTGTTGGACCAGTAATTTTCCGTGTTCTCCGCATTTGATGATTTGCTTTGTATTCACTTGACAATGTACTTTGAAAAAATTGATTTGTATTTGGAAAAATGATTGAGCTTGATGCATTTTCTGTAGGAAAATTTTATTGTTAAATCAATGTTATTGAGTTTTTAGTCATAAGTTCAATGTTACTAAATTAAGAATATATTAATTCAATTAATGTTATTGAATGTTCTAATGTTAATTCAATGATATTGAATGTTCTTATATTAATTATATGTAATTGAAGTAATATTGAATGTTTATTGTTTAATATAACATAACTCACTGGTGGGCTGAATTTTTAAGGCCCATCAACATATGCGACGTCGATCACTGTGTCGACATAGTTTTGGACTAAATTACTTACGTGCAACGTCGCTATATATCAGGCGGACAACACAACTCGGTTAAAATGATGTTGTTTCTGAACTGTTATTCATACATACATATATATAACCACCCCACCAGCGAGTTCAAGCTTCTATTCATCAGTTTGCCACAAATTCCAAGGGTCTTTCACCACCATTCACTTCTCCATTGGATGAAGGGTAGGATTTTTCTAACCTTCAAACATTTTTTGTTAGTGATTCCTACTTTGCATTGTCAGATCTTTCGTATCTTAATGTTTTATGGTTTCTTTGTGTTCTAGGTTTTACACACATTTTTGAGAAGGTGAACTTCTGTTGGATCTAGACTTGGGTACTATGTTTTGGTAGGCCTCCATAGGGTTTTTCTATATTTTTATGTTGTTAAATCTTAGTTTTTTCTGGTGTTTAGTGTTTTTACCCATAGCTTCCTCTGTAATATGCGACCTCGGTCAGGCGTCTGTTACATTTTGTTTAATGCTATAATATAGCGATGTTGTACACTGGTATTTTTAGTAGCATATTGTTTAGTATGTAATGTCACACATATGTCGATTATACCTTCGGTTTAACTGATCAGCTCACAATGTCCTCCATGCCACTGGTTTGGACCGACTCGTACCTGCGACGCGTAGGCGATGTCGCACATTGCAATTCATGCTGCTTCAATATTCACATTTTTAATTCTTATGCAAGACTAATGGCTTCCAAAGGATCTTCTAGTCGCCTATTTTTCCAAGTTCTCAAACATTTCTTAGCAAATAATTAGTAAAACACATTTTCACACTTTACCACAATATTTTGTTTCCATGCTCCACACTAATGAGCAATTCTGAGCCTATTGTGTTCGACATTAGGATCATACAATGGCTCCCAAAAGCCCACACTTCCACTGTACACTGAAGTAGCAGAATTTCGGGAAGAACCCAACTTTGGTAAGGAATTTAAAATTAATATGCAATGTCAAATATTTCCACACACATATATACATTATAAATATATTTCTAATCAATATTTTTTTCTTATACAGTATATCCCATGGGAGATTGTACCACTACTGCCGAGTGCGAAGACCCCTGTAGTGATGAGGTGCAACGGGACAGAGTACCATATGAATTACTCGGGGGTAGCAAGATCAAGGTCATTTCCCCAAAGGGTTTTGGCGAGTTCCTTAAGGGAAACAATCTACGCATCGGGGACACCTTGTTCTTCTAGGTGATTGAAGTTGTGGGGCCTCTCGTCTTCAAGGTCATCATTATTAGAGCTGATTGAGTGTAATGTAATCACTATTATGTTTAAATTAAAGCAAATATTATTCAAATTTAAGTACTGATTGTGAGAATCTTTTGACAACTACTATTTTTCTAGATATAAAGCTGTCTAATTTGAGCATCATAAGATTGACTTCACGTGTTGATATGGGTGTTTTCATTTGATTTGAACATCATATGTGTGTTTACATTTCCATTTTTTATTCTTTTCGATCACCATCAAATTCTTCACTTTGACTTATCTCTTCAAATATGTGCGAAGTTGCTAAGTCAATCGCTAAATGTTTCAGTAGAAGCGACGTCAATGGCGAAATCGGTCATTGTTCCAAAATGATATATGCGACGTCGAACGCTAATCGGTCAGATTATTTACTTCATTTTATTATCTTTTACTTCGGTTATTTTTATAACCGAGGTAAAAAACCTATTAATTACCGCAATTTTTTATAACCCAAGTAAAAAATACATTTTGCTTCGAAAAAAAGCCAACCGAGGTAAAAGAACTTTTTACCTCGATTTTTTGGAGTTAAGAAAAAAAAACAGAGGGCGAATTAATAGGTATTGTTTCTTGTAGTGCAGTAACAACAGTTGCATCTAATTCCTAGTTTACAATATTGTAATTACCATTGACAAAAGTCTGTAGCTTGACATGCTATTAAACACAGAGGAAATGTAAAGGAAATGTAATATAACCTTAATACGAATAGCAAATTATTTTCACCATACGCTTCCCAAAGTTTTGATTGACCAACTTACATTTGTCCATCTGAAAATAAGAACTTTGTTATACAGCCAACGCTAAGATACAAACTCAAACAAACCTTAATTGTTAGCTTCGACCGGGTTAATGACCAGGAACATTAGCCTTGATTATAACTATTAATCACACGATTATAAACCACTAAAGTCAAATCAATAAACCTATACCTGAGAAAATGAGAAAATTCTTGATCTAGCGCTATAGTAACGCACATGGATGCAAACTGGGAGGACCTATTTGGCAAATGCGTCCTCTTGTCATTATCATTTAGAAAAAAAAGGGAAAATAGAGGAAGAAATGCATCCTCTCATTATTATCATTTAAAAAAATAAAAGGGAAAACAGAGGACGCATTTGAAGAATGCGTCCTCTCGTCATTATCATTTTTCTTAAAGGGATGCTTACGTTCAACACAGTCATTTGTTGTGGTGTATCAACCATAGATGCCTCAAAAATTATCCCAGATTCAACAAAGTAGGATCTCAAAGGCAAAAACTCAGTACCATTGTTAGCCCAGAAGAGCAGAACTCTGTGGCCGAACTGATTCTTGATTAAAGCACAAAATTCTATAAGAAGTTACTTCTGACTTAGAAACTAATTGATAAACCCTAACAGCTCGGGAAAAATCATGAACTATAGTTAAAAAATAAAATGCACCACTAGAAAATGGTGGTCTATAAGGACCCCAAACATCACAATGTATTGATTTAAACAATGAAGTAAGAAACTATGTCTAGTCTTTTTTGCTCTATAACATACAGAGTAAGGAACAAAAGCTTTATTTGTGCTAAAATCAATAGAAGAAACAGAAGACAACACCCTAGAGGAAGGATGTCCAAGACGTTGATGGCACAAATCAAAAGAAGACACTGAAGCAACTGTCGAAAAAGACTGCAGGATAGGAGAACGAACACGAGCATCCAGCAGACGAAGCCAATAAACCCCTCCCCTCCTTGCTGTTCACCCACGCCAATCACAATCCTTATACCGATTTTCTGTAAAATGCAATATTTTTCAGTAAACAAAGCTAGACATTTTATAGTAGATAACAATCTAGAGCAAGATAATAAGTTGCGCCACAACGTAGGTATGTAGAGCACATGAGTAAGGGTGACATCACCAAAGCAAATAGAACCAGAAAGGGTGGTAGATGACACAAAGACATCATGCAGTATAGCATTCACAGTATGGATAGCAGTAGTAATATTGGTAAGAGAACCCTTGTCTCCAGTCATGTGATATGAGGCTCCCGAATCAAGAATCCAAGGCAAAGTGGTGAGCGTCGTTTTACTCGCCAAATAACCTGCAAATTCAGATTAATACTAATTAGTACAATGATAAGCAGGGTCGATCCCATAGGGAGCAAAAGCAATAATCAATAATTATTTTTTCTACTAATATTTGAAACCTTTTTGGTGATGCCACCACACCTTAAATGTAATGATTTTACTAACTCTAAAAATGCAAATGAAGACTAAAACTTATGATAAATAAATATATGAATGAATGATATCGGCTAAGAATAACTCATGCTAGTTATTATCGATCATATGTGTAATAATGAATCAATTCCTACACATCTACCGGTTATAAGGATGTAGGTACGCTTGACCCCCCCCCCCCCAATTCTTTCTTACATTATCGACAGTCAACTAATTATGATTAATTAACTGTTTTCCTTACCAAAATGTTCCCAAAAAGTATTCGCTAAACCATAACACATTTTGATAGTATTAATTATTAAAAGAACCCGATATAGCAATTACCAAAGTAAAAGCAAATAATAATGCACGCTCAATTATTCCATATCTTGCTATTACAGTCTTAGCAAGTTAGCTGTTTTTCACAAGACTGTGCTACTTATTAATCCCGTCCAACAATTACGTATTGGCGGAAATTAGATAACAGTATTCTAAAAACATTTAAGTTGATCAGGCTTAAACATATTAGAAATAAATTCAACCAAGAACATGCAAGAATCAATTATAATGCAATTAGGCTACTCATTATAAATTAGCTACTCATGATAATTATACTAAACAAATAGATAACATAAAAATACACGAACATGATCAGCAATAATATGAAAAACAAACTAATTAATCAAAAGGAAGCTGATTGCATGCAACCAAGGAAATATTCAAGTCTGCGCACAAGCCCAAGAATGAAACTTAAGCACAAAAATCGATGCCAGAAAAGTCTGCTATGAAAACAAAAACCCAAAAAAGTATAAGTCTGCTCCAAAAGAAAATTTAACTAACTCATCTTTTTCGTCCAAAAACCAAAGGAGAAAATATGCCTCCAATATGTTCATGCGTATATAATATTTATACGCTACAATTACCAAAATCATGTCCATATTGGACTCTTCCAAATAAAATAGATTTTTTTCCAAATTTAAATTCTGATTTGGAGAGATAAGATCTAATTAAATCTTTAAATTATCTTCAAAGATATCTCCATAAAAATCAGGCCAAATCAGCTCCACAATATCTGCTACGATTTCTGCTCTCCATTTGACTGCTTCATTTGTAATAATTGCCCAATACTCCTTACTCTCCTCCAAATTCTTCTTGCGCCCGAAAACTGTGACCTGTTAAAAATACAACATTTAAAGTGCACATTAATCATGTAAAATCACAGTTAATCCCAATAAAATAAATAACATAATTAACACACATCAAATATCCTTACACTTGAGTCATGCTTGCCCTCAAGTATGAAATGAGAATCAAATCATGTTGTTTATTACAAAGTTCCAAGTATCCCCCAACTGACTCTAAGAAAAACTCAAAAGAAAAATAACAGAAAGACACTAACTACAACCCAACAAACAGTCAAACTCAGCATACCAATCCTTAATTTCTTGATTCATAGACAAAATTTACCTTACTAATAAGAAATGCTCATGTATAACACACTTGACACTCTCACACCCTTCAAATGACATTGGTAAACTCATCTTCAAATTAATGCAAACCAGCCCTCAACTTAGTCAAAATTAGATAAGCATTTAACATTTCTCACGTTTCACACATTCGCTCTAGATGTAAGGGACAGTCACTCAATATATGAATTTCACATGGCAATACTCAAATCATTCAATGAAAATCATAAAGGTCTTTATTCAAGGTTGTAATGGGGCTCGGGGGAATAAAAACGAGGCAAGGTCCTAAGGGTTCTAAGCTTAAGAATATAAATATACATGCATGCTCTTTTCAGCCCAAAAATTCCTCAATCAAAAAGATAATTTTCAGCCTCCATAAAGTGAAAAAAATCTGCTCTGAACTGGCTGTAATTACCAAGTGTTGGTGCTGGATTTTTATTTTATTTTTTTCTTTTTTCTCTTATTTTTTTTCATTTTTTTCTGATTTTTCTGAATTTTTTTTCTGGGCACATCAGCCCTCTTTTTTTTTCCAGCACCAAATCACTCATTTTATTATCATTCTACTGTACTTTTAAACTCAGTACCACATGGTCACTTCATACATCAAAATCAAGGTACTCACTGATATTATTTAAAGCACATCTGCAGCAAATAACTGAGAAACCTATCATAATCACAAGCATGTATATATAAGGGGCACAAAAGAGGGGATAAAATAGGCTTTGGCTTCATTTTTCTGTGGCTTAAACAAAGAAAAAGGTCAAGGCTTCAAAGGGTTTACTAAGGGTAATGTATGGTAGGCCGTATAAGTTGTGGGGTTAAATCCTAATGTCTTTCATCATTTTCACACCAAATAATTCAAGTAATGCCATGACTCTCAGAAAAAAAAGATTAATGTAGAGACTGCTCTACTCTAGCTCAAATCTCACATTTATTGGGCTAAAATGTTCAATTACTTGTAATTTTTCGTCATCTCAAGTATCATTTATACCAATTTACACCAATTATATTAGACTCAATTACCAAGTGATTTTAGAGGTGTATCAAGTAACCAAATATGTCACACAAGAGCTTTCTCACAAGCAAGTTCAGTCCGTCAAGAAACAAATATATCAAGAATAGTATGCTGAATTTGACTCGACTCAAAAAAAGTCAAAAATATTTTTGTATTTTTTTATTAAATGACATTAACACATAACACATAAACATATAATCTTCCTCACACTTAAACCTTGCTTGCCCTCAAGCAAGTTCAGTATCAATGTAAGAAAGAACAAAACCACTTAAAAAAACTATAAAAAAAATTCTGAAGAAAAAAAAGAAAGTAAAAAAAAAATTAGGGATGGGGAAACTTATTGGGAGGTGTTTGGAGGATTCCCAACAAGAAGAGAGTGTTGTATCTGAATCAGGTTCTGTCGCAGACCTCCAGTTTGGCCAAACGGAACCCTGCGAGTCCCAGCTCTCCAAAGGTGTGAATTCTCCATGGTGCTAATTCAAGTACTTCAACTCTGTAGATCAAGAATTGAGGGCAGATGAGAAAGTGAAATTCATAAAAGATTTTAAAAAAAAACTAAAAGGAAAAAAACTAAGAAAATTGGGTTGCCTCCCAATTAGCGCCTGTGTTTATCGTCTTGGGCTAGACTGTGGATGCCATCAATTTGGCTGGGTGGTGTGTAGAGAAATTTCTTCCTCACACTTGAGCATCTTCATATCCACTGGAAAAGTATCATCAGCATACTTCAGATCGGGTGGTACCGGCTTCAACTCCCAATTTGAGGCTTTCACATCAAGTGAGACTAGTCTGGCGGACGGGTCCAGTTTGGCCAAACCGGACCCTGTGCGCCCTTCAGAAGTTTCCCGAACATTTAACATTGATTGAGTGGGGATGGGCCCTCCGTGGTTTACTTCAGTTCTAGGCACCACTTTCTGAGAGTAAAATGAACACAACAATTTACGGATTTCCTTATCACGTGAGACTTGAACATCTACCTCTTCTGGAATTTTCATCATATCCTGCAGAATTTTAGTCTCAAGAGAATCTTGGACAAAAGGGTCAGTATGATTGATAGCAAACACATTCTCAGCATCTATAGGTTTCTTCATGGGTTTATCAATGTTGAATGTGTACTTATCACCAAAATAATCAAGAGAAATAGTTCCATCACCAACATTAATAATGGTGTTTGCTGTTTTCAAGAATGGACGACCCAACAATACCCCTTGTGTTCCCTTATCATTAGTATGATTCATTTTTACCACATAAAAATCTGCGGGGTACAGAAAGTTATTGACTCGCACAAGCACATTTTCCAACAACCCTTCAGGATATACACAAGATTTATCTGCTAATTGAATTACCACTCTAGTGTCTACCATTTCAGCTTCATTCAAAGTTTGATACACAGATAATGGCATAACATTAATCGAAGCTCCTAAATCACACATGGCAGCATCAATATTCTTATCTCCAATGTAACAAGGTAAGGAAAACATACCAGGGTCCTTGCACTTTTGATGCATTTTCTTTTGGATCACAGCTGACACAGATTCATTCATCACGATCTTGCTCGTATCCTTTGGCTTTCCTGCAATAAAATCTTTCAAGAACTTGCTTATTGGTGGTATCCTTATTGCCTGCAAGAATGGAATATTAATCTCCATTTTTCCAAATATTGATATAAAATCCATAGGCTTTTTTTTTCTTTTCAAATCTACGAGGAAAAGGAGGCAAAATTTTAAGTGAAGGATCATGTAAACTCAACCTCTTACTTACCGCAGCTGGTACCTTGGATTTACCTTTATCTATGGTCTCAGTATGCTCAGGATTCTCATATTTTACGGCCGTTTCGTCGCCTTTTTCCTCCGTTACTTGATTCTGAATTTCTGCTGCAGGGTTCGGTTTGCCAAACCGGACCCTCTGTCAGTGAACTGGTTCACTTCTTTATTTGCGGATTTCAATGGCAGTGCACCAACTATCTTTCCACTTCTGAGCGTGACTTGATTTACCATCTTATGAGGGTTCAATTGGACCTGTGAAGGCAATTCAGACTGCTTCATCCTAAGTTCATTAAGAGAATTTGACAGATGGGCAATTTGTCATGCATGCTCCTCCAAGGTTGATTCAGTCTTCTTGGATTGCTTCACCATCATGTCCATCAACATATTCATCTTTTCATTCAGAGATTTCTCTTGAACTCCTTGTTGGGGATGGGGAAAAACTGGAGCTTCTCGTTGCATTGGTGGAACATATGGTCGTTGGTAATGCTGAGGCTGAAGCGGAGGGGGACCTTGTTCTCTCCACTGGAAGTTAGGATGATCCCTATACCTTGGATTGAAATTTTGGGGATATGGTCCACCTTTTTGCTGTCTCTCATTGAAATTTCCCATAGCATTTGCTTGAACAGGTATCTTTCCCATAGTAAGAATGCATTGCGACGTCGTATGGTTGACTGCTCCACACATATCGCAAGGCCCTTCTTGCACTGATGCAACCTTGTCAACGACCTTGGATAGCATTTTCTCCATTCTTTCCATCATTTCCTTGATCTCATCTTTTTCAGAAGTGGATGTCTGTGCCACCTTCTTCAAGATTCGTACCTCCTGTTGATCATACTCCATTTTAGAATTCACCAACCTTTTGATGATCTCTCTAGCTTCATTCACCCAAAGGTGAGAAAATCCACCACTACTGGAAGAGTTCACTAAGTCTTTGTTGCTGGATGTCATCCCTTGATAGAAACATTGAAGCAACTGGCCTTCCGTCATTCGGTGATTAGGGCAACTGTCTACCAACTTCCTGAACCTCAGTTAAAACATACTCAATGGCTCATCATATTCTTGCTTGATGCTTGTGATCTCCTTCTTCAAGGCATCCGTCCTTGTGGATGGAAAGTAGTTCTCCAAGAACAATATCTTCAATTCTGCCCATGTGGCAATGGAGTTGAGGGGCAAGCTCGAAAACCACTAATTTGCTGCTCCTGTCAAACTGAATGGGAATGCCACCAATTTGAATTGATCTTCTGTCACGGTAGATGGCCTCTTATGAACCTTACAAATCTTGATAAATTCGCTCAAAAAATTGTAAGGGTCTTCAGAGCTTCTCCCGTGGAACTTGGGGAGTACGTTTAGGAATGCCAGCTTGATTTCAATAGGATTTTCGGTCGCTAGCAATTGAATAGGAGTGGGGGGATCATCTTCACTATGACCAGTGAGTTCCCACATGTATGGATTGTTTGGGTTCTGCCCAGGATTCAGATTTTGGTCACCTCCGTCCATCTCGATGTCAGTTCCTGAATCACAGGTAGTTACTGAAATCGCGATGGGTTCGGTTTGGCCAAACCGAAGAATCTCGGCAGAAATTCCTTTCTACACCTTTGTTCGCTTTCTGTTCTGCTTGGCTGTCTTCTCAACTTCCAGGTCGAATATTAAATTTGGCCTAGATGATCTGCTCATAAACCAAGCACACTAACACACGGATTAGTATGAAAATATTTTTTTAAAAATTGACCTACTGCTCTCCGGCAGCGGTGCCAATTTGGTGAGCATCATTTTACTGGCCAAATAACCTGTAAATTCAGATTAATACTAATTAGTACAATGATAAGCAGGGTCGATCCCACAGGGAGCAAAAGCAATAATCAATAATTATTTTTTCTACTAATCTTTGAAAACCTTTTTGGTGATGCCACCACGCCTTAAATGTAATGATTTTACTAACTCTAAAAATGCAAATGAAGACTTAAACTTATGAGAAATAAATATATGAATGAATGATATCGGCTAAGAATAACTCATGCTAGTTATTATCGATCATATGCGCAATAATGAATCAATTCCTACACATCTACCGGTTATAGGGAAGTAGGCACGCTTAACCCCCCCCCCCCCAATTCTTTCTTACTTTATCAACAATCAACTAATTATGATTAATTAACTGTTTCCCTTACCAAAATGTTCCCAGAAAGTATTCGCTAAACCAGAACACATTTTGATATCATTAAGTATTAAAAGAACTCGATATAGCAATTACCAAAGTAAAAGCAAATAGTAATGCACGCTCAATTATTCCCTATCTTGCTGTTACAGTCTTAGCTAGTTTGCTATTTTTCACAAGACTATGCTACTTACTAATCCCATCCAACAATTACGTATTGGCGGAAATTAGATAACAGTATTCTAAAAACATTTAAGTTGATCAGACTTAAACATATTAGAAATAAATTCAACCAACAACAATCAAGAACATGCAAGAATCAATTATAATGCAATTAGGCATCACAATTTATAAACTAACATTTTTTATTCTCTGCCGATATATGAATTAGCTACTCATGATAATTATACTAAACAAATAGATAATATAAAAATACACGAACATGATCAGCAATAATATGAAAAACAAACTAATTAATCAAAAGGAAGCTGATTGCATGCAACCAAGGAAATATTCAAGTCTGTGCACAAGCCCAAGAATGAAACTTAAGCACAAAAACCGATGCCAGAAAAGTCTGCTATGAAAACAAAAACCCAAAAAAGTATAAGTCTGCTCCAAAAGCAAATTTAACTAACTCGTCTTTTTCGTCCAAAAACCAAAGGAGAAAAGATGCCTCCAATATGTTCATGCGTATATAATATTTATACGCTACAATTACCAAAATCATGTCCATATTGGACTCTTCCAAATAAAATAGAATTCTTTCCAAATTTAAATTCTGATTTGGAGAGATAATATCTAATTAAATCTTCAAATTATCTTCAAAGATATCTCCATAAAAATCAGCCCAAATCAGCTCCAAAATATCTACTGTGATTTCTGCTCTTCATCTGACAGCTTCATTTGTAATAATTGCCCAATACTCCTTACTCTCCTCTAAATTCTTCTTGCGCCCGAAAACTGTGATCTGTTAAAAATACAACATTTAAAGTGCACATTAATCATGTAAAATCACAGTTAATCCCAATAAAATAAACAACATAATTAACACACATCACAAAGTATAGTTACCGGACCCATGGTTAGGAAGCGAGTTAAACTTATTAAATAAATGAATGGTCGTGCTCCATTGGTCATCAGACATAGTAGGGCCAAAATTATAACAGGTAGGGGCACTACCAGTGGAGGCCGCCGCAGCCGCTAACGTTGGCTGCGATATGGCAGCACCGGTGAATGGATGCAGATGGGGGAGGGCCAGTGCAGCGGGAACCTCAAGGCCGGCGGTGGCAGTGGGCCGAGCAGGTGGCATCATCTTCTTGGCAGCGTTGGCTTTCTCCTTCATCTCCTAGAACGATTCTGGATATCCATGAAGCTGGAAACAAAGAGCTTTGTCATGACCCTAGCAATTACAACGAAAGCTGGTGAATGGCGCCGGCTGTCGGTGATTTGGCAACGGACGATGAGCTTCAGTAGGCGATAAAGGTGGTTCATGGAAGAACATGCAGACATCGGATCGGAAGTGGGAGCACGGGAAAATGCATCGGCATTTACTTTAGGGTTTTAGGATTTTAGGCTCTGATACCATGAAGAAAATAAGGGTAATAATCTGTGTTTGTATTCATGATCTCATGGTACATTATATAGTGGTACAGAATACCCATACAAGTTAGGAAAATGTGATAAAATCTAATTACAATTACAAGTAATATTTACATTCTTTAATAAGAGTCCTCTCATTATTTAATTTTTTTAAAATGGAAAACAGAGGATGCATTTGCTAATTGCGTCCTTATCATTTTCAATATTGTTTCAACTTGGTGAGGGAATTATTATTCCTTTTTAGTAGAATGAAAAAATATATATATTAGAGTTGGATTCGGAGAAAGTGTTCTCTATGTTTTATTATTTAAAATATTATGAAGTTATTACTATTGTGATATTTTAAAAAATAACCCATTAGTGTTGTGAGCTCAACATATAAATAATTTCTTTTTAAATAATTTGAATGAAATATTATAAAAATAATCATTTTTATTGTATTAATATGTAACTAAACTAATTATTTCACTTCATTACTCGTATAGTTTTCCTTAGATAACTAAACTTCAAAATTGTAAATAAAATTCTTTTTTTTCAATTTAATTGTAAGACACAAAAATACATAAAATAATCCTAATTTTTAAATTAATAATACCGCACAACGTGCTGTGGGACTTCATTAGTTTTTTGTTAAAAAAATTGAATCCTAGTATTTATTGCAACAGAAAATTGCTCTAAAGTATTTTAAAAATTGAATTGAATTCAATGAATACTCAACACTGCTATTCAACTAAGATAGTAGGGACAAATGCGCCTTTAACATATTTGTGAAAAATCACGCAATGGCCCAAAAAAATGTTACGACATTATCCTTCTCTCCAAATTACACAATTTTTGTTATTCTTGCATAAATATAGAAATAGAACACAAATGTTTTTTTGGTGAAATGTTGGAAAACGCTAGTATATGTTCTAGAGTAACTTAAAGGTGTTTACTTAGAAGTAAGAAAGAGAAATCGAAAATGATTATAGATATGTTCTTGTGGCCCACTACTGATAAATATTCCATTACAGACTTGAAAAATACAATGGGGTGTATAGGGTATTATCACATTCGAGTGGATTTCAATTTGGAGTTACGAGTAAAATTTTTGCCTTTTGCACTTAAGTTCCTCCAAGAAAGTTGGAATTATCGAATCACGAAATTGGCGACACTAAAAATAAACTCAATATTGTACTATTGTGACATTACGATTTGAGCATGTATGAATAAACATAAGGGTCTTGGAAGTAAACATTGAATACTTCTACAGTGTGGCCCAAATTACAGTGTGGCCCAAATTACAGTTACCCCATAATCCATTGCTCCAATTATTTTTTATTCTTGCCTAAATATAGAAATAATAAATAAAATGTTTTGGTGAAATGCTGGAAAGCGCTGATACATGTTCTAAAGTAATTTAAAGTTGATTACTTAGAAGCAGGAAAGGAAAATAAAAAATGATTATGGATATATTTTTATGCTCGATTGTTGATAAATATTTTGTTACGTACTTGAAAAATACAATGGGGGTGTATAGGGTAGAATGACTTTCGAGCGGATTTTAAATTAGGGTTACAAGTCAAGTTTTTACATTTTACAAGTTACAACGAAACAATAACTGATAATAGTGCATTTGTAACTATAATATTATTGAAATATAACCTAAACCAACCCAAATTTAATCGGGTAGCATAATAACTAATAAAAAATGAAAAAACCAAAAATATATCTGAATTCAATATGAAACATTATAAAAAATAACTGACATGATCAGACCCAAACAAAACTTCAGGACAAAAAATGACACGACGATAACCCGATCCGATCCAACTCGATAATATTTTTACCCAACCCGACCTAATCCGATTATAAAAATTATAAGAGAGAAACCCGACCTGATATTAACTCGATCAGACACAACCTAACTCGAGGAAAAAACTGACACGTTTTCAACATGATACAATAGTAACCCAACCCAATATGACCCAACACGACAAATTAAATCAACACGTTTCAATCCGACTTGTTTCAACACGAAACATTTCCAATCCTATACGAACCTGACATGATAACCCAAATTGACACCTGAGACCGTCAGTGCCAATTGATACGTATGGAAACCAATCGAGCAGCGCCATTGAGTCCATCGGTATAATCTGCAAACAAAAAGCCCCGGGAGATCTCAGGGGTAAACTCTCTGATGCTTAAGTAGTATGATTTTTTGGTAAGCATCCAAAAATTTCCCAATAGTAAGTGCATACCTGCCTATTTATATTGTATTAGGGAATAACGTATATCCGAATTATACACCTTGATGTACGCCTTGATTGGTGTTGATTATTCTCTATCCGAAGAGATTTACTGGGCTAGCGCAGGTTCTCAAGGTACTCTAGGCCGAAAGCTCCTCTTGGTCCAGCTGCGGGTTTAACTATCATCAGCCATAGTCAAATGATAACAAGACTTCTCTAATGATTCCTTCAAGTTCATACACTACAAAGGTGACGAAAAATAATTCCTTAATCTTGGCCAAAGAGAACCAAGTGTTGAAACTCTTTAGTCTTGAAACTCTTTAGTCTGGGTCATCTTTTTTGTGCATACTTTGAGTAAAGAATGATGGCATGGGCGTTATATATTTTCTCTAAGCCTCGCTTATGAATCTCAGACATTTTTACTCAGCCGATCATCAATGTTAGGGGCTCGATGTTAGACTCCCCCTTTTAAAGAAAATACGTAGCTCGGAAGCACAATATTTTGAGAGACCCTTCGAGCAAGGGAGGAAAACTCGATATATTCGAGGATATGATATTAAGAGAATTAAGGCATTCCTACAATGTTAATGTATTCGAAGTTAAGTTGATTCAAATACTCGAACATAGTCATCATGCCTCGAGTTCACTGGGGGCTTTTGATGATACTCTTATGAAACTAGAGTTCAGGCCGCAGCCTAACTCCTTAAATAATATCTTTGGATTGGCTTGACCCAATAGGGTTTAGTCATGAATTGGACAATTTGCCATTCAGTACCTATTTAATTATAGTTGCGGTTACAGACCATAACTGTTAGGTTTTAACTAGTATAAATATGAAGGTATGTCATACATTTTGATTCATTCACTAATATTCCTTTTTTCTGAAATTGACACTAACTTTACCATCAGAGGGCCTTCACCTGGATAATTCTGAGGCCCTGTATTGCAGGTCATGGTGAAGGAGATGGGATGCAATCCAATCAGGTTCCTGACACAACACATAGCATTAGAAAGGCTTGTCCTTTGAAAAATACCCATTCAATGAATTCAGCCAAAGAAGAAGAAGAAGAAAACTTAATAAGACAGGTTTGACACCGGGATCTTTCAAGAAAACAACTGCAGGTGCAGATTCAACACCTAGCCTGTAAAGAACACAAAGATTTAGTGCATGTTATGATATGTTAAATCATGTGCCAAATCAAACCAAAGGTTCACATTTATAAGGACTAATTTTTGCCAATTTATTTGTGATAAGTATATAATTTTAGAAGGCAAAGGGCTTGTTTACTTAAGCAAATGACATGTGTTGGCTACAAAAGCAAAATTATCAAGTACAATCTTCAACGAGTAAAGGCTATACTAGTTTACAAGCATAATGTTCCAAACGGATTGCCCGGTGCTTATGACCAACTTCCTTAAGAGTAAGAAACCAGGACTACCCATGCAAGGAGTTTTTCAAGTTCAACTTCAACCTATTTTAGCAGTTGACAATTGACATATTGAGAATAAAAAACGTAAGATAACTACAATCTTGCATTTGCAAATAGGCTCGTCGAGTGTTGGAACTAATGCATTATCATGAACAATTTCATCCGGGAGTTAAGAATCCGTAAAGGGAAGAATGTAATCTATTAAGTTTAAAAGTGAGATTAACATAAGTGTTAGCTGGAAATCTCTAGTCTTATATACAAAGAACAAATTCCACCACAGTTAATCATGGAGTAGTTTCAAAATCAGTAAGCTGATTATGCAATACCATTTACCATATAGTGAAATTAAAAGGCAATAACCCCCATAGGACGCGTATAGGCAAAAAATGCAAAGCAAAGTAGGAGTGAAACCTTCATAATCAGAAAGTGCATGAAGAAAAAAAACATTAAAAATACATATTCCATCGCATGGAAGAATCACCCTCATCCCATTGTATAAATGAAAAAGCGGCAAGAACCACCCAACATTAAAAATACATTTGGTGCGATACTGTGATATTTGGTGCGATACTGTGTGTTCTCCCCTACTAACGGTCTGAAACCTCCATTTCTTCCTACCAACGGTCTGTAACCTCCATTTCTATCCGTTAACTGCCGGAATTGGCTTTTCTGATTCCTCGGCATCGGGCCTCATCATCGGCCATCGCCGTGAATGATGGCCGATAACGTAATCAACCGGCCACCTCCTCCCAAAACCTTCACCGCCGCTCTTCAAACCAAAGTTCCCCCTCTTTCCAAGAATCTCCCAAGTAATCCTGAACTGGTTCCTAAATCTACCCATCTCAGTGATCCGGCCTGTCTCTACTCGGATGAACAAATCGCTACATTGTCGGCCCATTACTCCAACGCCTTGGTCGGTAAGTTCACAAAAGGTAGGCTGTCAATGGAGCAGATGGAGACAGCTCTCAAAACAATCGGTTTTGAAGGTAAGTACCAATTAGGTTCATTAGATTATAAGCATGTCTTACTCCGTTTTGAGCACGTTAACGATTATCAGAGGTGTTGGATGAAGGGTATCTGGAACTTTAACGGTGTTTTGCTTAAGATGCTTAAGTGGACTCCAGAATTCTCAACCCATAAGGAATCCCCCATTGTTCCTATTTGGTGTACTATTAGAGAGGTTCCTTTGTACTATTATAACTCTGCTTCCATTGAGTCAATTGGTAATAGCATAGGGAATTTCATAAAAAATGACCTAGCTACTGATATGCTCACTAGACCCTCGGCCATCAAATTCTGTGTGGAAGTTGATTTACAGAAACCACTGAGCCCTCATATTAGGCTTGGTTCTATTTCAAACAACACTAAGTACAAGATTGAGTATGAGGATATCCCTCTCTACTATAACCACTGTGCTAAACTTGGCCATTCCCTGAGCCAATGTAGAGTTATTTCACAAACCACCAAGGATAGACCTGAGGAAGTTAGCTTAAATCCGATCCAACCTCCTCCTCAGTGGCAGGCAACAGGTAAAAAGTTCACCACCCCTCCTCTGATCAATGATTTAACTAATGATCTCCTAACCAATGATGATGATATGGCTGCCATAAACCTGGAAAATAATCCTCCGAGTGTGATCCTTAATACTCCTGCTAGGAGTAATCCACTGCAGTCAGGCACTCCTCTACAATCAGGAACTCGAAATCTAGTGATCCCTGGGCATTTAATTACTAGATTAATTAAGGAGACTGAAAATGCTAAACCTGCCCGGATACCTTATGCCAAAGATGATCTCCATGTTGGTTCACTGCTGGTGCCACTGAGAAGTACTACTAACAACCCTACACTTTCCTTACCTGGAAAGATGTCAAACAGATTTTCTGTTTTACAGGATGAAGGCTGTTCCTCCCAGTATCATGAAAACAAGAATGAGGGAACACCTGAGGACCTGCAACTGGCTCTGGATCTGGATTCCTCTGGTCAGCAACAATTACAAATGGCTTCCACATCAGAGTTCCCAGGTAAGTATGTACAACAAGGTAAGGCAAAAAACAAGAAGGTCACCTATTTGAGTCAGCTCAACAAAATGCTTTTAAGATCAGCTACTAAAGGTAATAATTCTAATGAAATATGATAATGAAGACCAATATTAATTTTCTGATCTGGAATCTTCGAGGCATGGAAACTTCAATGATTAGACTTCTTAGTCTGATCAAACTAAAGAAACTTCAGTTGTTATGTATAATCGAGCCTATGCATGATAATTCTAAAGCCCAGTACTACATGAATTTACTTAATTTCTCTAATAATCTGGTACTTCCTAATGGGAAGATTTGGCTCTTCTACTCAAATCATGTATCTGTGATGCTGCTTTCCTATCATGAACAATTTATCCATGTGAATATTTCCCACCTCACCATTAATCTTTGTATGGAGGCTGTTTTTGTTTATGCTTTAAGAAGTAGGGAGGGTAGACAAGACCTTTGGAGAGATTTAAAGTTGTTATCTAAGGGGGACACTATTTTTATAGGTGACTTTAATACTATATCTTCTGTGGCTGAATATAGAGGTCCCTCTAACCCTGGCCTTGGTAGTATCAGAGATTTTAATACATGGATTAACTCTAATGGAATTCAAGAGATAAACACAGTAGGTAACTTGTTTACTTGGTGTAATTCTAGGCTTAGAAATCCTACATCTAAGAGATTAGATAGGGGACTTTGCACTTTATCATGGTATACTAAATTCCCTTCATCAACAATCCAGATCCTTAATAGAAATACATCAGATCACTCCCCACTACTCCTCCAGCTAAACAATTTGGTTCTCTCATTTCCAAAGCCATTCAGATTTATTAATGCTTGGTTCCAGAGGTTAGAATTTTTAGCATTAGTTCAGGAAAATTGGGAAAGGCCAATTAAGGAGACAGGTATGGTCAGGTTTTATCTGAAATTAATCAGGCTTAAAAAGATGCTAAAAGTATGGAACAAGGAATGTTTTGGGAACATAGATTCAAATGTCACTCTAGCTGAGGAGGCTCTAAGGGTACAGGAACTGTCCTATGACCTGAACCCAACACTGTCTGAGAGAGTCAGTCTTAACCAGAAAAAAGCTATGCTACTAAAGACTTTAAAAGAGAAAGAGAAATTCTGGAAACAAAAAGCTAGGCTTAAATGGCATAAAATGGGGGATAATAATACTCAGTTTTACCATAAGGTGGTACAGGAAAAGCAATGTAAATTACAGATCAGTAAAATCAAGAATCAGGAGGGTCAATGGCTAAACACACAATCAGAAATTCAAAAAGAAGCTGTTCTCCATTTTACTGATTTGCTAAATGAACCTAACCAGAATACCTCTGATACCTATTGCTCTCATTTCCTGTCCCAAATCCCCACAATTATGACTGATAGGGATAATCAATTTTTAGGAGCCTTAGTTACTGATACTGAACTTCATGCAGTGGTAAATAGCTTAGACAGTAATAGCAGTCCAGGGCCAGATGGGGTCACACCAAAATTTTACAAAAAATGCTGGTCTGTTATTAAGCAAGATCTGATTGATGCTGTCAATGATTTCATTTCCGGTTCTCAAATCCCTAAGGGTATATCCAGTACTTGGATAGTCCTCATCCCAAAAAAAGCCACACCATGCTCTTTTGGGGATTTCAGACCAATAAGTTTATCAAATGTCATAAACAAAATCTGTTCTAAGGTCTTGATGGAAAGACTAAAGCCTCACATGGAGGCTTTAATCTCTCCTAACCAATCCTCTTTCTTGAAGAAACGAAATATTTCTGATAATATTTTGTATCTTCAGGAAACGATCAGGTTTCTGGATAAGAAAAACAGAATTCCAAACTGTATAGTGAAACTGGACCTCATGAAAGCATTTGATAGAGTGAATAGGCATTTCCTTAGTCAGATTTTAATTAAATTTGGTTTCAGTTGGAAATTTTTAAATGCAATTATGAATAATTTATCTCAAGCATATTTCTCTGTCTTGGTAAATGGGAATCCATCAGGTTTTCTCAAAGCTACTAGAGGTATTAAACAAGGTGATCCCCTTTCTCCTTTTCTTTTCAATATTTTCTCTGAAGCATTCTCTAGAAGTTTATCATTCATTTTCTCAAACAATAGGATTACTAGTTTCCAAGTTCCTGCTTCTATCTCTGTTGTTTCACACTTAATGTATGCAGATGACACTATCATATTTTTGCAAGCATCTAAATCTAACCTGGTTAGGATTAAAGCTTTTTTAGAAATCTTTGAAATCACTTCGGGACAGAAATTTAACTTTGATAAGTCAGAATTTTATCTTAGCAAGAGAGCTTCAGTTTTAAGATTCAACCAAGTAAGAGCCATACTGAAAATGAAAAAAGGCACCTTCCCATTTACTTACCTAGGCTGTCCCATTTTCAAGGGTAAAACCCTAAAGAGATATTTCCAACCATTGATGGCTAATCTTGACACTAAACTTCAGAGTTGGAAAAATAAGTGGCTTAGTGCGGGGGGGGGGGGGGGGGGGGGAATGATCTTAATCAAACATTGCTTATATTCTTTACCTCAGCACCTGTGGGCAGTCACTAATCCCCCAAAGTCAATCATTAGAACCTTTGAGAAAAGACTAGCCAGGTTTTTCTGGGGTGAATCTGAGGGAAAAAGCAATAAAATTTGGAGGAAATGGTCTACAATTTCAGTTCCCACTGATATGAATGGTCTTGGTTTTAGGTCTATGAATGCTATTCTTGATACCTGCTCTGCTAAGCTTTGGTGGAAAAGTCAGCTAGGAACAACTTTGTGGGCAAAATTGCTTTGGGCTTTGCCTATGTCCTATAGAAAATCAGTAACGTGGAAAAGAATCTTAGCTGTAAACTCTTTTGCTGAAAGGAATACCAAAATTATTCATGGTAAGGGAATTTGTAGCTTCTGGCTGGCTAATTGGTGCCCATCTGGCCCCCTCATTAACATTATCCCTCAGAGCATTGTTTCTGGATTGCCATACCTATCTGTTGCTGACTTCATTAATGATAAACTTACTGTTCTATCTCAAATTAACTCTCTCCTAGAACATGATACTCTGACCTTTCTTCAGGATGCACAACTAATGGAGGATAGAGATGACAGACTAATTTGGATGCCTGAACCCTCTGGTAATTTTACATCTAACTCTACATACAGAGCACTAACTCTGCCAACAGGTAACTCACTTGCCCCTAAGTTCATCTGGAATAATGCAATTCAGAAGAAGGTATCAATTTTCACTTGGAAGCTGTTACAATCCTTTCTTCCCTTTGATGAGATTCTTATTAAATGTGGTTTCAGTTTGGCATCTAAATGTCCTGCTTGCTGTAACTCTGACTCTATTCAGCACTTTTTTATATCATGTCACATTGCTAGATCTGTTTGGAGTAACATTGCATCAATAGTTGGCTTTCACATCACTCAGGAGCACTCCCTCTCAGAGAGGTTTTTTCTTTTCTGGGATTGTCATGACCTACTGGGCTGGAAGCAGTTCATATGTAAAATTTTGCCGTCCATAACATGCTGGTCTCTGTGGAAAGCTAGGAATAGGTTTATTTTTGATCCTAAACCCTTCTCCACACTGGCTATTACCAAGGAAGTACAGGAGCTTATAAAACTGACTCTCTTCTCCTCACCTAGAACATTTTTCTCTCATGCTGTAATGGATTCTCCTCTAAGCCTATGGACACCTTTTACTCGACCACCTCCTAAGCCTAATATTTCCATTGTTAGGTGGGAGAAGCCTCCTGTAGGCACAATTAAAATTAATACAGATGCATCATGGTATCCAGATAAGGCCTCAGTTGGTTTAATTGCTAGAGACATTCTAGGGGATCCATTACTTGTTTTATCTGCTGATATTACTGCTGCTTCACCTCTTGAAGCAGAAATTAAGGCACTTCTACTGGCCTGCAGTAAGTTCCATGATCAGGACCATAATTATGTCTTTGAAACTGATTGTAAGCTGGCTGTTCAGATGATAAATGATCCATATGTGGCAAATTGGAAGCTCTTTGATCTGACCTATAGAGTTAAAATATTACTTGGATCATCCCATTTACAATATGTGGTTAGAGAATGCAATGCAGTGGCACATACTATTGCAAAATCACATTATAACTCGGTCCTGAGTCTAAATCTGCAGAACATTACTCCGCACATTAAGGGGCTGATCTTATTGGATAAAGTTCAGACTCCACATATTAGAGTACATCTTTTACCTTCGAATTGATACTGCTATTTTTTGCAGGATAAAGATGGACTACGGATTGCAACTCAATAATACTTTGAGTGTCTCGAGATGGTTACTTCCTCCCTGATGTAGCACTCCTGCTGCTGCGCTCAGTTATAAATCCTCAGACCATTTCCCTTGCTGTTCTATCATTATGGATCATTACTAGATACTTCCTGCCTCTGCAAGTTTGTTGCAGGAATACTATAGACTATTTGGTTTTGGAGTTGCCTGGCCACAAGGGAGAACTAACACGAGGGGTGGAGGTTCTCGCTTGTGGATCGCAACTCCATTACAGATCAAGTCACTGTTGTATTTTGGAGGCAACTGGGTTGCCTCACCTACAGTTGTATTACTGAAACTCAACTCTGGTTTGTTCAAATTTTATTTGGTTGACTGGGTCTGGGGAACCTAATATATATCCCCCACCTACGGGTGTTTTCATTAAAAAAAAATACATATTCCACCACACTATGATTGAATTTAAACAATGATTGAATTTATAATCTTAGAAGTTAGAGATGAATAAAACTAAAAATCCAACATAGCTCTATCTATAGCATAGTTCGGAAAACCTAATAATGCAGAAAATCTCAAAATGAAGGAAATATCCACATCGGTGGACATATTTTGCTAGACTTGCTAGACGATTCAATGCCAAATCTTTCAATGCTCCGGCTTTCAACATCATAGACTCCCATGTCCTTGCCTGCTGCTATATTACTAGGACAGCAGAGGTGAGGACGATTGCAGTCGTCAGTGAAATAGATGCAATTAGGTCTGAGTACACCTGGATAATCAGCAGCCACCACAGCTAAGGTTGTGTTATTGCCTACGAAAATTGCATCCTTACCAACACCGCTTATATATTCAGCCATGCGTCTCTCAACATCCACCTTTATCACTCTGAAACAATTAGCTCCCGGATTCCTACGAAGAACTGCCGGATAATTGTGATTGTTGCGCGTGATTATCAGTAACTCGCCATCAGTTGACTCCACCGGGTACAGCATTATGCTCAAGTTCAGTGGCTTATTCACATTCAGTCGCAGTATGACTTGAGCACTGGTGATATCGATTCCACTGGGATCCCAAATCCAGATTTGGTCGTATCTATCCAATGCAAGTATGTTTCCTTTGTGATAAACCATACTTACGAAATATCCTTGAAAACTTAGTGCTGCCGGTTTTATTCTCGTCCACTTCCGGTCTCCATTCCTCCAACACATTAAGAACTGAGCCGTAAGAACCACCAACAGGAAATCCGAGGTCTCAGATGGATCTGCTAAGAGGGCCGCCATTTTGAAAAAGCTGATTTCCGTATATGCCCTAAACTCACATAATCTTTTGAATCTTTTCATGCTGGGAAGTTTGATTTTCGGACAGCAATCAAAGGTTTTCACCAAACTAAGCCTACCATTTGAAGTAAAACCTGACAGCGAAGCTGAGACCGTAAGAATCCATCCAAACCCTACGTCTATGCACTTTTTACCCTCCGCTTCATGGAATTTGAATCTCGCGCAAATCTTTCGCCGAGACAAGCTGTAGAATTCGCGCTTATGGTTGCAATCGTCGCCGAGCATGAGAATGGGAAAACATGTTGCGAGATATCTTTTCTTGGTGACGGCTTCTCGCCAAGCAGTACAAACACCTCTAAATGCCGTGAAATCCTCCCATTGCAAACTTGTTGCGATCTGCTTCAGCAGATCGGGAATAAGGCCGGGCCAATCGGGAATAGTTTCCATGTCCTAATCTGACCGGAGAAGTAACGGAAGTTGTCGGAACTGAACTGTTACTAGCGGACGAACCGGACGAGTACCGGGAAGAAGAGGAGGACCACCGGGGCTATGCGACTTGAGGGATACGGAGGATGGGCTGCAATTGAAATCGAATGAAAAAGACTATCCCGGCGAGGAAATATCTCCGGCAGCTGGGTTTCGAATAAAATTAGGGAATCAACACATGGGCAATTTTTCTATTTAATTTATCAGGAAATTATTTTTAGGAGATTTGTTAGCGATTTGATTTGATCTTATTTTGGTAGTGAAGTATGGGTAGGACTCCAACTCTTGTACTACGTATACACTGCCTGTAGAAAACAACAAAGTATTTTTCCACAAAATGTTTACCTTCCCTGGTATCAGACTAACTCGATCCTTCCAATACTTTGTCGATTTTCACAGAGCCGTCCCTCTTGCCGAACCGGTGGCTCGTTCGTTTCAGCCCTCTCCGGTTGCGTTGTGGCCGTCAATGGCATCCGGTGCTGTGTCCAACAGAAAGCAGCTCCTCTGCTCTCATTGTGCTCTTTGGCTGAAGCAGCTCCTCTGCTCTCATTGTACCCTAAGATCAAGCTCGTCGCCACTTTCAGTCTTCAACTTCAGCCTCTGCACACGCTGTTCAGACACCAATTTTGAATCGATCGTTAAAATAACAAATAGTATATTGTTTCGTTCATATAGTCCCACCGTGGATAAAAAAAGTTGAGATTAATTTTTATATTCTTTTTGCGTCTCAAATTTAAATTGAAATGAACAATAAATTCTAAAGTTGAATTATTTAAAAAGAGTTTGTATGAGTTTTGAAATGAAATAATCAATTTAGTTAAAATAATTGAATAATGAATGATTTTTTAAAAATATTTTCGTAATACTTATATAAATGTGTGAAAATGATTCTATGTTTATTTGAAAGTTCCAAAAAAATCCACGAATTCTTTGAAACTGTCAAAATGTCTCTAGGCCTTGAAATTGTCAAAATGGCCATGCAATTTTGGCATCAATGTTGGCGTCAGTTGGACATAATGGAAGTATTCAACAAATACTTAGTGTTGTTTCAACACTTTCGAAGAACCTATGGTTATTTCAGTACATTCACAAAAGTATATGATCATTTTTATATTTTGTCCAAATATTTATAATAGTTTAACGAGAAACGGTTTTAGTTGTGTGGTGGTACATGATAGAGTATACAAATATAGTTGAAAAAACGACCTCTAGATACAATCGAAAGGTATACCATCACGTGACATAAATTATGATTTGAAAAATGAATTTAAAATATGTTATGTTGTAAAATTAATGATGAATTAGAAGTAATCTTGGTAGAGTCACAACAATAGTAATAACATGAATAAAAATAAATTAAACTAAATAAAAAATAAATGTATTGAAAAATAGTAATAACGTAACTAAATTAAATTATATTTCATTAAATTAACATTCTACTGAATTGAACTGATTTTTTAGCATTACCACACATACACCCCCGCAAGCACCGGTTTTGAAAACTGGTGCTCAAATTGAAATAACAGTAGTTTTTTTTCATGTTAACAACGATTTAAAAATCCAGTGTTAATTTAACACTGATTTAACAATTCGATGTTTATTTAACAATGGTTTTTTAAATTTTTTTTTAACACCAATTTTTAAAAAATTGGTGTTAAAATAAAACTGGTGCCAAAACCGGTGTTGGAAAAAGCTAAATTTTTTTAAAATTCATTATTCCTGCCAAATAAATTCAACAAAAATTTTAAAAATTCAATCTTCCCACCAAAAATTACAAAACATTTGCCAAAAAATTTGTGAAAATTTTCAAATAATGTTGCCAGGAATTTCATGGGCTGGAAGTAGTTGTGCACAACCGCTCTAAGCTATATTTATTTTTTCTGTAACTTTCAAAATCATTCACTTCTTTTGTTGACTTTGACTTATAAGTAAGTTGACCTAAATTAATCAACGATCAACTTTTATTGGTCTAATATATATAAATAAGAATAAATATGTTTGACATTAACTAATCAACGTTCAACCCTGAATTAACTAGGTATATATAAAACGAATAAATAGGTTTGAATTCAACTAATCAAAGGTCACCCCCCGTACTTGGCTTAGTATATATAAATATAAATATAGAGGGTTGACTTTAACTAATCAAAGTTCAACTATTAATTGACCTAGTATATATAATAAATACGAATAAAAAATTTATTTTAACTAATTAATCAACGGTAAACTCTTGATTTACTTAGTATATATATATATATAAATACAAATACAAATTTCTGACTTTAACTAATAAACGTTCAATTAACTTAGTATATATAAATATGACTAAAAAAGTTGATTTGAACTAATCTACGGTTAACTCTTACTTGACTTAGTATATATATAAATATAAATATCAAAGGTTTGACTTTAGCTAATACATGTTCAACCCTTACTTGACTTTGAATATATAAACACTAATAACTAGATTGACTTTGACTAATCAATGGTCAAACCATACTTGACTTTCAATATATACACACTAAACAAAGTTGACTTTAACCAATAAACGATTAAACCATACTTGACTTTCTAAATATAAACACTAATAACTAGGTTGACTTTGACTAATCAACAATCAAATCTTATTGACTTTCAATATAAAAACACTAATAACTATGTTGACTTTAACCAATCAACGAACAACCTTTAATTTACTTGACGGTGGCGACAATTTTGGTCACAGATGACAGGGTCGATTATGGTCACCGAGGCGGCATTGTGTTGTTATAGACGGCAGCGGCACAGCCCACAACGGCGCTAAGATGAGATAGCGATTTTCTCATTCACCTCTTCCTTTCTTTGTTTTCTTATGCTTGGTCTCCAAGTGTTCGATGTTTTGTCTGATAGAGAAAAAAATGCTTGAATTGAAAAGGAAGAAGAAGATGAATGTAGGGACGTTGAACCAGAAACATTGCGGCGGGGGACTGGAAACTAGCTTGATTAAAGAGTCAGTACCAAAGTTTTGACACTTTTACCCTTCATTTGTAGTTTTATTATACTGTGTATGGTTATCGGCTTGGATATAACTGATGTATGAAATAATGCTCCGAATTTTTCCCTTAATCATAATTCTATAAAATGATTGATCTGCACCATTATGCATGCTATAACCAATGCATATGACATTGCTTTTAGTTACTTTTGGTTGACGGTTTGTCGATATTTGTTGAGTTTACATAACAAGGGGTTTAGACAACCATGTTTGGTTTTCTATTCTAAATCCCACATTTTGTATACTTAATTAGTGATTTTTGACATATCGTCTTCACGGGCTCATTGTTCTTCATTTTGAGCACCTTCAGTAGGTCACCTGTGAATACTATTTGTTACATTACATTCTTGCGAAAGCCGTTTGTTTCTAATGTTAGAAGATGTGAAAGCCATTCACATTTGAATAGTAGTAGATGAAGACTACGAACATAAATGCATGGTAGAAGGAGATTAAAGCCAAAGATAGGGGGCTTCAAAGTTCAAGATGGTCAAGGGAGAAAATGGTGAATCGTGGTCCGACGAGTGTTGCCTTAGTCTGACAACGATCCACAATGTATTAGCCTTCCAAGTCTTGTTCCATTGGATTTTTCTTCTTGAGTACAACAAAAGAGACTACTAAAACTACGGATTCGGACTAACAGTTCACTTGTGGCAAGCAAACAAAGTTTAGCCGACAAAGTAACAGTGGCCGGTCACGGTCTGCCCATGGTCAAGCACTAATGGTTCGTTACAAAGCACATGACCCCCACTACACGAGGGACACCAAAGGATCCATGAAGACCTACACGAGACCTTCAAAAAGCAAAGATCAAGGCAGTGACAAAGACCCCGGACCGTGAAGCTTGGAGATGAAGAGTTAAAGAATTTGGCTAAGTATAGAGCCAGTCTATGAAAACCTTCACGGACCGTGAGAATATTTTTGAGCAAAACCACATGCTGCTCGCGGTTTGTGAAAACCTCCACAGACTGTGATAAAACTCTGAGCAAAAACTATGTACTATTCATGGTCCGTGAAAACCATCACGGACCATGGCACGAACCCAGTTTCACAGATCTAACCTTTGTAGAGTAGCTTAGTAGCTTAGGGATATTTGTATTCATGTTTGGATGAATTTTCTTGAGATTTAGATTTCCCTATCCTAATGCTTATGAATATTTGTTCTTGAACTTGTGCTTTCTAAGAATTATGATTTATGTTGTGTCATTATGATGATGCACTCATGCATGTATGGTAGTATAAAGTTGTACTAGGTTTCATTGCAATCTTGGAAAGTGTTGGAATTGTGGAGTAGGTATAGAACACCGGAGAGATGAGTGTATTCATACCCTTTGAGAGAAAAAAAATCCTTGTATGTGTTATACTATAAATCAAATTGGATAGCTTTCATGATCACATCACATGTCGGCCGGTGGATTCAGAAAATTCCTGAGGGGAATAACCCCTAGCTTACCCCAATAGATTAGCTTGTTGTATGTAGCGACTAGAGTTGAACCGACTCTAGAGTCATCACAAGGTGTATTTTCCTTTGCCTCTCTAGGCCTAGGGATTGAGATCCACAATGGAGTGTACAGGAATGTAATGCATCTTACTACATATCTAATGGTTGTGACCTACAAGAGGCTATACCCTTTTAGGCAGGCATTGTTCCTTTAAGAGTGGCGCATTGGCCTTGGGAGTGAGTTATTAGGAAATGGTCCGCGACGTCGTAGGACTAGAGCGCATTGCATAAAATTACGGAGACAGTGGGATATGGCCATTGTGGTAAGTACCACATATGACAGGCGGAGGGAAATACCTGGCTATCTCCACACTGTGTAACATGAGCATAAGATAGGTCTATATGTCCATATGCGAATGAATCGAGGATAGACGTCATTTATCAAGTATGTTATGCAAATACCCACAAGTGCCTGTTTATATAGTTGTTTTCTTTATTTTACTTTCATGCTTTGTAGTTGATAGTTGAAAATACCAACCCCCCCTTTGCATGTTTGCATTACTAGCTATTCCTTTCACTCGTACGAATTGATGACCCGTACGAGGTTGTGTTTTAGCTGGTACTTGAGCCCTAGAATACTTGTGGATAAACGCTGGGCTTGATGCTTACTACCAAGGGTAGCTTAGCAGTTAGAATAGGTGCAGAACTATAAATTTTATCTTCTTGACCCATAAGTCCTCCGCACATGTTTTAACGACAGCCGTGTGGAGGCAGGTTAAAGTTTTTGGCACCATTTTCGGGGATGCTTTTCAGTTTAAGTATTAGTTGAGCATAACATGTTAGTGAGTAGTTAGTATTTCTTTTATCTATTTCTTTTTTTTTCCGGAGTAGGTATTTCCTGAGTTATTGGTGAAAACCGAGGACTCTTGCATTACAATTTTGATTTTTTTGTGTTTTCTTCGTTGGTGCTTAATAGAAAAGAAAACAAAATGTGGGAAGGCACTTAACGGAGGGCACTTTGTAGGGTGTGTCAATACGATCACCCTATAGAGTGTTGCCTAAGGTTGAGTGAGTATGGGAGAAGAATGGCTCAAAGAGCGAGATTTTGTAGGATATGTCATTGGGACCACCCTACAGAGTCTTGCTCTTGGATGAGAAAAAATGAGAGAGAGGTAGGAGTTGTTGGTTCTCAAGGCCGATGGGATCAAGATTTTTACGCATACCACAACTATCCAAATTCGAGGTTTATTGGTAACTCAAATTTTTGGTATGGAAATGCATCGGGAAACCAACATGTTGGGTTAGATAGTTGGATTTCACCAACTTACCTAATGCCCCAAAACCAATCCCTATGATTGGTTCCCAAATCAAATTGTGTAGAAATTTTGCAAGCTATAGCTAATGTGACCAAGAGTAGTGATTTACTTCAATCACAGGTGCTTAGCTAGATTATCGATTTGAGAACTCAACTATTCTCAAGCATTGAGAAAGTTGAATGGCATGTGCTTAATTTGATGAATAGGGTGAGCCAACAAGAAACCTAATTTTCCAAAAATGAACCATCCCTCGTTGAATGTGAAATTTGGGTAAATGAATCTAATGGGAATGGGGAATGGTTTGTTGAGAGTGAAGAAGTCAAGGAAGGGGTAGTTATACTTAATTTTCCATATTACCTATTTTCACCCCTGCATCCACCTATAGAACCATTTCCCACATTTTCATAAACTTAGAGGAAACCATAGGGAAGTCAATTGAATATGCTAAGCTTCTGTGCCACCTATTCTCTCTAGGTTTGACTCCTACTCCACTAGATCTTCCTCTTGGAAGATTATTACCCACACCTCTTGAGTTTTGGTTGTCCAAGGTGATGGGGTACAAACCTGCACCTTATGGATAACATTAGGATCGTTCTGATGGCCTTAAAATATGGAGCTTCTCGGGAGGAAACCTAAGCTTTAAAATATTAAATCAGTTTAGTATTTTTTGTGTGTTTACCTATTTTTAGCTTTCCTTTTGTTTTTGGGACACTATTACACTTGGTGTGCTTGTTTGTTTTGTAGGAAGCTTATGGTTCTTGGAGGAAGGTGAGCAAACGGGGAGTCCAACTCATGAACCATGTAGACGTACATGATTTATGGTGCTTAAAATGGTGGACAATGAGGAGAACCAAACCCCAAGTTCATGGGCCGTGTAGATATGCAAAATTCATGAAGCTCACATACTTTCCTACACCACCTATTCACCATTTCTTCCATACCACCACCAAAGTACCACCCAAAACCCACCTACCCTCAAAACCCTTGAGACACACACATCGAGACCTAAGAAGTAAGTCTTCATTGTGATTCAATTCCTTATTCAATTTGTGATGCATGATAGTGGTTAGATTGAAATTTCTTGATTAGAGATTTGGGGTAGTATATTGAGGGTGATGGTGGTTTATTCTTTACATTCTATGATTGTACCATGAAGGGTAGATTTTAGTGTTCTTTATCATAAGTGCTTTCCTATTTCTTTCTATTGATATGTGTTCTTTGGTTTTTGTATATGCATTGAGGGCAATGCAAACTTTAAGTGTGGGAAAGGGGATTAGATAGCAATTTATGATTTTTAGTTGTTTCTATGTAGTTACTAGCTCTTCTAAGAGTATTTTTGAAAATTTTGAAAATGAAATTTTTTTTATTAAAATCTGGACAAGTCGAAAACCCTAAACGAAAACTTAGGCAACATTAGGAAAAGGCCGGATAGGTCGAAAGATCTAGGTAAAAGTGAGAAGTTTGGTCCAACTAGACTTACGAGCCTAGGCAAAAGTTAAAGGTTGTGTGGAAAACAGTGAGAGGTGAGCACGTTTTGTGGGATAAAGCTAGGATGCAAACCTGAAAGAGATCCTAGGAAAAATGAGAGAAATTAAGAGAGAAAAAAGAAACAAGAAAAATAGGTTGACGATATATTGGACTCCTTGGTTGCAATTAGGTCAAGAATCTAGAGTTATCCCTATGTTGCAACCAAGTCGACAACTTTTGGATTTCTTGGGTGGATTATTTTGCTTGAGAATTACTCTTTGTTTGCTTTTGGGACTAATTTTGGGAAAGTAAGCTTGGCTTTATTCTGATCTTTTGTCACTTATCCTTTTCCATACACATTACTTGCTTTGGGTGGTTTGGTTACGCTAGGAACTTTGGGGAGTGTGAGAGTTGTGAGATTTTCACCTTCTTGTGGGGGAACTAGGGTAGCTTGTGAATAAGTTGAATGCATTGGCTATTTTTTCATGCTTCACTCCGCTTGAACCTTTTTCTTTGATTTTATTTACTCGAGAACAAGTAAAGGTTTAAGTGTCGGGAGTCTGATCTGCACCATTACGCATGCTTTAACCAATGCATTTGACATAGATTTTAGTTACTTTTGGTTGGTCGTTTGTTGATATTAGTTGAGTATACATAAAAAGGGGTTTAGACAACCATGTTTTGTCTTCTATTCTAAACCCCACATTTTGTTACATTACATTCTTGCAAAGGCCGCTTGTTTTTAACGGTAGAAGATTTAAAGGCCATTTGCATTTTAATGATAGTAGATGAAGACCACAAACATCAATGGGTGGTAGATTGAAGCCATATAGGCGGCTTCGAAGTTCAAGACGATCAAAGGAGAAAATGGTGAATCGTGGTCCAAGGAGTGTTGCCTTAGTCCAAGAATTATCGAGGAAGAATTATCTTTCAAGGCTAGTTCTATTGGATTTTTCTTCTTGAGTACTACAAAATTGACTACTAAAACTCCCGATTCGGACTAACGGTTAACCTAAGGCAAGCTAACGAAGTTCAGTCAATGAATAGGTAGAGAAAATTGAGAAAATTAGTAGAAAGTGGTTTCTGGTCACCGTGGAGAAAAAAATGAGTGGTTTCTTAAGCAAATTCTTAGGGTGATGTGGAAGAAAAAGAATGAAAAAAAAAATATATTTCATTAGTAAGAAACCGCTAGCGGTTTCTACCATTGCACTTGGTCTTAACATTAGAGCAAGTGTAATGATGGTTTCTTAACATTAAATAACGTTCTAGAAACCAAAAACACTCTAGCACTATTCTCCATGGCAGATAGTACCAGTGAGAGTACCTGGTTCCCTCATCGATGAAGCTACTCAACTAATCTGCAGTGTAGTAATGTACCACATTAAAAATATTTTTCATCTTGACTCACACAACTCTTGTAATACTAATAATATAAGAATCTATATATATGTATATATATATATATTTCAAAATATTATTATATAATTATATATTTATTTATAATACATTTGCATACATATATTTACCTTTCTTCCCTACCTTCATCATCATCATAATTATCATCTTGTCATCTCATCTCAGGTAACAACAAAAGAACAAGAAAAAGACTCAGAATCTGCTCTAAACATAAAACCAGCGGCCGGTCACGGTCCGCCCATGGTCAAGCACCAACAGCCTATGACAAAGCACATGGCCCACACTACACGAGGGTACCAAAGGATCCATGAAGACAAGCACGAGACCTTCACGAAGCAAAGAGTCGAGCCGTGACAAAGACTCGGGTCGTGAAGCTTGGAGATGAAGAGTTGAAGAATTTTGCTAAGTATGGAGCCGGTCCGTGAAAATATTCACAGATCGTGAGGATATTTCTGAGCAAAACCACATGCTGCTCGCGGTTCGTGAAAACCTCCACAGACCATGATAAAACTGTGAGGAAAAACTGTGTACTGTTCACGGTCCGTGAAAACTTTCACGGACCGTGGCACGAACCCAGCTTCATGGACTACGCCAGATCCCATGGACAGTGGCTATCTACGTTCATGGACCGTGCCAGATCTAGCTCCCCGTGCTTGTGTGCTTCACGGACCGTGGCATCCATGCCGGTCCATGAAGCCTTGGCGGTTGACCTAGGGTTTTGCTATATTGGCCTATTTTTGGCCGATCTTTAGGTCCAATCTCCTACTACTATATATAGGAGCTTTAGTCTTCTTGTAGATACTCAGTAGAATAGAAGTAGGCATAATGTAAATTAGTTTCTCTCTCCCGTTAGATAAAAGGAAGAGGAGAGTTCTTCTCCTCCTTCCTTCTTCTTTTCTTTTCTTTTATTTTTCCTTTCATCTTGTTTTCTAGATTTATGGCATCTAACCTAATATTTACAATGGATCTAACCTTTGTAGAGTAACTTAGTAGCTTGGGGATATTTCTATTCATGCTTTGATGATTTCTTCTTGAGATTTAGATTTCTCTATTGTAATGCTTATGAATACTTTTTCTTGAACTTATGTTTTCTAAGAATTATGATTTATGCTATGGCATTATGATGATGCACTCATGCGTGTATGGTAGTATAAAGTCATGCTAGGCTTCATTGCAATCTTGGGAAGTGTTGGAATTGTGGAGCAGGTATAGAACACTGGTGCATTCATGTCCTTTGAGAGAAAATCCTTATATGTGTTATACCATGATTCCTATTTGATAGCTTTGATGATGGAATCACATGTTGGCCGGTCGATTTGGAAAATGCTGGCGGGGAATAGCCCCTAGCTTATCATAATAGATTAGCGTGTTGTATGTAGCGACTAGAATTGTGCTGACTCTAGAGTCATCACAAGGTGTCTTTTCCTTTGCCTCTCTAGGCCCAGGGATTGAGATCCACAGTGGAGTGTCCGAGAATGTAATGCATCTTACTACATATCTAGCGGTTGCGACCTACGTGAGGCAATGCGCTTGTAGGCGGACATTGTTCCTTTAAGCGGCGTGTTGGCCTTGGGAGGGAAAGATTAGGTAATGGTATGCGGTGTCGTAGGACTAGAGCGCATTGCCTAAAGTTACAGAAACGGTAAGCCATGGGCATTGTGGTAAGTACTACATGTGACAGGCGAAGGGATATACCTATCTATCCCCACACTGTGTGAATTAAGCATAAAATAGGTTTACAAGTCCATATTCGAATGAATCGAGGATATAAGTTATTTATCAAGCATGTTGTGCAAATACCCCCAATTGCCCGTTTATATATTTGTTTGCTATATTTCACTTTCATGCTTTGTAGTTGTTAGTTGAAAATACAACTCCTCCCCCCCCCCTTTTGCATGTTTGCTTTACTAGTTATTCCTTTCACTCGTACGAATTGACGACCCGCACGAGGTTTTATTTTAACTAGCACTTGAGTCCTAGCATCCTTGTAACAAACCCAGGGCTTTCCGCTTATTACTCCCTTGGTAGCTTAGCTGTGAGAACGGGTGCAGAACTATACATTTTATCTTCTTGACCCATAAGTCGTTTAAGTGTGTTTTAATGACGGCCGGGTGGAGGCAGGTCAATGATGTACCACTATGTTGAAATGATGTTTGCTTGTCCTTTGTGGATTCTCTTACATGATACCATTTTGAGTTCTTTGTTTTTTCCATGAATTTTGAGAGAGTTAACTTCTCACCTCTTTGAACTTTATAAGCTAACTGATTTTTACTACTGTACTTTTTTTCTTTTTCATGATTAAATGTATTGAAGATCACATGTTTTGGCCGCAGTTTAACTCTACTAGTCTTAAGATTTTTCAGTGTTTGTAGATGATAACATATGAACGGCAACATTCAATTGAATTCAGATCCATGTGCTGTTTAAAGTCATAGATAAGATATGTAAGACTAAAATTAAAGTCATACATTTGAGTGAACCCTACAACGAATGCTACCAGCAATTGACCCCAATTCTCTGACACATCTCTGATGTAGGTCAACTTGACCGAACCACGAAATTTGTGTGCCCATTATTTCCTTGATTTTTCTTTAAGTTTATTTGTTAACCATCTTTTTGGCCTAATAGATATCTCGTGGGATTCGTATTCCTAACAAGAACTACCAAAAGTTACTTATCATTTTATCTTGATGATATATTAGGTTCACTATCTCAAAGAGATTTGACATCTCCTGGCGGGAAATATAAGTCTGTTGGACCCATGATTAGTACCTCTGAATGTGAAGATGGTAGCAATGTTTCTCATGCTAATTTCCCTAATTTCTTACATATGTGCACACTAATTTTTCAAACTACTCTCTCATTAGGCGGCCAGAATGCATCACAGGTACACGTATATGTAATTGATAAACTAAGATATGTTTTTCTATCACTACTAATGATGGGTTTCATCTTTCCATGATACTGTATGGTTTTGCTGAAATATAGCAACCCCAAGCCGTGTGTTGCCTTATGCAAAAGGACATATGCTTTCAGATAGAAAACACATTTTGGTTCCCTTCCTCTTTTGTGGTTTTCCTTACAGATGTAATGTAGGTGTATTAAATCATTATGAAGACATTCTTCGTTTCCCCTTATTCATGCTCTGACTGTGCATAACTTTCACAGTATCCGACGGCGTGCTCTTGATTTTCTATATGGCATCTATGATGTTTCCAATGCCAAGGATATAGTTGAAGAATTGTTGCAGGTGCATACTTACTGGATCAAAAGTTGCTTTTGAGTTATTTACGTGTGCATTGAGTTACATTGAACATGTACATTGAGTTCTTAACCAGATCAACCTAGGTTGAGTTCGAATGTGTCCAAGTCTTGATTGAATAAACAGTTTCTTTGGAAACTGACTGAAGCATCTTTCATTATTATTTTGATATTGTTTGGTTTATGCATTTTTTTTTCACATTATTCTTGATTGCTCTTTTACCGTAATATATTTTTCTGGTATGGTTCTAGATGCTTTTCTTGTGCCGGACGAATTATTGTTTGTGTTATTTGTTGGATTTTGATCTAGAAATATGCCTTCATGCATAGGATGGGTTTAACAGCTTTGTTTTTTATTTGTTATATAATTACCTCTATTCTGTACTAGAACTATTTATCCCCATTTAAGGAGGTGTTTTGACTAAGCAAGGTGTTGTGCGGAATTCCCAAGAAAGAACAAGCAAAGAAAATAAAACGAAAAACAAGACACTGAGATTTTTACGTGGTTCACCAATTGGCTACATCCACGGCCGACCAAGATCGGATTCCACTAGAGAGAAAGGCCAGAATTACAGATTTCCTACTCTCTACCAATCCTATCTTTTCAGAGTTACAATAAAAGACGAGGCAATATATATAGTCTTCTCCACCTTAAACCCTAACGGCTTTGGGCCCAGAAACAATCTGGCCCAAAACCATGATAGGAGACAGAATGCCAATAACAGCCCAAACAGAGGACATGCTATACCGCCGGGCCGGGGGCATCTCCGCCCCCCCCGGACCCCCAGGTCAGGGTGCGCTTCGCCCCCCTGGGCCCCTCGACTCGCTGACCGTGCAGCGAGACCCCCGTAACAAACTGTCGAAGCGGCTAATACGTATTCAAGGCATACCGACAAATCTCCACCTTGACTTGAATCCTCAAAGCAGAAACTCCAGACGCACCATTATGGTGTCAGATGAGCAGACTTATCCCTCCACTCCTAGGGCTACCCCACCAGGAAACTACTGATCTCTGATGCTAAGCAAGTCCAAACAGTGTTGAAACTTGCTATGTGGAACAGGCTTAGTCAACATATCAGCAGGATTATCAACAGTTCCCACTTTCTTCACCCTGATTCTCCTCTCACTCCTCAGGAAATGATATCTGACATCAATGTGCTTGGTCCTATCATGATGGACCTGATCCTTGGCTAAGTCATTAGCACTCAAGCTATCACAATACACAGTAGCCTGATCGTGGTGTAGACCAAGGTCACTGACTAGCCCCTTCAGCCATATACCTTCTTTCGCAGCCTCCGTCAGAGCCATGTACTCTGCTTCCGTAGTAGACAAAGTCACTGTAGGTTGCAAAGTCGCCTTCCAGCTAACAACAGAACCACCCAAGGTAAAGACATAGCCGGTCATAGATCTCCTCGTGTAAACATCCTCAGCATAACCAAAATCAATATAACCTGTAACCAGGCACTCAGTATCACCCCTATAAACGAGACCCACATCAGACGTACCTCTAAGGTACCTAAAGATCCTCTTCACAGCTTGCCAATGTTCTCTACCTGGTTGCCCCATAAACCTGCTCACAACACTGACCGCATGTGCTAAGTCTGGCCTCGTACACACCATAGCATACATCAAGCTCCCCGTAGCGCTAGCATACGGAACTCGAGTCATATACTCCTTCTCCTCTTTTGACTGAGGAGCAAACATGGAAGTGAGATGGATATTTGAAGCACTAGGAGTGTCAATAGGCTTGGCTGAAGACATGCCAAACCTAGCCAACACCTTCTGAATATAGCCTTTTTGTGACAAGAAAAGCTTCCTCTGACCACTAGAATCTCCATTCCTAGTATTTTCCGAGCTGCACCCAAATCCTTCATCTCAAACTCAGCACTAAGAAGACCCTTCAGCTTCTGAACCTCATGCTTACTCTTTAAGGCTATCAACATGTCATCTACATAAAGCACTAGATAAATAAATGACTCATCTCTCAACTTGCTATAGTAGACACAACAGTCATATGAACTCCTTGTGTAGCCCAACTCAAGCATGTAGCTGTCAAATCTCTTGTACCACTGCCTCGGAGACTGCTTAAGCCCATATGAGGACTTCTTCAACTTGCAAACATACTTTTCCTTGCCAGGAACTTGGAAACCATCTGGCTGAGTCATGTATATCTCTTCCTCCAACTCTCCATGTAGAAAAGCAGTCTTCACATCAAGTTGTTCAAGCTCCAAATCCCGATGTGTCACTATAGCTAGCAACACCCTGATGGAAGTGTGTCTGACCACTGGTGAGAAAATCTCATTGTAATCTACTCCCTCTCTCTGACTGAAACCTCTAGCAACAACTCTAGCCTTGTACTTGACTCCCTCTGTAGGTGATATCCCTTCCTTTTTCTTGAAAACCCATTTGCAAGTGATAACCTTTCTCCCTTGAGGTTGTTGAACCAAATCCCATGTCTGATTCTTCTGGAGGGACTTCATCTCATCTCCCATTGCTACAAACCATTTGTCAGCATCAGTACCTGAAATAGCTTCTCCGTAGGTGGATGGCTCATGAGTATCCACCTCCTCAGCAACCTGTAGTGCATAACCCACCATATTCTCAAACCCATACCTCTTTGGTGGACCAACTCCAACCCTCTTTGGTCGATCTTTAGCTAAGTAATGAATTGTAGCTCCTGATGGTTGATGATCTGATGGTGGAGGCTCTGGCAACTCACTTTCTGTCTATAGCTCTTGACCTCCTTCAAGTTCCTTCAAACCACTCTCACCTTGAGTGACTTGAAGCTCCACCTGTTTATCAATGCTACCAACTTCTGCTGTAGACGTGGACTTCACCATGGATCTAAACAAAGAGTTTTCATCAAAGACAATATCCCTGCTCAAAAACAACCCTCTTCTCAGATGAAGACCAAATCCTTGATCCCTTGACTCCATCTCCATAGCCCACAAAGACCCCTTCTTGGCTCGGGGCTCTAACTTACCATCACTCACATGATAATAAAATGTACAACCAAAAGCTTTTAGATTAGAGTAATCAGCAACTCTACCCGACCATACCTCAATAGGTGTCTTACACTTTGTGCCCGTATGAGGTCCACGATTGATCAAGTAGCACGCTGTACTCACTGCCTCCGCCCAGAATCTTCTATCTAACCCAGCATTCGAGTGCATGCACCTTGCTCTCGCCAACCATGTCTGATTCATCCGCTCAGCTACACCATTCTGCAATGGCGTGTTCCTGACTGTATGATGTCGGACAATCCCCTCAGCCCTACAAAACTAATCAAACTCAAACGAACAAAATTCCAGACAATTATTAGTTCGCAGCCTCTTGATCTTCATCCCTATTTGGTTCACCACCAGAGTTTTCCACTGCTTGAACTTCATGAAGGCTTCACTTTTATGTTTCATCATGATAACCCAAGTCATTCTAGAGTAGTCATCAATCAAAGACACAAAGTACATGTGCCCTCCCAACGACTCAACTCGGGATAGCCCCCAACAATCAGAGTGGATATAATCTAGCGTGCCTTTCGTTCTATGAATAGCCTTTGGAAACTTGCTGCGGTGTAGTTTCCCAAAGACACAGTGCTCAAAGAACTCCAAACCCTTGACCTTGTGGCCACCAAGAAGATCATCCCTCGACAGAATCTGCATCCCTCTTTCACCAATGTGACCAAGCCTCATATGCCATAACTTAGTCATATCCTCACGGTGAACCTCTGACGATGCAACATTTTCCGAATCCATAACCGTGAAACCTTGTAGAAGATACAAAGTACCATGCGGAAGACCTTTCAGAACCAGCTTAGAACCCTTACAGACACTTAGAGCTCCATCTTTCCCTGAATAAATAAAACCCTTTCTATCCAGCAGACTAAGAGAAATCAAATTCATCGTCATCGATGGAACGTGCCTAACCTCATTCAAAGTATTGAAACTACCATCATGTGTCTTAATCTTGATCGAACCTGTTCCAACTATCTCACAGACAGTACCATTAGCCGTAGTAATGCTACCCTCTGCCTGCTTATAAGTCGAAAATCACTCTCTCCTTGGACAAGTGTGGTAGGATGCCCCAGAATCAAGGAACCACACATCGGAGTGATGAGTGTGTCCAGCAGCAACCAGAGCAATATCCTCTTCTGAATCAACATCTTCTTCCGCTAGAGCAGTAGAACCTGATTTGTTTCCTGATTTCCTCATCATCAACTTCTTTGGACACTCATTTTTCCAATGTCCCTTCTCCTTACAGTACCTACAGATATCACCGGGCTTGGAAACCTTTGACTTCTTACCCCTTTTCTTTCCATCATTTCCCTTTCCCTTATTTTAACTAGTAAACAGACCAGATGCCTGATTATCTGTTCATTAACTGCTAGGACTATAACGCAACTCCCTGCTATGAAAAGAGGATCAAACTTCCTCCAAAAACATAGAATCTTTCTCGACAATAAATGACTGAACAAAGTTCTCATATGAAAGCGGTAGAGATACTAACAATATCAAAGCAACATCCTCATCATCAATTTTCACATCTATATTTCGCAGTTCTAATAACAAAGTTTTCAATTGCTCTAGATGATCTCTGAGTTGCGTACTTTCCTGCATTCGGAGATCGAATAGATGTTGTTTCAGAAGCAATTTGTCCATCAGAGACTTCGTCATGTACAAGCTCTCCAACTTCAACCACAGCTTCGCATCAATCTCTTGATCCGAGACCTCAGTGATGACTTCATCCGCGAGACATAGCATAATTGTTGAATGCGCCTTTTCTTCCAGATCCACTATGTCTGAAGTGCCAATGAATGAGAAATCCTTCGCCAGCAGCATCCACCATCCTTGTTGCTTCAACAAAGCTCACATCTTGATCTGCCATAAACTGAAGTTGTTCCTCCCAGTAAACTCGTCTACCTTCACGTTCAGCGCAGCCATCTTTCTCTCCGATCATATTAGAGATCCAACCACACCCAAAATCCGATAGACCCACCGCGGATCTAACCAGAAGCTCTGATACCAGTTAGTTGTGCGGAATACCCAAGAAAGAACAAGCAAAGAAAATAAAATGAAAAACAAGACACCGAGATTTTTATGTGGTTCACCAATTGGCTACATCCACGGCCGACCAAGATCGGATTCTACTATAGAGAAAGGTCATAATTACAGATTTCCTACTCTCTACCAATCCTATCTCTTCAGAGTTACAATAAAAGATGAGGCACTATATATATAGTCCTCTCCACCTTAAACCCTAACGGCCTTGGGCCCAGAAATAATCTGGCCCAAAACCATAACAGGAGACAGAATGCCAATAACAGCCCAAATAGAGGACATGCTATACCGTCGGGCCGGGGGCATCTCCGCCCCACCGGACCCCCAGGCCAGGGTGCGCTCCACACCCCTGGACCCCCCAACTCGCTGACCGGGCAGCGAGACCCCCATAACAACCTGTCGAAGCGGCTAATATGTATTCAAGGCATACCTACACAAGGAGGCACAGTAGGAAACATTTTCCATATGGTATGGTAGGGTACATCTGAGCATTTCTAAGGACCACATATTCAAGATTAGTTGTGTGGCTTAGCCTTGTGATTTGATGTGTATATGTCACATGATTCAATTGTTAGTTCAAGTTAAAGTTATGTTTAGTCCCGTAGATAGTTATGTTTGGGATAGTTATGCTTAGTCCCATAGCTTACTAATTTTGTATCATACATTTTTTTGTTTTATTTTTACATTATCAATTTTGTGAAGTTAATTTTATTATTAAATTAATTCCCTACTAAATTATTAATTTTGGGTTTTTTTCGACGTAAATAGGTAAATAGTATAGACGGTGGAACCCACGGTAGAGCCCAAAAAGGACCCTACCAAATACAAAAGAATCCAACCTTAGTTTACATGGTAAACCTAAGGAGTAAAATCCGTGAGTGAGGTGGGGGGGGGGAACGGATGAGTGCAGGTCCGAAGGACAACACTCAACCATCCCCCCCTTTTTGCCTAAGAAAATACAACCAACCCTAAGCAAGATAATCAAGCAAAGGGAGTACAAAACAACCTGGAAAAACACAGGCTATAAACTAATCGAATATATGAGGTGAGAACAAACTCACTACCCATAAACAAACAATCCGCTTCTACCCCTAACAAATGGGGCCTTCTTCACTTCGATTCCAGAATGCAGCCGAGAATTGTGTGTCTCGGGTCTTGAACTAATGTAGTTACCGGACCGTAGATGAAGGAGCTAAGATCCAAGGTCGAATGATAAGAATATCCTAATGCAGCCGAGAATTGTGTATCTCGGGTCTTGGATGTCGCATGAAGAGTTGAAGCCGATAGTCCAAGTAGCACCTTTCTGGTACGGATGAACAACAGCTTCTACCATATACATCCCTAAGATGAAGAAAAAGGGATGTTATTGGCCTTCTAGCATTCTCTAATTGCACGAAGTTGATCTTATGGGCAAAGGTCAGTGAGGCCGTGCCTCCAACCTTTGTAACTCCCAATCCAACCAACCTCCTGAGGATGTGAGAATGGATGTACTTGTACCGCGTGCACCAAGCGTGGCGAGTGTGTACTCGCCCACTCCATTTTGAGCAAATGGACAGCTATATGCTAGTTTAACACAGAGTGTAGCGCAAGCATAAAGCGCATAAATAACCGTTAAATCGTTAGTAAAAACTAGGCTTAGGAGAAAGAGCATCGGAGTGTAAATCCTTACTCCAAAACCTATTGCCTCCTCCAGAAAACCGAGCTGCTATTGCCACTAGAAATTCGAGAAAAACCGTAGGCAAACCTGGACTCCATCGGGCTCAAAATAGCTCACTCCCGGTGCTGGTCACCCGCGCCAAGAGAGCAAAAATGTCAGCACCCGCGCCAAGAGATTCTAACCGCGACGCACAAGCCTTCTCCTTTCCTGGTGCCCTGCATCCCAGCAAATGGTAAGATCCAGCGCAACACCTGACGCACAGCACTGCGCCAGGACTGAAGCACTAAGACCCGCAACATGAAGCACCCAGCGCAAGGCAGCCAGCACCCATCAACCTCCAAGCAGCCTCTCAATCTAAAACAAGTGTTCATCCGGGAATAGTCTATTCATCACCATGTAGCAATCCTTCATGATGATTTTTACCACTCTGTCAGAACTTGGTTGAGCACCATCCATGACCACATTGTTCCTTTCCCTCCATAGGCGATAGACCGTGGTAATTAAGGCTAAAATACCAAACTTCTTTCGCATTTTTGAACCTTTAATTTGCCTCTTTACCCAAGTCATAGAACTTGGAATTGAATTCGTCTGTCTCCTTAAACCAATCCAAGTCCGTATACGCCCCCATACAACTTCGGAAAACTCACATTTGAAAAACAAATGATCATTCATCTCCTCTTCCAGATGGCATAAAGAACAGACCCTCTCCATACTCTCCCCTTCCTCCAATCGATACTTGTCTTTGGTGTGTAGTCTCTTTATTGCCGCCAACAAAGCAATAAATGAGAATTTTGGCGGAACAAAACCACGCCAAATACTGTTAAAGACCTTTTCATTTGATCGGCCAAGATCATAAACACCCGGATATTTATGGCTATGCATATGGAGATAAGCCGCACTAGTAAACTTCCCTGAACTAGACCATAAGCCGAGATGGGTAATTACCTCATGCGTATTACCATGAAACATTGCGCACAATTCATCCCTGAGCTTACAAAGATCACCAAAGTAGCTCGAATATCTTTCTCCCAATCAACCATTAGCAATCCTCGGATTTAAACCCCAGAAGTCTTGCTCATGAAGATAAAACGAGGGAATCCATTTAACCCACAGACTATCCTTCTTCAAGTGAATGTCCCATAGTCTTTTAGCCATTGAAGCACGGTTCCACGTGAAGAAATCTCTCAAACCGAGACCACCAAACGATTTGGGTGTGCAGAGTTTCTTCCACGCCACCTTTGCCTTATGCTTACCTCCCCATAGAAAGCGTTTACACTTCTGTTCGAGAGCATCCATGACCGTAGATTGTATTATAAAATTCTGAATCCAAAATCCTACAATACCTCCCACAATTGATTTCACAAGTTCCAATTTACCTGCATACGAAAGAGTATGACCCTTCCATTTTGCTATCTCCGAATCAACCTTCCCTAGCAGAGTCCCAAATTGTGTCACCTTCAACTTGCTGGAATCAAGTGGCACGCCTAGATACCGAACCGGGAATGTCGCCCAAGGAATACCCATGAAACTCAAGTCCTCCTTTATACCAACTCTAAAGAATTTCGACTTTGCAGCATTGATTCCTAAACCCGAAGTGCGCTCAAACTCATTCAAGGAATCCATGAGTATATGTACGGAACTCGTGTTAGCCTTAGAAAAGAGCATGAGATCATCAGCAAAAGCCAAGTGCGTGATCCGAAGTGCCTCACATCTCGGGTGAAAAGTAAAGTGTCTAGAGGCCGTTCTTCTTTTCAGCAATCTCGAGAAATATTCCATACAAATCACAAATAGGTGAGGCGACAATGGATCACCCTGACAAATACCTCTTTGTCCCTGGAAGTGATCGCATAGTTTACCATTTACTGCTATCGAGAATGTAGAAGTGCGCACACACTGCATGATTCGATTAGTCAGTCTTTCAGGAAATCCCAGTCCAAGTAAAACTTCTTCCAGGAAGTCCCAAGATACTGTATCGAAAGCCTTCTGCAAATCCACCATAATCATGCATCGAGGAGAATTGCGTACCCTTCCATAGCCCCGAACAAACTCCTGTGCTAACATGACATTGTCCGAGATACTTCTGCCCTTCACGAATGCACCCTGACAAGGGTCGATGATCCCTGGTAAAATACCCTCAAGCCTGTTTGCTATAACTTTTGTGATAACTTTATATACCACATTGCAGCAAGCTATTGGTCTAAAATCATTGACTTTCAGATTATCAGGCTTCTTCGGTATCAATGCCACCAAGTATGATTAAGCTGTGCTAAAATATCACCTGTCTGAAAGAATTCCAGTACCGCAGCTGTCACTTCCTCACGCACGATATTCCACTGTTTCTTGAAGAATCCGGCCGTATAACCATCAGGTCCTGGAGACTTATCATCCGCCATTGCAAACAGTGCCTGCTGTATCTCAATACCCTCCACGTCCTGATTTAGATAAGCTCTATCCATGTCCGATAGCTTATTACCCGCACCAAAGACATTAGGATCCGTGGGTAATCTATCTCTTCTAGTGCCAAATAATCCCTTGTAAAAGTCTGCAAATAGTTCACCCTTGCGACTATTAGAAGTTACAATTCGATTTTCACCATCAGTAATCGCTGGGATACCCCCTCCTTTTCTTTCAGAGACCAAAGTATGAAAGTACTTTGATCCCTTGTCCGCTTGCGTAATATGATTTATCCTTCCCTTTTTAGCAAGAAAAGAAGACTCCGCCAGATAGTACAGCATAGCTTGCTTCTTTAAATTTCGCAATGCCAAAACTTCCTGATCCGAAGCAACCATAGCATCAAACTCATCAAATGCCTTATTGTACTCCGCATCCGCACGCTTAGCCTTTTCAGAAATATGATCAAAATCAAGCTTACCCAACTCCCTGAATGGGTTTTTCATCCGAAATAATTTCCTGGCCACCGAAAATTGTTTAGTCCCCTCAACCGTCGGACTCCAATAATCCTCCACTATTTGCCCACAATTCGGGTGGCCTAACCATATATTCTGAAAACGAAAAGGTCTACCTTTCCCGACAATCTCTTGCGACATATCTACCACCATGGGAGAATGGTCTGATTGAGCCGAGATTGGCAGAAAAGTTGTACGACACGCTGCATCATCCCATCCGTGATTCAAAAGCACCCTATCCAGTTTCCTCCAAATCTTCCAATCCGCACTATGCCAGGTTAAGTGCTCGCCCAAAGCTGGCGCATCTCTTAGTCCACATTTTACATAAACATCCTGAAACTCCTTCATTGGATACAAGCTGGGAACAGTAGCTCCATAATGATCATCAACACTAAGGATAGCATTAAAATCACCAAGAACCATCCAAGGAGAATTCAGATTAGCACCAAATGACTTCAATTCCGCCCATAGTGGTAAGCGCACCAGGCGTCCTTCACTATGTCCATACACAAATGTACAGAAAAACTCAATACCAGAAGCAAGGTTACGAACTTTCAGATGAATACATTGCAGAGTCTTCCCAAGGACGTCCACCAAGAAACCTTTCAGATCCCAGATAATGAGTATCCTCGAGTTCTGCCACAGTTCAAAATTATGCGTAAACTTCCATCCTTTAAAACCCTTTAAAAAAATTCGCAATACCTTATCCTCCATTTTCGTTTCCAACAAACCACACAGTCCAACCCTATTTGTGGAGATGATATTTTTCACCCACCTCCTCCTTACAGGGGCCGATAGACCCCTGACATTCATTGCTGATGTATTCATTGGGAAACAGAGGTCCCTTTTGGCTTCGGACCGCCGCCTTCCAGTGGTTTGCTTCCAGAACTATCTGAGTGACTCCTTGTAGCTGATAACATGCGTTGAAAAGGTTTCTGGGGACCCTTCCCTTGCTCATTTATACGAGTCATGCTCTTACTTCTAGACCTTGTCAAAGCCCCTGGAGTGGAGGGAGGTCTACTCTTACTCTTACTCCTATGCACTCTTGGAATTTTTGAGCCTCTAGCATCCGGATGAATCATCTGCTTAGGCAATTTTCCAGCACCATCAATCGGATTGTCGTCATCTCCAAAAGCTTGTTGCTGCCTATCGGGTTCTTTGGCAGCACGAGTGCTGGATTTCTGGCGCTCAGTGCTTCTCCCACGCACTGCTTGTGCTTGATTTCCAACGCCAGTAGCTCCAGGCACAGCTTGTGCCTTAGTGCCAACTCCACGGTTTCCAGCGCTATCATCATCAGCTGCTGCCTGGGCAGATTTAGCGCCATTCCCACGGTTTCCAGCGCTAACATCTTCAGGCGCTGCCTGGGCAAAATTAGTGCCAATGCCACGGTTTCCAGCACCCTTTCTTACAGGTCCAGGTGCTGGCGATGCGGGTAGCGCAACAACGGCCTCATCTTGCATTCCCCGAATGGTTATACCAGTCCCTTTCTGAGCACTTCTAACTCTCTCGATACTTTTAACTATGCCTTCAACTAATTTTCCCTTCCCTTTCCTTTGCCTCTCTACCTCTTCATTGTTCGAAGAAGCATCCTCGATGATCACATGCTCTTCCCTTCCAATAGCATTTGAACTCAGGGTATCTCCAATGGTTTCAGCTTGCATCTTCCGAACCCAAACTTGGTCATTGAAGCGAGATCTCCAGTTTTTCTTTCCCTTTGCCTTCCAATCTTTGCTCTCGGCCATAGCCTTCGTTTGTTGTGTCTCCTTGGCATTCCAATAATCATCACACTCTTCCATGAGATGATTGTTTTCGCCACAATTTGTACACCAAGGTCTGCAATAATCATAGATGATTTTTTGCACAAACACCTCACCAGTTGGGACACGAAAGCTCACCTCCTCCTTGAGCTTTTTTGACGTGTCAATCCATACCAAGAGACGTGCATAATAGCCCCTTAACTTCAAAGTACCATTGTCCATAAGGATAGGTTCTCCTAGTGAAGTAGCAATTTTCTCTAACGCCTTCTTGTGCCAGTACGCCTTTGGCAAGTGTTCCATCCTTAACCAAACTGGCTTGGTGGCCTGGATGGTCGCATCATACTGCCTAGATTCTTCGATTAACATCATGAACAACTTCTTTCCATGGAGATAATGGTCAGGACCATTCATCACCATATCTCTATCTTCAGCACTGTTAAATCTGAACATGACATAACCATTCTGCTTGCTCTGAACATTACACTGCACCTTCCACTTTGCCACCAGCAGAGTTCGAATTGCAAACATTCCCGGAAAGAAGCCCGGAAACACACCCAAGAATCTGAAAAAAAGGTTTATGAAGATCCTTATGTATTTCTTCATCCGTGAGCACAAAATCAACACTATCTCCATTGTTTGCGACAACTTCAATAGTCGACTTATTCATGAGAATATCCGGATCATCCCATAGCCTCCTTCTCTCAAGTTTTGGATCATTCCATTCTCTCGGATGGACTTGCTGATTTTGCCTTTTGTTACTACCACCCTCGGCCGTGCCTTGCTTTTGAACGGCATTATTCTTCTTGTTACCCATGGGAGCTTCTCCATTAATCACCATATTGATGTAGTGAAATCAACACCAAAAACACCAATCCAATCGGAGTATTCTAACCCAATCGGAAATTACCACAATAACCAAGTAACAAACCAAACAATAATACTATTCCGACCAGAATTAGCAAACCGATCGGAAAAGCACTAACAAATAAAAAATCCGGTCGGATTCAAGCCAAACCGAGCGGACTATACCAAGAACACAAAATCCCTAGATCGGGTTTAGCAAGCAAAACAAGAACAATGTGCAAAGCTTGTATTCAAAACCGAACTAACCCTAAGATCAATCGGAATAAAAAAAAACCCTAAACTCAAATCCATAATCCACCAAACACTAAATCAGATTCAACAATACGTAACAACATGCTCCAAATCGGAAAACAAACAAACCGCAAGAAGTTGGATCAAAGAAAAACCTGGAGACCGTGGAAACCGTGGAACCGTGATCACCAAGCAATCCGTGAACAAATCTTGAAGCCGTATTATGCTCCGAGTCCAGATCTTCAAAACCTTTTGCTAAATCCGATGAAGGTGGTAGGAATTTGATTAAAAAGTGTGCTGAAAATTTTAATCTAACCCTTTATACACCTTTGCGCAACCAAATCCAAGTCAAAACCCAAAAAAGTTTGGATTTTTTCAACCAAATCACCTTCTCGAACTAGGAATTGTGCAAGACACCGATGTGATCTCCCTTGCAACTCCCAATCCGAGACCGATCCGATAACAACACAACAATCACGATCAAGATCCGCCTAGAACTCTCCTTTTCCGTATTCAAACCCTACTCCAAGGCCGATTAAGATCAAGAACTCGCCACAAATTGCATATGATTTTATGCGGAATCAAGAGTAGAATCCGTTAAACCATAATTCATCGGTGGAAAGTGGATGAAATTTGAAGAAATCGGCCTCCAAAGGAAGGAAGAAAGGCTGCGCCTTTTTTCTTCTTTTTTCGCCCCAGAGCTAGAGAGAGAATTTATTGAGAGCTATATTATTGAGAGCTCTTTCAATTTTTTGGGTCTTTTTCCCTTCCTTAGAAAGTGGCTGCGCGCAGCTGCTTTTAGAGAAAGGGATTTTTTTTAATCGTTGTAAAAATTTTAGCACCAATTTTTTTGTTAGTACAAGTTTTTTTTGCCGGTGTTAATTTAGCATTGGTGACACAAAAAAACGGTGCTAAAACTAATGCAGGTTAAAAAAAATTTGGTGATAACAAAAAACGTGTGCTAAATTAATGTCGATTTTTTTGAAAATCGGTCATATCGTTTCATCGGCTATTTAGGCACCTTTTTTTAACGAAAAAACCGATGCTAGAGGGGGCTTTGATAGTGGGAAGTGCATATAAGCCCAGAAAAGAGTTTTGATTACTCGTTTCATTTTTGCGAGGGTTTTCGTCATTCCTTTTCCCTTTTTTCTTTTGTTTCTTTCATTCTCCCCAAATCCGGTCCAACGCATAAAAAGAAGTTGATGACGCCTATCTAAAACGAAGAGGTCAATTAATTTCCTTTAATCCAAAACATCATTCATCGCGATTTTAAGACATTGAATATCCTCCTAGATTGGTATGTAATGCCCTCTTGTTCGACATGTATATACTCCTATTCTATACTCGAATCATTGTCAACTGGCTCTAATCTTTACGACAGGGCTACCATGTAAAAATCGGTGATTTTGGCCTGGTTAAAGATGGACCAGTTGGCGATAAATCGAATGTTTCAACCCGTATAATGGGAACATATGGTCATGTTGCTCCCAAATAAATTTTGAATGTTCAATTGACGCCAAGAAGTGAAGTATACCGTGCAATCCTTGCTTGAGGTGATGATAACTACAGAAATCCATAATTGGAGCTGATAACATACATAGAATATGGTAATCCAGCCATCATGAAGTCAAAAGGTCATTTTGTGTTCTTAATTGCTGCAAAAAGCGCTTTGGAGCAATTCCACCACTTTTCTTCTTCTGTGAGCTTATCTGGGTAAAATTGCAAGATAAATTAGTCCTCCAATTGTATAAAATGAACCATTACTGTCGATGTAGATTTCAAAAGAAACACATGAGACTTGAGAGACGGGTTCTAAGAACTCTCACACATCATTGGACATTATGTAGGAAAGCATATAACATGGGTGAATGGTTAACATTAGCCAGAAATGGGGGATTATTCCTAAAACGTTGAGTCTTCATCGAAAGAAACAATAAGGTAAGTGATAGGGTGTCATATAACGACTAACACAATGGGAGAAATCCACACTACAAGAGACGTTACATTTTACTTCGGTTCTAGAGAGTTTATAACTTCGGTTTTTTGTCCAAAAAATGAGGTAAATACTACCGGAGTAAAAAGTAAGTTTTTTACAGCGGTTTGAAACCGAGGTAAAATGATATGAATATTCTTACGAAATCTCACGATTTGCATAATTAATATCTTTGATCTAGTGACGGGATATGCAAACCCGCACCATCTCGCATGAAATTCAGGAGTCTAGCCCTCGGGGTACGCCTAACTTCGACTTGCTCTCTAAAGGATCAGATTACAAGGTTTATTGATACTTAACTAGCCCTCGGGGTTAAGCAACAATGGAATAGCTCGCAAGCAAAGAGTATGAACTCAAAAGGATATATATTTGATTGATAAAAGTGTGTGAAATTCATCCAAAGGCCTCCCATATTTATAGGATTACAATCTCGCCCCAAACCCTAATCACAACTCGAAACTGAATTGACTTATGGCAGGTTTAAGAAGCTAAAATCATATCTAACTAAAATACCTAAAATAAATGGTAATCTAAGGTAATCTGGTCGAATTCTTCAAGAAGTAACCTTGAAGAATATTACCTTATCTAATCTTGTTAAATCTAATTCTAATCTGAATAAAACTGAATATACTAAACCCTAATGGACTGTATTTTCAAAAATTCAGCTCTTCAAAGCCCACATGGCTGAGCTATCAGTCCAATAAACCCAAAATGAAATAGTTTTACAATATTTTACAGTGATCACACTACCTCATTAAAAATCCAGTGGGAAAAAAGAGTTTAGTGTTCTTCATGATGTCTTCAGTTCGTCGACATGAATCCAAGATGTCGATGGTGACTCCTTCTTCAATTCTTCATCATAAAGCGATCAATAAAAGCATTTAAAGCAACATCCCTAAGCTTAGTTCTTGACCTAGTCATAGGTCCTGCCATGTCACTTAGAGGATCCCAAACATATCCTTTAAATGTTTGAACAAGTCGTGGAATGTCTTCATTTATGCTGGTAATCGTCTTGAAATCTCCATCATTCCCTCCGTGGTCAAAATTGAATCGTCTTCAAAGGCAAATGGAGATAAATCAGCAACATTGAAGGTTGCACTAACACCATGATAATCTGGTAACTCAATCGTGTAAGCATTGTCGTTCACAAGATCTACGTGAACTCAACTTCGATTTCTGAGCATTTGAAAAGCTCTCTTTTCGTAGATTAACCCAAACATAATCTCCCACGTTAAACCTCATCAACCTGCGCCTTTGATTAGCTTTATCAGCATTCGGTGCATTTGTCCATTCAATTTTCATGTGCACCTTCTCATGTATTTTCTTCACAAAATCAGCTTTATTTTCTCCATCAAGGTTTTTAACCTGTTTAAAATTCAAAGGAAGTAGATCAAGAGGTGTAATAGGTAGAAAACCATAAACAATTTCAAATGGAGATAAAGAAGTTGTAAAATGAATAATGCAATTGTAAGCAAACTCTGCAATCGGAATGCATTTTTCCCAATTCTTTAAGTTCTTCTGAACTAGTGTGCGCAGGAGAGTCCCTAGGGTTTGATTGGTCACTTCTGTTTGTCAATCAGTTTGAGAATGACTGGCAGTCAAAAACAACAACTTTGTCCCTAACTTGCGCCACAAGGTATTCCAAAGTAGGATAAAAATTTAACACCGCGATCAGGGACAATGGACGCAGGAATGCCATGTAACCGATCTACCTCCTTCAATAATAGATCCGAAACATTCTTTGCACATTCGTCTTCCTACAAGGAATAAAATGTTCCATTTTTGAAAATCTATCCACAACCACAAAGACATAATCATTACCTGACTGAGATTGTGGCAACCCTAGGACAAAATCCATGAAAATATCAATCCAAGGATGTGTAGGAACATGTAATGGAGTATAAACACCATGAGGCTTAGTTTTAGACTTATCCTTCAAGCAATCAAGATAATTCCTACACACCCTTTCAATAGCAAGTGGCATTTTCAGCCAATAGAAGTGTTCTCGCAACAAATTATAAGTTTTAAATGCACCAAAATGTCCCACTAAACCACCTGAATGAGCTTCTCTAACAAGAAATTCACGCATAGAACATTAAGGAATACATAACATATTGTTCATAAACAAGAAACCATCATGCCGAAAAAACTTCTCATAAGCACCATTTTTGCATGCAGCATAAATAGATGAAAAATCACAATCAGTAGCATATAAATATCGCACGAATTAAAACCCTAACATAATGCATTCCAATCGTGCAAGTAAAACATGTCTACGACGCAAAGCATCAGCAACAACATTTTCTTTACCCTTTTTGTAACGCAACACATAAGGAAAATATTCAATGAAACTAGATCGTTTGGCATGATGCTTATTCAACTTCATCTGACTCTTCAAGTATTTAAAGGATTCATGATCACCATGAATGACAAATTCTTTATGCAACAAATGATTTTCCCAAGTTTCTAATGCACGCACAATTGCATGAAATTGTTTCATACACAGGATAGTGTAGAGCACTACCCTTTAGCTTTTCACTGAAGTAAGCTATAGGTTGATTCTCTTGCATCAAAATAGCACCAATACCAACACCTGAAGCATTACAATGAATCTTAAAAGTACCCTTAAAATCAGGTAAAGCAATAATAGGAGCATTACATAATCGTTCGTTCAATTCATTAAATGCATCATCTTCACTCTCAGTCCAAACAAATTTCACATCCTTCTTAACTAGTTCATTTAGAGGTGCAACAATAGATGATAAATCACGCACAAACCATCTATAAAAACTAGCTAAACCATGAAAAGAACATACCTGGTTGCCATTAGTAGGTCTTGGCCAGGTCTTCATGGCCTCAATTTTGGTTTCATTGACTTTTATGCCCTCCTTAGAGATCACAAAATCGAGAAACACCACTTCTGAAGTGTAAAATGTGCACTTATTGATGTTCGCATACAAATAAGAGTCATAGTGTGCAACAAAAATCATTTTAACATGCTCAATATGTTTGCAGTCGGCAAGAACCTTGTCGGTCACACTTCGTTTATCGTCGATATTTTAATATTTATTATCTTATGGTTAAATGATTAAATGTCATGCCACATTCAATTGTTTTCAATTAATTTAGGAAAGAATGGCATGTTTAAACCTTCAAAATTATAACATATAATACAAATAAATGCCATCACATATTGAAATATATAAAGTAAATTTGAGATTAACTAATTGTTTGAATTGAAACACCATTTTCTATGGTGCACACCATTAAAACTGTCTAGTAAAATGACAAGCCAATCCATCCACATGTTGAAGGTCCATCGATGACTCTCCTTGGGTCTGTTAATATCATTACAAAAAAACAAAATTTACGTTAGAATCAGGTAGTCCTCAAATGAAAGACACATAATGTAGTAAAGCTCATATGATATTAAATCCAATACGTTAAAAGAAAACAGAACTGGAAACATGCGACATTGCTAATCATAAATTAAGACGTCACCACGACCAAATATATAGCGACATCGGACATTCATTCAAATGACAACAATATGATGTGTTATGTGACGTTGGTAAAGGTTATGTAACATTTTGCATGGGACAATGACATGTGACTGACGTAGCACATTCATACTATCTTCATAGAAATCTCACGATCATTCTTTATAATCGAAACAGATATGGCACTATCCTGGAAAGAATAGCAACAAAAAATATATAACATGTAACTCAAGCATCATACCTCATGTAATGTAAGAATCTTTGATCTATTTTTTATTAAATAAACATGTAGTAGGAGCATCAAATAATTGGTAATTGAGCATGGAATAGGTGAAAAAACTACCTCAATTAATTAGGAATCGGAGATTCTCGATCCTTGGTCACTTGATAATGTTTTAGAGAATCAAGTTTACTAGATATTTAAATAATGTAAGGTTGTGAATGAAATGGATGGTGGGAGTTTGGGTTCTAAGGTTGGTGTTGGAAATGGAAAATGAGTGTTAGTGCTGAAATTTATTGGATTGAAATAGGGTGGGGGGAAATTTTGGGTTCAAAATTTTGGCTAAAAATTTGAATCCCCGCTTGAAATTGTTTGGGTGACTGACGTTGGTTAACATTTGTTTATATGTCATTGAATCGACACGTCTACGGCCTCGCAGTTAATTTAATTCCTGGGGGTAAATAATAGCGTTACATGCACCGTTTGAAGATTGCAGCACGTCAATCAACTTATTCATGCCAGAAGCTGAACTTTATTGTTAACAAAATTTGGATAAAAAACATTTGGTGGAAATTATCGTGTTCATATATAACACTTATTGTAAGGGTAGTAATGTAATACTAACACGATTGATGGACGCTTACCCAGGGACGGATCAAAGAGGGGATACTTGCGATCCCAAGTCAAACTTTTTAACACCGTAACTGATAAAGAAACTCACATAATCCACAGAGAGTTCCAAAACTTCCTTACGAATAACCCTTGTATACTTATTAGTCATCATCTACAATTTAATCTGGACAATGTACTTATGCTTTTTAAAAATCGATGGACGGACTTGTATTACCTTTTAATTTGATAAAAGACCTAGAATAATAATTTCACGTGAATCTATGAGATGGAAATTATCGTGTTCATATATAACACTTATTGTAAGGGTAATAATGGAATACTAACACATATGACTGACGGTTACCCTGAGATGGATCGCAGACGGCAATCCCAAGTCAAACATTTTAACATCGTAACTGATAAAGAAACTCGCACAATCCCACAGAGAGTTCCACAACTTCCTTACGAATAACCCTTGTATACTTATAAGTTATCATCTGCAATTTTCTTTTGACAGTGTACTTGTGCTAAAATCAATGGATGGAGTTGTATTACCGTTTAATTTGATAAAAACCTAGAATATATAATATCATGCGAATCTATGCAGTAGAAATTGTCGCGTTCATATATAACGCTTATTGTAAGGGTAATGATGAAATACTAACACGATTGATGGAGGGTTACCCCGAGCGGATCACAGACGGGACACTTGCAATCCCAAGTCAAAATCTTTAACACCGTAAATGATAACGAAACCTGCATTATCCCACAGAGAGTTCCACAACTTCATTACGAATGACTCTTGTATACTTATTAGTCATCATCAACAATTTACTCCGGACAATGTACTTGTGCTTTTTTAAAAATCGATGGACGGACTTGTACTATCTTTTAATTTGATTAAAAACCTAGAATATATAATTTCATGCGAATCTATGGGATGTAAATTATCGTGTTCATATATAACGCTTATTTTAAGGGTAATAATGAAATACTAACACGATTGATAGATGGTTACGTGGGACGGATCGCGGACGGAACACTTGCAATCCCAAGTCAAACTCTTTAACACCGTAACTAATAAAGGAACTGGAATGATTAAGATAAAATTTTCTATCGTCGTCCAATGCGAACCTAGTTGATATGTGATAGGGCTGAAATAGTCAGGCCCAATACCCTGTAACCGACGTTGGTCATATGTCGTTCATATGTCACTGCACCATAACTCTAACGCAGGGTTGCACATACACAGGTAGAACGTGGGCATTCCCATTTTAGTGGGCTGAAATGGTGAGGCCCACACTTCTATAATCCGAAGTCGCACATCCTTCGGTGCAACAATCTCTATACACGACTTCCTTGTGACATCCCACAACCCTAGGTGGAAGCATAAAACATATTTAAATGGAGCCCACCTTACATACATCACTTCAAAGCTTCACATTTCCCTCATTTTTATACGTGCACCTGCCAATCTTCTCAAAGTATGGTTTCCACATGTGGTTACATTACTTATGTTTTTCTATTTATCCTAGAATTTGTAATCAAATTGGATTAGTGATTGAATGTTTTAATTTTTTAAAGTTTCATTGTTTCTATGAATTGGGGTGGTAGGATATGGGTTTTGGGTTGTAGTATTTGGTGTCTAAGTCTTCTAGCTATGAAGTGGTACAATTGTTTTGTTTAGAACCTAGATTTCTTCCCAATTTTTTGCTCTTGTTTCTGTAATCTACTACATGCGAGGTTACTAACATGTAATTCTTTCCTCTGTTATACCGATACACATGCGACGTCGAGTGTCTTAGTGACCTCGCCGGCTTCTCGTTTAGCAATTCTGTTTTATCGAAGGGCAATTGGCGTAGCTTCTACTTGGTCAACTTTTCAAATTTTGTTTTCCATTATCTAATTTCTTTCTACTTCAACATTTAATGCCCGTGACAATATGAATTACAATAATCACGTCTAACAACGCTAGTTTCAACCGTGACCCGATCAAGGTAACCGATTTTGGTTTTTTTAAAAATATTCCTTCTATTACATTAATAATATTATCAATGAAATGTTAATAATTTCTTTGACCAATTCAGATCAGTACTGATATGGAAGACGACAGTCTGCGACACATACTTTCGGGCAGATATCAATTTTTTTCCATATTCTGACCCAGACAAACTTTGGGTCAATTCCAATAATGGTAAGTCCTCTCTGTTTTAAACAATTCAAATTTCCAATTGAATTTTTTTGTAGATTACTTTAATGACCACTAACAAATATTTTTTGTTTATAATTTTGTACATCCCTTAAAAAATTGTTCCGCTCTTACCGCCGTTTAAGGTGGAAGCTCTGATCAGATGCAAAGGGAGGAAGTATCACATGCACTACTCGGGGGGCAGGGTGCTCAAGACCCTTACCCCGAAAGGGTTGGCTAGTTGCTTGCCGAAGAGCGACTTGTGATTGGGGACACCCTATACTTTGAGCTCCTAAATGGTGTTGGACAAGTAATTTTCCGTGTTCTCCGCATTTGATGATTAACTTTGTATTCGCTTGATAATGTACTTTGAACAAATTTATTTGTATTTGGAAGAATGAATGAGCTTGATGTATTTTCTGTATGAAATTTTTATTGTTAAATCAATGTTAGTGAGTTTTTAGTCATAAGTTCAATGTTACTAAATTAAAAATATATTAATTCAATTAATGTTGTTGAATGTTCTCATGTTAATTCAATTCTATTGAATGTTCTCATATTAATTCTATGTAATTGAAGTAGTATTGAATGTTTATTATTTAATATAACATAACTCGCTGGTGGGCTGAATTTGTAAGGCCCATCAACATATGCGACGCCGGTCACTGTATCATCATAGTTCCAGACTAAACTACTTACATGCGAAGTCGCTACATATCAGGCGAACAACACAACGCGGTCAAAACGACATCGTTTCTGAACTGTTATATATATATATATATAACCACCCTACTAGCGAGTTCAAGCTTCTATTCATCAGTTTGCCACAAATTCCAAGGGTCTCTCACCACCATTCAATTCTCCATTGGAAGAAGGGTAGGGATTTTTCTAACCTTCAAACATGTTTTGTTAGTAATTCCTACTTTTCATTGTTGGATCTGTCATGTCTTAATATTTTATGGTTTCTTTGTGTTCTAGGTTTTACTCATATTTTTTAGAAGGTGAACTTCTGTTGGATGTAGACTTGGGTACTATGTTTTGGTAGGTCTTCATAGGGTTTTTGTATATTTTATGTTGATAAATCTTAGTTTTTTTCCGGTGTTTAGTGTTTTTACCCATAGCTTCCTCTGTAATATGCGTCCTCGGTCAGATGTATGTTACATTTTGTTTTATGCAAAAATATAGCGATGTTGCACACTAGTCATTTTAGTAGCATATTGTTTAGTATGTTACATCGCTCATACCTTCGATTTAACCGATCAGCTCACGACGTACTTGCGACCTCGCTAGTGTATGTCCTCCATGCCACTGGTTTGGACCGACTTGTACTTGCGATGCATAGGCGATGTCGCACATTGAAATTCATGATGCTTCAATATTCACATTTTCAATTCTTATGCAGGACTAATAGCTAGCAAAGGATCTTCTAGTCGTTGATGCAGGCGGAAACTTTGATTTCAATTGTTGATTCGATGCACAAATGCCCAATTGAAACCCTTCTGAAAACCTATTGATTCAACACAATCGAATGCTAGATCCAGGCATCAAAATCGAATTCGATTAGAACACAAAATTGGGAAAACTGAAAGGAAATCCTTTTATATATCTCTGCCCCTTATTCAAACGAAAAGAGGCTATAAATAGCCCAGCCCCTAGGACTCAAAATGACAGGAAGAGAGGAAAATGCTCCCAAAACGTAAAACTCATAAAACAAGGAAAAGAAAAGCCAAAGGACACAGGTCAAAGGCAGTCAAAACACTCCAAAAACGTTAAAGCTCGTTCATTGATGGTTCGGTCCACATCATTCCCGCCGGGGTGAAAAGATTTCGTCCTCGAAGTCTGGTCTGTGTCGTCATCGGAAGAGTCGTCATGGAATGGGAGAAGATGCTTCACATTGAACACATCGGCAGTGCGGATATGGCTTGGGAGTTTCAGCCGATAAGCATTTGGATTGATTTTCTCAGTGATCTCTATAGGGCCAATCTTCTTGGCAGCAAGTTTGTTGTAGTCACCGATGGAGAAGCGTTCCCTTGTCAAAATAGCCCAAACGAAGTCGCCCACTTGGAACTCGACATGTCGGCGCCGTTGATCGGCGTGCGCTTTGTAGCGAGCATTGGCAGCGGACAGGTTGTCATGCACCATTTTGTGTATATCGAGCAGCCCTGAAACAAAATCGGAAGCTTTCCCATTGACCTTGGTGTTGTCGGGCAGTGGCAACAGGTTAAGCGGTCCGCGAGGCTGGGCCGAGTAAATGACCTGGAAGGGACTGAAACCCGTGCTCCGGTTGACGGCATGGTTGTGTGCAAACTCCGCTTGACTTAGCTTTTGATCCCAATTCTTTGGACTGTCACCAACTAGGCAACGGAGAACGTTACCGAGGGAACGGTTAACCACCTCTGTTTGTCCATCGGTCTGCGGGTGATAGGCACTGCTAAAGTTGAGCTTCGTGTGCACCATTTTCCACAAGATATGCCAAAAGTGGCTGATGAATCTTTTGTCGCGGTCGGACACGATGGAGATGGGAAGGCCGTGGAGACGGTAGACATCACGGAAGAACAACTGTGCCACATTCACGGCATCCGTCGTCCTCTTGCATGGAATCAAGTGCACCATTTTGGAGAACCGGTCGACCACGACAAAGATTGAGTCGTTGCTATGCTGAGTACAGAGTAGACCCAACACAAAATCCATACTAATATCAGCCCATGGCCGGGAGGGAACGGGCAGCGGCATGTACAAGCCGGCATTGGTGGCCACACCTTTCGACATCTGACAAATACGACATCGCCGCATGAACTTCTCGACCTCGCTACGCAACCCAGGCCAAAAGTACGAGGACTAAATGAGCTGCAAGGTCCAATCTCGACCCACATGGCCCTCACCGTGAAGCTCCTGGATAATCCGTAGACGAAGTGAACACTGAGGAACACATAATTGATTTCCGCGGAAGAGAAACCCATTGTGAAGCAGGAAATTTGATCGTTTGCCGGATTTGACATCTTCGAGGATCACCGAGAAATATGGGTCGGTGAGGAACAAATCCCTGAAGGAATCAAACCCGGGTACCTCGACCCTCAGGGTGACTAGTAAACTGGACCGACAACTGAGGGCATCGGCAACGCGGTTGGTGACACCCATTTTGTGCTTCACGACGAAGGTGAATCCTTCAAGGAAAGAAACCCACCTCGCGTGTCGAGCTGATATTTTGTCCTGGCGGTGGAGGTGTCGGAGCGAGTCATGATCGGTGTATAGAACAAACTCGCGGTGAAATAGATAATTCCTCCAGTGCTTAACAGCTTGAACCACTGCATAGAACTCAACGTCGTAGGTGCTGTAATTAAGCCGGGCACCCGAGACCTTCTCGCTATAGTAAGCAACGGGCCGTCCACTCTGACTAAGAACAGCCCCGATGCCAGTCTTCGATGCATCCACGTGCAGCTCAAATGGTAGGGAGAAATCCGGGAGGATCAAGATAGGCGCGGTCGTCAGGCGTTCTTTGTTCCTGATGAAAGCTGCCTCGGCTTCACTTGTCCACCCGAATTGGGTGCCCGCATGCAATCTGTGAGTGGAGCCAAGAGTTCGCTGAAGTTTGGCACAAAACGCCTATAAAATGAGGCAAGACCATGAAAGCTCCGTACCTCTTTGATTGACTTCGGTCTAGGCCAATCCCGAATCGCCTCGACCTTCGCCCCGTTGACCTGTAACCCATCACCAAAGATAATATAGCCCAAAAATAGAACCTTAGGCGTCATGAACACACACTTTTTCCATGCGACGTAAAACTGCCACATCCTCAAAACATGAAGTACCTCTCGCAGGTGCTCAAGGTGCGCATCAGGATTGGCACTATAGATGAGAATATCGACGAAATAAATGACGACGAAGCTACCAATGAACGACCGTAAAAGCTGATTCATCGCCCGCATAAACATGCTTGGGGCGTTAGATAAACCGAACGGCATCACCATCCACTTGTACAATCCCTCACGTGTCTTGAACGCCGATTTCCACTCGTCGCCAGGTCGCATACGGATCTGATAATACCCACTCTTCAAGTCCAAACGCGAAAAGACCTTGGCGCCACTAATTTGATCCAGTAAGTCGTCGAGGCGTGGGATGGGAAAACAGTACCGCACGGTAATTTTGTTGACTGTCCGGCTATCCACACACATGCGCCAAGAACCGTCCTTCTTTGGCGTCAACAAAGCAGGAACGGCGACAGGGCTCATGCTTTCTCGAATGTGCCCCTTCGCGAGCAACTCCTCAACTTGCCTCTGAAGCTCCTCGTGCTCGCTCGGACTCATTCTGTAGTGCGGTCTGTGGGGAAGAGATGCTCCTGGTTCCAAGTCGATACAATGCTGAATATCATGGAGCGGAGGAAGTCCGTCGGGCAGCTCGCCAGGGAAAACGTCCGCAAACTCAGTGAGTAATGGAGCGACTGCATTCGGGACAGGACCCGCCTCAGAAACTTCTTTCCCGAGAATCACATATAGCACGCCGGAAGTCTTTATTTCTTCACCGAATTGCGCCATTGTTAACAGGTTTGTGGCCCCCCCACTCACCCTCTCCCCGGAGCTGCCTGAAACTGCCTTCTCAATGGGTTTACTCGGCACCAAAATGATCTTAATCCGTCAAACACGAAGCTGTAAGAGTTAGCCCGACCATCGTGAGTTACTCTCCTATCAAACTGCCATGGCCTACCAAGCAACAAGTGACATGCATCCATGTTCACCACATAGCACCAAACCTCGTCTCGGTATTTCGTTTATTGGGAGACACTAAGGTCCGAGGCACGGCCTCATTCATCTTGGCCCATACGATCAGCTTCGGTGCAAAAGGAGAATGTCAGAAGGCCAATAACATCCCTTTTTCTTCATCTTAGGGATGTATATGGTAGAAGCGGTTGTCCATTTGGTTCATCGGCTTCAAATTATATGCGACATCCAAGACCCGAGACACCCTCGGCTGCATTAGGATTTTCTTATTATCCGTTCTTGGTTCTTAATCCCTTCAACAACGATCCAAATACTACAATACTTCAAGACCCGAGACCCTTCTCGGTTGCATTTTGGAATTGGATTGAAGAAGGCCCCATTTGTTAGGGGTAGAAGCGGATTTGATTTATGGGTAGTGAGTTTGTTCTCACCCCATCATTTGGGTTATAGCCTGTGTTTTTCCAGGTTGTTTTTGTGCTCCCTCTGCTCGGCTATCTTGCATTGGGTTGGTTGTTATTTTAATTGGACAAAAGGGGGGGGGGATAGTTGAGTGTTATCTACTGGATTTACACTCTACTATTCCCCCCCCTACCTCTTTTGGATTTTACTCCTTAGGTTTACTATGTAGCCTAGGGTTGGATTCTTTTGTATTTGGTGGGGTCCATTTAGGACTCTACTGCAGGTTCCACCGTTTATACTATTTACCTATTTACGTCGTCTCGGTATTTCGTCCCAACAGAAAATGATATCAAGGCGCGTTTCGATACCATTACCTCACCACCACGCTTCAGCCAAGCGAGCTTGTATGGCTTTGGATGCTGCTCGGTTTTGACATTCAGCTTCGCCACTGCCTCCTCCGAGACAATATTCTTGCAACTTCCCGCATCGATAACAAATCGACAAACTTTGCCAAGTACAGTGCATGTCGATTGGAAGATGTTGTTTCGCAGCCAATCTTCTTCTGGTGCTTTGGGCGTTAAACACGACCTACGCACAACCAATGACAATCCCATGTCACCCTCAACGATCTCTTCGTCATACACGGGCTGGTGAGACAAGGGCCGCTCGTCGGCTTCTACATCCTCGCCGGGTTCGTCAATAATAAGTACTCTTTTGCCGACTTTCCGGCAATCGGCCAGTCGGTGACCTTGCTCTCCACACGAGAAGCACTTGATGGTGCTTGCACTCGCTGCTCCACGCGGGAAGCCAGGGGTCAAAGGTTTTCCCGCAGTGGTTATGGTCGGTCAGGGAGTCACAGGCGCGTCCCATTGGGTGTTAGCAAATGGGTTGGTAAATTGGGCTGCGGTGCCACGGTGTGCTTGCTTCTCCACTGTGAGGGCTCTCTGAAACGCCGCAGAAATAGAAACTAGATCAAACATGTTAATGGTCTCCGAAATTTGAAGCTTTAGACCACCGATGTACCGCGCAACAAGCTGATCTTCAGTTTCTTGGACGTCATTCCGTGCCAGCAATTGATAAAATTTGGAAGTGTACTCTTCGACCGTACGAATTCCTTGCCGTAAGTTTTGCAAGCGCTGATACATTAACCTTTGGTAATTGTAGGGGAGGAACGCCGCCCGAAGGTGTTTCTTCATCTTTTCCCACGACAAAATCTTCGGCTTGCCCATTCGACTTCGGGTGATCTTTAATTGCGGCTACCACGCCGTTGCACGGCCTCGAAGCCTCGTTACAATTAGCGCGACTCGCCTCTCATCGGGAACTCCCCGTAACTCCAGAATTTCCTCGACCGTTGAGAGCCAATCGAGAAATTCCTCTGCTTGGAAACTGCCGTGAAATTCTGGGATATCGGTTTTAATCCCTGATTCCCACCGCCAATCTGCACCTTCATAGATCCGCTGGAACCGATGTTGTATCCGTGGTTCTCCGTCAAGCGTCTCCTCACCCTCCGACGAACCTGCCACAGAACCCTGCGCTGCCAACATCTGCCTTCGACTCCGCTCATGATCTCGTTGCGGATCATTGAAGAGGGCCGCCACTCGATGAGTAATCTCGTCCACCATCTGCTCTGTTCGATCCTCGATAATCCGACCAAAACGCTCCTCGAGCCGGTCGTCATCGTCCCTTTCCGGAACCTCGTCCACCCACTGACACCGTTGAGCTGCCCTCCGCAGTGCCATGGCCAAGATCCTCACACTGGCTCTGATACCAAACTGATGCAGGCGGAAACTCTGATTTCAATTGTTGATTCGACGCACGAATGCCCAATTGAAACCCTTCTGAAAACCTATTGATTCAACACAATCGAATGCTAGATCCAGGCTTCAAAATCGAATTCGATTAGAACACGAAATTGGGAAAACTGAAAGGAAATCCTTTTATATATATGAAAATAGGCTATAAATAGCCCAGCCCCTAGGACTCAAAATGACAGGAAGAGAGGAAAACGCTCCCAAAACGTAAAACTCATAAAACAAGAAGAAGAAAAGCCAAAGGACACAGGTCAAAGGCGGTCAAAACACTCCAAAAACGTTAAAGCTCGTTCATTGATGGTTCGGTCCGCATCAGTCGTCCATTTTTCCAAGTCCTCAAACATTTCTCAACAAATAATTAGTAAAACACATGTTCCCACTTTACCACAATATTTTTTTTCATGCAGTTCTCCACACAAAGGAGCAATCCTGAACCTATAGTGTTCGACATTGAGGATCATACAATGGCTCCCAAAAGCCCACACTTCCACTGTACACTAAAGCAGCATAACTTCGGGAAGAAACCAACTTTGGTAAGGCATTTAAAATTAATATGCAATGTGAAATATTTTCACACACACACATATATATACATTATAAATATATTTCTAATCAATATTTTTTTCTTATTTAGTATATCCCGTGGGAGATTGTACTACTACTGCCGAGTGCGAAGACCCCTGTAGTGTTGAGGTGTTATGGGACAGAGTACCATATGAAATAGTCAGGGGTAGCAAGATCAAGGCTCTTTCCCCAAAGGGTTTTGGCGAGTTCCTTAAGGGAAACAACCTACCCATCGAGGACACCTTGTTATTCGAGGTGATCGAAGCTGGGGGGCCTATCGTCTTCAAGGTCATCATTATTAGAGCTGATTGAGTTTATTGTAATATCTATTATGTTTGAATTAGGGCAAATATTATTCGAATTTAAGTACTGATTGTGAGAATCTTTTGACGACTATTATTTTTCTAGACATAAAACTGTCTAATTTAGGCATCATAAGATTGACTTCATGTGTTGATATGTGTGTTTTCATTTGATTTGAATATTATATGTGTGTTTACATTTCCATTTTTTATTCTTTCGATCACCGTCAAATTCTTCTCTTTGACTTAGCTCTTCAAATATGTGCGGCGTTGCTAAGTCAATCGCTAAACGTTTCAGTAGAACGCTGATCAGTCAATGGCAAAATCGATCATTGTTCCAACACGATATATGCGACGTCGAACGATGATCAGTCAGATTATTTAGTTCATTTTTTTATCTTTTACTTCGGTTATTTTTATAACCGAGGTAAAACCTATTATTTACCGTGGTTTTTTTTTATAACTGAAGTAAAAAATACCTTTTACTTCGAGAAAAAGACAACCAAGGTAAAAGAACTTTTTACCTTGATTTTTTGAGGTAAAGAAAAAAACAGAGGTAAAATGGGTGAAATAATAGGTATTTTTTCTTGTATTGCGGGAATAACAGTTGCATCTAATTCCTAGTTTACAATATTGTAATTACCATTGACAGAAATCTGTAGCTTGACATGCCATTAAACACAGAGGAAATGTAAAGGAAATGTAATATAACCTAAATACGAAGAGCAAATTATTTTCACCATACGCTTCCCAAAGTTTTGATTGACCAACTTACATTTGTCCATCTCAAAATAAGCACTTTGTTGTACAGCCAACGCTAAGATGCAAACTCAAACAAACATTAATTGTTAACTTCGACCAGGTTAATGACCAGGAACATTAGCCTTGATTATAACTATTAATCACACGATTATAAACCACTAAAGTCAAATCAATAAACCTATACCTGAGAAAATGAGAAAATTCTTGATCTAGCGCTACAGTAAAGCATCATGGATCCAAATTGGGAGGACGTATTTGACAAATGCGTCCTCTCGTCATTATTATTTAGAAAAGAAAAGGGAAAATAGATGAAGAAATGCATTCTTTCGTTATTATCATTTTTTTATAAAGGGAAAACAGAGGACGCATTTGAAGAATGCGTCCTCTCGTCATTATCATTTTTCTTAAAGGGATGCTTATGTTCAATACAGTCATTCTGTTGTGGTGTATCAACCATAGATGTATCAAAAATTATCCCAGATTCAGTAAAGTAGGATCTCAAAGGCAAAAACTCAGTACCATTGTCAGCCCGCACGTGCAGAACTCTATGGTCGAATTGATTCTTGATTAAACCACACAATTCTATAAATCTAGAAGTTATTTCTGACTTAGCAACTAATAGATGAACCCAAACAGCTCGGGAATAATCATCAACTATAGTAAAAAAATAAAATGCACCACTAGAAGATGGTGTTCTATAAGGACCCCAAACATCACAATATATTAATTCAAACAATGAAGTAGCATTTGAAGAACTCAATGAGAAACTATGTCTAGTCTATTTTTCTCTATAACATACAGAGTAAGGAACAAAAGTTTTATTTGTGCTAAAATCAATAGAAGAAACAGAAGAAAACACCATAGAGGAAGGATGTCCAAGACGTTGATGCCACAAATCAAAAGAAGACACTGAAGCAACTGTAGAAAAACATTGCAGGATAGGAGAACGAACACGAGCATCCAGCATGCGAAGCCAATAACTCCCCCCCCCCCATTGCTGTTAACCCACGCCAATCATAGTCCTCATACTGATTTTCAGTAAAAATGCATTATTTTTTAGTAAACAAAGCTTGAGATTTTATGGTAGATAACAATCAAGAGCAAGATAATAAGTTGCACCGCAACGTAGGTATGTAGGCACATGAGTAAGGGTGACATCACCAAAGCAAATAGAACAACAAAGGGTAGTAGATGACACAGATCCATCATGTAGCATAGCATTCACAGTATCGATATCAATAGTAATATCGGTAAGAGAACCCTTATCACCAGTCATGTGATATGAGGCTACCGAATCAACAATCCAAGGCAAAGTAGACTTACCTGACCATGGTTAGAAAGAGAGTTAAACTGATTAAATAAATGAATTTTCGTGCTCCATTGGTCATCAGACAGAGTAGGGCCAAAATTAGAACATGTAGGGGCACTACCAATGGAGGCCACAACTGCTAACCCTGCCGCCGACATGGCAGCGCCGGGGAATGGCTGCAGGGGGGGAAGGGCCGCGGCTGCGAGAACCTCAAGGTCTGCGGCGGCGGTTGGCCGAGCAGCTGGCACCATCTTCTTCGCAGCGTTGGCTTTCTCCTTCATCTCCTGGAACCATTCTGGATATCCATGAAACTAGAAACAGAGAGCTTTGTTGTGACCCTAGTGATTATAACTGCAGCTAGTGAATGGCACTGACTGTCGGCGATTTGGCAACAGACGGTGAGCTTCGGTCGGCGATAACGGTGGCATGTGGAAGAACGCGCGAATGTCGGATTGGCAGCGGATGCTCGGGAAAAGGCAACAGAATTTTCTTTAGGATTTCAGGATTTTATGCTCTGATACCATGTAAAAAAAATGTTAGTAATGCGTGTTTGTAATCATGATCTCAGGGTACATTATATAGTGGTACAAAATACCTATACAAGCTAGGAAATGGTGATAGAATCTAATTACAATTACAAGTAATATTTACATTCTTTAATAAGAGTCCTCTCATTATTATTATTTTTTAAATGAAAAACAGAGGATGCATTTGCTAATTGCATCCTTATCATTTTCAATTTTGTTTCAACTTGGCGAGGGAACTATTTTTCCGTTTTAGTAGAATGAAAAAAAAAGAAAAATATTAAAGTCGGATTCGGAGAAAGTGTTCTCTATGTCTATTGTTTAAAATATTATGAAGTTATTACTATTGTGAACTTTTTTTAAAATAACCCATTAGTGATGTGATTTTTAAAAATAAATAAATAAAGGAGATAATGAGTTCTCTAATTGCGTCATTTTTTTAAAGTTGGAAAAAAAATTAAAAATAATTCGCGGACGCATTCAGAGAATAAATTAATTAAATAGTATTGTTTTACTTTCACATAAACCCAATTTTAATCCGAGAAATATTGACTTGTACTCGAGCTTGACACGATCGAATTCAACCCAAAATCCGAATATGACCTGATAATCTAGACTCAAACCCGACCTGAATACGAACCCAAGATCAACTCAAACCCGATCCAACCCGAACCCAATTTAACACAAACCTAATTCATACCCGATAAACCAACTATATAACCCAGCTTGTAATTAACCCAAAATAGATGTAGTTATAAAAAGTCAATTAACATTTAATATGGAACCAAGTCAACTTGGTTATGCATCAAACGAATAACAAATGGGATTTTAGACATATGATTACTAGTACGTAAAGTCAACTCATAACAAATGTGAATACAAAAGAATAAGTTAAAAATGCACACAACTAATTTTATAAATCTAATGAATAATAGTCAAATAAAGAGAGATGTCTCATTAAAATTATGATTTTGAATTAGTAATTATAGAGAGTCGATTAAATATTAATTTCGAACATCGGTTTGAAAAGTATTGTAAAAATAATATTTAATAAATTATCAAAAATTCTTGTTATAGACCGAGTAACTGTTCGATGAGGGTATTTTATAATTAGTGGGACTAATAAGAATATTTAATGTTTAATTTTATTGAGTGAGATATATACAATTATGATAACCTTTAAAATGAGCTCAACATATAAATAATCATTTTTATAATAATTTGTTTGAAATATTATAGAAGTAATCATTTTTATTGTATTTAATTTGTAACGATTTCTAAACTAATTATTTCACTTCATTACTCATATAGTTTTCCTTAGATAACTAAACTTCAAAATAGTAAATAAAATTCTTTATTTTCAATTTAAATGTAAGACACAAAAATATATAAAAGTAATCCTAATTTTTAAATTAATAATACCGCACAACGCGCTGTGGGACTTCACTAGTTTTTTATTAAAACAATTTGAATCCGAGTATTTATTGCAACACAAAATTGCACTAAAGTATTTTAAAAAGTGAATTGAATTCAATGAATAATCAACACTGATATTCAACTAAGATAGTAGGAACAACAGTACCTTTAACATATTTATGGAAAATTACGCTGTGGCCCAAATGTTACGACATTATCCTTCTCTCCAAATTACATATTTTTTGTTATTCTTGCATTAATATAGAAATAGAAAACAAATGTTTATTTTGGTGAAATGAAGGAAAGCGCTAGTACATGTTCTAGAGTAACTTAAAGTTGTTTAGTTAGAAGTAAGAAAGAGAAATCGAAAAGGATTACAGATATATTCTTGTGCCCCATTACTGATAAATATTCCATTACGGAATTGAAAAATACAATGGGGGTGTATAGGGTATCATCATGTTAGAGCAGATTTCAATTTGAAGTTACGAGTTAAGTTTTTGCCTTTTGTACTTAGGTCTCTCCAAGAAAGTTGGAATTGTCGAATCACGAAATTGGTGACACTAAAAAGAAATTCAATAATGTACTATTGTGAATTTACGATTTGGGCATGTATGCGTGAACATAAGGGTCTTGAAGTCAATATTGAATACTTCTACACAGTTTTAAAAAATTACAGTGTGGCCCAAAATCGTGTTACACCATAATTCGTTACTTCAAAATAAATTATTTTTGTTATTCTTGCTTAAAAATAGAAATATTGAATAATGTTTTTTGATGAAATGCTAGAAAGAGCTAATACAGAGTAATTTAAAGTTGATTACTTAGAAGTAAGAAAGGGAAATCGAAAATGATTACGGATATATTTTTATGCTCGATTGTTGATAAATATTTTGTTGCGTACTTGGAAAATACAATGGGGGTGTATAGGGTAGCCTCACTTTCGAGCGGACTTTAATTTATAGTTAAGAGTCAAGTTTTTACATTTTGCAAGTTACAAATTACAACAAAACAATAACTGATAATAGTGCCATTGGAACTATAATATTATTGAAATATAACCTAAACCAACCCAAATTTAATCGGGAAGCATAATAACCCGATCTAAAATGAACCAACTCAAAATATATCTCAATTTAATATGAAACATTATAAAAAATGACAAACATGATCAGACCCAAACAAAACTTCAGTACAAAAAATGACATGACAATAACCCAATCTGATCCAACCCGACAATATTTTGAACCGACCCAACCTAATCCAATTATAAAAATTATACGAGAGTAACATGGCCCGATATTAACTTGACAAGACACGACACAACTCGAGGAAAAAAACTGACACGTTTTCAACCCAACACGATAGTAACCTAACCCAACACGACAAATTAAATCAATATGTTTCAATCCGACCTATTTCAACACGACACGTTTCCAATCCGATACGAACCTGACACGATAACCCAAATTGACACCTCTAACCCTCAGTGCCAATTAATGCGTCTGGAAACCGATCGAGCCACACCGTCGAGTCCCTTGGTGATAATCTGCAAACAAAAACCTATAGGAAATCCCAGGGGTAAACTCTCTGATGCTTAAGTTAGTAGGTGTTTTTGGTAAACGTAAAAAAATTTCCCAATAGTAAGTGCATACCTACCTATTTATACTGTATCAGAGAATAACGTATATCTGGACTATAGCCTTGATGTACGCCTTGATTGGTGTAGATTGAATATTCTCCATCCGAGGAGATTTACTGGGCTGGCACAGGCTCCCAAGGTACTCACGGCCCAAATCTCCTCTTGGTCCAGCAACAGGTTTACATATCATCAGTCATAGTCGAATGATAACAAGACTTCTCTAATGATTCCTTCAAATTCATACATTACAAAGGTAATGAAAAGAAATTCCTTAATCTTGGCCAAAGAGAACCAAGTGCTGAAACTCTTTGAAACACTTTAGTCAAGGTCATCTTTTTTGTGCATACTTTGAGTAAAGAATGATGGCACAGGCGTTGTATGTTTGCTCTAAGCCTCGCTTATTAATCTCAGACATTTTTACACAGCCGATCATCAATGTTGGGGGCTCGATGTTAGACTCCCCATTTTTAAAGAAAATACGTAGCTCGGAAGCACAAGATTTCGAGAGACCCTTCGAGCAAGGGAGGAAAACTTGATATTTTTTAGGATATGACATTAAGAGAATTAAGGAATTCCTACAATGTTAATGTATTTGAAGTTAAGTTTATTCGAATACTCAAACATAGTCATCATGCCTCCAGTTCTCTGGGGGCTTTTGATGATACTCTTATAAGGCTAGAGTTGGGTCGCAGCCCAACTCATTAAATAATATCTTTGGGTTGGCTTGACCCAATAGGATTTAGTCATGAATTGGACAAGATTGTCATTCAATACATATATAATAAGAATTGCGGTTACAGCTCATAACTGTTTGGGTTTAACAAGTATAAATATGAATGTATGTCATTCATTTTGATTCATTCACTGTTGTTCCTTTTTTTTTAGATAGACACTGACGTTACCATCACAGGCCCTTCTCCCAGATAATTTTTGGGCTCTGTCTTGCAGGTCACGGTGAAGGAGAGAGGATGCAATCTAGGGATGACATCCAATCGGGTTCCAAATGCATCACATAGCATTAGAAAGGCTTTTCCTTTGAAAAATGCCCACTCAAACTGAATTCAGCCAAAAGAAGAAGAAGAAGAAGAAAACTTAATACGACAGGTTTGACACCGGGATCTTTCAAGAAAACAATTGCAGGTGCAGATTCAATGCCTAGCCTGTAAAGAACACACAGATTTAGTGCATGTTATGATATGCTAAATCATGTGCCAAATCAAACCAAAGATTCACATTTATAAGGACTAATTTTTGCCAATATATTTGTGATAAGTATATATTTTTAAAAGGCAAAGGGGCTTGTTTACTTAAGCAAATGACCTGTGTTGGCTATAGAAGAAAAATTATCAAGTACAATCTTCAATGAGTAAAGGCTATACTAGTTTACAAGCATAATGTTCCAGACAGACTGCTCAATGCTTTTGACCAACTTCCTTAAGAGCAAGAAACCAGGACTACCTATGCAAGGAGTTTTCCAAGTTCAACTTGAACCTATTTTAGCAGTTGACAATTGACATATTGAGAATAAAAAACATAGGATAGCTACAATCTTGCATTTGCAAATAGGCTCGCTGGGTGTTGGAACTAATGCATTATCATGAAGAATTTCAGCTGGGAGTGAAGAATCAGTAAAGGGAATAATGTAATCTATTAAGTTTTAAAGTAAGATTAACATAAGAGTGTTAGCTGGAAATCTCTAGTCTGAAATACAAAGAACAAATTCCAACACAATTAATCATGGAGTAGCTTCAAAATTAGTAAGCTGATTATACAAATATAAATGCAAAAGCGGCAAGTACCACCCAACATTAAAAATACATATTCTGAATTTAAACAAGGAGGATATTCTAATCTTAGAAGTTAGAGATGAATAAAACTAAAAATACAACATAGCTCTATCTATAGCATAGTTCACAAAACCTAATACTTCATAAAATCTCAAAATGAAGGAAATATCCACATCGGTGGACATATTTTGCTAGACGATTCAATGCCAAATCTTTCAATGCTCCGGCTTTCAACATCATAGACTCCCATGTCCTTCCCTTCTGCTATATTACTAGGACAGCAGAGGTGAGGACGATTGCAGTCGTCAGTGAAATAGATGCAATTGGGTCTGAGTACACCTGGATAATCAGCAGCCGCCACAGCTAAGGTTGCGTTATTGCCTACGAAAATTGCATCCTTACCAACACCGCTTATATATTCAGCCATGCGTCTCTCAACATCCACCTTCATCACTCTGAAACAATTAGCTCCAGGATTCCTACGAAGAACTCCCGGATAATGGTGATTGTTGCGTGTGATTATTAGTAACTCACCATCAGTTGACTCCATTCAGTCGCAGTATGACTTGAGCACTGGTGATATCGATTCCACTGGGATCCCAAATCCAGATTTGGTCGTATCTATCCAATGCAAGTATGTTTCCTTTGTGATAAACCATACTTACGAAATATCCTTGAAAACTTAGTGCTGCCGGTTTTATTCCCGTCCACTTCCGGTCTCCATTCCTCCAACACATTAAGAACTGAGCCGTAAGAACCACCAACAGGAAATCCGAGGTCTCAGATGGATCAGCTAAGAGCGCCGCCATTTTGAAAAAGCTGATTTCCGGATATGCCCTAAACTCACATAATCTTTTGAATCTTTTCATGCTGGGAAGTTTGATTTTTGGACAGCAATCAAAGGTTTTCACCAAACTAAGCCTGCCATTTGAAGTGAAACCTGACAGCGAAGCTGAGACCGTAAGAATCCATCCAAACCCTACGTCTATGCACTTTTTACTCTCCGCTTCATGGAATTTGAATCTCGCGCAAATCTTTCGCCGAGACAAGCTGTAGAATTCGCGCTTATGGTTGCAATCGTCGCCGAGCATGAGAATGGGAAAACATGTTGCGAGATACCTTTTCTTAGTGACGGTTTCTCGCCAAGCAGTACAAACACCTCTAAATGCCGTGAAATCCTCCCATTGCAAACTTGTTGCGATCTGCTTCAGCAGGTCGGGAATAAGGCCGGACCAATCGGGCATAGTTTCCATGTCCTAATCTGACCGGAGAAGAAACGGAAGTTGTCGGACGAGTACCGGGAAGAAGAGGACCACCGGAGCTATGCTACTTGAGGGAAACGGAGGATGGGCTGCAATTGAAATCGAATGAAAAAGATTATCCCAGCGAAGATTATCTCCGGCAATAAAATTAGGGAATCAACACATGGGCAATTTTTCTATTTAATTTATCAGGAAATTATTTTTAGGAGATTTGTTAGCGATTTGATTTGATCTTATTTTGGTAGTTAACTATGGGTAGGACTCCAACTCTTGTACTGTAGAAAATAAGAAAGTATTTTTCCACCAAATGTTTACCTTCCCTGGTATCAGACTAACTCGATCCTTCCAATACTTTGTCGATTTTCACCGAGCCGTCCCTCTTGCCGACTACAGTAGTCAATTGGATTCTCAATTGAACTATTTCAAATACCAATCTGATACATATATAATTGGTTGATACTAAGTGATAACATAAACACTTTGAGATTTTTAAGACTTTTAAGTCTCAAAAGTCTCACTATATTAAGGCATTTTTATGTCTTGATAGCCCTAATTTGATTTATGTGAATGATTTAGTTATATTATTATTATTTTATTAATTTGATTCGTTGTGTATTTTGAATTTAGTAGCAAAATTTTACAGGATTTTTGCTGCAATCGTATTGGAGGAACTGTTGTAGCTCTACTACTTTTTTGCCCGGAATTATTAGTGTTAAATTGACTTTTCAGTTTGCTTTAGCGCCTTTGGCGCAAAATTTTTCTTCACACTTTTGCATAAACCTACATTGTAACATGAACATGACCTAATTTTCAGTCAAATATAGTCATCATGTGGATATGATAACCAATATGGAAAAAAATTTGTCCAAGAATCAACGAAAATCATCACGCAAATCAAACTATGCCACGATTCTTCTTTCGCGGGTGAGATCCAATTGACTCCAACTGCATAGATGCGACACCGCTGCGATGTCGTGCCCTAGTTACGCCGCTGCAATATGCGACACCTCTGCACGGTGACAATGATGCCTCTGCACGGTGACGACAATGCCTCTGCACGGCAGTGCCTCTACGATTCGCACCTGTGACGATGACATGGTCCCCGGCGGCCAAGGATGGAATCAAGAATCCCATTTGGCGGGGACCAAAGTTATACAATTTTTTTGAATTGATCATTAAAATAACAAATAGTAGATTATTTCATTTAAGTAGTCCCACTGCACGTTGCACGGTGTGTTTGATAAAAAAAGAGTTGAGATTAATTTTTGTATTCTTTTTGCGTCTCAAATTTAAATTGAAATGAACAATAAATTCTAAAGTTTAATTAACTAAGAAGAGTTTATATGAGTTTTGAAGTGAAATAATCAATTTAGTTAGAATAATTGAATAATGAATAAAATAAAAATTAATATTTTAGTAATACTTAGATAAATGTGTGAAAATGATTCTATGTATATTTGAAACTGCCAAAAAATAACCATGAATTATTTGAAAGTGTCAAAATGTCTCTAGGCTTTTGAAATTGTCAAAATGACCCGGCGGTTTCGGCATCAAGGTTGGCGTCAGTTGGACATACTAGAAGCATTCAATAAATATTTAGGGTTGTTTCAACACTTTCGAAAAATTCATGGTAATTTCAGTACATTTACAAAAGTATACGATCATTTTTATATTTTGTCCAAATATTTATAATAGTTTAACCGAAAACGATTTTAGTTCTGTGGTACATGATAGAGTATACAAATATAGTTGAGAAAATGACCTATAGATGCAATCGAAAGGTATACCATCTCGTGACGTAAATTGTGATTAGAAAATGAATTTAAAATATGTTTTGTTGTACAATTAACGATGAATTAGAAGCAATCTTAGTAAAGTCACAACAATAGTAATAACATGAATAAAATAAATTTAAAAAATAAATGTTGAAATTTAGTTTTACCACTTTTACTAATTCTTACTAGTGTGTTCCAACATGCCTAGTTTAACCAAGTGTAAAATAACGTGAAATGTAAAAGACACACAACTTGGTTACGCAGTTCGGTGTAAATCACCTACATCTGCGGGGCTTGGCCCAGTTCAGAATGAATCCACTAATTATAAAGATAGTACAGAGTACAGCATACAAAATACTTATCTTAACTAACTATGACGTGTGGACTCTGCTAGCTCCCCTAGCTACCGATCTGCCTTGATCAGACTCCCTCTGACCTCGAACTCCGTCGACGCAGGATCTCCTCCTCCCGAGGAATTATGGTATACGATTCTGAACTTAGTGTAGCAGGACAGTGTTGGAACACAGTATATTGGCTCTTGCAAATTTCGTAAGATCTCAAAATCTGGGTGCAGATTTTGCTCTGTAAATTCGTGAGTATGCAGCCGTGTTTTGTCCCATATTTATATCCACAGATCAGATCTGAATATCCATGATTATCTCCACAATATTCCTATTCCAAATCTGATTCCTGAAGCATATCAAAATCCTATAAATAAAGGGATTTACCTTAACTCATTCTATCCCATATATTCGAATAAATCTTCTCCATATAAGTAGGGATTTTTCCATAAAAATAATTATGCTTCACACGCCTGATATATAGCCAAATATACAATTACCATAAATTCTAAAACACTCCAATATTTCGGCTTGAATTCCGTTAAAACCTTTGGCGTAAAACCTGCTCCAGTTCTGCTCCAGCACCATGTTCCAACATGGTCTGTATATCAGTTCACAAATACTTCACAAAATTGCCAATTAAATAATTCCTTGACTTTACAATCTCCCCCTTTGGAATTTTTGTGGACCCATAATATTTTGGATGGCAAGCACAAAATCAACAACATACAACGAGCAGAATCATAATCATAATACCAGAACCCACATAATGAAAGCCGAAATCCAGAATTCTAGAAATCCAAAATTATACAACCAAATTGAAAAACCAATTATCCAAACTCCAAAATCACTCCCCCTGGGACCACACATAGGCTAAAGGGACTTCATCATACGAAATCAACAAAAAAAATCAATTTTTTTTAGAACTCCCCCTGAATTAATCCTACTCAGATCAACCTTCCAGCCTTGACTTCTCTTCTTCCAACCATGCTTGCTCTGCTTGTAAGGCTGCAATCTGTATTCCCAAAGCTCCTAGTCTGGCATTAACAACCATCAAACGAGCTTTCTTTTCTGCTGCTGCTGAGTAAGAGGTTGAACCAGAAGCTTTCCACGGAAGATCATGTACCTGTCGAAGCCCGAAAGTCTTCTTGGTAGGCCGTAAAGATTCAGTGTCAATTATCACATCTGAGGCCTTTCCCTTCACTTTTGCGCTCTTGGCCAGGGCAGAAATCAAGGCAGGATAGATCACAGCATCATTGACTTTAGGTGCAGTAGCCTGTCGAACTAAATGCTGCTGGATGAGAAGACCAAGGTTAACTGCTTTCTGTGTTCCAACACAGTACAGCAGTTTTGCCATCTCCCTAGTCAATGGAGTGGTATTGCTTGACGGCAACCAACAGTGAACAGCTATTTGATAAAGATCAAAAAATCTGGGCGTCAAGCAGGATGCCTGAGAATAGCCTACTGCTGGCCACTCCACCTTATATCCCCCGGATATAACAGCCAAAATCTCATTATCAGTTAACTCCAAATCATCAGGAAACACTCCCCCTATCTCAGGTGTTTTTAGCCCTAACAACAGATTAATCCTAGCAGCAGATAAATCTATAATTTTCCCCCGAACATACACTCTGCCAAACCATGGGGAAGTATCCTCTAGATTACCAGGCATAAGATTAGAATATACCTCTAAAACCAACTGTCTGTTGTATTGGAGTTGAAGTGTAGCTGCCTTTGTCATACCTGTCACCTTTAAAAAATTTGTGAAACCGCTCTCCTGATAAGCTTGTAGATCCAACGGCCTTTCAGCTTTGAATTTCTTCTCGGAGAAAAAATCTCCCATCTCTGCACCTTTCTCATCAAAGTACACAGCAGAGAAGGCCTGGGTGACAGATGGAGGAGGCAGAACCTTCCTTAGGTTGCTGTTGTGCCTGTTCTTGCTTCTTTTTGCTTTAGCTGATTTCATGGTTGGGCCAGCCTTCCTCTTTCCTTTAGCCTTCTGGAAAAATTCATCCAGGACCTCGTCACTGGAGTATGTCAGATCTGGAGCATCCTGTGTTGGAACACTGTCAGCTCTTTCAACCGGTTCTTCTTCTGAATCAACACCTTGAACTGGCAGATCTTCATCAGCTACTTCAAACTCCTGATTCCCTTCATCATCAGACTGATCAGGGGCTTCATCATTCAAATATTCTTGAACCTTATCACCCTGTGTACCCCCCAAATCAGCATCAGACTCTACCTCCATATACACTTATTCTTCCTCCTGTGTTGGAACACTGTCATCATCATCAGACAGTTCAATAATCACGGGTTCTCTCAATTTCTCCATCCTCTTTGCACTCTCCTCATCAAAAAATCCAACCTGTAGCTTGTTTCCATACCTTACTGTCTTCATCCCAACAGCTTGTTCTTCATTAATTTCTCTTATCCACACATAACTATGAGCAGTCATACGACAGAAAACATGAAATTTGTCTTTCCCTTTACCATTCAGCTGACCGTACATCCCTCTCAGATACTTCACAGTCTTATACTCAATATCCCAAACATCAGTAAAGTGACCAGAAACAATCTCCTTAATTTTGACATGCAAAACTTCCAAATCCTTTCTTATGCTCCTGATTTTGCTTAGATCCACAGAATATCTATTTGCTTGTATCCATTCGAATATATCATCCATACTTCTACTTTCTAAACCCTAGAATTTCAATGGTCGAGGGTCAGGACCAGTTACCTTAGGTTTTTCCTGTTTCATGCCGTCAGACGCTTCTTCTCGGGCATCAGAATCTCCACTCTGTTTCTTGACAGAAGCCTCTTCCTCTTCCTTTTCATCTATAGCTTTATCAGGCTCTGCTCCAGCTATCTCCTCATTCTCCTCATGGTTAGCATTTCCTTTGTTCTGATCTTGAGTTTGTGCCTTACCCAATTCAACATATCCTCTCGGCTCATCAACTACCACCAATTCCGAATTCACGGAGCCCCGATCTTCTTCCATAATTTCTGGTACTGAAGCTTCTTCTATCGGAGAATTTGGGCTTGACATTATTTGGTACAATGCCGAGATAGAGAGGAGTTTGAAGTATACGATTTTTCGGCAAGAGTTTTGGGAAGAAAGAATTCAGGCCGAGAGTAATAGAATGTGAAAGGGATTTTAGAGTTTGAATTCACTTTCAACTCTTCATGAGCTTACCTCTTTTCCCACGAAGTGCCTTTTTAGATTTCCCAAAAATTGTAATGATACCCCTTTCTCTTCTTGTCCCATCAAAGTGTCATTCCTCATTTAACTTCCAACACACTTTATTTAACTTCTCCTATTTTGGTAATTCGTTCCTTCCTTCTATTTTTTGTTCTTTTTCTAATTTTTGTAAACCGTAAATAACAAAAATATACATAAAACAAAACTGATTAAGGTAACTATTACCTCAGATTTGACAAACACCTAAGTGTTGTCGGAGGCTCTCAAAAGTGGTGGCATCAAGCGCCTTTGTAAATATATCAGCAAACTGCTCGTGTGTTGGAACATAGACCACTTCCGCTTCCTTTCTTTCAACCAGATCTCTAATAAAATGATGCCTTATGTCAATATGTTTGGTTCTTGAGTGTTGAACTGGATTCTTCGAAATATCAATGGCACTTGTATTTTCACATAAAATCTTTAGGGGGCCTTGATGAATTCCATAATCTTTCAGCATTTGATTCATCCATAATAATTGTGCACAACAACTTCCTGTTGCAAGATACTCTGCTTCTGCAGTAGATAGAGAGATAGAGTTCTGTTTCTTGCTATACCAGGACACCAAATTCGGTCCAATAAAGAAGCATCCCCCGGTGGTACTTTTTCGATCATCAGCATTTCCAGCCCAATCAGAATCACTGTAACCTATCAACTCCGAATCTTGATTCTTTGAATACCAAACACCATATTCTGACGTCCCACTTACATATCTAATAATTCTTTTGACTGTAGTGAGATGAGATTCCTTAGGATCAGCCTGGAATCTGGCACATATTCCGACACTGAAACATAAACCTGGTCTGCTAGCCGTGGGATATAATAAACTTCCAATCATCCCTCTATATAATTTCTGATCAGCCAAAACTCCTTTTTCATCTTTCACCAGTTTATCAGAAACTCCCATAGGGGTTCGAACTGCACGAGCACTACGAAGTCCGAATTTCTTAATCAAGCTCAAGGCATACTTACTTTGATTGATGAATAGACCATTCCGTCCTTGTTTGACTTGTAATCCCAGAAAGTAAGTCAATTCTCCAACCATGCTCATTTCGAATTCAGACTGCATCGTGGTGACGAAATCCTGTACCATAGATGGTGAAGTAGAGCCAAACACTATGTCATCAACATATATTTGAGAAATTAGAAACTTTGAGGACTTGTCAAGCACAAATAAAGTGTGATCTACTCCCCCTCGACGATAACCTTTCTGAAGAAGAAAGTTAGTAAGTCGTTCATACCATGCCCGAGGTGCCTGCTTTAATCCGTATAAGGCCTTCTTGAGACGATATACATGATGCGGATAATGGGGATCTTCAAAACCTTTAGGTTGTTCCACATAAACTTCCTCATTCACCACTCCATTTAAAAACGCACTCTTAACATCCATTTGATACAAAGTAAAGTTCAAAGAGCAGGCAATAGCTAGTAGAATACGGATAGATTCTAACCTGGCAACTGGTGCAAAGGTTTCATCAAAATCAACACCTTCCACTTGTGTATATCCTTGAGCAACAAGTCTGTCATTGTTTCTGGTGACTAAGCCATCTACATCGGACTTGTTCTTGAAGATCCATTTTGTACCAATGACATTAATGCCTTCGGGGCGAGGCGTGAGATATCAAACATCATTCCTGGTAAACTGGCCGAGTTCATCTTGCATTGCAGCAATCCAGTATTCATCAAGTAAGGCTTCTTTGTAGTTCTTGGGCTCTATAAGAGACACAAAATAGTGTAAACCAGCCAATCGTCGATAATCAACTTGAGGTACTAATCGAGTACTTCTAAAATTTGAGCCAGGTTGAACGTGTGTTGGAACATGGTCGTCAGTAGGAGGGAACTGAGTTGGAACATGGTCAGCTTCAGCAGAGTCAGGATTCTGATGCTCATTTGGTTCAGTAAGATCAACTGACGATTTTTCTCTATCTGAAGTTTGAGACTGTGTTGGAACATGAGTGTTGGCGGATTCTTCCTCTACTGCTTCTGGAGGTTGCTCCTTTTCGGAATCATCCACAATAACATTTATGGATTCCATGAGAGTGTTAGTTCGATGATTGAAGACTTGGTAGGCACGACTGTTGATAGAATACCCTAGAAAAATTCCTGGATCACTCCGATTATCAAATTTTGCCAACTGTTCTCTGTCTCTGAGGATATAGCAAGTGCTACCGAACACATGAAAATACGAAACATTTGGCTTCCTGCCTTTCCAGATCTCATAGGCTGTCTTGTCAGTGAACAGTCGAAGATATACTCGATTGATTATATATCACGCTGTGTTGATCGCCTCTGCCCACCATTTCTTATGAACATCCTTTTCTGTCAACATAACTCGCGCCATCTCCTGGAGATTTCTATTCTTTGTCTCGACAATGCCATTCTGTTTAGGAGTGATAGGAGCCGAAAACTCATGCTGGATTCCTAGTTCATCGCAGAAGGAACTGAATTGTTCATTTTCAAACTCTCTGTCATGATCACTTCGAATTCGGATTATTTTTCCTACAGGACTTCCTTTTTCAGTTTGTAGCTTTACTACAAGGCTTCGAAATACCTCAATCGTATCAGATTTCTCTTTCAAGAAGGCTACCCATGTAAACCTGGAGAAGTCATCAACACATACAAAAATATATTTCTTTCCTCATATGCTAGGTGTGTTCACTGGCCCCATTAAATCCATATGCAGTAATTCCAGATTTCTAGAAGTAGTAATAAACTGAACTGAAGAATGAGGAGCACAAGTTTGTTTACCTTGCTGACATGGTCCGCACACGATTTCATCATTACCGGTCAAGGTCGGCATTCCTCGTATAGCTTTCATGTTAGCAATTTTCACCAGTGTTTTATAGTTGATGTGTCTGAGCTTCCTGTGCCAAAGAATTCCTTTATCCTGCTTTGAAAGCATGCATCGAACTTCTTGTTCCAACAGATAACAATTGTCTGAAGATCGTATTCCAGAAAGAACCTTGTTTTCTCCATGCTTCACTACACACTTGTCCTTCTGAAATTTCACCATCATGTTGTCATCACACAGCTGGCTTATACTTAACAAGTTTGCTTTTAGATCTTCAACGAATAATACACTTGTGAAAACTGAAAACCCTTCAATCTTTAATTCGCCCTTTCCAATTACTTTGCTCCTTTTTCCATCACCAAAAGTTACATACCCGCCATCATATGGAGTAAGATTTGTAAGGTATTTTGGACTGCCAGTCATGTGGCGAGAGCAACCACTGTCAAAATACCATGAGTCACTGGAATATGCTGATAAAGAAATGTGTGCTACCATACACGTACTGGACCTTTTAATAACCCATATCTTCCTGATTCTTGTATGAGTATCGACTGTGTTGGAACACAGTTGTCTTCCTGTCATTTGATCTCTGATCAGTTTTTTACACTGATGTTCAGCATGTCCTTGGTACATACAGTATCTGCAGATTAGAGGCTTCCTTTGAAACGGTTTCCCATACTTCCATTTTACTTCTCGAATCCTTGCTTTGAGAGTTACTGGTTTTTCAAGCAATTCAACCTCGGGTTCTTTCCTGTATTTAATTCCGTGTCTATCACCAAAGTTCTTTCCCATATCCATAATATCATCAAGCTTTGCTTTCCCGGAATTCAATTTTGAGATAGTTGCTTCAGACATCTCAGCCCTCTTGACTGCTGCTATCAATTTCTGACTCAGTTCTTCATTTTGTTTTCAAAGTTCTGCAACCGTGGATCGTAATTCCTCTTCACTGTCAATCAGCTTCCTTTTTTCTTCAATCAGCTCTTTGTTTTTGTCTGCTACTTGAACCCACATGGCATACATTTGTTCGTATGTGCTATAGATCTCATCATCACTTACAGACAGATCATCTTCATCACTGTGAGCCTCGTCCAGATTCATGTTGGAACTTACACCTTTCCCTTTGTTCAGTGTGTTGGAACACTGACTTTCTGATGTATCATGGACCTTTGCTCCAAAAGCTACATAATTACTAGTTAGTTTTTCTTCATCTTTTTCAGTCTCTTCATCATCACTCCAAGAGGTGACATATGATCTTCCTTGTTTCTTGCGGGTGTTAGCACATTCGGCCTGAATATGACCAAATCCTTCACATTCTCTGCATTGAATTCGTCCAGCCTGTTTTGGTTCGTTGTACTGATTTCTGCCAAACTGCATATTTCCTTGTTCAAACCTCAATCCACGATTGTTGTTCGAATCTTGTTGCTTTTGTCTGGTTCCACCAAACCTCTCCTGGGATTTCTTATTAACCACCTTCTTTAGCATCTTTGAGAAATTCTTTGTAATAAGTGCCAAGTTTTCAAACTCATCATCGCTGTCAGACTCGTTACTTCCTTTGGCTGAAGAGACTTTAAATGCCAAATCCTTGGAGACCCTTTTAGTAGGTTGCTGGAATGTCATCTCATATGTTTGTAACGAACCCATTAGTTCATCTAGACTCATGGTGGGTACGTCTCTTGCCTCCTCTGTTGCTGCTACTTTCATTGCAAATCTTTTAGGAAGAGATCGCAAAGTCTTTTTCACCAGCTTAGTCTCTTTGTACACTTTTCCAAGTTGATAAGCCATGTTGGAGATATCTCTAAGCTTTCCATTGAATGTGGAAATGGTGTCATCCTCCTCCATTTTGAGTTCTTCAAACTTGGTAGCCAACATCTGTAGTTTGGATTCCCTCACTCGACTGGTTCCTTCATGAACCGTTTGTAGGATGTCCCATGCTCTCTTTGCTTGGTGGCATGTAGATATAAGCTTGAACTGGTTTTCATCAACAGCCGTGAATATTGCATTAAGTGCCTTTGAATTTGCTAGAGACTCTTTAAGATCACCTGGAGTCCATTTAGACTTGTCTTTGGGTTTTTGACTTGGCTCCCCTTCCACAGCCTTAGAACTGGTAGCATCTTCTGTAGGATGATTCCATTCATTCTCAACATAAAACCATGCCAGTTCGTCCAGTGAGTTAATGAACACCCTCATACGAGCCTTCCAATAGTTGTAGTTGTTTCCTTCTAACAGTGGTGGTCGAGAGACTGAAGTTCCTTCTCTTGTCGTCATGGTAAAACTGGATCTCACTTTCCTTGAAACACCAAGGGAACAATAAGTGACTCAGCTCTGATACCAATTGAAATTTAGTTTTACTACTTTTAGTAATTCTTACTAGTGTGTTCCAACATGCCTAGTTTAACCAAGTGTAAAATAACGTGAAATGTAGAAGACACACAACTTGGTTAAGCAGTTCGGTGTAAATCACCTACATCTGCGGGGCCTGGCCCAGTTCAGAATGAATCCACTAATTAGAAAGATAGTACAGAGTACAGCATACAAAATACTTATCTTAACTAACTATGACGTGTGGACTCTGCTAGCTCCCCTAGCTACCGATCTACCTTGATCAGACTCCCTCTGACCTCGAACTCCATCGACGCAGGATCTCCTCCTCCCGAGGAATTAAGGTATACGATTCTGAACTTAGTCCGGCAGGACAGTGTTGGAACACAGTATATTGGCTCTTGCAAATTTTGTAAGATCTCAAAATCTGGGTGCGGATTTTGCTCTGTAAATTCGTGAGTATGCAGCCTTGTTTTGTCCCATATTTATATCCACAGATCAGATATGAATATCCATGATTATCTCCACAATATTCCTATTCCAAATCTGATTCTTGAAGCATATCAAAATCCCATAAATAAAGGGATTTACCTTAACTCATTCTATCCCATATATTCGAATAAATCTTCTCCATATAAGTAGGGATTTTTCCATAAAACTAATTATGCTTCACACGCCTGATATATAGCCAAATATACAATTACCATAAATTCTAAAACACTCCAATATTTCGGCTTGAATTCCGTTAAAACCTTTGGCGTAAAACCTGCTCCAGTTCTGCTCCAGCACCATGTTCCAGCATGGTCTGTATATCAGTTCACAAATACTTCACAAAATTGCCAATTAAATAATTCCTTGACTTTACAAATGTATTGAAAAATAGTAATAAAGTAACTAAATTAACTAAATTAAACTTATTCATCAAATTAAAATTCTACTGAATTGAACGGGTTTGTTAGCACTACCAAAGAGACACCCCCTCTAGTATCGGTTTTGAAAACCGGGCCTAAATTGAAATAGCACCAATTTTTTCATTTTAACACTGATTTAAAATTTTGGTGTTAATTTAACACCAATTTTTTTAAAATTTTAACACTGATTTTTTAAAAATTGGTGTTAAAATAAAACTGGTGCCAAAATCGGTGTTAAAAATTTTGTTTTAAATTAACAACCGGTGCCAAAACCAGTGTTGGAAAAACAATAGCACCGATTTTCAAAAATCGGTGTTAAAAATTTTTAAAATTCATTATTCTCACTAAAAAAAATTCAACAAAAATTTTAAAAATTCAATCTTCCTGCCAAAAATTTCCAAAAAAAAATCGTGAATTTTTTTTAAAAAAATTGGCCAAAAATTTCAAATAATGTTGCCCGAAATATCATGGGCTGGGAGCAGCTGTGCGCAACCGCTCTAAGCTATATTCATTTTTTGTAACTTTCAAAATCGATCTTTGTTTACTTTAACTTATAATTAAGTTGAATTAAATTAATCAATGATCAACCTTTATTAACCTAATATATATAAATAAGAATAAATATGTTTGACATTAACTATTCAATGTTCAACCCTTGATTAACTATGTACATATAAAAATGAATAAATAGGTTTGAATTCAACTAATCAAAGGTCTTCCCGTACTTGACTTAGTATTTGTAAATATAAATAGAGAGGGATAACTTTAACTAATGAACGTTCAACTATTAATGGATCTAGTATATATAATAAATACAATAAAAAATTCATTTTAACTAATTAATCAACGCTAAACTCTTGATTTACTTAGTATATATATAAATACAAATACAAATGTCTGACTTTAAGTAATAAACGTTCAATTGACTTAGTATGTATAAATGTGACTAAAAAGGTTGATTTGAATTAATCAATGGTTAACTCTTACTTGACTTAGTATATACATAAATACAAATATCGAAGGTTTGACTTTAACTAATACACGTTCAACCCTTACTCAACTTTCAATATATAAATACAAATATCAAAGGTTTGACTTTAACTAATACACGTTCAACCCTTACTCAACTTTCAATATATAAATACAAATATCGAAGGTTTGACTTTAACGAATACACGTTCAACCCTTACTCAACTTTCAATATATAAACACTAATAATTGGGTTGACTTTGACAAATCAACGGTCAAACATTACTTTGACTTTCAATATATAAACACTAAACTAAGTTAATTTTAACCAATAAACGGTCAAACCATACTCGACTTTCTATATATAAACATTAATAACTAGGCTAACTTTGACTAATCAATGGTCAAGTCTTATTGACTTTCAATATATAAACACTAATAACTAAGTTGACTTTAACCAATCAATGATCAACCTTTACTTGACTTTTAACTAGCATTAGTGGAAAGCTTGTGATTAAAGGAACCTCCTTTGGAAGAGGACCTAAAAGAGTTTCCAAAGTCAGAAGTGGTTTCGGTTCCAATAAAGGCGGTTCTACATTGATCAAAGGTGGTTAAGAACCATTTTTTATGGACATAAATGAAAGGTGGTTCTACTTGAGGAACCGCCTTTGATAGAGCTTCTGATAGCGGGAGTATGTTTTGGGTCCAATTTTTAGAATGCTGCACTTAGGCCATATAAATAGGGTTTATCTCCCTCATCTTCTCATCTCCTGATCTCCGGATCTCCCTCATCTCTACCTTCCTGATCTCCTCCCTGGAAACCCTAACACCACTGCCTTCTCCTCCACCACCACCACTGATCCTCCTCCACCACCTCCACTTTATCCTCCTCCGTTCATTCACCCACCGTCCCGCCTTAACCTCTTCCACCACCGCCGCACCGGAGAAGAAGCTTCGATTGGCCAACGAGCTTCGGTTGGCCAACGAGCTTTGACTGGCCATCGGTTGAGATCTATTGCCACTACTCCAGTGCCACCGTGCCAACGCCAACGCACGTCTCCAGTGCCACCGCCTCATCTAACGCCACCACCTCAGGGCCACCACTCGTTTCAACTGCTCGATCATTGCTCAATTCCTTCCTCCGACCGAGAAACGTACACCCAAGCCAACAGTGGAAGCTTCTCCCCTTCAAACATTTGTGCTGTAAATTATTTAGATGTGTTAGAATGATTTGGATCTATTCAAATTTTTTGTTTATTGAAGATCTATTATGATTTTGGATCTGTTTTTGTGTTTATTGAAAAAACTTGTTTGATCTGTTTGTTTGCTATGTGTTTATTGGGAGGCCATTTTCGTGCCTCTCAAAGTTAATATTTATAAGCCCCAAATCCTTACTATCTACAACTAAGTAGATAGCGGAAAGTCGGGGTCGTCCACCAAGAAGGGGGATTTTTTAAAGCAATTTGACACAAAAGGTTGCTATTAGGCTAGAAGTAGATACATATATATATACATATATATATATATATACTAATAAAAGCATGTAAATAGGGGGGGATTTGGTTGTTTGGTGGTTCTAAGTTATGAAAATTAAAAGACAAGATAACTAGCAAAGTCAAGTAACTATGGTAAATCATCAAACAAAACTAAGAAAAAGAGGTTTAAAACTACAAAAGATAAAGCCTTGAGGGCAATTGATATCCACTTCCAAACCTAATGTAGATCATTGAACCATTCACTCATCCTATCACTAAACATAACATTCATTAGGCTAAACCTAGAACGAACCACAATTAAGGTATCCCATTGATGACATTGAGCACGAAGAACCAACAAGCTTGGCAACACTTATAAACACAACACCATGTCTAAGCATTTAACCAATTCATGCATTTACACAAGATTAGTCAAGAACGATCGATATTCATGGACTTCTCTCATTTTCTACCTAAAATAAACATGACAATGAGTTCGACATCATCACATTCATCTAGCAATTATCAACACACCAACATCATTTAAGAAGCTCTAACTCATGCTCTTGGATTCCAGATTAAAAGAGGGGAGAATTAGCTACTTTCTCCCAACCCTAAGAAGTAATCATACAAGCAATTCATATACTTAAGCTCCCAACAGCATCAATGCCATTAACAATTCACATTCAAATCTCAATAAATGCACAATAGCAAAAGCACCATATATATATATGTAGTTCTTACTACATAGAAATGAAAGCTTCAATTCTTTGCTCCTAAGATAAAAATAAGCTCAATAATAAAAAAGACATGATTAACCTACAAAACTAAGAAAAGAAAGAAAGAAAGAATAGGGTTTGAACCCAGAAAAACATAAGAAGAAGAAGTTGGATTCGAGTTTTTGAAGGAGAGAGGATAAGGTTAGTATTTATAGTACAAAAAAGCAAGAATAATTTCTGTCCATTCTTCCATCGTAAGTCGCTATAGGCTCGCGATGACCTCGCGACGGACCCCAATTCCAGCACCAATTCTTCTTTCTCCTTTTTGTTTCATATACTCCTCTTCTCTTCACTTCTTCAATTCTTCAAATCTTCAAAATCTCAAATACAAGTCTTCAACTTGAGTTCAAATACAAGTCTTCAACTTGAGTTCAAATACAAGCTCAAATACAAGTTTTCAACTTGAGCTTAGGGTTTGCAGCCTCGAGGACCCGAGGTCTCGAGGGCTTCAACTTGAGTCAAAGGATTGCAGTCTCGAGAACTTGAGGTCTTGAGGGAATGATGTCTTGAAGGTTTTAGCTCGATTCGAGGGCCTGTGGCCTTGAGGACTGATGGTTTTTTGGGTTCAGCTCGACTCAGGGTCTCGAGGGGATACTATCTCGAGGACCCGTTGGTCGCAACTCGCGACGGCTCGTCGCGACTTGTGGAAAGTTGTGGTTGGGGGCTGAATTTTTAGCACGAAACTTCTGATTACATCGTGACTCGCGATGGTCTGTTGCGAGGTTATCGCGACTCGCGATTACAAGACCTCCCAGCACTTAGAAAGAATTCAATCTTTTCTCACAAACATTCCAAGCTTTCTTCCCTTTCTCATGGATTTCATTCCTTCATCTCCTCCAATGCAATGCACTTCACTTTGCTACAAAATCACATTAAAACACACCGTAAAAAGAACAAGACAAAATAACAAAAACTAAACAACAAAAACCAAAATAAAAGGCCAAGTTTATTTACGTCGTCGGCACGACAAAGCTCTATATATTTAAGGTCATCGGCACGACCCTAATGTTATCCATATGGTGAAGGCTCGAACCCCTTCACCATGAGTATCCAAAATTAGAGAGGAGGGGGTACAAAACGTTTAAGAGGAAACTTTTATTGAGGTGGATATGGTTTAAAGGGAGTTCGGTGGTTAGGAGGCTTGGGATTGTCTTTTGGCTCCTCTCTTATCTCCCTCAAAACATTCGAAAATGGTGGAGTTTGTTCAATAGGTAGGGGTAAAGGTGATAATGCTAATGAATGTAGCACAATCACCTCTTCCTCCTTTTTATCATCCTCAACAACCAACTCCTCATCCCCTTCGAACTCAAGATCATTTCCCATGGTGACTGATGTGTCCATTTTAGGCGCATTATTTAGTAGTATTTAGGATCACTTTTGTGCTCTTTTATTATCGAGAGCTTGTGTTTTACCTTGAAATTCACTTAGGAGAGGTAAAAGCAACTTCGTACTCTTTTACCTCTTTTAAGTGGATTTTGTGTGACAAGGGAAGAACACGGAACCAACGAAGACCGGAAGACATTGAAGACTATACTTTCGAAGACTTTTGGATACTCACTTCGAAGACATGAAGACCGGAGGCCGTTGAAGACCATTTTGGAGCTGTTGAAGACTTGAAGAGTGAGAGGGATGGCTATGAAGAAGACAAAGAAACAATGCAAAACTGTGGCTGCCGTCGCGACCCCGTCGCGACACCATCGCGATCCCGTCGCGACACCGTCGCGAGTCGCGACGAACCCCGTCGCGAGTCGCGACCAACGAGCGGCCAGAAATCATTCTTATTTTCTTTGCACTATAAATACCATCACTTTCCCTCTTCTTCTCCAGCTTTTCCAGCCAGCTTTTCTCTCTGTTTTGGGCGCCAAACCTAGGTTTTTTCTCTTCTTTCTTTTCTTCTTCTTTTCTTAGTTTTTATGTGTTTTCTTGTTCTAGAGTAGTTCTTGTACTTGGGAGCAAAGGATTGAAGCTTCCACTTCTATGTATTGAGATTCATTTATATCTATCTATTTGGTGTTTTTGCTATTGTGCATTTATTGTGCTTTGAATGATTAATTGTTGATTGCATTGATGCTATTGAGAGCTTGATGATATGAAATGCTTGGATTAATTGCTAGCTAGGGTTTGGGGGATTTGGGTTAATTTCCCCCCTGTTCTTGTTAGCAATGTGAGAGTATGAATTAGAGCTTTTGATTGTGTTAGTGTGTTGACAATGTGCTAGGCGAATGTGATTGATGTCGAACTCTTCGTCATGTTCGTTTGTGTAGCAAACGAGAGAGTCATATGCTCGCGGATGAATGTGCGTTGCACGTTCACCCAATCTCATGTAATTGCATGAATTGGTTCAATGCCTAGTCACGGTGTAGTGGTCATAGGCATTGCCAAGCTTGTTGGTCCTTCGTGCTAAATGCCACCAATGACACCTTGAGTCGTGGTCGCGACTCGGGAGCCATTGGTGAGGTTTGACGAGAGATGTCGAACTCACTCTCGCAAACTATGAACTAAGAAGGATAGGAGTTCAGTCTCCACGACAAGTAGTTGAAGTATTGAATAGATGATTTAAACTCATTCTTGAAGCATTTGTTATTTGGCGTTTATGTATTCTTGACGGTGTGTTTCACTGCATGTGTGCCATGAGTGGTTTGAGCATAGGGAGTGCTTGTGTGGTTGAATTGCTTAGGTGTAGGAACGTGACGAATTCCGTAGCACCTTTGCATGAAGATCTACGAGCATGAACTTAGAACTCCTTGTGGTGTGTGTGTTGTGGTACTTGCTAGATGGGTGTGTGAGCGTTGGGTCATGAATGCTATATAATGGAATGCGTGAATGATTCGATGAACTACATTAGATGTGGAAGTGGATATCCATTGCCCCCAAGGCATTTTAACTTTGTAGTTTAAAACCCCTTTTCTTTAGTTTCGTTTGATGATTAGCATAGTCACTTGACGTTGCTAGTTATCTTTGTTAACATAGGAAACCAACCAACCAACCCCCCCCCCTTTTTTACTTTGCTTTTAAGTGTGTGTATATATATTTACTCCTAGCCTAGTATATCAACCATTTTGTGCTTAGACGCTTAGGAAGATCCCTCTTCTCTTTGGACGACCCCGATTTGCCACTATCTACCTAGTTGTAGAAAGTAAGCATTTAGGGCTTATAAATTATCTTTTGGCGCGCGGGCGCGACGACCGCCCGCGCCCGTCAAAATGGCGCCGCTGCCGGGGAACAGGCGTTTATTCTTAAGTATTTAGGTGTATTTGGTTGTGTATTAGCTAGTTGTTTTTATTTTCCACTACTTGGTGGTTGTTTTTGTTTGGGGTAGGTATTGCTCGAGTTCATGGTAATTTATTATATCTAGAATCCTTGCACTATGATTCCGAACTTTTGAAAAATAAAAAAATTTAAAAAAAAACATTTTCTTAATGGAGCGTCTCACCTTGAGGGAACTCATGATGAGAAGAGAGGCTCAACAAGCAAGGTTTTGTAGGATGTGTCATTCCGATCATCCTACCGAATCTTGCCCTTTGTTGTGGGAAGAGCACTATGACCGAGAAAGAACCCTTGGTTTCCAAAACCATGGGTACTATGAAGAGTGCTATCAAGAGGTAGGAGATATTGGTTTTCAAGGGCAAGAAGCTCATGAATACTATCCATACCACAACTCTTACAATCCGGAATGGAGTGGTAGTCCGGATTTGTGGTATGAGAATGAGCCAGAAAACCAATATTACAAGCAACCTAGTTGGCCATCACCACCCTATACCATACCCCAAGACCAAGCCCAACAAGGAAGTTCAAGTTTGACACGTGAGGATGTCTTAAATACCATAGCAAACTTGAACTCCTTTACTAGTAAAGAGCCGGATACCCAGCTCTCCTCTAGCGTTGAGGCCATTGAGGGGCATGTGAGGAACATATTAGAGGTATTGGCCCGAATGGAAGCTCGTGATTCCGAAAACACACCATCCCAACTTGAACTCGATGATTCGGTGAGTGAAGTCACCAATAAACATGATTTTGAGCTTGAAAGGGATGAGGAGTTGGTTGTAGAGGATAGAAAAATGGAGGAAGAGGTGATAGTGCTACATTATCCATTAGCATTGTCACCCCTTCTCCCACCTAGTGAACCAACTCTAATATTTTCGGAAGTTTTGAGGGAAACGAGAGAGGAGCCAAAAGACTATCCTAAGCTCCCTGACCACTTAATTCCCTTTGAACCATCTCCACCTCCACAAGACTTTCCTCTTGGAAGTTTTGTGCCCCCACCTCTCTTATTTTGGATGCTCATGGTGAAGAGCTTCAAGCCTTCACCATACGGATAACATCAGGGTCGTGCCGACGACCTTAAAAATACGGAGCTTCGTCGTGCCGACGACGTTAAATAAATTCGGCATTTCTTTTAGTTTTTGTTTCTTAGTTTTTGTTGTTTTGTTTTGTTCTTTTTATGGCATGTTTTTCTATGATTTTGTAGCAACATGAAGTGCATTGAAATGAAGGAGATGAAGGAACGAGATCAATGAACGAGGGAAGCAAGCTTGGACAGTTGGTAACAAAACGAAAAAAATTTTAAGCCTGGGATACCCTGCCGTCGCGAGTCGCGATGGGCTTCGTCGCGAGTCGCGACGAACAGGGGAGCAAAATCCACTCCCAGCGCCAACTTTCCGCGAGTCGCCCTGACGTCGCGAGGCTCGTCGCGAGTCGCGACACCCTTCGTCGCGAGTCGCGACGAGCTCAGAAAATTTGGAGCTTCCGAACTCCACTTTCCGTGAGTCGCCCTGACGTCGCGAGGCCCGTCGCGAGTCGCGACCAACCACGTCGCGAGTCGCGACGAGCTCAGAAAAATTTGAGCTCCCGGACTCCACTTTCCGCGAGTTGCGATGGCGTCGCGAGGCTCGTCGCGAGTCGCGAGGCTCGTCGCGAGTCGCGACCAGCTATGAACATTTCGAGCTCCCGGACTCCACTTTCCGCGTGTCGCGATGACGTCGCGAGGCTCATCGCGAGTCGCGACGTGCTCAGTAACTTTCGAAATTTGTTTTTTGAGCCCGGATTTCAAATTTCCAAGCTTCCAAGTTTCCAAATGATTTTAAACATTGCATGATCCTTCCTTCTTCTCCACCCAACACTCCCAAGAACATCACATACCTCTCATTTCTTCCACCATCCTACATATATTGGCATATGAATATTCTTGCATCTTTATAGTACATTTGTTGATTGTAGTATGCCGACTACATCATTGTGACCGTAAGTTCTTATCCTATAATGATGCTTGTATACATGTCAATATATGTTGGATATTTTTCATGCATAATCTTATAGTGGTGATTGAGGGTTAATTGGTTGTTCTTTGACAATACTATGGTTATTAACTCTTGATGCTAAACCTAGTATTACATATCCTTATGTACTTGTGAGTTTAATGTGTTCTTCGTGGTGTAGTCTTGATCAAACGGCGCCATGGGGACAATGCTTTTCTCGAGGGGTGAGTTCTTCTACGGCATTTTTGCTCACCCTTCCGGTTCCGAAACCTATCTCGGGACCATCCAAGTACTTGGATATCGCCATATCACCGGCGAATTTGCGGAGACACGGGTGTCACTCTAACTCCCTTACCTTGATTTTTATTCTTCTTGCCTTATGTGTTTACATTGAGGGAAATGTAATGTTTTAAGTGTGGGGAGGGGTTAGAGGACTCATATGCATGCTAGATTGTTTTGGAATGCTTTTTGCTACTTTTCATTGGAAAAACATGAGAAAAAAAATAGAAAAACAAAAAGAAAAAAAATGAAATGAAAAAAAAAAAGAAAAAGAAAACCCGCTAAGTTGAAAACCCGAGAGGGCAACTTAGGCAACATTGGGGGCCCGGATAGGTCGAAAACCCTTAAAGGGCGGCCTAGGCAAAAATGAGAGGCTAAAATGTGCGGAAAAAGGTGAGATGTGAGCTAAAGAAACATGATGTGTGGCTAGGATGAAAACTCGAAAGAGCTCCTAGGCAAAATGAGAGAAATTGAGAGAAATTGAAAAATGCTATGATTTTACTCAATTGCCGGCGTTGGAGTCATAAGGTTGCGGTTGTCACACGGATGGATTGGGTAGCTCAATATCTTTAGACCTCTTGGGATTAGGTAGCTTAGTGGGTTAGGAAACGAAGTATGGTTATGAAATTCTTGATCTCTTTCTACTTCGTTTTTGGTTGATATATTGGCATTAAGTGAAGCATGTGTTTAAAACTTCCTCTATGGTTTTAGCTTCATTTTGTGTCATTGGATTCTGGGAATATCAATTCTGGGCTGTTAAATATGTTTTATGGGTAGTGAATTGATAAGTGGTAGGTTTGGTTAGATTTAGGATTGGGGATGTGTGTGTGTAAAATTCTCATGTGAGCTTTTATTTTGGTATTTTTGAGATTGAGAGTTTTGGTGAGGCTTTGATTGGGGGATTAGTTTAGGTTTTGGGATATATCATTTACTCTGCATGCTTGAATCTTTTCTTACTCGAGGGCGAGTAAGGTTTAAGTGTGGGGAGGTTTGATGTGTCCATTTTGTGTGGTTATTTTGGGGGTTTTAGGATGTGGATATGCCATTTCCTCCGTATGCTTAAATCTTTTCTTACTCGAGGGCGAGTAAGGTTTAAGTGTGGGGAGGTTTGATGTGTCCATTTTAGGCGCATTATTTAGTAGTATTTAGGATCACTTTTGTGCTCTTTTATTATCGAGAGCTTGTGTTTTACCTTGAAATTCACTTAGGAGAGGTAAAAGCAACTTCGTACTCTTTTACCTCTTTTAAGTGGATTTTGTGTGACAAGGGAAGAACACGGAACCAACGAAGACCGGAAGACATTGAAGACTATACTTTCGAAGACTTTTGGATACTCACTTCGAAGACATGAAGACCGGAGGCCGTTGAAGACCATTTTGGAGCTGTTGAAGACTTGAAGAGTGAGAGGGATGGCTATGAAGAAGACAAAGAAACAATGCAAAACTGTGGCTGCCGTCGCGACCCCGTCGCGACACCATCGCGATCCCGTCGCGACACCGTCGCGAGTCGCGACGAACCCCGTCGCGAGTCGCGACCAACGAGCGGCCAGAAATCATTCTTATTTTCTTTGCACTATAAATACCATCTCTTTCCCTCTTCTTCTCCAGCTTTTCCAGCCAGCTTTTCTCTCTGTTTTGGGCGCCAAACCTAGGTTTTTTCTCTTCTTTCTTTTCTTCTTCTTTTCTTAGTTTTTATGTGTTTTCTTGTTCTAGAGTAGTTCTTGTACTTGGGAGCAAAGGATTGAAGCTTCCACTTCTATGTATTGAGATTCATTTATATCTATCTATTTGGTGTTTTTGCTATTGTGCATTTATTGTGCTTTGAATGATTAATTGTTGATTGCATTGATGCTATTGAGAGCTTGATGATATGAAATGCTTGGATTAATTGCTAGCTAGGGTTTGGGGGATTTGGGTTAATTTCCCCCCTGTTCTTGTTAGCAATGTGAGAGTATGAATGAGAGCTTTTGATTGTGTTAGTGTGTTGACAATGTGCTAGGCGAATGTGATTGATGTCGAACTCTTCGTCATGTTCGTTTGTGTAGCAAACGAGAGAGTCATATGCTCGCGGATGAATGTGCATTGCACGTTCACCCAATCTCGTGTAATTGCATGAATTGGTTCAATGCCTAGTCACGGTGTAGTGGTCATAGGCATTGCCAAGCTTGTTGGTCCTTCGTGCTAAATGCCACCAATGACACCTTGAGTCGTGGTCGCGACTCGGGAGCCATTGGTGAGGTTTGACGAGAGATGTCGAACTCACTCTCGCAAACTACGAACTAAGAAGGATAGGAGTTCAGTCTCCACGACAAGTAGTTGAAGTATTGAATAGATGATTTAAACTCATTCTTGAAGCATTTGTTATTTGGCGTTTATGTATTCTTGACGGTGTGTTTCACTGCATGTGTGCCATGAGTGGTTTGAGCATAGGGAGTGCTTGTGTGGTTGAATTGCTTAGGTGTAGGAACGTGACGAATTTCGTAGCACCTTTGCATGAAGATCTACGAGCATGAACTTAGAACTCCTTGTGGTGTGTGTGTTGTGGTACTTGCTAGATGGGTGTGTGAGCGTTGGGTCATGAATGCTATATGATGGAATGCGTGAATGATTCGATGAACTGCATTAGATGTGGAAGTGGATATCCGTTGCCCCCAAGGCATTTTAACTTTGTAGTTTAAAACCCCTTTTCTTTAGTTTCGTTTGATGATTAGCATAGTCACTTGACGTTGCTAGTTATCTTTGTTAACTTAGGAAACCAACCAACCAACCCCCCCTTTTTTACTTTGCTTTTAAGTGTGTGTATATATATTTACTCCTAGCCTAGTATATCAACCATTTTGTGCTTAGACGCTTAGGAAGATCCCTCTTCTCTTTGGACAACCCCGATTTGCCACTATCTACCTAGTTGTAGAAAGTAAGCATTTAGGGCTTATAAATTATCTTTTGGCGCGCGGGCGCGACGACCTCCCGCGCCCGTCAGTGACCTTACTCACCGAATCCTCGAGTTTGATTTGGGATGGTGTATTTTTTAAGTCACGAGCTTCCATTCGAGCCAATGCTTCAAATATACTCCTCGCATGCCCCTCAATAGCCTCAACATTAAAGGATAGCCGGGTATCCAGTTCTTCACTAGTAAAGTTGTTCAAGTTTGCTATTGTATTCATAACTTCCTCACGTGTCAAACTTGAACTTCCTTGTTGGGCTTGGTTTTGGGGCATGGTATAAGGTAGTGATGGCCAACTATTTTGCTTGTAGTGTTGGTTTTCCGGCTCATTCTCATACCACCAATCCAGATTACCACTCCATTCCTGATTGTAAGGATTGTGGTATGGGTACCATTCTTGAGCTTCTTGCCCTTGAAAACAAACATCTCCCACCTCTTGGTAACACTCTTCCTAATACCCTTGGTTTTGGAAACCAAGGGTTCTTTCCTCCTCATAGTGCTCTTCCCACAACAAATAGCAAGACTCGGTAGGATGGTCGGAATGACACATCCTACAAAACCTTGCTTGTTGAGCCTCTCTTCTCACCATGAGTTCCTTCAAGGAGAGACGCTCCATTATTTTATTTTTATTTTTATTTTTTTAAAATTTTCAAAAGTCTGAAATCATATTGCAAGGATTCTCGATAAAAATTTACCAACAACTCAAGCAACACCTACTCCGAACAAAAATAACCACCAAGGAGTGGAAAATAAAAACAACTAGCTAATATGCAACCAAATACACCTAAACATTTAAAAATAAATGCCTCTTCCCCGTCAACGGCGCCAAAATTTGGGAGGTCGTCGTCGTGCCTCTCAAAGTTAATATTTATAAGTCCCAAATTTTTACTATCTACAACTAAGTAGATAGCGGAAAGTCGAGGTCGTCCACGAAGAAGGGGTATTTTCTCAAGCGTTTAGACACAAAAGGTTGCTATTAGGCTAGAAGTAGATATACATATATATACATATAAAAGCATGTAAACGGGGGGTGGTTGTTTGGTGGTCCTAAGTTATGAAAATTAAAAGACAAGATAACTAGCAAAGTCAAGTAACTATGCTAAATCATCAAACAAAACTAAGAAAAAGGGGTTTAAAACTACAAAAGATAAAGCCTTGGGGGCAATTGATATCCACTTCCAAACCTAATGTAGATCATTGAACCATTCACTCATCCTATCACTAAACATAACATTCATTAAGCTAAACCTAGAACAAACCACAATTAAGGTTCAATCTTTCATTGCATCTATAGGATAAATATGAGAACAATCTACATTAACATATTTATCTAGCAAGAATCACAACACATTATGCACAAGAAGTTCTAAGTTCATGTTCTTAGATTTTCATTCAAAGGAGCTAAGGAATTCGTCACTTTCCTAACTCCCTAACACTTAAGTCATACAAACACTTCCTATTCTCAAACAACCCATGGCATAAATGAAGTGAAACATAGCATTAAGAACACATGAATGCTAAATAACAAAGGCTTCAAGAACGAGTCAAACAATCTATTCACTACTTCGACTACTTGTTGTGAAGATAAATCTTCCATCCTTCTTAGTAGTAGTTTGCATGAGTGAATTCAACATCTCTTGTCAAACCTCACCAATGACTCCCTTAGCCGAAACATGACTAAAAGTATCCCATTGATGGCATTGAGCACGAAGAACCAACAAGTTTGGTAACACTTATAAACACTACACCATGTCCAAGCATTTAACAAATTCATGAATTTACACAAGATTAGTCAAGAACGATCGACATTCATAGACTTCTCTCATTTTCTACCTAAAACAAACATGACAACGAGTTCGACATCATCACATTCATCTAGCAATTATCAACACACCAACATCATTTAAGAAGCTCTAACTTATGCTTTAAAAGAGGGAAGAATTAGCTACTTTCTCCCAACCCTTACAAGTAATCATACAAGCAATTCATATACTCAAGCTCCCAACAACATCAATGCCATTAACAATTCACATTCAAAGCTCAATAAATGCACAATAGCAAAAGCATCAAATAGATATATATATATATATATATATATATATATATATGGTTCTTACTACATAGAAATGGAAGCTTCAATCCTTTGCTCCCAAGATAAAACTAAGCTCGATAATTAAAAGGTATGATTAACCTACAAAAACTAAGAAAAGAAAGAAAGAAAAACTAGGGTTTGAATCCAGAAATATGCAAGAAGAAGAAGCTGGATTCGTGTTGTTGAAAAGGAGAAGATAAGGTGAGTATTTATAGTACAAAAAAGCTAGAAGAATTTTTGGCCATTATTCCATCGCGAGTAGCAATAGGCTCGCAATGACCTCGCGACGGGCTCCAATTTCAGCACCATTCTTCTTTCTCCTTTTTGTTTCATATCTTCCTCTTCACTTCTTCAATTCTTCAAATCTTCAAAAGCTCAAATACAAGTCTTCAAAAATATTCAAAGGTATTCTTTAAAGTCTTCAAATATTTAAAGGTATTATTCAAAGTCTTCAAACAAATTGCCTTGTCGCACAAAATCCTCAAAAAAAGAAGTAATAAAAGCGTAAAAGTCGCTTTTAACTCTCCTTAGAGAATTTCAAGGCAAAATGCCACATTTAGAGCACAAAAGTGTACGAAAGTGAATCCTAAAATTCCTAATATAACTGTATAAAATGGGCACATCATTTATGTGTTTGTTGAAGAAACACTTTGATTTGTTCGTCTGTTGTTTGTTTCTTTGGTTTGACTGAGGCTGCAGGAAACCCATTGGTTTCTGGCAGTTTTTTTTTTATTGCTCACAACTCAGGTTCCAAACTTGGAACTACTTCAGGTCCAATTAAAGGCGGTTCTCGAAACCGCTTTTGATTGTTAATGATTAAAAGCAGTACTAGAGAAGGCACAAGAAAAGTGCCTTCTCCGGTCCAATAAAACCGCCTTTAATCAAGGAATTTCCACTAGTGTAGGTTGACTTTGACAAATCAAGGGTGAAACCGTACTTGACTTTCAATATATAAACACTAATAACTAAGTTAACTTTCACTAATCAACGGCCAAACTTTACTTGAATTTCTATACATAAACACTAATAATTAGGTTGACTTCCACTAATCAATGGTAAAACCTTACTTGACTTTCAATATATAAACACTAATAACTAGGTTGACTTTCACTAATAAATGGTCAAACCTTTGACTTTCTATATAAAACACTAATAACTAGGTTCACTTTGACTAATCAACGGTCAAATCTTACTTAACTTTCTATAAATAAACACTAATAACTAAGTTGACTTTAACTAATCAACAGTCAAACTTTACTTGACTTTATGTATATAAACACTAATAACTAGGTTAACTTTGACTAATCAACAATCAAACCTTACTTGACTTTGAATATATAAACACTAATAACGAAGTTGACTTTAACCAATCAACGGTTAAATTTTACTTGACTTTTAATATATAAGCACTAACAACTACGTTGACTTTAACTAAGCAACGGTTACCCTTACTTAACTTTCCATACACAAACTTTAATAACTAAGTTGAGTTTAACTAATCAACAGTCAAACTTTGCTCGACTTTCAATATATAAACACTAATAACTAGGTTGACTTTGACTACTCAACGGCCAAACCTTACTTGACTTTCAATAGATAAACACTAATAACTAAGTTGACTTTAGAAAATCAACGGTCAAACATTACTTGACTTTCTATAGATAAACACTAATAACTAAGTTGACTTTAGAAAATCAATGGTCAAACATTACTTGACTTTCTATATATAAACATTTATAACTAGGTTCACTTTGACTAATCAACGATCAAACCTTACTTGACTTTCAGTATATAAATACTAATAACTATGTTGACTTTAACTGATCTACGGTTAACCCTTACTTGACTTTCGATATGCAAACTCTAATAACTAAGTTGATTTTAACTAATCCACGGTCAACCTTTACTTGGCTTTCTACATACAAATACTAATAACAAAGTCCACTTTAACTAATCGAAGGTCAACCCTTACTTGGCTTTTTATATACAAACACTAATAACTAAGTTGACTTTAACTAATCAACGGTCAACCCTTACTTGAGTTTCCATATACAAACACTAATAACTAAGCTGACTTTAACTAATCGACGGTCAACCCTTACTCGACTTTCTATATACAAACACTAATAGCTAGATTGACTTTCACTAACCAACGGTCAACCCTAGGTTAACTTTCTGTATACCAACACTACTACACGTTGCAGAATAACTTTTTAATATTACAACTAAAACTTACCTTTCTATAATTTTAATTCAACTATGTCTTTTCTTATGCGTTTGGAAATACGGTCTTTTCCAAGACTTTTCCTTATATGAATCTCGATGAAATAAATAAAAACAAATATCAAATCACTCCATTAGTTACATTGATTACATAATGGTTCTATCCAATAGTTAGTCGGTTTAAAATTAAAATTTGTGTAATAATAATTAGTATTAAAATAAAGAAATTAAAATAAAACCAAGGATAAACCTTACAAACTCCTAACCCTCATATTTTCCATCACTTCAGCACCTCAACACCATCATTTTTAAGACCTGTTACTCAGCACTTTAACACCTCCTCCGCCACAGATCCCTCTGACGCCATCACACCTCAACCCCTCCTCCGCCTCTAATGCTTTCTCTTCTGCCGCACCTCAATCGATCCTCCGCCACACCCCTACTTCTTCCTCTATTGACCAAACATGACCTCTACACCCAATTCAAGACCCTAAACCATGGGCTGGAATTTTTGAAGATCTGGGAGCACCTTTAGCCGCAGAGGAGGAGAAATGCTCTCCCGCCGCTCATAACCTCTCCCTCACCCGCAACCCAAAGACTCAGTTTACGCTATCGACTGAAGATCCCTCCACAGCCAATCGTAAAAAAAATTATTGTTGGAGATGAAACTCTCTAGCACGGAGACAAAAGTCTTTAGTTTGGAGCGACACCTGGTGGTAGAGCTCTTTGTCGGCGAGTTTGGTTACAGAAGACAGCATCGATTATTGTTACCAAGGTAGCATCGAGTTTCATCCCTGTGGACAAACTCAGGGGTTGCACGAGGTTGTGTTTTAACTGGTACTTGAGCCCTAGCATCCTTGTGGACAAACTCAGGGCTTGCATCTTACTACCCCTTGGTAGCTTAACAGTGAGAACGGGTGCAGAACTATACATTTTATCTTCTTGACATGGGTTTAACTGCTTTGTTTTTTATTTGTTTCATAATTAACCTCTATTTTGTACTAGAACTATTTGTCCCTATTTCAGGAGGCGCTTTGAATAGCAACAAGGCACAGTAGGAAATATTTTCCATATGGTATAGTAGGGTACATCTGAGCATTTCTAAGGTGGAAGCTGTGATCAGGTGAATAAGGTGGAAGTATCACATGCACTACTCAAGGGGCGGGGTGCTCAAGACCCTTACCCCAAAGGGATTTGTCCAGTTGCTTGCCGGAGAGCGACTTGTGATTAGGGACACCCTATACTTTGAGCTCCTAAATGGTGCTAAACCAGTAATTTTCCGTGTTCTCCGCATTTGATGATTTGCTTTGTATTCACTTGACAATGTACTTTGAACAAATTGATTTGTATTTGGAAGAATGAATGAGCTTGATGTATGTTCTGTATGAAATTTTTATTGTTAAATCAATGTTACTGAGTTTTTAGTCGTAATTTTAATGTTACTGAATTAAGAATATATTAATTCAATTAATGTTATTGAATGTTCTCATGTTAATTCAATGCTATTGAATGTTCTCATATTAATACTATGTAATTGAAGTAATATTGAATGTTTATTGTTTAATATAACATAACTCGATAGTGGGCTGAATTTGTAACGCCCATCAACATATGCGACATCGGTCACTGTGTTGGCATAGTTTCAGACTAAACGACTTACGTGCGACGTCACTGCATATCAGGCAGACAACACAACGTGGTCAAAACGATGTTGTTTCTGAACTCTGAAAATCATAAACATCAACGATTTAAAAAAAACCTACAAACATCAACTCCTTAAACCTGAACCTCATCCGAAAAATGAAAAACATCATCATGAGAAAAAAGACACTACAAACATCAACTCCTATTACTAAAACCTCAACCGGAAAATGAAAAACATCAACATGAGAAAATTTTAAAAAAACCACAAATATCAATCCATATCACCAAAAAAAAAACTACAGAACCTCAACTCATATCAATTAAATCTCACCCGAATAATGAAAAACATCAACATAAGCGAAAAAATTGCTAAAAACATCAACAAAAAGTTACAGTACCCAAGAATAAAAAATGAGAATTTTTTTTAAAAAACTACAAATATCAATCCATATTACCCAAAAAAACTCAAGAATTGCCGGCGTTGAAACCCTAGCTCCGCCGGTAAGGTTCGCGACACCACTGCGAGATTCTGGCTAGATCTGGATGTTCAGGCGACGGTCTCGATGGAGCCGGTGGAAATTGAGTGGAGCGGCGGAAATCTGGCCAAATTCTGGTGGAATCTGGCAATAACTGCTGGGTGGAGGCGGTTGCAGGTGGGGGGAGGCAATTTCTTATCGGGACCTGAAAAAAATAAAAAATAAAAATTCTAGATATTTTGGTAATATATTTAGTATTTTGATAATTGCATAGTAGGTCTCTATATTTATTAGTAAATTTGAAGAAAAAAAAACCCCACACAAAATTAGGATTTATTTTAATTGCATGATAGATCCTGCCTAAAGTTTAGGCTGCCTGATACAAAACTTTGTATTTATATTTATGCACTTTCTATTTTTAGAAATATATTTTGTGCCTCTATTTTATCCACTTATAACGTCCTCATCTTTTTTTCTGTTCCAAAAGCTTGAGAACCAAAACTCTCGAAACTCTCCTCGGGCAGAAATTAAGAAAGACTTTGAAAGAATTATGGAAATTAGAGGATGTGTTCATTATTTTTTTTAAAAAAAATTAAAAATATATTGGAACCGGGTCAAAATTTTCACCCTATTCGCTTCTGGTCAACATTTTTCACACCCCAAAAAGAATGTTCTCCTGGAAAAATAATTTAACCGAACAGGTCAAAAGATTTTCCTTCTCTTCCCCAAGATTCTTCCCATTAGCATCATACTCCAGCAACTGTTCCCCAAAGGTTAAAAATACAAAGCCTGCACCAATAAAGAACCACAAATCACAAAACCAATATGGGAGTTGAGTAGTGGGTGAGTAATGTATGGGAGTTGAGTAGTGGGTGAGTAATGGGCTTTAAGTTTAATTTGTATTAATTCAGCATTGTATTGCCTATAAATGGCTAATAAACTCACACCTCATCATCATGGAGGTTTCTCTCATTCACATGGTATCAGCCAGTGCCTTTTGGCTTTCTCTCTTCTTTAACTGACACCTTGCGTCTCTCTCCCTTCCTCCTTCTTCGATTTTTTTCTCTCTTCTTTCGATTTTTTTTCTCTCTTCTTTCGATCATGGTAGAAGACAAACTTTCTTTTAGAAATATGATTCATCTGTTGACGATAAAGCTTGATTCCTCCAATTACATGATGTGGAGGAAGCAGGTGCAGCTTCTCTTTCGATCTCAGAAGTTGTTGGGGCATCTTGATGGTTTCACTCCATGCCCTCCATTGCCGACGCCGCCCACGTTCCTCACGGCCGCCTCTGCCTCGGGTTCTACCCCTAAGCGTGAGGATTATGACAAGTTGAAGGCTTCCTATGATCAATGGATCGCTGATGACGAGAAGTTGTGGTGTCTCCTACTCTTTTCGGTCTCTGTTGAGGTAATGTCTGAAATCTCTGCATGTGAGACTGCTGCTCAAATTTGGGAGACTCTTGCTACTGTTTTTCATAATTGTAGTAAGTCTTCTGTGTTAAGCTTGCTTGTGAAAATCATGAATCTTCGCAAAACTAGTTCTGTGCATGATTTACATCTCCAGTTTAAGGTTTTATTTGATAAACTTGCTGCCATGGATGCTCTTGCTACGAATGATGATATGGTGTTATGGTTTTTGCATGCTCTTGGGGCTGATTATAGAGATTTAGTGCCCCGTTGTTGTCTCATTCTCCGACTCTGCAATATGATGATGTTGTTTCTGAGGCGGAGAATCAAGAGGCTTTTTTGAAGAATTTGCATATTTTTTGGGGTACTGGAGCAGCCCCTATTGTCTTTCTGGCTGAGGCGAAATTCGGCAGGAGTGGTGGTGGCGCATGGAGCCACACGCCCGCACGTGGTGGCGGCGCGTGGGCCTCACGCGACGGTCGGAATGGCCGCTCCGACGGCCGGGGTCGCGGCAGTGGACGTCCTTCTTCCTCTGGTGGCTCTGGTGGTCCCAGTTCTGGTCGCAATGATATCACTTGTCATTATTGTGACAAGCCCGGCCACACTGCTCAGACGTGTTTCAAGCTTTTTCCTCCGCGTCCTCGCCATGGGGAATCTGCCCTGCTGGCTGAACAATTCCAGCGCTCGCTTCACATGGAGCCTTCTCATGTCACCTCTGATTGGTACCTTGACTCTGGAGCAACCAATCATCTCAGCTCTTCCGCCTCTACCTTGGAGAGTGTCACTCCATACTCTGGTAATTCTAAAATTACAGTTGGTAATGGTGATTCTATTGGTATTCATTCCATTGGTGATTGTCAGCTTACTCCTTCTTTACGACTGTCTGATTTTTTATATGCTCCAAAAGTTTCTAAAAATCTTGTCTATAAGTCGTCTTACTAAGGACCTTGATGCATTTGTGATATTTGATGACCGAAACTTTATTATTCAGCACAAAGTTACCAAGGGGATCTTGGGAAGAGGCCACAGTGAACACAGTCTCTATGTGCTGGACAGAGGAGAAGATGCCTTATTGTCTTTTATTTCTCAGAATAAAACTCGAGCGTCATTTGATTTATGGCATGCTCGTCTTGTCCATGTGGCCCCTAGCATTATTTCTACTTTAATTAAGACTGGTGTTTTGTGTGCTTCTTCCATATTACCTAAGCCGGGTCTGTGTACTCCCTGTGTTATGTCTAAAGGTCAAAAACAATCTTTTCTTATTAATCCCAAACGGGCTTTGAAAGTTTTGGACTTGATTCATTGTGATTTATGGGGGCTTGCCCCTGTTTTATCGAACAATGGGGTTTCTTATTATGCCATCTTTGTGGATGATCATTCTGGCTTTACCTGGTTGTACCCGCTTCGCAGAAAATTGGATTTTGTAGATGTTTATATGCAGTTTGAGGCTCTTGTACAGAACAAATTCTCTACCACTATCAAAACCTTCCAGAGTGATGGTGGTACGGAATTTATCAATCATCGTCTACGCTCCTATTTTGCCTCTAAGGGCATTCATCATCAGTTATCGTGCCCCTATACTCCGGAACAAGATGGTTGTGCGGAACGGAAGCATCAGCATATAACTGAAATGGGGTTGACTATGTTGTTCCATTATCACCTGCCCTTGTCACAATGGGACAATGCTTTTGCAGCTGCTGTCTACACCATAAACCGATTGCCCACTCCTGTCCTTGATAGTGCTTCCCCTTACAGTCTCTTGTTTGGTCAACCTCCAGACTACTCGAACTTTTGGCCTTTTGGCTGTCAGGTTTATCCCTTTGTCCGACCTTATGCTGATCATAAGCTCTCTCCTCGTAGCATTCCTTGTATCTTTATTGGTTACAGTTCTCAGTATAACGCTGTCTGGATGGTGTCACTGGTCAAATTTATATCACTCGTCATGCTTGTTTTGACGAGACGTGCTTTCCCTTAGCTAATGGGAGCACTGAGCAGGATTTTTCATCCTTGGATATTGTTACTTTTCTGAATCCTGAGCTGTCTACTTCTGAGCCGGTCTTGTCCTCCTCAACAGTTTCTGGTCCTTGTACTCTTTGTGATCAGTCTCCATCCTCGGCTTGTCTACAGCCTCCCGTGCCCATTCCGGAGGTCTCAGTTACTCTATTGATCCCTTCACCGTCGACGCCAGTTTCTCCATCTTTGAGTTCCTCCGCTTCCTCTGGGTCCACTTCTGATTCTGATGCTCCACCGCAGAGGGTTCATCATATGACCACCAGAAATCAGGATGGTACTCGTCGTCCTGCATCTCATCCTGATTTTGTTCCCACTGGTCTTCTAGCTGCAGTTTTGATTCATTTTGAGCCTCAAGATTTTTGTACAGCTCTTAAGGATCCGAAATGGGTTAGTGCAATGGATGAAGATTTGAATGCGCTTCATCGATAGAACACTTGGGAGTTGGTGCCTCAGCCTTCGGATGCCGATGTTGTGGGTTCGAAGTGGGTGTTTCACCTGAAATACAAATCCAATGGGACTATTGGTCATTACAAGGCCTGTCTGGTTGCTCAAGGTTTTTCGCAGATTCCTGGTTTCGATTTTGATCACACCTTCAGCCCGATGGTCAAGGCTGCTACAGTTCGGACTGTTCTTGCTATAACTACGCTTCAGAAGTGACAGTTGCATCAGCTTGATGTCAAGAACGCCTTCCTTAATGGTGTTCTTGATACTCCTGTTTATATGGCTCGGCCCGTCGAGCATAAGGACCCTGCTCGTCCTGATTATGTTTGCCGTCTTAAAAAGGCTATTTATGGACTTAAATAGGCTCCTCGGGTCTGGTTTGATAGATTCAGTTCTTATCTACGTCAGCTTGGTTTTCTTTACAGTTATTCGGATACATCCCTGTTTGTTTTCTCTAGGGGTTCTACGCTGCTGTACCTTCTGGTCTATGTTGATGACATCATCCTTACTGGCAATGATGCGGGTGCAATTCTTCAGTTTATCACTAGAACTGATCAGGAATTCTCGATCAAGGACTTAGGTTCTTTGAATTATTTTCTTGGTCTTGAGGTGTCTTCTTCTCCTTCGGGTATTTTCCTTGGACAGGCCAAGTATGCTCGTGATATTCTTTCTCGAGCTGGCATGACTGAGACTTCTCCAGTCACCACTCACTTTGTACTGCTTTCTCAGCTTTCTCGTAGCTCCAGTGCTTCTTTTGGTAATCTGACTCTTTATCGCTCGCTTGTTGGTGCTCTTCAGTATCTGACTATCACTCGTCCGAATTTGGCTTTTGCCGTTAACTCGGTTAGTCAGTTTCTTCAAGATCCCCAGGTGGATCCTTTTGCTGCTGTCACCAGGATTCTTTGATATGTGGCTGGCACACCTAATCTGGGTCTTACTTTCCACTCGAGTGGTTCCTCTGATGTTCGTGCTTACTGGGATACTGACTGGGCTCGTTGTTTGAAGACGCGTCGTTCGACCTACAGCTATGCAGTTTTCTTGGGTGGTAATTTGGTATCCTGGAGTGCCAAGAAGCAACCCACTGTCTCCTGCTCGAGCTCGGAGTCGGAGTATCGTGCTCTCGCAAACACAGCGGCTGAAGTGGTTTGGCTTTCTCATCTACTACAGGAGTTGCGTTTTCCTTTGGATGGTTCGCCTTTGTTGCTGTGTGATAACAACAGTGTGGTCTTCTTGGCTCAGAATCCCGTTGCTCATAAACGGGCAAAGCACATCGACATCGATTATCATTTTGTTCGAGTGCTGGTAGCTTCTGGCAAGCTTCGTGTCAGTCATGTGCCTACTTCCTTACAGCTTGCGGATATCTTCACCAAGGGGCTACCTAAGCCATTGTTTGAATTTTTTCGTTCCAAGCTCTGCGTTTTTGTCAACCCGACGCTTAGCTTGAAGGGGGGGTATGATATTGTGTAGTGGGTGAGTAATGTATGGGAGTTGAGTAGTGGGTGAGTAATGTATGGGAGTTGACTAGTTGGTGAGTAATGTATGGGAGTTGAGTAGTGGGTGAGTAATGGGCTTTAAGTTTAATTTGTATTAATTCAGCATTGTAGTGCCTATAAATGGCTAATAAACTCACACCTCATCATCATGGAGGTTTCTCTCATTCACAACCAAAAACAGTAGATGCAAAAAATAACGCACAAGTAAAAAACAAATCAATCAAGGTTAAAGAAATTAAAATCTGCAGCTTTACTGATTATCTAATGGCTATATGGGAAATGGCCGAGGAAGGAAACAACACAGACATAGAGCTAAAGAAAGATAAAAAAATGAATGCCCTAGGAGTATATATGGAAATCAATTACTTTACCACATAAACCTACTCATCAACAATTTATTAACAAATATACTATATGATTACAGTGCACCCTGATTAGAGTTGTTAATCACTAACCCGAATCGAGAACCCGACTTGAACTGACAAGATCGAATCAACACGAAAATCGATCTGATTCGAGAAATATTGATCCGAACCCGATTTGACACGACCACACTCAACCCGAAACCTGATTTTGATCCAAGAAATATTGACTTGTACCCGAACCCGACACGACCAAATTCAACCCAAAACCCGAATATGACCCGATAATCTAGACCCAAACCTGACCTGAATACGAACCCAAGATCAACCTGAACCTGATCCAACCCAAACCCGATTTAACACGAACCTAATTCAACCCGGTAAATCAACTATATAATCCTATGTGTAATCAATCCAAAACAGATGTAGTTATAAAAAGTCAATTAACATTTAATATAGAACCAAGTAAACATGGTTATGCGTCAAACTAATAACAAATGGTGTTTTTAGACATATGATTACTAGTACGTAAAGCCAACTCATAACAAATGTGAATACACAAGGTTAAGTTAAAAATGCACACGAATAAATTTATAAATCTAATGAATAATAGTCAAATAAATAGAGATGTCTCATTAAAATTATAATTTTGAATTAGTATTTATAGAGAGTCGACTAAACATTAGTTTCAAAAATCAGTTTGAAACCTATTGTAAAAATAATATTTAATAAATTATCACAAACTCTTGTTATAGACCGAGTAACTGTTTGATGAGGGTATTTTATAATTAGTGGGACTAATAAAAATATTTGATATTTAATTTTATTAAGTGAGATATATATAATTATGATAACCTTTAAAATGAGTTCAACATATAAATAATATTTTTTTTAATAATTTGAATGAAATATTATAAAAATAATCATTTTTATTGTATTTAATATGTAACGATTTCTAACTAAACTAATTATTTCACTTCATTACTCATATAGTTTTCCTTAGATAACAAAACTTCAAAAATTTTAAATAAAATTCTTTATTTTCAATTTAAATGTAAGACACAAAAATACATAAAAGTAATCCTAATTTTTAAATTAATAATACCGCACAATGCGCTGTGGGACTTTACTAGTCTTTTATTAAATAAATTTGAATCCAAGTATTTATTGCAACACAAAATTGCACTAAAGTATTTTTAAAAAGTGAATTGAATTCAACGAATATGAAACACTGCTATTCAACTAAGATAGTAGGCACAAAAGCGCCACTAACATATTTTTAGAATATTACGCTATGACCCAAAAATATATTACGACCACGCCTCTAACATATTTTTCGTTGTTGCCCGCTTAGCCAACCACGAAAATTTCAGCACCATTAGCAACATCCTCGTGCACAATAAGATTTTAAATGGAATCGAGGTTTCATTTCAAGTGCACTACAGTACAAAGTAATTGAAGGAATACATCTGAATGAACTAAAAAAGGTAGGCAGCATGGCCGAAATTTATAAAATTTGTCACATTGAAGCATTCTGCTAAATCCATGCTCAGATTCTAACACACAGATAGTAAAGTTGTGAGACACCAAGCAGCTAAGCTAGCAAATAGATAAATTCAGAGCTAAAAATTCAAGTTAAGTATAAATCCTATGTAAACCAGAATAAACGCACCCAAGAAAAGGAAACAATAACTTAGCAGAATGGAATGTTCGTATTTAGACACAAACATAAATCTTCATTTTACATTCCTAGCAGCAGCTTCATGGGATCGCGTAAGCAACCTAAGAAAATGGAGAAAATGCTGTTGAGAGTTCACTTTGAGGTCTAATCATGCTAGAAGATGAAGAACACTATTCCTTTGACACAAATGAACTTTGCAAGTGGCTTGTGTTGTTTCAATTCTCAGAAAATAAGTGGTAGATGGCGAGCAAGGCATATATTGCGACATAAAAGAAGATGTTGAGAATGACAGAGAATGTCAAGCTGACCCAGTTCGGATACACCCCAAGAAATTATAACGCTGTCATAAAAAAAAGAGCATACACGAAATTAATCAACAAACAACCTAGCTAATCAAGAAATTAATGGCAGAAGCAGTAAAGAGAAGAAACATATAATTGCAGACCTTCCGACCTGATGCATCTCGAACAACCGACCAGTTCTTGGGCTTGATCTCCTCTGGACCAAAACTGCAATAAAACTGTCCTTGGGGGTTCCAGAGGTCAGTCCTCCGATGCTTAAGGCGGTCTCAGAGTCCCAATATGATTAAGACAGAATGAATTATAAATAAATGCATACCTTGTATTTATACTCTGTATCCTAAATAATAGCTTCCTTAAATATCGCCCTTAATTCCTCGCAAATACGGTAACTATTCTATAGTATTTAATAATACCCTAGTTGGGCTGCCACATCTACGTCCCAACGCCTTTCTCCTGAAAAACCTCTATCAAGAGCCCCCAGAAAATTAGGTTCTCTGCCCCGAAGGACTGGAACAGTACAAGGGCTATTCAAGACCTCGAATTCATAGGACTGTTTGAGGACTTTGAAGTGTCGAAGCGGACCTTGTACATCGTTGCTCCAGATTTCGAGGGAGGGAATCTGGTTTTCTAATCAACCCTCAGCATTAGGACTTCAAGAGGCATGTGCGTGCTATACAACCGCATGTATTGTTGTCCCCCAAATGGCGTGATGTCAGGAGATAAAAAGCAGTTGAGTATTCCCGTAACTTTTTATAGTTCCAAATATTAGTGCCACGCGCATCTTTCTTATGTAGAAACATTATGATCGTCTTTGATGGGTAGGAATTGAAAAATTCAAAGACATAAGCATTTTACCCAGGTTCGGTGTTTCCACCTACATCCTACAAATTTTCTCCACTAACTCATCATTTTGAGATTACAAAAGTAGCCCATGAGTGCTGCTTAAAAGCATACCACTCGAGCTCAGCCTTAGTTGGAAACATTTCCTAGAGAGCTGCTTAAGAGCAAACCACTTGAACAACATCTAGAGTGCCACTTAAGAGCAAACCACTCGAACATCATCTAGAATGCTGTTATCTAGAGGGCCTCTTAAGAGAAAACCACTCGAACATCATCTGGAGTGCTGGAGAAGGTCAAAGTTTTCGAGCTTGTGCTTTTATCACGACATTTGAAAATCTCTCTCCCACCATGCCATTAATGACATTAATCACTCTTCTAACGGGTGGGTTTTCACTGTTTTGGTTATCCTAATTGCCCCCCCTGTTGCTCTTGGGGTCTTTCCTGCCTTCCCTCTTGACCCCTATCTCGAACCGCCTGCTCTTGAGGCCTTGTGTCTCCTCTACCCCCATTGTTTTGAGTGTTCCTTCTATAAGGTTTCCATTGGTTCATTCGAGGCCTTGGAGGTGCAGCCTAATTCCTGAGCCCTTGCCCTCAAAATCGTTCTCCCTGCTCACACCTCTCGATCTCAATCCTTATAGATGTCATTTGTATCATGGTCGTAGTTCCTGTGATGATCACAATACTGGTTTGTTTCTCTCCGGGCCACTATCAAGTTATACAAATTCTTCAAAGGTGGGGTGGTCGCAACAATCCTTGATGTATACTTAAGATAAAACCACTCGAACATCAACTAGAGTTGCACTTAAGAGCAAACCATTCGAACATCATCTTGAGTGCCGCTTAAGAGCAAACCACTCAAACATCATCTAGAGTGCCTCTTAAGAGAAAAGAAGTATATGCACATGAAATTTAAATCCCGTTACATTATTTAAAAGCCCACTGGCACTAACAACAGTGTGTCGGGGAACTCTACTTACATTTTCTAGGAGCGAGACTCAAAACAGGTCTCGATATCATCATTAATAAATAAAGCACATTTTGGTACAAAACATTATACAATATTCATTCGTTTAGGTGGGGGAAACCCCTCCTAAAATAGATCTTTAGTGGAATGAGCTAGCCCATTGACCTTTACCTCCAGGAGTTCGAGTTCCTCCATCTTGATACCAGTGGCTCTCTGAATATCCTTGATCTTCTCTTCCTCGGGATACTCAGAAGGATCCAAGGATGCAATGGTCTTACCCCGCTTATTTGTGGAGGGGTTAAATGGGCCCTTCAAGGAAGATTCGACACTCCTACAACGTTTTGTGAAAGATCCCTTGGCAGCTTTCCTCGAGGGTGCAGGATGTTTCTCAGCTTCCTTAATAGCGAATTTATATGATCGAGGAGCTGAACGATAACTCAAGGGGGTTAAACCCTTTACTTTCAATTCCACCAACCAATCAAGAATAAGGTCGGAGGCCTATATTGGCGATGGGTTCCATCTTCATAGACGTTGACTTCCTCAATCCAGTATTGAGAGGCCTTGAGTAGAAATTTTGGAAGCTGATCACTTCCAATTAAATATGAATTAGAAATTCCATGAGAAATAATTTGAGCAGGGAGGCTCACTTCGTGGACAACAATCTTTTCCTCAAGATCGGCAATGTGCTTCTTGACGTCTTTGGCCTGCAGCTTCCGGACCTTGATCTCCCCTGCGAGTCATGTATTTTCAAACAAAAGAGATTCTATTAGAGAATCATCCCTGGAAGGGATGTTCCTTACTGGGGGCTCACTCGAAGAGAGGGGGTCTTTTCTAGCTATCTTCCATGCGAGAAGTTCCTCTTCAAGGATGGAAATTTTACTTTGCGCCACCAGCACTACTCAGTGATTAACTCCCTTTATGCCACCAACCTGCGATTTTCGCCCATACAACTAATTAGGTGCCCTTGCACTACAGGAAGCATAGTTGCATTAGCAAAACATGACTTCAGAGATCCAAAATTTAGATGTATTTGGTGCACTAGCTCTTCAAAACATTTTTCCGCAGGATCTCAATTCTCCACCACCTCCAAAGGATATGTCCTGTTGAATTCTTTGGTCAAGAAATCCCTGACAAACCCCTTAAAATTTGGAAGGTCTTTGGATTGCCACAGCTTCATTTCAAGTTTGAGCTGACTAAGTTTTTCCTTTAGAGATTCCTTCTCTTGGTTACAGATGGATAAGTCCCGTGTTGCCTTCAATAGTTGTTTATGTTTTTGACATAACTCTTTTTAAGCACTCAAAGCACCCCACAAGAGCTATCTAATACACCTTTTAATGAGTTAAACTACGAGAAAAGAATGAAGATAAAATTAATTAAAAATTCATAAATATTCTAAAAGCATTCTTATATCGAAGAGTCAAAAGTTACACAAGGAGGCCTAAATTTTCAAAGTTACAATCAAGTACGAAGCCTAGAGTCGTCCCCTTTCGATGTGAATGCAATCATCCCTTCCATGTTGTCATCAGTTGAGTTTTTCTTGGGGGATGTGTGTGTGGCCTTGGGTAGGGGAATCGCTCAAATCCCTTCAGCAGTGAAGAACTGCACTTTGGACTTAATGAAATCCATCAGAGCAAAAGCAAAGGTTGTCGTTCTTGATTGCTTTGTCTCATTTTGCATCCAGGAAGGCCTCGAGCTCTGGCTTGATGAGCTCGTCCACTTGCTTAGCATGCTCTTCGGACATGGATGCAGACAATTGAGGTTTTAGGAACTCCTTACCCAAATCACTGCAACCAAGGTGCTTGGCCACCTCGAGGTCTACGAACAATTAAAGCAGCTCGGAACTGTTCAATAACTTGCTTTTAAATGCCTCAAGCAGTTGAACCTGCTTGCCTGGGTTCTCAGCATCTTAGACCCTCTTCTCGAGGGTATCTTTCTCTAGTGTCCACTAATGCTTCTCGGCATCAAAATTGGCCATCTTCCACTTCTTCTTTTCCAAGACTTTCTTGTCCTTCTCACAAGCCCTTTTCTCCTCTTCGAGCAGCCTCTTAAACATCAAAATTTCAACACCTTTCTAGCCTAACCTTTCTTGAAAGGAACCATTGCCGAAGGTACAAGCATGGGCAAAGACGGCCATGGTTCCTTCACAATGGAACAGATGCTGGAAGTCCATTTTAGCAAATGCTGGAAAAAGGTTTAGAAAATGCTCTACGTGTAGTTATTTTTGTTAGGTGTCTTAAACAATGCTTGAATTTTTTTTGCTAAAATGGACTTCACAATGGAAGAGATAATAATCTGAGGATTAGCGACCATGGTTGCGAGTTGATGCTCATCCATAGTCACAATGCTGGATGTAGGCACCGCATCACTCGAAGGATGTGTCTGGGATGCTGATTGTTGGTGGATGTTGATACCATCACCATCATCGCCCCCATCAGCGACTGTTAGGGGACATTCACAACACTACCACCATCTGCCCCCATCCTCTGGCAGACATTCCTAGGTTGGGCGACTGGCCATTAGCCACGGCCGAGTTAGCCCTTCCACCACCCACGGGAAGTGTGGAAGTCTGGTTCGAGAGGTTAGGAGTCCCTTTAAGGTGACCCTGACCCAGCTTTGAGTGGTTCTTATTGTTCCTCAAGCCGCTAGCAAGACCCACTGAGAAAAAGACACAAGAACAGTGTCAATAAAGATAAATGCAACAGTACAAAAGACAGAAGGAATAGAATTCTATTAAGGCACCTTCAGAGGCTTCCGAGTGCCAAAAACCACTGAAAAAGGTCTATAGAGGGGGGTCTTCTATGGGACCCTCATATTCCCTTCTCCTCTTCTTGTTACTTTTTTGAAGTTTTTAATACACATACTCCTTGAAGATTACAGGGGAAAATATTAAACCGCCAATCTTTGGGTTAGGATTGTTGAAGTGGCTGTAGTCGATGGAGCTGGACAACAATCTTTGTCTATCCCTCTCGAGGGCATTTGGGCAAATATAATCCCCTGGTTTAGGAAACTCAACTAGTACATCCCAGTTCCACTAGGGGACTTGATACCTTCTGCTATCAAATGAAATCCCCTTCTTCCAACTTCTCCATTCACCAAAATTTCTAGGAACTGTACTTCCCGGCTGGTAAATGTGATAATTATGTCAGAAGATTGCCCACTATAAGGCACATAATACAACAAGCGGAGCAGCTTGTACTTTGGCTTGATACTATACTCGTCACATCGTGTTAAGAACATCATGATGATTACCAAAGTGATCACACCTATCGATCTTTTCCACATCTATCAGTCTGACGGACGCCCTAGCTTCTTCCTCACTCATCCCTCCATCAATTGCAGTATTCACATCCATTTCAAAATGTTCTCTGACTAATCTAAGGTTTGCTAATCCATATCCACCTAGCTCTTCCGATGTGGTGTTTTGTTCTTCTTAGTATTAATTTTTTTTCTTCCCTCGTGCCCTAGTTCGAGATATGACAGGCATTGTTAAAACTGAAATTAATTTAATCTATAGATGCACATTAAAAAATTGAAAAAAAATTTACTTGCATTTTTTACATTTTCCAATGTTCTTCTTATGAATTTCCCAACTATCCAGTTGAATATGTGTATATGTGAACCATGGACAATCACCCTCTTTAGAAGAGAATATGTAATCTCTAGACAAGGTGTACTTGTGTTCTCTCCAACTTTTTGACATCATAGTCATGGCCTTCTTCTTCAAATCATCCAAATCCGGGCAATCAATCTCGAATTGCCTCTACAATAATCATATGCAATCATAATCAAATACACCATCCTCAGTTCATTTCAACTGTAGAGGAATGGAAAATGGTAAAAGCTTAATAAAAGAAATAAATTATACTGGTTACCATGCATTCCAACCAAAAGACATCTTTGTATTCTTTAGGGTTCTCGTGCCAATTATCATACTTGATGTCCACCCGTGTCCTACTCACTTTCCCCACCCAACTTAACCACTTGGCACGCTCATTGGACAAACATTGTCCATATTTGTTGAATACTAAAAATGTTGACTCTTTTCTTACAATTCTCCGTTCTAAAGTTCTACAATGTGTTCTAGCTATTACAGCCTCCTCCGACCCACCTTCTTCATCATCTTCATTTCCTAATGTATCATATTGCCCTTCGAGTGAACCCGTTGGTTCATCTCGTGTCCTTTTCCGTGAAATTAAAGTGCCTATGAAATTTTGATTAACACTAACCCTAACCAAAATCCAATAACTATTCTTAAATGGATAATGAAATTAATAAAATCGTACACAATAGCACACCGAAGTATATTACATAAGTCGATAAAAAATCCAAACAGATCATAAATGCAAGATATACTAAACATATATGCTATGAACACATTATTGTTATAGTAGCATATGAGCACAACACTAAGAATTGAACATTTACCTTTTCAACAATAGGTGGTGACTAGATGCTCATATGATGTAGTTTTACTACAATTTCTACCATGTCAAAACCCTAACCAAAATCTAAGCTCAAACTATAGGGAGTGTGATATGTTGATGGAGAATGATGAGGTTTTGGATGATTTAGTCAAAAAGTTGAAAATTGTAGAGAGTTTTGTGACTATTTTTTGGGAAGAAAGTGTTGGTTTTGATGGAGAAAATGGGAGGGAACTCTTGCCTTGACAATTGGGTATTAAATACCCATTTGAAAATGTCCGACTGAGAAACTAATTCTCGGCCGAAAGATGCTCGGCCGAAAGATGTCCGACTGAGAAACTAATTCTCCTGTTTGCAAGATAAGACAAATAGTTCTAGACTCAGAACTATGTCTTAGTATATAATAAAAAAAACTGATCATCGAATCCTATATTTCATTCAACCCTAATCCACAAAATTTTCCCCAAATCCTAAATTCCAACACCCAAATTACGAACTCGTAACCTTCATTCGATGGGTCCTAGGTATCGTGGCGCTAAATCAGGTGGTTGTGCTGGTAATGCCTCAACCTGCAGTCATCGACCAACACAAGAGATCCCCGGCGGTTCAATTCGATTCTACAATGGTGCTGCTGAACAGAGGTATGTTGCATTTAACCGTAGGAAATGCAGTAATCTTAAGGTTATAAATCCATCCAGTGTAGTGCCACTAGGTTTAGGGTATTTTTTAGAAAAATTTAAACCTTCTGGATCTCATAAATTGCTCTTGTTTAAATGAGCCCGTCCATTACGATGAAGTGCTACAGTTTTATGCTAATTTAGGACATGGTAGCAATAATAAGAACCAAACCATTATCAATGGTGTTAGAATAACTGTTACGAAGTTCACAATCAATGAGGCCCGAGGTTGCAAGTGTACACATGCAACAAACTTGAAACCTATTGAAGAGGCTGGCCCAATTGAAATCTTCCATCAACAACAATGGACCGGGGTTACAGAGCTTACCCCATTGTGCTTGGTTGATATGGATAAGAAGTATTTCAATAGGACAGGAGTGGGACTGGGGCAAGCAGAGAGTTTTGATGTCGCGGAGTTGTCCGTTGAGAATAGGTTAATCTATGAGTGGATATGCCAGAATGTTCTACCATCGGGGGGTTATTGATGCGAGCCTACAATAGGGAACCTTATGCCTTTTTATTATGTGATGGATGGTATGACTCTCAACCCGGGGTACACTATTTTGATGCACATGTTAAAGGCCACGGGGGGTAAGAAGAAAGATCTTCCATATGGCGGTTTAATCATGGTATTGATCAAGAAGTGGAAGGTTATCCATGTTGACAAGCCAATGCATTTGGAGTACTATAATGGGGCTTGGTTCGAACACAAGCATTTGTGTTTGAACTCTGATGGTGAATATAGGTTCAGGATCTTCTGTTACACTTTTGTGTATCACTGTGTTACACCAGTTAGATTCTGCCACGTGTCCCTCCTAAATAAATTATACTTAGATAAAAATCATTAACCTAATTTTAGCTAATTTAGGAGGGACACGTGGCAGAATCCTATTGGTGTAACACACAGTGATCCTCAAAAGTGTAACAGAAGATCTTGAGCCGTGAATATATCCAGCGCAAAGTACCCGGATTGAACCTAAGGGCAGCGATGAGAGCCAGAGAAGCGGGAAGGGCTGAGTTGTCCTCGTCTTGTGAGTATTTAAATTTTTATAATTTCTAGTACAATAACTATTTTTAAAAGTGGATATTTCCAACCCTATTCTATATGTTGCGTGTATTTTGTAGGCAACCAAAGTTCGTGGATAAGTACCTTCAAGAGGTACATGAACTACCTCAAAGTGATGTTAGTACCGCTAATGCAAAGCTAGCGGCGGCCGAAGCAAACCACGAAAAGGTCATAAAATCCACCGGCCTCCACATTGAACTTAGTGATAATGAAAATAAGCCAAACTTCAAGCCCAACTACTTAAAGGATGATGAGACCGAGGCTGAGAATGGTGAGGACAAAGATGCGAATAATGAGAAGACCGACTCCGAGATCGAAGAAATGTAAGGTTGATGATCCATGAATATTTTTCATATAGTATTAAAGGCTTCTATTGAATTCGATAAACGTTTGTTAACATCTGGTAAAAATTAGGTTGTTTTTTGTTGAATTGTTAAAACGTTTGTGATGGTTTATTTTATGGTTTGGGTTTTATGACAATTTATTAAGTACTAATTTCATGTATGTATCGATTCTCCATGTCTTCCAAAGGAAGTGTTGGGTATTGGATTTTAGTAAAATGACTATAGTTCAAGATAGAGTTCCGAGGGTGGAACATGTTCTTTTATGTGAAACTAAATTCCCATAAGTTGTTCAGATCTTGAAACAATGTGTCAGATTATAAGTTACAAGCTAGGACAAGCTCGCTTCAATTTGTGAAAGCATGAAACAACGTGTCAAATTATCAGTTACGAGCTAGGACAAGCTCGCTTCAACTAGTGAAAGCACGAAATAACTTGTTACGAGCTTGGAACATGAGTTCCAAGCTGTGGTGTAAAATCTGAAACCAATCTACCTTTGTTTCAAAATTAGAGTATTTCTTTCATTTGTTGGCAAAATTCAGTTACGAGCTCGGAACAAGTTCGCTTCAATTGGTGAAAGCACGAAATAATGTGTTATGAGATCGGAACACGGGTTTCGAGCTCAGGTGTAAAATCTAGAACCAACCTGACTTTGTTTCAAAAATAGAGTATTTCTTTCACTTGTAGGAAAAATTAAGTTACGAGCTCGGAAAAATTTCGGCCATTAAGTACGAGCTCGGAACTAGAATGGGTCATACATGTGAAAGCATGAAATCTTTAGTTACATGCTCGGAACTTTAGTTCCGAGCTCTGATGTATAATCTGGAAGCAAATTATTTAAAAGTGGCAATTTACATTCTAAATGATAGATGGAATTCCGATGGAGGAACTATAAATTGTTTCTTTGATATACTCATCCTGATTTAGTTGTGGACTCGGGACTAAGTCACTTATATTAAAAATAAACCCCAATTCGGGATTTATTCTCAAATCTGTAATCTTCATTTCCAACTGAGGAACATCAACCCTAGCTCTCATATTCAAATCTACTAACACGCGGGAAAGACATCCATTAAATATGTCATCATCAAATGCAAAGGCCATCGCTACCAAGCGTTGTTCCAAGTTGATGAGAGAAACCGACCAAATCAACCAGGCTATGATTCAAGGTTTGTTTCCATTGAAGATCAAAGTAAGTTTAATGATTTACGAGAGGTGGAAAAGTTTTAGATCCTTATGTGATAGACATGAAAGTGTACAAGACCATATGATTAGAGGATCCCGTTAAGTATTTCAAGGATCAACATCTTGTTAAGCTCCTTAGTTTGAATGACCCTGCATATTTTGATGAAATTTGTCAATTTTATGCAAATTTTCATGAGGCAGATAGTTCGGGTGGTTATTGATCTAGGGTGAACGAGTTTAATGTTGAGATAAGCCCTTGGATTATCAATCAATTAATCGAATAACCCTATAAGGGTATGGAAGATGTTTACCCTCAAGTTAAGGATGACCCTCTAAATGATGTCTATCATAGGGGGGGAATGGCTGCTATTAGCTAACTATCCCGGTATCGATCCAAATGCTTGTAGTGTGAAGTACTTCAAACAAAATCCTCATAATCTAGGTAGAGTAGAATCATTTGATGTTAAGGAACTAGAGCTCAACCAACGCATTATCTACCAGATGATAGTTAGGTCTGTAGTACCAGCACTTGGTCATCTCATCGAACCAAGCTACGCAATTCTTATAATGTTCTACTATGTGATTGAGGGAGCTATAGTTAATCCCGGGACCAAAATTTTCAAGCACATGGTTCATATAGCTTCAGCAAAGCGAATGATCAAGAATATACCCTATGGCAGCTTGATTACTTCGATCTTGAGAATGGTAGAGGGGTTGGACTTTCATGGCGTGGAAAAAGGTCACAAGTACTTTGACAAGCTGTATTTTCATAAGAAACAATGGATGTTGCATGAGAACAAATGGCATCAAAAACCACTTGAAGGTTCCCAACCTCAAAAGAAAGCAAGGGTTGAAGAAGTTAACTATCTAATCTTTCATAAATATAATTATATTAAACTATTAACTTTATTAATTGTTATATGAAACTCTGTTCTAATATAAAAGAGTTTGGCACTGGATTTATAAAGAGCATGAACAACTGCTTCAAATGGTTGTGCAACGAAGTGTGTCAACTAAGGGAACGCATATGGAAGCTAGAGAAGAAGCAACGTGCCCACGAGAGAGCGTTCAAGGACCAAAACTGAAAAGATGCTTATCTATGTAACTTGTTGTAAGGATTCCTGTGCAAACTGATAAACTTAGTTTTTTTAATAGTTTGGATACTTTATATTAGGAATTCGATACACTTAAATATTGTCGAGTGAATGTTGTAGCTATTTGTATCTTGGATTTGTTATTGTAGTGCATGGATTGTTTTTTATTTTTAGCACATAATGTTTATCCATGTGTACCATCAAACTCAGGGAAAAATAAAGGAAACAATGACTAATGACCATTTGACCAGAACATGTTCCAAACCCGGAAGTAGCTCGGATCATATGGTCATCCATCAAAAACTTTAAATCCCAGATCCAACAATCAAGACCTGGATGTCCTCTTTTTTTCACCAACTTATTCTTGACTTTCCTTCATTTTTTGGAAATCTTCCCTTAGGCATCAACCCATATTACCTCATCATGATCTAGCCTTCCCAAATGCATACATAAACTCGCCTCATCTTCTTGAATCATTATATCATCTTCATTTGAACTTGTAAAAGCATTTGGACTAGAACAGATGAAATCTTCAAAATCATTTTCACCAACAAATGCCCTTTTACCCTCGATAACAATCTCCCACTTGGGATCAACATAGTCCTTCACATAGAAAACTTGGTGTGCTTATCCCGCTAATATGAATGGGTCTGCCTTCCAAGCCAACCGGCTCCGGCCAACGAGAGTAAATCCCAAGTCTTCTGTCCGTTGACCACTATTGACATACACCCATTCACACTTGAATACAGGAACTCACATTGTCACATAATCGAGCTCTCTTATTTCAACAATGGTTCGAAAGTAATACGTATTCGCATAAATTAGATTTATGTCCCCAAATCAAGCAATATGAAATGCCTCAAAAACTAGTGAAACTCCAGTGTTTCGGGAAACACCCTTATCATCTGTTGATTTGGTAGGAAACATAAAACCATTAATGTCATATCCTCCATATGAAAGAACTATTCCAAGAGGTCTACGTGCTAACAACTTAACTATTTCTGGGTGTCTACCCCTGCCAACTTGAGTGTGAATCAAAGATACAAATGTTCTAGTGTGTTGTTCGAGAAAACGAGTTTCGTTAAATGAAGGGTGCACCCCCGGTATGTTATCCATATGAAGCTCAATGTATGGAACAACATCACCATGTTTTTGAAGTACGTATAAATGAGCAGCACTTAAATCCTCCGCACTAGGGTTGGCCAGCTTACCTTGTCGAACACCCTAACCATCCAATTGCCCCTTGTGTCTAGAAGTCAAAACACCAAACAAATAAGTCTCCTTCAAATAGTCGGTACAAAACTCTATAGCTTCCTCTGCCACATACCGTTGAACAATAATTGCATTAGGCCTATATATGTTCTTCACAAAATGTTTGAATATTCCCATATATCGTTCAAAAGGATACACCTATCTCAAAAAAATAAGACCACATAACTAGATCTCCCAAACCAAATAAATAATCAAATGGACCATGATGTCAAAAAATGATGGCGAAAATTACATCTCCATTCGGCATAGCACTTCAAAAATCATCGCCAGCAACTGGTCAATTTTTGAAGCACTGATCCATTTGGAACAAACTGACATGAAGAACAAACAAAGCTTGGTAATGCACTGTCTTACATGTGGAGGAAAAGAAGACCTTATTGCAATGGAACTCAATTCCTACATCAAATTGTGACATTCATGAGACTTCAGACCCGCCAACTTTAACTCCTTCACTGATACACATGAACTAATGTTAGATGAATATGATGTTGGCACCTTCTAACTACTCAGTGTCTCACAAAACACTTTATTCTCTGCATTACACATAGAGAAACATGCAGGTGGGAGATAACACTTATTACCATCAATCACAGGACCCAAAGTCTCTCTAATAACCATATAGACCATGTCAATCTGGGCCTCCAGGCCATCTTTAGTTTATCCAGGGGTATTCAACAGTATACCAACCAAAAAATTGCACACATTTTTCTCGATGTGGATCACATCAAGACAATGTCTGGCATCCGATTCCTTCCAATAAGGGAATTTGAAAAAAAAAATGAACATTTCTTCCAACTTCCATCTACTAGATATTTTCACTTCCCCTTCCCAAAAACATTTGGGAAATATTTAACTTTCTCAAAAACTTGATGACCCGTTAGTGTTATTGGGGGTGGACGTAACTCAGTGTTCCCATTAAACCACTTCTTCGAAAAATGCCAAGGGTGCCCCTTAAGAAGAAACCTTCTATGCCCCTAGTAAACAGTTTTACAACCGTGCTTAAGTTGACAAAATAATGTTTCTCTTTCACAGATGGGACACGCATAATGCCCATTCACTGAATAGTCCGATAAATTTCCATAAGCTAGACAATCATTTATAGTGCAGAACAACAAGCCCTTCAATGTGAACCACTCTTGCTCATGAACATCGTAAGTCCAAACCCCATCATTAAAAAACATTCACAAAAATCATCAATTAGGGGAATAAGATAAACATTTATATAATTACCAGGTTGCCTCGGGCCTGAATCATCATCGATAACAAAGCATACTTCTGTTTCATGGTCAACCATGATGGGGGGATTGTATATTGCTAACATTACAGGCCATGAACTACGTGTGCTACTCAGATTACCATAGGGGTTCATTCCATCAGTCAATAGACCAAACCTCAAATGCCGAGGCTCCTTGCCAAAATCAGGGTAGAGGGCATCAAGCTTCTTCCATTGCTCACCGTCCGACGTATGACTAATCACACCTTTCCATGCCTAAATCTATCTGCATGCCATTGCATTAACTTAGCATCGTCTTTGCAAGAAAAATACTTCTTCAAATGTGGAACAATAGGAAGATACCATAAAACTTTAGCAGGGGTCTTCTTCTTTGAGGTGAAACCAACTTCTGCACCCACATCAATTTGTCCACACTTCAACTTGTATCGATAGTCACCACACACCCAACAATTTTCTCTAACTGCGTCCTCCTTCCTCCTGTACAACATGCAATCATTGGGATAAGCATGTATTTTTTTCCAATTCCAATCCCATTGGAAAAATAATCCTTTTTGTGGCATACGCTCTATCGGGTATAAGATTACCATATGGAAGCGATTCCCTTAGCAGTTCAAGTGTCTCAGTCATCCCTTTGTCAAGTCCACCCATATTTTACCTTCAAATTAATTATCCCCAAGGTTGCACTTAAAATAGAATGTTTGGACCCACAATAACCCTTACCCTTGGGTCACCCTAAACGATCGGCGTCATAGACTTCCCCTAGGATAACACTACACTTGGAGACTCAGCATAACAACCACAATGTCCTACAAGCGAAAAACATAGAGATAGCACAAGTATATCTACTAATAACGACTACGGGGATCGGCTTTCATGCAAATCGGTATTAGTGAACCACATTAATTAGTTAATCCCATTTAAATTCATCTTAAATCTAAGAAATATCATCAACCAACAATCATAATTAGTTTTCACTCTTGATTACAACCTTAGCACTGAGCAACGATAATCACTTTGACTAAAGGTCAAAAGTCTTCCGAGTTTGACAAAAAACCTAGCACATAACTAACCCACAATCTTCAACTAGTTGATCACCCTAGTCTAAATCATGAATTAATCATACAAGAAAGCACCAAATATACTTGATAATCAAAGCACAAAATAGGATAAATTGAATCTCACAAATTCATATTAAATAAGCTTACCAATTGCTCTCAAGAGTATTTATTGTGTAGATTAGCTAAACCCATAACAAAACAACAATAATCCATGGTAAACATAGAAGAAAAGATGGAAAATAAAGGTGGAACTAGGGTTTCTTCAAGATAATTTCAGGGATGGAGTAAAGAGTGATAGAGAGGAGCCAAAGGGAAAAAAGGAGGATTACGCTGGTCAAAGGTCTGGTGCGGGCCGCACCGATGTAGTTGGTTTCACCTCCAAGAAGAAGGCCACGAACTATGTGTGCTGCTTTGATTACCATAGGGGTCCATTCCATCAGTCGTCAGACCAAACCTCAAAGGCCAAGGCTCCTTGCCAAAATCAAGGTAGAGGGCATCAAGCTTCTTCCACTGCTTATCGTCCGACGTATGACTAATCACACCTTCCCCACGCCTAACTCTATCCCCATGCCATCCTATTAACTTAGCATCGTCTTTTCATGCAAAAAACTTCTTCAAACGTGGAATAATAGAAAGATACCATAAAACTTGAGCAAGGGTCTTCTTCTTCGAGGTGAAACCAACTTCCACACCCACATCAATTTAACCACGCTTCAACTTGTATTGATACTCACCACATACCCAAAAATTTTCTCTTACTGCGTCCTCCTTCCCCCTATACAACATGCAATCATTGGGATAAGCATGTATTTTTTCCAGTTCCAATCCCATTGGAAAAATAATCCTTTTTGTGGCATACACTCTATCGGGTATAAGATTACCATATGGAAGCAATTTCCTTAGCAGTTCAAGTGTCTCAGTCATCCCTTTGTCAGTCCACCCATATTTTACCTTCAAATTCATTATCCTCAAGGTTGCACTTAAAACATAATGTTTGGACCCAACATATAGTGTGGTCTTCTTGTCAATGATCAACGCCATGAAATTCTTTAGCAACACTGTCGACCATCTCATCAAGTCCATCATCTCCACCAAAATCTACTCCTTCATTAGTGTTAACATCATCTACAATATGCGTGAGACCCTCATCTTGCCATATCCAATGAGTATAGCTATTTTGAAAACCACACATTATAAGATGTTCACGCAATTTATTTCTCCCAACATATGCATCATTCTTACAATCCTTGCATGTCCATTGTGCCCCCACCTCGCCATTCTTTGAGGCATGTTCAAAAGACAAAACGACAAACAATTCAACCAATGGAATGTAATCAGGTGAGTTTCTACAATCACCACCTATGAATTCCATTTTATCCATGGCACTAGGTGCATACGTACCTATATTTGAGTGTGGTTCAAAACATATATATCACACAACATAACCCTAATTAATATCATTTTCATCCACACTTCAAGACAAATAACATTAATTCAACCCATTCCTAATACAATTTATTTGAAAGAATTAAAATAAATTAATCACTTGAAACATACCTTCGCAAATAATCCCACCAAAAATCACAAAGATTTGGTTATGCCTCTTTCAAATGTCTTCTCAATTTTTATTGTGAATAGCCCCCGATAAAGTTTTAATACAATCCCAATTTCTTAAGTTCCAAACTCGAAACCAACCTAATGCTAGACAATAAAGATCCAATTCAAGATCCTAACTCAGAACCTGGATCCGAATAAGTTCCTCACTCAGAACTATGATCAGATAGATTTACGATTTCTTAAATTGATTCTTGCTTTCAAAAATCTTGAACCACATCAGTTTCTCTATTGGAACATGATTCGTAGTCTAGTTCTGAGCTTGTAACAACTACATTAGAAGTCACTTTGGCATAACCACCTTTGAATCCCTACAATGAAAGACGGTTATTTGATAATCGCCTTTGAATCTCTACATTGAAGGCGGTTATTGATGAAACACCTTACAACGTTCAATAACCGACTTTGATTTGGAAAGTCATCCAGGTCTGAAAAGTTCCGAGCTCGAAACAATAAGGTGGTTCCTAGGAAAATTCTTGGAACCGCCTTTGAACTCCGCCTTTAATAAGACACTCTCCACTAGTGAGGTGGCGCTGGGAGAAGGTGGCACCGAGGGTTCTAGATTGACGTACTCCGTATAAGTTTTTGGATTTGAACTAAATGGGACTGGCCCGTGAAAATTAAACAAATTTTATTAATTTCAAATAGGTCAATAACCTGTCTATAAGTTTTTTTTATTATTCTATATAGTTCACTGGCATGTCCATAAACTTATGTACATGTCACATTTCCTGAAACTTTATCTTATTAATAAACCTACAGATGTCAGTAATTTAAAGTTATAAAAACGCTTCATTGTCATAGAACATCTAAGAAGACACTTTAGAGTGAGTTAATTTGTAGGCTAGAAAGACGAGTTTAATGTAATACATACCTATACGATAGCACATGAAAATGTGATGTGACAGCCTTAATATAAGTACTCGTTAATGTGTTCATATTTTATAATATATATGTATCACAACATTAGTAAAAAAATGTCATCATAGAAGAAATGTCACAATAGGTCTCTTTACTCTTAACATATGCAAGAAATTGAATTTAATCACGGCCACAAGATTAATTATATATTCACTCCGTCCTAACTGTATTTGCACACTTTTTTCTTCGGGTCGTCCCAACTAGGAGTGTTCATCGGTCCAAGACCGGACCGGACCGGAACCGGTTAGGATCGGAACTGGAATCATAAAAAAACTTTGGACCGAAGAACGGAATGGTTAGTGGGTATTTAGGACTAGCACCAGACCGGAATAATTTTGGTCTTTGACCGGTCCGATCTGGTTAGACCAGATTCTAGTATACATTATTTTTTTTGCTTTAAATTTTGTTATCGAAAAAATTAAATAAATATTTTTTCCTTTAAAACATAGTAAAATAGAAGTTATCACAAAAAATCACCTCAAAATAATAAAATAATATTAGTTGTCACGAATAAATCTAAACTAATATGTGAAACTATTTCATTAATTTTTTTAAATATATATATAGAATTAAAATATAGGTCGATCCGGTCCGAACCAGAAAATTCCAGTTTGTACCGTATCAGATAGGAACTCGGAATCTAAATAAACATGGACCAAGGACCGGACCAGAATTTCACTCTTACCATTCCAGTACTTACAATTCCAGTCCAGTCTAGTCCATTTTACCAGTTCGGACCGGATCATGAACACCCCTAGGGCCAACTGAATTTGCACTCTTCACTTTTTTTTCATTTTTTGTAAGTTTTTATTGTTTTTAATTGGGCTGGGCCAAAGCTTAATGAATTAATTTCCCAAACCTAAACCTAACCCAGTCCAAATTAAATCCTAACCCATCCCCTAACCTAAATAAGAAACCATCCTTCCTTTGACCTCCGTCCTTCGCTTCTTCTCTGATTCACCACCGTCTACCTCTTCCTACTCCGATCCAATTGCCTCCCTTCCACCACAGTCTGCCTCTTCCTCCTCCGATCCAACTGCCACCATTCTACCTTCGTTCATTAGCCAGCCTTCTACCTCCGATCCAATTGCCACCCTTCCACCTTCGACCTTCGCGCTCATTCCCACTCTCCTATCCGGCATTAATGCCACTGTCTTCACCACTGTCCGCCCCCTCCGACACCACCGTCTCTGACCCCTGCATAGATAGTGGGGGATAGAGGTGTACACCCACACGATCGCCCAAGTGGTTGGGCATGTGGTTCCATTTCCCATAGGGAGCGGTTCGAACCTCGGCAGGTGCAGTGTGGGGGTTCTCCCAGTGGGGGGAATCCTTGTGGCTACCGAGAACATTCGAAGACCATGTGCTTGACCGCTAGGAGTGCTGTGATTTACCTCCTCGATTATGAGCGTGGTGTCGTTGCGGCCGGGACCCTAAGGGCAAGGGTTATCGCCTTTTGGGGGATAGAGGTGCATTACTTTGTTGTTTGTTTGCCTTTTAAACTAAAAAATGTGCACTTTCAAAATTAGTTACAAACTTGATTACTGCATATTGTAGTTGCATAGATTTATCATGAGACCTTGGAAAAACTTGAGGGTTCTCTCCTTTAGTGGCAACGTGTATGCAAGCTGTTATGTATCAGCATCATTCTATATCTGCTGTGAAACTAATTTAACTCAGAGGTTCATTATTGGTGGCTACAACTCTACAGGATAGAGGGTGAAGACTTGTTCCAGGAGCATAGATCCCCCCCTAATTTCTAAAGCATTCCCTTCAAATAATAATTCATCCTACTAAAATATTTGTAGAAAATAAGGGTAATAATGTTGTGTCTGTATTCATGAATTCAGGATACATTATATAGTAGTACAGGATATCAATACAAGCTAGGAAAAGGTAACAAAATACAATTACATCTATAATTATGTAAGAATACAAATCCAATTCCAATTCCTTAACACTCCTCCTCAAGCAGAGTATTGTGTTATGGTAGTTACCTGCTGTGAGTTGTTATGGCTTAGGTCCTTACTGAATGACTTAGGGGTTTCTCACTCTTTTCCTATGAAATTGTTTTGTGACAGTCAATCTGCTCTCCACATAGCAGGCAACCCAATTTTTCATGAACGCACGAAGCACATTGAAGTTGATTGTCATTTTGTCCAAGATCTTGTCCAATTTGGCGCTATTGTTACTCAACATATCCGTACGATAGACCAACCAGCAAATTTGTTCACTAAAGCTCTCGGACGTAACCAGTTCCATTCTTTACTTGGCAATTTGGGCATTTCCGATCCTCATGCTCCAACTTGAGGAGGAGTGTTAAGGAATTGGAATTGGATTTGTATTCTTACCATAATTATAGATGTAATTGTATTCAGGATCTTTATACCTTCATTACCATTCCGGCACTGATTTTAGTTCAAGACCCGAGTAACACAACTCTTGGCTGCATTACGGAGTTTAAATGGAGATGGCCCCATTTGTTAGGGGTAGAAGCGGATTATTTGTTCGTGGGTAGTGAGTTTGTTCTCATCCCATTTGTTTAGTGCTATATAGCGTGTGTTTTTCCAGGTTGTTTTGTATTCCCTTTGCTCGATCGTCTTGCTTAGGGTTGGTAGTTATCTTACTTAGAATAAAGGGGGGGTGTGGGGAGTTTTATCCTTTTGGTTTACACTCCCACACCCCCCCCCCCTCTCTTGGATTTGCTCCTTAGGTTCATCACGTAACCTAAGGTTGGATTTTTTTTGTATTTGGTAGGGCTCTTTTAGGGCTCTACCGTGAGTTCCACCGTCTATACTATTTACCTATTTACTCGATAAGGTCCCCAAACATCACAATGGACTAATTCAAATAATGTAGTAGCATTTGTTGAACTCAATAGAAAACTATGTCTAGTATGTTTTTCTCTATAACATACAGAGCAAGGTATAGTAGTATTATTTGTGCTAAAATCAAGAGTTGGAATAGAAGACAACATCGTAGATGATGGATGACCAAAATATTGATGCCATAAATCAGATGAAGAAACCAAAGCAACTGTCGGAATAGACTGCCGGATAGGAGGACGAATGCGAGTATCCAATAAACGAAGCCAATAAACGGTTAAATATCACGGTTAAAATAAATTATAAAATAAACTATATTAAAATAGATAAACATCACATAAAAAATATTAAAATCATGTACATCTAAAAATACACATCATTTAAAAATTACTCAACATCATATTAGAAAATTAAAATATCAAACTAACATCGTAAAACATATTATTAAAATAAGTTGAAAATATACATTCCACTGTAGTAGCATTTGAAAAAACTATTTTGACGTTCCACTACTATCCACTGATCTTATTATTTTTTTACATGATAATTTACATATGTAAAATGATACGTACCACTTTACGTATATTACAGATGAATAAGACATAAAAAATCTTACACCGACAACTCAAAATCGAAGGAATTTGATGAATCATCATGAGCACAACAAATATATTTAAAATTAGCATATAAAAGTTGCAAACTTTAATTTGAGTTTTACGGTAACATGTAAAAATGACAATCACCATAACTATCAAACATCATTCATTACAAAAGGGTTCAAATGCCCAAACCTAAAAACTAAAAATTTTCAAATGAAGCTATAACATCAAAAACAATCAAGCGCATCAACACTAACACTAACAATCAACCATCATAATTGAAAAATCAATGTAAAAAAATATATTCAAAACAATCAAATTCTATTTTTTCTCGACTTATTTCCCTTCGCCGCAGGCTTTTTCACAAACTTGCCTCCTCCTGCTAATTTTGAAGAGGACGACTCTCATACTCCATCAATGCAAAAATCAAAGGTCGACTACGATTATTTATTCAAGGGAACACCTTCAGAGCATGGTTCCTCATACCATTTTTTTATCAACTCATCACTAGCATCTTAGAGCTCTAGCATGGACAGTATTCCAGTGAAATAATATAAAACATCACATATAGTAATAAAAACATCAATATTTGTAATTAAAATATCACAATAGCACAACAATATCACTGACAACTACATTGAGAATATCAAATACAGTATCTAAAATATCAATATAAAAATTTTAAAACATCAACAGTACCCACTACAATAGCAAAAGAACAAAACTAAACATGAGTTGCATACTTAAATATGAAAACACCACAATCATCAAACACTGAAATTATAACATCATGCCAACACAAATAAAAATACTTAAAACCTAAAATATGAAACATCAACAACAGTGAACATTAGTTGCATACTTAAATATGAAAACACCACAAGCATCAAACACTGAAATTATAACATCGTAGCAACACAGATAAAATAAATTCAAACCTAAAATAAGAAACATCACATAGAAAAACAGAAACATCAACAACAGTATGTAAAATATCACATCCAAAAAACAACAAAATTTACAAATCTTACTTCCTTATCGATTGAAACAGCAGTGGGCAAGCGTTCTTACACATCTAAGAAATAGCAACAACAACACAAAAATTAGCACAAATCGTAACAAAATCCTAAGATATCACACACAACCCAAATTGAACATCAATTGCACACTTAAGCATGAAAACACCACAAGTATCAAGGGCTGAAACTAAAACATCACACCAACACTGATAACAATACTTAAAGCCTGAAACCTGAAACATCACATTGAAAATGAGAAACATCATTAACTGTACGTGAAACATCACTGCTGAAAATTAAGAAAAATTACAAATCCTTATTCCTTCTCGATTGCAGGAACAGTGGGCAAGTTCTCTTAGACATATAAGAAATAGCAATAATAACACAAAATTAGCACAAATAGTAACAAAACCATAAGATATCACACATATATCCAAAACAATAAATTTGAAAATGAATTGCACACTTAAAATACTACAAGCATCAAATACTGAAATAAAATCATGACACCAACACAGATAACATTACTTGAACCCTAAACATGAAACATCACAAAGAAAACCTAAAACATCAAAAACAGTATTTAAAACATCACATCTACAAAATAACAAGATTTATAGATCCTCTTTCCTTCTCAATTGCAGCAATAGTGGACAAGCATTCCTAGACATTTAAGAAACATCAACAACAATAAAAACAATTTTAACACAAGTCATTACAAAACTCTAAGATATCACACACAAGCAAAACTGACATCAATTGCACACTTAAGTATGAAAACACCACAAGTATCAAGTGCCTAAATTAAAACATCACTACAACACTGATAACAATACTTAAAACCTAAAACCTGGAACATCACACTGAAAATGAGAAGCATCATTAATCGTACCTGAAACATCACAACCAAAAATTAAGAAAGCTTACATATCATTCTTCCTTCTCGATTGCAGTAGAAGTGATGTAAATATCCTTAGAAATATAACAAACAACAATAGAAACACAAATATTAACACAAGGCCATAACAACAACTCACAAAACGAAACAAAAAAGAGAAATCCCCAAATATTAACACATTGAAAAACATAAACCCTAGAAAATCACATGAACCAAAAAAAGCAAACAAAAATTGAAAAAAAACAAAATATGCATAAAAAATCTGATAAAAAAACATTACCTTCGAAGATAAACACAAAACGAAGCTCTATTGTGTTCGATCATCAAAAAATTCGCTAGAAAACTCTAAAAATCGGGACGAATCACTGCACACATGAAAGAGGAAGAAGAATGGAGATGATGAGCGGTTGAATGGAAGAAAATACACTGGAATTGGAGAAGATGGAAGAGAAATGGAGGGGAGAGAGAAGATGAAATTCGAGTTGAAGAGAGAATAAGGAGGAAAGGAGGAGGAATGGTTGAATAGGATATAGGAAAGGAGATGAGAGAGAAAGTTTCAGAAAATATGAGCGAATAATGAGGAAAAGTTAATATTTATACATGGAGTTAAATGTAAAATAGTGAAACTTCACATCTGACTGTAGACTTTTAAAGCTTCAATTAGAAAACTTATTTGCAATTAAATCTGTTGCCTCACTATGAGACCGTCTTATAAAAGACTTTGTCTAAAATCTAAAGAGCATATTGATAGGGACATTACAGGGGAATCAAGTGGAACTCATGCTGAGGGTTTGTTTGTGAGGGGTAAAGGTGAAAATAAAGATTATGAAGGTGGTAGATCCAAAGGGAGGTTGAAGTCTAGATACAGAAATAAAATTTGTAACTACTGCAAGAAAAATGGGCACATTAAGACTGACTGCTTTAAATTGAAAAATAAAGAAAAATATAAAATTGAGCAAAATAGCAGCAATGCAGGTGAAGCTAGTGTAGCATAAGATGAGAGTGATGGAATCATATTTGTGGCCATGGACAATAAATCAAGGTCTTCTAGTGAGTGGCTCTTAGATTCGTGTTGTTCTTACCACATGAGTTATGATAGGGGGTGTTTTTCAACTTATGAAGAATGGGATGGTGGAATTTTTTTGATGGGTAATAATGCTCCTTGTATGGTTTTTGGTAGAAGAACAATTCAAATCAAAATGTACAATAAGATTATTAGGACACTCATTAATGTTAAGCATGTTCCTAACTTAAAGAAAAATCTCATCTCTCTTGGCACTCTTGATGCTCTCGGGTACAGATATTCAGGTGATGGTGGAATTATGAAAATATGTAAAGGTGCCCTTATGCTAATGAAAGCTTGCAGAGTTGCCACTTTGTATATTTTTCAGGGATCTACAGTTACTGGGGTAGTGGCTGTCTCAACTTCCTCAGCCGAAGATATCACCAAATTGTGGCATATGCAGTTGAGACATATGAGCGAGAAAGGTTTAACATTGTTAAGCAAAAGAGGTCTACTTTGTGATCAAAGTACTAGTAAGTTGGACTCTTGTGAACACTGTAATTTTGAAAAAAAGAAAAGAGTTAGCTTTCGTTCACCTGCAGTTCATAAAAAAAAGTACTTTGGATTACATTCATTCTGATCCTTGGACACCCTCTCATGTTCCTTCTAAGGGTGGTGCAAGATATATGCTTACTTTTATTGATGATTATTCAAGAAAAGTTTGGGTATATTTTTTTAAGCTTAAAAGTGACGTTTTTCTGACATTTAAACAATGGAAAACTTTGATTGAAAAACAGACAGGAAAACAAATTAAGCAACTGAAGACAGATAATAGATTGGAATTTTGTGGAAATTAATTCAATGAATTCTGCAAGAATGAAGGAATAGCTCGACACTGCACTGTTACAATGACGTCTCAACATAATGGTGTGGCAGAGTGGATGAATCGTACTCTTTTGGAAAGAGCTTTGTGCATGATCTCAAATTCCAAGTTGACATTAGACTTTTAGGCAGGAGCCATATCTACGGCTTGTCACATCGTCAACCGTTCTCCACGTGCACCTCTTAATTTCAAGGCTCCAGAGGAAGTTGGTCAGGTACTCCTGCTAATCAATCTAATTTAAGAATATTTGGGTGCCCAAATTATATGCATGTTAATGAGGGTAAGCTAGAGCCTAGGGCTGAGAAATGTATATTCCTCGGTTATGCTTCAGGGTGAAAGGATATAGATTGTGGTATCCTAATCCCAAATCACCCAAATTTGTAATTAGTATCGATGTTACATTTGATGAATATTATATGTTACATGCTGGAAAAGAGTCTTGTAATCCTTCTGATTCAGAAAAAGAGAATAGTGCACAAAAGTATGTGGAGTTAGAGATTAGTGGTTCTTCCGGGAGAAACCCAACCTAAAAGAGGTTGAAGAATTTGATCATGAACGTGTTGAAGATCAACCTGGAGATAAGGATTATTCCATTGCCAGAGATAGACTGAGACGAGACATTCGACCACCATTGAGGTATGCAAATTTGGTTGCATATGCTTTAAAAGTGGCACAGGAAACTGGTGGAGATGAGGAACCTTCCACATATTTAGAGGCACTTTCAGGTGCTAATTCAGACAAATGGTTGCTGGTTATGAATAAAGAGATGGAATCTCTACACAAGAATGGAACATGGGATCTTGTGGTGCAACCAAAAGGAAATAAAATTGTTGGTTGCAAATGGGTTATTAAGAGAAAGGATGATAGTTCAGGTGTTGATAATGCAAAGTACAAAGCACGATTGGTCGCAAAGGGCTACAGTCAGGTACAAGGTATAGATTTCAATGATGTTTTATCACCTTTTGTGAAACATAGCTCTATTTGTGTATTGCTTGCTTTGGTTGCCATGTATGATTTGGAGTTAGAACAGCTAGATGTTAAGACACCTTTCTTGCATGGTGAATTAGATGAGCATATCTATATGAGTCAACCTGAAGGTTTTGAAGTTCAAGGTAAGGAAGACTGAGTATGCTTGTTAAAGAAATCCTTGTATGGATTAAAACAGTCTCCAAGACAATGGTATAAGAGGTTTGATTCATTTATATTGGGTCATAGTTTCTCCAGGAGCATGTATGATAGCTGTGTCTACTTCCGGAAGTTACAAGATAACTTATTCATTTATTTGCTACTATATGTTGATGACATGCTCATTGCGGCTAAGAATCTTGCAGACATTCATGATTTGAAGGCCTTGTTGAATAGTGAATTTGAGATGAAAGATTTGGGTGCAGCTAAGAAGATTCTTGGTATGGAGATAAGAAGAAATCAAGGAGTTGGAAAGTTGTACCTGACTAGAGGGAGTTACCTTAAGAAAGTTTTGAAGCAATTTGGCATGTATGATGCCAAGCCAGTTAGCACTTCTCTTGGTAGCCATTTTAGGCTATCTGCTGCCCAATCACCAAAAACAGAGAAATAAGAAGATTATATGGCTAGAGTTCCTTATTCAAATGCAGTTGGGAGTATTATGTATGCAATGTTTTGTACTCGTCCTGATATCTCACAAGCTATTAGTGTTGTTAGCAGGTATATGGCCGATCCAGATAAAGCACATTGGCAAGCCGTGAAGTGAATTCTTAGATACTTAAAGGATACTTCGAACATATGTTTGGAGTTTGGTAGAAAAAACAACACTCCGGTTGGTTTTGTAGATTTAGACTTTGCTGGCGATCTCGATAAGCGCATGTTTCTTACATGTGTATTTTGGATTGGAGGTTGTGCAATTAGCTGGAAAGATAATCTACAACATGTAGTTGCTTTATACCACTGAGGCAGAATATATGGTAGTCACAAAGTCAATCAAAGAAGCATTATGGTTGAGAGGTCTCTTTGGCGAATTAACTCTACAACAAAGAGTTACTACCATTCACTGTGATAGTCAAAGTGCAATTTACTTGACTAAAGATCAGATGTATCATGACCAGATTAAGCATATTGATATTTAGTACCATTTCATTCGTGATACCATTGCACAGAAAAAGGCCCTTGTTCAGAAAATCAATACAAATGATAAATATACTGATATGTTCACGAAGACTCTTCCTTATTTCAAGTTCAAGCAGTGCTTGGACTTGATAGGTGTTCATTGTTGGTGATTTGACCCATTAGGGCCATGCTGGAGGAGGGTGAGTAATGTGAAGAAATGTGGTATTCACCCAATTGTTCATGAACATTCACTTCTTTGGAGGATAGCAAAGACAATCACTCAAAGCGTTAAATTGCAACACTATTCTCATTTCATGCTTAGCAAGTTGAATCATTATTTATTTGAGTATTGGGGTTCAACTATCATGGTCGTTTGGCAAGAATCATTTGGAAGCAATGTTCACAACCCATTATTGAAGCAAGATGGAGGATTTCTTGGGATAAGTTTTGTTTGAGAGCTTTTGGTCATTGGCGAACTTGCAGTAGCATAAATAGGGGATAAATTTAGTAGTTCAAACACACCTCAAGAATACACATTCCTTTGCCACTTGTTTTCTTCTCCCCTTAGCTCTCATTTTTTGTTGTAGAAGCCAAAGCCCCATTCTTTATATTTTACCACTTAATTCCTTTATAGGTGGTATACGAATCCTTGTATTAATTTCTCCACATATAGTGAAGCTTCCGGTCTCCTCCGGTCGTGGATGTTGGTCGATTTGACCGATCACGTAAATCCTCGTGTTTAGTATTTCCTCTATTTTCATTACGTTGTCTTTGCTATCCATCTTTTTGGGCTAATAGATAATTTTTGAGATTCGTATTTTTAACAGTTTTAACACTACAACATATACCGATCTAGAGACACAAATCCAGCTGATCCATATCCATTCGAAAAACCTTTCAACTCGATGTATACATACAATACAATGTAAAGCAGCTAGAAGCTCAAGTAAAATGAACACTAACCAAAGATTATGAGGATATGAAGAGAAGGAACCCCATGTTCACTGTCTACATGGGGAAATTTAGTTTGGTCTATGAGATTTTTGAGATCCTTACAGTTTACAAAAATGGTATCTATATGCTACGTTTTAGGTTCAATCGAACTTGTTCTTTCTATGTGAACAAATCAATGCCAAATGATGGAGTACCTTGTGATTTTATCTCTGTCCTTGTGCACAAATCAAGACCAGAGGATATAGTATATGTATTTATCATATGATTCTATCCGAAGGTGTATAACCAGGTGAAAGATTTAGGAAAGGCATTTCTACTCTCATGGTTGCTTAGGGAACGCTGAAGGTCTACTCCTCAGGGAAGGGCCGTAGAGAACTAGAACTTCCTTTATATAGTCAATAAATTCTTGCCTTGAGAGAGGTTTCCCATTCCTAATAGCCGTAATACCATCATCTATTGGGGACCAATCAGCAAATTCAGGGGTAATGCCAGTTAAGCTAGAGCTAGTGTCTTCAGCCTTCTCTCCTTGCTTAATTGCTGAAGTAGTTGATGAAGAAGTCTCTGGTGCAGAAGGTCCTTTAATTGATGTTAGAGGATCATGGTTGACCAGCCCATGCAGATAGCGGCAGTTTGGACCATACTTGCAATAACCCGTATTGAAAAAGCGGCAGGGCATGACCTTCCAACTTCGCTCAAAGGCTGAATCCCCTCGTGCAGAAGGTCCTTCAATTGATGTCTGAGGATCATTGTGGACCGGATCATGCAGATAAGGGCAGTTTGAGCCGTACTTGCAAGACCCTAAACTAAAAAAGAAGCAGGGCACCTTGGCCTTCCATCCTTGTTTGAGTGCTTCAGATGATCCTCGTGCAGAAGGTCCTTCAATTGATGTCTGAGGATCATTGTGGACCGGATCATGCAGATAAGGGCAGTTTGAGCCGTACTTGCAATACCCTAAACTAAAAAACCTGCAGGGCACCTTGGCCTTCCATCCTTGTTTGAGTGCTTCAGACGATGGTGACCCTCCCACTGGTAGTGCAGGCGCAGTCCCTCGTGCAGAAGGTCCTTCAATTGATGTCTGAGGATCATGCAGATATGCGCACCATGAGCCATACATGCAACCCAATGCACTGTAATGATACCTGCAGGGCTGTGCTCATGCAAAATCAGCCAGGGAAACAAAAAAACGAATCGTCATTTCTTCGAATTTGAAAACTCCGTAAACAATAGAATTCCTGTTTCACAATCGATCAAACCTCATTTGTTTTCCTGTGCATTTTAGCTATATTAATGGAGCATATTATTAAGCCATCAAATATGTGCAGGTGCAAGAAAGAAGATGGACTGATCCAGATTCAATAGAATTGTTAAGTATTTGGAACAATGAAATAGCTTCTGGTAGGGTCTTGATAGTTAAGATACTTATTCTTGTAACGTCTTGAAGTGTGCTATGTTGCAAAAAAAAAGAAACTTGAAAATCAACCAGTCCCAATCTTAAACATCAAGAATCCATCGCAGCAAAATAATTTAGGATTACTTGACGCTTCTTTGAATTTCGTACATGAAATAGTCCACATGTTCAACAAATCAGAGCACAATGAACTGCAAACGACTCCAGATTAAGGACTAGTTGATTGGGAATTGGGGCAGCTATCAAAGAGATGTTTTTACCAACAGATGTCAAAGCACAATCAAACTGTGAAATGCACATGATGACATTAGCGCACAAATAACTGCCTTCAAACCTCAGTTCATGTACCCAAGAAACATCACCACCAAAATCACCATTTTCTATTAAAGCTGTGATTAGATAAACCTGATACATGATCTACGAACTATTTTCTTTTGCCTGATTCATGAATTAGAGATAAATCTGGAGAAGAATGTTTTACCACCTTTTCTATTTCTTCTCGCATTTAATTGCATCATGTATACATGCATATTCCTTTTAGAGAAATGATATTTTAATCAAAGATTCAGGGGGTGAAAGTATAAAAAATCGGGAGCGTTGAATAAAATATGTGAAATGATGATGTGCATGTACAGAGGCTGACCTGGCCTGTTGTAGTATGGCCGGTAAGCCCTGGCGACGCTGAAGGAGACCGCCTTCCCTCGGTTGTGTTGCCAGAGTCAACCGGAATGCCGTCCATGACAATCACAGCGGCAAGTCGGAGCTACGGGAATGGATCGAGAATCGGAGATGGAGAAGCCTGGCGGTGACGTCAAAATCCCGCCGCTCAAGAATTGAGCTTCTTGAAGGTGAAAACTGCCAAAATCAAGAATCAGTTGCTAAAGTTCAACTGATGGAAATCACAGTCTGAGAATGAACTATATATTCAGCTAGTAACAGCTCCTAACAAACAAACTGCCTACAACATTTGCAGGTTTTATCCATCTAATTAACTTCCTGAGTTACCTGTACAATAGTGCTGTATGAAGAAAACCCAGTGAGAAAAGAATTTAAATTTGGTTTTACCACTTTTTCTAGTACTTACTAGTGTGTTCCAACATGCTTAATTTAACCAAGTGTAAAATAACGTAAAACGTAAAAGACACACAACTTGGTTACGCAGTTCGGTGTAAATCACCTACATCTGCGGGGCCTGGCCCAGTTCAGAATGAGTCCACTAATTAGAAAGATACAGTACAGAGTACAGTTTACAAAATACTTATCTTTACTAACTATGACGTGTGAACTCTGCTAGCTCCCCTAGCTACCGATCTGCCTTGATCAGACTCCCTCTGACCTCGAACTCATTCGACGCAATATCTCCTCCTCCCGAGGAATTAAGGTATACGATTCTGAACTTAGTGCGGCAGGACAGTGTTGGAACACAGTATATTGGCTCTCGCAAGTTTCTTAAGATCTCAAAATCTGGGTGCAGATTTTGCTCCGTAAAATCGTTAGTTTTGCAGCCGTGTTTGTCCCATATTTATATCCACGAATCAGATCCGAATATCCATGATTATCTCCACAATATTCCTATTCCAAATCTGATTGTTGAAGCATATCCAAATCCCATAAATAAAGGGATTTACCTTATCTCAAACTCTCCCATATATTCGAATAAATCTTCTCCATATAAGTAGGGATTTTTCCATAAACCAAATATGCTTCACACGCCCAATATATATAGCCAAATATACAGATACCATAAATTCTAAAACACGTCAATGTTTCGGCTTGAATCCGTTAAACCCTATGGCGTGAAACCTGCTCCAGTTCTGCTCCAGCACCATGTTCCAACATGGTCTGTAGTTCACAAATACTTAACACAAAATTGCCAATTAAATAATTCCTTGATTTTACAATCTCCCCCTTTGGCATTTTTGTGGACCCATAATATTTTGGACTACAATCACATAATCAACTACATTCAACGAGTAGAATACCAGAAAAATTCAAATAGTGAAAGCCGAAATCCAGAATGCCAGAAATCCAAAAATTATACAACCAAATTGAAAACCAAATATCCAGGATCCAAAATTACTCCCCCTGGGACCACACAGAGGCCAAAGAAACAACATCACAAAATCATAAAAAATGAAACATTGTCTTTAAAACTCCCCCTAAAATAATCAACCTTCCAGACTTGATTTTTCTTCTTCCAACCGTGCTTGCTCTGCTTGTAAGGCTGCAATTTGGATACCCAAAGCTCCTAGTCTGGCATTGACAACCAACAATCGAGCCTTTTGATCTACTGCTGCTGATGAGGAGGTTGAGCTTGAAGCTTTCCATGGAAGGTCATGCACATGTCTGAGTCCGAAAGTTTTCTTGTTCGGCCGCAGGAACTCAGTGTCAACTATCACGTCTGAGGCCTTCCCCTTCACTTTTCCACTTTTGGCTATCGCTGAGATCAGACATGGATATATTACTGCATCATTCACTTTAGGCGCTGTGGCCTGTCGAACCAGATGTTGCTGAATTAATAACCTGAGATTGATTTCCTGCTGTGTTCCAACACAGTAGAGCAGTTTTCCATTTCCCTGGTCAATGCAGTAGTATTGCTAGATGGTAACTAGCAGTGAACAGCTATCTGATACAGCCCGAAGAATCTGGAGGTCAAGCATGATGCTTGCGAATATCCTACTGCCGGCCACTGCTTCTTATATCCTCCAGAAATCACAGCCAAAATTTCATCATCAGTCATATCCAAATCGTCCGGAAACACTCCCCCTATCTCCGGAGTTTTCAGCCCAAATAACATATTGATTCTAGTAGCAGACAATTCTACAACCTTTCCTCGAACATATACTCTACCAAACCACGGAGAAGAAATATCTAGATTCTCAGGCATGAGATTAGCATATACCTCAAGAACCACCTGTCGATTGAATTGCCTTTGAATTGTGGCCGCCTTCACCATTCACATTGCCTTTAGGAAAGTTGTAAACCCACTCTCCTGGTAAGCCTTCAAGTCCAAGGGTCTCTCAGCAATAAATTTCTTCTCAGAGAAGAACTCTTCCATCTCAGCTCCCTTCTCGTCATAATAAACTGCAGAAAAAGCCTGAGAGACAGATGGGGGTGGCAGAGCCTTCCTTGGCTTGCTATCCTGTTTCTTCTTGCTTATTTTCGCTACACCAGTCTCAATAGCATGGCCAACCTTTCTTTTCCCTTTTTCCTTCTGGAAAAATTCATCCAGAAGCTCGTCACTAGAGTATGTCAGATCTGGGGCACCCTGTGTTGGAACACTGTCAGCTCTTCCTACCTGTTCTTCTTCTGACTCAACACCTTGATCCTGCAGATCTTCTTCAGCTTCTTCATTCTCCTGATTCCCTTCATCATCAGATTGATCAGGGGCTCCATCATTCAACTCTTCTGGAACCTCTTTACCCTGTGTACCCCCAGATCAGCATCAGATTCTTCCTCCATATACACAGATTCTTCCTCCTGTGTTGGAACACTGTCATCATCATCAGACAGTTCAATAATCACTGGTTCTCTCAATTTCTCCATCCTCTTTGAATTCTCCTCATCATAAAATCCAACCTGTAGCTTGTCTCCATACCTTACTGTCTTCATCCCAACAGCTTGTTCCTCATTAATTTCTCTTATCCACACATAACTATGAGCAGTCATACGACAGAAAACATGAAATTTGTCTTTCCCTTTACCATTCAGCTGACCGTACATCCCTCTCAGATACTTCACAGTCTTATACTCAATATCCCAGACATCAGTAAAGTGACCAGACACAACCTCCTTAACTTTCACATGCATAACTTCCAACTCTTTATCTATGCTTCTGATTTTGCTAAGATCAACATAAGCTCTATTTGCTTGCAACCATTCAAAAATATCATCGAAAGATATAAATTTCATACCATTAATTTCTATCAGGGGAGGATCTGGACCGGACACCTTTGCATATGGACCCTTGTTCTCGGCTTCATGATTTTCCTCACCGACATTGCCGCCAGATTCCTTCCTTTCTGTGTTTTCTACATCATTGTCTGACGCCTGTGCTTCAAAACTAGGAGTGCTTGTGGTTGCCATTATTTCTTTGATAACAGGAGGGTTTCGTGAGAGCAAAAGAAAAATTTTGGCAAGAATTTTTGGAGAGCAAGAGTTCGGGCCGAAAGGGATAGGATACAAAAGGGGTTTTAGAATTTGAATCAACTTTCAACTCTTCATGAACTTACCTCTTTTCCCGCGAAGTGCCTTTTTAGATTTCCAAAAATTGTCATGATATCCCTTCCTCTTCTTGTCACATCACCGAGTTATTCCTCTTTTAACTTCTAACACTCCTTTCTTAACTACTCCTATTGTGGTAAGTCTTTACTTTCTTCCAAATTTTTGTTTTTCTAATTTTTGAACTAAATAACAGAAACATAAATTATTTACACAAAAAACTGATCAGGGGTAAAAATTACCTCAGATTTGACAAACACCTAAGTGTTGTCGAAGGCTCTCGAAAGTGGTGGCATCAAGTGGCTTTGTAAATATATCAGCAAACTGCTCGTGTGTTGGAACATAGACCACTTCCACTTCTTTTCTTTCCACCAAATCTCGAATAAAATGATGCCTTATGTCAATATGTTTGGTTCTTGAGTGTTGAACTTGATTCTTTGAAATATCAATGGCACTTGTATTGTCACATAAAATCTTCAAAGGTTCTTGATGAATTCCATAATCCTTCAACATTTGTTTCATCCATAGCAGTTGTGCACAACAGCTCCCTGCTGCAAGATACTCTGCTTCCGCAGTAGATAGAGAGATTGAATTCTGTTTTTTGCTATACCAAGACACCAAATTTGTTCCCATAAAGAAACATCCACCTGTAGTACTTTTTCGATCATCAGCATTACCAGCCCAATCGGAATCACTGTACCCAATCAACTCTGAATCTTGATTCTTAGAATACCAGACACCATATTCTGAAGTTCCACTTACATATCGAATAACCCTTTTCACTGCAGTAAGATGAGATTCCTTAGGATCAGCTTGAAACCTCGCACATATTCCAACACTGAAACATATATCTGGTCTGCTTGCAGTTAAATACAATAAGCTTCCAATCATGCCTCTATATAACTTCTGATCGACTGGAACTCCTTTTTCATCTTTCACTAGTTTATCAGAAACTCCCATAGGAGTTCGAACTGCACGAGCACTACTGAGTCCGAATTTCTTAATCAAGTTCAAGGCATACTTACTTTGATTGATGAATAGACCATTCCGTCCTTGTTTTACTTGTAATCCCAGAAAATAGGTCAATTCTCCAACCATGCTCATTTCAAATTCAGATTGCATTGTGGTGACAAACTCTTGTACCATAGATGGTGAAGTGGAGCCAAATACTATGTCATCAACATATATTTGAGCAATTAGAAACTTTGAGGACTTGTCAAGCACAAATAAAGTGCGATCTACTCTCCCTCGACGATAACCTTTCTGAAGTACAAAGGTAGTAAGTCGTTCATACCATGCTCGAGGTGCCTGCTTTGGTCCGTATAAGGCCTTCTTGAGACGATATACATGATGCGGATAATGGGGATCTTCAAAACCTTTAGGTTGTTCCACATAAACTTCCTCGTTCACCACTCCATTTAAAAACGCACTCTTAACATCCATTTGATACAAAGTAAAGTTCAAAGAGCAGGCAATAGCTAGTAGAATACGAATGGATTCTAACCTGGCAACAGGTGCAAAGGTTTCATCAAAGTCAACACCTTCCACTTGAGTATATCCTTGAGCAACAAGTCTGGCTTTGTTTCTGGTGACTAAGCCATCTGCATCGGACTTGTTCTTGAAGATCCATTTCGTACCAATGACATTAATGCCTTTGGGACGGGGAGTAAGATACCAAACATCATTCCTGGTAAACTGACCGAGTTCATCTTGCATTGCGGCAATCCAATATTCATCAAGTAAGGCTTCTTTATAGTTCTTGGGCTCAATCAGAGAAACGAAACAGTGTAGACTAGCCAGTCGTCGGTAATCAACTCGAGGCACTGATCGAGTACTTCTCATGATGGATCCAGATTGATCGAGTGTTGGAACATGTTCTTCAGTAGGAGGGGACTGTGTTGGAACATGATTGTGTGTTGGAACATGGTCAGCTTCAGTAGAGTTAGGGTTCTGGTGATCACTTGGTTCAGTAGAATCGGCTGAAGACTTTGCTTTGTGTGAAGGTTGAGACTGTGTTGGAACATGAGTGTTGGCAGATTCTTCCTCTACAACTTCTGGAGGTTGTTCCTTTTCTGAATCATCCACAATAACATTTATGGATTCCATGAGAGTGTTGGTTCGATGATTAAAAACTCTGTAGGCACGGCTATTGATGGAATACCCGAGAAACATTCCTGGATCACTCCGATTATCGAATTTAGCCAACTGTTCTCTATCTCTGAGAATATAGCATGTACTTCCGAACACATGAAAATACGATACGTTTGGTTTCCTGCCCTTCCAGATCTCATAGGCTGTCTTGTCAGTGAATGGTCGAAGATACACTCGGTTGATCGTATAGCACGCTGTATTGATCGCCTCTGCCCACCATTTCTTATGAACATCCTTTTCTGCCAACATAACTCGAGCCATCTCCTGTAAATTTCTGTTCTTTCTTTCAACAATGCCGTTCTGTTGAGGGGTGATAGGAGCCGAAAACTCATGTTAGATTCCTAGCTCATTGCAGAAGGAACTGAATTGTTCATTTTCAAACTCTCTGCCGTGATCACTTCGAATTCGGATTATCTTTCCTACAGGACTTCCCTTTTCAGTTTGTAACTTTACTACAAGGCTTCGAAATACCTCAATCGTATCAGATTTTTCTTTCAAGAAGGCTACCCAAGTAAATCTGGAGAAGTCATCAACACACACAAAAATATATTTCTTTCCTCCTATGCTAGGCGTATTAACTGGCCCCATTAAATCCATATGTAGCAATTCCAGATTTCTAGAAGTAGTAATAAACTGAACTGAAGAATGAGGAGAACGAGTTTGTTTACCTTGCTGACATGGTCCGCACACAATTTCATCCTTGCTAGTCAAGATTGGCATTCCTCGTACAGCTCTCATATTAGCGATTTTCACCAGTGTTTTATAGTTGATGTGTCCAAGCTTCCTGTGCCAGAGAATTCCTTCATCCTGCTTTGAAAGCATGCATCGAACTTCTTGTTCCAACAAGTAACAATTGTCTGAAGATCGTATTCCAGAAAGAACCTTATTTTCACCATGCTTCACTACACACTTGTCCTTCTGAAATTCCACTATCAGGTTGTCGTCACACAGCTGACTTATGCTAAGAAAGTTTGCTTTTAGATCTTCAACAAATAGTACACTTGTGAGAACTGGAAACCCTTCAATCTTTAATTCGCCTTTGCCAATTACTCTGCTTCTTTTTCCATCACCAAAAGTTACATATCCGCCATCATATGGAGTAATGTTTGTAAGGTATTTTGGAGTCCCAGTCATGTGGCGAGAACAACCACTGTCAAAGTACCAAGAATCACTAGAATATGCTGATAAAGAAGTGTGTGCCACCAGACACTTACTGGACCTTTTAATAACCCATACCTTCCTGATTTTTGCATGAATATCGACTGTGTTGGAACACAGTTGTCTTCCAGTCATTTGATCTCTGATCAGTTTTTTACACTGATGTTCAGCATGACCTTGGTATGTATAGTATCTGCAGATTAGAGGATTTCTTTGATATGGCTTTCCATACTTCCGTTTTACTTCTTGAATCCTAGCTTTGAGAGTAACTGGTTTTTCGAAGACTTCAGTCTTTGTTTCTTCCTTGTATCCAATCCCGTGTCTATCACCAACGGTTCTTCCCATATCCAGAATGTCATCAAGCTTTGCTTTCCCGAAATTTAATTTAGAGATAGTTGCTTCAGACATCTCGGCTCTCTTGACTGCTGCTATCAATTTTTGACTCAGTTCTTTATTTTGCTTTTCAAGTTCTGCAATAGTGGATCGTAGCTCCTTTCCACTTTCAATTAGCTTTCCTTTTTCTTCATTCAACTCTTTGTTTTTGTCAGCTACTTGAATCCACATATCATACATTTGTTCGTATGTGCTATAGATCTCTTCATCACTTACAGGTAGATCATCTTCATCACTACGAGCATCGTTCAGATTCTTGTTAGAAGATACATCCTTACCTTTGTTCAGTGTGTTGGAACAATGACCTTCTGATGTATCATGACCTTTGCTCCAAAAGCTACATAATTACTCGTAAGTTCTTCTTCATCCTTTTCATTATCTTCATCATCACTCCAAGAGGTGACATATGATCTTCCTTGTTTCTTGCGGGTGTTAGCACATTCAGCCTGAATATGACCAAATCCTTCACATTCTCTGCATTGAATTCGTCCAGCCTGTTTTGGTTCGTTGTTCTGATTCCTCCCGAACTGCATGTTTCCTTGTTCAAATCTCATTCCACGATTATTGTTCGAATCTAGTGGCTTTTGTCTGTTTCCACCAAATCTCTCCTGAGATTTCTTATTAACCACCTTCTTCAGCATCTTTGAGAAATTCTTCGTAATAAGTGCCAGTTTTTCAAACTCATCATCGCTATCAGACTCATTACTTGCCTTGACCGGAGAAACTTTGAATGCTAGATCCTTGGAGATTCTTTTGGTAGATTGCTGGAACGTCATCTCATAAGTTTGTAACGAACCCATCAGTTCATCTAGACTCATGGTGGCTAGGTCTCTTGCTTCCTCTATTGCTGCTACTTTCATTGCAAATCTTTTGGGAAGAGATCGCAATGTCTTTTTCACTAGCTTAGTTTCCTTGTAAACCTTTCCCAGTTGATAAGCCATGTTGGATATATCTCTGAGCTTTCCATTGAATGAAGCAATGGTGTCATCCTCCTCCATTTTTAGTTCTTCAAATTTGGTAGCCAGCATCTGAAGTTTGGATTCCCGCACCCGACTGGTTCCTTCATGAACAGTTTGTAAAATATCCCATGCTTTCTTTGCCTGGTGACATGTAGATATAAGCTTGAACTAATTTTCATCAACAGCAGTGAAAATTGCATTCAGGGCCTTCGAATTTGCCAGTGATTCTTTAAGATCATCTGGAGTCCACTTAGCTTTGTCTTTGGGTTTTTGACTCGACTCCCCTTCCACAGCCTTAGAACTTGTGTCAGCATCTTCTGTAGGATGATTCCATTCATTCTCAACATAGAACCATGCCAGTTCATCCAGTGAATTGATAAAGACCCTCATGCGTGCCTTCCAATAATTGTAGTTGTTTCCTTCCAACAGTGGTGGTCGAGAGACTGAAGCTCCTTCTCTTGTCGTCATGGTAAAACCGGATCTCACTTTCCTTGAAACAACCAAGGGAACAATAAGTGACCAAGCTCTGATACCAATTGAAATTTGGTTTTACCACTTTTTCTAGTACTTACTAGTGTGTTCCAACATGCTTAATTTAACCAAGTGTAAAATAACGTAAAACGTCAAAGACACACAACTTGGTTACGCAGTTCAGTGTAAATCACCTACATCTGCGGGGCCTGGCCCAGTTCAGAATGAGTCCACTAATTAGAAAGATACAGTACAGAGTACAGTTTACAAAATACTTATCTTTACTAACTATGACGTGTGAACTCTGCTAGCTCCCCTAGCTACCGATCTGCCTTGATCAGACTCCCTCTGACCTCGAACTCATTCGACGCAAGATCTCCTCCTCCCGAGGAATTAAGGTATACGATTATGAACTTAGTGCGGCAGGACAGTGTTGGAACACAGTATATTGGCTCTCGCAAGTTTCTTAAGATCTCAAAATCTGGGTGCAGATTTTGCTCCGTAAAATCGTTAGTTTTGCAGCCGTGTTTGTTCCATATTTATATCCACGAATCAGATCCGAATATCCATGATTATCTCCACAATATTCCTATTCCAAATCTGATTTTTGAAGCATATCCAAATCCCATAAATAAAGGGATTTACCTTATCTCAAACTCTCCCATATATTCGAATAAATCTTCTCCATATAAGTAGGGATTTTTCCATAAACCAAATATGCTTCACACGCCCAATATATATAGCCAAATATACATATACCATAAATTCTAAAACACGTCAATGTTTCGGCTTGAATCCGTTAAAGCCTATGGCGTGAAACCTGCTCCAGTTCTACTCCAGCACCATGTTCCAACATGGTCTGTAGTTCACAAATACTTAACACAAAATTGCCAATTAAATAATTCCTTGACTTTACAAGAATAATCTAGAGCGGACTGCACACCCCCTCCCAGTTTCACACGTCACTACAACTTCTTAAGTCACGCTTGTATTAAGGTGCATCATGTAAAATGAGCTCTTTCTATGAACTATTCTTCAAATTTAACATGCATGTACCTCTGTCACACCGAGGGCTACAAAAATGAAAGCGTTAGATCTGAGTCACTAATGTATAAAAACTCTAAATGTAGTACAAATTTTCAAGTTTCAGATGATACAATAAAGAAAATAGAAAAAAATGATTTTATAACCCTAACTAGTTGACATAAGTGCCAATATAATCTTTCAGTATTTGAAAGTGTCAATATAACCCTATCTAGTTAGTGAAAGTGTCAATATAACCCTCTCTGGCAACTTTTAGCTGGAATTTATTAAAATTACATGTTTGCCCTTCTGGAAAAAAATTAAATACAAAAATATAGGAAATGAAGTTATTACCCTTAGACTCATTGTCGGACCGCCGCCGGAACAGGTAGGGTTATATCAGCACATTATGAAATCTTATTGGGTTATATAAGCACATTTCTAATGTTTGTAGGGTTATATCAATACATTTTTAATGTTTGTAGGGTTATATCAGCAAATTCTTAAAACTTATAGGGTTATATTAGCACATCGGCAACCACATCATCATATACACTATTATAATATTATAACAATATAATATACAACATAAAATTTGACATCATGACACCATCATTAATATTAAACATCATTATCACATATCATAGCCTCATTTCAAAACTTATCAACATTAAAAATCCTAGGTCGAAGAGCACAGCAAAATAACAATCACACACAACACCAAATGTCATCGAATCATCAATCCAGATTAAACACAACAAAATAAACAAAATATCATTAAAAATCCTATATTCAATAGTATGTGCTGATATGACCCTACATTTTTTACTAATGTACTTATATAACCCTATAAATGTTAGGAATGTGCTGATTTAACCCTACCAATTTTCATAATGTGTTGATATAACCCTACCTAATCCGGCTGCAGTCTGGTGGTGGTCCGACAGTGATCCGACGGTGGTCCAACAGTGGTCCGGCGGCGGTCCGGCAATGGTCCAACGGCGGGCTGGCAGTGGTCCGGCGAACTATGGGGGTAAAAATGTCCACATAATTTCAGAGTTAGCCCAAAGGGTATTTTGGTCAATTTACATAGAGTCAATGCCAGAAAACTGAGGTCAATGCTAGAAATGGCACTTTCATTAACTAGATAGGGTTATATTTGCACTAAAAATTATCATAGGGTTATATAGACATTTACTCAAGTAGATAGGGTTATATTGGCACTCATCCCTTTTTTTTAAACCACAAAGAGTAAAATTTTTCAACTCAACCAATCATTGGACATGTTATTATCAAAAGTACAAGTGTCAGACAGTCTAAGTGCAACAAAGTGAATGTTTGGTACATAATTTTCCCCGTTAAACTTCTAATACAAGTTTCCTACAAGTAATAACGAGAAAATGGTTCGACATCGTCATCGTCTCTTGTTGCATTACCATCACGGGTACTTGTACCAATATCCATGTCCTCCACATCGCCTCTGCGGAAGGTAGGGAAATTTCAACTGCTTCCACGACGTTATGAAATTGATACGTCATAACCTTAGCCATATAGTCGAACTAGAATCTTTGATACTTTGATTCTTCAAGAAAGTTTGCTACACCGACCTCCAAGGTAGTGACTCTGGATTCAATAGTAGAGACAAGCATGTCGGATGTTTGTCTGTAGAAATAGTCCAAACAAATATTACCCATTTGTTGCCCATAAACGTCATGTGGACGGGCATTAACTCCCTCTCTTGAACAAAAGGGAGAGATGATACTGCAATAGGCATAAGATCCCATCTGATCCCATTCCCTTTGCAACATTAGACAAATTTGAAGACCAATATTCCATCAAACTCCTTCTTTATTGCATACAAGAAGGTGAGGAAAATTTTGTGGACATCTGTGTTCACATTTACTAGGTTGATTCTAGATGCCACGAAGTGATACCACCCATTCATTTCCAGAGTTAGAATCTTCTTAGGTATTTCGCTCCAACCTAGTTTGACTAGCTCATCTATATCGGTACCTGGCCTAGTTACTGTCCCAACGATCTCTTTCTCAATTGGTTGTTGTAGAGCGTAGGCATCGTCACCTACAAAATGTAGTGCGAGAAACTCGTCCTCATCGTTTGGAACATCGGGCAGCCCAAACATACCATTCATAGCTTCTAGTGTGACAAGGATAGTTTTACCTCTACAATACACCTGACAGTAGTTAGGGCCGCTTAAAGTTTGCATAAAACTCACTTACAATGCTCAGGTTGAATGGTTGTGGCGTATCGCATACTTTTTCCCACCCAAGCATGCAGATGGTTTGTTCAAATGGGGGAAATGCTTTAATTCCTCTCTCTATGTGATTACAATGTCCTTTGTATGATTCATGGACCAACCTAGCCTCCTCAGACATGAAGGTACCATCTAGGTAACTGTGCGACGACACTTTTGGCATAGAAGGAAGCGGTGAATGGCATATCCTTTTCAAATTGGATTTGAAAGGCATTTCCGAAAAAAACACATTGAAGCATTTTATCAAACACCTTATATGCAAGTTAAGGTATTCATGATATCACATTCTCAATAAATGTAATTAAGATACTAATGTTAATTAATCATATAGAAAAGGTATTGAAGTGACTTACCTTACTCTATTGGCACCTTCGTTGGATTTCAAAAAATATGGCAAGTGAAGGAGATGGTATAGAGTGAGAGATCTAAAACTCCTTTTCTGGAAATGGGAATCTGATAGGGATTTAAAGGAATCCCCTTTTTTTACACCGGTAATCTTGATATAACGATGTAAAAATTGGCTCAAAATAGCTGCTTTAGCCTGCTTTAAATGCATAAACAATCCAAACATTTCTAACTCGAGAGTAAAAACCACAAAAAAAGTCTAAGTATCCAACAAATGTAGTTATACTGGTGCAAAATCTCAACTAACGCAACTGCTCTAGGTTACTTTAATTGAAAAAAAATCACCATGTTCAAAACCGAGAGGAACATCCAGAAAATTTTTCTAAGTATCCAACACTGGTAGTATATCGATGCAAAATATCAACTAACGCAGCTGCTCTAGGCAGCTTTAATTGGAAAAAAAGCACCACGTTCACACCCGAGAGGAACACTAGAAAACATTTCTAAATATCCAGCACCGGTATTTATACCGGTGCAAATTCTTCAATAAGGCAGCTGCTTTAGGCCACTTTAAATGGAAAATAATTACCATGTTCAAACCCGACCCTCCAAAATTTTCTAACTACCCAGCATCAGTATATATATCAGTGCAAATTCTTCAATATGGCAGCTGCTTTAGACTGCTTTAAATGGAAAAAAGTTGCCATGTTTAGACTCGAGAGTAAAAAACAAAATATTTTTCTAAGTATCCTGCACCGGAATGAGTACCGGGGCGCATGTACAAAACAGAGTACCTCCTCTGTAATTCTACATCGGTAATTTCATACTTTATCGGTGTATATACATAACCTCTATAAAAAATGTAGCAAATAATATAAAACATTTTCACCGATTCAATTAAAGAACATTCCAAATGAAAACACTAATTATACCAAGCAATTCTAAAATAGTAAGGGGTCCAAATACATTACACTCTAATTTGTTTTATATCAAATGATTTTTACACAACACATTGGTAGAAAAACTAACGGCGTGGAACTAGCTATCTATCGTTTCTGCAACACATTGTCACCACCTGCTATTTCACCGCCATCATCAACCCACAACCCATCACCCTGAGAACGCTGTCCCACCACGGGTCCCCCAACATCCTCTAAACCAGGAGATACTGATGGAAACTCAGGACTATCAATTATGTCTTGTTGATCAATTTCCTCTTCAAAGAAAAACTTCATCCCAAGCAACACCACATGATACATCTCATTTGAAGGGTCCTGAATATAAAAAATCTATCATGCCTGGGCAGCTAAGATGAATTTGTTATCTTCATATCCTACACTATTCAAGTCAATCAACGTGAAGCCCATGGGCTTCTCAACTACAACACCGGAACCATGTTCCACCCAACAACACTTGAATACAACAACCTTGAACTCTACATAATCCAACTCCCAAATTTCCTCAATCGCTCCTTAGAAAGGCATCACAGCAACAACCAGATGTTTATCTCTCTTGCTTTCCTACTAAATGGATTCAGATTCAATATAAACACCATTGTTTTGCATCGTACTCGTCTCATCCTTCTCCAAAGTTGAGAAACGAAAACCATTAATGTGATAACAAAGGTACCGTCTTACGGTGCAGTTTGGCTTCCTTGCAAACGCCTGTAGTTACTGGGCATCTCTTCGACATTGCAATGATTGTAAAACAAGTTAAGAAACCTTGAAGAATGCTCTACCTATATTTTATTCGAGGGCCATTCTGGATGAATATCTTCCAACAGGAAAACATGCTCTTTAACATATTTGGCAGTCTCACTATTGTTACGTAATATATACAGGTGAACTGTCATCAACTCAGCGTGAATGGGTGTATGAAACGTACCCTTAGACCATGGAGTCCCATTCTACCTTCCGTAGTGGGATCCACCTAGAACACCAACCGCTCTTTTTCCAACCAAGTTCAATGTACAATACTCAATGATCTTTTCAGTGACGTACCTCTAAACAATGAAGGCATCATGCCGACTACGATTATGAACATAACCCTTGAAAATAGCCATGTGATGCTCAAAGGGGTACATCGAATGCATTCCGACAGGCCCGCATATACGTATCTCCCTAACCAAGTGTACCACTAGGTGCACCATGATGTCGAAGAATGATGGGGGGATATACTTCTCCAAAAAGCATAAAACAACAATTGCCTCTCGCTCCAGTTAATCTAGCTATTTCCTGCTAATATTTTTCCTACATATCGAGTTGCAGAAGAAACTCAAGTGCATAATTGAAAATCTAACTTCCTTATCCAAACACCCTCGGATCGCAATGGGCAAAAGTTGTTGCATAAGGACATAATCATCATGTCCTTTTAAAGCATTAAGACGGAATTCATCATTCACAAACCAACTAGCATTAAAGGAGTAGTCGGATGGTACCTTCGTTCCTTAGATGCTTTCACACACTGATCTCCTCTCAGCAATTGACAGATTGTAAGGAGTGGGAGACAGGTACGTTCGCTTCCCTCTTACCTTCGATACCAGATCCAACCAAATACCAAGGTTCACTAAATCTTTCCTGGCATTCAAGCTATCCTTTGTCTTACTGAGAATGTTTAGAAGAGTGCCAATCAGATTCTCACAAACATTATTTTTGATATGCATCACATTCAAACAATGGAGAACCTCTTAATTCTCCCAGTACGACAAATCAAAGAAAATGGACTGTTTCTTCCACGGCCCGTCTACAGCCCCACAACCTTTTGATAACTTCTTACCAAGAGCAACATTAAATTTATTCACCTTGTGATGAATAACTACACCAGTCAATGGTTAGGGTACCTTTCTCCTCTCCTTTCCACCAACGAATGCAACTGTGCTATCCCACAACTTGTGCTTCAACGGCAGGAATTTACAGTGACCTAAATACACAATCTTACACCCATTTTTCAACTGATGGTAATCTATCTCATCCTCACAAACTGGGTAAGCCTTGTGACCCTTGACTATATACCCTGAAATGTCACCATATGCCGAAAAATCATTTATGGTACAAAAAAAATCACCTTCACTCTAAACTCTTCACCACTAAAACCATCAAACATTAAGGCGCCAACCAACCATAGCACCTTCAAATCTTCTATCAAAGGAGCAAGATAAATTCCTATGTCATTTCCAGGTTATTTTTGGCCTGAAATTATGATGGGCATCAACACATATTTTCTCTTCATGCACAAGTACGGGGGGAGATTGTAAATGGCAAGCATAACCGACCATGAACTGTGTTTTGAGGACATATTACCAAATGGGTTCATACCACCAGTACACAAAGCAAATCTTAAATTCCTAGGTTTGAATGTAAACTTGGATACATCTTATCAAATTTCTTCCACTGATCTGCATCAGCCGGGTGCTGAATCATATCATCATCTTTACAACCTTCCCTATCAACATACCATGGTAGGTTCTTTGCATCCTTATCATTCTTAAACAACCTTCTCAGCCTAGGAATAATTGGAAGGTACCACATACATTTAGCGGGCACCCGTCTCCTCATCGACACAACATGTTCTCCACCAACAGTCACATTTCTCTTCTTCTTATACTGTGACACATTACATACTGGACAAACAATCTTATCCTTTAGGTCACCTGCATATAAAACACAATCATTCAGACAAGCATGTTTCTTTTTATACTCCAATCCCATCAAACACAAAACTCTCATAGCTTCATAAAGGTTATTTAGAACCTCATTATCGGATTGAAGCTTCTCACTCAAAAACTTAAGCAATTTATTCATGCTGGTATTACTCTATGACCCAACACATTTCAAATTAAACAACTTCATCAAACATGACATGACCGTGTCTTCATTTTTACAACTGGGATACAACGGTCTATCCTTCTCACCTAGAAAGTTAGCCAAAACCTTGGGTCTCCCTCTAAATTCATTAACAACCTCCGCACACATGTTATCCAACTTAGCATCCCCAAAACACTCTCCCTCACTACTAACTCTCACTTCCGGTGTTGATTTTTCCCCCATGAAAGGTCCACACAACATAATCTTTCGCAAACCCCTGACTACACAAATGGATTTTCAGCATGTCTTTCTTATCGGTATGATTTGGATGTCTAAAATCACGATAGGGACATAATATTCGCTTCTCACGACTAAAAGCATGTTCCAAGAAATCATCCACAAACATGATATATTCATCACTCACCCTACTAACGTTGGCATACACATTTTTACGCCTCTCGATGGCACAATACAACTCTACATATCAATAAATGTCCAACAATCAAACTTTAACACATTAATAGAATGGAATTTCATGACAACATCCTAATCATGCAACATCATAAATGAACAACATACAGCAAAATTTCACATTAAAATTACAACATTCTTAACATGTCCAACACTATAAAAATCAATAGTCATAGCATTATAACTACATCAACCTTAAGAACAAATCACAAACTAATATCAACAATTCTACCTCAATCACCATCAAATGATAAAACACACAACATATATGTCTCTACCAACCAAAACCATACATGAAATCATTAATACACATAAATGTAATTAAAAAAATGGTACATTCAAGGGTCTTTATTGTGGATCATTCAATGCCCTCATCAACCAAAAAACACCATTATGAACTCCTTCTCCCAAAAATTCCATTTTTAACCCGCCAAAATAAGGTGGTAGGTGGGCATTTAATGCGAATTTGTACACCGATATTAAGATTATACCTGTGCGTATGTAAGCCCTACACCAGTACAAAAAGTCATCGGTGTAGAATTCAGCCTTTTCCCACATTTTTTAAACTTCAGCACCGGTAAGTTCATATTACCGACATAAATTTTTTTATACTTTTTGTGCCACAATACTAACAAAAAGCAATTTGTATACACCAATAATTCAGTACTAGTGTAATAGTAAGCAATAACACCGGTCATAACCACCTACACTGAAATTTAGTTTTACCACTTTTTCTAGTTCTTACTAGTGTGTTCCAACATGTCTAATTTAACCAAGTGCATAATAACGTAAAATGTAAAAGACACACGACTTGGTTACGCAGTTCGGTGTAATCCACCTACATCTGCGGGGTCTGGCCCAGTTCAGAATGAATCCACTAATTAGAAAGATACAGTACAGAGTACAGTTTACAAAATACTTATCTTTACTAACTATAGCGTGTGGACTCTGCTAGCTCCCCTAGCTACCGATCCGCCTTGATCAGACTCCCTCTGACCTTGAACTCCGTCGACGCAGGATCTCCTCCTTCCGAGGAATTAAGGTGTATAATTCTGAACTTAGTGCGGCAGGTCAGGTGTGTTGGAACACAGTGTTCTGACTCTTTGCAACTTCTCGAAAAGTCTGAAAAATCTGTTTGCAGATTTTTGCTCTGTAAATCCGTGAGTTTGCAGCCGTGTTTGTCCCCAATTTATATCCACGAATCAAATCTGAATACTCCCTGATTATCTCCACAATATTCCTATTCCAAATCTGATTCTTGAAGCATATCCAAATCCCATAAATAAAGGGATTTACCTTATCTCATTCTATCCCATATATTCAAATAAATCTTCTCCATATAAGTAGGGATTTTCCATAAACCAATTATGCTTCATACGCCTGATATATATAGTCAGATATACGAATTCCATTTATACCAAACTACTGCAATATTCTGACTTTGATTTCCATAAAACCTTTGGCGTAAATCTGCTGCACCAGCATGTTCCAACATGGTCAGAATATCTGTTCCAAAACTAATTCACACGAAATTGCCAATAAAATATTCTCTTGCAAATCTCTTGACTTTACAATCCCCCCCTTTGGCATTTTTGTGGACCCATAATATTTTGGACATGTAATTCCCAAACAGTAACTTCCAGCATCAATATCATAAACTTGTAAACCAACAATCAAAAAGATACCCGAATTCCAGAATTCCCTTAGACATAGATTCGAAAACCAGAAACCAGAATTCAGAAATCCAAAACAAACATATTACAGCCAAATTGAATCAAGTCTAAACTATTCAAATCCAAAAATTTCTCCCCCTGGGACCACACATAGGCCAAAGGTACCGCTGATTAATCAAACAAATTTATCAAAATCAGAAAAACATCAGTCTGTAGTACTCTCCCTACATTAAGCAAACAAATTCAATCTTCCAACCTGGACTTTTCTGCCTCCAAACTTGCTTTCTCTGCCTGCAAAGCAGCCATTTGTATACCTAAAGCTCCAAGTCTGACATTGAGAACCATCAGTCGAGCCTTCTTGTCTGCTGCTGATGACGAGGTTGATCCAGAAGATTTCCACGGGAGATCATGAACCTGTCTCAGCCGGAAAGTCTTTTTGTTGGGCCGTAGAAACTCAGTATCAATTACCACATCTGAAGCCTTTCCCTTCACTTTGGAACTCTTGGCTAGAGCAGATATTAAGGCAGGATAGATAACAGCATCATTGACTTTTGGAGCAGTAGCCTGTCTGACTAAGTGCTGCTGAATGAGAAGACCAAGGTTAACTTCTTTCTATGTTCCAACACAGTACAACAGTTTTGCCATCTCTCTTGTCAAGGCTGTTGTATTACTCGAGGGCAACCAACAGTGCACTGCCACCTGATATAAACCAAAAAAATCTTGATGACAAGCAGGATGCTTGTGAGTACCCGGTTGCTGGCCATTCTACCTTATATCCACCAGATTTACACCCAATATCTCATCGTCAGACAATCCCAGATTTTCAGGAAACACTCCCCCTATCTTAGGTGTTTTCAGACCTAGCAACATGTTAATCCTAGCTGCAGATACATCTATGACTTTCCCCCTAACATATACTCTACCAAACCATGGGGAGGTAACCTCTAAATTACCAGGCATAAGATTGGAATATACCTCTAGTACAACCTGTCTGTTGTACTGTAGCTGGATTGTTGCTGCTGTTGTCATACCCGTCATCTTTAGAAAATCTGTGAAGCCGCTCTCCTGATAAGCTTTTAGATTCAATGGCCTTTCAGCTATGAATTTCTTCTCGGAGAAAAAATCTCCCATCTCTGCACCTTTTTCATCAAAATACACCGCAGAGTAAGCCTTGCTGACAGATGGTGGGGGTAAAATCTTCGTTACCTTGCTGTCGTGCCTTTTCTTGCTCCTCTTTGCCTTAGCAGAATCCTTGACTTTGCCAGCCTTCCTCTTGCCTTTTGCCTTCTGATTGTACTCATCCAGTACCTCATCACTGGAATATGTCAGATCAGGAACATCCTATGTTGGAACACACCCTGATCCTTCAGCTTTCTTTTCCTTCTCAGATTCTTCTTCTGACTGAGTATCGTCATCACTCTCAGAACCATCACTCTGAGCAGACAAGTTTTCATCAGGTGCTTCATGATCCTAATTATACAAATCATCATTATGCTCTCCTCCTAAATCAGCATCAGAGTCAAAGTCCATATACTCTGGTTCATCCGTCTGTGTTGTAACACTCTCTTCACTATCAGACCGAACGATAAAGATAGGCTTCCTCAATTCTTCCATTCTCCTTGCAGAATTTGTATCATAGGATCCCACCTGAAGCTTATCTCCATTCCTAACCACTTTACTTCCGGCCACTTCACTATCATCTATCTCTCTCAAATAAGCATACCTCGACACCGGAATATAACAATGTACATAAAATTTGTCCTTTTCCCGGAACTCAGCATATCGTCCCATAACAAATTTCACAATGTGATTTTCAAGCCTTATTCCTCCTAGATTCCCAGTCACCAATTCCTTCACTTTAAATGTCAAATATTCTCTTTCTATTTTCTTGATCTTCCTTAAGTCTACAGCTACTCTATTAGCCTCAAGCCATTCAAACACTTCATCCATACCCGAGCATTCAATACCCATAAATTTAAATGGACTAGGATCAGGGCTAGTTACCGTAGGTTTCTTCTTAGTTCCTGAAGTTTCTTTTTCAGCATCTGGCTTGGCTTCGAATTCCCCTCTCAATTTACTGTTGCCGGAACCTTCTTTCTCTTCCTTTGGTTCTTTGGCTTCATCGGTCTCAAGCTCAACTCGTTCCTCAGCCTCTGCATCATCCAAGTTTCCTCCGGTCTGGGCTTGACCTTCTTCCTTATCTCTATCCGCTTGTTCATCATATTTTCTATGCTCAGTAGCCAACACCAAGTCCAAATTCATTGAGTCTTAATCTTCCCCCAAGTGTTCTGCCACCGCAGCTTCTATTATTGGAGAGTTTGGGTTTGACATTCTTAGGCACAATGCCAAGATGGAGAGGAGTGTTGAGTATAAGATTTTTCCGGCAAGGATTTTGGGGAGAAAAATATTTGGCCGCGAGAGAGATGCGAAAGGATGTATTTGAATCCCACTTTAACTCTTCAACTATCCACCTCTTTTCCCGCGAAGCCTCCTTTTAGATTTCCCAAAAATGGTAATGATAGTCCTTTCTCTTCTTGTCACATCAAGTTGTCATTCCTTAATTAACTTCCAACACACCATACTTACCATCTCCTATTTTTGTAAGCCTTTGCTTTCTTCCATATTTTTGTTCTTTTCTAATTTTTGTAAAACAAAAATTGCCGAAAGAAATATTTACAAAATGAGTAATTATGGTAAAAATTACCTCAGATTTGACAGACACCTAAGTGTTGTCGAAGGCTCTCAAAAGTGGTGGCATCCAACGGCTTTGTAAATATGTCTACAAGTTGCTGGTGTGTTGGAACATAGACTACTTCCACTTCTTTTCTTTCCACCAGATCTCTAATAAAATGATGCCTTATGTCAATATTTTTGGTTCTCGAGTGTTGAACTGGATTCTTCGAAATATCAATAGCACTTGTATTGTCACACAGAATCTTTAGGGGGCCTTGATGAATTCCATAGTCTTTCAACATTTGGTTCATCCATAATAATTGTGCACAACAACTTCCTGCTGCAAGATACTCTGCTTCTGAAATAGATAGAGAGATCGAGTTCTGTTTCTTGCTATACCAAGACACCAAATTTGTTCCAATAAAGAAACATACACCTGTGGTACTTTTTCGAGCATCAGCATTACCAGCCCAATCAGAATCGCTGTACCCTATCAACTCTGGATCTTGATTCTTTGAATACCAAACACCATACTCAGAAGTTCCGCTTACATATCGAATGACTCTTTTGGCTGCGGTAAGATGAGATTCCTTAGGATCAGCTTGAAATCTTGCACATATTCCAACACTGAAACATATGTCTGGTCTGCTGGCGGTGAGGTACAATAGACTTCCAATCATGCCTCTATATAATTTCTGATCGACCGAAACTCCTTTTTCATCCTTTACCAGTTTATCAGAGACTCCCATAGGAGTTCGAACTGCTCGAGCACTACTTAAACCGAACTTCTTAACTAAATTCAAGGCATACTTACTTTGATTTATGAATAAGCCGTTCTTTCCTTGCTTGACTTGCAATCCCAGAAAGTAAGTCAGCTTTCCAACCATGCTCATTTCGAATTCAGATTGCATGATGGTCACAAAGTCCTGTACCATAGATTGTGAAGTAGAACCAAAAACTATGTCATCAACATATATTTGAGCAATTAGAAACATTGAAGCCTTGTCAAGCACGAATAAAGTGCGATCTACTCCCCCTCGACGATAACCTTTCTGAAGAAGGAAGGTAGTAAGTCGTTCATACCACACCCTGGGTGCCTGCTTTGATCCGTATAAAGCCTTCTTGAGACGATATACATGATGTGGATAATGAGGATCTTCAAAACCTTTAGGTTGTTCCACATATACTTCTTCATTCACCACTCCATTTAAAAATGCACTCTTGACATCCATTTGATACAAAGTAAAGTTCAAGGAGCAGGCAATAGATAGTAGAATTCGGATAGATTCTAACCTGGCAACTGGTGCAAAGGTTTCATCAAAATCAACACCTTCCACTTGTGTATATCCTTGAGCAACAAGTCTGGATTTGTTTCGGGTGACCAAGCCGTCTGCATCGGACTTGTTCTTGAAGATCCATTTTGTACCAATGACATTAATGCCATTGGGACGAGGAGTAAGATACCAAACATCATTCCTTGTAAACTGACCGAGTTTATCTTGCATTGCAGCAATCCAATACTCATCAAGTAAGGCTTCTTTGTAGTTCTTGGGTTCAATTAGAGAAGCAAAACAGTGTAGGCCAGCCAATCATCGATAATTAACTCGAGGCACTGATCGAGTACTTCTCATGGTAGAACCAGGTTGGTCGTGTGTTGGAACATGGTCGTCAGTAGTGGGGGTCTGTGTTCCAACATGGTCAGATTCGACAGAATTAGGATCCTGTTGCTCATTTGGTTCAGCACGTTGGTGAAGATCAACTGACGACTTTTCTATGAATGAAGTTTGAGACTGTGTTGGAACATGAGTGTTGGCAGATTCTTCTTCTACACCTTCTGGATGTTGTTCCTTTTCTGAATCATCCACAATAACATTTATGGATTCCATGAGAGTGTTGTTTCGATGATTAAAAACTCTATAGGCACGACTGTTGATGGAATACCCGAGAAAAGTTCCTAGATCACTCCGATTATCAAATTTTGCCAACTGTTCTCTATCTCTGAGAATATAGCAAGTGCTTCCGAACACATGAAAATATGAGACATTTGGTTTCCTACCCTTCTAGATCTCATACGATGTCTTGCTAGTGAATGGTCGAAGATACACTTTATTGACTGTATAATAAGCCGTATTGATCGCTTCTGCCCACCATTTCTTGTGAACATCTTTTTCTGCCAACATAACTCGAGCCATCTCTTGTAGAGTTCTGTTCTTCCGTTCGACTATGCCATTCTGTTGAGGGGTGAGAGGAGTCGAGAACTCATGTTGGATTCCTAGCTCATCGCAGAAGGAACTGAATTGTTCATTTTCAAATTCTCTACCATGATCACTTCAAATTCGGATTATCTTTCCTACTGGACTTCCCTTTTCAGTTTTTAACTTCACTACAAGGCTTCTAAATACTTCTATCGTATCAGATTTTTCTTTCAAGAAAGCTACCCATGTAAATCTGGAGAAGTCATCAACACATACAAAAATATATTTCTTTCCACCTATACTCGGTGTGTTAACCGGACCCATCAAATCCATATGCAATAATTCCAGATTTCTAGATGTAGTAATATACTGTACTGGAGAGTGAGGAGAACGAATTTGTTTACCTTGTTGACATGGTCCGCACACAATTCCATCCTTGCTGGTTAAGGTAGGCATTCCTCGCACAGCTTTCATATTTTCAATTTTCACCAGTGTTTTATAGTTGATGTGGCCGAGCTTCCTGTGCCACAGAATTCCTTCATCCGACTTTGAAAGCATGCATCGAACTTCTTGTTCCAGCAAATAGCAATTGTCTAATGATCTTATTCCAGAAAGAACCTTGTTTTCTCCATTCTTCACTATACACTTGTCCTTTTGAAATTCCACTACCACATTGTCGTCACACAGCTGGCTTATACTTAGCAAGTTTGCTTTTAGATCTTCAACAAATAATACACTTGTGAATACTGGAAAGCCTTCAATCTTTAATTCGCCCTTGCCAATTACTCTGCTTCTCTTTCCATCACCAAATGTTACATATCCGCCATCATATGGAGTAATGTTCGTGAGGTATTTTGGAGTGCCAGTCATGTGGCGTGAACAACCGCTATCAAAGTACCATGAGCACTGGAATAGGTTGTTAGGGAAGTGTGTGCCACCAGACACGTACTGGATTTTTTAACCACCCATATCTTTCTGATCATTTTTCCAGTATGAGTATTGCCTGTGTTGGAACACAGCAAAAGTTGTCTTCCTGTCATTTGATCTGTGATCTGTTTTCTGCACTATTTTTTGGCATGTCCTTGGTACGTACAGTATCTGCATCACTTACAGAAAGATCATCATCTTCATCACTGTGTGCATCGTCCAGATTTATGTTAGAACATATAGCTTTACCTTTGTTCAATGTGTTGGAACACTGATCTTCTGATGTATCATAGACCTTTGCTCCAAAGGCTATATAATTACTGGTAAGTTCCTCTTCATCTTTTTCATCATCTTCATCATCACTCCAAGAGGTGACATATGATCTTCCTTGTTTCTTGCGAGTGTTAGCACATTCAGCCTGAATATGACCATATCCTTCACATTCTCTGCATTGAATTAGTCCAGCCTATTTTGGTTCGTTGTTCTGATTTCTCCCGAACTGCATATTCCCTTGTTCAAATCTCATCCCACGATTATTGCTCGAATCTTGTTATTTTTGTCTGTTTCTGCCAAACCTTTCCTGAGATTTCTTATTAACCACTTTCTTTAGCATTCTTGAGAAATTCTTTGTAATAAATGCTAGCTTTTCAATCTCATCATCGCTGTCAGACTCGTGACTTCCCTTAGCTGGAGAAACTTTGAATGGCAAATCCTTGGAGACTCTTTTTGTAGGTTGCTGGAATATCATCTCATAAGTTTGTAACGAACCCATTAGTTCATCTAGGCTCATGGTGGCAACGTCTCTTGCTTCCTCTATTGCTGCTACTTTCATTGCAAACCTTTTGGGAAGAGATCGCAAGGTCTTTTTCACCAGCTTAGTTTCTTTGTACACCTTTCCAAGTTGGTAAGCCATGTTAGAGATATCCCTGAGCTTTCCATTGAATGTAGCAATGGTTTCGTCCTCCTCCATTTTGAGTTCTTCGAACTTGGTAGCCAGCATCTATAGTTTGGATTCACGCACTCGACTGGTTCCTTCGTAAATAGTCTGTAGAATATCCCATGCTTTCTTTGCTTGGTGACATGTAGATATAAGCTTGAACTGGTTTTCATCAACAACAGTGAAGATCGCATTAAGAGCCTTTGAATTCGCCAGAGATTCTTTAAGTTCATCTGGAGTCCATTAAGCCTTGTCTTTGGGTTTTTGACTTGACTTCCCTTCAACAGCCTTAGAACTTGTATCAGCATCTTCTGTAGGATGATTCCATTCATTCTCAACATAAAACCATGCCAGTTCATCCAGCGAGTTGATGAAGACCCTCATGTGTGCCTTCCAATAGTTGTAGTTGTTGCCTTCTAGCAGTGGTGGTCGAGAGACTGAAGCTCCATCTCTTGTCGTCATGGTAAAACTGGATCTTACTTTCCTTGAAACAACCAAGGGAACAATAAGTGACTCAGCTCTGATACCAATTGAAATTTAGTTTTACCACTTTTTCTAGTTCTTACTAGTGTGTTCCAACATGCCTTATTTAACCAAGTGCATAATAACGTAAAACGTAAAAGACACACGACTTGGTTACGCAGTTCGGTGTAATCCACCTACATCTGTGGGGCCTGGCCCAGTTCAGAATGAATACACTAATTAGAAAGATACAGTACAGAGTACAGTTTACAAAATATTTATCTTTACTAACTATAGCGTGTGGACTCTGCTAGCTCCCCTAGCTACCGATCCGCCTTGATCAGACTCCCTCTGACCTCGAACTCCGTCGAAGTAGGATCTCCTCCTCCCGAGGAATTAAGGTGTATGATTCTGAACTTAGTGCGGCAGGTCAGGTGTGTTGGAACATAGTGTTCTGACTCTTTGCAACTTCTCGAAAAGTCTGAAAAATCTGTTTGCAGATTCTTTCTCTGTAAATCCGTGAGTTTGCAGCTGTGTTTGTCCCCAATTTATATCCACGAATCAGATCTAAATACTCCCTGATTATCTCCACAATATTCCTATTCCAAATCTGATTCTTGAAGCATATCCAAATCCCATAAATAAAGGGATTTACCTTATCTCATTCTATCCCATATATTCAAATAAATCTTCTCCATATAAGTAGGGATTTTCCATAAACCAATTATGCTTCATACGCCTGATATATATATAGTCAGATATACGAATTCCATTTATACCAAACTACTGCAATATTCTGACTTTGATTTCCATAAAACCTTTGGCATAAATCTGCTGCACCAGCATGTTCTAACATGGTCATAATTTCTGTTCCAAAATTAATTCACACAAAATTGCCAATAAAATATTCTCTTTCAAATCTCTTTACTTTACATACACAAATACTACCGGTGCAAAATTAGGGAAAATTTACACCGGTTGACTATTAGTGCATTTGTATTCATAAGCACCAGTTTTGATTTTTACATGATTTTTACTAGTGCAATTGTGTACATTTGCACTGGTATCCCATGCTCATGATTTTATACCGGTCCGTATGTACCTATTTTTTAGTAATGTTTCAGTACCGATTTGCTCTCCCGCGTCGCTAGAGGATTCCCCAAAAGGAGACCTCTTCTGGCTCTCGTGGTTCCTCGGCAACAACGGAAGGGCCAGATCTGGTCTTCACCGTCATCGCTTTTGCCACCATCCCCGCTCATCCCCTCTTTATCAAGATTTGTAATGGGTTAGAGGTAGTGTTTCTTGAAGAATTTATTTGTGTTCTATACAGATATTGTAAAGCCAATCAGATTTGTAATGATTGATTGTAATTTTTGTGTTATTAATCAGATATCTTTGTTTTTGGTTATGATTATTTGTAAATGTATTTGTTCTTGGGCAGGTTAGCTGGTTGTGGCTGGTGGTTGAGTAAAGAAGGGAAATAGAGTCTTTCTACACGTATAGAAATTTTGAGATATACTTTCTCCCTTTGCAGCTTAGGCTGGGACAGAGAGATTAGTTTCTTTCAATTCATCATTTCCCCTTCCATGAACATATATAAATGACCATGCAAAAATTATGATAAGAACACTATTCTAAAATAAACTGAGTATTGTTTTTCCTAACCATTTAGAAGATAGGGTGAATTGTATACTAGCTCTCTTTACCCTACAAAAAATAAAGATTCTTAGTTTACCCATACTTTTTGAAGCAATGTTTCCTAATTTTAGAGGGGGCACTAGTAAGTGCACATATAGGAAACAAATAATCTCACATTGGTAGGATACACTCTCTTCTTGATGAAAACTCAGCCCTAGCTCCTGGGGACAGGCACCACTGAACAACCACCTTTGGTGCCTCCCTACCCATTCCCAACTTCCCCAAAAACCTTACCCCCCACACCCAAACTCCGGAGATCTAGCAGAGGTTGCAAAATTGAGCTTTCCATGGTCGTAGTTTCATATCCATTTAGTGGCGAGGTTGGAGTTAACGGCTAGAGTTCCAGCCTATGGTCAGAGTTCAGTCTCATTCGGTGGTGCGATCAGTGTACATGGCCAGACTTCCATGTATGTTCGGTGGCATAGCTTCGTTCATGATTCGTCGTTGCAATCCATGGTACAACGGCGACCCTCCGGCCACTCCGGGTGTGCTTGCGTCTCTCATTTGCATTCCTGATCCGGTGACTCTAAGACTGGCGGTTCCTCTCGGTTCGATTGCTCAGTAGTGGTAGGTGGCTCAAGCTCCTGACCCGAGTCATGGGTCACGAGCTAAGTTGCACTAAAAATGGGTACGGGTACGTATACAGGTACGGGGATGGGTACGGGAAATGGCAAAATCCAAAAAATAGAGGTACGGGTACGGCGACGGTACGGATACAATATATTAATAATAAATATTATTAATAATATATAGAATTCTGAAAATATTAATAATAAAATAAATATATCAATCCAAACCATTTCATAAGTTTCAATAAAACAAAAGTAGCAATCCAAAGTCATAATATTCAAATAAAAGCCAAGTAAAATGCACTATTGGATCTTTTCTGATATCAAGTCATTCTCCAATTCTGGCTCATCAAGAGAGAGATTTGCGAACTCCAAATATCCTACATCTTCCATTGAATCAAATGAATCTCCACCAACATCCCACATTTTGGTCTTATTATCATCATATTGATCGGAGCCCCTCGATAAAAGACGGAGGTTGTTGTGGACGAAAACCAAATCTTCAGCACGACCTGGATTCAACTTGTTCCTCTTGAGTGAGTGAATAAAACTGTATGTGCTCCAATTTCGTTCACAGCATGAAGAGGAAGAAGGTTGACCAAGTAATTTAAAAGCCAAAGATTGAAGCAAGGGAGTTTGAGCACCAAAACTAGCCCACCATTTCTTAGGATCAAAAGAGTACCTCTTTGTAAGAGAAGTTAAATCATCAAAAGGGCCTTGCAAGAGTGAGAAGTCCGCAAATTCCTCATAAACTTTATCAAATTCTTCATCATTTGGAAATAATCTACAGAAGCCCTTATTCCTTTCTTGAGATATTTCACCATCTTTGTGCGGGGCAAGCCTACTAGGATCTTCAAGAAGCCATTCTTGACTATAAAACCTTCAATAGAATAATTTAAAACAAATCACATATAAGAAAATGAAATAAAAATTAATTAAATAGGAAGCTAATATATTGTACATACCTTGGGTTCAATGAGTGAGCAACACAGTGCAAAGGAGTGTAGCTCTTAGTCCAACGAGCAATGAGGATGGCATGAACAACATCATGAAAAGGACTAGTGTCTGACAATGAAAGACGCTCTTTCTTGTAAATTTCCAGCTTCACCTTTTCTATCATTGAGTCCCACATCTCATAAACCAGGTGAAGACATGGTCTATCGGTATCACAGAATCTAATCATGTCGTAAATAGGTCTTGTGAAATCAATAATATAATTCACCTTATCCCACCAATCATCACTCACAAGTTTCTCCTTTACAAAATTTGCCTTTTCCATATCATCCTCTCTATATGAACTCCATTCATCACTCATAACCATTAATTCAAGACCGCGCCGTATAAGCTTAAATCTCTTAAGCACAACAATGATGGAGGCAAAACGAGTATCAGCAACAGAAAGCAGCTTAAGAGGACAAAACTTGATAAAAATGGCCATCCTCATGTTGTGATTCACAATGAAGTTCTTAATCTGCACGGCCTCTTCATAAACTTCACTAATCCAGTTGCACAATTCATATGTTTTCTCATTTCCCATTGTATTCTTAGGAGCACAAATATTCTTCAAAGCAAGATTAAGAGTATGCACAACACATGGGGTCCAAAAGATGCAAGGATATTGACTCTCAATAAGCTCACCGGCCCCTTTACAATTAGGGGCATTATCTGTGATAACCTGCACCACATTTTCATGACCCGCCTCAAGAATAACTTCTTTCATCAAATCTGCAATAAAACATTTGTCCTTGTACTCACCAAAGCAATTAATAGCTTTGAGGAACATAGGACCTTTTCCACTCGTAGCCATAAAATTAATCAGTGGCTTCCTTACTGGATCGCTCCAACCATCACTACAAATTGAAACCCCCCTATCTCTCTAAGTTCCTTTTAGTGGGGCCATTAACCTATCAACATGAATTTTCTCTTCTTGAAGCAACGTAGTCCGCAACTTGTTATAACCAGGAGGCACATATCCAGCTATGTTATGGGTAGCAGCAAAAGAGTATAATCTCACGTAAGACGGATTCCTTGCATGATTGAATGACAAGCCACCAGTGTAAAACATCCTTGCAATTTCTTGATCCAACTGAGTTCGAGCAGAAACATCCAGTAATCTAGAAATTGGAGACTCCGTTCTTCTTTTCTTAGCAGAAATATCTTCTTCCAATAAAGAGGAAGAACCACATGGCAAAGGAATAGGTTTGGGCATTGAATATATTTTTTTCTGGTCAAACTCCTCATCCATTCTCTTGTATGCTTGCGCCTCCTTAGCATTCACTTTCTTACAACCAGCGATCCCATGACTTCCCTCTTTAATCAGATGTGCCCTCACCCTACGGTAATTCCCCGATCGAGTTTCAGAGCACAAATTACACTTAAACTGCCAAGTTCCTCCAGATTCTTTTTTGATCTTCATCACATATTTCCACAAAGGACGAATAGCATCACTTTCTGTCTCTTCTATTTCTATCGGCACTAAAGTAGATCCACTTGCACTCCCACTTTCTTGATTATGTGATTCCATAATCTATCTATAAAATAAAAATAAATAACAAATTAGTCAATAAAAAAATTAATAAATGCATCCTCAACATTTATTAAACCCTTATTTGTAAGACTTACTCTAGCCACTAAAATGCAGGTAAATTAGTAATTTTGTTTCCAGTTTACTCAGCAAAAATAGTGGCACTGGTCTCAACCTACACAAAGATCGTTAAAGGAGCTTGTTAAATCATGATCAGGATCTAAATTAAGTAATTCTATTGAGGTATCATTCAGGAAGAAAAAATTAAAGCAGAAACAAGGCATCAGACAAATTCTTAAAAAGTTAAAACTTAATGATAATTATTATTATAACAAAAATCGGGAAAGTGGAAAGGTAAACAGCTTTTTATTACAAAACAACCAGAGTACCCGGAGCCATCCCAATTCAATACCTATCATTTCCGAGGCTGAAGAACAATAAAATCTGCGAGGTCACAGAATCGCGGTATGTGTGTATAGAATAGAATAAGAGGAACTGTGGGCGTACCTGATACAGCCACACGGCTTGAGCGCGGTGGATGCAGCCTGGGAGAAGTGGCGGTTCTGATGATTAACGGTGGTTTTCAGAGGTCTGGACGACTATTGTATTGTTTTCGTTGCAGCGATGGAGTATGCCGTAAGGAGAAAGAAAAGGGTTTAGTATAAGAGAAGACTAGTTTCAGTAGGACTGTGGGAGATTAGGAGTTTATATGGTAAGGGGATCCTTTTATTTTTGGAGAATAAATCACCGAAATGGCAAAAATGGTTAAGCTTCCGTCTCGGGTACGTCCTCAATGCATCGGTCAACTTTCCGACGGTACATCTGACCGTCCCGGGCAATTAGGGGACGGCAAAGGGACGTCCCCAGGCCGTACAAGTCGGCGTACCCGTCCCCGGAACAGTACGGGTACCGGTTCTTCCCCCTAAATGCCGTACCCGTGCAACATAGGTCACGAGTCTGGTCATGACACATGGATTCCAAGTCACCGCATCTAGGTTTAAACTCGGTCAAACTCGGTCCAGCTCAGGTTAGTAACGCAGAAGCCTCCTTTGTCCAGACAACAACTTTGAGAGTTCCTTATTGTGGGTCTTGTCACCATGGAAAAGTTTGGTTTACCTGGTTTTTTAAACGGCGTGACGACGACTTTTCCACTGAAAAATTATGAAGACTACTGCAAATGAGGATATTAATATTCATCAGATTTGGTACGATTAGAGTTACCGGCAGGTTGTGATCTGAGGGTAGTTCTCATTTTATCTTTTTATTTTTTTGTTAATTTTTAAAATTTTCTGGGTTGGAGGTTTTTAATTATGTATTTTATTATTTTCTTTCATTTTATTTCCTTTATTTTGACATTTTTTCGTTTCTTTCAATTTTAATGGGTGATATTTAAAACAATTTTTTATTAAGCATAAAATGACAATTGTCTTTGTATTTGTTTGCTTTTCCGGCATCCCATGTCCAGTTAAATTTCATTGAATTCAAATTTGATATCCAAAGACACACTGAAGAGAAATCCAAGTCAAAGTCATTAAAACAATGAACTTCTGGCGGCACTGTTTTATGAGGACTTAAATCATATTCGTAGACTTTGATCCATTGGGTCTCGGCCAATTACATTGTTAATTCGATTTGGTTGGTCTTTAGCGCCTTTTGGAATCAAGTTAGAGATGATTCTACGCATTATATATAAGTGATTTTTTACATTGACAAAAAATATTTTTGACAATTAAAATGACAGGTTCTTGTCTCTTAGTCTAGGGAGAAGGGTTTACGGGTTAAATGTGGACGAATCAGATCTTTAGTTGGGGAGCCTTATTTTATTTGTTTTGATTTCTTTAAATGTTTGATCAGAAGTGGGGATGAAACATTTTGCGTGTATTTATTTGATACTTTACTGTGATTGGTTCCGATGGTTATCTCGAGTCGATGCTATTGTTGCTACTCCAAGGCCACACAGTGATAACCACCTATCCTCGATGTGCCCTACTTAATGACACATAGGCCTTTGTTTAATATTGTAATATCGATTAGTGTCTTTGTGTATTGCTCTTTTAGCCACTGGGACTTTAGATTTGAATTGTAAAAATTAACTAGTGTCTCTATGTAAATGAGTTTATCCAATATCTCATTGTGATGAAAGCATGCGGGAAACATGTAAAGCTATCTTTTGGAAACAATTGATCTTTAATAGAATAGGTTCGGGAACCCTATAAACCCTTGATCAAAAAAATAAAATAACCCCGAGATAATGTTTAGTGCAAAAAACAATCCTAACTACTTTATATAAGTTCAAATATAACCCTAGACACTATTTTTGGCATTGACTTGCCATTTCTAGCCATTGACCGATCGGAAATGACCAAAATTCTCTTTCACCGTAATGCAAAAATTTAAAGACAAAATGCCCTTTGCTCTGCCACCGTGCCGCCACCACCGCTCCGACTGGAAAATATATCTCTAACCTTATCCTCCTAGCCACTCAACACCACCACAACCACTAAACAACCCCCCTGCCGCCCATCCCAGCCTACTCGTCGCCCGCCACCCACCCACCATCACCCATGCCAGCCCACCCACTGCCCGACAACCGCTCTAGCCCAGCCACCGACCGCCACCCCCCATCCTAGCCTACACTTTATTCTCACACTCCTAACGTCATTACTTCCCGCCACAAAAACCCTGACTTCTTTAACGATGGAAACAAAGGTGAGAACAGTGGGTTAAGAGCGGTGAAAAGAAGAAGCAAATGACGAGATGGGTGATGGTGAAAAGAAGAAGAAAAAAAGGTGGGATAAGAGCGGAGAAAAGGCAGAGAATGGCGGGATGTGTGAAGGTGAAAAGAAGAAGCACAACGATGGGATGAGAGTGGAGAAAATAAGAAGCGGCAATTGGGGTTAGGGAGTTTTGAGGTCAAAATAGTAAATTCATGTATTTTCTATTTTTCTTTTTTCCAAAGGGGTAAAATTGACTTTTCACCCAATTACGGCCTAAATATGCTGGAAAGGGTAAATTTTCACATACACTAACTATCTAGGATTTTATTTTCACTTTAAGTTATCAAAAAGTTATATTTGCACTTATGTGAATTAGGTAGGGTTATATATGCACTTTTATCAAACTATAAATATGGTACAATGTTTGAAGTTTTAGATGATATGGTAAGAAAAATAAAATTTATTAATACATTATAATGTTCTTGTATGACATAAAATAATCAATTTCATAAATATTTCTCAAATTACTGGAGAATCATAATTAACAGTTTCAAAATGAAATTTCTAATATTTGTCTGTATCGAAATAAGGTTTCTATTTTTACTATTTCTTAATTTGGACTGGAATTTAGAGCTAAAATTTAACTAGTTTATTCCAATTCCTCATTTCCCCTACCATCAACATATATAAACGACTGTGCAAAAAATATGATAAGAACCTTATTCTAAAACAGAATGAGTATTGTTTTTTTAACCATTTAGAAGATGAGACGAATTGTATATGTGCTCCACTCACTTTACAATAAATAAATAAAAATAATGAGTCTTAGTTTGATAATACTTTTTAAAGAATTTCCCCTAATTTTAGAGGGGGCACTAGTTGAGGACATGCCTATTTAAAACGGTTTCATTAAACCAGAGAAGTCACTATGCCCACCTTTGATAATCTTTAATCAAAAGTGGTTTCGGCTTTTTAAAAATTTGGGGGTGGAGCTGCCTTCGATGAGTTTCTTACTCAATACTTTAGGAGCGAGCTCTGGACGTTGAAACAAGTTACAAGTTCGGAATCGTGTAGGTGTTCCGTATTCCAACATCAATCTGGCTGATGTGACATAGAAGTATGTGTTTTCTAATGCATTTAGCACATTTGTTAGTAGTTTTTGTATGGATAATTGCTAGGTTTAAGTGGGTTTGCATTACAAGGGGTTTTGATAGCCTTTATTGATTTTCTTGTCTAAACCCCTCATTTTGTAAATTAGTTAGACCTAATAGATACTATGCCCTTACAAGTATCTAGATTCTATTTTAAGAGCTTCATTGTAAATCGATTGTAAGATCTTCAGAGTAAACTTAGTGAAGGCCATTCGGAAGAATGGTAGAAGATATTGAAGTATATTCATAAGGATAGTAGTATCCCAGAGGCCACGCTCTTAATCATAGTAGTAGACGGGATGCACCAAAGAAGAATGAGTCAAAGTACAAAAGAATCAGAAGGATGGCATGACCCGTGCCCTTTGACACGGTTCGTGCCAACCATAACCTTTTGCATAGACCGGGCGCTTGAAACTTGAAGACCTGAACTCCAGTCCATGCCTCACGGCCAATTGTGGGGTTGCGCCCTCAGAAGCCAAGGAAGTTTACTCCAGTCCGCAGCTCACGTGCATCTGCATAGTCCATGCTGCTCGGACAGCCAAAATACCCTTGCAAGTGGCGGCACGTGCTTTTTTGCATAGGTCGTGTGCTCAGTTTAGTCGAGAAACTGTCCTCAATTGGCGGCCTGCGTACTTTTACACGGGCCGTGCATGGGCTCCGTGCTATTGCACAACCCGTGCCGATGTGGCATCTAGGGTTTCCTTTTGTTTTGGGATTCAGTAAGGCCCATTTTTTACCTACTATATAAGGAGCACTAGTCTACTAGGGCTTAAGAGAGCCTTTATCATTGTAATTCTATTTTTACTAGTTCTAAGAGTAGGTAGACAGAAAAAAGAGAATAAGTCTTCTTTCTTGTTTACTATTCCCTAGTTTTATGCCTATTGCATTGAATCCAAAGATTGAATTGGGTTCAATGTCCGTGGGATAGTATAATTACCTGGGGATTTAATTTGTATTAATGACTTGGTAGTTATTTTGTGATATTCCATATCTCCATATCTTTCATGTTTATTAATATTCATGTTTGATTTGAGCTTTACATTCTTTTGAGATGCATGTGTATATATATATATATATTCTATGATGCACCGTAGTTCATATCGACATGTATTCTGCTAGGCTTGTTTGCTCCTTGGGAGTGTCCGATTAGGCATATTTAGGTTCGTGAGTCCTGGCTATGCGAGTGTATGCATAAAGGATCATGAGCACCATTCCAATCGTCATATCCTAATTTGATTAAATCATACCCCGATAGATAAGGCTTGATAGTTTGTAGTAGTTAGGGTTGTGGCGGAGAAACCACCGTCGTTTCAACCCTAGAGTCATCGTGAGATGCCTATTCATTTGTCTTTATAAGTTCTAGAGAGAAGCCTCCATAGTGGAGTGACCGGAATGTATTTCTTTATGGGAAGGAACTGCAGTATCTAAAGGTGTGATCGAAACGGCTTCCCTAATTATGAAGGTGGCGTTGAAAGGATTAAAATGAACTTAGGTACCTTTGTGTGATATACATTAGAAAGTGTCGACTATCACCCACACTCTATGTGACATAGAATGAGATAGGTTTATATGCCTTACATGTGATAAAATCTTGGATGAAAGTCATTTACCGGTCATGTAACGCAAATATCCCCAAGGCTGGTTTAATGTAGTTTGTTCTCTTGTTTTGAATGGTTATTATTTTATAGACAAACCCCCTCCCCCTCCCCCAAAAAATAATACTTGTAACTCTAGCTATTCACGACAAACAATCGGAGTGACGGTCGATTGTGAGTTTTGTATAGTTAACTTTTTAATTTTAGCATCTTTGTGGACGACCCCAGACTTGCCACTACCTACTCTATATTAATTGGTAGTGAGTATGGGAGCAAAAATATAAATTGTTATCTTTGTGAAGGGCTCTACGGGTTAGTTTAAGATCTCCCGAAAGGTTGGTAAGTTAATGATCCCACATGCTGCGCATCAAATTTTTGTGCATTTTCGGGGTCGCTAGTTTAAATTTTTTATAGTTAACTTGCATTAATAGTTGGTAGAGTAATTAGTGTTTTTCTTTTGTAGCTTTAGTTGGTTATCGTGTTAACCTTTTTCGATACTTATTCCAGTTACTTCTAATCTGTTTGCTAGTGTTTTCTTTTGGGACTGGTAGTGTCTAGTTTATTGTTTATGGTGCATACCCGTACCACGAACTTAGGAGCTTTACACTGTCAACCGGAAAAAATAGGTGGTTAGAGAGGGAGAAGGAGAAGAACTAGAATTCCATAGGGACTAGCTGTTTTAGTTGAAAAATAGATAGTTGACATGGTGGAGGAAAACATGATGCTTAGGGAGTCGATGGCTCCAAATCTAAAGAATCAACCCCTTTGCATAGTCTTCCCGCCTTTACCACCCGATGTCATTTGTGAGGTGAAGAGCAGAATGATCCAATGCTTGGCTACTTTCCCCGGAATAATCGGAAAGGAACCCAACAAATACCTCTCAAAATTTCATTTGGTTTGCATAAATATGAAATCACCGGTGGTGTCAGATGAGGACTATAATTTGAGGTCTTTTCCTTTTTAGCTGAGATATGCAGCTAAGGATTGGCTCTACTACCTCCCAGTGGGCTTCATCACTTCCTGGATGGATATGATTCAGGGATTTCTTGAGAAATGCTTCCTATCGTTGAAGTCTGTGGGTTTGAAGAAGAAGTTGTCTAATATTTTGCAACTCTCGAACAAGTCCTTGTATGAGTATTGGGAGAGAATTTAAGCATCCATTTTCCAGTTGTCCTTATCATCCATTTAAGGAAGTTGATCTTGTGTATTACTTCTTTGATGGCTTATGCAATGAAAACCAACACATGGTGAATCCAGCATGTAATGATTCGATAGTGAAAAAAAGCCCCAAGGACGCTATGACCTTTTTCGAGGAAATGGTGAATTCCACAAGATTGTTTGGTACCCGGTCACGAGTGAGACTTTAGAGTAGCCCCCTCATTCTCCCAAGCTTGAAGATCAAGTCCAAGCTCTTTCTTCAGTGATGAAACAAAACATGAAAGGAAGGATGCAACAACTGAAAGTGTGGGATTTGCAGGTTAGATCACCACACTGACACATGTTTGCAAGTGGTGGACAATTTAGAAGAGGTGAAGGCCTTGGGTTTTGATGGTAGGAATAGACAATTTGCTAGAGGGCAACAATAAGGTTTCCGAGGAAACGAAGGTGGAGATCGTCAAGACCCTTATGCAAACTCATTTAATCCCTGATATCGTGACTACCTGAACTTCCGGTGGTGCGATACCAACCAAGGGTATAATAAAAGAGGAGTTCCACCTCCACCTTACCTGAGGGGAGAAGGTCTTTCTAACATCAATGCTCCAATGTATAAGTTGGATTGGAAGGAAATTCTTAAGGAAATTGCACAGTTGGTAAACAAGTGTGACATGTTCACGGAGCAAATGAGAAAGGAAATTGAAGAGCTAGGCACAAGAGCTTTTTTAAGTATAAAAAAACTTGAAGTGAAAGTTGGTCAACTTGCCACTTTGGTGAGCCAGCTTAAGGATAGAGACTCCAACAAGCTACCATCCCAACCCAAAGTGAACCCCTATGTGAGTGCATTGAAATTAAGAAACGTGAAGGAGATACGTGAAGCCGAGAAGAAGGTTGTGAAAGAAGACGACAGTTTTGCTCAACGGCGTGGATACATGTATCGCAACGATGACAAGAAAAGGAGATGTTGCAACAGATATTGATTTAACTTGCCCCTGGAAAGGATCAAGAGATCGGATATCATTGGACTGGAGAAAACTGGGAACTTTTTCAACATCCAGCAGTAGAGGAAATGCTTGATAGTTCTCGATAATATTTGGACAATAGATGCATGGGATTGCATCAAAGTTCCCAATTGGACATAGTGGTAGCAAAATTATTTCTAGCCCCCACTATGTATATATCCTACCTCAGCCCCTTATTATATTGATATGAATAAGATATGAATATGAAATTTTAGGTGGACATGGGTATGGATGTACCATTAATCGAACCCGTCTCACCTTGCCCCATTGTCATCCCTAGTTTAAGGATTTTACAACAGTTTCAGTGTGTTGCTGTAAATTTTTACTACAACGGCTTCGAAAGTCCATTGTAAATACTTCCTATGTCTCATTTCAAGTTGCACACTTTGACTTTCATCAGTTGACTCAAAAAATGTATAATCGTTAATATCTTTTATTAAAGATAATTAAAACTTATGGTCAACGAATCTAATAAGGTATCAATCAAAAGCATTTATATTTATACATTAATTCAATTTTATGGTCCAAATTGAGAAATTTTGACTAAATGAATAGTTAAATTGCAGTTTGAAATGAGACAAAGGGAGTAGTATAAATACGTGGGGGGGAAGCCGGTTGTAAGACTTTTTACAAGAAGGGCTATAACAACCCTATACAATGGTACACGCTACCCATTATAAAAGGCCTGTACACCGGGTCTCTAGACGAGGAACTTAACTTTCTCTTGTATATTCAAATGCTAAAGTGTCTTCCACAGGTGTTGATGTTCATGCATGTCTGATTGTAAGGTGGAGGATGATGGGCTATGGCTGTTCATCGTGTTCCATGCCTTATGGTAGCCACTTTTGACCGTGTAATTACCTAGCCAGTCCTTGTCCTAGAATTGGAAATCCTCCAGACCTAGTGGGGTGTATGGAATGTATATTCCCGCAATGTGGTTGACTATTTCTTGGCTAAAGAACAATCCCAATAGAGGCTTACGCCATTGCTTATTGCTATCGATCATGTCACTCACCTTGAAGCCAAGTTGTGGAAGGAGTTGTGTTTCATACCTGATTGGGTTTCTATGATTAGGAATCAACTCCTCCTGGATGTTAATATTTTGCCTGTTGACCACCTGCCATTTTAACCTGCTCATGATAAGGTCTCTTCCCCACACTATGCCTCTCCAACCCCACGTTGATCCTTGTTTGAGTTTAACCTTGTTAAAATCTTCTTTACTACAGTATTTGCTGAGGAACAATTTCAAGAACAAATATTGTTTGTATGTAGTCAGCTTCCATGCTAGCTTTCCTAACAAGGCCTAGTTCATCTGTCGTGTGGATCGCATCCCCAGTCCTCCCCGCCACTTTAATTAGCACATTGATTTCCATGACATCTAGTGTATTACTCTCACATCAGTGTCCCCTACCCAAATGAATCGTCCTAGGTGACTATCAATTTTCTTAGCAACCGTAGATGGTATACGGAAGGTACCGAGAGTGTATTGGCTTGTTGATGCCAGTACGTGTTTGGTGAGGGTAATCATTCCCATGACTGAGATATCTCCAGTTTTCCATATGGAAGTTTTCGCCTCTACTCTTTGGATTAACTTGCTGAACATTCCCACTTTAGGGCCATTGAAATCCATATCATGTCCAAGAAATTTTTCCTTTATTAGTCAGCGAATATTCTAAAAGTCTGACTGAGTCACTCCTTTGTCGTTGGTTATGCGTTTGGGCTGACTAGGAGTGCAGACTTCTGGAAGTTTATTCTTTGGCTCGAGTAGGCTACAAAGAGATTTAGTGTCTGTGCGAGTTTTGTTGAACCTGTTTCCGAAATATTGAAAAAGAGAATACAATCATCTGCAAACATCAGATGTGAGACAGGTTGGACAAATCTTCCAATTTTTACCCCTGGACAGACACTTTGGAAACCCTGTGATGCTATCATGGATGAAAATGCTTCCTGACAAAAGGATGAATAGAAAGGGCGAGAGAGGGCAACCTGGCCCGAGTCTCTGTTTTGGTTGGAAAGTCATTGAGATCCTTCCATTAAACCTAATGGAGTAGGAGACGGTAGTGACACATGTCATGATCCACCCTATCCATTTCTGAGGAAAACCCATATGTTCCATCATTTTCTCCAGAAATACCCATGACACCCAATCATAGGCCTTGCTCATGTCTATTTTCATTTATGCCTTTGGTTGTTTTCCTGACTTCTTCTTGCATATGAATTCAATGATTTTCATGCGCTATAAGTGAGTTTTCAACAATGGATATTCCTTGAACAAAAGCCGATTGGTTTCCAGAGATGAGGAAACCCATGACTTTTTTTATTCTATTTGCTAGGATCTTTGCAATGATTTTGTATGTGACATTGCATAGGCTTATTGGCCTTAAGTCTGCTGGTTCCTTTGGACATCTGTTTTTTGGGATAAGGACCAAGGTAGTGTGATTCCACTCTATTGGCATAGAAGAAGTAGAAAAAAACCTCTGAATCGCAGTTGTTACCTCCTCCCCTAATTCAGACCAGTAATGTTGATAAAAACCTGGTGGTAGGCCATCTGGCCCTGGTGCTTTCCATTTGCCCATTTGAAAGATGGTTGTTTTTATTTCCTGTGTGGTTACTGGGTCCTCCAGTGCCATCTGTTGACTATGATTAACCCCTTTGGTTATTAAGTTTAGGATATCCTGCATAGTCGATTGGCCAAAAGCATCCTTCGGTATTACAAAGTCAGAGAGATAAACAGAGCTCACATGGTTGTAGACTAGCTGTTGAAGGTCTTCTTGCTTTGATATCCAAGCTCTTGCTTCATCCTTGAGTTGGGTTATGTAGTTTCTCCCTTTCCTTTTTTGCACCCATTCATGAAAGACTTTTGTATTCCTATCTCCTTCTTTAAGCCACAGTGACTTGGCTCTCTGTTTCCAATAATCATTCTGCATAGTGAGGAGTCCCTCCAATTCTGCAGCCTTGTTGCGCATACTATTTGCATCATTCTGTCTTTGCTTTGCGCCAAGTTGTTCTTTCACCCTTCTAATTTTGAACTCCATCTTACCAAAACTCTCTTTTGCCTAGTTGTGCAATCTAGTTGTAGTTTCCTGCAGCTTCTTATTGAAACATATTGTGGTATTGGGTACATGATCATTGTATATATCTCGTGATTGGTTTCTAGTGCAGTGAACGGGCATCCAGACTCGTTTTACCATTTCCTTTGTCTGGTCAAATCTTACCCAGGAGGACTCAAACTTCCTTACATTGTGTTTGCCAGGTGCCCTAACACTGTGGTATGTGTTGATGGTGAGTGCCCCATGGTCCGATCTTATGATTGTATGGTTTTTAGGCTATATTCCTAGTATAGTGACATCCGCCTATCATTTGCAAATGCTCTGTCAAGTCGTTCTAGAATCAGGTCATCACCTCCTCTACCATTGGACCAAGTATACCATTGTCCCTTGTGCATGAGTTCACTTAGGTTAGCTTCCTTCAGAAGGCCATTGAGGTCCCTTGTCTCCTGCATTAGGACCGGCCTACCACCATATTTGTCTTTCATGTCTAGGACTTGATTAAATTCACTTGTGATTTGAACCGGTAATTGGGTGCCCTGTAGGACCACATGTAGGCAGTCCCACACTTGTTTCCTTTGTGGTCGGTCTGGATGCCCATACACAAGGATCAGCATTCAGTCCTCACCGTTAGCGGTAGTGATTTTACAACATACAAAATTTTGGCAGCTTTTAACTACCGATACAAGGATCTCTGGATACCAGGCTACACAGAGTCCTCCACTTAAACCTACTGAGTCTACCACTCCCTAGCTAGTGAAATAAGTTCTACCTAGCTACTTCCTAATTTTCCTATAATCACACTTAGTTTCCATTAAAAACAAAATATTGGGATTATACTGATTGATGGAATTATTTAAGAAATGTACTGTCAGAGGATGCGGCAGTCCCTTGCAATTCCAAGAGAGTATATTCATGTACCTCTGGGTGGTTGTTCTGGACCAACCACTGAAACACCGCTGCTTTCTTCTCCCTCCCCTGACAACACTGATTGTATTATTGAATCAAAGATTCTTGTTGTGACTATAACTTGCTTACCCTGTTCCTCTCCAAGTGATAAGTCAAATTCCGTGAACTCGGCGAGCGATCAATTCAGAAGCTCCTCCTCCTGGTCCTCTGTACATCTTTTCTTGTTAAAAGTAATGCCACACATCTCCTCCTCAAGTAGTCTCTTCCTTTTTCCACACAACACATCTGCCACCGGCATGTATTCTGCCATTGCCCATAAAATTTCCTTTCTCTGTGTGTTGATCTGACCCAAGTCAATATTCACCATTTGGTCCACTAGATGTTGACTTACGATCGATTTTGGCCAGATTGTCACAACACGACTAGACCCCCACATGTCCTTGTTACTCATCATCCCCAATTTTCAGCTTCCTTACTCTGTCCATATTATTTTGGATGAGAGATCTGGTATCAATTATTGATGTAGTTGGTGAGAGACTGATTACCCCTCTTCTGCCTGTACAGTTGATAACTGTTCAAAATTTTCCTTTCCTTCGAACTTCAGGTAGCAGAATATCGTTATCATTGGGTCCAAATGTGTAAGTTCTACATGGCCCAATTCCATGACCGATTCTTTTCCAACTCCTCTTCCTTCATGTGGTTCAGACCCCAATAATACATTAACTTTATTTTCCACCTGGCTTATCTTCTCCACTACCGTACCTCTCTGAGCTTTTCCCTGGTTTCCCAAAGTGATGAGATTGAGTTCAAATTATTTGTCCAGAAGCTGCTCCTCAAGCCCGTCAAATCTTTCCTCTCCCTCCCCCTCCTCATTGTTAACTGATCTCTCCTCATCCTCTCCCGGATCTGGATCTTCTTCCTGCCAACCATGCCATTCTGGAGATCCGACCCGATGATGTCATAACCTCCCGATGCTCCGAACAGCCATTGGTGCCATACCGAAGATCGTTGATTCTTCCACCGTAGGTATGTTATCTTTATTAGATCCATCACTTTTATCCTGACCATTGTTTTAAATTTCCCTAACCTGTTGAATCATACCAACGCAATTCACTCGTTTAATTTGATGTTTGTCATCTCCGCCACCGCCACCTCCGGTTCCACCTCCACCGCCATCGCCACCTCCACCAGCGCCGACTGAACAATTGTTCAGTGATTCTCTTTTGTACAGTGGTGTGAGCGATTGTTCATCCTTGTCACATGGTTCGACCCATCCCATCTCTACACCTGTGATGCTACTTCCAACTTTGTATCGATCACTGCTATCCCTTGTTGATGTCACACTGGAACTATTTTGGGTCAGTGCAGGTAATAGTAGATTCTTGTGTTAGGCTGTTCCTGACGTTGGTAATTTTGTTTGTGTGATTGTTAACTGTGTTTGTGGGCTGGGAAAGTTTGGTATGTTTTTTTGGTTGAGCCTTTGGTGACGGTGGGGGCAGGATTGTCTTGTTCAGAATAGGATGGAGGAGTGGGTTATAATTGCATTGTTGGGCTGTTTGGTTGTCAGCATTTGGGCTATGTATGGTTTTATTTTGGTGTAAGGGATGTTCTGGGCTTGGTTGTTGATGTTGACTTGGTTGTTGTGGCCTGTTGTGTAAGCCTAAAGAATGAGTTGACCCAATAGAGCATTTAAGAAAATTTTGTGAATTACCTGGGTCCCTATGCTTGGGTAATGAGCTGTCTAGTTGAATAAATACTCCACCTGCTAGCAATAAAGTCTCACTGCTTACCCCCTTGAAGTCTATCTGTTTTCCTTGCTCTGTCACATCTCCTTTCATATCCAATTTTTTCCTTCCATCTTGTCCACTTAACTCCGCAAACCTTTTCTTGCCAACCATACCTCTCCTTTGATCATCATCCTCTAAGTGTAGGTGTGGCTGTATTCTGGATCCACTTAATTCTCCATTGTGTCTAGGCTATGACTCTTTGGTGTCTAAATCCTCTGGCTCTGGCTCTGAGTCTGAACTTAGGTCTTGTAGAGGTGATGTGCTACTGGGTTTATTAATTTGAACCCCAGTATTGCAACGGCAGCGCACCTTGCCTCTTCCTCCTCTCCTGAGTTTTTTAACCATCTTGGACTTGTCTTTCTCCAGCTCAGCAACTTTTCCCCTTTCCTTAGAATTGATTGTGTTAGGTATACTATCTTTGAATGTGCTCTGGATACTCATGATGACATCCATCTCGTCACCTAGATCACCAAAATTTATGGTAAGATCCATATTAAACTTTAACCCATCATTGCTTTGGTCTGAGTCAACTCCAAAACTAAGATCTTCCAAAAATGCCCCGGTGGTGAAAAAAGGACCAGTTACTGTTCCATTTGACAAGATGAATTGTTTGAACTCCACCTTATTGGCTTAACGACACTGTTCTGCTCCTGTTTCGCCAAAAATATATCTTCTCCGGCCGGTGATCATGTACTCTTCAGTTTTGATATCACTATCTTCACCCTCCACATGTCTTGTACGGATCATTTGACTATCCGTATTTGGCTGTTGCTGCTGGTAGATTTGTTGTTGGACTGGTGTTGGGTAGATCTCCTGCATTTCCTCATCGGAATTGGTATTATGTGAAGTGAGAACTTGAACAACTTCTTCCCAGAAATCTGGTACTTCTGGGAGATTTAGTATCCTATCGCGAGCTTCTGCAAGTCCCTGTAGGTAAATTTGATTAACTTCATTCCTTCGAGCAGCGTCCTCCTGGGTTAACTCTTCTCGTTCTTCTTTCGGTCTTCCTCTGGGTCCTCAATCGGGTCATCCTCCGCTAGGTTTAACGTTTGAAATTTTTTTAGATTGTACTCTTGTGCCTCCCTCAGTTCTTCTGGAGTAGGGTAAAGTTCTTCTTCATACTTAAACCCGTCCAGAAAAGCTTCGGCTAGCATATGCTGAAACATGTGTTCATTTGTATAGAAATAGTTTGTGGGAAACCTGGTGAACCTTCTTGTCAGCATGTGCCTGTGACCCCATACAACGGGTGGGTAGAGCTCCTCTGAAAGGTCTCTATAAATCTCCAGTTGTAGCTCCGACCTGAGTGTTGCAAATCTTTCATTTATAAGCCGTTCAAGAGCATTCACATTCTGCCAATAGCACTGTGGATAGGTATGACCTAAAGCTCCACATCGTCGGCACATTTTGTGGACTCTTTCATAACCAATAATTATCCAAACCATTCTACCCCTTCGCAACTTTAACCAAAATCCGAATATCAATGCTTTTGGACCGGCGTCCACACCCAGACACTTACATACTCAGCGTGTTATAGTAACCTTCCTCCAAAATCCACTTCTTCAGTATCTCCAACAAACAAAGCAAACTTTTGTATGGTACTCCTTCCAAATTATTCCATTGTGAGCCCATAAATGTGTATCCAGATTAGTACTTTGGTGACTGTCATGTGTGACAGAGCCATTTCATGGACTAGTCTGTTCAAAGCCAATAGACCACCAGCGATGTTCATAGGACCATTGTATAGTACTGCTAGGAGCTTGGATCACTGTTGAAATTGGATAACATAGAATTTCCCATTCTACGCAATGACGTGTACACCTTCTCCTCAGTAGTCTGATATGAAGAGCTGCATTCTAGTTAGGGCAAAGTGGCGATAGTCTAGAAAATACCCTACTAGACTATCCTTAAGTAGACTCTGTCCCCTTTGGTATTCCTCCTCTTCCGGTGTGAAAATGACTCCCCTTCTGGGTGGCAGTTGAGTCGCTCTGTTGAGTTCATCACCGAAGAGGACATCTCTTCGTTCCTCTGAGTTTTCTGAGCCATCACGAGACCCTTCTGACCAGTGCTCTTCCCTAACTGTATTAGCCATGTTTCTTCCTAAAACCTTTCAGTCTAACACCGACTATTTTGAACGTGTTGGAAATGTGTTTGGAATGTATTTTGAGTTTGTATTTCCATGTGATATTTTCTTTGTGTGATGCAGGATTTGGTTGGCTGAGGCTTGATGCTTGGCTTTGTGATTGTTTGGCTGTGAGAGACTACCTTGCAAAATTGCAATATGAGCTCAAGAATGGAAGTTGGGAATGTGTGTGGAATATGTTTTGTGTGTTGATTCCTCATGAATTTGTTAGGTTGGATTCTGATGGTTAGGTGTGTGATTGTCTTTCAGGGATGGATTTTGGTTTTGATATGGGATGAACCTGTGGAGTTGTGATGGTTTTGTTGATGAACAGGTACTTCGTTTGCTGCTTGCTTCTCTGGGCAAAGGGATTCCAAATTGTACTATTGCTCTCAAATTCAATGAGAGAGAAAAATTAGATAATATTTACAATAAACCAATAATATATCCATTTTTTACCAGCTCTCCGGCAAAAGGAAATCACCTGTTCCTTCATCTTCTCTTCATATTCATGGAACCATACGAAAGCATTCTTCAACCTTATCTTTGTAAATGGAAGGCAAGGTGTGTTGCTTGTGCTTTCCCTCATTTGATAAACCAAACATAAGTACTAGGATTTATTTCTTCTTCTTGTGCATTTCAACCTCTTCCTTAAACTTGTTAGCTTCCTTTATCATCATCTCCATTGGTGAGTATCTCTACAAGTAGTGCGTAAAGCACCTTGAAAATAAAAGACAATAGAAAAATTCAGCATACATACAAGAGCTTCATCTTTGATGGATGCCAAAAGCTAGACATATTGAATCATCAACGGCCTGGAGAACCAAAAGCTTTCAAGCTATCCTCGAGCATTGCAGATAACTATTCACACATCCTAAACAAAGCATTGCACTTAGTCTCAAAAGCATCAACTAAAACAATGTGTTCATGGCATGATTAGTCCAAGACCCCGAGCCTATCAACTCGAATAAATAAGCTAAAACAGTACCTGCATTTTCCTCTGCAATTTGATATATCCATCTGCAACAATACTAACCTAAAGAAGCAGGTTCATCAACATCTCAATCACATTCAGCATATCCTTATCGGCAAGTCTCCCGTCCCTGGACAATTGCTCCATCAGAAACATAATCTGATCTCGACGCATTCAAAATCCTTACCCAAGTCTACATAATTTCTCACGGCTAAACAGAAGAAATAAACTGAAATTAAATCAAACGGAACAGAAATAGAATATGAGTTCCATATATTCAAAAATTCAAACTTTAACAACTATACTATTCCTGAAAACCTAAATTCAACAACTACTCACTGCCTCGAAACGAAACAAATATAATCATCAACAGATCAAACACACACATTTATTAAACAAAGCATATCCTGAATTTTACTATTTTGATTTTCATATTCAATATGAAAATTTGTCATTCAATTTTATGATAATATCTAATTTAATCGCTGATAATTTATTGAGTGAACAAGGATGAACATACTCCTAGTATATGTAAAACGATCAACAACCGGTACAAGTAAGAAGACAAGGCATTGTAATGCATATAATAATCATGAGAACTGAAAAACACATTGAGCATTCATAGCATAAGAACTCACTATTTCAACGCGTAAATACTGAACAATATGTCGTGATCTCCTAATACTAATGTGAGAGTCATCACAAACAGAACTATCTAATGGATCAGGTCGAAAAATAAAACTAACATATGAAGATAAATTACACACTTATCCAGTAACATAATCAACTAAAACAAACCAAGATGGGGAAAAATGAAAGCTTCTTGTTGTGAACTAACTGTTTTTCAATCTCTTAGCTCAGGTCCGCTTCTCCGCATTCCAAAATGAAACTCTCATGCTTCCAGTTATTATGAGCTTCCGAAAGTTTAAGGAACACATCATTACATGTCGCCTCTTGCAAGTGTTGAACACTGAGATGATATATGGGGCTATCTTTACAGCGTAACAACAGGCTGCTGCCTTGGAAATGCGTAAATTTAATGGTTTGAGGCAGGCAAATCCAAAAGACATCATCTATGACTGCCTTGGCAGAATCTAGAGAAAATCCAGGCTAAAATGTCTCCATGGAAAAAACCTTAATTGCTCCGAGAATCAGAGGTGATGAGACTGTATCAAGTTTACTGATGTTAAGGAATATAAATATTACTTGTAATTATAATTAGATTATATTTCCTTTTCCTAACTTACATAGGTATTTTGTACAACTATTTAATGTACCCTGAGGTCATTAATAAACACACATCATTACCATTATTTTCTACATGGTATCAGAGCCTAAAATCCAAAAACCTAAAACCTTAAAATACTGTCCTAAATTTTTCACCGTCATCCGTGCATGATTTCCACGCGCTGCCGATCTGGACTACCTTTCTGCCAAAAAAAGGTTTTTCTTCCTCTTCAATTCGCCACAACCTTGCTCACCACCGCCACCGTCCTGCCGACTTTGTCCCAGTCCACTCCGTTCTGGATTTCTCCTACTCCGGCTCCGTCCCGGTCTACTCCGCTCTGGCCTTCTCCTACTCAAGCTCCGTCCAGTCTGCTGAGCTTCAACCAGCCTGCTCCAGCTTCGATCGGCCCGCTCCCGACTCAGTCCGGCCCGCTCCCACTCCGACTGGTTCACTCTGCTGTCAGCTCCGTCCGGTAGCATCAGCTTCAGACAGAAAGAGGGATGCATGAGATTCACACGAGCGACCTTCCAGAAGCGCATGAGTCCAAGCGCAGGTGCACCAGACGCGCATTTATCTCTTCAGAGCGCGTGTCTTTCACGTGTCACACAGGAGGCTCGCGTCCTTTGCTTCTTTTAGCTTTGGTTCAGCGAAATTTGTTTTCTTCCATTACATTAATTGTACTTGCCATTTGTGTTATGGTTCTTTTCACCGGCGTAGTGACGTCGCCGCAAGGATTTGTGGTGGCCGCCTCCTCTGGCTAACCTACACGATCTGATTTTCGTCCTGCTTTGTTTGACAACCAATGGAGTACGACCATACATTTATTTAATCAGTTTTATTCGTTATCTGACCATGGGTCAAGTAAGTCTATTTTAACTTGGATTCTTGATTTCGGAGCCTCATATCACATGACTGGTGACAAAGGTTCTCTTACTGAGAATACTACTGCTACAAATACTGTGAATGTTATACTGCCTGATGGATCTGTGTCATCTGCTACACAATATGGGTCTATTTGTTTTGGTGATGTCGCCCTTACTCATGTTCTCTACATACCTACTTTGAAATGCAATTTATTATCATTCTCTAGATTGTTATCTGCCTTAAAATGTCTAGCCTTGTTTATTGAATATTATTACATTTTACATAAAATCAGTACGGGGATTATGGTTGGCGTGGGTGAACAGCAATGGGGGGTTTATTGGCTTCGTCTGTTGGATACTCGCATTTGTCTTCATATCTTGTAGTTTATTCCAACAGTTTCTTCGGTTTCTTCATCTGATTTATGGCATCACGTTTTGGTCATCCATCATCTACGATGTTGTCTTCTATTCCTACTCTTGATTTTAGCACAAATAATACTATTATACCTTGCTCTATATGTTATAGAGCAAAACAGACTAGACATAGTTTTCCATTGATTTCTACAAATGCTACTGCATTATTTGAATTAGTACATTGTAATGTTTGGGAACCTTATCGAATACCATCCTCTAGTGGTGCATTTTATTTTTTGACTATAGTTGGTGATTATTCCCGAGCTGTTCGGGTTTATTTATTAGTAGCTAAGTCTGAAGTAACCCCTAGATTTTTAGAATTTAGTGCCTTAGTGAAGAACCAGTGGGGCTGAACCATACAACGTGTTCGGGCTGATAATGGGACTGAATTTCTGCCTTTACGATCTCATTTTACTGCACCTGAGATCATCTTTGAGACATCTATAGTTGACACACCACAAAATAATGGTCGGGTTGAAAGAAAGCATCGTCATTTACTCAATGTGGTGCATGTTTTATGATTTCAAGCCAGTCTTCATATTAAGTTTTGGGGAGAATGTGTTCTTACTACTGCTTACTTGATTAATCGAACACCGACACAGCATCTTAATGGTCGTACTCCCTTTGAGTTTCTCTATGGGAAAGATCCAAATTACTCATCATTAAGAGTTTTTGGATGCTTGTGTTTTGCTGCTTATGTTCCCAGATATTGTGACAAGTTTTCCCCAAGAAGTCAGCGGCGTCTGTTTCTTGATTATCCTGCCGAAAAGAAAGGCTATCGCCTTTTTTACTTAGAATCCCATGTGATCTTTACCATTCGGGATGCCAAATTTTTTGAAGATCAGTTCCCGTATTCTGCTACTCCATATTCGACCCCTTCAGACGAACCCAGTGGCCATGCCACACCACTGCGGGTCTTCTCCAGCACACTGCCGGAGTCGCATGGAATTTTCATTCTGTCGTTCACTGCCGGCCAGTCACCACCGGCCAGTCACCACCGGCCAGTCACCATCGGCCGACGCCGGTCCATTGCCGTCAGTTGTCACCGGTCAGTTACCAGCTGCCGCTGGACAATCCCCGTCGGCCACCGCCAGTTAGTCACCGTGGTCCGTCGCTGGTTAGTTGCCACGGGCCACCGCTGGACAGTCGTCACCGGTCAGTCACCGCCGTCCACCGCCAGTCAATTTCTGCCGGTCAGTCACCTTCGACCACCGCTAGTCAGTCACCGCCGACCACTGCTAGTCAGTCACCGCCGTCCACCGTCAGTCAATCGACGTCAGTCACTGCCAAGCAGTCATCACTGGCGTCTTCTTTTGCTATATCTCCAGCTCTGGATGGTTTCGCTACCGCATTTCCACCTATCAGACAGAGTATTCGTGCTCGCCGACCGCCTCCTTACTTGGCAGATTACGATTGTGATGATCCTGCATGTGCTCTTACTACTGAAGACCCCCCCCCCTTACGTCTCCGTTCACTCATGCATTAAAAATTTCCTCTGGTGTTCTCTATCCACTTACTGATTATGTAAATTGTGATAATTTTTCTAGTATGCATTCTAGATTTTTAGGTGAAGTAACATCTAGTGCATATCCCACTACTTATTCTGAGGCTTCCCAGCATTCTCATTGGTGAGATGGTATGACTGAAGAACTTACTGCGCTAGAGCGCAATAAGATATGGACATTGGCTCCTGTGCCTGTGAATAAGAAGGCGATTGGATGCAAATGGGCCTACCGGATGAAGTTTCAGTCAGATGGTACTATTGAACGTCATAAAGTGCGCCTCGTGGTTCTTGGGAATCGCCAGGTTGAAGGAATTGATTATACTGAGACATTTGCTCCTGTTGCAAAGATGAGTTCTGTTCGCATATTCTTATCTGTTGCGGTTATTCGTGGTTGGAAACTGCATCAGATGGATGTCCATAATGCTTTCCTGCATGGTGATTTGCATGAAGAAATTTTTATGTGACCCCCACCAGGCTATGCCGCACCCTATGGTCAGTTATGTCACCTTCAGAAATCTCTTTACGGTCTTTGCTAGGCTCCTAGAAATTGGCTCAGGCTTTACGAGTATTTGGTTTTGTTCAAAGTAAGGCAGATTACTCTTCATTTATCTTTTCCCGTGGATCAGTTTCTTTGCATGTTCCTGTTTATGTGGATGATTTGGTCATTGCTGGAAGCTCTTCTGCACTTATCTCTGAGTTCAAGAAATACTTGTGTTCTTGTTTCCATATGAAAGATCTTGGTTTAATTAAGTATTTCTTGGGCATATAGATTGCTAGAAGACCGGAGGGGATGTTTCTTTCGCAAAGGAAATATGCCTTGAACATTTTACTAGATACAGGTTTGTCTGCCTCTAAACTGATTGACTTTCTGATAGAGCAGCAACACAATCTGGATGTTGATGGCCCACTTTACCATGATCCTGAGCAGTACAGGTGACTGGTTGGACGACTGATATACTTTACCATCACAAGTTCTGAGCTTAGCTATTCGGTTCATACACTTTCTCAATTCATGAAGTCCCCTTGCGTTCCTCACTGGCAAGTTGTAGTTCGTGTGTTGCACTACTTGAAGAGCCATCCGAGTCAGGGTTTATTTCTCTCTTCCCGTAGTACATTAAAGTTGACTGCTTACTGTGATTCTGATTGAACTGCTTGCCCTATTACTCGGCGTTCTATTTTTGGTGACTTTGTGATGATTGGTGATCCTCATATTTCTTGGAAGACCAATAAGCAACCTACAGTTTCTCGGCCTTCAGCTGAAGCAGAGTATCGTGCTATGACTGTTACCTGTTGTGAGTTGTTATGGCTTAGATCTTTACTGAAAGACTTAGGGGTCGCGCATACTACTCCTATGCATTTGTTTTGTGACATTCAATCTGCTCTTCATATTGCAGCAAATCCAGCGTTCCATGAATGTACGAAGTATATTGAAGTTGATTGTCATTTTGTCCGAGATCTTGTGCAGTCTGGTACTATAGTTACTCATCATATCTGCACTACAGATCAACCTGCGAACTTGTTTACCAAAGCTCTCGGACGTAACCAGTTTCATTCATTACTTGGCAAGTTGGGCATTTCTGATCCCCATGCTCCAACTTGAGGGAGGGTGTTAAGGAATATAAATATTACTTGTAATTATAATTAGATTATATTTCCTTTTCCTAGCTTGCATAGGTATTTTGTACTACTATATAATGTACCCTGAGGTCATGAATAAACACACATCATTTCCATGATTTTCTACAACTGAAGCTGACTCCACCTTCAAAAGAAACAGTGACTGAAGTTTCAGTTCTAGAACTATTTAATTCGGCCAAGAACTCTCTCATCTTCAGGAACCATGAGAAATCTGTGTAGACTTTGTAGTTGAAACTGGCGCGAGAGATCCATCCGCTCGAGTTACCTTTAAACGACAGCTTGGGAATGATGGATCGATACTTACAATTGCCATTGCTATATGCAAAGCGAACAACGTTAAGCACATCAAAATGTGCCTTGCGTAGAAAATCCATTCTCAAAAGTTGTGTTTCCTTGAGAGATCGACTCGATATATTATTTTTTGCATCTCGCTGTTAAGATCAATACATAGATTTTTGAGTCGGGGGAATTTATTTCTAAAGACGGCTAGAAAATTGTCATAGGCGCGGACACTGTGGAGTGATAAAATCCTGAGATTTTGGCAGGAATGTTTGAAAGATAAGTGGATGGAGTATCCGTAGCACCAATAAATCTACAGGATTTGGAGCAATGGAGAGCTCTTCATCATCTTCTCAAACACCCCCATCTTCCATGCATACGTGTTCAAGACGAAGTTTTTTGATATTAGACCACATTATTTCCTCTGGTCGCAGATCACACATCCTCAAACTCAGCTCCACCACTGATTCAACTCTAAAAACATATTGCGGTAAGGAAAGATGAATTCGTCCAGATGCAAGATAAGATAATAACCCTAGAATAAGGATCTTGGGACTTAATCTGTGGCCAGATTGATGCATTCGTTTTGAACATTGGATTTGAATTGATCATGTGTGATTTGGACAAGAATTTCTCCAAATAAATGCTTTTCTGGAGGTACTTTGTAAGAGTGGCATGTAGATAATTGATTTCTTCTCTGTATCCTTTTTCATTCACTGTATGGTTGAATACAAGAGTGCCATAGCTCAACACTGCGCTAGAGAAATCCTTCGACACGAGGCTTAATCGAATGTCTTCTTTGCTATGAGGCTTGGAGATTTATGGAATTATAGAATTGGGGCTTTGGGGTTTTGGAGAGAAAAGGAATTCCATAGATGCTTGAGAGTACAATATGTTCATCTAATATCAAAGGGAAGAATACATAAACATAACCCTAAAGCTAATATATGAAAACACCGAAAGACCCTTAACTAGATGACTAAATATATAATGCTAACATCCCCCCTCAAACTCAAGAGGCTACAACAATGAGCATCGAGAGTTTGTCAGATAAGAAATGAAATCGCGCAGAGGAGTGAGCCTTTGTGAACAAATCAGCAATCTAGAGAGAAGAGGGGAAAAAAGATAGCAAAATATTCCCAAGCTATAGATGATGGCGAGTGAAGTGACAATCAATCTCAATGTGCTTGGTGCACTCATGAAAGACCGAATTACGCGTGTAAGTCCAGATTTGGTTAATTGGCAATTTGTGGTAATTGTACAAATATGTTATTATTATGTTGCAACATCAAAGAAGGCATTTTGGTAGAATTGGGAAAGTTTGAAGAAAGAATCCGAGAAGTAGTAGTCTCGTCCAAGAGTGATTTGATTTGAAAAATATATGAATTTCCTATATTGTGAGATTAGATTAAGATTTGAAGAGTTTGAATTGAGATGGATTTTGGTTATGGAATAGATTGGGGCAAGATATTCTAATTCCTTTCTTTAAGAGATTAGATTTGATAATTACTATCTCCAATGGATTTGGTTGTAATCAGAATATTATATGGAGAAGGAAACATTTACGCATAAGACTGCATATTGAGTTATGGAATATTTGAGATTCCGCAATATATTATTTTAGGCTTGTGATTGAAGCATATTAGATTTATGGAAAATCCCTATAATTGTGGATTTTATATTTATGTAATATTATGGGATAGTTGAGATAAAGAAAACTCTTCATTTATGGGATTTGGATATGCTTTAGAAGCAGATTTGGAAACGGAATCTTTTGAAGACAAGTGTGGAGAATTCCAATCTGCTCATGATATATGTATTGATAGACATCACGGTTGTGCCACTCACAGAACTAATTGAAGAAAATTTGCATTCAGATTTTCATATCTTTCGAGAGTAACTACAGATTCATTCGTTTGTGTTCCAACATGAACTTAAACTGATGATCAAGTTTAGAATTGTATACCTTAATTCCTCGGGAGGAGGAGATTCATCGTCGACGAGTTTCGAGGTCAGAAGGAGTCTGATCAAGGTGGATTGGTAGCAAGGGGAGCTTGTAGAATTCACATGTTATAATTAGTTAAGATAAGTATATATTATGGTGTACTTTGTGTTGTATCTTTCTGATTAGTGGATTCAGTCTGAACTGGGCATCACTCTGTAGATTGAGGTGGATTTCACCGAACTACGTAACCAAGTCTTCTGTGTTCATGCTTTACTTTAGTGCATACTTGGATAGATAGGCTATATTGGAACACGATAGTAATTATTTAATTAATTAGGTAAAATCGAATTTCAATTGGTATCATAGCTAAGTCACTTGTTTTACCTTGGTTTTGACAAGGAAAGTGTGATCCGGTTTTACCAATGGCAACCAGAGAAAGAGCTTTTGTGTCTCGACCACCACTGCTGGAAGGAACGAATTACAACTATTGGAAGGCTCGCATGCGGGTGTTCATAAATTAACTGGATGAATTTTCTTGGCACTATGTTGAAATAGAATGGAAACCCCGTGTTGTTGGAAGTTCTGAAGGAGGAGAATCTAGTTTGAAAGAGCCAGTAGTTAAGCCTAAAGAGTCATGGACACCTGTTGAAAAAATGGGCGGCTTGGCTAACTCTAGAGTATTAAATGCCATCTTTACTGCAGTAGATGAAGATCAGTTGAAATTCATCTCTACGTGCTAACAAGCAAAGAAAGCATGATATATCCTTCAAACTGTACATGAGGGGACAAGTCGTGTACGAGAATCAAAGCTACAAATGTTGGCCACAAAATTTGAAGAGCTGAAAATGGAAGAAGATGAGAGTATTACAGTATTTAATGGAAGACTCAGACACATCACAAATATGGCGTATCAATTGGGAAAAATTTACAAAGAGTCTAAGTTGGTGAAGAAGGCGCTGAGATCACTTCCCCAGAGATTTTCCATGAAAGTAACAGCAATAGAAAAAAAACAAGGGACGTGGCCACAATGACTTTGGATGAGTTGATGGGAACCCTACAAACCTATGAAATGACGTTGAAACATCCAACAAAGGAGGATAGCGATGATGAAAATGAAGATCTTTCTTCTATCACAAAATATTTCTCAAGGATGCAGAAGAAAGTGGTAAATAATAATTCCCAGGAAAGGTTTGATGGGAATAGATCACGGTTTCAAGACTTTGGCAACAATCATGGATCAAGGATGGAGCAAACCACTCAGCAATCCTCTAGATATCAAAATGGCGAATTGAGGCAGTCAAGAAGGATACAATGCAGAGAATGTGATTGGTATGGACATGTCCAGGCTGAATGTTCCAACACTTGAAAAAAGCATGGAAGATTATATGCACCCTCATAGAGTGAATATGAAGAAGAGAAGAATCATGAAGAGGAATTGACCAGCAATTATATGGCTTTTGGAGCAAAACTTCTAGGAGATTCAGAGCTTGGTACTGAATGTTCCAACACCACACAAGAAGAAGTGGATTGATATTCCAGCATGTTCAGGTTGCTGAAGCCCAATATTCCAACACATAGAAGGTATGTGAAGAATATTCCTCGAGTGATGACGAAGACAAGATTGTGAGTGATGAGGATGTCTAGGCTTCTTATGAAAAGAAGTATGAAATGTGGCTGAAAGTTGTTGATGCTTACATACTCTTAAAAACGGAGAAAACCCTTTTAGCTGAAGAAGGAAGAGAGATGACATCCCTAGTGGAATGACTCCGAAAGGAAATTAAGGTGATGGAATTAAATCTGAGTTCGATGACAAATAGGGCTTAAGTTGATGAGATGGCTATTAAAAGATTGAATTTTGGAAAAGTAAAATTAGATGACATTCTCACCATGGGTCAGAGTTCTGGAAATTGACAAGGGATAGGCTATGAAAAACCATCTACCAACACTGAAGTACTTAAACCAGAGGTTCAAGTTATGAAGAGAAAAGTTGTCAAAACACGCTCATGAAAAACCTTAATGTGTGGTTACTGCACCTATCAAGGCCATATAGAGGATCGTTTCTTTAAGCTTCTCAGAGATATTATGAAGGGATGTCAGCCACAACATGTTCCAACATGGATCAAGTGCAACAACCAAGGATGGTTAGAAAGGCATGAATCCCTAAAACCCCCTAAATTGTGCTTCGTTGCTCACACTTCCTTTATTGCACACCCTAGGGATTCGTGGTACCTTGATAGTGGATGTTCTCAACATATGACTGGATCTCAAGAGTCTCTAAAGAACATTAAACCCTATGATAATATGACTATGGAATTACATAAGGATAAGTGCATAGTGAAACATGCTAACAACAAAGTGCTTACTGGTATTCGGTCATCAGAAAAATGCTACTTGTTGGAACAAGAAGTGAACTTCTTGAGTGTTAAATATAATGAGGTAGATCTTATGGGTGACCATGTTCCAACATTGGATAATTTCTCAGATCAGGGATGTAATGATGTTGTAACATCAGATGAGGTAAATTTTACAGATGAAGCTGATCATTCTTATAACTTCAGCGATGTTGGAACCCTGTCCTCCCCAGAAATCTCCCATGTTCCAATATCAGTGCATGATGAATATAGCAGAAGAAGGACTCAATCGATCTCTCGGGTTAACTACAAGGAACTTTCCGATCTACATTGTTTTCTCTCCCTCATTGAACTTAAGAATTACAAAGAGGCTCTACTTGATAAGTATTGGATTGCGGAAATGCAAGAAGAACTTGGGAAATTCAAATGCAATTATAATAAAGCAATGTTAGTTTCTCAGGACTACACTCAGGTTGAATGAGTTGATTTTGATGAGACATTCGCACCCGTTACCAGGTTAGAATCTATTCACATTCTCCTTGCTTGCACTATGAATTTTACATTGTACCATATAGTTGTTAAGAGTGCTCCCCTAAATGGTATTGTTAATGAGGAAGTATATCATCGACTCAAGAAGGCTTTGTATGGATCGAAACAAGCACCAATGGCATGGTCACTATGCACTTATTCATTGCCGCCTCAATCTACAAGGAGTACAATCGAGATATTATAGAAGAATTTTATGAAAACCTAATGGGAAGAAACATTGATCTAGATTCTGAGTGGTACAACAAATTTTAAATCAAAGGTAAGATAATTAGATTCTGTTAGAAATTACTAGAGGATTTCAGTCTCAATGGCCACTCAAGGGAACATTCCTGCATCTAGCTTGACTACCAGGTATTTCTGTCTATTCCAGATTGCTGTAAAAAGTAGGATTCCCTTTTGAAATACTTCAGATCTAACTTGAGAAAATTCCAAACAAGGGAACATTTGATTTAAGACATGTGCATGATCTACCATGGAATCTTGAGGCTACAACTTTAGATGTTGATGAGAAGAAGGTCACATTTGTGGCCATTAATGTGAAGTTGAGAGCTTTAGCCACTCATATGGGAGTTCTGGAGGTAGAAAAATCCATATTAGATGTGGCACAGATAGCTGCTCCTGAAGAGGTCTGAAAGTTCTGCTATGGCTATGTTCAACATACGCCAGATAGTTGCTTCAGGGGGGGTTGCAATTATTGGATATATTTTTTGTTTTCTTTGTCTAATATGTTTGGCATGTTTATGGTCCCAAGGAAGAGAAGGTTTTGGATTTCTGGATTTTCTGGATATTCCCGAATTTCAGTACTTATGTGTTTATGTTGGTCCTATGTTCCAACATGGCTTTCTAGGTAGCTAACTACTAATTGTGAAGTTTATGTGAATATGATGTTCCAACATGGATGTTGAAGTCTTGATGATTTGGAGTTGTGATATTCAGGGCAAGTTAAAAATTTTCCAACTTATGTTCCAACATCCATAAGTGGTTTACTTAATGTCTACATATTTGCATAGTTGTTGCTTTGAAAGTCCAAAAGATTGGTGAGTCCACAAAATGCCAAAGAGGAAGATTGTAAAGTTCAGGTTTGGTCAATTGGAAATTTGTGGTAATTATGCAAATATGGTATTATTATGTTGCAACATCAAAGAAGGAATATCGGTAGAATAAGAAAAACTTGAAGAAAGAATCCGAGAAGTAGTAGTCTCATCCAAGAGTGATTTGATTTGAAGAATATATCAATTTCTATATTTGCAGGATCGGATTAAAATTGAAGAGTTGGAATTGAGATGGATTTTGGTTATGCAATAGATTGGGATGAGATATTCTAATTCATGTCTTTAAGAGATTAGATTTGATAATTACTATCTCCAATGGATTTGGTTGTAATCAGAATATTATATGGAGGAAACATTTACGCATAAGACTGCATGTGTAAGAACACTTTCCATGTTGAAACAAATGGAAAGATAAAGCATAAAAGGATTTAATCAATTGAAGATATTGCCTGAATAGTGAGTTATGGAATATTGAAGCAAATGGAAAGGTGAAGCATAAAAGGATTTAATCAATTGAAGATATTGCCTGAATATTGAGTTATGGAATATTGGAGATTTCACAATATATTATTTTAGTCGTGTGATTGAAGCATATTGGATTTATGGAAAATCTCTATAATTATGGATTCGGATTTATGTAATATTATGGGATAATTGAGATAAATAAAATCTCTTTATTTATGGGATTTGGATATGCTTCAGAAGCAAATTTGGAAACAAAATCTTTTGAAAGTAAATATGGAGAATTCCAATCTGCTCATGATATATATATATATTGATGGATATTACGGCTGTGCCACTCACAGAATTAATTGAAGAAAATCTGCACTCAGATTTTCATATCTTTCGAGAGGTACTACAAAGTCATTCGTCTGTGTTCCAAAATGAATTTAAATTGTTGATCAGGTTCATAATTGTATACCTTAATTCTTCGGGAGGAGGAGATCCAGAGTCAACGAGTTTTGAGGTCAGGAGGGGTCTGATCAAGGCGGATCGGTAGCAAGGGGAGATTGCAGAATTCACATATTATAATTAGTTAAGATAAGTATATTGTATGACATACTTTCTACTATACCTTTCTTATTAGTGAATTTATTCTGAACGGGGCATGGCCTCGCAGATATTGGTGGATTTCACCGAACTGCGTAACCAAGTCTCGTGTGTTCATGCTTTACTTTATTGCATACTTGATTAGATAGATTGTATTTGAACACAATAGTAATTATTAAAATAATTAGGTAAAACCAAATTTCAACGCGCAATGTGAATAACACTCTTTGTTATTGATTTTATACTTTGCGAATAGAAAACTCAATGCAAATTAGGAAAAGTAGACTTATAAACGAATTAGGAAAAGCAAAAGGAAAAGGAAAAGGAAAAAGAAAAGGCAAAGTCTTGGGAAAGACGGTCTTTCCATAGGTTTATGAAAAGACGGGGTTTGATTAGAATAATAAAAGGTAAAAGGTCTTAGTTGCAATATTAAAGTTTTAGTATGAAACATGTAGTAGTTATAAAATTTATAACCCGGTTTATGCAACCCAAAAATTTTATCTTAATTTCTTCTAATTTACACTTTAAACCTTGGTCTTTCCATAACTTATGGAAAGACCGTCTTTCAAGAGACGGACTCAAAAGAAAAATATATTAAAGAAAAGGAAAAGGACAAACCTTAAAAGCTAAAGATATTGCACACGATGCTGAAGAAAGCTTACAGAGTTTGAGATGGAGGTTTGGACCAGTTCCTCAATATAAGATGAGTATATTGGGCATCTCTTCAAATTCCAAATATCAATCAATAGGGATGTCAAGAGTTTTGGATTTATGAATGGCTAAATCAAGAGTTGATTCATGAATTGGGAATTTCAAGAGTTTGGTTCATGAATGAGGGATCCCTGAGCTGTATTTTAACTCTTATAAATAAAGGGAGAGTCTAGGAGTTTAGGTAAGTTTTATTTAGACATCTATATAGGTATGAGAATTCTTCACTCCGGGTTAGTTGTGAGTTTTGTAGATAACTGTTCTATATCTGTAAGCTGTGGGGAAAATGTAGTCCTTTCTGAATCCGTAATCTAGTCAGATGGTCATACGTGACATCCTGAAATATGTAATCTGTCAAGTCCATTTGGACAATAAGGTTTAATTTGTTTTGGTTCGTGGAGGCAGCCAACATGTTTGGTGAACCACGTTAAAATTTGTGTTCTTTTTCTTTCTTTCTTTTTCTGTCATCTTGAACTATGCAGGGGGATTACTTTTCCCAACACTGTTTGTGTTTAAATGATTTCCATCTTCGTCTAGGATCTCTGGGCATTTTTAAACTCTTGGCGTAAGACCTAAAATAGAGAAAGAAGGCTCGAGTTCTAATCAACAATTCTGGAGGAGTATCTCACAAATATAGGAGCCATATAATGGACTGTTAAAGGGCCTCCATGTGACGTAGATTAAAAAACATTGATAACATGTTAGAAACTTTGGTCTCCAATGCAACCTAAGCATTAATAACATTGATTGTTGAAATTTTGGTCTCCAATAAAGGTATCGTAAAGCAAACTTTAGTGTGATGGTCACAATATATTATCATGGGATACATATCAATATAACCTTATCTACTTAATTATGTGCCAATATAATCCTTACGTATTTTTTTAGTGTAAAAACAACCCTAACTAGTTAATGTAAGTTCCAACAAAACCCTAAGAAACTATTTTTGCCATTGACCACACATAAAATGACTATAATGCCATTTTACCTAAAACCTAAAAGTATTAGGACAATTTTGCTCCATGTCTAAAGCCAAAGAATCTCAATTCATACTATCTTCTCCCCTCCGATCCAGATTCAACATCTGTTGCTCCTACCACTCGTCTGCCGCCTTCGACCACCAATCATCACCACCATCTCACAACCTTCCTACAACCACTCCAATCTCCACCACGCTGCCAAATTTTCTCCTGGCGGTGAGCAGAAGCCTTCCCCTCCCTTCATTCCTGCCACTCAAACCCTTCCCCCAACCTTCCCGCTCTCCTCAACCCTTCTGCCATCATCGCCACTGCCCCCTCCTCAAACGCAACCGTCACTCCCCACCCCTTCAGGTTGAACCATCTCACAACTTAAGCTTGCATGATATTGCAAATTATTTTTAAATTTTACATATGTTTAGGCTCTGTTTAGCAGAGCTTTTAAACTGTTGTGCATATAGTCAAAACACTTTATAGTGAAAACACTTTATAGTGTTTGGTAAAGTGCTAAAAAAAACTTATATCGAAAGCAGAAGCTATTTTTGGGGAAAGGCAAAAGGTGGTCTCCTCCTGCTTTCAAAATAAGCCAGCTTTGTTTATAAGCAAATCTCTGCCAAAAAGAGCCTAAAAATCATCACTAGTTATTTGTTTTTAGACTGGTAGGATAATTCAAATTTTGAAATATTTTATATCTTTAATTAGTATAGTGTAAAATATTATTATACTTAATTAATATCTAAACAATTAAATGTAATTTTATTTTTTGCAATTTGAGCATTTATAACAAAATTAAGATCATAAGTAATTTGTTCAATTAAATTTAAACAAATACATGAAAATTTATCTATTTTTGGAAAATATGGTGACTAGGCGTACTGACAGGCATCAATATGAGTCTCGAATATCAGAAGGCTTATTTGAAGGGGTCACTATAAATTTGAGTCACATCAAATTGAAGGTTGCAAAAGATCCTTACATTGGAGATGATTTTTTACCTCGAGCCTCTACTATGATGACGTGACTACATACTTTTATCATTTTGATACTTGCAATAGAGATGATCTCTTTGTTGATGAAGAGGATTTTGTTATTTCAATGGCTTGGATACGTGTATCGCAACAATGGTAAGCAAAGGAGATGTTGCGACACATATTGATCAAACTTGCCCCTGGAAAGAACCAAGAGATCACATATCATTAGACTTAAGTGAGAACTTTTCAACATCCAGCAGTAGAAGAAATGCTAGCTAGATAGTTCTCAATGATATTTGGACAACAGATGCATGTGGAGTTGTTAATTTCTGACCCATATTTCTGACTCGATCCGGACCGACATGATTGAACTCAATTCGAACCCAATCCTGATTCGCAAAATATTTATCAAACCTGAACCTAATCCGAACCGAACTCAATCCAAAACTCAATTTTGACCTGATAATCTGGGCCCAAACCCAAACCTGACCCAAACTCAACTCAAAACCCGATTCTAACTTGATAATTAGAACTTGAACCCGAAACTCAACCCGACACAAACTCAATGTGAAACTTGATTCTGACCTGGTAAAGCATTTCTTTTTTTTAAGAATTAAATGCAGTCCTAGCACCGGTATACTATAACCTATACCGTGGCTAGCTATTTTCCCACCACAATTTTATCCACCAAAATTATTATTCTGGGCATAGACACTGGTATTAGCACCAGTATCTTTCATTCAGCCAAAATTGGTGCTGAAAATTATGAAATTCAAACATTTTATTCTTCAAAGGCACTGGTACCTAGCACCGATATTCAGCTAACCAGTGCTGGATTTATTCAAAGGCACCCTTTTTTTGGCTCATCTGCCAGATTGTTGGTGCCTATGAAATTCCTAGAACCGGTATTGCTCTTCTATCACTGCCATACCAGTGGCTATATACTTATTTTTCTAGTAGTGTAATCCAACCCGACCTGACTCGAGAAACATTACAACCCATCATAACCTAACTTGAAATTTACCCAACCGACCCGATAAACAGACTTCGATATTTTTCAAGCCGAACACATTTCGACCCAACTGGACCCGACCTAACCCGACTAACAGATTTCGACCTATTTCAACTCGAACCCATTTTGACCAGACAAAATTTGTTTGACTTGTTACAACTTGAACCTGTTTTGACCCGAACTCGGCCCGAACCGACCCAACAAACATGTTTTGACCCAAACCCAAACATATTTGACCCGAACCCGAACCCAACCCGAATAACCAAATTGACAGCTCTAGATGCATGTGATTGCAACGAAGTTTCCTTCTCAGCTGGACATAATAGTAGCAAATTTCTTTCTAGCCCACGCTTGCATTTCTCACCGTGTTTCCAGTTGCGGTTCCGGCTTCATGAGAGCCGTGGCCATTCTCATCTGCTGGTGAACCGTAGACAAGAGATTTGGCACTGATCAATTTGTTATTGAATTTGATGACTTCATGGCACGTTCCCTTCCACCTGCTAGGTGGCTGTACACATTTATGTTGGTATTCATGAACCACAGGTGCCTGTATGTGTGAAGAAATGTTGTCTCACCTAATTATCTATGAACATTTACTTCTTTGCCACACTATTCTCATCTCATGCTTATCAAGTTGAAACATTATTTCTTTAACTATTGGGGTTCAACTATCATGGTTTTTTGGCAAGAACCATTTGGAAGTAATGTTCACAACCCATGCTTGAAGCAAGAAGAAGGATTCTTGTGATATTGGGATAAGTTTTGTTTGAGAGCTCTGGGCCATTGGTGAACTTGGAGTAGTATAAATAGGGGATGAACTTAGTAGTTCAAACACACCTCAAGCATAGCATTCCTTTGCTACTTTCTTTCTTCACCCTTTAGCTCTTCTTTGTAGTTGTAGATGCCAAAACCCTCATATTTATATTTTGCCACATAATTTCTTCATAAGTGGTAGGCAAAGCCTTGTAATACTTTCCACATAAAGTGAAATACAAAACTAACCCTATTATTTTCTAAAAGTATCAATCTAACCTTGTAAAATCTGAAAGTGCAATTCTAAACCTAATTTTTAAACAAATATGCCGATAAAACCTTTTTTCACTATTACGACATTGACTTGGCATTTTTTGGCATTGACCAAACATAAAAAGACTAAAATATCCCTAGTCTGAAAACTAAAAAAATTAAAGACAAGAATACCCGTAGGGTTCTTCTTCTTCAACTCCAAACCATCTCGAGCACCACCTCCGCCCTTGCCACCACCACCGCCGCCAGATCTCCGCCGCTTTGCCACCACCGTTGTTGCATCTCCACCGCTCCGCCACCACTGCCACTGCATACAGTACTGAAAATGAATATATGCTACTGGTTCGAAATTACTAACATTTTACATAGCATAAATGGCAACAAAGAACAAACTTCTACACAAGCTTGAATTACCGGAAAAAAATACACACTTAGAGAACAACTACTGCACATCCCCTCATTTCAGCATCAGCCATTAGTTAAGTACATTTCCCACCCAACTCACCCAAAAATTAAGCACATTTCCTAAGCTCAAACAGAAATATAGCATTCACTTCAACTCACTCAGATCTCAACGAGAAACCTTACTTCCTTCTACTTCACTACAGTTCATAACCTAGCGATTACAGTAGAGCTAGAAATCATTTTTTTGCTTATTTGAACTGAAACAAACAAATAAAAGGATGAAATTTAGGCAATGCTTACTTTGAGAGTGTTGTGCGGAATGGAGAAAGAACAGAAAATATGAACGAAAATAACAAGACACAAGATTTACGTGGTTCACCAATTTGGCTACATCCACGGGAGACGGATTCACTATAGTAGGTAGCAAGTTACAGACGCCAAGAAATTGGCCAGATTTCTACCTATCTAAGTGCAGAACAGAATTATTGTTTACAGAGAGAAGAGAGACACTTTATATGCTGTCTCCACTAAACCCTAACAAACTGGGCCAAAACACAATTCGGCCCAAATTAACAACAGTCCAATAAAGAGACAAGCGAGACCCCCGTTTAGCCGGGGGCGTCTGCCGCCCCCCGGACCCCCAGGCCAGGGTCGCAGAAGCGGCTATTACAGTATTCAAGGCATACCAACAAATCTCCACCTTGACTTGAATCCTCAAAGTAGAAAACTCCAGATGCACCATTATAATGCCAGATGAGTAGACTTCGCCCTCCACTCCCGGGACTGCCCATAGAGCACCTAGTCAGCTCTGATGTTCAGCAAGTCCAAACAATGTTGAAACTTGCTATGTGGAACAGGTTTAGTGAACATATCAGTGGGGTTATCAGCAGTTCCCACTTTCTTCACCCTGATTCTCCTCTCACTCCTCAGGAAATGATATCTGACATCAATATGCTTGGTCCTCTCATGATGGACCTGATCCTTGGCTAGGCAGATTGCACTCAAGCTCTCACAGTACACAGTAGCCTGATCATGATGTAGACCAAGATCACTAACCAGCCCTTTCAGCCATATTCCCTCCTTTGCAACCTCTGTCAGAGTCATGTACTTTGCTTCCGTAGTAGACAATGTCACTGTAGGTTGCAAAGTCGCTTTCCAGCTAACCACAGAACCTCCCAAAGTGAATACATAACCTCGTGTCAACATCACCAGCATAATCAGAATCAGAGTAGCCTGTAACTAAGCACTCGGTATCACCTCCATAAATGAGACCCACATCAGATGTACCTCTAAGATACTTGAAGATCCTCTTCACAGCTTGCCAATGCTCCTTTCCCAGTTGCCCCATGAACCTGCTCACAACACTGACTGCCTGTGCTAAATCTGGCCTCGTGCAAACCATAGTATACATCAAACTCCCCACCGCGCTGGCATAAGGAACCCGAGACATATACTCCTTCTCCTCGTCTAACTGAGGAGCAAACATGGTGGTGAGATGGATATTTGCAGCTCTAGGAGTGTCTATAGGCTTCGCTGTAGACATACCAAACCTAGCCAACACTTTCTGAATGTAGCCTTTCTGTGACAAGAAAAGCTTCCGCTGAATTCGATCCCTAAGAATCTCCATTCCTAGTATCTTCCGAGCTGCACCCAGATCTTTCATCTCAAACTCAGCACTAAGAAGTCCTTTCAACTTCTGAACCTCATGCTTACTCTTTGAGGCTATCAACATGTCATCTACATAAAGCACCAGATAAATGAATGACTCATCTCTCAACTTGCTGTAGTAGACAAAACAATCATATGAACTCCTTGTGTAGCCCAACTCAAGCATGTAGCTGTCAAATCTCTTGTACCACTGCCTCAGAGACTGCTTAAGCCCATATAAGGACTTCTTCAACTTGCAAACATATTTTTCCCTTCCAGGAACTTGGAAACCATCTGGCTAAGTCATGTATATCTCTTCCTCCAACTCTCCATGTAGAAAAGCAGTCTTCACATCAAGTTGTTCAAGCTCGAAATCCTGATGTGTCACTATAACTAGCAACACCATGATGGAAGTGTGTCTGACCACTGGTGAGGAAATCTCATTGTAATCTACTCCCTCTCTCTGACTGAAACCTCTAGCAACAACTCTAGCCTTGTACTTGACTCCCTCTGTAGGTGATATCCCTTCCTTTTTCTTGAAAACCCATTTGCAAGTGATAACCTTTCTCCCTTGAGGCTGTTGAACCAAATCCCATGTCTGATTCTTCTGGAGGGACTCCATCTCATCTCCCATTGCTACAAACCATTTGTCAGCATCAGTACCTGAAACAGCTTCTCTGTAGGTGGATGGCTCATGAGTATCCACCTTCTCAGCAACCTGTAGTGAATAACCCACCATATCCTCAAACCCATATCTCTTGGGTGCCCCAACTCCAACCCTCGTGGGTCGGTCCCGAGCTAAACTGCGGACTGTAGCTCCTGATGATTGAGGATCTGGAGGTGGAGATTCCGGTATCTCAGATTCTGTCTGTGGCTCTTGATCCACCTTAAATTGTTCCAATCTATTTTCACCTTGAGTAACTTCAAGCTCCACCTGTTTATCAACTCCACTAGTTTCTGGCACAACTGTGGGCTTCACCATAGATCTAAGAAAAAAATTTTCATTAAAGACAACGCCCCTGCTTAGAATAACCCTCTTCTCAGATAGAGACCATATCCTGGAGCCTTTAACTCCATCTCCATAACCCACAAAGACACCCTTCTTGGCTCGGGGCTCTAACTTACCATCACTAACATGATAATAAGATGTACAACCAAAAACTTTTAACTTGGAGTAATCAACAACTTTACCTGACCACAACTCCATAGGTATTTTGCACTCTATACCCATGTGAGGCCCGCGGTTGATCAAGTAACAAGCTGTACTCACCGCCTTTGCCCAGAATCTCCTTTCCAAACCAGCATTAGAGAGCATGCACCTTGCTCTCGCCAGCAATGTCTGATTCATCCGCTCAGCTACGCCATTCTGCTGAGGCGTATTCCTAATTGTATGATGACGAGCAATCCCTTCATCCCTACAAAACTGATCAAACTTAGACGAACAGAATTCCAGCCCATTATCAGTCCGAAGCCTCTTGATCTTCTTCCCGGTATGATTCTCCACCAAAGCTTTCCACTCCTTGAACTTCGAGAAAGCTTCACTCTTATGTTTCATCATGATAACCCAAGTCATCCTTGAATAATCATCAATCAGAGAAACAAAGTACCTGTGACCTCCCAGTGACTCAACTCGGGAAGGTCCCCAACAATCAGAATGGATGTAATCCAATGTGCCCTTTGTTCTATGAATCGCCTTAGGAAACTTGCTGCGGTGATGCTTCCCAAAAACACAATGCTCACAGAAGTCCAAGCTCTTAACCTTGTGGCCACCAAGAAGATCATACTTCGACAGAATCTGCATCCCTCTTTCACCCATGTGACCAAGCCTCATATGCAATAACTTAGTCATATCATCCTGGTGAACCTCCGAAGATGCAACATTAACAAAATCCATAACCGTGGAACCTTGTAGAAAATACAAAGTACCATGCAGAACACCTTTCAGAGCCAGTCTAGAACCTTTGCAGACACACAGAACTCCATCACTCCCTGAGTAGACGAAACCCTTTCTATCCAACGTAGGAAGAGAAATCAGATTCTTTGTCATCGATGGAACATGCCTGACATCGTTCAAAGTACAAAAACTACCGTCATGCGTCCTGATCTTGATTGAACCAATCCCAACTACCTTGCACGCAACACCATTTGCCGTAGTAATGATGCCCTCAGCTTGCTCATAAGTTGAGAAATAATCTCTCCTTGGGCATATATGGTAAGATGCCCCAGAATCAAGAAACCACGCATTAGGATGATTATTTTTCCCAGTAGCAGCTAGAGCAAAATCATCTTCAGAACTGAAATCCCCTTCAGCCACAGCAGCAGTACCAGATGTACTCCTAGATTTACTAGCCTTCTTCGGACACTCCTTTTTCCAATGCCCCTTCTCCTTAAAGTAGTTACAAACATCATTGGCCTTGGGACCCTTTGAAGATGACGTCTTGCCCTTCTTCTTACTACTGGTTCCCTTGCCCTTTGTGTTTCCGTCACTGCCAAACAAGCCAGAGGCCTGACTTTCTGTACCTGTACTGTTTGCCTTATGTCGCAACTCTCTACTATGGAGAAAGGATCTAACTTCCTCCAGAGACACGGAATCTTTACCAACAATAAATGACTAAACAAAATTCTCATACGAAAGCGGTAAAGACACTAGCAAAATTAAAACAGCATCTTCATCTTCAATTTTTACATCTATATTTCGCAATTCTAATAACAAAGTATTCAATTGCTCTAGATGGTCTCTGAGTTGCGTACCTTCCTGCATTCGGAGACCGAAGAGGCGTTGTTTCAGAAGCAGCTTGTTGGTTAGAGATTTCGTCATATACAAACTCTCCAACTTCAGCCACAGTTGTGCAGCAGTCTCCTGATCTGAGACCTCAGTGATGATTTCGTCCGCGAGACACAGCATAATCGTCGAGTGTTCCTTTTCTTCCAGACCCATCACATCGCCAGAACTGCTCTCGTAATCCTTCGTCAGTGGAGTCCACAAACCTTGCTATTTCAGCAAAGCTCGCATCTTGATCTGCCATAAACTAAAACTATTTCTCACAGTAAACTTGTCGATCTTCACGTTCAACCCATGCATCTTTCTCCCCGATCAGCCCCGATCTCATGAGCCCAGAATCCGATACACCCACTACGGATCTCACCGGAAAAAAAACCTCGCTCTAATACCAGTTTGTTGTGCGGAATGGAGAAAGAACAGAAAATATAAACGAAAATAACAAGACACAAGATTTACGTGGTTCACCAATTTGGCTACATCCACGGGAGACAAATTCACTATAGTAGGTAGCAAGTTACAGACGCCAAGAAATTGGCCAGATTTCTACCTATCTAAGTGCAGAACAGAATTATTGTTTACAGAGAGAAGAGAGACACTTTACATGCTGTCTCCACTAAACACTAACAAACTCGGCCAAAACGCAATTCGGTCCAAATCAACAACAGTCCAATAAAGAGACAAGCGAGACCCCCGTTTAGCCGGGGGCATCTGCCTCCCCCTGGACCCCCAGGCCAGGGTCGCAGAAGCGGCTATTACAGTATTCAAGGCATACTAACAGAGAGTGAACTTTCATAAACATTCCCATCGCGGCCAGATATCTGAGTTTAATTTTTTGGTGCAGGGGTTTAGTGTGTGTTCTTAGTGCAGTGTGGAGTTTTGTAGATTCCACCTGCTCTTCTACCATCATCAGCGGATAACACAGCCAGGATTTGGAGCTTCGCCAAACTCCCGGAATTCACCCTAACCTAAAAACTTCTAAAATTCGCTCATCGGAATTAGGAGTTTTCCAGAATCTGCTCACCGCCGCAGCCACCACCAACAGCCCCAGCCTCACCCTGACTCTGCTCACCACCACATCCACTGCCTCAACCTCTTCCAGCCAGCCCCCAGCCACCACCACCACCCCGCTGTGCCACCACCTTATCCCACCGATGCCAGCTAGCGAACCCCAACGTCGGCACCACTTTAGCAAACCCTAGCCCACCTCATCCCAATGCCACCTCACCCGAGTGCCGGCGCCACTCCAACGAACCCTTGTTCATCCTCACCCTAGTGCCACTGAAAAATCCAAGCCCAACGCCACCGCGCTAAAGCTCTGCCACCCCTCTAAAACTATCGAAAAATCTCTAGGAAGAAGAAAATCCGAGAAGGCACTCCTATTTTGCTCAAGAAGAAGATCTTATTCCGGCATTGTACAGTACTTCTATTTGGCTCGAGAACAAGAATATCCAAGAAGAAGAAGAAAATGGATTTGGGAAGAAGAAGGAAAAAAAGGAAAATTGTACGGTTAATATACAATGAGGATATAACTGTCCTTTCACTTTTTCTAAATTTTAAAGTATTTTAGAGCAAAGGTATAACAGTCAATTCACATAATTCTGGCCAAATTAAGGTTCTCAAGGTTAGATTGGCACTTTCGACGAAATAATATGGTTAGAAATGGACTTTCAGATTTTACAGGGTTAGATTAGCACTTTCGACCAAAACTAAGGATTATTTTAGCACTTAACTCTACAATCAAACATGTTTATTGAAGTTCGTGGAAAAAATTCTGTTCAATAACTAATATATAAGTTCTTTGGTATTGTTGTTGAGACAGAGAGAGTCTTACTGTTGAGATGGAGAGAGTCTTACTGTTGAGACGTAGAGAGTCTTACTGTTGAGACGTAGAGAGTCTTACTGTTGAGACGTAGAGAGTCTTACTGTTGAAAGATGTATCTCACATCGATTTCTTATGAGGATAATAACTAGTATATAAGTTTTTTGGTCACATCCACTTAGTAACAATTGGTTTTAAGATGGAAGTCAAAGATTCTTTGTAATTTAACGACTAATTTTACATTATTTAATAATTGTGATGATACCTGAGCTCGAATGCCGAGGAAATCACTAATATTTGGACCTCCTCTCGATGGGCCTACAAGGTCCACGCTCAAAGACTACAATTGGAAGTCTAGTTGCAGTAAAACCCTACTATTTGTTCTATAAGGAAAGGGGGGTCCTAACCCTAGCTAATTACACAATATTCGCCTTCTGGTGAAAATCATTTCCTCTTTTAAAATAATCTACAAACCACTAAAAATATTTAATTAGCAAAATGGAAAGTAGAGCTGATCCCACGAGGTACAAAGCAATAGTTAAAAATTTTACCAACTAATTTTGAAAATTTTTGTTTTGTTGTAGCCACAACGCCTTAAATTCAGGATTTTTTTCCTAACAACTAAAAATGCAAAAAAAAAACTAACAGATTAGAATATAAATTTCAAGAGAATATATTAAGAATGAACTCGTCTAAGAATAACTTGTACTGGTTAAAATCGGTCATCGGTGAAATAATGATTTAATCCTTATGTATCTATCAATTATAGGTTGGTAGGTACGCTTAACTTTTCCAATTCTTTCTTATCTTGTCGACAGCTGATGATCAATTGTAATTAACCAACTGTTCTCTTACCAAGATGCTCTGCCCCAAAAAGTATTCGCTGAACTAGACACACACCTCGGTGATATTGAGAATGAAAAGAACCTGATATAGCAAAGTAAAAGCAAATAGTAATGCACAATTAATTGTTCTATATCTTACTATTATAGTCTTAACTAATACTTTGGATTCCTTCACAAGAATGCGCTACTTACTAACCATTTCCAACCATTATGTATTAGCTGAATTAGCTAGCCTTATCCTAACAATATTCAAGTTGATTAGACTTAAGCATGCTAAGAATAAATTCAATCAAGAACAATTAAGAACATGTAAGAGTAAGTTATAAAGAAATTAGGCCTCGTGATTCATAAACTAATACATGGTATCTCTGCTAATAAAAGAATTATCTACTCATGGTATGCATACATAAATCACAAAAGAAATCAACTGAAAACATGATGTTGAATTAAGACTAGGGAAATAACTAACTCTCAGAATTTGGGTTTCGTTTGGGCAAACTCAACCCTCTGAGGCAGACCAAAATCTGGAAATAACTAAAAAAAATTATTTGCAAAATATATCAGCAAAAATCTAAAATATCTCTGGAATAAAAAGCATAATAATCATCTAATCCGATCTCTCTTATATATTAAGAGGATTAGCACAAAAATTACCAAACAAAAGAGTTTCTAAATAAGAGTCTAACTCCTCCAAAAGATGAAAAAAGACGCTCTCTTCTGGAAACTGTCTTTGCTCGCTTTTCCCGCCGATAACGGCTACCTTGCCGGCAACGGCTAATTCTCCGTCCGCTTGGGCTTCGTCGGTCACCCAATCGGCGAAGCCGACAGTGATGGCGACTCCCTGTGCCAACCAAATCCCCCCCAAAACCTTCGCTTCTGTTCTCCAAAGCAAAGCTCCGCCCCTGCTGAAAACTTTACCCAACAATCCAGAGCTTATTCCTAAATCTCAACACCTAGGAGAACCCTCGTGTCTATACTCAGATGACCAGATAGCTACCCTCTCAGCCCATTACGCAAATGCGCTGGTTGGAAAGTTTACAAGGGGCAGACTCTCTATGGAACAATTGGAGCAAGCTTTCAAAACTGTGGGATTTGAAGGTAAGTATCAGCTTGGTTCTTTGGATTATAAACACGTTTTGATAAGATTTGAGCACATAAATGACTACCAGAGATGTTGGATGAAATGTATTTGGAATCTGAATGGTGTCCTTCTTAAAATGCTGAAATGGACCCCTGATTTTTCAACCCATAGAGAATCTCCTATTGTCCCTATCTGGTGTACTATCAAAGAGGTGCCATTGTATTACTATAATTCATCTTCTATTGAGGCTATTGGAAACAGTATAGGAAGTTTCATTAAAAATGATTTAGCAACAGAAATGTTAACAAGACCTTCTGCAATCAAATTTTGTGTTGAAATAGATATCCAAAAACCTCTGAGTAGCTTTATAAGGTTAGGTTCAGTGACCAACAATAGGAAATACCAAATTGAATATGAGGACATACCACTCTACTGTGCTCACTGTGCAAAATTAGGTCATTCCCTATCCCAGTGCAAGTCCAACTCCTTGGTTAACAATGAAAGAACTCAGGAGCCTATTTTTGAACAGGACTTACCTCAGCTCCAATGGCAGGCAACAGGTAAAAAATTTGATAAAGCTCCCCTAATCCTAGATTCTGTGGAAGAACAACATCCTCAAGATGATAATCTGGAGATAGCTTCCACTGAACAACTCAGTAAAATGACTAATCCAAACTTGATAGTCAATCAGGGTGCTAGTTCATATGATACTAATAAGTCTGTTCATAGTTTGGATAACTCAATATCAAGGCTGTTAAATGATACTGCTACCTCTAAACCCATATTCTCGAATTTTGCTAAAGATGATATGCAGTTTGGCTCCTCTACCCTCCCTTTGTATAGTCCTGGCTATAAAAACACCTACTCCCAGCCAGGGAAGATGGCAAACAGGTTTTCAATTTTGCAGGTTCCTGAAAACACTAAGGAGAAGGATGTGGAGGCTGAGGCTGAGGCTACCAGGCCTATAAATGAGATCATGACTGAGGAGATACACCCTAACACCCCTTCAGGTAACATCCAAGGTAAGGCCAAAGCTAAAAAGAATAACTACCTAAGTCAGATCAACAAAATGATGCTCAGATCATCTACAAAAAGTAGTAAATCAGGTGAACAATGATAGGAAACCAAATTGTTAATTTCTTAGTGTGGAATCTGAGGGGAATGGACTCTTCTCTGTTAAGGCTATCTAATTTATGCAAGGTTAAGAAAATTCAATTGTTATGTATTATTGAACCTATGCATAATAATTCACAATGTGAAGACTACATGAAAAAATTATCTTTCTCCCAGAATTTGACACTGTCGAATGGTAAAATATGGCTTATGTGGTCTAACAACTTATCTGTCTCCATAATATCCACTCATGAACAGTTCATGCATGTATCCATTGCTCATCAGTTTACAAATTTGATAATGGATGCTGTTTTTGTCTATGCTCTAAGGGATAGAGAAGGTAGGAAGATTTTATGGACAGAGCTTAGCTCTATCCCTAAGGGTGATACTATCTTTATGGGTGATTTCAATGCAATTACTTCATTAACTGAATACAAAGGTCCAAGTTCTCCTGCTTTAGGCAGTATTAGGGATTTTAGCTCATGGATTAACTCTAATGCCATCCAGGAAATTAATACAGTAGGAAACTTATTTACATGGTGTAATTCTAGGCTTAGAAACCCTACCTCTAAAAGGCTAGACAGGGGTCTGTGCACTTTGTCTTGGATCTCTAAATTTCCATCTTCATCGATCCAAATTCTAAATAGACAAACATCGGACCATGCTCCTCTTTTTCTTCAGATCTCTAACCTGACCTCCTCGCACCCGAAGCCTTTTAGATTTATTGATGCTTGGTTTCAGCGGGAAGAATTCATTTCAGTGATAAAAAATAGTTGGGACTCTCCTATTGGTGGAACTGGTATGCTAAGATTCTATCTCAAACTGATTAGACTTAAGAAAACTGTAAAAAACTGGAACAGAGAGGTATTTGGTAACATTGATTTAAATGTCAAAAAAGCTGAGGAAGACTTAAGAGCACAAGAGGTGATTTATGACTTGAATCCCTCAGTATCTGAGCGTATCAAATTGAATGGAAAAAATGCTGTTTTGCTGAAGGTTTTAAAGGAAAAAGAAAAATACTGGAAACAGAAGGCTAGATTAAGATGGCATAAGCTTGGGGATAATAACACATCCTTTTTTCATAAGGTAGTGCAGGAGCGAAATAGTAAACTTCAGATAAGTAAAATAAAAAATAGAGCTGGGCAATGGATAAATTCTCAAGCAGATATTCAAAATGAAGCTATACACTATTTCTCTGAGTTACTTAATGAATCTGATCTGACCACGGATGATACCTATTTCTCTCATTTTTTAAGCCAGATCCCGGTTCTTATAGGAGATAATGATAATCATGCTCTTGGTAACCCTGTATCAGAACTAGAACTTGAATCTGTCATTAGGAGTTTAAATAAAACAAGTAGTCCTGGGCCAGATGGATTTTCTCCAAAGTTTTTTATAAAAAGCTGGTCTATAATAAAAATAGACCTAATGGATGCTGTCAATGACTTTATTTCTGGTGCTGATATTCCTAAGGGTATTTCCAGCACCTGGATTACCCTCATACCAAAGAAACCAACTCCAAGTTCATTTGATGACTTTAGACCAATTAGCTTGTCAAATGTTTTGAATAAGATCTGCTCTAAAGTTCTAAATGAGAGACTTAAACCTTACATGGACATCTTGATATCCCCTAACCAAACTGCATTCATGAAGAATAGGGATATATCAGATAACATTCTGTATTTAAATGAAATGATCAGATTTTTGGACAAGAAATATAGAACCCCAAATTGCATGCTGAAATTGGACCTTAGGAAAGCTTTTGACAGAGTTAGATGGAAATTTTTAGAGCATATTTTGATGAAGTTTGGTTTTAATGGGAATTTTTTAAGGGCAGTCATGAATAACCTGTCACAAGCACACTTTTCAGTTTTACTCAATGGAAATCCAGTAGGATTTTTTAAGGCAACAAGGGGAATCAAACAAGGTGATCCTCTATCTCCCTTTCTCTTTAATTTATTTTCTGAGGCTTTCTCTAGAAGCTTAACTTATATTTTTCACAATAGAAGTTTATCTTCATATCAAATTCCTGGTTTAATTACTGCTGTTTCTCATTTGATGTATGCGGATGATACGATAATATTTATGCAAGCATCTAAGGCTAACCTTATTAAAATCAAAGCTTTTCTGGAAGTTTTTGAGTATACCTCAGGCCAAAAGTTTAATTTTGAAAAATCGGATTTTTATCTTAGCAGTAAAGCTACTGTAACTAGGAATAACCAGGTTAAAGCAATTCTGAAAATGAAGAAAGGCTCTTTTCCATTTAAATACCTAGGATGTCCCATTTTTAAGGGTAGGGTTTTAAATAGATATTTTTTTCCCATCTTAGCTAATGTTGATCTTAAGCTTCAAAATTGGAAAAATAAATGGCTAAGTTCTGGGGGGAAAATGACCTTAATTCAATCAGTATTATACTCTATCCCTCAGCATATATGGATGGTAACTAAACCCCCTAAAGGGATCATTAAAGCTTTTGAGAAAAAAATGGCTCACTTCTTTTGGGGAGAATCAGATGGGAAAAAAAACAAGATTTGGAAAAAATGGTCTCAAATTGCTAAACCAACAAAGATGGGAGGATTAGGGTTCAGATCTGTTCAAGCAATTGTAGATTCCTGTTCGGCTAAACTGTGGTGGAAAAGCCAATTAGGGGTTTCACTGTGGGCTAAGCTATTATGGTCACTTCCTCCTTCCCATAAAAATTCTGCAACTTGGAAGAGAATATGTTACATTAATTCATTTGCAGAAAACAATTCGTATGTCATTTATGGAGTTGGAAAGTGTGATTTCTTATCTGCAAACTGGTGCCCTCAGGGACCATTGATGGGCCAGATACCAGAAAGTACACAGATTCTGTTTGCTGGTCTTTCAGTGGCTGATTTTATAGCCAATAAAGCAAATATTCTGAGTCAAATTTCATCTTTTCTGGACAATGATACTGTGCTATTTTTACAGGGTGCAGAGTTGAACCTTGAGAGAGAGGATAGGATGATTTGGAAGCCTGAACCTTCGGGTAATTTTACGTTTAAGTCTGCATATAGGGCACTCGTTCAACTATCAGGTAATTTCCCTGTAACTAAATATCTATGGAACTCCCTCCTTCTCAAAAAGATTTCAATTTTTGTATGGAAACTGCTACATGCCTTTCTTCCCTTTGATGAAATACTGATTACATGTGGTTTTAGTTTAGCTTCCAAGTGTCCAGCTTGCTGTGATTTAGACTCTATCCATCATTATTTTATCACTTGTCCATTAGCAAAGAAAGTTTGGACTTCCTTGACTGCATCCATTCATTTCAATCTTAATGATCAACACTCGATACCCCAGAGATTCTTTCTATTCTGGAGCTGTCAAGATTTACCTCAGTTCTATCAAGTTTATTGCATGATACTTCCATCTCTGATCTGCTGGTGCTTATGGAAAGCTAGAAACAGCTTTCTATATGATCATAAGCCATTCTCTGTGGATAATATCTGTAGGGAGGTTGATGAACTGATCAGATTGACACTGAATAAGTGTAAGCCTAGTATATTATCTACACACTCAATCCCTCCAGCCTTTAAACATCTAGTCCCGCTCTTGAGACCTCCCCCAAAGCCAAATTTGAAGAAAGTATACTGGATTAAGCCTGAACCTGGTTGTACTAAAATCAATGTGGATGCCTCCTGGAGCTCTGGTAATGCTTCAGTTGGTCTTATTGCCAGGAATAGCCTCGGTCACCCTATCTGTATTAGCTCTACTTCAATTGCTAGTGTATCTCCTTTACACGCAGAAATTGAAGCGATATTGTATGCTTGCTACACCTTTAACCACCTTGATCATAATTTCATCATTGAATCTGACTCAAAATTGGCGGTACAGATGATCAGTAATCCTTATACTGCAAAATGGGAACTCTTTCAGCTGGTTTTTAAGGCTAAATCCTTGATTGGCTCAGCGGTACTAAAACATGTCTATAGGGAGGGTAATGCAGTGGCTCATGCTATCTCTAAACATCACTTTCAGAACAACCAAAGTCTCAATCTTGCTAATGTTTCCCCTGAGATCAGAGGGCTTATAATTTTGGATAGAGATAATGTACCTCATCTCAGAAACACTAAGCAGATATAAAGTAGGAACAGATACTGGCTTATGATTTGCTGTTGCTTGTGCAGGACTTGTATGAAGCACTACTGCATCTGCTCTGTGTTGCCATGTCTGGCTCTGATGTTCTTCAATTTTCCAACTTAGAGAGGCAGAAAACTGATCTATTACATGAAGTAGACAAATACAGTGACTCAGACTCCAGGAGGCTGCATATCTGGGCGCCTGAGGGAAGATCAGACTCCAGGAGAGGTTTTGCTTGCTGGGGCAGCAACATCTTTGATATTGCACTGAAGACACAAGTGGCCATATCCTAATCTTTGGCATTTGGAAATTTCATTAGTAGGATAGCTTTCTCCTTTGAGCTTATAAGTTTCCATTCACCTTCATGTATAAGTTGCCTGGCCAAGGGAGAGAATTCACACGAGGGGTGGAGATTCTCTCCCTAGGATCGCGACTTCTACTTCCATTACAGTACTTTGTTTACTGTTTATAGGGGTCGATGCACTTTTTTGTATCACTTCTTCGGTTTTCTTGCCGAACTCATGTACAAACATACTTTGATTTCTTTTGATATAGGGCTTGGGGAACCTAATAAAGAACTCCCCCACCTTCGGGTGTTTTATTAAAAAAAAAAAACTCCTCCAAAAGATTAAAAAAATTTGTCTATAATTTAAATTCACATTCTTCAAGATTAGAGCCCACTGTAAAATCTCATTCAAATCTCCAAATCTGATTTCCTTGTCATCCAAATTCTCATGCAGCCGCACCTCCATTCTACACGCAATTCCAGTCTTCTTTTCTGTCACATTCTGCTATGTTCCTCCTCAACTCCCTCATAATTCCTCTTGAGCCCTAAAATTTTTAACCTATGACAACTCATCAACCTAAAGTGAAAATTAATCCAATAAAAGCACAATAAAACCCATAAATAAACAATAACATAATTCATACGCATCACCGCCATATAAATACACATGTATGACCAACTTAATTATTCATTCATTGTACATCACTCATATTCATACACATTTGCTAACTTAGGAAACATAGAGTTTACCCCTCAAGATTCCCTGGTGCAGATTGAATTTCAAGGAATCGGCAGCGCTCTTCAACGGTGTCTCAAATGCATTAATTGGCACGCCTAGTAGGACCAGTCAAGCTAAGTAGTCGATTCCTCTGCTTATGTTCATTTCTACCAATAACATGTTGTGTATGAGTGAATGATTGAGAGGAAACAGTGCAAGCGTTCGGGATGAGATTCAATCATTGTACCAAAAGGTTTACTAGTGGAGGTCCGAGACCGCCAAGAAAGCAATAGTCAGTCCCAGGTCTCAACTTGCAAGCACAATTTCAGCTAGTACCACGATCAATCCAGGGGTCGAGGGATATCATAATGACCGAAACTTGATTATAGACCTCTGGAGACAGGTGTTGGCATTCCACACCCTACGTCACAACCACCAATCAATGGAAAATTCACCAACGTCTCAGATGACTTGCAAGGGGAGGCATCTAGTTGAGCCACTAATCATAATAGCACTTCGATGCGAGAGCCAACTACCAGTATCTCAAACAATCCAATGCTTGTTTCATATCGAGTATCGTGGATGGTCCAAACCCTCATGGAAACTAGGTATCAAGTCATTGCGCCCACGGTGATATACCAACCGATTATTGGAGCTATAGTTTCATTACCTCCTCCTGTGTTCCCAACGTTGCCCCTATCTCAGACCATACAAACGATGCTACTGCAAAGGTATTATAGGGGTCGAAACATGTAAATCAGAACCCTCTTTCTCGAAATACTCTCAAGGAATGGGATACTCAATCCATATTCTTTCCATCCATGAGACATCACACATGATGGCGCACTCGAGAGGGTATTATCAGGGTTTTGATCCAACATGACAACTGATCTATTTGCATCATTCAATGGTGGGCTTTATGCCTCACTCTAGCTATGTCCCTCACTCTGGCTATATGCCTCAACCTGGCTATATGCCTCACTCCAGCCACACGACTCAGAAACTGCATCTACACATAACAACTTAAATGATTTAAAATCACAACAACTTAAATGAAATCAAACACCAACCAAAAGGACAGAATAAAAATATAGAATTAACCCTTGGTTTGGGTCGTAATTGGAATCAGGGAAGAAGAAAATTGGATCGGAACAAGATAAGAAAGAGTGATTAGAATGGGGAAGAGGTAAGGGGGGATATGGATTGGAAAGGAATTCCAACTTAAGAGGTTTTGGATCAGAATTGGAACAAAGAACCGAATGAATAAAGGTAACAAATATACGAATCGAATGGATGAAGGGTTTTGAATGGATATCGAACAAATGAAAGCATTATTTTGTTTTGAACATAAGGAATCAATGAAGGTTACGAATTCAGAAGAGCCAATAACCACATTTGATTGTTTAGATTAAGGGTGGTTCCCCAATAACTGCCTTTAAATGGAGTAAAATAAAGAGGATTTTGAAAATCTGACTTTAATTTATTTAATAATAACCGTCTTTAAAATTGGAGGCTAATGCAAGGAAGGGATTTCTTAATTTGGATCCTCAATAAAAGGTGATTCCTCATAAATAACGCGATACCGCCTTCTAAAACTGCCTTTAATAGAGGTTTTTCCACTAGTGTAATGGATAATCAACTCAAAAGTTCAATAATATAGAGACTTCTCAACTAAATAAATTTTTAGAGAGAAATGTTTATATCACTACAAGAAACATGACCTTTTACCTCGGTTCTATAGGACTTTTAACCTCGATTTTTGAGTCCAGAAAAAACTGAGGTAAATACAGCCGCAGTAAAAAGTACATTTTTTACCTTGGTTCATAATAGAGGTAAAAGATACCTTTTACCTTGGTTGTATAACGATGTTGGGAGGTTATGTGATCAACATCGGTCTAAGCAAGAATGCTGACGGTAGGAAACCATAGTTGGAACTTCGTTATGATCAACGTCGACAACCACAAGCGTGCAATGTCGTCCATAGCAAGAAGGAAGATGGTGGGAGATGAATTATTGTGACATCGCCAATGCTGACATTACTCCAAATAAGAGCAACGTCACAGACCTTGGTAAGAGACATCGCTCGCTGTGAGGCACCCACGTCGTGTTGCCAGTTTATGCAGCGTTGGTTAGGTGTCGTTTGGGTAGCATTTTTTGCAACGTCATGGATTAATCAGTTAGACATCGTTTCTTGTAAAATATTATAATATTTAATATTTTATGACACAAATAGTTGTTCGTCAATAGTCGTTACATGTTGAAAATGCGATAAATTGTAAAATGGTTAAACATCATATAATAATCAATTGTTCAATTAATGTGGGAAAGAACGACATGCTAAAACCAACAGAACTATAACATATATTACAAATACATGTTACAGAATATTGAAATACATAAGGTTCATACGAAATTGAAATATTAATAGTATTGAACCTCTATTTTCTACGCCGTATGGCATTAAGACTGTCAGGGCGACTAGTGAAATGACAAGTCCATCCATCTACATGCTGAAAGTACATCGATAGCTCTCTTTGGTCCTATTACAACCAATACATAGGAAACAAATTTTATGTTATAATTGGGAAGTTCCCAAATGAAATACACATAATGTAGTCATACGTAGACGAAATTAATCTCAATATGGAAAAAGTAACTAAACTGATTTAAAGTGACGTCCACGCATGAAAAATCAATATCTCAAAAACTGTGTACCGAGTGACATCGGACATTCATAGATATGGCAACAATTCCTAGATCTATACGACCTTGGCCCTTTTTTGGTACCATTTCACATTGGCCGATGAAATGAGAACTTTGTCGCACAATCAAACTATGTTCATATAAATCTAAGCATTTTTCTCACCCTTTACAAACATGGCCTTATCTTGGAAACACAAACATACAATATATAGCATGTAACACAATCATCATACCTCATGAAAATATTCAATTTTTTATTAATGATGAAAAACATACAGAAAGATCATAACAAAATTGCTAAATGAACACGGAATTGATAGAATACTACCTCAATTAATTTGAACCTAGAGATATTCCATCCTTGGCTACCTGTTGATGTTTGAGAGATGCAATTTGATTGTGCTCTTTAATTTTTGTAATGGTGTGAATGGAATGGATGGTGTGGATTTTGGTTTGTAGGATTTGTGTTGGAGATGGGAAATGGGTGGTTAATGCTGAAAATTATTGGCATGAAATAGGGTGGGGTGGGGGGGGTAATTTTGATTCAAAATTTTGGCTGAAATTTTCAGTTCCCGTAGGAAATATCAATTTGACCAACGTCGGTCAATCTTAGGTTTAAGTTTCGTTCTATGCGACACATTTGCGACATTGCACATATTGGCCATAGTCTAATTTCCAAAAAGTGTCATAAAATACTTCATGCAGCCCTTCCGTCGACCCATTTATGCCCAAAGCGGAACAACGTTGTCATCAAAATTTGAATAAAAAATTGCTATCTCCAATTATGCATTTCAATATCTCCCACTTTCTTGGAGCCTAAGTGCAAAAATTAAAAGGATCATAGGTTGTCCCAAACTTGACTCTGCTTGTCCTGAAAGGAAACTTTGTCATCCCTAGTCAAACTTATAATAACCGAGAGTAATAAAGAAATTGGTCTTATTCCACATAGACTTCCACAAGTTCTTTCGACTGGCTCTTGTATACTTTTAAGTAATTATCTACAATTTACTTTAGACCACGTACTAGCACTTTCTATAATTTAATGTATGGAATTTTAGTACTTTTTTACTTCATAAAAAACCAAGAATATGAAATTTCATATGATTCTATGTGGTGAAAATTATTGTTCCCATAACGCTTATCGTAAGCGTATTAATGGAATACTATAAAAAAAAAGTCGGGCAATTACCCCAGTTTGCATCCCTCATAGACATTACGCATAATCTTAATATGAAACATTTGTCTTAGGTACAGAGCTCTGAAGCGTAGTGAACATGTAAGGAAGTTTGGGCCATAGAGTAATTTTCGCAATGTTTTGCCATGTACTGTCTGTGAATAATTTGGCCCCTTTCCATTGACCCGTTCATTCCCAAATTGGAATATCCTAGTCGTGATAATGTGCATTAGATAAGGGTATATCCAATTTTGATCTCTCCCACCTTTTGGTGGGACCTAAGTGCAGAAATGAAAAAGTTCACAGTATTTACAAAATTGATTTCGATCGTCACGGAATAGACCTTTGCCATCCCCAGTGGAACTTATAATCCCCAAAAGTGATAAAGGAACTTGCATGATCCCACAGAGACTTCTACAAGATCTTCCGATTAACCTTAATTTGGATACCTATAAGTAATCATCTACAATTTACTCTAGACCATTTACTAGTGTTTTTAAAAAAATTGATGGATGGAATTTCATTATCTTTTTTAATTCATAAAAAGGGAAAAATAAGTAATTTCGTGTGATTTTGTGTGATGGAAGTTATCGTTCAAATAACGCTCATCGTAAGGGTATTAATGGAATACTAATAAAAGGGAGGGACGAATACCCCTGTTCGTTCATGTCTAAATCGGAACAACATGATTGTGACAATGACAATTAGATAATTCGGTATCTCCAATTTCACATTTCAACCTCTCCCACCCTCTTGGAAGGACCTAAGTGTAAAAACTAATAAGTTCACCGGTTGTGGTAAAATCGATTCGAATCGAACTAGACGTTAATAAATTTCATGGACATTTATAAATTTCAATTATTAATTTATAATATGCTATTAACCATTTTGAAGTTCAATTATATTCATTTGGTCAAACACGAGCCCATTTTGCTATGCTAGTGGGCTGAAATGGCGAGACCCACAATCAGGTTAGTCGATGTTGGTCAAAGGTTAGTATGATATTTGTACCATCAACTTACATGCAACATTGCACATGCCGAGGAGAAATTCACAAAGGTTCAAACATCTATATATATGGTGCCCACCTCATAAATCAATTCAAACATTTAATTTTCCCTAGAATTTAAACGGTTACCCAACCACTCTTCTCAAAGGTATGGTTTCTCAACTTTCTAGATTACTATAATTTTTGCATTTTTCTTTAAAATTGTTATGTACATGGTATGTGAATTTGTTCTATATTGTTTGTTTTTAAGTTCATGTGGATTAGGGTTCTAGGGTGGAACCATTTTATTTAGTGTTTTATGGTGTTTGTTGTTTGTTCCTCTAGATCTGTTTTGTGGTTGATTCTTTTAGATTGGGACCTTTTCTTTCGCAGGTTTTGATTGTGCAGTTATTCGTCTTGGTTTGAATGCAACCTCGTTGGTCCTTCAACTGCTCTTCGGCTTGTGCGATGGACATGCGATGTCGCACATTCATATTTTTGATGTTTTCCATGTATGAGACGTTGCACGGTTCTCGGCTAACCAATATTTTCTATCGATTGGTGAGCGACATCGCCCGTACAGTTTGTTATTGCCATTGATTTTTCCAACTTAAAATATTAATTGAAACAAGTTCTATCGAACCAATTTCTATTTGTCATTACATATATCATATGTGACAATATGATTTTAAGGAATCATGGCTGGCAAATGAAGGTTTGAGTAGTTGCATACCAATTGAGGTGAGTGATTTTTTTAGATTGCTACGTAAATTCATTTAATTTTATTAGTTAGATTCTTATTTAATTAGTAATAATTTCATTGACCAATGCAGTTCCGTAGCGATTCGAATGAGGACCGTTTGCAGACTTCATTCGGTCATGTGATTCCACACTTCGTCAAGACTTTGATACATACGAGCTTTGGTTCGATTCTAATTTTGGTAAGTCCTACCCATTATACGTGTAGTTTATTTTCAAATAACATTTTTTCTAGATTACTTTCATATATACTAACTTTGGTTTTCTATTTATAATTTAGTACGTCCCATTCCAGATCGTGGAACCTCTACCAAATGTGAAGATGCCAGTCGTCTTGAGGTGCAGCGGAAGGGAGTATCACATGCACTACTCGGGCAATAGGAGCCTAAAGATTCAGACCCCAAAGGGGTTTTCCCAGTTTCTTGATGCAGAGGACCTGAAGGTTGGGGACAAGCTCTACTTTGAGCTCTTAGATTGTTCTGGGCCAATAGTGTTCAATTGCATCATTCTTCCCCACTTATTTTAGTATTATTGTTTAGAATTTGGAACAAATAAAACAACTTTATTTGAATTTGGAACATTTGTAATAAATTTAGAGTATTTAGAAAATCCTCATTTTTTATGTAATTTAATATTTAATCTATAATCTCTTTGTTGAATGTCATTGTAATGCTATTGAATCCTTAATATTTAACCTACCATATGAAACAAAGTTTTAATTTTACGATCATTCACATATCATTTTGAAACTACCAAATAAAATATTTTTTGACCACAAAATTTTAATAAATTTGAACTGTTGACCCACTATTTCCCTAGGTGGAGGACATGTCATACATAACCAGAATTGTTAGGCCCATATAATGTGCGATGTCGGTCATAGTTTGGTACCTTGTTGCTTAAACTGATGTAGGTAAGACGTCACGGAAAGCGAGGTAGACATCACAAGGATCCAAAATGTCGTCGTTAAAAAATGGATATAAATATAGGGTCCCTCACAATTATTTAAAACTTTTGTTCCCTAGTATCCTGAGAATTCAAAAAGTCTCCCACCCCCTCTACTCTTCTCCTTTGTCAAAGGTAAGGTTTTCCTACTCTTTTGACACCTAAATTTTTGTAATTTTTACTTAACATTGTTCGATCTATGCTCTGTGAATATGTTATGTTTTTTGGTTTTCTTGTTCTTACTCAGATCTGTTTGATTGTGAAGTTTCCTTAAATATAAACCTAAGTACTATGCTTTGGTATGTTTTTGAACATTATTCAGTAATGTTCTGTAGTTAAAACATCATTTCTTCAGTGTTTCTGGGTTTTTCTTGTAGCTACCTCTGATTCATGAGACGTCGGTAGCCTGTCGGTTACATGTCGGTTAAATAAAATTGTGTGCGACATCAAACAATCTAATTTCTAGTAATTTATATGATCGCAGTATAATTTTTAGCGATTCTACGTGCGATTCTACGTGCGATTTCTCCAAAACGATACTTTCTACGTCGTTTCATTCTTGCTCCGTACCTTCTCTCCTACCTTTCTCTGGTTTTCATCTGATAACGGCTATATACTCGTTCTGATACCTCTCTTCCGCCGCTATGGCGGCTTCGCCGTCTGGTAGCGGTGGCTACGGAGGAGGGAAATCCTTCCTCCAGGCCCTTGCTAATCGCCCACCGCCCCTTCATGATTCCCTCCCCTCGAACCCGGAGATTAAACCTAAAGTCCAATTCAAAGGGGAGATTGCGTGCCTTGTCACCCGCAAGGATGCTGATACTCTCGCCTCTCACTACAGCAATTCTTTGATCGGTAAGTTTGCCAGGGGGAAGCCGACGATGATTCAACTAAACAATGCTTTTAATTCTGTAGGTTTTAAAGGCAAGTTCCAGATTGGCTCGATTGACTTCCGGCACATCCTCATTCGATTCCAAGAAAAGGAAGATTACCAACGATTCTGGCTCAAAGGACAATGGTCTTTTAATAACTCTCAAATGAAGGTCCTCAAATGGACTCCTGACTTTTCACCGGAGGCAGAATCGTCGATTGTGCCGGTATGGGTATCAATCCCTCAAGTTCCTGTTTATTTTTATAACTCCTCTATGCTTGAAGTTATTGGGAATCAAATTGGGAAATTTATTAAAGTCGATGCTGCTACTGAGGCTCTGTCTAGGCCTTCTTGTGTCAAAATGTGTGTGGAAGTCGACCTAAAAAATAAATTACCAACACATATCAGAGTGGGAATTGAAGAGGAAGGTAATGAATTTAATGTGCGCAAACTACCTCTAGAATTTGAGGATATCCCACCCTATTGTTTCCACTGCAAATGTATAGGTCATGAGGATAATTATTGTGTATATTTACATCCTGAACTTAAGAGAATTTGGACTAAAAAACCAGAGCTCAATATAATGAAAACATCTGACGCTCAACAGAATATCCATGCTGTTCAGTCTAATGGGTCTACTAATCTAAATCAGGTTGACTCTCTTAAAGCAGGGAGCTCTGGAGTTTCCTTAATGGAAAAACAGAAAAATTCTCAAACCCAGAAACTGATATATGTTCCTAAGAAACTCTCTAATGCTGAGCAGGGCACTAATAAGACTAACCATTGTGGCTCTGATCCCCTAATGGCTCCACAGGTTTCACTGGTTCCTGAGGATGTGACAAATTATCTGCCAGTACATATTGGTAGGAATGATCTTATTACTTGTTCTAATGAGTTGTCATGTCATGAAGAGAGCCAAGCATTGACAATAGGAAAAGATTCTGTGAATGATAAATTGATCCCACAGCTTAGTAAGGTAATGCTGGTCCCTCCTCATGACATGATAGCAAAAGGTAATGATCTTAACATATGTATTAATCAGAATGCTCATATAGTCTCTGGAGGAGATCTTTCCTCCCAGTTTTTAGATGGGGGTACCTCTGATCCAACTTCTTCCCCCCCCTGTTCCCCCCCTGTTTATAGTCCAACTGTGCATTTGAACAAGATATCTCAATCTGATCCTACTAACCTTAGGAAAGTTTTTGCTAAGGATGATTTGCATTGTAAGCGAGGTAGGTCTTTCTCCCCTTTTAGTTCCATTATTGCTGCAAAAAACTTTATTTTTTCTCAGCAGAAACATAAGGAAAATAGGTTCTCTCTTTTGGCTGATGATGAGGCATCGGCTGATGATCTACACATTACTGAGGATCCTTTACAAACTGATATGCTGGATGGAGTTTCCCTCTCAGCCTCCCTAGATAAAAATGATGATCTGGTGAACAAGGTTAGTCCCTCTCCCCCTCTCCAAGGTAAGATGAGGTCTGATAACTCTGAAAGGAAAAACTCAAAAAAAGGAAATGATTCCTTTTTTTCACAGAAGAATATCATCATGACCAGATCAAAAAGCTCCTCTAATGTATCCCCATGAATAGTACATCCAATAAGCTTAAAATGTTGGTTTGGAACATTAGGGGCATGGACACATCCATACTAAGGCTCTGTAATCTTTCACATAGGCATAAATTTGATCTTATTTGCCTAATAGAGCCTAAACATGATAACTCTCAATGTGATTCATATAGACAGAGGCTGAAATTTGATTACTGTCTCTCAGCCAATAGTGGTCAAATCTGGTTGTTCTGGTCATCAAGTTTAACACTAATGGTTAAAAATGATAATCTGCAGTTTCTAGCAGTTAACTTGAGTTGTGCTAAGCTTAATAAATCAATGGATGTCTTTTTCATTTATGGTCTTAGGACTAGAATTGGAAGGCTTCCCCTTTGGTCAGACCTGAGCTCGTATAGTCACTCTGAATCCCTATTTGAAGGAGATTTTAATGCCATTTCTTCTATTAATGAGTACAAAGGTCCATCCTCTCCAAATTTAGGTAGCATAAGGGACTTTAATGGTTTCATAAATGGTTTGGCTTTGGAAGAAATTAACACTTCTGGAAATTTGTTTACCTGGTCAAATAACAGACTAAGATCTCCCACAATTAAAAGATTGGATAGAGGTTTGTGCACTCAATCTTGGTCTTCATGTTTTACTGATTCTTCTATTCAGATACTAAATAGAGCTAGCTCAGATCATAGTCCTTTGTTATTAACTGTAGGTAGTGACTCTCCTTCATGTCCTAAGCCTTTTAGATTTCTTAATACATGGTATAAGAGGAAATAGCTTAATGAAGTCATTAAACAAAACTGGGATATCCCTGTAAATAATACTGGAATGTTAGCTTTTTATCTTAAGTTAGTCAGACTTAAAAGGATTCTCAAAATCTGGAACAAGGAAAATTTTGGCAACATTCATGATAATGTGATACAAGCTGAACTAACATTACAGGCTCAAGAATCTTTAACTAATATTTCAGGATCTTTGCCAGATCAGGTTAAACTGAAAGAGGCTAGGGCTAGGTTAGTTTTGGCATTGTCTGAACAGAAAAATTACTGGAAACACAAGGCCAAAGTAAAATGGTTGCAAGAGAGAGATAACAACACCAGTTTCTACCATAATTCTGTAAAGGAAAGAAATAATAGACTGAAAATTACAAAGATAAGGAGCAAAAATGGACAGTGGCTAGACAATACTCATGATATTGAACTGGAGGCAATTAATTACTATCAGGAACTTCTGAGTGAGGAATCTCCCACCTTTAGCTCTCCTTTTCAGTATCATTTTCTTAATCATATCCCATGTTTGGTCACTGAGGCTGATAACGATAATCTACTGCTGCCAGTTTCTTTGGAAGAGCTTAAAAAGACTGTCTTTAGTTTGAATAAATCTAGCAGTCCTGGTCCGGACGGTTACACTGCTAAATTTTATATCAAGTCTTGGGACATCATTGCTACAGATCTGCTAAGTGTTGTTCAAGATTTTTTATCTTCATCTATTATGCCTAGGGGTATAGGAAGCACATGGATTACCATTATCCCAAAAAAGAAAACACCAACTTCCTTTGATGATTACAGGCCTATAAGTCTCTCTAATGTGATTAATAAGATTTGCTCTAAAGTGCTTATGGAGAGACTTAAAGCTATTATGCCTAAATTAATCTCCCCTAACCAAACAGCATTCCTACATGGCAGGGACATTTCAGACAATGTCATTTATTTACAGGAAATGGTAAGGCTGCTTAATAGGAAGAGAAGGGAACCTAATTGCATAATAAAATTAGATCTCAAAAAGGCTTTTGATAGGGTTAGATGGTCTTTTCTATATAAAGTACTTGCTAAACTTGGTTTTCATCCAAAATTCATTTTCTCAATTATGAAAAACCTTTCACAAGCTTGGTTCTATGTTCTTATTAATGGCAAGCCTTGTGGTTTTTTCCAATCTTCTAGGGGTATTAAGCAAGGGGATCCTCTATCCCCATTTTTGTTTAATATTTTCTCTGAGTCATTTTCCAGGAGTCTGGATTATATATTTCAAAGTGGTAAGCTTTCACCCTATGACCTGCCAGGTAATCCTCCAAGAATTTCACACTTATCATATGCTGATGACACTGTCATTTTCTTTAAAGCAAATAACTTAACTCTGGTTAGATTAAAAGCCTTTCTATCTACCTTTGAAGAAGTCACTGGACAATCAATCAATTATAGTAAAAGTGACATTTTCATAGGTAAGCATGCTACTGTTCAAAGGGTAAATCACATTAAGAGAATTATGGGAATGAAAATTGGTGTTTTTCCATTCATGTATCTAGGTGTTCCAATTTTTACTGGTGCTGCAAAAAAGATTTACTTTCAACCCCTTTTTGAGCAGATTGATAGTAGGATTGGTAATTGGAAAAATAGGTGGATAACTACTGGTGGTAAAATTATATTGATTGAATCCTGTATTTATTCCATTCCCCAGCATATCTGGCAAGTATTTAAGCCTACAAGTTTGATTGTTTCCACCATTGAAAAAAAATTGAGTAGATTTTTTTGGGGGGAGAATGAGCATAAACCAAAAAGAGCATGGAGAAAATGGACTGCTCTCTGTGCATCAACTGATCAAAATGGCTTGGGTTTTAGAAGTATAAAGACAATTGTTAAAACTTGTTCTGTAAAGTTGTGGTGGAAATTTCAGTTGGCAGATACTTTATGGTCTCACTTGTTGGCTAACCTTCCACCATCTTACAGAACCTCCCCTAATTGGAAAAGAATTTGCTCAGTTAATTCTTGGGCAGAAGCTAACTCCAGGGTAATAATTGGAAATGGTGAATGCAATTTCTGGACTGCAAATTGGCTAGGGATTGGGATTTTATCTGATTTGTGTGATCAAAACAGTATAGGAATTGATGAGAACTGTTCTGTTGCTGAATTTATAGCCAATAAATCTAGCCTTATACCTTTAATTCAACCATTCCTGCCCCCTGATATTACTACTCTTTTGCAGGACTCAAAAACATTACCTCATAGACCTGATAAATTAATCTGGAAGCCAGGTGCTGATGGTAATTTCTCTTTCAAAGCTACTTATTTGTTACTTTGTAACAACTCAGGTCAGTATGCATCTCCACTTCATTTCTGGAACTCCAGATTTGAGAAAAAAGTATCTGTGTTTATGTGGAAAGTGACAAACTCTTATCTTCCTTTTGATAATACCCTTAAAAATCTCAGAATCAGTTTGGCCTCTAAATGTTGTATGTGTAATTTACATGAGGATGACCTAGACCATTTCTTTAACTCCTGTGAGTTTTCCTTGAATGTTTGGAAATCTATACATCAATTTATGGGAATTAGGGATAGGGAATTTCATTCTGTGTGAGACAGATTATCTGGTTACTTATCCTTCCCCACCCTATCTAAATTACATTCCATTATTGTGAGAACTGCAGCAATTTATACCTTTTGGAATTTATGGAAGTTGAGGAATAGATTTATTTTTGATTCAGTTAAGCCCTCATCTTCCATAGTGCTTCAGCAGATTAGAGATCAAATTTTCTATTCATTCTCTGCTAAACCAGTATATATAATCTCTCCTCTTGATCTCAGTATTGCAAACCACTCCTACTTGCCTCTCATTAAAAGACCCCCAAAGCCTAAAATCTGGAAAATTGCATGGGTCAGACCAAAACTTGGTTTTAAAGTAAATGTGGATGCTGCTTGGTGCTGTAAGACGAATAAGTGTGGCCTTAGTATGATCATTAGAGACTGTAGAGGGAGTTTTAAGGAAGCTTATACCTCATTTACTAATGCAAAATCTCCCATAGAAGCTGAGTTAAAAGCTATTTTGTTTGCTATCCAATTTTCCACTCCTCTGTCCACTGTTTGCATGGAATCAGACTGCCTTAATGCTGTGCTATATGCTACTGCTCCATTAAGATCTCCCTGGGAATTGTTTGGTTTAGTAGATGAGATTCATTTTTCGTTGGGTGATATACACATTATGCATATATTTAGGGAAGCCAATCAGGTTGCTCATTTGCTGGCAAAAACTTGCTTGTTACAAAAATGTAATTTGGCTTTTCCTAATTTTTCTTTGCTTCCTAACCTAGTCCAGGGCTTAGTTAGGCTGGACCAAATGAATACTCCTTCTCTGCGGATTGCCTCCTAGTTCGGATGCTACTCAGTTAAAATTTTTCTTGCAGATCAAATGTTGATATCAGGCTTCATGCTAAGACGGACCCCTGCTGTCTCCAGTTTGTTTCGAAGAAGGTTCTGTCCATCATGGACTGTTGCTTCCTTCGGTTGATTCGGACCTGGATGGTTTGGTTACTCTTGTTGCTCAGGGTGGATATCTTCATTTTGAATTTTTTCTACTGCCCAGCTCTCTTTTTGGTATATATCTTTTAGCTAGGATGGATAGTCATCTGCAAATAGCCAGATTAGGTTTTGACTTCTACTTCAGGCCAGTGATGGAGGTTTGCTCTTTATTTATGTGGAGAGGGTTTCGACTGCCTTGTGTTTTCTTCTTGGATTCACTAATAAGTTTCGATCCTTTCCACCATAGATAAATAGGCCTCTCCTCCGACTTGATGCTAATATGTATCTTTCATTCTTTTGGGAGCAACAAGTGTTGCTCTGATAGCCAGTGATCATTCATGTATATCCTACTATTGCTTCGGCTTTTCTTTATTGTCTATTTTTTGGCTCGGGAAGGCCTAATAGAATTTCCCCCATCTACGGATGGTTTTAATTAAAAAAAAGTAATTTATATGAGACGTCGCACCTATATTGGTTTTCTCATCGGTTAAACCAATTTGTTACCGATGTCGCATGTAAGCATTTCAGTTTACTTTCAATTTATATATGTGACCTTGTTTATGCATCAGTTGCTTGTTCGGTATGGTCGATAGTAGTGCGACATTGCTTGTGCATGTTGTTAAAGCAATTGTTTTAGACTGACATGTATCTGTGATGTATGGCCGACGTCGCACCGTACATTATCGTGTCTACTTTGCCCAGAACATTTTCATCATCAAGTCACCTGTTTTTCGAGGTCTTTCACCATTTTACATATATATATTTACTAATACATCTTCATACTTTATGACAATTAAATTTTTTTTGCTTTCATACAGTTCTCCGCACAACGGAGCAACCCAAAGCCTCTTGTGTTCGACCTTGAACATCATACAATGTCTGTTGATAGCCAGGGGCGGAACTAGAAAACTTTTCCAGGGGAGGCTGAAAAATTTTTGACGTCCGGCGTGCAGAGGCGGCGGGACGAGGCAGCTTCCGGTGGCACCGCGGGCCCGTGGCGGAGACCTGGTGGCGGACGGTAGTGGCAGACGGCCCTTGGCTGAGGAGGGAATTGACGGAGGGAAGAAAGGGTGATAAATATTAATGACATATAAATTTTAAAAATTCAACTCAACAATAATGAAAAATACTACATAATATAATCAATCAAGTAGCATACAATAATATTTTTACAAGTTCACTAAACTACTAAAATAACTGCTTTCTAACGCTCGAATTACTAGAAGTCGAACTAGAAAAAGGTGGGGGCAACAGATATCTACGAGACTCCATGGCTTGATAACGTTGCATAATCGGTTCATTCTCAATCTTAACAAAAATATCCTTTTCAATATATACCGTCATAACATCGTTCAACCATTCATCTCCCATTCTATTACGAAGATCGGTCTTGATATTCTTCATGGCAGAAAAAACTCGCTCAACTGAAGCAGTTGCAACTGGTAGAACTAATGCTAACTCAATCAGACGATATACCAATGGATAGAGTACCATGCTACGTGATCGAACCATATGCTGAGCAAGACTTCCAAGATCATTGATGGCCGAATAGGCATCATCATCTCTCACATCATGGATGAAGAAATCAAGTTGTTGCTCAAGTTCTAAACGATCAACAAGGGAGAAGTCATCCGGATAAAGTTCAGCAAGGCGAAGCAACTTACCAACATCAAACATGGAAAATCTTTCTCTCGGATCAAGGCATGCAATACAAGTGAGTAATTCCGAGCTTGCTTCGCAAAATCGATGATTCATTTCAAGAATCATCTTGTCAACGGTCTAGTATTGAAACAATAAAAAATATAACAATAAGATTAAAAAATACATATAAAATATTATAAACAAAATAAATTAAACTATGTAAATATTAAAGTAGTAACTAAAGAAAAATATCAACACGGTAGAAATCATGATTGGTTGACATTTCTCCCCGTCGTCTAGAACGGTGACGAATTTTTCGTTGTGCTTCCATCACATCTAATGTGATCTCATGCTTCACACAAAATGTGTTGACTCCATCCAATAATTTATCAAAACCACAATCTCTGAATTCTTGCAATTCAGTCTTCATTCTATTCATCATTCGCACAACCATCGAAATATTTTGATCTCTTTGTTGCAAGGCAAGGGACAATTGATTTGTAGCTCCCAACAAATGCTTCATCAAAAACATACAAAACACAAATTCATAGCTCTCCATTCTATCAATCAAACCCTTTGCTGTAGAGGCATTTTCAACTAAATTGCCATGCTCACAGATATTAAGAAACACTTGAATAATTGAAGACCACATAGCCTCAAAGAACACAAATTCATAGCTCTCCATTCTATCAATCAAACTCATTTCTTGATTTTTGCCTCTTCCACTAACCTTGTCCCCACTCTCCAATACCTCTACAAGTCTAGCATGTTCTAATTGCACAAGCATCTCTTTTCTAACACATGAACCTCCAACCAGATTCACAGTTTGAACAAGATACCCAAAACATTCACCCACAGATAGAGTACTATATGCAACAGAAACAACAACCAATTGAAGTTGGTGAGAGAAGCAATGAATATACCTTGCAGAAGAGTTTTCTTTCAATATCAAAGCTTGCAATCCATTAAACTCCCCTCGCATATTTGAAGCCCCATCATATCCTTGGCCTCTCAACTTTGACAAGGACAATTTCTTATCTACAAACAGTTGCTTAAGAGCCTCCATCAAAGTAATAGTTTTAGTATTGGAAACATGCACAAGAGCAAGAAAACGCTCAAGAATACATCCTTGTTTGTTGACATATCTCAAAACAACCCCCATTTTCTCTTTTATTGATGCATCTCTAGCCTCATCAACAAGATAGAAAATACACTATCTCCAATGTCATTAACAATAGCATCAGTTACCTCGCCAGCACAAGCACTTGAGAGCTGTTTCTAAACCTTGGGGGATGTCAACTTGCAATTTCCGGGAGCATTTTCATTCATTACCTTAGCAACATCTTCACTTCGCTTGCAATACCATTCAACCAATTCACGATAATTACCCTTGTTGATGGAATCCCAACCTTCATCATGACCACGAAAAGCCAAACCTTGATTTAACAAGTATCTTGTCACATCCAAAACCGCATTCAAACGTGTGCGATATGCCTTTTTTGCTTCGGTAAAATGACCATCCAAACAATGTGAGATACTTTGCTTTTGAAGGCTAAAATTTCTCAATTTGATTGCTGCACCATGATGAATTCCATCCACATTCTTAGCATGTTTCCTAAATACTTTAAGGGCATTCTTCCAATTCACCACCCCATCCACAGTATATGCCGTCCCCTTTGCTGAATTCTTAAAAAGATAGCAAGGAAAATAAAAGGCCGCATCCTTTGAAACACTATACTCCAACCAATTAAATTCATCAAACCAACCCTTTTGAAAACTTCTAAATTCATCATTGAACACTGTCTTTGGAAAAGTATGATTCTTAGGTTGGCAAGGACCTCTTAATATATATTCTCTTAGCACTTCATCTCTAATAGAAACATCAATCTCTGCAATAGGTTTACGTAGTCCGGGATCACTTATAACATCATTTTGATTGAATTCTACACGAGATTGTTTTGTACTACTACCCTCTTCATTGTGCCTTTGTTCATTAGATTCATTCAATCTCTTTAATCCGCTACTTCGGATTAAAAATTTATCCATAACCTATTAAATATCAAATAGGAAAAATATGTAAATTGATTTATTTTTCATCGATTCAAATTCAATTTAATAAAATATCCCTAATTTATAATTAACAAATGAAAATAAAAAAAATTTAAAATCATATTCATCTAAATTCAATTTAACAAATATCCCTAATTGATAATTCCATAAACCGATTATGACAAATTGACAATTTCATTTTCACATAAAATTATACAAAATAAATCAAACAATTATAATTTCAACTAAATTCCAACTAAATATGCGATTCAACTAAATTCAAATATGCAATTCAACTAAATTTAAACAATCATATATAATATAACCATATAAATTCAATTCAACATCCAATCTAAAAATCATGTTTACATTATATTTAAGTTTTGAAGAAATAAATAAAAAAGAGAATAAACTCTAAAATTAATAAATTTTAGCATAAAAAGAAGAAGTATACCGGCGGTGTTATCGACTTACCGTGGTTTGGAGAGGCGGCGGTGGCGCGGTGGTGGACGGCGGTGGCACGGAGGCGGACGGCTCGGCTGCAGCTGCTGACGGGCTGAGCAGGGGCGGGAACTGGAGGCGTTGCTTGCTGTTGCTCAGTGGTTCTCGCCTCCAGCTGATATAGAAGGGTTTTGGCTTGGGTTATTGGATTGGGCTTGGTTTTGGCCCAATCCAATTCCCTAATCGAATTTTTTTTTTGAAATTACTAAATGAAACGACGTCGTTTTAGTACTTAGGTATTAAAAATAGAAGGGTGAATGAAATGACGTCGTTTCATTTAGTAATTTGAAAAAAAAATTAAATTCGATTAGGGAATTGGATTGGGCCAAAACCAGGGCCAAAACCAAGCCCAATCCAATAACCCAAGCAAAAAGCCAAAAACCCTTCTTCTTCGGCGACGAGCAGGCTTCAAACTGGTGTGCCGCCGCGCCGGAGACGCGCCCAACTCCGCCGGAAGACGCGCTTCCGCCTCCTGCTACCTCCGGCCGGCGATCGAGGTAGGGCTGGAGCCCTACCTCACGTACCATTAGTTCCACCACTGCTGATAGCCACATTTCCACTGCACTTTAAAGAAGCAAAACTTCGTGAAAAACCCAACTTTGGTAAAGCATTTTAAATAAATTATATTTGTTGTCAATTGTATGTGGGGGATTGTACCAATCCTGTTGTGGGAGATTAAATATAAATATATACGTATATACATATATAAATATATACGTATATACATATATAAATATATACATATACATTTTTTTCTATTAAATATTTTGTTTTGTGACTTAGTACATCCCAAGGGAGATTGTACACTCCTGCCGAAGACCCCCATAGTGTTGAGGTGCTACGAGACAGGGTGGCATTTGAACTACTCGGGGGGTGGGAAGATCAAGGACATTTCCCCAAAGGGTTTTAGCGAGTTCCCTTCTAAAAACCGCCTACGTATCGAGGACACCTTGTTCTTCGAGGTGATAGAAGTTGGGGGGCCAATAGTCTTCAAGGTTATCATTATTCGAGCTAATTGAGTTTATTGTAATTTCTGTTATGTTAGAACTAGGACAATTCTTATTCAAATTTATGTACTCCCTCTGTCCCAAATTAAACTGCATACTTTCCATTTTTGGCTGTCCCCAATTAAATTGCAATGGTCAGAACTTACCCAATTCATCCCATTTGACCATAGGTGAAAGACATAAATGCCCATGTACTTTATCAAAATTACATGGATTTAATCTGATTAATCCCTTGTTTAGCAAACTCCAGGACGCGTGTTGTGTCTTAGAGAAGTGTGCTAACCCATTTGAAAATGGGTCAGACTTATCACATGCGTAACTTTTCGCTCTTCCCAATCTCCATTATTGCTCTCCCAACGCTCCCTTTCTCTCTTCTCCATTACTATTGAATGCTCCATTCACAGCTCATTTCAGTCTTTTCTGTCTACAAAATCACAGCTACGCTCTCTACTCCCTCAAAGCTTGAAAACCCTAGCCCCTCCATATCCGATCTGTGTTGAAGAATTTTTGTTTCTGCTGATCCTCCTTTGTTAATCGATGCTCATTTTTGTTTTTTATCACAGCCTTTTGGGTTTCCAATCTAGGGTTTTCTAAAAATGATGTTGGCGTTTTGAAAATGAACATGATTTCTGCATCGTTGGTTTCTATCACATCATTTTCTTGTTCTGGTCTATGTTTGAGTTGTTCATTTTGTGGATTTTGTACTGGTTTGATTGCTTCTTAAGTTGTGGGTTCTGGTTTCTTAGTGGGTTATGTGTTAAAACCGTTGAAATGTGCACGGATCTTCAGTTTTGAAGTATAAAATTGGCTGCATGTGAAGAATTTATGTGGTTTTCGAGCTTTTAACTTGAGAAACCTAAATTTATTGTGCTCTTCGTTGGATATGTTGAATCCCTTTGGCAGATTTGACACATATATGCCCTAATTTGTGGTGCTGTTCCTGTTCTGGGTTATTTTCATCCTTGATTCGTTGCAATTTGTGTTCTTTGTCAAGAAAAACATGCTTAAAGTTTGATTATTGGTGGATTTGTTGAACTTCGTAGCTAGATCTGTGACTAAAGTGCCCCTGTTCTTACTATTCTTCCTATTTGCCCTATTAATGTCATAGATCTGACTTTAGTAGGGTGTCTTATGTTTTTTTTCTGTGCTATTTAAAAACATGTGACATTGAAAGTGCTTGCATGTGAAGTAAATGTGTTTTTCTGATAATTTTCAATGTTAAGTTATGAATTAGTTCAAACCCACTGTTGGTTTCTTAATTTTTTCCTCAATCTTACTGATACTGTATTGTTTTCTGAGAGTTTAGTCGTGTCCAACATAAACCTTATTGATGTTGTATTGTTTCTTCCTGGCGCTAGTTTGCTTTTGAAACCCTAGTCCCATCCCTAGTCATAGACAACGACTATTTTTGCATGCTATTCTTTGCTTCTGAAACCCATTCCCCACCCATTATGTCTACCCTTAGTTGATGGATCACGGTGACAGGGTCTTGGCTAGGCAGGGTGAGTCTGCCCCTTGCCAAACCTTGAGTGATTCCAAGTATGACTCTCAGTTTCAGGCCAGTATTGATCCTACTTTATTTACTGGCCTTGATGAAATTGAGTCACAGCCAAAGGGAAGTAAACTTACCCCACCCCAGTATCCTATCCTAGATATTGATTCGTTTGAATCTTGTGATACCCCTGTGGCAACACATTTTAGTCTTGTACCTGAAGCAATCCTGTATCACTCAGATTCAGATCCTGATTCTTATCAAACACATATCCTTCATCAACATGCATCACACTCCCCTAATTCTGATGAAACACTGCCCTCTGATTCTGATGAAACACTGCCCCCTGATTCTGATGAAACACAGCCCCCTAATTCTGATGAAACACAGCCCCCTAATTCTGATAAATCTGATTCTGAATCCTGGTGTGATCCACATCCATCACTGTACTTTAAGGGTAATGAATTCCCTAAGTATGGTGAGCCTGGTTTCTGGGAAACTGGGGCCTGTCTATCCTGGTAACTGGACTGGATATGTTTGTCATATTGATTCTGATGCTGGAAAATAAATTTATTACTCACAGGTTTGTAATAAACGTATGCTTTCATTTCTGCACTTGCTTTGGAATGTAATATTATTGAGAATGTACTAATATGTTACCTTTAAATGCAGGTTTGCTTGGTAGGGCAACTATTTGGTGTTCTGTTTGTCTGCGATAACTTGTTTGCTACTTGTCTGTGATAGCCTGTTAGCAAATTTTTTATGCTGGGTACTTGAGTCTGTGTGTTGTTAATGATCAAATGTGCAACCACTCAGATTTTGACTCAGATTCAGTTGAAACCCGGGTAGCTGTTACCCATTTTTCATCTGAATCTGATGCAGAACCTGAGTTAGGCAGGGTATGTTTCATATCAGGGGCAATAATGGAGCAGTGAAAGTTATGCATGTGTATGTGTTTGTGGTTCTCATATGCATCCATGCAGTAATGCTTCCAAAACTCACTGACCTTGGCTGGGCATATGTTAACTGCATTTTATATGAGATATCATAGATTCTCAAATTGTTTGTGATAGCATGTTTATGTGCTGGTTGAACCCTTGATTAATGATGTAGTTGTGATGAATGATTAAAACATGTAGCCATGCCTACCAGCCTCGAAACTGATTTGATCTTGGAGGGCATGATGTGATTAAACCCAACTCTGAAATTATTTGCCCAATCCACCCTGTATTAGTTGATAGCCACCTATGATGATATTGTTTGTTCACACTTAGGTAGCAACCTTGTTTGTTAAAAACACATGGATGGTAGCCTTGTAGTGTCTTTTGCCACGAAATGGTTGTGTGTGTCTAGTTATTCATTACATTTTGGTTAATGTTTGTTTGCCTCAGTTCTAAAACATAAATTTACAAAACACATTTTTTCAAATTGCATGCATACTGAATGGATTTTAGCCCTCTCAGATTTTACAAGGTTGCCCTATAAACCTACCTTTACCAAAACTAACTGGCAAGTTTACCCTAGACCTGAATCTAGAAGCATAAGCACAGATCCTATGCACATCTAAACTATCTCCATACTGATCAGCATGTCTTAAATGTGCCTTGTTCTTCCAATAGTCACCATGTGTTCCAAATAACCCCTTACTAGCTCTGGGTCAATAATTAAATTGTGGGGCAGCATCCCAAGGCTTCTTAGCCTCTCTTTTCCCATATGTGGCAGTTTAAAATCATTCCCACCTCTGCATTTCATGATTTCCACCATGACACATTGTAGACTCAGGAAAATCTTGTCAATAATTATTGGATCATATCTCTGAAATGCATCATACACGGCCTGCAGTAACTCATCTAGGTTTTGACTAGGGTTTTGCTACTGTAAACTTTGAAATGAGGCAAAAAACCCCAAATCCAAAATGTTTAGGTCGGGTGATTTTGATGGTTGGCACACTAACTGTATATTGAAACCATCTGAGGTGGCTGCAGCTAGAAATTCATGGTCATTTGCAAATATGTGACAATGGGCATTATCTTGTTGTATGAAAATGTTTTTGGTTGCCCAAACTGGCCATTTCTACTTGATTGCTGGTATCAGCTCATGAATCAGCTTGTGTCTTATAATGTCTCTAGTTATGGATGATATGGGTTTAAGATTCATGGTTCCTCTAGGTCTATTTACAGTGGTGTACTTGGCTGGTACATAATCCACGTATGGAAACACCCCTATTTTCCCATCAAACATTACATTACCCTCTAAGTCAAGTAAAGGTCTAGACACAGCACATAAAAATATGAGTTTTGGAATATAATTCTTGCTTTGTGTGATTCTGTATGGTTCAGGTTCATTGGGACCTAGAATATACCTTGTTGTTGCCTCTGTCAAGTAGAACCACTTTTCATCGATGTGTATCACATTCTGTCCATAGGCTTGAACTGCATGTTACACTCCAATTTACTTAGGCACCATTCTAGCCATGATTCTTTGCATGCCAAACTTAGTTGTGGATGCACTGCATTAGTGTGATCTCCTTGCTTGCTATGTCTCTATGCATTGTGCTTTTTCCAACCTACAACTATGCTGCTGTGCTCCAACAGGTTCGCCGGTACCTAAGTGGCACTGCCATTAAGGCCTCCACATCGATTGGTTTCTTGGTTCTGCCACAACGCCCATGCCTTTTTGAACGGGCATTCACAGCTTCTCCATTTTGAAGTTTCTGCTTCACACGCGCCCGTATAGTAGAGATGGTCCGAACTGAACATGACCATCTCTCTGCTGCCTCCAGTCTCTGTTGCCGCTGAATCTACCCATTTTTTTAGTTTTGAAGCAGAAAATGGGCTATGTCCTGCCTCTGCTCATCTATCAGGTTCGCCCCAACCATCACAGCTGTGCTCGATGATGAATTCAAACTGTAGAAGGGAGATTTGTTTTTTGTATCTGGCCAGTTCCTGAAGAACTGGCAAAAAAATTCTGAGCGCTGCCTTTTTTCAGATTGGATTGGATTGGGAGCTGTAATAAATGCCCCTACTTATAGAAGTTAGGGTGAAATTTTCAGCCTTGTAAACAGTGGCTTCATTTGGCTCCAGAATTAAAATTTTGGAGCCAAAAATTAGAAAAATGAGGGAATCGTTACTGTTCCCGGTAGGGATCAGTACCATTTTAACCAGTTTTAAACAGTAAATCATGTCTCACATCAAAGTACAAAATTCAGCTTTTTGTACTAAAAAGCTGAACAAATTTCACTGTTCAAATTTGCAGCCAAAATTCTCTTTCATACCATTTAATTTGGGACGGGGGGAGTACTATTTTTGAGGATATTTTCATGACTATTATTTTTCTAATATTTTAGCTATCTTTTTTTGAACATTATATAATCGACTGTATGATCGATTTGATTTGTGCGTGATTTTATAAAGGGATATATACAAATATAATTCTATAAACTTGAGTAAGTGCAAAATATAACCCTCGAATAATTTAAACTACGAAATTAACCCTAACTAATTGATGAAAGTATAAATATAACCATAAGATACCATTTTTGGCGTTGACTGCATATAAAAATGACCAAAATACCCTTTTGGCAAAGTCTTGGAAAAGATGGTCTTTCCATAAGCTTATGGAAAGACAAGGTTTAATTAGAATAATTAAAAGGTAAAAGGTTTTAGTTGCAATATTAAAAAATTATTATATAATGTATAATAGTTATAAAGTTTATAACCCGATTCATACAACCCAAAAATTTTATTTTCATTTCTTCCAATTTCCACTTTAAACCTTAGTCTTTCCATAGTTTATGGAAAGACCGTTTTTCAAGAGACGGACTCTACCCTTTTACCTAAAACATAAATGTTCAGGACAAAAATAAATAAAAAAAAGTTCAGGACATATTTTCCCCCATCCCCACCCTCATTTTTGGCCACCACCGTCACCCTCTTTCCCAACCACCGCCATCCTACCCCCAACTTTGGCCACCACAACCATTGCCATTCCCCCACCACCACCCCCACCCTCAATTTTGGCCACTACCACCACCACCCCATTCCCGACCACCACCAACAAATAGGTAGAAGGAACTTACATGGCCCTGAATTCGGACCACGGCGGCGCCATAATTGCGAGCAACATCAACGATTTCGGGAAGACCCATGTCGGAGAAGGGAACAACTTCACCAACTTGGTGATAATGATGATTCTTGCTCTTGGGTCGAGTGTTAAACAAGATTCTTCTTGTGTTCCCATTAAGCCTGCTCCTCCTCCCACCTTATTTTGAGTTAAATTAAGCCTATAGTACTTTTCAGTGCTACTTCACAAAAATAGTTCCAACTCTATTTCCGCCAAGTAATATTACCCTTGCCGCCTAATTTCGCTTCCATTCTCCGCCGCTCCGTTGACAAACGCGAAAAGGAGAGAGGTTAGGGACTCGGAGGAAAGTGAGAGTGAGAAGGAGAGTAAGGAGGAGGCGCCGACTCTTTCTGCTGCCCTTCTCTACCGCCCCATCGACAAATGCGAATGGGAGAGAGGTTAGGGATGTTGGAAAATGATGGTTAAAATGTTGAAATTCGTCAACTTTTGGGCATCGTTTTGAGTGGGATCCAAATGGATTTTGGGTCTGTGGATGTCATTTTTGGGTTCTCCTTCGTGAGTATTATAAAATCGACTATTTAAACTCTTAAAACAGATCAAGGGTGAATGAGATGTGGATGTTTGAAATGTCACTCTTGAAAGAGAAAAATTAGGCGGAATTTGCCCAAATTAATTTTTTTCTAGACTGTCCAAAATGTGTATGTACCGCATGGAAGTCTCTGGAAGGCCCAACCGCACAGTATATATAAAATTGCTTGCGTGTAATTCTTAAGAGATAAGAACAAAATACTTTCATATTTTGTGAGATATCTTGTCTTAAATAAATATGCGGTTAACCATGTTTAATAAGATGAAGAATATTTGTGCAAATATTTCTTCCTTTTCCAGCAGATTTGATCCGAGTATTCATGGAATGTCTCGGATTTGGTGAGTTGGTGATTGGAGAATATTCTTCTCTAATTACAGAAAATCAGAATATCATGTTTCCATGATTAGGGTCTCTTAGAGCAGTATAAATAGAGCCTCTAAGTCATTCAGAAATTTACACACCATTTCTCAAGTCCCTCCATATTCTAAACTTGAGTCTTCTTTCTGTCTTTCTCGAAGTTTCCATTAGTTGCTCTGTCGAGGTGATAGTCATTCGGACCTTGCGTGAATCCGAAGTAACTCTTATGTGTTAATCGTTACCTTCGATGGTTATATCCTAGGGAATGATGTCCACGACGGGACTCATTTGTTTCAAGGGCAGCGAGTGTTACTCGTGAATCTATCACTTTGTGATTACTTGAAACATGATTTATGCTTTGATTATTTATAATTTAAGCTTTTCGATTGTATGCTTGAATAATTAATAAAAGTTTATTATTCTTGTATATGTTAATTGCTCATTCAATTTTTATTATTTAATTTCGCATGATAAAATCAACATATGTCCAACAAGGGACTCGGAGGAGAGTGAGAGTATGGAGAAGTGGAAAATAAGTTGCGTGAGTGAGGGATGAGGAGTGCTTCCGAAGACAACGGTGGCGGTGATGATGATTCCGGCGGCGGCGGCTAGAGCTGGCCAATGGTGAGAGTAGGAGAACAAAAATGAGAAGAAGAAGAAGAAGAAGCATTAGGGTCGGGGTTAGGATTTAGGGGTATGATAGTAAATTCATTTTATTTTGTTTTTATTTTCAGAGGGACAAAAATGACATTTCATCTTATTCCAGCTTAAATTTGTCAAAACCGTATTTTTACACTTTCCCTTACTATCTAGGGTCACATTTTCACTTTCAATTATCTAAAGGTTATATTTGCACTTATGTTAATTATATAAGGTTATACATGCACTTTTCTCTTTTATAAACCATTTTCTAAACCTAAGATTGAACACTTTTTTCTACAATTGTTTTAAAAATCATTGAATAAAGGGGGTATTGGACGCGTGTGGGGGGGGGGTGTTTCTAGGACGTTTGTAGCACAATGATTCCTACTGTAGTGCCTAATTGTCCTTTTACATTTCCCTAAATTAATGGTGCTGATGGGATATCGGGAGGAGAGAGACGGCAAAATGGGGAAAAGTGCTTGACCTTGACTATTTTTTTCCTACCGTCAAATTATTTGCTTTAATCTATGTTTTACATATCTGCGATGTCGGTAGTCAATCGCATTATATGTAAGTGGAAACGACATATAATGCGAACTCGTGAGACCTTTTGAAACAACATATGCGACGTCGCACACTATTCGATAACATTATTTACTTCGTTTTTAACATTTTACTTTGGTTAGTATAATAACCGAGGTAAAATCATATATTATTGACCTCGAGTTTTTTCAACCGAGGTAAAAAATATTATTTACTTCAAAAAAAATAACTGAGGTAAAAATATATTTTACTTAGATTATTTGATGTTTACCAAAAAAAAAAAAGAGAGATAAACAGAGGTAAAATAATAGATTATTTTTCTTGTAATGTATAACCCTCAATTCAATTCTTGGGAAAGTGCCTCATATAACCCCTGGTATTATTGGTTGCATCCATACCAGCATTTATAATCGTAATTCTTTAGCGCACATGCCAATAGCCACGGATATTTTCATATCTTTCCACTCCAAAGAGATAGTACATAGAACATAGTACATAGTACATAGAACATAGTACATAGTACATAGTACATAGTACATAGAACATAGTACATAGTACATAGTACATAGTACATAGTACATAGTACATAGTACATAGATAGTTTGATTTGGCTCCTCAAAAACGTGAGCAATATCATCAGGAACTCTTAGCTGGACGATGTATATGAATGTTTGCAGCTGGTTGGAGGCATCGGTTTCATTTGGCTTGTATTAGCTGAAAACTGAGCAGTATCAATTTGACATAGTTCAGGAAAAGATGCCATAGTTGTAGAGGGTGTGTGTTTGCAGCTGATTGTAGGCGTGAGTTTCATTTCCGTGTAATATAGTTTCTAAACAAAAAATTTTGTATATTAACAAATTATGGCTTACTTTCTTTTTAGGGGGGTGGAATAAATTTGATCTGAATGCAATTAATAATATCCAGTTAACAAAAATAAAATTTTGTATATTGACAAATTAAGGATTACTTTCTTTTTAGGGGTGGAATAAATTCGTTCTGGTTGCAATTAGGGTAGGAAGCGAATCCGGTCAATGACGAGGACGCATTCATCAAAGCATTCACTAATTTCTTTTTCTTTTTTATTTTGAACGCTCTATATACTAGAATAAAAGAAAGCAAAAAAGGAATGAAGAGTAAATATTCTGCGTATTTTATATAATATCATTTATATGTGTAAAATTTTAAATTATATTTTGGTTTGATGTGATACTCTTTAGAATTTTGGTCACTAATGCTAACTAGTTAAATCAAACTTGTACATAACGTGACAATTATTAGTTTTATAATATTGAAAAATATATATTATTAAAATTATATATAATAATTTTATAATTAAAATTATATTAGATAAAATTCTACTAATTAAGAGATCAAATCCATTTTTCTATAGATATTAAGTTTAAAATCATTTAATATTTTTAAAAAAATAATACCTAGAATAATATATTACTATGTAATTCGAGTTTATGTTGAAAATCATAATTTACTTTATTTTAACTCTATCTTCAGCATTATATTTTAAAATTTTAAATATCCAAAAAAATTGACTAACACACAATATTATATATTTATTTTACATGGCATCCATCAAACTATCAATTTCTTAGGCTAAATATTATTTGCTATACAAAGTCTTGTGCGAGACGGTCTCGCAGCGAGAATTAAATTATAAATAATACATACTTAATTTGGAATGGGGTATTATTTATAGTTTTCATTTTCTTAAGGACTAAATTGTATTTAAAATAAATCTGAGCATACATTTACTACAGTATCTCTTCCTCTTCCTCTTCCTCTCATTCTCACCTTTTTCTCTCTCTCGAAAATTGCTTCTATTTTCTCAAAAAAAAAACAGAATTGTTCTTTCCATCTCTTTTTCCCTCTTTTCTAGCGACCTAGGTTTTCTATTCCCACCACGATTTCTATACTTTCATCCTTTTTTGTTGCTTAATACGCATTATATCGTGTTTTGAAGTTAGTGTAATCGGTTGTTCTAGTCCAATTTTTGGGGTTTCTTGCAATTTTGCTTGATAATCGGTTCGGTTCTTCCTCAGGTAACTCCGACGACCTAGATTTGTTATTTTGGCTGATAATCTTTGCTTTTTAGCCATTTTATTGAATGGTAAGATTTTTTGTTGGTGAACTCTGAGTTTTTTGTTCGTTTTTTTGTAGTTATTACTCTCTTCTATTTAGAGGTTGTTATCGTATTTGAAGAGGAAATTGCAAAACTGAATGTTTTTACATGCATGTTGTTTATTAGGTTTTCATTGATGTCGATAATTTTTAACAGTATTATTTTTCATGTTTATCGTTTTGTAGATGCCAAAGGAAGGAGATCTTGTTGATTTCGGTTGTATAGACGATGATGTGATGAAAATTGCAAAATCATACTCCCAACCTTCCGTTTCTTCGAAGGTTGATGTAAAGCAGAAGAGGAAGACTTCTTCTCAAGGTTTGTTGCTTTTTTATTTGTTAGGCAGGAATATTTGAATTTATTACTATATTTGTTCATTTTTTTGTTGTGTAGGGTTTTACATGATGTTTTAATGTTTGATTATGATGTTTCAAGGTTTTTATTACTTAATTTTCTGTTTATGAGATGTTGTAATTCATGTTTCTATTGGAACGGTGTTATGTATGTAGTTCTTATTATATGTGTTTTTTATTGTCATTATTGTATGATTTTTAAATTACAGTGATTCTATCATAATTTTCAGTAAGAGTGATGATTTAAGTATGTCAGTTGATGTTTTCATTATAAGTGTTTTTATTTGATTCTTTACAGTTCTGATTTGATGATACAAGAATTCCATTTGACTTTACTGTTCTTGTACTGATGTTTCTTTGTACTGTTTGGTTGTATGTATTATGATAATGCTAGTGTTTACTAGTTTGTATCAACTATTTCTATATGATGTTTTATGTGTGCTGGTTTCACAGTTTTTGTATGTTCAAATTTTTTTGTTCTTTTTTTCAAAAATGATGTTGTTAGGTTCTTCATTGATGTGTTAATTTTTTTTAATGATCATCTGATTTGTTTATTTGATTTGCTGAATTCTAGTTCTAAACTTGCTTTCTGATTGATGTTTTTGACTTTCTGTGGATATTTATATACATGTATGGGTGGTGATGTTATTTATGCTATAAATATTTTTTTCTTTGTTTTAGATTGTGGTGTTCCTGTTCGAAAATCTAATAGGATTCGTGGTTTGACGACTCCTACATTTACGGAAGGTATATGTTTATCAGTATAATTTTGTTGTATGTTTTTTATTTTTATTAATATTTTAGTTTTCCTCCAACTCCGAATCCAAGAGATGTGAAAAAGAAGAAAGTGGCTGAGGTGTCTATCCCATAATTTTCGGTTCCTGATTCATCCATCCCTAAAGAATATATCCGGAAGAGGTGTGTAAAATAAGCTGTTGTTAAACGAGTCAAAGTGATTAGCGGTAAGGGTAATGTTCTTGCTGAGCGTGAGAGTTATTCTAATGCCGAAGGTATTATTCAAATTACAATATTTTGTTTTATTATTGATTTGATACTACCTATTTTAAATATTTCATGATGCTTTATGTTTTTTTAGAGAAGAGTGCCAGTAATATTCATTCCAACCAACTTGCTTATGTTTTAGCTGAGAGTGCAACTGGAAATATTTATAATTTAGTTATTTTTCATTTTATGTTTTATGAATTACTCTATACCATTTAACAATATGGTTTCATATTTGATATAATTCAATTGAGGGTGTCAGCCAAGCTTATTCTGAGTCTGGAAAAATATCTGCTAAAAAAGGTAAACATTAGTTTTTTTCTAATACTTCTTTTTCTGATTTTTTATTTTTGATTTCTTATTTATTACTCTTTACCTTTTACTACTATGTTCTGATGTTTTATGTAATTCAGGTGACGGTGTCAGTCTAGCTTCTGCTATGGCTGAAAACAATTATGCTAAAAAAGGTAAACATTAGTTTTTTCAATACTTCTTTTCTGATTTTTATTTTTTATTCATTACTCTTTACCCTTTACCAATATGGTTTGATGTTTTGGGTAATTCAGGTGATGATGTCAGTCTAGCTTCAGTTGTGGATGAAAAAAATTCTTCTAAAATAGGTAAACATTATTTTTTTTAATACTTCTTTTCTGATTTTTTATTTTTTATTCATTACTCTTTACCCTTTACCAGTATGGTTTGATGTTTTATGTAATTCAGGTGATGGTGTCAGTCTAGCTTCTGTTGTGGCTAAAACAAATTCAGCTAAAAAAGGTAAACATTATTTTTTTTAATACTTCTTTTCTGATTTTGATTTTTTTATTCATTACTCTTTACCCTTTACCAATATGGTTTGATGTTTTATGTAATTCAAGTGATGGTGTCAGTCTAGCTTCTGCTGTGGCTGGAAAAAATTTGCTTGGAAGGGTAAAGATAGTTTTCCTTTTTAATTCTACTTTTTATGATATTTGATTTACTACACTTTATCTTTTACCACTCTTTTTTTTATGTTTTATGTAATTTAGGTGATGGTGTTAGTCAAGCTTTTGCTCTAGCTGGAAAAAAATATGCTAAAAAGGTTAAAAATAGTTTTCCTTTTAAATTCTTCTTTTTCTAATTTTGATTTTTTTTTATTTACTCTATACCATTTACCACTATGGTTTTATGTTTCACATTATTCAGATGAGGGTGTTAGCCATGTTTCTTCTTCTAAACAATATTATAATATTTGATGACACAAATAGTAGTTTGTCGATAGCTGTTACATGTTTTAAATTTGATAAATCGTCAAATGGTTAAACATCATACAATAATAAATTGTTGTTCAATTAATGAGGGAAAGAATGACATGCTAAAACCAACAAAACTATAACATATATTACAAATACATATTACAACATATTGAAATACATAAGGTTCACATGAAATTCAAATATTAATAGTATTGAACCTCTATTTTCTACGTTGTACGAAATTAAGACTGTCAAGGCGACTAGTGAAATGACAAGTCTGTCAATCTACTTGCTGAAAGTTCATCGATAGCTCTCTTTGGTCTTATTACAACCAATACACAGGAAAGAAAATTTATATTAGAATTGGAAAGTCCCCAAATGAAATGCACATAATGTAGTCATACGTAGACGACATTAATTTCAATATGAAAAAAGTAACTGAACTGATTTAAAGCGACGTCTGCGCATGAAAAAATGATATCTAAAAAACGAGTACCAAACAACGTCAGATATTCATAGATATGTCAACAATTCCTAGATCTATGCGACCTCGGTCCTTTTTTGGTACCATTTCACATTGGCCGATGAAATGGGAACTTTGTCGCACAATCAAACTATGTTTATAAAAAATCTAAGCTTTTTTTTTTTTGCACTCTTTACAAACATGGCATTATCTTTGAAGCACAAACAACATACAGTATATAGCATGTAACACAATCCTCATACCTCATGAAAATATTCATTTTTTTATTAATGATGAAAAACATATACAAGGATCATCACAAAATTGCTAAATGAACATGAAATTGATGGAAAACTACATCAATTAATTTGAACCCAAAGATATTCCATCCTTGGATACTTGTTGATGTTTGAGAGAAGCAATTTGATTGAGCTCTTTATTTTTGTAAATGTGTGAATGCAATGGATGGTGTGGAGTTTGGTTTCTAGGATTTCAGATGGAGATGGGAAATGGGTAGTTATGCTGAAAATTATTGACTTGAAATAGGGAGGGGTGGGGGGTAATCTTGGTTCAAATTATTGGCTGAAATATTCAGTTCCTGTAGGAAATTTTAGTTTGACCGACGTCGGTCGATCTTCGGTTTATGTTTAATTCTATGCGACACAATTGTGACGTTGCACATATTAGCCATAGTCTAATTTCCGAAAAGTGTCAAAAAAAATACTTCTTGCGGCCCTTCCGTCGACCCGTTTATGCCCAAGTGAACAATGTTGTCATCAAAATTGAATAAAAAATTGCTATCTCCAATTTTGCATTTCAACGTCACTTACTTTTTAGGAGCATAAGTGCAAAAATTAAAAAGATCACTGGTTGTCCCAAACTCGACTCCGATTGTCCCGAAAGGAAATTTTGTCATCCCTAGTCAAACTTATAATAATCGAGAGTAATAAAGAAATTGGTCTTATTCCACATAGACTTCTACAAGTTCTTACGACTGGCCCTTGCATATTTCTAAGTAATTATCTATCTACTCTAGACCACGTACTAGCGCTTTCGATAATTTAATGGATGGAATTTTAGTACTTTTTTATTTCATAAAAAATCAAGAATATGAAACTTCATATGATTCTATGTGGTGAAAACTATTGTTCCCATAACTCTTATCATAAGGGTATTAATGGAATTCTATAAAAAAAAGCCGGGTGATTACCTCGGTTTGTGTCCCTCTTAGACATTGCGCATAATCTTAATATGAAACATTTGTCGTAGGTGCAGAGCTCTTAAGTGTATTAAACATGTAAGGAAGTTTGGACCATAGAGTTATTTCTGCAATGTTTTGTCATGTACTGTCTGTGAATAATTTTGGCCCGTTCCTTTGACCTTTTCATGCCCAAATTGAAATATCATAGTCGTAAAAATGTGTATTAGATAAGGGCAGGCACGGCGGTTGAAAGTCCATCTCCGATTCTCAAGCGGTTGATCCGGTCCCTAGTTGTGGTCATCCTCACTGCTCCTTGTACCGGCGGCTTAGTCATTATGCTACGATGTGTTACCAAATGCAGGCACAAGTTGGCCGTCCGGCAAGTACTCATTTGGCAAAAAAATCATCACTCTTCTCAGCAGTCTGATACTTCTTCTCGACTGTCAAATTGGTACCTTGATTCCGGCGCAACCAGTCTTATGGTGTCCTCTGCCTCAGACCTAGATAATGTCACTCCTTATACTGGTAAATGCCATGCTCTTGTTAGTAATGGTGCTCCTGTTACGATATCTTATATTGGTGATTCCAAAGTTTCTGAGAACTTGAATTTGTCTGGCGTTCTAGTTGTGCCTGATATTACTAAGAATTTATTATTTATTAGTAGGTTAACCAGAGATATGGGTGTACTAATTACATTTGATTATCGGAACTTTTTTTCATAAGAAAGTAACCAAGGCCGTCATGGGTCGAGGGCACAGTAAGGGTGGACTGTACGTTTTGGACCGAGAAGATGCAACATTTGTTTTAGTTTTAAAGCAGAATAAGAATCGAGCTTCATATGAGTTATGGCATTCACACCTAGGTCATGTTCCTAGTGCAGTGATTATTAGTTTACATAAATCTGGTTCACTTTTAGTTTCTTCTTTGTTGCCTAAACCGTATACCTGTGCACCCTATGTTATGGCGAAAGGTCAACAGTTGGCTTTTGTTGAGAACCCTAAACGTGTTAAGCATGTTCTTGATTTAATACATTGTGATTTATGGGGTCCCTCCCCGATTTTATCTGGAAATTATTTTGCGGACTATGAATTATTTATGGATGATTTTTCAAGATTTACTTGGTTGTACCCCCTTTGTTGCAAATCAAATTTTACTGACACTTATTTGCAGTTTAAGTCACTTGCTGAAAATCAATTTTAGCAAAAAAAGATAGTTTTTTAGAATGATGGTGGCACTCAGTATTTGAACACTAACTCTGATCTCATTTTGCGGTGTAAGGTATCCATCATCAGGTTTCTTGTCCGTCTACATTGATATAGAATGGGCACGCAGAATGCAAGCATCGCCATGTTGTTGAGATGGATCTCTCTATGCTCTTTCACTCACATCTTCCGATTTCCCGTTGGGATGATGTGTTCACCACTGTTGTCTACATTATCAATAGCTCTCTGGTTGGTGCTCTCCAGTATCTGACCATTACTCGTCCGGACTTATTATTTGCAGTTAATTGTGTCAGCCAGTATCTTCAGGACCCTTGGGAGGATTATTTTTTTTGCTGTCACTCGAATTCTTTGCTATATTTGAGGGACTCTACATTTTGGCCTCAGTTTTCTTGCAACCTCTTCTCTGCTATGTTCAAGGGACTCATACTGCTGTGAAGCTGAGAATTCAGTAGGAACAGCATAGAGATTGAAATCGCGTCTGACATACCAGCCCGAGAAAGAATATCCCAAGCATACTTTACTTGACCTAGAAGAAGTTCCGAGGTAGTGGTCGTGACCTCCAAGCCAAGAAAGTAGTGTAAGGCACCTAAATCCTTAATAGAAAACTCTTGTTGGGTGTGATCAATGAACTATCGAATAAGTGTGGAATCATTCCAAGTCAAAATGATATCATCAACATAGACCAACAGATGCAGCAAAGAGGAGCCATGAGATAGCACAAATAAAGAAGTATCAGAAGAACTGCAATGAAAACCAAGCTTCAGGATATAGGCACTGAAATGCTGAAACCATGCTCTAGGCACCTGCTTCAGACCATTAATGGCCTTGTGGAGACGACAAACATAGACCGGATAAGCAGGATCCTCATAGCCATCAGTTTGCACCATAAAGACTAGAGAATCGAGAACACCATGAGGAAGGCATTCTTGATGTCCAACTGATAAAGAGACCAAGTACACATCGTAGTAATAGCAAGAACTGTCTGCACTGTAGAAGCCTTAACCACGGGACTGAAAGTGTAGTCAAAGTCAAAATTGGGAATCTTAAAGAAACCCTGAGCTACCAAGCGTGCCTTATAGCAATCAACCGAACCATCTGGTTGGTACTTCAGGCAATAAACCTATTTGGACCCAACAATATTGATGTCTGGAGGCCGTGGAACAAGATCCCAAGTACGCTGAGCACCGAGAGCTTCCATCTCCTCATTCATTGAAGAAATCCAAGAAGAATCTGAACTGCAGAGTGATAATCAGTCGGCTTTTTCTAAGTAAGAAGAGATGCAAGAAGACAATGAGCATGAATATTTGAGTAATCTCATCGCTGAATAACCCCAAGTGAAGAACAAGTGACCATGCAATAAGCCCCTAGACGCGGAGGACCCGAGACCTGGGGATGGCCGATACAGCAACATGAGGCACATCGGAGGCTGTGGAGCCATCATGGGATGGGGTCATAGCTGGAGTACTATGAGAAGAGTCCATGGAGGTGGTCGAGGCACCATCACAGCTTGTGGTTGTGGCATTATCACGGAAGGAGCCTGTAGCCACGCGGGCGGAGTCATGGCACCATCACGGGCAGAGTTATAGCTCCATCGCAGAAGGGAACCGAGGCCACACGGCCTGGAGCGCAGGGCGTGCCCTTGGCACCGGTGCGGGGTGAGGCTGAGGAGCGGATGGGTGTGGGCGAGGCCGTGGAACGATCACAACTAGGTGCGGGCAATGCCGAGGCACTGTCACGGCTGATCACAGAACTGGGTACTTGGGATGGGTCATCATCAGGAAAATGGAACCGAGGCAGTGTAGCCGAGGCTGGCGACGATGTTGTCACAAGATAAGGATCAATAAAAGCTAAGACATCTAAACCTTAAGAGGGAGAACCAGTTCCTGATGCTAGGGTAAGAGGAAAATAAGTCTCGTCAAACCGAGCATGAAGATTAACATGGACCTTGCCAGTGGAAGGGTCGAGGCATTGAAACCCCTATTGCGAGCTGTAACAGATAAATATACACGCAATACTACAGGAAGACATCTTATGATCAGCAAATGGACGAACAAAAGGAAAAACTCGGCAACTAAAAGGATGAAAGTTACCATATATGGGATCCCGACGATAGAGAAGACCATAAGGTGTCGATCCCTATAGTATTGGAGTAGGCAACTGGTTGATGATATAGACAGCGGTGGTGAAAGCATCATCCCAACGGGAAATTGGAAGAGTGAAAAGTCATTGTGAGACCCATCTCAACAATATGGCGATGCTTCCGTTCTGTGCGCCCATTCAGTTTCGGAGTAGCCGAACAGGAAACTTGATGATGGATACCTTTCGCCGCAAAATGAGACATGAGTCTAGTGTTCAAAAATTCAGTGTCACCATCACTCTGAGAAACGTTAATTTTTCCTAAAAGTTGATTTTCAACAAGTGCCTCAAACTGCAAATAAGTGCCAACAAAATCTGATTTGTGACGAAGAGGGTACAGCCAAGTGAATCTCGAGAAATCATCAATGAATAATTCATAGTACGCAAAGTCATTGCAAGATAAAAACTGGGGAGGGACCCCACAAATCACAATGTATTAAATCAAGAACATGCTCAGCACGTTTAAGGTTCTCAACAAAATCCAACCGTTGACTTTTTTCCATAACACAGGGGATGCAGGTATGCAGTTTAGGCAACAAAGAAGAAACCGAAAGTAAACCATACTTATGTAAACTAGTAATCCCTGCACTCCCTTTCTAGAGCAGAGATCTAGCAACGAATTAGTGATCCAACTGGCCATCTTACGTATGAATTCGTTCTAAACCTTCAACACCAGCACTGGATTTGCACAAAAAGAAAGACAAGACCATCTAAGGAGCCCCCGAAGAGCAGCTTTTGCTAAAACTCGAGAAGTTTCTTGAAAACTCGCTTCCGATATGAAACTTTGAGTATTAAGAGATGCTAGGCATGTATGCCACAACTCATATGAAGCTCAACTCTTATTCTGCTGTAAAACTAAAACAAATGTTGCATCTCCACAGTCCAAAACATTCAGTCCATCCTGACTGTGCCCCCGGCCTACGATGGCCCTGGTTACTTTGTTCTGAATGACAAAGTTCCGATCATCAAATGAAATCAGAACACCTATATCTCTGGTTAAGCGACTAATAGACAGTAAATTTTTAGTAATATCAGGCACAACCAGAACACCAGACAAATGCAAGTTTTTAGAAACTTTAGAATCACCAATATGAGATATCATAATAGGGGTACCATTACCAACAAAAACATGAGATTTACCAATATAAGGAGTGACACTGTCTAGGCCTGAGGCAAAAGATGCCATATGACTGGTAGCGCCTGAATCAAGATTCCAATCTGATAGGCGAAAAAGAATTATCTGACAGTTGAGAAGAGTGATGATTTTCTGCCAAATGAGTACTTGTTGGATGACCAATCTGTGACTACATCTGGTAACACGTCGAAGCATAATGACCGAGTCGTCTGCACCAGGAACAGTGAGGAGCACCACGACCAGGGATTGGACCAACCGCCTGAGAATCGGAGAAGGACTATCGGTCACCGTACCTGCTGCTAAATCAGCTGCTGTTGTGGCTCCGTAAAGGCCACCTGCAGCTGCCTCGAGTCACCACGTGATCCCACGCGCGACCGGATTGAGGTGCTCTGCTAGTCTGAAATGCCACCTATCATGCGGCTGGTCCTGATTGCCCCTGTAAATTAACCAAAAAAGCCTCGTGGTTTTGGGCACGAGCAAGAACATTCGCATATAACAGAGTAGGGACATCATTAGTCAAAGAAGCAAAAAATCCTTAAACTCGGGACCAAGAGCAGTAAAAAACCAAACAATTTTATCAACATTTGAAATTGGATTTCCCATGACATACAGTTGTTCAATAATATCCTTAAATTTGAGATAAATTTCATGAACAAAAATGGACTTACAAATACCATGTTCATCTGCACGAAGACATAGAATCCAATGATACTTATTTATTTGTACTATTTTGTGGCTCGTCATTGCAGTATTAGTTGGTCTATGTTGATCATATCATTTTGACTGGTAATTATTCCACACTCATTCGGTAGTTCATTGATCGCACCCATCAGGAGTTTGCTATCAAGGATTTGGGTGTCTTACACTACTTTCTTGGCCTAGAGGTCATGCTCATTTCCTAGGGACTTCTTCTAGGTCAAATGAAGTATGCTTGGAATATTCTTTCTTGGGCTGGTATGTCAGGCGTGTTTCCAGTCTCTATACTATTCCTGCCAAATTCTCAGTTTCACAGCAGTACGAGTCCACGGTTCAAGAATCCGACGTTGTACCAGTTTTGGTTGGTGCTCTCCAGTAACTGGCCATCACTCATCCGGACTTAGCATTTATGTTAATTCTGTCAATCAGTATCTTCAGGACCCTCGGGAGGATCATTTTTTGGCTGTCACTCAGATTCTTTGCTATGTTTAAGGGAATCTTCATCTTGGCCTCAGTTTTCGTGCAACCTCTTCTACGGAGGTGCTCGGTTATTCTTATGTAGATTGGGCTAGGTGTTTGGAGACTCATCATTCTACTTACGGCTATGCTATATTCTTAGGCGTCAACTTGGTTTCTTGGAGTGTGAAGAAACAACCCATTGTATCCAGGTCCAGCACTAAGTCGGAGTATCGTGCTTTGGCTAACACTGCTTCTAAGGTCATCTGGATGACACATTTGCTTCGTGATCTTCATGTTCTTCTTTCTGGTGCGCCTCTCCTACTTCGTAACAATAAAAGTGCGATCTTTTTGTCTCAAAATCCGGTGGCGCACAAGCGGTCTAAGCACATCGACATTGATTATCATTTTGTTTGCGAGCTGGTTTCTTTGGTCAAGCTTCTTGTTGCTTATGTTCCTATGTCTTTACAAATTGTAGACATCTTCACCAAGGGTCTCTCCCGTCCCTTGTTTGAGTTCTTTTGGTCCAAGCTTTGCGTCTCTTAGAATCCGATGCTTAGCTTGAGGGGGTGATAGAATAAATCAGATTACTGATTAGATTATGATTCTAATAATTCTATTGAAACCATGCTTGAAAGTAGTGGGTAAACTAACACTCCTACCATATTTGATTTCTTGTTACAAACATTAAATATTTAGAGTAAAACATATAAGTTTTTGTTAGAAACATTACATATTTATATGTTTTACTCTAAATATGTGATGTTTCTAACCAAAATTCAAATGTTTGACTTGCAATTGCTGCAGAATATAAATTCATAACTTCATATTATTCTAATTAAATCCCATATTTTCGTATGCCTATGGAAAGACGATCTTTTCCAATACTTTGTTCCACTAAAAAGTAATAATAATTCTCTTTCACAAAATTGATACAAAATAAAAAATGATTAGGACGCATTTTCTAACTAGGTCCTCTATTTTCCCTTTTTTAAAATAATACTAATAATAATGGGGACACATTCCCTAAATGTGTCCTTCCTATTTTCATCCATGGCGCAACAGTACTGTAGTGCCAGATTAAGAATTTTCTTGATGTTAAAGGTGGTTTTTGTTTTTTTATTTCTTTCCTCATTTTTTTTCTTAACCTATTTGACACTTGTCAAAATGTTATTGGATCATCACCCCCCATAATTAATTTCCCAACATATAAATTTTCTGGTTTCTTTTCATTGTGTCGTTGTTAAGTAGTTGCATATATTTACAATCCGGGGTAAAATACAAAACTAACCCTATTATTTTCTAAAAGTTCAATCTAACCCTGTAAAATATGAAAGTGCAATTCTAACCCTAATTTTTTCAACTAATGTGTTGTTAGACCTTTTCGCACTATTCCAGCATTGACTTGGCATTTTCGATATTGACCAAATATAAAAAGACTAAAATATCCCTATTCTTAAAACTAAAAAATTAAAGACAAGAATACCCCTAGGGTTCTTCTTCTCCATCTTCAAACCATCTCATGCACCTCCTCCGCGCGTTCCACCACCACCACCGTTGGATCTCCGTCGATCCACCACCACCGTTGTCGCATCTCTGCCGCTCCACCACCACCACCGCATACAGTACTGAAAACAAATATATGCTATTGGTTCGAAATTAACATCCTACATAGCATAAACAGCAACACTTAGAGAGAAACTACTACACAAACTCCCCATATTTTAGCACTAGCCATAAGTTAAGCACATTTCCCACTAACTCACTCAGAAATTAAGCACATTTCCTAAACACAAACAAAAATACTGCATTCACTTCAACTCACTCAGATCTCAACAAAAAATCTTACTTCCCTCTACTTAGCGATTACAGCAGAACTAGACATCATTTTCTGCTTATTTGAACTGAAACAAACAGATGAAAAGATGAAATCTACACAATGCTTACTTCGAGAGTGGAATTTATCAGATATTCCGGTCGTGACCGCAGATCTGATCATATATCTTTTGGTGCAGGGGTTTAGTGTGTGTTCTTAGTGTAGTGTAGAGTTTTGTAGATTCCGCCTGCTCTGCCACCACCTTTGCCGGATGATGCAGCCGGAATCTGGAGTTTCGCTAAAACTCCCGGAGTTCACCTTAACCCAAAAACTCCTAAAATATTCTCATCGGAATCAGTGGCAGAACCAGGGCGTAATGTAAGGGGGGGCTGAATAAGAGAGGCAAAAAAAAATTTTCGAATGCTTAATACAGAGACCTAATCTACAGCCGTGTCGCTGTTTAAAACTAGTTTGTCCCATGAATTACCAGTAACCACCGAATCTGCAGATTATAACATGATCAGTTTACTGTTAACATTATGAAAATCATGCAAAATCTATGATGGATAATTAATGTGGAAAAACTTAGGTAATTAATACACTTAATTTCCAAAAGGTAATAATAGTGGACTACTGGACTCAATCTACCACCAAGCAGATTGTTGCAAATCTCTAAAGAATCTATGTAAAGCAAGAATAGTTTCGCAAACATAAAACAAGCAGAATTTGTGCAATAAAGAACCCAGACAAATGCTTAAATCCATTTCAAGCCAACTTAGATGAAACCTATTTCATAATAGCAGTGTGCATTGGTTTAAGCTAATCTTTGTTAAATCAATCGTCTCTTCTAAAACAGAACAAGAACGATATAGTGCGAACAAAAATGGATAGAAATCAATAAAATAATAGCGACACAATTTAAAGCGAGGTATACAAATATTGACACCATAACTAGGAATGCAAGAAACAAGTGGCTGACAAGTTAAAATTCACAAAAGAAGATCATCTGCTGGCTGCTGCATTACTTTAAGAAACTAATGCAACGAAATAAGAACACCACCAGTATTGCCATCAAAATTCAGGAGGAATTTGATTGTAGTATCAATGCTATATGAAATAGGATGCCTTAGACACATCTTATCCACGGACTAGAACAAGGAATGCAAGAACAAATTTAAGCAAGATGAATCATACAACATGACAGGCAAGAAGTTTGCAGACCTATCATAAGGAATAGACAAAATTCAAGCAAAAATAAAGAAGAAAACCGTGCGAAGCCCAACGACTCAAACCAGGCATACACACAAAATACAAACCAAAATGCAAAAGGGATTACCACGGAGGAACATGAATACATGACCTTACTAACCAATTTTCTTTTCCTCATTATACAATGAAGAATCAAATGGAATCTCATAAAGCTAAAGCTAATAGTACCTGCATACCAACTCTTAGAATAGATGAAGTGATATTATGCCTGATGCTCAATACAAACTCATCCATATCCGATTCTGCAAATAGAATGAAGCTGTTAGAATTTAGAAATATGAAAATTTAACACTTACAGATCAAAATGTGGTACGAATTCCGGCTTGAAGTATCACTTACTACTCCTTCTAGTTAAAATAATCCACTTCATATTCACTCATTCTAGTTAAACAGAGTTTTGATCAAATTACAAATTCAACCTAAAGCATAATCATTTGATTAATTCTAGACTTGATAAGAAACAAAATGTTTTTGCAAGAATACCTCTCGTCTCTCGGCAGAGGCGGGGAGACGTTGGAGAGGCTATAGGATACTTGAGGAAGGCGGGGACACGGGCAGAGGCGGCGCGCTCACGGCGGACGAACGACAAGGATGCCGGGAAGAGGAGTTGAGTCTGGACATGGAAATTTCAGATGCCAAATACAGTAGGGTTCCAGCCATGGCTATTTAGATGATTATGATTGGGCTAATTGGGCTTAGGTTAAAGCCCAATTGGCCAGTCTTTTTTTTGGCTTCGACGAAACAAAACGACGTCGTTTCAATTGCACCAAAACGACGTCATTTCGTTTGATGAGGAAACAAAAAAAATAAAAAAATATGGATTTTGCCCAGCGTCTTCCTCAGCCTTCGCCGAAAACAGCCACTGCAACAAGTTCAAAGGGGGGCGGAATCCATGGATTTCGATGGTGCCTAGGCCTAATTTTCGGGCCACCGGATCCTAGGGGTGGCGCTAGCACCCCCTCGCCCCCCCCCCAGTTCCGCCACTGATCGGAATCAAGAGTTCGTCGGAATCTGCTCACCGCCCCAGCCACCACCAACAGCCCCAGCCTCACCCTGAAGCTGCTCACCATTGCATCCACTACCTCGACCTCTTCCAGCCATCCTCCGGCACCCACCACCTCGTCCCATCGATGTCAGACAGCAAACCCCAATGTTGGCGCCACTACAGCGAATCCTAGCCCACCCCGCCGCAATGCGCCACTCCAGCAAACCCTAATCTACCCCCGCCCTAGCGCCACTGCAAAACCCTAGCCCGACGCCACCTCGCTGAAGCTTCGCCACCCCTTTGAATCCATGTAAAACCTTCGAGAAGAAGAAACTCCGAGAAGGCACTCCTATTTCGCTCGAGAAGAATATCTTATTCTGGCATTGTTAAGGTACTTCTGTTTCGTTCGAGAAGAAAGAAGATCTAAGAAGAAGAAGAAAATGGATCTGGGAAGAAGAAAAAAGGGGAAATTGTTTGGTTAATAGATAATGAGGATATAACTGTCCTTTCACTTTATCTAATTTTATTTATTTTTTACCAGGGGTATAACAATCAATTCACATAATTCTTTCCAAATGAAGGTTCTCAGAGTTTGATTGGCACTTTCCAGTAAATAATAGGGTTAGAAATACACTTTCATATTTTACAGGGTTATATTGGCACTTTCGATCAAAAAATAGGGTTATATTAGCACTTAACTCTACAATCAAACATGTTTATTGGAGATCGTGAAAAATATTCGGTGCAATTTTGGCTGAGATGGCGGGAGTCTTACTGTTGAAAGATATATCTCACATCAACTTCTTATGAGAATAATAACTAATATATAAATTCTTTGACCACATCCACTTACTAACAATTAATTTTTAGTAACAATTAATTTTAAGACGGAAGTCCAAGATACCTTGTAATTTATCAACTAATTTTACATTATTGAATGATTGTGATGATACCTGAGCTCGAATGCCCAGGCGATCACTAATATTCCTCCTCTCCTCTCGTTGGACCTAAGAGGTTCATGCTCATAGACTACAATTGGCAGCCTAGTTGCAGTAAAACCCTACTATTTGTCCTTCAAGGAATGGTGGTCCTAACCCTAGCTAATTACATAGTATTCGTTGCCTGGTGAGCATCGTTTCCTCTCAAACGTAATCTACAAACCACTATAAAGCTTTAATTAGCAAAATGGATGGCAGAGTTGATCCCACGAAGTATGGAGCAATATTAATAAAATTTACCTACTAATTTCAAAATAAATGTTGGTGTAGCCACAATGCCTAAATTTATAATTGTTTTCCTAACAACTAAAAATGCAAAAAAAAAAACTAATACATTAAAATATAAATTTCAAGAGAATATATTAAGAATAAAATCGGCTAAGAATAACTTGTACTAGTTAACATCGATCATCGGTGCAATAATGATTTAATCCTTATGTATCTATAAATTATAGCTTGGTGGGTACGCTTAACCTTCCCAATTCTTTCTTATCTTGTCGACAATTGATGATCAACTATAATTAACCAACCGTTTCTCTTACCAAGATGCCCCCAAAAAGTATTCGCTGAACTAGACACACACCCTGGTAATATTGAGAATGAAAAGAACCTGATATAGCAAAGTAAAAATAAATAGTAATGCACATTTAGTTGTTCCCTGTCTTACTATTATATTTTTTTACTAATTAGACTGCTTCACAAGAATGCGCTACTTACTAACTCTTTCCAACGATTATATAATAGTGAAATTAGCTAGAATTATCCTAACAATATTCAAGTTGATTAGACCTAAGCATTCTAAGAATAAAGTCAATCAAGAACAATTAAGAACACGTAAGAGTAAATTATAAAGCAATCAGTTCTCACAATTCATAAACTAATACCTATTATTCTCTGCTAATAAAAGAATTAGCTACTCATGATATGCAAATATAAATCGCAAAAGAAATAAACTGAAAACATAATGTTGAATTAAAACTATGGAAAGAAATAACTCTCAGAATTTGGGTTTCGTTTGGGCAAACTCGACCCTCTGCGAAAAGCCCGAATCTGAAAATAACAAAAAACAATATCTGCAAAAATATAAAATATCTCTGGAATAAAAGGCATAATAATCATCTAATCTTATCTTTCTTATGTACTAAGAGGATTAGCACAAAAATTACCACACAAAAGAGTTTCTAAATAAGAGTCTTAACTCCTCGAAAAGATAACAAAATATTTGTCTGCCATTTAAATTCAGATTCTTCCAGATGAGATTTCCTTGCCATCCAAATTCCCATGCTACACGCACCTCCGTTCTACACACCTCCGTTCTACACACCTCCGTTCTACACACCTCCGTTCTACACACCTCCATCCTAAATAGAATATTTTGTAGGTTGGGAATGTAAAGTTACGTGTTGTGCACTTATTATTTAAATTGGTATTTTTGTACTAATTTGGGAAAAAAACGTTATATGTTAGAACATATGGAAAGTTGGAATTTAGAAGGTTTTAAATATCAATTTTTCACGTACTTAATTTCCTAACATACAAATTTTTTTTAAAATATTAACTTTTTACATGTTGTAATTATATGTAATAGCATTATTTACAGTCAAACATGTTTATCGGAGACAGTGAAAAAGAATTTGTGCAAGTTTGGTTGGGACGGAGGAAGTAATACTGTTGAAAGATATACCCACATAGGTTTCTTAAAAGGATAATAACTATCATATAAGATCTTGGGTCACTTTCACTTAGTATCAATTGGTTTTAAGATGGAAGACCAAGATAATTTGAAACTTAACAAGGTATCATACTCGGGCACCTCAAGCCTACGGGTCATGGCCGAGCCACCCAAGTATGCCCGTCAAATGGGTTAGTTGGATCAACCCATTAACCAAATCCAATTAACACATTATCCAATGAGTCTTTATCCAATTAACTCATTTATTAATGGGTCATAATGGATTGGATCATAAATGGGTTGGATCATCAAATGTATAACTCATTGGATAACTCATGAGATAACTCATATGACCCAATGGGTTAAATATATTATCCAGTAAGTCATTATGTGATTAACCCAATAAGTTATCATTCAATATTTTCTTCTGATATGAGTTACAAGTTGTCATCATCCAATGGGATCGGGCATTAAATATTCATTAGTTTTTGGGATTGGGCGGTGTAGAAAATAAGGGTAATAATGTGTGTCTGCATTCATGAATTCAGGATACATTATATAGTAGTACAGGATACCTATACAAGCTAGGAAAAGGTAATAGAATACAATTACATCTACAATTATGGTAAGAATACAATTTTAATTCTAATTTCTTAACTCTCCTCCTCAAGTTGGAGCATGGGGATCGAAAATGGCCAACTTACCAAGTAAAGAATGGAACTGGTTACGTCCGAGAGCCTTAGTGAACAAATCCGTAGGTTGGTCGGTTTTACTGATATGTTGAGTAATTAGTGCGCCAGATTGAACAAGATCCCGAACAAAGTGACAATCAACTTCAATGTGTTTGGTGCGTTCATGAAAAACCAAATTGGTCACTATGTGAAGAGCGGATTGACTGTCACAAAACAAATGCATAGGAGAGGAGTGTGAAACCCCCAAGTCCTTCAGTAAAGACTTAAGCCATAACAACTCACAGCAGGTAACTGCCATAGCACAATACTCCGCTCCAGCAGAAGATCGAGAAACAGTAGGTTGCTGTTTAGTTTTCCAAGAAATCAGAGAATCACCAATCAGAAAAAAAAAAACCAGATAGAGAACGCCTAGTAATCGGGCAAGCAGCCAAATCTGAATCACAATAAGCAGTAAATTGTAAAGTACTACGGGAAGAGAAAAATAAACCTTGACCAGGATAACTCTTCAGGTAGTGCAACACACGAACAGCACATTGCCAGTGAGGAACACAAGGAGACTTCATGAATTGCGCAAGAGTATGAACCGAATAACTAAGTTCAGGATGAGTAATAGTCAGGTATATCAGACGCCCAACCAAGCGTCGATACTGCTCCGGATCATCGTAGGCTGGACCTTCAACACGTGCCAAATCATGTCGTTGCTCCATCAGAAAATCAATTGGTTTAGAAGCAGATAAACCTGTATCAGATAAGATGTCCAAAACATATTTCCTTTGCGAGAGAAACATCCCCTCCGGTCTTCTAGCAATCTCTATGCCCAAAAAATACTTAAGCAAACCAAGATCCTTCATGTGGAAACAAGAACCTAAGTACTTCTTGAACTCAGAGATGAGCAAAGAAGAACTATCAGCGATAACCAAATCATCCACATAAACCAGAACATGTAAAGAAATTGATCAACGGGAAAAGACAAATAAAGAGTAATCGGCCTTACTCTAAACAAAACCAAATGCTCGTAAAACCTGAGCCAGTTTAGCAAACCAATTTCTAGGAGCCTAACGAAGACCGTAAAGAGATTTCTAAAGTCAACAAACCTGACCAAGCGGTACAGCGTAGCCAGGCGGAGGGCGCATGAACACCTCCTCATGCAAATCACTATGTAGGAAGGCATTATGGAAATCCATCTGATGCAGTTCCCAACCACGGATAACTGCAACGGACATAAACAATCGAACAGAACTCATCTTCGCAACCGAAGCAAAAGTCTCAGTGTAATCAATTCCTTCTACCTGGTGATTTCCAAGAACCACTAGGCACGCCTTATAACATTCAATAGTACCATCTGAACAAAACTTCATCTGGTATACCCATTTGCACCCAATTGCCTTCTTATGCACAGGCAAATGAGCCAAAGTCCATGTCTGATTTCGCTCCAGCGCAGTAATTTCCTCAGCCACAGCATCTCGCCAATGAAAATGACAGGAAGCCTCGGAGTAAGTAGTGAGATCTGCACTAGATGTTACAGCACCCAAAAATCTAGAATGCGTACTAAAAAAATTATCACAATTTATATAATCAGTAAGAGGATAGAGAACACCTGAGGAAAGTGACGACACATTAGAGAACGTAGTCGAAGGGGGAGGTCTTCATAGTAAGAGCACAAGCATAATCATCACAATCGTAGTCTGCCAAGTACGATGACGGACGATGAGATCGAACACTCTGTCTGGTAGGTGGCAACTCAGTAGCGAAACTGTCCGGTACCAAAGAAACCGGTAAAGTATGTACCGAGGATGTAGCATTGGCGGTGACTTGTGGAAAATTACCGGCAGCAGATGGCAAAGGTAGGCTAGCGGCACCCGGCATAGAGGTACCGGCGTCATGCGGCGGAGAATGGCCGGCGGATGCCGGCGTTGACTGGTCGGCGGTGACCGTCGGTAATTGGCCAATGTTGACTAGCCAGCGTTGACCGGCATTGACTAGCCGGCGGTGACCGGAGAGACAGTAGACGGCAGCAGCTGACCACCTGCGGACGGCGGAAGGCGACCGACGGCATTGGATTGGCAGTGGAAGGCGGAATTGAAATTCCGTGCGGCTCAGGCGAGAATGAAGAGGAATCTGGCGATGATGTGGTGGCGCTGCAAGGTTCATCGGATAAAGCAGATGTCGGAGTTGCAAAGTATGGGAACTTGTCTTCAAAGAAATCGACATCCCGACTGTTAAATATCACTCGGGATTCCAAGTCAAAAAGGCGATAGCCTTTCTTACCGGCAGGATAACTAAGGAACAGACACCGCCGACTTCGTGGTGCAAACTTGTCACAATATCTAGGAACATGAGCAACAAAACACAAGCATCCAAAAACCCTTAATGAAGAATAATTTGGAGCTTGTCCATAGAGCAACTCAAACGGAGTACAGCCGTTGAGATGCTGATTCGGTGTTCGGTTGATCAGGTAGGCAACAGTAAGAACACATTCTCCCCAAAATTCAATAGGAAGACTGGCTTGGAACCGTAAAGCACGCACCACATTGAGTAAATGATGATGCTTTCTTTCAACTCGACCATTCTGTTGTGGAGTATCAACCATAGATGTCTAAAAAATGATCCCAGGTGCAGTAAAGTGAGATCACAGAGGCAAAAATTCAGTGTCGTTATTAGCCCGAACTTGTTGAATTTTCCGACCCCACTGGTTCTTCACTAAGGCACTAAATTCTAAAAATCTAGAAGTTACTTCAGATTTAGCTACTAGCAAACAAACCCAAACAGCTCGGGAATAATCATCTACTATAGTCAAAAAATAAAATGCACCACTAGAAGATGGTGTTCTATAAGGTCCCCAAACATCACAATGAATTAATTGAAACAATGCAGTAGCATTTGTAGAACTTAATTGAAAACTATGTCTAGTCTGTTTTTCTCTATAACATATAGAGCAGGGTACAGAATGTTTATTAATGCTAGAAGAAATAGAAGACAACATCGTGGAAGATGGATGACCAAAATGCTGATGCCATAAGTCGGAAGAAGATACTGAAGCAACTGTATGAAGAGACTGCAGGACAGGACGGTGAACACGAGCATCCAGCAGACGAAGCCAAAACACCCCCCCCCCCCTTTCTGTTCACCCACGCCAATCACTCTCCTCGTACTGATTGTCTGTAAAATGCAATAACTAGACAGTTCAGGGTAGATAACAATCTAGAGCATAACACTAAATTGCATCACAATGTAGGTATATATAAAACATGTGGCAGAATAAAACCACCAAAGCAAACAAATCCATATTGAGTAGTGGATGACACCGAGTCATCAGGAAGAACAACATTCACAAAATCAATAGTAGTAGTAAGATCAATAAGAGAACCTTTGTCACCAGTCATGTGATATGAGGCTCCCGAATCAAGTATCCATGGTAAAGTATGCTTACCAGACACATTTCCAGTAAGAGAATTAAACTGATTAAACAAGTGCATGGTCGTGCTCTATTGGTCATCAGACAGAGCAGGGCCAAAATCGGAACGTGCAGGTACTCTGCCGGAAGAAGTCGCTGCCACCAGAATAGGCGACGACAAGGCTGCTCTGGCAAACGGCGGCGAGAGAGATAGCGATAAGGCTGCTCCTACGAACGGCGGCGGGAGAGGAAGCACCATGGCCGCGCCTCGTGGACTGGCAGCGGTGACTGACGTTCGGGAAGCTGGCATCGATTTCTTACTGGTACCAGCTTTCTCCTTCAACTCCTTGAACCAGTCTGGTACACCATGTAACTGGAAGCAGGTATCTTTATCATTACCCTTGCTACGACAATGTGTACAAACAAGATTCTTGCGGTCGGCTGCAGAAAGAACAACTGGCAAAGAACTTGCAGGTGGTGAACGTCGGGCAGTGTACACCATGGAGTAAGAAGAAGGCTCACGAGCTCAAATGACAACTCTATGGTTCTCCTCCTGCTTCTTGCTTCTGTAAAAGCTTCATACTATCGGCCAAAATAAATCGTCCCTTCAGGTCATCCCACAGATCCTTAACTGTAGCAAACGAACTTGTAGAAGATCTTATCACCGGATCCAGGGTTTGCAAGATCCAGCAGACAAGAGTGGCATTAACCCTAGGCCAATCAGCAGCATTAGGATGACCATCCTGGGGTCTGGTAATGGATCCATCAATAAACCCAATCTTGTGCTTAGCAAGAAATGCGCAACAAATCGCATCGGACCATTCAATATAATTTTCTTGACCTTTGAGCATGGTCGATATGAGTTGTAAACCTGGACCATCGGTGGAACCAATAAAGTAAGGATCAGTCGACATGCGACCAATAGGTAAAGTAGTCCGAGAGCCAGATTGCAACTGCAACTGCTGAAATAAAGTTGCAATTACTTCATAACCACTCATATCATAAAGCTTCGAAGCCTCAGGTGCATCAAAACTAGTTTGTTTTTCAGAGCTAGAAATTGTGGTAAATTAGGTACAGATCAGGAGCAGGTACAATAACCAGCAACAGATCGGATCAACAGGACACACCGGCGCAAACGAGCGGCGGCGCGTGATGGAGGACGGTGAATGGTCGGACGCCGGACGTCGGATGGCGAACGGTCAGATGGCGGACGATGGACGATGCGTAGTAGCGGCAGACAGCGTGTGGTAGCAGCAGCGGCGTGAGACAGCGGCAGCTACCAGCGGAGCGTGGTGGCCACAGCGGCAGCGCGTGGTGTGCGACGACGGCATATCGGAAATTTTAATGCTGTGGAAAATTTTCTATTTAAGATTTCAGGATTTTAGGCTCTGATATCATGTAGATAATAAGGGTAATAATGTGTGTCTGTATTCATGAATTCAGGATACATTATATAGTAGTACAGGATACCTATACAAGCTAGGAAAAGATAATATAATATAATTACATCTACAATTAAGGTAAGAATACAATTCTAATTCTAATTCCTTAATAGACGGGATGAGAATAATTAAATTTTGATCTCAATGTGTCCCATATTATGTTAACTCAATGGGAACCTAACAAATACCCCCATAAATATTCAAAATTACCCAATTAAATGCATGTGTAATATTTAACATAAAAATCCACTATAATTCACAAATTATATAAATTATAATTCACAAAATATTTGAGCTCAATCTCGTGCAGCATTCGAGAGTTCGTACAGTATTCAAACTCAATCTTGTACAATATTCGAGTTCTTACAGTATTTGCGCTCAATCTCGTACAGTATTTGCGCTCAATCTCGTACAGTATTCGAGCTCGTACAATATTCGAAGTCAATCTCGAACAGTATTTGAGTTCATACAGTATTCGCGCTCAATCTCATATAGTATTCGAGTTCGTAGAATATTTGAGCTTAATCTCGTATAGTCTCCGAGTTCGTACAATATTCAAGTTCGTACAGTATTCGAGCTTAATATCGCACAGTATTCGAGCTCAATCTTGCATAGTATTCGAGCTCGTACAATATTCGACCTCGTACAGTATTCGAGCTCGTACATTATATGAACTCGAGCTCGAACCCAACTAATATTATTCATTAATTTCGTCGAGTTTACAAAGCCAACATATTATATATTTTTTATTTTTATTAAATATAATATAATATAATGTACATAATATAGTAAATGATTATTTATTAGGGGTAAATTAAATAATTCGTAATCAAACTTGTGAAAATTTAGTTATCTTATGCTATGAAATTATCCACGGGTCACCCAATACCCAACCCAACTCGACCCACCCAAAATTATCCAACTGGTAACCCATTATCCAACCTAACTAAACCTAATATCTACAGCTCAATTGTATCAATTAACCCAATGGGTCATTATCCAATAAGTGAAAATAGTATATGGATAACGGTTATCCAACGGGTGACCCAACCCATTTGATGAGCCTACACCCAAGGCCTATTCATGGTCCAGTCCAGTCCAGACCACAAAACTGTATGTTTAAAAATCTCCTTGTTGCGGGTCTATTCGCGAAAGCAATGTAGGTTTTCATCGGTTTTTAATTCGCACGATGGTGTTGTTTTCACCGTAACATCCTCCACGACAGTGGTATTTAAAGTCCGTCTCCCATGAGACCGTCTTACCATAAGACCAGGGACTAGAGAGAAAATAGTAAAAAGGAAAACTAAATTTGGAGGCAAAATTATAAACAATTTGGACTCGGGGTCCACAATGAAAACTGTAAAAAATAGAGGGATCAAACTGTAAATAAACAAAAAGTTGTAACAAAAATGGACTCATCTTCTTTCTTCTCGTCTTCTTCATCGTGTCGCCGCATCCTCTATGCCATCGCCTCCTCGTCTCACTGTCGTTGCCTCCTCACCTTCTGATTTGTCTCCGCTTTTCCTTCTCCACCGTGGATCTGGTGTGTGAAGCCTACATCTGAAAGAAAAAACCTACCTCCTATTGCCGAAAACCTTCGATTGCTACTTTCATTCTTCAATTTGCAGAACGCCGGTGTCAGAATCGCAAAAGCTTCCATACTCCTCTCAAAGCTTAGAGATTGTTGTCCTAACTCAATAGAATTCACACCCGAGGTGCGTACATGACAAGAAAATTGATATTTTACTTCACCCATTTTACTTCAGTTTTTTTCTTAACCCCAAAAAATAAAGGTAAAAAGTTCTTTTAGCTCGGTTGTTTTTTTTAAGTAAAAGGTATTTTTTACCTCAGTTACATAACAACAGAGGTAAATAATTGGTTTTTACCTCAGTTAATAAAAGAACAGAAGTAAAAAATTAAAAATAAAGTAAATAATGTTACCAAGTAGCGTGCAACGCCGCATATGTTGTGTAGGAAGCATGATCGATTTTGCCATTAACGTTGTTTCTACTAATACATTTAGCGAATGACTTAGCGATGTCGCACATATTTGAATACATAAGTTAAAGTAAAGAATTTGAAGGTGATAGAAAAGAATTTAAAAAAAGGAAATGGAAACACACATATGATGTTCAAATCATATGAAAACACATGTATGAACACGTAAAGCCAATCTTATGAATTTAAAATTAGATAGTTTAATATCTAGAAAAATAGTAGTCGTGAAAACATTCTCACAATCAGTACTTAAATTCGAATAATATTTGTCTTGATTCAAACATAATAGAGATTACAATAAACTCAAGCAGCTCTGATAATGATAACCTTGAAAAGCATAGGCCCCCCAGCTTTGATCACCTCTAAGAACAAGGTGTTCACGATGCGTAGGTTGTTTCCCTTAAAGAACTCGCCAAAACCCTTCGGGGAAAGGGCCTTGATCTTCCCACCCCCGAGTAGTTCATAAGGTACTCTGTCCCGTACCACCTCAACACTACGGGGGTCTTTGCACTAGGCAGTACTAGTACAATCTCCCACAGGACGTACTAAATTATAAAAAAAAATATACTTATTAGAAATATATTTATATATATGTGGAAATATTTTAAATTGCATATTAATTTTGAATGCCTTACCAAGTTGGGTTCTTCCCAAAGTTTTGTTGCTTCAGAGTACAGTGGAAGCGTGGGCTTTTGGGAGCCATTATATAATCCTCAATGTCGAAGACAATAGGCTCAGGATTGCTCGGTTGTGCGAAGAACTACATGAAAATAAAATATTTTGGAAAGGTGTGAAGATCTGTTTTACTAATTATATGTTGTGAAATGTTTGAAGACCTGGAAAAATGGACGACTTGAAGATCCCTCTCCAGCCATTTGTCAATGAAAATGTGAGTAGGGAAGCAGCCCATGAATTGCAACTGCGATGTCGCCTGCTCATCTCAGGTATGTGTCGGTCCAAACCAATAGCATGGACGACATGTACTAAAAAAGTTTCCATAACGTCAAGAACCCATCGGTTAGACCAAATGAACGACCGATATACGTTCAACGTCTCATACTAGGTAATATGCTACTAAAAATAATAGTATGCAACATAACTTCTTTATCACCGTAACTGAACTGTAACATACGTTTTACCGAGGTTTCGTATATCAGTAAGTTACGGGTAAAAACACATAACCCCAAAAAAAATTTTATTTAACAACATAAAATTATTTTTTTTAAACCCTAAGGAGACCTACCAAAACGTAGTACCCAAGTATACATCCAACGAAAGTGTATCATGTTAAAAATGTGAGTAAAAAATAGAACACAAAGAAAACATAACACATTGATAAATCACATATCGTACAATGCAAAGTGGGAATTACTAACATTACATGTGAGAAGGTTAGAAAAACCCTACCTTTCTTCCAATGGAGAAGTGAATGGGGGTGAGAGACCGTTGGAATTCGTGGCAAACTTGTGAAGAGAAGCTTGAACTTGTAGGTGGGTTCTCATATATATAACCGTTCTTAAACAACATCGTTTTGACCACATTATGTTTTCTTCCCGGTAGAGTGCGACATCGTATGTATGTCGTTTAATCCAAAACTACGCTAAAATAGTGACCGGCATTATGTGCATGGGCCTTACAAATTCAGCCCACCAGTGAGTTACGTTATGTTAAATACTAAACATTCAATCACATTTAATAAAACTGAATTAATATGAGAACATTTAATAACATTGAATGAATATGAGAACATTAAATAACATTGAATTTACGGCTAAACATTGAATAACATTGAATTTAAGGAAAAACATTCAATAACATTGATTTGTCAATAAAAATTGCATACAAAAAATACATCAATATTAATATTCTTCCAAATACGAATCAATTTGTTCAAAGTACATGGTCATGCGAAGACTAAGAAAATTATCTAATGTTCGCGGAAATTACTCAACCCGCACCATTTAGGAGCTTGAAGTATAGGGTGTCCCCAACCACGAGTCGCTCTGCTGCAAGAAATAGGAAAACCCCTTCAGGGTAAGGGTTTTGAGCACCCTGATCCCCATGTACTACATGTGATACTCCCTCCCTTTGCACCTGATCACAACATCCAACTTGTACGGCGGTAGGAGCACTACAATTTTGTCAGAGATGTGCCGAATTATAAAAAAAACCTTTATTAGTACTTATGAAAGCAATCTATAAAAAAAGGTTAATTGGAAATTCAATTTCTTTAAAACAGGGAGGACTTACCATAATTGGAATTAACTCTAAGTTTGTCTGGGTCAGAATATGGAAAAAATGCGGTTATCTGCTTGAGAGTATGCATCGCGGACTGTCATCATCCGAATTAGTACGGATCTATATTGGTCAAAGAAATTATTGATATTTCGTTTATAATATTATTAATATAATAGAAGGAATATTTTTTTAAAAAAAATAATCAAAATTCGGTTACCTCGCTTGGGTCACAGCTAGAACCAGCATTGTTAGACATGGTTGATGTAATTCATATTGTCACGGGTGTTAAATGTTGTAGTAGACAGAAATTGGATGATGATCCCAAATTATTTGGTAAGTTGACCATGTCAACGAGCTGTCGCTTAACCTTCGGTATAACTGAAGGGTTAACCGAGAGGCTAGCAAAGTCACTCTGGCAAATTACATAAAGAAAGCATTATCCGCGACGTCGCACATGTATCGGTACAACAAAGGGGCGATCAACTAGCCAGCGATGTCGCATGATAGCAGATGGATTACAGAAATAACTGCAGAAAACTTGGAACGATTCTTGATTCTAAACCAAACAATCGAACCACTCCATAGCTAGAAGACTTAGAAAATAAATACTAACACCCAAAACCCATATCTTACCACTGCAATTCATAGAAACTTCAAAAAAAATTAACAATTAATACATTAAAACCCTAATCCATATTGATAACAAATTCTAGGATAAATAGAATAACAAAAGTAATGTAACCACATGTGGAAACCATACCTTTGACAAGATTGGTAGGGGCACTGTTAAAATTTGAGCAAAATGTGAAACTTTGAAGTGATGTATACTAGGTGGGCTCCATTTATATATTCTTTATACTTCCACCTAGGGTATGTTCGATTCGCATCGTAGTCATCTATAGAGATTGTTCCCTCGAAAGGTGGGCGACTTCGGCTAGTAGGAGTGTGAGCCTCACCATTTCTGCCCACTAGCATGGGAAGGGCCTATGATGTACCTATGTATGTGCGATGTCCCATACTAGTTTTGGTAGAACGACATATTACAGACAGAGGCCTGACGTTGGTTTTCTGGAATTGGGCCTCAGCATTTCAGCCCAATAGCATATCAACTAGGTCCACATTTGGCCAAGACATTTAACAATTGACCTTAATAATAAGTAATTATATATTAGACGCTACTATTTCAAACTTATAAATGTTACCAGACTTTATTAGTGTCTGGTATGATCGGAATCAATTTTAACATAGCTGATGAACTTTTCTATTTTTACACATAAGTCCCCGAGGACAATAATTTCCACTGCATAGAATCACATGAAATTATATATTCTAGGTTTTTATGATATTAAAAGCTGATAAAAGTCCGTCCATCAAATTATAAAAAGCGCATGTACATTGTCTAGAGTAAACTGTAGATGATTACTTATACAAGGGCCATTCGTAAGAAACTTGTGTAACTCTTTGTGGGATTATGCGAGTTTCTTTATCAATTACGGTGGTAAAGAGTTTGATTTGGGATTGCAAGTGTCCCTTCCGTAATCTGGGGTAACCATGCATCATTTGTGTTAGTATTCCATTATTACCCTTACAATAAGCGTTATGAACACGATAATTTCCACCACATAAAATCGCATGAATTATATATTCTAGGTTTTTATGATATTAAAAGCTAATAAAAGTTCATCCATCAAATTATAAAAAGTGCAAGTACATTGTCCAAAGTAAATTGTAGATGATTACTTATAAGTATACAAGAGACATTCGTAAAAAACTTGTGGAACTCTCTGTGGGATTATGCAAGTTTCTTTATCAGTTACGGTGGTAAAGAGTTTGACTTAGGATTGCAAGTATCCCATCCGCGATCCAGGGTAACTGTCTGCCATTTGTGTTAGTATTCCATTATTGCCCTTTTTGAAATGCAAAATTGAGGATAACATTTTTTTATTCAAATTTTGATAACAATAAAGTTCAGCTTTTGGCTTTAACGAGTCAATGGACGGGCTACAATCTTGAAACGGTGTATTACCCCCAGAATTTAAATTATCTGCGAGGCCGCACTTATGTCGATTGCGACACTGAAATAAATATTAACCAGCGTCGGTAACTCTGAAATTTCAAGTAGGAACTCAAATTTTCAGCCAAAAATTTGAACCCAAAATCTATTTCAATCCAATAAATCTCAGCACTAACACCATTTCCCATTTCCAACACCAATCATACAACCCAAACTTCCACCATCCATTTACAACCTTTCAACATTTAAATATATAATCAAGTTGCTTCTCTCAAACATCAACAAGTGTCCAAGGATGGAGCATCTCCGATCCCTAATTAATTGAGGTAGTTTTACCATCTAATCCATGTTCAATTACCAATTATGTGATGATCCTATTATATGCTTTTTTTACTCAATAATTGATCAAAGATGCTTACATTACATGAGGTATGATGCTTGAGTTACATGTTATATATTTTTTTTTGTTATTCTTTCCAAGATAGTGCCATGTTTGTTTTGATTATGAAAAAAGATCCAGAGATTTCTATGAACATAGTTTGGATGTGTGACCTTAGTCACATGTCATCGGCTCATGCGAAATGTTACCGAACTAATACCAACTTGGCATAGAACTTCATATTTTTGTCATGTCAATAAATGTCCGGCGTCACTTATTCATCGGTCTTTGCGGCATTTTCAATCCATGTATGTGACGTCGCATGTAGCTAGTTCTATTTACTTTTACCATCTCGGATTTAATGTCGTCTACGTTTAACTACAATTTGTGAATTTCATTTAAGGATTGCCCAATTCAAACATAAACTTTGTTTTGTATGTGATGATACTAATAGGCCCGAGGAGAGCCATCAATGAACTTTCATCATGTAGATGGAATGACTTGTCATTTCACTAGTCGTTTTGACAGTTTTAATGGCGTGCAACATAGAAAATGGTGTTTCAATACAAGTAATTATTCAATTTCAAATTAATCTTATGTATTTTAATATGTGATGATATGTTGAATACAAATGTATTTCGATATGTGATGATATGTTGAATACAAATGTATTTCAATATGTGATGACATGTTGAATACAAATGCATTTCAATACAAATGTATTATATGTTATAGTTTCGTTGGTTTGAACATGTCAACTTTTCTAAATTGATTGAAAACAATTGGCTGTGGTATGATGTTTAATCATTTAGCCATCAAATATTAAATATTATAATATTGTACGATAAACGAAGTCTAACCGACTGGGTTTGTGACATCGCGCGGACTAGTGGTCAAATGACACGTGAACGACATCGTAGTTATCATCGTTTTTATTTTGCGACGTCGTCCAATCAAAATGACGTCAATTTGTAAACGTTCCACATCATCATGCACACGACGTGGGTGATCCACGTCATGCGATATCGCACGTTGTGCGGGCTGTCGTCGGTCAAGACGACGTCGCATTATTTCATCCAACTTCGACTCCCTTCCCGCATTTGACGACCTCGCTTACAAGTGGAAGCCGATGTCGCTCCAAACGAGGTCACACATACATTCTTCAATCGTTGGCCTTCTTTCTTTAAATGACGTCGCTGATAATTCCTACAGACGTCGGTTGAAAACTGAGGTAAAAGATATTTTTTACCTTGGTTTCAAACAGAGGTAAAAAACCTACTTTTTACTCCAGCTATATTTATCTCGATTTGTTTTGGACAAAACACCGAGGTAAATACCCCTGCAGAACAGAGGTAAAAAGTGATGTCTCTTGTACCGCTATTCGTGAATTTTCCCCTCTTCTTTGATAATTCAGCTTACGTGTTGGTTTAAATTTGGATTTGAAGTCCAGAAAATGATTATATTCAATTATAGTTTCAGGACGGGGAGGAGGTTCGGGAGCTGAAGAAGGAGTTGGAGAAGGAGAAATTGAAGATGAAGGAGTTGGCGAAGGAGAAATTGAAGAAGAAGGAGTTGGCGAAGGAAAAATTGAAGAAGAAGAAGATTCGGATGTGTAGCATTTCCACGCTCAGAGGTAAACTGAAGGAGAAACTGTTCAGAGGACGTTTAATACTAATGTTTTTGGTTAGTGTGTTGATTTTCTCTCATCCTCTGAAACTTGTGGATAATTTAGTGCAGTGCTACGATCAGTGGCGGAACCAGGAAAAATTTTGAGGGTAGGCTGAAATTAGCAGACAGACGCAGCAGGCTTCTTCTCCAGACGCAGCAGGCTTCCGGCGAAGCTTTCTCACCACCGCGCCTACAGATTAAAAATAGCATTACAGATTAAAAATTACAGATTACAGATTAAAAATATAAATGAGGAACAAACTAGGAAAAGACAACAGGCAGATCACTTGAAATTAATGATTACAAGGGTATCCCTTATAACAAAAAGAAATAAAACAGAAAATATTCTGAAGATGGGCATGTTCTTCCATGTAACACATACCCGAGAGACAACTAGACAGCAAAACATAACAGAGAAGTTGAGATTGCATACAGTGGTATAGCTTTTATCATCTGAAATGCCAAGCTGTCCAAAATCATTGAGGCCAGTAGCATAGACGTTACCATTTTCTGTAAAAAATTATGAGCAATATATCAGCAACTAGATCAGTGGGAATAAAATCTTCAGCATACATGAACCAAAGGCTGAAATGATTTTTTAAAAAGGCCACGATGAGCCATAAGATTAGGATAGCAGTGCCACTCTGGGTGTATTCTAAGTAGTTTCTGACATTCTGTTCTACACAAGATGCCAAGAAAAGACACTTGTTTGCTGTACATCATTGGCATTGCTAAGTGAATCAGTAATTTTCTCAGCAATGGGCCTTAAAGGTGCAACCTTTATGCATTGATTCACTATCATTATACAACTTAACCTAAGCATAAATTTAAAAGGCACTCTTTTAAGCATTGATTCACTATCATGAGTTATGACCTTGTTAGATCCAATGCCCATAAGTCAAAATTTGAATGAAATTCAGAACTCCGAGTAAGGCAGTATAATTTGAATGCAATCACCCATTCACAATGCTAATGCTTCTAGAGTAGTTGATCAGTTCAGGTTTACATTTTTCCATGTAAATCACACAGTGCTAATAGATTCCATTCTAAAAGCAACCAAACTAAAGCGTCGCCTCACAACACTCAATTTAGTTGCCGAATTTCAAGATTATGGACGCAATACTTATCTTAGTTGAAAGAATTGACCAGGTTAAATTCTATGAAAATAAACAGGACATATATTTTCCTCCACCAATTCAAGGCTGATCGAAAATTATATGTACAGCAACTAAGAGATGACCGATTGAGAAAACAAACAAAATAGTTCGATTTAGCACGAACTGAAGCAATAATATACCTGTCAAAAAGAGCGTGTGAGCACCGCCGCCGCCGCATGCAATTTGTCGAAGGCTCTGATTACCAAAAACCGAAGAATCGAACGACCTAGGGCGCCATTGAGACTCCAAATTCCCCAATCCGGCAATCCCAATCTCCCGTAGTCTCCGTTCCCCCACACTGCGGCCGCAGAAATCCATCTCTGAAACCGTAGATTGAAAGCGATGTTTGCGGTTGAAGACGCGAATTTTCTGGCCGTAGGCGGAAACCCCCTTCCGTCGGCCGGGAACAGTAATTCCCGCCTGGCCGACGGATCTCAGAGCAGGCGCGCGCCTGCCCCTGCCTAAACATGGTTCCGCCAATAGCTACGATGATTTAGACACAATTAGTGTGTGACTTTTAATTAGATGCTCTTTGTTTTGACTAATGATGACCTTAGTTCCAGACTCCAGTTCTCAGGTTCTGATTGGATAATTTATTTGGATTTAAGGATGTCTAGTACAGTAGGATACTAAGATGATAAGGACATAATCTTCTTTATATCATTGGCAAGGATGAATTAGTAAGCAGTACGACTGTATCAAAGAGCTTGCAGCAATATGAGTGTTTGCAGCATTTCATAAAAATACTATTCAAGTTCATAAAATGACTTCAAATATAGGAAGAGTCAACTTCTGATCTATGCACCTTTGACTCCTGTGAAACCAACTTTTGGAAGCGCAGCTACGTTAGATTATATGGCATGGCCATGCTTACTCGGATAGTTCTAAAACAATTCCTCTGCCATGTATTTGCCAAAATCTACTTATGCAATGTCAAACACCTTTCACTACAAAGTGATTGTCCCGTGGAGAAAATATTTTTTTATATGATATTTACAGATGTAAAATGATATATACCACTTTACGTATATTACAGGTGAACAAGACATAAAACATCATATACTGATAATTCAAAATCGAAGAAATTTATTGAATCATCACTAACTCAACAATTACACATAAAATTAAATGTCAATCCCCATAACTATCTAATCATTAAACATCATTCTGTACAAAAGGGTTCAAATACCTTAAAAACCACTAACATAAAAATTTTAAAAATCCAAATCAGCCTAAAACATCAACAACAATCTAGTGTTTTGGCTCAAACAAATAAGCCCTATAAAACATCATTCACACACAATACATCTCAAACAATCAAATTTCATTTTTTTTCCCCGACTTGTTTTTCTTCTTTGCTCACTTATTCACATACTTGCTTTCTCTCCTGTCAGTTTCGAAGAGGATGACTCTTCTACTCCATCAACCCAATGATCGAAGGTCGATTTCCGGTCCTCTGTTCAAGGGAACACTTTAGGAAGCATGGTTTCTCACAGCAGTTTTTTAATATCTCATCAATGACATCGTAGAGCTCTGTCATGGAAAGTATTCCTGTGAAATAAACATAAAACATCACATACAGTAATTAAAATATCAATATCTGAAATTAAAACATCACAATAGCACAAATAACATCACGGACAACTACATTGAGAAACATCAAATACGGTATTTAAAATATCAATATAAAATTTTAAAAACATCAAACAGTACAAAGTAAAATAACAAAAAAACAAAATTGAACATCAGTTGCATACTTAAATATGAAAACACCACAAGTATCAAACACTAAAATTATAACATCGTACCAACACACGTAAAAATACTTAATGCCTAAAACATCAAACAGAAAGCGAGAAACATCAACAACAGTATCTAAAGCATCACATCTGAAAAATAACAGAACTTACAGTTCCCACTTCATTCTTGATTGCAGTAACAGAGAGCAGGTGCTTTTAGATATCTAAGAAACAACAACTAAAACAACAGCCCAAAAATTAGCACAAATAGTAACAAAACCCTATGATATTACACACAGTTAAAAAAATAAAACTGAACATCAATTGAACACTTAAAACACTGCAAGCATCAAATACTGAAATTAAAACACCACGCCAACACAGATAACAATGCTTAAAACCTAAACATCAAACAAAAAACGAAAAACATCAACAATAAGTATGTAAAACATAACATCTGAAAAATAACAAAATTTACAGATCCTCCTTCCTTCTCGATTGCACCAATAGTGGACAAGCATTTTTAGACATCTAAGAAACAGAAACAACAACACAAAAATTAACACAAATCGCAACAAAACCTTAAGATATCACACACACAATCAAATTAACAAAACTGAACACCAATAGCACACTTAAAGCACTACAAGCATCAAATACTGAAATTAAATCATCACATCAACACTAATAACAGTACTTAAAACCTAAACATCAAACAAAAAACAAAAAATATCAACAACAGTATGTAAAACATCACATCGGAAAAATAACAAAATTTACAGATCCTCCTTCCTTCTCGATTGAAACAACATTGGGCAAGCGTTCCTAGATATCTAAGAAACAACAACAACAACACAAAAATTAGCACAAATTGTAAAAAAACCCTAAGATATCACAAAATAATCAAAACTACATATCAATTGCACACTTGAGTATGAAAACACCATAAGCATCAAATGCTGAAATTAAAGCATCATACCAACACAGATAACATTTCTTAAAGGCTAAATCTGAAACATCAAACAGAAAATGAGAAACATCAATAACTGTACCTAAAACATCACTGCTAAAAATTAAGAAAACTTACAAATCTTTCTTCCTTCTCGATTGCAGAAGCACTAAGGCAAATCTTCTTAGACATCTAAGAAATAGCAGAAACAACACAAATATTAGCACAAATCCATAAGAACAACTCACAAAACACAAAAAAAAAATAGAGAAATCCCCAAATATTACTCAGTATAATGTACACAAACCAAAGAATATCACATGAACCAAAGGAAGTATACAAAAATTTTAAAAAAATGTATATGCATAAAAAATCTGAGCAAACGCATTACATTCGATGATAAACACAAAACGAAGCTTGTATTGTGTTCGCCCACCGGAAATCGAAGCTAAAACCAAAAAATTCACCAAAAAATTCCAAGGATCTCAACGAACCAATGTGTGCAAAAAAAGAAGAAGAAAATAGAGTGGAAGAAAAGGAGCGATCGAATTGAAGGAATATGGAAGAGAAATGGAGAGGAGAGAGAAGAAGAAGGTTTGGAGAGAAAAGGGGAGAGAGAGAGAGAGAGAGAGAGAAAGCTGCAGAAAAATATGGGAGAAGAATGAAGAAAGAATGATATTTATACCTGAACTTAAATGTAAATAAACAAAACTCACATCCAGTCCCTGAACTTTTAAAAGTTCAATTTGAAACCCTCATACTACATTCTTTACAATTTAATTTTTGGTCTCACTGTGAGACGATCTTATACAAGACTTTGTCACTAGTTGAAGAATATATAACTCCTGATCTTGTAATTATAATTTTTCCAGCGGTGTCACCATTTTTCGTTACTTCGCGGCGAGGTCATAATTCTGGAAGGGTTATTCCCCTTTTTTTTCCTTTCTTTTTCTCTAACTTCACAATTTTAAAATTTTCAGGGCGGGAGGCTATTAATAATGAATTTTTGTTCTTTCATTCTTTTCAATTTTTTTATAAGTTCTTTTAAAGTCTTAAAAGGGGTCGTTTTTAAAATGGTTTGTTGGATTTAAGTATCAGATAGGAACTATCTCTATTAATGCTTATGTTTCCCGCAGCTTATGTCCGGTAAAATTTGATTGACTTCAGATTTGATATCCAAAAAGGCGATAAGGAGAAATGCAAGTCAAAGTCGTTAAACAACGGATTTCTAGCAATACTATTTTTTGATGATTTAAATCAGATTTTTAGACTATAGTCCATTAGGATATTCTGGTCAGTTATATTGTTAATTTGATATAATTGATCTTGGGAAAGTCTCAGGAAAGACGGCCTTTCCATAAGCTTATAGACAGTCCTCAAGGGCATTTGACTTAAATGTTGTAATTTTTTATAAAATTTAAATATTGTATTTTATAAGTTAAAACAAGTAATAATATGTATTTGAATGTGAAAATATAAAAAAAATATGATATAAAAAAATATTTTCAATATTTTTAAATTTTGTATGTAATTTAAGAAATGCAGTGTATAAGGTAAGAAATAAGTGGCATGTCCATAAGCTTATGGACAGACCGCCTATCATGGGATTCACTCATATTTTTGGCAATTAAAATGACTAGTCTTCAAAGGTTAAATGGAGACGGACCAGATCTTTAGTTGGGGAGCTTTATTTGCTTTGTTTTGATTGCCTTAGATGTTTGATCGGAAGTGTCACTACCATAGAGAACCCCCTCTAGCACCAGTTTTTTGAAAATCGGTGCCAAAAATGTAATAGCACCGGTTTTTATCTTCTCGCTGAAAAATTGCTAAAAATTTCAAAATAGCACCGGTTTTTGTAAAATAGCACCGATTTTAAAAATTGGTGCTAAAACTTAAAAAATTGCACCAGTTTTTTAAAAAATAGCACCATTTTTTAAAACTGGTGCTAAAAATTTTCAAAAATCATTTTCCCGCTAAATAAATCGCCAAAAAATTTTAAATAGCACCAGATTTGGAAAAAAGTAGCATTTTAAAAACCAGTGCTAAATATTTTTAAAATTCTATCTTCCCGCCAAAAAATTCAAAATAGCACAGGTTTTAAAAACAGGTGCTAACATTTTTTAAAATAGCATGATTTTAAAAAACCGGTGCTAAAAATAAAAGTTTTAAAAATTCATTTTTTTCTGCCAAAGAAATTACCAAAAATATTGTAAATAACACCGGTTTTTAAAAACTGGTGCTAAATATTTTTAAAATTCTATCTTCCCGCCAAAATATTCAAAATAACACTGGTTTTTGGAAATTTAGCACTAATTTTAAAAACCAATGCTAAAAATTTAAAAATAGCACTTGTTTTGAAAAAAATTTCCAGTGCTAAAAATTTTAAAAATTCACTTTTCCCGTTAAAGAAATCGCCAAAATTTTTAAAATTCAATCATCTTCCCGCCAAAATTTTCAAAATATTCGTCAAAATTTTTTAAAGTTCAATTTTTCCGCCAAAGAATTCAAAAAATTGCCAAAATTTTCAAATAATCTTTCCAGAAATTTCATGGGATGGGAGAAGCCGCTCTAAGCTTCTTTTTTTTAACTTTCAAAAGTGTTCACATCTTTTGTTGATTTTGACTTATAACTAAATTAAGTTAAATTAATCAACGATCAACCCTTGCTGACCTAATATATATAAATAAGAATAAAATTTGTATACATTAACTAATTAACGCTTAACCCTTAAGTGATTTAGTATACATAAATACAACTTTAACTAGTCAATGGTTAATCCTTATTTGACTTTCAATATATAAACACAAATAATTAGGCTGACTTTGACTAATCAACGATCAAATTATACTTGAATTTCAATATATAAACACTAATAACAAAGTTGACTTTAACTAATTAATGGTCAAACTTTATTTGAATTAGTATATAATAAATACTAATAAAAATGTTTGACTTTGTCTAATCAACGGTCAAACCTTACTTGACTTTCCATATATAAATATTAGTGACTAAGTTGACTTTAACTAATCAACAGTCAAACTTCACTTGACTCTCTCTATATAGAAACACTAGTGACTAAGCTGACTTTAACTAATCAACAGTCAAACTTTACTCGACTTTCAATATATAAACACTATAAACTAGGTTGACTTTGTCTAATCAACAATGAACCTTACTTGACTTTCAATATATAAACACTAATAACTAAGTTGACTTTAACTAATTAACGGTCAAACTTTATTTGAATTAGTATATAATAAATACTAATAAAAATGTTTGACTTTGTCTAATCAACAGTCAAACCTTACTTGACTTTCTATATATAAATACTAGTGACTAAGTTGACTTTACCAAATCAATGGTCAAACTTTACTTGACTCTCTCTATATGACTAAGTTGAGCCATCATTGAGGAAGCTCTGAGGCGAAAATAGGGCGCAGCCCTGCACTGTTTATCGTGTTAGGTTTTCGTCGGGTTCCTCTTCCACAACTCTTCTTCTCCGGCGAGGAGCCCGACATTAATGTTGGGCTCCTCGCCGGGAATCTCTGAATGTATAATAGGTCCTCCAATTTGAAGTATTTCTCATTCCCGGAAGTCATAAAAATTGGATCTGGGTTTCTCGCTAAAGTTTGTAGCTCGTAACTTTGGGTTGAAGACTTTAGGAAAAGAATAGTTCGTAATTTTAGGAAAAGAGTTGGGTTTTACTCTTGATGGCTCCAAAACAAGGCACATACCAGAAAATACGGTGATGGCTCTGGCGTACTCTCGAGGAGGCCGTGCTTCTTCGAACTTGGACGAAGACAATTTCCGACTGGGAACCTGACCCAGAACCAAACCCGCCGCCAACTTGGGTTGAAGACTCCGGTCCTCAATCTAGGTCACTGGAGCGAGAGCTTGGCGAACCTCATGTAAGTCTTGCTCTCTAAATCTGGTGTGGATTTGTATGATGAATTTTGTGCGAATTTTATTGTGCGAATTTCTGCGTACTTTATTGGACGAATTTCTTGTGCGGATTTTCTGCGGATTTGTTTTGCGAATTTGTGAGGAGGAATTCTGTGGATGAACTTGAGAGAGAGGCTATCTTCGATTTCATTTAATGCAATTTGTACAGAAATCTATTTGTGGTGAGGCCTCCCGTGGAAAGTAGTTCATACGCTAAACCCGTGTGGATTGCTGTGGTACTCTGTTTTGAGAAGTTTTACTGGGAACAGGAGAAGCTTTGCATATTTAATTTTGTAGAGTGTGTGGATTGTCGTCGCATGCTGGGATGGTTTTAGTAGGAAGAATTGAGCTGTTTATGAGAATCTGTGTGGGTTAGTGGTCTGTAAATATGATGTTCATAAGAGATTAATATTAATGAAGGGTCTCAGGCATGGAAATTGTTAGCACTTGGTTCAGTTCTACTCGATTCGGGTAAACTTGTGCTCAAACCTCGAGCCCGACCGGCCTAGCTTGTGTCCAAACCCCGGCCTTGTCCCCCGGCCTTGCTAGTGCCCAAATCCCGGTCACCTTCCAGCTTTGATTGTGTTCAAAACCTGGGAAACCTCGGGCCTTGCAAGTAATCAAAACCCGGCCTGCCCGCCCGGCCTTGCTCCCGGTAATCCACCCAGCCTTGCTCGTGCTCAGAACCCGGAAAATGCTCGACCTTGTTTACTCGATTTAAATTGGAGCTTATACCAACATGCTACCCTAACTGATTTAGGTGAACTTGTGTTCAAACCCTAGGCACCTAACCGGCCTAGCTCGTGTTCATATCCCAAACTAGCCATCCGGCCTTGCTAGTGCTCAGAACTCTGCCACCTTCCGGCCAAGCGTGTGTTCAAATCCTGGGAAATCTCCGGCCTCGCAAGTGAACAGAACCTGGTACCTTTCCCAGCCTTGCTTGTGCTCTCTCAGCCTCGCTTGTGTTCACAACCCGGACACCGCCCGGCCTTGTTTTACCTAAACTAGTTAGTACTTAGATACTCTATGCCAAAAACACGGATTTATATTTTTCTCACTCATGAACATTCATACGGTGATCTTCATTCTGGGTGCACTGGAAAGCTATGGGTGGAGGAGGCACATATTTTGGGGCTATTCGGATTAATCATAGATGTTATGAGATGTTTCACTGTGTGATGGTTGGACCTAGCCGTTTGGCTGCCATGGTGGATCGTTTTAATCGGAATCATCAAGAATGGTATTCCCAATTTGTTGGCCTTGCTCCTCAGTTTCATAAGAATCCCCGGAAAAAGAGGAACGGAAGTGCAGATTCTCGTAATTGGTGGTTCTCTCAATTTTACCCTGTTTCTGGCGATCAACAGTACCGGAAAAAATGGTCCGGTAATGTTGGATATTCGAGTGCTCAAGGCATACAAGTGCTGGTGGTACTCGAGTACTCGAGGGGGCCATTCGAGTGTTAGAAGCTTTCGAGTGCTCATGGGGGACATTCGAGGGCTGAAGGTGTTCTAGTGCTCTAACCTCTCGGTGGTGCGGGTGGTGCTTGAGTTCTCAAGGGAGAATTTCGAGTGTTGGAAGCTTTCGAGTGCACCGGGGGGGCATTCGAGGACTGAAAGTGTTCGAGGGTTTTGTCCTCGAGGTGGTGTTGGTGGTGCTTGAGTACTCGAGGTGGCTATTCGAGTGTTGTAAGCTTTCGAGTGCTCGTGGGGGGCATTCGAGGGCTGAAGGTGTTCGAGTGATCTGTCCTCGAGGAGGGACTCGTAAAGTACCCTCGAGGGATGGCCACTGCACATAAAAAAAATCATCATCATCGCAGCAGCAGCTTCTCTACATATGGCTGAAAGGATTTCCCACTGTAGTAGCATGGCCATGTAGGTTGGGTAGGGGGTAAATTAATTCTGCGTACGCATATTAATTAATCCTTTGCTAGGTATCACTTGGAATTAACGGCTGCGTTATTTGCCTGCGCTGCACTGAAAAGTGTAAAATGGCATCAGGCTGTCCATTTGCCTAAAATGGAAAGAACGGTTACAAAACCGTTACGCGGGGTGTGCGCGGTAGAAGTCATGCCCGGTCTCTTATGTCTAGGAGGTCTATCCGCGAGGAACACTTGGGAGCACAACGGACTACGGTCAAACTGCTCCCAACCCCACAGAGAAAGCCTCGGCCCTCATCCAGAGACCGTTATCGAAGGCCAATAACACCTCTTTATCTTCATCTTAAAGGTATACATGGTAGAAGCGGTGTGCAAGCCCTTTTAGGAGGACAGGTCATACTACTTCATTCATTGGAAGACCGAGTCCACTCTCGGAGTTGAAGACACCCGTGGGGAGCAAACCACGGTGCAAGAGCCGGTTCACACCACCGGTAGCATGGATGTAACATGGAGCGAGGAGGCTAGTGAGTTTGTTCTCTACCCCTCTGTTTTTTCACGGATGGCTTATACAGGCCCCGGTCACCACGACGGGACTCTGTTCAAGGGATGGCTCATACAGGCACCGGTCACCATGACTGGTTGGAATATTTTCCATGGATGGTTTCCACAGGCCCTGGTCATCACGACGGGACTAGTTTCTTTTGGTCACCTGGTTGTAACATTTAGATCAGGGGTAGTATTTTAGGTAACATGTATTAAGGGAGTGGGCTAATGTCCCCACTCTTGTACACTCCCAAGGCATTTCTTTTGGGCCACCTGATTGTACTGTCTAGATCAGGGATAGTTCAGTAGGTTTCACTGTATCACGGGAGTGGGACAATGTTCACACTCCCGTAGTCTCTCACGGTTTCTTTTTATTTACCATTACCTTCGACTTGTGACTAAGCTGATCTTAACTAATCAACAGCCAAACTTTACTCGACTTTCAATCTATAAACACTAATAACTAGGTTGACTTTGTTTAATCAACAGTCAAATTTTACTTGGCTTTCAATAGATAAACACTAATAACAAAGTTGACTTTAACTAATTAACGGTCAAACTTTGTTTGAATTATTATATAATAAATACTAATAAAAATGATTGACTTTGTCAAATCAATGATCAAACCTTACTTCACTTTCTATATATAAATACTAGTGACTAAGTTGAGTTTAACTAATCAACAGTCAAACTTTACTTGACTCTCTCTATATAGAAACACTCGTGACTAAGCTAACTTTAACTAATCAACGGTCAAACTTTACTCAACTTTCAATATATAAACACTTATTACTAGGTTGATTTTATCTAATCAATGGTCAAACTTTACTTGATTTCAATATATAAACACTAATAACAAAGTTGACTTTAACTAATTAACGATCAAACTTTATTTGAATTAGTACATAATAAATACTAATATAAATGTTTGACTTTGTCTAATCAACGGTCAAACCTTACTTGACTTTCTATATATAAATACTAGTGACTAAGTTGACTTTAACTAATTAACGATCAAACTTTATTTGAATTAGTATATAATAAATACTAATATAAATGTTTGACTTTGTCTAATTGATGGTCAAACCTTACTTGACTTTCTATACATAAATACTAGTGACTAAGTTGACTTTAACTGATCAACAATCAAACTTAACTTGATTATCTCAATATAGAAACGCTAGTGACTAAGCTGACTTTAATTAATTAACGGTCAAACTTTACTCGACTTTCAATATATAAACACTTATAACTAGGTTGAATTTGTCTAATCAACGATGAACCCTTACTTGACTTTCAATATGTAAACACTAATAACAAAGTTGACTTTAACTAATTAATGGTCAAAATATAATTGAATTAGTATATAATAAATACTAATAAAAATGTTTGACTTTGACTAATCAACGATCTAACCTTACTTAACTTTCTATGTATAAATACTAGTGACTAAGTTGACTTTAACTAATCAACAAACTTTACTTGAATTTCTATATGTAAACACTAGTAACTAAGTTGACTTTAACTAATCAATGATGAACTCTTACTTGATTTTCAATATATAAACACTAATAACAAAGTTGACTTTAACTAATTAACGGTCAAACTTTATTTGAATTAGTATATGATAAATACTAATAAAAATGTTTGACTTTGATTAATCAACGGTGTAATCTTACTTAAATTTCTATGTATAAATACTAGTGACTAAGTTGACTTTAACTAATCAACAAACTTTACTGGAATTTCTATATGTAAACACTAGTAACTAAGTTGACTTTAACTAATCAATGATGAACCCTTACTTGATTTTCAATATATAAACACTAATAACAAAGTTGACTTTAACTAATTAACGGTCAAACTTTATTTGAATTAGTATATGATAAATACTAATAAAAATGTTTGACTTTGACTAATCAACGGTCAAATCTTTACTTGACTTTCTATATATAAATATTAGTGACAAAGTTGACTTTAACTAATTAACAAACTTTACTTGATTCTCTCTATATAGAAACACTAGTGACTAAGATGACTTTAATTAATCAACAGTCAAACTTTAATCGACTTTCAATATATAAACACTAATAATAAAATTGACTTTAATAACCCTAGAGGCCTGAATTTGGCCGAAAATACATGAAATGACTATTACACCCATGTTTAAAAATATTGAAATTCAAAAAATATTCAGAAAACTAAAAAATTGAAACTCCACCTATTTCCTTCCTCTCTATTCATTTTTCCTTTTCTTTTCTTCTCGATTCACTCAATTACATTTTTACGATGGTTGCGGGATGAGGGATGGTGGTGGCGGGATGAGGCCACAGTGGTGGTGGTGGTGGCGAGATGAGGCCACGGTGGTGGTGGGATGAGGCAGTGGTGGTGGCGGGATGAGGCAGTGGTGGTGGCGGGATGAGGCGGCGGTGGTGGCGGGATGAGGCAGTGGTGGTGGCGGGATGAGGCAGCGGTGGTGGCGGGATGAGGCAGCGGTGGTGGCGGGATGAGGCGGCGGTGGTGGCGGGATGAGGCGGCGGTGGTGGCAGACTCCAATTTGCTCACCCAGATCTACCTGCTCGTCCGGCAAACTTCAGATTTCAAAGAACTATATGAGTTGAGTTTTTTGGATGTTGATTGATTTTTGAGATGCCTTATCTTCCGACCGATCTATGCCACCGATAAACTTTTCCCATCGCCATCGACGTCTTGGAGTATCTCTGACAGGCACAGTCGGATTACGTTTTTGTAACTCTCCCATTGGTGTCACCCCCAAGGGCTTCATCCGAAATGGTAAAAGATCGCCAATAAGTCCTTGATGTTGCCTCATTATTTACCTCGGATCCCCCTTATGGAGATGCTTTTGTTAATTTTTTGAGATTTTGGGGTAAAATGTGCGAATAGGGGCGAATTTTCTAGGGTTTATATACTTTTTTAAAAAAATCTTGTTTTATTGTGATTTCTAGGCTTGTGGAGATGTTTGGAGAAGAAATTTGCTTTGCCTTCTCTGCCGTAATTCATCATTTTTTTCCTGATAGTGTCGTGCTTATATATTTTTATCGTGAACTTTCCTGATAAACTTAATTGTTGTATGATCCCCCTTTGAAGTGAATGTGAATAAGTTTGATCTTGTTTTTGTTAAGTATTAATACAATCATCAATATTCTTGAGTTTATTTTGCCTCTTCATGCTATATAGATAAATTTTTGGAGGGATATAACTCTGCTGATTCATAAATCTGATTTTCTTGTGTTGCCTGAAGCATGGCCCAGACGAGTGTTTTTTCAACATTATAGAGTTGTTTGCAATTGATGCCTAGCTTGATGTGGTGAGTACTCATCTTCTTTGATACACCTGAAGTCCTGAACTGAACATGCTTAATTGAATAATTCATTTTCAGGCCGAATTTGTATCAGTCTCTGTTTCAGCATTTCTTATTTTCTTACTATAACTATATCATTTAGGAGAAAACTTATTCCCAATTGTATCTTGAATCTTAATGCTGAGTTTAGAACTTCTTTTTCTTTATTTCTAGCCTTTTGTATTCCATGGCGATGTTGTTGGTTGATGAAGTAAAGGATTTGTTTTTCCTTGCAGCATACACACTTTCCCTTTATCTACTATATGGAAAATCTAATCTACGAGGGAAAGAAAACTGAGTGGGAAACATGCTTTGAGAAGTTGAGCTTGGACCCAAAGCCTGTTAACGAGTGCTACAAAAATAGACGTGGAAAAGAGGTTATTTTCATCTACCTCTTTTATTGTTTTCATTCTTGTTGCTAAATATGCCCTTGATATGTTCGCGTACGGTAATATAATCCAACTACAGGACTTCAAACAACAAAAAGTTCAAAATTTTCTCTGACATTTTTTAAACAGAAATGCCATATAGAACTTCATATGCTTAGTAACCATTTCTTGATACATAATATTGGGTGCCACATTCAGGCATTCTTAGTCAATGTTATCTATTTTGTGCATTTGTAATGAAATTAGTGCTAGTTATCGACTGACTTATAAGGTTTAAATCGTGAAGATTGAATTGGTATATGCAGCACAAACAAAGAGCCTGCAGCCTCTTCACAAATACGTCCCATGGCTAACTGTGGATGGACAGCCACTTTACGATGTAAATTTCCAGAATTTTATTATCTTCTAATCTGTGTAACAATGAATTCTGACTACTATCCTGAGTTTCCATTGGATACTAATGTGTTTTACTTGTTATAGATGAAAGGCTGATGCTTCCTTCAGTCTCTACCGCCTTGATACTATCACTTGGAATTGGTATATTTGAGGCTGCGGCAATGTTCTATGGATCAGGATTTTTCTTAGCATGATGGGTATATCAACGGTATTGTTTTCTTCTCCACTGTTGGACTTTAGTTGTAATTAGGACCTATACTGAAATGCAGCTGTTTTCATAGGATTCTCCGATGAGAGTTCAAACTGAGCATTTTCTCAAACTGAAAGCATTTGGAGCACCAGCAGTAGTTCTTTATCTAGCTGTATAAGGCATCCTCCGTGGTTTTAAGGATACCAGGACCCCTGTAGTATGTTTAGGCAAGGCTTATTAATATGCAATTTTTGAATTCTAAAACTTTCTTTGGTACCATTAATTTTCCACTTCTACTTTTCTTATTGATGATGAAAATGTGCAGGACTAGGGAATTTTGCAGTTGTATTATTTTTCCCGATAACGATGTATATGTTTAAATATGGCGTAACTGGTGCCACCATTTCCACAGTTGCATCTCAGTAATTTCCACAGTATTGTATCTTTTGCTTCCAAATTTTGATCTTTGGTAAACAAGGTCCTTTTTAGGAAAAGGTTCTTCCCTTTGTAGGCGATTTTCTTCTTGGAAGAACTCTTTCTTGCGTACTGAATATGACTCTCAGCACCTCAATGGCTACTTGTCAAGGAACCTTGGCTATGGCTGCCCATCAAATATGCTTGCGAGTGTAGTTGTCTGCCACTCTCCTTGTAGACGCTCAAGCTGGGACAGGTAAAGATTTTTATATTTATCCATGATTGTTGAAAATGCATGAATTTGTCTTCTGATAAGACTCTCATTTCTTGTTTGTTCTACGTGAAGGCTCTCATTGCAAGTGCTTTTGCAAAACAACACTACAAAAGAGTTTTAAAAAATTACTTATGCTTCTCTGAAGGTGAGTGAGTTGTACAGTACCATTTAATTTTAATCTTACATAAGAAGTGCCATTCGAGTATGTTATATTGTTCATTTTACTGTCACAGACAGGACTATTCACTGGAATCTCTATAGTAATTATACTGGGCTTGTCTTTTGCATCACTAGACAAATTATTCACCAATGACATGCAAGTCTTGGACATTATCAAATCTAGACTTTTGGTAATATTGGTGGTTCTGTATTAGGCTTTAAACTTTCTGGTCAATCCCGATGATGATCATTTCTACAAGTAGTGCTAGTTAACCTCGGCGCCAGTGAGGGAGGCGATATCGCGGCATCTCATCTTCCCGCTCAAAGCCTTGTCATTTTTCCTTCGACGCACAGAACCCACGGTTCGCTAATGTCTGAATATTCTGAATTCTTTTAGTCATTTTGTATGTAGAGTCTTTTTGTGATTGTCTCGTGTATGTAGAGTCTTAATCGTTGACTGTTGGTTTGTTGTGCCGGGGTGAGGGTGATGTGTCAGTGGTGGTGAGATTGATCCCTCTCTAAGGTCTCCGCCGCAATGTTTAGTCCCATAGATTATTAATTTTGTATCATAACTTGTTTTGGTTTTATTTCTATACTATCAATTAATGTCCTACTAAAAAGTTAATATTATTATTAAATTAATGTCCTACTAAATTGTTAATTCGGGTCTTTTTCCCTTCCTTTGAAAGCGGCAGGGCGCTACCGCTTTTAGAAGAAGGGATTTTTTTTAGTCGTTGTAAATATTTTAGCAATGGTTAAAAAACCGGTGCTAATAAAAAAAACCGATGCTACCGGTGCTAATTAGCACCGGTTGAAAAATTGGTGCTAAGATATTTACGACGACTAAAAAGAATCCCTTCCTCTGAAAGCGGCAAGAAGGGATATTTTTTAGTCATCGCAAATATTTTAGCACCGGTTAAAAAACCGGTGCTAACAAAAAAACCGGTGTTACCGTTGCTAAAATTAGCACCGGTTTAAAAACCGGTGCTAAAAGTAGAGATTTAGCATCGGTTTTCTTCCAACCAGTGAAACTATCTCATCGGTTACTTAGGCACCAAATTTTTTTACGAAAAAACCAGTGCTAGAACAAAAAAAATGGTGCTAAAGGGGGGTTCCTGTGATAGTGTGTGGAAGAAATATTTTGCATGTATTTCATTTGATGCTTCAATGTGATTGGTTTTGATGGTAGTCTCGAGTTGATACTATTGTGTCTACACTATGATTACATAGTAGAAACTGCTTATCCTTGGTCACCCTTTTCATTGCCACATTGGCCTTAATTTTATATTGTAATATTGACTAGTGCCTTTGTGCATTGTAGCTCTCTTTTAGCCACTGAGAGTTTAGATTAGAATTGTAATATTATGCCAACGTCTCAGTGTAAGTGGGTTTATCCCATATCATATGTTGTAATCGCACAATGTGCTGTTAAGTTTAATAGAAAATGAATGGGAATCCTATAAACCCTCGTCCTAGGGATGATTCATCCCAAAAAATGGGAATTTGAGACATGGGCCCGAGTTGGTTATTGGGTTGATGTATGGACCCCCCTTAGTTTAGCCTGATATAGGTCTGGAGTATTTCTATGTAGGCATGTGAGGGAGCGTGTTGAAAGATATATTTCACATTGGTTTCTTATAAGGATAATAACTAATATTTCCCCTGTCACACTCTAAATTGCTTATTTATTTTTTGAGAGTCAAACTTTGATAACTTTGACTACATATATAAATTAATATATAAATAATAAAAAATATTATGTGAGATATCTAAAAATCTATTTTTAAAATATTAATTTTTTATGCGACATTATTATAGAAAACTAGAGATATTTACGGTCAAACATGCTCATTGAAAACCATGAAAAAGTAAATAAGCAATTTAGAGTGGAACAGAGAGAGTAGCTATTTTTACACTTCTGACTATAACTTTAGGCTAAAAATGTCAATATAAACTTGCACAACGAGAAAGTGCCAAAATAACCATAAGTTTGTGACAAATTGTGAAGTTACAAATTTTTGGTATAATTCCGGCGTTGGCCGAAGAAATTGATCGTTCACCAAATCTAAAATGTTTAAAATACTCTCAACGCTTGAGCTGAATTTTGTTTCCCCATTTTACCCCTTTTCGACATTTTTTCCTTCTTTTCATAAACAAAATCACGTAAGCATTCTCATAGTTATGGAACAACCATGCATGGTAGTTGATGGCAGTAGGATGGGCAAAAACAAAAATTAAAAATTGAATCAAAAATTAAATTATTTAAATTTAAATAATTTGAACCAAATTTAATATACGGTTCTCGAATATTCAAATTGAATAAACTGAATTCAGACTATAGTTTTTAGATCAGTTTCGAATTAAATAAACAGAATTCAGACTGTAGTTTTTAGATGAGTTTTGAATATTAAAAGTCAAACCAAAACTCAAATCGAATATCAAATAGTAACTAATTAAATATATATAATAATAATAAAGAAAGTCGATATCCCGTCCAAGGATTAAATTGCATTAGAGATATTGTTGCAGCAATGGAAGTGTGCGCGTGGATTATGTTATATTGGAAAGAGCGCACAATCGGTGCTAAAATGACCGTCCAAGGATTAAATTTGCACTATAGATATTGCAGCAAGGGAAGCGTCTATTGAAGCGCGCGCGTGGATTATGTTTTATTGGAAAGAGCGCAAAATTGGTGCCAAAATGTAAGTGCGGGGAATCGATCCCGCAACCTGCGCTCAACCACTAACCCTTAAATCACTTTTGTTGAAATTGATATCATTTGATTGGATATTATCTACGTTTTATTTCATTTTTCTTTTATTAAATTGTGCTTACAATTGGCAAAGGTATATTAGTTCATGTGTTTATAATATTTATTTATTGGTTTAAAGATGTAGTTTAATTTTTTGTTTTTTACGAGGGTTGCAATTAGCACACATATTTAAATTAGCTCATATATTTAGAATGCTTGTTAATTATTTTAATGGCTTTGTTTAGCCCATATAATTGTCGCCATTATGCTAATACTAAAAATATAAATAAAATCATTAAAATTGTGTAAAAACTATCTAAATACATAAACTAAATAATATATTTGTTAGATGAAAATTTTCTAATAAATTTATAATCATCTTGCAAAAAATGAAAATTTAAACAAAATTATTAAAATTTTAACAAACTATCTACACATATAAAATAACTATATTTGTTAGGTGCATGTTTTATTATTATCTTTAAAAAAATAAAGTTTAAACTAAAATTTTAAAATGATTAACAAACATTCTAATATATGAACTAAAGTTGAGCTGTTCATCTGAGTAATAATACTTTCGCATGAGTGCAACCTCTTATGTTATAGTTGTGGCGAATATATGTGGTTTTAAGTGGTTATGTTATATCATAAGTATTTTAAAATAAATTTTGCCAATCTATTTGTTTTACAAAGCTATTAAAACGAATAACAAACACTCAAAACATATGAACTAAATTACACATTTGATCGTTATGAGTTTTATAATTATTATCTGCTAAATAATTAAAGTCTAAAAAAAATTATTAAAACAAGTAACAAACACTCTAAATATATAAACTAACTATTATATTTACTAGTTGTGAGTTCTATCATTACTAGTTGTAACAAACACTAGTAAAAAGTTGAAGTTCTAACTAAGTATTCAAAATCATTGTCAAACATTATAAACACATGAACTAACATACATTTACTAATTAGAGAGTACAACAAAATACATCATATAAATGTGAAATATAATAAATTAGATTGTAATATTAAACAAAATAATAAGAATTATGAAACATGATCTTTCACAAATTTACATTACAGTAACTTGATCCACAATTTCTTTCCCTCATTCCACTTGACAAAAATACAGACCCCAACACATAAGGTAAAGAATATGGAAGAAAATGGTTGTGCTATTTAAACAAATCAACATTGATTTATTGACACAAACAAAGAAAAGCTACATCTGCATCGTTTTGGCATTTTAGCATGTTGGACCGACCTCTCATGAGAATACTCCTTCCAAAGATGCAGTGAGCAAGCAGAGGTCCCTCTAACCAAGCTTGAGGGTGTCATTGTCATCTACTAAGGTATAACCTGAAGGGAACATTCCGAGCAAAGGGGTGGTTTGAGCGGCTGCATTTCCCCCCAAAGAGATCCCCTTGAACCCCCTAAAGCTTTTCCCCCTATTCAAACAAACAAAATCAAAAATTAATATCCAATCCAATTTGTTCATCAAAATCATTATCAATTTCATATACAAAGCGATTTCATCATGGTGTCCTCCCATAAGAATACTTTTTCCACGTGCTATATACAAACTAAGCAACTATACACATAAAAAATGTTTATTAATACATGAACTAAATAACTCTTCCATATGTTATAGACAAACCAAGCAAATGTACACATAAAGAAAGTCTATTAATCCACGAACTAAATAACTCTTCCAAATGCTATAGACAAACTAAGCAACAAATTCTATATAGATAAACCAAGTAACTGTACACATAAATAAAATCTATAAGATAAACCAAGCAATTGCACATGTAAAGAAAGTCTATAAGATAAACCAAGCAACTGTACACATAAAGAAAGTATATCAGTACACGAACTAGATAACTCTTCCACATGCTATAGACAAACCAAGCAACGGTACATTGTACACATAAAGAAAGTCTATATAGACAAACCAAGTAACTATACCCATAAAGAAAGTCCATCAATAACTCTTGAGTTATGATTCCATAATCAAAATTTGCACTTCTTGTGAAGGAGAGGCTATAGGGAAACTAAGCCATACACAAACTAAAGACTTTAGTTCATGATTCCATAAGCCTAATTTGTACCCAGGGAATTCAAATTTAATCTGTACATGTGGAATCCAAATTTACACCCAAAATATCCCCAATAATTAACCTAAAGAATAGATAAAGAAAAAATCATGCAACCAGCAGTAATAAAAAACTGCCAAACAAACGAACCATGCAACAACCAGCAATCATGAGTGGCAAAAAATCATCCACTTGCAAGTTAACATGATCCTGATCACCTTGCTAGATATACCCATTCGTAAATCATAATTATCATTATCAGACAATCCTGACATCTTTTTAATCAAACCATGCAACAATATAGTACCAAATCCTGAAAGAAGGTAATAGGCAAACTAAACAACTATGCACATAAAGAAAGTCGGCCAATACACAAACTAAACAACTTTGGCCTTGAGTTCATGTTTCCATCATCTGAAACTGCACCTCTAATGCAAAAGTCTATATGCAAACAAAACAACTATACATATAAAGAATGTTGACCAATACACGAACTAAATATCTCTAGCCTTGAGTTCATGATTCTATCATCCAAATATGCATATGAATACTCCTGACACATGCCATGGGCAAACTAAGAAATTATACACATAAATAAAGTTGGTCGATACACAAAATAAAAAAACTCCGCCCTTGAAAAAAACAACCTTAATTCTGCTGCAAAAGCAAAACCCCATAACCTAAACAAATAATTCATAAAAATCAAAGTAAAAGCATAAACATATAGACGCACAAGCCTAATCAAAACATGTAAATACATAAATAAAGTCCTTTAAACATTAAATTAAAAAATGTAAACACTGTATCTGAAAATTATCATGAAATGTGATTTGAGCAACAACAATAAGTTATCGTGAACTTCTCCAGGGGCTTTGCGGTGGTGGTTTTGAAGGCTCGAGTGGCCGAGGTAGGCGGCCCCGGAGAAGAATAAAGGACCTTCAAATAATATACAAAAATGATTAAACAGTGAGAAGATGACGGAATAACAACGTCGAGACCACAAATCAACGATTAAAGCTGGAAAACAAGAAAATATTAAGGAAAGGAACGAACCTAGGGCTTCCGATTGTTAGAATAAAGCAAGCTCATGATTAGATAAGATTTTATTCTTGATAACTAGGCAAGAGTTATGTTTAGACTAGTCTACTTGGTACTCTATTTATTCTTCTTAGTTAATCAGAATTACTATGGGAAATCACTCTTTCATGGTATCAGAGCAAGTTCTGATCCTAAACCCTAATTATTTCTTTTAACTTTCAGCCTTTCTCCTAAACCCTAAATTTTTTCCTGCCGATCAACCTTGCCAGAAACCGGCAAATTCCGACCAAGTCCCGGCCAACTTCTGGCGTCTTTTCTCAGATCTCCGGTGCCATCAGGTCCGCAACAGTTCCTTCCAGCGGCGGTCATTTTCAATTCCGTCCACTTTTTCAGCATCGTATCCACCGACAATTTTGGCATCATATTCATCTTCGTCAGCAGTGGCTCTGCCTCCAGTGGCTATCCTCGTCATCTTCCCAAAATTGATTATTCGTCCGCCATACTTTTCCACCGGCAATTCTTCGACTGCAGATTCCAGCCTTCTCCATTTCTACCGGTGTATTTTTGTCTTCTCCGGCGTAATCTTCGGCCAACACCTCCAAATTTTTCAGGTGACTCTCCTCTTGCTTTCTAGATCCCTCTACGGTTGTCCTTCTCCATTCGAGGCAAAGCTCAGTTCAACCAGTCGTCGGCAACGGTTTACAGAGGCAGCAGCAAGTCCAAAAATTTGCAGCGATGAGTCTTTCTCCAGGTGCATGCTCTCAACTGCGCAATTCCTCTAGGTACATGAATCCACTGGCGCGTGCCTTCACGCGCTAGTAGCCTTCCCTTTGACCAGCATCTTGTGCGTCACTTTATTTCAGCCCTCACCACTTTCCCACTTTGCAGTATGGCCCCTTCTGTTGGTATCTCAGAATTTAGGCACTCTGGTCATCGATAGATTGTAGATTTGGGTGCTACAAAGCACATGACATCATCTCCTGCTGTTGTTGATTATGTGAGACCTTACCATGGCTTTTCCCACATCTATATTGGTAATGGTTCTCAACTCCCTATTACTCATGTTGGTGAATCTTATATTTCTAAGTCTTTGCTTATTTATGATGTGCTTATTGTGCCTGATATCACTTAAAAATTCTTTCTATTAGCAAATTAAATCGAGATTTAAATGTTGTTGTCTGCCTTGATGATCGTTCTTTTATTATTCAGCAAAAAATCACTAGGAAAACCTTGGGTCACGGTCATATTGAGGATAGTCTTTATGTCTTAGACTATGGTGCATCTGCTTTAATGTATACTGTGGAGTCAAATAAGTCGTGTGCGTCCTTTGAAATCTGGCATGCTAGTCTTGGTCATGTTCCACATTCCGTTATTTCTGGTTTGCGTGTTTCTGGATCCTTAGTTGTCTCGTCAGTTTTGTCTAAACCCACCATTTGTGAAGCGTGTGAAAAAGCTAAAGGGAAACGTTTATCTTTTCATACAAATGATAAATATGATGCTGGGGTACTTGATATAGTTCATTGTGACTTATGGGGGTCCTCTCTTATTATATCTGCTGATGTTTTCTCCTACTATGTCATTTTCCTTGATGATCATTCCCGACTCTCGTGGTTTTACCCACTTCGTCGTAAATCTAATTTTTGGGATGTCTATCGCCAGTTTGAGGTATTTGTGGAGAACCAGTTTTCTTCCACCATTAAAGTGTTTCAGAGTGATGGGGGGACTGAGTTCATGAATGGTCGCTTACGCTCTCACTTTTAGATAAAAGATATTCACCATCAGATTTCTTGTCCATATACTCCTGAGCATAATGGTTGGGTTGAGCGCAAGCACCACCACATTACTGAGATAAGCCTTTCTATGTTGTACCACTCTCATGTTCTTCTCTCCCACTGGCCACTCGCCTTTGCTGCAACTGCTTATACCATAAATCGGTTGCCCACTCCGATTCTTGGCTGACAATCACCATTCGAGGTTGTTAATGGTTGGGTTCCCATATACACAAACTTTCACGTATTTGGTTTTCATGTGTACCCTTATCTTCGTCCATATGCAGCTCACAAACTCGCTCCTCACTGTTTGCCATGTATCTTTCTTGGGTACGACTCCCAGTACAAGGGTTGTCGGTGCTTGGATCCTACATCTGGAAAGATATATGTCACCAGACATGCTCGGTTTGATGATAATTTCTTCCCTTATACTGATGGTTCTACTTCAGTATCTCCATTCTCTCTGGATGTCTCTAATTTTTTTGATCCTGCTGATACATCAGCTGATACTCCTACTTCTTCCACGGTGGCATCTCCTTCTACTCGGTCTGCCACTTTGGTTGCCAACCCTCCTGGTACATCGATGATGTTGTCCTCGCCGACTACAACACCAAGTTCTGACTGCTCTGACGATTCGGACCATCCAGTGGCCACTCGGACTCATCCTGCTCTGTCCATCCCGCCATCGACCAGCTCACCTGGTCCACCGACCAGCCCATCCGAATCTCTGGCCACTTCACTAGCCACTTCGCCAGCCACCTCACTAGCCCGTTCATTAGCCACCTCACTGGCTCCTTCGCTAGGCACCTCACCGACCATTTTGCCTGCTGCGACTGCTCCTCTGATCTCTCCACCTCAGCTTTGCACTTATCGTATGGCTACTCGATCGGCAACTGGAGGTATTCAGCACAGAGATTATTCTGGTATCATTGCTCATGGTCTTACTGCCGCCTTACTTGCTCAGTAAGAGCCCACTGATTGCCGCACTGCTCTTTAGAATCTGGCTTGGGTTTCTGCCATGGATGACAGTATGGTAGCTCTTTGTGGATAGCACACTTGGGATTTATTGCCTCGCCCATTGGATGCCAATATTGTTGGCTCCAAATGGGTTTACAGACTGAAGTATTGACCAGATGGCACTATTGAGCGTCATAAAAGCTAGGCTTGTTACACAGGGTTTCTCACAAATTCTGGGTTTTGACTTTAACCACACTTTTGGTCCAGTGGTCAAAGACTCCACTGTTCGGACAGTCCTCGCCATAGCCACAATGCAATCCTGGCCACTTCATCAGTTGGACGTCAAGAATGCTTTCCTTAATGGTGTTCTTAATGCTCCGGTCTATATGAAGTAGCTCATTGGTTATCAGGATTCTGCTCATCCAGACTATGTTTGTTTCTTGTGGAAGGCCATTTATGGTCTTAAGCAGGCTCCCCGGGCTTGGTTCCAGTGCTTTAGCAGTTATCTGACACAGCTTGGTTTTTAGTGCAGCTCAGCCGATACTTCTTTATTTGTTCTCTCGAGAGGGTCATCGTTACTGTATCTACTTGTGTATGTGGATGATATCATTCTTACAGGAAACGACTCGACTCTTCTTTGTCAGTTCATTGATCGGACACACAGAGAGTTTACGATCAAGGATCTGTTTCTTGGTCTTGAAGTTTTGCCTACCTCCTCCAGGTTACTTCTTGGCCAAGCAAAGTATGCTCAGGATATTTTGATTCAGGGCGGTATGTCTGATGCGGCCCCTATTTCTACCCTATTTGTCGCCAGTTCTCAGCTTCACAGCTCTACCAGTCCTACATTTCGGGATCCTACACTTTATCGTTCCTTTGTTGGTGCCCTCTAGCATCTTACCATCACTCGTCCGGATTTAGCTTTCTCGGTCAACACGCTGATCCAGTATCTTCAGGATCCCAGAGATGACCATTTTGCTGCAGTGACACAGATTTTGCGGTATGTTCATGGCACCCTTCATTTTGGTCTTAGTTTTCATTCTACTCGTACTCCTGGGGTGTTAGGGTACTCTGATGCTTACTGGGCCCATTTTCTGGAGACTCGATGGTCCACTTATGGTTATGCGGTTTATCTTGGTGGGAATCTAGTTTCTTTGAGTGCTAAGAAACAACCCACTATTTCTCGCTCCTGCACTGAGTCTGAATATCGTGCTCTCGCCAACACTGCTTCAGAGGTGGTTTGGTTCACTCATTTGCTTTGTGATCTTAGGTTTATGCTTTCTGGTGCTCCATTGTTGTTATGCGACAACAGCAGTGCTATCTTCTTGGCTATGAATCCGGTGGTGCACAAGCGGGAAAAACACATTAACATTGACTATCATTTTGTCCGTGAGTTGGTAACAGCTGGCAAGCTGCGCGTTGCACATGTCCCAAATTTTTCTTCTTATTGCGGACATCTTCACCAAAGGACTCTCTCAGCCACTATTCGAGTTCTTCAAATCCAAGCTGCACGTCGGTGAGCATCTGACGCTTCATTTGAGGGGGGTTTTATAAAGCAAGTTGATGATTAGATAAGATTTTATTCTTAATGACTAGGCTAGAGTTATGTTTAGACTGGTCTACTTGGTACTCTATTTGTACTCTTCTTAGTTAATCATAATCATTATTAGAAATCACTCTTTCACCGATCAGAGAACAAGAATAGAGTGGAAATGAGTGAAGCGAAGAAGGATCGGGGCTAAGCGGCGGAGGATCGGAGGATCTGAAGGGAGCGGCGGACGATCAGAGTAGAGGAGAGGAGGAGCGGCAGACGATGGAAAGTGGCGGAGAATTGAAGCGGAGGAGTGCAGACGATCGAGCAGAGGAGAAGCGGACAAACCGGAGTAGAACAACGGTGACTATCGGTCTAGCAGTTGATCAGAAATTTGGATAAAACTAACCTTATATACTATTGCATCTAATTTCCTATGAATATTGAAATTTTAGAAAGGCCCCTGGTCTCACCATAAGATTGGGTGAAATGGTCTCACCCAAGTCTTTGTAATAAAAATTATATTTTAAGACAACAAAATTAAATTAATAAATAAATTTAAGTTAGAAGATCAATCTTTAAATTTAAAAAATTATCCCCAAACTTTAAATGAAAAGTAAGTTTGTGGAGTGCTTGAATGTGAATGTGAATGTGAATGTGAATGTGAATGTAAATGTGGAGTGCTTGAAGATTTGAAGAATGTGAAAGTTTTGAAGATTATATTAAAATGAATCATTTTTCTTTAAGTTTAAATGTGATGCTATAATTGTTATGATTGGATTTGTATTTTAATTGTTGGATTTTTATTTTGAAAACTTGATTTTGATGATGTAGAAATTATATACTCCCTCCGTCCCAGGGGAATCTGCAGCGAGAGAAATCTCTGCAGATTTTTTCCCATAGGCCCGACTCTAGTCTGATCCCCCCACGTGCTACTGCGTAACATATACAGTAGAAAAAATGTAGGGAAATTAGGAGGGATAATGTTTCCCTCCTTTTTATTTATTCTTCATTTCCCGTTATTCTAGCAAGCTGGGAAGGCGCCAAAAATAATTCTGGGCACTGTAAATTCACTATTATAGAACAAAATTTTTACAGCCAATAGAAGAACCCTTACTCTATAAAAACATACACATTAAAGGCACCAAAAAGGATTCAAAAACTGGAAGGAAAAAATCTAGAAGGCACAAAAAAAAGCTCCAGTCACGGCTTCAAACTCCAAACCCAATAAAAGCTTGGGTTTTTGGGGAACCCTCATGTATGGTTTTACACTTCATCGAGCCATCCCTGGTCACCTGAGGGTACTGTTTGCTCTAATTTTTTTGCATATTCCCATTCCTCATTGGGTTTTTTTAGGGCCAATCTGACAAATGAGGAGAGGCAGCATTTGGGCGAGTTCTTGCTGGAGCATCACAAGGATGGGAAGCTTTTGCATTCGACGCGTTTGTTAGAAGCAGCAATGTTCAACTATTTTATACGAACAGTGAGCACCATGTGGGCTCTTACTCAAGCTCAAATGTCACAAGGAAGACCTCTGGACTTGTGCCATCGGATGACAGGCCACCCTCCAAAGAACAAGAAGGAAACCAACCTTGATGAATTGAAGTCATTTCTTGCATTGAAGAGGTGCACTATTTAGAGGAATAGAAAAAGTACTCAGAGTAGGGAAGAGTAGTGTTCAACGAGCAGTGGCATCTAAGGTGATAAAAAGCCACACAAACAGCATCAAACCAGCTCTCATAGAATACAATAAGGTATCATGTATGTGGTTAGTTTTAGAAAAGCTAGATCCCAAACTAAGATTCAGATCAATGGACCATGTCACACACTTAGATTAGAAATGGTTTTATTTAAGCCAAGGTGGCCATCTCACATATTGGGAAAATTTATACATATTCAACAAGACAATACAAAGCCTCACATATTCAACCATGATCCAGATTTCAGGGAAGTTGCTGAATCAGATGGTTTTACCATACACTTAGTCAGCCAACCAGAAAACTCACCCGAGTGAAACATCCTAGACTTAGGATTTTTCAACTCCATTCAAAGCTTACAACAAGAACAGATATCATCTAATGTTGAGGAGTTAATGGCAGCAGTGCAATCAGCATACGAAAGAGAAGATGCGGTCACTTTGAACAAGGTATTTCTTACACATCAATTGTCAATGATAGAAATACTAAAAGCATGCAGGTCAAACAACTACAAGATGCCTCACATGAACAAGGACAAACACATAAGGGAAGGAACTCTGGCAAGATCACTACAAGCAAGTGAGGAGGTTGTAAGGGGCAGCATTGAGTATTTAATCGCTAAAGAAGCAATAGATGAAACTGTGCTGCCACTTATGCATGCCTTAGGTTATAGACCGTAGATGCAAAATTGTAAACATTTTGGGGTTGGTGTGATGGTATATTTTGCAAGCCAAGAACATTTCACTTTTGGTGTGAATTGGATATTCTGAGACCAACCCCGGTTAAATGGTCATTTTATTAATGAAATTTAACCCTTTTTTAAAAACGCATACTCTCTAATCTTTTCCTTATTCAGTTATCACCACAAATGACCATAATACAGCCAGGCAACAGTCAGGGAAGATTCTCAATGTTACAGCCAGGCAACAATCAGGGACGGTGCTCAAAGTTACTGTTATGTTCAAATACACGGGAGAGGCACAAGATGCTACAACAAACTCAGGCTTCAACAAATCAGCAAAATTCAGGCAAGATGCACAAATACAAAGATTTGGAGAACAGTTTCATATATATCCTCGAACACCTGAAGCAATCAGGGGTTCTCGTACATAAATATGCATGCATTATACACTATATTCTGCAGAAAATGTGGGCAGTAATATCACAAATATATCATCGAGCAACTGCATTAAGCAGCGGCTCTCTCACATAACACATTAAAGGCTACATTCATAGGAGGAACGATTTCACCTCAGTTGAAGACTTAATGTTCAATGCATTTATTCCATTTATTTGTAATCTTTTATTCCGTTTACTGAAAAGGACCAGTAAACGGACAGGGATTCATCAGTTTTGGTCTGAAAATCAAGCAGTGTGAAATTTTTAATTTTAAGGCAACATTCCTACAGTCACTAATAATCGTGAATATATCATACAAACCCTAACAATTGTAAATACAATCATACAAACCCTAAACTTTCCACAGCACCGAGACTGAAAATAAACTAACCCTAATAATATGAACTTGGGGACTTATTTTTTTTGGGCTAGTATTTAAAGAAATGCCACAAGATCTAGGGTTTGCGCCGCCTGGCATCGCGCTCCTCCTGCAACCAAGGACATAACAGATAAAGCACCTTGTTACTGCCATACATGGTGTCCTCTGGGTCCTCTGATACAAATTTGTCCCAGGGGAAGCGCGTTGCCTCGGCGACGTGCCCCGTACCTTCACCAATGATGATATCCCACCCAGGGGAAGTGCGTTGCCTCGGTGACGTGCCCCGTACCTTCACCAACGGTGATATCCCAACCGGGAGGCACCAAACCGTGCGTGTTGTGGTGCTTTTCAACAACTATTTCACCATGCAAGTCGTCAGTGGGAGATTTAACATCAACCCAAGGCTCAACAAAACCAGATTCCCCCGGATCTGGAGTGGAGAGGGTTTCACTGTGGTCGTAGACCACTGTTTCCCCGAGAGATGCATTAAACCTTCAGGCGAAGGTGGTATCATCTGTCTCCGTCTCAGGGACAAACTCTGATTTACTATATGAATTGGAAACGTAGCACAATGAACACCTCCGACATGATTGACCGGTGGAATTCGCTGAAACGACATTGAAAACCCACCAAATCTCAGCAACAATAAGGGCAAGATGGATGATAGTTAACGAATCTAATAAAAACTGGTGAAAATTGCAACGGGAACTGGGGGAAGATGCTCAAAATTATGAACTAGGGTTTCAGGAGGAAGAGGAAGATAGAGAGGAGCGTGTGAGAGGAAGGGAGAGAAAGTGAATGAGGTGTGGCAAAGTGTGAAAGAAATAAAGGAGAGCTCAACTTTTTTACAATCACAAGAAGCATTCATTGGATGCTACTTTCGGTGGAGAAGAGAAAAGATTAGACCAGATCTTAAATTTGAATTGGAAACGGTTGGGAGTATTATAGAGCTGAAAATGGTTTTGGTGGATTAGTTGAGCTTGACTTGGGTTAGCTTAATGGATTTGGGCCCAAATTAGCATAAGTAATTTTGGACTTTTTTGGTAAAACTTAAAATATGCCGGGGTATTTTGGGGAATTCATTCCATTTTTTTTCCAGATATGGAAACAAACAAAAAGAGTGCAGATTTGTCTGGGACACCCCTTTAAGGAAAGTGTGCAGATTCCCTTGGAACGAGGGAGTACATATTTTTATTTAATTTTAGAGCAAAGTGCATATATAACCCTACATAATTGATGAAAGTGCGGATATAACCCTGCGATAATTGAAAGTGCAAATATAACCCTAAATATTGAGGTTATGTGCAAATATAACCTTTTCTGATAGATTTAGATCGGAATTGGGTAAAAAGTCAATTTTACCCCTTTGAAAAATAACAAAAAACTAAATATACTATTTTGCCCCAAGACTTCTAACCAAATTGCTTATCCTCAACCCTCACCCAATCCCTAAACGAACGGCGACTCTAATTGCTTCGTTCCGGAATCAACCGCCGAGTTGAACCATTCGTCGTTTCGCCGAGTTGAGCCATCTGTCATCGCGCCGAGTTGAGCCGTCCGTCGTCGCACCGAGTTAAGGTTTCCTCGTCTCCGAGTTGAGTCGTCCGTTTATCGGCTTTCGCATTGATGGCTTTGAGCTACGATTGGCTCAATTTTCCGGCGCTTGGTTGAGCGGCACCGGGAATGGTGGTCGGTGGTGGTGCAGGGCTAGGGTTTCGGTAAAGGAAGAGCTGGCTCGGTTGGAGGTGGTGGTCAGAGCGAAGGCAGGGGAGAGGCAGGGCTGAACTGAGGCGGGGATCTGTGTGGAGGCGCGGGGTTGAACGGAGGTGGTGGTCAGTATCATCATGCCTCCAGTTCTCTGGGGGCTTTTGATGATACTCTTATAAGGCTAGAGTTGGGTCGCAGCCCAACTCATTAAATAATTTCTTTGGGTTGGCTTGACCCAATAGGATTTAGTCATGAATTGGACAAGATTGTCATTCAATACATATTTAATAAGAATTGCGGTTACAGCTCATAACTGTTTGGGTTTAACTAGTGTAAATATGAATGTATGTCATTCATTTTGATTCATTCACTATTGTTCCTTTTTTTTTAGATAGACACTGACGTTACCATCGCAGGCCCTTCTCCCAGATAATTGTTGGGCTCTGTCTTGCAGGTCACAGTGAAGGAGAGAGGATGCAATCTAGGGATGCCATCCAATCTGGTTCCAAATGCATCACATAGCATTAGAAAGGCTTTTCCTTTGAAAAATACCCACTCAAACTAAATTCAGCCAAAAAAAGAAGAAGAAGAAAACTTAATACGACAGGTTTGACACCAGGATTTTTCAAGAAAACAATTGCAGGTGCAGATTCAATGCCTAGCCTGTAAAGAACACAAAGATTTAGTGCATGTTATGATATGCTAAATCATGTGCCAAATCAAACAAAAGATTCACATTTATAAGGACTAATTTTTGCCAATATGTTTGTGATAAGTATATATTTTTAAAAGGCAAAGGGGCTTGTTTACTTAAGCAAATGACCTGTGTTGGCTACAGAAGAAAAATTATCAAGTACAATCTTCAATGTTCCAGACAGACTGCTCAATGCTTTTGACCAACTTCCTTAAGAGCAAGAAACCAGGACTACCCATGCAAGGAGTTTTCCAAGTTCAACTTCAACCTATTTTAGCAGTTGACAATTGACATATTGAGAATAAAAAACTAGGATAGCTACAATCTTGCATTTGCAAATAGGCTCGCTGGGTGTTGGAACTAATGCATTATCATGAAGAATTTCAGCTGGGAGTGAAGAATCAGTAAAGGGAATAATGTAATCTATTAAGTTTTAAAGTAAGATTAACATAAGAGTGTTAGCTGGAAATCTCTAGTCTGAAATACAAAGAACAAATTCCAACACAATTAATCATGGAGTAGCTTCAAAATTAGTAAGTTGATTATACAAATATAAATGCAAAAGCGGCAAGTACCACCCAACATTAAAAATACATATTCTGAATTTAAACAAGGAGGATATTCTAATCTTAGAAGTTAGAGATGAATAAAACTAAAAATACAACATAGCTCTATCTATAGCATAGTTCACAAAACCTAATACTTCATAAAATCTCAAAATGAAGGAAATATCCACATCGGTGGACATATTTTGCTAGACGATTCAATGCCAAATCTTTCAATGCTCCGGCTTTCAACATCATAGACTCCCATGTCCTTCCCTGCTGCTATATTACTAGGACAGCAGAGGTGAGGACGATTGCAGTCGTCAGTGAAATAGATGCAATTTATCCGGAAATTATTTTTAGGAGATTTGTTAGCGATTTGATTTGATCTTATTTTGGTAGTTAACTATGGGTAGGACTCCAACTCTTGTACTACGTATACACAGGCTGTAGAAAATAAGAAAGTATTTTTCCACCAAATGTTTACCTTCCCTGGTATCAGACTAACTCGATCCTTCCAATACTTTGTCGATTTTCACCGAGCCGTCCCTCTTGCCGACTACAGTAGTCAATTGGATTCTCAAGTGAACTATTTCATATACCAATCTGATACATATATAATTGGTTGATACTAAGTGATAACATAAACACTTTGAGATTTTTAAGACTTTTAAGTCTCAAAAGTCTCACTATATTAAGGCATTTTTATGTCTTGATAGCCCTAATTTGATTTATGTGAATGATTTAGTTATATTATTATTATTTTATTAATTTGATTCGTTGTGTATTTTGAATTTAGTAGCAAAATTTTACAGGATTTTTGCTGCAATCGTATTGGAGGAACTGTTGTAGCTCTACTACTTTTTTGCCCGGAATTATTAGTGTTAAATTGACTTTTCAGTTTGCTTTAGCGCCTTTGGCGCAAAATTTTTCTTCACACTTTTGCATAAACCTACATTGTAACATGAACATAACCTAATTTTCAGACAAATATAGTCATCATGTGGATATGATAACTAATATGGAAAAAAATTTGTCCAAGAATCAACGAAAATCATCACGCAAATCAAACTACGCCACGATTCTTCTTTCGCGGGTGAGATCCAATTGACTCCAACTGCATAGATGCGACACCGCTGCGATGTCGTGCCCTAGTTACGCCGCTGCAATATGCGACACCTCTGCACGGTGACGATGATGCCTCTGCACGGTGACGACGATGCCTCTGCACGGCAGTGCCTCTACGATTCGCACCTGTGACGATGACAAGGTCCCCGGCGGCCAAGGATGGAATCAAGAATCCCATTTGGCGGGGACCAAAGTTATACAATTTTTTTTGAATTGATCATTAAAATAACAAATAGTAGATTATTTCATTTAAGTAGTCTCACTGCACGTTGCACGGTGTGTTTGATAAAAAAAGAGTTGAGATTAATTTTTGTATTCTTTTTGCGTCTCAAATTTAAATTGAAATGAACAATAAATTCTAAAGTTTAATTAACTAAGAAGAGTTCATATGAGTTTTGAAGTGAAATAATCAATTTAGTTAGAATAATTGAATAATGAATAAAATAAAAATTAATATTTTAGTAATACTTAGATAAATGTGTGAAAATGATTCTATGTTTATTTGAAACTGCCAAAAAATAACCATGAATTCTTTGAAAGTGTCAAAATGTCTCTAGACTTTTGAAATTGTCAAAATGACCATGCGGTTTCGGCATCAATGTTGGCGTCAGTTGGCATAACGGAAGCATTCAACAAATACTTAGGGTTGTTTCAACACTTTCGAAGAACCCATGATTATTTAGATACATTCACAAAGTATATGATCATTTTTTTATTTTGTCCAAATATTTATAATAGTTTAACGAGAAACGATGATAGAGTATACAAATATAGTTCAAAAATGAACTCTAGATACAATCGAAAGGTATACCATTTCGTGACGTAAATTATGATTAGAAAATGAATTCAAAATATATTGTGTTGTACAATTAATGATGAATTAGAAGTAATCTTAGTAAAGTCACAACAATAGTAATAACATGAATAAAAATAAATTAAACTAAATTAAATAAATGTAGTTAAAAATAGCAATAACGTAACTAAATTTAACTATATTTCATCAAATTAAAATTCTACTGAATTGAACGGATTTTTTAGCACTACCACAGAGACACCCCCTCTAGCACCAGTCTTTTATCACCAGTTTTGAAAATCGGTGTCCAAATTGAAATAGCACTAGTTATTTTAAATTTTAACACCGATTTAAAAATCCGATGTTAATTTGACACCAATTTTTTTAAAAAAATTAACACTGATTTTTTAAAAATTGGTGTTAAAATAAAAACTGGTGCCAAAATCGGTGTTAAATTAACATCGATTTTTTAAAAACTAGTGCCAAAATTGGTGTTGGAAAAAATAGCACCATTTTCAAAAAAATGGTGTTAAAAATTTTTAAAATTCATTATTCTCACAAAAAAAGTCAACAAAAATTTGAAAAATTCAATATTCCCGCAAAACAATTTCAAAATTTTGCACTTCCTTTTCTAAGCACCGAATATGTGATCGAACAGCCTCAGACAAGTTAACCTTCTGCCCACCAAACTCCATTGTAAGATCTTTGCGACCGGCAACCCTTCGAGATGAAGATAGGGGCCTAGAGTTTTTCTTTATATGCAACACAAGCCTGCTCAAGTTGGTGCACATGTCTATCAAGACGGTTGCACTCAGTGCGGAGCTCCTCATTGTCACTTCGTTGTTGTGTATTGATAGAAAACTGCTTGTCTAACTTTGTCTGCCAACCAATAGCAGAGGTTGAGATGTGATCACATTCTTCCTGCTTTTTCTTCAATCGATCATACAAATCGTTAATACGGGTACACTGCTTGTCAATGATTGCTATTTTCCGGTGGACTTCACGCAACTTATTAATGGCATGTTCCTAGTCTCCTCTTGTTGGCGAAGCATTTTCACCATATTCAACTGTTGCCGATAGATAAGATCATTCTGCTCATTGTAAATCCCTCACAGATCACGAACAGCATCCCAAGTCTCCTTCACTATCTTGTCCCACTTCACTTCGAGGTCATTAACACCCAACAACATGTACTTAAAACGAATGCCCAATAGCACCCATTCTTAAACACGAGTACGAAGGTTAAGTGAACGCAGGTACACAGCTGTAGATTCAAGGTCAATCAAACCAAGAATGATATAATTACCAAATGACTCAACATTATAGCCATTAGGTACAATCTTACTGCAAGAACAGATGGGAGAAGAAGACGGAGTTGATGAAGACGTATGAGTTTCCCACCCGATATGCAATGTAATGGACTCCACACGAGATAAGCAATCGGAAGAAATAAGTTGGAAATATTCTTTGATATAGGCTTGGTTGCTTCAATCGAGTTAATAGGGAAACATTCGGAAGATGAAGAAAACCCATTGTGACGAGGAAAACGAACATAACACCCCAGATATTCAACATTTTTCAAAAACTTTTGATCAACCATAATATCAAAACCCTGCAAGTAAATAAATGTAAAGAGGGCGGTAAAATTATAAAAAGTGAACATAATGATCACATTAGTTGCCAATAATATAAAATCGTACAAACATACTTAGAAATATTGTCATAAATTACATAAAACAAACATAGAGTTTCTTAGGTCAATAGCGCTAGGATTGACTAAATTAGCAGGAGAGGAGAGTGAAGTGCGGATAACAAGAACAACATCCTCCTTGCTTACAGAATAAACAGGAGCTTCGCCGTTCAGTTCACCCCCAGAGTTCATATCATCGTTAAGATTAGTAGGCTTAGGATGGTGATCCTCAAAATTAGAGGAACTGAAGGGAAGATTGTCACAGTAGTCGATCATGTACTTCTTCAGCTTGGCTACAGAAGGAAGAGTAGGAAGACCAGTGAGATATGATAGTAGCATCAACGAATGACCACCATTGGAGACACTCTTAATGAAACCCTCGTTAAGAATCTCCATTTGCTCTGCCAAAATCTTTTCAGACTTGGCTAACCTAGGTAACTTATCAACCTTTGCAGTCGGATTCAGCTTCCACAACACAACCAAGGTCTTGCAATAACCAACATTGCAAGCATTAGTTGAGACCTCCTCAAACAAAGCATAGAAATATTTGATCTTCACGAGTTAGTTAACTAGAAGCTGAGGGTATCCAGACAAAGTAGGGCCATTTGCCCGTATCTCCTCCAACTGAAAATGCATCTTCTCCATATCTCTTTCAGCAGCCACATTGCAGTCCTCAGCAACATGCGCTCATTCCTCAGCATTCTTGACAGTGGTGCTCAGAGCAGCACACTTCACCTTGCTAGCCTGTAGCTCTTCCAGTATCGCGCCATCCCCTTTAGTGAAGCTAGCAACCCATTCGCTGACAAGTTACAGGCTTTCACCATCCTGGATTTTAAAGCAAACCAAAAAGAAGAGCATTTATGCAATAAGACAAAACATTTAAGTCATGATAACACTTACATAGAATGAGAGCATACTACAGCCATTTTTCATAAAGGGATAGTTTAGAAATTGTAGCAGGAACAGTCCCTACTACAAACAAATTGCGGCTTAGGATAAAAGAGTGCGGAGGAGGTTGGCTGACACACCCCTTCTTCTTCACAGGCTCCAAGGTGGTAAAGGTACCATTGGTTGGCTCCTTATGTCTCCTCTGGTGACCTGTTTCTTTGGAAGTTTGAGTACCACCTCTTTTGGTTTCTTTGGTAAGCGACCTAGACGTGAGGAGCTGAGTAATACCTTCAGCAGCCACCTCTTGAGGAATAACAAGCTCAGCATTTTTATTAACTTCATTATCCAAGATCTCTATCTTGTCGTTCTCATCCTCAGAAAGGAAGTTTCTCTCAGCAAAGCATTGAGTTAGATTAACATACTCATTTAGCAAGAGTCACAACACATTATGCACAAGAAGTTCTAAGTTCATATTCTTAGATTGTCATGCAAAAGAGCTAAGGAATTCGTCACTTTCTAACACCCAAACACTTCAATCATACAAATACATCTTATTCTCAAACAACCCATGGCATAAATGAAGCAAAACCTGGCATTAAGAACACATGAATGCTAAATAACAAAGGCTTCAAGAACGAGTGAAACAATCGATTCACTACTTCCACTACTTGTTGTGAAGATAAATCTTCTATCCTTCTTAGATAGTAGTTTGCAAGAGTGAATTCGACATCTCTTGTCAAACCTCACCAATGACTCCCTTAGTCGAAACACGACTAAAGGTATCCCATTGATGGCATTGAGCATGAAGAATCAACAAGCTTGACAACACTTATAAACACTACACCGTGTCTAAGCATTTAACCAATTCATGCATTTACACAAGATTAGTCAAGAACGATCGACATTCATAGACTTCTCTCATTTGCTAAAAGTAACAAACATGACAACGAGTTCAACATCATCACATTCATCTAGCAACTATTAACACATTAACGCCATTAACAAGCTCTAACTCATGCTCTTGGATTCCACATTAAAAGAGGGGAGAATTAGCTACTTTCTCCCAACCCTAACAAGTAATCATACAAGCAATTCATATACTCAAGCTTCCAACAACACTAATGTCATTTACAATTCACATTCAAAGCTTAATAAATGCACAATAGCAAAAGCACTAAATACATATATATATATATATATATATATATATATATATGGCTCTTACTACATAGATATGGAAGCTTCAACCCATTGCTCCTAAGATAAAACTAAGCTAGAGAATCAAAAGACATAATTAACCTACAAAAACTAAGAAAATAAAGAGGAGAAAAACTAGGGTTTGGAACCCAGAAAATGCAGGAAGAAGAAGGGCCAAAAGCTCCCAAAGTGGAGAGGATAAGATGAGTATTTATAGTACAAAAAAGTAAGAAATATTTCTGGTCATATGTCTGTCATAAGTTGCGACGTGTTAGTCGTGAGTCGCATCACGACGTGTTAGTCGTGAGTCACATCACGGCGTGTTCGTTGTGAGTCACATCACGACGTGTTCGTCGTGAGTCACGATGGTGCACAGTTCCAGCATCTTGATTTCTTTCTTCTTTTTGTTTCATGTCTTCCTCTTCACTTCATTTTTCTTCAATTCTTCAAATCTTCAAAATTTCAAATACAAGTCTTCAAATCTTCAAAGATATTCTTCAAAGTCTTCAAAGTCTTTTAGAAAATTGCCTTGTCACACAAAATCCTCTAGAAAAGTAATAAAAACGTAAATTCGCTTTTAACTCTCCTTAGAAAATTTCAAGGCAAAGTGCCACATTTAGAGCACAAAAGTGTACAAAAGTTAAACCCAAAAGTCCTAATATAACCGTATAAAATGGGCACATCAGTTCTACATTGATCAAAGGCGATCAAGAGAAATACTTAGAGAAGTCCACGAAAATGAAAGGTGGTTCTACTTGAGGAACCGCCTTTGATAGAGCTTCCGATAGCGAAAGTTTTTTTTGGGTCCAATTTTTAATGGGCTGCACGTAGGCAGGGCTAGTGCAGGCAAGAGAAATACTTAGAGAAGTCCGCGAAGGACTGTGTGGAATGTATCAGGGAGCCAGAACGGTAGCAAGAAAGATCATCCAAGTAGGATACTATTGGCCGACTATGTTCAACGATGCGCACAACTTCGTGCTTAAATGTAGGAGTTTCCAAATTAATGATTCGCTGTCGCATAAGCCTTTGCAAGGAATATATGGAGCTTGGCCTTTTGATAAATGGGGGATTGACCTGGTAGGGCCATTCCCAAAAGGCGAAGGCTATGCCAAGTGTGGCAGTAGATTACTTCACGAAGTGGGTAGAGGCAAAACCATTGGGATGAGTAACAGTTAAAGTAACTAGAAAAATGTCTAGCAAAACATAGTGTGTCATTTCGAGGTGCCACATACCATCGTCATGAACAACTGTACACAATTCATAAGTAATACATTCACTAATTGGTGTTCAAAGCTTGGGATTCTTCAAAAGTTCACTTCTGTGGCACACCTTCAAGCTAATGGGCAAGTGGAAATAACGAACAAGACTATCGTTCAGGGAATTTAGAGGTGACTGGAAGGAAAGCAAAGTTGATGGGTAGAAGAAATACCGAACACCCTCTGGTCATATAGAACAACCATCCAAGAACCAATGGGAAAGACACCATCTAGTTTGGTCTAGGTCATAAGGTGGTGATACCGGTAGAGATTGGAAATTTAAGTATTCGAGTATGTGGTTACATAGAGAAGGATAATTCGGAGATGATAGAGTTAAACTTGGGTGAACTGGAAGAGAAAAGAGAATTGGCAATGATAATAGAAGCCAAGTACAAGGAAATGATGGTGAGAGCTTACAATCAAAAAGTGAAGGAAACGTGATCTTAGATTGGCGATCTAGTGCTAAGAAAGAATGAGGTTAGTCTAGAAAAAGAACGAGGAAAGCTATACCCAAAGTGGGAAGGACCCTACAAGGTCACAAAGGCTCATAAGTCCAACAACTACGAACTAGAAAGATGACTGTACCAGTGCTTCGAACACGTGGCATGTGATCAACTTGAGAATATTTTATGTCTAGATTTAAGGAGGAAGATAGCGAACATCCACTTGTATCGACACCTTGATATTATCATTGGTTTTTTTCATTCCATTGTTCCAAACGCGACATTATCATGGTAGTATTATAATTATCAAAGATCATCATTCTAGGGTGAAATTTCATTTTCAGATCTCTACTTGCAAATTTTAGAAAATAATACGTGTGCAACATATCGCGATCACCTCACCAAAAATTTCTAAGTTTCAATTGACGAATATAATCTGGAAAGCAGCAAGCTATAGATCTTGCAGCTAAACAAATTATACACTTGCAAGCTATAGATCTTGCACGGTTAATGAAACTTACAGGCTTTAGGTCTTGCAACTTTGCGAACCATACAATCACAAGCTATAGACCTTGCGCAACTACTAACACTTGCAAGCTTTGGATCTTGTAACTTTGGAAACCTCGCGTTCGCAAGCTATAGATCTTGCACAAGAGAAAATCTGCTCATAAAAAGTGACACAAGCAAGCAATGGATCTTGCATGACTTAAAAATAAAAGTTGTCCATACCTCTTACAACTTCGTTATGCCAGCTACGCAAGCTATATATCTTGCAACTTTGCAAACTTCACAAACCAAGATAGCAAGAAAAGAGCAAGCCAAAGATCTTGAAACTTTATGCACTCAGTCATACATGCTAATACAGCCAGTAAGAAACACACTACATAAAAATTAAATGAATATGGTTTATTAAGTGATAACGAAGATGCAAGTCTACAGGTCACAACAAAATTATTCGGATCATTACATGAAAATGTGGGTAGCACAATACAACAGATCTACCTACGTCTATAGGCTCATGACGATCCAGATAACGATCCAGACAACGATGAACCCCCACAGCAACGACCATGCTCAATAACTCGATGAGAATGCTCAATCCTACACCATTTTATTGCAGCCGCATGCTTTTCACTAACCATATGCTCATACCACCATTTTATATGTAAATAAGCAGGATGGAGTATAAGACCTCTTCGCTCCATATCTTCAAGATATCTAGCATAATAGGCATCAAAGTCAGTGATAGGACCAAACTTCTTGCGATTCAATTGCATACTCATAACATTCATGGTTTCTTCATATTTGTGCATCCCAGCTTTCAAATTATGCACTTCCTTTTCTAAGCACCGAATATGTGATGGAAACAACCTCAGACAAGTTAACCCTCTGCCCACCAAACTCTATTGTAAGATCTCCGAGACCAGCAACCCTTCGAGATGACGAGGTGGGGCTGGAGTTTGTCTTTATATACAACACAAGCCTGCTTAAGTTGGTGCATATCTCTATCAAGATGGTTGCACTCACCGCGGAGCTCCTCATTATCACTTCTTTGCTGTGTATTGATAGCAAACTGCTTGTCGAACTTTGTTTACCAACCAAAGGAAGAGGTCGAGGTGTGATTATATTCTTCCTGCTTTTTCTTCAATCGATCATACAAATCGTTAATATGGGTACACTGCTTGTCAATGATTGTTGTTTTCTGGTGGACTTTGCACATCTTATCAACGACATATTCCTAGTCTCTTGTTGGTGAAGCATTTTCACCATATTCAACTGTTGCCGATAGACAAGATCATTCTGCTTATTACAAATCCTTCACAGATCACGAACAGCATCCCAAGTCTCCTTCACTATCTTGTCCCACTTCACTTCGAGGTCATTAACACCCAACAACATGTACTTAAAATCCAATGATAGCACCCATTCTTAAACACAAGTATGATGGTTAAGTGAATGCAGGTACACAGCTGCATATTCAAGGTCAATCAAACCAAAAATGATATATTTACCAAGTGACTCAACATTATAGCCATTAGGTATAAGCTTACTGCAAGAACAGGTGGGAGAAGAAGACGGAGTCAACAAAGACGTATGAGTTTCCCACCCGATATGCAATATAACGGACTCCACACAAGATAAGCAATCGGAAGAAATAAGTTGGAAATATTCTTTTGATATACGCTTGGTTGCTTCAATCGGGTTAATAGAGCAACATTCGAAAGATGAAGAAAACTCATTGTGATGAGGAAAATGAACACAACACCCCAGATATCCAACATTTTTCAGAAACTTTTGATCAACCATAATATCAAAACCCTGCAAGTAACTGAATGTGGAGAGGGCTGTCAAATTATAAAAAGCAAACATAATGATCACATCAGTTGCCAATAATATAAAATCATACAAACATACTTAGAAATATTGTCATAAATTACATAAAACAAACATAAAGTGTCTTAGGTTTATAGCGCTAGGATTGACTAACTTTAGCAAGAGAGGAGGGTGAAGTACAGATAACAAGAACAGCATCCTCCTTGCTTACAGAATGAATGAGAGCTTCACCGTTCAGTTCACCCCCAGGGTTCGCATCATCGTTAAGATTAGAAGTAGGCTCGGGATGGTGATCCTCAAAATTGGAGGAACTAAAGGGAAGATTGTCACAGTAGTCGATCGTGCACTTCTTCAGCTTGGCTACAGAAGGAAGAGTAGGAAGACCAGTGAGATATGATAGCAGCATAAACGAATGACCACCATTAGAGACACTCTTAATGAAACCCTCGTTAAGAATCTATGTTTGCTCTGCCAAAATCTTTTCAGGCTTGGCTAACCTAAGAAACTTATCAACCTTTGCAGTCGGATTCAGCATCCACAACACAACCAAGGCCTTGCAATAACCAACATTGCAAGCATTAGTTGAGACCTCCTCAAACAAAGCATAGAAATATTTGATCTTCACGAGTTAGTCAGCTACAAGCTGAGGGTATCCGGGTAAAGCATGGTCATTTGCCTGTATCTCCTCCAACTGAAAATGCATCTTCTCCATCTCTTTTTCAGCAGCCACACCGCGGTCCTCAGCAACATGCGCTTGTTCCTCAACATCCTTGACAATGGTGCTCAGAGCAGCACACTCCACCTTGCTAGCATGCAGTTCTTCCAGTATTGCGCCATCCCTTTTAGCGAAGCTAGTAACCCATTCGCTGACAAGTTGTAGGCTTTCACCATCCTAGATTTTAAAGCAAACCAAAAAGAAGAGCATTTATGCAATAAGACAAAAAAAATTTAAGTCATGATAACACTTACATAAAATGAGAGTATACTACAACCATTGTTTCAGAAAAAGATAGTTTAGAAAGGGTAGCAGGAACAATCCCTTCTACAAACAAATCGCGGCTTAGCATAAGAGAGTGCGGAGGAGGTTGGCTAACACACCCTTTCTTCTTCACAGGCTCCAAGGTGGTAAAGGTACCATTGGTTCACTCCTTACGTCTCCTATGGTGACCTGTTTCTTTGGAAGTTTGATTACCACCTCCTTTGGTTTCTTTGGTAAGCGACCTAGACGTGAGGGCCTGAGTAACCCCTTTAGTAGCCACCTCTTGAGGAATAACAAGCTCATCATTTTTATTCACTTCACTAGCCAAGATCTCTATCTCGTCGTTCTCATCCTTAAAAAGGAAGTTTCTCTCAGCGAAGCGTCGAGTTAGATCCATGTCTGCAACTCAACACACAAAAATAATTAGGTGAACATGCAAACATAGAAACAAATTAGAAACATAGAAAAACATAATCAAACTGAGAAGGGTAGAAACAACCAAATAAACAAAAAAGTAAAACATATTTTCTTAAAGAACTAGTAGGCCAAAATGAGATGGAATGCTGGCTAAGGGATGTTACAACCTCAGACTCGACATTCATACGAACCCCATCCTTAGGAGGTTTTGATTTAGGAACACCGTTGTTCCAAATCGAGAAAGCTGGCCTAATATCATTACCAAGTTTTATAAAGAAAATTTTTTCATGTCATACACCACAATTATTTGGGAATTCGCTAACGAACTCAATGGCTGGGATCACAGGATAGAGGGTGAACTCATCATAGCAGTTTTTTATTTTGTAAAGATGGTAAAGGTTGCGCAATAAATTAATAGAAAAAGAAATACCAGCAGCTTCGCACACATGGTAGAAGAAAATAAAAATTGAAGCTGACATAAAGAGACTTTATAGTGGGAAAGAAGATCCAACACATGTTGGGGCAAAATAAATGAAAGCCCGAACTTAAGCAAGTCTAGATAACATGAAATGTAACCATATGGTGAAGTGTGAACACTCTCAGAGGCTATAGGGGCCTTAAGGTCATACGACTGTAAAAAAAGGGAAGCTGTTTTTCAAATCCTCAACATAAGAGTCGGTGAGGAGGCTACTGATAACGGAAGATCAAACGAGGTGGTCGGAATCCTCTCTGGAATCAACATTGATCTCACAGACATTTGGCACAGAGACTCCAACATCGTTAGAGGCAGACATTGTAGAGTTCAAAATCCTTAAAATCCAGACAAAGATGGTGTCAACTAAAACAACAAAGGTCATAAAGGACAATTCCAGCCAAAATTTAAGGCATAAATAGAGCGTCGGAGAAGAAAAAAATATACCACCTCAATTACAAGGAAAACAAGTTACACTACAAAAATAAAACTCTACGGGTTGGCCCAAATAGATCGAATAAGAGTACACAAAGAAAGACATAGGAAACTTACTGGTTTAGCGTGGAAGACGACACAAATTTTAGAGAAATAAAGAAGATGGAAGAAGATGAAAGACTCTGAATGTATATGAGGATGTAATTAAAGAAGATGAAGAGATAAAAGACAAAAGGGGAATAATACATAATCAGGATGGCCTGACAAAAGTAATGATCTTTTTTGGAAATTCGAAAAGGCGGCGGCAATAGTACACTGAATAGTGACAACTTTCAAAGCACGAGATTCAATGTAATTATAAGGAAAGGAAACCAAAATGGCTGAGGAGATAATGGCGGAGTGAATATCGAATACAAAGGAGCGAATTGTGGAGTGAACAACGAATACAGAGGAGCAAATCTCACCATCAAAATCATAACAACTAATTATCCATGCAATACTAAATCAATCAAAAGTTTGAAATTCAAATGAATGTGTAATTTCATCAAACTCGAATACACAGCCAAAAGGCATACAACACTTTTTAAAAGTAGTTCACATCTTAACGACAGTGAATGTACTATTACGCATGGCTTCGGGGCGATATAATAAGTTCAAACAAGCAGCTTATGAACACGGCTATAGCTTCGTGTAGTATGGACTTCATAGCTAGGGGGCTTATTGTGTATATGTAGCCCAGTGATCAAGAGACTGATGCTCGCTAGGCCTAGCTCATTTGTATCCAGTAACGAAGCGAAGCCTTTTCAGCCTAAAGCGTCGATTACCTACGTGGGAGACTTCCAATCACTACAGAGAACGTGGCCCAAAAATTGTGGAACAAACGACGAACACAAAAGCCATGAACATGGAACGTGGTGTGACCCATGCTCATTGTTCCTAAAAACAAGGAACCATAACTATTTTTGTCTATAAATACAACAGGCTCAAAAGGAGCTCATGTAAGCATATCTATCTTGAGAAATTCCAATTCTTAAAGGAGAAAATGGACTTGGTCGTCAGAGTTGTTCTCTCGGAATCACTTCCGGGACTAGTTTTGCTGGTGAAGAAGTTCAAGGAGTGAACAAAAAGTGATTTGCCTGAACGGATACCACATCAACAGTTGTAATGTAATTTTCGTTTGGATTGAGTTTTTGTTCGAATTAACTGATTGTTGTTGCTGGTGAGTGGTGTTGGCGGATGTGGTTGCTACTAGTGGTTGTGTCTGGTAGTGGAAGGGTAAGAAAGACATTTAAATGAACATAATTTTTTTTGTTCTCCTTTCTCTTTCTGCAAATATCGCTAGGCGGAGGGAGTACATTTTTCATTTTTGTCTTTTTTGTAAAGATTGTCACACTTCTTTTTAATTATTTTATAGCAAAAAGTAAGCAATTCTCATACATTCATTAATCTTTTCACTCCTCAAATTTAACTTTCTTCACACATTTCAACCAGCTAAAAAACACTAACTAAATTTACCATGCCAAACATAGAAGAATTATTGGACTGGGTAGAATATCGTACCCCCTTGTCCCAACCATTAGTTTTGCACACTTTTTGGTTAACTTTCTTAAACAGTGTTTGACCAACGATAACTTTAGTTACGTATACTAGCGGTGTACTAAAATTTGATATTTAGTAAACACTTAATGAAAAGAATCTAACGCATTCGTTCTCCGCCGCCTGTCCCTCATGAAAAAAAAACTCTTCTCTTCAAACTTTCTTTTCCCCATCTTCACATCATGGGGAGATGGGGTAACCGTAATTTTAATTGATATTCTTTGATTATTTTTGTTATTGAATAAGTATGAATTTGTCTCCATACATTAGAATCATTTTTCAACCCAATATATTAGATTGTTGTGTTCATGATGACAACTCGATTTAGTTGTTTGCGTCAATATTTTGTTCTCGATCTGGTTGTACATGTCGTATTTTCGTTATTGTGTTTGTGGTTTTGTATTATGGTTTCCATTAATTTGGATGCGTTAAATCTTTGTTTTTCAAGGTGTTTAGAACTTGGACAACATAGATCGTGATTTGGATCAAGTGGTGTTGCAGTCATTGAAGTCTTCTATTTAGCAAAGTGATTGATGTTGATACACTCCTCTCTGCTAAGTGGTCATGATTTTTGCAGGAAGCGAGCTAATATCCTGATGGCTATATTACAAGTTTATTGGATCTCCAATCTATGATATTACAGACGATCAATATGGTTGGCATGTAATTTAGATACCCTTGCAATAGATTAGTTATTGTTTGAAACTAGTTGAGTTGAATGTCAATTCCACTTTTTATAATTGCTGCTATGTGTTTTTCCCAACATCTGTGAATGATTATTTCAAAAATGTACCGAATCTAACAATATTTCACATAATGATAATGGTGTATATACACTAATTGAAATTTATGGTCAAATATATTTTCAGAAAGTTGATAAATCTTTTTTCCGAATTCGGTTGAAGGGGAAGGAGTAGTAGTTTTAGTACAACCAGCCTTTAAAATTTTCATATCTCTACATATAAGTTGCGTAAAATAATGAGTAGTTCTCCTGACAGGCGGCCTGTCCATAAGCTTATGGATAGGCCACTTATTTCTTACCTTCTATACTGCATTTGTTAAATTACATACAAAATTTTAAAATTTTGAAAATATTTTTTTATATCATGTATTTTTATATTTTCACCTTCAAATGCACATTATTACTTATTTTAACTTATAAAATGCAATATTTAAATTTTATAAAAAATTACAACATTTAAGGTAAATGCCCCTGAGGACTGTCCATAAGGTTATGGAAAAGCCGCCTTTTCTGAGACTTTCCCTAAAATAATTACTCACTTATTAAAATACGAAATTAACATAAAGTTTAAAAGTTAGTCTCTAACATATCTTTTGACTATGGTTGTAGATACTTTTATTTGACAAGTATATTTCTGTATTATATTTTTGTTATTCAATAAGTGTATTAAAAAATGGATATAATATGACAAAATTATGTTAGATTTCATTACTTGAGCTGAATTAAAACTTTGGAGGACATGGCATAATTTTAGCACCCTTATATATTGTTCTTTCGAAATTAACTGAATTAAGTCGAATTGAAATTAAAAATAAGTGTATAAAAACAATAGTATAAATAAATTAAATTAAATTCAACAAACTAATTTTTTGTTGAATTGAATTGCACATATAAGATCGGAGACATGACCAAATTGTTGCTCTTAAATTCATGGTAAATGAAAACAGCTCTTAAATTTATTGTAAATAAAAAAATTAATGAAATTGAATTTATAAAAATTTGAATTTGAATAAATCAAAGAGTCAAATACATTTTTACCCATAACTTTTGCCTAAAAGTGCTAGTATAACCCTGCAATCTTAGAAAGTGTCAATATAACGCTAACTTATCATCAAATGTGCCAATCTACCCTGACTGTTGGTCGAATTGTGTCGATATACCCAACCTCCCCGATTCTGGCATTTACCAGATGAGTTCAGGCATGACCAGACACTGAAATGACAAAAATACCCTTGGTACAAAACTAAAAAATTAATACCCATTAAAACCTGTTTCTTTCTTCTTGAATACCCACCATGTTCCACCCCTCTAGCGTCGTGCTTCGCTCGCTGCCGCCCTGCTTCTTCTTTCTTCCCATCACCTGATTTCCCCTTTTCTTTCTCCCATTTTCCTTTTCCCTTTGCCGGTTCAGTAGCAAAATTCAAGACTAACGGAAATTGGTCTCGAGAGCACAATCCAACGTTGATGGTTCTTGATAGAATGTAAAACCCACACATAATTGTGTTTGTGTGTATTGATATATATATATATATATATATATATATAGTGAGTACAAATGGTATACAAGACCTAAACAAATATGGAACATGATATACCCAAAACCAATCAGAAAGGATATTCCTTTCTTATCATGATTCTAATTGATTTATATCTATATTACCCCCCCCCCAAGAAATGTGTAGGAATGGTCGCAACGCAAATATTGGAATGTAGAAACTCAAACTGAGGACAGGGTGGACCCTTCGTAAAGATGTCAGCAAGCTGCAAGTCTGTAGAAACATGAGCAACCTTGAGCTTGCCAGAAGGACACCATTTCACACACAAAATGATAGTCAATATCAATGTGCTTAGCTCTCTTAAGAGAAACTAGATTCTGAGCTAGGAAGAGAGCACTATTATTATCACACAGCAAAATGGGTAGGGCGCGCGTTGTCACATGTAAGTCCCGAAGAAGATTCATCAACCAAGCTAACTCTGCAGTAGTATTTGCCATAGCATGATACTCTGATTATGAACTAGAACGAGAAACTGTAGGCTACTTCTTAGCACTCATAGAAACCAGGTTATCACCAAGGAAAATGGCATAACCATATGTAGACCTACAAGTCTCCATACAATGAGCCAATAAGCATTAGAGTAACCCAGAACTGGTAAAGCAGAGGAGTTTGAGCGAAACTGAAAACCATAGTGGACTGTACCACGAACATAGCGCAAAATCTGAGTGACAGCTTGGTAATGATCACCAGTAGGAGCCTGCATATACTGACTGACCGTATTCACAACATAGGACAAGTCAGGACGTGTGATCAACAAATACTGTAGCACACCAACCAAAGAACAATAAAGTGTGAGGTTTCCGAACGGCTTATTAGAAGAGCTGGACAGTTACGAAAAAACCACAAATGTAATGGCAACTGGCGCAGAATCTTGCATGCTAGCCCGCAGTAAAATGTCTCTGGCATATATGGCCTGACCAAGGAATAAGTCATCGGAAGTACAAACAACCTCCAATCACAAAAAAAAATACTATAGAGCGCCAAGATCGGTATCTTAAATTCCTAATTAACCCGATCAATAAACTTCCAAATAAGACGACCATCATTCCCAGTAGGAATAATGTCATCAACATAAAACCAATAAATAGGCAAAGGGGCACCCTGTGAGAAAAAAAATAAGGAGGTATCTAAAGAATTGCATACAAAGCCCAAGCCTATAAAAAATGATCTGAAATGGTGAAACCAAGCGAGGGGAGCTTGCTTCAAACCATAAATGACCTTGCGTAAAAGACAAACATAATCAGGATGCATAGGGTCTTTGTATTAAGCAGGCTGCCCTATGTACACCATAGAATCAAGAATGCCATTTAAAAAGCCATTCTTCACATCAAGCTGTTGCAATGGCCAATTGCGATGAACAACAATAGATAAAACAGTACGAATAGTATAGACCTTCACCACTGGACTAAAAGTATGATCAAAATCAAAACCAGGCTATTGCAAAAAAAAAACCTGAGCAACTAACCTCGCTTTGTGCTAGTCAAGAGAGCCATCAGATTTATACTTCAACTGGTAAACCTTTTTGAACCAACAACATTTGCATGGGAAGAAAGAGGAATCAGCTCCCATGTCTATTGAGTGCGTAAGGCATCCATCTCTGAGTCCATAGCATCAACCCATTCAGGATCCTTGATAGCTTAGCGATGACTCTGAGGCTCAGTCTTAGAAAATAAAGCACTCAGTAAACCAGAAATATCATATTAAAAAAATCCATGTACCATAGTGAATTAGTGAGCAAGGTGAGTATGCATTGGATGTCGAGAGGAGGGACCCACAATCGGTGAAGGTGCGGATCTCAAGAATAGTGTAGAGGTATAGGCATTAGGCACAGAACCCGAGGCAGTCGGTGGTGGCCCAACAGGTAGCGGCAATGGTGACACTGGGAAAGCAGGGGCAACCGGTGAAGTCGGTGAAGACGTCGGTGGCTGTGGGAGAGGGGTGTGATGTACACCATGACCGAGGTGGCCGGTGCGATTCAGCGGCAGCAGTGTCGTTGGCAGTGCTAGCTGATATCGAACATACTGTTGGTCACCTTGTGGCAAACAAATCCATTTTTTTAAGAACCCTGAGCTTCCGATACAGGTGGAAATTTTGAACTTTCCAAAATAATAGGTGGTTGTGCTAAAGAAGATGGCTCCAGCACCTCTGATGAAACTGATGAAGGCTCCAAAAAAGTAGAAACATTCAGTGATGAAGAATATGCAGGACTAGTACGGGTAGCTGGAAAAAACAACTCATCAAACTGAGCATGGCGAGTGATGTACTCCTTCTTTGTAAGAGGATCAAAACATCGATGATCTTTGTACTAAGAACTGTATCCCAAAAATATACAAGACATACTCCGAGGGGCTAGTTTATATGCAGCATAGGGCCTCAAATAGGGGAAAAATCAACAACCAAATGGATGAAAATTGGAATAGTCAGGCGTAGTACCAAAAATAACAAAGAGTGGAGACTGACCAGACAAAACCGGAGTAGGTAATATGTTGATGATGTAGACTGCCGTAGAGAAAATATCATACCAAAATGAATTATGAAGGCCTGAATGAAAGAGCATCAACAAACCTGTCTCAGTAATATAATGATGTTTTCTCTCTGCATGACCATTTTGCTCAGGAGTGTAAGGACAAGAAAGCTGATGATCAATGCCCATAGATGCAAAATGAGTCTGCATGCGATGATTAACAAACTCAGTTCCACCATCACTCTGAAATACCTTGATGGTGGTAGAAAAATGATTCTCAACAAGAGCTTCAAATTGCATGTATGCTTCCATGAAATTAGACTTTCGCCGTAGAGGAAATAACCAAGTAAACCGAGAGAAATCATCAATAAAAATAACATACTAAAGGTACCCGGCACAAGAGACAACAAGTGAGGGTCCCCAAAGGTCATAATGAATTAAATTAAGTATGCATGGTGCGCATTTTAAATTATCATTAAAAGAAAGACGCTTGCATTTAGCCATCTCACAAGAAGAACACAAATGAGGCTTAGGCAGCAAACTAGTAACTAACAAGCTACCAGTCTTATTCAAAGAAGAAATTACAATAAAAGGAACAAGTCCTAAACGACCATGCCATAACTCAAATGAGGCTTTGGCTTTATTTGCATTAACAAAAGAAACTAAAGTAGCACCACCATAATCTAAAATGTAGGGACCTCCCTCACTGCGTCTTCGGCCCACGAGCTCCTTGGTAACCTTGCTCTGAATAGTGAAACATTTTCATTAAAACAAACAACATTTAGATCCCTAGGCAAATTAGAAATAGATAATAAATTCTTGGTGATGTGGGGAACAACTAAGACATCGGATAAAGTAATAGAATCAGAATCCGGGAATTGCCAATATGGGAAATATACAAAGAGGCATCATCGCCAAAATAAACACAACGATTACCATTATAAGGAGCGACGCTATCCAGGTTGGATGCAGAAGCAGTTATGTGGTTGGTAGCACCATAGCCCATGTACCAATCCGGAGTTGCATTATTTTGCTGATAGTACTGAGGTTAAGCTGTGTCCGCATTATTTGCAATATCATTGTGAGCAACATGAGAAAACTTGTAGAAGAATTCAGCAAGATGATAGGGACGATGACAACACTGGCAGACGTAGGTGTCACTGCCACAGCCACCCGTCGCGGATGGAGGACCACCGGCCGGCAATGGATTTTGACCACAGCCACGGCCGTGGCCTCTCCCCCTTCTTCATCCGTTACCGTGGTCTCTCCTCCTTCCTCGTCTATTACCACGGCCTCCCCTGTCGTGGTTAGCCTGTCAGGACACCTGTTGACTAGTAGAAAAAGCAGCATGTGCAAGTCTAGAAGTCGATGGACGAGCTTTAAGATGAAACTCCAAAGACTCAGCATCAGCAACAATAGAGTATAAAGGTGGTAAAGGATCTCTCATCATGACAAAATTTGAAAACTCTGAGAAGTTATTGTTCAAACCACGACAAAAAACAACAGTAACATCCTCATCATGGAGAGGATGTTTAAGTACACGCAATTCATCAATGATGTCCTTAAAGCGAGAATAAAAATCCTTAATAAACTGGTTATCTTGACAAACGTCGTACATATGATCACAAAGAAAAAGTTGACGAGAACGAGAATTGTTCTAGTACTTTGTAGCTAAAGCATCCCATACCTGAGCAGAATAACTGTACCATCAACTACTGACATTGCAGCCGGAGACATGGATGAGAAAAGAGCAGCCTGGACCAGTTAATCCTGATGGATCCAAGCATCACGAGCCTCTTCCTCCTCAGAAGCCTTGTCATCGATTTCTTTGGAAGTTGAGCTCACAGGGGGGTCAAAGCACTTGGCAGACCCATCAACAAAACCAATCAAATTGACCGGACAAAAAACATAAGTAACCTGGGTACGCCAATGAGTATAGTTGGAACCATCAAGTTTGATGGTGATGCAGCTGATCAACGATAGAAGCGTAATTGACGTCATCATAAACAAGCAAACGCAGATCCAAACACAAGAGATAAATCAAACCGTACCAAACACATAGCAAGCTTGTGAATAGTAGTGAACGACTGATTTATCTGTTGTGCGTGGACAGGAGGGCAGCAAAGAACAACCGCAGAAAGAGCAGACCACCGGCGGATGGATCAGTGGCGTGTGTGTTGAAGACGACAGTGCGTGATCGGCGGCTGGCGATGCGTGCGACGATGCGTGAAGTGGTGGTGTAAATAACTCCGATCGGCGATCACCGGCAACCTGAGAGCAGCGATGATGATCAGAAAATGAGGCGGGTGGGAGGCGGCCTAGATCGGAAAAACACAGGAAAGGAGAATGGAAATTTTTGGGAAAAGCCAGAGAATTTTAGAGAAACCTGACTGATACCATGATAGAATGTAAAACCCACACATAATTGTGGTTGTGTGTAATGATATATATATATATATATATATATATATATATTGTGAGTACAAAGGGTATACAATACCTAAACAAGTATAAAACAAGATATACACAAAACCAATCAGAAAGGGTATGCCTTTCTTATCCTGATTCTAATTGATTTACATCTTTATTAGTTCTGACGCCGCCCACCAATTCACAGTCAAACTGGTTTTTTTCCTATGAGTTGAACTTTACAGTGACATGAGTTTGTGAAATCAGTAATAAGATCCGCCGGCCGGTGAGCCAAACTCCAAAATCACAAGCCCAGTAAAGTAAGCTTGGACATGATTTCATCACCATCATCTATCATTCTTTATGTATCTTTGGACATAAGATTATTCTAGGGGTTATATACATTTTAGGCTTGTCATGTGTGTGTTCTTTGCAAGTGTAAAATGTTGCTGGTCAGAATAACACCAGTGCGGACCCTTGTAAATTCCATTAATTAATAAGGCAAAGATTTGGAGGTCGTTTGGTATGCGTACCATACACGGTGATTATAAATTTTGCATATTTTAGGATTGGTAGAACTGTTTGTTTGACGGAAAGTAGTAAATACATGGGAAGTTGTAATTCGGAGGAAATTAAATTTCCCACATAACGTGGGAAATATGTTACCGAGTACCTCCTCGGTCGAATGCAATTCTGCGATGCTTTTGTGTGATATTACACTTTTACCCTAACTATGGCGCGTAAAACGTTATGGTTTCCCTCCTTCACGCGGCAATTTTTCATTTCCTTCTACTTCATCGTCTTCTCGCATACCCATTTGTGTCTATAAAAGACTTTTAATCCACCCAAATTTTCATTCGCACCAGCACTTCCATCTCCGCCAAACTCTTTTGTCTGTCCATTACTGTCCATTACAGGTTCGTCATAAAAAATTGACGTATTAAAAGAGTTTGAATTCCATACTCCATCTATTATCACCAACTGTTTGATAATCGCAACTCGTTTTTGCCTATCTATTTGTAGGTTCTGCAGCTGTTCGACATCCACCAACACATCACCACCAAAAATTTGAGGTTTGTCATTATTTTAATTTATATGTTTTATTGATTGTATATGAAAAAAATTAATTTATACACCCAAATTATATAATGTTTTTGATTGTGAATTTCTATGATTTTTATATTCTTGATTTTTTTTCCAGATTCGAGTGAGTTATGATTAAGCTCAAATTTATTTTGTCATGAATGTTTGAAAATTATGATAAGTGAATGTTGTGTTGGAGTTAATTTGAATTTTTTGAAAAAGTAGTTACAAAATCGTTAGATTCCAAAGAAACAAATGAAGTCAACCAAACAACATGCAGAAAATTAATTCATAGGAAATATAGAATCCGCATGTGCAACCAAACACGATTTGTGTATATCCTAGAAATTTGATCACAGAAACAACTTCCCATGAAATACAAATTAACGCAGAATTGAATTCCACATAAGCCAAACGACCTTTTTTTGTTCATTTTTTAAACTCAAAACAGTTTTGCGTTCAAGTGGGTAAAGAACCCCTATGATAACTCTAGATTAAATGGCCGTGAAAATGACCTAAGAATCAGTTGAATCAGGAACGCGCCGCCCAAAAGCAGAGTCGCCGCATCCCCCTGGATTATTTAATCCCGACTTTGAAAACATCCACCATATACTTTGCAGTGGAATTACCTCTCATCTCCAGCGAACTACCTATCTCTTCGGCGAGTTCAGAATCTCCAGCGAAGCTGACCGCCTCGCAATCTCCAGCGAACCCCCACCCCTCCCCTCTATTGCCTCCACCATCCCTCCCCTCCCCCTTGCCTCCGCCCTCCTCCTCCCTCCCGCCACTGCCCTCCTTCTCCTTCTCCCCTCTCTCCATCCGCCGTGCTCACCCTCCCTAGCCAATCGCTGTGGAATCTCTCTGCCCTTACCAATTTGCCCCCACCGTTGAGGAAGAAGAAGATGATGGGGGGACAACTCGTGGCTTGAGGAAGAAGAAGATGACGGTGGAAAATCCGGGGAAGAAAAATGAATATTGTAGGGTTTTATTTTTTGGGATGTACCAATATAACCCTATTTAATTGAGTTAGTGCTAATATAACTCTCGAATAATTTTTAGTGTAAAAATAATCCTAACTAGTGGATGTAAGTGCTTATATAACCCTAACGGACTATTTTCGGCATTGACTGCACATAAAATAACTAAAATGTCCTATAGCCTAACCCTAAAAGTGTGTGGACAAATTTGCCCTCCGACCACCACCACCACCCTACCTTGCCGCCTCCACCCCACCACCACCACCACTCCAACCACTTCCGCCATCACCCCCACTCCCTTAAGCCACTGCCCCCAGCATACAGCGCGGTTTCAGCACGGCGATTTTTTACCAGAAGATATCGCAGGATTGGCTTGTCGTCGCTCTACGCTCTGCAACCCAACACCATCCTAACACTGTCGAAAATTCTCCACCGTCGCTCTGCGGCGAGATTTGGAAAAAATAGTAAGGAGATTCAATTTGTGGGTGAATGAACGGCGTCAACGCAGCTTGTTGTTCAGAATGACTTCAATCCGATATACGTTCCTCATTTTTAAGAACGGCGGGGGAGAAGAAAGAGAAGAGGCGGAAAACAGATTAGGGCTATTAGGGCATAATTGTAATCATCAATTTTCTTCTTTTTCAGGGGGTAAAATAGTCTTTTCAATTAAATTAGGCCTTAAACTGATGAAATGGGTAGAATTGTACTTACATTAATTAGATAGAGTTATATTTGCACTTTCAGTTATTAAAAGGTTATATTAATAATTATCTGAATTAGGTAAGGTTATAAAAGCAATTTTCTCTTTTTTTTTTCTAATCATGGGCAAAATCATCTTTTTTATCAAAATTCGGTCATCTGAACGTTGGCTAGAATGTTAGCGGCGTCAAATGTTATATTAATATTTTTCTAAAATTGCATAATTATGTTAGCACTTTCAATCTAAAAGGTAGAGTTATTTTAGCCCTTATCTCTTAATCAAATTTGATAAATCTGGCCAAAATAGAAAAAGTGGGTCGGCATTCAAGCCACGCGTCGCACAAAAGCGTCACTATAAATTTAGAATCGTTCTGCTAAACTTTAATTCATAGCCAGCGTTTGTTCTCCAATTCCCAGTCGTCCCGTGTTCTTCATTTTCTCGATTCCTGTTGTCTCCAGGTAGTTGAATGCCTAATTCTATCTCTGTTGTTGCCTCAATTGACGGTTTATATTTTCTCAGTTCCTTGGGTCTTTTTTTAACATGGAAATTCTGTTGCTTTTTAAAATGCATGATTGATTTCGCAGATAATTTTACCCTTGCCTTTTCAATCCGCCGTTAATTGTTGCTATGCGGTTACAAAAGTTGGTGTGATGGTTGCATTGCGATTGTCATCAGTTTTGAGGCAGGAATAGGGTTTTGTGATTTTCCAATTTAGGGTACAGATAAGCTCAGGTCCAAGGATGGTAACTTGGTTTTTATTTCCTAAATTGTTATGCTAATCTTTAGACTAGAGGAAAAGTTGTTAGGGATTATAGAGATTAATCAGTAGATGTTAGAATAGATGATAAATCGTTTTCGAGTGCAATAATTAGTCTTGTGTTCTCGGTCATTTTGTTCTTATTTCAAAAGGCCCTTACATCTTGAAGTAATTTATGCATCGATTGGGTTGTGTTCAAAGAACCAAAGTTGGGTTAACTTGCCCAATGTGTATGCTCGGTTGTACCTATTTCAGCAAAGGTTCTAGTTAATGATTTTGCTGTTTCTGCTTTTCTTGGTTTCATTTGGTTTCTTGCTGGTATGGTTTTGGAGACTGTTGTTCTGATTAGGTATCCTTTCATTTTCTCTTTCACTTCGACTATTTACCTGTGAATGAGTTACATTTTTTAAAACTTCTTTTATAGTGCAGCAACGTGGTTTTTGCTCGAGAGACAACAGAATGAACAGAAGGAGTCCTTTCTTTGGTTTCGGTGATCCTTTTGCTCCTGGTGACCCGTTTGCCAACTTCAGCGGTTTTGGTGGGCATCAAGATATAGCGTCTAGCTTTTTTGGAGGCATGGATCCATTTTCTGACCCTTTCTTCACCCAACCATTTGGGGGTATGTCTGAGTCAAACTTCTTTGGCGCCCGTGGAAATCCGTTCGTTGATTTACCACAACCTGGCTTTCTACAACAACCTGGCTTTCCTGGCTTCCCTCAAAACCAGCTACCTCCAGCTCCTAGATCTAGGGGTCCAGTTATAGAGGAATTGAACTCTGATGAGGAAAACAGCGAAAAGGAAGGTACGAACGAGAGGAAAGACAACCCAAGGAAGCATGGAAGATCAAGCAAAGATCCTTTGGTTGAAGATCCAGATGATGTGGCTGAAGAGCCTGAAGGTATATTCACTAACTTCATTTTGATTTCTACTCTTTTTTGACTGAGCTGATTGGGGAACTGGAGTGATAAATATTTTGTCGTAGGGAGAAGAAGTAAGCAATTGCAGATGTGGAATGGGAATAGAGTAACTAATGTTGCACACCCACAGCGCACAAGCCATGGATTTAGTTTCCATAGTTCCACTCTCTCTTATGGTGGTGGAGATGGTGCATATTATACTTCATCTACTACAAGGAGGACCGGGAGTGATGGAGTGAGTGATCTGCAAGCACAAGTGGTGTGGAAGATAATGCTTGTTTGTGTCTTCTTCTTGTAGTAACTTTGTATCGTTTGCAGATAACTTTCGAGGAAAGCAAAGAAGCTAATTCAGCTACTCGTCAAGCAGCACATAGGGTCTCTCGTGGAATTCATGATAAGGTATATGCTTGTTTTTAATTCCTGGGTTGGTAGATCATTCTATTTTGCTTTGCCTTGCCTTGTAGAAGTTTCGTAAGTGATAACTGAATTGCTATTTATAGGGCCATTCTGTCACTCGGAAGTTGAACTCTGATGGTAGGGTGGATACAATGCAGACCCTGCACAACATTGAAGAAGGTATTTCTCTGCAGTGGATTACTATTAATTGGTTTATAAAGATAAATCAGCTTCCTATGTTTTCTTCCAATTCTCTGATTGTCTGCTCTTCTTATTGGAAGATGAAGTTGTTGGATTTGAAGAGAAATGGAGGGGAAAAGCAGCAAAACATCTACCTGGCTGGAATGAGGGTCTTAACATGCCTGAATTAGGCAGTAAGTGATCCTTCGATTTATTCAGAATGATTATTCGTCTTAAATTTCTTCTTTGAAGGTATTATAGCTTCATCATGTTGTTAAATCTAATTTATGAATCTATGTTTTTGTGAACTTCTCGGTTGGATGAATTTAGCTCTAGCAAATGAAACTGTAAACCTACGGATATAGGTCAGGCAGTTAGCTGGGTAGGTGATAATTTATCAGATTCAGGATACTTGGATAAGTTGTATTGAGCTTTTGTGTTGCAATTATGTCTTTTCTGGTCATTTTGTTACGTTTATTCTTTGAAGTGTAACTTATTGGTTGCCTGTTGCGTAGCTTTGATGTATTCAGAACAGAGAAACATGGACTTCATGATTTCGCACTAGTTTGGATTTCCCTTTGCTTTTAGTAACTCTTTATAACCTTGGTGTTGTAAATGGCTTCTAACTGCTGTGCTTTGGATGATGTCTTTTATATGTACTTCATTTTGCCCTTGCGCATGTTGTTCAAGTCCAGAACCCTGTCATACTCAATATTTCATTTTGAGGGTTGAAGGAACTGTAGTTCTCTCTTTCCCTTTTCGAGTGCTCCTTCTTTTTGCAGATTTTGTGTCCTGTCAATGCGCATTTAATTGGACATTGCAGACTCATTTATGGTTAAAGAGTTCGGCTATTTACTGCTTACTTGGTTTGTGCCAATGTCTCAGGATCTGGACACGTGATTTCACATGCACCAACTCGGGGAGTACGTGCGCTTCCTTGTGTGGAAAGATCATATCAGCCACGGAACAGCACGAAGCCAGAAATGGAACATGCAGGGGGCCCTTCTCATCTTCGACCTGTTGAGAGGGTAAATGTTAGCGAGTCTGGTGGTTCTGCTAGGTCTAGGAACCAGGCTAGGAAGCACTAGGGGATCCCCGACCTCACCATCATAGCATTAAGTTCTAGCCAGTGATGAGGGATGCTACAAAATAATGTGTTCACAAAAATTATCTTTGATTCTACAGTTGCATAGTAACGTTTCTGAATACATCCCTTGATATTTTACAAATTTCCAAAAGGAAATTGCATATATGGTAGCGATATTACGCTAGGCAAGGCGGAAGGGTATTGTCTGGAAACGAGAAATTTGTAGCTCAATTATGATAATTGGGTAAATGGTATTAGACGGAGATTGAGGTTAGGCGAGATAATGCGTGATACATCATTCCGATTAGTTAAGAGCATCTCCAATGTAGAGAGAGTTGTCCGTAAATATCGTTTACATGTGTCAATTTTTGAGTGGAACTTTGATGTGACGTAGATATAACTGTTTTGACGATGACTCTCGTTAGAACTTTGATCTCCAATGATAACTAGTTTAATAAAAATTGTATATGACGTGTCAATAGAATTTTGGTCTCCAATATTAACTGGTTAAATCAAATTTGTACATGGTGTGTCAACTATTATTTTCTTAATATATGAAAATAAATATTATTAAAATAATATTTAATAATTATACAATTCAAATTAAATTATATCAAAATTTTAAGAGATCAAATACATTTCTACTACACATTAAATTTATAATCATATAATATTTATAAAAATATGATACTTACAATAATAAACTATGTATTTATAAAATACAATTCGATTTTATGTTTAAAATCACAAATCACTCTATTTTCAATATTTTCATTTTAAAATTTTAAATATTCAAAAAATAAATATTAAAAAAAAATTAACTACTACCTTTGTTTCATGGCACCATAACCTTAGATACTTGGATTTAAATGAATAAAATGAGTGGATGAAATTGAACTTAGAAAGGAAAAAGTATTATGAATGAATGAAATTGAAGGAATATTTCCATACAAAGAATGTGTGCCAAATTCACAAAAATAACAAAAAAAGGAATACGTGCCACATCCAACGAGCCAGAGGAAGTAACATACAATATAGTATAATATTTATTTTACATGACACCTAAACTATCAATTTCTTAAGGTAAATAATATTTGATAAATTCAATCCCACATTTGTATATCTTTTTGTGGTTTAGTCTATATATTTATGATTTATAGATGATTAATTTTACTTTTTGGAAGTTATTTGTACTGTAAAAGTAGATTTACAATTTTTTAATGAGTTTTATCATGTTGAATCATGTGTTTAAAAATAATGTGGTTATGGAATTTTTGGTTGTTGTGTATATATATATTTGCAATTTATTCTAATGGAATGTGCAATAAATTTTTTAACACAAAGATTTACCGTCATGTATAAAATTTTTTTAACCGTATGCTGATTTGGCAAATAGCGAGCCTCAAATTGATAGTCTGAATACAGAAGGTCACATTGACACTGTCGATTGAATTTTCATCCACGTCATTACGACTCCTTTATTTGGTCCTTGGATTGGAGAGTAAATTTAGGTTTGAGAGCCCATTACTCTTACGTGGTAAGAGGAGTTTACCATATTGAATTCCACATTGGAGATGCTCTAACATGTGAAAGAAACGAGTTTGGGTTCGGGTTAACGGATGCATGCGTGTAAAGTCCATATTTATCTAGCTAGCAATTTATGGGAAATGATGCAAATAGGGAATTGTTGTGTTGAAACATTAAAAAATGAATGACCGAGATTTATGGAAGTTTGCGAAGAAATCTGAGAAAAAAATATTTCGTTCATATAGTTTAAATTCAGAATATATTAATGCCTATATTTATGGGATTGGATTGGATTTACGGAAATTGAAAATGATGTGATAAATATTCTTTCCAATCAGATATGGGCGAGATATATTAATTTCTATGTTTAAGGGATTAGATTTGATGATTCTTATCTCCAAGAGAATTGATTGTAATCAGAATATTATGTGGAGAATTGATTATATTTGCATATGGATTCATGCGCATCAGAATCGGAGTTGGAATACACTTCATGTGTGGAAAGACTTTCTATCTTGTAACATACGGAAAGTTGAAGCCTAAAACTATTTAACCAATGACTGAATATTGATGACAGAATATTGCGGTGATATTGATTTATGGAAGATTGTATATTCAGCAATATTATTTTAGGCAATGTTTGAAGTATACTGGGTTTATGAAAAATTCCTATAATTATGGAAAATGATTTATAGAATATTATGAGATAAAGAAAAGACTAAATTGTTGTTTTAGTCCCTTACATATTCACCAATACCTTCTTTTGGTCTTCGAGCCCAAAATCACGTTTAATCGCCTATTAACATTCCGAAATTGAATCTTTCGGTCCCTTGAGGCGGTTTTCAGGTAAAGTCAACGGTAAAATTGGTCGAAAATATGTAAAATAACCATTATACCCCTGAGTTTAAAAATAATCATAAATATGCTCCACGCCGGATTTTCTTCTGCGCCCAATTTTCTTCTCCATCGGGTTCACCCTCTTCGTCCCCATCACCGGAAATAAATTCCTCAATGAGCTCCAGTCGAACTCCATTCGATTCGCTGAGCTCAACACCGATTCGCTCTCTGATTTTATCCATGAACGAATCGGGTATATTTATCTTATAAGCAAAATCGAATTCCTCCATGAGATCCACGCTGGAACCCTCACCGAAAATGATGCTACAGTGAGCAGCGGGTTTCCACGCCGGAATAAATCGTAATGTCATAAACGACGCTACCTGATTTGAGCAGATTCCCAGATTTGGGAGTGAAGAGATGCAGAAGATTGAGGAAGTCTCTCCGTCGTCGATTGGAGAGCAGCGGCGGCTGCGGTGGTTTAAATGAGTAAGGGATCAACGGCGATTTAGGGTTTCAAAGATAACCCCAAAAGAAAGAAAAATTAGAATGAAGACTAAAATTAAAGAAAAAAAAAAAGAAAAAGAAAAAATTAAAATTAGAAAATTTTAATTGAAAATATATTTAAATTGTTAAAATTACTAAAATACCCTTGCTATATCAAATAATCATTCCGGTTTACGTGAAAACCGCCTCAGGGGACTAAAAGATTAATTTCATAATGTTACTAGGCGATTAAATGCGGTTTTGGACTCGGGACCAAAAGAAGATATTGGTGAATATGTAAAGGACTAAAAAAACAAATTAGTTAAGAAAAATCATTTTATTTGTGGGATTTGGATATGCTTCAAAAGCAGATAAGGAATCGGAATATTATTGAGATAATTATAGGAGTTTCGATCTGCTCGATGGACTATATTAAGAGGACTTCACGGTTGCACTAAACTCACAGACTTAATAGGATAAAAATCTGCTGACAGATTTTATATCTTTCAAGAGTATTGCGAGAGCCAAAATTCATATGTTCCAACATACGTAACATGTTGTTCAAATTTTTGAATCATATACCTTTAATCCCCCGGGAGGAGGAGATCAAGCGTCGATGAATTTCGAGGTCAGAGGAGTCTAATCAAGGCGGATCGGTATCAATGAGAGCTTGCAGGATTCACATTATAGTTAGATAAGATAAGTATAATTGTATGGTGTACTTTGTACTGCATCTTTCTGATTAGTAGATTCATTCTGAAATGGGCTAGGCTCCGCAGATGTAGGTGGATTTCACCGAACTGCGTAACCAAGTCTCGTGTCTTTATGCTTTACTTTATGCATGCTTGGTTAGATAGGTTATGTTGGAACACATTAGTAATAATTAAGATAATTCGTTGAAACCAAAGTTCAATTGTTATCAGAGCGAGGTCACTCGTGTGTGCCTTGGTTGTGTCAAGGAAATTGTGATCTGGTTTTACTAATGGCGACCAGAGAAGGAGCTTTTGTGTCTCAGCCACCACTACTGGAAGGAACGAATTACAACTACTGGAAGGCTCGCATGCGTGTGTTCATAAATTCATTGGATGAATTAGCACGACACTTTGTTGGAACTGAATGGAGTCCTCCTATTGAAGATGATGAAACTAGTTCAAAGGAGAAAGAAGGATAATCTAGTACGAAGAAGCAAAAACTCAAAGACAAGTCCACATGGAATCCAGGTGAACTGAAGGCTTCATTGGCAAATTCAAATGCGCTAAATGCTATCTTCACAGTGGTGGATGAAAATCAGTTTAAACTCATCTCAACATGCCACCAGGAAAAGAAAGCTTGGGATATATTGTAGACCGTTCATGAAGGAACAAGTCGTGTATGTGAATCCAAACTACAGATGATGGCTATAATATCCGAGGAACTAAAAATAGAGGATGATGATACTATTGCTATATTCAATGGGAAACTCAAAGACATCTCCAATATGGCGTATCAACTTGGGAAAGTTTACAAGGAAGTAAAATTGGTGAAAAAGACTTTGAGATCTCTTCCTAAAATATTTGCTATGAAGCAGTAATAGAAGAAGCAAGAGATGTAGCCACCATGACCTTAGATGAACTAATGGGATCACTACAGACCTATGAGATGACAATGCAATAACCTGCAAAGAAAGTCCAAAAGAATTTGGAAACCTCGTCATCAAGGGTCATCCATGAATCTGATAGTGATGATGGAATTGAAGAACTTTCTCTTATCACTAAGAATTTCTCAAGGATGCTGAAGAAGGTGGTAAACAAGAAATCACAAGAAAAATTTGGTGGAAATAGACCTCGATCAAAAGACCTTGGTAATATTCATGGAACTCGATTGATACAAGGAAATCAGCAGTTTGCTAGAAATAAAGATGGTGAAGCAAATGAGTCTGAAATAATTCAATGTAGAGAATGTGAAGGATGCGGCCACATCCAGGCTGAATGTGCTAATACCCGAAAGAAGCAAGGAAAATCACACATCACCTCGTGGAGTGAAGATGAAGAAGGTGAAAAAAATAAAGAGGAACTTACAAGCAATTATATGGCATTTGAAGCAAAATTTCATGGAGGATCAGATGGTGAATGTTCCAACATATCAGAGAGCGATGAAGCCGTATGTTCCAACACAGGTTCTGATGACACATCCAGTGATGATGACGGAATAGTTGTGAGTAATGAAGAGACCTACAGTACATATGAGAAAATGTATGACACGTGGCTTCAAGTTGTTAATACAAACAAACTGTTGAAGGAAGAAAAAAAATCATTTGGCTGAGAAGGAGAAGGAGTTGCTAGTTATAGTTGTTGAACTCAGAAGAGAGATTGAAGAATTAAATTTGAATATAATCTCAACAACTAAGAGAGCTGAGATGGGCGAAGTAGCTATTACTAAGTTAAACACTGGGAAGGTAAAACTTGATGACATTCTGACCATGGGAAAGAACTTTGGAGATCGACACAGAATTGAGTATGACAACCCACCAGGTAGCACGGTCAATCTCAAGTCTAAGATTCAATAGATAAAAAGAAAGTTCATCAAGACTCATTGAAGGAAACCTCTCATCTGTAGTTACTGCATGTATCAAGGTTATACAAATGAACAATGCCGAAAATTTCTCAGGGATATCATGGCTGGACGACAATTATCGGTATGTTCCAACATAGACGATGTCCAGCGATCAAGGATGCTCAGGAAGGTATGGGTTATTAAACTCACTAGTACTTGTCTTGTTGCACCTACTTCCCTTATTGCACATTCTAGAAACTTGTGCTACTTTGATAATGGTTGCTCCCGCCACATGACTAGAACTCAGGAATTTCTAATAAACATCAAACCATATGACGGTGGTTTTGTTACATTTGACAATGGAAAGAAGAGTCGAGTGGTTGGAAAATGTGAACTGCATATTAAAGGATTCCCCGTATTCACTAGTGTTCTGTTGGTGAAAGATCTAAACGCTAATCTCCTAAGTATCAGCCAGCTGTGTGATGATAATATGACCGTGAATTCCATAAGGAGAAGTGCATAGTGAAACATGGCAACAACAAAGTGCTTAATGGTATTCGGTCATCAGACAAATGTTACTTGTTGGAACAATAATTGAACTGCTTGAGTGTCGAATATGATGAGTAGATCTTACGGGTGACCATGTTCCAACATTGGATGATTTCTCAGATCAGGGACGTAATAATGTTGGAACATCAGATGTGGTAGATCTTACAAATGAAACTGATGACTCTTATAACTTCATCGATGTTGGAACACCTTCCTCCCCAAAAATCTCTCATGTTCCAACATCAGTGCAGACTGAATTAAGCAGAAGAAGGACTCTATCAATCCCTCGGATTAGTTATAGGGAACTTGCTGGTCTACAATATTTTATCCCTCTCATTGAACCCAAGAATTACAAAGAGGCCATGCTTGATGAGTATTGGATTGCAGAAATGCAAGAAGAACTTGGGAAATTTGAACTCAATAATAATAAAGCAATATTAGTTGCTCAGGACTACACTCAGGATGAATGAGTTGATTTTGATGAGACATTCACATTAGTTGCCAGGTTAGAATCTATTCGCATTCTCCTTGCTACGACTTGCACTATGAATTTTACAATGTGCCAAGAAGTTGTCAAAAGTGCCCCTCTACATGGTGTGGTTAATGAGCAAGTATATCATCGACTCAAAAAAGCTTTGTATGGGTCAAAACAAGCACCAATGGTGTGGCATGAGCGACTCACTATCTTTCCTATTCAGAAAGCTTATTTTCGAGGGAGAGTATATCGCACCTTGCTTATTTTGGATATGGTCTTCGGGTCTACTTCACCATCCTTGGTACAAGTGTGACTTTGATGTAGACCAAATTTGAGATGGTTATGGTGGGAGTATTTGTAATATTTCGGGATGATATTAAAGAATCTCACTTAAATGCAGTAAAGGATAATTCCATATGTTAGTGGGACTTCTGAGTATGGAATCTGGTATTCTAAGAGTCAAGACTCTCATCTAGTTGGTTATAGTGATTCTGATTGGTTGGTAATGCAGATGATCGTCAAAGCACCACACATGGATGTATCTTTATTGGTGGAAGTTGTTTTGCACTAGTATTATTGATGAAACAAATGTTGAGTGATTATATAATTGAAGAAGAGCTTCTAACAGTGTTATGTGACAATAAAAGTGTTATTGACATCTCAAAGAATCCAGTACAACTTTCTCAGACAAAGCTAATTGATATAAACATTCGTTTTATTCGAGGACTGGTTTGAGAGGAAAGAAGTGGTAGTTGAGTATGTTCCAACATCGGAAATTTTTAAGCCTTCATTGAATTGGTTGGACTTTGTAACTTTTGAACTCCTCAGAAAACACTTAAGTGTTTGTTGAATTTGAGGTATATATTGTTTTTCTCAAACTTTGTGTGATTTTTTTTGTACATACATTAGAAAAAATAAAAAAATTGAAAAAAGGAGAAAAAGAAAAAATTGGAGGCGTAGTTCGACATGTTGAAAGTTGGTGTTGAAGGCATTATGGTGATTGATGAGATGCATAGATCAGAGAGATGACTCTTCCCGGTATTCTAGTTTAGGATGATGAGAAGTTGGAAGGCAGTGATGCTGATAATGTTCTAACACAGAGTATGGATACAGGTAGAGAAGACGTGGACATGAAAATAAATGAGCCCGGTGTGATTAGAGCTTCTGATGCTCAAACATCAGTAGATGTGGCTGGAGAAGATCATGATCTGGGTGGTGAACAAGTCTATGTTGCAACACCGACATGGAGATAAGGGGGAGAAAGTATTGATGAAGTGAAGGAATTTGAGCATGGTGATGTTCCAACACTAGTTGAACAAATTATTTAAGGCATTCTGATCAGCCTGCCATGAGAGATATGATATTGTGTGTCAGAGGAGGATTTTAGCTGAGAGGACAACTGATATGGGTGCATATGAGGAGTGTGGATTTACAATCTACATGGACTGTTTAGGTTTCAATACTTTTGCCTCAATTTATAAAGAGTACAACCGAGAGATTACAGAAGAATTTTATGGGAGCTAACACTAATCCAGATTCTGAGTGGTAAAACCAAATTTACATCAAAGGCAAGGCAGTGAGACTTTTTTGAAGACTGATCAATCAATGACTTAGACTACATTTCCTCAAGGATTTAGAGGATGTTTGTGCTGAGGACTTTGCAATGATAGATGATCTGATTCTATTGGAAATTACTGGAGGATTTCAGTCTCATTGGCTACTCAAGGGAACACTACTGGATCTAGCTTAACTATCAGGTATTTTTGTCTATTTCAGATTGATGAAAAGAGTTGGATTCTTTCTTGAAATATTACAGCTCTTACTCGAGAAACAGACAAACAAGAGGACATTTAATCAAAGACATGTGTCATGGAATTTTGAGGCAACAACTTCTGATGTTGATGAGAATGAGGTCAAATTTGTGGTCATTAATGATAAGTTGAGAGCTCTAACCATTAATATGGCAGCTTTGGAGGTAGAAAATGCTAAATTAGATGAGGCACAGATACCTGCTCCTGAAGAGGTTTAAAGGTTCCGATATAACTATTTTTCAACATAGTCCAGATATTTGCTTCAGGGGGAGCTACATTTACTGGATATTTTTCTTTGGTTTTCTGTGTCTATTGCGGTTGGCATGTTTATGGTCCCAAGGGGGAGATGTTTTGGATTTCTTGGATGATTTTATTGGCTCTGTTGGGTTGATGTTCCAACATGCTTATTCTTGGATGTTGAGGAAGTTCTAGAATTCAGGGGTAGATATTAGATTTCTGTGTTCTAACATCCAGAATGGTTTTCAAGATCGATGTTTGTATTTGCATAACCTCTTGTGATGAAATTTCAAAAGGTGATTGGTCCACAAAATGCCAAAGGGGATGATTGTAAAGTCCATATTTATCTAGTTGGCAATTTATGGAAAATGATGCAAATATGGAATTGTTGTGTTGAAACATCAAAGAATGAATGATCGAGATTTATGGAAGTCTGCGAAGAAATCTGAGAAGAAAATATTTCGTTCATGGAGTTTAAATTCAAAATATATCAATGCGTATATTTATGGGATTGGAAGGGATTTATTGAAATTGGAATTTATGTGATAAATATTCTTTCAAATGAGATATGGACGAGATATAATAATTCTTTTATTTAAGGGATTAGATTTGATGATTCTTATCTCCAAGGGATTTGATTGTAATCAAAATATTATGTGGAGAATGAATTATATTTGCACATGACTCTATGCGTATCAGAATCGGAGTTGGGATAAACTTCATATGTGCAAAGATTTTCTATGTTGTAAAAGTTTAAACTTAAAATGATTTAACCGATGACAGAATATTGCGGTAACATATGAAAATGTGAAGCCTAAAAGGATTTAACCGATGACATAATGCTGCAGTGATATTGATTTATGGAAGATTGTATATTCAACAATATTATTTTAGGTGATGTTTGAAGCATATTGGGTTTATGGAAAATTCCTATAATTATATAAAATGATGTATGGAATATTATGATAAGGAAAATCTTTTTATTTGTGGGATTTTGATATGCTTCAGAAGCAAATAAGGAATAGAAATATTATGGAGATAATTATGGGAGTTTCGATTTGCTCAATGGACTATATTAAGAGGACATCACAGTTGTATTAAACTCACAGACGTAATAAAAAAAATCTGCAGGCGAATTTTATATCTTTCGAGGGTATTGCGAGAGCTAGAATTCATTTGTTCCAACATACGTAACATGTTGTTCAAATTCATAATTGTATGTCTTAATTTCTCGGGAGGAGGAGGTCCAGCATCGAAAAGGTTCGAGGTTAGAGGGAGTTTGATCAAGACGGATCGATAGCAATGGGAGCTTGCACAATTCCCATTATAGTTAGATAAGATAAATATAATTCTTAATGTACTTTGTTTTATATCTTTATAATTAGTTGATTCATTCTGAACTGGGTCATGCCCCGCAGACGTAGATGGATTTCACTGAACTGCGTAACCAAGTCTCATGTCTTTATGCTTTACTTTATTGTATACTTGGTTAGATAGATTATATTGGAACATAGTAGTAATAATGAAGACAATTCGGTAAAACCAAATTTCAATTCGAATATAAACGGGTAATAAATGAATGGATTATATAACTCGATTTAGAAATGTTTTTGATATTTTATGTTGATTTTACTTGGACATTCTCGTTTGTTATTGATTGGCTGAATGACTTGACCAAATGACAATCTTTTAAGACGAAGATCTATGGAGCATGTTTGCATCTAGGTTTATTGATCTTAGAAAATTCTAGCAATTTGAGACTCTTTGTTTAGGTGAGGATAGGATTGATCCCTCATATTTGAGATGGATGGTTGGAAATGGAACATAAATTTGAAACCAAGGAACCTCCCTAAAGCATGGGAAAAAATAGCAACCATATCCAATTTGAGACTCTCCAGGACAGTGGCGGAAGAGTTCTAAACTTCAAATTAAAGAGAAGATTGAAAAGATTTTGTTAGGTGAGTGGTGCCTGTTGGACGAGGAACAAAACGGAAGCGATTAATGACATTGGAGCCGGAACCACGTCCCTAACAATTGTCCAGTGTTTGCCACAGGTAATGTGTGGGCTGTTTTGAACTAAGATGATATGCTGATTACTGTGGTTGTCAATTTCCGAACGTTTATTTAAGAATAGGCTTTTAATTTCGGGATTGAGAAACCACGTCACCATTGAATGGATGATTAAAGCCATTGAATTGATGATTAGAGATCTATTCATCAAATTTGAATTGTACCAGGATCGCAAATGATATTGTTAGATTCTCATTTTACTGAGAGAACAGTATCCATTGCAAAAAATAAATAGAGAGTTCTATTTATGAACCAATTTTATTAATAAAGGTTTTTATCAATTAATTATTGTTTGTTCATTGCAATGAAAACCTCACTTGGAAAAATAAATGACAATGAATTCCCTGTTCATAATTTTTTTTGAAGAACTGTTCATGAATCCTTTTAGTAGAAATAATTTTGCATCAGTTACTTGTTTCATTTCAATGATAATATCACTTGCAAACTGTAATTAGTTAGAGAAACAAGACAAAACATTATCAGAAATTTTACTTCATAAACATTCAAGCAAAAAATTGGAAAAAAATGTCTTTCTATACGTGTACGGAAAGACGAGATTTAATTAAAATAATAAAAGATAAAAGATTTTAGTTGTAACATTAAAAATTTATTATTCAACGTGTAATAGTTATAAAGTTTATAATCCAATTCATGCAAATTGAAAATTTTATCTTCATTTCTTTTCATTTGCACTTTAAACTTTGATCTATCAACAACTTATAAAAATACCATCTTTCAAGACATGGACTCTCTGTAAATAAACAATTTAAGGTAAAAAAATGAGAATAAATTTACATTGACCACCCAAGTAGAGTAGGATGAGAAAATTAGCGCAGCCTTAAAAAATAAAACGAAAATAACAAACGCCGAAGAACACAGTCGACGCGCCACTCTCCATTTTCCCAAATTATCACCTCTCCGCTCAGCTGCCGGTAGGGTTTCTGTTCAAACTGATATGGCGGTTTTCAGGACTACGGCGAGAGAAATCTTTCGTCCGTCGTCGCTCTTCCCGGAGATGGTCCGGTGCCTGTTCCGCTTGCCGGCGGCGACGTCCGCCAATTCCGCCTTCACTCGGCCAAGCCTTCCACTCGTCTCCCGAGGCATAAGCAGCACGACGATTCGATGCGCTGCTGCGGCTAATCAGCCTGCCAGCGGAGGGAAGAAGGCGCCTTCCGCGAGGCTCGCGCAGGTGCAGGAATTTTTAGTTGTTGCCAACGAGCGCGCGAAGGCCGCTGGAAATGAGCCTGTGCCTAAAGTCACTCTCGGTAACTCAATCGTTTCGTTTTGTTATGTATAACCTTGTTTTTGAAAAAAAAGAGGATATGAATTATGCTTGGTTTGTGAAGAGATTGCTGAGTTAATGTAAGTGAACTTGAGGTGTGTGATTATGGGATTATTTTGGATAGATGTTTATTTAATACGTATGAAATTAGACTTATGGAAATTGAAGTTCTTGATTAAGCGAGGGGGGAAAAGCCCGCTCGAGTTGTTTTGTAGGGTATGGTATTGGTCTGAGATGTTTGCATATAGCAGAAGTTATGCCAATTCGCATGTACTGTTCAAAATTAGATTTTGTAGGTTATAAGATGAGATATTAATAGATTTTTTATTGGCGTTTACAATTATTTGGGATATGATATGTTTCAATTTTAAAGTTTCCAGGTTGGGGTTCTTTATGTGATTTTTCATAGATAGAAGTACTTTTGGTGCCTTTGTAGTCAATTTGTTGTGAAAGGCCAAAATGAACTGTCTGTTGAAGGTGCTCTGTAATCCCTGTATTTTAAGGGGGGTAATCCAATGTGACATATGTGTGAAAGCCGTTATGTTCCCCTGTCTTGTTAGGGATTCAGTACAGGCATTTTTCAGTTCACCACCAAAAGTTTTGGGGGATATTTAACTTGGATTTGCTTCTAACTTCTGTATCTTAATGAAAAAATAAAGCAGCTAAAATGAGAAATAGGAAGTTTAGTTTCTTAAAGCTAGTTATTTTAGGGGCACCGATAAGATCGTCTAGTGTCTACTCCTTTTGGCTGCTGTATTAATGGAGAGATGTTGGGTGCTGATTAATTGGGATTTCGATTTACGGCGTCTAGAGTAAGTAAGTTACTTTGTGTCTCCTTTATTAAATTCTTAGTTTTACGGGACAGCTTAAGATCATCTGCTCCTTTGAAAATTTCTTGCTCATGCAACATGTTCTCTTTAAATATTTCTAGTATATGTTGCACTTTTTGAATCTTTAAAAGTCCTTTACTGATCATGCAATCATCAGTAACTTTATCATGTTTTGGAATATGTGCATGCGATGCTGTATTACAGTGACAGAATATCTTTCTTCTGTATTTTAGACAAAATAATTGATAGGCAAGGGTTCCAACACACTGTTTTACTTTCTTTCAGACCATGTTACTGTGAGCTTTGCAAGAAGCGGTGGGCCTGGAGGTCAAAATGTCAATAAAGGTCAGCTAATGGCTCGTTTGTGATCAAGGCATCTGAGCTTATTTCTTTTTGTCTGTTACTATTCTTGATACAGATGTATATCTGAAAGGCTGAAACATACCATTTTACCCCTTCTTTTATTTTACAGTGAATACCAAGGTAGATATGCGGTTCAATGTTAAACATGCAGATTGGCTTAATGAACGGGTCAAGGAGAGGATCTTGATGATGGTTAGTTGTATTCCTCTTTTAGTAATTTATTTTTTACGTAATGCAAGGTAGTTATTTTGCTGCTCTTGGATTGATATCAATCATACTGCATTTATCATCGGTGCAAACATGTGCTTGGCTATGACCACCTGACTTCTCTCTTCTTTCTCCATATGTAGTGGTCTTCATTTTTAAGGTTGGTCTAGAATCTCTGAATCTTGGTGTTTTTCTATACTTTGAGTATGCTGTGGCTATTGGATTGAAATGGAATGAATGGGTGGTTTTGTTTCCTTCCAGCTATCTTGTAGTGATCTCATCAGGGTATTGATGAACAAACACTTTCTTCATTACCTGTGATCCCCTATATTGTGATTATTTTTGTTATTTTTGTTTTCTGGGAGTTTCAGGCTTTCTTCAGGATTTTAACTCCGACTTCACCAATATCACCCATTTTGTGCTTATACATTTTTATGGCTCTAACTTAGTTTTTCCTCAGGAGAAGAATCGAATCAACAAGGATGGGGAACTTGTAATTTCTTCAACAAAGACTCGCACCCAAAAGTCAACTCATTCCTTTGTCTTATCATTTCCCTTGGACTCTAGCCAGATCAATTGTTAACATAAAGCTATATTGTGCAGGGGCAACATTGAAGATGCTTTGGCTAAATTACAGGTATTCACAAGACAATTAAAGAAATTTCAGGTACTGCATGCTTGTCCCTGCGTCACAAAAAAATGAGCTGCAAAAAAGCGAGCTGTCATGCAGTTGGTGTTTGAAAGACATCTGTAAATGTCAAGTGATCGTTTAGTGGGTACAATTTGTTGTTAGATGTGATGCACTCTCTTACCTTTTTCAATTGATGATACAGGCTATTATTGACGCTGCATGTTATGTTCCACCACCTCCATCAGAAGAGACAATAAAGAAAATTAATAAGTTGTAAGAGTTTCACAAAGTCATGTCTACTTATTTCCATATAGTAGTGCATACATGCTTTCCCTTGCTATCACGTAGTACTGTTTACAGATTTGAAAAATACCAGCACTGTAAGATGTAATCATTTTCCTTAGTGGCTGTTTAAATTGTATGCTGTGTATGGACATATTTCATGAACTTGTTCTGAATAGTATTACGTTCTTGGTTGCCCCTGTTGTCACATTAACTCTACTGGTTGGGAAAGTACTTGTGAAAATCGATATATCTTAAATAGTGCTCGTTGGATGCCGTTATTTCAGGCATCTCTCTCGATCATTTTCCCCCCTTGCTACTTAGGTGTAGATGCTCTATAAAATGTTTACATCAATACATGTTTTTTGTTGTTAATATCCCAGCATCTCTCTTTTACATTTTTTTTCTCCTCATGCAAATTCTTTCTACTCTACTAATTGCTATTTGCAGTAAGACATGTTTGCCTGTATTCAGTATTCCTGCATTTCTTGATTGCTTTTGTCTTTTTTTAATGTTCTCCCTGATGCATGTATCTTTCTCCGTATGTTTATGTGTTACACAACTGAGGAATCTCGCCCTGATGGATGTATCTTTCTTTGTATGTTTTTGTGTTACACAACTGAGGGATTGCAGAATATATTCACCCTTTTGCGCACCATATTTGTCGAGTTCTGTAAACTCCTTGTATCATGTACTCCTTGAGGGCTCTCTATCTCTTTTTCCAATGAGCATCACTTGTTCAAGTTTTCAGCCAAAAATCTATTTTAGGGCACTAGACGGTTTCCTGCTAGCTGCATTACCTTTATCATGTGCACTTTCTAATGAATTAGAATCAACTGTTCCCTTTGTGGATTTAGGGCTGCCATTGGAGAGCAGAAACGTCTTGACAAGAAGAAAGAACAATCTCAGAAGAAGGCTTTCAGAAGAAGCCGAGACAGTTGGGATTGAACTATGAGTATGGACTGATAAGTGATAGTGTATGCCGCCTGCATCCCCAATCTTTGGTATGCTTTAGTTATTTTGTTTCAGCATCATGGAAATAGACCCTTACAAATTTCTGTCGCAACTTTGTATTGCAGCTCGTTGCTTTGACAAATGGTTGATGGTGGAAAGGGTCTCCTAGATGATCTTTGCCTTTCAATTAGAAAGCATCCTTAAACAGAAGAAAATTGCTGCATCACTAGGTTGCGTCAAATTGAAGTCTAGATCCAGATATAGGAAGAGATTTGAACTAATAAAATTTTATTCCCAGTGTTTTGTTGGCTATAATACAATCCATTGTTGTGAACTACAAATAGTTCTGATGGATTATTAGATGGGGAGTTGTCATCCATCATCACCTCCTTAAAAGAAATACAGGAATGAAGTCTCATGCAAGTGAACCACTAGAGCTTCAGAAATGTGGAGTAAAACTTGAAACTTTCTTCCTTTAAATGATGATAGCTTCACCCGTGGAAATCACGGCGCTCCTAAATCTTTAATACATTATAGAAGAGATCGGCACCGGCAATTATTGCCTTGGACTCTTGCTGATAAGGACGTGTTTAAAATACAATGGTTTTCAAAGTGAATTCCTGTCATCTCAATGAATTATCTGTATCGGAAGGTAAAATCCCAAGGGAAAGTCTCAGGAAAGACGGCCTTTCTATAAGGTTATGGACAGTGTTCAGGGGTATTTGCCTTAAATATTGTAAATTTTTTATAAAATTTAAATATTGTATTTTATAAGTTAAAACAAGTAATAATATGTATTTGAATGTGAAAATATAAAAATATATAATATAAAAAATATTTTTAAAATTTTAAATTTTGTATGTAATTTAAGAAATACAGTGTATAAGGTGAGAAATAAGTGGCATGTCCATAAACTTATGGATAGACTGCATGTCAGGAGACCCACTCAAATTCCAAAATGGTGGGGTCGGTTTGAGGGGCTTGGTTTGGTAATGTAATCTGAATGCATAATGTAAGCAAAAACCGTTCCGCCACCTCGGCCGCAGGATAAGAAGCGTGGTTTCTCTGTGAACTCAAAAGCCATCAATGACGAATTCAATGTGGTCTCAGATACCAATAACGATACTCTAGGCAAATACTTTCACAGTTAACGCAACCCAAATGCGGCGTCATTTAATCACAAGTCAATTTTGTGTCACAGAATTGTACTTTCACCTGTACTTTGCCTCGTTTTCTTCTAGGGAACATATCACGATAAAATCTTGGCACAAAAACCATCAGTTCCTGCAGGCTTGCAAACGTGACCAAAACACACTTTCTTGCACTTCCATTCGTTTTCATTTTCTGGCAAAAGGCGATCATCCGCTCGCCTTCAGCGATCTATACACCCCGGCCATCGTATGAGAGATAAATCACGGTAGCTCAGCACCAGGACCAATGAGCTTGGTATGGACTCGGTGCGTGGTGCGCACAAGGGAGCCTTGCAAAGCAAGAGCTCCCCACACTGCCGCTACCGAGTATCGAACCTGGGATCATTGGCTTACCCACCCATCTCCCAACCAGTGGGGTACACCCGTGGGTGTTTCGTTTTCATTTTCTAGTTCCTCCGGCTCCCCATCTCCCAACCAGTGGGGTACACCCGTGGGTGTTTCGTTTTCATTTTCTAGTTCCTCCGGCTCCGGTTGTGTGAAACGAGCACATTTGCAAATATAAACGAGTCATGGTCGGACTTCAAAATTATGTTGCACTATATTCAGAAGTCTCCGGTAATATCACTGAACATCAAATGTATAGTTAGAGAAATTCATATTTTAGCTATAATCTTTAATAAGTTAGTCATTATAGAAGTATTGTAGATAGAGTTTAAATACACGAGACACATATGTACTAGCATGTAGGATTGTCAATTATAATCCTTTTTCTAGAAAGCAGCGAGAATCAAGTGTCACATTTTAAAAGCAATAAAAGATCGAATGAAATAAAATAAGTTAGAATATTGTTTTTCTATACTTAATTGTGCCACTTTTATTAAATGTGTTTAAAAAAAGTCATAAAATTTCCCAATATATTAAAATAGTGGTTTTAAGGCCTTGAGAAAGCATGCCAGCAAAATAACATGTAAAAGCGCATTCTTCGTATCTTAAAGAGAGATACTGTCAATTTTACCGTTAAATCAACCTATATTTAACGGTCTAAAAATGTATTGCTTGTATTTGATTCAAGACTTTTCTCGGTTAGATCTTACACAATCAACTAAAGAAGTGATGCTTACATGTAATTAATAATTAGAGCTAATTAAGGTTTATCATACTACACCTATGCACATCCCACAATAGTAACAAAGCCCAATTAAGCTCCTTCTCTTCTACTATCTTGCATAACGATTCTGACAATGACCTCTTCTCCAGTTTTCGCATCAACGTGTTTCAGCCACCGGCTCCGGCCCCGACTCTTCGGAACCGAACCGGTTGCACCGACATGCACGACATCCAAACCATTACCAACCGGCAAGAAAACCGACCGGACAATAACTCTCTCTTCCCCTCCGAACAACAAAACACCGTCCCATCGAAAACCAGAATGAGCCCTGAAAACCGCATTCTTGCACATCAAAACCGCGCCCCTTTCCCCCAACTTAGCCGCCCTCATCATCTTCTCACAGCCCTTCTGCCGGGAATCCACCACCATGAAATCCAGTCCTTCCAGCCCCGCCATCACCTCATCGCCGCCGCAGACCAGGACTTCCGGCGGCGGTTTCCCGGCCTTCTCCATCGCCTCGGCGTACTGCAGCTTGGCGGTCTCGTCGGGGACGATGCACACGTGCCTCCCTCCGGTGTAACGGCTGGCGATGGCGAGGCCGATGCTTGTTTTCACCGGCCCGCCTTCCGACCATGTTTCTACGATCAGCTTCGAGTTCCATCCCGCCGCCATGGCTGATATCATTTCAGCCACGCCAGATTCATTGGAAAGATGACACTGCAGTAAAAGAAAACCATTAAAGAGAAAAACACAAGAGTAATTCTGAATTGGATTGGAGCTGAAGAAGACAGAAAAAACTCACTGTTTTTACTGTGTCGTGATACGCTTCTGTGGCGGCTTCTGGAGACCAAACCAGCTTCATAGCTTCTGTGGGTGGGTTTAATCTTATGGGAATCTGGGATCGATGTTGTTGTTGTTTTTGTTATCTACTTTTCTTGGTGTGCAAGATTTGAGAGGAAAAAATGATGGTGTTTTTTTAGATAAGGAAAAGAAATCAAGAAATGACGGGTTTTTATAGCGAGAGCTGGGGACATTGAGATCATTGGATAATGAGTTATTGATTCTTTGGTTCTGAACAATAAATTTTCGGATGTAATATATGCATGTGTTGGGTGATGGACATAAATGTGGAGAGCGCATTTTAAAAAAAGATTTTGAACTATTTTTAGAGGATGCATTCTATGAATGCATCCTTATAAATTTTTTTTTTAAACCAGATCGTTTAGAGGACGCATTCATAGAATGCGTCCTCAGATTTTTTTTTTATTTTTAATTTTTCTTAATTTATATTGATATATTTTTTAAAATACTGTTTGAATTCTATAATTTCTTGAAAACGGGTATTGAATTTAACACACATATATATATATATATATATATATATATATATATATATATAAATTTGTAGTCCCACATTTTATTAATTAAGACCTCAATATAAAATAAAGAATTTTAATCAATAAAATATATAATTTATTAATTATTATTTAAATCAAAAAAACTAAAATAGATGAAATTTAATTATCATGATTGAGAATATTGTTAGTAATATCATTTTAAATCAAAATACTTAACACAAAGTTTACTTTAGGTCGTCTAAATTTTAGGCAAGAGTTTATTCTGTTATTATTCTAAATTTGAAATTGGGATGGAGTTTTTTTTAAAAAAATTTGCTAATAAATACATGGCATACTGTACAATTATAAAAGTATTATGACCAGGCTGGGAGAAAAATTCTGATTTTTAACAAGGATTGGAGGACGCATTCACTGAATGCGTCCTCATCTACGTGTAAATACCTATAGAAAAATTTAAGAAATTAACGAGAAAAAAAGAGAGAAGAGGACACATTCACTGAATGCGTCCTCAAGTAATATTTTTTAAAAAAATCCGTGAAAATCTACAAATATTGCCATGGACAGCTACCGTAGCCGTACTGATAGAAATTTCCCTTGGATAATGGATATGATCAAATATATCCCACCCCGTTGACAATTGCAACTTCGGTGATTCTTTGTCAAATCTAACGTGTAAATTACAGCCAATTTCTAAGCATTTGTGTCATATCTTTATTTGGCAAATTCTTGGAAAAGATGGTCTTTCCGCTTATGAAAAGATGGGGTTTAATTCGAATAATAAAAGATAAAAGATCTTAGTTGCAACATTAAAAATTTAGTATGCAACATTAAAAATTTAGTATGAAACATTAAAAATTTAGTATGCAACATATAGTAGTTATAAAGTTTATAACCCGGTTCATGCAACCAAAAATTTTATCTTAATATCTTCTAATTTACACTTTAAACCTTGATCTTTCCATGACTTATGGAAATACCGTATTTCAAGAGACGCACTCTCTTTATTTTCCCTAATATTCTAAGAAAGAAAATTTTCAAAGAATTCGGGGGATAAGTACTGATATAATAAATAAATGAGTGGGTCTCCTGACAGGCGGCTTGTCCATAAGCTTATGGACATGCCACTTATTTCTTACCTTATACACTGCATTTCTTAAATTAATTTAAAAATTTTGAAAATATTTTTTTATATCATATATTTTTATACTTTCACCTTCAAATATATATTATTACTTATTTTAACTTATAAAATGCAATATTTAAATTTTATAAAAAAATACAACATTTAAAGCAAATATCCCTGAGCACTGTTCATAATCTTATGGAAAGTTTCCCTAAATAAATATACATTAATGTGCGTGTCTGTGTGCGCTTCTTCTTTTGTTTCGTAAATAAAACAACACGGTTACTCGGTCAGGTCGGATCGACTCTAGATGGAAATTCATAAAAAATGATATATGGGAATTACTTTGGTTGGCCTGGAATTGTAGTATATTATCTATGTATTGCATCATGAATTACGCGTGCTTCCTTAATTTTTTATGCAGCAAATGCCATGGACTAATTGTATTGGAAATTTCTTTGTTTTTCTTTTCCTGCATGCATAGGTCATGGAGGTAATTTGTTTGTATTATACTATGTTCCAATGACCATGAGAAAGTCCAGTTTTGTGACTTTTGCTGCGGTATATCTCGTCCTATCTGGTTTAATGAAAAGTCTAAATCGGAGAAGCTATCTAAAACACCTGCACTACAAATTTTTAAAAAGAGGCTTCGGAGACAACTGAATTTCGTCACTATTGCACGAAAACAGTATTTCAGACAAAAAATAGCTCATAAAAAAATCATTGCTAACGAATCGTAATTAAAGAGTCCAGTGATAATTTATTATGAAAAAAGTGCTAACCCTATAATTTACGTAAGTGACAGTATAATATTTTGATAATTAAAAATGTAAATACAACCCTAGATAGTCAGTGTAAGTGCAACTATGCCCATTCCGGCAGATTTAGACGGGAATATGGTAAGACTATTTACCCCTCCAATTTTTTTAAAAATAAGAAGTTGAAAATTACATTTATACCCTCCAAAACCCTTTTCTTCTTCTCTTCTCCTTCTCCACCGTTCTTTCACCTTCTACGATGTGCGACGGGGCTGTGGCTAGGTTCGGCCAAAAGTGGCGTCGCAACTTTCTTCTTGAGCTAAGGGGTGCATGCAGAGCGGTGGGGTTGGGGGTGGGATGGTGGTCTGGGTGGGGTGGTGGGTGGTGCGGCGGATGTGAAGTGGCGGTGGGTTAGGGGTGACGCTAGGGTTCGTCGGGGCCAAAAGTGGCACTAGGGTTTTGATGGTGGTGGCTGGGCTTTGAGCGATGCGCTTAGGATTTTGGTGGTGGGGTTGGGCGTCGAGTGGCAGGGCTGGTGACTACAGGTGGGCTGGTTCACAGTGGTGGCGGTGGTGGTGGCAGGGGTGGCAAGGCTGGAAGGTGGTGGTGGCAGGGCGGTGACAAGCAGGCGATGGTGGTGGTGCCCTGTGGGCAAAATTGTCCTGACACTTTTAGGTTTTAGGCCAAAGGACATTTTAGTCATTTTATGTGCAATTAACGCCGAAAATAGTGTGTTAGGGTTAGATTGACACTTTCATCAACTAGTCAAGTTTTTTTTTGTACTAAAAATTATCTGAAGGTTATATTGGCACTTACTAAAGTAGGTATGGTTATATTGACACTTACTCAAGTAGGTAGGATTATATTGGTATATATCTCATTTATTATTCACTCGTAACTAAACCTGGCATTTAGTAACAAAATAAGTCGCTGCATTGTAGATGTAATGACTAAATGTTTTATATATAGTTTATTGATCAACATGGTTTATATAAGTTACGAGAATAAGAAAAATAGGAAAGTAAATATCTATCATATCTCAATCACCGACCTTGTCTTTCTTAAACACCCCCTTCAAGTGAGGCGTCGGATGCTCAGAGACGCCAAGATTGGACCTGAGAAACTCAGACAGAGTATGAGGCAATTCTTTTGTGGAGATGTCTACAAGCTGAAGAGACGTAGGAACCTGGTGGAGACGCAGCTTGCTAGTGGAAACCAGTTCACGAACAAAGTGACAATCAATGTCAATGTGCTTCGCCTACTTGTGTCCAAAACGGGTTTGAGCCAGAAAGATGAAAATGTTGTTATCATAAAGCAGAAACAGGGGACTGGAGAGAGAAGGATTGAAGATCATGCAATAGATGAGATATGTACAACTTCCGTTGCAGTATTAGCCAATGCATGATACTCAGATTCAGAGCTAGAACATGAAACCATGGGTTGCTTCTTAGCACTCAAAAAGACCAAGTTGACACCCAGAAAGTCATCATACTTATATGTAGAATGGTGGGTCTCGAGACAACGCGCCCAATTTGCATTCGAATACGCCAAAACCTCGGAAGAGCAAGCCAAGCAAAAGGACATACCATAATGCATAGTCCCGCGGACATAGCGGAGAATACGAGTAACTGTAACAAAGTGATCATCCCTAGGATCCTGAAGGTACTGAATGAATGAATTTACCGCAAAGGCAAGATCTGGACGAGTGGTGGTGAGATACTGTATATCACTAACCAATGACCGATAAAGATTGGGATTGACAAACTTCCCACTGGTACTACTCTGAAACTGAGAATGCAGAAGAAACGGAACGACTTGTGTAGACCGTGTAACTTCCAGATTCGTATCATTCCCTCCCTAGTCGAAAGGCTTCGTCCTCGAATTTGAATCATCCTCAAAAGTAAGTGGAGATAAATTAGCAACGTTGAATGTAGCACTACCACCATAATCTCCAGGAAAATCAATCTTGTAAGCATTATCATTCACACATTCCAACATTTGAAAAGAACCATCACCACAAAGACTTAATTTAGATTTCCAAGCATTAGGAGATCGTTCAATGATACGAATCTGGAAGCTACACGGTCTACATAAGACATGCAAGTTTCACCCATCATGCCAGCTGTAGCAACACAAGTCGTGCCACCAACATGAGCCGTGCCAACGTCCGTGTCAGTTGACGTGTCTATACTTGATCAAAGCTTCTGAGGATGTGTTCGAGATCCTCTAAGCGATATGGTTGGTCCTATGACTAGGGCAAGAAAGAAGCTTAGAGATGCAAAATTGAATACTTTGATTGATCAACCTCATAATGAAGAGTTGAGGAATAAATCGAAAGTGTCTTGGATTAATTGCTCAAGAGTTTCGAAATAATGAAGACATCATGAAGGACACTATATTTTTTTTCCCTTTGGATTTTTTAGTGAGGTAGTGTGATCATTTTAATTTATTTTATTTTAAAATAAGACCCATTAACTTGGCCATGTTGGCATTGAAAGAATTAATTTTGGTCATGCTTTTATTTTAGCGTTTAGAATATTCAATTTTGACTCGATTAGAATTAGATATGGTCAGTTTAGATATGACAGATTCAATCAAGAATTCAACCAATATTTGGATTGATTTAGTAAGTAAAAAAAGGTCATCCTTTAGATTTAAATTAGGTATTTTAGTTAGATATGATTTTAGCTTCTAAAGGCTGCTATAACTCATTCCAGTTTTTGTCAGAATTTACCAAATCTAGTCTTCTTTATGTTTTGTGTTGGCCGAACTATATCTATCATCCACGAATTTTAACACACTTTTATCAATCATATATTCATATTTTGATTTTATACTTTTTGCTTGTTAAGCATTAAATTGTTAGGTTTATCCATTTAAGATTAGTACTTATAACTGTTAGGATTCTTTGTGTTAATTTTGGTGCAACTAGTGCTTGGGTTCATGCGAATTAGTCCCCTGTGTTAGTGAAATTATTAAAGTTGTGCTCTTGACTAGACTTCGTCTATGTCTTCTTGATTTCAAGGTGGTGCTTCGATCAACCTTCGTTAAGAGTGCTTCTCAAAATTCCGCAATCCAGAGATCTTGCAAGGAGATTCATATTAGTAGTTATGTATCATATCTCAATCATATCATATCTCAGTCACTAATATTTTTCTTTCCCACCACCCCCTTAAAGCAAATCATCAGTTGCTCGGAGATGCCAAGATTAAACCTGAGATACTAAACAGAGGATGAGACAATCCTTTCATGGAGATGTCTACAGGCTGAAGGAACGTAGAAACCTGGTGGAGACGAAGCTTTCCTGAAGAAACCGGTTCATGAACAAAGTGATAGTCAATGTTAGTGTGCTTTGCCCGCTTGTGTGCAACATGGTTATTGAGAATGATGGGTCTCGAGACAACGCGCCCCATCTGTATCAGAATAGGCTAAAACCTTAGGAGAGCGAGCCGAGCGAAAGGACAGACCATAATGCATAGTCCCACAAACATAGCGGAGAATGCGAGTAATTGTAATAAAATGATCACCCATAGGATCCTGAAGGTACTGACTGAATGTATTTACCGCAAAGGCAAGATCCGGATGAGTGATGGTGAGATAATGCAGAGCACTAACCAGTTACAAATAAATATTGGGATTGGAAAACTTCCCACTGGTACTATTGTGAAGCTGAGACTGCGGAAGAAAGGACGTAGGGGCGGCATCATCATCAGCCATCTCAGCTCTACGAAGCCTACTCACGCGTTTCTACCAAGTGAAAAAGTTCACCAAGACAATGATGGATCTGCTAAACCTTCAGCATAATCCTAATGAGTCAATCACAACTTTCTACAGGAGTTACACAGAGGAAATTTTGGATGTAATTTATAGAACATACACCATTTTTATCTTAGGATATATGAATGACATGACCATTGAGAAGTATACGAGAAACTAGTGGACGATACCCCATCTACCGTACAATAGCTTCAATCTCTTATGGAAAGATACGCCAAGGTAAAACAAGCCACCAAGCAAAGGAAAGATGATGATAAGACCGATCGAAGGGATAGATCGAAAAGTAAAGGAAAGGCTCGGTGTCTCCTAAACCCCGACTTGAGTCATACACCCCTTAGAACAGGTCTTAGGAAAGTATCCAAGCTATCAACAGACACTTATTCCCTTTGCCTCCACATCTGCTGAATAATCCTAGGAGAAGGATTTCGTCAAAGTACTATGACTACCACAAAGATAGAGGGCACACCACGAATGAGAGCCAAAAGTTGAAGCCGATGATTGAAAAGTTCCTCAGCCAACGAATGTTTTAGGTATACATTAATTCTCCTCCAACCAAGAAGGAGGATTGTTCGAAGGCAAAGAAACAAAGTTGTAACAACTCAAATCCTAGGCAGAAGGAAAAGAGGCAAGAGAGAAGGAGGATTGACGGCCCATGAAGGATGGGGATCGACACTCAGTTCAGGACAAAGAATCACCTCTAATAAACAGCAAGGTGGTGAATATAATAAACGGGATCATCGGTGATGGTATGTCCAATACATCGATGAAAAACCGAATATGATCCAAGCCTCATGAATAACCTATGAATAAGTGTTTCAAGCCTGAGGAAGCCGTCATAATCTCAGATGTTGATACTGTCCTCAACAACACCCCACATCAATATAATGTGGCACACTTTTCTTTAGAGGGGGTCAAATAGAGTTTCTATTTGGAGAAACTCATACTGAGGCCCTCACTTGTGTATTCAAGAAAAATTAACAGAGAAACATTAATATGCATATGCCCAACTAAATTTTTGTCCATTCAATAGTTGACACGTCATATCAAAACTATCATTGTGATGGTATTGAATACTAAAATCTAAATTAGACCGTCAATCAATTACTTTGTTTAAATCATATGGAGTTCCAATTAAAACATGTTATTTGGAAAAAGAGACCCTCAAAATTGACCATTGGAAATGAAAGGGTCACTCTGTTAAAAGTCACTTGTCACGTCATATTAATAAATCCTCAACCCACAAAAACATATCTAATACAAGAGTTAAATGAAAGCATTTATATTACGTGACACACTTTTCTTTAGAGGGGATCAGATAGAGCTTATATATAGAGAAGTTCATGTTGAGACCCTCATTTGTCTTCCCAAGAAAAAATAGAGCAAAGTGCATATATGGTTGAGCAAAGTTCATGTTGAGACTACATAATTGACGAAAGTGCAGATATAACCCTGCAATAATTGAAAGTGCATATATAACCTTAGATATTTAAGTTATGTGCAAATATAACCTTTTTCAATAGTTTAAGGCCAGAATTAAGTGAAAATACTATTTTACCCCACAGTGAAAAGAGACCAAATAAATAAATTTACTATCTTAGCCCCCAAAACCTCTAACCCTAATTGCTTCTTCTCAGACTTCCCATTTTCTTCAGTCAACCACGGCTAATGTCCTAATTTTCAGACATTATTTATGGGGAGATCAAGGCTGATGTCCGGAGATCAAGGCATTATGCTTTTATTGATGGAGATCAAGGCGTTCTGCTCTTCTCCGAGATCAAGGCGTTCTCCGCCAATTGCCGCCGCAATCAAGAAGCTCTTCTCCATTGTTCTGATCTTTCCGCCAATGTTCGACTACATAATTTTCCTCTGGATGTTCACCAATGGACCACCCAAACGCCGATTGGAACCTTTGAGAAGAAGGGCACCGACCGATGGAGAGAGGGGCTGCCGGAGAAGAAGATCTCAAATCGGAAACGCTGGAGAAGCTCGTTGAAAAAATGGAGATGAAACAGAGCATCAATGTTCTCGTTGGTCACGAACTCCGCTTTATGAAGAGCTCAAGGATAGAATTACATTATTTCCTCCAAAACTACCGAACTTGTTGCAATTTTGCTTGGTTGCTGAAGAAAATCTATACAGCTCAAAATCCCGAGTCATCATCGCTATCTTCATCAGTTATCATCACTACAGGTTTTGCTCATGTGAAAGCTCTTACACATCATTCTCGTCTGCTAAGCCGATACATTTATTAACTGTTTGGCTTTTCATGTTCCTGTATTAACTAAAAGACTGGTTGGTGGTGGTGGTGGTGAAGTGAGCCAAGATGGGGTGGTGGTGGTGGCCAGGTAGAGGCGATGCAGTGGTGGACTCGCGATGGAGGTGGAGTGGTGGTGAAACAGCAAAAGGGTAAATGCTATTTTTGTCTTTTAGATTTTTGTTTTTGGCCCAAAGCGCATTTTAGTCCTTTCCAATCGATCAATGACCAAAAATGGTTAGGCAATACCATAATATAGCCTTTAGGGTTATATTTGCATTTATGTAAAGTAGTTAGGGTTATATTTGCACTAAAAATTATCTCAGGGTTATACTTGCACTTTCTCAATTATATAGGGTTATATTTGCATATTACTCTAAAAAATAATAGGTATGCTTAAATATGCATGGGCCCAACTAAAATTTTGTTCAATCAATGATTGACACGTCATACTGAAGGTACAATTGTAACGATAGCATTGGAGATGAAAATTCAAATAAGATCGTCAATCAATTTAGGGAATCCCATATACTGGAGTAAGTGTCAATATAACTCTTAGACAATTTAAACTACAAAAAAAAACCCTAACAAGTTGATGAAAGTGCCAATATAACCCTCTAGTGGACATTCCGGCATTGACCAAGGGCTTCCGGCCGTTGACCAACCCAAAATGACCAAAATGCCCCTTGTCCGAAAATTTAAATTCTAAGGACTATTTTACTCCTATCGGCACCGCCGCTGCTCTGCCACCACCGATGCTTCGCCACCACCACTACCACCTCGCCTCTCTAGCACCACCTAACCGCTGCTCCACCACCTTACTGTTGCTCTACCACTTCACCGCCGCCGACCACCATCGTGCCACCACCGAGCCACAATTCACCTACACAAACCCACCACTACCCTAACCCTACCACCACCACCACCACAACAGCACTACCCTTACCACCACCACAAACACTAGCCCGCCACCACCACAACACCGTTGTGCCACACCCGACACCGCGCAACACCAGCTCGCCATCACTCAACACCGCGCAACACTAGCTCGCCATCACTCAACACCACCGTACCACCCATCCACGGCCCCGAAGCCACCCAAACCTAGCTTGCGCCACCCAACCTTGCCTCGCGCCACCCAACCCAGACCTGATGCCACCCAAACCCAACCCGACGCTACCCAGCCCGGTCCCGTGCCACCCATCCCTAACATCGACGCCACCCTAACCCAGTCCCAGCCCCGGCGATAATCAGCCAGAAGAAGAAAAAATTGGCGATCAAGAAGAAGAAGAAATTTAGGTTAGGATTTAGGAGAATGAGTACTAGGGGTATGGTAGTAAATTCATTTTTATTTTTTTTCTTTTTTCTTGGATGGGTAAAATTATCTTTTCACCCAATTCCGGCCTAAATCTTCCGGAATGGGTACGTTTGCACTTACACTTACTATCAAAAGTTATATTTGTACTTTCAATTATCAAAAACTTATATTGACACTTATATGAATTATGTAGGGTAATAAAAGCACATTTCTCATCAATTTACCTTGTTTATATCATTTGGCAAAAGAAACCACTAAAATGACTCTTCCATTGGAGATGCTTTGCTAAAAGTCATTTGCTACATCATATTGATAGACTATCAACCCACAAAAGTATTTCCAATGCAAGGGTCAAATGAACACATCTCAATGACGTGGTACTTTTCTTTTTGGGGAGGGGAGGAGAGGGGAGGGGAGGGGGCGGGGGTCAATTAGAGCTTCTATGTAGAGAAACTCATATTGAGGTCCTCAGTACTCTTCCCAAGATAAATTAATAGGATTTCATAAATATGTATGGATCCAATTAATTATGATGGTATCATTGGAGATTCCAATAAAAATTTAAGACTAAATTAATTTTTTAGTCCAATACATATTTTTCAATACCTTCTTTTGGTTCCCACTCCAAATCGCGTTTAATTGGCCACTAACATTCCAAAAGAAGGTATTGAAGAATATGTAGGGGGCTAAAAAAATAATTTAGTCAAAATCTAGATAATACTATCAATTAATTTACTTTGTTTATATCATATTGAAGTTCTAATTAAACATAACATTTGGCAAAAGAGGCCAAAAAATTTCACTGTTTCATTGGAGATGCTCTAACTTAAACAAATTGAGAAAATGACAGTTTAAGTGCCGATTTTTAGACGAAATTGTTCATCTGTTTGCACCATGTTCCTAAATTATTACTAAATGTTCTCAATTGGTTCCTTTATTGGACATAACACATTTATTTTAAGTTAACAGACCTGTTAACAGTTACCAATATTTTAAAAATTATAATTTAGTAACTTTTGTGATAGTGTCACAACTATAAAGGTCGTTGACTCGTTTAAATCGGCTAATAGTGTGTGAGAATTAATTGAGAATATTTTGTAATAATGTGGAAATATTTTAGGAATAAATTGCAAAAAAAGGAAATAAACCTGTAATTTCATCTAAAACGGGTACATAATGTGCTATTTTCTCTAAACAAATTAGAAGGGTACCCGCCAGGTGTCAACCTCTGCGAAAGGCCGTGGCATTGCCAAATCCACGTGTCACAAACCACCGCCCCGTTAAAACCAGGTAGACCCGAACTCCAGAATCAACCAACAAACCATGCATCGCTTGTTTAAACTCTCCCTCCAATATCGGAGACCCGTACCCGTATCCGATTGGTTCCCGAAGCTCCGACCCTTTTCCACTACCCATTTCGCAGACTCTGGCCCGCTCGCCTGCCCCATTAAGACCCGCTCCGTCATCCGGTTCCGAGGACCCGACACCGTCAAGTTCCTGCAGGGCCTCGTCACCAACGATGTCCGGAGACTAGGCGAACCCCACAACAGCATCGCCGGCCAGGCCACGCCCAATCTACCGGCGGTTGTGGCGCCTCCCGTGTACGCCGCCATTTTGACCCCTCAAGGCAGGTTTCTGTTCGACATGTTTCTGTACAGGCCGATCCAGCCTGATGAGAAGCTTGATAGGACCGGGTCCGGTCCCGGGTCGGGTCACAGCGAGCTCGAGCTCCTTGCTGACGTCGACGGGGCCTCTCTGGACGAACTCTTGGAGACACTAAAAAAGTAAGCTTTTCCATTCTTCATTTTTATTTTCCGGTTGATTCCCCTATGATGCGTTAATTTCTTTATCTGTAAATTAATCATGAAAAGTTTGATGTTTTAAAATTTATCAATCATTATTATCTTTATTCACGTATAATTAAAATATGATCATGAAATATCCTGTATCAATGAAACTTTATGGTTGAAATGAGCTGATTTAAATCCGAATAGCACTAGTTTTAACCTTTGGCTCAGACGAGAGGAGAATTCATTGATTGAGAATGTATAGTTGAATTGCCTTACAGAAAAGGAAAAGGAGTATTGTTAATTATCATTAAATTGGCCTGTTATACTGTGCTTTAAAATGTAAAGATATGTGTTTGGAGACGTAACACGTTATGATCCATGTAGTAGAGGCATACTTTGTTCTCCTTCTATGTAGTTGCACTGATTGCAAGGGGAATCCTAGTCAATATATGGACGAAAAATTGATACTTATTACTCTTTTAGCTGTTTCAGTTATTTAACATGTTAAGTTGATAATGTGTCTTTTCTTTCAATTGGCATTGCTGTTCTTGAGACTCATGTAGTTGCTATCTGCAGATACCGGTTGAGGTCCAAGGTTGAAATTGAAAGTGTTGCTGAAGAATTTTCCTGCTGGCAAAGGTTTGGTCCAAAAGTTAGTCAAGAGTCCAAGCCTACTCAAGAACCAGAAATGGATTCAGTTGGTACCGGGGGTGGGGTTGATCAATCAGGTGCAATGTCTTCGCAAGGAAGTGAAGGTGGGTGGAAATGGTTTCAGGATCCCAGATGCGATTGCCTTGGACTTAGGGGCATATTTCCGTCCCAAGAGACACGTGAGTTTTTTAATCGTGGCATCCTGCAGTTCTCAGTATTCTCCATCATTTTAAATAGAGCTGTAAGCTGTCTATGAACTCTTACCTAATTGAGGAATTTGCATTGGCGCAGAAAACTCATTTGGATTCTATAAGTTGTAATTTTTTGAACTTTTTTTTACAAATGTTTGGGTGCGTTGTGCAGCCCCTCTAGTGGAGGCAGACAAAGAAGCTGATGAAAGGCATTATCTTCTATGGAGACTGGAGAAGGGAGTTGCAGAGGGCCCATCAGAAATTCCAAAAGGTGCACCTTCATTGTTGTCATAATGTTTCCCCTTGCTTTTTTTTTCTTTTCTTTTTCGTTTTTGTTCTTAAGAACACGCTCGTAGTGTTGTCACTTGATTTTTGTAGTATTTAGGCTTTGAACGCAGAAGTCAGTGTCTTTCATTTTTAGCACTTGAACAGTAAGATGCCTCGTGTAAATTTTTATCTGTCTGTCTAAATTTATAGGTGAGGCAATGCCACTAGAGTACAACTTGGCTGGTTTAAATGCAATTAGCTTTGATAAAGGATGTTACGTAGGGCAGGAACTTATTGCACGTACACATCATCGCGGGGTCATTCGTAAACGCTTACTTCCTTTACAGTTTCTGGATGACAGTGGAAAAGGTGAGTTCAGTTTTGATTTCAGTTATATCCTCTCTTTTTCTCACATTCATTCTAAGCATTTGCATTCTACTACTCCAGAGGTTGAAAACAAAGTAGCTCCAAAGACTGAAGTGATTGCTGAAACATCTGGAAAGAAGGTGGGAACTATCACAACAGCACTTGGAAACAGCGGCCTGGGCCTTCTACGATTGGAAGAGGCCTTAAAGGAGCTGGGGTCTTTGGTCGTCCAAGGCCAGGAAAATTTGAAGGTCAAGGCCCATAGACCGGATTGGTGGCCGACTGAGTGGTTTGCAGATTATCAATAAAGCGCAGTCGCTTAGGTTATTTATTTCCTAGTGTCTGCAACTTTTGATGGATTTCATTTCCTGACAGGTAACTTTACTGGTTATGTTTGAGGAGATTAGCTTTCTTTCTTTTTCCTTGTGCAGAAAATAAAACATTCCCCTGTTTCACTTGCAAGTGATGGAAGTACTTAATGTAGTCACTGAATAAAGGAGAATGACAGATGTAGTTTGTGTTATCTAAGATTACGTGCCTCGGTTTTTCAGTTCTTATAGTGACCTCTTGTATACATTCATAATATGAACTTTTACTCTAGCAGAGAATCAGTGGAATATATGTTGTGTACAACTACTGGAGCTAGTTTTTGTAGTTTCTGTGTACAACCATTAGAGTGACTATTGTTTGTCCTCATTGCTCTGCGCTGATAGTTTAGATTTCTGGTATAGAGCCATTAGAAGGGCAGTTGTTTGTACTCATGGACACCATGTTGAATGTTTATGGTGTTAAAAGATTAGATTGGCTATTTTATTGTTTGTTAAGCGATGCAGATTCATCTCTTTTGAGCAGATTTCACACAGAATTCAGATTTTGGATGTTTTCTCTAACAGCAATGCGTTGATTTCAGAACTAAACTCTTCAGTCAAGGAAAATTAGGAGTGAACTCTCACATCTACTTCCATGTTAATCACACTAGTGATTCTAATCAGCAGAGTTGAACAGTTCTGCAGTTTAACATGGTAGGAGAGTGAGAGTGAAGTCTCTCACACTTAACTATCCTGATTCTAAATAAGAAGATCCCTGTACATGGTCTTGATACTAGGATTCTAGGATACACAAAAATGTTGATTTAATGAAGCTGAAATGCACCAGAAAATGACCAGAAGGAAGTCCCTAGTCGTAACATCTAAGCATCGTCTCTTGACTTGCTTAGCTCCTCAATCACTGAATCGATGGTTGGCCTGCTCTCCGGGATTTCATGCGTGCAATCCAGCGCGATTTTAGTCAGCAAGCTCGCCTCAACATGAGAATACTTGCTGCTGAGATGAGGATCGATAAAATCCTTGAATTTGCTGGACTCGGCTTCCAGTAGGATGGAATTGGTCAGTTTTCGTTTACCAGAGAGCATCTGGAGGATGATGACACCAAATGCGTACACATCACTTTTCTGAGTGAAGCGGCCTGTGGTGATGTACTCAGGCGCCATGTATCCTAACGCTGCACTATCCTTGAGGGCGGAGTAGACAACGTCATCTGCTAGGAGCTGGAGAAGGCCACAGTCGGATATCAATGGATTGAACTTGTCATCAAGAAGCACTTTCTCAACTGAAATGTTCTGGTGCACCATGGGAGGCTTGTTTGGCTCATCGCTGTGCAGATATCCTAATCCTGTAAGTAGAAAATTTTCAATTTTGACACATTGTAACCTTTTGCAATGCCATTGATAACAGAAATGAACACAAAGATGTTAGGAAGAAATTCTAACCTCTTGCAATGCCTTTGATGACAGAAAACCTAGTTGGCCAATCAAGAATGTTGCTGTTTCCATCTTCGTGAGCATCGAGATACTGCGACAGATTACCCTTTGCAGCGTAATCGTTTATGAGGAAGCATTCACCTCTGCCTTTTGAGCAGCAAAATCCCCTCAACCCGACAAGATTATCATGCTTAAGAGAGGTTAGCAAGTCCAATCCTTTGACAAACTCGGCTTCTTCAGACTTGCAGCTGGTCACATTGATGCTCTTTACAGCAACTAAAGAACCATCTTTCAGAATACCTTTGTAGACAGAACAAACCTTGCTTTTCCCTAGCAAGCTCATATCCGAGAAATGCTGTGTGGCCGATTCAATCTCTTCCAAGTTAAACTTGAGCCCGGGTAAGAGCTCAGTGGAACAGAATCCATGGCAACTCTGATCAACAGTCGTAATAGAAGCCAGTGGTGAAGGACTCCTGTAAGAATCCTTCATCGCCCCAATGCTGCTTCGATCATCAGAAACCTCAGATGTAGCTCCAATCCTTTGCTTATGGCGACGGTTGCGAAAAACAATCAGCAATGCAGCCAACGTGAAGGCCATTGCGACAGAAGTCACCCCGGCAGCAATCGCTATTCTGGGAAGCTTAGACGACGAATGCGAGCAATGAGTTTGGTTGCAATGCACATGAACCTCGGCCGACTTAGGAAGCAAAGAACCATTGCTAATGTTGGAGATAGGCATCAATGGCGGAAGTTGATTGATGTTCATATTGTCCCAGGCAGAGCAGACTCTCAGAGAAGAAAAACCAACACCACACAAACCAGGATTACCATCAAAGACAAAACCTTGATTCAATTTATTCAAGCCTAAAAAAATCCAAAAAACCAAAGAAACTTATATCAGAACCAAAATTCAGAGAGCATGAATTTTTGACTGCAGACCAGCTATTGATTGAACTTACCAGGAGGGACAGCTCCAGAAAGGGTATTGTTTTGCACTTCTAGAACTTCGAGTTCCGAAGCCCTTGAAAATTGATCGGGGATTGGACCAGAGAGCTGATTGAATCCTAGATAAACCATTCTTAACATCTCCAAACTCCCCAAGGTTTGAGGGATTGGCCCTGTCAAATTATTACGCTCCAATCCAACAACACTCAGTTTCTTCAACGACCCTATTTCGACAGGTATGTTCCCTGTCAACTGGTTACTAGACAACTGCAAAACTGGAGAAAAAACAACAGATCAACAGAGTCAGAAATTTCATCAAACACATGCACAGTTCTGTTCACCAACCTTGGAGACTGGCCATGTTTCCAAGCTCAGGAGGCAGATTCCCAGAAAGATTATTGACATTCAAATAAAGATCAAGCAGCTCGGTGAGATTAGCAATCTCTCTTGGTATTTCACCGGACAGAGAATTGTAATGCAAGTACAACCCCGACAAGCACCGGAGCTCGGCCAGCTCCGGCGGCACTTTCCCGGTGAGCCCTTTTCCCTGCAACGTTATATTGCCCACTTTTTGGTGCTCATTGCAAGCCACACCCACAAAACCGCCGTCACACGGATCGCCATCGCTACTCCATGAGGAGAGGATCTTGTTTTCCGGGTCTAACGCAGCCTTTATATCCATCAGAGCTCTGAGCTCTGCATTTCCGCTTACAGAAACGAAAGCTGCAAGGGAAATGAGGAGAACTGGGAGGAAATCTGAGGCGCCCATTTCTGGGCTTGGTGTGAAGGAAGCAAAGATGCAAATACTTGTGTGTGATCAGATAATCAGTGCATGTTGTTTTTTTCAAGATTTCAACGAAGCCATGTGAAGTTTGCAGAATTTGAACAGAGGTTGGTGGGTTGGAATGGTGTGGAATCAAATGTTTAATTGTTAAATATGAGTATGTAATGAGGAGGGAGAAATGGATGTTTGTCAGTGGAAAAAGGATGTCAGAAATAGGACTTTTTTTTTTGGAGCGGAGGAACACATGCATGATGCAATGGCGACCTCATTTCAGTCTTCTTTGGTTTGAATTTTTGAATTATTCAGGTCAAGTAGTCAATAATTTAATACTACTCCATAGAATAATTGGTAATAAATTCATCCTATCCATATAAATATCCAATTTTCTATTGGGTTAGCTTTAGTCCAGTCCTATCTGCACACTTACAATATGATAATTAAAGTAATTGGACTTTTATCATATATTTGAATAAATATAAATATAAAAATATTAATGTTATTAGATTCGTTGTAAAATGAAGATTATAAATATTAATTTTTATATGTTTTTATTATACGTCGCTGCATATATTATAGGGATCGTAAAAAAATTTATGTGTAAATTTCCATGGGACAGAGAAAAGCATATCTTCTCGGTTCCAACGTAAGGGTCCTATAAACTTTTTACATGAATATTTATTTATGCATGCTGATGTGGTAGTAAAAATGGAGATTTGAAATGAACTTGTCAAATTTTATTACCAATTTCAACCTAAATAAGAAATAGATATCTTTAGTTGAGACATACGAAAATAGAAAGTAGGAACTTTACACAGTAACGAAGACAGTGTAATTATTGAAAAAGTCTCATGTTATGCCTACTAATGTTAATTCAATCATAAAAAACTCCGTTTTGAGAACGTTTAGAGTCAAATTATAAACATTTATATTTCAAGATATATGCTTAAAAAAATTTAAAATTATAGATATGTCATTGCATTAAATAAAAATAAACATCAAATCACCCTATTACTATGATTAATTGTAAAAACAACTCTATCTAACAATTAAATGATTTAAAATAAAACTTCGGCTAAATTATTTATAACGTACGTATGGATTATTTATGCAGCTACGTACGAGCTTATACAGGGCCGTCTCTGACAATTTGGAGGCCCTGTTCTAAATGAAAAATGAGGCCCTTCATTACATCAAAAACTATACTTTTCCCTCCTCCTTTTCCGGGCTGGGGACCGGCAGTGTATTTCTGAACTTTTCCCTCCTCCAAGTTTCTGGCTCCTATTCCGACGAGGTTAGTCGAACGGTTGACAACGTTCTTCATTGGAAAACTGAATCCTAGAGTAATTTTAGGGGGAGATAAGAATTTTAATGGGTTTTGGAAACTGAAAGAAAATAAAAGAAATTGAAAGGAGAAAATTTTGGGGAGTGGAAGAGTTGAAGGCGATAAACGAGAGGTTTCTGCCTTTTTGGCTTTTGCGCAGGAAGGAAAACTGATTCTACATTCTGAATTTATTTTTTTCCTAATATATATAATACACATGCATATTATTTTGGGGCCCCAAAAATTTTGGGGCCCGGTTCTGTAGGGCTGTTTGGGCTTGCCCACAACCGGCCCTGAGCTTATATATATGTGAAAGAAAACCAAATTAAGGGGAAAAATTTGGAAGTGGGATTGTGTTCTTGTAAACATTTAAATATGCTTTTTAAACTGAAATGAATAGAATAAATAATAGAATGGAATAGAATAGAATTTTTATTTCATTAAATTAAAATTGAATGAAATCAAATCAAATTAAAATATAATTATATTAGAAAGAACATATGACCTAATTAGTCACAGACTCACAGCAGCGGATCTACGCCTGTGCAGGTGGGCCAATGGCCCCACTTTTTTTTTTATCGGAAAAAAACGTATTTTTAATTTTTTTTAGTTAATCCCTTTGGTTCTCTTTAGACGGTATAAAAATAGCATAAACGTTTTTGAAAAGAGAAAGGCGATGCGGATGTTGATTTGGGAGTATAAAAAGTAAGATGGGTAGATAAAAATAATTTAGTATTTACCAAAAAGAGAAGGGACCAAAATACAAAAAAAATATTCTAATATGGAAAGAGGGACATTATTAGAGGACCGGAGGGAGTAATTAATATATGATTTTTTATTGAGTCCGTCTCTTGAAAGACAGTGTTTTCATAAGCCAATGAAAGATCAAGGCTTAAAGTACAAATTAGAAGAAACGAAGATAAAAGTTTCGCATTGTATGAATCGAGTTATAAACTTTATTTCCACAACACATTGTATAATAATTTTTTATTGTTGCAACTAAGACATTTTATCTTTTATTATTCTTATTAAATCTCATTTTCCCATAAGTTTATGAAAAAATCGTCTTTCTCAATACTTTGCCTTTTCTATTAGAGCCCCATCATATTTTTTATTTTAGACCCAGCTTTTTTCTTTCAATTATTTTTTTTAAAAAATTTTAACATTACATTCAAAAGACAGAGCAATCAAATTAAATTATGATGTACCAATTTTTTTATTCTGGATTCTCCTCTGGCATACATGGTGATGTCAATCTAATTTAATAAAAAGTGGGAGTAAGGAAATTCTTTATTTTTTTGATGAAACCATCAAATAAAAAGTGCAGTTGAGAAGTTGGGCGATTATGAAGCTGTCCCAACTAAGATAAATGATTCTTGGCGTCTTGCAGTTTGCTCGGTTGAATGTTTACATTGTTTAGTGAATGATGAACCCACCATTGACTTTAATGTGTATATAGTACTTAAAGTGGTGTCTTGGCTTTCAATTTTCATGAAACGTTGTTATTATTGTGTTGGAATGGTATGAATACGAATACGGCTTGCGGCCGTACATCTAAGAATGAGCTCTAAATGGAGTGTGTACTGGAAGGATGTGAGGATGAAACAATAAAACGTGGGAGTAAAGCTGCTCATCATCAGATCGTGTCATTTAATAATAATGGTCCGTTTTCATCACGGAGCTTTAATTTTTGGGGCCAAAGATCCCAGAAAATTTTGTAGGTGGAAGTTTATTACAGGTGGAGATGTGGATCGAATAACATGTTATCCGTATACTTAATAATGATTTATATTTTAATTTTTGTAAAAAGTAATTGATTTATTGTACATACGACAGCATGTGATTTGACTCACACCCTTACATATAATAGACCCCTAAGATCCTGAATATAAGATTTTTTTCATTATTAAATTTTTTGAATTAAACATAATAAATTTAACTTTAATTTTTAATTATTATAAGTAATAATACTATCATCACTCTTGTTATAACTTTTATTGTTTCGTTAAATTGGAACTTCCCACCATTTTATGTAAATGTTCGATGTTTTATACAATGAGCCTTGACATGCACCCTGAATGTACATGATACATGTGTGATTGTATTTCAACTAATTATTCCCTTAATGTGTCAACTATTCGATGATGCATTTTTCCATGTTCTGCATACTGTCGTGGTAAATAGAAATCCCATGTTACAAAGTGCAGCTAGAGGGCTATGAACTTTGAAAAATCCATAATTATACCTTCATTGAATTAAAAGGGGTTACACAAAAAAACTTCTCATTCACACCAAAATGAACAATTTTCAAGGTTTACAAAATTTCACACTAGCCAAACCCCTTAAAACAGCACCACAAATGCACACTAGCACTACATTTCATATCCTAGGGCACGCATCGATCCTTCCATGTGACTTGTGTTCTGAATTGTGATAAGGTGTTCTATGCATTCAAGCACCACTTGTTCATCACATGTCAGCAACCTTGGTAACTTACCACCCCTAGACAGTGCATTCTTTGACATATGTGGTATCTTGTAGTTTTGTTGACATTCCCTTTCATTATCTCTATCACTGAAGCCCGATGAGTAGAAAAAACTTGTTCAAAGTAGCATGATCCTGCCTTTCTTATGCACTATAAATTGCCTGTAGTAGTCCATCTACTATTGTAGGTGGACAAATAGGTGATTACACTGTCACTGTGAGAAAACAACACCGAGCTTCTTAGCTGAAAGATTTCCCAGGTGGTCTTCCATGGGAAATTCGGGAGGCAAATGGAGGCAGTCTCAAAGGTCAAATATGAAGGAGAAGAAGGATGTGGAGAGGAGGTTGAAAGTTGTCCAGATAATAGAAAAGGTAATTGAAGATCTAGAAGTAAGGGAGGAATTGGAGATCCAGGAGGATGTCGAGACTAACTGAGAGGATTTTGGATTTAACACAGATGAATAGGTGGAAATGAACAGGGAGGTTAAAATGGGCTACCCAAACACCCTAGATGTCCGACGATGGGAAGTTTCAGAAGGAGGAAGAAATGGGTGCTATAATCCAAACTGTGCAGATTGAGACTATAGGAGCCAAAACAATGGAGGCAAGGAGGAAATTAAGCCAGGCTAACAAAGTGGAGGAAGAACTAAAAAATGGAGTATGCTATTTGAAGATAAAGATGAGGTTAATTCATATCTCCCTCTTAATACAATGTTATTAAAATGGCTAAAATTCCTATTAATGAGGTGAATGATAGTATTAAACTGTGGGAGTCTACTATAGGTTGCAGATTTATGGGGAGCTTTCCACTATTTAATGTTGCAGAAGGTTTCTTCTTAAGAATTTGGGGAAATAGAATTTTGAGGATTTGAAGGGTGAAAAATGGGATTTCCTTGATAAGATTAAAATCTTTGAACAGAAGGATGAAGTGATAGAAAAAGGAATGATAATGTTTTATGGAAAACCAGTTTTAATTGCTGAATGGACAAATGCCTTTGACCTGAGAAATCCTAAATCAGTTCCAATTTGTATCAGCCTCCTGAAATTACTAATTGTATACTTGAAACTAGGTATTCTTAGTAGAAGTGTGTCTGTTGTGGGAATTTCCCTGAGATTAGATAAAGATACAAAGGAGATGGATATGATAAACTATGCTAGAATCTGGGTGGAAGTGGAAATAGGGAAATATATTCCTAAATATGTTGCTTATATTAATGAGAAGGACGTGATACATAATTAGGAAATTGAATTCGAATGACTACCAGTTGTCTAGAACAAGTGCACCTTGCTTGGTCATAGTGAAGATATATGTAGAAAGGTGATAGTCACAGTGATTACACAAGCAGCAAATCAACAACGTTTATATCCCTAAAGCTGGCACTCTGAAGAAATTGGCTGAAAAGGGGAAACAACAAAATGATGAAAGCATGTGACTTATCATAATTACAGAAACTAAGGTGAATGCTGGGAAAAGAAAAGTTCAGGTGGGGGTGGGAGGGGGGGGGGATCAGAAGATGGAATACCCGAAGGAGGAAAAATCAGTGGCCTTTCTGAATAAGCAGACTGGTAGTGGGGAATGTAGCACAAGGTATGTTCATCTAGCTGATCCTTCTGATAAAACATGAATGAGGATATTATAGTTTGGAGTGTAAGGGGTGTAAATAATAGACAAAAAACAAAAAGAAAATGTAGGGAGTTTGTATATAAAAATCAGGTGGGGATGTTCAGTTTTTTAGAAACTAAAGTTCTAATTGAGAAAGAAAAGAATTGTTGGATGGTTTTGGGCAGGAAATATAATTTTGTTTCAAATGGGGAAGTGATTCAAGGTGGAAGAATATTGATTGGTTGGAGGATTGATCCTATTTCAGTGGTAAATATAACTAAAAACATTCAGGGGGATAAATATGGAGATTGAGGGCAGGAGATCAAAACAAAGAAAATTTGTTATAGTGATTTATGGTTCTAATAGTAGGGGGGTGGGGGGGTGTGGGGGGGGGGGGGGGAGATTGGAGCAATTTAAATTTTTAGAAAGTGTGAATGATAGTAATGACAACTCATGGTTGGTTATTGGGGATTTTAATCCCCCATTAACATTGGAGGACAAAATTAGAAGGAATTGTGGGACCACTGCAGAAGTGGAGGATTTCCAAGAAGTTGTTGCAAAATTAGAATTGATGGAGCTAAAAACTTTGGGGCCAAAATTCACATGGGACATTAGAAGAGTGACGGGGAGCATAATTGTAAGTAAGATAGATAGAGCTTTTGTTAATAAAAAATGGATCACATATTTGAAAGCCTTATTATGCACAATTATAATTAAGAGTGTGTCTGATCATTTTCCATTGAAGATAAAGGTGGTGAAGGGAAGAAAACTGGGGAAGAAACCTTTTATATTCTTTAATACGTGGCTACAATCATATTAAACATATACTAAAACGGGTTTGGAAAAGCATAAAAAAATGCAACATGAAAGACTTGCGTGAGAATTTACAAAGGCTAAAACTCCCTCTTGTTGAACTACATAAGAAGGAGTTTTTAGAGGTGGAAATAAGGGCAGAAAAAGAAAGAATTGAGTGGATTGAGGCAAGCAATGAAATGCACATGGGTCCAAGCTCTGAGTAGAAACAAGAAAATGAAAGGGGTGAAAAGACATGGGATAGTAAGATTCAAGGAAGATGATTATAGATATCTTCAAAAATTGACCAAGATCAAATGGAAGAAAGATTGTGACAGACCAACTAAGATATTTTATGCAAAGCTAAGAGAGAGACAATTTAAAAATCAGATCATTAAACTTAAAAAAAGATCAGATTTTGGAGAACCAGGAATTGGAGAGGTATTTGATTGATTTCTTTAAGTCTCAACGTGGGGGATACAAGGGTGCACAACTAGAATCTGATGCCATGAGGGGAAAATGAAGATGGCAGGTACTTTGCACCAGCAACCTGGGATTCTCTCTGGAGAATTAAACGGACAAGAGGGATATGCCTGAGAGAATCTTATTTGTGGAATCAAGCCACACTTTGCAAACATATTTGGAGTGAGCAGGAGAAAAAAAATATATTCTCTGGGTGAAATGGCTAGAGACATTACTATGTAAGGGGGGGGGGGGGGAATCTTGAAACACACTAAGTCCAACAATCACACAGTTAAATATGGAAATATCTGATAAGACTGAAGGATAAAATGGGAGATCAGTTGAGAAAGTGCATAACTATGTCTGGGGATTTAGCATATCTGAAGCTTATAAGATACTGAAGGGAGGTGATGATATATATGTTACAGCAAAATTGATATGGGGGGACTAAACTGATACCTAAATTCAGTTTTTTTTCTTTGGTTGCTTTTGAAAGGTAAACTAGCTACGGTTGAAAAACTACATAATTTTAATGTTATTTCCACTCAACAGCTGTGCTGCCTTTGTAATAAGGAGAAGAATGATGCTAACATTTGTTTGCAAACTGTGTTTTTGTAAAATATCTGATGCTGGAACTGAGGCTGCCTGTAGTTCAAGATTTAAGAGAAGTGAAGAAAGCAATGAAGTTAATGGTGATGAGAAGAAAACTGAGCAACTTTAGTTCACATGTTGCTGCTTTATATCACGTTTGGGAGGGGGGAATCATTTGAATTTTTCAGAAGAAATTTTTGAGTATGGAGGAGTTGAAGTGGAAGACTATGGAAGATTATAGACTCACAGATGGATTTGGATAGCAGTTAAGAAGTTAATGAAGGAAGGAGAATATTTGATGAAGATTTTGGAGGACATGTAAGGCAAGTTAGGAAATGATTTCATAGAACTAAGGGTGAGAACTGGGACGAAAAATATGAAAGGTTAAGGCTTATAAAATCTCAATGGTCTGCTACAGTGAGTTGTTTTCTCACATAAATGGCCTTCCAAAAAAAGTGTCTTAGGACTATAAACTTAGCCTTTACTTTAAATTTGAAGTAAGCCATAGTTTTGCTACCCTACTTTGTCCAATGTAAGATCTTTCTCTTATTCTTCTGCAGCAAGATATGAATGACTTTTTCGTGGAGGTCCTTTAGTTATGGTTATTTGTTAAAGTTCTAGAGTGATGAACTATATTGTGTTTATGTTTGGATTTAATTTGAAGTAAATTTAATTACTGTAAAACAAAAACTATTGCAGATGGTGCTTCATGTTGTAGTGTTTGAATGGTACTTTAAAAAAACGAAGTCTAAAATATTAAATCATGGGAATATAAGGGCTTGCATATTAGGTTAATATTAAACCAACTTGAATGTGCTTAAGCCCTTGATGAGGTTAACTCCTTTCAAATAATGATAGTACCCAAGATTGGCTTGCGAAAAGTCCCATGCTCTTCAAGTACTAGTAAATATCCCTTGTTTGATCTTGGGGAATAAACTCTGATGCGTAAGTAAGTATAGTGTTCCTGTATATTTTGTTATCCTGTACTTTTCCACCTTTTTTTAAGGTGGGTGTTTCTTATCTTTATTTGTAGTTCTTCAGTGATGTGATCATGATTTGATTTTTGTTACCTCATCTTTGGATCGTGTCCCTCTTTATGCGTGACACATCCGGGTATGGGGCATTGTGGCCTCTCCGACTGGTAGTGTTTTCTACTATATCTGCGGAATGTCAGTTATTGGTATTGTTTTGTTTGTGGCTTCGTTGAGCGAATTGACTAACTTATTTATGTTGGTGAAGTGACTATAACATGTTTTCTGGCTTGTTATTTTGTTGTGCTTTGTTGGTTGGATTGGACCAGATGGGTTATTTATACCTCTAGGATTGTTTTTTCGTCGTGCTTTGTTGGAAGGATTGGACCAGGCGGGTCATATATATGCCAACCTTGAATTCAATATCTGAATTTTTTATGTGAGCTTTATAATTATCTTGTTGGATGTAAATGTATTTGCTCATGAATTTTTTCCACCTTACCTTTATTGCTGAGATTATTTCTCCGATCATCTGGTCCCTTGTTACTCATCTATCGATCTTCTCTAGCGGTTTGGTTTCAGTTGTATATGTCACATAATGCTTGCTTTTTCTCTGTGCTACGACCCTTTTAATGAAAGCGAATACCCCTATATTTTCATCAAACAACAACTCCCCATTTTCCTCATAAATTGGTCAACTTACATATAAAAAAAACATTAATGTTAGGATGTGAGATTTATGCTTATAGATTATTAAAGGCTTTGGTTCATCTCGGGCTAATTATTATTGGATTAAGGCTTACTTATATAAAGCCATGTCTTATCTAAACTAATAACATTATCCATGGGGTAGAACTTGAGATGAGAATCAATTTTAGAGACGCACACTTTTAACTTGAAATTCTGTAAATGCTAGTTTGATGTTGACCAATGTTGTTAATGCTAGTTTAACCAATGTTATTATTGGTTAATGCTAGTTTGACGTTGATAGTATGATTCTGTATTATCTTCACAGCTACTGCTCTCTGTACCATACTTATATATATATATATTAAGATCACATTGGTTTTTCTAATTGTTTGCCTTGAATTTCCAGGTAGGATTTTCAAAGCTTCAAGATCAATGTTGACCTTATTTTAGGCTAGATGTCCCAAATTCTTTGACCTCATGACAAGAGGAAGACCAAAAGCTAGTTGGAGCTTGGCCCTTGCCTAAATATAGCTGATAGTCGAAATATTGCAGACGGACTTAGATGCTGCTTCTAATCGTTTGCAGTGGCCCATCTTTCCCTTTTTAGTGATATCTAACAGAATTTTGCCACGTGTACTTTCTTGATTGGTTAAAGTCTTCTCCCTCGTCTCAACTCCATTACCAAATCAAGAAAGGGAAGATCTAGCTTCTTGAGAGTAATCACTTCCATTTTGGAACTTGGTAGAGCTCGATGACAGTAGGTTTTTGATTTTGACATACGCACATTTTTTTATTTAAAAAAGGACCTTTGTCTTTTATTGGAAGGAATGTTTTTGTTGGTGGATGGTCGGAGCAATGTGCACTGTGCATACTAAGATCATGGTGGATCATCAATATTTAAGTATTGGGCATTTGGGTTAGATGTGAAAGGTTTGCATTTTGGTGATTTTTAAAAAATTCACTATTCATTATCTAGTGGTTCAAATTGAAATGTAAATTCAAATATCTGGTGTATGCATTATTGGAATTTGTAGAAAGTCCCACCCCTTGTGAATAGTATTCCCGCCAACAATTTGACCCATTAGTGAAAATGGAAGGAATCATAAAGCAAGTACAAAAATCAAAGTAGGGAAAAAAAAGCAGACCCATTTTTCAACTGTCCCAAACTAATATATCCCTCCAGTCCTTAAACATTAATGCCCAAAAAAAATGACACAGTTGTTTATAAAAAAGACTAAAATGAGTGGAGAAGATTATATTGAAAAAGTAAAAAGTAAATCAAGTGGATAAAAATAATCTAAATTTTACCAAAAGTAGAATTTGTCGTTGTTAAAAGACTGAACATAAAAGAAAAACATGTATTTTGTTAGTGGACTGGAGGGAATAGAAAAATTAACCTATAAAAGAACTTTTTCGTTCTCTTCTTGTTTTTGTAAGGTTAGAACAAAGAGAGTACCAATTATTTTATTCATTTTTATAACTCCATACATTTTATACTTGCGAAGAAAATGTTAATAGTGAAAAACTATTTCTTATATATTCAACTAGAAAAATTTATTTTATTAAATGAGAAAGTCTCTTGTTAGACTGACTAACGGTTAGAACAATTATGAAAAATCTCGTTTCAATAACTTTTATGGTAAAATTATAATTATTTATACTCCCTTTATCCAATTTAAAGGTGCATCTTGACTATTCATTTAGTCAAATAGTCAAAATTAAGAAATTGACCATAAAACTTTTAACTAGTGTACAAGTATAAATACTATTGGGTGATACTTTGTTATATTCATTATAACATATAGGGAAAATGGCTAAAATAACCCTATGTTTAGGTAAAAAGTGTCAATCTAACCCCATAAAATTTTAAAGTGCAAATTTAACCCTATTTTTAGTCGAAAGTGCCAATCAACTGTCAATGTGGCCGAAATAATGTAAAATTACCCTTATACCCCTCTAAAATAAAAATTCAGATACAATAAATACGATATTACCCTTCTTTTTCTTCTCTACAAATTCTTCTTCTTGTTCTTTTTCTATACAAATTCTTCTTCACATTCGGTGGCGTACCACGACCCTAACTCCGTGAGTCGTGACGCTGTTCTCCACTCTCAGCATGATGCTGTTCAGTCGGTCAGCCAGAGCAGATTGATATGTCCATTTTATGTGCATAATTTAGTACCGTTTTGGGTCACTTTTGTGCTCTTTTATCATCAAGAGCTTGTGTTTTACCTTAAAATTCTCTTATGAGGGGTAAGAGTAACTTTACGTTCTTTTACCCCTTCTAAGTGGATTTTGGGTGACAAGGGAAGAACACAGAGACAGGTTGACCGGAGGCCATTAAAGATCACATTTTCGAAGACTTTTGAAGACTTGCTTCGAAGACATGAAGACCGAAGGCCATCGAAAACCATTTTTGAAGACATTGAAGACTTGAAAAATGAGAGGAATCACTATGAAGATAAATGTTTACCACAAGAAGAAGAAAAGAAAACAGGAATAAATTCTGGCACTTGTCGCAAGTCGCGATGGCCTCGTCGCTAGCCCGTCGCGAGTCGCGACCAACGAGTGGCCAGAATCTAACCTCATCATTTTTGTACTATAAATAACACTCTCTTTCTTTTCATTCATATCTTCTTCATCTGTGTTTTTGGTACTGTTTTCAAACCCTTTTTTTTCCATTTTCATCTTTGAATTCTCTTATATTATGTTTGGTTGTTTAGCATTAATTAGTATGGACTCTTGTAGCTAAATATAGTTCTTGGGAGCAATTGATTGAAACTTCCAAGCTTATGTAGTAAGATCTATGTTTGCTCATTTATGAACATTTATTGGAGAGCATTTACTATGCCATTAATGTTGTGTTTTACCTCATTTATACCATGGGTTATTTGAGTATATGAAATATTTGTAAGATTGAAATGTTAGGGTGTTAGGAAAGTTACAAATTTCTTAACTCATTTGATATGGAAATCCAAAAGCATGGATTTAGAACTTCTTGTGTATAATGTGTGGTAATTCTTGCTAAATGAGTATGTTAATGTGGTTTGTTTTCATATTTGTCAGATAGATGCAAAGAAAGGTTGAACCTTGAATGTTGTTTGTTCTAAGTTTAACCTATTGAATGCTTTGTTTGGTCAAATAACTATGTCTTTGGTAAAAGACTTGTTATTATCAAACCTATGGTCCTTTGGATGAATTTCCATTGATGAAATACCCCTATGATGTTGTTTGTCTAGGGTGATCATCAATGAGGTTTGCAAATGGTCGTTTTTTGTCTTTGCAAACTACTCTTAAGGAGGAATAAATGTCGATCTTTGAACGAGAAGTGATAACATTGCCCATAGACAATAAATGTAATTGAATGAGTGAATGAATCAATGAGTTATATGAAGTTTGGAAGTGGAAATTGATTTCCCCAAGGCTCCGTTAATTATCATTTACATCGTATCTTTAGTTGTATTGCATGATTAGCTTAGTGCTTTGCTAGTGGTTGTATTTGAATTTGATAACTTATGATCAAAACCAACCAAAACCCCCCTTGTTTACATGCTTTTATACGTATCTATGTATGTATATGCGTAGTATGTTTTCTCCTATATATGTTTAAAGACTTGAAAAGATCCCCATTCTCGTGGACGACCCCGACTTGCCATTATCTACTTAATTGTTAATATGAAGCATTAGGGCTTAAAAGTATTAACTTTGAGAGGTACGTCGACGACCTCCCAAATTTTGGCGCCGCTTCCGGGGAAGAGGCATTTATTTTTAAGTGTTAGGCATATTATGTGTGATTATATGCTAATTATAAATATTTGTTAGTTTGCTTTTATTTTGATTTCTTAGTTGATTTTCCATTTTCACTTGGCTTGGAGAGGTATTGTTCGAGTTCTTGGTGTATGGTTCGTACACGATCCTCTTCACAAGAATCCCTACACTACGACCCGGGTTAGAGTTTGAATTTGAGACGGGCTAGGAGGCTTTCTTTGGAAAGTGTGAATAACACCTCTCCTAATGACCATTTTGTGGATACATTTTCCTCTATGGAACATCAAATTGAGCACAAAGATGAGCATCTGGGAGGGGGATCTCAACATCCTCCTCTCCAAGGGCAAGCCCCTCCTCTCCACCAAAGAGAGATTCCTTTGGGGAAAGCTTTGTTAAGAGACATCATGGCCCCCAACCTCAATCAACAACCAATGTGCATCGAGTATCCCATGGTTGGACCGAACGAGCACTTTGAGCTGAAGACCGGGTTCATCAACATGCTACCCATTTTCCTTGGTAGGCAATGGGAGAATGCCAACAAACACCTCACCGAATTTCACTTCTTGTGTGGTGGTACAATCTCCCATAGAAAGGATGAAGATTTCTATAAGTTGAAGGCATTCCCGTTCACACTAAGGGATGGTGCAAGAGATTGGCTTCACTACTTACCGCCCAAGAGCATTAAGAGTTGGCTTGATATGAAAATGAAGTTTCTAGCCAAATACTTTCCGGCCTCTAGATCTGCCGCCTTGAAGATGGACATAAGCAACATCCTCCAATGGCATGAAGAATCTCTCTTCGAATATTGGGAGAGGTTCAAGAAGCTTCTTGCAAGTTGCCTTTATCACGGTTATTCGGAGGGGGATTTGGTTTATTACTTCTACAATGGCCTTCTTGATGAAGATCAAAGGCTGGTAAGAAGTTCTTGTGGTGGCACCCTTGGGAACAAAAAAACCCTTTGAGGCAATGCAATTGTATGAGGAGCTAGCGGAAGAATCGAGAAACTTTAGCTCAAGGGCCAATTTCAGAAGGAGAAATCCAATGCCCGCAAGTGACTCATCAAATGGTGGAAAGCTTGAGGATCAAGTCTTGGCCCTTGCATCTATGGTCAAATCGTTGATGACGAAGCCCGGGAATGCACCACATGTTAAATCATGTGAAATTTGTCACTTGGCGCATCCTACGGACACTTGCCCTACTTTGCAAGAGGACTATGTTGAGGAGGTGAGTGCCATGGGATATCAAGGGAATCAAGGTTACCAAGGATGTGTGATGCCTTAGGAAATTAAATTGTTGGGCCTTGGTTGATTTTGGTGAATATATTGTGCTTGCAATTTAATTTGATGGGTAGGGGGGGGGGGGTTTGGTTGTTTGGTGGTCCTAAGTTACGAAAGTAAAAAGACAAGATAACTAGCAATGTCGAGTAACTAGGCTAATCATCAAACAAAACTAAGAAAAAGGGTTTAAAACTACAAAAGATAAAGCCTTGGGGGGGGGGCAATGGATATCCACTTCCAAACCTAACGTAGATCATTGAACCATTCCCTCAGTCTATCACATTCGTCACTTGTCTTAACATTAACATATCCATCTAGCAAGAATCACAACACATTATGCACAAGAAGTTCTAAGTTCATGTTCATAGATTTTCATGCAAAGGAGCTAAGGAATTCGTCACTTTCCTAATACCCTAACACTTCAATCATAAAAACACTTCGTATTCTCAAACAACATATGACATAAGTGAAGTGAAACATAGCATCAAGAATACATAAATGCTACATAACAAAGGATTCAAGAACGAGTGAAACAATCTATTCACTACTTCAACTACTTGTTGTGAAGATAAATCTTTTATCCTTCTTAGATAGTAGTTTGCAAGAGTGAATTCGACATCTCTTGTCAAACCTCACCAATGACTCCCTTATTACTAAGAGTATCCCATTAATGGCATTTAGGACGAAGAATCAACAAGCTTAGCATCACTTATAAACACTACACCGTGTCTAAGCATTTAACCAATTCATGCATTTACACAAGATTAGTCAAGAACTATTGACATTCATAGACCTCTCTCATTTGCTACCTAAAATAAACATGACAACGAGTTCGACATCATTACATTCATCTAGCAATTATCAACACACCAACATCATTCAAGAAGCTCTAACTCATGCTCTTGGATTCCACATTAAAAGAGGGGAGAATTTGCTACTTTCTCCCAACCCTAACAAGCAATCATGCAAGCAATTCATATACTCAAGCTCCCAACAACATCAATGCAATTAACAATTAACATTCAAAGCTCAATAAATGCATAATAGCAAAAACACCAAATAGATAGATATAATGGTTCTTACTACATAGAAATGGAAGCTTCAATCCTTTGCTCCCAAGATAAAACTAAGCTAGAGAACTAAAAGACATAATTAAACTAAAAAAACTAAGAAAAAAAAGAGGAGAAAACCTAGGGTTTCTAAGCTCAAAAATGTAGGAAGAAGAGCTGGGCAAAAGCTGCTGAAGAGGAGGAAAGAGAATGGTATTTATAGTACAAAGAAGATAAGGTGAGATTCTGGCCACCCGTCGGTCGCGACTCGCGTCGGTCATCGCGACTCGCGACGGTCATCGCGACTCGCGACGGTCATCGCGACTCGCGACGGTCATCGCGACTCGCGACGGTCATCGCGACTCGCGACGGTCATCGCGACTCGCGACGGTCATCGCGACGAGGCCATCGCGACTCGCGACGGTCATCGCGACGAGGCCATCGCGACTCGCGACGGGTGCCCGAATTTTGTATTGTGTCTTTTTCTTCTTCTTTCTCTTTTATATCTCATATCCTTCCCTTCTCTTCACTTCTTCAATATTCATACCTTCAAAAAGCTCAAATCCAAGTCTTCAAATCTTTAAATCTTCAAAGATATTCTTCAAAGTCTTCAAACAAATTACCTTGTCACACAAAATTCTCTAAAAAGTGATAAAAATGCAAAAGTCGCTTTTAACCCTCCTTAGATAATTTCAAGGAAAAATGTCACATTTAGAGCACAAAAGTGTATAAAAGTTAATCCCAAAAGTCCTAATATAACTGTATAAAATGGGCACATCAGAAGTTTAAACCAATCTTACTTTCACCAATAAATCGCCCATTGATATGTGGTGTTGGAGCAGGACTGATGCTTTAATGTTCTCACGCAAGCCTTCAATGAATCAATTTTTGATGAATGTGTCATCTTCTTTCATTCCATCCCTTCTCATGGTCAACTAAAGATCTTGCCAATACTAAAAAACTGTGCGATTTCCTTACTTCATGTTGGAAAAATAAGAATGTTGTCCCATCAAATAAGTAGGTGGAACACGATATTGACAAAGCTCGGATCTCAATCTCTCCCAGGTGGAGATAGGTTTCTATCCGGAAAGATATAACGACTCTTTTACATTTTTTCACCATTCAGCCACATAATGAGTGGAGGAATACTACGCCACCATGGCTTTTTCTTTCTTCTGATAATTGTTGAGATCAAATAGATTCTCAATATGTCGCTCCCAATCAATATACTTCACCGAATTATGTTGACCATCAAATTGAGGGATGTCCTACTTCGATCTATTGATGTCTCGAGCAGAATCTGAACTTGAACCGGATCCTGAGTGTCTATTCGCTCTCCTTCGGGAATGATCTATACTGTGGCGATGCCTTCTAGATGACCCTCAGTGTAATAGCCTTTCCGAACCATCATCAGAATATTCATCTGAACTGCCAGAACCATTGAATTGGAGGACATATCTCTGGGATTCCTCCCTCTTGGCCAATGATGTAGGTGTAGGCAGTGCCATGCTGCTAACTTTTCTCTCCAATCTTTGCACCTCACTCATAAGTGCATTTATTGCAACAACAAACCGATCTGGATCATTGGCTTCATTAGGTTTAATTCGATTTCGCTTCCAACTATCTGCAGCTTCATCTCAGGGATGATCATCACGCCTGCCATCAGAGATTTTTGTCAATGGAAAATTGTTAGGATTGCTAAGAAAAGGCGGGACTAATGGATTTTCATCCTCCATCTTCGCTAAACTGCTAAGAAAAACAAACAATTAGTAAAAAAATTTTCCTCCCTTCCTTTTATTTATTAAGGTGACTCACCAAGTGTGTAACACTCAGAACTCACAAGACGAAAGCTAATGCAAGGGCAATTGATCAATTCACCGCAATTCAAAGCAAAATATGGAGATGAGTCTGCAGAACTTATTTTGAAATTAAAAATATATATAAACTCAAAATTATGTTCTATGATCTGGAATTCCAAATTCTACAGAGAATAAGAAAAAAAACAATTTTAATGACACAAATCGGAGGTGTAATGAAGAAGTTATGATCAAAACAAGAATGCTTTATGTATGCGACAAATGAGTTCCGAAAATTCAAGTAACTTTTCCGAAATCAATTTGGATTAGAAACTCAAACCCAAATCTCTCGTGGTAAAGGATTTTGATGACTTAATTGCTCTCCTAGTCAAAAATTCAGATCTAATCTCCTTTCAATTGGCTCTTCTTCTTTTTCCCTTTTCTAATTAGGATTTTGACTTTTCTTTTCTTTTTTCAAATCGGATTTCCTTTTTCTTTCTTTCTTTTTCAGCCACAAATTCAATTTTTCCACACTATAAAATACTCACAATCAGAATCTTACTCCCCAAGCAAAACTTTCAAGAACGATTCCCAAACTGCAAATCAGCCCCAAATTAAAAAAATTACAAATCAGCCCCAAATTAAAAAATTACAAATCAGCCCCAAATTTCCGATTTTAAACCCCAGACCTCGATTTCAAAACCCAAAAATCTGCTACTATTTTTGTTTTTGCTTTTTAATTTTTTTTATCTATATATGACTTGGAATAAGAAAACTACGACAACTTCCTCTCGATAGAAATGAACTTTGTGGCATTCAAGATCGTAAGGATCAAGAATATGACACTATATCTGGAAAATGACACAAGACTCTATTTTGTTTTTGAATAAGGCATAATCAAGACTCAAAGAACAATTTATGATCATGAAATCAAAGAACGAAACAAAAATAAGTTGGACTATAAGCATGCAATAATTCTCAGAAGAGTGGATGGAAAATATTACAAGCACATAAACTGTATAAGCTACCTAAAAACTACAAAACTGACTGGGAGGTGAAGGAGGATAATACTTGTTAACGCTCAGATCCTTGGACATCCTCCTGACTCGATTGATGAAGGTGAAGGCGGATAGTAATACCGAAGTATACTAACTCACACCCTTCGACGTCCTTCGACTTTAGATTCAATCTCATATTAAGAAAGATCAAACAAACGCAATTAAAATACAACACAAAAGAGTTTATAAACCTAAAAATTTCAAAAATAAATAAATGCAAAACCCAAAACCCCTGATGAAATTTTTTGCCACAGGGATCTTTCGCTTTGCTCTGATATCAACTGATATGAATCTCCTTGCGAAGACTCTGGATTTCGGAATTAAAATCTTTGACTCAATGAAGAGATCTTCAAACCCTAGTTAAGTTGCTAGAAATTCAAGAACCTATCCCTCGGGATGCTCTTAATATCGACTTGTTCTCCAACAAGCCTGTGAGATCAGTTCACAAGGATGTTGGTACTAAATTAACCCTCAGGATTAAGAAACAATGAAATTATCTCGCAAGCAAAGAGTATTAACTCAAAAGGTTGTATATTTGATTGATAAAAGGTGTGTGAAATTCGTGGACAAGGCTGCCCTATTTATAGGGTTAGATATCACCCACAACCGTAATCACAACGAGAAACTGAATCGACTTGTGGCAGGTTTAAGAAGCTAAAACCATATCTAACTAAAATACCTAGAACAAATGGTAATCTATGGTAATCTAGTCGAATTCTTCAAGAAGTAACCTTGAAGAATAATACCTTATCTAATCTTACCAAATCCAATTCTAATAAGAATAAAACTGAATATACTAAACCCTAATGGACTGTATTTTTGAGATTAGCTCTTTAAAGCCCACATGGCTAAGCTATCTGTCCAATAAAATCAAAATAAAATAATTTTACAATATTTTACAGTGGTCATACTACCTCATTAAAAACCCAGTGGGAAAAAAGTATAGCGTTCTTCACGAAGTCTTCAGTTCTTCGACAGTTTTGAACAATAAATTGAAGATGTCAATGATGACTCCTTCTTCAATTCTTCATCATAAAGGCGATCAATCGGAGCATTTAAAGCAGAATCCCTAACCATAGTCCTTGACCTAGTCATAGGTTCCGCCATATCACTTAGAGATCACGAACAAAACCTTTAAATGTCTGATTAAGAAGTGGAATGTCTTCATTTATGTGGTAGTCATCTTGGCATCTCCATCAAAATTTATATGACCTCCAAAATGATATCTACAAATAATGGTTGACAATGATTTTAAAAAATTTCTTATTTTTTAGTTAATAAATTATTAGTGGATCTATTTGACCAGGAATTAAAAATGATTTATGAAGATAGTATGATGACATTACAATATACAATGGTGTTTGACTAGTAGTAATGCTTGGAAACACAAGTAATTGTTGATTGCAATTTGTCAATGTAAAATGCTATGTGCTTTTATTTAAGGGTAAGTCTAAGGAAAGTAGGTCATTCCATAAGTTTGTGGACAGACCAATGACTTGCGTGTAATTAATAAAAATGGAGTGTCTTTTTTGCGGGTCAAACACATTATCATGGGCCGAATAATTAGATTGAAGCCCAAGTCCATATCACCATCTTCCAGGGCCATGTTTCGGTCATTATTAGGAATTGCCCGCTGCTTTACATTCGGTGGGAGCAGGCAAAAAGTAATGTGTAACTGATTCATCCGTAATCTATCTCTCGGAGAAGAAATCGTAGCTCATCCTACTATCACCACTTGGTGTTGAATTAGGGAAAAATAGAGAGATAGAAGCCCTGCGCATCGCCAATCTATTCTCTCCGGTGAACCACTGCTTGTCCCCGGCGAACTACCATTTTTGCTCACCAACGTCTGTATAGATTCCCTGTCGTGATGGTCGTAGCTCCTCCAACATTGCTGTTCGTGCTTGCACAGTGGTCCAATGCTTCTCCTCCTTCTTTGTCGAGTCCTCGTCTCTAGGTAAAAAATTGATCTAACAGTGGAGGATCATGAGTTTGTGTGCGTTGTATGTGTGTTTTTTTAGTTTTGATACGTGTTTCTCTGAGTAATTCTTGCAAAATGAAGCAGATTAAGTAGGATTAAGTCCTGGAAAATCTAGTTTCAGAGATCAGATCAAATATGGAAGAGGTTGTGCCAGCGGTGATTGCACCAGTTTCCGAGACCGTGAAGACCGATCACTCCGATGTCATGCTCTGCAACCATTGGACCCTCGAAAACATTCAGGTTTGATCCCCATTCCTCGTCAGTTTTAAGGTTTGGTTTGCTATATGTAAACATTTTAATTGGCTGCCTTTTAGATGTTTGATTAGTTATTAGCGTTTATGGATCACATACTTAGGCGACTTTAGCTTAACCTTTCTGTCTTCGAATGGCATCCTCCGGGAGGGTTCCATCACAAAGGTAGCTACTAATGGGCATTATCCATGATTTTTGTTCCTCTACTACCATCATCATTGCTTCCTCCTCGAAGCTACGCTTACTCAGCATCTCCACCATTAAGTGCCCCTGTGATTTCAAGTCCAGGTCCGACGAGGCTAATTTTCTCAAGGTGTCCGCTTTGTGGTTTTTCTCTTGAGGGAATTGAGTGTGGGTATAATGGTGTAAATGTTCGGGGAGGGGCTTCACCATTTCAAAATAACACTCCAAGCTGCTTTCCCTAGCCTCATATTCCCCCTTGACTTGAAGGACAACGATTTGTGAATCGCTAAAAATGTCTAGCCTTCGAATTCCCAATTCTTTGGCGATTCGAAAGCCTGTGATTAGCACGTCATATTCCACTTCATTGTTTGTAGCCTTGAAGTCAAAGTGTAGGGAATAGGGATAAGCCTTTCGTTCGGGGCTCGTGAGTAAGACTTCGGCCACATTGCCTCCGGAGTGAGATGACCCATCGACGTACAACTGCCATGTCTCTTTGGGTTCATTATCATCTTTGACCACTATTGGGTCCGTAGTTTCTACAATGAAGTTTGCTAATGCTTGGCTCTTGATTGGTGTTCTTGGGCGGAATTGGATGTTATGTTCACCCAGTTCGATTACCCACTTCATCATTCTTCCAGGGCCTCCGACTTTAGAAGCACCTTCTTGGTTGGATGAATGGTGAGCAGGATAATCCTGTGGCTTTGGAAATACGATCGAAGGTGTCTTGAAGCATGAACGAAGGCCAATAGCAGCTTTTCAAGGGAAGTGTAATGAGTCTCCGGGTCATGCAATGCTCTGCTTACGAAGTAGATTGGGTGTTAGGCTCTGCCCTTTTCCTTTACCAGAACCGTGCTTATCACCAAGGGGGATGCAAAAATGTATAAATATATCTCTTCCCTCTTGTCTAGTTTCATCAGGGTGGGCAGACTTCGTAAGTGCTCTTTCAACTCCCGGAAGGCTTTGTCACAGTCATTTTTCCATTCAAATTTCCTTGCTTTTTGAAGTACATCAAAGAATGACAAGTGGTTTAATCCCCCTTTGAAAGGAATTGGATGAGTGCTGTCAGAAATCCTGTAAGTGACGTATTTGACTGTTGGGGGGGGGATTCATGTTGATCAACGCTTTGATTTTCTCAGGATTGACATCGATCCCCCTCTCCAAAACCATGAATCCCAGAAATTTACCGGCTCCGACTCCAATCATGAATTTAGCTTGATTTAGCTTCAACTCATCTTCTCAGAGCTTCTGGAAGGTTTCTTCAAAGTCCAGTAAAAATTGGCCGAAGCCTCTGGTTTTGACCACCATGTCATTAACATATATGTCAATGTTTCTACAGATCTGCTTTTCGAAGAGCTTGTCGACCAGCCCCTACATTCTTTAAGCTGAATGGAATTTTCTAATAACAAATGTCCCCACATTTATTATGAAAGATGTTTTTTGCTTATCCTCCTCTACCATGAGTATCTGGTGATAGCCCCTATGAGCATTGAAGAAGGCCAACACCTCGTATCTTGCTATGGCTTCGACCAGCACATCGATAAAGGGTAGGGGATAGCTATCATTAGGGAAATATTTGTTAAGATCTGTGAATTCTATGCACATTCTCTAAGCCTCATCATGCTTGGGGACCATTATCAAATTTTTATCCACTCAGGGTAGAATATCCCTTCGATAACCTCAGCTTGAAGAAGTTTCTAGACTTTTTCTTTGATGTCCTCAGCCCTTTCGGGGGCGAATGACCTTTATTTCTGCTTGATCAGCTTTTGGGAGGGATCTACATTCAGTATGTAGACCATTAACTACTTAAGTACCCTTGTGAGGTCGAAGGTGTCCCATGAAAACACGCCGACATAATCATCCAAGAAATCCTTCAGCTTCTCTTTCGTGGTGAGTGGTAACATTTTCCCCATATGTATTGTTCCTTTGTTTCAGATAGCTATTGGATTCGTGTCCACGGGTTTGATTTTTGTGTTGACTGAAGCTACCATGTCCTCCGTTTTAGCCTCTTTCAAAGCTATAGTCAGACAGCTTTGGGCCGTCGGCTGGTCTCTTCTTATAATCAGTGGGGAATTTCATTGTCAAGTGATGGGGGGCCAATATTGCTCATGCTTGGCATATCCAAGGTCATCCAAGTATCACATTGTAGGGTGATATGACATCAATCACCACAAAGCTACAGTCGATTGTGACCTCCTTGTCTCATTCTGCTACTTTGACCAGGAGGGTCATGACCCCTAGGGGTAGCACCGTCTTCTTGGTGAAGCTGGACAAGAGAGAGGTTGTTCTCTTTAGACTTTCGTGTCCGAGCCCTAACTGATCGAAACAGTTGGCAAACATTACTTCCACCCGACAACCATCGCCTACAAACACCCTTTTGATGTAACAATCTCCTATGGTTGCATGAATCACCATTAGGTATGTATGGGTGGTTGGACTTGGCACCAGGTCAACTTTTGAGAAGGTAATTTCTTCTTTAGGTCAGAAACGCTTCTGGCAGGGTTCTCCTGGGGGCACGTACTAGATTGGCCTTTAATAATGGTATTCAATGCTTGGTTACCCACAACCCCATTGATGAAGTTGATCACCCGATTTGTTCCGTCCCTCCGATTTCTGTCTGGCCGAGCCTTTGCATCGGGTCAGACACCTGTCTGGTTTCCAACTTTCCTTTCTTCGTTTGCCTGATGTTCTCTACCGGCTTGATTGGCCCTTTTCTTGCCTTTCCAACAGCGTTTTACTCGACCCCTCGAGGAGGATTCCCATCTCGATCCCTTAACGTAGTTTGGGAGTAAACACTCTCTTGCACATCTTTCAACTTCCTGTCTCAAGTGAGTGCATTCATTCATGTCGTGAGCGCGTTCTTTGTGATGGTCACAGAACTTGGGTGAATATCTTTTTCCGGCGTAGTCCCTTCTGAGAGAGAATTTTGAAACAGCCTTTTGTGGATGGAGTGTATCTCCATTAGGGACTTGGTCAAGGGAATATAGCCTTCGAAACCTTTCTTCGGGGGGTTGGGCCCTTTTGACCGAGACTTAAAGCTTTTAGGCCCCCTTTCAACCCATTTATCCCCCTCCCATTTCCTCTTCGTGGCTTCTTCGATCTTTGAATACTACTCCACGATTTTCTACAGCTGTTGCAAGGTCTCTGGCTTTTTGAGAACGTCTTTTGTACAGGTCAAGGTTGGACATCCCGTTCATGTATCCGAAGATCACTACATCCTCCGTTCGATTAATAACGCTAAGACTCTCATCCACGTATTTAAGGTAAAATGTCTCCTTTGACTCACCTGGCCTCTGCTTGCTCTGGTAAAGCTCGATCAAGGTTTTCGTAAACATTCTTTTGGAAGAACTATCCCAGAAGAGCCCTTTTGAAGTCTCTGTACGAATGTAGTGACCACCTGCCCAGCTTGTTGAACCATTCTTGCACTTTTCCTCTAAGGTAGCTTCTAACCAACTTGCATGTCAGCTATTCGTTGAAGTCCCTCAAATTCATCAGACTCAGAAACATTTGTATGAACTCCCAGGGGTCCAAATCTCCACTGTACGTGGGGAGCCCTTTGGGTGGTATCACGTTGATAGTGGCCATCGAGTGGCCACTATAGAAAGATTGAAGGGGGGAAGTTGCAACTTGTCTCGAAGGCCCAAACAACCTGTCAAGCTCTCTGGTCAAGTCGTCGGTTGATCCCCCTCCCATACGTAGGTCTCCGTACGGTCTAGGCCAGAATAGATCATCAAAATTGGGGATCTTTTGAGATCATGTACCCCAAGCGCAGTCCACCCATCGCTGAGTTGTAATACAGCTCTGGTCGGTAAGGGTCATAGAGGGGATCTCCGGTCGGGGCCCTGAGTACATCTGGCTCTCGAAACCCATGAAATAACCCATTGGCCCAGAAATCGAGTAAGGAATGGTCTGGCTCAAAGCCAGAAGCATCAAAATAGGCACGGAGTGTTATGCATGTGTATAATCATAGCACAATTTCTCATATAGGTTGTGGTTAACTAGACTCTTATATACGAATGCATCGATCACTTTTACTCTCGTTCCACATGGCTCCTATGCATGAGGCCTACTTATATGCCTAGAGGACCGCCAAGAAAATCACTTTCTAGACTTCACCTACACAAGAGTCATACCCCAGTTGTGTACGACCAGGTGCAATACAAATTGTGGTTTGACGGTGATGCACATTATGGAAAAGTTTGATGGGGGTACAAATAGCTTGCACAAGCTGGGGATGTACGAGTTAATAATTGTTAAGACTTAATTTTAATTGTATTGAATCATAATGTCATTGGTATAACTATTTCATCACCTTGAACTTTCAGCATGATAGCCGCCTCACAACCAGGGTCACATACGCCTTTCGTATTTCTACCAATGTTGTGAACCCACGCTGCATGTCTATTCTAATGGACACAACCCGCAACGTGCTCAGGAAGGTCAAAGATCCACCTCAAATAATTTCCACATCCTAGACAGCTCCTACAACACTCAACAAGAACATATGTAGTCTCATCCATGAACTTTGTCTCTTCCATCCGATATGTATTTAATTTTACACAATTATTCAATCCATCTGATTGGAAAACTTAACTCATGCTACCTTTTATCAAAACTCCGACACCCCCTACCTTAGCATGAACTACATGATTGTGATATTGTAAAGGGCGAACGAGTTCAGGGGCCCTCCAACTCTTTCCATCGTTCACCTTTGGCCCCCCATTTTTTAAAATAATTTTACCCCCTTGAACTAACAAAAGTGTTCAATCGTAACCCTTCCATCCGGTCAAAGTGATCATTTTCCTTTTACCTTTTCTTTTTCCCTTTTCTTCTTTTCTGCCCCCTCTCATTCCCAATTCCATCGACTCCCAACTTTACCCCACCTTCAATCTTCCCACCATCGACTCCCTAGCACACCCTACCTTTATTCTTCCCACAACCTCTACAACCGCGTCTCCACAACCATCTCCGCCAATGCGTCCCCGCCTCCACTTCTCACCTCTATTTCAATTCACCCACCAGAAACTCTGTCAAGCCACAACACCCCACCTCTACTTCAATTCGCTCACCGGCCAAGGTCTACCCGGCTCTGTCCCTTGACAACACTGGCGCATAGAAGGTAGATTGCTCCGGCGGCGGACTAGGGTCCAGGTTCATAGGATCATAGGATTAAGGAGCTGAACACATTCTAAGGTCCAGGTTTTCAAGGTAAACATGTTTCACGGGGCTCATAATCATTGGGTTCAGGAGCAACCCATTGCACTTGCCCATCAGACCTGGAACTGGGCCGGGTTGTGGGCGGATATAGTTGATCTGATTGGGGATGATCTGGTTAGGAAATCCGACGGGAGAGGAGAAAGAGTGGTGGATGTCTGAGATGGTGCAAGGATTGGAGACGCAGTTGTAGAGGCAATGGATGGTATGTGGAGCGTCAACGGAGATGCAGTTGTAGAGGTGGCATTCTAATGGTTGTGGAGGCATCAGTGGAGATGCAGTTTTGGAGGCGGTGGCGGACGGTTGAGGAGGTAGTGGATTGGACATTAGGGTTTTGGAGCGACGTGGACGGATGGTCCGATGGAGCAACGACGAACTGGCTCTCCAATGGAGCGACGATGTACGGCTGTAGAGGGAAAAGAAAAAATGTAGAGGAAAATCAAATAAAAAATCAAAACTGTAGAGGGAAAACAAAAAAAAAAGATAAAAAGAAATAAGAAAACAAAAAAGGAAAAAATGGAAATGACCATTTTCCCTTAAACTTAATGCTTTTGATTGAAGTTAACACTTTGACCGGGCGGAAGGGTTACGATTCAACAATTTTAATTCAGGGGGTAAAAGTATTAAAAAAAAGGGGGCCAAAGGTGAATGATGGAAAGAGTTGAAGGGCCCCTGAAGTCGTTCACCCTATTCTAAATGTGCTCTGCTATCTCAAAATAAAATCCTTTTGGTGTACAAGTGAGTACTTAGTAGATAATCTAATTGTTAGAACCAATTTCCAGCAATCGTTTTCATGCACACAATAACCACAAAACCATAAACCCAGAACTAGAAAAATTGTACGAGCAATCCAATTTAAAATCATGGTTCTTAATTTCAACTACCCAGAGTCAAGGAGTAAATATCCCAACTCATAAAGTTACACAACAATGCCGAACTTAGGAACAGATCAACATACAGATAAGGGAAATTACAATTCCACAAAAATTACAGTAATACGGAAACTCAGTAGTATCATCCTTGTTGCAACCCTAACACATACAAGGAAGATCTATAAAAACATGTCCAATACCCAACCAATAACAATTACGATGAATTAAACGAATCTCGAACAAAACTACTGCATTCTGTTCTATATTCCATTCAATATAATATACCATCCTCACCTTTAACGCCAACATTTGAAGTTCTAATCCAGCTCCCAAATGTGGCCTATTCTTAATTTGGGCCTTGCCAGTGTAAATTGGCCCATCCGGGTGACCAATCGTTGAATAATTTACAGAATTTCACACCAACGTATTTGAGCCAAGACTCACGAAATCAACAACGATTTAATTCTTCAACATCAGAAAACAAATACTACAATAAAAAATAATATCAAAAATACTAAATATGCCATTCAGAATCTTGAAACATAAGGAGAAAATTCCTAGAAAACAAACTTCTTCAACATTGAAATTGATAACACCAGTATTTTAGTTCAAAATTAACCTAGAGTTTGGCAACATGTCTCCCCATATTCCATCCTCAATTAACTCACAAAGACAAGTGTCTATCAAAAGGACAATGGTTCTCCTTACAACGAGCCACCTTAATGCACTAATCCAACCTCCAACACTACTACGACACTTGCACAACCTCAATCTGCATATGTATTACTTCGACTAAAATAATGAGGTGAACAACTAAACACACATGCACACATTTTGACGGGCGGGCGGTCGTCGCGCCCGCCGTGCAAAAGATAATTTATAAGCCCTCAATGCTTACTTTCTACAACTAGGTAGATAGTGGCAAATCGGGGTCGTCCAAAGAGAAGAGGGATCTTCCTAAGCGTCTAAGCACACAAATGGTTGATATTAGGCTCGGAGTAACTATATATACATACACATAAAAGCATGTAAATGGGGGGGGGGTTGGTTGGTTGGTTCCTAAGTTACGAAAGTAAAAAGACAAGATAACTAGCAACGTCAAGTGACTATGCTAATCATCAAACAAAACTAAAGAAAAGGGGTTTTAAACTACAAAGATAAAAAGCCTTGGGGGCAATGGATATCCACTTCCACATCTAATGTAGTTCATCGAATCATTCACACATTCCATCATATAGCATTCATGACTCAACATTCACATACCCATCTAGCAAGTACCACAACACACACATCACAAGAAGTTCTAAGTTCATGCTCATAGATTTTCATGCAAAGGAGTCCCGGAGTTCGTCACGCTCCTAACACCAAAACAATTCAACCATACAAACACTCCCTATGCTCAAACAACTCATGACACACATGAAGTGAAACATACCATCAAGAATACATAAACGCCAAACAACAAATGCTTCAAGAATGAGTACAAGCCATCTATTCAATATTTCAACTACTTGTCGTGGAGACTAAACTCCTATCCTTCTTAGTTCGTAGTTTGCGAGAGTGAGTTCGACATCTCTCGTCAAACCTCACCAATGACTCCCGTTGTCGCGACCACGACTCAAGGTATCATTGGTGGCATTTAATCACGAAGAACCAACAAGCTTGGCAATGCTTATGACCACTACACCGTGACTAAGCATTAAACCAATTCATGCAATTACATGAGATTGGATGAACGTGCAACGCACATTCATCCACGAGCATATGACTCTCTCGTTTGCTACACAAACGAACGTGACGAAGAGTTCAACATCAATCACATTCGTCTAGCACATTGTCAACACACTAACACAATCAAAAGCTCTAATTCACACTCATACATTCCTAACAAGAACAGGGGGAAATTAACCCAAATCCCCCAAACCCTAGCTAGCAATTCATACAAGCATTCATATCCTCAAGCTCCCAATAACATCAATGGAATCAACAATTAACATTTAAAGCACAATAAATGCACAATAGATAAAAACACCAAATAGATAGATAGAAATGGTTCTCAATACATAGAAGTGGAAGCTTCAATCCATAGCTCCCAAATACAAGAACTACTCTAGAACAACAAAAGACATAATTAAACTAAGAAAAAGCTAAGAAAAGAAAGAAGAAAAAACCTAGGTTTTTGCCCAAAAACCAGAGAGAAAAACGGGCTGAAAAAGCTTGGAGAAGAAGAGGAAAGAGAGGGTATTTATAGTGCAAAGAAAATAAAATAGATTTCTGGCCGCCCGTTGGTCGCGACTCGCGACGAGTTCGTCGCGACTTGCGACGGTGTAGGTCGCGACTCGCGATGGTGTCGCGACGGGGTCGCGACGGGAGCCAGAGTTTTGCATTGTTTCTTTGTCTTCTTCATAGCCATCCCTCTCAATCTTCAAGTCTTCAACGGCTCCAAAAATGGTCTTCAACGGCCTCCGGTCTTCATGTCTTCGAAATGAGTATCCAAAAGTCTTCGAAAGTATAGTCTTCAATGTCTTCCGGTCTTCGTTGCTTCCGTGTTCTTCCCTTGTCACACAAAATCCACTTAGAAGAGGTAAACGAGTACAAAGTTGCTTTTACCTCTCCTAAGTGGATTTCAAGGTAAAACACAAGCTCTCGATAATAAAAGAGCACAAAAGTGATCCTAAATACTACTAAATAATGCGTCTAAAATGGACACATCAAACCTCCCCACACTTAAACCTTACTCGCCCTCGAGTAAGAAAAGATTCAAGCATACGGAGGAAATGGCATATCCACATCCTAAAACCCCTAAAATAACCACACAAAATGGACATATCAAATATCCCCACACTTAGACCTTACTCGCCCTTGAGTAAGAAAAGAACCAAGCACACGGAGTAAATGATATATCCAAAACCTAAACTAATCCCCCAATCAAAGCCTCACAAAAACTCTCAATATCAAAAATCCCAAAATAAAAGCTCACATGAGAATTTTTTCACACACACATCCCCAATCCTAAATCTAACCAAACCTACCACTTATCAATTCACTACCCATAAAATATTTCAAAGCCCCGAATTGATATTCCCAAAGTCCAATGACACAAGATGAAGTTAAAACCATTTAAGAGGTTTAAGCACATACTACACCTAATGCCAATATATCAACCAAAATCCAATGACATAAATTGAAGCTAAAACCATATAAGAGTTTCAAACACATGCTTCACTAAATGCCAATATATCAACCAAAAACGAAGTAGAAAGAGATAAGGAATTTCATAACCACACTTCGTTTCCTAATCCACTAAGCTACCCAATCCCAAGAGGTCTATAGATGTTGAGCTACCCGATCCATCCGTGTGACAACCGCAACCTTATGACTCCAACGCCGGAAAATGAGTGAAATCATAGCATTTTTCAATTTCTCTCAATTTCTCTCATTTTGCCTAGGAGCTCTTTCGAGTTTTCATCCTAGCCACACATCATGTTTCTTTAGCTCACATCTCACCTTTTTCCGCACATTTTAGCCTCTCATTTTTGCCTAGGCCGCCCTTTAAGGGTTTTCGACCTATCCGGGCCCCCAATGTTGCCTAAGTCGCCCTCCTGGTTTTCAACTTAGCGGGTTTTCTTTTTCTTTTTTTTTTTATTTTCTTTTTATTATATTTTTTTTCTCATGTTTTTCCAATGAAAAGTAGCAAAAAGCATTCCAAAACAATCTAGCATGCATATGAGTCCTCTAACCCCTCCCCACACTTAAAACATTACATTGGCCTCAATGTAAACATGTAAGGCAAGAACAATAAAAATCAAGGTAAGGGAGTTAGAGTGACACCCATTTCTCCGCAAATTCGCCGGTGATATGGCGATATCCAAGTACTTGGATGGTCCCGAGATAGGTTTCGGAACCGGAAGGGTGAGCAAAGCTGCCGTAGAAGAACTCACCCCTCGAGAAAAGCATTGTCTCCATGGCGCCGTTTGATCAAGACAACACCACGAAGAACACATTAAACTCACAAGTACATAAGGATATGTAATACTAGGTTTAGCATCAAGAGTTAATAACCATAGTATTTTCAAAGAACAACCAAATCACACTCAACCAACACTATAAGAATAATCATGAAAAATATCCAACATATATTGACATGTATACAAGCATCATTATAGGATATGCACTAACGATCACAATGATGTAGTCGGCATACTACAATCAACAAATGTACTATAAAGATGCAAGAATGTTCATATGTCAACATATGTAGGATGGTGGAGGAATGAGTGGGTATGTGGTGGTTCTTGGGAGTGTTGGGTGGAGAAGAAGGTAGGATCATGCAATGTTTAAAATCATTTGGAAACTTGGAAGCTTGGAAATTTGAAATCCGGGCTCAAAAAAATTTTCAACAGTTACTGAGCACATCGCGACGAGGTTCGTCACGACTCGCGACGAGCCTCGCGAAGTCATCGCTACTCGCGGAAAGTGGAGTCCGGGAGCTCAAAATTTTCTGAGCTCATCGCGACTCGCGACGAAGTGTGTCGTGACTCGCGACGAAGTGTGTCGCGACTCGCGACGAACCTCGCGAAGTCATCGCGACTCGCGGAAAGTGAAGTCCGGAAGCTCAAAATTTTCTGAGCTCGTCGCGACTCGCGACGAAGGGTGTCGCGACTCACGACGAGCCTCGCGAAGTCATCGCGACTCACGGAAAGTGGAGTCCGGAAGCTCAAAATAATCTGAGCTCGTCGCGACTCGCGACGAAGGGTGTCGCGACTCGCGACAAGCCTCGCGAAGTCATCGCGACTCGCGGAAAGTTGGCGCTGGGAGTGAATTTTGCTCCCCTGTTCGTCGCGACTCGCGACGAAGCCCATCGCGACTCGCGACGGTAGGGTATCCCAGGCTTAAAATTTTTTCTTCTTCTTACCAACTGTCCAAGCTTTCTTCCCTCATTCGTTGATCTCATTCCTTCATCTCCTCCATTGCAATGCACTTCATGTTGCTACAAAATCATAGAAAAACATGCCATAAAAAGAACAAAACAAAACAACAAAAACTAAGAAACAAAAACTAAAAGAAAAGCCGAATTTATTTTACGTCGTCGGCACGACGAAGCTCCGTATTTTTAAGGTCGTCGGCACGACCCTAATGTTATCCGTATGGTGAAGGCTTGAAGCTCTTCACCATGAGCATCCAAAATAAGAGAGGTGGGGGCACAAAACTTTCAAGAGGAAAGTCTTGTGGAGGTAGAGATGGTTCAAAGGGAATTAAGTGGTTAGGGAGCTTGGGATAGTCTTTTGGCTCCTCTCTCGTTTCCCTCAAAACTTCCGAAAATATTAGAGTTGGTTCACTAAGTGGGAGAAGGGGTGACAATGCTAATGGATGTAGCACTATCACCTCTTCCTCCATTTTTCTATCCTCTACAACCAACTCCTCATCCCTTTCAAACTCAAAATCATTTTTATTGGTGACCTCACTCACCGAATCATCGAGTTCAAGTTGGGATGGTATGTTTTCGGAATCATGAGCTTCTATGCGGGCCAATACCTCTAATATGTTCCTCACATGCCCCTCAATGGCCTCAACACTAGAGGAGAGCTGGGTATCCGGCTCCTCATTAGTAAAGGAGTTCAAGTTTGCTATCCTATTTAAGACATCCTCACGTGTCAAACTTGAACTTCCTTGTTGGGCTTGGTTTTGGGGTATGGTATAGGGTGGTGATGGCCAACTAGGTTGCTCGTAATATTGGTTTTCCGGCTCATTCTCATACCACAAATCCGGACTACCACTCCATTCCGGATTGTAAGAGTTGTGGTATGGATAGCATTCATGAGCATCTTGCCCTTGAAAACCAATATCTCCTACCTCTTGATAGCACTCTTCATAGTACCAATGGTTTTGGAAACCAAGGGTTCTTTCTCGGTCATAGTGCTCTTCCCACAAGAAAGGGCAAGATTCGGTAGGATGATCGGAATGACACATCCTACAAAACCTTGCTTGTTGAGCCTATCTTCTCATCATGAGTTCCCTCAAGGTGAGACGCTCCATTAAAATTTTTTATTTTATTTATTTTTTTATTTTTCAAAAGTTCGGAATCATAGTGCAAGGATTCTCGATAAAATAAATTACCAAGAACTCAAGCAATACCTACTCCGAACAAAAACAACCACCAAGTAGTGGAAAATAAAAACAACTAGCTAATACACAACCAAATACACCTAAATACTTAAGAATAAACGCCTCTTCCCCGGCAACGGCGCCATTTTAACGGGCGGGCGGTCGTCGCGCCCGCCGTGCAAAAGATAATTTATAAGCCCTCAATGCTTACTTTCTACAACTAGGTAGATAGTGGCAAATCGGGGTCGTCCAAAGAGAAGAGGGATCTTCCTAAGCGTCTAAGCACACAAATGGTTGATATTAGGCTAGGAGTAACTATATATACATACACATAAAAGCATGTAAATGGGGGGGGGTTGGTTGGTTGGTTGGTTCCTAAGTTACGAAAGTAAAAAGACAAGATAACTAGCAACGTCAAGTGACTATGCTAATCATCAAACAAAACTAAAGAAAAGGGATTTTAAACTACAAAGATAAAAAGCCTTGGGGGCAATGGATATCCACTTCCACATCTAATGTAGTTCATCGAATCATTCACACATTCCATCATATAGCATTCATGACTCAACATTCACATACCCATCTAGCAAGTACCACAACACACACATCACAAGAAGTTCTAAGTTCATGCTCATAGATTTTCATGCAAAGGAGTCCCGGAGTTCGTCACGCTCCTAACACCAAAACAATTCAACCATACAAACACTCCCTATGCTCAAACAACTCATGGCACACATGAAGTGAAACATACCATCAAGAATACATAAACGCCAAACAACAAATGCTTCAAGAATGAGTACAAGCCATCTATTCAATATTTCAACTACTTGTCGTGGAGACTAAACTCCTATCCTTCTTAGTTCGTAGTTTGCGAGAGTGAGTTCGACATCTCTCGTCAAACCTCACCAATGACTCCCGTTGTCGCGACCACGACTCAAGGTATCATTGGTGGCATTTAATCACGAAGAACCAACAAGCTTGGCAATGCTTATGACCACTACACCGTGACTAAGCATTAAACCAATTCATGCAATTACATGAGATTGGATGAACGTGCAACGCACATTCATCCACGAGCATATGACTCTCTCGTTTGCTACACAAACGAACATGACGAAGAGTTCAACATCAATCACATTCGTCTAGCACATTGTCAACACACTAACACAATCAAAAGCTCTAATTCACACTCATACATTCCTAACAAGAACAGGGGGAAATTAACCCAAATCCCCCAAACCCTAGCTAGCAATTCATACAAGCATTCATATCCTCAAGCTCCCAATAACATCAATGGAATCAACAATTAACATTTAAAGCACAATAAATGCACAATAGATGAAAACACCAAATAGATAGATAGAAATGGTTCTCAATACATAGAAGTGGAAGCTTCAATCCATAGCTCCCAAGTACAAGAACTACTCTAGAACAACAAAAGACATAATTAAACTAAGAAAAAGCTAAGAAAAGAAAGAAGAAAAAACCTAGGTTTTTGCCCAAAAACCAGAGAGAAAAACGGGCTGAAAAAGCTTGGAGAAGAAGAGGAAAGAGAGGGTATTTATAGTGCAAAGAAAATAAAATAGATTTCTGGCCGCCCGTTGGTCGCGACTCGCGACGAGTTCGTCGCGACTCGCGACGGTGTAGGTCGCGACTCGCGATGGTGTCGCGACGGGAGCCAGAGTTTTGCATTGTTTCTTTGTCTTCTTCATAGCCATCCCTCTCAATCTTCAAGTCTTCAACGGCTCCAAAAATGGTCTTCAACGGCCTCCGGTCTTCATGTCTTCGAAATGAGTATCCAAAAGTCTTCGAAAGTATAGTCTTCAATGTCTTCCGGTCTTCGTTGCTTCCGTGTTTCTTCCCTTGTCACACAAAATCCACTTAGAAGAGGTAAAAGAGTACAAAGTTGCTTTTACCTCTCCTAAGTGAATTTCAAGGTAAAACACAAGCTCTCGATAATAAAAGAGCACAAAAGTGATCCTAAATACTACTAAATAATGCGTCTAAAATGGACACATCACATTTGCTGTGTGAAGTCCAAAAAGAAAATAATCATTCTAATAAACTTACAACAACGAAACAACTACCTTCAATAAGGAAAAAAATAGCCGAAAATGCAGTGCTATATATACATAGAAGGAAATGACTTTGGGGATAAATCCTATGTCATTAACTTCAACACAGAATTCATTATACAACTCTTATCTATAGAGCTTCTGCAAATCAATTGATACAAGAGCATCCAATCATTCTTTCTAATTTTCAACAAAAAGAATAATCCACGTAACAATTATACTAACTGAAAATGCCACCATACTAATTAACTAATAGTAAGTAGCTCAATTAATTAGGACAATTGGTTCATCAGTTGCAGGTGGTTCAAAACACATGCAACTCCTTTACCTACATCATCCCATAACTACGTAAACTAGAATAAACAAATCACAATAGTTTAGTTAGACATCTGAACACTGTAATGCAAACCTAGAGTACTAAAAATAATGTTCCACAATAGAACTTCATCAAGTGCCTAAAATTAACTATGACATACATGGAGCTCAGTAAAACATGTCATGCGGCCAACATAAAAGGTACATATTTGCAGCTGAAATAAAAAAAAGATGGAGACACCAGGGTAAAACCAATAGCTACGGCTTCATTAAACCATCCAATTTTTTTTTTACAATAGATTACATTCATTCGGTTCATCCAAAAGCACCATAACAGATCATGATAGTTAACATTAAAGCAAAAAATAAAGCTAAAAAAGCGACTAATCTGTAATACTTTCCAGCTTTGCCCCATTATCTCTTCATCAAAAACCAAGTCCAAGGTTCTACCACGCCCATCGTCCTCTTCCTTCTTGCATGTCGACTTGGCTTTAATCAGTTTCTCCTTAACTTCATCAGCTTCCCTTCATTCTTCTTCCTTGCTCACCACTTCTTATGGCAAAGACATCCCATTGCCGTGCTTCCAAAGTCTAGTCGCCGAACTACTCCAACTCTCTCTCATTCTCTTACGAGGTGGTTCACCTTGCTGTGAGAAAAATTGCATTGTCCCCACCCATGCGCCTCCAAGATGAACTGCCCACGTGTAGGCATCTTCATTTTTCTTGGGAGTCCGGTGCTCAGCCTCATCCTTAAAGTGAAAATTTTCTCGTTCAAATGGGGTTTACACCAATGGCTTTTATAGAAGAAGTATCACCCTTTTAGATTCCACTATTTTGAGAAATAAAATGTCATCGGGCACTGTTTCATTTGGATATGCACTAAGTAACTTAAAGATAATTCTAAAATTGGGGGCAATCAATTCTTTGCACTGATGGTGAACCACGTTTGCGTTGGTTGGTAACCTACTTTTTTTTTTTTTTTTTAATTTATGTATTTATTTGATTAATTATTCAATAATTTATTTTAACCTCTCACATTACTGATTTGGCAAAGTCTTGGGAAAGATGGTCTTTCCATAGGCTTATGGAAAGACGGAGTTTGATTAGAATAATAAAAGGTAAAATGTCTTAGTTGCAATATTAAAGTTTTAGTATGAAACATGTAGTAGTTATAAAATTTATAACCCGGTTCATGCAACCCAAAAATTTTATCTTAATTTCTTCTAATTTACACTTTAAACCTTGGTCTTTCCATAACTTATGAAAAGACCGTCTTTCAAGAGACGGACTCTGATTTAGTACCTAATATATAGTTTTTAAATTTTATTTTATATTAGCTTTTGTGATTTATCTTTTAGTTATTAAATACTACAGTATACTAGTTATTATAACTAGTATGATTTCAAAAACTCTTATTTCATACCATCTGATTAATAAAAATAATATCATTTTTATATAATATAAATAATGGAATGATTTGAAGTTTATTTTTATTTATTGCAATGAATTTTATTATAATTATAAAAACATTTTTAAATATGTGGAAATATAAATATTTTTAATTTTAAAAATTATAGAAATGAGATTTTTCTTTATTGATCTAAATATATATGTAATCTAAAAAAATATGATCCCTTATAAATTATACTATTGTTAAAATTCTAAAGCAAATGTATCATGATATATTAAATTTTAATTTGATTGTAATTTTAAATTTAATTTTAATTTTGAAATAATTTGACTCTACAATAGTCATTATATCTTTGACTATATATAATTGATAATTATAAAATTTGACATGTTAGAAGTATTTATTATGAAAATTCCAATAAAACATTGAATGAAAAAAATACACGCCTATATGATATTTAAGATTTATGTTAATAATTTTTTATTCTATAAAAATAAATTTGACTTCACATATTTAGGACGGAAGGAGTGTCTCGTATTTTCAATTTTAAAATTCTAATTTCTTCACTGAATGCAACAAAAAAATGTTTGTCATTCAACCCCCCTGGTTCAGAGGTCTAGTTCCGCCACTGGAGTAGAGACGTATGAGGGTTGGAAACACTTGAGGAATTGGAAAAGAGGAGTTTACCCTCGACATTTGTGCCACATGGCTTAAATGCGGGCTAAAGATGCATAGGGCTGGCTCAACTCCGTGAGTGTGGAGGACCAACACAAGAGTGACACATGTGGAGGGAGGGGGGAGGGGACGAGGACTGTGGGGTTTTCTTTAGAAGGGTCCTTTTTTTGGGGTCGATGACTTTGGGTTTCTCTTTAGAGCAAGTCCAACAACTTCCCTATAATAGATATTTTTATTACTTATAAGGATTCTATTTGGTTTTTCAGTTCCAACAGTTTCCCCATCACATTCTCTAAAATAGGAATTTTGATGCGAGAGAAGATTTACTTCCCTATATTTGCAGAAAGAGAAAAATACTATAGGAACAAAAATTTAATGAATTTCCAATTGAATGAAGGGTAAAATACTGATATGACCCTATGTTTTGGAGGTTTGTGCTAATATAACCCTGTGAAGTTGAAAAGAGCTATTGTAACCCTGTGTTTTGCATCAGAAGTGCCAATATAACCTTTTGGCACTATTCTGAGGTTGACTTAGTAATTTTTTACATTGACCTAAATTAAAAAGACTAAACCACCCCTAGTATTAAAATTACAAAGAGATAGACTAAAATACCCCAGGGTTCTTCTTCCTCACCACCACCACCACCATCACCGCCGCTCCACCACCACCGCTGTTCCACCACTACCACCACCACCGCTGCTGTTGCCGCTCCACCACCACCGCTGCTGCCGCCGCTCCACCACCACCACCACCGTCGCCAGAAACACAAAAAATTAGAAATCATCGATCATCAACATCGCCCACCGATCAAAAAATCAAAAATCAAAACTCAAATAAACATAGAAAATTGGGCAAAGAAACACAAATTGAAAAACTCATAAATACAAATTGAAAAACTAAGGGCACTTCGAACGAAGACTCCATCATCGCTCCACCACCATCACCAGCGCTGCTCCACCACCAACCACCACCGCTGCTCCACCACCACCGCTACCAATCGATGGAAACCCTAACCCAAAGCTCTTCCCCAACCACCGATTAAACCCTAGCCCCACCGGGCAACGAGCTTATCCCACCGCCAAACATCACTCGTTCTCACCGGGCAATGAGCACCGGTGCTCAGCCCAACCCAAACCCTTTTGCAAAAATATCTGAGCCAGAACCAAGCCCCGCCAAAGTAATTAAGGATGGAGAAGAAAAGAGAAGAAGAAAATGGAATCGGGGAAGGAAAAGAAAAAGGAATCGAGGAAGGATAAGGAGAAGAAAATGGAACTAGGGAAAGAGAAGAAAATCGAGGAAGGAGAAGAAAATAGAGGATTGGGAAGGAGAGAAGAAGAAAATGGAATTGGGGAAGGAGAAGGAGAAAGAAGAAAATTGAGGAAGAAGAAGAAAATCGTGGAAAGAGAAGAAAATCGAGGGCATAGTTGTCTTTTTACACTTTTTGTTTTTTTTATTTTTTAAACAGGGGTATAATAATCATTTCATGTATTTTCAGCCAAATTCAGGCCTCCAGGGTTATATTGGCACATTCTAGAAAAACACAAGGTTACAATAGCACTTTCCAACTTCACAGGGTCATATTAACACAAACCCTCAAAATATAGGGTTATATGAGCACTTTTTTTTTATATAAACTCACGTAAGTGAGGGGGTGTATATTCGGCTCCCCAGGCCTTTCAAATGTTCAATACGTGTAATACATTAGTGGATGCTAATTACAAACTGATGTATACCCAAAACCTTCATCTAAACACCCTATCTCAATGAAGGAGTTTGCCCTATATCCCGTTCAAGGACTAACTATGGCCTTACACTTTCTTGCCTCCACACCCCAGTGTCGACAAGAAGAGGTGTCCTTCCATAGTGTCCCCTTGCAATTATCTTCCCCCGAAGATAATTACTTAACTTTGTAGATTGTGTGCAACAGCTGAGCCTCTATTCTTCACCTTGCATATGGTCTTCAGAATTCCTCTCTTCTCCATCTGAAGCGAAATTTACAACCAACAGTAAATAGTTTGAGATGATAAAGAGGCCTAACACAAATCCTTTGTTTCTGATGTTACATAATCAAACAGAATGTTCCAGTGGCAAAGTATATCAGCATACATCAGGATACATACATCAGGATTATATGCTAATAAATAGCTAAATTCTTCTGATAGAAGGTAAACCCTGTTTATCTACAATTATTATAGTTTTCAGCTCTGTCGGTAATTGAGTTAGGGATTTGAAGGTATTTACCTGATTTGAACTAGCCATTCTGGCTAGAAAATCTGCTGCTCCATTTGCTTCACTATAGATATGATTCATAGTGACTGTAATATGTTTCATTAGATCCCAGATTATCCTAACTTCCTGAATGATGGTCCAGTGAGGTTGTAGTTGTTTGTTTACAACCTTAATGAGCATTTGATTGTCACTTTCAATCTGTAAGTGACTAATACCCATGGAAAATGCCAACTGTAAACCAGCTCTAACTGCCCCTGCTTCAGCATGAAGAGGAGAGGGGCTAGTTATCTTCTGAGCATCAGTTATTAATATGTCCCCTAGGGAGTCTCTTATGATTATTCCAATTCTAGCCTTATTCGAATGTTTCCATGAACCATCGGTATTTAGTTTATGGGTGAGTGGAGATGGAGCTGTCCAGGTAACAGTGACAAGGCTGACAGGTTCTATTTGATTGCTCATTAGTAACCTTGGCAAAGTATTAGATAAATCCCATTTGAAGTTTAGTTTGTAGGCTAACAAAATATCATTAAAGAGGCGTAAATTTTTCCTAAACATCATTATGATGTTAGGTTTTACACTTTCATGATAGTGTTTGTTTATAAAACACCATATAGTCCAAACTACTAAGTAGGGGATAATGGGAACCAGTTTTTTATGATCAGGATAATTATTGTTGTTCCAGTAATTGAAGTATCTATCCCATAGATATAGAGAATGCTTTGTTGGAACATTGAAGAAAGTATCAATTCATGTCCATAGTTTTTTAATTTCTGTGCAAGAATTAACTATGGTGTATACTCTTTTCATCTCCTAAACAAAAACAACAAATGGATGGAAGATTGAAAGATAGATCTTCTAATACATCAGGAAGGGGGATTAATCTGTTAAGCATTTTCCAGTTCATAAAGCTTACTTTTCTTGGCATAATTATGGACCAGACATGTTTTAAGGAGGATACACCTATTCTTTTCTTTCCGATCAGTTCATAAGCACTTTTCAGAGTAAACTTTCCAATTTGAGTAGGTTTCCATATTATAGCATCCTCATATTTAGGAAAAAGTTCATGATCTTTGTCCAGTTCAGTAATTATGTGCTATGGGAGAAGGTGTTTCAGCTGGTTAATATATCCTTGTCTGTTAATTAAGAATTCACCAACTGTTAAGTCCGAAAAATGAGTGATTCGACTATTGTCCCATAGCGTATACAGTGGACCACAATCTGTCCACCCAGAGTTCCAGAAAGAAATTTCCCCTTTCCCTATTTGTATTTTTGAATTTAGAATGGCTATTTCTTGAATATCTTTGATTCTCTTCCAGATTTTGGAAGTTTTGTGGTGATCTGGAATTGACCACATAAATTGTGACCAAAGGGATCTTCCCACTTGCAGCTTCCACCATAATTTAATAGAGAAGCTTTGAACCAAAGTCTCAATATTTTTAAAACCAAGGCCATTTTCTTCAAAAGGAAAACATAAATTTGGACAATCCCTCCAAACTCTCTTCCTTTGTGAGGTTTCTGAGTTGGAGGATCATAGGAACTTGCCAAGAATTTTATGAATTACATAAATAATGTGTTTGGTCAGTTTTAGAAGTGTAATATGATGTATTGGGATTGAGGATAATATTTGCTTAGTCAGAATTATCTTTCCAGCTTGAGATAACAGTTTATTTTGCCAGCTACTAATTCTGGACTGTATTGATGAAATAATGCTTGAGAAGTAAACATTTTCATTCCTACCAATGTAAACTGGGCATCCAAGATATTTAAAAGGAAAGTTACCCTGTATCATTCCTGTTGAGCTTTTAATATCACCCATAGTTCTGAGTGGGCAGTGATTAGCAATATAAAATGAGGATTTTTCAAAATCAATCTTTTGGCCTATAGCCATTTCATAGGATTGTAGGAAACAATTTAGTGTTTTAAGTCCTGATTTGGAATAATTTATTAATATTACAGTATCATCTGCAAAGGATAGATGAGAGATCTTCTTAATTGGGTTAGGAAGCTTATAAAACTTCAGGTTTGAGTACTGAAACAGGAAGTTTATGTTCCTTGAAAAATCTTCTATCATTAAGATGAATAGAAGTTGAGATAAAGGGTCTCCTTGTTTTAATCCCCTGGTTGCTTGGAAGAAACCATATGATGATCCATTTATCAAGATGGAGAAAAAGGCTGATTTTAAGTTTTTCATTATTATTTCAATTATTTTGATTGAGAAACCCATCTGACCTAATAACTTGGATAAAAAGGTCCAAGAGACTCTATCAAATGCTTTCATCATATCAAGCTTTATGATCATGTTAAAACCTTTGGTTTTAGTATTAATGAAAGAAGCAAGTTCTTGCATTAGAAGAATATTTTCTGAAATATCTCTTCTTGAGATGAATGTTGTTTGTTCTGGGCTTATTATGATACCCATAATTGGTTTAAGCCTTTCAGAAATGATTTTGGTTAAGATTTTATTAATAAAATTACAAAGACTAATTGGTCTGTAGTCTTTGAAGGATGAACAAACTTCTTTTTTAGGTATGAGAATGATTAAAGTGGCTGCAATTGATTTTGGGATGTTGGTTGATAAAAAGAGATCATGTATAGCATGTAAGACATCTATGTTGATGATGTGCCAGCATTTATGGTAGAAAAAACTTGAAAACCCATCTGGCCTTGAAGCTGAATGTCCATCCATTGTTAAAAATGTTAGTCAATTCTTCCATTGTTATTGGTTTAGTGAGTTCACAGTTCATTTCTTCAGTAATTAGCTTTGGGATATTTCCTAATAACCAAGCTGTGTTAATTCCAGAAGGATCTTTGTATTCCTCCTGTAATAGGTTAGAGAAGTATTTAACACCCTCTTCTGCAATTTCCTCCTGAGTGTTTAAAGTTATACCATTTTCAATTTTTACTGAAAAAATGGTTTGTCTTTTATGCTTAGATTTAACTTTTTGATGGTAAAATTTTGTGTTTTGATCTCCTTCTTTAAGCCATTTTACTCTTGATTTCTACCTCCAGTAAATTTCCTGATTATTCAGTGCCAAAATTAACTTTGCTTTAGATTTATTTAATTGTTCCAAGTTTGCTTGTGTGTCATTTTGTTGGAGGGCAGATTCTGCTTGTAGAAAATCTTCTTCACAAACTTTGACTGTGTCAAAGATATTTCAAAAGTGTGTTTATTTTAGAATTTAAGAGCAGTTTTCAAGTTTTTTTTAGCTTGAATATGAAATTTCCAATTCCCAATTTGTTAGTGGGGATGTTCCATGAATCTTCTACGATCTTCATAAAGGTTGGGTGATTAAGCCAACATTCTTGGAACTTGAAGGGGGATGGTTTATTAAATAATTTTGTTTCACCTATGGTAAATAGCAAGGGGGAATGGTATGATTGCCCTCTTGCTAATGTTTTAATGCCAGGATCCTTGAACAAGTCCCACCATATATTATTAGATAACCCTTGTTCTAACCTTTTCCAAACCATTCCTTTGGATCTCATACATGTCCAAGTAAAAGTAGATCCAGATGTTGGAATTGTAGACATATTGGTTTTTTTCTGGAAATTATTAAAATTTTGAATACTTTTTGTGTCAGGTTGAGAATGGCCCAGATATTCCTCTATGGAACTTATGACATTAAAGTCTCCTATTAAGCTTAAGGGTGAACTGTTATGGTTCAGAATTTGTTTCCATAGTTTATTTCTTTCATTTATAGTATGTTTGGCATAAATGAAACCTGTGAAACAATCTTGGGTTAATAACTTATTATTGAATTTGGTCAATATCATTTGCTCATCCACTGAGATGATCTACATTTTAATTGAATCATCCCATAGAATCCAAATTTTACATTTTGGATCTGAGAAGTGATGTTGAAACTGAGTCTGGAAGGCCACTTTCTTTATGGAGTTGGCTTCCAACATTGGCTCAATTATGGTTAGGATATTAATTTGATGTCTTTTTTTAATGTCTTTTAACCTATTTATGGTGGCAAAATTGCCCACTCCCTTAGCATTCCATACACATATTTTTAATCCTATCATTGAGAAGATTTGTTATGTGTCGACGCTGAACGGGTAATGACCGTTTTAGGGGTTTGTGTATAAGATTTTTTATTATGTCTTATGTTCTTGTTTATGTCAGGGTTATCCAGGACATCTTCTGAATTTATTAAAAGGTTGAAGTAATTTTGTGATTCCCTTAGAGCTGTTTTGGAGTTTTCAATATCTTCTACAGACAGAGTCAAGAGTTGATTTTGAACTATTTTTGGTTTTGGAGTTGGAAGATAGAAGTGGAAAACTCCCTCCGTTTATTTCTATGAAGGCTTCTTCATTGTTTTCTGTTTCCTCTGTATTATTATTTGACTCAGAAATTAGGCTGTCTATTTGGTGATTCTTATGGGTCTTATTAGGGATAGTTTCTGATATGGGGTCTGGGGTTGATGTCTTGTGTGGGTTTTCAACAATTTGATTATTGTTGTTCATATGATCATTAGCAGTTAATGGAACTGTTTGTTTCATATATTGATCATCAAGGTCATAGTCTGAGGTCAGATTTTCAGTAGAACCATCAGATACAGGTAAATTGTTTACTGAAATATTAACATCATGTTCCATAAATAGTGTGTCTGTATCAGTATTGTTTATATCATGAACAACATGATCGGTACTCAGATTTACTTGTGGTGAGTTCCCTGTGTTCACATTTTCAATATGATGAGAGTTTAAGAGAGGGACCTAGGAACCTTGCCCAAGGTTCAAGACTTCAGAACTTGTATTATTTGCTTGATTTGTCTCCTGTATCCCTTTCTGAACTTCTTTATGAGTGGGGTTATTGTTGCATTTGTTTGATCCCTTATTGGAAGTACCTTTAGAAACCTGCATTTGAGTGTTAGCTTTGTTCTTGCTGACAGGTATATATATTTTTTCCTTAGAGGATAGACCTAAAGAAGAGGGTTTAATGCCCTTACCAGTAGGCCTTCTCTGTTCACCTTTTGTGTCATTACCTATATTGATGGAAGGCCTCCAGGCATGAAGTGTTGACTGGGTTTGGTCATTTCTACAAGAGGTGATAGTGTGTCCTAACTTAAGACATTTAGCACAGTATGCATGCATATCCTCATATTCTAAATATTGCCAGAATCCTACACCTCTATACTCAATCCAGATCCTTTTCAGTTTTATTTTCATGATATGAATTTCCACGCAAACCCTAGCTACATGTGGTCTGGATCGACTCAACGTAGCTTTATCTACCTTTACTGGTTTACCTATAATATTACCCAAAGACAGCAATGCCCATTCATTAAATAATTTTTGGGGGAGGTCATACATAGCAATCCATACAGGGCATATAGGTGAATCCGTATTTGGTGAAAAATTAGGTTCCCGTTTAGTAATTCTTAGTGAATAAGGGCCGAAATTCCAAATCTTGTGAAGCCAGCAGTGATAGTAATCCTCCTGCAAAGAGAAACGAATCAGTACCTGACGATTATCTAAAAGCGAGATATCCGTACCTTTGAAATTGGTAGTTTGGAAGTCCCTTCGGACACGATCCAGTTGTGGTCTGCTCCGAGCAAATTTCCCGATTAGGGTTAGCCGAAGAGAAGCCTCGAGCCTTTCGCATTCGTCGATATTGAAACTCAATCATGGTTCTCCTAGATGTTCTATCATCTTTTTTGGATTGAATGGAACTGTAGGTTAGGAAGATTGGGAAAGGGCGGATTCAGAGTTAGGACGCAGAGATCGAAGCAATTCTTTGCCTAGGGCTTGCTTGTATGAAAATGCCGGTTGAGGTTCTGGCGGGGGTGGTGGCTCCGCCATAGGCATCGCCATTGGTTTGGTCAGGAGGTAGGGTTTCAGAGCAGATCGCGAAAAACCACCTCAGAGCAGAAAAATCGCAGGAGACAAAAGGGTCCTGCCAAAGGGTTATATGAGCATTTTACTCTTGAATGAATCAAATCATAACATAATATTTATTTTAAAAAAATTAAATTTAAGTCTTATATTTTCTAAATTTTTTTGTTCCTACTATAAAGTACATTCGACTACTACAATCTCGAGCTCGGATGGGATGCTTCTTTATATATTTTTAAAGAGTTTTATCAATCATTTAATGTCAATAATAATTTTTTTAGAATGTTGAAATTATTTTCTTTGATTTATAGTTTATATTTTTTGAATTTTTTAGATGTCATACCTTTTATTTTAAACTAGATACGAAAAAAGAATACTAATTTCTAATTGAATTTTGACTCTTAGTTTTTTTTATATTGATTGTTTTTAAAAACTAAATATTAATTTTTATATTGTAAACATGGCGCACAACACCACACCATTGATACCATAATCGATCAAAATGAGTCATCATCACAAAATGTGGGTTAGGCACAAATGTTTGTTTTTAAAATTATATTTTTCACTTTTTTGGAAGGAAAAAAAAGGCAATATGGATGATAAATGTAAATTCTTGTGCTAGGTTTAATAGATAGTGAATAGGTTGAGCGTAAATTTTGTATAATTCATATATATTTTTTTTATAAGCACCCAGAGGTGGGGGTTGGTATATTGGTACCCCAAGCCAGTAAAAACCGAAACATAGTAAGTTTACATTAGTTTTTACAGAAGGCAACATCATTGCCTGCAAAAGTGATGACAACTAACCTAGAATAACAAGGTCAGTCATAGAAGCAAAAAGAAGTTAGTTGCGATTCCAAAGCAAACGAATCTCCACACCCCGTGTTAATTCGTAGTTTGGCCAGGCAACTAACATTTAGACAGTCAGAAAGTTAGAAGTTAGCATGGTAGAGAGACAATTGGGGGGGGGGAGCCCTGAATGGTGGCATCTGAGCAGTTCTCCGGGAGTATGTAACACTGCATCCTAGCTTCGGAGGGGTTGACTTAGGGAGTAAATCGCCTTGTGAACCAAGTCAAGGTTGTTCCTGCACAAGCAGTATATATCATCAGCAGTATCCATCCTTCCTCTAGCAGTTAACATGTACTCTAATATGAGGAATTTGTTTTTTATCAAAGGCTATAAGACCCTTAATATGATCTGGAGCATTAATGAGATTGAGGGCCTGATTATGGGTGGTGTGGTGTTTAGCTATTGCATTAGCCACAGAATTACCTTCCCTGGGAACATGTATAAGCATAGCACCACGCAAAAGGTATTTAACTTTATAAGCAACATTTAAAAGTTGCCATTGAGCCGAATATGGATCATTTATCATGTTGACAACTAATAGAGAATCCGATTCGATAATATATGAATCGTCCAACTGATGAAAGTTTTGACATGCAAATTGAATGGCAAGTATTTCAGCATGAAGTGGAGAATCTGCAGAAATGGTTGCTGAGTTAATCAGTAGGGGGTGCCAGAACTATCCCTTGCAACTATCCCTACTGCAGCCATGTGGGGAAACCAGGAAGCATCTGAATTAATTTTGATGAAATTTGAACTAGGTCTTTCCCAACAAACATGATTTATGATCGGCTTAGGAGGGGGCCTAAGCTGAGGGATTAAAAGCTTTAATGGATGTGGAATGGCAGTAGGGGTTTTCAGGTGTGTAGGATTGGAGTACAGAGATAGCTTAATGAGGTCCAGTACTTCCTTGCAAATGAAATCAGTAGAGAATGGGATCTTATTAAAAAGGAATCTATTTCTGGCTTTCCAAAGACACCAGCATATGATAGAAGGGAGTATGCTGCATATCAACTGATGAAATTTCTGGAGATCTAGACAGTTCCAAAAAATAAAAAAAATGTCTGAGACATGGAATGAGGTTCAGTTAGATGGAAATGAACTAGAGTTGCCATGTTACTCCATATAGATTTAGCTAAAGAATAGGAAATTAAAAAAATGTTCCAGTGAATCCGAATGACAACAAACAGGGCATTTCGAAGCAAGACTATATCCACACGTAATAAGCACATCGTCAAATGGAAGAAATGAGTGTAGCATTTTCCAAGTGAAAATGGAAATATTTTTCTGAAGGGATTTGTTCCACAGTAATTTATAAGCCGGGAAATTACCTGGTGAACTTGTGATAACTCGGTATGCAGATTTGAAGGAGAAATTGCCCGTTGGATCCGGTTTCCATATAATCCCATCATCTCTTCCCTCAACTAGTCCTGCATTTTGCAAGAATAAAAAAGTATCATTTTCCAGAAATGGAGCAATCAGAGCTAATATTTCAGTTTTGTTCCTAATGAATTCGGATACAGTACAGTGCTGAAATTCAGCAGTTATATGGTTAGGAACATAATTATGGAGGGGTCCATTCATGCACCAATTTGCAGTCCATATGTTACAGGTACCTTTACCATGAATGATGAAAGAGTTTTGTTCAGCAAAAATATTAACTAAACAAATTCTTTTCCAGGTTACAGACTTTCTATGGGATTCAGGTAGAGACCACAACAGCTTAGCCCATAAGGTGATACCTAACTGGCTTTTCCACCACAATTTAAGGGAGCAAACATCCAGTATAGCTTGGATTGATCTAAACCCCAAACCACTTTGTGAGATAGGTATAGCTAGATGAGCCCATTTCATCCATACTTTGTTTCTTTTTCCTTCTGATTCACCCCAGAAGAACCTAGCCAATCTTTTCACAAAGGTTTTGATTATATATTTTGGGGGTTTAGTTACAGACCATAAGTGTTGTGGCATTGAGTACAAACAAGACTGTATTAGAATCAGTTTCCCACCTGAGCTAAGCCACTGATTTTTCCAATTTTGCAGTTTCCTATCCAATTTTTCCATGAGGGGCTGATAGTATCTATTTAATGTTCTTCCTTTAAATATAGGACAGCCAAGATACTGGAAGGAACCCTATTTCATTTTTAGAATCATCCTAATCTGATTTAATTTGGTAATTGTTGCCCTTTTACTAATGTAAAAATCAGATTTCTGGAAATTAAATTTTTGCCCCGAAGTATATTCAAAGATATCGAGGAAAGCTTTAATCTTAATAAGATTAGATTTGGAAGCTTGCATAAAAATGATAGTATCATCAGCGTACATGAGGTGAGTGGCTGCTGGGATTAAAGATGGTAGCTGGAAATACGAGAGCTTATTATTGTGGAAAATAAAAGATAGACTTCTAGAGAAGGCTTCCGAAAAAATGTTAAAGAGAAAGGGAGAGAGGGGGTCACCTTGCTTAATTCCTCTTGTGGCTTTGAAAAAGCCCACTGGATTGCCATTGATAAGTATTGAAAAATAAGCTTGAGAGAGATTAGACATAACAGCATGTAAAAATTTACCATCAAAGCCAAACTTTATCAGAATATTCCTAAGAAAATGCCAATTCACTCTATCAAATGCTTTCTGTAAATCTAATTTCATAATGCAGTTAGGGATTCTAGCCTTCTTATCAAGAAATCTAATCATTTCCTGAAGGTAAATAATATTGTCCGAGATATCCCTACTTTTCATGAAGGCCAATTGATTTGTAGAGATCAATTTGTCCATATGTGGTCTTAATCTTTCCATTAAAACTTTAGAGCATATCTTATTAAGGACATTTGATAAACTAATAGGCCCAAAATCATCGAATGAACATGGTGTTGTCTTTTTGGGTATTAAGGTAATCCAGGTACTGGATATTCCCCTGGGTAAGGCAGTGCCATTAATAAAATCATTAGCTGCATTAATAAGGTCATTTTTTATGATGGACCAGCACTTAGAATAAAATTTGCTTGAAAAGCCATCTGGTCCAGGGCTACTGTTCTTACTTAAGCCCTTAATTACTGCCTCTACTTCAGTTTCAGAGGCTGGCTTAGATAGTTCAAAGTTGTCTTGGGAAGAGATGACATTCGGTATTTGGCTCAGAAAATGTGGATAATAGGTATCATTTGGCATTTGATTAGGTTCATTTAACAAGTCTGTGTAATAGGAGATAGCTTCCTTGTGTATATCTGTTGGAGAACTTAGCCATTGACCTTCTCTATTTTTAATCTTTGTAATTTTTAATCTGCAATTTTTCTCCTGTACAACTTTGTGAAAGAATTGAGTGTTGTTATCACCTAACCTATGCCATTTCAACTTAGCTTTCTGTTTCCAAAACTTTTCCTTTTCTTTTTGAGCTTGCAACAGTAAAGCTTTTTTCTCATTTAGTTTGATAAGTTCAGCATCCAAATGGTTAGAATCAAAAATTGATTCCTGAATTCTAAGAGATTCTTCAGCATTTAAAACATTAGTGTCTATATTCCCAAAGGATTCTCTATTCCAATTTTTTATCACCTTTTTCAATCTAAGCAGTTTAAGAAAAAAATCAAGTAAACCAGTCTCAGTAATTTGTTTTTCCCAATTAATCTTAATTAGAGTGATGAAGTCCGGCCGGTTAAACCATACATTTAGGAACCTAAATGGTTTTGGACTAAGAATAGTCAAATTTGAGATTTGGAGGAGGAGGAGGGAGTGGTCCGAGGTTTGCCTATTCAAGATTTGGATAGAGGAAGAGGGAAACTTATAGTTCCATGAAATAGTACATAAGCCTCTATCTAGCCTTTTTGAGGTTGGATTCCTAAGTCTTGAGTTACACCAGGTGAAAAGGTTTCCTACCGTATTGATTTCCTGGACACCCTTGCTATTTATCCATGTGTTAAAGTCTCTAATGCTGCCTAAGGAGGGAGAACTAGGGCCTTTATATTCTGTGAGGGAGGTGATAGTGTTGAAATCTCCTATAAATATAGTATCACCAGTAGTAATTGGTGCCAAGTCTTTCCATAGAGTCTTCCTACCTTCCCTATTCCTAAGTGCATATATGAAAACAACATCCATTTGTAAATTGATGGATTGGTGAGCTAAACTAACATGTAAAAACTGCTCATGAGAGGAAGTAGCGAGACTGTAACTAAATTAGTCCACATAAGCCAGATTTTACTGTTGTACAAAGTCAGACCTTTAGAAAAGTTAAGTTTATCCATATAGAGTTGAAGTTTTGAGTTATCATGGATTGGTTCAATTATACACAACATTAGAATCTTTTTAAGCTTGACAAGATTAATTAGCCTAAGCATTGAAGATTCCATACCCCTAATGTTCCACACTAAAAAATTAATTGAGGGAGGACCTGTCATTGCTCACTAGATTTATGACTTTTAGTGGATGATCTAAGCATCATTTTATTAATCTGGCTAAAGTAGTTTGTTTTTTTACCTTTGGCTTTACCTTGCAAAGGATCCTGGTCCTGAATAGTGGGTGAGGCAGTACTGGTCTGTTGATTAAAATTGGCCTCTTGATCGGTGACTTGTTCCTCAGGATCATCCTGCAAAACAGAGAATATATTTTCCATTCTTCCTTGTGAAGAAAGAGTTACATTGCTGAGTCTTTTCAGACTCAAGGGAAGTGTCCCAACCTGAATATCATCTATGACATATGCCCTTGGTGTAAAATTGAGTAGAGCTGAATCATTTAACAGCTTGGATAAGGAGTTATCAAAATTATCATGAGTTTTGGGACTAGAACCGTTATCAGGCAAAATAGCCCTATCAGTTTCAGGGGCACTAATAATCCTTAGAAAGGGGCTGGGTTGAAGGTTGGGAGTGGGGGATGGCGAAACTGCATTACTAGATACCTTATCATTAACAGTAATGATGTGATGAACCTGATCATTAGGGGAGATCAAGGGAGGAGTGAAACTTTTTTCCAGTTGCCTGCCACAGGGGCTGATTTAGAATGTTGTTGTCAACATCTGATCTAACATTTAGGTTGGGAGGGAAGGTTCTACATTGAGCTTTGGAGTGGACTAATTTGGCACAATGGTCACAATATAGGGGGATGTCCTCATATTCTATTGGATATTTCTTATTATTTGTTACTGAGCCTAAACGAATATGATTACAGAGAGGCTTTAGCAGATCAATCTCGACACAAAGTTTAATAGAGGCTACAGATATGTATAATTCATATGAGTATGATAAATATATGGCACTTTGTTGAATTTTTTAAAGGTTATTCGTCTTTTATTTTAAATTGGATGAAAATAAGAAAAAAATAAAGAAAGAATATTAGTTTCTAATTAATATCTAACTTCTAGTTTTAAATTTATTATATAGTGATTCTCCTGACAGACGGTCTGTCCAGCTTATGGACATACCACTTATTTTTTACCTTGTATACTGCATTTGTTAGATGGAAAAGTCCTGAAAAAGACCGTCTTTCCATAGGCTTATGGAAAGACGAGGTTTAATTAGAATAATAAAAGGTAAAAGGTCTTAGTTGTAATATTAAAGTTTTATTGTGCAATGTGTAGTAGTTATAAATTTTATAATCCGATAAATGCAACCCAAATTTTTTATCATTATTTCTTCTAATTTACACTTTAAACCTTGGTCTTTCAAGAGACGGACTCTTGTTAGATTATATACTAAATTTAGAAATTTTAAAAATATATTTTAATATTTTCACATTCAAATACATATTTTATTAAGAGTGGGTTTCCTGATAAAAAATTCGTTGATGAATGTTAGAACAACGGTCTGATTACTGTTACTAGGTGCGAACGAACGTGCGAACAACGGTGCGATTGCCTTTCTTCCCCTCCTTCTCATCTCCAATCCCTTCTCTTGGATCTTGATACTCGTTGCCGATCTTCTGGCCACGATTATCCGCCGGCAACGACTTTACGCCGGTAAAGGCCTACCCGAAGTTCTTAGCTATGGCTGTCGCCCAAGCTCAAACCATCCCGGAAAACAGTAACCCAAATCAAACTCCTCCTCCTCCGCTATCATACACCGCAGCCCTACAGAGCAAATACCCCCCTTTAGCAAAAATCCTACCCAGCAATCCTGAGTTAATCCCCAAATCCCAACACCTTGGCGATGTGGCATGCTTTTACTCTGAGGAGCAAATTGCTAAATTGTCATCACATTATGCTAATGCTCTAGTAGGCAAATTCACAAAAGGGAGATGCTCAATGGAGCAACTGGAGCATTTCTTCAGAACGGTTGGTTTCTCAGGTAAGTACCAACTGGGATCCTTAGACTATAAGCATGTGCTTATTAGATTCGAACTGCTTAATGATTATCAGCATTGCTGGATGAAGGGGGTGTGGAATTTTAGTGGCATACTACTCAAAATGTTAAAATGGACCCCTGAATTCTCAATTCACAAAGAATGCCCCCATTGTTCCTGTGTGGTGTATTATCAGAGAAGTTCCTTTATACTATTACAATTCGGCCTCAATAGAATCTATTGGTAATAGTATAGGGAGCTTCATAAAAAATGACATAGCCACAGATATGCTTACAAGACCCTCAGCAATTAAGCTATGTGTTGAAATTGATTTGCAAAAACCATTGTGCAACCATATTCGTTTGGGATCTGTAACGAATAATAAGAAATATCTAATCGAGTACGAAGACATCCCACTGTACTGTGATCACTGCTCTAAATTAGGTCATTCTAGGGCTCAATGCAGAGCTTTTCCTCCTAATCAAAATGTCAAACCGCAGGAGAAAAACAAGATACTTAACCAGTCCCTATGGTAACCAACTGGGAAAAAGTTCGAAACTCCTCCCTTGATAATACTTGATGAACAACCTGATTCTATTAGTGGTGATAAAGACAAATTTGTAAGTCAGGAGGCCTTGCCATCCCCCTCTCATAATCCCCAATCCAGCCCCAATATTGAGATTCTTAGTACTGTAGGTACACAGCTAGATACCACACCTGAAAAATGTTTTAGTCCTAAAAACTATGACAGTACGGAAAACTCTCTATCCAAGCTGCTTAATGACTCTGCCCTCACTAACTTCACCCCAAGGGCATATGCCATAGATGATATCCATGTGGGAAAACATACATTATGTCTGGAAAAACAAAAGAATATTACTAACTCCTCTCAAGGAAGACTAGGAAATAGATTTGCAGTTTTGCAGGATGAACAGGAGGACTCAAATCAGGATGAAGTGGCAGCTCCAGAGCTCAATTCATCTCACCAAGGCAGCATGATATCTCCTCATATTCTGGGTCAGGAAACAGTGCAAGGTAAGTCTAAAGGTAAGAGAACTAACTATTTTTCCCAGATTAACAAAATGATGCTCAGATTATCTACTAAAAGTAGTAAATCTAGTGAGCAATGATTGGTCTCCCATCAATAAACTTCTTAGTATGGAAAATTAGGGGAATGGAATCATCAATGTTAAGATTAATTAATCTGGTTAGACTTAAAAAGATCCATATACTATGCCTAATTGAACCTATGCATGACAATTCCAAGATTCATTCATATATGGATAAACTTAACTATCCAAATGGCCTGACACTGTTTAATAGTAAAATATGGATTATGTGGACAAATTCGATCACAGTTTCCCTTCTATCTTCCCATGAGCAATTTTTACATGTGCACATAAATCATATGACCATAAATGCTCAAATGGATGCTGTTTTTGTTTACGCACTTAGGAACAGAGAAGGCAGGAAGAACCTCTGGAAAGACTTGGCTCCAATTTCTAATGGAGATACCATTTTTATTGGAGATTTTAATACTATCACCTCTCTCACTGAATATAGGGGCCCTAGTACACCTTCATTAGGTAGCATTAGAGAATTTAATGAGTGGATAAATACCTCGGGTGTTCAGGAAATCAACACAGTTGGGAATCTTTTTACATGGTGCAACTCTAGACTTAGGAACCCCACATCTAAAAGGCTTGATAGAGGTTTATGTACTATATCCTGGAACTATAGATTTCCATCCTCATCCATTCAAATTTTGAACAGACAAACTTCTGATCATTCCCCTCTACTCTTACAGATTTCAAACTTGATCACTATTAACCCTAAACCTTTTAGGGTTTTTAATGTATGGTTTAATAGGCAGGACCTCATCTCACTTATTCGGATAAATTGGGATAAAGAAATGACAGCATCTGGTTTATTAGGTTTCTACCTTAAACTAATTAGGCTTAAAAAGGAGATAAAAATATGGAATAGAGAATGCTTTGGGAACATTGATACAAACGTTTTAAATGCTGAAGAATCCCTTAGAATCCAGGAATCTAACTTTGATCTAAATCCCTCGGATGCTGAACTTATGGAATTAAATCGGAGAAAAGCTTTACTGTTGCGAGCTCAAAAGGAAAAAGAAAAGTTCTGGAAACATAAAGCCAAATTAAAATGGCATAAGCTAAGAGATAATAACACTCAATTCTTCCACAAAGTGGTTCAAGAAAAAAAAACTGTAGATTACAGATTTCTAAGATTAAAAATAAAGATGGGCAATGGCTTAGTACCCAAGAAGACATTAACAACGAAGCCATCTCTTTCTACTCGGATTTGTTAAAGGATCCTAATCTACGGCCAAATGACACATACTATTCACATTTTCTGAACCAAATACCAAATGTCATTACTGCAACTGATAATTGTGAATTATCTAAACCTGTAACTGAAACTGAGGTAGAGGCAGTAGTTAATGGCCTAAATAAAAACAGTAGTCCTGGCCCCGACGGTTTCACACCTAAATTTTACAGGAAATGCTAGACTATTATAAAGGCTGATCTTGTTCAGGCAGTTAATGATTTTATTGATGATACTCCCCTTCCTAAAGGAATTTCCAGTACTTGGATTACTTTAATACCAAAAAAAATCACACCTTGTTCATTCGATGATTTTAGACCCATTAGTTTGTCTAATGTTCTTAATAAAATATGCTCTAAGGTTCTAATGGAAAGGCTTAGACCATATATGGATAGACTGATCTCTCCCAATCAGTCAGCCTTCATGAAAAATAGGGACATCTCAGACAATATAATTTACCTTCAGGAGATGATTCAATTTCTAGATAAGAGAGCTAGGATCCCTAACTGTATTTTAAAATTAGACTTACAAAAAGCTTTTGATAGAGTTAATTGGCATTTTCTGATGAATATTATGCTGAAATTTGGTTTCCAAGGTAAATTTCTACATGCTGTTATGTCTAATCTTTCACAAGCCTATTTCTCTATACTTATCAATGGCAATCCTGTGGGTTTTTTCAAGGCCTCAAGAGGAATTAAGCAAGGTGATCCCCTATCCCCCTCTCCTTTTAATATTTTCTCTGAAGCTTTCTCTAGAAGTTTAGCTTTCATTTTCCATAACAACAAGCTGTCTTACTATCAGCTACCCTCTCCAATTCCACCAGCAACTCATCTTATGTATGCTGATGACACCATTATATTTATGCAAGCATCTAAATCCAATCTTGTCAGGATTAAAGCCTTCCTGGATATCTTTGAATACACCTCGGGACAAAAGTTTAATTTTCATAAATCTGATTTTTACACTAGCAAGAGGGCTTCAATTGGAAAAATAAATCAGATAAGGATGATTCTTAATATGAAGCAAGGCTCTCTACCTTTTCAGTATCTAGGATGCCCTATTTTTAAAGGTAGAACACTTAATAGGTACTATCAGCCACTTATGGAGAAATTTGACAAAAAACTGCAAAATTGGAAAAATCAATGGCTTAGTTTAGGGGGCAAACTAATCCTAATCCAATCCTGTTTGTATTCAATGCCTCAACATATTTGGAATGTTACTAAACCCCCAAAATCAGTAATCAAGAGTCTTGAGAAAAGATTATCTAGGTTCTTCTGGGGTGAGTCAGATGGTAAAGGAAAGAAAGTTTGGAAAAAATGGGCTCACCTTGCAACTCCAATCTCTCAGTGTGGTTTAGGCTTTAGGTCAATTAGAGCTATTCTGGATGTATGCTCTCTTAAACTGTGGTGGAAAAGTCAACTAGGGAACACATTATGGGCTCAATTGTTATGGTCTTTCTCTGATTCCAATAAAAAGTCTGTAACCTGGAAAAGGATTTGTTCGGTGAACACTTTTGCTGAACAAAACTCCTTTATAATTCATGGTAAAGGGCTATGCAATTTTTGGACATCAAATTGGTGCATGACAGGTCCACTTATAAACCATGTTCCAGATCATATCTCTGCACCAATTCTGTTTTGTACTGTAGCAGATTTTATTAGGAATAAAACTGAGATTATTGCACTGATTTCTCCTTACTTAGGAAATGATACTCTCTCATTCTTACAGGAAGCTGAACTTGTAGAGACAAGAGAGGATAGGATTATCTGGAAGCCTGATCCGGCTGGAAAGTTTTCATCTAAATCTGCATATAGCACAATTACAGGCTCTTCGGGTAATTCTCTGGCCTTCAAACTCTTATGGCACAAGGCTCTACAAAAAAAGATATCTATTTTTGCTTGGAAGATGTTACATTCCCTTCTACCTTTTTGATGATGTGCTAATTTCCTGTGGGTTTAGTCTTGCATCGAAATGTCCTGTTTGTTGCCATATGGATTTACTTGAACATTTTTTCATTGCATGCCCGCTGGCCAAATCTGTATGGTGCTATATGTTTTCTTTAGTTCAATTCCTAATACCTGAACCTCACTCCATAGCTCAAACCTTCTTCCTTTTTTGGAATTGTAAGGATCTATCTAAAGGCTATCCGCTGATATGTAACATAATCTCTCCTATTACTTGTTGGTGCCTTTGGAAAGCTAGGACTAGATATCTTTTTGAACAAATACCCTTCTCGGCCGATTACATCTGTAAGGAAACTATTGATTTGATTAGGCTAGCACTATTCTCTAATCCTTCATATCTGAAATCCTTAAATGGCTTGCCTCATCCAATAAAAAATCTTTTGCCTCAGTTAAGGCCTCCCCCTAAACCGATTATTCGAACTGTATGCTGGGATAGACCTCCACAACATTGCATTAAGATCAACACTGATGCATCTTGGTTCCCGGATAAGGCTGCAGTAGGGGTAGTAATAAGAGATTGTAGCAGTTCTCCCTTACTGATTAACTCTGCATCCATCTCCGCTGAATCAGCCTTACTTGCTGAAATTCTTAGGGTGGAAATTGCTTTCCAAAGCTATACTAACCTGGATGAATCAGTTATCATTGAATCGGATTCTTTATTGGCAGTCAAGATGATATGTGATCCATATACTGCTCATTGACCTTTATTTAATGTTGCATACAAAGTCAATCATCTTCTTTGTGGTGCGGTGCTCAGGTATGTGCCTAGGGAGGGTAATTTGGTGGCAGATGCAATAGCTAAACATCATTCTGCACATAATCAGACTTTAAATCTCGCAAATGTACCAGTGCATATTCGGGGTCTTATTGCACTTGACAAGAAACAAACTCCTTAGATTAGAATTGTCTCCAATGGCTTGGGATAGGATTGATACTGCTGATGGTTTTTGATTCATGCAGGTACTCTTCGGACAAAACTCATTTTGGAAATCTCCTTCCACTACTTATGTTGCTGAGATGCTGCTTGGAGCTTTTCGGAGAATTTTACTCTCACTACCTTCAATATGGGTTCTCCCATTTTGCAATATTATTTATACCTGACTACTTCTTAGTTTAGTTGCTTGGCCAAAGTGCGAATTAACACGGGGTGTGGAGATTCGTAGCTTTGGAATCGCAACTAAATAATCTTGACTGAGATTTCTCTTATGTACAGTTCTTAGCTTAGGCTATCTTGCGGGCAATTCGGTTGCCTTCTGTAAAGTTCAACAAATATACTATGGTCTTTTGGCTTGGGGAACCAAATATATCAACCCCCATCCTCGGGTGTCTTTACAAAAAAAAAGAGTGGGTTTCCTGATAGACAGGATGTGCATAACCTTATGGACATACCACTTATTTTTTACCTTATATACTGCATTATTAAAGGCAGAGTCTTGGGAAAGACCGTCTTTCCTTAGGCATATGGAAAGACGATGTTAAATTAGAATTATAGAAGGGTAAAATGTTTTAGTTGCAATATTAAAAAATTTATTATGTAATGTGTAGTAGTTTTAATGTAATGACCTAATTAATGATACCCAAAAATTTTATGTTGATTTCTTCTAATTTTCATTTGGGAAAGTCTCAGGAAAGGCGACCTTTCCATAAGTTTATGGACAGTCCTCAGTGGCATTTGCCTTAAATGTTGTGATTTTTTATAAAATTGAAATATTGCATTTTATAAGTTAAAACAAGTAATAATATGTATTTGGAGGTGAAAATATAAAAATATATCATATAAAATAATATTTTTAAAAATTTTAAATTTTGTATGTAATTTAAGAAATGCAGTGTATAAGGTAAGAAATAAGTGGCCTGTCCATAAGCTTATGGACAGGCTGCCTGTCAGGAGACCCACTCCTTTCATTTTAAACATTGGTCTTTCTATAACTTATGAAAATACCATCTTTCAAGAGACGGACTCGTTAAATTACACACTAAATATTAGAAATTTTAAAAATATTTTTTATATTATATATTTTCACATTTAAACAATACATATTATTACTTATTTTGACAGGACGTTTATGAAAATAACCAACCCTTAAACTTTCTCTTTTATTAAAAGCTGCAGGAGTTCCCCTGGAAGGGTCCTTTTCTCGGTTCTTCTTCTACTGTATACAAGTCAAACTATTGGAAAACAAACTTTGTCTCGTCCGTTAGTTTCCGTAGCACACACGTATGGATGTTTAAAAGTCCTAGTAACGTCGGAGTCAGTGAAGGGCTGGAATTGTCGAACATTTAGGAGCTTCAAATTTTATGTTTGAAATTCAAAATTTGTATCTGTGAAGAAGTCGAATTATTGAGCGTAAATAATTGAACAAAAATTATATACTGTAGAAGAAACAGTTCTGTGCTATTATGTACTCTCTTTGTATTGAAGCATCTCTAACAGCCGATCGATTCGTGGGTTTAACTTCTTCTCGAACTAACTTATAATAAAACTGTCTTTAGGGGTTACATGGGTCAATACTCCGATGCCTAAGTTACCCCAAGCATTTTATGATGCCTAAGTTAGCCCAAGCGTTTTATATGATTAAGACAGAATAAATAATAAGTAAATGCGTATCTTGTATTTATACTCAATGTCCTAAATAACGTTCTCCTTAATTATCGCTCTTAATTACCCACGAATGCAGTAATTATGTTAGGTTATTAAATATTTTCCTTACTGGGCTTTGCCACATCTTCGGCTCAATGACCTTCTTGGGCTTAACCTCTATAAAGAGCCCCCAAAAAAGCAGGTTCTCGACCTCAGAAGGCTCGAACGTCATGAAGGTTCTTCGAGGTATCAAATGCATGGGACAACTCGAGGACTTTGAAGACTCGAAATGAACCTTGCACTTCGTTGCTCGTGCCTTCGAGGGAGGGAACATGATTTTCTAATCAACTCTGGCGTTAGGATTCCAAAGGCGCGTGCGTGCTATACAATCGCGCGTGTCACTACTCCCCAAACAGTGCGTTGTCAGAAGACAGAAAAGCAATTGCGTCTTTCCATAACTTTTTTTTATATTTCCAAGGCAATTATTATCCATCGTTTAGCCCTTATTATTACCTCTTAGCCGCTCTCCCTTCCTTCACTTTTCTCATTTGTAGGAACTTTCTTACAAGAATATTTTCTCTACTTCTCTCTCAAGCGATCTAACTTTCATCACCTTTCCCAGAAAATCAGTAAGTACCTTCATCTCTATTCTTATTCTAATCTTTTCGTTCCTCACCTTACATTCATGCCCGCTCTGATGAGGGTTCCATTTTCGAGAAATTTCCCAGTGAGATTAGGGTAGGTGGGACTGGGGGTAGTACCCTGGAGAAAGCTACTAGTGACTCGGAATGCACTCATTTTGAAGAACTCCGATATGATTTAGATGGTGAAGAAGGTATATCTGATCAGATTGATAACATTCCTAAGGAAGAGAGGATTTTCCCAGCGACTGATATGCCTCCTCGAGAGCCTATTGAGAACTAGCCACCATGCACGGGCAAGCCCTTTATAAGGAGATCCCCTACGAGTGGCAAAATTGGTTTCTACCATCTTCCGAATCCAGAGCTCGAATTGGAAGGAAGGGTCAAATACATCTCTAGTTTGCAAGGAAACGCCTCTCGAGGCCAGAGAGGAAGAGGAGAACGCATCTCTTTTTGGAGATGACGTCCATCGAGGGGGAGGAAGCACCCTCAAGAGCACCTCAGGTATCTTCTTTGGCTAAAGCCTCTGAAAAGAAGAAAAAGGGGACTTATCGAAGGTTAAGGCTAAGGAACTCAAGGAGGGAGCCCCAGTTCCAGTAGTGAGGACCGCTATCTCAAAGATTTTGGACTCGATCCCTCTTGGCCAACGAATAGCCCCTGTTGCCGATTTTCAACCCTTTAGAGAGGAAAATACCCCCCATAACATACCCGAAGAGAGATCATCTATTTCCCTCAGACATCTCTGCTGCGGGCTCACATTTCCGTTTCCACCCTTTTTTTCCAAACTTCTTAAATAGTTCCAAGTGAGCCTTGCACAAGTCCATCCCAATGTCTTGGTGATCATCATGAAGTTCTTGACTTGATATGACAAGTTTGGTATCAAGCCCATATATAAGTTGCTTCGCTCGCTATACTTCGTGTCTTATAGTGGGCGGTCGACCGACATGATTGTCACTTTTACAAGCCGAGAGGCACATCACAAGGTTTTTGAAGTTCCTAGTAATTTGGACGACTGGAGAAGCTGGAAGAAAGGGGTTTCATTTGATAGCAGGAGGTATCAAGTTCCCCCATGGAATTGGGCCGTGCGAGTCGAGTCTCCCAAACTTGGGGAGTTTATCTATTCAGATGCCCTTGAGAAGGACAGGCAAAAGCTGCGGTCCAGCTCCCTTGACTACAATTTCTTCAAAAATCATAATTCTTGGATTGGCGGCTTTGTATTCCCTCCTGCAAACTACGAGGAGTATGTGTATAAAGTACTCCGAAAGAATATCAGGAAGAGGAGAAGAGAATTTGAGGGCCCCAAAGAAGGCCCTCCCCTCGAGACCCTCGTTAGTGATTTTAGGCACTCAGAATTCTCCAAAGGTGCCTTAATAGAATTCTACTTCTCCTGTTTATTGTAATGTTGAGTTTACTATTACTGATGCTATCTCTTTTTTTTCAGTGGGTCTTTCTAGCGGCTTAAAGTAACAGAAACCTACGAAGTAGGGTCAGGCTCCTCCCAAAGCGACCGTTGCTTCCTCAAATCAGGCCTCCACTCCATCGAATCAGGCCTCCCCTTTCTCAAACGAGGCCTCCCCACTTACAGTAGGTGGCGAAAGACTTACTCCGACCATTGGTGAGGGCGAGCCTCCTCACACTAAGAATGTTCACCAAAAGACAAGGGCGAGTGGCAACAATGTTGGTAACACCTCCTCAACACCATTAATAGGAGCACATAGCGGTGAGAACGTCCATCAACAGTCTCCACCCCCTTTGAATGATGCGGCTTCCATATCTAGGATTGAGCATCATCTCTCGAGGATGGCCTCTGACCTTGAGGTTTTCCTCCATTCCTTTTCAAAATTTATTTATCGTCCTCTTTCCTAGCATCAATAAAAGTTGAACTATTTTCCTAGGCCTCCTATTTTTTCCATGAGGCCACTGAGAAGATGGCAGCTTTCATCTTCGCTTGTACCTCTGGATGCAGTTCCCTCCAGGAAAAGCTCAGCAAACAGGATGCTGAGATTTTTAAGTTGAAGAAATCCCTCGAGTAGAAGGATAGGGTGATCGAGGAGATTGATAGGGTGCTCAAGGAAAAACAAAAAAATTTCCTCGAGGAAAATAAAATAATTCTGGAAAGGGAGAAGCGAAGTGTTGAAGCCGAGAGGCGTCAATAGATGCCAGAGAAGGATACTCTCAAGAAGAGGGTTCAGGCGGTTGAGGATCCAGCCTCACAGGTTCAACTACTCGAAGCCTTCAAACATAAAATTTTGAATAGCCTTGAGCTACTTCAATTGTTTGTAGACCTCTTGGGGGTGGCCAAAAATCTCGACTATAGCAAATTACTTGAGGAATTCTTGAAGCCACAATTTTTTGCCTCCCTGTCTGAAGATCTTGCCAAGCAGGTGGACAATCTAGTCAACCCAGAGCACGAAGCCACTCTCGATACGAAATGGGACAAGGCAATCAAGAATGACGGCCTTCGCTTTTCCCTGATGGATTTCATTAAGTCCAAAGGGCAGCTCTTCAATGTTGAGGCGATTCGAGCGATACCCCTTCCAGAGGCTACGGATGCCTCCCCCAAGAAAAATTCAACCCCCGTCCGAGTGGAAGAAATGATTGATTCCACCTCAAAAGAAGATGATTCTAAGGTTTGTCCCTGATTGTAACTTTGCCAATTAGGGCCCCCAATTGTAACTTTTTTTCTTTTTAGTATCAGTATAAGAATATGTCTTTTGCCATGACTTATTGATTTTGCCTTTTTTTCTTTTTGTAGTATAAATTGTTGAAGAGAGTGTTAGAAGGCACTTGTGAGGAGCTTTCGAGTGCCCAAAAAAAGTTGAGTGAGACACACAAATAACTATTGAAGGCCACCTGTGATCTATCTAATTGTTATCGAGAGAATGAGTCATTGAAGGACAGTCTCCACCAACTCGAAGCTAAGATGAATCTATGGTAGTTTAAAGGCCATTCAACCTTTAAGGGGTTTTTTAAGGATTTCCTGAGCAAAGAATATAATGGTATATATCCTTTAGAGGTGTTCGAGGGTCATGATTCCGCAAATAAAGACCTCAAAGAGCTGATGCGTCAAATCTATTTAAGTTTGGTTCTCTGAAGTCCTGTATTGCTACTGCGACCAGGCTTTCAGTAGTGGAAGGGCGCCTAATTGGTTCTTGGGAAAAAATTGCAGGCTAGTAGCTCAAAGGGATTTACTTTTCGAGCAACATCTACTAGCTCAGTGCAAAGTAGCTAGCCTTGAAGAGGAATTGATCACTTGGAAGATAGCTAGTGAGGATCCCCATTCTTCAAGCGAACCTCATCCACCCCCTCGAAGGAGCCCTTGGTTGAAGATAGTTCTTTGGTAGAATCCCTCTTGTCCGAAAATGCATGACTTGCAGAGGAGATTGAGGCCTGGAAGGTACAAGCCAAAGAAGTGGAGAGGAATATCGCTGATTTCGAAGAAAAAATTGTTGCACACGAAATAGGCATTCGTGCCCACATGCTTTCTCATGGAATTCCTTCCTCATATTAAATCACCAATGATCAGCTCCCAAAATTTCTACTCAAAGCTGCTCAATACTGGATGGATGAAGTCTACGTCCATGAGAATGGAACTCCTCGGCAGAAAAAAAAACTTTTAACCTTATGCTTGATTGGTTAGCGGAGCTGAAGGTAAAAGGATTCACCCCCTCGAGTTATCGTTCAGCTCCTCGGTCACAAAAATCTGAGAAGCTGACAAGAATCTTGTCCACTTGAGAAAAGTTACTGAAGAATGTACCTCAAAACGTTGTAAGAGCGTTAGGTCCTCTTCAAAGGGCCCATTCAAACCTTTCACAAAGAAGCGGTGTAATACCATTGTTCCCCTTGATCCTTTCGAATATCCCGTAGAAAAACAAATGAAGGGCATCCGGAAAGCCACTGGTATAAAGCTTGAAGAGCTTGAAGAGATCGAAGAAAAAGTGAAAGGGCTGGGAAAACCTATCTCCACCAAAGATTTATTTTGCGCGGGGTTTCCTCCAAGTAGATGAATACATTTAGGCAAATAAGTTTATGTACTTTTCAGTATCAAAATTTTACTTCTAATAATTGAAGAAATTTGAATAAATAGCCTGTTATACTCTATTTCAAATGCTTTAGCCCTCGAATGTGAGCGCCACACGCAACTTCCCTAGGAAAAGCATAGTATGAATATCTTTCGTAAGTAGAAATTGAAAAATTCAGAGACAAACATGTTACCCATGTTTAGTGGTTCCACCTACATCCTGCCAATCTTGTCCACTAAATCATCATTATAAGATTATAAAAGTAGCCTTCAAGTGCCGCTTAAAAGCATACCACTCGATCCTTAGCCATAGTTGGAAATATCATCTAGAACGCCGCTTAAGAGCAACCCGCTCGAACATCAACTGGAGTGCCGCTTTAGAGCAAACCACTTGAACATCATCTAGAGTGCCGCTTTAGAGCAAACCACTCGTACATAATCTAGAGTGTCGCTTTAGAGAAAACCACTCGTACATCATCTAGAGTGTAGCTTTAGAGCAAACCACTCGTACATCCTCTAGAGTGCCACTTTAGATCAAACCACTTGAACACCATCTAGAGTGCCTCTTTAGAGCAAACCACTCAAACATCATCTAGAGTGCCACTTTAGAGCAAACAACTCATCATAGCTAGTAGTATTTTCTCAGGTTAGTAATGTTCCACCTCCTTGGAACTCGAACACCATTCATCTCTTTGAGAATATAACTTCCTCTCGTGTGTGATTTGATCACCATATAAGGTCCTTCCCAATTTCCAGCTAACTTCCCTTTAGGTTCCTTTCTACTTTTCTCATTTTTCCTCATTACCATGTCCCCCGGATTAAATAACACTTTATTTACCCTTCTGCCATGGTATCTTCTGACCCATTCTTTGACTTTAGCCTTATGTAGAGAAGCTAACTCTCTCTTCTCCTCCACCATATCTAAATCCAGACATTGGTTCTGCTGATTGATAATCTCATCTACAGTAGCCATCATCCTTGGGCTAGGAACACCTATTACCACAGGGATTACTAGCTCCAAGCCATATACTAGAATATAAGGAATTTCCCTAGCAGTGGAAGACTCAGCTTAAGAATATGCCCACAACACATTGGGTAATTCCCATATCCAGTTACCTTCTGCCCCCTCGAGGCATGCTCGTATTCCATTTACTATCTTTTTGTTGGTCACTTCCATTTGTCCATTGGCTTGGGGGTGGTAAAATGATGTCAGTTTTTACTTAATCTGATATTCCTCACACCACTTCTTGAAGGGATTGTGAGCAAACTGTGTTCCGTTGTCCGTAATGATCGTTCTTGGGATTCCAAAATGGCACACAATGTTCTTCCAGCAAAAGGAGATGACTATTTTTCCTCTTATGTTTGTCAGGGGCTCACCCTCTACCCACTTTGTGAAATAATCAATAGCCACTATTAAGTATCTCAATTTTCCTGGCACTTCTGGAAAAGGGCCCACTAGATTGATCCCCCACTTGTCAAATGGCCACGAACTATAGATGCTTCTCATCTCTTCCTTTGGAACATGTGTTATAGGGGCATGCCTGTGACACTGATGGCAAGCATGAATATATCGATTTGCATCCTCGAACATAGTCGGCCAGTAAAATCCTGCTCGAATAAGCCTCCTTGCCATGGATCTGGCTCCCTGGTGGTTGCCGCATACCCCTTTGTGGATCTTTCTTATGAGATAATCGGTCTCATGAGTGTTAACGCATCAAAGCAATGGCTGAAAATGACCCCTTCTATACAGCATTTCTTCCTGGAACACATGCATTGGAGCATTCAACCTTATCTTTCTAGCATCAACTTCATATACTGGCAGGCCTCTCGAATATATGTCACGAACGGTGTCATCCAGGAGTCTTCCACTTCTACCACCATAACTAGAGGCTCTTCAAAACTTCGTCCGACCAAAGTTTCCATGAGTAGTTGCTTCTAGGATTGGGTTCTCAAATCCGAAGAAACAAGCTTACTTAGAGTGTCTGCTTTATGATTGCTTTCCCTCGAAACTTGCGTTAAAGTATAAGATTTGAAAATTTTTAACAGGATCTTCACTACCTCGAGGTATCTCTGCAAGTTACGCTTTCTGGCCTCGTATTCTCCATTCACCTTCTGAACCACAATTTGAGAGTCACTAAAAACCTCTAGTTCCTCTAATTACAGCTCCATTGTGAAGCGAAATCTAGTTCCAGTGCCTTATACTCACCTCATTATTAGTTGCTTTGAATGCAAAGTTCAATGCATAAGATTAATCTCTTCCATTGGGGCTAGTTAACAGAACCTCGGCTCCACTTCCTCCTGAATGTGACGAACCATCCACATACAACTTCCATACCTTTCTTTAGCTCGCTTCCACCTCTCGAATGAGATCCAAACATACCTCGAGGGGCTCTGTAGTTTCCACTATGAAGTCTGCCAATGCATGTCCCTTAATCGTAACTCGAGGTTGATATTGGATATCATGCTCTCCCAATTCCACTGCCCACTTTATCATTCTTCCTGAACTCTTTGGCCTCAGCATCTGTCAAATGGGATGGTTCGTGAGCACCATATTTTGTGCCCTAGAAGTAGGGTATCAATCTTTTGGCTGCATGTACGAGGGCTAGAATCAACCTCTCGAGAATAGTATACCTCGTCTCTGGCCCCTACAAGGCACGAGTCACAAAGTAAATTGGATGCTGAACCTTTTTCTTTTTCTTTTCCCAGGGCCGCATTGATTGCTAATGGCGACACAGAAATATACAAGTATAGCGTCTCATCCTTGTCTGGTTTCATCAAGGTAGGTAATATCCCCAAGTGTTCCTTCAACTGCTTGAATGTCTCATCTCACTTGCCATTCCACTCAAAATTCTTTGCCCTTCGAAGGACATCGAAGAAGGGTAAGTGCTTCTCCGCCCCCTTCGATAGGAACCTGCTCAATGCTGCTAGAGACCATGTAAGCTTCTGTACATCCTTTATTTATTGTGGGGTTTTCATTGTCCTCAAAGCTTCGATCTTTTCTGGGTTTACATCAATCCCCCTCTCCGAGACCATGAATTCGAGAAACTTCCCCGCCCCCACACTAATAACACACTTAGACGAGTTTAACTTCAAATTAGCCCCTCAAAGCCTACTGAATGTTTCCTCCGAGCCTCTTAAAAGTTCTTCATAACTTTTTCTTTTGACAACCATGTCATCCACATATATTTCCAAGTTCTTCCCTATCTGCCCCTGAATTGTCTATCAACCAGCCTCTAGTAGGTAGCCCCAACGTTTTTTATGCCAAAGGGCTTTTTCTTATAGCAGTACGTGCCTACATCGGTAATAAACTATGTTTTTTCCTTGTCTTCCTCTGCAATGAGGATTTGGTGATACCCCTTATGCGCGTCGAAGAATGCCAAAATCTAATATCCAGTTATGGCTTCCACCAGCTTGTCGATTGGCGGCAATGGGTAACTATCTTTGGGGCAGCATTTATTTAAATCAGTAAAGTCTATACACATTCTCCATGCTCCATCATACTTTGGAACCATGACTGGGTTAGCAATCCATTCGGGGTAGAACACCTCCTCGATGACGTCTGCCCTTAAGACCTTCTCCACCTCCTCTTTAATTGCTTCAGCTCTTTCGGGAGCAAACACCCTTCTTTTCTTCTTCACTGGTTTAAATTGAGGGGTCAATATTCAGCCTATGCAGTGCGAGACTCGAAGGTACTCCCGTAGGGTCAGAGGTATCCCACAAGAACACTTCTCCATATTCTCCCAACAAGTCTCTCAGTCTCCCCTTAACATCTTCAGGAATTAGCTTCCCAAAAGCTACTGACCATGTATCCCGAATAGGTATCTGTATTGTATCATATAATCCCACATCTGCATGTACCGTCACTACATCCCTTTGCCTTATCGCTTCCCATACTTCCGTAAGATTACATTTCTGAGCCACAATTTGATCACCTCAAATGGATGCCACCCCCTTCTCAGTTGGGAACTTCATCATCAGGTGATAGGGTGACTAGACCGCCCGAGCTTCGCACATCCATTGTCTTCCTAAAATCATATTATAAGGGGAAGAAGCTACCACGAAAGCAAAATTACACCTGATGGTCACCCTTTTGTTGCCATCCGCTACCCGAACAAGCAATGTTATCTCTCCTATGGGGAATATTGGGTTTCCCGTGAATCCAGATAAAGGGAAGATGGACTTTTTCAAATTGTCGCGCCCTATGTCCAACTGGTCAAAACACTCAACAAACATCACTTCTACCCCACTTTAATCATCAACGAATACCCTTCTTATCAAACAAGTTCCAATAATGGCTGAAATTACCATAGGATCCGCATGAGGTGTTTGGTCTGGTATGACATTCGCTTCCAAAAAAGGTGACCGTCTCGTCCGGTCGAAACCTCTTGTGACTCGGCTCTTCCAAAGTAACCCTTCGAGCCTCTGCTCTTATCATAGCGTTCAAAGATCTCTCACCCACCATGATATTGATAACATTAATTACCTTTTGCATGGGTGGGTTTTCTTTGTTTTGGTTATCTTGATTTCCCCCATGTTGCTCCTGGGGTCTATCCTGCCTTCCTTCATACTCCCTATCTCGAACCGCCTATTCTCGGGGCCTTCTATCTCCTCTACCTCCATTTTTTTTATTGTTTCTTCTATAAGGCTGCCATTGGTTCATTCGGGGCCTCGAGGAGGCAGCCTGGTTCCTGTGTCCTTGTCCTCGAAACCATCCTTCCTGCTCACACCTATCGATCTCCATCCTTAACTTCATGTAATCGTTTGTGTCATGGTTGTAATCCCCGTGATGATCACAATACCTATTTTTTCCCTTCGGGCTGCGACCAAGTTGTGCGAACTCTGCAAGGGTGGGGGTGTTCGGAACAACCCTCTATGTATACTTAAAATCTGTGCAGGGGTTCTCCCTTCAAGCGTTGGTGGCAATGTAGTGTACCTCTCGAATGGTGTTCTTATGTGTTCGACCGGCCTTTTTCCTCTATACTTTACATTTCTTCCCATTTTCTCTGTAAGGCTATCTCTTTTCCTTTTAGTTGCCTTCTCTACCCTTGAGTACTATTCTACAACCTCCTCATTCTCCATTTTTTCTATGACTCCCAAGCTCTCATTCACATACTGACGATAGAAGGCTTGCGTGCATTCCCTTGTTTTTTGCTTCGTCTGGTAGAGTTCTAACAGAGTTTTGGTAAACTTTTTCTTCTATGCGTACTGGCTCAACAATGCTCTGCTGAAGTCTCCATACGATTGAAGCCAGACCCTTGGAAACTTATTGAACCACTCATGTGCTTTTCCCCGCAGGTAGCTACCTACCAGCTTGCAAGTCAATTTCTCATCAAAATCCCTCAAACCCATCAAGCCCAGGAACGTTTGGATGAATTCTCAAGGCTCACCACTGTACGTGGGAATTCCTTCCGAAAGCTTCACTTCTATAGGCCATTGAACCCCGGTGATCACCGAGGTGAAATGAGACACCACAGCCTGGCCCAAGGGTCCGATCAACCTATCAAATTCATTTTTTAATGATTCACTTGCATTCGAGGGGGGTTCCTGTTGCCCCCCTGGCTGGTTCAACCTCCTGTCGTGACAGCTCAACTGTGGCACAAAAGGAGGTTGAGTCACTCCGCATCTGGGGTTCATCCAAGGCTGTCTGAGGCTCGGGCATGCTGGTGGTGGTGGTTGGACATAGGAATTGTAAAGCCCCTGACTAATTCCCATAATTATGTATCCTTCCATGGTAGAAGAGGTCATTACTCTATATGTTGCTCTTAAACCGGCGAGTCGAGAGTAGGAACAGATGGGGCTACCAGAGGTAGTGAATATACTGGACCCTGGGAATAACCAGGAATAGAAGGCTGAGGCCTAGCTTGTAATGGTTCTCCAGCATATGCGTGATAAGGATGAGCTATTAGAGGTTAAGAGTCCCACCCCACAGTTATTCCTAAAGGTGAGGGCGGTAATACCCCATGCATGACCCTGTTATCCCTCGGACGAGGGGTGATTCGATAACCGGCCGTAGCCAGGTTCTGAGCTGCTTGTTCTTCCTCTTGATTCAGGGTCACCCTCCCTGCATTCTGATTTCCTTGCATATGCAGACTGTAGGCTTCTATATATGAATCTCTCAAAACCTTTGTAAACCTTCCGTTCCTCGCATCGGCTACCCCTTCAAGCAGGGAACTGGGGTTTCCTTGTTCTTGGTCTCCCGTCATTGCCAGCATCCTCGAGGGCCCTGGAACATCGTTCTATATTAGTACCAGGGTATTTATGCCAGATGCCACTAAGGTTTTCCCCCCTTTGTGGCTTACGCCTGTAATAGGCTCTGCACGCAACTCCGTTCCTGACATTTGAAAGTTAGCCCTTTTGATGTCCTCGACATTGGTATTAATTCCTACTCCTAGATTCTCTGTTATTAACCTTGGCGGAGATCTAGCCCCATACCTATTAACCCAAACCTTTCACTCCTTCAAACACCCGTGGACATAACCTCTCAAAACTCTTGATCTGGCTTAGTTATCCCCATAGATGCCGCCACTTAATGCGTCTCTAAAAACCAACCAGTTTGTGGGCTTGAGTTCTTCTCAAACTAACCTGTAATAAAACTGTCCCCGGGGGTTCACTGGCCAACACTCTGATGCCTAAGTTAGCCCAAGCGTTTGATATGATTAAGACAGAATGAATGATAAGTAAATGCGTACCTTGTATTTATACTCCATGTTCTAAATAAAGTTCTCCTTAATTATCTCCCTTAATTACCCACGAATGCGGTAATTATGTTAGGGTATTAAATATTTTCCTAACTAGGTTGCCACATCTTCGGCCCAATGGCCTTCTTGGGCTTAACCTCTATCATGTATATTGTTGTTTTCAAAATAAAAGGACAGTCTTGTATAAAGCCGTCTCATTGTAAGATCAGTGATTTAATTATAAATGGGGTTTCTAATTGAGGCTTTAAAAGTCTAGGGGTGGGATGTGAAATTTCATTATTTTACATTTACGTCCATGTATAAATATCAACCTTTCCCCCATTATTCTCTCGTATTTTCTAAAACTTTTTCTTTCCTCTCATTTCCTCTCTCATATTCTCGGCCGATTCTCCTTCTTCCTCTTTATTCTCTCTCCAACTCAAATCTCCTTCTTCCTCTTTATTCTGTCTCCAACTCAAATCTCCTTCTTCTCTCTCCTCTCCATTTCTCTTCCATCTTCATCAATTCAAGCTCATTTTCTTCCATTCAACTGCTCATCATCTTCATTTTTCTTCCTCTTTCTTGCGTGCAGTGATTCATCGCAATTTTTTGGAGTTTTCAGCAAATTTTCTAGCGATCGAACACAATAGAACTTCATTTTGTGTTTATCTTCGAAGGTAATGTTTTTGCTCAGAGTTTCTATACATATTTTGTTTTTTTTGTTTGCTTTTTTTGGTGTATGTTGTTCAATATGTTAATATTTGGGGGCTTCTCTATTTTTTTGTGTGTTTTGTGAGTTTTTCTTATGGATTTGTGCTAATATTTGTGTTGTTGCTGCTGTTTATTAGATTTCTAAGGAGATTTACATCACTGCTGCTGCAATCGAGAAGCAAGAATAGTTTGTAAGCTTTCTGAATTTTTGGCTGTGATGTTACAAGTACGAATAATGATGTTTCTCATTTTCGGTGTGATGTTTCAAATTTCTAGCTTTAAGTACTGTTATCAATGTTGTTGTGGTGTTTTAGTTTCAGTGCTTGATACTTGTGGTGTTTTCATGCTTAAGTGTGCAATTGATGTTCAATTTTGATTGTGTATGATATCTTAGAGTTTTGTTATGATTTGTGCTAATTCTTTTGTCGTTAATGTTCCTTAGACGTCTAAGAATGCTTTTGCCATTGTTCTGCAATCAAGAAGGAAAGAGGATTTGTAAATTTTGTTATTTTGCAAATGTGATATTTTTAATACTGTTATTGATGTAAATTTTTTGTGTGATGTTTCATGTTTAGGGTTCAAGTACTGTTATATGTGCTTGTGTGATGATTTAATTTCAGTATTTGATGCTTGTAGTGTTTTAAGTGTGCAATTGATGTTCAATTTTGTTGTTTTGATTGTGTGTGTGATATCTTAGGGTTTTGTTTTGATTTGTGCTAATATTTGTGTCGTTTCTGCTATTTGTTAGATGTCTAAGAAGATTTGTATCACTGCTGCTGCAATCGAGAAGGAAGAATGATTTTTTAAAATTTTCAGTAGTGATGTTTCAAGTACAGGTAATGAAGTTTCTCATTTTTAGTGTGATGTTTCAGGTTTTAGGCTTTAAATACCGTTATCTATGTTGGTGTGATGTTTTAATTTCAGTGCTTGATGCTTGTGGTGTTTTCATGCTTAAGTTTGCAATTGATGTTCGATTTTGATTGTGAGTGATATCTTAGGGTATTGTTATGATTTGTGCAAATTTTTGTGTTGTTGTTGTTTCTTAGATGTCTAAGAACAATTGGCCACTGTTGTTGCAATTGAGAAGGAAGTAGGATCTGTAATTTTTGTTATTTTTCAGATGTAATGTTTTACATATTGTTTATTATGTTTCTGGTTTTCTGTGTGTTGTTTCATGCTTTAGGTTTTAAGTACTTTTATCTGTGTTGGTGTGATGTTTTAATTTCAATAATTGATGCTTGTGGTATTTTCACATTTAAGTATGCAAGTGATGTTTAGTTTCGTTCTTTTAATATTTTAGTGTGTACTGATTGATGTTTCAAAATTTTGATATTGATGTTTTAAATATTGTATTTGATGCTTCACAATGTAGTTGTCAGTCATGTTGTGCGTGCTATTGTGATATTTTAATTTCAAATATTGAATTTTTTATTATTGTATGTGATGTTTTATGATTTTTTTCACACGAACACTTGCAAGGTAGAGCTTTACGATGTCATTGATGAGATGATAAAAACATGCTATGAGGAATCATGCTCCTGAAAATGTTCCCTTGAACAGAGGACCGGGGCCGACCTTTGATCTTGGTGTTGGTGGAGTAGAAGAGTCGTCCTCTTAAAAACCAGCAAGAGAGAAGGCAAGTTTGGGAACAAGCGAGCAATGAAGAAAAATAAGTTAGGGGGAAAGTAGAATTCGATTGCCTGTGATGTATTGTTTGGCATTGAATTTTCAGTTATTATGGTTGATTGTTAGTGTTGAGGCGCTTGATATATTGATGTTTTAGCTTGATTTGAATTTTTTCAGTTTTTAAGCAAATTTTAGGGCATTTGAACCTTTTTTTGTAATGAATAATGTTTAACAAGTTATTTCAATGCAATAACAGTGGAATGTATAAGTGCAGTGGAACATATGAATATCTTGTTTAAATCAACATTCTTATCAGTACGTTTTTGTAAAACATCAAACAAAAAAATTAAACCATCACAACATAACTGTGTAACATCTCAGTATGACTGTAAATAATAATCAAGGATTGACAAGCTAGTTTTAGATGAAATGAGCATTATGTGTAAATAGTTTTGCATTGAATGTTATGTTATTATTTTTGAATTTTTAACTTATCAATTTAACGTTTAACTATTTTTGTTTGATGGGTAGTTTAATTTATACTTGACATTAATCTATTTTAATTTATTTTGATGTTTAACTATAATTTAGTGTATTTTTAGTGTTTTTATTTAATGATTAATGATTTAATTATTTTTATGTGATGTTTATCTATTTTAATTTAGTTTATTTAATACTTTATTTTAACCTTGATGTTTAAATATTTTAGTAGGATGAATTATTATTTGGAGGTGATGTTTTAGAATTTAGGTCCAATGACAAACTGATCTGTACTCCAATAATGGGCCAATATACACTCAGACCCGGTTAACTCTAACCACTAGCCGCTGACTCCGACCAACCACCGCCGGTTGCTAGCGATTTTGTGACGATTGCAATCGAGAAGGAGGAGCAGCTGCGTGAATTGGAAGCGCAGAGACACCAATTCGATGAAGCTTCCCTATCATATGTGTGGGCTTCGAAGAACAGGTACGATGCCCACATCCGAGAACTATCCCCACCTGCAAGCCGTGTCGAGGGCAAAAGAGGCCAGAAATGAAGAAATTGCAGCGGAGCTTGCCAAGGACCAAGAAATTGATCGCCTTGGGGCTGAGGATGAAAGGATTCAAGAAACGACGCCGATTCTAGGGCTAAAGATGGAGTCGGGGGAACAAGAAATCAATGACACTCAGTCGAGGGCTAAAGATGAGGGGATTAAAAAAATCACAAGTCTCTGCTCGCCAAGGAACAAGAAATTAATGGTCTACGGGCCTATTCTAGGGCTAAAGTTGAAGTCGGAGGCGCAAAGGGAAGGGTAGGAAAGACGACGCCGGCGCCGGAGACGGTGGAAGAAGATGAACGATTTTATAATTTTTTTGGCTATTTGCAAATCATTCCCTAAACTTCTGTTAGGTTTTTAAAAATTACTCCGAAACCAAAGTATTAATTCTTTAACCCCCGAATTCTAAATCTAACTATCATTACATTTTTCTATTTTCCCCTTGGTCTCTGGTCTCACCATGAAACGGTCTTATAGGAGATGGACTCAAGTAAAAAATAAAAAATATTATAAATGTTGCTTACCATTAATGAAACAATGCCCTTATTTTTAAAAATATTTCGTCACATTATTTACTATTTAATTTCACTATGATCGTTCACTGTAAATATCATTATCTGTGTCTACTTTAAAAAGGAAACGTCTGGTTATCATAATTAACTATGTGAAAACTGTTTTAAGGTCCCAAGCCATCATTAAACTGATTTTTTTTTGTAGTTTCTACGTCCAATATCCATGGCTTTGGGGCAATAAGAGCGACTCTAGAATCGCTATGTAAATTATTTATACACATTAGCGTGTTAATTTGTATCCCTTGATAGCACAGTGTACAAAATATAATAACTGAACGAAAAGAGTATAATACTGCACATGCCAAAAAAGAAATTTCAAGGAAATTAAAGGTGATGGTGAAGGTGGACGTCTTAAAATATTATCTTCAGTACTGATGATATTTTCAAAATTTTAATAAAAAAGAAAAAAATAACTTTCGCTATCAAAGTACAAGATTTTGGGTTCGACAGGCTCGAGATAATCACGATCTGTTTGAACATTTTGGAAAAGTGAGAATATGTCTACTGATCTCCATCAACAGTGGAAAATAATCTAAGTTGAGCTCAATATTTTGGTAAGATTCTAGAAGTTGTACTCCCTCGATTTCATTATTTGCGATACACATAATTTGAAAACAATAATTTCAAAATAAAAAATAAGCGAAGAAAATTAAATAAATTATAAATAAAGTAAAATAGTTAACGAAAAATCATTTAAATTTATTAATATTGGAAAAATGATATAAGTAGGAAAATATCAAAAATTAAGGAATGTGTTATATAAAAAATACATAATATAAAGTATATATTTTCAAAACTTTATATTTGGTAGTATATAGTTTAAAAAATACAGCGGACTGCCTTAAACATAAGAATATTTCATAATACTTCCATTTTTTAATTTTTTATATATATATTACGTATTTTAAATCGCGGGTACTGTTAAAACAGAGAAATGATGGAGTATGATAATTGGAGGATTTGTTTAGCAGCCATCCCACCACCATTCACGACATGATTTGAGTTTAGGTGGAGTTTTCGGTCACCTTACCTTCACCAATTTTGAATTACGGAAAAGACATAATTAGTTGACAATTCTTTCCTTTTCTTTTGTTTCTATATGATAAAAGAGAATAGAGTTTTATTGCCATTTTTCTTTCCAGCATCTGATGTATGATCAGACACTCGTAAAACACGGAAGTTGAACTTTTGATACAAGGCAATGAGGACAAGGAAAGGGATCGGGAAGACTATGCAAATCACTACTTTGCATTCTTTTTTACTATGCAAATGAACTACAGCAGCTGTCTTATTAAAAAGTATAAAATTTAATTACTACGTTAAGTAAAGAAAAATGTTTAACTCTTACAAACTATAATAGACATACAGCATAATAATAGCCGGCCCAAAATTTATAGAAACCCTTATTTTAAAAAACAATTATACGTATTAATTTTATATTTGATTTATTTTTTAATTTATATCTGATCCAATTCAATGCCATAATTTTTTAGGCTGGCCTTTTAATTTTCTTGTTCAAACTCCAATAGTTTGGATCGGTGAGTTCGATAACAAATTATAGAAATTCTATAGGAATGTTAAAAGAGTTGTAATTTAAGCTATAAATGTACCAATTATACATGTAATTGAAGCGTGGAGATGGCGAGAGGTGAAGGTTCAGGTGGAGAGGGTTCAGGTGGAGAGGGTTCAAGTGGAGGGGTTCGAAATGTACGGATTCGAGATATGAAGGTTCATGTGGAAGTTCGAGAGGTAGTTGGTTGGAGCGGAGGGTTCGAGAGGTAAGGATTCAAGTGGTGGAGGTTCCATATTAGGTTCGAGAGGTGAAGGTTTCATCGGACAATTCGAGAGGTGAAGGTTAGGGGTTCCATTGGAGGGGTTCGAGAGGTACCCATTCGAGAGGTGAAGGTTAGGGGTTCCATTGGAGGGGTTTGATAGGTACCCATTCGAGAGGTGAAGGTTAGGGGTTCCATTGGAGGGGTTCGAGAGGTGTAGGTTCCATTGGAAGGGTTTGAGAGGTACCGTTTCAAGAGGTGAAGGTTAGGGGTTCCATTGGAGTGGTTTGAGAGGTACCAATTCGAGAGGTGAAGGTTCCAGTGGAGATTCGAGAGGTGAGAGTTTGAGTGGAGGTTCGAGAGGTAATGGTTCAAGAGGTGAAAGTTGAGGTGGAGAGGTTCAAGTGGAGGGGTTCGAGAGGTACGGGTTCGAGAGGTGAAGGTTCTATTGGAGGTTTAAGAGGTGAAGGTTCCAGTGGAGGTTCGAGAGGTGAAGGTTCTATTGGAGGTTTAAGAGGTGAAGGTTCCAGTGGAGGTTCGAGAGGTACGGATTGGAGTGGTGAAGCTTCCATGGTAGGTTCGAGAGGTGAAAGTTCCAGTGGAGGGGTTCGAGAGGTAGTGGATTCGAGAGGTGAAGGTTCCATTGGAGGTTCGAGAGGTGAAGGTTCCATTGGAGGGGTTCGAGAGGTGTAGGTTCCATTGGAAGGGTTCGAGAGGCATCGATTCGAGAGGTGAAGTTTAGGGGTTCCATTGGAGGGGTTAGAGGGATGAAGGTTCTAGTGGAGGTTCGAGAGGTACGGATTCGAGTGGTGAAGGTTCCAGTGCAGGGGTTCGAGAGGTAGTGAATTTGAGTGGTACAGGTTCACCTCTCGAATGGGTACCTTTCGAGCCCATCCAATTGAACCCCTCCACTTGAACCCTCTACAACTAAACATTCACCTCTCGAAGGGTTACCTCTCGAACCACTCCACCTAAAAGGGTTCGAGTGGAGGGGTTCGAGAGGAAGTGGTTCTAGCGGAGGGGTTCGATCATCTCCACCTGAACCTTCACCTATCGAATCGGTAACTCTCGAACAATTACCTCTCGAACCCCCCAGTCAAACTCTCACCTCTCGAATCTCCACTGGAACCTTCACCTCTCGAACCCCCCATTTGAACCATTAACTCTAGAAACCCTCCACTCGAACTCTCACCTCTCGAATCTCCACTGGAACCTTCATGTCTCGAACCTCCAATGGAACTCTCACATCTCGAATCCTTACCTATCGAACCCATCCAATGGAACCCTCTCCACCTGAACCGTCACCTCTCGAATGGGTATATCTCGAGCCCCTCCAATGGAACCCTCCACTAGAACCCTCACCTCTCAAATCTCCATTGGAACCTTCATCTCTCAATCCTCTTTCAATGGAAACCCTCCACTCAAAGTCTCACCTCTCGAATCTCCATTGGAACCTTCACCTGTCAAACCCCCCATTCGAACTCTCACCTCTCGAACTATTACCTCTCGAATGGGTACCTCTCGAGCCCCTCTAATCGAACCCCTCCACTTGATCCCTCTACAACTGAACCTTCACCACTCGAACCTCTCTACCTAAACCTTCACCTATCGAATCGGTAACTTTCGAACCATTACCTCTCTAACCCCCCCCCCTCTCTCGAACTCTCCCCTCTCGAACCTCCACTGGGACCTTCACCTCTCGAACCCCTCCAATGGAACCCTTTCCACCTGAACCTTCACCTCTCGAATGGGTACCTCTTGAGCCCCTCGAATGGAACCCCTAACCTTCACCTCCCGAACCATTACCTCTCGAATGGATACCTCTCGAATGGGTACCTCTCGAGCCCCTCAAATGGGTACCTCTCGAGCCCCTCAAATGAAACCCCTCCACTTGAACCCCCTACAACTGAACATTCACCTCTTGAAGGTTACGTCTCGAACCTCTCCACCTGAACCTTCACGTATCGAATTGGTAACTCTCGAAGCGGTAACTCTCGAACCATTACCTCTCGAACCCCCCACTCGAACTCTCACCTCTCAAATATCCACTGAAACCTTCACCTCTCGAATCTCCACTGGAACCTTCACCTCTCGAATCTCCACTAGAACCTTCACCTCTTGAACTCCAATGGAACCTTCACATCTTGAATCCTTACCTCTCGAACCCCTCCGATGGAATCCTTTCCACCTGAACTTTCACCTCTCAAATGGGTACCTCTCGAGCCCCTCCAATGGACTCCTCTCCACCTGAACCTTCACCTCTAGAATCGGTACCTCTCGAATCCCTTCACCTGAACCTTCACCTATCGAATCGGTAACTCTCGAACCATTAACTCTCAAACCCCCCCTCCACTCGAATCTCCACTGGAACCTTCACCTCTCGAGCCCCAATGGAACCTTTACATCTCGAATCCTTACCTCTCGAACCCCTCCAATGGAACCCTTTCCACCCGAACCTCCACCTCTCGAATGGGTACCTCTCGAGCCCCTCCAATGGAGCCCCTCTCCACCTGAATCTTCACCTCTCGAATGGGTGGGTACCTCTCGAACCCCTCAACATGAACCTTCACATATCGAATCGGTAACTCTCGAACCATTAACTCTCAAAACCCTCCACTCGAACTCTCACCTCTCGAACCTCCACTGGAACCTTCACCTCTCGAACCCCCCATTCAAACTCTCACCTCTCGAACCATTACCTCTCGAATGGGTACCTCTCAAGCCCCTCTAATGGAACCCCTTCACTTGAACCCTCTACAACTAAACCTTCACATCTCGAGTGGTTACCTCTCGAACCTCTCGACCTGAACCTTCACCTATCAAATCGGTAACTCTCGAACCATTACCTCTCGAAACCCCCCCCCCCCACTCGAACACTCCCCTCTCCAATCTCCACTGGAACCTTCACCTCTCGAAATCCAATAGAACCTTCACATCTCGAATCCTTACCTCTCGAACCCCTCCGATGGAACCATTTCCACCTGAACCTTCACCTCTCTAATGGGTACCTCTCGAGCCCCTCCAATGGAACCCCTCCACTTGACCCCTCTACAACTGAATGTTCACGTATCGAATCGGTAACTCTCCAAGCGGTAACTCTCAAACCATTACCTCTCGAACCCCCCACTCAAACACTCATCTCTCGAATCTCCACTGGAACCCTCACCTTTCGAACCTCCAATGGAACCTTCACATCTCGAATCTCTACCCCCCCCCCCTCCGATTGAACCCTCTCGACCCCCCCACTCGAACTCTCACCTCTCAAATCTCCACTGGAACCTTCAACTTTCAAACCTCCAATGGAACTCTCGAAGGCCAATAACACTACTGTTTCCCCACCTTAGGAATGTATATGGTAGAAGCTGACCATCACGCCGAACAACGGCCGACAGGTGACCCAGTTTCAATTTACTCGCATCACAAAGATTTCCCATGGACAAGACCCGGGCCAATCCTTCTTGGCTACACTAGGACGGAGCTAATCGGCACCGACGTCTGCTTTCCTAACAAAAAATATAGAACAACAATACCCGGTGATGATCACTTTCCACAGTTCTACAAGACCAGAGACCATTAACCTCGGATACGTTTAGGATGATAACATTTGGTGTACGTAGAGCCAGTACACACTCTAGTTGGTATGTATGGATCTGGATTACCAGCTTAATCTGGACTCGCACTCAGGCTGAAAAACACTTCTCAACGGATATTGAAGGCTTGGATGTATGAGGTAGAACCGGTATTTTGGAATAGGGCAGTGAATTTGTTTTCACCCCTACTTATTATACCTTTCCTTACCCTCTAGTTTTCACATTCACAACAGGGATATGCATGTAGTCCACCCAAGCTCATCATTAATTAGCTTGGGGTAAGTAGGATCAACACTATAATACAGGTGGGGCACTTTAATGTCACCCACTCGAACGTTCCACCACATTTTATATTTACCATTTTACCACTCCAATGGATCTCTCACATCTCGAATCCTTACCTCTCGAACCCATCCAATGGAACCCTTTCCACTAGAACCTTCACCTCTCGAATGGGTACCTCTCGAGCCCCTCAAATGGAACCCCTAACCTTCACCTCTCGAACCATTACCTCTCGAATGGGTACCTCTCGAGCCCCTCAAATGGAACCCCTCCAATGGAACCCCTCCACTTGAACCCTCTACAACTGAACCTTCACCTCTCGAATGGTTACCTCTTGAACCTCTCCACCTGAACATTCATGTATCGAATCGGTAACTCTCGAACCATTACCTCTCGAACCCCCCACTGGAACTCTCACCTCTCGAATGTCCACTGGAACCCTCACCTCTCGAACCTCAAATGGAACCTTTACATCTCGAATTGTTACCTCTCGATCCCTCTAATGGAACCCTCTCCACCATAACCTTCACCTCTCGAATCTCTACCTCTCGAACCCCTCAAATTGAACCCTCTCCACTTGAACCTTCACCTTTCGAATCGGTACCTCTCGAACCCCTCCACCTGAACCTTAATCTATCAAATCAGTAACTCTCGAACCATTAACTCTCGAAACCCACCAGTCAAACTCTCACCTCTCGAATCTCCGCTGGAACCTTCACCTCTCGAACCCCCCATTCAAACTCTTACCTCTCGAACCATTACCTCTCGAATGGGTACCTCTCGAGCCTCTCAAATGGAACCCCTCCACTTGAACCCTCTACAGCTGAACGTTCACCTCTCGAACCTCTCTAGCTGAACCTTCACTTATCGAATCAGTAACTCTCAAACCTCCCCCCCTCGAGCTCTCAGCTCTCAAATCTCCACTAGGAGCTTCACCTCTCGAACCCCTCCAATGGAACCCTCTCCACCTGAATCTTCATCTCTCGAAAGAGTACCTCTTGAGCCCCTCGAATGGAACCCTTGACCTTCACCTCTCGAACCATTACCTCTCGAATGGGTACCTCTCGAGCCCCTCAAATGGAACCCCTCCACTTGAACCCTCTACAACTGAACCTTCACCTCTCGAATGGTTACCTCTCGAACCTCTCCACCTGAACATTCATGTATCGAATCGGTAACTCTCGAACCATTACCTCTCGAACCCCCCACTGGAACTCTCACCTCTCGAATGTCCACTGGAACCCTCACCTCTCAAACCTCAAATGGAACCTTTACATCTCGAATTGTTACCTCTCGATCCCTCTAATGGAACCCTCTCCACCATAACCTTCACCTCTCGAATCTCTACCTCTCGAACCCCTCAAATTGAACCCTCTCCACTTGAACCTTCACCTTTCGAATCGGTACCTCTCGAACCCCTCCACCTGAACCTTAATTTATCAAATCAGTAACTCTCGAACCATTAACTCTCGAAACCCACCAGTCAAACTCTCACCTCTCGAATCTCCGCTGGAACCTTCACCTCTCGAACCCCCCATTCAAACTCTTACCTCTCGAACCATTACCTCTCGAATGGGTACCTCTCGAGCCCCTCAAATGGAACCCCTCCACTTGAACCCTCTACAGCTGAACGTTCACCTCTCGAACCTCTCTAGCTGAACCTTCACTTATCGAATCAGTAACTCTCAAACCTCCCCCCCTCGAGCTCTCAGCTCTCAAATCTCCACTAGGAGCTTCACCTCTCGAACCCCTCCAATGGAACCCTCTCCACCTGAATCTTCATCTCTCGAAAGAGTACCTCTTGAGCCCCTCAAATGGAACCCTTGACCTTCACCTCTCGAACCATTACCTCTCGAATGGGTACCTCTCGAGCCCCTCAAATGGACCCTCCACTTGAACCCTCTACAACTGAACCTTCACCTCTCGAATGGTTACGTATCGAACCTCTCCACCTAAACTTTCATGTATCGAATCGGTAACTCTCGAACCATTACCTCTCGAACCCTCCACTCGAACTCTCACCTCTTGAATCTCCACCGGAACCCTCACCTCTCGAACCTCCAATGGAACCTTGACACTTTGAATCGTTACCTCTTGAACCCTTCAATGGAACCCTCTCCACCAGAACCTTTACCTCTCGAATCTCTACCTCTCGAACCCTCCAATTGAACCCTCTCCACCTGAGCCTTCACCTCTCGAATCGGTACTTCTCGAACCCCTCCACCTGAATCTTCACCTATCGAATCGGTAACTCTCGAACCATTAACTCTGGAACCATTAACTCTCGAAACCCTCGGGAATACGTTCCTCTCGAACCCTTCACCTCTCGAATACGTACCTCTCAAACCCCTCCATTGGAACCTTCACCTCTCGAAGCGTCCAATGGCCAAAACGACGTCGTTTTGGGCAACCACCTGACAGCACCTGTGGACACACATGACAGCGCCGCAACTTTTTATGAAAAGGTGCACAAAACGACAAAATTAATGCCCAAAACGACGTCATTTTTGGCAGCCACTTGAGAGCACCTGTAGGGGCACATGTTAGGCAGCCCTGCGAAATGACCATCATGGCCCTGACGACGGTTGTGTCAACCATTTAGTTTGGGAGGATTTCTTTTATATGGTTACCTTAGAATAAGGGTTCGATTTTATTAAAAACCTTTTGTACGAGGGGTCCAAATAAAATTTTCTCCCGATACCTTAAACTACAAATGAACCAACCCTGATTATATGAAATATCCAAACCAGTAAGCAACTATCTTTAAATTCAGTTACAGTAAGTAATTTAATTATCTTTTGAATTAATAACTCTCGTCCTTGAGCGTATCTTCAAAAGATAGAATTATAACTTATATACACTCATAATCCATTAGTGTTTGATATGTGAATAATATTAAAATGTAAATATAATTCAACTTGTCAGATAATTATGGTTTTTATTCATTGTAGGCATATCATAAAGGAAATGAATGTACTGCCCTGCTCTCATTTTAAACTACAACTTAACTATTCATTTAGTTAAAACTTCTCTGTTCATAAAATTGAATTAGTATATAAATATTAAAATTATTGTGTGATACATTGTTAGATTCGTCATAACATATATTTTTAAAATATCAAATTTTCACAAGCTTTATTATGGTTGATGAACAGATTAAACTGCTAAAAGTTAAAGTGTGTAGATTTAATTGGGACGAAGAGAGTACATAATTAATTAATAAATGAACTATAAATATAAAAAAATGAAAGATAATTGACCAATCTTCCTTTCTGTAATTCTTGGCTTTCCTTTCGACTGTTGATTAGACTTTTAGAGATCCAACTCCGAGCCTCCTGAAATTCCTAACATCGTAAACAAAAGTTTCCAGATCTAGCGTTAATATTTCTTTTGTGAGCGCGTGGACGGTAATTGCAAGATCCTATTTCCCTGATAAAAAGAAGTTCATGTCTTTTTTCTTTAACAACGCTACAATCAAGTTAAATTTGTCCCACTTTTATAAATTTTGGTGGGTGAAAGAAAGCATCTTCCTTTGATTTTACCTTTTGAGCCACACTTTTCTTTAGACCATGCATGTACAAAGTTGAAATCAAATGAAACAACTCTTGTGATTTTTTTCCATTAAATACTTGATCTCTCTCTTCCATCTTATTAATCGAAAGAATAAAAAAATTAATTTCATTTTTACCTTCACAATTATTGAAGTCATTGTGAAACCATTTCATACACCACACTTGCTTCTCGGTCACAAAATACACAAATAGTATTCCCCCGTTTTACTGTATTTTTCACATTTTTCTTTTTTTAAAAACTATTTTTTGGCACAATTTTTTCTTTTTTGTAAGATTCTTTCATTTTATTAATTTATTTTACATTTCCTTTTTCTTAATATAATTCCATTTACTCATTTCATGTACCATAAATCCAAATACCTAACGTTATCTGTTTCAAATTCAACTAAAACCTAAATTTGAGTTTAACCGTTCAAGAACAAATACAACACGAACTTTACACAAAATCTGGACAGTGTAATCCACGACATGTTCTCACGTATAATACGAAGTATTTAAAATGGTAAAGTCAAGAGATTTTTGCATTAAATATTTAATTGGCAGTTTTTGTGAACATATTTGGAAACGAAAAACTTTTCATGTTGGAACATGCAAAAATAGCATATTTACGCCAAGGATTTTTATGGAACAGAATATTATGGTATTTGTGAGTTATGGAAATATGTATATTCTGCTATATATTAGGCGTATGAAGCATAGTTGATTTATGGAAAATCCCTACATATATGGAGATGAGATTGGCGAATATATGGGAGAGATGGTGATAAGGAAAATCCCTTTATTTATGAGATTTGGATATGTTTCAAGAAGCAGATTTGGAATAGGAATATTGTGAAAATAATCATGGAGAATTCCAAACTGCTCATGGATATAAAAGGGGACAAACACGGCTGCGTTCTACACGGATTTAATCGCAAAAAATCTGCACAGAGATTTTTTATACTTTCGAGAATTGCAAAGAGCCAGATTCCTATGCTCCAACATACCCGACCTGCTGTTGAAAGTTCAGAATCGTATACCTTAATCCCTCGGGAGGAGGAGATCCAGCGTCGACGAGTTTCGAGGTCAGAGGGAGTCTGATCAAGGCAGATCGGTAGCTAGGGGAGTTAGCAGAATTCACACATTATAGTTAGCAAAGATAAGTATTCTGTATGATGTACTTTGTATTGTGTCTTTCTAATTAGTGGGTTCATTCTGAACTGGGCCAGGCCCCGCAGATGTAGGTGAATTTCACCGAACTGCGTAACCAAGTCGTGTGTCGTTTATGCTTTAAATTATTACGTACTTGGTTGAATAGGTTAAGTTGGAACATATTAATAAGGATTAGAAAATTCGGTAAAACCAATTTTAATTGGTATCAGAGCACGGTCACTTATTATTCCCTTGGTTGTGTCAGGAAAGTGTGATCTGGTTTTACCATGGCGACTAAAGAAGGAGCTTCGGTGTCTCGGCCACCTCTGCTAGAAGGCAACAACTACAACTATTGGAAGGCCCGCATGAGAGTCTTCATCAACTTGCTGGATGAACTTGTGTGGTTCCATGTTGAGAATGAGTGGAATCACCCTGCAGAAGATACTGAGGCGATAGAAGAAGAGTCGAGTCAAAGGGAGCAGAAACTCAGAGACAAAGCTAGTTGGACGCCTGACGACCTCAAAGCATCTTTGGCGAATTCAAAGGCGTTGAATGCAATCTTCACTGCAGTTGATGAAAACCAGTTCAAACTCATCTCTACATGTCATCAAGCCAAGAAATCATGGGATATTCTGCAAACAGTTCATGAGGGAACGAGTCGAGTTCATGAGTCTAAACTTTAGATGTTGGCCAAAAAGTTCGAAGAACTCAAGATGGAGAAGGATGATACTATTTCTATATTCAACGGGAAACTCAGGGACATCTCTAACATGGCATATCAACTTGGAAAGGTTTACAAAGAAACGAAGTTGGTGAAAAAGACCTTGAGATCACTTCCTAAGAGATTTGCAATGAAGGTTGCGGCAATAGAAGAAGCAAGGGACGTAGCCACCATGAGTCTTGATGAGCTAATGGGATAATTACAAACATATGAGATGACTTTAAAACAAGCTACAAAAAGAGTCCCTAAGGAGTTGGCATTCAAAACATCTTCATCAAAAGACAATCACGAGTCTGACAGTGATGATGAATTTGAAAAACTTGCACTTATCATGAAGAACTTCTCAAGGATGCTGAAGTGCTGAAGAAGGTAGTTAACAAGAAATCTCAGGAGAGGTTTGGTGGAAATAGACCAAAGCCACAGGATACTAGAAATAATCGTGGAACGAGGTTTGAGCAGGGAAATCAGCAGTTCTTCAGAAATCAAAGTAGGGAACCAAAACAACCTGGACTAATTCAATGCAGAGAGTGTGAAGGATACGGACATATTCAGGCTGAATGTGCAAATACCCGGAAGAAACAGGGAAAATCATATGTCACCTCATGGAGTGAAGATGAAGAAGATGAGAAAGACGAAGAGGAACTTACAAGCAACTATATGGCATTTGGAGCAAAAATCCATGATGCATCGAAGGATGAATGTGCCAACACACCGGACAAAGTTGAAGCTGTATGTTCCAACATAGATCCGTATGAAACACCCAGTGATGAAGACGATGGAATTTATGTAAGTGATGAAGAAATCTACATCACTTATGAGAAGATGTACGCTATGTGGGTTCAAGTTGTTGACACAAACAAGGAGCTGAAAGAAGAAAAAATGAAGTTGATGGAAATAGAAAGAGAATTGCGTATTAAAGTTGCTGAACTCGCAAAGAAGAATGAAGAAATAAATGGGAAACTGATATTAGCAATTAATAGAGCTGAGACTTCTGAAGCAGCAAATTCTAAGCTAAACGCTGGAAAAGCAAAGCTTGACGATATTCTGGATATGGGAAGGAACTTTAGTGATCGACACAGTATTTGGTATTGCAACACATACAAAGCTGAAGTACTTAAGAATCCAGTAACCCTCAAGACCAAGATTCGAGAAGTAAAACAAAAGTTTGGCAAGCCTTATCAAAGAAGACCGCACATCTGCAGCTACTGCACATATCAAGGTCATTCAGAGGAACAATGCAGGAACCTGATCAGAGACCAAATGTCAGGATGGCAACTCTTGGTATGTTCCAACATAGGCAAAGTCCAGAAAATAAAATTGGTCAGGAAGGTATGGGTTGTCAAACGATCTGGCACATGTCTGGTTGCACACACTTCGCTTATATCATACTCCAGAGATTCATGGTACTTTGATAGTGGCTGTTCCTGCCATATGACCGGCACTCCATAATTTCTCACAAATATCACACCATACGATGGAGGGTATGTGAATTTCGGTGATGGAAAGAAGAGTAGAGTGATTGGAAAAGGTGAATTAAAGATTGAAGAATTTCCAGTATTCACTAGTGTGCTGTTTGTTGAAGATCTGAAGGCAAGTCTATTGAGCATAAGTCAGTTGTGTGATGACAATATGACAGTATAATTTCATAAGGATAAATGCATTGTGAGACACGGAGAAACCAAGGTTCTTTTAAGAATAAGATTATCAGATAATTGCTATCTGTTGGGGCAAGAAGTACGATGTATGATCTCGAAGCAAGATGAAGGAGTTCTGTGGCACAGGAAGCTCGGTCACATCAATTATAAAACACTGGTGAAAATGTAAATATGAAAGTTGTACGAGGTATGCCTATCTTAACCAGCAAGGATGGAATTGTTTGTGGACCATGTCAGCAAGGTAAAAAAATTTGATCCCCCCACTCTTCAGTTCAGTATATAACTACTTCTAGAAATCTGGAATTATTGCATATGGATTTGATGGGTTCTGTCAATACACCTAGTATAGGTGGAAAGAAATATATCTTTGTATGTGTTGATGATTTCTCCAGATTTACTTGGGTAGCCTTTTTGAAAGATAAATATGATACGTTGGAAGTATTTAGAAGTCTGGTAGTAAAGTTACAAACTAAAAAAGAAAGTCCAGTTGGAAAGATTGTTCGAATTCGTAGTAATCATGGCAGAGAGTTTGAGAGTTCTCAATTTAGTGACTTTTGTGACAAGCTTGGGATTCAACATGAATTCTCCGCACCTATCACCCCTTAGCATAATGGTATTTTAGAACAGAAAAATAGAACCTTGTAGGAGATGGCTCGAGTCATGTTAGCTGAGAAAAACATTCACAAGAAATGGTGGGCATAAGCTATCAATATAGCTTGTTATACAATTAATCGAGTATATCTGCGGCCATTCACCAGCAAAACATCCTACGAGATTTGGAAGGGCAGGAAACCTAATGTCTCATAATTTCATGTGTTCGGAAGCAAGTGCTACATTCTCAGAGACAGAGAGCAGTTGGTAAAATTTGACAATCGAAGTGATACAGGAATTTTTGTTGGGTATTCTATCAAAAGTCGTGCCTACAGAGTTTTTAATCATCGAACCAACACTCTCATGGAATCCATAAATGTTATTGTGGATGATTAAGAGGAAGAACACAAGTCAAATGTTGTAGAAGAAGATCCCGACAACACTCATGTTCCAACACAGCCGCGTCAATCTGACAAGGCAGATCCATTAGTTAAAGATGAACCTCATCAACGTGTTGGAACAACTAAGTAGATTGGTACTCAACCCGTCGAAGTTGAATATGTTGGAACATAGTCCCCCCTAAAGCTGAATATGTTCCAACACAGGGCCAACCTGAATCCAACATGAGAAGTAATCGATCGGTTCCTCGAGTGGATTATCGAAGGCTAGCTGGATTGCATTCTTTGTTGTTCTCATTGAACCCAAGAACTACAAAGAAGCCTTGCTGGATGAGTAATTGATTGCTGCTATGCAAGAAGAACTAAGTCAGTTTGCTCGAAATGATGTCTGGTATCTTACTCCTCGCCCCAAAGACATTAATTTCATTGGCACGAAGTGGATTTTCAAGAATAAGTCTGATGTTGATGGTCTAGTTACTCGAAATAAGGCTAGACTAGTAGCTCAAGGATATACACAAGTGGAAGGGGTCGATTTTGATGAGACATTCGCACCAGTTGCCATGTTAGAGTCAATTCAAATATTGCTTGCTATTGCCTACTCTATGAACTTTATGTTGTATAAAATGGATGTCGAGAGTGCATTTCTGAATGGAGTGGTGAATGAAGAGGTTTATGTTGAACAACCTAAAGGCTTTGTGGATCCTCACCATCCACACCATGTGTATCGCCTCAAGAAGGCTCTATACGGTCTAAAGCTAGCACCCAGGGCATGGTATGAACGACGTACTAACTTTCTTCTTCAACTAGGCTATCGTCGAGGGGGAGTATATTGCACTTTATTTGTGCTTGAGAAGTCATCAAAATTTCTGATTGCTCAAATCTATGTTGATGATATAGTATTTAGCTCTACTTCGTCCTCTATGGTACAGGATTTTGTCAACATCATGCAATTTGAATTTGAGATGAGTATGTTTGGAGAAATCACATACTTTATGGGATTGCAATTCAAGCAAGGAAGGAATGGTCTGCTCATAAATCAGAGTAAGTATGCTGTAAATCTAGTGAAGAGGTTCAACCTGTGCAATGCTCGAGCAGTTCGAACTCCTATGGGTGTTTCTGATAAACTAGTAAAGGATGAGAAAGGAGTTGCGGTTGATCAAAAATTCTACAGAGGCATGATTGGAAGTTTATTGTATTTAACAGCTAGTAGACAAGATATATGTTTCAGCATTGATTTGTGCAAGATTTCAGGCTGATCCAAAGGAGTCGCATCTCATTGTAGTTAAACGAGTTATTCGATATGTAAGTGGGACTTCTGAGCATGGTGTTTGGTATTCTAAGAGTCAAGATTTTGAGTTAATTGGGTACAGTGATTCTGATTGGGCTGGTAATGCTGATGATCGTAAAAGTACCACAGGTGGATGTTTGTTTATTGGTACGGACTTAGTGTCCTGGTATAGTAAGAAACAGAATTGGATCTCTTTGTCTACTGCAGAAGCTGAGTATCTTGTAGCAGGAAGCTGTTGTGCACAATTGTTGTGGATAAAACAAATGTTGAAAGACTATGGAAGTCATCAAGGCCCCTTGAAGATTTTATGTGACAACACAAGTGCTATTGATATCTCAAAAAATCCAGTCCAGCACCCGAGAACCAAACATATTGATATAAGGCATCACTTTATTAGAGATCTGGTTGAAAGGAAAGAAGTGGAAGTAGTCTATTTTCCAACACGCGAGTAATTCGCTGATATTTTTACAAAGCCGTTGGACTCAGCCACTTTTGAAAACCTTCGACAACACTTAGGTGTCTGTCAAATTTGAGGTAATTCTTACCCTAATATTACTATAAATATTTTGTTTATTTTTGTTTAGAAAATTGAAAAAGAACAAAAAGTAGAAAGAAGAAAAATGTACAAAAATAGAAGATGGATTTTATGGTATGTTGGAAGTTGTTTTGATGTGATATCCCGAGTTGACAAGAGGGGAAAGGATCATCATTATACTTCTTGGAAAACCAAGAATAATTTTTGCGGGAAAAGAGGAGGAGAGTTGAAGAGTTTGTGTTAGATTCAAAATTGTCCAAAACCTTTCGAGTCCCTCTTTCTTGGCTATCTACCATTTTTCTTGGTATTCTTCGGAGACCAGCTATACACTATCCCCACGATCCTTCTCCACAGCAACTTCGTGTTAGAGAACGTCAAATCCCAACTCTCCCACACGAGAAGAAGAGCTTCCAGAAAATTCTCAACCCTCAGAGGGCATAGAGGATGAATCGATGACGGACCAAATTGGGGGCAAAGCACTTTCTGAAGAAAATCATGATCAAGGGGAAGAGCATGCTGTCGAGGAAGAGACAACAGATGGCGGTGAAAACCCGGTGGTTCTGGCATTGATGGCGACAAACAAGAAGAACTCACCAGTACAAAAAGAAAGGGCTCGTATGGAAAGGTAACTGGTCCTGATCCCCCCCTCTTTAAAACTAATGGGTATGGAGTTTGGGAGCATAGATGAGATCTTTGAATGGTTAGAGGCAAATTGAGTCTCAGTTGATTTAACCAAAATAAAAAGTATATAAGTGAATACTTGCATGTCAAAGTCCAAGAATTAGTGACGGGTGATGTAGGAGATGCTTGGAGTATTGAAAATTGGAAAGTAAAATTTCTAAGAGGGAAGTATGGGCTGTACAGAGGAAAAGGTAAAGTTCATGTGTATTTCCGTATTCCCCATCCAAGTTATGTATTTCTGAGAGAGATAACTGATGAAGAAGCTGAAGGTAGGGAGGATATAAAATGCACAAATAGACTGCCTGTAGGACTATTTGATTCACATGCTGCCTAGAGGATGGAAGAGCTTAGGAAGCCAGTGATAATTGAGTTGTCTGATGGTGATGAAGAGGACAAGGTTGTGTATGTTCCAACACAGCAGGTTAAAAATGAAAGTTGTAAGGAGGTGGATTCTGATACTGACATGGGAGGAGAAGACCAGAATAATATATCTGGTAATGAATATGATGACAAAGAAGAAGATCAAATGGCAAGTGATGCTGAGCAACCTGGAGAGCCAATGATTGGCCAGAATGATTTAGACCAAGAAAAGCACTGTGGGACACAATCTGATGAAGAAGGAGAAGCTGATAGTCTTAAGTATGTTCCAACACAGTTGAACTACTCTAGTGATAAGGTGCTTGGTGAATTTTTCCAGATGGAAAAGGGCAAAAGGAAGGTGACTACTTCAGAGGTTTCTCGACCTGCTAAGAAGCTTAAGACAGTTCAGAAATTACCCAGGAAGAAGGCACTGCCACATGTTGCTGTAAGTGATGCTTTATCATTCACTTATTTTGATTTAAAATGTGAGAAGGTGAGTGAATTGTTTGCTGAGAGGAGGTTTATCTCGGAGAGACCCATAGACTTAGAAGCTTATAGGGCAAGTGGATTTTCTGATTATCTAGAACAAATTGGAATGAAGAGAGCTGCAACTATTCAGCTCCAGTATAATAGACAGGTTGTGATAGAGGTCTATGCAAATTTGATGTATGAGAATCTTGATATTGAATCTCACTGGTTTGGTAGAGTTTATTTAAGAGGGAAGATTGTGGATTTTTTGGCTGCTAGGATAAATAAAATTTTGGGGTTGAAGACAGCAAATTTTGAAGGGGTATTTTCTGATGAGTTAGATGTAACTGATGATAAAATTCTAGAAATCATCTCGGGGGGATACAAAGTCAATGGCCTGAAACAGGATATTCACAGGCTCCATGCCTATCTTCAAGATTTTTTGGTCTGTACCAAATTGCTGTTAATTGTTGGAGTCAAACACAACTGCTCTTACCAAGGAAATGACAAAGCTTCTGTTCTATGTTGGAACACAGAAGCAAGTGAATCTTGGCTTGTTCATTCAGCAAAACTTGGTGAAGCATGCGATAACTCCCAAGGCTATACATGTCATAGTGTATCCCTGTTTGATTTCAGCAATGGCTAAAAGTGCAAGGGTGAAGGGCAAGGCTAAAGATTTGATCATAGATGCAGACTTCCTGAGGCCGAATAAGAAGACTTTTGGAATGAGGAACATTCATGATTTACCCTGGAATCCAGAAGGCTCTACATCAGCAGCAGCAGGAAAGGAGGCTAAACTTGTGCTTCTGAATGCAAGATTGGGAGCCATCGCCATTCAAATGGCAGCGCTGGAGGCAGAAAAGACAAGTCTGGAGGAAGAAAAAGCACGGTTGGAAGCTTGAACCTGATCTGGATTTCTGCTCTATATTTCAACATAGAGGGGGAGCATATTGTATGCTTGTATTTTTTTATTGGTTTTTTCTTTCTTTGGCATATGTGTGTTCCCAGGGGGAGAATTTTGAAGGTTGATTATGTGTCTCTGTAATCTGAAGTTTATCTTGTGGTGGAATTGTTGGATTTCGGATATTCGATTTTCGGTTTTCATGTTTTATGGGAATTCTAGTATTCAAATTTTTGTTCAGATTCAGTTGTGCATATGTTCCAACATAGATGGATTTTTGGAGACATATGCATATGATGATAAGTTTTTTGGTGTGTGATTAATGGTCAAAAAAGTTATGGGTCCACAAAATGCCAAAGGGGGAGATTGTAAAGTCAAGAGATTTGCATTGAATATGTAATTGGCAGTTTTTGTGAACATATTTGGAAACAAAAAACTTTCCATGTTGGAACATGCCAAAATAGCATATTTATGCCAAGGATTTTTATGGAACAGAATATTATAGTATTTGTGACTTATGGAAATATGTATATTCTGCTATATATCAGGTGTATGAAGCATAGTTGATTAATGGAAAATCCCTACATATGGAGATGAGATTGGCTAATATATGTGATAGATGGTGATAAGGAAAATTCCTTTATTTATGAGATATGAATATGCTTCAAGAAGAAGATTTGGAATAGGAATATTGTGGAGATAATCATGGAGAATTCCAAACTGTTCATGGATAAAAAAAAGGGGACAAACATGGTTGCGTTCTACACGGATTTAATCGTAAAAAATCTGCACATAGATTTTTTATACTTTCGAGAATTGCAAAGAGTCAGATTCCTATGTTCCAACATACCTGACCTGCTGTTGAAAGTTCAGAATCGTATACCTTAATTCCTCGGGAGGAGGAGATCCAGCGTTGACGAGTTTTGAGGTCAGAGGGATTCTGATCAAGGCAGATTGGTAGCTAGGGGAGTTAGCAGAATTCACACATTATAGTTAGTAAAGATAAGTATTCTGTATTATGTACATTATACTGTGTCTTTCTAATTAGTGGATTCATTCTGAACTGGGCCAGGCCCCGTAGATGTAGGTGGATTTCACCGAACTACGTAACCAGGTCGTGTGTCGTTTATGCTTTAAATTATTACGTACTTGGTTGAATAGGTTAAGTTGGAAAATATTAATAAGGATTAAAAAATGCGGTAAAACCAATTTCAAAAATGTTTTGTTGAGGTTGACAATGTCTACGTATGATATTGAATAATTTAAAATATTCTTTTATTATTGACACTGGCACATCGTCGTAACAAGTAGTTTCTAGAAAGTAACTTTTTATTTGCCATTATTATATGTAACTAAACATATTAATGGTCAAGCATGTTTCTCAAACGGTGTGCAATGATTATGCTGCAATTTATCATAAACTGAATTGTACAAAATCCTTTTTACCATCTTCAAAATACATGTTTAACTATTAACAATATACATAAAAATTTAGAATTTAATAATTATTTATAACGGCGAATCCAACAATATCACATAGAGTTTGAATATGTAGTCAAAGTTTAATCATTTTGAATAAAAAAAGATGTTGTCACTACCATGGGAACACACCTGTAGCACCGGTTTTTTTGCTTCGTAGCACCGGTTATTGGTTGGTAAAAATATTAGTGCCTAAGTAACCGATGATACGGTTTCACCAGTTAGAAAAAAACCGGTGCTAAATTTCTTTTATTAGCACCGGTTTTATTTAGCACCGGTTTTAAAAACCGGTGCTATAATGTACCAAATTAGCACCAGTGTTTTTTGTAACCGGTGCTATGTAAAACCAGCGTTAAATTTGTCCTTCTAACACCGGTTTTAAAATCGGTGCTAAATATTATTTTGTAGCACCGGTTTTTTTAGCACCGCATTTTGTAAACTGGTGCTAAAATTGTATATTTTGCACTGGTTATTTTTAGCCCCGGTTATAAAATCGGTGCTAAATCTGTATATTTAACACCGGTTTTTAGTTAGCGCCGGTTTTTAAACCGGTGATAAAAAATTTTATTTGCACCGGTTATTGTTTAGCACCAGCTTGTAAACTGGTGCTAAAAGTGTTTATGTTGCACCGGTTATTTTTTAGCACTGGTTTTGAACCGGTGCTAGAGGTGTATATGTTGCACTGGTTTAAAAACCGGTGCTATGAGTGTAAAATTATCACCGGTTATTATTTTGCATCGGTTTTTTAACCGGTGATAATAGTGTATATTTTTCACCGGTTTAATTTTTAGCAGCGGTTTTAAAACCGGTGCTAAAAGCATAAATTTTGCACCGGTTATTTTTAGCACCGATTTTGTAATCGGAAGAAACCGGTGTTAAATGTGTGACTAACTATTGTGATCACTGTAAGCTGCGGTGCGCTACTGATCTTTCAGTTCATCTTCACGCAGCCAATTTCGTTTTTACGCTTGTTTTCCAACCCGGTGCATTCTTTTTCAAGGATGGTACCAGTATTTTTTGTGCGTAGAACGGTGCACGAATAAAAATAGTACAAATTCTGAGCAACCATGACGCATAGACAAGAAGTAGGTTGAAAAAAGCATTGAATTCGATGAACTATAATTTTTGACTAGCAAAAGAAGAGCATGATGTGTTTCTTAGTGGCCTAAGATGCTAGAACCCCTCTCATCACGGAGATGACGAGTATCAAAAGTGAAGGTCAATTACCTTTCTCATAAGAGATAATACTAACCACTATCTGATGATGGAGGCAAGTCCCTGTATGACATTCAATTGAGCTATGCATTTTGGCAGAGTACATTTTGTAAAAATACAAACCCATTTCAGAGCAATTCTCCGCAGTTCATCGCTCCACAGTGGAGTGTAATCTTCTGGAAATTGCTGAAACAATGTATTGAATCACATGTTAAGAAAAGGATATATATGTGAGAGAATAAAAAATACATAAAAGCAATGTAGGAAAATGTACCGGAATAATGTCAATGCCATGCACGTGCCTAACAATTTTTTCCATGTAATACATGCAATGGTATCCATACTCCCAAGTACTACTTTGTATCTTGTGCTGATGTAAAAGAGAATTTTTTGAAATGATTACGAACATGAAAATGACAGATGAAATATGACGTTATGGGATAATACGTACATTGATGTTTATGACAATCCATGTATAGTTCGAACGGTAGGAGCTATTTTGATCGGAATTGAACCGTTGATATTTTGTTGCAATCCTACAATCGATGAAAACATATTTATGTCAACATATTAAAAAAATCAGAAATTGGGGTTCACACAATATATGAAAATATATTAATTAACATTAATTGTAAATAATCGAGCTAAGAAAGTGAGAAACGCACAAGAACACATTTACGTGAACAAACATTTTTGTAAAACATTGAAGTTGAAGGAATGACATGAATGTGTTCCACTTACAAATGAATCAATTTAAGGCATGGCCTATTTCGTTTGCGAATTCCCTCAGTCATTGAGTCGATGCAATATACACAATCGATTTTCAGAAGAGAAAAAACCAATTGTCCCTATAAAAAAAAGGAAACAACAAAATACTTAAAATATATTTTGAAAATAAAATCACAGCATATGGTTGCTATTGCTTCCATGTGGCCAGGTCTAGCAACTCAGAAAACAAATGGAACTTACTCTCGATTGTACGGGAAGACGTACATCCTCGCTTGAGTGTGGCACATGGCAGTCGAAACCTCGTCCGCAGTCAATTCCACCTTTTGATTTGTCTTTTGAGCCATTGAATTTGAAGAGGCCGAAATAAACTGGACGTGGCCTCCATGAGCCAACCCATCACAAAGGTTTCTTGCAAAATAATATTGTAAGTGAAACAAATATAATGATACATCTATCTATAAATAATGTAACCATGCAATTCTTACAATGCCCGTATATCAAGCTGGTACCCACTGATCCACTCCATTTCATCTTCTACGTCCAAACTATTCATGAACAGTCTTAGCTTGTCAGTAAATATGGCTGTGTAGGCTTCTTCTGATCCAAACACCTCCACGTTGAAATTGATGCGGAAGACTTTGTTTGGTCCACATATTTGTGTAGATAGCCATAAAGCATCATTAATCTGTTGAACAACAGTGATGCATTCTTGGTCTTCCGTGACCCCCTAATTACATTGAGAATCAAATAATGTTAGTTGACCAGTATTTGTATATAATTCAGAAGTGGATCATATTGTGAAGGCTAAAATGGGTTCTCACAAAAATGTACTGGTTAGAAATCGACATGGGAGGATTTGGTTGCCCATTCTCCATTGATGTTGTATTTTCTTTTGGAACTTGCTAATGGGTAAAATGTTAGTCATGCATTGGAAAAAATTTGTCGGAATGAAATAGTCTGGGGGTATGTACCTCTCCTTTTACCGATCGAGCGACCATCTCTCCATGCGGAGTATCTTCCTTAGACACCGCCTCCTGTAAGGGATAGTGTAGTAATAATATTTATCTGGATGTCATAGCCAGTTAATATGCTTATTTTTTTAACCTGTGTAGTGTCCTTGGCAAATTTTGGTGTGAGGTTTAATTGAGGACTTCCAACTTTGTCAACTACCAATTCTTGCGGTGGCGGTTGCTGCTCATTCTCCTATGTAAGCAGATGAACAACATATTATGTTTTAGTAATATCTAGAAATATATATATGATTCGATAAGAAGAAGAATACAATTATCACACATCATCACTCTGTTGCCCAATGACACTTATCAGCTTTCCCGGCCATAGAATGTTATATCCAATGGCCTCAGTGACAAACTCAAATTCTTCGTGTTCAATCGCCAAAGGTGCCTTGGGAATGATCACAAGTCCACGAAGATTTACTCACTCCCACTTGATGGGTAAGTCCATTTCCGATTCCTTTGGAAACAAGATACCAAATGCAGCTACATCCCTTTCTCCATTATGGTTCAAAACATATAGGCAGCACTTTTTTCCTTTCTAAGAAATAAACTCAGAGATTGGGGAAATACATCGGTTGGAAAATAAGTAAGTGTTATTAAGTAAATAAAATTAAATAATTTCATGAGTGCAATCAATAGATTATAACAAGAAATGAAGTCTACATGTAGCAGCTGAAGGCTGCAGCACGCTGTAGCTTTCAATTTTCAGCTGAGACTGAGAGCTGGATCGCGCTGCAGCTTTCAGCGTTCATCTGCCATGAGTAGTCTACAAAATAAAACTATATTGGCAAAGATACATTTTCTCATTTTATGGGGGAAAGAAAAAAAATGAAGATATAACTAGGCCCAAACTACTAACATCCAAAATGAACATGACAGTAGTCAATGTATCCCCATAAAATCATTTTGACAGGAAATGGAAATCCAGAAACTAAAAATCAGAGAGCAAGATAGGAGCTAACGATGAGGTTCATAGTATGGAATACCATGTCATCCGCTACGGTTCCTTGTGGGTCACTACATCCAGATGCTGAAGGAATGAATACCCGGTTGTCCTTATTCGCGGGGGTGGAAGATGTAGCAAGGAAATTGCAGGCATCCAAGTGTGGGGGAATAGCTTTACCCAATTGTCCAGTTAGCCAATTTGTTTGGGCCTAAAATAAGGCAACAAATCTTTCCTTGAGCTCGATGACATCTGTTGGTAGTTTGTTTGAATTTGAGATTTCCTCAGATGGTTTGTGTGTGTGCTCCCACATCGACTAGATGCATAACGGCTCACAGCCATATGTGGTAGGGCCTCGTTCACCTTGGACGTTGCGGAGCAACCTCTCCAATGACCCCGATGATCCTTCTTACCCGTTGCTTGAACGAGAATATCTTCTTTTCCTTGTATAACCAAATCTCCCTTTTGCTTCTTATCCAAAAGGTTTTTCTAGGAAATAAAACATATATTAGTCATTACTATGCATTCCATCTGAGAATATTAATAGAGATAGAATCAATTATTAATTATGCTCACAATAGTGGGATATGCTCTTTTAACGGAGTCGTTGGTGTAGGTTGATAATTTCTTGTCCCAATTAGCTTCAAGGAATACCTCTGAGCAGTCCGGTTTGAAATCCATGATTTGAACTAAAGCCTCCACTTCTTCTACACTCTGACCTTCATCCAAAAGCTCATCAATTTTGCCTTTTTTTCCTCTTCTCGAGTTCTACTGCAACCCTACGATTCCCTCCACTGCCCGTGTGATGGATGTACTCCTTCTGTGAGGCGTTTACTTTTTCTATGTCACTTAATGCCTATTTGGCTATCAATTTGTAAAATGCTCACAAAGTAATGACTAAAGATTAATAATTTTCAAGGAATTACCTTGAATTTAGGGGTTGATCTGTGTTTCACAAATAGCTCCCACTCATTTTTGTCCATCCAGCGATAATCTCTCCATGCACAAGGACCCGGTTTTTTTTGCACGATGTACTTGTGAGCCATCTTAGTCTTCCAATTCCTCCACTTTTCCCCTGCATAAATTGTCCATTTATTTCGAAACTTAGTCATTTCATTGAAAGTCATTTTGGTTTGTATATCCCAACTAATCTAGTGGACAAAGATACAAGTTGTTAGTGCAAAATGTAATGAAGTTGACATGAACTGATGAAAATGGAGGATTAGAACACACTTACGAGAATGTCTTCCCATGCATCTTTCTTTACATGATCTGGGACTTATTTCCAATCATGCCATATCCCAAAGCGAATTCTTTGACGGAAGGCATAGCCAACATACATCGACCATCGGCTTCGCATAACTAGGGGTTCGAAGTCATCATCAAAGAATATTTTAGGGGGCTTCTTTTGCTTCTCTAGCAACACGGACTTGCACGTGGCTGTGCATCTACGCTTGCAATACTCTTTAATCTCAAACTTGTCGAAGCTCCCACTTATGTCATCTTTTAACATAGTTTCTTCTTCTTCCCCCGACTTTTCGGATCCCGAGAAATATTTGGGTGCATCATCCACTTCCTCATTATTGTCATCACAGTTGTCATCTTTTGGAGGGGTAACACAATTCTCTCCAACGGCTCTTGTACCGCCGGAGTCAAACAATTTCTTCCTCGGCTTCGCCATTCAATCTCTTGTATGAGTCAATCAAACATAAGGAAATCTTAATACAACACATCCAAAGACGAATATTCACTAACAACCAACTGAGAACATATTGTATGGGGGCAAAAACAGGGTTTGCAAAAATTCGTATGGGGGCAAAAACAGGGTTTGCAAAAATTCGTATGGGGGCAAAAACAGGGTTTGCAAAAATTCGTATGGGGGCAAAAACAGGGTAGGCAAAAATTATAAAATTATTAGCAAACATATCATCTATCCACATGAAACACTACCCACACTAGTAACCTAAGAAATGAAAACACAAACTCACAAACTAAGAGACCCACCAAAATATAGCTATTCATTAAGCCTGGGAAAGATGCAAACTACCAATCACTCATACCTTATTGGTACACACTCTCGGCGGTATTGTATTTTGCCAAGATCCGGCTGACTTTGTAACCTGCTTTACTGGACCAAAATTCTGACCAGAATGGCGACCAAAATTGTGAAGCAGAATCTCAACCAAAATTGGGAAGTAGAACCACAACATAAATGGTGAAGGGATGGACAATATCTTTGGGAAAAATATGTAGGGGGTTATGGTGGAAAGAGGGAAAATTTGGGATTAAGGTTATGGAAGGAAGAGGGAAATCGGTAAAGGTGTTGGGGTGGGAGGGGTACCAAAATTTGGGGTTAAGGTTATGGAAGGAATAGGGAAATTTTGGGAGGGAAGGAAAATGATGCTTTGTTGGGTCATTTTAGTGTCTTATACTTTCAAATGTTTTTTAAAAAAAAACATTAACCCATATGAATGGTAGGGATATGTATTAGCTTCCCTAGGACCTGAAATCGTAAAAAAAATATTATAGCAATTTTGGAGACTTTGTACAAAAAGGTCTACTTATAGCAAAAAGGTCTACTTGTAGCAAAAAGGCCTGCTTATAGCAAAAAGGCCCGCTTATAGCAAAAAGGTAATTTGCGGCAGTCCAATTTGGCTGAGCAAAAGTCTACTTAGAGTTTAATTGTACCATTCTTGCTGCCTTTGTTGGCCAAATTTGTCATTATCATGACTTGAGTTAGGTTCAGTATTTTGTATACTACTTCATGAAAATCGCTCGTATCAAGAATTGTGTATTTACTGTTTTATACTATTGTACACATAGAATGGCTAGAGAATTATAAACCAGGAATTAGTCTGAGTCAATACAAACATGTTTATGTGCCTCGCTTGGTAGTAGCCTCACTTAGTTGCACTTGAGGAAGACTGTATTTGAGTCGCCTCTGTAAGTAAGGGATGACAGGAAAACTGTATTTGAGTCGCCGTAACCAATTATTGTATTGCTCACAAAATATATAGAGTACAATAAGGAAACATAATATGAGTAGAACTCTAGCTTAGTAACCATGACTTGTCTAGAATCAATCAAGATCTGATCAGAAACATGATTTACTCTAACAATAGTATAACAATATTAAAAAATGATTTATTGTTGACAGGAATAAATAGAATACAAAAGGAAGTAGAGTCCTACTAACACTCTGGCCTAGTCAACATCACTTCTTCAGAATCATTAAAATCAATCCTGATTTACTATAACACCCTTGAGCCCTCGAACCCCTCGACTTGTCGAACCCATCCACCCCTCGAGCCCTCGAACCCCTCCACCCCTCGAACCTCTCTAACCTTGAACCCCTCGACCCCTTGAACCCCTCAAACTCCTCGAACCTCTCGAACCCCTCAAGCCCATCAACCCCTCGAGCCCTCAAACCCCTCGACCCCTTGAACCCATCCACCCCTCGAACCCATCCACCCCTTGATCCCTTTCGCCCCTCGACCCCTCGAACCCCTCCACCCCCTCGAACCTATCCACCCCTCGAGCACTCGAACCCCTCGAGCCCTCGAACCCCTCCACCCCTTGAACCCATCCACCCCTAGAACCACCCGACCCCTCGAACCCCTCGACCCCTCGAACCCATCCACCCCTCGAGCCCTCGAACCCCTCGAGCCCATCGACCCCTCAAACCCATCCACCCCTCGACCCCTTGAACCTATCCACCCCTCGATCCCTTTTGCCTCTCGACCCCTCGAACACCTCGAAACCTCGAACCCCTCGTGCCCTGGAACCCATCCACCCCTCGAACCCATCCACCCCTTTCGCCCCTCGAGCCCTCGAACCCCTCCACCCCTCGAAACTATCCACCCCTCGAGCCCTCGAGCCCTCGAACCCCTCCACCCCTCGAACCAATCCACCCCTCCACCCCTCGAACTCCTCCACCCCTCGAACCCCTCGACCCCTCGAACCCCTCGAACCCCTCGAGCCCATCGACCCCTCAAACCCACCCACCCCTTGACCCCTCGAACCTATCCACCCCTTGATCCCTTTTGCCTCTCGACCCCTCGAGCCCCTCCACCCCTCGACATCCACCCCTCGACCCCTTGAACCCCTGTGCCCTCGAACCCCTCTAACCCCTCGACCCTTCGAACCCCTTTACCCCTCGAACCCATCCACCCCCCGAGCCCTCGAACCCCTCCACCCCTCAAACTCCTCCATCCCTCCACCGCTCGAACCCTTCCATCCCTCCACCCCTCGAACCCCCCCACCCCTCGACCCCTCGAACCACTCGAGCTCTCGATCCCCTCGAACCCCTCGACCCTTCAAGCCCATTTTGCCCCTTTCGCCCCCCGAGCCCCTTTCGCCCCTCGACCCCTCGAACCCCTCGAACCCTCGAACCCATTCACCCCTCGAACCCCTCAAACCCCTCCACCCTCATCCACCCATCGAGCCCTCAAACTCGACCCCTCGAACCCATCCATCCCTCGAGTCGTCGAACCCCTCGAACCCCTCCATCCATCAACCCTTCCATCCCTTCACCCCTCGATCCCCACACCCCTCGAACCACTAGAGCTCTCGAGCCCCTCGATCCCCTCGAACCCCGCCACCCCTCGAGTCCTCGAGCCCATTTCGCCCCTTTCGCCCTTTACGCCCCTCGAACCCCTCCACCTCTCGAACCCATCCACCCCTTGAGCCCTCGAACCCCTCGAACCCCCCAAACCCCTCCACCCCTCGAACCCATCCACCCCTTGAGCCCTCGAACCCCTCGAACCCCTCAACCCCTCAAACCCTTGAACCCCTCGACCCGTCGAACCCCTCCATCCCTCGAACCCATCCATCCCTCGAGCCCTCGAACCCCTCGAACCCCTCCACCTCTCGAACCTATCCGCCCCTCGAACCCCTCAACCCCTCGAACCCTTCCACCCCTCGAACCCATCCACCCCTCGACCCCTCAAACCCCTCCATCCCTCCACCCCTCGAACCCCTCCATCCCTCCACCCCTCAAACCCCCCCCCACCCACCCCTCTACCCCTCGAACCACTCGAGCTCTCGATCCCCTCGAGCCCCCTAATTCCCTCGAACCCCTCCACCCCTCGACCCTTCAAGCCTTTTCACCCCTCGAGCCCCTCGGGGTTTCGAGCCCCTCGAAGCCCTCCAGCCCCTCGAGGTGTCCAGCCCCTCGAGCTCTCCAGCCCCTCAAGCCCTCGAGCTCTCATACCCCTCGAGCTCTCCAACTCCTCAAACCCCCCGAACCCCTCTAACCTCGAACCCCCCGAGCCCTCGAGCCCCTTTCACCTCTTGATCCCCTCCAGTCCCTCCCGCCACTTGCATCGAACCTCGATCCATGCCTCTTAATACAGTTAACATTTTTCAACCCATGTGTTTGTAAAATTCAGCCCAATTGGGTGTAAAATTCAGCTCATTTGTTTGTAGAATTGGTGCAATGTGTTTGTGAAATTGGTCACTCAAACCGGCCAATACCCTAACACCTTTCCTCTCCCAATTTCCCTCCACATTCCCCGCTCCTTCCACCGGCAAACTCTGTCCCCACTCCCTCCGCCATCCTCGCTCCCTTTGCCGACCCCACTTTTTTCACCCTCCCTGCTCCCTTCACCGTCCCCGCTCAATTCCACCTCCGCCGAGCTCCGTCCCTTCCACCATACACCTTCCACCAAGCTACCGTCTGCCAAGCTCCATCGGTCAATCTCTGTCCGCCAACCACCGTCCGCACTCCAAACACCATTCGTCAACAAACCATTGTCTGAATTAGGTAGGCGAATACACACTCGTGTTTGGTTTCCTAGGGATTTTCTACAATTTTTGTATGCTTTAGGTATGATTTCATGAAAATGCCTAATTGTGATGAACCTTATTGTGCTTTTTTTTTGAAATGCATGAGTAATTGTGTACAAACCTGCTTGTTTATTCTGAATATGAAAAAAACTTATTCTGGAAAAAAATCTTATTGCATAACCCCTCAAAAATTTTCATGTGGGGTTATTCTGGATGGAGAATTTATTCGTGCTAGTGCTGATATTAGGTCCACCTAGTTTTCTTATTTTGCTTGTGCTTTTATTTTCGAAATGCATTAGTAATTGTGAAAAAACCTGATTCTGTATTCTGAATGTGAGAAAGCATGATTCTATGAAAAAAACCTGATTTTGTATTCTGTATTCTGAAAGGTGATTGTGTATTCTTGATAGAAAATTTTCATGTAAGGTTATTCTAGTTTTTAAATTTTTCCTGCTTCCGTTAATATTCTGACCACCCAATTTTCTTATTTTCCGTTAATATTCTGGCTTGTGTTAACATTTTTGCTGGAGCATTACGTACCATAACACATTTATTTTATCAGGTATGGCCCCCAAAAAAAGTGCACCCAAGCAGAAGACCAACACCCAAAACTCAAGGAAAAAAGCCAGAGTCGGCGAGAAGAAGAAGCGTCAGTACGGGTCTCAGATTGTCCCCTCGAACAATCCAAAACCAACCGTAGAGGCGGACTGTCACGAGCTATTAACTATGTACAAATAATTCATTAGCAGGGGCCTCATACTAGAGAGAGGGTTGAGACTAGAAAAACCCTACAAGGACTATGTGAACGAGTACGGCTGGGTAGGCTTCATCTCACAACCGTCTCGTGCAAACCAGACCATGGTATGTGAGTTCTTGTCGCTCATGAAGTACAAGAATTGTCCAAATATTTTCCTCCATGGTTAGTTCGTTGAGCTTGCAGCAGATGTGATCAACAGGTTTTATAAGATCCCACTGAAGCCCTCGAGTTTGTACGAAGTCGTCGAGAAAGCTATTTAAAAAGCTTCATGGGAACACATCATAAGAGAAATCTGTGATGATAGTGATGAAGTTATCCGAAATCTGCCACAAGAATGGTCCAGCATTGAGAAGAAATACTTGACTGAAGATATGAATGTGTGGTACAGTTTCATAGCTGCCCGAATTCTCTCGGTGAAAATGAATAGTGAGGTTCATCGGTCCCGTATGTTGCTGCTCTACAAGATCAAGAAGAACATGAGCATTGATGTTGGGGGTACGATAATGGCGTACATCTGGGATTGTGTCAATGCCCATAATTGCATAGGTTTCTCCTCACTCATCACTGCCATGTGCGTGGAAGCAGGTTGCAAATTCAAAGATAATGATGTCATAATGATGCCAAAGCTTCCCAAAAACCCTCTAATATTCTCGAAGAAGAAGAACGTTTCCGAGTCATCCAGGGCTGCAACAACTAAATCGTCTAAGGAGAACTCGGATGGGAACATGGCAGCATTACAACTGAAGGTGGATCACTTTGTACGATGGACATCGCAGGTTGGAAAGATCCTGACTGCCATGTGTGGCAAGAGAATAAAGGAATTGGGTCCAATCCCTACCTTAGATTCTCCAACGTCCAACACTAGGGGGAACAGCTTGCGTAGGGATTGACTACCTACATTGAGCTCACATCTTCATTTTGTCAGGTTGTTTCTTTTGCTAGGTTAATATGGATCTTTGATTTAGAGATTTTTTTATTTGCAAAACATATATTGCTACTGTATTGCTACTCTTTAGATGTGATTTTGGAATTTGACATTTCTAGTCTCGTAACATATTCATGTTCTTGTCTTAGAGGAACTGAACGAGCAACTCAAAACAGGTAATGTGTGTGTGAAAAAATTGCAGCGCGGTGAACCAAAAGAGATGCAGCGTGCTGCAGCTAGCAGCAGCTACCATAGGAAAATGAAGCTAATTTTGTCCAAGGCTTTACTAAAACAGCGGCAGCGCGCTGCAGCTCACAGAGCTGCTTAAAATGGGAACCAATTGGAACATAGTTGTAGAATAGTTAACAGTGGTACAAAACACAACAAACTACAAAAATACATAAATTTTATCTCGAATTCATTTATCGACCTCCGTTAGTCTTCAACCATCTTCCTCTTCTTGGATTGAATGTCTCGAATTTCTTGGCCATCTTTATCTATCCAAATGCCATCTCTGTGTTTCCTCTGTATTACTCCCGCCTCAATCCCGTTGTTATTAAGTAGAGAGGAAATAGAGGGAAACTCTAACCTTTCACTTGTAAATTCAAAATCAATTTCATCACGGAAAGAGAATTTCTTACCTTGTAACACAACAGACCAACCTACATTGCACTGGTCATTTACATAGAAAACTTGTCTTGCTTGTTCGGCCAAAATAAACTGATCATTTTCATATGCTTCACGAGTCTGGTCAACAAGGGTAAATCCCATTGTGTCATCAGTTTGAACTCCAACTGTGTTATCAAACCACTGGCACTTGAAAACCAAAATCTTGAATTCTCCATAGTCAAGCTCCCAAATCTCATCAATAACACCATAAAACGACATCATAGCTAGGACTGGTTTATTGTCTTTCTTACTTGCTTGACACATAGTCTCCGACTCAATGTATACCCCACTATTTTGTGTTGTGCTTTTTAAATCTTGGTCCCTAGTAGCAAAACAGAAACCGTTCATGTCATATCCAGAATACCTCAAAACCGTGCAGTTAGGCTTCCTTGGAAATGCCCTAATTTTTGGGTCGTAATCACCTACATTGCATCGATCATATAACCAATTCACAAACTTGTCATTGTGCTCCAACTGAACTTTATTAGGGGGTCACGTGGGATGAGACTCTGTGATCGAATTAAGGTGCTCGGTCACATGAGAAGTAGTCTCTATACAATTCCTCAACACATACAAATGAACTGACATCAGATCCCTATTCAATGGAGTAAATAACATTCCCCTTGACCTCGGTTTGCCCACCTTCCTTCCAACATGTCGATTCTGGGGCACCCCAAAATTTCTATGTTCTTCCAAATATCTAGAGAAAATTAAATTACTTCTTCGGTAACATACCTCTTAACAATACCAGCATCCGACCGACTCATAAATTTCACGTATCCCTTGAAGACTTTCATGTAACGCTCGAAAGGATACATCCAATGCATACCAATTGGACCACATATCTTTACCTCCCGCACTAAATGAAAAACCAAGTGAACCATTATATCAAAAAAAGATGGAGGGAAATACATTTCCAACTTGCATAGCACAACAACAACCTTTTTTTGTAGGACATCCAAATGGTCCCGGTCAATAGACTTCCGGCATATGGAAGCAAAAAATAAATAAAGTCTAGTAATTGAGTACCTTACGTTGGCCTCCATTACTCCACGAATAGAAATAGGTAACAGTTGTTGCATCAAAACATGACAATCATGAGATTTCAACCCGGTCATCCGACAATCCTTCGTAACTACCCTACTCACATTCGATGAATAACCAATTGGGACCTTCACTGATTTCAAACTATCAAAAACTGAGATTCTCTCCTCCTTTGACAATGTACAAGGTGCAGGGGGCAAGTAAGTTCTCTTACCCTTCACTTCTGGGGCAAGGTCATTTCTGATTCCCAAATCAACCAAGTCCAACCGGGCATTCAAACTATCCTTCGTCTTCCAGGAAATATTCAAGAGGGTTCCTATCAAACTTTCACAAACATTTTTCTCAATATGCATCATGTCTAGGTAAGGCCTAACCTCAAGATGCTCCCAGTACGGTAGATAAAAAAATATTGACCTTTTCTTCCATGGACCATCACAATGTATTTTGTCCTTGCCTTTATACTTTCCCAACACCATTCTCAATTTCTTTACCTTATTGTGAATCTGCACACAAGTTAGTGGTGTAGGGGATTTCCTTCGTTCTTTCCCACTAACAAAATTGACCACATCATCCCAATATTTATGGTTTCCTTGCAGCCATTTTCTATGGCCAAGATACACTATCTTTCTTCCATGTATTTTAGCTGTTTGAATTATGTTTTCTCCTCACAAATAGGACATGCTTTGTTCCCTTTCACAACATAGCCCAAAAAATTTGCATAGGCTAGAAAATCATTGATCGTGCAAAAAAGCATGGCATGCAATTGAAACTCCACATTCATATGGGAATCAAATACCAACACCCCTTTTTCTTCCCACAATATCTTCAAATCATCAATCAATGGTCTCAAATACACATAAACCTCGTTCCCAGGTTGTCTAGGACCTGAGATTAACAAAGGCATCATAACATATTTACGTTTCATGCACAAATAAGGGGGCAAATTATATATAACAAACATCACGGACCAAGAACTATGCTTCGATGACATATTACCAAATAGAGTCATCCTATATGTACACAATGCAAGGCGTAAATTTCTAACCTCTGAACCAAATGAAGGATATCGCTTGTCAAAATTTCTCCATTGTTCACCATCTGCCGGATGTCTTATCTTGTCGTCACTTGGTCTTTCTCTCTCTCCATGCCATTGCAAGTTCTTGGCATCTTTTGAATTCACGAATAACCTCTTTAACCTAGGAATTAAAGGAAGATACCACATACACTTCAATGGGACCTTCTTCTTCTTCTTAGCCAAACACCCATCATCATCATTCCTCACACCCTTATATCTTGAATGTTTACACACGGGACATTCAACCGCATCTTTCAAATCACCGTCATACAACACACAATCATTTGGACATGCATGTATTTTCTTATGTTCCAAACCGAGTGGACACAATATTTTCTTGGCCTCGTAAAAGTTTTTCGGTATTCCATTCCCTTCCGAAAACTTATCCTTCAGAAGCTTTAGGAGTGAATTCACACTTGTATCACTCCAAGAACTTGTAGCTTTCAAATTGAAAACCTCCATCAAAAAAGAGATTATGGTATCCTTACTTTTACATCCCGGATACAATGGCTTCTCTTTTTAGTCGAGCAAAGCACTCAACATTTTAGGCTTCCCCTCAAAATCTCTTACAATGTCATCGAACATAACATCATCGGTACATTTGTTTCCATCTACCTTGTCAAAACCACCGTTATGTCCTTCATCAACCTCTCCATGAAATGTCCATACAATGTGACCTCCGTCAAATCCGTTCTTCAACAAGCAAAATCTAACAAGCCCACGATCATCAAACCGTTCATGACACAAGCATCTTTTGCATGGACAAAGTATCCTCTCCTCCCGACTAAATGCATAATCAAGAAATGAATCAATAAATGCAATATGTTCACCACTCCCTCTAGCTACACTTGGATAGCTAACCATTTTTTTCCTCCACGCAAACATCGATTCTCAGTCCGTTGTATCTAAACAACACATAATAAACAATTACACAAATTTTCATTGTTCAAACATAATAAAAATAAACACAATCAATTTGCTACACAATACTAAAAGTGTCATGTATGTGTATATGTATGTGAATCGATCAATTTGTTCTTGAGATACAAACAAACATATATATACACATATATATATATATGTATATACATATATATACACATATATATACATATATAGGGGTAGTTTGGAGCATTAAATGCTCAATTTAGCACCGGTTTTTATGAATAGTACGTAAAAACGATGCCATTTTCCATATCAGCACCGGTTTTTAACCGGTGCAAAACCAAACGATGCCATTTTCCCGCTTTTTTCGCCTGCATTTTTTTAGAACTGGTTTCTTTAATTTTTTAGCACCGGATTCTAAAACCTGTGCCAAATATATACTTTACACCAGTTTTCTTTAATTTCTAGCACCGGTTTTCAAACCGGTGCAAATTTAGCACCGGTTTTTGAAATATTTTAGCACCAGTTTTTCAAACCGGTGCAAAAATTTTTAATTCACCGGTTATGCCAATTTTTAGCATTGGTTTTTAAACCGGTGCTAATTTAAAACTGGTTTTTGTTTATTTTAGCACCCATTTTTTGATCGGTGCTAATTTAACACCGGTTTTCGCCAATTCTAGTGCCGGTTTTATGACCGTTTTACACCGGTTATTATAAAGAAAACTGGTGCTAAAATAATTATAATCGTGCTAAATTAACACCGGTTTTAGAACTGGTGCTAACAAAATAAAAATCGTTGCTATTACATTATTTGCACCGGTTTTTAAAACCGGTGCTAGAGGGGGGTTTCTGTGGTAGTGTGTGCAGCTAAGTGTGGGACGGAGGGTGTAAGAGAACTGTGGTACAACCTGTTAGAGTTAGATTCCCACATTGGTAGTTGACAGTCATATAACTTAATATATAAGATCACGGATCACCTCTACATAGTACCAATTAGTTTTATGATAGAAGCCTGTGATTCTAATATGGTATGAGAGCCCAAGGTTGACCTGTTACCCACTTTCTATCCACGTTTATGCGATGATTCATACCATTGCACTTGAGGGGGCGTGTTAGAGTTTGAGTCTCACATTGGTGGTTCACAATCATATAACTCAATGTATAAGATCATGGGTCACATCCCTACATAGTACCAATTGGTTTTATGATAGAAGCTCATGATTCTATAATAACCATCTCAGAACTCAAGTTTAGGGGTGGCAGTGGGGTGAATTTTGGTGGAGGTCCACCCCACATCTGCCCTAATGGCTGGCATGAAGGTAGTTTTGATGGGGTGGGCAGTTATGAGTATGAAAATGATACCTGTCATAGGTAGTGGGTAGGGTGTGGATATTAGTACATATATCTCATCTTTGTCCCACTAAACACTAGTAGAGAGTCTCCTATTAAAGGCAACAATGGAAGTCAGATCACCAAAAACCACTTTTAATGTGCATTTTCGACCTCAGAAACCACCATTCGTGTCCCTGAATTAATTTTTAGGCAATATTTTGTTGATTTAAGGCAGTTTTCCATGAACCGTCTTTAAAATGATATTTTGCGAACTCGGAAACAAGGAACAGAGTGCTTTCCGAGCTCAAAAAATAGTGAGTTTCCGTAGTACATGGAAGGGAAACATATTCTGAATTTTTAAACTTTTTGTGTCCATTTTACGAACTTGGAAATTAGTTGATCGCGTCTTATATAATGTGGGACAAAGTTTCCGAGTTTGGAAATGGACCTGCATATTAAAACAATGTGCCCACTTCCATTAAATGCCACAAAACCCTAATTATTTGAAGAAGAAGCTCATTTTTTTTCCTTACCTATTGTGCGGAATAGGCTTTGTGCTTGAGAAGTCATCATTTTCCATTGGAGAAGGTTAGTTTTATCCAAATTATGAAGTTAACGATTTGTTCAAATAATTTAAGGTTTAACTAATGCTTCAAATATACTCATATTTTTATATTATGGTTTGAGATTAGCTAGCTTTATGATTATGATTGAATGAATCCTCATGTGTTGCATTTTAATTGGCAGTTAGAATAATGGATTGAGATGAACTAATTGTAATGATCTTCGGAAATCACTCGAGTACATGCCATTGGTTGAATCATTTGGTTATTTTGCCTTTGAACATGCTTCTAAAAATAGTTATTCGCAGGCACGATGCCCTTGCAAGGATTGTAGAAATGATGCGTATTTAGGGAGGAAGAAGTTGCGGGAAAATCTCATAATGAGAGGGTTCCAAACTAGCTACAACTCGTTGGGTATGGCATGAGGAATTTGTGGAAGCATCTCATTCAAATTAATTGGAGGAAACGATGGCGGGTGATGAATTAGATGGTCGAGTTTGATGAAATGGTGGAAGATATTGCAAGGGAATTAAATGGTAAACCGGAGTCGTTACATGTTTTGATGGACGACAAAGGGACGCCTTTGTACATTGGTTCAAAAAACTCGGTTTTGAATGTGACTCTGCGGATAATGAACTTGAAGGAAAAAAATTGGATGGACAGACAAATCGATGACCGAGGCTCTCGAGTTGTTTAGGTTTTTGCTTCCCGAGGGTAATTTAATGTCCGATAGGTTATATGCTACAAAAAAAATACTATGCCTGATGGGATTGGAATTGCTAAATGCATTCACGAACGATTATATGTTGTATAGGGGGGAAGTAGATAAAGATCAAGAAATTTGTTGGGTATGTGGTGAATCTCGGTATAAGATAAAGAGAGGTGCGATTGCGGCGGGTGTGGAAGTTCCATTGAAATCAAAGAAAAGGACAGCGAAATTTTTTTATGGTACCTCCGGATCATTCCCTGTTTGAATAAGTTGTATGCTTGTAAGAAAGATTTATGTGAAGTAAGTTGAAACTGTTGGAGTTCTAATCGGTAGACATGAAGGGAGGTTGGAAGGGTTAGGGGTTAGACATGGCAAATTAGTTAGCCCTACTGTGAAAGATTTATGTGCTGCCCATCTTTATGTTCTGCGCAACCACGAGGATGTAGTTATATACATAGAGATTCATATGGATGTCATACGAGTGAGGCACCCTAATTTCAGTGAGGCTTGGGTTCTCCAATTGCACACTTCTACATTTGCATCTTAGTTGCGGGATCACATAGATGTAGGTGAACATCAAAAGACAGTTAAATGGGTGGCACATAAACCATTGGGGACCATTCTTTCCTACGGAGGCTATGAAATTAATGGTTTTATGTTTTCCACAAAATCAATGGATGATAAGAGTGTCACTCAAAACAGTGGAGTGTCTCTTGTCTTCGAAGCATTGCACGTTGGAAGTGGTGGTGATGAAAATCCCATGTATGCCGTAAACTGCTACTTTGGCACAATTTCTAGAATTTAGGAGCTTGAATATGTGAGTATGTGTGTCCATGTGTTTAAATTTCATTGGGTCAATATTAATAGTGGGCAGCGGATCGAGGATTTGGGCTTCACCCTTGTCGATAGAAGTTGGGTTGGATGGAAGAACGGTCATTTCATATTGGCATCTCAAGCGCACCAAGTTTTCTATGTTAGGGATCTTGTTGATCCTAGGTGGGAGATTGTCGTTGAAGGGAAACGTGTTTTTGTTGAAGAAAATGAGTTGGAGGAAGTAACTGGATTTGGATTCCATACATCGAGTTGTGGATCATAAGAAATCATGTTGCTCAAGGAGGATGATCGGAGTCTTCACAGTTTCTTAGGCCGTAAGGACCATGATGAAGGAATGTGGATCGACGGTAAGGAGAAGATCACACGTAGGAAGTGGAAGTCAAAGAAGGTCGTGATCAAGAAAAACAAAACAAAAGTAGTAAGTTGTCTGATATCAAGTGTAGTTTATGATTTTTTTTCATTGTTGTACCTTGGACAATTAACATGCTTCTATTATTGACGTTTTTGGTAAACACATCCTCAAATGAGTAGTTTTTCAAAGCATAGAAAAGAAATTTAGCACTTCAAATAATTTAAATTTCATAACAATCTAGAAAGTAGAAATCCATAGATAAAGTCTTAGATCTTAAAAATTCTACGGTCATGTCAAATGAGAAAAAAAAATCAAGTCTTGCAAATTCATTCATTGACATCTTCAATGTTGCTAGTTGAAGTCGATCGGTTGATTCATTGTCGTGAGCTTGATGCGAGGTGTCGCTCATAAGCTTGCTAAGACATTTCCATGAACCTAATCTTTGCCTTCATAACACAAAATTCTGTGCACATCCATTTGTAGCAATTCTTGAATCCTTTCAAGTATGACTTCTCGATACCTACATATAGCGACCAAGATATGAACTATATAAACAATGAATAAAATACTAAAAAAATATGAACTAAATCATTGCAAACATATTTGCGACCAACTTTCCTCAATATGTAGCCTCTTGCTCGGCTTGAGTTCTTATGATACCACTTCCCATCATACAACACCAAACCCTTGTTCTCTAAGTAAGTCAAGTCATAATACTTCAGGATTTTTTCCTCCCCTTTGATGGTCAACCCCTCAACGCTTTTCAAAATGCGAGTTATTAAACTCCCATACGGTAGGCAAGTTAGCACCTTCTTCGACGTTGCATAATGCAACATATGCCTAAAAATAGCCGCATTGGGTTGATTCTTCTACCCTCCATGATTAAATAGAATATCACAAGGGTTGGGTGATTAGGCTCGGTCAAGTGTTTGCCCGAGGGGACCAAACTCCTATTAATGATCTCATATGTAATACATTGGTCAACGGGAAAAAGCTTTAGATTGAAGGTCTCCAATTTTCCTAAATCCAATCTATTTCGATTGAAGTAGTATACACTACACTCTATGGGGTCAATGTAGGGAGAATAAACTTCTAGAGGCCATTTCTCCTGATGGTAGAAATCATCCAACGGACCATCAGGGTCCTCCTAGAAAACAAATTATGGGTACAAGTATGGGCAATCTAATATCTTATCAATAATCTATTGGCTAAGCAGGATGTCAATTCTCTCAACCCTCATAGCGTAATCCCCACTACCCACTTCTCGCAAGGTAGCATAAAATTGGCATGTCAAATCAAAATACGCTTTCTCATTACAAGAAAGAAAATTCTCAACATTTTGTTCACTAAATGATTTTAGGGGATCGGCCAACCCTAAAGCTAAGTACTCATTAAAATCAACAAGAAATGTATCTAACAACTTCTCCCTCTCATGAAATGCATCATACCAAATTTGCACAAATTTAGAAATGAGACTTGTCTCAACGAAGCCGAGATTGTGGTCGGTTAAATGAGACCTAGACATTGTGCGGCTTGAACCACTGCTAGCCATGCCAAATACTTTATGGGTTTACAAAAATGGAGGAATTTGAGGGCGTTTTCGAGTTTGCAATGTTAGCTAGGGTTTGGAGATTTTGGGACAATTTCTTTAAATCTGATTCGACCCCTAATTTTTTATATAGAAAGAACTTTCCGAGTTTGGAAAGTCCTTTTCATCTCTTTTTTGAACAAGCACGGTCAGGTTTTGAGCTTGGAAATATTTTTTCATGGGAAAATGGATTCTTTGAAATTTCCAGAAACGGCCCGAAAATGTCACACAAGCTCGGAAACTGACTTTCCAAACTCAGAAATTTGCTCGTGTGTACTTGTCTTCAAAGAAAGAACTCTTTCCGAGTTTGTAAATTATATTTCTGAGCTCGGAAAATTAATCATGCAAACAGGTCTAAAAGGTGGAATGGTTTCCGAGTCCGGAAATGGATCCGGCCTACAAATGCAAAGGACAGACGTATTTCCAAGCTCAGAAATTCGTCCAACTTATGGTCATTTTTCAGATTTCACAAAACATGCACCTTAGATGGTCACCTATTCATCCACTAATTACATCTACCTAACATTATACAAAATACCATTAGAACAATATAATTCAAATTTCATGCTTTAAAATATCAAAAAAATGCAACTAAATGCATTCAAATATAATCCATCATTCAAACCTTACACATTGAAGTTTTACAACCAAATAACATCCTAACAAAATACAATGTTTTGAACAACCACATAAGAATTTAATCTTATATAGATTCCCCTCCCACCCTATTCTTGGCTTGCAATGTTCCTGTCATCCTCACCATGATCACCATCATCATTTTCACTCTCCGAGAAAACTGGCTCAAAGTTAGGCAGCTCGTTATTTTTGCTCAATTCCAATTGCAGGCCCTGAGTTTCCAGAAATGCAACATGTTGGGTATGAGTGTGGGTCAACATATTGTGCGTCTCAGTCAAGTCCACACGCATACAATCAAAGTACTTGCTCAACCTAGCCTTCAAACTGCTGCTGATACCTGGAAATCAATATACATCAAAATTATATGGATATTAAAATTAAATATTTTAATTGTACTCAAGTAAATTATTTATCTCTTACTGGAGCTCGATGCCTCATCTCTTTCTGCTTCCGCTTCACGAGCCCTCTTGGCAATCATAGCATTTTAACAGGGTATTTCACGGTAGGCCCGCATTTCATCAAAGCATAGATGGTGGTTTTTGTGTTTGAACCAATTCTTGTCATAGTACTCCATACTTAGAGGCTTATCCTGAGGAATTATACCGGCCTTATTTATCATAGCAGTTTTCAAACCACCGTAACGAAGATATTTCTTCTTCGTCTGCGCCACCTTTAACATGAAAGAGATGACGACGAAGCCCAAATTTATCTTTCTACCTTCCATGATGTAGTAAAACATCATGAGGTTAGCAATAATTGGCTCGTGTGTATGACCACCCATGGGGAAAACATTTAGGCATATCCACTCACAAATAAGACGCTCCTCTACAGTTCAGACATTGATATCAAAACTCTCTGATTTTCCCGCAGTAGCTCCTACTATCTTAAAATGTTTCCTATTCATGGCTATGGGACAAAGTGGAGTAGAGTCGCTCACACCCGCCCAAACATGTGTGATAAATATCGATGGGGCCACTGGGGTCATCGGGCCTTAATTTATCGGGGGTGGTGTAGGGGCAATCTTGGGCTACGTCAACTGTATATGCAGTCACAAATATTTCTTTCCCATTAACATTATTCATATCTTTATTGTTGCTACTCTGACCCAAATTTGCATAAAATTGAACCACTTCATCCGTGTGAACGCGTTCATCCATACAAAGTAATTTCTCTAATTGGGTTTTGAAATGTGCTAGCAAGTACCCCTAGTCCCAACTCCTCAAAATCCAACGATGATATAGCCTTCGAATTAGAAAAATCAACATACTGTTGCTCGGTGGTGTCATTGAAGAACTTATTCGATTGGCCAATCTCCGTGATAGGATGATAACTACGATCACTTGCCTTTGACCTAGAGTTTGTGCTCTTGCGACTCATTGTGAATTGATTTCGGGGGTTTTGGGTTTTCAAATTTGGGAAGGTTAGGGTTTGGAAATGGGGAATTCGATTATGAATTGGGGATTTTAAACTTCAGCCTGTTTTTCCTTTTTTTAAAAAAAACAAAAGGTTTTCTGAACTTGTAAATGACTTGTGTGTACCACAAAGAAGAGCCGATATATTTTCGAGTCCAAAAACATGTTTCCGAGTTCGGAAACCCTTTTAGTCAGGAATAAAAAATGCGGAAAGGGTTTCAAATGGGCATTTACTCTCATTTGAAAAACCCGTCCTCCCCACTTTTCTCCCCTTAAAAAACCTTCAAACCCCAACTCATCAATCCATTTCATCTCCAAACATCCCATTTGAAGTATGGATATTTTATTTATATCTACATCTCTTCTGCTCCAAATTCTCTCTTAATTTTTATTTTTTTTTACATGGGTTTTATGAAATGTAGGTAGAAGCTATGAAGGGGCATTTCAAACCCTTTGATTGATCAACAAGGTAAATCTAGTCTCCAATAAAATGCTAGGTTTATTATTTTCAAACATGAATGAGGAAATTCAAATATTAAGTTGTTTATGGTAGCCAGGGTTTGAATTTTATGATTCTTATGGCTTCTATTTTAAGTGGGGTTTGTTATTAAAAATAAGTTGTGTATAATATTAAGGGTTGGTTGTCTTCATGGTGCTGAATGATTAAAACATGCAAGGTAATTGATAATAAATGGTAAAGTGCTAGATATTTGATTGAGCTATGTATTAGTGTGTTTAAATGATAATTATATTGCTAGGTTTTTATGACATTTTTTTTGGCTTCATGATCTTAAATGGTAAATTTATCGTCTATTGTATATGTTCATTGCCTAGGGTTTAGTACAAAATTTCATCTTATATTTTGGGTATTCTATAAATATTAGTAACGTATTTTTGTCCGAGGTTAAGCTATTTTTTGGTATATTTGTAAATGTAGCATTCAAAAGGGAAACTAGGAAGCAGACTCGTGACGATGTGTCACAGCTCGGTAATGTCAATCCCCCAACAGCAAAGACAGCGTGGGATGAGGACGACGGTTTAGGGGATGTAGGAAAACACCTAACTCATTGTAGAGCATTAGAACATAGAATGTCTAGGAAAGTGTTAACGTCGTTGCTTTTCAAGAAGTTGGTCAATTTTGTGTTGGATCAATGCGCCAAATGGTCTAGTTGGGCAGCGAAGGTCGGCGGAACAAGGGTAGATATCTGCTACAATACTTGGCATGATGTCCCAAATGATTGGCACGTTGTAGATGGAATGCAAGGTAGCTTTAGTGAATCATTTTCCCTACTTTTTTCTTCTAGTATTTATCTTCACATGTACTCTCCCTCCTCATATCCTTGTGTTTTGTAATCCTCGTAGAGGTCTTTTCAAATTGAAGCACACGATGTGGGTGCTTTGCGAAAGAAGGTTATGTTCATGATGCCAAAGAGTTGGCGTGAACATAAATACACTTTGTCCAGAGACTGCATATTTAGCGATAAGAAAAGTGATCGCCCATGGGTAACTTATATGCACATTCTACCCGAGAGCTGGAAGATTCACAAGAAAAGGGCATTGGAGAATAGTAAAAACGTTAGTAAAAACATATGCAAATTATTAGTGTGATTAATTACATTAAAATGTCTAGAGTGTTACATGACCCTAACATCCAACTTAGGGTACAAGGGATGAAAAACAATGTGTTTCCAGGGATAATAAAATTCCACACCAATTGAGCCGCGGGGGTTATCACTTAGCGGCAATATCGCCAGTGAAGGAACGTCTAGAACAAGATGTGAAAATTGCGATGGCGGGCAGAATGACGAAAGATGAGGCAAGGACTTCAGATCAATAGTGTGGATGACATTGAAATGTGGGATATATTTCTCAAAGGCTGACAAAACAAGAAGGGTTTATATGTTAAGGATGAAGAGAGACTAATTGCCAAAAGAGTGGTACGTAAATTTTTAGGTGAATACGTAATTAATTTGAACTATATTAAGTTTATATTCAATTAACAAAGTTATATATTTATGTTTTCACTTAGGAAAAATTGAAGGATGATCAATTGTGAGGGGAATTGGATAAACACAACATTCTTTGTGAAGCCATGGAAAAACCCTACCATCTGGGCCGCATTAGGGGTGTGGGTAGTTTCTTGACCCAATGGCAAGCATTCAGGATTGTACGGTCCTACGATGGAGCGGAACTCTCAAGAGTCCACTTGTTGGGGAAAAAATCCTAACTCCATGACAAACTAATTGAGCAACGAGATCTTGTAATTTGAAAGTTGGTCCAACACATCGGCCTAATTCTTCCGAATAATTTAGAGGACTGAACGCCTGATTGAACACCGCTATCTAGGGGTTCACGACATTCTCTCGGGAATGTTGAGGTAAATCGCGAGGCAATTGTTCAAAATCCAAGAATCGATAGGCAATTGTTCGAAATCCAAGAATCGATAGGCAATTATTCAAACCTGACAACTTCGACAATGCCACACTTGCAATTGAAAAAAGGTACAAAGGATCTTTTTTCTCAATTATGACCCTTTGAATTAATTTTCATATTTAATAGATATTTTGCATGTGTTTTAGAAATCATGTCCGTGTGAACTATACATTGATCAAGGTGTAGACGGTAGGCCACTACATGGAGCCGATGGAGTTTCGCATGAGTTGATGAAACATCATCACTTCATACCAATTGCAGAAGGTCTTTCGAGGGTTTTGTTAGAGAATCCTTTGGTAATGGGCTCCCCTTTGCCAATCCCATACGGGGAATACAAAAAAGTTCGTCGGGGAATGTTCCTTATTTGGCCCTGTAGACTTATATACGCCGATCCTATCAAGGATCGACATTTGAAGGAAACAAGACCTCCATCACCAAAACCGGTGAAGATAACACCAAAACCGGTCAAAACGATGCCAAAACCGGTGCCAACAATACCAACTAGGGTTAGACCTCCATTAGCAAGAGCCAACGTCCCTAGAGACAAGTCTGGCTTCGTACGTGTCATTTATAATTTGCTACAACCCCATGATCGAAACTCAACGTACACATTCTCGGGAAATGAATGCGTATTCATATGCAAGCGTGAATTCATGGCATTATGGAGTGATTTTGAATACCTGTGGAGATGTGAGCAAGTTAATCAAGCGATGATGTCGATCTACACCTTGTGAGTGATTTTATTAATTTTATTACTAAATTTGATTTTAATTACACTAAACATTATTGAAAATATTACCTACTATGAATTGTCTAGGTACATGTTTTTTACGAGTAATCAAAAGAAGGGATGAATTGCATACATGTGCCCGATGATGATACAGGAAACTGGTTGTACAAAAAAAAGGGATCGACTACATTTGAAAATGCCTAAGCCAGAAGGATAAGTTATTTTTTGTTGCGCTATACATCGAGAGGTTATTTACTAGGTTCAATTTCCCACAAATATTAAATAAAAAAATTTCTTCAGGGACCACTAGAGATTAATATTGATAGTACCCACAAAGAAGCGAGTGTATTGGATGAATCCCCTCCACTTCCAACCATCTGATGCATTCGTTGAGATTTTGGAAAGTGCAATGAAGGAAAATAGTGAGCAAACAAATTGTTCGTTTCACGTGGTTGAAATCAAAGTGGTATACCAATATGTTAATTTCCTAAATACTATACTCAATTATTTGATGCAATAGTATTAATAATTTATGTTTCTTGCATATAGTACAAGAAACGGGCTCAAACTTGGGAGTGCAGCAATTATGTCATGTTATACGCGTCCGAGTGAGTAGAGAAAGTCCAAGAAGATGTACTTGAACTTGACAAGGTATTTGTACAATTGAACGTGGTAATTTTCCTAACTAACCTTTGCCAAATATTTAATTCTATAATGTTATTTTCATAAGGGATTGGAAACCCTACTCGCAGGATGATATCAACAATGCGTGAAATTCATTGGCTCGGCATCTAATTCTCAATCGGTCAGTGAACAATAGGAAATCCCAATATTGGTAGGGACATTCAAGTTAGATAAACACTTAACCTTAGAAATGTCGGAAAAGATTTGTAGCAATTTCTAGTCCTATATATGCTTGGTTAGCGTTGTCTATAGATTTTTGTTTAGGTGCTAGATACTATTGTGTACTGTATTTAAATTGTGGTTGTATCGAACCTGTTTTTGTGTCAGGAATATTAATGAAACAAAATTTTTACCAAAACACTAGATGGGTTTCTGAGTCCGAAAACTATGTCGTCCCTTTTATGTTTATTTTGCTCGGGCAGAAGCTGTTTTCTGAACTTGGAAACTACCTACCCGACATAGTTTCCATTTTCGAAAACGATATAAGGCAATTAAATGTTCAGTCAAAACTTTTCAGAGAGAGGGACCGAAAATGCCATTGAATCCGGAAACTATTTTTTGTTTTAGAAAGAGACAAAACACAGTTATTAACAGTTTCCGAGTTTGGAAAATGGATAATATCCGAACTCGAAAAAGGAGGACAGGTACGATGGGTATACCTTAGTTTCCGAGTTCAGAAACTAATTAAAGGTGGTTCCTGGAGCAAATTAAAGGCGATTTTTAAAAGGCGATTCCGGAAACCGCCTACTTTTAAAGGCACAACCATTAAAGGCACCTAAACAGTGCCTTTAAATAGTCGAAAGAACCGCCTTTAATAGGCCATTCCTATACTAGTGAAACACACTAATTTTATAGTGATTTGGACTTGGTTTAGTGGAATCCACACTCTCTATAATTGAGAGGTTCAGAGTTTAAAGCCCACCCCTATCAAGAATTGTTAAAATATTAGAGCGATTTCATTATGAGGATTACCCGGCGTTATGGGACTGTGTCGATGGTCCTAGCTGTGGTTTCTTAACCTGCAGGTGGTCGATGAATTGAGATCATGGTGGTTTCGGCTTCGGTGGTGGCATTCCGTTGTGGTCCAATGTTTGGGTGTTCTTAGAAGGGCATCCCTAGCTATTGAAATTGTAGGTGGTCGATAAAGGTGAGATCATGGTGATTCCGAGTTTGGTGGCGGCAGTTTGTTGGTTGTGCAGCGTTTGAGTGTAATCAGGAGGGCGTCCCTACCTATTCAAATGGATGGAATTCCAGGCCCCACTGAACTTCAATAGATTCAATAATGGTGTTTTCTAGGTAGGTCCTAGAGTAGGATGTTTATACTCCTTCTGTCCTGGCCTATTCTACACAGAATCTTTTCATGGTCTTCAATAAACATGTTTGACTGTAAATATGTGTAGATATGGATAAAAATGACACAAAATTTTGATATTTAAAAACTACATATTACGACGAATCTAACCATACATCATACGATAAAATTGTTGTTCATATACCTATTCAAATATGTGGTCAAAGTTTGGTATCCTTGACCAAAAAAATATTCTGTGCAGAATAGGCTGGGACGAAGGGAGTATTTAATTTGGTTGCTTGCATTTGATTTTTCAAAAAAAAAACCCATTAATTTTATATATTACAAACAAAATTATCATTTATTCATAATGCACGTTTCTTACTTATAATATTTTCATATCAATACTTTTAAATATTTTATTATTAAAATTATTACAATAAAATAAATTTTGGATGTTTTTGGAAATATAAGTGGAGTGAGTACAATTGATTTGAAGTGGGATATGGATACCCAAATGCATGATGGGGCAAAGGTTGATTTTTGTACAATACCCAATGGTGTAACAAAATTTTAATATTGTACCCACCGTGGGGTGATGGAGCGAGTATAGATATGTTAATTTTAGATGGACATAAGTATATAGATACCATAATCCGCATTTGCCCCCACCCCATTGCCATCCAACTACAAAATGATGCAAATAGGTCAAAGGTGTTGCACCTGCAAAACTATGATAAGTAGCAGAGAAACACCCAATTACTGCTTTTGAACAAATGGAATGGCAAGTGCATCAAAGATCATGAAAATGACAGATCAGTTGACTAACATTCACATTCATTCAAGTCTTACAAAGCTGAAAGGTACTAACAGCTGAAAAGGAACATGTATTACACTGGTGTACTCAATGGCCAAAGTAAAGAATGAGTTTTTTAGGGGAAAAAGACCAATTTTTTACAATGTGTCTAAGCTTCTTGTTTAAACAACAATATCATACAAAACTTTCAACTACAAGGTGCTCCTAAATTTCCAGTACTATGTCCAACTAATGTACACTGTTCTGGGTTGGAAGAAAGTAGGCAACCGTGAAATACAAGATGCTGACAGACCATACTAAGGAGGAAAGCTTGGGATACCAGAATGTCTCTCTCTCTGAAGAGAAGAGGCTCATTGGGCATTTGAATTCCACCACTGCCTCGAGAAACGCCTGCATTGATCAGGAGTAGGTTATCCTTAGCCCCCAGATTTGTGCTTGTGCTTTCCGGAAGCAATGGCGGTCCACTGTCAGCCAACGGGTTATCGCTAGCTGAATCTGTCTTCTTGTCATCGCTGTTATCATCTGAATCTTTGTTTTCATCGTCTTGCTCCTTAGAACTCTCACCATCACCCCCTTTGGGCAGACCCTGAACTAAATCTGGTCTTGGTTCAACACCGACTCTTCGCAGGTGTAACTGTTTGGCATAGAAACATCAGTTGCAAGGTTTATAAACACAAGAAATTAGCAGTCCTAAAAATGTCGTTCCTCATGGAATTAGTACAGTAGAGGGATAGGGGCTGTATAGCAACAATCCAAAAGGCAGATTATAATTACACCACAAACAAATAAGGCATCATCCTTCAACAGATTATTAAACAGCATTCAAAACAAGAAACAGTCCAGAAAAAGTTTAGTACCTGAAGGTGAAGATTTACTTCATCTGGGCGTGAGAGAAATGGAAAGTCGCCACCAGACTTCAAATAAGCTCTCCTAGCACCAGGATACTTCACACTCACTTGGTCTTTAAGCTGCTGAGATATTGCACAGTAATCACTTGTCTTCAGGCAGCATCGTTTACACAGAAATGAAAGAAGAAATGTCAGAAGCTACTTTAATTTCCTCATAATGTTTGATAGCTAAACATTCCACCCAGTAAGAAAGGACACATGAGCACTTTGGGCAAAGAGATCAACCAAACCAAACAAACAAAAGTAGATAATCTCCTAGTTCCGAAAATCTCCAGAAGCTTACAAGTATTTGATCGTCGGTGCAACTGAATAGTAGCGTCAAAAGATTATGCAGGAAGATTTACCCTATTTGTCATGAATTAGTCTCTTTTATAGGAAATAATAAACTTAGCAACAAATGTAATCAAACCAATAGCAAGATCGTAAAATTAGAGTTAGGTGCCTAAATGCACTGGAAGAATTAAAAGATGCATGAAACTATCAGATTTTTTTAAGAATATTTGCACTGTTCAAGTATGAAGAACTTACATCCATAATAGTGATAAATGAATCTGAAAGCATAAGAGTTTCCACTGAACCAGTATCAGATGTCAAAGTCAATCTGGAAGCTAAGTCATCTTTCGAGAGAGTTTCAATCTGTGACAGATAAACATCGCTGCTTAGGATCACAAAGTACAAAAAGGACAGCTTAAAGACCAAAGGACAGCTTTACCTGGGAGACTACAAAGTCCACAGAGTCTGCAATAAATGGTTCATGTGGTCCATCACGAATTCCGGTTAGAACATACCGTTTCAATAGAAAAGTAGGTGTCCAGGTAACACTGTTAAAAATCGAAATATAAGTCAGGGGACTTCAGATGTTCTAACCGTACACTTGAAAATAAAAATGCATAAGTAAGCAAGTAGTGGCTAATGCAAAGCATAAAAAACAAATACTACAACGGAAGAAGATAGAAACAGGAATGAAGTAATATTGAAGTTGTGGAGAGCTAAGTCTCAAGATTGACAAAGCATTTGCAATATACAGGCAAGAATTATATAAATTAGATCAAGTATTTTAAGTTTTCCTTCAAAAAAATAGGACAAGTATATGACAATTTCAGCCCAAAACAGCAATATGCAGCTTTGCATTGAGTGGCTTTAAATGTTATAAACATCCTCTTGAAACTCTTACTTCACACGCCAGTGCATCCTACCTCATACATGTCAAATTAATAAGACACTCTTATAATTATACAATATCAGACTCACAGAAGGAAAGAAGATCATCTAAGTTTTCCAAGATGGGTGACTAATTAAAAAGAGTAAAAAGAGAACTCTCGAATACACGATAGTGGACAAGTGGTGTGACTTCAAATTAATCCTTACACAAAAAAAAATTATACTCTGCCCAACGGACCAACAGTACAAATAAAGTTCAGATGAAACATACACGGGAGCCCATGGCATGGCTGTTTTAAAACTACTGGTCTCCAAATACGTATTTGAGAGCACCAATGACCGAACTCGCCGAGGACGATGCACAGCAAATATTTGTGCCAAGAAGCCACCGAGTGAAGTGCCATAAAGATGAACCTATGTAACAACATATACGCCTATCAAAACTGACGAATTTTTAGGAAGCAAGTCAACCAACTGGATTAAATTTCAAGATAGGGTAAACAGTCTTAATAGAAAAAATCAGCGACAACTGATTGCTTCACAAGCCAATACAGTAAACTATTGTAACTAATCATGAAATAGAAAAGGAGATTTCGCATATACTATATTGTACTAGCAGTCGCAAGCAATATGAAAAATTTTCACTTTCTGATGGACATCAAAAGATAGTGAGATTGACATGTATGTTCTAGAATAAAGGCTGAAAAACATGTAATTTTTAGAGCAAGCGCAAATTGTGATCTTACATGATGAACATCAATAGTATCCAGAAACTTTTCAAATGCTTGGATCCACTCATGATGATTCCATACACGTGGAATATCGATTGAAATTACTCGATAACCCTGAAAGGATCCAAAAATAGAAAAGACAAATTTGCTCAATATTAAATAGAATAGTTTTTTAAATCTTATAGTCCACGGCATTGTTTGCGCATAGGGGAAACAGCTACAGGAAAAGGTAAAAATAAATACACACTGCTCTAACAATCACAAGAGTGTGGTCAAAAGCTAAATCATGAAAAGAATCTCAAAAGGATCAATAGACAAAGTTCCAGATATTATTTAACCATTGTTTTGTAACATGAAATTCCTCATACCAAACGCGCAAAATGTGGAGGTTGAGGGTGTACAGGATGAAATAATGTAATCAGGGTGCTGTGCATGATAAAAGAAGTACCTTCATGGACAACGACATTATCTGCTTGTAGTACACATCTGCGGTTCCAGCTGTACCAGGAATGCATATAAGTGGTGGCACTAATTTCGGCCCGAAGTCATAGTACCGCCAATGCTTTGACCCAATCTATGATGGACATGAAGAATCCAATTAATTTTGATTATAAGTACAATAGCACACAACTAGCCCCAGATCAATATATTTTCTGTTAATTCATTGGGCAAAACAATAAAATTAGTATGATCAAGTACATATGACTGATTGCTATGTTCCAACCATAAATAACATCCAGTTCAAGAATTCCAACAATCTGATTCCCTTTCCATCAGTCTTAATCCCCGGTCGCTATTTTTTTCTCATGCCATTGGGGCTACATTATCACCATCCGTATCACCTAAAAAATCTCGGCCAACATGAACCGTGAGAATGCAATTAAAGCACCCGTGAATAGCCTCGAATTGCTCTTTTACAGACTGAGTGTCCTAAATTCATATCAAATTAGCCAAACAAAAGGGACCACATAGCTAACCAAGACCACAATTTGCTAACCAAATCAGCAGGAGAAAACTGCAAAATCCAAAGATTGCATCTTTGAGCTAAAAAAGAAGAGCCCTTTTCAGTGATCACACAAACTCAAAGCTCTCGTAACATATGTACCTCCAGAATTCAGTCCAATCAAAGGTCAACACCAGAACCCAGAACTAAAAATCAACATTTTTTGAAGATCGAATCTTGAGGATTAAAGATTGAAAGAAAGGGAACATACTGGGATCTTATGAAGAGGGACCTGAGACTTGAAATAGGTGTAATCACCGGGCGCCGAAAAGCCGCCTTTCATGCCTGATTCAGACAACTTCCGCTCCTATTGCAACGAAAAACCCATTTATTAATATTAATACCACCATCTCACTCTATCATTGTGGAATAATGGTAAGAACTACTAACAGCAGTGTTGTATTAAGGTTAAAATTGCTCTGTTTTCTTTTTACACCAAGATTTGGGGTGTGGATATTGGAATAATGAATTTTTCGAGGTGGAAAAGGTGAAAATTCAAGAGGGATCAACGCCACGTGGGGGGGCATGCTCATACTGTTTCTTTTATTAGTAAAAAAAAATCTTGGAAAAAATGCATTTCTATAAGTTTATGGACAATCTATACTAGCTTTTATTTGATATATTGTAATTTTTTATAAAATTTAAATGTTGTATTTTATAAGTTTAAACAAGTTATAATATGTATTTGAAGGTGAAAATATAAAACTATATAATATAAAAAATATTTTAAAAAATTCTAAATTTTGTATGTAATTTAACAAATGCAGTGTATAAGATAAAAAAAGTGGCATGTTATAAACTTATGGACACGCCACCTGTCAGAAGACCTACTCTGCAAGAAAAATGAAAAAACGGAAAGTACAATGGAACATCCCATGACCGAAATGTTTGGTACCTCTTCAATCCAACAACTTTCCTATAATGGGGATTTTCATTGATTATGAGAATTTTGAATAGTTTTTTAACTCTAACAGCTTCCATATCTCATTTCCTAAAATAGTGATTTTGATAAGAGGGAGTATTTGCTTCCCTATATCTGTAGAAAGAGAAGAAAATTTTAGGGAATGGAAATTTAATGCATGTCCAATTGAATGCATCAAATCATAACACTTAATTCATTACTCTAATAAAAATATAAGTCTCATATTTCTCTCATTCTTCCATTCATACTAAAAAAATCCTTGACTTCCAATATTTTTTTAAGAAGAAAACTACAACGATTTCAAACTCATGTGAAATGTTTATATATATATATATTGTAAGGTTTGTCAATAATGATTTGTTTAGAAAATTGAAATTAATCTCTTTGGTTTATAGTAGAGGTAGCAAAATAGACCAGTGACCCGCACCCGTGTGGGTCAAGCGAATTGTCTATTGTTAAATCGGGTTGGATATGGGTAAAAAGAGTAATGAGTTAAATGGGTAATGAGTCAAATAGGTAGTTGAAAAATATGGGTTGGGCGGATTGGGTTTGTGAGTGGACCGCAGGTTTACCCGTATGGGTTGAAACCCCCGGGTTTTATTCATATGGGTTGGTACATAAACTCATATGAGTTCATATATGGGTTGAAACCCGTTGGTTTACCCATTTTCGACCAATGAGTTAAATGATTTTTCATTTTCAACCTGACTCGTTTTAACCCGACCCATTTTTTGACTCGTCATAAAATGTGTCGAAAAGGGTCATACCCATATTTTTTAATTACCCATTTTACCCAATCAATATATGACACGTCCGTCCATTTGCCACCCCTAGTTTATGGTTTATAATTTTTTGAATTTTTTTGATGTTGTTACCTTTTATTTCAAACCGGGTGAACATATAAAAAGAATACGAAAAGAAAACTAGTTCTAATTAACATCAAAATTTGAGTTTCAAATTTTTTTATTGATAGTTTTAAAAAACTAAATTAATTTTTATGTATAATATATTTTGAAGTGATTAAAAATGAACTATTAGCTTTACATGAAAAAGTAATGTAATAAATGTAAGATCATGCAAAATAGGAAAGTTGTTGGAGTTGAGTCAAAAAAATATGGGGCATATTCGTTTTCATTCCCCATCATAGAGAAAATTTTGGGGAACCTGTTGGACTTGCTCCAAGTCCAATAGAGAAGAGTTGTTTATGACTAAATTAATAAGAGCAAAGTGCATATATAACCCTACATAATTGATGAAAGTGCAGATATAACCTTGCGATAATTAAAAATGCAAATATAACCCTAGATATTTAGGTTATGTGCAAATATAACCTTTTCAAGCAATTTGATGTGGAATTAGGTGAAAATATAAAATTTTCCTTCCAAAAATAAAATAAAAAATAAAAAAGGAAATTGGTTATTATTTTAACATTTTTCAATCGTGCTCCATCTCCAATCTCCGTTGTCTCCAAGGTTTGATTGACGCGAGCTTTCCCTCCGTCTCCAACCTCAATCGCGAGAGGCCGAACGAGATCCAGTAAACAGAGTTGGGTGTTTGTCGCGACTGCAAGATTCTCACTTGGAGGTGGAGGTTCTTAGATCGGGCGGAGGTGGAACGATTGAGGTTAGGTTTTCAAGGTTGATTTTTTGGCAGATTCGGTGTGACGGTGGAAGGAGATAGCGCATGGCGGTGAAAGGCAGATTTGGCGCGGCGGTGGGCATAGAAGGTGGCGCGGTAGTGGAAAGAGATAGCGTGCGGTGAGGCTTCTCGATTTTCTGGCGCTTGGCTGAGCGGCACCGAAAATGGTGGCTGATAGTGGTGGAGGTGGCATGGGGCTAGGGTTTTGGTCTAGGGCTGGGATGGGGCTTCGGGAGGCTAGGGAAAAGGAGGTGGCGCGTGGCAGATTCTTGTTGTGGTGAAGGGTCGCCAGTGGAATGAAGCGCATCGCCGGTGGAATGGAGCGCATCGTCGTCGGTGGTCAGCACCATGATTGGAGGACAAGCACCGGGACATCAATGATGGAACTCGTAGACTCTCGGGGTGGTGCCCAGATTTCGTGGATTCCATAGTTGCCAAGTTTCCGATTAAGACCTCCGGTAGCTAACAGACAAAACATCGAGATTGGGGAGAGCGCTGGTGAGATTGGGGTGGCGGGCATTGGATGGTGGCCGGTGGTGCAGCTTGATGGTGGCGGCGAATGTGGTGGAGCAGTGCAGAACAATGGTGAAGAAAGCTGTAGATTTAGGGATTGGGGTTTGGGGTGCCAGATCTGCATTGGGGATTGCTGATTGGGAATTTGGGATTGGGGGTGAAGAAGATGAAAACGGCTGAGTTTGGGCGACGAGGGTTTGGGGAGAAAAAAATGGGCGGCACAGGTGTTGCAGAAAGAGAAGAAGAAGAAGGGTGGCGCAGATTGAGAAGAAAAAAAGGTGGAAACCATAAAGAGAAGAAAAAGGGGGTGGGTGGTGTAGAAAGAGAATGTTTTAAATGTAAAATTCTAGTATACATAATAAAAAAATCATGTGGGATCTTGTTAGATTCATCTTAATATCTATTTTCTAAATATCAATGTTATATGCATTATTATTATATGTAACTAGAGATATTTACGGTCAAACATGCTCATTGAAAACTGTGAAAAAATAATTAGGAAGTTTAAAGTGGGACAGAGGGAGTATACAATTTTATTTAGAGCAGGTCTAGAAATTTAAACGTAGTAGGCCACCAATTAATATTTTTTAAAAAATAAACAATAGAGTCAGTGAGAAACAATATCATAATAAATTCGTACAACTAATTTATTAAACTTGCTCATGCCAAGTTTTCATAGTTGAAAATTTTATAAGATCATCCATCGCAACATCCAAGAACAGATACTTTCCTACATCGGTAACAAAAAAATCATTCAAAAGTCCATCTCCCATAATATTTTGCAATCTGCCTTTCACAAGCGACATGGCAGAAAATGCTCTTTCAACAATTGCAGTCACCACAGGAAGAAGCAACACCAACTTCAAAAGCAAGTACACATTCAAAAAGGTTTCATACTTCTTTCTCTCAACAAGCTGAATGGAAAGTTCATTAAGGGTCTTAAAATTCCAAAACCTCTCTCATCTCTAAGACTTGTAACGATATTTTCAAGGGAATACCCATGTCGTGCCAATTTAGTACTTGGAAATTCACTAGAATAGACTTGAGCAAGATCAACTAATTTACTCTTGTCAAAAGAAGAAAACCGATTAGAAAGATGAAAAAAAAGACATACATATAAGCAATCTCATTGTTACCTATGGGCAACGATCCTCAAGTTTGGTCAAGAGTAAATCAAGTACACTCATATAAATATCTACTCGAGAATGGTGAAAATTTGTAGCTCGTGACCTTTTACCTCGCGAACTCCTCCTTCCAGGCCAACGTAAGTTCCCTCTATGTTAGGAATCTCAATGTCAAGCTTAATCATAAATGATGTTACTTTCAGGTGAGAATCTCATTCACCATCTCTAAAGGCTTGCAAGTTTCTCTTAGTCACATTAACCAAATTTATAGCATCCACAATGTCTTGATCTTTCGTGTATAAGGCAATATTCAAGTCATTAGCAATCCCAAATATAGATATCATCAAATGTGCCAAAAAGATAAAATCAAGTGACCTCAACATATAAAAAGTGGTTCGCATTTGTTCCGTCAGGACCATCACAAACTTCATTAATAGCATTGAACGACTCAAGAATTGTGGGATACAACTCAATAATATTCACGATTGCATTAAAGTGAGATCCCTAGCGAGTGTCATCATACCTACCCAAACCAAGCTTTTAACAAAAACTAGTCCCTAATACTATTTCACTTGCATATAATGCCTCTGCTACACACTCAACTTGTTTTTCTCAAAGAATTTTTTTCCTCTTAGGTAAACCTCCCACAAAACTCAATAATGGCTCGAGCACATCAGAAAAACCAATTGCAATTACAATTCTTATGAGAAACAATAAGATGAACCATTTGGAGTCCATGGGAAAAACAATGCACATAATAAGAAAATGGAGATTCTTTCAAAATCAAATACTGAAGACCCCTCTTAAGCCTCGCATATTATTAGCACTATCATAACCTGAACATGTGCTCTCGATATCATCAAACTATGCTCCATAAGCAATAACTCAGTTGCAACCCTGAGAGTCAAAGAGTTACTAATATCACTAACATCCACAATATCATCAAATATCTCTTGAAATGCTCCCTTTTCATTTACCTACTGCAAACAAAGAGCCATATCTTTATCAACTATATCAACAGATTCATCAGCAAGATTAGAAAAGAAATCACCATAAAGTTATTCTAAAATTGGTTTAGTTGTCTCTTTAGCAAAATCATTTAAAATATCCCTTTTAATAATTGGAGAAGTCATACCCCCTATGATTTAAGTGTTTGGTCCCTTGTAAGATGGCATAATTTTTAACAAAAAATAGAATTGGTGGAGATTATAATGGAAAAGTAAAAAGTAAATTGAGTAGATGAAAACAATCTAGAACTTTTTGAAAATGGAAGGAGTCAATATAAAAAAAACCATCTCAAAAAAGAAAGAGAGCTATTGTTTGAGGACCGTAGGGAGTATGAGAGTTACAGGGGGCATTTTTCAAAAACAACTTTACCATATTCAGGATTATATTTTGCGAGAAGTTTCAAGAGTTCAATAAAGTTACTTTTATTAAGTGACTCCTCGCTTACAACATGGCTCGAAAAGACATACCTTGAAGTAAAAGAAACTTCAAAGTTTCAGAACCTTCTAACCTTATTCATTATGCAGACATTGATTCTTCCGTTTATCTTATGAAACTAGCCATTGCATATGCCTTTTACTTTTTGAAGAGCTCCAACCTCTCCAATGCTTTATTATGTGCGTTATTGTATGCCCCAACATGATCAACTATTGTCTGAACCCTCTTCCAAACTCTGAAACCACCACCAACAAAAGTATCACTCCAACCATAGTATTGCTCTTAAACATATAGCAAACAAAACATAAATTTGCATCTTTCTTCATGCTAAGCTCAAGTCATGATCTATGATTATCAAACTATTTGGTAATAAATCACCGAGTTTTATTGTCTATAAGTGTTCTTCGAAAATTATGATCTTTAGGTTGACGTGGAAAAATATGATTTGCCTCACACTTTAACATATAACATTTGCTAACATATAAAATTTTAAAACAAAGAACATATAAAATTTTCTAATGGAAGATTTTAGACGCAACATTTTAAATGGGAGGTTGCTGGGCTCAATTATGAGCCAAGCAAATTAAGTATGTGTCATAACCCATTTGACCCAAATTAAGCTCACCTAACATGACCATAATCAAATGGGTGTTTTGTAATTTAAAATAAAGGTAAGTGTATTAATGGCAATTCAGTATGAATTTCTTTGTCGAAAACTGAATAAAAATAAAGTGTGCAATATATGCTGGGATAGACCAAAATGGAAAGTGTAGAGTTTATGTTAGGACGGAGGGAGTATAACAATTCCAATTTATAATATTTTATAATAAAATATTTGAAAATATTCTTTGAGTGATTTAGGTTTGTTTTATATGAGGTCATTATTCAATAAAAAAATTACTAAATTTAGTTCGTCAACTTAACTAAGCAATCAAGTATGCCACTATGCCAGGATTCATCTTATGTGCCGGACATGATATAAAAAACATAAAGCACTTGGGCAATTATAAATTGATGTTTTTTTAATAATACGACATAAAATAGAGATGGTCTCACCTGAGACCGTCTAAACTTTAGACAGAGGTCTTTATGAAATTTTAACTATATTTTAGCTTCAAGCCCCTATTTCTAATTATTTTACAGGGATCTATCTCTAATAATTTTACAGGCTTATACCTCAAATATTTTCCCAGGGGTTTTTTTTGTCCAATTTTTTCTCATCATTTTCCCATGAACTGCAATCTGCAGAAAACAAATTTAATAAATTTAATAAATGCAAAATATCAAAATGATCATCGAATTGAAAATTATAAGCATAAATTACAACTAGCAAAACATCAATGGAAAATTATAAAACCTCGACTAAAAAATTGTAGTATAAAATATATAAAAAATCAAATAAAAAATTAACAAAAAATTGAAAAATCATCGACTACAACTTACAAAATATCAATTGAAAATAATAAACATCATAAACTGAAAATCATAAAAACACCAACAATGCTTAAATTTTAAAAAAAACTACAAACGTCAATCTATATCACCTAAAAGCTAAATACATCAATTTTTATCACTTAAACTTCACTCGAAAAATGAAAAACGTCAACATAAGGAAAAAACACTACAAAACATCAACCATATCACCAAAAATGCTACAAACATAAATTCCTATCAATTTTTTTTAAAAAAAACTAGAAACATCAATTCCTATCACCCAAACACTAATAACACTACTGAAAAATGGGTACATACGCACAAGTATAAATTCATGAGTACACGTATACTGGTGCGTATGTAACCAATTACACCGGTATTTATCATGTTAACATCGATGCAAATAAGTACATATGCACCGGTATTCTGTCAACCAGAGTACAATTCACCTATTTTCGCACTGGTGTTGGTTCTACCGGTGTACAAACTCAAAAATTATGCACCGGAATTATCTGTATGGGTGGTGCATTTGCTTACATGTGCACCGGTAAACGATTGTCGGTGTGTATAAATTTCCCTTTTTATTAATTTGGCGCCAAGAGGACAACTTTTTAAACCGATAATGGGAAATTACTGGTGCAGAAATAAAAAAATGCGGGAAAAATTTTGCTTGTGTACACCGGTTACTATTAGAACCGGTGTAGGAATTGAACACTGCCGGTGCATAGGTAATTTCTTTTTGTAGAAATTTGGCGCCAAAACTATTTGTTTTTGCTCTGGTATTATGATTGTACCGGTGCAGAAGAAGAAAACGCGCGGATTTTGGCTAAATATCTACACTGGTAACCGTTTTTACTGGTGTAATAAGCTACAAATGCACCAGTGAAGTCTAAATACCGGTGTAGAAAATCACATTAAATGCTCACTTACCACATTTTTTTAGCAGGTTAAAAATGGGATTTTTGGAAGAAGATGTTCATTAATGGAGTTTTTTGGTTGATGAATGCATTGAATTCTCCACAATGAAGACCCTTAAAGGTACCATTTTTTGAATTACATTTAAAGATATTAAGGATTTCATGTATGGTTTTGGTTAGTAGAGATATTTACATTTTGTGTTTGATCATTTGATGGTGATTGAGGTAGAATTGTTGATATTAGTTTGTGATTTGTTCTTAAGGTTGTTATAGTTATAATGCTATGGCTTTTTATTCTTATAGTGTTGAACTTGTTAAAAATGTTGTAATTGTAATGTGGAATATTGGTGTATATTGTGCATTTATGATGTTGCATGATTAGGAAGTCATCATGAAAACCTCTATTGTATTAAATGTGTTGAAGTTTGATTGTTGGACATTTATTTATATGTAGAGTTGTATCGCACCATCGAGAGGCATAAGCATGTGTATGTCAATGTTAGTAGGGTGAGCGATGAAAATATAATGTTCGTGGATGAGTTCTTGAAGCATGCTTTTAGTCGAGAGAAGCAAATATTATGTCCCTGTCATGATTGTGGAAATTGAATCCGTACTATTAAGAAAGACATCCTGAAACTCCATTTGTATAGCCGGGGGTTTGCGAAAGATTATGTTTTGGGACCTTTCGTGGGGAAAAATACCACCAGAAGTGAGAGTTTGTAGTGAGGGAGAGTGTATTGGGGATGCTAAGTTGGATGACATGTGTGAGGAGGTTGTTAATGAGTTTAGAGGGAGGCTCGAGGTTTTGGCTAACTTCCTTGGTGAGAAGGATACTCTATTGTATCCCAATTGCAAGAAGAAAGACACGGTCATGTCGTGTCTGATGGAGTTGTTTGATTTGAAAAGTTGATTTGCCCATTTTATACGGTTATATTAGGACTTTTAGGATTCATTTTTGTACATTTTTGTGCTCTAAATGTGACATTTTGCCTTGAAATTCTCTAAGAAGGGTTAAAAGTGACTTTTACGCTTTTATTACCTTTCTAGAGAATTTTGTGTGACAAGGTAATTTGTTTGAAGACTTTGAAGAATACCTTTGAAGATTTGAAGGCTTGTATTTAAGCTTTTGAAGATTTGAAGAATTGAAAAAGTGAAGAGAAGAGGAGGATATGAAACAAAAAAGAGAAAGAAGAAATGGTGCTGGAACTAGAGTCCGTCGCGAGGTCGTAGCTAGCCCGTCGCCACTCGCGACGGCGAATGGCCAGAAATTCTTCTTGCTTTTATACTGTAAATACTGACCTTATCCTCTCCTCTTAAAAAACACGGATCCAGCTTCTTCTCCTTGCATTTTTCTTGGTTCAAACCCTAGTTTTTCTTTGGGAAAAATACTGATATGACCCTATGTTTTGGAGGTATGTGAAGTTGAAAAAGTGCTATTGTAGTCCTATGTTTTACATCAGAAGTGCCGATATAACCCTGTGGCCCTATTCCGACAGTGACTTAGTAATTTTCGACATTGACCAAACCTAAAATGACTAAAATATCCCTAGTCTTAAACCTAATAATATAATGACTAAAATACCCCTACATTCTTCTTCATCATCGCTGTTCAGCCACCACCTCCACCGCACCACCGCCTCTACCGCCGCTTCACCACCTCCACCACCCACCACCGCCGGAATCTGGATTTCCGTCTGTCGGGAGTTTCACGATGGACACACAGGCAGCACTCAACACATCAACCTATGCATTTACCACAAATGACAAAAACTGTGCACAGAAATTATTAACCCAGTAGAAATTCTTAAATACTCAACACATCAATGAAAAACCCAGCACTTTCACCCCTAAATCCAATTCACCCCAAGAACACAGTCTCAATATAGCCCTCAAAACCCCATTTTTTCACTGCCCGGATCGCCCAACACTTCAAGAATAGCTATAAACCAGAGTCATGTTAAAAATAGAAGCAGAGAACAGCTAATTACCAACACGATAGCTAATTTGAACCTCTCTATACTTAATTACCAATACTTCAAGAACAACAAAAAAATCCCATCTTTGCACGGCTAACCCGAAAACTATAACCTTCCACGCCACCGGTGTTCTCAAAACCATTAACTCCGCCTACTTCACACCGGAGGTCGACGACGATAACGAGGAGGTGCAGGTGAAGACCGTGATTTGCGGGCTTCAGTTAGAGCGGTGGTTCTTCGAGCCCAGAGAAACGAGCTCCATTCTGGAGGTGGTGAAAGCAGAGTCTCCGTTCAAGGAAAGGGAATAACCCAATGTACAGATTCTTTTATCTATGAATTGGTCCCAAGGAAAAAAGAAGAACCCAAGGAAAGAGAAGAACCCAAGGAAAGAGAAGAACCCAATTTCATAGATTAAATTTGATTCAACGCCGCCTGATGCCTCGACGCTGCCCTATTCCTCTTCACCTCGATGTCGTACGATGCCTCTTCGGAGAAGCTCGAGAAGAAGAAGATCTGAGAAGATCCGGACGAGTCCAACCCAAGCTAATGGCAGATTTTGGGTCAGAGGCTAGTGGAAGAAGAAGAAAGAGAAGAAGAAGAGAGGAAGAAGAAAAGAGGAGAAGAAAAGAGGAAGAAGAAAGAGAAGAAGAAAAGAGCAGAAGACTTATGTATAGAAATAATGAGGGCATAATTGTCTTTTAACTTTTTATTTTTATTTTTTAAAACAGGGGTATAATAGTTATTTCATGTATTTCCGGCCAAATTCAGGCCTCCAGGGTTATATTAGCACATTTTAGCAAAACACAGGGTTACAATAGCACTTTTCAACTTCACAGGGTCATATTAGCATAAACCTTCAAAACATAGGGTCATATGAGCACTTTACTCTTTTTCATTCTTTCTTTTCTTAATTTTTGTAGGTTAATCATGTCTTTTAATTATCTAGCTTAGTTTTATCTTGGGACCAATGGATTGAAGCTTCCATATCTATGTAGTAAGAATCATATCTATCTATTTAGTGCTTTTGCTATTGTGCATTTATTGAGCTTTGAATGTGAATTGTTAATGGCATTGATGTTATTGGAAGCTTGAGTATATGAATTTCTTGTATGATATACTTGTTAGGGTTGGGAGAAAGTAGCTAATTCTCCCCTCTTTTAATGTGGAATCCAAGAGCATGAGTTAGAGCTTCTTAATGATGTTGGTGCGTTGATAATTGCTAGATGAATGTGATGATGTCGAGCTCATTGTCATGTTTGTTTTAGGTAGCAAATGAGAGAAGTCTACGAATGTCAATCGTTCTTGACTAATCATGTGTAAATGCATGAATGGGTTAAATGTTTAGACACGGTGTAGTGTTTATAAGTGTTGTCAAGCTCGTTGGTCCTTCGTGCTCGATGCCATCAATGGGATACTTTTAGTCGTGTTTCGGCTAAGGGAGTCATTGTTGAGGTTTGACAAGAGATGTTGAATTTACTCTTGCAAAATACTATCTAAGAAGGATGTAATATTTATCTTCATAATAAGTAGTCGAAGTAGTGAATAGATTGTTTCACTCGTTCTTGAAGCCTTTGTTATTTAGCATTCATGTGTTATTAATGCTATGTTTCACTTCATTTGTGACATGGGTTGTTTGATAATAGGAAGTGTTTGTATGGCTTAAGTGTTAGGGAGTTAGGAAAGTGACGAATTCCTTAGCTCCTTTGCATGAAAATCTAAGAACATGAACTTAGAACTTCTTGTGCATAATGTGTTGTGACTTTTGCTAGATAAGTATGTTAATGTGGATTGTTCTCATATTTATCCTATAGATACAATGAAAGGTTGAACCTTGAATGTGGTTTGTTCTTAGTTTAGCCTTGAATGTGGTTTGTTCTAGGTTTAGCCTAATGAATGCTATGTTTGATTAAATGGCTATGTCTTTGGTAGAAGACTTGTTGTTGTCAAATCTATGGTCCTTCATCCATAGGTAACAATTGTGATAGGATGAGTGAATGGTTCAATGATCTACATTTGGTTTGGAAGTGGATATCAATTGCTCTCAAGTCTTTGTTTTTGTAGTTTTTAAACCCTTTTTCTTAGTTTGTTTGATGATTAGCATAGTTACTTGACTTTGCTAGTTATCTTGTCTTTTAATTTTCATAGCTCAGGACCACCCAACAACCAAACCCCCTATTTACATGCTTTTATATGTATATATATATATATATATCTACTCCTAGCCTAATATCAACCATTTGTGTTTAAACGCTTGAGAAAATCCCCCTTTTTCGTGGACGACCCCAACTTGTCACTATCTACTTAGTTGTAGATAGTAAGCATTTAGGGCTTATAAATATTAACTTTGAGAGGCACGGCAATGGCCTCCCAAAGGTGTAGGGTCATGGAGTGATACTAGCATGAATATATTGCTTAAGTTTTTGAATGAAAAGCTTCCACCCGGTAACGGGGTTCCTGATAACCTTTATGAAGCTAAGAGAATTTTGGGTCTGATGGGATTGAAGTATAAAAAAAAGACATGCTTGTCCGAATGATTTTGTCCTATATAGGGGGTGACCTTAAGGATAAGATTGTTTGTCTAGTATGTAATCTATCGCATTATAAGAAGAAGAGAAATGTGGTTGTCGGTGGAGAGCATGTTGTACCGGTGAGAAGGAGGGTACCCGCCAAGTGTATTTGGTATCTTCCAATTATTCTAAGGCTGAGAATATTGTTTAAGAATGAAAAGGATGCAAAGAACTTGACATGGTGCGTTGATAGGGGAGGTTGCAAAGATGATGATATAATTTGACACCCGGCTGGCGTAGACCAGTGGAAGAAATTTGATAAGATGTATCCACACTTTGCATCCAAACCTAGGAATTTGAGATTTGCTTTGTGTATTGATGGTATGAGCCCATTTGGGAATATGTCCTCGAAACACAGTTCGTGGCCGATTATGCTTGTCAATTACAATCTTCCCATGTACTTGTGCATGAAGAGAAAATATGTGTTAATGCTTATCATGATTTTAGGCCCAAAACAACCTAGAAATGACATAGACACTTATCTTGACCCTTTGATAGAAGATTTGAAGGTTCTTTGGTCGGTTGGTGCCTTAATGTTTGATAGTTGTAGTGGTGAAGAGTTTACATTGAGGGTGATGCTTTTTTATACCATAAATGATTTCCCAGCATATGGTAACCTTTTCTGGTATGTCGTCAAGGGTCACAAGGCTTTCCCAATTTGTGAGGATGAGACATATTACAATCAGTTGAGAAATGGGTGGAAAACTGTTTATTTGGGTTACCGTAAATTCCTACCGGTGAAGCACAAGTTGCGGGATAATGTGGTTGCATTCGTTGGTGGGAAGGAGAGGAGAAAGGCACCCAAACCTTTGACCGGTGTATCTATTCACAACAAGGGGAAAAATTGAATGTTGTTCTTGGTAAGAAGTTATCAAAGGGTGGTGGGGCTGTAGACGGACCGTGGAAGAATCAGTCTATTTTCTTCGATTTTCCGTACTGGGAAAATTTGGGGGTTTGCCATTGTTTGGATGTTATGCATATCGAAAAGAATGTTTGTGAGAGTCTAATTGGAATGCTTCTGAACATTCATGGGGAGACTAAGGATAGCTTGAATTCAAGGAAAGAATTAGTGGACCTTGGTATACGGTTGGATCTGGCATTGGAGGTAAAAGGGAAGCGAACATACCTATCCACCGCTCTTTACAATCTGTCATTTACGGAGAAGAGATAGGTGTGTGAGAGCATCCAAGGAATGAAAGTGCCGTCCGTTTACTCCTCTAATGTTAGTTGGTTTGTGAATGATGAGTTGCGTCTTAATGCTTTGAAATCACACGATTTCATGTCCTTATGCAACAAATTTTGCCCGTTGAAATCCGTGGGTGTATGGAAGAGGAAGTTAGATTTTTAGTTATGCGCTTCTTCAACTCGATATGCAGGAAAAATATTAGCAGGAAACAACTAGATGAACTGGATCGAGAGGCTGTTGTTGCTCTATGCCATTTGGAGAAGTATGTTACCCCGTCATTCTTTGAAATCATGGTGCACCTAGTGGTACACTTGGTTAGGGGGATACGTATGTGCGGGCCTGTTGGAATGCATTGGATGTATCCCTTTGAGCATCACATGGGTATTTTTAAGGTTATGTTCATAATCGTAGTCAGCATGATACCTCCATTGTTCATAGGTACGTCACTGAGCAGATCATCGAGTATTGTATAGCAAACTTGGTTGGAAGAAGAGCGTTTGGTGTTCCAAGCGGACCCCACTACGGAATGCAGAATGGAATTCCACGTTCCAAGGGTACACTTCATACACCTTATCACAATGAGTTGATGATTGTTCACCTGTATGTATTACGTAATAGTAGCGAGACTGTAACATATGTTGAAGAGCATGTTTCCCTATTGGAAGAGATTCATCCAGACTGGACCTCGAATAAAATTCAGGTCGAGCATTCTTTAAGGTTTGTTAACTGGTTGTACAATTGTTGTAATATCGAAGGGCGTTTGCAAGGAAGCCAAACTGCACCATTAGACGATACCTTGGTTATAACATGAATGGCTTTAGTTTCTCAACATTGGCGAAGGATGAGAAGAGCACCACTCAAAATTTTGGTGTTTATAATGAATATGAATCTATGTGGCAGGAAAGCAAGAGAGATAAACATCCGGTTGTTGCTGTGATGCCTTTGTATGGGGCGATTGAGGAAATTTAGGAGTTGGATTGTGTAGAGTTCAAGGTTGTTGTCTTCAAGTGTCGTTGGGTGGAACATGGTACGGTGTTGTAGTTGAGAAGCCTATGAGGTTCATGTTGGTCGACTTCAATGGTGTAGGATATGAAGATGACAAGTTCATCTTAGCTACCTAGGGATGCCATGTTTTTTACATCAACGACCCTTCAAATGAGAAGTATCATGTGGTGTTGCATGGGAAACAGTTTTACTTTGATGAGGAGATTGATCATCCTGTCATAACTAATAGTCCTGAGTTTCCATAAGTGTTTCCTGGTTTGGACGATGTTAGGGGACCCATTGTTGGAAGGCGTTCTCATGGTCATGGGCTGTGGGTTGATGAGAGAGGTGAAATAGTAGGTGGGGACAATGTCTTGAAGCGGAAGCGATAGATTGGTTGTTCCTGGCTGTTGTTTTTGTGACGTTTTGTGAAAAATCGTATGATCATTAAGCGAATTAGCGTGCAATATATTTAATTGACACTCTTTTATGAATTGGTCAGTATGATCCGTGATTTCAATTGAGTGTCTATGAATTGAATCGGTGAAAATGTTTTTTAATTTTAATTAAAATTTCTACTAGGTGCTGGTTTTTTACATCAGTAAAGATTAAATTACCGGTGTAGAAAAACAGGGGAGATACTTTGTTTTGTACTTACGCACCGGTACTCTTACCGATGCACAATACTTAGAATTTTTTTCTGCTCTCGGGTTCGACAATGTTAATTTTTTTGGCATTTAAAGCAGCCTGGAGCAGCTTCTTAGAAAAAAAAATCCGAGCATTCGTATTTGGTGTGAAGAACCAAATTTTGTTGGCATTTAAAGCAGCCTAAAACAGCTGCTTTTTGTTCAATTTGCATCGGTAAATGTACCGGTGCTAGGTACTTAGAATTGTTTTTGAAATTCACTCTCGGGTCAGATTAGGTAGAAATTTTTTATATTTAGAGTAGCATAAAGCAGTTGCTTCAGGCCTTATTTTACACCGGTATATGTAGAATACCAGTGTATAAAAAAATGTTCCATTAATTAAAACCCTCTTCGATCTCCATTTTCACAGTAGAAAATTTATATCTATCACTCAATACCATCTCCATGACTACCCATCTTTGTTGAAATTTTACGTAGGTTGTCATATAATCAGGTAAACCACTTCAATACCTTATCAGTATGATTAATTAACAATTTCATATGAAATAGAATCATTGAGAATGTGACATCATGAATAGCTTGACTTGCATGCAAGGTGTTTGATGAAATGCTTCAATGTGTTTTTTAGGAAATGCCTCCCAAATATAATTCGAAAAGGATACGCCATTCACCGTCCCCATCATTGCTTAAAGTATCACCGCACACTTACCTAGATGGTACCTTTGTGTTTGAGGAGGCTAGGTTGGCCCATGAATCATACAAAGGATGATGCCATCACATAGAGAGAGGAATTGAAGCATCTCCCCCATTTGAACAAACTATTTGAAAACTTAGGTGGGAAAAATTATGTGAGACTCCACAACCATTCAACCTGACCATTGCAAGTGAGTTCTATGCACTTAAGTACAGGCCGAGCTACGATCACGTGTATTGTAGAGGTAAAACTGAACCTATCACACCAGAATCTATCAATGGCTTGTTTGGGTTGCCCAATGTTCCAAACGATGAGGACAAGTTTCTCGCACTCATTTTCTAGGAGATGACGGCTATATTCTGCATCAACCAATTGATAAGAAGATTGCTGGGATAGTAACTAGGGCAGGTACGGACATAGATGAGTTGTTCAAACCTGGTTGGAGCAAAATACCTAAGAAAACTCTAACTCCGGAAATGAATAGGTGGTACCACTTCATGGCGTCTAGGATCCATCCAGTAACTGTAAACACAGAAGTCCACAAACTTTGCCTCGCCTTCTTGTATGCAATAAATAAGGAGCTTCGATGGAATGTTGGTCATCGACTTTTTCCTATGTTGCAGAGGGAACCTGATCAGCTGGGAACGTGATCATATGTGATCTATGCGCTTTGTTCAAGAGCGGGAGTTAGTGCCCGTGAACATAAGGTTTATGGCCAACCAATGGAAAAGATTTGTGTGGACTCCTTTTGTAGATAGACATCTGACATGCATGTCACTACTATTGAATCTAGAGCTGCTTCCTTGGAGGTCGTAGCAAACTTACTTGAAGAATCCAAATATCAAAGATCTTGGCACGAACATATGACCAAGGTTATGACGTATCAATTTCCTAACGCCATGGAAGCAATTGGAAATTTCCCAACCTTCCGTGAAAGCGATGTTGAGGACATGGATGTTGGCACAAGTACCTGTGATGGTGATGCAACATGACTTGCTGACGGGGTTGAACCATTTTCTCGTTATTATTTGTTGAAAACTTGTAGTAGCAGTTAGAAAGAGTAAATTATGTACTAAACATTGAAAGTGTTGCACTTAGACAGTTTGATATTTTTACTTTTGAAAACATGCAAGATGATGGGTCGAATAAAATATTTGTACACTACCTGATTTGAAATTTTGTCGAACAGATACACTCATGAAGACAAAAAAGATAGGCCGAACATAGTTGGCCTAAGTGGTTATATCGAGACCGCCAAATTTGGTGCATTATATTCCAAGAATGGTTAGAATTAAAATTTTTTTGTAGCATTAGGAGCTATGGAGGTTCCCCAAGTACATTTGTGGGCAATAGTATAATTTTGGGAAATATGGTGCAAACATTCACTGTTGGTTTTACAGGGTCTTCCGTCCACCGGTAGGGTTTACAAACGCATTAACACGATCATAATGTATTGAATTGCATATATGTGGAGCCAATTTTATTTTTTGACCCTTCTATGATTCTTGGGGGGACTAAATTGCAAAATGTAAAAAGTTTACTCGTAAATCAAAATTGTCATCCGATCGAACCGGATGGTCCACAAAAAAACCCTTTTGTATTTTCAAGTTCCATATGCGGGGAAACGAGCAAGTCTGGACTCCGTATTTAGTTTGGAAGATGTTCGGATTACACATAGAAACAATGAAGTAAACCCTTGTCGTTTACTCTACAACACCTACTAGCACTTTAGGATGAATCACCACTCGGGCACAAATATGTTGCAATTATGATTAAGCCCGAAATATTAAATTTGGTAAATTGTAGCTTCCTAACATGTTGTAATCGCATGACACAATTTGGGGAACCTAATTGCAATAAATGCATATAATCAATTTTGCGGGTTCCTCGGTACCACTGAGGTACGGAAACGTTACTTATTCAATATGGAGGATCCTAAAATTCCATTTGGGCTGGTGGAAAAGTGTTTCACGGGGTGAAACGAAATGTTTGAGGTTAATATGCAAATTTTACAAAATCAAACAATGCATAGTAATGTCAACGTACGTGGCCCATGTGTGGTCGATATTTGCATGAAACAACTAGTACAATGTCTATTCATAATAATTACACGTCAATTTAAATAAATGAGGTTGTTGGAAAAATGCATCAGAGGTAAATGAAATAAGATGGAATTTAAATAATTAACAAAAAAAATTTTACACCGGTGAAATTTAGCAATTACCGATGTATGTGTTCAATTTTTTGGCACGCATTTCAAAATTTTCAATTTCTTTATTTTTAATGAGGTGAAATTTTTTTTTACACTGGTACATGTTGTTTTTGCACCGGTACATGTACCAGTGTTGAACACTTCGTCTAAAATTTCTAAAGTCCATTTTTTCCAAAAAAATATTTAAAGCAACCGCACGCAACTGCCTTTTGTGTAATTTTACACCGTATCAACATTTTCTACACCTGTAAGAAATACCGATGTACATTAGTTAGCCTAAATTTTCAATTGTTGCTCTCAGGTCAGTGAAAAATCATTTAAAGCAGTTGCACGCAGCTACTTTTTTCCCTTTGTACACCGATAAACGTACCGGTGCTGAACAGTTAGCCAATTTTCAAACCCATTTTCACAAATATTACACCGGTACTCTACATATTACCAGTGTAAAAAAACATCTTCATATGTTTTTCAACCATTTCAAACGGACATAACTCCCACAACTCCTCCTCTCCTCATCAAACACCTTCAAATTCTCTTTGAAAACTGCTCTCCACCACTTCAACCATTCATTTCACACTAAAATGAACCACCATAACTCCTCATCAATCATTGTAACTCCCATCATCTATCGTATAAAGTGTTGAGCAACACAAGAGAAGCAACCCTTCATCAACTCTTGACAACAGAAGAGAAGAAAGTACTTGGCGAGTTCATCATCCCATTCCGTTCTTGGCTAGTTCGACAAAAGGGAGTTGCAACACAAACGCTTCATTGGTGAAGGTAAATGTTGGTGTTTATGTTACCATGGGTTACCATATCAATTTCTCTTCAAGAAACCATTCCACCCTCACGCATAACACATGTTCGACTAAATGCCTCTATGAACAAAAACATGTAAATTGACAAAATGTTTAAGGGGTAAATTGAATGGTATGTTTATACAATTGCGGGGTTATAAAGTTTTGCATTTTTTGTGGATGGATGATGTAGTACTATAGTTTTTTGGTTTGTGAAAATGTTGATAGTCACGTTAGGGGGGAATGATAATTGCTTGGTTGTAGGTCTATTTTAAGAATCCAAAGAGATTAATATGGTTTTCTATCAACTTCTATAAGGTTCCATTTCATTCTATATCAAGTTTCATGCCTTGTTCGTTCAAGGATGATGCCATGTTCTATGAACTTTTATGCCTTACATAATGACATTTTATGTATGAATTGTTCAATTTCTATGCCATATTTTGTTCAAAATTTTTATGAATTTGTTGTTCAAGTTCTATGCCACGTCCTATCAATGTTGATCTTTAAGTACCGTTATTGTTTGGATTGACAATTTTCTATTCTACTGTTTTGGATGCCGCTAAAGAAGGGGAAATTAAACACGAGGAGAAAGTGACCAGCTACAAAGAAAGAGGAGGAGGTGAAGAATGTGGTCAATGAGGAGGTTGATGTGGCGGACAAAGAACCTCTGCCAAAAAGGATCCCATTGAAGATACAATTTGAGGAAGAAGCAATGCTAACAAATGACCCGACTAGTGAAAAGAAGGAAGAAACCGTGAAACATGGTGATTTTATTATAGGGGATGTTGAAGGAGAAGACGCCGGTAAACAGTTGTCCAAAACACCAATTTGCAAGGGAAAGGGAAAGAGCACAATCAAAGGAAGGCCAACTGTTGATGAAGCGGACGACGACTTGACAAAAGTCGGAGGGAAAAATGGAGAAGGATAGGACAAGTTTGAGGAAAAAGTTATTGGAAAAGGCGAGGAACTAGCACATGGTAATCAAGCAGTATGCATTAAGAATTGGTCGGTGTGACACACTTATGGCAATTACGCTTTTCGGTACTGCACCAGATTTTGCGTATGCAAACACTGGAGCAATGTCCCTGAAGATGTTAAGGACGAGGCATGGAAGGATGTTATGGTAAGACGCTCGACAATTGTCATTTAAAATTTTTATTCATGGTAAAGTCTTAGTGAAGGCATGATTAATGACATGCCTTTTCATATGATTCGTTCCAGGAGAGCTTCACAATTGAAACACCTGTGATAGACGAGCAACTCGAAATACCAAGGAAGGAGGTTACAGAGAGGGCAAAAAACAAACATAGGAATTGGAAGACAAAGGTGGAAAATAGGTTTATTCACGACGTGGACAAAGGTATCAATAAAACAAGAATACCAGCATGGGAGAAGTACAAGTGGATGGATGAAGACGAATGACACTTGTTTGAAAAGAGGCGTCGGCATCCAGATTTTCAGGTATGATAAAAAAATTAATAATTGTTAAGAGCTATGTTGCCCAAAAATTCTATTCAACTAAAATTTTATTTATAACAACGATATCAGAGGCTCAGGGTGAAAAATATTGAACGCAACAAGGGCAGGGATGACGCGCACCACACGGGCAGAAGGGGTAATCGATACATCCATGACAAATTAACAAAAGAGCTGAAGAAGAAGGAGAGAATTAGGTTGACCGCCGAGGGGTTCACTGACGAGGAGATTGAGCAACAACTTAGTCAAAAGGATTTCACACCTGACAGATCTCTTGTCTACCTTGAGGCAAACAAAGATAAGAAAGGGTTATACACATCAAAAGAGGTTGACAAGATCGCATTGGACATTGTAAGTTACGCCAAAATCGACCATTTAAATTAATTTTTAAGTGTATTTCACATTATTCATACAAACAATTGTGTTCATATGTGTTTCTCAGTTGAAATTGAAGGAGCTTAAGGGAAAAAGAGCATTGTAATTGTAGTCAGGTGAAAAAATCCTCATAAAAGTGACAAAGAAGAAGGATCACCCGGGCAGGTACAAGGGAACTCAGACGGGTCTGTCCACAGCGGTGGTTTTTCCTCATCTTTCCTGCAGCAAGTGTGGTAGTAGTTCCTTAACCAAAGAGACTGCCCAAAGGAGACCATCTAACGATCAACCGGTCGTGAAAGCCATGGTATCGTACCTGGAGAAATTGGTGAAAGGAGTAGCATATTCAAGCGGTGTTCAGATTCTGCCAGGCCTTGGCGATTCCAAGAAGTTTATAGAGAAGGTGATTGATGACATTGCTGCAGCTGCTAAAAAGTATGGTGAAGAGCCCATCGACGGAGAAAGAGATGAAGAGGTACACCTTCATTAATCTATGCATGTCATATACTTTGAATTACACATTTGAAACATCTCCATAACCATTTTATCTATTCATTCAAATATTATATGAACAGGATGGAGAACGTGTGACTCTTTTCATTAAAGACATTGTTAGGAAGAAGAAAATGGTCGCCCGTGGGTTGTGATGGGAATCTCATTGCTGGGATGCCCAACAAGGAAGTGTTGCTCTTGCAAGTATGCAAGCCAGTCCTCCGTCCTATGGCGGGATTGCCCTCGGTGGACCACCACTTCGATAATGTTGGAGAGGCACTCAATAGCGTCGTGGATGGGCTGGTGTCCTTAATATGCAAGGCAATGAGCAACCGAGTGACATAGATGATGTCAGTGCCGGAGGTGATACAGACGATGATGAGGAGGTTATGGTTCTCACCACCGACGATGAGGTACATTCTTGTAACACATTATTTTTCAATTCCTCAAAGTACTTTTTCTTATCCGTATTCATTAATCCTTGTAACAGGATAATGGGGAGCAAAAATCCCAGTCGACGGCTAATTTTTGGCCATCTACAAGACCAAGATTAAATAGGCTGCCAAAACAGATAATGCACTAAAACGAGTACCATTATTATTCATTAGCAACGATAGTTCAATCTACATACTCAAGTGATCATTTCGTATCATTTTACGCTTGCAGATTGTCAACAAAAATGAGACCTGACAGATTGGCCGATTATGGTGCAATTTATAAAGAAAGTAAATGCCGCTATCCAGGAAATGATAAAGAGTAAGGATTGCATGTTCTTCCCAGTGTTCCGACCATCGACTTTTGCACGTCATTACACCTGCAGTGTTAGAATAGAAGTTCTGGCCAAATTCAGGAAGAAATTGGGAAACATACGTTCGATGACCTAGATCGATAATGTGCAGGTCGATGTGTGGATGGGGTGAGTTTCAAAACTTACAGCCTTAATATTTTTTAAATTAATTAGGAATTCATATTCAGTATCATTAACGTTACAAGCACATGTGGGAGAAAATATGGGAAACTAATTCAGGCCGCATCCAATTCTGCCCATCCAACTGTGGCAACTTGAACAACTTCGAGCAAGAGGTCGAACTCCGTTTCAAACTAATTTGGGAAACAATGAAGACAACAGGTGCTGCTACATCGTACCTTACATAAGAATGTAAGTATTTCTTCTTGATAATTACATTCACATTTTAAACCACTTCCATTTCATTAATGTGTTAACATAATTTTCCGACAACGATCATTGGTATCTCATCATTATCTGTCCCAGAACGGAGGAGGTTTTCACTCTTGACACATTGTCACGAGGTATCAAACCAACAAACTTGGTCGAACTCAGGGTCATTTCTAGGTATTTCAATCAATCAAATTAAAAATCCTAGTTTGGTAATATGCGAGAAGAATTAACCATTTTAATTTACTTTCTTGATAGGCTTTCATGCGTATACTAAAGGGAGAAGAGAAAGACGGAGCCAGAACCCGACTGCACTTGGAAAATTAACAATATCATGGTAAGTCATTTGGTCATTTCATCCCTCAATTTATTATGTTTAGGGTTAGTAATTACATTTACCTTTCCTGTGCAGTACCAAACCCAGAATGGTTTGTGGCAATGCGGGTACTCCATCATACTCTTCATGGAAGAATTTGTTAATCACTCGGAGACAAACAATATCTTAGAGGTAAATCTTGCATCTCAAAATTTGTTATTATTAATTTCTAGTAAATGCAACATTATTGACTAACAGTGTAAGTTTGAAATTAACCGATCTTCTCAGAGGGCAAAGGGCCGTACCATGTGTACGAAATTCAAGGTGTAGCAGAGAGATGGTGTGGGGCTTGGCTCAGAGACTACCAGCAGCAGGGGAACACTACGTTGCAACTTCTGGATGATAAGAAAACATAATATCTTGATGGTTTAATTTGAATGGTTGATGACATTAGAATTCTATGGATGGTGTCTGGTTATAGTAAACTTGTGTGATTTTTTACTTTGTTTCAATCTATGCTTAAGATAGTTCATCTATTTCATAGTTTGAATAATGTTCCCGTGTTTTGCGAGCGATATTTTCGTAATAAGATGTTTCAAATTTCTTACTGATTCAAAGGTTTCCAATTTATAATAGTTCACAAGTATCTCTGACTGTCGTTGGCCCGAAAATGATCCAGGAGGGACCATCGGAAAATAAATTGGGCATTGTAAAATTTAACCAAATAATACACAGGTATAAAATGAATGTACCGGTGTAAAAAAATCACATTTTTAATAATTTATTTTAAATTATTTAAATAATACCGGTGCATAAAGTAATACCGGTGTAAAAAATATACCGGTGCAAACTATTCAGGTGCAAAAAAATAATATTCCTACTACAAAAGAAAGACCGGTGTTATATTTAATACAACTGTACAAATCACGGGTTTACACCGGTTTATATGTTATATACTGGTGCAATATGTTTACACCGGTGTCCAAATAATACCGGTGTAGATATTTTGTGCTTTCAAAATTTATACACCGGTCTAAGATGCTGGTGCAATAATTTTCTACCCCGGTTCATTTTACCGGTGCAAATGTGTTACGTTTTTACACCCCTATACATACACACCGGTATTTTGGGGTCAAAATACCGGTGCTATTGCCCTAAATTACCGGTGCAAATACCCCTATCCTGCAGTAGTGTAACATCAATTCCTATCACCTAAACTTCAGCAGGAAAATGAAAAACGTCAACAGAAAGAAAAAACACTACAGAACATCAACCACATTATCAAAAGAGCTAAAAATATCAACACCTAAAACTCACATAGAAAATGAAAAACATCAACATGAGAAAAACAAAAGCTAAGAATATTAACCTATGTAACCCCAAAAAAAATACTGCAAAACATCGACTCATATCAACTAAAACCCACCCGAAAAATGAAAAATATCAACATGAGAGAAAAAAAACTAAAAACATCAACAAAAAAGCTACAGTACCTCAAGAGTATAAATTATTCACTCTGAAAATCATAAAACATCAACAATTGTTTTTTTAAAAAAACTAAAAATATCAACTTTTATCACTGAAAAGCTACAAAAATCAACTCCTAACACGTAAACCTCATCCGAAAAATGAAAATCACCAACAAAAGACAAAAATGCATTACAAACATCAACTCATATCACCTAAACCTCAGCCGGAAAATGAAAAACATCAACATGAGAAAATTTAAAAAAACTACAAATATCAATCCATATCACCAAAAACAAAAATACAAAGCATCAACTAATCCTCACCCGAATAATGAAACATATCAACATAGGAAGAAAAAAAAGCTAAAAGCATCACCAAAAAGTTACGATACCTCAAGAATAAAAATTCTTAAAAAAAGAGAACCTAGTGGGATTTGAACTTAGGTCACTAACCTCAAAGTCTAGCGTAATATTCACCACACCAGAGACTCGTTATTGAACATACACTCAGTCAAATAATATTAAATCTCAACATGTACCTCAAGAACATAAATCCTTCAAAATAAAGGTCATGGTGGGATTCGAACCCAAATCTATAACCTCAAAGCCTGGAATACTAATCACTAAACCAAAGAATTTTTGTTGATTATATGCTCGGTCAAATAATATTAAATCTCAGCAAGTCTTTGAAAAAAATAAAACACAAAATTTAACCTCACCTCTCATGAGTAGAAGCTCAGCCGTCTGCCACCGCAGTCGCCACCGTCTGCCACCGCCGTTGCCACTGTCCACCACTGCCGTTGCCACCGTCTGTCGTTGCCACCGGCCATGCGTGTTTGCATGCACGATCTTCTTCTTTACGAAGGTGCGTGGATCTCACGCGCCTGAAGGAAAACTGCAGCAATACCTCACCGTCGCAACACCTTACTATAGCCTCACCTCGCCGTCCACAAACCCTAGCGGTTGCCTCATCGTGAATCTCAACAACGGTGAATTGGAGAAGTTTCATCTTCTCGAATAGCGGAAAATCGGATAAGCTCACCATGAATCTCAAACATTTGTCAAATCGGAGAAGTTTCATCTTCAAAAGAGGTTGCTCTTCTTCCAATTGTTATGCTCTGGCGTTGCTCTTTCTATGTCACACAGATTTGTCACTAACTGTTGCTGCGAACCAATAGAAGAAAAAGTGTGGCAGCAGCGTCGAATTGTAGAGCCTAAGGTTGCCGAGAACGATGACACGAGAATTCTGAAGAAATTCCAGTAAGAAACCGACGAGGTGGCGGAAATAGGTGGTGCCCAGATGGCCAATACCTGAGATTCTGGTCTTTTTCTCCAAGTTCCTTTCAACATGGCCGATTATTCCGAACATGAACCCATTACAGAAGGGAGTGAGGACGCCGGAGAAGAGGCTGCTGAGTGCACTGAATCCGGCGAGGTATAATGGGATGCTGAGGGTGGGAACGGTGGTGGAGCTGTTTAGGGTGGCTAACTACGTTAATGGGAGATTGGGAGATGTTGATCTTCCTTTTCTTGTGTTGCACGAAAGCGGCGACTCTGTCTGCGATCCGCAGGGGAGTAGGGAGCTGTGTGAAATGGGGAGGAATGAGGATAAGAGTTTGAAGATCTATGAAGGGGTGGTGCATACTTTGCTGTGTGGGGAGTCTGATGATAATCGTCGGCTAGAGGTGGTTACCGATCGGAGAGGAGGAGGAAAGAAAAATGAAAATTCTGATATTTTGTGATAAATATACTAGTATTTTGATAATTGTATAGTAGGTCACTAAGTTATTAGCATATTTCAAAAAGAATCTCATCCCAAATGACTACAATAATTGCATAATGAAGTACTTCCTCCGTCCCAGCTATTTTTGAGGAGAGAGAAAGAAAAAATATTTTTAAGATTTCATTATTTAATGATTTCTTGCCCATGTGTTGTGAGGTACCTTGATTGTATTTTCCTTTTCCATTTAATTTCAGCATAAAAATGAATAAAAACTAGTCAAAAGGGGAAATAAAGTGAAGAGTGCAAAAACAGTTGGGATGCCCCAAAGAGGAAAGAGTGCAAAAATACCTGGGACGACGGGAGTATGACCTAAAGTTTAGCATGCTTAAAACAAGAATTTGTGCATAAAATAGTACAAAGTCGCAAGACAATAAATCTTAGAAAAAAAGTACCTTTATGACCCTACCTACTTCACATAAGTGCCAATATAACCTTTCAGTGTTTGAGAGTGTCAATAGAACCCTAACTGGTTGACATAAGGGCAAAACTACCCATTTCGATCAATTTTAGCTGAAATTCAGTGAAATTACTAATTCAACCCTTTGATTTTTTTTAAAAAAATTGTGAAATTACATTGATGCCCCATTTCCCCCATTTTCTCCCATTTCTTCCGCCTCCATTTCCCCTTCTTCTCCCATTTCTTCTCTGTCGCCTCTCCGTTGACTTCTCCCCTCTACTTCTCCTCTTTCTTCTCTGTCGATGTCTACGCCATTCACCTTCTCTTTCATTCATCTTCTCTGCCATTCACCTTCTCCTCCAAGCGGTTTAGGGTTTGGTGATGGGTCGACTCGAAGGAGGAGCGAGTCAACCTGGGGGGACGAGCGAGTTGAAGGGCTTAGAGATGGCGCAATAACGTGGTTGGCTTTAATGTCAGACCTGAGGGTTGTGGTGGGGTGGGGGTGGAAGTGTTGTGGTGGTGGGTGGTGGAAGGGCCGTGGTGGCGAGGTGGTGGAATGTGGGAATCAGATGTGTGGCGGAGGCGGTTGTGAGGTGGAGCAGCAAGGGTGGCAGTGACGGAGACGGTGGTGGCGGAGGCAACGGTAGGGTGGAGCAGTGGCAGCGGAGCAATATTAGAATTTTTCAGCTTCTTCTTCATTCAATCTGTCTGAGCAATTCTGGAAAAAATTGGGCCTATTTGTAATTTAATTGTTCTAACAATTTCATATTTGGGTTCAATCTATAACCTAGATCTTTGTTGGGTTTCCATTGTACAGTTGAAGCAGTTCTTTGGTTCTCCTTGTTTGATTTCAAGCACATTCATCAAGTTGGGCCGAGATAATTTTAGTTGATTTGTGATTTGATTGAGTTCTTGAGATTTAGTTTGTGTTTTTTTTTAATGAAAACACATTGTTGGCGGTGTGGATGTGTGTGTGGTGGCGATGGTTGAGATGGTGGTGGTGGTGGTGGTGGTGGCTGGAGGTGGTAAATTTGTCTACTCAAATTCATATTTTAACACAAAGGATATTTTGGACATTTTACATACAGGCAATGCCGAAAAATGAAAGTCAATGTCGAAAATGAGATTTGAGGGTTATATTGGTACTTATGTTAGCTAGTTAGGACTATTTTTGCTTTAACATTCAGGGATATTGATATTTAGTCAAGTAGATAGGATCATGTATATTAATATTTATTTAAGTAAATAGAATTATATTGGTATATATCCCTAAATGTTTTGAGAGTCCGTCTCTTGAAAGACGGTCTTTCCATAAGTTATGGAAAGACCAAGGTTTAAAGTGTAAATTAGAAGAAATTAAGACAAAATTTTCGGGTTGCATGAACCGGGTTATAAATTTTATAACTACTACATGTTTCATACTAAAACTTTAATATTGCAACTAAGACCTTTTACCTTTTATTATTCTAATCAAACCCCGTCTTTCCATAAGCCTATGGAAAGACCGTCTTTCCCAAGACTTTGCCATGTTTTGATATTGATATTTAGTCAGGATAAATGTTAAATATATGTGGGCTGGAGCTAGTGGTATAAAATGCTATCAGAACAAAAGTGGGGGAAACTTTGGTCGTTGCGTTTGTTCTGCACAAATGTTCTCTTTCAATTCATTTCATTGTTTTATCCAGAGATTTCTTTGTTTCCATTTCTCACTCGTCGTCCTTTTTCTTAAGTCTTCCCTTTGATCATTCTGTTCTAATAGTTGACTAGTTGAGGTGCCCGGACCCTTTCAAGGGGGAGCGGAAACGGAGCTCATCCCAAACTTGATGATTGGAGCTTCAAGGTACAGTTGTTATTTATGTTTATCATGTTCTTAGGGCATTGTACAAATGGATTTGTAAGAACTTTGCTCGGGCTGAAATATGTTTGTCAGAATGTCGCAGTGAATGTGGTTGAGTTTGATGTGTCATTTAACTGTGCAGGACGTATAAATGAGATACTTTGGAAATTTTAGTATCGAGTGCTTATGTTGATATGGTACCTTTGAATATACGTGAAGCCATGCAAATCGACCTAAGACAATGATGTGATGACTCATATAGCCGAGTGCTTGCGTCTAAATTCCTAAATCCCTACGTGTGGCTTTTTTCTTCCTGTGATATAGGGCTACAAAAATAGAGGGACTTTTATGACCAGTGAGTGTTGAGAAATTGAATTAATCTAGTAACTGTAGTGAGCATTGAGAGGTTATGGAAACATCTTGTTTTTCAGAGTTTTTGAGCAGTTTTTATTTTTTTTGGTTTCAGAACATTAAATTAATCTTGTATTTTGATTTATTAACTGGTCAAGGCAAGTGTAAAGTTTTGCCTGTATTTGGTTCGGTGTAGAAATGGATTTAGAGTATGATGAAGAAGCAGAATGGTATGGGTGCCATCATAGTTACAATCTTTCAACTGAAGTTGCTTTAAGTATTATTCCGATTAAGGTTGTGTTCATGCAAGTCAAAACATTTTAAGGCGGTGACCCTGAGAAAAACATTGTTGCTGATACAGTATATGGTCCTGTATGTTTGCTAAACTACAGCACTGCTTTTAGCTGTTCACCTGTTCCTGTTTATGCAGTCTTCATTCCAGTAACCTAAACTACAGGTTTATGGGAAAGGATTGGCTGTTGAGTTTTTGTGGCAAAAAGGGAACATTCTGTGAGTACTAATATTTGTGCTAAAAATTCTCACTTTACCACGGGCATGGTGAACTTTCTCGGAATCACCTTGGGTTCCTTTTCAATTGGGTCAAGTAGAGGACTAAGAGCCCTAAAACCAAAAATTAGCTTCTGTAGATATTGGCAATTTATGATGTTCTCTGAAGCGAGTCGTATTATTTCTGATCTACCATCCAATCCAAGGAAAAGGGTCTCCAAGAATGTTGGGATTTTCTGGGATTTGGATAATAAGCCACCAAAATCATTGCCCCCTTATGATGCTGCTGTTCGGCTTAAAAAGGCCATGATCGAATTTGGGTATGTTAAGTATTTGATTGCTTACGCCAATCACCATGCCTTTAGATATGTGCCGTCAGAGGTGGTGGCTCAAAGGAAAGAGAGAAAAGAAATGAATCGATTGGAAAGAAAGGGTATTGTTAAGCCCAGCGTGCCTTACATATGTAGAATTTGTGGCAGGAAGTTTTATACAAATGAGAAGCTTATTAATCATTTTAAGCAAATTCACGAGAGTGAACAGAGGAAAAGGTTGAATATGATAGAGTCTGCGAGGGGAAAGAAGAGGGTGAACTTGGTTGGAAAGTACTCTTTGAAGATGGAAAAATATAGGAATGCTGCCAGAGATCTTTTGACTCCAAAAGTAGGTTATGGTCTGGCAGATGAGTTGAAAAGGGCGGGATATTGGGTTAGGACTGTATCTGATAAGCCTCAAGCTGCAGACATTGCTTTAAGAAATCACATGGTGGATATGATGGATAAGAATCTAGTTGATTGTTTGGTTCTAGTGTCAGATGATTCAGACTTTGTGGGGGTTCTGAAAGAGGCTAAATTGAGGTGTTTAAAGACACTTGTTGTGGGTGATATTAATGATGGGATTCTCAAAAGAACTGCTGATGCTGCTTTTTCATGGCACGATATTATCAAGGGAAAAGCCAAGAAAGAAGCTGTATCGGCTGTCGAGCGTTGGAAGGACCGAGACATTTTGACAAGATTGGAATGGACATATGATCCTGAAACTGGAAAAGAAGTGCGCCATTCAGAAATTAAAAGTGATGATTCAGATGTGGAAGATTTTTTCTCCAGTGATGATGATGGTTCTGTGCAGCAAAAAAATTCTGGTCCTTGGTGGAAACTGGAACCTGATGCAAAAGACATAAACTGCTCCTTACAGTCAGGAAAGTAATATACTCTGGAGGAAACTGTGCTGTCATTAGACCCTTGGAGAAGAAACATTAACATATCTGATTGCAGTTATCTGTTCAAATCAGCCTCACATGCTCTAGCTTTGATGTGCAAACTGTGTTACATCCAAACAACCAGATATCTTTTGATGTACTTTAACTTGGTAATTCAGTCGTTGAAGTTTTGTCATGTTTGTTCTGCTCCATTCTTCATCCACCTTTTGGAAGGTAAAAATGATTATGTTAAATCTGAATTGCTGACTGACAGCATATATGAGCTCTGACCATGGCATATTGATGAGTCTCTCATTCTTTTTTCGCATTGTTGGCCCTGAATCATCAGATTTCACCCCGAGTAACATTGCCCTCTAAACCTGTGGTTTATTAGCGTAACCTCCATTTCTACTTTTACATGGGGGTTTTCATATAAAAACCGCTACCTCCGTTTCTACTGAATGCAGTTCAACTGATCCTCAGTTTCAGCTTGCTGACTGGTAAGGAGAACCTGTATTGTAATTCTCAATTAGTTTGAATGTGTCTGAAAGCTTCATTGTGTCACGAATGTTTGACCGGTGTTCTATAGTTATCTCTCCTTGGTCCTCATAAAGAGTAGTGTTTCAAATGCTGAATGCATGAAGAATTCCGAAATGGAAGAAGTTTTATGGGAACAGGCTTCAGATGTTAATCTTCCCTAAAGTTCGCAACCTACTATCCAGTGGTGTAATTCACTCCATGTACTAGCACATTTAGATCCTCGCAGAAGATATTATTAAATTGAGAAAGTGATAAAATAATTCTATCTTTTGGTTGAAAATATCAATGTAACCTTTGACTCTGCTGACTTTTTTGTCAACATTCGGTTTGGCTAGACTCTGATGAAAAGATAATTTTGCCCTTGATTAAAAAATGAAAAAAGAGGATAACCCTTGTCTTCCCATTTATTTCTCACTCTGTTTCTAGTCATGAGTGGGTTGACGCAGCGACGATCGCTGATGGGACTCTACACTTTTCAGGTGATGAGCGTGTCTTTCTCGTTCCGTTTCTGGCACCGACCTTCGTGGCAGTCGGGGGCGGTGGGGGTGGTGAATCGAGGGCGGCAGTGAGGGTTGTGAATCGAGGGTGAGGTGGGGGTGGTGAATCGAGGGTGGCAGTGGGGGTTGTGAATCGAGGGTGGTGGTGGGGGTGGTGAATCGAAGGCGGCGGTGGGGGTGGTTGTGCGATGGTGGGGGACTGAAGCTGCGCTCACAGTGGAGGGAACGACAGGAGCAGCGAAAATAGCGAACTGGAGGAGTCGCTAATGAGGAGCTAGTGGAACTTGGTGGGGAGATTCTGTGGCGGTGGGGGGTGGTGAATCGAGGGCGGCAGTGGGAGTGGTGGTGCAGTGGTGGGGTATTGGAGCGATGCTCACGGTGGAGGGAGCGGCGGGAGCTACAAAAATGACGGACTGGAGGAGGATAAGGATTGCCATCTCCAGTGTGGAAGGTAAAGTGATAGCGGCATCGTTTGGTTTTGAAGAAGAAAGATAGGTTTGTCATAAGGGGTATTTTTGTCTTTTCATTTTCTAGTCATGCATGAATTCACTTGGTTAATGACGGAGTTAGGGAGTTTGGCTATACCAACACAATATTTTTTGAAATTTAGGGTTAGATTGACACATACAATAATAGTTAGGGTTAAATTGACACTTTTTGAGATTGCAAGATAATATTGGCACTTTCAGCCTAAAGTTAGGGTTATAAATATATTTTTTTCTATCATGTTTGTGAGTTTTTATAGTCACCGTTGCTATCTAGTTTTAATCAGTTTGTTAAAGTTGTAATTTTTTGTTTTTTTTAATGAGAAACACCCGAGGGTGGGGGAGAGTATATTAGAGGTTCCCCAAGCCTCAATCAAACTAAGTAAGATTTACAAACATAGCATATTTGTTGTAGTTCGAGATGAGGCAACATGGTTGCCCCCCAAAAGTCCTACCAATACTAAATATCTACCTGCGTAAACAGCTATCCTAGCAAGAAAAGGTTAGATGATGAAGTTGCGATCCGGCGGAGAGAATCTCCATCCCCTGTGTTAATTCTCACCACCGGCCAGGCAACTTCAATTACAAGGAGTGATATCTTAAAGTTAAAATTTCTGAACCTGAATTCCTAAAAGAAATGCAACCGGTCCATAGCAGATATGTGCAAAACTGGAGCTGATAGAGGCCAGAAAGTGAAGTGGAAGATCCAGACCCGCCTCCTCACTGATGTAGCAATTTGCTGCCAAGGTCAGTATAACGATGACCATCCTAAGTACCAGTAGTAGATATCCAGTAAGCGTGTTATCCTCCTGATAAAAAAATTGGGTTCCCCAAGGATCGTTGAACTCGCCACAGCTGAACTGTAGCAATATAGCAAATACTAAACCTGCATGAGCAAAAACATCTTGATTAGCAGTTCAATCCTTAGGCAAGGCATGTTAATGCATTCGAACTTGCGGTATGTGAAACATATCTAATGCAATCAGGCCTTTGATATGCTGGGGAATGTTATTTAAATTAAGACATTGAAGATGACCAGTATGATGCTTTGCAATAGCATTTGCAACAGAATTTCCTTCTCTGAAAACATGAATAAGATGAGCACACCCTAATATGGTTTTAAGCTTATAAGCCAATTCAAACAGATTCCAATTTGCAGAACTAACCTGCAATCAGTTTCGAAGATGCATTGTTGGCCTATGTCACTTAAATTTTCGCAAGCAAATAGCAATGCCTTCAGTTCGGCTTCTAAAGGTGAAGCAGCAGATATAAAAGCAGAAGCTAGATTAATCAAAGCCCCCGAGCTATCTCGGACAATAAAACCAGCAGCTGCCTTATTATGAAACCATGAAACATCTATGTTTATTTTTATTGACCCCAGTGGAGGTCTCTCCCAGTAAACAGTAGATATGTTAGGTTTCGGGGAAGGTCTAATGAAAGGGATCCAATGGCTGAGAGGTGATGCAATAGTAGCATGAGAGAAATAAGTCCTTGGAGTAGTTAAAAAGGCTAGCTTAATCAGATCTTGTACTTCCTTGGAGATTATCTCTGAAGAGAAAGGCTTATTATCAAATATAAAATTTTTCCTAGCTTTCCAAAGCGACCAGCAAGTAAGAGATGGAATGATTTTACAAATAAAATGCTTCCAGCCAGTTAAATCATGTGTATTCCAAAAGATAAAAAATCTGTGAGTAAGGGAATGATCAGGACTTAGATGAAAGTGTACTATAGATGCTATGTTATTCCAGACAGTCTGAGCCACAGGACATGAAATAAAGAAATGCTGAATTGAGTCTGAACTAAAACAGGCCGAGCACTTAGAAGCTAGACTAAAACCACAAGTAATAAGCACATCATCAAAGGGAAGGAAAGATTGCAGCATTTTCCAGGTAAAAATGGATACCTTTTTTTGTAGAGATTTATTCCATATGAACTTGTAAGCAGGAAAATGACCTGGTTCATGAGTAAGAGCCCTGTGTGTAGACTTAGATGTGAAGTTACCCGAGGTTTCAGCCTTCCATTTCAGTCTGTCTTCCCTATCAAGAGTCAGTTCTGCCACCTGAAGAAAAGACAAAGTATCATGTTCGAGGAAAGCACCAATCTGAGTTAAAATAGTTGCCCTGTTGCTAATAAACTCTGCCACTGACAGATATGGCCTTTCAGCAACTATATGCTCAGGGATAATATTACATAAAGGACCTCTAGGGCACCAATTAGCAGACCAGAGAAAGCCTCTGTTGCCCTGTTGCCCTGTTGCCCTGTTGTAATTTTTTGTTGCCCTGTTACAATAGTTGTTTTTACAATAGTTGCCCTGTTGCTTACAATAGTTGCTTACAAGTTCATATTACAATAGTTGCCCTGTTGTAATTTTTTGTTTTGTTTTTACGCAAGAGAAAGCCTCTTTAGACAGACTAACGGTTAGACCAATCTTGAAAAACCTCGTTTCAATAGGTTTAAGAGTCATATTATAATTATTTATACATTATATTACATTTTAAAAGTTTTTCCAAAGTTATAGAAAACTCGTCGTAATAAATAAAACAAACATCAAAATCCCCCATTAGGTATATCAATTATAAAATGATCGCGTATAACGGTTAGTCGGTCTAAAAGATGACTTTGTGTTTACAAAAATATTACTCGGCATTTTTGTCAGGAGCGGAGCCAGAATTTTTTGTGTGACGGGGGCTAATTAATTAATTTTTATTAAAATAATATTGAATAAAAAATACAATAACACTCAAGAATTAAAATTAACATGATAACCAATAATTATCCTCTTAAATTTTTATTTTTTCACAAACATTTCCTAATTCTAATGGGGTTGAAGGTTAATTTTTAAAAATTGGTAACCTTGAAATATTTTTGGTGGGACCTGTCCAGTAATTTTAAAAAAATTAATACCCCTTGAAAAGTTGCTGATGGGGGCTGGAGCCCGCTCCAGCTTCCCCTTGCATGCTATTCTCGATGCTTCATTTCATTAAAGTTAATTTTTAAAATTTTCAATTCTTTTTAAGAGCATATTCAACCTAGACATTTGAATTCCCTCTTCATGTGATCCGAATTCAATTTTTCCACAATGCAAGATTTTCAGACTCTCTTTTCATCAAGTTCCTTCACAGAGAAGAAAAATTCTGATGGATGATGTTTCAAACAAGTTCAGCGGTTCACATAAAGTGACACATAAAAATGGATCCTTGATTCGGGAGCCTCCTATCATATGACCGGTGACAAAGGTTCTCTTTCTGATCTTACTACTACTATTGATGCTGTGAATATTTTTCTGCCCGATGGCTCGATGTTCTCCGCTACACAATTTAGATCTATTTGTTTTGATGGTTTTATACTGTCGCACGTGTTATATATCCCTACATTGCGCTGCAACTTACTGTCATGCTCCAGATTGTTATCTACCCTAAACTGTCTAGCTTTGTTTACTGAAAATTATTGCATTTTACAGACAATCAGTACGAGGAGAGTGATTGGTGTGGGTGAATAGAAAGGGGGGTGTTTTGGCTTCGTCTGCTGGATGCTCGTGCTCGAAGTCCTGTCTTGCAGCCTCTTCCTACAGTTGCTTCACTGTCCTCTTCTGATTTATGGAATCAGCGTTTTGGTCATCCATCTTCCACGGTGTTGTCTTCTCTTTCTCCTAGCAATAATAAACATTATGTGTCTTGTTCTATATGTTATAAAGCAAAACAGCCTAGACTTAGTTTTCCTTTAAGTACTACTAATGCTACTTCATTATTTCTATTAATTCATTGTGATGTTTGGGGACCTTATAATACACCATCTTCTAGTGGTGCTTTTTATTTCTTGAACCAATGGGGAAATAATAATTCAACGAGTTCGAGCTGATAACGGCACTGAATTTTGCCTCTCCGATCTCACTTTACTGCATCTGGGATTGTTTTGAGACGTCCATGGTTGATACTCCGCAACAGAATGGTCGAGTTGAAAGAAAGCATCGTCATTTACTCAATGTGGCGCGAGCTTTACGGTTTCAAGCCAATCTTCCTATTGACTTTTGGGGAGAATGTGTTCTTACTGCTGCCTACCTGATCAACCGAACACCGACTCAGCTTCTCAACGGTCGTACTCCCTTTGAGCTACTCTATGGACAGGCGCCAAATTACTCTTCCTTACGAGTATTTGGATGCTTATGTTTTGCTGCTCGTGTTCCAAGATACCGTGACAAGTTTGCACCAAGAAGTCGTCGGTGTTTGTTCCTTGGTTATCCTGCCGGAAAGAAAGGTTATCGTCTTCTCGACTTGGACTCTTGAGTTATCTTTAATACTTGGGATGCTGATTTCTTTGAAGACCAGTTCCCGTATTCTGCATCTCAGCAATCCGCTTCTTCTGATGAACCTGGCGACGCCACCACTACACCGCCGGTTTCCTCCTCATACTCGCCGGAGCCATACGATTTTTCCGATCAACCGCCCGCTGCCCTTCCGCCGTCCGATGGAGGCCCACTACCGCCGGCAGCCCTTCCGCCGGTCAATGCTGACCAGTCCCCGCCGATCAATACCGGTCGATCAACGCCGGCCGGTCGATGCCGATCAATGCCGGTGAGTCTACGCCGATCAATGCTGGTGAGTCTACACCGGTTAACGACTTCCAACCAACTCCGATCACCGCCGGTGTGCCACCTCCGATCGACAAACTCCCGTTGGTGGTCTCCGACGGAATACCGTCTACTACGCAGCCCGACACCGGTCCTTCTCCGCCAGTTGCCGTCGATCCACCATCCACCAGACAGAGTGTTCGTGCTCGACGACCACCATCGTATTTGGTTGATTATGATTGTGATGATTCTGCTTGTGCTCTTCTTACTGCAGACCCCCTCTTCGACTACGTTCACTCATGCGTCATCACTGTCCTCAGGTGTTCTCTACTCTCTCACTGATTTTGTAAATTGTGATAATTTTTCTAGTATGCATTCTATATTTTTGGGTGCTATAACTTCTAGTGCAGATCCCACTACTTACTCTGAGGCTTCTCGTCATTCTCATTGGCGAGATGCTATGGTTGAGGAACTTACTGCCCTAGAGCGCAATCAGACTTGGACTTTGTCTCCTTTGCCTGCGCATAAAAAGGCCATTGGATGTAAATGGGTCTACCGAACGAAGTTTCACTCTGATGGTACCATTGGACGTTACAAGGCTCGTCTCGTGGTTCTTGGAAACCGCCAGGTTGAAGGAATTGATTACACAGAGACTTTTGCTCCAGTCGAGAAGATGAGTTCCGTTTGATTGTTCTTATCAGTTACTGTTATACGTGGTTGGGAATTGCATCGGATGGATGTCCATAATGCCTTCCTGCATGGTGATTTGCATGAAGAAGTGTTCATGCGTCCCCCGCCTGGCTATGCAGTTCCGCATGGTCAGGTTTGTCGCCTTCAGAAATCCCTTTATGGTCTTCGTCAAGCTCCTCGGAATTGGTTTGCTAAACTGACTCAAGCTTTACAGACATTTGGTTTTGTTCAAAGTAAGGTAGATTACTCTTTATTTGTCCTTTCCCATGGTTCACAATCTTTACATGTTCTGGTTTATGTGGATGATTTGGTCATTGCTGGTAGCTCTTCAATGCTTATCTCTGAGTTCAAGAAATACTTGAGTTCTTGTTTTCACATGAAGGATCTTGGTTTGCTTAAGTATTTCTTGGGCATAGAGATGGCTAGAAGACCGGAGGGGATGTTTTTCTCGCAAAGGAAATATGCTTTGGACATCTTATCCGATACAGGCTTATCTGCTTCTAAACCAATTAATTTTCCAAATGGAGCAACAACATGATTTGGCACGTGTTGAAGGTCTAGCCTACCATGACCCGGAGCAGTATCGTCGCTTAGTTGGGCGCCTGATTTATTTGGCGATCACTCATCCTGAACTTAGTTATTCAGTTCATACTGTTGCGCAATTCATGAAGTCTCCTTATGTTCCTCATTGGCAAGCTGCGGTTCGTGTTTTGCACTATCTGAAGAGTCATCCTGGTCAAGGTTTATTTCTTTCTTCCTGTAGTACTCTACAATTGACTGCTTATTGTGATTCGGATTGGGCCGCCTGTCCAATTACTAGGCGTTCCTTATCTGGTTATTTTGTTATGATTGGTGATTCTCCAGTTTCCTGGAAAACTAAGAAGCAACCTACTGTTTCTCGGTCTTCTGCTGAAGCAGAGTATCGTGCTATGGCAGTTGCCTGCTGTGAGTTATTATGGCTTCGGTCCTTACTGAAAGACCTAGGGGTTTCGCACTCTTTTCCTATGAAATTGTTTTGTGACAGTCAATCAGCTATTCACATAGTGGCCAACCCGATTTTCCATGAACGTACTAAGCACATTGAAGTTGATTGTCATTTTCTTCGAGATCTTGTCCAATCTGGCGCTATTATTACTCAACATATTCGTACGGTTGACCAACCCGCAGATTTGTTCACTAAAGTTCTCGGACGTAACCAGTTTCATTCCTTACTTGGCAAGTTGGGCATTTCTGATCCGCATGCTCCAACTTGAGGAGGAGTGTTACGGAATTAGTATTATAGTTGTTGTGGAATTAGTGTTAATTAGTATTGGTATTGGAATTGGATTTGTATTTGTATTCCTACCATAATTGTAGATATAATTGTATTCTGTTACCTTCTCCTAGCTGGGATAGGTATCCTGTACTACTATAAAATGTATCCTGAATTCATGAATAGAATACAGATTATTACCCTTATTTCCTACACCCACACATATAAACAAAATATACTCTTCTACTGAATTCAATCATATGAACCCCACCTTAAAACATTTTTTAAAATGTATGTACTATCTTATTTTCCAGTGATTTTTATGGTGTTTGCATTATCTAATTTGTAGAATGTATTTTGTACTCTCTCTGTATCACTAATATTGGCATTATAGGTTTAGGTGCTTGAATTTAAGTAGAGAAAATAAGTCAATGAAATTGAATTTAGAAAGTAAAAAGTAAAATGAATGGATGAAATTGAAGGAATCTTGCAAAAAATGGAAAGTGTGCCAATATAAAAAGAAACATCTCATTAAAATAAGTGTGCCAATATAAAAGAAACATCTCATTAAAATAAGTGTGCCACTAATAAAGAAACAGAGGGAGTTAATAATGTTAAATATTTTCATTTGAAATTTCACTCGTTTAGAATAAAGTACAAAAATGATACTAAGTTCCATGATAAGTGCCAAAACAATCTTGAATTTATTGAAAGTGCCAACATGACCCATGAATCTTGGGAGGTGCCAAACAAACCCCGAGTTTTTCAACACCAGTATTGGTCAGTTGGGCATAATGGTAACATTCGGCGAGGGTTGTTTCAGTACAAAATAGAAAAATAAAACTCAGGATTGTTTCAACACCTTCCAAAGAATCCAGGTTATTTTTGGATTTTACCCTTTTATTTAAAATTTATCTTTACTTTTAGATATATTTTTATTACATTAAATATATTTTGTACATTAATATTTATTGAATGTATAGTTTATTCATACTAATACAAAATATAATTTTTTTTAGAAAATTAAGATTAAAATATTTTATTTTAATAAGTAATCTACAAAAATATTTAAAAATATTTTTCTATAAGGTGCGTCTCAGTTTAGAACGGACTCACCAATAAAAAAGCCCAGAACTGAACTTTTAGGTTATACCTAGTCTCAGCCTAAGGCCTAACCTAATACATTTACACACAAGACTCGATCTAGGGTCCAACCTAATACATTTACACACAAGACTTGATCTAGGGTCCAAACTACAAAATAAAGATAAAATATCTAGGAATCAAAACAATTGGAAGTCATTAGATCACTTTTTTTCCACTCAAACGGGAAGAAATCTTAATTGCATTCCTTTTGATAGAATGATAATTGGTATATATGACTTTCCCAAATCGGTCAATCCGATTAAACCACAACGATAAATAGTATACACAACCTACCTGGTCCGACTTGGCTAACAAAGAATACCAAGATAACAAAGCATGAAATGCGTGGAAACCACTTCAATAATGTAAAATCAGTTCATTCAATCCACGAGACTCGAACACAACTACACCACTAATTGGAAAACTACGATTATGGCGGAGGACATTGCCATCCACACCGCCCCATATATCCAGACCTTATTCTAAAGATGGGACAATGATAATCAGACCGTGATCACACCATGAAGAGGTATAAATAAAAGAGATGAAATTCCTGCAAAAAGGTAAGTGGTATCTACCAAACATAAAAAACCTTATAATACAATACTAACTCCAACATTGAGCTTCTTCCTCGAGACCAATCCGGGGACATTTGCAGGTACTCGAAGAGGTATGGAATCGCCGTGAGATGATCTTGAGCACTATCATTATTTGAAGGGAGTCAATCACATCAATGGCCCCGACTGTGGGTAACAACTTGTTGGTTTTGAGTTTTGATAGTTCTAGGAAAACACTTGAGTTCATGCCAGATTTTCAGTCAATGAAGCAAATACCAAAGAGGCACCAATAATCCTTGGACCAAGGTTCAAGTAGGTGAGAAGCCATTACCACCTTGCCAAAAGCTTGTAGCAAAGGTATACCTCATTGAAACTGTCACCAACAGACTCCATCTGCCTCATATACTTCACATAATATAATTTAAGATAAAACATAGGTCTAGACTCTGCATGACCAAGTTGTATACACAGTATGTGAGTAAGATTCTAGATTCTGCTATAATCCTTCAACTTGTTGCTCCAAATAGTGACAAAGAGACATCAATACTTCATTAGAACCACCACGTACTCCCCCCAAAACCCCATCAATCTCCTCCTGAAGGCTCAAATTCAACTCATGTTGCTCCTTGAGTGACGCTTCAAGAGTAATGCGGTGTTCTTCCAGATCACGACAGATAAATTCCTTGTTTTGATACATTTCTCCATATCTTCATATCTTGTCAACAATTGAACACTGAACTCCTACTCTTCCTCATATTGGCTTTTCCACTCATTAAACATTATTTTCAAGTGGCGACACCTCTCTCCGAGTATCTTAATTTAGTTAAACAATTCATCGATACGATAAGCTTACTTCGCTATAATATCTGTTTTATAAGAATTTTTGCGGGTCTTCTCAACCAAATACATCACTCCTTATTCTACCACACCCGCTTCAGCTTTCTAATCAAAACATCCTTCTCCATGTAAACTTTCTCATACTCATGCACTTGAGCCGCACATCCCTCTAACCTTTTCTTCTATTCAAGTTCCAACCCTCTGAAGTTGAGCAACACTCTACTTATTTGATGCCTCAACTCAGCTGCCCACTCCTTTGGCTTGAAAGGAATGCTAAGTGTTTGAAGATAAACGTACAAAACTTCAAAATGAAGTATACCAACCATCACAACCATTCTAAAGTTGCCTCAACATTAAATCTCGCTTCAGCTTGTTAATCACAACATCCCGCACCATGTAACCTTTCTCATACTCGTACACTTGAACCGCACATTCTTCCAACTTCTTCTTCTATTCAAGTTCCAGTCCTTTGAACTTGAACATCTATCCACTTATTTGGTGTCCCAGCTCATTTGTCCACTTATTTGGTGTCCCGGCTCATTTGTCCACTCATTTGGCTTGGAAAGAATGTCAAGGGTTGGAAGATACACAATTTCCTAATCAAATATACTGATCATCAAAACCTCTCAAATTTTTCTCGTAAAAGGAACACGAGATGATGTGTCAAACGCCTTCTATGTGTTGTTCGTTGACTCAAATACTCCTTTTTCGTCACCGTCTTGGTCCAACTAGCGATTCCTCATACAAGAACGAAGCTCCTTCATTGAAGGCAATGACTTCCACTTCTGATAAGACGTCAAATGCATGTATTTTCCAAAGCATTTCAAATCTCTTTTGTCATATTTTTGTTGGAAGATTCCTAGATTTATATAGGTTTACATCATATGGGATTTAGATGACCGTTTTCAGTTTTCATATCTAAATCCACCATTTTATAACCTATTTAATGGATTTTTGGTCCTTACGAGCGTCGAGATTCGTTTTTATAAGCTTAACTTTTTGATTGCTCAGAAGCACTTTAGATTGGTTTAGTGAAGGTCATTTGTAAGAATGGTAGAAGCTTGAAGGCCACTATCCAAACGTGGTAGAAGAGAGTCCAGACTTGAAGAACGAAGGCCAGCCGATCGATGCACTGATTGGCCGTGAGAGAAAAAGCAGTGGCTCAATTGCTCAGCACCATTTTGCACGGCCAGCGTAAGAGAGCGCGCGCCAGTGCGCGGTAACCTAAGTGAAGAAGATTTGGGCTCGCGACCAGCGCCCTTAGTCGCACACTCACGTGTGTAAAACAAACAAAAAGTGCAGAGCTATGACTCTATCGTGCAGTCAGAGCGTCTTGGCGTACACCCACACGCCCGCATTCTCAACTGGGTTCCTTTACATCTGCGCTCGTGCGTAAAAGCGTGGCCAGTGCGCCTGCTACATTTTTTACCTTCTTTTGACCCAAACTTTGTACTATAAATGCCCAAAAACCGTATCCCCTCTATCCTCATTCATTCATACTCAAATTTCTCTCTGAAAAACCTAGGAAACATTTATTTTTTCTTCTTTTCTTCTATGTTTACCATGTTTTCTTTCTCTTTTCTTATGGGTTTTCATAATCTAGGCTAAATACTCTTGGGAGCAATTGGTAAGCATTTCTAGTATGAATTTGTGATATTTGGTTTATCCTATTTCGTGCTTTGATTATCAAGTATGTTTTGTGCTTTCTTTTGTGATTAATGCATATTTATACTAGTATGACCAATTAGTTGATGATTGTCTATTGATTATTATCTAGGTTTTTGGTCAAACTCGGAAGACTTTGACTTTTTATCAAAGTGATTATTGTTGGTCAATGCTAGGTTATAATTAGGAGTGACAACTAATTATGATTGTTGATTGATGGAATTTTTAGGCTTAGGATGAATTTGAATGGGTTTGACTAATTATCAATGTGGCTCACGGATAGCAATTAGCATGAAGGTCGATCCTCGTAGCCGTTATTAGTAGATATACTTGTGCTATCTATGTGTTTCTTGCTTGTAGGACATTTTGGTAGTTGTGTTGGGCCTCCATGTGTATTTCTATCCTCAGGGAAGTCTATAATGCCGATCGTCTAGAGTGACCGAGGGTTAGGGTTATTGTGTGATGCCGATCGATCACTCACTATAACCAAGGAGAGGTGAGAAATATCTTCACACAATAGGTTTTGATAAGTTCTCCACAATATGTCGTTAATGCATAAAACTAGGATAATTGATTATGATCAAAGGATGGCTAGAAGTGTAAAACCAATTGCGCCAAGGCTCGCTATAATCTTAGTTACATTATTTTTGCTATTTGTGATCGTACTTGTATTGTTCTTTCTAATTGTTTGTTAGTTTAGTTGCTTAATGTAGTTGTAGTGTTTTCCAAAACCAAACCCCCCCCCCCCATTTTGTTACCACACACGTAGAGTGACTTCTTCGTGTGCTTTTTTAACTACGCTTTAACACTCAATAAAACCTCATTTTCCTCGTAGACGACCTTGTCTTACCACTAGCTACTATTAATAGTTAGGAGTCATTTGGGCACATAAATACTATCTTTTAGAGGTACGGCGATGACCTCTTAAATTTTGGCACCACTGCCGGGGGAAAAGATGTATTTTATTATAGTGTTAGTGTAGTTTTTGTGTGTTTTTGTTTTTACTTCTTTTTAACGTTTGCTTGATTTTGGGATTGTTACTTGGGATAACGCTGTATTTATTTGGTTCTTGTTTTATGGTTGATACTCATACCTAGAAAAGAACCCTTGCTCTATGACCCCGATCTATTAGGAACACTCCGGAGAGCAAGGAGACTGTCCTATTTTGCTAACCAAACCCCCCCCCCCAAACATCACACAAAGTATTTGTACCAAATATGGCAAATGATACTAGAATCTTGAGGGAGCTCATGACTCCTAACCTTGAAAGCCAACCACTTTGCATCACATTCCCTCCTCTTCCGGAAATTGTCACTTGTGAGTTTAAGTCCAAGATGATTCATTTTCTACCATCTTTCCATGGGATGGGGAGGGAATGTGATGCAAAAGGTGATGTTTCTTGGCACTTGAGGATTATTGGAGGCTTCTACACCAACTTAGAACACCAAAAAAATAACAATTTTGGGGTTCTCCAATCCGGAAGATTTATGAGCAAAAGGTGATGTTTCTTGGAACTTGGGGATTATTGGAGGTTTCTACACCAACTTAGAGCACCAAAATCAACCCGGAAATTCCAAAGCACCATTTTGGGTAATTCTTCACAATTTGCCTACTTGTGTGTTTTGATGAGCTTGATGAGTTAGTTGAGATTGTTGTGCTTGAAGATGGTTATAAGCTTTTGATTGAGGTTGTTGATGTACTTGTTTAAGTGGTAGTGTTTGTGCTTATTATGGAGTTTTGTGGTGGTAGTGTTTATAATTGTTGTGGAGATTGTTATGGAGATTGTGGTGGTAATGTTGTAAATTGTTGTGGGGATTGTGGTGGAATCACTTTGTTGCTTTTTGTGGCAGTAACTTTGGTGCAATATTTGTGGACTCTTGTGTGGTGCTATTTGGGGTTAGACTTTGTGCTTCATTATTGTTTTGGTTTGGTGAGTTGAGCAAAATTTTCTTATGGCCCCTAAGAAGAGGAAAACAGGAGAAGCTAGCTCCTCTAACCATGCAACTCTTGTAGTCTACGACCTTGATCTACACCATAACACATGCTATAACCAATGCATTTGACATAGTTTTTAGTTACTTTTAGTTGGTGGATTGCTAGTATTAGTTGAGTTTACGTGACAAGGGGTTTAGACGGCCATGTTTGGTTTTCTTGTCTAGATTCCGTATTTCGTAGACTTAATTGGTAGTAATGGGCATCTTGTATCCATAGGCTCCTTGATCTTCCTTGTGATCATCTTTAGTAGGTCGTCCATGGATACTTTTTGGTTACATTCTATGTGAAAGCCGTTAGCAATGGCAGTAGAAAATTGAAGTCCGTTAATTTTTAATGGTAGAAGAGGTGAATGCCATTCACATTTGAATGGTAGAATATGAAGTCCATGGACATCAAACCATGGTAGTAGAAGGATGGAGCAAGGATAGGCAGCATTGGAGTTCAAAACGGCCAAGGGAGAAATGGTGAATAGTGGTCTGATGAGTTGTGCCCAAGTCTGAGAATGATCCAGGAAGAATTAACCTTCAAGTCTAGCTCCATTGGATTCGTCTTCTCAAGCACTATAAAATCAACTACTAGAACTCTCAAATCGGGCCATCGATTCATCCGTATCGAAGGAAACAAGTTCAGCCGGCCGAAGAACCAACGGGTCGACATGGGCCATGCATGGTCTAGCACCAATGGCCCACATTAAAAACCATGGTCACGGATTAGGAACCGTACAATGACACTCTCGGCCGGCGGCCTGCGCCACATGAGGCATCCCACAACCACTCATTCTCTCATCGTTTTGGCCATAAATTTCTCAATTTTCATCTGATTTCCCTCTACCATATATCAAAATATTCGTCTTTCCGAGATCTATCCAAAGCACTATAATTCAGCTCTACGAGGTTCATATATTTGATCAGTTTATTCGAGAAAGGCTCAGCAGCTAGAGGGAAAGGGTGACTAGAGTTTTGACCTAAGCTGGCCTATTTGGGCCTATCTTTAGGCCCAATTCTCTACTACTATATATAGAAGTCTTAATATTTTAATAAACCCTAGCTAGTAATAATGTAGATTTTGCCCCACTCTAGTTTAGAGAGAAGGAAGAGGAAAGTACTTCTTCTTCTTCCTTCTCATTTTCTTTTCTTTTCTTTTTCTTTTCATATTATTTTCTTAGATCCATAACATCTAACCTAATATTTGTCACGGATCTATCCTTTGTAGAGTAGCTTTATTAGCTTTCATTTTGGCACTTGATATGTTCTAAATGCTTTATGAGATTCATTAGATTCATCCTATTTTTGTGTTTATGATATTGTTGTGATTGTTCTTGAATGTTATAAATGCATGAGTAGTACACCAGATATAAGCACACCCTTTGGGATATACTCATGTATAGTGCAATTGTTGATGCTCCATTGGGAAGACAAACATGGATGTCAGAATGGGTAGGGGAGAATGCGTCCACGTGGGTGTGTGCACAGGAGATTCAACAATGTTCTGACGCATTTTTTGTCGCACCAGCCTTAGCTGACTTTGGAACTGTTATCCAAGAGGTTGCGGGTAGAGATAATGAATAGTAGTAAGCTAGGTGCTGTATTGAAACCCTAGTATCACAGATAAGGTACTTACGAACCTTGGACCTAGCGCATATAGGACTCGGGGGTAGTTGCATTTGTGGTGGAAACCCGAGATGTAATAGCACAGGGGAGAAACAGACCTGCAATGATGGTCGGGCCTCACTGTACTCCCCTAATTATGATGGCGGTGCCGATGGAGGGTTGCGAGCGTATCCACCATGATAGGGTTGGGGAAGAGTATGCCATCTGCCATACCACATGTTGTGAACACACTGATATGTCTTTTGTATTACTATATGTGAATAAATTGAGGATTGAAGCATTAGAACTACTATGTTGTTAAATGATTCCCAAGTGCTTAGTATAAATAGTTTACTTGTTTGTCAATTACATGTTTGTAGTTGTTAGTTGAAAACACCACCCCCCCCCCAAAGTTGCATGTTTACACTACTAGATGCTCCTTTCACTCGTGTGGATTGATGACCCGCACGGGGTTGTGTTTCTAACTAGTACTTGAACCCTAACATCCTTGTGGACAAACCAAGGGCTTGCCGCTCCACTACCCATTGGTAGCTTAGCAGTAAAACCATGTGCAAAATATAAATTTCTATCTTTTAACCACTAAGCCCCTTGGCTCATGTTTTAAAAGAAGATCGGGTCAGGGGCAGGTCAGAGCTATCTCTCCCCTATCATGAGTTAACAAACATAAAAGAGGAATTCACTGAGAAATAGGAGAGATTGGACAACAATTGAGTTATGATGGTCACTCGGTTTGTGGATGAGGAGGTATTAACTAAGCTAGGGTTGTTGGAGGTGGTCACTCATATGTTGGATAAAACTGGCCTAGAGGGCTTGAGGATGCCAAAGCCCCAACTTATCTATCATGGACATTGGAGGTGCTCTCCACGGTGAGGAAGATCACTTGGGAGGATGATACCATGGGGATCGAGTTCTACCTAAACGATAAGATAATGAGTGCCACGTATAATGATTTAATGTTGGCTTTTAGGTGGAATTTCACTCCGGACGAAGAGGTAGAAAAGGACTTTGAGCGAGGAGACGGGTACACCGAACAAGCATTTTGGGAAGTTCTCACGGGAGAAAAGAATAGACATCATCATTCACCAGCTTCTTCGATTATCCATATGGTGATTTGGTATCTCTACTGCTTTCTCAATTCTACAATTTTTTGTCAATGGGAGTTTAACAAGTGTTCCGTAATTGATTTGAAACGCCTTTGGGCTTTTATGCCCATGGAAATGGTGCTCCTAATTGGGTTGATGTATGGATTTATGGATGCATTGTGTTGTCGAACAAAATTTTAGGGCACATTTGTATGAGGGAATGATCACTCTCTTAGCACAACATATGCATATTCCCCCCTCCACCGAGCTTGGGCCAAATTGGTCGCTATCCCCATGATTGCTTCTAAACCATCAAGTACATGGTAAGAGCAAAAATATTAAAAACACAAAGTTTATTTGGCTTCATCGCAAAGGAGAAAAATACATGGTGCTTCCTCTAGACCGCCTAGTGGGTATCTCAGAAAGGCTTTCAAATTATCAACCCCCCTAAGGAAGCTTTTAGAGAATCACTCCCATCCATAGTTCAATGAGGAGGAAGTGCTCCACCACCACGAGCTCCACCACCTGGCTCATTTGCTCTACTCCAAGAATCCTTCCAAACCATGCAAGAAAATATGAACAATTGGTTTAGGCACATGGACCAGCGAATGGGGAATCTCGGGTACTATGTTGAGGACACTTGTCAGGGCATGAAGGACAACATGGATGCAATGATTGCAATGGTTCAATTGTCCTCCGAAAATGCCCCACCACTGGAGTTCGTGGAAAAGTGAAGAAGACGCGAGGAGGAGAGAGAAAAGAGATGCACAAGACGAGACGGTGGCGCGGGACCTTCAAGGTCCTAATTGTGACATTTCATATTCATTTTCCCTACTTTTACTTTTTATTATTTATATGCATTGAGGACATTGCTCGTTCTAAGTGTGGGGATGGAGTTTGGATGCTCATGTTTGCTCATGTACATAGTTGTGATTTTTAGTTCAAAGAAAAGAAAAACAAAAGGAGAAAAGAAAGAAAACAAAACAAAAAAAACACCCCGCAAAGTTGAAAACCCGAGACGAAAACTTAGGCAAAATTGGGGGGCCCTGGATAGGTTGAAAACCCGAAAGGGCAACCTATGAAAAAATGAAAGGCCAAATGATGCGGAAAAGGGTGAGGGTGAGCCTTGAAAGAAAATGTGTGTGAAGCTAGGATGAAAACCCGAGAGAGCTCCTAGGGAAAATGAGAGAAATCGAAAAAAATTTATGCTTCTCTTGATTTGTCTATTTGGTGGCTTCTTTGGTAGAGTAAGCTAGTTTTACACTTGTTTTTTATACCTCTCCTTTGATTGGTATGATGGTTATTTATATTATTTTAGAATTTGGGATGTGAGAGTGTGAGAGATTCTTATGTCTTGGGGGTTATGGTAGTCTAGGAATACGATGTTGAATGTTTTGGGAAAACTTTTGCATGCTAGTTTACGCTTAGATCTTTGCTTGTTCTTATTTACTCGAGGATGAGTAAAGGTTTAAGTGCAGGGAGGTTTGATAAGACGTCAAATGCATGTATTTTCCAAAGCATTTAACATCTCTTTTGCCATATTTTGCTGAAAGATTGCTAGATTTAGGTAGGTTTACATCATAAGGGGTTTAGATGACCGTTTCTGGTTTTCATATCTGGGAGGCCATCATCGTGCCTCTCAAAGATAATATTTATAATCCCAACTTATGGCTAAATACTAAAGAAGAGCTAGTGGTAAGACGAGGTCGTCCACGAGAAAAAGGGGGTTTTATCAAGTGTTGAAGCGTAGCTGAAAAGCACACAAAGGAGTCACTCTTCGTGTGTGGTAATCAAATTGGGGGGGGGGGGGTTGAGTTGGAAAAAACTACAGCTACTTTAACAACTAAATTAACCAACAATTAGGGAAAACAATACAACTACGATTACACTAGCTTGAAAGATGTCATTAATATGATAACGAGTCTTGGACGCAATTGGTTTACATTTCTAGTCATCCTTTTATCATAGATTAACTATCCTATTTTCATGCATTAATCACATGCTATGGAGAACTTATCAACACATTTCGAGTGTTGATATTTCTCACCTCTCCTCGGTTATAGCTAGAGTGGGTGATTGGCCCCACACAATAACCCTTACCCTCGGGTCACCCTAGACGATCGGCGTCATAGACTTCCCCGAGGATAGAAATATACACGGAGACCCAACATGACTACCACAATGTCCTACAAGCGAGAAACACATAGATATCACAAGTGTATTTACTAATAACGACTACAAGGATCGTCCTTCATGCTAATCGTTATTAGTGGACCACATTGATAATTAGACAAACCCGTCTAAGTTCATTTTAAGTATAAGAAACTCTATCAATCAACAATTATAACTTGTTGTCACTCCTAATTATAACCTAGCATTGACCAACAACAATCATGTTGACTAAAAGCAAAGTTTCCGGGTTTGACCAAAAATCTAGCACATAATCAATCCACAATCCTCAACTAGTAGATTACCCTAGTCTAAATCATTCATTAATCACACAAGAAAGCACCAAATATATTTGATAATCAAAGCACAAAATAGGATAAATTGAATCTCACAAATTTATACTAGAAATGCTTACCAATTGCTCCCAAGAGTAGATTTAGCCTAGATTATGAAAACCCTAAATAGCAAGAATCCATAGAAGAAATGAAAAAAAACTAAGAAAACATAAGTGAAAATTAGGGTTTTTATGTCTAGATTCGGGCTTGGGTGAATGGGGAAGAAGGCCTTGAATTAAAAGCTGATTTCAGCTTTTAAAGCTGGCCAAAAGTGTTCACTGCGGGCCACAAGGAAGGGGTTGTGGCCCGCAGAAAAGGTGCTTCCCCATTTGTGAAAAATGAGCATTTTGGCTGCAGGCCGCAAGGAAGGGGTTGCGGCCCGTAGCGAAGGCGCTGCCCCCTTCTTATCTTCATCACTACGGGTGGGTTGTTAATCCGTTTTGGAAGTTCTTGTAGTCAATTTTATAGTGCTCGAGAAGATGAATCCAATAGCACCACCCTTGGAGGCCGATTCTTCTCGGATCATTATAAGAACTCTTTCAAAACTTCAGGGTCACATTTCATTCGCTTCTTTGTCTTCCTTCTTTGACCCTACTATCTTCTACCACGTTTTGACTCATGACCTTCAATCTTCTACCATCCTTGCGAATGACCTTCACTAAACCAATTCGAAGTGCTTACAAGCAATCTACAAATTAAGCTTACAAAATGGAATCTAGATGCTCGTAAGGACCAAAAATCCATTAGACTAAACATAGGTTACAAAATGAAGGATTTAGATATGAAAACCAAAAATGGTAATCTAAGCCCCTTATTATGTGAACCTATCTAAATCTAGCATGTTAAATGCTTTGGAAAATACATGCATTTAACATCCTATCAAACCTCGCTGAACTTAAACCTTTACTCGTCCTCGAGTAAACAAGAACAAGTAAAGATCTAGGCGTAAGTTAGCATAAAAAAGTTTCCTCAAAACATCCAATGCCATATTCCTAAACTACCATAACCCCCAAGACATAAGAATCTCTCACACTCTTACATCCTAAGATTTAAGATAGTCTAGACAACCTTCATACCAATCAGAAGTGAGGTATACAATGCTAGTGTAAAACTAGCTTATTCTACTAAAGAAGCCACCAAATAGACAAATGAAGAGAAGCATAAAATTTCAATTTCTTTCATTTTCTCTCATTTTCCCTAGGAGCCCTCTTAGGTTTTCATCCTAGCTTCACACATTTTTTTCAAGGCTCACCCTCACCTTTTTCCACACCTTTTGGGCTCTCATTTTTACATAGGTTGCCCTTTAGAATTTTCAACCTATCAGGGCCCCCCAATCTTGCCTAAGTTGCCCTCTTGAGTTTTCAACTTAGCGGGGTGTTTTTTATTTTCTATTTTTTCAAAAAAAAATCATTAGAAATTCTCTCAAAAGAGCTACTTGCTACAACAAAACAAACTACTAATCACAAGTTTCATCTTATTCCCCTCCCTGCACTTAAATGTTGCATTGTCCTCAATGCAAATAAAAATTCTAGAGCATATGCCAAGGCCGGAAAATGAGAGAATATTCATGGCGGGGGACAAACACCAAAATACGCTTAGTAGCACAACTGTAAGATCTAATGGGCAAACTACTACAACCACAATCTACTCTCCTCACAACCTCCATCATGAAGGTTCAATGACAACCACTGTCATGCACAACAAATCGAAATGGAGGAGAGAGATACCTCTTTGGTTTCAAATTGTATGTTTCAAGCGGGTCGTGGGTAAATAGGTTTGGGGTGTATTTAGTGGTGGTAGGGGGGAATTTTGGTACTTTGGAGATGAGGGAGTGTGTGAGCATCGCGGACCTTGAACTTCAATACGGTTCACGAGTTGAACTTCTCCTATCCCCAGTTGCTCGCCCATTTTTCTCGCTCATTTTTCTCCAAAACCAAATGCTCCTACAAAACAATCATGCAAACCAAGCGTAATAGTGTTCCAAAAAAAGAAGAAAAATTAATCATGAGTTCCAATTAAAACAACAAATCTCCATAATTCTTAACAAAAAGGAGATCACAATTACATCGATGGAATGTCACAAATGACTATCTGGATTATCAAAACCAGTTTATTTAATGTCATCGGCACGACATACTCCCCTTTCTTTTCAACCTTTATGCAAAACACTCCCCGGGTCTTTGGAATCACCATCTATGATTCCACCCATTCTTGTATCTACATGTATTGGTCTCCAACATTGCCTTGCCTTAAACCTCACATTTGGAGCCAAATGGACTAGTGTGCCTTGTCCCTTTTCGGGTGGTTTGGGGAACTCCTTGTAGTGAAGGGGGTTTAGATGATGTTTCCTCAACCCTCTTTTCACTCGTTGCATGTTAGTACTAGAGACATTCGCATATGCAACATTGACCTTGTTCATAGTACTAGAAACTTGCTTAGAATCCATACTCATTCCATTATCAACTTTAACTAAGTCAATCATGTGGCAATGTTCAAGTTCATTGTGAGGCTCATGCAAAATTTCAACTATAGTGACACCATGGCATGGCAATGTTTTCCTTGGGAAGCTCCTTATCCTTGTAGATCTCATAACCTACTTTTTCTCCGTCAAACTCTAAGGTCAATGAACCATTATGCACGTTGATCTTAGTTCTCGCCACTTCAAAAAACGGTCTCCCTAACAAGATAGGGGCGCACTCTCATCATGCGGCATATCAAGAACATAAAAATTGGTGGGGAAAACTAGTTTATCCACTTTAACCAACACATCTTGCACTAGTCCTTTTGGAATAGCTTGGGAATGGTTGGCTAGTTGTATGATCACCCTAGTTTCATGCAAAATCCCTAAGTCAAGAGTTTTGTATTGAGAGTAGGGAATTACATTAATAGAGGATCCTAGGTCTATCATTGCCTTTTCAAAACAAAATTCACCTATGACACAAGAGATAGTGAACATCCCGGAGTCATTGCATTTAGGAGGTAGTTTCTTTTGAAAGAAAGCTGACACTTGTCCACCAATTTTAATTATTTCAACATTCTTCAATGCTTTAGTTCTCTTAGGTGTGCATAACTCTTTAAGAAATTTAGAAAACCTAGGAACTTGATTGATAGCATCAAAAAGGGGAATGTTAACCTCACATTTGCGGAAGACCTCAAAAAGGGCTTTATTCTAATCCTTGCGATTCTTGTCATGCAAAGCTGTCGGAAAAGGTGGTGGTGGAAGATTTTTTCAATTTCTCTCTTCTTCGGTGGTTGAGTGATCACCTCCTCGACCTCTTGGTCTTTCACCATAAGCTCTTCTTTTACCCCCTCTCCATCCTTAACAACTCGGTCAGGCTCCATGGATTCTTTCCCACTCTTCAAGGTGATTGAGCTCACATTTTGCCTTGGGTTCGATTCCGATTGTGAGAAAAGTTTCCCGGAATCCCTAGCCTCCAATCGGGCCACGGAGGATGCAATTTGGCTAATTGAGTTTCCAAGTTCTTAAATCTATCCAAGGTGCGGTCTTCCAAATTTGTGGCCATAGTGGTTATGGCATGCATAATCTCCTCATGCTCCGACCTTGATCTCCCCTCTCGGGGGTTAGATGAGCCCTCATCCTTTGGGTAGCCTTGTTGTGGTGCCCGATTATACCCTTAGTTTCCTTGGTAATGAGCTTTTACCCCTTGATAATTTGGTTGAAACCCACCTTAATTACCTTGAAAACCACCTTGAGAATTTGATTGACCAGCTTGCTCATCTCTCCACCAAAAGTTTGGATGGTCTATCCACCCGGGGTTGTAAGTTTGGAAGTATAGATCATACTTATTATCATGAGATTGTCCCCTTTGGAGACCTTGTTCACCTTGCCCTTGTCCACCTACCCCTTGTCCACCTTGGTATCTTCTATTTCCTTGGAAACCTTGGCCATGACCACCTTGTTATCCCATTGCCTTTACTTCTTCAAACCATTTATCTTGAAGTTTAGGGCACACATCGGTGTGGTGATCCAATGAAAAAACCCCACAACTTTGGCTTGATGCATCTCACCCTTCATTAACTCTTTCATCATAGAGGCTAAAGATTGAACTTGCTCCTCAAGCTTGGAGTTTTCCAGATGTGGAGCTTCTTGCACCATTTCCCTTTCTCTCACCCCGAATTGTCTTGTTCCAGTAGCCATCTTTTCGAGCAATGTCATGGCATCTTTTGGGCTCTTGTTGGCAATCGACCCATTACAAGTGGCATTGATCATCCTTATATCTTCAACGGACAAACCATTGAAGAAATAGTACACACGATCTCTTTCCTTGTATGTGTGGTATGGGAAACTTGCTAGTAACCTCTTGAATCTCTCCCAATATTTGTATAAAGATTCACCCTAATATTGGGGGATGTTTCTCAACTCCTTCTTTAGCCCCGCCGACTTGGACGCCAGATAGAACTTGTCCAGGAACTTTCTCTCTATCTCCTTCCATGAGATTATACTTCCTGGTGTGAGGTAGTACAACCAATCTTTGGCCGCAACCTTAAAAGAGAATGGAAACGCCTTAAGATTGAAATTGTCCTCCGAAATTCAGGATGACTTCATGTTGATGGTCACATAATGAAACTCGGACAAATGCTTGTTCGCATCCTCCCCGATCACTCCATGGAAAGTTGGTAACCAATGGATCATCTCGAACCTAAACTCACAAGTGACATTTTTCAAAAGAGGGGGGAATGTGATGCAAATGGCTTGGCTATTTAGGATAGGAGCCATGAGCTCCCTCAAAGTTCTATTATTATCCGCAATAGTTGGTGTAACTACTTTGGGTGATGATTGTGTGGCTTGGTTGGCAAAACGGGCTACTCTCCTAGCTCTCCGAAGCGTTCCTAAGAGATCGGGGTTGTAGTGAAAGGGTTTTTGAGTATTGGTGCGAGTATCGACCATAAACCAAGAACCAAAGCAATACAAACTTATCCCAAGTAACAATCATAAGAGCAAGCAAAACAATAACAAACAACTAAAAACAAAAACACAAAAAACTACACTAACACTTTGATAAAACAAGCCTTTTCCCCGGCAACGGCGCCAAATTTTGGGAGGCCATCGTCGTGCCTCTCAAAGATAATATTTATAAGCCCGACTTACGGCTAACTACTAAAGAGTAGCTAGTGGTGAGATGGGGTCGTCTACGAGGAAAAGGGAGTTTTATCAAGTGTAGAAGCGTAGTTGAAAAATACACGAAGGAGTCACTCTTCGTGTGTGGTAATCAAATTGGGGGGTTTAAAGTTTGAAAAACACTATGACTACTTTAACAACTAAATTAACCAACAATTAGGGTAAACAATACAACTACAATTACACTAGCACGAAAAATGTAATTAATATGATAACGAGTCTTGGGCGCAATTGGTTTACATTTCTAGTCATCCTTTGATCATAGATTAACTATCCTAATTTTATGCATTAATCACATGTTGTGGAGAAGTTATCAACACCTTTCGAGTGTTGATATTTCTCATCTCTCCTCGGTTATAGTTAGAGTGGATGATCGGCCCCACACAATAACCCTTACCCTCGAGTCACCCTAGACAATCGACGTCATAGACTTCCCAGTGGATAGCAATATACACGGATACCCAACATGACTACCACAATGTCCTACAAGTGAGAAACACATAGATATCACAAGTGTATGTACTAATAACAATTACGAGGATAAGTCTTCATGCTAATCGTTATTAGTGGACCACATTGATAATCAGGAAAACCAATCTAAATTCATCCTAAGTATAAGCAACTCCATTAATCAACAATCATAACTAGTTGTCACTCCTAATTATAACCTAGCATTGACCAACAACAATCACATTGACTAAAAGTCAAAGTCTTCCGGGTTTGACCAAAAATCTAGCACATAATCAATCCACAATCTTCAACTAGTTGATCACCCTAGGGCCTAGTCTAAATCATGCATTAATCACACAAGAAAGCACAAAATATATTTGATAATCAAAGCACAAAATAGGATAAATTGAATCTCAAAAATTCATACTAGAAATGCTTACCAATTGCTCCCAAGAGTAGATTTAGCCTAGATTATGAAAACCCATAACAAAATAGCAAGAATTCATGGAAGAAATGAAAAGAAGAAGAAAACATGAGTGAAAACTAGGGTTTTTATGTCTAGGTTTGGGCTTGGGTGAATGGGGAAGAAGGCCATGAATTAAAAGCTGATTTAAGCTTTTAAAGCTAGCCAAAAGTGTTCGTTTCGGGCTGCAAGGAAGGGGTTGCGGCCTGCAGCGAAGGTACTGCCCTACATGTGAAAAATTAGCATTTTGGTTGCGGGCCACAAGGAATGGGCTGCGGTCTGCAGCGAAGGCACTGCCCCTTATTTATTTTCAACGCTACGGGTGAACCGCTGATCCGATTTGGGATTTCTTTTATTCAATTTTATAGTGATTGTGAATAAAAATCCAATGGTACCACTCTTGGAGGCTGGTTCTTCTCAGATCATTATAAGAACTTAGTCCAAACTTCAGGGTCACAATTCATCCGCTTCTCTGTCTTCCTTCTTTTACCCTTCTATTTTCTACTACATTTTGACTCGTGGCCTTTAATCTTCTACCATCCTTGCAAATGACCTTCACTAAACCAATTCGAAGTGCTTATGAGCAATCTACAAATTAACCTTACAAAATAGAATGTAGATGCTCGTAAGGACCAAAAACCCATTAGACTAAACATAGGTTACCAAATAAAGAATTTAGATATAAAAACCAAAAACGGTCATCTAAACCCCTTATTATGTAAACATATCTAAATCTAGCATTCTTACAACTAAAATCTACAAAATAGATGTTAAATTTTTTGGAAAATACATGCATTTGAAGTCCTATTAATATCTAAATCCTTCATTTTGTATCCTATTTATAGTCTAATGGATTTTTCGTCCTTACGAACATTTAGATTCCTTTTTGTAAGATTAATTTATACATTGCTCATAAACACTTTAGATTGGTTTAGTGAATGCCATTCGCAAGAATGGTAGAACATTGAAGGCCACGATCCAAACTTGGTAGAAGAGAGTCTGGACTTGAAGAACGAAGGCCAGCCAACTGATGCGAAGAGCGGTCGGCCAACTGGCCGGGTGAAGAAGATCGAGCGCGCGACCACTTCCCTTAGCTGTGTGCTCACACGCGAGAGAAGAAGCCGTGGCACAAGTTCTTAGCACCATTTTGTGCGGCCAACATGAGGGAGTGCGCACAGTAACCTGAGTGAAGAAGATATAAGCGTGCAGCCTACGCCCTTAGCCACACGCCCATGCGCTCAAGACAGGCCCGGAGTGCAGCGCCCAAGACTCCATTGCGGCCACCACATCTTGGCACACGCACGAACGGCCAGCATGCTTGCTTTATTTTTAACCTTCTTTTAACCAAAACTTTTTACTATAAATGCCCAAAAACCTTATCCTCTCTCTCCTCATTCATTCCTACTCGAATTTTTCTCTAGAAACAGTAGGAAGCATTTATTTCTTCTTCTTTTCTTCTTTGTTTACCATGGATTCTTGCTCTTTTGTTATGGGTTTTCATAATCTAGGCTAAATATACTCTTGGGAGCAATTGGTAAGTATTTCTAGTATGAATTTGTGAGATTTGGGTTATCCTATTTTGTTCTTTGATTATCAAGTATGTTTTATGCTTTCCTGTGTGATTAATGCATGATTTAGACTAGGATTATCAACTAGTTGATAATTGTGGGTTGATTATTTGCTAGGTTTTTGGTCAAACCTGGATGACTTTGACTTTTTGTCAAAGTGATTATTGTTGGTCAATGCTAGGTTATAATTAGGAGTGACAACTAATTATGATTGTTGATTGATGAAATTTCTTAGGCTTAGGATAACTTTGAATGGGTTTGACTAATTATCAATGTGGCTCACTAATAACGATTAGCATGAAGGTTGATCCTCGTAGTCATTATTAGTAGATATACTTATCCTATCTATGTGTTTCTCGCTTGTAGGATATTTTGGTAGTTTTTTAGGGTCTCCATGTGTATTTCTATCCTCGGGAAAGTCTACGACGCCAATCATCTAGAGTGATCGGAGGGTAAGGGTTATTGTGTGGCGCCGATCGCTCACTCTAACTATAACTGGGGAGAGGTGAGAAATATCTTCACTTGAAAGGTGTTGATAAGTTCTCCACAATATGATTTTAATCCATAAAACTAGGATGATTAATCGATGATCAAAGGATGACTAGAACTGTAAACCAATTGCGCTCAAGACTCGCTATAATCTTAGTTACATTATTTGTGCTATTTGTGATCATACTTGCACTGTTCTTTCTAATTGTTTGTTAATTTAGTTTCTTTAAGTAGTTGCAGTGTTTTCCAAAACCAACCCCCCCCCCCAACTTTGTTACCACACATGTAGAGTGACTTATTCATGTGTTTTTTTTAACTTCGCTTTAACACTAGATAAAACCCTCTTTTCCTCGTGGATGACCTCGTCTTACCACTAGCTAATATTTAGTAGTTAGCCATAATTTTGGCACATAAATACAATCTTTGAGAGGCACGACGATGGCCTCCCAGCTTCCCAAGTAATAAATTAAGGGGAACAGATGGTTGGCATCCTTGATGTTCTCCACGTACACATGATCTTTACGTGTGCTTGTCTCTATTAATGATTTGATTATTGATGGTGCTCCTTCTGCTCTCTTGAGTGAATTTGAGTTCTACTCGAGTTCTTGTTTTCATATGAAGGATTTGGTATGATTAAGTAGCTCCTTGGAACTAAGATAGCTAGAGTCCGAATGGGATGTTTCTTTCTCAGCAGAAATATGCCCTTGATATTTTATTAGGAATCTATTTATTAGCTGAAAAACCAACATATTTTCCAATGGAGTAACAATATGATCTAGCTCGCGTTAAGGGCCCTCATTTTGTTGACCCGACTCGTTATCGACTCTTAGTTGGCGTTTGATCTATCTTACCATCACTTGTCCAAAAATCAATTTTTCTATTCATACTCTTGCTCAGTTTATGCAAAATTTACACGTGGCACATAGGTGTATTGCCTTGTATGCTCTTCACTATTTGAAGATTCACCCATGTCAGGGTCTTTTTCTGTCTACTAAGAGATCATTACAGTTGGTAGCTTATTGTAATTTAGATTGGGTTGTTGTGTCCTATTACACATTACTCTTAGTCTGAATATTTTTTAATGCTTGGATAATCGCCTGTTTCTTAGAAGATCAAGAAGCAGCCTATAGTCTCTCGTTTGTCAGCTGAAGTGGAATACAGGGCTATAGTTGTTGTATGTTGTGAATTGATTTGGCTCAATTATCCCCTTCGTTCACTTGGTGTTGGTCATTCCTTCCCCATGGGCCTCTTCTATGATAGTCCAACGACTATTTATATTGTGAGTGTATGAAGCATATTGAGATTGACTGACATTTTTTTCAGGGATCTTATTTAGTTTAGCGAGGTGGTCAGTCATCATATTGGTACTACCACTTAACTCACTGATATTTTTCTTTACTAAACCTCTTGTTCGCCAGCATTTTCAGAGTCTTCATGGCAAGTTGAAGATTCTTGATCTTCATGCTCCAACTCGAAGAGAAGTCTTAGGATATTTTGTAACATTTTGTTTCTTGTAGAATAATGATTAGATTAGAATCCTTTTTCCTCTAGGTTTTTGTACAATGCCCTATATATCGTAACCTTTGGCCATGAAGACTATCATATGTTCATATTTTACACCCTCTGAAGGGAAGGGAGGATAGTAGTTGATAGTACTCTCTCATAATGGGATTTGGCCCATACCATATGAGGCCTTTTTGATTAAAGCCCAACTCCATTAAATTAATAACACAGTCAATGAGAGCGGTTATGATGCAGTAAATAAGAGTGGTTATGACGGAGACAATTATGCTAAGAGTTAGTGTTTCGGTTATATACAATCACTGCTAGGATTTTGACTATAAATATCAAGGTATGTTAGCATTTTATTATTCATTCACTAATCTCGTCATAAACCCTTAATTTCTTAGCCATCGGAGAGTTTTCTCCTGGGATCTCTCGGGGATTTTTTTGCAGATCGCAACCAAAGATTTGGTGAAAAGGCTCGATCGAATTCCAGATGCATCAATTGGCATGCCCAGTGGAACCGATTAAGTCAGATTCTAATTCGTTGGTTTATGTCCACTTCTACGGCTACACATAGGAGTGAGAGGTTGAGGAGCAAAGGAATAGACGTGGGAGATGAGGTGCAATCCCCATACAGGAGAAGGAGAAAAATGCCTAAACCCCTATTTTCAAAATATTAAACCTGAGCCAGTGCTAGTTTCGACAGGGCGTGGAAACATGCCTGTTGAAGGGTCTCAAGAAGTAGCAAAGTCCTCAAGGTAGCCAAAGGTTAGTCAAGATCCTTGAGTAAGAGTGAGCACGAGCCCTCTACAAAAATGTGCCAGATGACAAGCATGATGATAGAGATTGACGCTTCACAGAAGCTTCAAGAGACTTGCACATCGAAGCCTACGAGAGGGCCATTCAGGAAAATCGAGGAGTCAATGGAGTGTGTTGGCCCCGGTAGGATTGCAACCAAATTTAGCGCAAGTGGCACATATGCTGGCTTCAATGGGGTATCAGGTTACTCCACATTTGATGCCTTTGGTACCTTCGAGGGGTATGTTACCTTTGATACCCATAAAGATGTTTGTGAGGCCGGTATCTCAACATATATTGGGAATTCAATATGTTATGCATGTAGGAGAGATGTACCAACCGCGCCCATTCAAAGGTTTGGTGGTCCAGGATCATGATCCCTACTTGAGACAGATGCCACATGGAGTTTAGACGCAACCTTTGATATATCCTAGGACGATGAGACCTTGGGTACATTCTGGTCACATGGGATCCCAACCTATTTATCAGACTTTGTATAGTGGGGTTCCTCAAGCTCTGCAACCACTAAGGGATCCACCAGTAATGGTTTTGGGATGAGATACGAGAGATTCCTTAGGGAGAGACTTGGACAGTTAATTGGGCCCATGGGGGAGATAACAGGTTCACCTTTTAGTTTGGTGATAACCTCGGTTAGATGGTCGGTGGATACAAAACCACAAGAAGGGCTTTCTACTTATAGAGGAGATTCAGACCCTTGAGAGTTCAAACAGACAATCCTGAGTCTTATGAATTCTCAGGATTTTGACAAAAGGATTACGTGTAATTGGTGGGGAGTTACCTTTGAGGGAATGCTTAGGAATGGTTTAACAAGTTGCCTAAGGGTTCTTTACATTCTTATCGGGATTTTAGTGGATCTCTTCTCAGTCAATATGCCCCGAAGAAGAATTTTACCAAAACTTTGCATGAGTTATACCAAACTAAATAGAAGCCGGGGGAGTCTACCGAAGCTTTTTATCATAGGTATGTTGATGGAAGTTCAAGGTTTGTGGAAAGCATGAAAAATGAGGTGATTCAAGGATATTTTATAGGAATGCAAGATGTTAAGTTGTATAAGAAATTGACTACAAATACTCCTCAAACTCTCCAGAAACTTCAAGAAGTTTTCAAACGATTCGAAAGTGAAAGATGATACAAGAAGGAAGAGAGAGAGGGATTATTGGGGAAAACTGGGAAGGTCAATGACTTCCATGGGAAGAGGCCTGATGAAATGGTTAGGCCAATTTTGAAAGGTATACACCTATGGCTAGATCTCCTGTACAGTTTCTGATTATACATCGAGAGCTGTTTAGGCCACCTCCACCTATGTGGGACTTGTATATGGCTATGAAGGCAAGAAGAGCTTTGAATTGTGATCATCACAGAGATTATGGGCATGGCATGAACAATTGTCACAACTTGAAGATGGAAATTGAAAGGTGTGCAAGAGAAGGCCGACTTCAGGATTCGAGAAATCAATTTGGAGATCATAGGGGGGGCCCGAGGCTAAGAAATAGTTGTTGATCTTGATAGCTGTACCACATAGGTTTACCGAATAACAGAATGAGAGAAGACAAAGGGCCTCAAAATTAAAATCAAGGCTAGGAAAGGCAGGCTGATCAACCTCGTAATCAGCCTGGAGGAAATCAGTAAAACAGGAATAAGAAGAATCTGAAAATTCACATGGTGATTAATGTCATCAATGGTATCGTCGGTGAAAGATTTTTGAATATGATCATGAAAGTTGATTCACGTAATGCTCCGGCTAGAGAGCCACGACACAAGCGGTTACAAGTAGATGAGGCTATAACATTCTCGGAGGTAGATGCGGTCCCCAACCAAACACTGAATGTAGATCCTATAGTTATCTCAATAGTTGTGGGAAATTCTTTGACTCGAAGGATGTTCATCAATGATGGAAGTGGTGTCAAAGTTATGTTTGGACATTTCTTTGACCAAGTGGACATAGGTCGTAGCAACTTGAAAAGTCTGCTTCACCTTGTCTGGATTCACGGGTAAAGTCGTGTTTCCATTGGGGGAAATTACTCTAGCAGTGCGAATAGCAGACTGAGAGAAAGGAGTGATGATAAGTTTTACTTTTGTAGTTATTGATGCTTATTCAACATATAATGTTATTATTGGTAATCCATTGACGTGTCAAGCTCGAGCCGTATGGTCCCCTGACCATTTGATGATGAAGTTCCCTGCAGAAAAGGGAATATCATCCATTTGAGAGGATCAGGTGGTTGCAAAGAGTTGTAATCTTAAAATAGTGAAAGGTGTGAGAAAGGTAACTTTGGTGCATGGGGAAGTTGGTCCCGTAGATACGGAGCAAGTTGTTATTCAAGATATGGGCACCGTAGCTGTTAGGAAGTTGATGCCAGAGAGGTGAAGGAATTTTAAAGGTTCTACTTGATGGTTAAGGCAATATATTTTCGTGGAGTACTTCTGATCTCAGGGGAGTAATTTTGAAATTGACAGTTCATAGGCTAAATATCGATCTATTGATAAAGCCAGTAAAATATAAGAGAAGAATGTTCGCTCTGGAGAGAGCAGAAGTAATCAAGGTGGAAGTCGAGAAGTTGCTTAAAGCGGAAGTTATTGAAGAGGTGTATTATCTTTAGTGGTTGGCTAACCCGATGATAGTCCGAAGACGTAATGGTGCATGGAGAATGTGTATTGATTTCACTGATTTAAACAAATGTTGCCCAAAAGAAATTTATCCGTTACCACCCATTGACAAGCTGGTGGAAGCTATAATTGGATATCAGGTGCTGGCTTTCTTCTATTCTCATAAGGGATATCACTATATATTGATGGCTGAAGAATTTAAATAATAAACGTCATTCATAACTGATAGGGGGATGTTTTGTTACAAGAAGATGCTATTTGGGCTTAAGACCGCAGGTGCAATGTATCAAAGGTTGGTAGATAAGGTGTTCACGATTTAAATTGGCCGAAATATGGAAATTTATGCAAATGACATGGTCGTGAAGAGCATAGGGTATGAGCAATTTTTGGAGGTTTTGAGGGAGACATTCGATAAGCTGCAGCAGTCGAATCTAAATTGTGATTGGTGTAGGGGCTGGAAAGTTCTTGAGGTTCATGGTGGAAGAAAGAGGTATACATGTTAACCCTGGTAAAGTTGAAGCTCTGGTAAACGTGAAATCTTTGCACACGATGAAGTATGTTAAAAAATTAACTAGATCTTTGGCAGCTCTAGGTTGGTTTCTATCAAAAGGGGCAGAGAAACACTTGCCTTTCTTTGATGTACTAAGAAAGGCAAAGAAGTTTGAATAGACTGAAGGTGTGAGAAAGCATTTAAAGAGTTTAAAGAAAATATTCGAATGTTGTTGACGCTCACAAAACCTAAAAGAGGTGAGGTATTGTGTCTTTACATATATGCATCCCCTATAACCGTTAGTGAAGTATTGGTAAAAGAAAAGGAGAGGCAGCAATATCATGTATATTTCATGGGTCGGGCTTTGCAAGGGCCAGAAACAAGGTACATTTCTCTTGAGAGGTTAATTCTTGCCTTAGTGCATGCGGCTCGAAGTTTACGCCCTTATTTCCAAGGGCATACCACAATACTACTTACCAATCACCCGATTCGACATATACTTCTAAAGTTGGAAGCCTCGGGGAGAATTATGAAGTGTACAGTAGAGTTGGGAGAGCATGATATACAATTCCAGACATCATAGTGGAAACCATGGAGCCTATAGAATTAGGAGGAGAACAAGATGATAAAGGTTGGAAATTGTACATGGATGGTTCTTCTTATTCGGGAGGTAGTGGAGCGGGAGTGTTGCTTACTAGTCCAGAGGGTGTCAATTACCCTTACGCATTGCACTTTGAATTTAAGGCCATGAATAATGAAGCTGAGTAAAAAGCCTTAATCACTGGTCTTCCATTGGAAAAGAAGCTTAAGGTTGAGAATTTGGAGGTTTTCAGTGACTGGCAGATCGTAGTTCAGCAAGTTAAGGGAGAATATAAGGCAAGAGAATGCAGTTTGCACGGTTTTTGGAGGTGGTGAAAATCCTCATAAATGGCTTCTAAATATGTATCTTAACGCAAGCACCAAGGTAAGGGAATCAAAAAGCAAATGCTATAAGTAAGCTTGCTTCCTCCGACCCGAGAGTTCAGTCACAAAAGCAGTTGATGATGGTGACGTTGAATAAGCATAGTTTCAAAGAGCAAGAAGTAATAGTCCTAGAGGAGGAAGATTTGTGGATAACGGCTATTGTTAATTACCTTAGAGAAGGAATTATGCCTAAAAAGGCCGTAGATGCAAGAAAGATAAGACTAAAAGATCCAAAATATGTGTTGCGGGATGGTGTTTTATATCGGCAGCACTACTTTTAGCCACTTCTTCGATGTGTCACACCATTCAAAGCCGACTATTTAATCAGGAAAGTTCATGAAGGAATATTTAGAAGCCATCGGGGGACTAGATCCCTTGCAAGGAAGCTCTTTCGAGCAGGATATTATTGGCTTGTGATGTTCGATGACGCTAATATATTTATCCAAGCTTGCCATCAATGCCAGAAACATGCACCTCTCACCATGGTCCCCAGAAGGAGATATGAGTATACATAGTTCATGGCCATTTGATAAGTGGGTGATTGACCCAGTAGGTCCATTTCTGGAAGCACCAGGTCAATTCAAATACCTTATTGTAGCCATCAACTATTTTACAAAGTAGGTAGAGGCGGACCCGTTAACAAATATGAAAGGAAAGTCGATGATTTTTTTTTTGTAGGAAGAACATTATCTGTCGTTTTGGTAAGTCGAAAACCATGGTAACTAATAATGGGACATAGTTCGCCCATGACCCATTTAAAAAGTGGTGCGAGGAGTACAAGGTACAACAAAAGGTAACATCAGTATATTATCCTCAGGAAAATGGTCAGGTGGAGGTCACAAATCGTATCATCGTTAACGGAATTTTTTGCAAGGCTCAAAGGTGCCGAGAGGGAACTGGATATATGAATTGCTGAGTGTTTTATGGGCCTATCGAACATCTGAATCATCTGCAACTGGGGAAACGCTATATGGTTTGGTTTACGGGTCTGAGGCTGTAATTTCTACTGAAATTTGAGTTTCAAGTCCAAGAATGGTAATGGTTTCTGAAGAATAAAATGAAAATAATCGTCGTATGGACCTCGAATTGGTGGAAGAAAAACGTGAATTGGCATCTTTACATGAGGAAAAGGTGAATGAGAAGGTAAAATGCTACTACGATCGAAGGGTTAGAAAAGTACAGTTTAGCCCAGGGGATTTTGTTATAAGGAAGAATGAGAAAATTCAGCGAGAGCCAGTTGGAAAATTAGCAGCAAACTGGGAGGGACCTTACAAGGTGATCGAAGCATTTCCTGGAGGTAGTTATATGCTTGAAATCATGAATGAAATCAAATTCCAAGGCGATGGAATATCTTGAACTTTAGAAAGTATCATCAGCTCTAAAAGGTTTGACCACGATGTATGTTGAGACACTGCTCCACATGAGATATGATGTATGTTGAAACACTGCATCGAAAGCTGAATTTGTATGGTGTATGTTGAAATGCTGCACCTCGTGAGATATGATGTATTTTGAAACGTGTATCCAGTGTATGTCAAAATGTTGCACTTAATAAGAGATGTTGGTGTATGCTGAAACGCTGCACCAAGTGTATGTCAAAATGCTTCACTCGGTAATTTTTGTAAGGTGTATGTTGAAACACTGCACCTTGTGAGATATGCGATGTATGTTGAAACGCTGCATCAAAAGTTGAATTTTTACGGTGTATGTTGAAAAACACAACACCCTGTGAGACATGATGTGTGTTGAAACACTACATCGAGTGTATGTTAAAATGTTACACTTAATAAGATTCGTTGGTGTATGTTGAAACGTTGCACCGAGTGTATGTCAAAACGCTGCACTTAATAAGATCTATTGGTATATGTCAAAACGCTGCAGTTATGATTTATAGGATGCAAGTTGAAATGATGCGTCAAAGGTTACATTTATGAGATATGTGCTGAAGCACTTTTTTCATACTTGAATGAGTGAAATTTGCATGCAAGAATTTTAATCATATAGGCTTATCATACTAATAAAGCATTGCAATTTATCATTACAGTTACAACAAGTCCTATTTCTAAGGACCTAATTTCCTTAAGATCTCCTCTATCTTCTCAACCTTAATTCTCATAGCTTGACCCAGATAACAAATCCTTTCTTCCTCTAGAAAATCAGATAAGTCCATGGGGGTTTGACTATAAGGTAAATGGGAGGATGTTTCATCGGGCCTTGAAGATTCATCACAAATAGCTAGGGATTCATCATACTTGCTTTTGTTCCCTTTACGCCTGGATGTACCTTGATTTGTGCCTCCACGGGATTGTCGAGGGCGAGTAGTTTTAGCCCTCGAACTAGTAGCCTTGGCCTTCGAGCTAGAAGTTTTTTCCCTTGAGCACGTGTCATGCACTTGTGGAAATTCTTTTAGCTAATTAGAAATTTCATCAAAACATTACCTGTCGAAAGAATTTCCTTTAATGAGCCCTTGGTGTATTTTGACCCAGTTATCAGAAGCTTGGAGACGGAAGCCTGTAATATCCGTGATAGGTTTCAGACGAGGAACTCCGTGATATAAGTCATGAAGCCTAAGGATGTCTGCATAAAGTTTGATGGTGGACTTCAATTATTTATTCTCTTCTTCCAAGCGAGAAACTAAACCCAATTATATGGGATTGGCATCAGATAATTTGGAACTAGCATAGAGAGAGTGTAGAGTTCAACCCTTTGTTCTCCTCTTGCAATCTAGAATTTTCATCAGACAAGGCTTGATAGAACTTGACATTCTCTGCAGTGCTTGAGAAAGTTCCTCGTTCTTTTCGAGAGTAATGTGATGTTCTTTGACAGCTTCAACTACTTAAGCCCTAAACCTTTTGATCTCACCCATATCATACTCGAGCTGAGTTTGATAAACTGGAATATGACGGCATCTAACAAACATCGAGATAACGACCCAAATTGACTGATAATGTCGTGAATAGCTTCCTAGTGACTCTTTTCGAGGGGGAAACAGTCTTCTTCAACTATATCAAGGGCTATCGCAATGTTTCCATCCCTCTTTCCAGCTAAGTTGTTCAAAATGCCTGGTAAAAAAGGACGAGTAACATTGTGCCCTAACTCCAGTTTGGTGTTGAGTTTGATATATCCAACATGGCTTTCATCGTATGGTCCATAATGGCATCCATTTCCTTGTTTGCATTGGAAAGTTGCTTCCTCAACTTTGAACACTACGATAATCAATAAAGACAAATTATCAAGAAAAAAAATAAAAATAGATTGATGAATTGTAAATATTTCATTATTATATAAAAAGAAAAAAGTACAAGATGAAAGGTTAAACTATTACATCTTCAACATTCTGTTTATCCTTCAGCTCAGCATTTGCCTCCAAATTCTCACACTTCTCCTGCTCATCTTTTTTCTGTTCAACCCCCTCAGATTTCTCAAGAGTCTGGATTGGCTGGTGTGGAAGGAGCAGGGATGGAAGCACAATTAATCTGGTCAGGCTCTTCTGCGGTGAAATGTTTCTTCGACTCCTTAATGAATTCAAGGAGTTGAGGCTTCAGACCACCATCCATAGTGGTTTTCTTCCACTTCACCAGCAGTTGCTCATCAACAGAGTCCTTCACAAGCTTAGACAGAGCATCGACTAACTCTGGAGGTACCTTCGAGGAGATGTCAACCACCACTTGGTTTCATTTTATTTTTTTGGCGATTGTCAACAAATTGATGAAATTTTTTTTGAACTAGGGAGTCTTCACCACCTTGTTGGTGTAAGACTCCAGGAGGAAGTATTGAGTTGCAGGACTAAGTTTCTACTGGAGAAGAGTTTTGATGAATCAAATGATTCAAATCCCTCAAAATTGGCTTCTCATGCTTGAGGGATTTCTTCAGTTTCTCTATCTCAGAGTTAGCACCAAAGAGTTTCTCTCGAAGGTTATAACATTTAGCCTCATACTTGTGGCGCAGAGCCTGTACAATGGACTCAATAGGAGCCTGCAGCAGGGAGAAAAGTTGGCTCGAGGAAGAATGGAATGCAGTAGAAACCTGATTATCAGGAAATAGTGAGAATTGTTACATGCAATTGTTAACACAATTAAAATGTGTATATGTTGGACTTAAAGAAGAATCTTGACCTAGATCTCCTAAGAAATATAAGGACAATGAGGGAGCCACAACACTATGTTGAATTTGAGGAGGGGGTGGTGTTATCATCCACCCTAGGCCTTTTGTGGGTAGGACCCGACCCAGATATTTGCTCGTTTGAAGGATGAGTGACTTCAGTAGGCATCTCTCGGGTAATCTCATCCAAAGCTACCGTCGATACTGTTTCTCAGAGCACTAAGGATATTCACTCGAAAACAAAAGCAGAAGGTTAGAAAAAAAAGCTAAAATAATGTTAAGGCAAAAGAATCTCGAATGCATCTGTGACTCAGAAGCTATGAGGGGCATCTTTCCAAGACCTTAAAAAATGTTGTTCTCGATGGGGGTCTTGTGAGGATCGTGGGGACAGATCTCTATTTTCATGACTTCTCTTTCTTTTCCTAGACTCGATGTGCGGATCAGAATAGCCTTGGGTCAAGCGCCTGAATTTTTCTTGAGAAACAGTGATATATATATATATATATATATATATCTTCACATATATCGACATGACATTTTAACCCACCCCCTTAGTATCTCGACGGTAAATAGCATTTACATCTAAAACCTCCCTTTGTTGGAGGCAAGTCACGTCACCTTAAAGAGCGGTGGGAACAGAGTATCCCTTATTAGAATCCTCCTTAACATTGATGTTCTATCGAGGAACCCAATAAGAACCACTACAATTGAATGTGTAAGCTCCATATCGCCAACCAGAGGTAATCGAATGGGGAAGAATGAATCTTTTTTCTGGAATGCCTACTTTTGAGTGTGTCTGTGCCGCATCCCTGCAGGATGATATGAAGTATAAGGCTCGAAGCAAACTATATCGAGGGGCGATGTTAAGCTCTTTGCAGATGGTCATGAAGACAATAATGATAACCACAACATTGGGGTAAAATTAAGCTGGGATAAAGAATAGACCATTTTTTATGTGTCGATGAAATACTATGGATTTGTCAGTTGGTAGAGTAGTTAGTGATTCATCATCTTCGAGAGGCTACCGAGGGGGTAGGGTTGAGATGAGTTTTGATACCTTCGAGGACATCACGTGTGGTGGTGTCTTATACTCCTCATTGCTCTGTGTGGAAGCCTTTTTCCCCTACACTTTTTGGCCACCAATTTTCTCCTTTGGGAGATTGGCAAAGGGGTTTCCTCTAATTCGGCACCCTAAAATTTGGAAGGTCATGGCAAACCCTTACCTTTTCCATGCTTCGACTAAGATGGAACCCTCTGGGAAGATCCTTCCCCAGAAAGGATATCTCTACTTGGAAAAGATTAAACACCATCCGGGAGATTACCAAATCCTGAAATAGTCCTCTCTAATTATCAAACAGGCACTTATTCCTCAAAGTGCTCAAGGCAGAGACCCCCTCGTTAGGATTCTTTACTACTCTAGAATCTAATTCTCTATGGGGACTGGGAGATTTGGAAGTCATGGAAAGGTAAAGAGAGAAGATGACAGAGAGAAAAGACTTACTTGTGGAAGGATTGAGGAGTTTAGAATAGATGTTGAGAGAGTTTTGATTCTGAGAAGTCCGCTTCAAATAACCTGCAAAATGGAAGGAGGGAGGGCAAAAATGGTTGCTTAAATGAGATCATAAGGAATAGAGTTACCCAAAAAGGTAATGATTACCTTGAAAAGGGGGAAATATGAAACAACATGGAAATGGGGGTTGAAACACAGTCAATAATTCCCACGTGGTGAAATATTTCCCACTCAATGACTTTTCACGCGCCCCATGCGCATCCTTTCAAATTCAAGAGATAGAAAGTTTTTAAGAAAACTGAAGTGCTTCAAGTGTGTCGAAGCATTTGAAACTTACCCTTCAAATCCTTCGAACATATTAGGGGGTGCTCATGGGTCGCAACGGGTCAGCTGACCCAGCCCAAATTGACCCTAAATTTAGGGTCAAATGGGGTCGAGTCAGGTCGAGTCAAACTTCCCTTAGTTTAGGGTCAGGTCGGGTTGTGTCGGACAAGGTCATGGATCGATCCAAATCGACTATAATTGATCAAAATCATATAAAAATAGTAAACTTGTTTTTAAAACAAATATATTTTTAGCTTTATAAATGTTTTTTTCAAGAATGTTAAACTTGTTTTTGAAGTAAATTAATGTATGATTAATCGTATTAAACTAATTATTTTTTATATATTTATTTTGAAGAAAATGGGGTAAATTGTAAACGGGTCAGAATGGATCAAAATCTGTGCCCAACCCATTTTGACCCGACCTGTTTTGACCCAACCCATTTTAACCCATATGGGGCATTGACCCAACCCGATCCGAATGGGTCGGGTTAAAACGGGACAGTTCAGGTTGAGTCGGGCAATTTGAACACCCCTAAAACATATCATCGCTTCAAGTTTTCTAGGGGCTTTTGATAGTACTCTCCCGTGATGGGCTTTGGCCCATACCATAGGAGGTCTTTTTGGTTAAAGCCCAACTCCATTAAAGTAATGATGCAGTCAATGAGAGTGGTTATGATGCAGTCAATAAGAGCGGTTATAACGAAGACAATTATGCTAAGATTTAGTGTTTAGGTTATATACAATCACATCTACGACTATGGCTATAAATTTCAAGGTATGTTAGTATTTTACGATTCATTCAATATTCTCATCATAAACCCTTATTGACTTAGTCATCAGTGAGTTTTCCCCCGGGATTTCCCAAGACTTTTTTTGCAGATCACAACCAAAGACTTGGAGATGTGGCCTTTTTTTTTCTTTTTTTTTTTAAATTCAAAACACTCATTGTAGATGAGCAGGGGACTTTCATTCGGCTCCCCTGACCGTTGAAAGTAAATCATTACATAAAAGGTTTATCGAAGAGTAATTTGGACCTGAGCAAAAGATTTGCATGTTGTGAATGTGGAAAAAATAAAGTGTAATGGACATGATTCTTCAGTATTGTTCTCCACCCCCAGTGTCAAACAATATGTAGCTAGACATCCACCATTCTTCACCATCCCAAAATTAATGATTATGCTGCTGTGTATCTAAAGTGTAGGAATAAATTATCCCTTCTAATAAGAAAAGTGAGCTCCCTGGAGTTTTTTAGCTTGTCCAAATTTGATTCTCCATATTTTCTAAGAGCCATTTTTGCTGAATAATCCGCTACCTGATTGGCTTCTCTCTGAGTGTATAGAATATTAGCTCCAATTTGATCTCATATTGCTCTGATCTGTTTAAGGAGGTTTGTAAGTTCCCATGGCTGCTTCTCTTTATTCGTTAAGATGCGATAAGTTGTCAAACAATCTATCTCGATGGAGCATTGCTGAGTTGTTGCGGATGCGTATTGAAGACCTGCAAAAATAGAAAGGAATTCAACTTCTAAAACTGAGGTAGCTGAATTCGGCCTTGGAGTCGGGGCTTGATTGAATTTCAGACGCATCACTTGTGTTCCATGGTTAAGCACAAAACAAGACATATGAAGCCAATAAGATAATTGAAAGAGTGCATGTAAGGGATAATACAAGTAAAGTAGAAAGGAAATGATGCTCTGATTTAGAATAAAGAAAAACTTACAAGGGAATTGAATGTCAGCCTAGGGGTTGAAGTCTAGTGCTACTACCATGAGCTCGTGAGTTAAATTCCTACCAAGGGTAAGGGGAGGGGAAGATTTTATTGGGAGTTCATTTAAGTTATCACCCAATTTTTTTTTGTAAAAACAATTACAAGATTATTAGGAATTTTGTGTGACAGTCATCGATTTTCGGAATAAGGATCGACAACTTATTAGCTTTCAATACTTTACTTTTTGCATTAAAAAAATCTTAGTAATGATTAAAATTAAACTTAATGATCGTACAATACAATAAATAACTGGCATTAATTTTGATTTTTGTCTTATGGGAAATAGGCAAAATTTTGGAAAAGACCGGCTTTCGATAAGTTTATAGAAAGGCGGGGTTTAATTTGAATGATGAAAGGTAAAAGGTTTTAGATTCAATATTAAAAATCGACTAATTTGTTTTTTTAAATCCCCTACAAAGTATCTAATACCATGTTTTTGTCCCCATTTGCAAATCAACCCTTAGATGGTATCCAACAAATTCAAAACAATTTGTTTGGTCCCCAAAGGTGGTTTTCAGGTAAGACTAAATGGTTTTTCGGTGCAGCCAAGCATATACTTGTAATTTTACTAATTAAAAAACATTTTCAATTAAAATTTCCTAATTTTAATATTTTCTTTTTCTTTATATTTTCACCGCCACCTTCTGCCGCCGCCGCCTCCTACATCGTGACAGTAGTTTGTTACTGATATAAGATACTTGCGTGCAGAGTTTGTTTGCGTAGTTTGTTTCTCTAATTAATAGAGCATAAATTGTCGCCGCCTAAACTGTCTCCGCCTAAACTGTCTCCGCCTAAACTGTCTCCGCCCATGGAAATTGGCGGCACGATGTGGGCGTGAAGCGGCGACCGGCGGTGTTGCAGCGGAAAGTTGGGCCAGTGGTGGAGCAACACACATAGTCTTCTTCTTCCACCTTCTCGTTTAACGACGAAGCAGCGGCGGTAGAGACGAAGCAACGACGGTGGAGACAAAGCAGCGGCGGCAGAGACGAAGCAGTGGCAACGGAGAAGATGAACGAAGAAGACGGTGGAATAAGCTTCAAGGTGGCATAGAAGATGAGCGAAGAAGACGGTGAAAGAAGCTCATCGGCGGTGGAGAAGATGAGCGAAGAAGACGGCGGAAGAAGCTCCTCTGCGGCAGTGAAGATGAGCGAAGAAGACGAAGTGGCAGATTGGATGTAATCCCGGATCTGGTTCCAACGGCGGCGGCAGAAGATGGAAGGCGACGGCAGCGGAAGGCGGAAGGTGGCGTTAGCGAAAGGCGAAAGGCGGAAGGCGGTGGTGAAACATTAACGAAAGGCGGCGGCAACGGCAGTTCTCTAACATATTTACGAAGAAGACAAAGCTTTTGTTTATACTTTTTTATTTTTTTAAACTCAGGGATATAATGGTCATTTTTCATATTTTTAACGAATTTTACTGTTGACTTTCCCTGAAAATCACCTTTGGGGACCAAACAAATTTTTTTGAATTTGTTGGGTACCGTCTAAGGGTTGATTTACAAATGGGGACCAAAACATGGTATAAGATACTTTGTAGGGGACTAAAAAAATAATTTAGTCTTAAAAAATTACTATGCAGTGGTTATAAAGTTACAAACCAATTCATGCAATCCAACAATTTTATCTTTATTTCTTTTAATTTACGCTCTAAACCTTGGTCTTTCCATGACTTATGAAAATACCGTATTTCAAGAGACAGACTCTATGAAATAAAGGTAAAGCGTGTCAAATAAAAGAAAAAATTCTTTTAAATAAATATACCAATAATAAGAGATTAAAGGTGTACCATTTTTAAAACTATTTTTCATCATATTTGTTGTATTATAGCTACATGCAACTCTTATCATTATAATCTTTCGATGGTCTCTAATAAACATGTTTGACTGTTAATATGTGTAACTACGGACAATAACGACACACAAAAAATTGATATTTAGAAACTACATGTTATAACGAATCTAACCATATCTCATACAATAAAATTATTGTTCGTATACATGTTCAAATATGTGGTCAAAGTTTGACATCTTTTACCAAAAAAACATTCTGTGCAGAATAGGCTAGGACGAAGGGATCCTCTTTCGTAATTACTTGAGATTTTTCTCATATATATTTTTTCACATTTGCTAAATTTGTGGTCAACTTTTACAACCAATATTAGGATAGGACTAGGGGTCTCTAGCCCGCACAAAGCGCAGGTTGTCGACAATGGGTTATGAAATCGCTTAGTCGTTCATTAATTAAAATTAAATAAAAAATAAAGTAGTAGTAAGGCGTAATAGGAGTTTGAGTGGAGAGAATTTGAATGGAGAGGTTCGAATAGAGGGTTTGAGTGGAGAGGGTTTGAGTGGAGAGGGTTTGAGTGGAGAGGGTTTGAGTGGAGAGGGTTCGAGTAAAGTGGGTCCGAGTAGAGATTCGAGTGATACTGGGTTTGAGAGGAGAAGTTCAAGTGGAGAGGTTCGTACGGAGAGGTTCCAGTGGTGTGTTTTGAGTGATGAGGAATCGGGTGGAGAGTTCGAGTAAAGAGGGTTCGAGTGGAGAGGGTTCTAGTGGAGAGGTTTCGAATAGAGAGGTTCGAGTGGAGAGGGTTCTAGTTGAGAGGTTCGAGTAAAGAGAGTTCAAGCGGTGAGGTTCAAGTGATAATATGTTCGAGTGGTACAGGGTTCGAGTGGTGAGAGTTCGAGTGATGAGGGTCAAATGGAGAGAGTTCGAATGATGAGGGGTCGATTGGTGAGAGTTCGAGTGGTGAAGGGTCGAGTGGTGAGCATTCGAGTGGTGAGAGTTTGAGTGGAGAGGGTTCGAATAGAGGATTCAAGTGGTACTGATTTGAGTTGTCTCAGTTCGAGTAGAGGTTAGAGTGGAAAGGTTTCAGTTGAGTCAGGTGGTTAATGTTCGAAGGGTAGATGGTTTGAGTGGTGGTGAGGCGGATGGTTGATGGGTCAAGGGGTGATGCCTCAAAGGGGATGGTTGATGTTTCCAGGACCTCGAGGGTTAATGAATTGATGGAGAGGTTCGAGTGGTACTGGTTTCGAGTAGAGAAGTTCGAGTTGTAATAGGTTCGAATGAAGATGTTCGAGTGGTACTGTGTTTGAGTGGAGAGGTTCAAGTGGTGAGGGGTCGAGTAATGAGCATTCGAGGAGTGGCGGTCGAGTGGAGAGATTTGAGTGGTGGTGAGGTGAATTTTTTATGGGTCGAGGTGTGATACCTCGAGGGAATTGGTTGACGGTTCTAGGACCTTGAGGGTTAATGAATCGAGGAATGATGCCTCGAATAAACACCCCTCGAGGCAGATGGTTGATGTTGAAAGGGTGGATGTTCCGAGTGGTAGGGAGCCCTCGAAGCAGAGGGTTGATGATTTGAAAGGTGGATGGTTCGAGTTGTGGCATGGGGGATGTTTGGGAACTGATGATTCGAGGAGTGATAGTTCCAGGATTGGATAGTTGATGTTCGAGGTGTTGATGGTTTGAGGGATATATGTCTCGAATGGGTAATGGTTTGAGAGCTAATGTGGATGGTTCAACGCTCTCAATGGTATACTCTCTCGAGGGGTTGTATACCCTTGAGGGCGGGTGTTCTCTAGAGAGGTGGATGTGTAACCTCTCGAGGACTAATATGCCCTCGAGGGTTGAGGGGTCGAGTTGTGATCGCTCAAGTGGTGAGAGTTTGAGTGGTGAGATTCAAGAGAAAAGAGTTCGAGGTGTGATGTGTTCGAGTAGTACTGGTTCGAGAGGTGCAGATTCGAGAGGTGAAGATTCCAGTGGAGGGTCACTTGAACCAGTATCTCTCGAACCCCTCCACTGGTGAGAGTTTGACTGGAGGTTTGAGAGGTACGGATTCAAGAGGTGAAGGTTCCATTGGAAGATTTGAGAGGTGAAGGTTCAAGTGGGTTTGAGAGGTACGGATTAGAGAGGTGAAGGTTCCATGGCCAGTTCGACAGGTGAAGGTTCCATGGCCGGTTCGACAGGTGAAGGTTCCAGTGGAGGTTTGAACGGTGAGAGTTCGAGTGGAGGGTTCCTCCCCAGTGGAGGGTTCGAGAGGTAGTGGATTCGAGAGGTGAAGGTCCCACTAGAGGGTTCGAGATGTGATAGTCTGGCTGGGTGTTCAAGAGGTACTAATTCGAGAGGTGAAGGTTCAGGTACAGAGGTTCAAGTGGAAGGGTTCGAGAGGTACCGATTCGAGAGGTGAAGGTTCAGGTGGAGAGGCTTCAAGTGGAAGGGTTCAAGTGGAGGGGTTCGAGAGGTACGAATTCGAGCAGTGAAAGTTCAGGTGGAGACCTCGAAGCTGATGGTTGATGATTCGAAAGGTGGATGGTTCAAGTTGTGGCATGGTGAATGTTCGAGACCTGATGGTTCGAGGGGTGGTAGTTCCAGGAGTGGATAGTTGATGTTCGAGATGTTGATGGTTCGAGGGGTATATGCCTCGAATGGGTAATGGTTCGAGAGTTAATGTTGATGGTTCAACGCTCTCGGTGGTACACCCTCTCGAGGGGTGGTATACCCTCGAGGCCTGGTGTACTCTAGAGAGGTGGATGTGTAACCTCTCAAGGGATGGTATACCCTCGAGGGCTGGTACACCTCTCTCGAGATGTGCATAGCGTACCCTCGAGAGTACACCTTCCATATCACTAGAGAGAGTACACCTTCTACTCCTCGAGAGAGTATACTACTGAGAGCGTTGAACTATCCATATTAGCTCTCGAACCATTACCCATTCGAGGCATATACCCCTTGAACCATCCACGCCTCGGACATCAACTATCCACTCCTGGAACTATCACCCCTCGAACATCAACTATCCACTCCAGGAACTATCACCCCTCGAACCATCAGTTCTTGAACATCAACCACTCCAAAACTCAAACCATCCACCTTTTGAATCATCAACCATCCGCTTCGAGGGCTCCCTACCCCTCGAACATCAACCATCCACCCCTGGAACATCAACCATCCATCTGTCAGACCATCTTATATCCACTCCTGGAACCATCACCCCTCAAACCATCAGTTCTCGAACATCCACCATGCCACCACTCGAACAATCTAACTCTCGAATCATCAACCAGCCCTCGAGGGTGTTGATTCGAGGCATTCTCCCTCGAATCATCAGCCGTCGAGCCCCTGGAACATCAACCATCAACCTCGAGGCATGACCCCTCGATCCATTAACCATCTGCCTCGCCACCACTCAAAATATCTACACCTAGAACATCAACCACCCAGCTCGAGGGCTGTTGATTCGAGGCATCGTCCCTCAATTCATAAACCCTCAAGGCATTGTAACCATCAACATCCCCCTCGAGGCACTGTAACCATCAACCTCTCGAACATCAACCATCCGCCTCAACTCAAACCTCTCCACTCTAACCTTTATTTTAACCTCACCACTCGAACCAATACCACTCGAACCCAGTACCACTCGAATCTTCTATTCGAACATTTTCCACTCATCCCTCACCACTCAAACTCTTACCACTCGAACGCTCACTACTCGAAGCTCTCCAGTCGAACCCAGTACCACTCGAACAACTCCACTCAAACCCAGTACCACTCGAACCTCTCCACTCGAACCTCTCCACTCGAACCTCTCCACTCGAACCTCTCTACTCAAAGCCTCTACTTGAACCCAGAACTACTCGAATCTAGTACCACTCAAACCTCCACTTAAACCATCATCCCTCGAACCAGTACCACTCGAACCTATCCATACCTCTAGAATACACTAGCCCTCGAGGGTACACCACCCCTCCAGAGGGGTATATCACTGAGAGCGTTGAACCATCCACATCAGCTCTCGAACCATGACCCCCTCGAGGGATATACCCCTCGAACCATCCATGACACCACCATTCGAACCATCTGCCCCCCGAACATCAACCATCCACCCCTGGAACATCAACCATCCATCTGTTTGACCATCTTACATTCACTCCTGGAACCATCACCCCTCGAACCTCTCTATTCGAACCTCTACTCGAACACAAGACTACTCAAACCCAATACCACTTGATCCTCTCCATTCGAACCCTCTCCACTCGAGTCCTTACCACTCGAACCCTTACTACTCGAACCCTTTTCCACCCGAACCTCTATTCGAACCTCTCCACTCGACCCTCAGCACGAGAACTCTCACCACTCTAACCATCACCACTCTCTAACCTCACCACTTGAACCTTCTCCAGTCGAACCCTGTGCTCGGAGCCTCTCCACTCGAATTCTCTTCTCGAACATTCAAATCCCCTCTACTAAAATCTCTCCACTCGAATCCTCACCACATGAACCCAAAACCACTCGAACCCACTATGACTCCAACCCTTTCAACTCGAACCCTCTCCACTGAAACGTTCACCACTTGAACCAGTACGACTCGAGCCAGTACCACTCGAATCTCTCCACTCGAACCTCTCTACCCTAACCCTCTACTCGAACCCTCTCCACTCGAACCTCTGTACCCGAATCCTCTACTCGAGTGGAACCCCTATACTTGAACCTTTTCACCTGAACCTTCATCTCTCAAATCAGTTCCACTCGAATCATTACCTCTTGAACCCCTCCACTAGGACCCGTCCACTTGAACCTCTGCACCTAAACCTTTACCTCTCGAATTAGTACCTCTAGAATCCCTCTACTGGAACCCCTCCACTTGAACCATCTCCACCTGAACTTTCACCGCTCGAAATGGTACCTCTCGAACCCCTCCACTGGAACCCTTCCACTTGAAGCCTCTCCACCTGAACCTCCACCTTTCGTATCGGTACCTCTCGAGCCCCTCCACTTGAACCTCAGCACCTGAACCTCCACCTCTCGAATCAGTACCTCTTGAATCCCTCCATTGGAACCCCTCCACTTGAACCTTCACCACCTGAACTTTCACCGCTCGAATCGCTCCACTGGAACCCTTCTACTTGAAGCCTCTAAACCTGAACCTGCACCTCTCAAATCGGTACCTCCTGAACCCCTTCACTTGAACCCTCTCCACTTGAACCTCTGCACCTGAACCTTCACCTCTCGAATCAGTACCTCTTCAACCCCTCCACTTGAACCTCTGCACCCGAACCTTCACCTTTCGAATCAGTACCTCTCGAAACTGATTCGAGAGGTGAAGGTTCCATTTGGACGGTTTGAGAGGTGAAGGTTCCATTAGAGGCTTCGAGAGTTGTGGGTTCGAGTGGCAACATGCCTACAGTATTTCTTCAATTTGTTATCAAGCTCACCACTCGATCCCTCTCCCGTCGAACCCAGTACAACTCGAACCTCTCTACTCAAACCCTCTACTCGAACACAGGACTACTCGAACCCAGTACCACTCGATCCTCTCCATTCGAACCCTCTCCACTTGAACCCTCACCACTCGAACCCTTTCGACTCGGACCTCTATTCGAACCTCTCCACTCGACCCTCAGCACGCAAACTCTCACCACTCCAACCCTCACCACTCGAACCATCACCTCTCGAACCTCACCACTCAAACCTTCTCCACTCGAACCCTGTGCTCGGAGCCTTTCCACTCGAATCCTCTTCTCGAACCTTCGAATCCTCTCTGCTCGAATCTCTCCACTCGTATCCTCACCACATGAACCCAGAACCACTCGAACCCAGTACGACTCCAACCCTCTCAACTCGAACCTCAACTCGAACCATCTCCACTCAAACTTTCACCACTCGAACCAGTACCAATCGAACCAGTATGACTCGAGCCAGTACCCGAACCCTCTACTCGAACTAGTACCACTCGAACCGCTATACCCGAACCCTCTACTCGAACTAGTACCACTCGAACCTCTATACCCGAACCCTCTACTCAAAACTATTACCACTCTAACCTCTACTCGAATTTTGATTTTCCCTTACTTGTACAAATGGAACCACCGGAGACCACCAGCTCTATTCCCACTCTTCCACTCTAATCACCGGAGACCACCAGCTCTATTCCCGCTCTTCCACTCATCCCCGCCTACCACCACCATCTCCCAACCTTCCCGCCACCTCTACAGCCTAAGCCGACAGCCTCCTCTGCCCTACCTTCGGTGGAGATGACGAAGGCCCAACCTGAATGACATGTTTGAGAGGTGGCACCGCAAAGAAAGCCATCTATCCCCTTCTGTCACCGCTAAGAACGATAAAGGCCCGAAAAACTCTGCTCCAGCCCCGCCGGAGAGCCCTGTTTGCAAAGACCACTGCTACAACGCCGACGGAGATGTCCAGAGCAACTCACCGGCGGTCCCGAGCTCATCCTGATTCGACAGAGTTATTCCCTCAAGCAGAGATGTTGCCGGAACAGATCACACCAGCTACGGAACAGATGAGTAGGAAAAAATTGAAAGCATATCATAAACATTACAAAAATAGAGGGCTTTGAGAATTCCAGGAGAAGAGAAAATGTTAGGGAAGTGGTTCAGGGAAATACGAAGATGATAATGGGATTTTCTAGAAATGGTGAATGATAATGGATGTTTTACTGACCAGATGAGCAAAAGAGTGGAGGACGCGTGTACAACCGTGGGAAATGATAAGAATCACGCGTGTACGGCTGTAAAAATAATGCGTAGGAAGGAGGAATAAAAAAAAAAGGAAACAAAATTACCGACGTCGAAAAGTACTGTTCATTAAGGGATCCGCACTTTTCAGATATAGAGATTTGCGTTTTCAGAAAGACAATTAACTAAATAAAAAGTGATGACATAATAGGGTGTATTCACCTAAAGAACTTGGTAGAGAACAAATTCATTTCCAATTTTATTTTTCTTGTATTCACAATGACATAAAGGAACAAAACGCATCTCTTGATTCATTAATAAGCACACACTAAAAAAAATATCGATTGCACAAAAAACTTCTCTTGGCCTAGAGTTACATGATTTATGATCAAACCACCTTGATCACGTCCATGGCATGAAACAAAATTTTACTGTAGTTTACTCATGCGAACAGCATTTCCTAGCTTTTGAAAGAGAGATGGACGCCAAAAAGCAGGATGTTCTTTGGATTCTTATAATATAATCACTAGAAAACGGAAACAAATTAGTCCCTTATTTTATTTTTTTCTGGATTACCGACATTTGTTCAAAATCTTTGGCGGTGAATACTTTTAACAGTTACCTTTGTATTCTAAAGGTAAGACCCACACAACTTGGCTCCTCCAAAATGATGATCAAGGGCATGGTAGCTTCAGCTTAAATGCATTTAAGATAACTTGGTACAAAATCGGGTTCAGTTCAATTAAGTTCTAATCAAGTGTAAATAAAAAGAGAAACAAATCCTTCAACATGATAACCAACCAAATCACACGCATAGAACAATCAAAAACCGAGCAAACAGAATGAATGCTAATGCAGAAGAGCACCTCTCTTCTAAATTTAAAAAACACACACACCCCTCTCTAACACCATTCATGAAACAGTATGTACAATCCTCGTATGCCCAACATACATAACAATGTGGCAACTAATACAAGGACGAGGGTTATTCATCTTAACCTAATCATCATCATAATCATACACCAAGGAACAAAAGTACTTCACTTCACCAAGAAGAAGAAGAAGAAGTCTTCTTCTTCTTTGAACCATGGTACCTAACATACCATTTCACAAACTTCTTCAACCCTGTTTCCAAATCAGTACTGGGATTATACCCAAGCTCCCTATGCGCCAAACTGATATTAGCATGAGTGAAAGGCACATCGCCATTTCTCGGCATCGCCAAAACCTTCTTCTTAGCCTTCACCATCAGCAACTTCTCAAGAATGCTCACAAGCCTCCCAATAGGAACCGGTGTGGTGTTCCCCAAATTGAATATCCGAAACTGCGCCGCGCCCTTCTTCTTCCCGCCACTCCCCGTGCTCTTCTGTGCAGTGTCGAGCGCAGCCACGCAGCCCTTCACGACATCGTCAATGTAGGTGAAATCCCTCGCAACAGTCACGTGATCGACTTCCTCGTAGATTTTGATCTCCTTCCCTCTCAGGATATCTTTAGTGAAGAAGTAGTAGGCCATGTCGGGCCTGCCCCAGGGCCCGTAAACCGTGAAGAACCTCAGCCCGGTCATGGAAAGCCCGTAAATGTGGTTGTAGGAGTGGGCGATCGCTTCGCCGGCCTTCTTCGTGGCGGCGTATAAGCTCGCCGGCCGGTCGGTCCGGTCTCTTTCCGAGAAGGGCACCTTCGAATTCAGCCCGTAAACCGAGCTCGACGAAGCCCAGGCTACAATGGGCTGGGGATTCGACATTTTGCAGGCTTCGAGAAGACTCACGAATCCATCAACGTTGGAATGAATGTAAGAAATGGGGTTTTTCATGGCGTACCGGACTCCGGCCTGGGCAGCGAGATGCATCACGTGGGTGAATTTCACCGTGTGAAATAGCTTCTGCAGCAAAACGGCGTCGTTTATGTCTCCTTCCGCAACGAAAATCCCGGCTTTCTCCAGCAGCCCGTTGCGGGCCCGCTTCAGCCCGATGTCGTAGTACGAGTTGAAGTTGTCGAGCCCAACGACACCATCGCCGCGGCTCTTGAGGGCCAGAGAGACGTGGGTCCCGACGAACCCGACGGCGCCGGTGACCAGGACTGAGAACCCGGTTCTGGTAGCGGGCCTGGCCGAATCGAGCACCCGATTTTCCCAACTGGGCGCCACCGAGTTCTGGAGATTGCGGCGCTTAACCTTGGCGGCGGCGGTGGTATCAGATGCCGGAGAGCAGAAGAGGAAAAGGAGGAGGATGCATGCGAAGGAGATGAGTGACCAGAGAGTGAATCTGGGATGGAGGCGGAGGCGGAGGATGGCGGAGGAAAGCGGCGACGATTTTTCCGGCTTGAACTTACCCGGAGTGGATGGTACGGCGTCGAGGTGGGATAGGATGGGCTTCAATTGGGTCATTTGACTCATTATTATGACTGATGAATTCTTCAAAAAACAAAAGGCTTGATTCTTTTGATGCTCTGAAATTCTAAAAGTGGCATTTTGGTGGGGTTGACAGAGGAGAAGAGTCTGGCTCCTGTTTTAGAGGGAGAAACACAGGCTGAAAATGGTGAGTACTCGGGCCTCCACCATCGTTGTTGACTCCGTCATTAGGATTATTTGTAAATAAGAAAAAAATGTGTTTTTTTTTAAGTTAAACCGTCAATGACGGGGATATTAGGGTATTCAACCCCTTTCACATATAAGATTGGGTAAAAATACCTACATTTTAAAAGCACCTAGAACAGATATGGAATGATCCCTATTACACAAAGGCAGTACCTATAAAATTCTAAACAGTAACATAAGTGACATTTGAAAGAGTATGTAAATGATAAATGGTCGTTATTGTGATGGTGTCCAACGAGCTCGATCCAAACTTACGGAACTAATTCCACTAACTTGATACAACAAGCAGTCACAATAGAAGCACCAATCCTCGCACAAAACACTGATCCTTAACACTTCTGATGATTCCAGGGCGATCAAAACAAAGAAATGAAGCTCCTTCCTGATAGATCCCGGCGACCCCCATTAAACCCATTCATGCTCCTTTCCCTAAAGTAGGGAACCTTAACCGGTTGTTTCCAATCACCAAAGTACTTCTCTATCCATGTTTAAAACTAGTGTTTTGTCCGTAGAATTGTCTATAACTCGACCTCAAAGGATACCCATCTAAACGGTCTAAAGAACGATATGACTGAGTGGTCAGTGTAATCGGTCTAAAACATCCTAATGAGTTAGAGTCTACAAACCTGTTTGTTATATCCTTGGTATGGAATCACCAAAAGTCAATTTATTCAACGACTTTGACTCGGATTTCTCCTAAACCGTCTTTGGAAAAACTAGATCTGAAATCAATTTAATTTTCCCCGGAACGTCTAGCCGGAGAAAGGATCGACGGGAAAATTATAATTGACAAAGACAATCAAACCGAATACTCTAGCAAAGTAACCCTTTAAATGTTCTACCCATTTTGAAAAAAGAGAACAAAAATAGAGAAATAAACGAGAAATAAACCCAACCTAATATGTAACCAATAACCCTGATCAGACCCCAAATAATCCAAATCTACTCGATTTCATGCACAATCGGAACAAATATAGCACAAATCTGCAGTTCTGTGAAACCCTAGTCTCATACCTTCACTGACGATCTGAGACTAACAGCAACTCTGTTGGCACGCCGGCGACTATTTGACCTAAAGATCTACACTTCCTCCCTCTGATTTGCTCAGCCACTTAGATTTGCTGACCCATGACCGCCGCTCGGACCGGATGCTCCCACCGCTTGTCGACTTCGTCGGGAAAAAGGTTGAAGACAGATCTGTGGCTAGAAACTCGTCGGCTTCCTCTTTTAGCTCATCCGTCGTGGCTACCACGTGGCTATCGTGGCAATAGCCGGCCACAGTAGAGCTTTCCCTGGTTGCACCGGAGTAGTTGAGTATTCGCCAGAGTTGGGATATTGGTAGCAGGGGCGGAACTAGTGGTACGCGGAACTAGTGGTACGCGAGGTAGGACTCCAGCCCTACCTCAATCGCCGGCCGTAGGTTGTAGGAATCGATTTTCGGCGAGATCCGCGTCTTCCGGCGTTGCTTCCGGGTCTTCCAATGACGGCGAGATGAACCCGGAGAAGAAGGCCACTTCGCGACCTTCTTTTTTTTGCAATTGAACAACTAAAACGACATCATTTTCACGTTAGTGAAACGACGTCGTTTCATTTGTCATAAGGGAAAAAAACAAAATATGGGTTTTAAGAAGTGTTGGATTGGGCTGGGCCAATTTCCCAATCCAATACCACTTCTCCCAAAATCATATTACGGAAGAAGCTGAAGAGAGGAGGTGGCAGTGGCCAAAGCTCAGTTCTCTCCCGCCTCCGCCTCCCGCTGCCGCAGCTAACGCCGTTGTCACGGCCCACCACCGTCTAAAATTTTTTCAGCCTCCCCTAAGATTTTTTTTCTGTTTCCGCCACTGATTGGTAGAATTTCCAAATTTGTGCAAACGGTGGTGAGGGTAATGGGTGAGAGGAGATTGGCTACATCTTGGCGGTGACGATGGTGGTGAGAGAGGTCGCCGGAGTTGATGGCGGCAACCTCCCCTGTGCTAGGTTTTTAGAGCGAAGACAGAGAGTTTGGCTGGTGAGACGTTCTGGAGGCGAAAAGATGATATATTTTTGGGGGAAAAATGTGTTCACTCCATGACATTTAAACACCATCTAGTAGCACCCGAACAAAAAGAATGAACAAAAATTTAAGACGTAATATAACTTATAATTTACGAAAAAAATTAGACCTTACATTTTAATTCAAAACTCATAACAAGAGTTCCCTTTTTAGAACTAAAATAAATATATATATATATATATGAAAAAAATAAAAAAAAAACTCCTCTTTTTTTTAAATTATTCTTTTTTATTCCGTTCCTATTCTCCTTTCTTCATAACTCATAAAAGGGCTTAAACTTTAACCAAAATAAAAGATTATCTCTTTCGTGATAGTTATTTATTTAATCAGTGAAAGTAAGAAGTTATTCTCATATCTATATGAGAATTACACATGATGCAGTATTTAAAATAAAAATAATTATTTATTAATATTATAATATATTCATTTTAGAAATAAAAATAACTCGATATAATATAGCTTATTATTTTATATTTAACCGAAATAAAAAATATGTATTTGTTTTAATAGAAAATATTAACTGTTGTATAAAAATACTTTACGTTATAAAAAAATAAAGTGATAAAAATATGAAATATAGTAATTATGTGTTTTTTAAAAGAAAAATAGCAAAAGTTTAAAATATTTATTATATTATTAATCAAAAAAATAAATTTATTAGATTATAAAATGGACATATTTTTAGTGGCAAAGTCCGTCTTTCCATAATCTTACGAAAATATGGGGTTTAACTGGAATAATAAAAGGTAAAATGTCTTAGTTGTAATATTAAAAATTCATTATGCAATGTGTAGTAGTCATAAAGTTTATAATCCGATTCATGCAACCTAAAAAATTTTATCTTCATTTCTTCTAATTTGCACTTTAAACGTTGGTTATTCCATGACTTATAGAAAGATCATTTTTCAAGAGACGGACTCATTTTTAGTACATAGGAAATAGATGAAAAAAGGGATGAATTAAAATAGATGAAAAGATGGATGAATTTTTTAAAAAACATTAGTCAAAATGATCAAACATTGTTGTCAGAAAGCCAGTACTATCTGAATAGACTTGTATCTAGCAAAATGTGAATGAAAATAAATCATTTACGTGCAATTAATACCCCTGTAGATTAATACTCGCGCGATGCATAATTTCAAATTAAAAAAAGGATAACCTTATAAATAATTCTAGATTCATTATTGACATTTATTAAATAATTTTATCATAATATTTTTTGAATCCGTCTCTTGAAAGACGGTTTTTCCATAAATTATGGAAAGACCAAGGTTTAAAGTGTAAATTAGAAGAAACTAAGTTAAATTTTCAGGTTGCATGAATCGGGTTAAATTTTTAGGTTGCATGAACCGGGTTATAAATTTTATAACTACTACATGTTGCATACTAAAATTTTAGTATTGCAACTAAAACCGGTTACCTTTTATTATTCTAATTAAAACCCGTCTTTCTATAAACCTATGAAAAAACCGTCTTTTTCAATACTTTACCTATTTTTTATTGTGTAAATCATTTCTATATAGTTAATCATTTTCTTTATAAAATAAATGTGTATTATTTTCGTTTAATTGCCAATTTAAGAAATCGTTGATGCTTTAGCCTCAGGGGGGAAAAGTGTTTCCATCAAAATAGACTAAATAGTATGTGTTTCTTTACCACAGTGCTACCAAACATAAGATCTAGAATAAATCACATTGTTCACGGCCAAAACACTAAGATCACTTCTCCTCCATCTGTCCCAGTCAATTCTGCACAAGTTAACTTTCATCAATTAACTTAAAAAAAAATTAATCACTGATATTTATAATTATGTGTAAATACAAGTTATAAAAAGTTGATATTGTAAAAATTCATACCGAATCTAACAAGATAAAATATGACAATATCCTAACTTATTTATCGATTCAAATTTAAGGTCAAAGTTAAGCAATTTTAAATAAATAAATAATTACATTACAAAAATAGCTAGAACAGTACCAATGTTCACTTGTGCCTGTTATTCTAGTGCAAAGACTAAACTCTTTCTTAAAGGATAGAGTGAATAAAGAGAAACGCAGAGTTGAATAAATGTGATACCACACGGGCAGGCATTATTGAAATTTTCGGAGGAAATATTTCTGCAATATATAGGTTGTGGCAAGCTGGAAAATTTTGTTAGCCACATTTATCAACATCAGAAGATCAAGTTTGTGTCTTGTGTGAGATGCAAGATGAAAGTTCTGAATATATTTTTCCAGATTTTTTTTTATAAAAAAAAAATTTAACAGTCAATGATGGGGATGTTTGGGTATCCAACCCTTTATATTGATCATATTGGCCAAATAGCCAACATTCAAGTGATTTTTACATCAAGTTATGAGACAAAACCCATTAACACTAAGGCACTAGATTAAATATTACAATTACAATGAAAGGCCTTAGTGACAATAAGATAAGTAACACATATGCACTAATTAAATATTACAATACTAATCAAAAGCCTAAGTGGTCATAAAGAGGGTATATAGAGGATAAGTGGTTCCATTGCGTGATTGTTTAGTAAAGTCGACCCGCAATCACCAAACAAAAGTATCAACTTGAGATAAGTTTCCACCTCTAGCTGATCATAGTAACAAGAATCAAATTATAACGCCCGAAAATGATCCATCCACACTTATGATCAATATGAGGACAATAAAAATGAAGTAAACGAATGCTCCCCAACTAAATATCATGAGGGTCTCCATTTAACTCGTTCTGAACCTTTCACTACAACTAGTAGACCTTAGCACGTCATTTTCATTGCCCAAATAATTTTCCAGTCTATGTATAGTAACCATTTCCAAAGCGCAGAAATTGTCCCTAACTCGCACGCAAAAGGATACCGAAAACGGTCTAAACGGAAGTTAAACCAAATAAACGATTAAGCAAAACATCATATTAAGTCGAAATCAACAAATCTAATTTGAATCCTCATAAACGGAATCACAAAAAATCTCTTATTTAAACGATTTTGACTCGGATTTCTCCTTCGCTTCTCTGGATAACTTATTATAGATCTGAAATCAATGAATTTTTACTAGTCCGTTTAACAGGGAAAAAAATTGCTGATAAAACTACAGTGACAGAGACTGTAAAGTCAAAGGAGTTGCAAGTAAATATTTTATTGGCAATTTTGTGTGAATTAATTTTGAACAGCAAATCAGACCATGTTGGAATATGGTAGTGCATCAGAGTTACGCAAAAGAGTTACGCCAAAGTTTTTTATGGAAATCAAAGTCAGAATATTGCAATAGTTTGGTATAAATGGAATTTGTATATTCTGCTATATGTTTAGGCGTATGAAGCATAATTGGTTTATGGAAAATCCCAACTTATATGGAGAAGATTTATTCGAATATATGGGATAGAATGAGATAAGGTAAATCCCTTTATTTATGGGATTTGGATATGCTTCAAGAATTAGATTTGGAATAGGAATATTGTGGAGATAATCAAGGTGTATTCCAATCTGATTCATGGATATAAATTGGGGACAATCACGGCTGCATACTCACGGATTTAACAGAGCAAAAATCTGCACACAGGTTTTTGAGACTTTCGAGAAGTTGCAAAGAGTCAGAACACTGTGTTCCAACACAATGACCTGCCGCACTAAGTTCAGAATCGGAAATCTTAATTCCTCGGGAGGAGGAGATCCAGCGTCGACGGAGTTCGAGGTCAGAGGGAGTCTGATCATGGCGGATCGGTAGGTAGGGGAGCTAGCAGAGTCCACACGATATAGTTAGTAAAGATAAGTATTTTGTAAACTGTACTTTGTACTGTATCTTTCTAATTAGTGGATTCATTCTGAACTAGGCCAGGTCCCGCAGATGTAGGTGGATTACACCGAACTGCGTAACCAAGTCGTGTGTCTTTTACGTATTACGTTATTATGCACTTGGTTAAACTAGGCATGTTGGAACACACTAGCGAAGACTAGAAAAATTGGTAAAACTAAATTTTAATTGGTATCAGAGCTGAGTCACTTATCGTTCCCTTGGTTGTTTCAAGGAAAGTGAGATCCAGTTTTACCATGACGACAAGGGAAGGAGCTTCAGTCTCTCGACCACCCCTACTAGAAGGCAGCAACTACAACTATTGGAAGGCACACATGAGGGTCTTCATCAATTCGCTGGATGAACTGGCATGGTTTTATGTTGAGAATGAATGGAGTCATCCTACAGAAGATGCCGATACAAGTTCTAAGGCGGTAGAAGGAGAGTCAAGTCAAAGGAGTCAAAAACCCAAAGACAAGTCTAGATGGACTCCAGATGACCTTAAAGAATCCCTGGCAAATTCGAAGGCACTTAATGCGATCTTCACTGCTGTTGATGAAAATCAGTTCAAGCTTATATCTACATGTCACCAAGCAAAGAAAGCATGGGATATTCTACAGACTGTTCACGAAGGAACCAGTCGTGTACGTGAATCAAAACTACAGATGCTTGCCACCAAATTTGAAGAACTCAAAATGGAGGAGGACGATACGATTGTTACATTCAATGGAAAGCTCAGGGATATCTCCAACATGGCTTACCAACTTGGAAAGGTGCACAAAGAAACAAAGCTGGTAAAAAAGACCCTGCGATCTCTTCCCAAAAGATTTGCAATGTAAGTAGCAGCAATAGAGGAGGCAAGAGACGTAGCCACCATGAGTCTAGATGAACTAATGGGTTCGTTACAGACATATGAGATGACATTTCAGCAACCCACAAAAAGAGTCTCCAAGGAATTGGCGTTCAAAGCTTCTCCAGCTAAGGAAAGTCACGAGTCTGACAGCGATGATGAGATTGAAAAACTGGCACTCATCACAAAGAATTTTTCAAGGATGCTAAAGAAGGTGGTCAATAAGAAATCTCAGGAAAGGTTTGGCAGAAGCGGACAAAAACAACAAGATTTGAGCAACAATCGTGGAATGAGATTTGAACAAAGGAATATGCAGTTCGGGAGAAATCAGAACAACGAACCAAAACAGGCTGGACGTATTCAATGTAGAGAATGTGAAGGATATGGTCATATTCAGGCAGAATGTGCTAACACTCGCAAGAAACAAGGAAAATCATATGTCACCTCTTGGAGTGAAGATGAAGATGATGAAAAAGAAGAAGAGGAACTTACCAGTAATTATGTAGCCTTTGGAGCAAAAGTCCATGATATGTCAGAGGATCAGTGTTCCAACACACTTGACAAAGGTAAAGCTATATGTTCCAACATAGATCTGGACGATGCACACAACGACGAAGATGATGATCTATCTATAAGTGATGAAGAAATCTATAGCACATATGAACAAATGTATGCCATGTGGGTTCAAGTAGCTGACACAAACAAAGGGCTGAATGAAGAGAAAAGAAAGCTAAAATCCACGGTTGCAGATCTTGAAAAACGTAATGAAGAACTGAACATGAAACTGTTAGCAGCAGTCAAGAGGGCCGAAATGTCTGAAGCAACTATCTTTAAATTGAATTCCGGAAAGGCAAAGCTTAATGATATTCTGGACATGGGAAGAAACTTTGGTGATAGACACGGGATTGGATACAGGAAAGAATCCAAGACTGAATTTCATGAAAAATCTGTAACTCTTAAAGCTAGGATTCGAGAAGTAAAACGGAAGTATGGGATGCCGTATCAAAGAAAGCCACTCATCTGCAGATATTGTACGTTCCAAGGACATGCGGAACAACAGTGCAGAAGACCTATCAGAGATCAAATGACTGGAAGACAACTGTGTTCCAACACAGGCGATACTCATACGGGAAAAATGATCAGAAAGATATGGGTTGTTAAAAAATCCAGTATGTGTCTGGTGGCACACACTTCTCTAACAGCCTATTCCAGTGATTCGTGGTACTTTGATAGTGGTTGTTCTCGCCACATGACTGGCACTCCAAAATACCTCACGAACATTACTCCGTATGATGACGGATATGTAACCTTTGGTGATGGAAAGAGAAGCAGAGTAATTGGCAAGGGCGAACTGAAAATTGAAGGCTTTCTAGTATTCACAAGTGTATTATTTGTTGAAGATCTAAAGGAAAACTTGCTAAGTATAAGCCAGCTGTGTGACGATAATATGATAGTGGAATTTCAGAAGGACAAATGTATAGTGAAGCATGGAGAAAACAAGGTTCTTTTTGGAACAAGATCAGCAGACAATTGCTATCTGCTAGAACAAGAAGTTCGATGTATGATTTCCAAGCAGGATGAAGGAATTCTTTGGCATAGGAAGCTCGATCACATCAACTACAAAACACTGGTGAAAATCACAAATGTGAAAGCTGTACGAGGAATGCCTACCTTAACCAGCAAGGATGGAGTTGTATGTGGACCATGTCAACAAGGTAAACAAATTCGATCTCCTCATTCTTCAGTTCAGTATATTACTACATCTAGAAATCTGGAATTATTGCATATGGATTTGATGGGTCCGGTTAATACACCTAGTATAGGTGGAAAGAAATATATATTTGTATGTGTTGATGACTTCTCTAGATTCACATGGGTAGCCTTCTTGAAAGAGAAATCCGATACAATAGAAGTTTTTAGAAGTCTTGTAGTGAAATTACAAACTGAAAAGGGGAGTCCAGTTGGAAAGATAATTCGAATTTGAAGTGATCATGGTAGAGAATTTGAGAATGAACAGTTCAGTTCCTTCTGCGATGAGCTAGGAATCCAACACGAGTTCTCAGCTCCGATCACCCCTCAACAGAATGGCATCGTCGAAAGGAAGAACAGAACTCTACAAGAGATGGCTCGAGTTATGTTGGCAGAAAAAGATGTTCACAAGAAATGGTGGCCAGAAGCGATCAATACAGCTTGTTATACAATCAATAGAGTGTATCTTCGACCATTCACAAGCAAGACATCCTATGAGATCTGGAAAGGCAGGAAACCAAATGTCTCATACTTTCATGTGTTCGGAAGCACTTGCTATATTCTCAGAGATAGAGAACATTTGGCAAAATTTGATAATCGGAGTGATCCAGGAACGTTTCTCGGGTATTCCATCAAAAGCCGTGCATATAGAGTTTTTAATCATCGAACCAACACTCTCATGGAATCCATAAATGTTATTGTGGATGATTCAGAAAAGGAACAACATCCAGAAGGTGTAGAGGAAGAATCTGTCAACACACATGTTCCAACACAGTCTCAAACTCTAGACAAAGAAAAGCCATCAGTTGACCTTCGCCAACATGCTGAACCAAATGATCAACAGGATCCTAACTCTGCCGAAGCTGACCATGTTGGAACACAGTCCCCTACTACTAACGACCATGTTCCAACACACGACCAACCTGGTTCCACCATGAGAAGTACTCGATCAGTGCCTCGAGTTGATTATCGATGACTGGATGGATTACACTGTTTTGTTTCTCTAATTGAACCCAAGAACTATAAAGAAGCCTTACTTGATGAGTATTGGATTGCTACAATGCAAGATGAACTCGGTCAGTTTACAAGGAATGATGTTTGGTATCTTACTCCTCGCCCCAAAGGCATTAATGTTATTGGTACGAAGTGGATCTTCAAGAATAAAGCAGATGCAGATGGCCTAGTCACCCGTAACAAAGCAAGACTTGTTGCTCAAGGCTATACACAAGTGGAAGGTGTTGATTTTGATGAAACCTTTGCGCCAGTTGCCAGGTTAGAATCCATTCAAATTCTACTAGCTATTGCTTGCTCTATGAATTTTACTTTGTATCAAATGGATGTCAAGAGTGCCTTTTTAAATGGAGTGGTGAATGAAGAAGTATATGTGGAACAACCGAAAGGATTTGAAGATCCTCATTATCCACAACATGTATATCGTCTGAAAAAGGCGTTGTACGGACTCAAGCAAGCACCCAGGGCATGGTATGAATGACTTACTACCTTTCTTCTTCAGAAAGGTTATCGTCGAGAGGGAGTAGATCTTACCTTGTTCGTGCTTGACAAAGCTTCAAGGTTTCTGATTGCTCAAATATATGTTGATAACATAGTTTTTGGTTCTACCTCACAATCAATGGTACAGGGTTTTGTCACCATTATGTAATCTGAATTTGAAATGAGCATGGTTGGAGAGCTAACTTACTTTCTTGGACTGCAAGTCAAACAAGGACGGAATGGCCTATTCATAAATCAAAGTAAGTATGCCTTGAATTTGGTTAAAAAATTTGGACTCAGTAGTGCTCGATCGGTTCGAACACCTATGGGAGTGTCTGATAAATTGGTGAAGGATGAAAAAGGAGTTTTGGTCGATCAAAAGTTATACAGAGGCATGATTGGAGGTCTATTGTATCTCACCGTAAGCAGACCAGATATATGTTTCAGTGTCGGAATATGTGCAAGATTTCAAGCTGATCCTAAGGAATCTCATCTTACTGCAGTGAAAAAGGTTATTCGATATGTAAGTGGGACTTCAGAATATGGTGTTTGGTATTCTAAGAATCAAGATTCAGAGTTGATTGAGTACAGTGATTCTGATTGGGCTAGTAATGCTGATGATCGAAAAAGTACCACAGGTGGCTGTTTCTTTATTGGAACAAATTTGGTGTCTTGGTATAGCAAGAAACAGAATTCAATCTCTCTATCTACTGCAGAAGCGGAGTATCTTGCAGCAGGGAGCTGTTGTGCACAACTGTTATGGATGAAACAAATGTTGAAAGATTATGGAGTTAACCAAGGACCTTTGAAGATTCTATGTGACAACACAAGTGCAATTGATATTTCGAAGAATCCAATTCAGCACTCGAGAACCAAACATATTGACACAAGACATCATTTTATTAGAGATCTGGTTGAAAGAAAAGAAGTGGAAGTAGCCTATGTTCCAACACATGAGCAACTTGCAGATATATTTACAAAGCCGTTGGATGCCACCATTTTGAGAGCCTTCGACAACACCTAGGTGTGTGTCAAATTTGAGGTAATTTTACCAAAATTATTTTCCCTGTACATATGTCTTTTTGGTTATTTTCGTTTTGCAAAATCAGAAAAGAATAAAAAATATGGAAGGAGCAAAGGTGTACAAAAATAGGAGTTGGTTAGTATGGTGTGTTGGAAGTTAATTAAGGAAGACAAAGTGATATGACAAGTAGAGAAAGGGCCATTATTACCATGTGTGGAAAATCTAAAAAGGGACTTCGCGGGAAAAGAGGTGAATAAGATGAAGAGTTAAAGAGGGATTCAAATTAGCATACAACCTTTCGCATCTCTCTCGGCCAAATATTTTTCTCCCCAAAATCCTTGCCGGAAAAAAAATCTAATACTCAACACTCTTCTCCATCTCGGCATTGTGCGTAAGAATGTCAAACCCAAACTCTTCAATGTTGGAAGCTGTTGCGGCAGAACTCATGAGGGAAGATCAAGGCTCCTTGAATTTGGAATTGGTGGTGTTTAATGAGCCAGGAAGATGTGTCGAATCGGGTAAGGCACAAACTCAAGATCAGAACAAAGGAAACACTAACCATGAGGAGAATGAGGAGAGAGCTGTAGCAGAGGCTGATGAAGCTGAAGATAAAAAGGAAGAGGAAAAGGATTCTGTCAATAAACAGAGTGGGGATTCTGGTGGTAAATCTGATGCTAAGAAGAAGCGTCTGAAGGCAAGAAAAAGAAAAAACCTAAGGTAACTGGTCCTGACCCTCGTCCGTTGAAATTCTTGGGTTTTGAATGTAGAAGTGTGGATGAAGTGTTTGAATGGCTAGAAGCTAATAGAGTTGCAGTTGATTTAACCAAGATTAAGATGGTTAGAGGAAAATATTTGACTGTTAAAGTACAGGAGTTAGTGACTGGGAATCTAGGAGGAATAAGGCTTGAGAATCATACTGTGAGATTTGTTATGGGACGATATGCTGAGTTCCGGGAAAAGGACAAATTTTATGTACATTGTTATAGTCCGATGTCGAGGTTTGCTCATTTGAAAGAGATTGATGAAAGTGAAATTGCTGGTAGCAAAAGTTGTAAGGATTGAAGAGAAAATGCAGTTAGGATTTTATGATTCAAACTGTGCTAATCTGATGGAAGAATTAAGAAAACCGGTCATAATAGAGTTGTCTGATAGTGATGAGAGTGTTCCAACACGTAAGGATGAACCAAAATATATGGACTTAGACTCTGATGCTGATTTAGGAGGAGAGCATAATGATGAGTTTGAGGATCATGAAGCATCTGATAAAAACATGTCTGCCCAGAATGATGAGTCTGAGAGTGGTGAGGACACTCAGTCAGAAGAAGAATCTGAGAATGAAAAGAAAGCTGAAGGATCAGGGTGTGTTCCAACACAGGATGTTCCTGACCTGACATATTCCAGTGATGAGGTACTGGATGAGTTTTATCAGAAGGCAAAAGACAAGAGGAAGGCTGGCCCAGCTAAGGATTCTGCTCAAGCAAAAAGGAGCAAGAAAAGGAACGACAACAAAGAACAGAAGGTATTACCTCCACCCTCGGTCAGCAAGGCATACTCTGTTGTGTATTTTGATGAAAAGGCTGCAGAAATGGGAGATTTTTTCTCCGAGAAGAAATTCATAGCTAAAAGACCATTGGATCTAAAAGCCTATCAGGAGAGCGGATTCTCAGATTTTCTAAAGATGACGGGCATGACAACAGCAGCAACAATCTAGCTACAGTACAACAGACAGGTTGTACTAGAGGTATCTTCCAATCTTATGCCTGGTAATTTAGAGGTTACCTCCCCATGGTTTGGTAGAGTACATGTTAGGAGGAAGGTCATTGACATCTCTGCTGCTAGGATTAACATGCTGTTTGGTCTAAAAACACCTGAGATAGGGGGAGTTTTCCCGAAAATTTGGAATTGTCTGATAATGAGATATTAGGTGTTATATCTGGTGGTTATAAGGTGGAGTGGCCAGCAGTCGGGTACTCACAAGCATCCTGCTTGTCATCAAGATTTTTTGGTTTATATCAGGTGGCAGTGCAATGTTGGTTGCCCTCGAGTAATACAACAGCCTTGACAAGGGAGATGGCAAAACTGCTGTATTGTGTTGGAACACAGAAAGAAGTTAACCTTGGTCTTCTCATTCAGCAGCGCTTAGTCAGACAGGCTACAGCTCCAAAAGTAAATGATGTTGTTATCTATCCTGCCTCAATATCTGCCCTAGCCAAGAGTGCCAAAGTGAAGGGAAAGGCCTCAGATGTGATAATTGATACTGAGTTTCTACGGCCCAACAAAAAGACTTTCGGGATGAGATAGGTTCATGATCTTCCATGGAAATCTTCTGGATCAACCTCGTCATCAGTAGCAGACAAGAAGGCTCGGCTGATGGTTCTCAATGCCAGACTTGGTGCTTTAGGTATACAGATGGCTGCTTTGCAGGCAGAGAAAGCAAGTTTGGAGGCAGAGAAGTCCAGATTGGACGATTGAATTTGTATGTTCAATGCAGGGGGAGTACTACAGACTGATGTTTTTTTTAAAAAAAAATTGATGATCTTGTTTGATGCATCTGTGGTACCTTTGGCTTATGTGTGGTCCCAGGGGGAGAAATTTTGGATTTGGATGATTAAGACTTTGATTCAATATGGTTGTACTTTGTTTATTTTGGAATTCTGGTTTTTGGTTTTTGGGTTTCGAATTTATGTATAAGGGAATTCTGGAATTCTGGAATTTATGTTTGGGAATTGCATGTCCAAAATATTATGGGTCCACAAAAATGCTAAAGGGGGAGATTGTAAAGTCAAAGGAGTTGCAAGAAAATATTTTATTGGCAATTTTGTGTGAATTAATTTTGAACAGCAAATCAGACCATGTTAGAACATGGTAGTACATCAGAGTTACGCAAAAGAGTTACGCCAAAGTTTTTTTATGGAAATCAAAGTCAGAATATTGCAGTAGTTTGGTATAAATGGAATTCGTATATTCTGCTATATGTTTAGGCATAGAAGCATAATTGGTTTATGGAAAATTCCTACTTATATGGAGAAGATTTATTCGAATATATGGGATAGAATGAGATAAGGCAAATCCCTTTATTTATGGGATTTGGATATGCTTCAAGAATTAGATTTGGAATAGGAATATTGTGGAAATAATCAAGGTGTATTCCAATCTGATTCATGGATATAAATTGGGGACAATCACGGTTGCATACTCACGGATTTAACAGAGCAAAAATTTGCACACAGGTTTTTGAGACTTTCGAGAAGTTGCAAAGAGTTAGAACACTGTGTTCCAACACACTGACCTGCCGCACTAAGTTCAGAATCGGAAACCTTAATTCCTCGGGAGGAGGAGATCCAGCGTCGACGGAGTTCGAGGTCAGAGGGAGTCTGATCAAGGCGGATCGGTAGGTATGGGAGCTAGCAGAGTCCACACGATATAGTTAGTAAAGATAAGTATTTTTGTAAACTGTACTTTGTACTGTATCTTTCTAATTAGTGGATTCATTCTGAACTAGGCCAGGTCCCGCAGATGTAGGTGGATTACACCGAACTGCGTAACCAAGTCGTGTGTCTTTTACGTATTACGTTATTATGCACTTGGTTAAACTAGGCATTTTGGAACACACTAGTGAAGACTAGAAAAATTGGTAAAACTAAATTTCACAGACAATTCCAATCCATCCTTAAACAATAAAAGGAACCATTTTAAGATCAACCCATTTTAAAAATTGAGAGAAAAAACTAGGCACGGGAATAAAAAACAAAAAAAAAACTAAAGATAATGAAAACCACCCCGGGTTCACAACATAAAAGGGAAAATATCGAGAGAAAAAAGAAAAGAAAAGGGAAAGAAAAAGAATCAAACTTTGCTTCGGAGTGGAGATATTAGGCGATGCGTGAGATGGTGTCGTCGGCGTGTAGACTTGCTCGGCTGCGTGTGGCCAAAGCTAATCGCGCGTGTACAGCAACCTTGGTGTTTTTATTTCATCCGCCAATAACTCCAGTTCTTAACAGTGTCAGTTGATTTCGATCAGTACCGACCGAATTCATACAGTTGAAACCGTCGGATCTTGAGCGAGAGCTTCATATGTCTCTGTGAAGTCTCTGATGCCACCGGTCATGAGTCGAAGAACCTCCAGTGCGGTATTTCCTTGGTAACGGCCACTACGTGGCTGCCGTAGTTACAGCCAACCGCTACGTTGGTTGTCTTCATCGGCCAGAAAATGAAAGCGAGAGTCGAATCAGAGCAAAAATGGGGGAGATTTACCTTTTTGTTTGCCAAAAAGTTTTCAAATCACCGGAGTGAAGTTTAAGGGGTTGAGTGAGGACAGTTACTAATTTAGTGGTGCAGGAGGGGTGCGGGCCGCCAAAAAGGAAGGAAAAGGCAGCGACGCCCCCCTGGTTTTGTGCAAAGGTGTTCATGGTTTGGTAGGCGGGAGCTTTTTCTTTAGAGAGAGAGAGTTAAGGGGGTTTTCCATGGAGTATACTATCACAATATATTATTTATCTAGACTCTTGACTATTCTAAAGAAGTTTTCAAGGTTCTTAATGATTCAATCCCTGGTACATGGATTGAAATGTTTTCTATTTAACATGGCCAAGTTCTTAATGGTTCAATGCCTCTTAAGCTTCTAGCAGTCATATCTTTGATGATTGCTTCAAGCTAGATCCTCTCTTCACTATCGATGTTCACTATTGCACCATTCATGACATGGTAAGATGAACACAATGCCGGGATCATCTTTGCTGCCCCCAAAAGGGAACTCATTTTCGTCCGGGAATTGAAAGGCTCAATCTTGAGAATCTCACTCCATTCCTTCACTTGCTGGATGTTGAATTCCATGTCAAATACAGCCCATGAAAGGATAGCTGATTCAGTCGGGCTCCCAAAACCTCATCCCCATGAACCTTTGCTGGCGTGTTCAACACAACACCTTCACAAAGCGATTCGAGAACATTAAGGTTTGTGATCTCAGTTGATTTTCTCTCCCTAACCAAAACTCAGTGACTTTCATCTTGTTCATTGTGAGCGTTCTTGTCTTATCAGTGCAGATAACCGGGGAAGGATCCCATGGTTTCGCAAGCCGACAACTTTCTCACTAAGGCATTATCAGCCATCATCCTCTTCATGGAGCAAGCCAATGTCAGTGTCACAGCCAATGGCAGCCCCTTTGGAATAGCAACAACAATAATGGTAACAGCTAGACCTGGCAAACGGGTCTCTTCGGTCGGATACGGGTGAGACCCAATCGGTTTGAGTATGATTCGGTAGATTGTTTTATCTTCGGGTATCTGGTCTTGATCGGGTGTGTTCAGGTTCGGATGTCTTTCGGTAGTTTTGAAAAATATCCAAACGGGTCGGGTATAATTTTTTTGAATCGGGTTCAGATCAAATTTGGTTCAGGTTGTTTCGGTTTCAGGTACAATTCAGTTTTACATTTTTTTAATCAGGTTCGGATCGGGTTTGGTTTGAGTCAGTTTAGTTTTGGTACTTTTCGGGTACATTCTCTTTCGGGTCGGGTTTGGTTGGATTCTAATATATTCAATCCAGGTCTTGTTCAAATAAATATAGTAAATAGTCATTATAATGAACATAAAATTTTAATATATTAATTTTGTAAAAATACTTTAGGTGAACTAATCTATTATATATATATATATATAATTTTACTAGTCACTTTTTTAATGTATACTTTCAATTTTTTAAAATGAAAAATTATTTCTTTTGTAAAGAACATGACATTTATGCATATTGCAACCATTGATCTGTATACGTTATCGCATAAATATTATATTAGTATGTAAGAACAAAATAGAATAGTTTGTATTTATTTATTTTTTCTATTTTATGTTGTCGATCATAACTCACAAAACTCTTGGAGTTCGTCTCTTGAAAGACGGTCTTTCCATAAGTCATGGAAAGACCAAGATTTAAAGTGTAAATTAGAAGAAATGAAGATAAAATTTTCAGGTTGCATGAATCGGGTTGTAAATTTTATAACTATTACATGTTGCATACTACATTTTTAATATTGCAATCAAGACCTTTTACCTTTTATTATTCTAATTAAACCCTATCTTTCCATAAGCATATGGAAAGATCTTCTTTCCCAAGACTTTGCTAACTTGGAAGTTATAATATATTAATTTATATATATATATATATATAGTAGTTCTCCTGACAAACGGTCTGTCCATAAGTTTATAGACAGACCATTAATTTTTTACCTTATACATTCACATTCAAATACATATTATTACTTGTTTTAACTTTAAAAATACAATATTTAAATTTTATAAAAAAAACTTACAACATTTAAAGTAAAAATCACCGTGAACTGTCCATAAACTTATACAGTATTTAAATTTATAAAAAAAAACTTACAATTCATGATTGCTTGCGATACATTTTAAAATATTAGCATATTAAATTAAGATAAGAAAATATTCATAGAAAGACATGCTCATTTTTTCTTAATAGGTAAAATATTAGTATATTACCAATAAATCCCTTTAGAACTATTTTACTTTACATAAACAGTCTTGGCCGACTTTATATAGAAATTAAATATCCCCTATTTACTAATTATAAATTATGAGTCTCATAAACAGTCTTGGTCAACTTTGTGCACAATCATTCATCCAAATTCAGAATGCGGAGTTTGCAGATTTCTACTACTCCCTCCATCTCATTCAAATATGCACATAATCTTTTTTCACTCAAAGTTTTCAAACTTTAACCATATATTTGAATAGATATATGAACAATAATATTATCGTATGGCATGATACTTATGCTTTTGATATGCTATGGAAGAGTAATTATACTAATTAAGCATATTTTAAATTTAAGCATTTGAGAAAATAGATCGTAAATGCAATATTATTTTAGATGTAATTTTATATTCTTACAAAAGAATTGGATGATTGAAAATATTGAATTATTTTTTTTTGCAAAATTTAAAGAAAATAAATTTTCCAAAAGAAAATAATAATAACGAAAAGTTAATATTGTATGAAATTTTTTCTAATAATAAATAAAATAACTAATCAATATTAATTTTAGCTTATTTAATACATAATATACTCTTAAAATAATTTCATCTAACTATGCTATTAATACACATTTTAAATTTATAAATTTAATTTATTATGTGATATTTTAATATTAAATAACATATCAACACTGTTTATAATCGTAATGTTATTTTCAACTAAATATGATCAAGTCAAAATTTTAGACAGTAACAATTGTAACACACTATTCAATCATATTCGGGTCTTGTTCGGTTTGAGTTAACATTAATCCGGATGTCTTCAAATTTGGATTAACATCAATTTGGTTCATTTCGAATTGAGTAGTAGTTGGGTATGATTAGGTTTCTTTCATGTACGGGTCCTTTTCGGGTTCAGATTCAGGTTCGGTCCAAGTGCGGGTCCTTTTCGGGTTTCGGTTCAGGTTCGATTCGGATTCAGGTGTTATTCGAGTTCAGGTCCCATCAGGCCTGACAATTTAAGTTCGGGTATGGTTCAATCGAGTGATTTCGGTTTCCAGTTATTGATTGGGTCTCACTATTTGGATGTCGGTTCGATTCGGTTCGGTTATTTATTACCGGGTTTTCGAGTTCCGTTATATTTTGCCAGGTCTAGTAACAGCCGCCACGATGATCCCAATCATTGAGTTCAAGTTTCTTAACAAATGAACTCAGTTTCTTGCAAACATTACCCAATAAGCCACAGGCTATTTCATGCAGTACAGAACTTTGTAATTTCTTCCAGGCAATGTTTCACTTGAAGATCGATGATAGGATCCTGCTTACATTATAGAACTGGAAAGAGCAAAAGTAAATTCGGCAAGCAGCTGACAAATAAACCGAAGTAATGCTTTAAGAGATTGGAGAAGTTAAAACCTAAAAACACCGCTCCAAAATAAATTTTCTCTACTATCATTTTCTGGTAATTTACATAGGGTACAATATGTTAATAGAATTAGCCACTGGTCCCATTCCATTAGTTGCACACTCAAGTAGAAAGAATATCTTTAAAAATCTAAAGTAGAATCATGCAATGTTTCTCTAAAAGCCGTCATTACCTTTTAGCTCAACCTATTTGTCAAACATTGCAATGATTTGTTCGGATCTCACAATGAAATTTCGATGATTATCAATCCTTGAGTTCACGCTTGTTCAACTCCAACTATCATTGCTAAGGATAATAATACTTGTTAATTTGATCCATATTGCATGATTAAACGGATGCATCCCCAACAGTCGTGTCAAGTACATCAGCGCAAGAAACAACTCCAGAACATTTATTTTCAACTTCCTTCTTTGCACACTCTGCTTGAATGGAAGAAACTGAAAAAGCTTATATCATTCCTTTACCATGTATACTTTGAACCCCCAGTATGCCATCCGATTTGCGCACTGCACAAGGTCCACTTCAGAAACACGTAGTCAAATAAGTTTATGCTAAGATCTCCAATTATAATTGCTTTAGCACAGAGACTCATTACGACATTTGTAAGCCCAAGAACAAAATGCAGAGTTTTACTCGGAAGAAAAGTTGCACATACCTGAGCATCGAGAGACATGCATGTCAATTCTAGAGCCAGCTCCAAAGCCCTGAAATCAAAAGGTAGATTTTCTGAATCAAACCACTAAGCACTGTGAGTAAACTACTTGCCAAAGTTTAAGCTAATGAAGTAGAGATATGAACAGATAAATAGACAACCGGTTAAATGGATTCCATTGCATGCGTAAAACAATAGTCGAATTGAAGGAACATAGCAGATTGATCTTGATTTGCTTGGAGGTGTTTGCACAATTCTGATGTATAATGTACAACTGATGCATCCAAGGGGTTCATCAGTAAAACCTCATCAGCAGTGATTATACACCGAATACGTTCAAGGCTAACTTAAATAGCCTTTTCTCGACGAAAAATACATGACAGATAGACGAACATTGGATCCAAAAGGCGAAGATCTCTTGCTGGTAAGGAACAATGCCTCATCTTTTTCTCCAGCTCAAGAACCTTTGAATCTCCATTTTGATCGATCTTTATCCAAGATCGATGACTAAGGCCTCTCTTCTTAAAGCTCGCACGAACAAAACCATTACATCTATTTGAAGGAAGTGTTCATTCATTAGGAATTGGGACATATTTAGGACCATTCGGTGAAAGAAGCGGAATTTGTGATCCTACCATTTCTTGAAGCTATGTATATTGGTCATTAAAAGAGCCGAATCAGAAATGTCGACAACTGAAGCTTAGTGGAAACCAAGTTAATCTCATATGAGCAAAAAAGACAAAATAGAGTCAAACAAGTTCACTGAAAACATGTTAAAAACCAATTAAGCGCATTTGGTTCAGTGAAAACATGTTCAAAAAACAGACAGCAAGATTGCAAAATGGGTTAAAACAAATGTGAGTTAAGCATCAAAGCATGAACTGGAAGATAAAGACCTTGAGTAACTTTCTGTGGATATCATGTAATAGCCTTGAGTAACTTTTCTAACACTAGCATCAACATAATTAAAGATGCTATGATTAAATCTGTTCATTCCAGAGAATCCCTACAAAAGGCAAAGTATTTTCTAAATGACATACCTGACAAGGTGCCCCCCATTATTAAACTCCAACTTGTCCTCGAAGAGACAAACTGTCTAAAACTCTCACTCAGTGAAGAAACTAATTCATTAGCCTCTGAAGTGGACATGCAGTCATCTACATCCCCACACTTATGCATTATAGCTCTGCACACAAATGGAAGAGAAAGAACCTGCCATCCAAAAACTGAGACAAATCCAAGTATTCATAAACAACACAAAGTAACCAAAGAAAAAGACAACAATCTACTCTCCTACTTTCTGAAGAAAACAATCTTGCACAAAACCACCATCAGTTTAGTACATGTAACACACAAAAAGAACAGCTCTACAGAAACACTGTACCTGGGCAATCAAGATAAACACTATACTGTTCAAATTTCATGAAATCCCATAATAATGAGAAGCTCCAAATGACACAATAAACTTATGTTCAATTAGTAAACCATTCAATCACATGACAAGATAATTCCAGTCAAAAGGGGTAAAATAAAATCAAATCCCAGAACAGTAAAATGGCATTCACTCAGTAAACCGGTAAAACCCCAGATAAAAAATAGAGAAAATGAGCACAGTTTTCACCTTTTCCTTATAGAAAATGTAGGATCCCTGAACCATATTCGACCCGAAAAAGAAAGTAAAGCAAGAAGCTTAAGCAGTGGTTTGCTTCTACATTGCCTTCTCATTGAGGCAATTCGTCGAACACCCTGCCACCAACAGCAAACACTTGGACAATCCTTTTGAAAAAGACAACATTTGAATAAGAAACAACCTGATCTCAGGTTTGTATTACCAAAGAAAAACATAAACAAAACCTAAAGAAACCCTTTTCTCCAACTTAAGCTCCGGCTGAAAGCTCTGCGCCTTTCTTTCTAGGACACCATTATCCTACCAGCCGCATAACCTGTGCTTTCTTCAAAGGCATATACATATGTCGAGAAGAGCTAAAAAAATGAGAGGAAGAAAAGAAGAAAGCGACCCACAGACTCCATGTTGCGCAAAGATTATCATAGAAACAACTCTCTCTCTCTAGCTTTGAGAGCTCTCAAGCTTTTGCTGTTCTAGCAAATCTTCCTGGAAGTTTCAACCTTCAGCAATGAATCGGTGCAAGTAATGCACCACTGTTTCCAAACTATCTTCTTGGATCCCTCTGTTGTTCACCCACAGTCCAAACAACACCAGTAGCAGTGTAGCTGCACCAAACATAATAACCACTTATATAATGCCAAAACCCAAAGCCAAGGAAAATCTAGATTAGAACAAGTAGCAAGTCAACCTTAACCAAAACAAGCCAAATATCCTCAGGCCCACAAAATCTTCAGCCACAACAAAATCCATTTTGTGCTACCAGGCACCACAAACGTTCCCTAAATGGAAACAGGGTCCAGGAGGAGCAACGTTCGGACCAAACAAATAATGGATCTGAATACTCGGAGGAGCAGCGGGATGCTTTCGGGGATGAGGTGAATATAGATCAACCCACCTACCATACAGAAGAGGCCCAATATTAAAGAATTAGAATATTAGGTGCCGTAATTGTAATTATATATTTTTATATTTTTTATCTAAATATTCTGTATCGCTATATTATGTACCATAAAATCATGAATGCAAACACATATTATTATCCCTGTTTTCTACATTATATGAGAGACTAAAATCCTGAAACCCAAAGAAAATATCCAGCTGCCTTTTTGAGTCACCGTCGTCCACGTCAAGCTACGCGTTGATCCACGTGCTGCCGCACAGCCGCCGCCGTTCGCTCCATTTTGTCACTCGCCAATCGCCACAGCCATCGTTTGCCCGTGGTAATCTGTGTGCCGCCTCTCTTGATCCGATCGATCCGTGCGTTAAGCCACACATGCCGATCTCGAAGCTCATGCGCCGCTGCATTCCTGTCACGCACCACCGCCGATCCGATCTGCCGCCGGTTGCTGTACCAGCTGCTGGATTCGTACCTAATTTTGCACAATGTCTGCCTCTAAAGAACACGCTCGTATTAATGCTGCACCCGAGGTTTCGAAGCTTCAGGATATGAGTGTTTATGATGTGATTGCGACTTGACTGAAATAGTTGCAATTGCAATCTGGCACTCGGACTACTGTACCTATTAGTCGTCTGTCGACTAATCCTTACTTTATTGGTTCTGGCGATGGTCCTGGTTTGCAAATTATACCGAACACACTGAAAGGTCAAGAAAATTACATTGAATAGTCTAACGCGATGTGCCGCACATTCCTTGTTAAGAACAAGATCGGGTTCATTGATGGGTCCATTACCGAACCCCGGGATTGTCATCCTGATGCTGCTGATTAGCCTGGGGTTAATGCTACTCTTGTCTGCTGGATCTTGCAAACCCTGGATCCGGTGTTGAGATCTTCTACAAGCTTGTTTGCCACAGTTAAGGAACTGTGAGATGATCCGAAGCCACGATTTATTCTTAGTGATGGTATGAAGGTTTTGCAAATGCAAGAGGCTATTCAGAGTTGCAGGTCGAACGGTCAGCCCATCGGTATTTACTTTGGCAAACTAAAGAACCTGTTTGCAGACCACCATTGCATGCGACCTCCTCTAGTTTGTGACTGTGAAGACAGCAAGGCACTGTGCCATTTCAATATTTCTGCGAGAGTCTTCCGAGAGAGAGAGAATGATTTGATCTATCAATTCATCTCTAATCTCGACGAAGGCTTTCACCTTGAAATCAAATATCATGAGCATTGATCTGATGCCACATGTTATGAAAGTGTATGCCCTTGTTTCCCAGGAGGAGAATCATTGAGCTATTATCTGAGCTCGCGAGGCTTCTTCTAACTCCATGGCGTATGATGCACGATGCCCACCACCTACAAGTTCTTCGCCAGTTGTTCTTTCTGCATCTTACCGCAAGAATCTTGTTTATACACATTTTCATCTCAAGGGTTGTGAAAAAGATTCCTGTTTCCAGATCATTGGTGTACCATAATTGTTCAAGGAGTTGAAGGAAAAAGGCAGCACCGCCAGGAGGATGGTGCCAGCCTCTCGGCCAACCGGCGCCGCCGTGAACAAAGGATCCGCCACAGCTCTTCCACTCCAGTCATCGTTTGCCCACACCGCTATGTCACCACCTAGCTTAGCGGCGACGTCTTCCTCTAGTCGTGTCCCTACCCGGTGATCTGTCTGATGACCACTGGAGTACGACCATGCATTTATTTAATCAGTTCAATTCTCTTACTGACAATGGGTCAGGTAAGTCTACTTTGCCCTGGATACTTGATTCGGGAGCCTTATACGGGTTCTCTGACTGATATTACTACTGCTATTGACACTAGGAATATTGTTCTGCCTGATGGCTTTGTGTCATCTACTACCCAATATGGTTCTATTTTCTTTGGTGATGTCACTCTTACTCATATGCTATATATACCTACTTTGCGGTGCAACTTATTGTCATACTCTAGATTGTTATCTGTCTTAAAATGTCTAGCTTTATTTACTGAAAGTTATTGAATTTTACAGAAAATCAGAACGAGGAAAGTGATAGGCGTGGGTGAACAGAAAGGGGGGTGTTTTGGCTTCATCTGCTGGATACTCGTGATCATCCTCCTATCCCGCAGTGTCTTCCGACAATTACTTCTGTGTCTTCCGATAGTTACTTTTGTGTATTTTGATTTATGGCATCAGCGTCTTGGGCAATCTTCCTCCATGGTGCTGCCTTCTATTTCTTCTATTGATTTTAGCACTAATAAGACTTTTGTTCCTTGCTCTATATGTTATAGAGCAAAACAGACTAGACATAGTTTTCCGTTGAGTTCTACAAATGCTACTGCGCTATTTCAATTAATACATTGTGATGTTTGAGGTTCTTATAGAACACCATATTGGTGCATTTTATTTTTTTAACTATAGTTGATGATTATTCCCGAGCTATTTGGGTTTATTTATTAGTGACTAAGTCAGAAGTAGTTTATAAATTTTTAGAATTTTGTGCTTTGGTGAAGAACCAATGGGCCCGAACCATACTGCGTGTTTAGGCTAATAATGGGACTAAATTTTTACCTTTGAGATCTCATTTTCCTACATCTAGGATCATTTTTTAGACATCTATAGTTAATACACCACGGCAGAATGATCGAGTTCAAAGAAAGCATCGCCATTTACTCAATGTGGCGCGTGCCTTACGGTTTCAAGCCAGTCATTCAGTTGATTTTTGGGGAGAATATATTCCTACTGCTGCTTATCTGATTAAGCGGACACCAGCGAAGCATCTGAATAGTCGTACTCCCTTTGAGTTGCTCTATGGGCAAGCTCCAAATTACTCATCCTTAAGAGTTTTTGAATGCTTGTGCTTTGCTGCTCATGTTCCCAGATATCGTGACAAGTTTGCACCAAGAAGTCACCATTGTTTGTTTCTTGGTTACCCTGCCAGAAAGAAAGGCTATCCCCTTTTTGACCTGAAATCCCACGCAATCTTTACAAGTCAGAATGCAGATTTTTTTAAGACCAGCTCCCGTATTCTGCAACTCCGACACCGGCCTCATCAGAAGACTCCGACAGTGCCACCACCTCACCGCCCGACAGTGCCACCACCTCACCGCCCGACAGTGCCACCACCTCACCGCCTACCTTCTCATCGCCGTTGCCAGAGTCGCACGGCCCATTGCCTCTAGCCGCCACCTGCCCCATACCTTTGTCCGCCACCGGTCACCACCACCGGTTTTTTAATATCGTTCACCGTTGGTCCTTCATCGCAAGCTATCACCGGTCCCTTGCCACCGACTCATATACATCGGCCACTGCCGGTACTGACTCACCGATGCTCACCGGCCCATCCCCGGTGGATGAGGTTCCTTCGTCGGATCCCGACCAAGACCGTCAGACTCCACTTCCAGCCCATCCAGACGTTACATCACCAAGGATGCCGCTGCCTCACGCATCTCAAGCTCCACCGATGACGGAGTCTCACGCACTGCCTGCCTATCCCCCTTCCGAGGCATCTCCAGCTCTGGATAGTTCCACCACCGAGTTTCCACCAACCAGACAGAGTATTCATGCTCACAGACCTTCTCCTTATTTGGAATTATGATTGTGATGATTATGCATGTGCTCTTACTACTGAAGACCCCCCTACTGCTACGTTCACTCATGTGTTGTCACTATCCTTAGGTGTTCTTTATCCTCATACTGATTATTTGAATTTTGATACTTTTTCTAGTATGAATTCTAGATTTTTTGGTGCAGTAACATCTAGTGTAGATCCCACCACTTATTCTGAAGCATCACAACATGCTTATTGGCGAGATGCTACGACTGAAGAGCTTACTGCGCTTAAGCGCAATTAGATTTGGACCTTGGCCCCTCCGCTTCTGGATAAGAAGGATTAGTTGCAAATGGGTTGACCAGAAAAAGTTTAAGTCATATGGTACTATTGAATGCTATAAGGCGCGCCTAGTGGTTCTCGGGAATTGCCAGGTTGTAGGGATTGATTATACTGAGACATTTGCTCCGGTTGCAAAGATGAATTATGTTTGTTTATTCTTATATGTTGCGGTCATTCGTGGTTAGGAAATGCATCAGATGGATGTCCATAATGCTTTCCTGCATGGTGATTTGCATGAAGAAGTTTTTATGTGATCTTCACCAGGCTATGTCGCGCCCCATGGTCAGGTATGTCGCCTTCAGAAATATCTTTATGGTCTTTGCTAGGCTCCTAGAAATTGGTTTTCCAAATTGGCTCATATTTTACGAGCATTTGGTTTTGTCCAGAGTAAGCATATTACTCTTTGTTTGTCCTTTCCCGTAGACTGGTTTCTTTGCATGTTCTGGTTTATGTGAATGATTTGGTCATTGTTGGTAGCTCTTCTGTGCTCACTCTGAGTTTAATAAATACTTGAGTTCTTGTTTTCATATGAAAGATCTTGGTTTACTTAAGTATTTCTTGAGCATAGAGATTGTTAGAAGACTCGAGGGGATGTTTCTTTCTCAAAGAAAATATGCCTTGGACATTTTATTTGATACAGGTTTATCTGTTTCTAAACCAACTAACTTTTCGATGGAACAACATGATCTAGTGCGTGTTGAGGGTCCGCCTTACATGGTCCCGAGCAGTACAGGCGTCTGGTTGAATGCCTGATATACCTGACAATCACACGTTCTAAGCTTATTTATTAAGTTCATACACTTGCTCAATTCATGAAGTCTCTTTGTGTTCCTCACTGGCAAACTGCAGTTCATTGTTGCACTACCTGAAGAGTCACTCTGGTCAATGTTTATTTCTCTCTTCCAGAAGTGTGTAACAGTTGACTACTTACTGTGATTCAGATTGGGTTGCATGCCCAATTACTCAGCGTTCTCTTTCTGGATATTTTGTGATGATTGGTGATTCCCCAGTTTCTTGGAAGACCAAGAAGCAACCTACGGTTTCTCGATTTCCGCTGAAGCAGAGTATCATGCTATAGTTGTTACCTATTGTGAGTTGTTATGGTTTAAGTGTTTACTGAAAGACTTAGGTGTTATGCACACTTCTCTTATGCGACTGTTTTTATGATATTCAATCCACTCTTCATATTGCGGAAAATCTAGTGTTCCATGTATGCAAAAAATACATTGAAGTTGATTTTCATTTTGTTCGAGATCTTGTTCAATCTGGCCCTATTGTTACTCAGCATATCCGTACGTCATAGCAACCTGCAGACTTGTTCACTAAGGCTCTCGGGCGTAACCAGTTTCATTCCCTACTTGGCAAGTTGGGCATTTCTGATCTCCATGCTCCAACTTGAGGAGGAGTTTTATGGAATTAGAATATTACTTGTAATTTTAATTATATTCTATTCCATTTTTCTAGCTTGTATAGGTATTTTGTACCACTATATAATGTACCATGAAATCATGAATACAAACACAAATTATTACCCTTATTTTCTACACCCAATCATGCAGGCGATTGATGAGGAATACGAAAGGGGGCAAGCTGTTTTTGAGAACTCATTGGTTGGATATTTTGTCGACTGATGAGTGCTTTCTTTTATCGTGCAATTTCAAAGTGACCCGACTGCAATTATGCAGATTTTCAAATTGGACACATGTATGGAGGACGCATTCAGAGAATCTTTTTTTTAAGCGCATGAAGAAGCTATTTAATTTCCCTTTTTTAAGCGCATGAAGATGACACATTCAGAGAATACGTCCTCTAACTGCTTTTCTTTCTTTTTTAAAAATTTCTAATCGTCATGTATTTAATTTCTCTTTTTTTTTATTTAGCGCATCAAGAGGACACATTCTCTGAACTGCTTTACTTTTTTAAAAAAAAATTCCATCGTGATATTTTCTAAAATAAATGGAGGAAATACGAGCCATCCGGTGACTGGAAAGAACCAGCTTTAATCATGCCAACGCTCTAGTCAACGGTCAATTGGGTCAATTTGTAATTTTAAAAAGTATACGGGGCTGGGGGATAAATTAGTAATAGTTTCAACAAAAAAAAGGTACTACTTTTAAATAAATTTCCCAATTTGATACACAAATTTTAATATTAAATTATAAAAAATCTGATAAAATTGAAAAATCTATTAATTCTTTGTAGGTAAGAAAATTATTGATTTTAGGCCCTATGTAAACTCTATCTACTGCAACAAGCATAATATAAACAATAAGGCAATCCAAAAAATAACAAACATTCCCAATGGTATTACAACATCCATATCACCAAAATAAGGGAAATACCAGATTCATAATGAGACAAAAATCTACCAATTACACCCACATTGATGAAAATTAGATGGGTCAAACATCCAAAATAAGGATCTAAAAATAGTCATAAACCATCAATTTATGCGTAAAAGATTCAATATTAGTGTTGGCCACTGGACTCAGCATGAGGCTACTCAAAATGTTGTTGTACAACATCAAATATTAGCTTGGAATTCTGCATTGTACGTCTTACATACTTCCTCCGTCCCAGCTCAAACTGTACACTTCACTTTATGTCACTATTCACTGTCCAACTTTGACCACATATTTGAATAGATATATAAACAATAATATTATCATATGTTATATGGTTGGATTCGTCGAAACAAGTAGTTTTCCAAAAGTAACTTTTTGTTTATCGTTGTTATACGTAGTTAAACATATTAACGGTTAGACAAGTTTTTTTATAAGCGTGAAAAAAATTCCTTGCAATTTGAGCTAGGACAGAGGGAGTAAAGCCGTTGTGGGAATCTTTGTACTGACATCTGTCATTATTGAAATGGGCTTTAAAATGCATAGTCTAGTTACTTCCAGAAGAAATTCTAAACGTAGTTCCAAGTATGTCACTCTTACTGGTTATGGCAAAGACGTGTCGTGGAGGAATATAAATTAGAGCAGCTGGAAGCGTAGTCACATTGTCAATTATTTCACCAGTTGTTTTCATCTTCTTGCTAGTGATTTTTCGCTTCTTCACTTGATTAGGGTACATGTTACACATAAATTAGTGAATACTATATAAAAAAGGAAGCTTATTTAGGGGGAAAAAGTACTTACATTTTGCTCATAATCTTTCTTGCGGTCAGGTAAAGATGAAATGTTTATTCCAATCTGAATTCAAAATAAGCGCATCTTTGTATGAAATGGAACATAATGGCATGAAATAAATTTGAAAACAATGTTTGCTCTTAATATGAATTACCTCTTCATTCATCGATAAAATTGCCTCATTTTCATTCGCCGAATGCAAATAACGAAAGATTTCTTTGTTGTCATGGCCTTATTCTTGTTTCCTTATAAATAATTATTAGGTTCAGTGAGACAATCAATTTTTTTAAAAAAAAATCACCATAAAATCACAAGAAATGTACCTGTTGAGAAGTGTAGAGTCCTCGGGAGTTGGACTTATTAATGACATATTGTGAATACTAGTGATATGGTGTTTTAACACCACTGCTATCTAGTTTTCCAGACAGCAGGTTTCTAGCCACGAATTATGGAGCGAATTATGGAGTATAATTATGCGACCAGATCACAGAATATTGTGAAGATTAGTGTGTGATTTCGTGGCAATCTATTTCTGGTAACCGAATATTCCTGTAATAGTTAGGAATTAATTAAGTAGTTTATTTATGGTACAACTCCTACTGATAAAGGATTGTCCATTTAAATACCAAATTAGAATTAGATCTTTCCTTAGTTTAGAAGTCTATTCTTGGTAGAGTTCGACAAGGAAAGAGTTGTGTACAAGGCAGGATTGCGAAGATGATAAAAGGAAGAAGATACAACGCAATCAGTGAGTGACCAAGTATTAATCTCTACGTGAGATACGGTGGTTTTGAGCAATCTGTCTGTGCTGTTTTGGAGGTTCGAAAATCAACCGACCAAGTTTGTAAAGATCAGAAACAAGGAAGCCTTAATTCCTCGGGAGGAGGAGATCCAGAGAAACGTGTTGATCGTGAGGGTTCAACGGCGTAGGATCGGCAGTGAGGGGATCTCACAACATTCACTCGATAGGTTAGCAATGTATTGGTATTTAAGTTAAGCTTCTTGTACTAAAGACTGCTTTCTAGTGAATGGTTTCTGATCTGGGCAAGGCCCCGCAGATGTAGGTGTGTTTGCACCGAACTGCGTAAACAAGTTGTGTGTGCTCCGCGTATTTTACTTCGTATTTTAACACCAAACATTAAACAACTTGTCATAAAAGTATAGACAGTAGGTGGAACAGAATTTCAATTGGTATCAGAGCAAGGCACTTGCTGACCCCTATACAGGGAGAGTGAGATCAGGTTTCACCATGGCACCAAAGGAGGGGGCGTCAGTCACGCGACCACCGTTGCTGGAACAGGGGAATTATGCTTACTGGAAGGCACGTATGAAAGTGTTCATTGGAGCACTAGATGATCAAGCTTGGAACTATGTCATAAATCAATACACTCCACCTGCAAGTGACGAAGCTGAAGGATCAAGCTCGCTGACCACTAAACCATTTTCTAAATACTCCACCGAGGAGCACAAAACACACGTGTCCAACTCAAAGGCATTGAATGCCATCTTTACGGCAGTGGATGAAGATCAGTTTAAGATGATTTCAAACTGTGAAACTGCTAAGGAAGCGTGGGATGTGTTACAAACTTACCATGAGGGGACAAGCTCCGTCAGGGAATCAAAGCTGCAGTATTACACGTCAAAATTTGAAGAACTAAAGATGCGTGAAGATGAGACTATTTCTGAGTTCAATGGACGAGTCCGAGATATTGCAAACAAAGCTTTTCAGTTTGGCAAAAAGTACAAAGATCAAAAGCTTGTCAGGAAGGTGTTAAGAGCTTTACCTCCGCGGTTCAACATGAAGGTCACAGCAATTAATGAAAATGGAAGGATAGGGACAGTGACACTTGATGAACTTATGGGATCACTGGAATCTTATGAGATGGAGATGCTGCAAACAAAAGCAGGAAAGAAAGAGATGGCTTTTTCAAGCAGAACCTCTGAAAAGTCAGAAGATCATTCAGATAATGAAGAGTCCGACGAAATTGCAAACTTAACCAGGAACTTCTCCAGATTTATGAAGAAGATGGGCAGGAAGCCACAAGAGAAGTCAGGTGGGAACAAATATCCAAACACAAACTCCACTCCAAGATTTGGCCAAGCAATTGGTGTTGAAACACCAAAGTTTAAATAAACAAATCCAAACCTGAACAGGAAAATCCAGTGTAGAGAGTGTGAAGGTTTCAGGCACATACAAGCTGAGTGTGCAAATACGCTTAAAAGGCAAGGAAAATCATATACCACAACCTATAGTGACGATGACGTAGTAGATGAGTGTAAAGATGGAGAGGAGTATACCAATCATGTTGCCTTCGGTGTGTCAGTGGTGGAGTTAGAAGACTCTTTCGAGGAAAGTCTCAGTGGGATGAATGAAGATGAGAGTGGTACCTCAGATGAAGAGACTAGGAGCATTAGTGTGAAGACATTCGCAAGGAAAGCATGGAAATGTACAAGATGTGGTTAAAAGTGGCGGATGAAAACAAAGTGCTCAAGTCTGAGAACAAGAGACTGAGTGAAGAAGCTAAAATGAAGGAATTTGAAAAGGAAAAGGCAATCGGCGAACTGGAAATTTTCAAGAAGGAATTTGCTGAAATGGTACAACGAGCAGAGGCAGCAGAACAATCTATTAGACGATTCAATACAGGAAAAGCTAAGCTCGAAGATTGTCTAAGAATGGGACAAACGACCAAATATGGAATCGGTTATGAAGGATCCACACCTGTGAATTCATGGAGCAACAAGGCAGATCAAGGTACGCCAGCCCCAAGAAAAATTGAGAGAAATTGCCCTATTAAAAGGATCAGACGATACGGATACTGTGGAGTGCAAGGACATGTAAGAAATAGATGTTTTCAGCTGCTTCGGACACTGTCTTTCAACTCAGCAAATCGAAGATTCAACACTGTGTCAGGGTATGATAAAGGGAACTGTTACAACACTGGTGGATACAGAACCAGATTTCTGAACACACATGATAACCAAAGTCCACATCACATCGCTCGACCAACACGCCAGGTATGGATTCGAAAAACTCAAGATGTGTGTTTTTCAAGTTTTGTATGCTTTGGGGCACATGCAGGGAACTCTTGGTATTTCGATAGTGCTTGTTCAAGACATATGACTGGAATACCTGAATTCCTGCGAAAATTTAAACCTGGATTTGGAGGACATGTGAGATTTGGAGATGGGAAACACAGTAGAATAATCGGCAAAGGTGAGTTAGCCATCAAAGGGCTTCCGATTTTCCAAGATGTGTTACTAGTGGAAGGTCTGAAGGCAAACTTATTGAGCATCAGCCATATATGTGACAATGAAATGACTGTGTTTTTCGACAAGGAGAAATGTGTAGTAAATCATGGGACTGGAGCGTTCACTGGATCAAGATCAATGGATAACTGTTATCTGCTCGATCAAGTCGTCACCTGCTTGAGTTTAAAGAAGGAAGTCAGTACTCTGTGGCACAGAAAATTGGGGCACATGAATTATAAATCCTTAGCATGAATTTCCAGACTAAAGGCAGTCAGAGGTATTCCAGAGATCAGTGACAACAGGGAGGTTGTGTGCAGGTCGTGTAAAGAAGGAAAGCAAATCCGGATTCCACACCATGCAGTACACGATGTTTCAACGTCCCGGCTTTTGGAACTACTGCATATGGATTTAATAGGGCCAGTGAACACCCGTAGTGTGGCAGGGAAGAAGTATATTTTCGTATGTGTAGATGATTTCTCTAGGTATACATGGGTATCATTTCTCAAGGAGAAGTCAGAGGCTGCTGATGTTTTCAAGAACTTGGCCCACAGGCTACATGTAGAAAAGGGAACCACCCAGGTACGAATCGCACGAATCAGGAGTGATCATGCAAAAGAATTCGAAAATTCTAAATTTCAGGATATTTGCGAGACACTTGGAATACACCACGAGTTCTCTGCTCCCATAACTCCTCAACAAAATGGTATAGTAGAAAGGAAGAACCGAACGTTGCAGGAAATGGCACGAGCAATGTTAGCCGAGAAAAAGGTTCATGCTAGATATTGGGCTGAGGCAGTACATACAGCATGTTACACTGTCAACAGAGTATATCTGCGTCCATCTACGGTGAAGACACCATATGAGATCTGGAAAGGGAAGAAACCAGATGTGTCATACTTTCACGTCTTTGGAAGTAAGTGCTATATTCTAAAGGACCGAGAACCCTTAGCTAAATTTGATTCTAGAAGTGATATTGGTATGTTCTTGGGGTATTCTCCCACAAGTCGAGCTTTTTGAGTTCTTAATCAACGTTCTGGAGTAGTCATGGAGTCTATTAATGTGGTTGTTGATGATTCAAAAGAAGATTCTTTGGGAGAAGGCGATATTGGTATTGAAACACCAACACTCGACTCAGTGAATCCTACTGGTGTTGAAACACCAACACAGTCAACTGGTGTTGAAACACCAACACAATCAACTGGTGTTGAAACTCCGGAAACAGGAGCACATGAACCGGATCAAAGTTCGGCCAGACCCATGCAGTTAAGGGATCAGCCACGGGTAAATTACAGAGAATTGGCAGGATTATCATGTTTTATCTCCCTTACTGAGCCCAAAAATTACAAAGAAGCATTGCTCGACGAGTATTGAATTTCGGCGATGCAAGAAGAGTTGCAACAATTTGAAAGAAACAATGTTTGGTATCTCACCCCGCGGCCGGCTGATGTAAATGTGATCGGAACCAAGTGGATCTTTAAGAACAAATCTGATTCGGATGGTAGCATTACCAGAAATAAAGCTCGCCTAGTTGCTCAAGGTTATACACAAGTAGAAGGGGTTGATTTTGATGAAACTTTTGCGCCCATAGCTCGATTGGAGTCTATTCGGTTGATGTTGGCGGTATCCTGCATTCTGGACTTTACTCTTCATCAGATGGATGTCAAGAGTGCATTCCTGAATGGTCTAGTGAAGGAGGAAGTTTACGTGGAGCAGCCCAAGGGTTTTGAAGACCCACATTTTCCTGACCATGTCTATCGGTTGAATAAAGCATTGTATGGCCTCAAGCAGGCACCCCGTGCATGGTATGAGCGACTGACAACCTTTCTGATTCAGAAGGGATATCGTCGAGGGGGAGTAGACCGTACACTGTTTGTGCTGCATAAGGGGACAAATATCCTAATCGCACAGATTTACGTTGATGATATTGTTTTTGGATCTACCTCTCCAGCATTATTGAAGGAGTTTGTTGACCTAATGACTAAAGAGTTTGAAAAGAGTATGGTTGGAAAATTATCATATTTTCTGGGGTTGCAGGTTAATCAGGAGAAAAATGGTCTGTTCATCAACCAACAGAAATATGCTGAGAATTTGATCAAAAGATTTGGACTCACAAGTGCTAAGGTGGTGCGCACCCCAATGGCTACCACTGATAAACTTACAAAAGACGAGTTGGGTCCAAGTGTTGACCAAACATTGTACAGGAGTATGATTGGCAGCTTATTATACTTAACTGCAAGTAGACCAGACATCTGTTTGAGTGTTGGAATTTGTGCTCGCTACTAGGCTAATCCAAAGGAATCACATATGTCAGCTGTGAAGAGAATTATTCGATATATAAGTGGGACAGTGGAGTATGGAGTATGGTTTTCTAAGAACAAGGATTCGCAGTTAGTAGGATTCAGTGACTCTGACTGGGCAGGGAATGCTGATGATCGTAAGAGTACCACTGGTGGATGCTTCTTTGTTGGATCAAATCTGGTCAGCTGGTACAGTAAAAAGCAGAATTCTATATCATTGTCTACGGCCGAGGCAGAATATCTAGCTGCAGGAAGTTGTTGTACGCAGCTATTGTGGATGAAGCAGATGATGAGAGACTATGGATTCAATGATGTAAGTTTGACAGTCTTGTGCGATAATAAAAGCGCCATTGATATCTCCAAGAATCCTGTGCAACACTCTAGGACAAAACACATCGATATTCGACATCACTTTATCAGGGATTTGGTCGAAAAAGGAGAAGTTTCAGTTCATTATGTCCCAAAGTCAGAACAACTTGCTGATATTTTTACAAAGCCTCTGGATGGCGAGACGTTTGAAGGTCTCAGACAGCACTTGGGTGTGTGTCGAATGTAAGGTACCCAGATCTTCCATTATGTTGTATTATTTACTGTTTTGTTTTTTTTCTTTTAAATATAGTTAAAAAAAATCATAAATCTCAAAAAATATGAGAAGCCGTGTTTAAACACCGAGGGCTGGTGGTACTGAGAAATTGCTTGATTGGGAAGTAGGTCAGATGAGCTAACCTTGGGCCAGAAAGTTATGTTGATGGGCTTAAAAGTTTGTATGATGGTATTCTGAAAGAAGAGAAAGTAGAGTGGCTTTTTGGTTTTCGAAAAAGGAAAGTGAAAGTGACAAGTGGTTGATTCCCACACAAACTCAAGTTCTTCAACTGTTCATATTCCTAAATAGAGCTCCCGCACTTGTCTTCCTAGCAAACCTGAAATTTTCAAAAACCCAGAAACCGCATATCCCACACAAAACCTCGTCGACAATGGTGAACTTTACCTTCAAGAAATGGTTTGGGGGTTTCTCAAGTGTTCAAGTTCTGGAGAATCCGCGTTTTGAGGAGCTTGACCCCGAGGTAGACGTGGAAGAATGCCCTGGAGGCCGAGAACAGAGGATAACTAAGTGGGATGGAGTAAATCACCGATGCCCTAAGCCCAGGTTTGACCATTCTTTTGTCCATGACGGGACTTACTTTTACTCTGTTCTGGAATTTATTGCGTGGATGGTTCAGAATAGAGATTATGTCGATCTTCGGAAATTCAAGAATTTGCATGGGAAGATAAATGGATTTGATTTGAAAGAACTATTAACCGGTGGCATTGGAGAAATCAGTGAAATTAGTAAATTCTATGCTACATTAGTTGGAGTAGATTTTGGTGAACAGTACAAAGTAGGTGAGGAAATAGATCAGTTTTTTACCATCTATACGAGAATAGGTTCTCTGCACAGGCCTGTTATTAGAAGCCTAGGAGATGATGTGGTTGTGCAACCCTGGGTTAAAGTGGTTAAATCCACTAATTTTGCTAGAGCAAGTGGCAAAGAAATAGAGTGCTTTAATGGGTCTATGTTCCTGCTTCAAGAATTGTTGAGACAATTGCCTGTTCCAGTGGTGGAGATCAGTGATAGTGAAGAGGAGGCAGGGTGTGCAGGGGGAGCTGATGAAGCTGAGACATTTTCGATGATAAATGAACCAGAGAATGCCTCTGTGCTGAGTGAAGTTTTTTCAGAGTTTTTAAAGTCCGATTCTGAGAAGAAAGATGATGAAAGTATTGCTGTGGAGAGTGTAGATGGTGCTGATATGCCTGGTACCGGTACTCAACCACCAGTTGTGAACCTGGCCGAGAGGGAGCAAACTCCTGATGGTCCTGATGTTGGTGTTGAAACACCATCAGGGACAAGACAGACACGTGGACTCAAGAGAAAGAGTAAGGAGATGGGTGTTGAAACACCATCAGAGTCTGGGGAACTGCATGCCACGCAGTTGTCAAAGAAGGTAAGGGATAGTGTGGCCTCTGCTTCCAAGGGTACTCGAAGATCGAAGAGGTGCATAGATAAGAGTATGGCCACTAGTGAGGACAGTGATGAGCCGATTGGGCTAAAACTGAAGAAGTTACGGTCAGACCGGCAGAAGAGATCAGTTGAGCAAAAGGAGTCTCAGGCACTACCTGCACCTGAGGTAAGTAATGCAATTAGCCCTGAGTTTTATGATGAGGCTAGCAGAGAAAAGTGGGAGTTCATTTGTGGGAGAAAAATATTGGCAGAAAGGCCAGCTGACTCCGAAAAATATAGAGATTGTGGATTCACTGATTTTTTACAATACCTCAGAGTTGTGAAGGCTGCTCCATGCTTTGTGGATTACAACAAGCAAATGGTGATGGAATTTTATTCTAATCTGAAAGAAGAGTGTGAGGATGAAGATTCCCCTTGGTTCCATAGGGTGTATGTGCGAGGGGAAGTTGTTGAGTTCTCCCCAGAGGCAGTGAATAAATGTCTGAGGCGTGGCACGTCCAGAAAGGACCAGTTGGTGTTTAAACACCAGATGCCAGAAGCTTTTGATGAAGTGGCAGTGGAGCTTACAGGTGGTGTGAAAAGTACATGGCCAGTGACTGGTAGACAACAGATACCTGCATCCAATCTCACCTCCAGGTATTATTGCTTGTATATGGTAGCAGTACACAATTGGATTCCTTCGGTCAATAACACAAGTGTCACCAAAGAAATGGCTACACTTCTATATAGTCTGGGAGCAAGGCATAAGGTCAATATGGGAAGACTGGTGTTTAACGATATCATGGACTGTGCTCAGAAGACTAGGAAGGAAGCATTGGTACATCCATGTGTCATCACAATGGTGCTGCAACAAGGGGGTGCAGTCACAAGGGAGTCTGATGAAGTGATTCCTACTCAAGCCTTACGGCTGACCCTCAGAACCTTGAGTGATCGAATTGTGAAGGATTTACCCTGGACACCTCCGGAAACAGCGTGCTCGGATGTTGGTGCGGCTCGGTTGAGAGCTATTGAGGCAAGGGCAGCAGTGTGTCAGGAACTGCTTGAGCGCCATCAGACTGCTGTAGTGAAGATTCAAGGGGAGTTGGCTGCATTGGAGGCTGAGCGAGGAGATTTGCTGGCCGCAGCAACTCCGGATGCTGATGGTTCAGAGGATGATGGTTCAGAGGATTCAGATGATATTTTGGAATAAATAGCTTTCTTGACATATTAATGAATTCAGGGGGAGAAACTTGACAGCAGAATTTTGATTTTGAATGATTTTGATTTTGCATGATGTAGATGTTTAGAATTCAGAATTTGATTGTTGCTTTGGTATGGATATTTGGATAAGTGTGCTATCTGGTTATCTGGTTGTCTATGTTATTTGTGCTGATGAATTCACCAATATGCCAAGGGGGAGATTGTAGAGTCCTCGGGAGTTGGACTTATTAATGGCATATTGTGAATACTAGTGATATGGTGTTTTAACACCACTGCTATCCAGTTTTCCAGACAACAGGTTTCTAGCCATGAATTATGGAGCGAATTATGGAGTATAATTATGCGACCAGATCACAGAATATTGTGAAGATTAGTGTGTGATTTCGTGGCAATCTATTTCTGGTAACCGAATATTCCTGTAATAGTTAGGAATTAATTAAGTAGTTTATTTATGGTACAACTCCTACTGATAAAGGATTGTCCATTTAAATACCAGATTAGAATTAGATCTTTCCTTAGTTTAGAAGTCTATTCTTGGTAGAGTTCGACAAGGAAAGAGTTGTGTACAAGGCAGGATTGCGAAGATGATAAAAGGAAGAAGATACAACGCAATCAGTGAGTGACCAAGTATTAATCTCTACGTGAGATACGGTGGTTTTGAGCAATCTGTCTGTGCTGTTTTGGAGGTTCGAAAATCAACCGACCAAGTTTGTAAAGATCAGAAACAAGGAAGCCTTAATTCCTCGGGAGGAGGAGATCCAGAGAGACGTGTTGATCGTGAGGGTTCAACGGCGTAGGATCGGCAGTGAGGGGATCTCACAACATTCACTCGATAGGTTAGCAATGTATTGGTATTTAAGTTAAGCTTCTTGTACTAAAGACTGCTTTCTAGTGAATGGTTTCTGATCTGGGCAAGACCCCGCAGATGTAGGTGTGTTTGCACCGAATTGCGTAAATAAGTTGTGTGTGCTCCGCGTATTTTACTTCGTATTTTAACACCAAACATTAAACAACTTGTCATAAAAGTATAGACAGTAGGTGGAACAGAATTTCAAGAAGAATGTTTAAGAATATAGGGAAATGGAAATTTTGGACCCAAGATAAGTTTTGCAGCTTCAGAGCCGAACTGGCCACAATTTCACACCCCTAAAATGAACCCCAGCATAATCTTAAAATACTCCAAATAATTAATAGTGAAGAGAATTTAATTTTTAAAAAAGTGTCACCTCCTACCTTTTATTTACCAATGGTCACTCTTCCCCAACAATGAAGTTGGGTGGATGAGTACAAAAAATCTCCATAAATGTTGAAGAATTTTGAAGAACCTGTATTTAAACTCAATCATAAGAATATGATTTTGATCCTCAAAATATTATAAGCAACGTATAGATAAGACAACAAAAGAAACTACTCCCTCTATCCTAGCAAAAATTCTATCCTAGCAAAAATGACGCATTTGCTTTTTTCAACTCAAAATTTGTAAATTTTGACCCTAAATTTAAAATTATATATATAATAAAAATATAATGCGAGATATTGTTAAATTCATCTTAATATCTAATTTCTAAATATCAAATTTTAATGCAAAATTGCTATATGTAGCTAGAGATATTGACGGCCAAACATAATCATTGAAGATCGTGAAAAATAAATGCACAATTTTTGTTGGGACGAAGGGAGTATTTAATATGGAATAGTGTCCATTCAGTCTGGAGTCACAATCACAAGCTATCTAACAAACAACAAAGTTTAATTTTGCAGGTGATTAGCCATGATTCAAAATTGTGTTAGGGTTCTCATGAATAAAGATTATACCCCGACATTATGATCAATGTCATCCAAACCACTACAACAATCATCATTCTCCTAAACGGTTGCTTGAATCAACTCTTCCTGATCAATGTGTTCATGAATAGATGGATGAACAATACCATTTTGAAATTCAGAGTTAAGTAGAAAAATGAATAGAAAAATGAATAGAGAAGTAATAAATTTTTATATAAAAGAAAAACTCACACAGCCAGGACCGGTTTCTTCATTTGCTGGACCTTGCCCATAGACATGTCTTGGTTGGAAGCCTTGTGAATTTGCATGATCAATTGATTCATCATACTCCCTCCGTTTTTTTAACATTGGTACACTTACTAAAAATGGATATTTTTTTTAATTGGCATATTCTATTTGTGGAAAGTTTAAGGTAACATCCACTCATTTTACTTTCTCTTCTTTCAATTTAATTTTATCCACGCATTTAGCATCTCCTAAATTCTAACCCCAAAAATGATGTGCCAATGTTAAAAAAATGGAGGGAGTATGTTTTCCTAGTTTTACACCCTTTACGATTATAACCCAAAGCACCACATAAACTGCATTTCGTGACCGCTCTTGTATTTTTTACCCTTTGTGTTTTCTCCCTATCCTCCAAGATCTCAACACGAGACATTCTTCTTCTTATTTTTGGTCTTCCATGCTTTACCTTGGAGAAAGTACATGGAAGAAGACCATTTTCCCCAGTTTTTTCCGACTCATGTGGCCCATTAATTGGGAAAACGTAATTTGCATAACATCAAGGTAAAGCGTGGAAGACGCAATTTGCATAACATCAAAGGTAGGTCTCCACAATATAGCAATCAACAACATATTCTAAGGGATTTTTATCAAAGTGTTGCTGGTTTTTAAAAAGCACAAAATGCAATGAAGCGCTACGGTAAAAATTACCGAAGCGCGAAGCACTGAGCGCAAGCACGCGCTTTTTGGATAAAAGCACACACAAAACACGAACTAGGATTGTTTCATCAAAAAACACAACATAGAACTTAGAATAATATCACAAAATCATAAAAGGCAAATAAAGCTTTCAACACAATACCAAATTCAAAGTTTAAAAGGTATTAAGAAGAATTGAACGACAAAGATCAAAGGATTCTTAAATTATTATAAAATTATTCAAGGATCTAAACTCTAGTCATCGGAAAAATCATCTCCACCAAAAGTATCCCCATAGACCTCATCTCCATCTTTAAACTTTGTTTTGTTAATATTCCTGAATTAGTTAACCCTAAAACCTACTCCATTTCATCCCAAAATATTTAATTGTAAAAAAGGAAACAAAATTTAGAAGCCCATTTTAGCCCAAAATTCCAAAAGGCGTTTTTACCCAAGAGCCCACTTTTTGGAGCGCTTTGTGCTTCCGTAAATGTGCTAGAAAGTGCGCTCTTTCCATCCTACTCAATACATTGGGATACAAAGCGCTCAATCTTATGATCAACGCTTTAAGCACGCCTTTTAAAACCTAGAGCATGAATGCACGAAATCCTTGATAAGTGCCACTTTCTACACCCCAAATCTCTTTCTTGGATATCAACAACAAAATACATATTCTCATAACAACACAATACTTCTTACATATGATCATTTTGTTTTCGAGGAATACACTTATAGGCTAGAGTAGAAAGTCCAATCTATAAAAAAATTGAGGGCAAATTACACTATCAGCCCATTTTTTATTGCCATGTCCCTGTTGTCTACTAACTTATCCATCAGGTGCATCCGCAGGGACTCTAACATTGTTAGTATGGGTTGTTTTCCAGCTTCGATAATTGTTCTATTAAATAACTCGCACAAGTTATTTAACTACAAATCACACTTACTCAAAGTGGAAAAATAAGACCTGCTCCATTCCCTAGGATGTTTTTCAACAAACCAAGGACCCGCTTCACCATTCATCGTGTACAAATGCTCAACACAATCACTGAATTAACTTGAAGTAGTGCATTTCGCAGCTGACCGCAAGGCCCTCTTAAGATCAACACCTCTATGACCCGCAACCATCATATTTCCATGAATATGTTTCACACAAAATCTATGATCAGCATTTGGAAATACCCTTTCACAAGCTACAACTAAACCCTTATGCTTGTCACTCATCAATGTCCACCTAGAATCATCCACAATATCCAAATCACTCCTTAGTAGGCTAAAAAACCAAGCCCACGATTATGTAATCTCGCCCTCGACGACAGCATAAGTAGTGACACATATACCATTGTTTGGATCCGCCCCCACTGTAGTAAGAAATATCCCCTGGAAAGGTCCCTTCAAAGACGTTCCATCAACACCAAACCAGGGCCTATAAGCATCCAGGAAGCCCTTTCAAACACCAGAAAAACAAATGTACATTCTTTGAAATTTTTTTTTCTCTACTCCCAATCCACTTAGTTTATCCACAATATAAATTTTAATAGTAATTCTTGGATTTGTTCTTCTCAACTCATGAACATAATAAAAAAGCTTCATAATCTGACTCACTTCATACCATGTACTAATATATATAGCTTTTCTCCTCGCTTTTCTAGCTTGTGTGACTGAAATATAGAACTTGTTGTCTTTCATTACCATGTTCCTGAAATCCATCACACTCATGGTGGGGTTTAATTTCATTTTTTCAACAAATTTCTTCCCCACCCAAGTAGCTGGCACTTCTATGAACAGAACCACAATCCCATCATCATCCCTCCCATCTTCACAAATCACTTTAAGATTCGCTTCACTCTCGATGAAGTTGAAGCTTTTCTCTTCCCCAAAATTGAAATATTTCTTCCATCCATACAATCATACACTCTCAATCAGATGGTCTAGTACACCGAATGTAGTTTCCACAACATCTATCTCCAACACGCTGGTTCTATGAACATGTTCATTTTCATAGACCCCCCAATAATGAATCCTAACCTTCCTCTTGTGCTTGTTTGCTACAAATACCTCACAATTTCAATTATAAAGAATCACACAAAAGCATGCATAAAAAACATAGACAAGTAAATCAACATGCACCAAGATGAAAGCTATGTTAATATAGACTCAGTCAACATATAATAAAATTTTAAAAAACATGCACTAAAATTTTAATCACAAAATAATAATAAATAGCACTATCCTAGCACTAAAATTGTACTGAAAATATGATTACCCATTAACATATTGCATTTTAGTTAACATTAATCAATGTCATATTTAAGGGTAACAATAAATATTAGTACAATTGGTCAAAGATATGTAAATAAAGACTAAGTAGTAAATGACAGTATATATTTCTTACAATCCTGTTCAATACTCACAATCTGAATACTATAAAGCTGCAAAATTAATTTTCTTGCTATCAACTACTTATACTCTTTTCAACAATAAAAAGAGAGAGCTACTTATAGGTTTGAGAACTCCCTTCTCATGCTCTTGTATTCTTCTTTCTTGACTGTTTCTTCCCCGTTGTGCGCATCTTTGAATTCTTCCTCAGTTATCTTCCAAACAGAGAGTAACAATATACAATCAGTAATGGACATAATTCTCGTTCCCTTAACAGAATTTACTTCCGACAGTTTTCTCACCTTATTTTTTGTTCTTATGTACCGGCTTAAACATAAAGTAGATTAAATAGGTAGAACGAAGGTGATTTTTTGAATTGTAGAGTTGCAATGTAAATGGAATGTACAAAATTTGAGTGTTCGGGGCTAGAGGTGATAAACTAGACAAGGTTACTCCTAAAAAAATATTGCAATACTTTGATGTACATTTTATACTGCACTCTTCTTCTTCTCTGTTAAAACATATCATTCGATTAAAATTATTACAAGTGTTTGATATACGAGCATATATTATACGATTAAAACATATTCTAACCTTATAATATATGCTTCTTTTATTTATTATCATATTATCTAACCTTATAAAAAAATTTGAAGCAAGAAAATCACTTCAAAATTTTCAAGAAAATTTCCTACACAAACAAGTGATGCATAATGAACATCAATCTGGAAGCAACAAAAAGTAGAAAAAAAAACACAATCATCCTGAATTATATGTTTTATTTACACTTTTCTTAAAGTTTGAAACTTTAAATGAGTTTCATATGGTTCAATTGTGATTAATCATAGGTAAATATGTATGGCACATTCTTTTGATATAGTTCACTTTCAAATCTAGTTGGTATTCTATTGAATTAAGAAAAAACTACATTTTGCACAAGCTATATTGAGTAGCAACTACAAATGCAATCTAAGACCCATTAGTTTACTCTAGCTACAAAGTACTCCCCATGTTTCATTGGATGTGACAAACTTTTATTTTTTTATTTTTTTTTTGTGAATTTAACACACTTTCCTTTTTTTTGGGTAAGATTCATTCATTTTTATCCACTTATTCTACTTTTTTTTCTTCCTAAATTCAATTTCATCCACTCATTTTATTCACCTAAATCCAAGCTTCTAAAGCTAGTGTGCTACATCCAATGAAACATAGGTAGTACATGACATCCAACCCAATTAAGTAGTTCAAAACAACAAAGTCAAAAATGAAATTTTGTCCCAGGATGCTCATTAGAAACAAGACTTATTTCCCATGAAAGGTTATTGATAGCGTACACAACTGTGCTAATTACTACAAAAACTCACTGATCCACCTCAAACAATTCAAAAAACTGAACATTATTCCGGAAACAATAAGCAGCAAAAAAGAAATTTAAAAAATAAGCCAACCTGACAATGGAGAGTGGAATAATGCTTAAAAGTCCTTGTTTAGAAATCAAGGGTGCCATGGTCAAAATTGAGTCGTATAAGAGTTGCACTAAAGTGGTAGATAGGAGTTGCATTAGAGTGGTTTTTATAATGCCCTGTAGTTTTGAAGCACGCCAAAGAAATGCCGGAAAAACACCAGTGTAGTGAGCAGAGTGGAATGAGAGAAGACAGAGGTGGAGTTGTAGGCGTGGATGTTAGTCGAGGACAACCTAAATTGTTAGTATTAAAAGAATTGCCTAGTCAGTAGAATGAAAACTAATAGTAATTTATATACTTACCCCCTCTACTTTTTTAAAAAAATTATGAATTGGCCCTACTGACCGTTGACTAGAGTGTTGAGGAAATTAAAATTGCCTCTTGCCAGCTGGGGATCATTTTGGAACATATATGAAAATTCGGGTACCTTTTGTGGTACATATTTAAAGTTTGGGTATCAAATTGTGAATTTCGAATAAAAGTATGTACTATTTTGAGAATTTTTCTTAAAAAACCTCTCCTTCATTTTCTCTCTCTACTTCTTCTTCTCTCTCCACCTAAAAGTTTCCTTTGCTTTCCCGTTTCCTTTACTTTCCCGTTTCTCTTGAACATTCTTTATTCAAGTTCTTTTCTCTCTCTACCCCCTCCACTCCTTTTAACATGACTCTTCACATTCTCTTTCTTATTCCTCTTTTCTCTTCAACATTTTTGTGTTCCCTCCTTCTTTCATCTTCTTAATAAAATGCTCATTTTAAAAACTCCTTTGGTTTCAGATTTTTCATTCATTCCCTTGCCAAAAAGGGAAAATAAAAAGAAAGAAGGTTTTCAACATGTTATTTCATGTCTACATTTTGTTAGCTTAAAAAACGTAGAAGTCACATTGCTTTCTGCTAGGGTTCTTTAAAGGTGAATTTTTGAATTGCTAGTTGGAAGAAAGGGATTCAAATATGAAATGTTTTTGGGAGGTTTTTTTTTGGATATTTATATCAACCCCCTAATTTTACTAAGCTATCCAAAAAATTTTGTGGTTTTTCAACTGGGAAGGTACAATGTAGTCGGAATGAAATAAATTCTTGCAGATGGTATTAAAGAATGATATGTACATATTAGGAGATAGAGGATGATCTGTCTTGAGATTTGGAAATAATATGTAGAATCCTCTATCTCGGTTTAAATCTCTAGAGAAGATTGGCTAAATTCAACCTCAAACATCATTTGCCCCACACTCATCTTGACATAGCAAGCAAGTGGCCAACCATAAATGATGGACAAAGGTGATTGACTCTTACATGTATCTCAAGAGAGCAGAGAAAGGGTTCAACCTGTTGGGATTATTAGATACATGACCGTGAGTTTAGTACTGATTGTTTTCATCACTTTTTTTTGGAAACTCTGGAGTCCTCGAATAAAAATTGTTTATTGGCATAAAATTTGCATGGTGATTGATTTTGAGGAAGATGCAAAAATAACAGCAATACTTCAAAATGGTCCTTATTCCATTAAAATGGGACTTATTGGGGGTGCATAGATGGACAAAATGATATCCACAAATGAACATTTTTCCTGTATTGAGCAAATGAACATTTTTCCTGTATCAAATATGAAGGCTTAATATCTAGCCGCCCGTATTTAGATTGATCCATTAAAACCTATAATTCTGGGATTTTTTTAGAAGATCAAAACCATCATCTAGTTTGGGTTTCCCATGGCTATGAATGAGTTCAAAAATTCTGCATGTGTTGTGGAGTGATTGGTCCTCCGAGTTCCAAGTGCAATATAGTGGGGGATGATGAGTTGGAGTTATTGTGAATAATCCGACATAGCTGCACTTTGCGCAACAGACTAAGGTTTTTGAAAATGACGTAATGAACAAATGTTCACATATTCAATAAGTGCTCATGGCTCTCATTTATATACTCCTCTCACAGACACCCATAAGATTGTAAAAATGGGGGTTCAACAGGGAGTTAATCAAATAAGAGACATCATCATCCTGGTTCTAGTGGTGATATAAATTGTAGAAATTGTTTTGGGGAGAATAACAATGAAGTTAATTGTGACATGTCAATTTTACAAACAATTTACAAACAAGGGAGCCCTACAGACACAAGAAAAGGATGAAAATGGAAAATAAGGTATATTATATGGTTTCAAATGCTCGACGGGATATAAAACCATATAGTCCAGATGTCCACATAAAGAATGCCATTTTCACATATGGTAAATTTGATTGAGGAATAACATTTCGATTGTGCCATCTTTGAGGAAAGGTAAATGCAAGAGCATAGAGGAAGACAAGATAGCAGGGGAGCCGTAAAAGAAATGTAAATTTATAGGAATCATGGCTTCACGTAAGGGAATCACTGAAGAAGAAGCAATGGGAGTTTCATCCCAAGCAAATAATTTTAAGAAATATCATATTCGGGTGCAACAATTATCACAAGTTATGTTCAAGAAAGCTCACAAAGTCAAATAAGACCCATAGAAGAAGGTTACTGAGCAAGCAATCCAGAAGTGTAAAAGAAACTAATAAGGTGGAGGACCAGGAGAGTCAGCCTAAATAAAAGAAATTCGCTTTTCATTGAGAAATAGACCAATAGATGAATATAGGGAACACTAGAGGGGAGCGTGCATATTAAAGGCGGTTATATCGGGCTAGAGAAGGTAAATTTCAAGTGCCTTCTTTGGCCTCGCCTTTAATAAGACCCAAATTAGGTTTCGAGTTTGGAAATGCTATCAGAGGCTCTAGAAAGGCTGATGGAAACCAATATTTGTTTCCAGCTGCCTTCGAGTGAAACACAACAAATACAGAAAAGGGAGCATCGACATACACTAATTTTCAACAACAATCTTACACAACAATCTAAAAAAATTTATATATACCATAATCTTCGACCCTAAACAACATCAACAGCGGCCACCAGAGCTTTCTTAGGTCGAGGAGCGCTGGAGCTTTCAACCCTTCAGACGCAAGAGCTTTCAAACCTTCGGAAGATACTGGCTTGACGATGAAGACAAGGCTGAGGAAGAGGCAGAGATCAACAAGGAGCGGAGGGCAAGGTGAAAAGCGTGTAGAGGGCATGGATGAAGAGGGAATGGCGGGTGGTGATTAAGAAGCAGTGTGCAGATGTGGTTAAGAGAGAGTGATAGTGAAAATGAGAGAGTGGTGATAAAGATGATACATTGACCGTCGGCGGATGTGAAAGAGAAAAAAAAAAAGAAAACCTACAGAGAAACCCAGTCAACTAAGGAATAAAATAACTAAGGAATGAAAATTTTTTCGGCTGTATGAGTGAGAAAATACTTCCTCCATCCCACAAGTATTGACATGTTTATTTTTTCACAGCTTATAATGATCATGTTTGACTGTCAATATCTCTAGCTACATACAACAATTTCACATAAAAAATGATATTTAGAAAATATATGTTAAGATGAATCTAAAAATATCTCACATATTTTTTTTTTATAAATATATTATATATATTTAGGGTCAAAGTTTACCAAGTTTGACTTAGAAAAAGTAAACATGTCAAAACTCATGGGATGGAGGGAGTAAACATTAAGGAAGGATATAGAGAAACCCTAGGGGCAAAATGGTCCAACAAAGGAGATTCTTCAATAGAATCAACTTTAATCGACTTTGAACCGTCTTTAAAATGAATAGGGACCTTGGGATTGTGGTTTTGTATTCGAAACTTCCCAACAATGGCGGTTCCTCAAACAATCAAAGGAACCGCTTTTGATTGGTGCCTTTAATAGGTCATTCTCCAGTAGTGGAAGTTCTTGATGCATTCCTTAATATCTAAGCTGAGCCTGGAGGCTTTGTCCGGTTGTAAGGGAGATATCTTTGAGATTTTGCCAATGGTTGTCCCACAAAAACCATCACACTCAATATGATATATCTAACATTTTTTTGTGTGTACCTGTTTAACAACAAGATTTCGTTTCCTACGAGACTTTCCCATGAAGAGACTGTGGGTTAAGTTACAAATAGGGGAAACATATAATAAAAAATTCAAAATTTGAGGGTTAATATATTAATATTTTAATTAGAGATAACTTTTAAAATGCACAGAATCTTCATGGATTAACCTGCAAATTATTGAAACCACTGTCGTGCTGAAACCTCCAATTGCCATCGTCTAGCTGATTTTCAATTTTTGGTGGGTAGAAGGCAAAGGAGGTTAACTGTTGTCTTCGTTCCATCGTCGTCATTCCATGGCTGCTACCTAAACTCGATCTGTTCCACCGACGTCATTCCATCACCTTTATTGATTCGCCAATTTCTGGTTTGCCATCATCCACGTTACTTTGATTCACGATCATTTATGCCGATGGGGAGATGGTGTCAAGATGACATCGTCAGATGAGGAAGCAATGATCGAAATTGGGTTTGGTCGTGTAAGGAGTGCTTCTTAGGTTCCACAACATCAATTATTAAAATTAAGCATTTAAGGACCAACTAAAAACAATTGACAAAGTAGGAAAAACATCTTTTATAAGACCCTCATTACACTATAAAAGAAAATTTACGACAAATATCACTTATATATTGTTTAGCACTTTAAATAAAAAGAGGCAAGTACTTACTTCTTACTTAAGGACCGGGTCCTTATTAAAAATTGTCAATAATGGTACCCCTTACCAACCCTATCCCGCCATAAGGAGTGCTTTTATTAAGAAACGTGTACATAGGGAGTTAACACTGTAGATGCTCAAAAGGAGTACTTATTAAATGTCAATTCACCAATATTAAAAAGAATTTTTAAAAATCCAACTCTAAACAATGAACACACTTGTAAAAAAACGTTTTTTTCATGGGATGCACATTTTAATAGTTTAAATTCATTATAAAAATGTTGTTATAATTTTAACTTTTATCTATATTTCATAAGATACTAAAATCATTCATATTACCATTAAACATATTTCATTATTTTATCTAAAATAATAATTGCATTAATTATGATTCATTCGTTATTTGTCTCACGATTAATTTCTTATTTGTTTTTTGTTCAAACTTTTTCGCAAGTTGATGTGGCTGCATTTTTTTTATGTAAGAAATCGGATTTTATAAGTTTCCGTATGATTGATGTCACAAATAATGTTAAAAATTATTAAATAATATTAATAAGTATGGGTATTTAATGGTGGTAAATTTGGTAAATTGTAGTGGTATTCCCGATTTGCCAAAGTGACCGTTGTTCACCATAAATGCTCCTGCAAAAGGGATCTCGAAAGTGATTCTGGGGAAAATACTCTGATGCTCAAGTCAGTAATTTCCATTTGAGAATTAGGATTTCTCAGTATAGTTGCACTTACCTTGACTAGCATTTTTTTCTTGTATTTATAACATGTTACAGTCGTGGTCCCGATTTATTAGGATTCACGATAGTGGGTTATGTCATGGTTCCGATAAAGCCGGTCCATACCTATCTTCGTGGCTGGAGCTTGATCGTGGTCTCCGTCTTTCTCGGTTCATGGCTAAGTTAATTCTGATCGGATTCCTCTTTTCCTGGTTCACGTCTAAGATTAGTGTAGGGCTAAGTTCTGGGCTGGGCCTGAAGTCTAATCTTATACGGTTCATGGGCAAGGTATACACCATAAGCCCCCCTAGCCATGAATACTAAGAGACAAGAAGCGATGACATTACTTGTTAAATAAATGCGAAATTCCATTGTATAAGTTCATTAAGCTCTAACAACCTGTTCGTCATTAATATTACTCATCTTGTCATCACGAATATGAGATAGGGGCTCAAGATCGACCTCAACCAATATTCTGCAGCATGGGCCAAACGTTTGCATACTCGGTGCCTGTTTCGGTACCTCACATTTCAAACCAAGCGATCCCTTACTCGATGGCCTAGCTAATGAGGCATTACTCAGGTTACAAGAACCACATGCATTCATGGCCTCGACCACAGATCCCCTCATATGGCCCCTATCATCAGGGGCAATAACAGTTGTATCACAGCTCTGCTTTTGGAGAACTGAGGCATGGATACATAGCCTCAAGATATATACCCAATATCGACACTTCGTTCTGGCCAAATCAATATGGAGATCCATGAATGGGAGGTGAGTCGAGTAATGCCCTCACAAGGGAGTTGGGCATGTTGATTGGGCTTTCGGGTCAAGTTACAACCTCCCATTTTAACTCCTTAATCATGGCCACTGGATAGCCTAGTGTTATGAATCCACCCGAGGGAATCCCTACGTACAGTAGAGATATAGACCCCCAGGAGTTCATAAAGACTTTCCTTTGTTTGATGAATTTGAGGGACTTCAACGAACAACTGACGTGTAAGCCGGTAGGGAGTTACCTCTAAGGAAAGACTCAAGAATGGCTTAAAAAACTAGGCAAGGGATCGTTGCATTCATACAGAGGTTTCAGAAGGGCCTCGTTAGGCCAGTTCTTCCAAAAGAAATGATTTACAAAAACCCCGACTGAGCTCTATCAAAGCAAGTGGAGCCATGGTAAATCAACGAAAGCATTCTATCATCAATACGTGGATGAGATCCCTAGTGTCATAAATTCCACCGAGGATTGAGTGATCCTTGGCTATATGAATTAAATGTCCAATCTCTACTTGCACAAGATACTGGTCTCAAAGAAGCCAGAAACCTTGCAGCAATTACAAGAGATCATGGAACAATATTCGAAGATTGAGGAGGCCACGAAGAGAAAAGGAGAAGGGGCAGGTGGGGGCAAAAAGGGCTCTAAAGCCTCGGAGTCAAGGCCCAAAAGGCCCGAGGCTTTGAACAAAGGATTCGAAAGATACGTTCCCCTAACCAAAACCCAGGTGGAAATACACTCCATTCATAATTGCCTGATTCGAGCTCCCCTCCCAGCAAAGACTTCCCCAGAAAAAGAGATTCGCCCAAATTCTGCGATTATCATAAAGAACGTGGCCATGATACGAATAAATGCATTCACTTGAAGAAGGAATTTGACATATGTGCAAGATAGGGCTTGCTCCCGGACTGCGTCAAAAGACCGAGAGGAGAAGGCTCCTCGAAGGGAAAATGAAAGCGCCATTGGAAACCCTATAAGAAAGGGGCCAATCGAGGTGGTAGAGAGCATTAAGGGAACAACGAGGAGCAAGTTGGAAATTAAGCAAGAGAAAATGGAAGACCTAAAGTTGAAGCTTGGGCAGATATGAATCGGGGGGACGGGGCTAATCGTGTGATCAGTTTCATTGATGGGGCGGTGAGTGACCAGTCCTCGAACACCATCATAAACACACAATCCCAGTATGTTCCCCCCTAGAGAACCCTGCCAAAAATGATTTCGAGAAGAGTAAGCAATAACTTTCTTGAAGCAGACTCGGTGCCCAACCGAACTCCCCATTCGAACCCGATGGTAATCTATGCAACTTTTAGAGACTTCTACATCAAAAGAATGTTTGTGAATGATGGCAGCAGAGTGGAATTGATATTCACCAATTTCTTTGATCAACTGGGGCTAGGGCATGAAAGTTTGAAGAGAACGACCTCACCATTATCTAGTTTTATCGAGAAAATGGTAATGGCCTTGGGGTCGCAACTCTCCCAGTCAAGGTGGCCGATGGAGATAAAGAATTCACGATCGATTGTATCTTTGCTGTGATTATCTCCATATCCCCCTATAATTTGATATTAGGATGGTTGTGGATGTGCCAGGCGGAGGTTATATGGTCCCCCTTCCACTTAAACAATGAAGTTCCCCACAAAAAATGGGGATAGCGGTCATAATGGGGGGGGGGGGTCAACTGGCAGCCAGGAGTTGTCTGGTGATAGCCTTGAAAGAAGCTAAAAAGGAGGACTGGGTGGCTTCAATAAATAGAAAAATTAAACCCACATACACGAAGCTAATGGCCTTTCGAGCACAAGGAACGGTGGCCGTGGGAAAAATAATACCACCCGCAACAAAAGAAAAGCTGAAGGGTCCCATGGATAACTATGTGAACATATTTTTGTGGAGTATTTTTGATGTCATAGGGGTACCGAAATAGCTGATGGTCTACAGATTGAATGTGCACCCTTCCCAAAAGACAATTAAGTAAAAAAAAGGTTATTTGCCCCTGAGAGGGCTGAGGCAATAAAGGAGGAAGTCCGCAATTTTTTTTGAAAAGAGGTCATCGAAAAGGTATTTTATCTCGAGTGGATAGCGAATCCCGTGATGGGTCCCAAGCACAATGGGGCTTGGCAAATATGTATAGAATTCACGAACCTCAATAAAAGCTGCCCCAAAGATAGCTATCATTTACCCTCCATTGACGAGTTGGTCAAAGCCATAGTAGGATATGATGTACTAGTCCTTTTTGATGCCCATAAAGGCTACCACTAGATACTCATGACGGAGGAGGATAATAAAAATGCATCATTCGTAATAGACATGCGGATGTTTTGCTACAAGAAAATTCCATTTAGCCTAAAGAATGCGAGAGCCACTTACCAAAGGCTGGTTGACAAGCTCTTCGAATAATAGTTTGGCAGAAACGTGGAAATATACGTAGGTGATATGGTAGTCAAAAGCAAGGGCTACGATCAATTCCTGCTGGATCTCGAAGAAACCTTCTATAGGCTCCGAGAAGCCAATCTAAAGCTGAACCCAGCTAAGTGTGTGATCAGAGTCGGAGCTCGGAAATTCCTAGGATTAATGGTCTCAGAGAGGGGATCTATGTGAACCCAAAGAAAGTAAAAGCTAAGGACATCCAAAGGCTAACGAGATTGTTGGTTGCGCTCATTCAATTCTTTTCCAAAGGGGCCTAGACATATTTGCCATTTTTCAAAGTGCTTCGAAAAGCCAAATAAAATTGAAGGGACCGAGGTGTATGACCTAGCTTTCCGAGACTTAAAGGTACACTTACGAAGCTTACCACCTTGATGAAACCAGAGAATGGGGAATATTTATACCTACCCTTAGAAAAGAAAAGAGCACAACACCCACCTGGTAAAGGAAAAAGAAAGAGCATAACACCCAATCTACTTTGTAAGTAGGGCATTGCATAGTTTAGAGACGCAATACACCGCCCTTGAGAAGTTAATATTGGCCCTAGTCCATGTGGTGAGGTGGCTCAATCCGTAATTTTAAAGTCACAAGATAATCTTGCTCACTAGCCATCCAATTAGGTAGGTTCTCCTTAAGTCGGAATCCTCGGGGCAAATGATGATGTGGGCTATCAAACTGGGTGAACACGACATCCAGTTCCACCCAAGAATAGCCATCAAGGGCAAAGCCTTAGCATATTTCATTTTGGAAACTACAGAACTAATAGTAGTCGGCGCTGAGAAATAATCCAAGGAAATGTGGCAGCTATACATTGATGGATCATCACACTCTGGAGGCAGCGGGGCTGATGTCCTTCTTACGAGCCCCGATAAGAAAAACTATCCATATGCCCTACACTTTGAATTCAAGGCCATGAATAATGAAGTGGAGTACAAATTAATGATCACGGGCCTTCGAATAGCCAAAGACTTGGGAGTTCAAAGGCTAGACATTTTTAGTGAGTCCTAAATCTTGGTCCTGCAAGTCAAGGGGGTATACGAGGCTAGGGAAACAAGCTTGCATCGTTATTTGGAAGTGGTGAAGTCTCTCCTTGAACATTTCCACCGTTAAACCTTGAAACAAGTCCCTCGAGAAAAGAACCACAAGGTGATGATGGTTAACAAGCACATCCAAGCCTACCATTAATGCCAAAAGCACTAATCAACTATGTCCCCTAAGAAGAAATGATGAACATAAATAGCTCTTAGCCATTTAACAAATGAGGGATCGATTTGGTGGGTCCTTTCCTAGAAGCCCCATGCCACTTTTGATACCTGATCGTGGAATTGGAATACTTTACAAAAAAAGGTCGAGGCAGAAGCCTTAATTGACATAAAAGGGAAAGCAGTGATTGGGTTCTGCTGGAAAAATATTATCAGTTAGTTTGGGATCCCTCAAACCATTATAACTGACAATGGCACCCATTTTATCAATAACCCATTCAAGAGCTGGTGTAAGTAATACAAGATCCACTAGAAGGTTACTAGCGTTTACCACTACCAAGCTAATGGGTGGGTGGAGGTCATGAATCAAACCATCGTTGATAGTATTAGGTCGAGGCTCAAAGGGGCAGGCAGGAATTAGATCAATGAATTACCCAGCGTGTTATGGTCATCTTGAACGACAAAATCCTTGTCCACAGGTGAAGCCCTGTACTGTCTGGACCACAATTCAGAGGCTGTAATCCCCGTGGAGATAATACTTCCCACCTTCCAAAGGTTTGATATAAGCAATGAAAGCCAAGAGGTCAATGATGAGCAGTGTCGCCTGGATTTGGACCTTCTCGAAGAAAAAAGAGAGAAGGCGTCCTTCCACGAAGCTATGGTGAAAGATAAGATCAAGCGGTATCATGAATAGAGGGTCCAAAAAATACAGTTTTTCCCAGGAGACCTCGTAATGTGGAGGAAAGAAAAAAACCCAAGGGAGCCAGAAGGTAAACTAGTAGCAAACTGGGAAGGATTGTACCAAATCGTTGAAGCCTACCCTGGATGCAACTACGTGCTGGAAAACCCCCCCCCCCCAGGGTGATCAGTTCCACGCAGATAACATTTCAAACCTTAGAAGGTACTATTCTCCTAAATCTCAGTAGGCTTGGTAAGACTAGGAAACAGCTTGCCCTAAAGTAGCTATAGGCCAAGGGATACCTTCAACGGAATCTTGCTGTAAGTCGATAGGATTTCCCTGTTTTTGTTAACCATCTATTTAACTGTGTTCTTTTAATCATTTTCATTTCCTGTTAAGAACTTAAACACAACCTAATGTGAGGGAATTAAAATTCCTCACTCTCCTCAAATTGGAGCATTAAAAAATAGAAAGGCATTCATAGCCCATTAAGCGCTTGGGGCAAAATCACCTTCATTATATGGGTGCCAAGGGTAAAAACCTTGTGAATAATCGAAGGGCCTCCATAGCCTATCAAGCGCTTTGGGGTAGAAATAACTTTAATACATATAAGCACCAAGGACAAAAACATTGTAAATAATCGAAGGGCCTCCACGGCCTTTCGAGCGCTTTGGGGTCAAAATCCCTTTAATACGCATAAGGGCCAATGATTAAAATCTTGTAAATAATTGAAGGGCCTCCGCAACCTTTTGAGCACTTTGGAGTCAAAATTCCCTTCATACGTATAAGCACCAAGGATAAAAACCTTGAAAATAATTAAAGGGCCTCCACGACCTATTAAGGATTTGGGGGTAGAAATCCCCTTAACACATATAAGCGCCAAGAATAAAAACCTTGAAAATTATTGAAGGGCCCCTGCGTCCCATTAAGCACATGGGGTCGAAATCCCCTCTTACATGTATAAAAGGGCCCTATGATCAAATCCTAGAAAGGACTATATGGATTGTCAAATATTATGGAAACCAGGTCCCTAAGAATGAAAGGTAAAGAAAATTTGAGACACTTAACAGGAGCTTGTCACCCTCCCTCAACCTGAGGCCATGGCCTGATTGCCTGTTTGTTTAATCTTTAGAACAGGAGCCCCGAACACTGCAGATCGAGAGTTGTCCCCCCTCGTGCGGGAAGTCCCAGGGGGATTACCTTTTATGGGGCCCATATTCCCCACTCCTTTCCAGAGAAACTCAGGAGCCCAAAGCCCCGCTCTTCTTCTTTTTCTCCTTCCATAACTCATTGAGCCACCTTTTAGCCTCCTTATAGGCTTCGCTATACTTGGGGTCCTCCGTAATATGCGTTCTCTCCATAATATTAAGGGTCTCTTGGAGAAATGCTTCAAAATCTTCGATTAAATTCACCTCAATCATCCCAAGTCGAAGGTCGTATGCTCGAAGACTATCAATACTAGCTATGAAAGTTTGATATAATTCTTCACGGTCCCTCTCGACATTCTCCTTATCCTTATAGGAAATCAAGAAAAGCACTTTGTTCTCCTTAAAGGCCCACTCCAAAGTTGGCACTAGAGATCGATGCTCCCAATTATAATCTTTCCACTCCTGCAGCTTGGCAGTTACCGTACGAAGGGATGCACAGACCATATTCAAACTATCCAGATACATCTTAGCTTCGTGACGATAATGCTTGATGGCTTCATGGGGCTGAGAAGATGATGCCCCCCGGAAGCCTTAAAGGCCTTAGCAGCGGCGATGCATTCATGAATTGAACCAAACCTAACTTTGGTGGTGACCTCTCCAAGGACCTCGTTGTGCCAAGATTTGAGGAGGCGATAATTTTCCAAAAGGTTGCTCTTAGCCACTGCAAGGAAGTCCCTTTCCTTCCTCGAACGAATAAGTGTATCAAGAAATTATTTTTTCCTCTCATGAAGGCCATTACACCATAAGCTAAGCTCCTTATAAGCAGTTTTAATCTCTTCTTCGAGTAAAACCGACTTATACCAGAATCGAGAGGCTTCAATTCGATGCTTCCGCACCCATTCTTCATTCCTATGTTATGATTCTTCCATCACTTGAAATAAAAAGTCAAAGATGGTACCCCTTCGCAATTGGAGGGGGGATTAAGGCACCAACTCTAGAATCTACAAAGTGACAAATGGTGGTTCAACTGGAATGGGTGTGAGTTATTTTTATACACAACCACCATGGTAGCATACTCAGTGGGTAGATCCTTACAGAGAGAATTGTTAATAGTATTCCGACTCAGAACCCCTTAGTTTTAACGAGCTTGTTGGTGTAGGCCTCGATAAGGGAGACCTACTGCTCGGAAGAGTGAAGACTGACCAGCTTAGTAATCTCGTTGGTCAAGAATTGAACGGACAGCTCAGCCTCCAAAATTCTCTTGAAGCTCCTTAAACACCTCATCATGTTTGGAGGAAACCTTCTTCAATTCCTCCTCATGTTGGGAGGCCACACTCTCTATGTGAGTGGAGGCAGCCTTCTGAAGCTTCTCCCGAAGCTCGTTTACTTTGGACTCATGGGCTATCTTCAAATCCCCCATCTTGTTTGTAGCCTCCTCAGCTTGGCTTACCTTCACCAAAAAGTTTGGAGGGTAGAGTTCAGGGCGCTCACGGTGGTGACCACCTCTAGATAGAAGCAAGGGTGGGATTAACTGTACCTGGAAGTATGGTGCCACCCTCCTCCAAAGTAAGCCCGACCCCGGAGAAGGCTTGTGACTTAACATGTTTTTCAGTTCTTTGCCTTATGGAGGAAGGGCTGCGAGAAGAGGCACCCTCGCAACTCATCTTGTTGTTTACCAAAGAACCTTAGACCTTCGGTTGGGGCATCGACTGGGGCCGAGGGTAGGATTGGGGGGGAGTAGCAATATCCTCCTCACAAATGAGGTCCTTAACTTTCTTCTCCCTGAAATTGAAGAAACTGGTAAAACCCACTAAAACACACAGAAAAAAGAAAGTTAGTAAATGAAAAACTAAGTATAAACAACTAAAGCAAAAATTAAGATGTCGCAAATGCCTTCTTGAGGTGGGAGGGTACTCCTAAAGGGATCCCCCATGGCATTAGCAGGCTCTGAGAGCTCCAAAAGAGCTCCTAAAAGCCTCAAAACAGGCTCTGAGGGTTTCGAAGAACCAGCACACTTTATCTTCTTTGGCTGTTTAGCGGCCCCATCCTCGGAAGCTGAAGGGGTCTTAATCTTAAACTTTTTGGGCTTATTTCCCCCGCCTACCTTCATTTTTCATTTTCTCTTGTCATAAGGGGCTTTCGTGGAATCAAGTGGAGGGAGGGGGGCTTAATCAGAACAATCTCCAGGTCGTAGACCTATGTATCATAAACTTCTGATGACCAAAGGTAAACTACAATTCCTAGAAATATGTAGGGGATGACTTAAAACTTTATCCGTATTCACTACCACATTGTTCAGAGTAGAGTATTTAGCAATTTTCTCAAACTTGGGCTATGAATTCCACCCCGGGACATAATAGCACTCAACCTCACTGTCAAAGTTGTAGATAGGTGGTTTGTGCTAGTCTCATCAATTTGAATAGATATTTGTTGGATAGTTCGAGAACCTATTGCTAAGAGTTAGGATCCCCTCTTTCGGAACCCTAGACCTCGAAGTGACCCATTTTTGGCGGTAACCCCTAGGAGATGCCAAACAATTGGCAGAGCTCTCTCTGTATCCTACTGGTAGAGGATATGACCAGAAAATAGGCTGGAATCGCTCCTTTCCTCCCCAAAGGCATTTGTGACATTTTAGTGTAAAAAGAAAAAGGCTGAGAGAAGGGGAAAGATGGACTTACTGGTATCTTGGCTGAAGTGTTTGGCCAGAGCTCTCTATAATTAATGGTAAGAGATAAGAAGTGCTCCGACGAAGTGCTCTTAGTGAGAAAGAAAAAGTTTGATGTTTGAAAAAATATTTGAGTGAAAAGTAATTTAAGGTGTTGAGAAGTGCCTTATATAGAAGGAAAAAGGCAATGATTACCTCGGGCCACCAAATAGTAAGAATGGGGGTAAATGGGCTGTGTAGGTGAGAAATTCCAGGCATTAATGAGAGAAGTGACGCACGTATAATCCAGAGCAAACCTCATGCGCTTGAAGGCATGAGTGAGAAGCACACCCCTCTTAACCTTTCCAGTTCTCATGCTAGAGCCCTCAGTGAATTGGAGAGTGCCCCTTTCCCCATTCCTTACTGTCGAGGCCCGAAGGCCCTGTGTAAATAAGTGGGATAGAAGCCAAACCCTCGGGCTCTAATACAACTTAGAAAGCTGAGGGTTGAACCCTCAACAAATAAATCCACTTGAAGGAAAAAATCAAAGCTAACCAAAAGGATCCCGAATAAGCATTGGAAAAAAAACCACCCTTGACACGTTGGGAGGCTCGGAAATTGTACCCCATGCTCAATAATGAATTCAAAGTAACCATATCGAAGGGCGAGTCAACAAACTCGTAGGGGTAGATTGGAGTGCAAACCCAGGGGCCTGGGATGAATTTGAGGGCCAAACACTCAACTTTCCAGGGGCTTATTGATAATGTATAAATTTTTATTGGGCTCGAGTGCCTAGTTTAGGTAGCCCAGGTTCTCCACTTATCACTTGGGTAGTAACCTTTGGGCCGGCCCAGGGGAAGAGTACTTGCATCACAAGAAAAAAAAATAGTTTCCCTACTTTCCAACCTATACTAAGGATAAAAGTAACCCTACAAACTCAACTATTCATTCTTAATTGAAATAACTATTTCTGACTTGATCGTCAGAGAATCTTCCCTCCAAAAACCTCTGGGGGCTTTGTCTTGCAGATTCCGGCCACGATGGCAGCGTACAAGACAATGGCGATTTTGGGAGCATCATGGTAAGTTTGCTAGAAGTTTCAAATGATTTTTTAAATGATTCAATACTCTCTTATCTCGATGAATGGCTATCCTATTCATTTGTGTTTTTCCTGTAAAAGGCTGGTGAAAGTCTTTAGCTCGTTAGCAAGCGGCTTTCAAAATTCTCCAAGGATGACAGTTTGATAATTGGAGAAGTACAAGGCTAAGGAGAAAAAGTGTAAGTCTCTGGAGAACTCCCTTCTAGATATTGAGAAGCGTGCAAAGGTTGCTGAAAAAAGAAGTCAATACGCTCTGCTCCAAGTTGAAGGAGATACGGATGAATGGTTCCACCTCTCCTATTCTTGTTGACCAGCTTTTTAAAACAAAGTCTTTCTTTAAGGTACTTGAGGATATTTCCAGATCTGCTTGCAGCATTGGTTATTGCAAGGTTATGAAATATTTGCGTGTGCTAAACCCAACCGCGAAAGTGAAGAACATGCCTTCTTTGGCCACATCTAGTACAATTGGCAAAGCGTAAGGCTATGCTAAATGATGGTTTTGTTTAAAATATTTCCGATCGTGGGCATCCTTATGTCTTACTATTGCATCTCGCGGGTATTTCTTCCTTACCCTTCATTCCAGAGCTTCAAAGTTGCTAGGTTGATTATTGTGAAGGTCTTTCGTTTGCTCCTCATGATGCTACACTGCCTCCCAACCCAGAGTCTGATGCACAGGTGGAGAACCCCGTCTATGATGCAAACCAGGAAGAAACTGCCCTTGCTATCCAGAGCACTCATCACTCAACGAAATCAGTTGAATTTTAGAGATGTGATTTGACGTGAAACGATATTAAATCTTGTCTGTAATATTTAATGGCATTGTTGTGTATTTTTGCACCATGTACTTTGTTCTTCTACAATTTATTTTTTCTATTCTGATTTTATACTTTTGTCTCTTTTGTTCGTATGTAGGGTTTTGATATTTTCATCGACCATAAATTTTTAAATCTTTGGGGCTTGTCCGGGTCTAGTGATCATTTTGGGTGTTATCTTGGATCTCTGTATTTTGGTTCTCATTGTTCTAATGAGCTAATTGAGGCTAGTAGTTCTATATTCGTGGAATATGTTGAGCTATTTTCTGGTGATCGTTTGTCTAGCATTGGAATTTTGGATTTAAATTCTATCCCCTTATGTCTTGGATGGCATGCTTCCACTTCGTCATCATCATCATCCTCTTCTGGGAATTGTCCTTGTAGTAAGTTTGTTCCTGATGGTTATAACCTCAAGTCTCTAGGTAAAGACATCGTCCGTACTTTATATGATCATAAGTTGGCACATATATCCGTTCGCTTAAGCTTCCTGTTTGTGTTGAAGAATGGGTGATGTCACTAGGCCTTCATCTGAAATATATACTTCTTGGTGTAAATGATCTAGAGCTTCCATGGAAGAAGACTCCTAGTGAGACTCAAGATCATATTTGTGAATTGAAGAGGTTCTGTTTAGAGCAAAATGATCTTATCCATCGTCAACAACTAAGTTTGGTTAAGATGATTTGTCAACAAGTAGAAGTGAAGAATTTTGCTGCAAGTAAAGCGCGCGAGGCATATCGGAATACCGGTATCATAGAAAAATGGTGTTCTCGGATTGATAACATATTTGATCAGTTTAAAAAGAAACAAGATGAATGTGACCATCTTTCCAGATGTTCCGTAGAGTGGCAAAGTAGGTTTGATGAATAGGTTGCTTTGAATATCCAATTGCATAGTGATAATGATCACCTTCGCACTGAGTGTACCTGTCTTGATGCAAGTGTTCATCAACTTGAGTAAGCTTGCTCTGATTATAAATGATGAGCCAAAGGCTCTACCTACTGGCTCTTATAGTTCTACTGGTCATGGTGATTTAACTATGATTATTGGCAACAAGAGGGTTAATTTTTCTGAGCCTATATTCACGAACTACAAAAGGATATTCACAATTTGGAGGAAACGAATGAGAGGTATGAAGAAATTGTTAACCTTATGAGTATGAAACCTTATCAAGAAGACTTTGGCCATATAACTGATTTTAAAGCTTATTATGCTAAGTATCTTGATCACATGGAGCGAAGTGGTCTAACTGGGCATTCTGCTTACTTGCATATGAAGTGGAGCTGCGATCATATCATGGTTGAAGGACACCAGACTTTGCAATCTAGTCGTTGTGGTGATTCTTCCTTCTATGGGTCTTCTCGTGCCTCAAGGCATTGATAATTTATGATGTAATATTTTCCTTTTGTTTTAGCTTCTAGAAGTTGTTGTAGTTTCTATTTAATAATACTAAATGTTATGCTCTACGCACTTTCGCTTGCATGATCATTTTTTTGTTTACGAGATCTATCTCTTTTTTGTTTATTGATATCCTTGTGGAAAAACATGTCGTATATTATGTAAAATTGGATATTTTGCTTAGTGCAAAGTTGCAGGATGTATTGATTGCTTCCATCACTTTTCCGTGGGTACATTTGCCTTATTGCAAGACCTATAGCTTGCTTAGTTAAAATTCTGTATTGTATGAAGCTGCAAGATCTATCACTAGCTTTTGTCGTTGTTTTGTAGGCATATCTGCCTTTTTGTAAGATCTATAGCTTGCTTATTTGTATTTCCCGAAGATGCAAGATCTTTTGCTTGATTTTGTCATTGTTTTGTAGGCATGTCTGCCTTATGCCAAGATCTATAGCTTGCAAAATTGAACAGTTGTACTGTTTGGATCGCAAGATCTATTGCTTGCTTTCGCTTGTGTTCCTATGGAATTTATTTTAAAATCTCCTAATAGACAACGTCGTAGTTTGTTAAGTCACAATTTTTCAGAATCAATTATTTGCGACTACGAGGCATAGTATACAAGTAGAGGATAAATTGTAAATTGCCCCAAAAAGCACTTTTTGATATTTATAATGTGCGAACGCAATAATATCGCCTTCAAAACAAAAAAAAGGTATGAGGATCACCAATGATCATCTCATGGTTCCTATACAAAGACTATATTTTTCATGTCTTCCTTCATGGAACTACACATAAAACTTTCTCAAGTTGATCATGTGCCAGGTATTGGGAAAGCTGATGCCATCCAATCTTTCTAACTCATAGCAGTTGGATCGGTGTGCCTTCATTATCTTGTAAAGTCTTTCCCATTTTTGGGCTCAAATTTCTTTTTCTTCTGCTAGGCTGGCTTCATTATTCCGTAACACGAGATCACCAATTTGAAATTGTGTCTCTTTGACTTTCTGATTATATGCTCTAGCAATCTTTTCCTTGTACTTTGCCTCTGTGATCACTGCCCTTAGTCATTTTTCTTCAAGTTTGTCTAAATTCAACCTCATCATTTCAGGATTACCCCCCCCTGTATTCTTCAACTCGAAGGCTTGAGTTCCCAATTTCCACTGGTATTACTGCTTTGTGATCGTGACCATATACTGTATGGTGTTTCTCCTATTGGTTGTCGAACAATTTTTTTGTATGACCACAAGGTATTGGTTATCTCATAGACCCAACCAGTTCGCTTCCCTCCAGTCTTTTTTGGATACCTTGAACTATTGTCCTGTTTGTTACCTCTACCTGACCATTTGCTTGAGGGTGAGCTGAAGATGTAAACTTTTATGCAATTCCCCACTTCAAACACCATTCAGTAAAGGTTCTACTTGTGAATTGTGTGCCATTTTCCGTGGCAATAGTTTGTGGCACCCCAAAGCGACAAACTATGTTCTGCCAAACAAATTTTCTTGTTACTTCTGCTGTGACTCTTACTAAGGGCTTTGCTTCCACCTACTTTGTAAAGTAATCAATTGCAACAATTAGAAATCTAGCACTGCCAGCACCCTTAGGAAAATGTCCGACTAGGTTGATTCCCCATTTATCGAATGGCCAAGCTCCATATATTCCCGTTAAAGCAGCTCGTGGCTTGTGTGATATCGGGGCATTAATTAGGAAACTTTTACATTTGAGAACGAAGTTTCACTACAAGATATAACACATATTACCTCAGTTTTTCAGTGCTTTTTACCTCAGTTTTCAGCCCTAAAAAACCAAGGTAAATGTCGGTGAAGTAAAAAGTACACTTTTTACCTCGGTTCAAAACCGAGGAAAAATAGTACCTTTTACATCAGTTTTGGACCATAGTTGACAGGAATTGAGACCGAAATTGCACCATGGTAGAAAATCGAAGATATGATACCCCAGCTGCGACATTATTTTAGATGGCAGCAACATCATAAAGCATGCAACGTTGACCAAAGACATATAGCAGCTGATGGGAGAGGAAGTGCATCGATGTCGAACAAGATGATGTCATTCATAATACGACCGATGTTGCAGATGATGAAAAGAAATATCGCACGTAGTGAGGGACCCAAGTCATGTGCCAGATGACATGGAACGATGACAAAATAATGTCATTTATAGCGTTCGACGTCGAAAAAAAAGTGATGATGGTTTATGAGACGCCGCTAATATGTCATTTTTGAGCTAGTTAATGCGACATCGCGGTTTAGTCGGTCAGCTCTCATTTCTCGTAAAATATTTTAACTAAATATTTGATGACGTAAACAATCGGTCTTCGATAGCTGTTACGTGTTATTAAAAATGTGATAAATAGAGTAATGGTTGAACATCATACAACACTCAAATGTTGTTAAATTATTGTGGGAATAATTAATTGACATGTTCATTTAAAGCAAACAAATTATGACATATATTACAAATAAATGTAAGAATATATTAAAATACATAAGGTTGAAATAAAATTTAAACAATAATTGTATTTAACCTCCATTTTCTACGTTGTACGGCGTTCATATTTTCAGGGCGACCAGTGGGAAGACAACTACATCCATCTAAATGGTAGAAGTCCACTGATAACTCTCTTTGATACTATTACAACCAATACACAGGAAACAAAAGTTAAGTTACAATTGGGCAGTACCCAAAAAATACACATAAGTATATGACACTATTCGCAATATGGGAATAGTAACCGATATGTATAAAACCGACGTCGTAAAGACTAAATTAAAAGAGATTTCAGATATTCTTTGATATTAATTTAAAGATCAACAATTCCCTGACCTATGCGACTCGATTTCTATTCGGTACTATATTGTACAAAGTGATTTACTCTTACTGACGTCGCACATTCGTATTGTGTTCATTCGAATGTAAGTCATTTTTCTCACTCTTTACAAACATGTCATCATAAGGGTAACAAAAACAACATACAGTTTATAACATGTGACACAGTGATTCATCCTTCATGAAATTCTTTAATCTTAGATGAATGAGGGAAAACATATAGAAGGTATATAGGGTAACAAAATTGCCAAATGAACATGTAAAAGATGGAAAAGTACCTCAATAAATTTGAACCTAGAATTGCTCCATCCTTGGATTCTTGTTGATGGTTGAAGGAATCAATTTGAATGAGCCATTTCATTGTTGTAATGGTGTGAATGGATAGGGTAGGTTTATGGGATATGTATTGGAGATGGCAATGAGTTTTAGTGCTGATAGTTATTGACATGAAAAATAGGGTTGGGGGGGAATTTTATTTCACATTTTCACTGAAATTTTTGGTTCCCGCTAGAAATATCAGAATCAGTGATATCGCTAGCTATTCGGTAAATGTTTCGTTACATGCAAGATATATGCAACATTGAATATGTGGCCATAGTTTAATAATAAAAAATTTTCATAAAAATCTCCATTTAAAGGATCTGGGCCATTTTGTCGACCCGTTTGTGCCCAAATTGAAACAACATTGTCATCAAAATTTGAATAAAATAATGTTATCTCCATATTTTGCATTTCAACGTCTCCTACTTTATTGGAGGGACCTAAGTGCAAAATAAAAAAAAGAGAATGTGTTGTCCCAAACTCGATTCCGATCGTCCCAAAAATTAAGAAGCTTTGCCATCCACATGAAACATTTATCGTTTTGTTCGGGTGAATGTCTCTTAACCGTAGTCATAAGCAAGTAGTTTGGGCCGTAGTGTCATTTCCCCAGAGTTGATGGGCATGCACTGTCCGTAAATAATTTGGGCTCATTCCAGTGATGCGCTTATGCCCAAATTCAAATATGGTTTTCGTGACAATGTGAATTACATAACCGTATATCACATTTTGCATTTTGACTTCTCCCACTTTCTTGGAGGGACCTAAGTGCACAAATAAAAAAGAGAACGTGTTGTCCCATACTCGATTCCAATCGTCTCAAAAATTAAGAAGCTTTGTCATCCATATATAGGTGAACTTATAATAACCGACATTAATAAAGAAACTGGTCAAACTTCCACATATACTTCTACAAGATCTTACGACCGACACACATTTATTTTAAAGTAATCATTTACAATTTATTCTAGACCATGTACTGGCAGTTTGTAAAATTTGAAGGATGGAATTTTATTAATTTTATATTTCATACAAAATCTAGAATATGAAATTTCATATGATTCTATGTGGAGAAAATTTTCGTTCTCATAATTCTTACATTACAATATTAATGGAATACTATAAAAAAACCCAAAACATTACCTAGGTTCATGTGCCTATAAGACAGTACGTATAATTTACACATGAAACATTTGTCATTTTGTTCGGGTGAATGCCTCTTAACTGTAGTGACATGAAAGCAAGTTTGGGACGTAGTATCATTTCCTCAGAATTTCTGGAGATGCACTGTCCGTGAATAATTTTGACCCGATCCGGTGACACGTTCATGGCCAAATTCAAACATGGTGTTCAAAATTTGATGGAAGGAATTTTATTGCTTTTTTATATTTCATAAGAAACGTATACTATGAAATTTGGGCTATTCGGCCCATAATCCATTATAGCGACATCGCTCATGCGTCAGTCTAATGTCTATGACAACGATATTGAAGAAATATTGTGTTTTTCTGGTTTCAGTCCACCACTGACCAATGCCGTAGTTATTTTTAGATCGGGCCGCTCCTCTAATACGGCCCAGTTTTTATTACATGCGATGTCCGGCATGCTTCGATTTTATCTCGTATTGATAAATTAGTATCGTGACATCACTATATGTCGATTCCATTACCTCTTGTCTAGGCACAAATTTATAATGTTTGGGCCCAATTATGGGCCCCAAACTACATCTCGTGACGTCGCACTAGTTTATGTTTCTTATTCTTCCTCTGTGACACATCCCGTGACATCGCACCTATGACTAAATGACATCGTTTCGTTGCGGGTACATAGATACCTGACCACCCTCCCCCTTTCGTATTCCCAATCAACGATGTTGCATCAAAACCTCCTACTTGAAAAAATTAGTCAAAAAATATTTAAATATCAACCAAAAACATGCGACTTATATCCCTATAGCCTCAAGACCTACAATCAATTTCTTTGGGCGTAGTACATTGGCGGATTTTTCCAAAGGGGAAGAGCAAGAAACCCTAACTAGGTAAGGATTTTCTGATGTAGTTCAATGTTTGTTTTTTGGGCTTCATATACTTCTTTTGTTGCCCATTTCTTGTTTATTCAATCATGGCATGTTAGTTGTTTACTTTGTGATGTTAGTTGAGATTATAGGTGTTTTAGGACCATTCGTGTTCCAGTCGCATACTGTTTCGGATTAGTTGATTGGTCTGCGATGTCGTACATTCAACCACATGAATCTACGACTTCATATTAGTCATGTCGGTCTAGCCATAATGTGTGCGACATTAATATAAAGTTAAAACACATTGACATTATTGATTTCTTGACTGTTTCACTAACTGTTATACATCCCTTTGATTCTCAGATGGCTCGAATGAAGCAGACATCCAGGAGGTACATGGAAGACATCATAGGAACAGATCCATCACGTACGAAGAAGGCAAAGACAACGGCAACCCCTCCGTGGCTGACATGGGACAAAATACAGTTCATCAAACAGAAGGTAGAGAAACGTTTCAAAGAGATCCAGGGCCAATGTATTTGACATAGTTTTATTTACTATTGGTTGGCGGTTTGGAAACATTAGTTAAGTTTACATGACAAGGGTATAGACAACCATGTTCATTTTTCTATTCTAAATCCCACGTTTTGTACACTTAATTAGTGATTATTGACATATCGTGTTCACTGGCTCCTTGGTCTTCATTATACGTACCTTTAGTAGGTCGTTCATGAATGCTATTTGTTACATTACATTCTTACGAAGGCCGTTAGCTTTTAAGTGTAGAATATTTGAAGGCCATTCGCATTTAATGGTAGTAGATGAAGGCCACAAGCATCAAAGCATGGTAGAAGAAGATTGAAGCTAAGGATAGGCAGCTTCGAAGTTCAAGACAACAAAAGGTGGAAACAGTGAATCATGATCCAAGGAGTGTTTCCTTAGTCCAAGAATGATCTAGGGAGAATTAGACTTCAAGGATGGCTCCATTGGATTCATCTTCTTAAGTACTACAAAATTGACTACTAGAACTCCCAATTCGAACTAACGTTTCACCCATGGTAAGTAAACGAAGTTCAGCTGACAAAGGACTAGCTGCGCGTGATAGCTCGAGCTATATGAAGCATCAGCTGCTGGTGAAGATGCCCACAGTCCACCCTACATGAAGCAACAGTACCGGTCTGTGGCAATGAAGCTGGGCTATGAAGCATGTATGTGAAATTTGGCTATGTATGGAAGCCAGATCGTGAAAACCTTCAAAGACCATGATGAGAGTTTTGAGCAAACACTCATGCTGCTCGTGGTCCATGAAAAGGAGGTCGGGCCGTGAAAACTACTGAGTAGAAATTGTGGTGCTGCTCGCAGTCCGTGAAAACCTTCACGGACCGTGGCACAAACCCAACTTCATGGACCTTGGGGTCCCGTGGCTATGAATGTTCACTAACCACGCCATATCTGGTGGTCGGTGCCTGAAGGTTTCACGGACCGTGGCATTCGAGCTCGTCCATTCAAAACTAGGCGGCTGACCAAGGGTTTGGCACTTTTGTCCTATTTTGGGCCTATTTTTAGGCCCAATCTCCTACTACTATATATAGGACCCTAGTATACTCATTTTCATATACATTAGGAGAGAGAATTCATATCTTGTAACTTGGAGAGCATTTGGGAGAAGGAATGAGTTTCTTAGTAGGTTTTGTACTTTTTCCTTTTCTTTTCTTCTTGTTTCATCCCGAAGATGTCAAATTCAAATCTATATTTGATTAAGCTTGGGACAAATCTAGGTGTAGTTACATTAATCTTGGGACATATTTTGCACATGTGTAGCTTTTGATGCTTTATGATATTCCTTAAATTCCATCTATCTTTGTGTTTATGATATTATTGTGATTTTTCTTGAATGTGACAAATGCATGAACACTACACCACATATGAGAACACATTTTGGGCAATGTTCATGCATGGTGCACTTATTGATGCCCCCTTGGGAAGAGAAACCTGGATGTTTGAATGTGTGGATGAGAATGATTCTCTGTGAGTGTGTGCACAGGAGATTCAAGGTAACCCTAATCTGCATACCATCGCAATAGTCTTAGCCAATTACTTAACCATTTCCAATAGGTTACAGGTAGATATAGTTGATAGTAACAGGCTAGGTGTTGTGTTGAAACCATAGTATCATAGATAAAGTGCCTATGAACCTAATGCCTCGCTTATAGAGGACCGCTGGGAATTAGCTCATTCATGGTGGAAGCCCGGGATGTAATAGCATGGGGGAGAAACATAACCACAATAATGATCAGACCTTGTTGTGCTCCCCTAATTACGATGGTGGTGTCGATGGAGGGTTGCGAGCGCACCCACTATGATAGGGATGGGGAAGTGTATGCCATCAGTCACACCACGTGTTGTGAACACACTGATAGGTCTTTTGCATGTCTATATGTGAATGAATAGAGGATTGAAGCATTAGAACTACTATGTTGCTAAAGTAGTCCCAAGTGCCTTGTATAAATAGTTTACTTGTTTGTTTATTTCATATTTTTAGTTGTTAGTTGAAAATACCAAACCCCTCCCCCTATTTCCATCTTTACATTAGTAGCTATTCCTTTCACTTGTGCGGATTGACGACCTGCACGAGGCTGTATTTTGACTTTTACTTGAACCCTAGCATCTCTGTGGACAAACCCAGGGCTTGGCGCTTACTTCTCTTTGGTAGCATTATTAGCGAGAATGGGTGCAGAATATATCTTATCTTTGACCATCCCCCAGGAATAGTGCCTCGGCTTGGGTTAATTGATTGCATAGCTGTGATTGTGTTAACAACCTCAGGTCTAGGTGGGTCAAATTTTAGCGTCGCTGCCAGGGATGCTTTTCAGTTAAAGTATTAGTTAAGAGCCTTCCCCCTTTCACTACAATATGGAGCAAAAGATTGGTTATATTATTTTCCACCGGGGTGCATAGGGTCATGGACGGATATGAACCAATAGTTTTTGGAAAAATATTTTCCAGCCTTAAAGTCCGCGGTTTGAAGAAATAGCTGTCCAATATCACTAAAGGAGCGACCGAGAGTTTATATGAGTATTGGGAGAGATTCAAGAGGCTTCTCGCAAGTTGTCCCTATCATCCCTTTAAGGAAGGCAAATTGCTCTATTACTTCTTGGAGGCCTTGGGTGTTGAGGATATGATGATGGCCAACAAGAGTCCAAAGGACACTACGACACTTTTTGAAAAGATGGCTAACAGGATGAGGCAATTCAGTACAAGGTCAAGGGTTAAGGACTTGGATGAACCCGCACACACACAAAAGTTGGAGGAGTAAGTCCAAGCTCTAGCATCTATTATGAAAGAGCTTTTGCAAGGAAAGGTGCACTAAGTCAAGATATGTGAGGTTTGCAACCTTGATCACCACACCAAGAAATGGCCCGAGGTTGTTGGTGAAATGCAAGAGGTGAATGCCATGGACTACAACAATCGGGAGATACCTCAATTTTTTAGGGGTCAACAACAAGGGTTCTGGAGGAACTAAGGTTAGGCAAGGTCGTACCCCAATGCCAACTCATTCAATCTGAGGTATAGGGATCATCCAAACTTCCAATGGCGGGATGAAAATCAACCTCAAGGGTATAGGGGTGGACAAGCACCACCTTTACCCTATCCTAGAGGTGATGGGTCATCCAACAATCGTACCACATTTTACAAGTCGAATAGGGAGGAGATCTTGGATGTCATTGGACAATTGGTGAAGAAACATGAGATCTTCACAGAAAGGACAATGAGAGAAATTTAAGACCTTGGTACTAGAGCCTTCTCAAGTATCAAGAACCTTGAGATTCAAGTTGCACAAATCGTCACCTCAGTGAGCTGACTTGAAGTGAAAGAGTCCAGCAAGCTACCTCCCAATCGGAGGTGAATCCGAGAAATGTTAGCGCACTCAAGTTGAGAAGTGGGAAGGAGGTTCGCAAAACTGAGGAGAAAGTGACACAAGAGGATGATAAGTTAGTGGAGGCTACCAAAGCAAAGTTCAAAGAAGAAGAGATGTTTGTCAAGGAAGCACCCTCCAAGGAGTTTCCACCAACCGAAGCTCAATTCGCTATCCCATCTCAATTTCCAAGTGCTTTGAGGGAAAGGCCAGAGGTGGAGACAAATGAGGCCAACATTCGAAAAGTCTTCGAAAAAGTGGAGGTATTTATCCCTATCTTGGAATTGATTGACAATATGCCCTCATATGCTAAATTTCTTAAGGTTGCATGTACTAAGAAAATGAGTAGACCGCCTAAGAAGTTAGGGAAGCTAAGAATTAGGGAAGTCGTAATTTTGAATCATAAGAATTTGCTAAGAAATGTGATGACCTTGTAATGTTTTCTATCTCAATTCTTTAGGTGGGACACTTGTTGAACATACCATGATAGATTTGGGAGCTTCTATCAATGTGATTCCCTTTAGTCTATTTGAATGTCTTGAAATTGGTGAACTACAGGAGACTAGAGTCATTGTTCAACTCACTAATCATTCCCAAGCTAGCCCTCGAGGGCTAGTGAAGGATGTTATGGTGTGACTGGGCAAGTTGGTTTTTCTGGCGGACTTTTATGCCCTAGACGTAGCGCATGATGGTAGTGCACCCCCAATCCTTTTGGAGGGGACCTTTTCTAAAAACTCTTGGACTAAAATTGATGTTCACTCGGGGATCTTGACTCTAGAAGATGACTTAGACAAGGTGGAATTTGACATTTATAAATCTAGGCATGATTCAACAAAACCTTCTCTTATGTGCAAAGGTGTGACACTTTTTTTATGAGCATGATAGTCTTGAACCTTCTTGTAATGTAAATGAGCACGAATCTCTTGATGATGAATTTGTTAAGGACCCCGACGGATTGCATGATTTGATTAATGATATGTCATTGCTAGATTTTTTTTCTACACTAAAAAATTTGCAGCTAATAAAAGGAAATTTTTGAGGAATTAATACCCCTTCGACCCCCTCCTAACCCCAAGGTGACATTTAAGGAGTCAATGTTGGAAAGAAAAAAGAAACATTTCTAGGTACCAACAAGGGGTAAAAAGGTATGGATGGCTCATTGTGGAGACCTCTCCACAACGACATCATCGTGGCTAGAGTCACCAATGGCAATTCTGGAGACCCACTGGTAAGTGCTTGAAAGTTGAATGCATAAAAGGGTAATAAGTTGTGATAACGACAATAAACATATTTGGATCTTTTTCTTGTTTGTTTTGAGTAGTTACTTGGTAGATTTTGCATGTCATGCTTGAAATAAATAATCTATTGAATGAAATTCTTGCTTAATTTGAAAATCCAAATGTGAAGATGTGTGATTATGTGTAGATGGAATGGATTTTGATGGGCGACATAGTTTTCTTTCGAAAGTTGAGAAAAACCAAGGAATAGGGAAAAACTGAGGTTAGCCTCGTGACAATGGTTGTCACGAAGGGAAGGTCTCATGCCATGATGATGGGCACGAGACTCTGCCTCGTGAAGATGGAAAAACTTGGCAGAAATCATTTTTTGTCAAATTTGATTTTTCAACCCTCAACTTGTTTCAAAAATGCAATTTTTGAAAAGGAAGTATGAATTTCAAAGTTAAAAATGCATTTTTGGTTCAAGAAGTGAGATTTCCTATTTTCTTAGGATTTTTTTATGCAAATAGTACTTCCCATGTTAATTGATTGTACTACTTGTTCCCTAATTTGAAATTCCATCTTTATCCAAAGTGTACCTCTCTCTCTTTTTCACCTATGCTGAAATTTTATTCTCATGGCACCACTCTTCACCTAATTTCATCATTTACACATTCTTTTCTCTCAAGAAACACTCACTCACACTCTTGGGTGAACACGAAATATGAAGTTTTTTCTTCCAAAAATTAGCAATTTTTGTTTCTTGTTGTGTGGATCTTACACTTCTAGGCTTCAAAATTTGGGTAATCCTTTGATCTCTTTCTATATGCTTGATTAACATTGTGGTTTTGTTATGAAAAGCACGATTTATGGATGGCACGTGTTGTGTGATCAATCTTGTGATGATGCAATTAGGGAAGTTTTGAATGTGTCATTGATATTGAGTGATGTGTTCTTCATGTGTTAGGTGATTAGAGGGAGCATGAATCTTGTTTGCATGAATCTATTGATGGGTTGGTGAAAGGCATACACGATGTTGTTGATTGATGAGGAATATTCTTGTTTTAAATTGCTTTTATGCTTATATCATCATGCTTTGAATGTGTGGTCATTTTAGGAGAATGTTCTTTGTTTAGTGATATCATGTGTCATGCATTTTTTATTGTGACACTACCATTCTTCTCTCTCTCTCAATGTGTTAGGATGGCTCCATAGAAAGGTACTTCGGAGAAAGAGAAGTCGTCAAGGGGTGAGAAATAGAAGAAACTGGTTAAGGGTACAAACCCTAAACTGGAAACTCCCGTTTCTCGTAGCCCTAAGCATGTGGGCGACGAGTTTTTAGGATTCACCAACATCACTGGGACTGCAGCCTGGAGGTGGAGGAATTTTAGGGAACTAAAGAGGAGCTTTTGGAGACTAGTTTTGTTTGCAAGAGCACCTTGGTGGCTCTAGGTTTATTTAAACCAGTGACCTTTCTTTTGGGTAGGGTAGGCCTAGATTTTTCTCGATGTGCACTTAAAAACCTACATAAGGTGGACCTTAGAGTTTCCAGCTATCATTTGGAAGGTCACACATAAGAAGGGTTGCAAGGTGATTAAGTTCAACTTGGATGACAAGGAGTACCAAATGACCTATAGAAATGTGGCACTAGCTTTTGGGTGAAAGACTGGTTGGGACATCCCATAGACTCATTGCCATGGAATGTCATTCTCTCTGGGCGCTTTTGGGTGCAACTAACTGGGACTAATAGAAAGAATCTGAGCAAGAGCATGACCATAGTCCACCCAGCGATCCGTTATATTCATCAACTCCTTTCTATGAGCGTTCTATGCCATAGTGAGTTGACACATTATCCGGGCTCCGATGTACCCCTTCTTTGGGCAATGACACCGGAGGGGAACATCTACCCGGACTTGGTTATTGTCTTTGTTTAAGAATGCATAGCGATGGGAAAGCAGAAGAGTGGGAAAATCTTTGTGGGAGGCATGATCGGTCTTTTAGAAGATTATCTTGATCACCCGGTCACACAAAGGGCTCTAGCTAACTTAGGAAGATCGAGCACAAGGTACAATATTGAGAAGTTATATAAGGCATCTATGGTGAGACCGACAACATCGGAGGGTAGATATGTATGGCTCTATGGTGGAGCAAGTACGTGTAGCTTTGTGATTTTTCCATAACTGGAGCGCACCGCCATTGACCATAACACATGTTTGGATGACCTACTTATTTTCCTAGACCAGAAGTTTGAGAGTGAAGCCTACAATGTTATGGCCAGCCAAGAGTTATAACTAGAAGAGGCCGAAGGGAAGACATCTTCGAGAGCACTTGTGAGCCGATCTCATCTTTTCACGGCCATTATGGATCAACTACACCTACTTGGGGAGAAGCTCTTAAGTTCTTCCCAAGTTTTTCAAGGGATAGTTCAGGCGATTGGAGGAGTGAAGGCACAAGTGGAGGAGCACAAAACGAGGGTGGATTTCCTTGAAGCCACAGTCCAAGCGACATGGTTCATAAAGAGGTGTTTCACTAGCCACGAAGAGGCCGGACCTTCGGGGATGGAAGCATAGGTATCACTAATCTCTCTTCCTTACTTATGTTTTGACATTCTTTTTTTTGTGCATTAGAGACTTTGTATCCGCAAAGTGTGGGGAGGGAATAGTGAGCACTTAGGAGTTCTTATCCTTGGATTTCTTTGTGCAAGCATGCATGTTTTGTTTGTTTTTTCTTGATTGTTGGTGGTTTTAATTATTGTTTGTTGGGGATGATTCTAGATGAACATTTGGTGGAATGACATGCTATGCTAGATTTCCTAGTTTGCATGGGGTAGGATGTTTTAGCTATTGGTGGAGTATTTTTGTGTGTTTGACTATCTTTGTAGTTTTGAACCCACTTTTGGGGCACTTTTGGAAAATTTGAAAAAAAATGAAAAAATATCAAAACCTGGACAAGTCAAAAACCCAAAAGGGAGACTTGGGTAACATTAGGAAAAGCCCGGATAGGTCAAAAGGCCTAGGTAAAAGTGAGAGACTTGGCACGGCTAGACTTGCAAGTCTAGGAAAAAATGAGAGGCAGTATGGAAAAACGTGAGAGGTGAGCACGTTTTGTGGAATAATGCTAGGTGAAAACCTAAAAGGAGCCAAGGCAAAATGAGAGAAATTGAGAAAAAAAAGAAACAAGAAACTAATTTGATGATACATTGGACTCCTTGTTTCGAACTAGGTCGAGAATCTAGATTTATCCCTATGTTACAAGAAAGTCGACAGCTGTTGCATTTCCTTGGTGGATTTTTTTTACTTGAGGATTGCTTGTAGATTGCTTTTGGCACTTATTTGGGGAAATTGAGCTTGGTTTTATTCCGATTCACTTATCTTCTTGGGGGGAACTAGGGTAGCTTAGGAATAAGTTGGATACAATGGCTATTTTTGTATGCTTCATGTCGCTTAAACCTTTTTCTTTGATTTTATTTACCAGAGAACAAGTAAAGGTTTAAGTGCGGGAAGTCTGATCTGCACCATTATGTATGCTTTAACCAATGCATTTGATGTAATTTTTATTTACTTTTGGTTAGCGGTTTGGCAACATTAGTTGAGTTTACATGACAAGGGGTTTAGACAACCATTAATTAATGATTATTGACATATCGTGTTCACATGCTCCTTGGTCTTCATTATAAGTTCCTTTAGTAGATCGCTCATGAATGCTATTTGTTACATTACATTCTTGCGAAGGCCATTTGCTTTTAATGGTAGAAGATGTAAAGGTCATTTTCATTGAATGGTAGTATATAAAGACCACGAGCATCAATGCATGGTAGAAGGAGGTTGAAGCCAACGATAGGCGGCTTCGAAGTTCAAGACGACAAAAGGTAGTAATGGTGAATCTTGGTCCGATGAGTGTTGCCTTAGTCCGAGAATGATCTAGGAAGAATTAGCCTTCAAGGATGGTTTCATTGGATTAGTGTTCTCAAGTACTACAAAATCAACTACTAGAACTCCCGATTCGGACTAACGGTTCACTTGTGGCAAGCAAACGAAGTTTAGCCGACGAAAGACCAACAACCCATGATAGCCCACGCTGCACAAACCATCAATAGCCCGTGAAGATACCCTTGGTCTACCCTACACAATGCAACAAATCTGGTCCGTGAAAATGAAGCTGGGCCAGGAACCATGGATGAGAAATTTGGCTAAGTATGGAAGCTGGTTTGTGAAAACCTTCAAGGACCGGGATGAGAGTTCTGAGCAAACACTCATTCTACTCGTGGTCCGTGAAAAAAAGGCTGGGTCGTGAAAACTACTGAGAGGAAATCATGATGCTGCTCACGGTCCGTGAAACCTTCAGAAACAGTGGCACGAGCCCCGCTTCACGGACCGTGGCTTCCCATGGCTATGAATGTTCACGGACTGCTCTAGATCTGGCTGTCTGTGCTTGAAGGCTTCAAAAACCGTGACATCCGAGCTGGTCCGTGAAAACTAGGCGGCTGACCTAGGGTTTTGACACTTTTGTCCTATTTGGGCCTATTTTTAGGCCCAATCTCATACAACTATATATAGGACCCTAGTCTACTAATTTTCATATACATTAGTAGAGAGAACTCATATATTATAACTTGGAGAGCATTTGGGAGAAGGAAGGAGTTCCTTAGGAGGTTTTGTACTTTTTCCTTTTCTTTTCTTCTTATTTCATCCCAAAGATGTGAAATTCAAATCTATATTTGAATTCCATAACTAAGGAGTAGTTAGATTAAGCTTGGGGCATATTTGGCACATGTGTAGCTTTTGATGCTATATAAGATTCCTTAAATTCCATCTATCTTTGTGTTTATGATATTATTGTGATTGTTCTTGAATGTGACAAATGCATGTACACTACACCACATATGAGCACACACGTTGGGCTATGTTCATGTATGGTGCACTTATTGATGCCCCACTAGGAAGAGAAACCTGGATATTTGAATGGGTGGAGGGGAATGGTTCTCCATGAGTGTGTGCACGGGAGATTCAAGGTAACCCTAAACTGCATAACATCGCACCAGTCTTAGCCGATTACTTAACCATTTTTCAATAGGTTACGGGTAGTGATAGTTGATAGTAACAAGCTAGGTGCTGTGTTGAAACCCTAGTATCATAGATAAGGTGCCTATGAACCTAAGGCCTTGCGTATAGAGGACCACTGGGAATTAGTGCATTCATGGTGGATGCCCAGAACCTAATAGCACAAGGGAGAAACATAACCCCAAAAAAGGCCGGACCTTGTTGTACTCCCCTAATTACAATGGCAGTACCGATGAAGGGTTGCGAGCACACCCACCGTGACAAGGACGGGGAAGTGTATGCCATCGATCACACCACATGTTCTGAACACACTGATAGGTCTTTTGCATGCCTATATGTAAATCAATCGAGGATTGAAGCATTAGAACTACCATATTTCTTAAATAGTCCCAAGTGCCTGGTATAAATAGTTTACTTGTTTGTTTATTTCATGCTTTTAGTTGTTAGTTGAAAATACCAACCCCCCCTCCAGTTTCCATATTTACATTAGTAGCTATTCCTTTCACTCGTGCATATAAATGACCTACATGATACTGTGTTTTGACTTTTACTTGAACCCTAGCATGTATGTGGACAAACTCAGGGCTTGCCACTTACTACCCTTTAGTAGCATTAGCAGCCAGGACTAGTGCCTCGGCTTGGGTTAATTGATTGCACTGCTGCGATTGTGTTAACAACCCCGGGTTGAGGCGTCTCAATCTAGAACTACTCTACCTCGATATTTTCCTCAAACCCTTCAAACTATCAGGAATGGAGGGTTTGATACGCTTGGATAAACCAATGTATGATATGAAGGTCAAGGTGTTCTACGCCAATTTCAAGAGGGAATCGAACACCATCTACAAGACAAGAGTGAACGTGATAGACGTGCAGATGATGACAAAGTTCATCAATCAATGGGGAGGATCAGCCAGAGGTTGAGCCTCTACAACTGTACTGCTGGGAAGATTGGCCTCCATGGGTCGATGAGATTGACCCATCCAGGGCACTTGACCCCAACCAAATGGTGGATAAGTACTTCAAAATTAAATAAGGGAACTAACTCATCCTAATAAAGCAGATTAAGCATGGTGTTCTAAACCTTTAGGAGAGAATGATGTTCAATGTAATTGTACAAGTACTTATCCCAGCATGACATCCTATGGAGGGCACGATCAACGGGACCGTCAAGTACTACCACCTTGCGTAGAAGAAGGTAGTCGACCCCGGGTGCACCATTATCCAGAAGATGCACCTAGTGGCCCTCTTCACGAAGAGTCGACACTTCCCTACGGTAACATTATCACTGCCATTATGGAGAATAAGAAGGTTCCCATCAAATCAATAAAGAAGATCCAGCCTAAGTACTACGATGCAAACTACGATGCAATATCCCTAAATGGGATGGATGCCTCTCACACCTGGGCCGAAGGAAACTCCATCAGCTTCCACAATTATAGATGTTCACCACACCATTATTCCAGCCCCCCCTAACGGCTATAAACATTTTCAAGTTTTTTGTTTATTTAACATTATTATTAATTAAAATTTTAACATTTTCCTTTAATGTAACTAATTTCTTATCCCACATGATTTAAACAAAAGGGCTGGGGTATCCTCCTGAAAGACATGACCGAGACCAAGGTCATGGAACACATCGTGCGTAAGCCTATGGAAGAATTGGAATTGCTGAAGTCTATGATTGCCAATGCAATCAATGAAGGAGGGTCTAGCACAGATGATGGAGGAGGGTCTAGCACCGGCGATAACGAGTCTTCCACGAAAGAGTCGGAGGCTGTTTCTCAAGACAATGAAAGTAGTTAGTTAACAGACGATGTTATCCCACCCGAGCCACCACCCCATTGATTGACATGGATCATATGTTAGTTTGTTGTAGAAGATGAAGAAATTTTTTTTTTGGATTTTATTAATATTCTATGTCTTTTGTTTAATTTTGATTTTGATAGGATGTTATATGCTACGTAGGACTATGTGTTTTGGATATACGTATGTACCTAGCTTTAGTCTTATCGGTGTAGCTTGATGAAATTTGAGATTGGCTATGATGAATTTAGAAAACCTTTAGATGGTACATTCCAAATTCTGGCTGTATTGGTTAAGTATCATTAATTTATTAGGTATGATAGATACGTGCGACGCCGTGCTCCATTCGCACAACATGATTTTGACTTAATTGACATGTCACTGATTTAGATGCAACATTGCATAAATTAATTTATTTGGATGGATTTAGGCACGGGCTTGGGCCGAGAGACATGTGCGACTTTATGTAATAGAAATTCCGACTTTGCTTCTTACGTTGGGAATAATTTGGTCAATTGACTAATGGTGCAAATTCGATCTTCTTATCATTGAATATAAGTGCTAGGTTGTACCCATATTTTTTATGTACAATTATTTCGGTAATAATTTTTATTTAAATTTTCAAGACTCTTTACTCAGACTATCGTAACACTGCAGTGAAAACCTATTATTTACCTCGATTTTTAAAAAAAACTGAGGTAACTAATACTATTTACTTTATAAAACATTGAGGTAAATAGGGCAAAGTAATAGGGTCAGTTTCTTGTAGTGTTGTACGCATCGTTAAACGTGGTTGGCCAATAATATCCTGCTCTAATGATCTTCTTCGCAATTGTTTGAGACCCTTGATACGTTCCACATAATCCTTCATGCACCTCCTTCAAGATTTTGCCTACTTGTGATGGTCCCACACAATTTATCCATGGAGACAAGAAACCTTTCTAGTATAGGATCCCTTCTTCATAAAGGTAGTTGTGAGATCGCAATTCCAACTTCCTGGCTTGTACCTTATCTGTTGGCAGCTTTCCCTTTGCAAAGTAATTTATTAACAGTGTCATCCAGTTTACTTCTTCCATCTAGACCGTTGACACGGTTGTTATTACTATACTCCTTACTGGTATGACCTCCACTTTCACATCCTTATGTTCGAATAATGATTCAAACCCAGCTGTTGCTAGTTTGCTTAAGGCATCTTCTTTCGTGTTTTCACTTCTTAGTACACGCTGGATATTGAAATATTCAAGGTGAGTGATGAGCTGACGAACCCTTCTTAAATATTTTATCAACTGCTCTTCTCGCACTTCTTAGTCTCCATGTACTTACTAGACTACTATCTGTGAATCACTAAAGGCCCAAAAGTTTCTGAACTTCATCTTGAATGTGATATCTAAGCCACATATTAATTCTTCATATTCAGCTTCATTTTTGGTGAGTAGGAAATCAAAACAAAGGAGTATTTGTGTTCTCCTCCTTTTGGGTTGACCAACAGTAGTCATGTACCGCAACCTTCCTTGCTAGATGGCCCATTAACGAACAATTTCCATGCAATGTCTTCCCACTTGGATTTTCCTTTGTCAATTCCAAGATTCTACTGTATTCACTTCCCATGCCTCTGCACTTGTCATCTCTGTAATGAAGTCTGACAAAGCCTACGCCTTGATTGCAGTTCGTGGTTACAACTGGATTTCATATTACCCCAATTCAAGAGCCCACTTGGTCATTCTTCCAGATGATTTAAGCTTGCTCAAAATTTTCTTGATTGTGTATTCATTATAGACTACAATCCTATAGTTGTGGAAATAGGTTTGCAGTCTTCTTGCTTAATATATCAAAGGTAGAGTTAATCTTTCAATTGGCAAATACGCCATTTCTGCATTATGTAGTATTCTGCTGATGTAGAACACTGGTACTTGCTTCTAGCCTTCTTGTCACACCAAAAATGAGCTTATCATGTTTATTGAAACCGCCAAGTATAAATATAGTGTTTCTCCAGGAATTGGTGATTTCAATGTTGGTATTGCCTGAAGCTGCTCCTTGAAGAACTCATATGCCCTTTGACTTTCCTTGCTTAAGATGAACTTTTTAACCTTCTTAAGGACTTTGAAGAGTGGGAAGTGTTTCTCAACCGCCTTTGAAACAAACCTACTAAGCGATGCTAACAATCCGCTCAATAGTTGCGCTTCTTTAACTGTTCGTAGTTGAAGGAGGTCAATTATCGCTTGCATTTTCTCTGGATTAGCTTCAATTCCTTTGGAGGATACCTTGTATCCCAAGAATTTTCCTGAACCTACCCCAATTATGCATTTTGTGGGATTAAGCTTTATTCTAATTGCACTCAGTGTATTTAAGGTTTCCTTCGAGTCTTGCGCAAAGTTGCATATCTTTTTGCTTTTCATGACCATGTCGTCGATATATGCTTCTGCATTTTTTCCTATTTTATTGTGAAATGCATTGTGTACCACTCTTTAATATGTTTCCCTTGTGTTTTTAGGCCAAACGTGATCTTCACCTAGGAAAATATTCCAAAACTTGTTATGAAAGCCATTTATTCTACGTCTTCTGGGCTCATCAATAATATTTGGTGATATCCCTTATACGCATCCAAGAAAGCTAGGACCTCATATCCAGAAATTGCTTCAACTAACTGATCAATTCTAGGCAAGGGATAACAATCCTTTGAACATGACTTGTTTAGATCAGTGAAGTCTATACACATTTCCCACCTGGAGTCTGCCTTCTTTACCATCACTGGGTTTGCTAGTCATTTTTGGTAGATCACCTCCTTTATGATACCATTCTGTAATAACACTATTACTTATTCTTCAATCGATTTCTGTCTGTCACTAGCGAAGCTTCGTTGCTTTTGCTTGACTAATTTGACCAAATCACTGATATTCAACAAATGAGTCGCAAATCATGCGTTGATTCCTCCCATGTTTTGTACACTCCATGCAAATGTATCTTTGTGGTCTCATAGGATTTGTATCACCTTCTCTTTCTCTAAGTCTGGAAGAGGCTTTCCTATTTTGATAAACTTAGAGGTGTCTTCTTCATCCAAAACGACAACTTTAGTCTCTTCTCCTAGATCTATTGGAGGATCCAATTGGTTGAGTGAGTCACCATCCATGATAGTGCTGACTATCTTTGCTTGCTTCGCCTTCTTTCCTTCTCTCATTGCAATAATTCTACATTGTCTGGTTGTTTGTAGGTTTCCTCTCACCGTTGCAATTCCTGTTGGGGTTGGGAACTTCATGACCAAATGGTATGGAGACCATATCGCCTTTGCTCTATTCATCCAAGGTCTGCCGCTGATAGCATCAAATGAACTTGGTGCATCAATGAAAACGATGTCACAAATGATAGGTTAGTTTCTATCATTTTCGTTGATTGTTACAGGCAGCTTTATGTTGCCCAACAATGTCTCCGCTCATTCAATGAATCCTATAAGCTACGATGTGGATTTTTTTGTGGTCAGTCCACTTGAATCACAATCTTTCAAAGCAATCCACAAAAAGAATTTCCACTGTGCTCTCATCATCTACAAACACTCTATAAACTGTTGTGTTTCCAATCCTAGCAAGAATGACTATTGGATCATTGTGAGGTGAAGCATTAAGAACTGCATCCTCTTCACTAAACGTGATTATTTCATTCACACAAAATCTCTTGTCTACAGGCTCTTGTGGTGGTGAATACCTGGCCATGGCTTTCCAGAAATTATTTGATAAAGACTTGGTTTACCCATGTATTGATAAGACTATTCTCTCTTGAACCCCTGTCGCTATATCTTCTTTGTAATCCACCATGGTCGTCATCTTTTGATTCTTGTTCAGAGTGTTCGCAATGGCCTAGTTCTTGGTTATGGAGCTTCCTACCTTATTAGCTTTGAAGTATCGATTTCCTCCATCTTCTTTCTCGTACTGGCTCAAATAGCCATTTTCAAAGGAAGTCTTCCTTTGAAAGGGAGACTTCCTTTTCCCTTCTTCGTAAAAATTCATTATGAGTCTTCCATTAATCATTTTCCCTCTCTATTTTGTGGTTATTTGCTTCTTCGGTTCGTACATATTGCTCAATCATTTTCTGTAACTCTCTTGGGTTTCCTGGCATGTTCTTTGTGAGTTCTTTGTAGAATTCTCCTGATAGCATGCCTCCTGTTAATGCACCCACCCAAGGAAGATTGGAACGACAGATCACAAACCTACAAACTTTCCATGACAAACCTACTGTGATATTTTGCAAGACTTTTGACACATCGCTGAGCTATGGTGTTTAGCTCTGCTATTGTCTTTTGCTTCTAGTAAAAGCGCCCCAAGAACAGATCCGAAAACTGTGCCCGAGACTTAATACTTCCTTTTGGAAAGTTCTCGTACCATTTAATCGTTGTTCCCGATAGAAAGATAGGGAAAGCCTTACACACAAACTTGATTTCCGCGCAAAATCTGATGCTACTATGGTAGGAATGTAGGAATTCCTTTGGGTTAGTAGTCCTATCGTAAACTTTGACGTGCAATGGCAACTTGAAGTCTTTTGGCATCTTGAAGTCACGAAGATGTGGTGCTAATGGTGGCTTGTCTACATCGTCATCTGCCACTATATCTCTTAACTCAGCCCCATATTTAAGATCTTCGTTCTTTTGACTCATTTTTTGACTTATTTTTGGGGACTTCAGCTTAAGAGTGGCTAAGAATTGACTATACAATTGTTCTCTATCCGCTTATAGAAATAATGCGAACGCTCTTCTTTATTTTTCTTGATTTTTTTAGGAGACTCTGCTTCTTCCTCATCATCTTCTGTGTTTTGTTTACTATGCTCCCGTTCTTTGCTAGGGACATATTCTTGATCTTTGCTGGGATGCATGCTCTTGTTGCGTCTAGTCGTTTGCTATTGTGTATGATGGTTTTTGCTTCTTTACTTTTAGTGAGCACCATTCTCTACTTTGCAGGGAATGAAGGATTAAAAAAAAATTCTCGTCCCCATAGACGACGCCAAATGTTGTGGTATTCCCAATTTGCCAAAGTGACCATCGTTCACAGTAAATGCTCCTGCAAAAGAGATCTCGAAAGTGATTCCGGGGAAAATACCCCAACGCTCAAGTCAGCAGTTTCCTTTTGAGAATTAGGATTTCTCAATACAGTTGCACTTACCTTAACTGGCATTTTTCTTCTTGTATTTATAGCAAGTTACAATCGTGACTCCTCTTTATTAGGAATCACGATCGTGGGTTATGTCATGGTTCCGATAAAGCCGGTTCGTGCATATCTTCATGGCTAGAGCTTGATCATTGTGTACACTTTTCTTGGTTCGTAGCTAAGTTCATTCCGACCTGATTCCGCTTTTCCCGGTTTGCGTCTACTACTAGTGTAGGGCTAAGTTCTGCATTGGGCCTGAAGTCTAATCTTATGTGATTCATGGGCTAGGTATACACCAATGACTATATTAGAAAATTATAAATAAAAAATTATTTGTGGGAAAGGTAAAAGTTATCGTTGAGATGAATGAAGTGCATGACTTTATAACTGGAAGTGGATAAGTATGGTATTGGAAGTGAGATTTGGTGGATATATTTTTACTAAATTCATGATGAATTTTTAAGATTAACATTGATATAAATTTCAATTATTTCAAAATGTGTTTGGACAAGATAGAAAAGTATTTATAAGTTCGATTACTTTAACAGTTACAAACAAATACTCCCCCGTCCCAACCCATTTTGCTTATTTTAATTTTTGGGAGTTAAATTTAGCCAATTTTGACCATTAAATTTTATTATTGCCTGTGTAAATCTATTATCATGTTATATGTTGTTGGATTCATCGTAATGTATATTTTAATTTGTTACTTTTTAAGATTTTTTTTACGCATATAAATAAAGATGTTAATATTTAAAAATTGAAAAAGTTGACTGCCAAAAGTAAAATTACGCAAAATGAGTTGGGACGGAGGGAGTAGATTTTTTAGAACGTGTATATTTCTAGTTTACGTTATAGTTTATTTAGTCTATCTCTTGAAAGATGGTCTTTCTATAAGTTATGGAAAGAATAGAGACTCAAGTGTAATTTTACAATAATGGTTGAAAATTCACCGGATGAAAGCAATTAAAATTTGGGTCGAATTTAGGTTATAATTTCAATTTTTTACGATTTAATGTTTATAATTTAATGTCTATGTTTCAACTAAAGTTATAGCATTTTATTCTAAAAATTTTAGAAAATATTTAGAAATTACAGATCATAATAGAACATTTACAAAACGTTTTTATCTAAAAACATATATAAGTACCACACGACTTATATGTTTAAATCTAAATATGTAATATTTCTAACCAAAATTTAAAATTTTCACTTCTCGTTATAGCAAAGTATAAATCAATAATTTTATATTATTCTAATTAAATCTCATATTTTGATATAAATATGAAAATAATGTATTTTAAATAATTGGTCTATCTAGTTTAGAAAAGAAACAGTACATGCTAAATGTTATTCTTATATTTTTTGGTTAAATTATGCCAAAAGTGGCATCTCTCTTCAAAATGAGTGCGTCTCTTGAAAAACGGTCTTTCCATGAGTCATGGAAAGACCAAGGTTTAAAGTCTAAATTAAAAGAAATTAAGATAAAATTTTCGGGTTGCATAAACTGAGTTATAAATTTTTATAACTAATACATGTTAATGTTGCAACTAAAACCTTTTACCTTTTATTATTCAAATTAAATCCCATCTTTCCATAAGTTTATGGAAAGACCGTCTTTCCAAGACTTTACCATTCAAAATTGGCAAAGTCAAATTCTTGGAAAAAATCTATCCAAAAATAAAAAAATCTTAATTGCTCTGAGCAGTGCGTGCGATTACACTATGAGTATGTGTTTTTTCCTGATCTTCCCCTTCCACTAGATCCGACGAGTTCCGTCGAGCTTCGTCACAATGGGTAGGTCTAGTGGCAAGAAATTGGCGAAAAAGACAGTTGCTAAGCTCAGAAGCTTGGAGATGTAGGAGAAAAAAAGGGCAACAAAAGAAAGAGAAAATGGGGCAGGTCTCAAGGGATTGAAAGGAGTACTCAATGATAGAGGGGGAATAGAAACCCCAAAATCACTGATGGGAGGTTTAAATCGAAGGCTGTGGAGGATGTAGAGTTCCTGGGGTTAATGCCACCGACTAAAAAAGTTGTGAAGCTAGAGCAAGGAGATAGTTCGAAATCTGGAGACATCAGGGATGGAAAGAGATTGTCATGGGGGGAATAAATGAGGAAGATGAAGAGAAAACCTGGAGCAGACTATTTACGCTGGAACAAAACGAAGTTCAGTTTGTTGATATAGAAGTAAATGGTATGAAAATGGGGGAAATCACTTTGGAGGAGGTTGAACCGAGCTCAAAACAATGGAGTGCCACAAAGGTTTGCTGGATACTGGGGAACAATCTACCATTCAAAGTGACTGGATAATTCTTCTACACGATGTGGGGACGCATAATCACAAAAGTCTGGATGATGGAGAGAGGTATCTTTTTTGTGAATTTTTTACAATCTGTGCATGGTGATGAGGTTATTGAAAGAGGAAATGTATACTTCGATGGAAAGCAACTAGTTATGAATCCATGGTCATTAGATGTAGATTTTTCTGAGCCTGTAACAATTCATGTATGTGTACGATTGTCTAGCTTATCTACAGTAGACTGGCACCCTAAACTAATCGGTAAGATTGTTAGTCCATTAGGGAAGCCTATATGCTTAGATAAAGCTACTTTGGAAAAGGAGAGGCTAAAATTTGTTAGAATAAAGATGGAAATGGAGATAGGGAACATGTTGCTAGACAGGATTATGTTTTTGAATGAGCATAGAGTCGTAGTGCAACAGAAAGTCATATTTGAGTGGAAACCTGATCAAGTGGTTAGGCTGTAACCAATTGGGGTATAGCAGTGAGGAGTGTAGGAAAAATATGGGGATACAGATGAGGTGAAGGTTAAAAAATGGAAACTGTATGTACTAGTGAGTGTAAACAAGGCAGGAGAGAAAGGATAAGTAATACAGAATGAATAGGGAGAAAGAACTGATGGGCAGAGGAACTTGCCAGTAGTTGGGCAAGCTGGAACATTAGGGCGTTAAATAAAAGGAGTAAACAGTTTGAAGTGAGAATATTCTACATTAAAAACAGAATTGGATTGTTCTGTTTACTTGAAACAAAATGAAAAAAGAAAAGCAGGAGGAAGTGAGTTTTTTGGTACAAAGTGGAAGCTGGAGACAAACATAGAGGAAGCAGGAGGTGGAAGAATATGGATTATGTGGAAGAAAGATAGTTATGAAATCAGAATTATCAGGGTAGCCAATGGATTGATATGGAAGTAGGGATTCTGGAAACAAAACAATATGTTTACTACACTGCCGTTTATGGATTTAATACTGGACAGAGAAGAATGGAGTTGTGGCAACACTTGAAGGGGATAGGTTAAAAGGGCGAACCTTGGCTTCTGATTGGTGATTATAATTCACCATTAGAATGTAGAGTCAAAATCGGAGGGCTGCCAGTGAAGGAGAAGGAGTGGGAAGATTTTTTGGGAATGGTGGAAGAACTGGAATTGTTAAGCATCAAAACAGTGGGTAGTTCATACACCTGGAGCAACAGAATTAATGGGATGGAAAATATCATGAGCAGAATAGATAGAGGGTTAACAAATGCAGAATGGATGGATAAGATGGATTACACATATTGTGAAGTACTGAGTGAAATAACCTCTGATCATCTTCTATTACTAATCAGGTTCACCAGTAGGAAAATGGAGTTTAAGAAGCCTTTTGAATACTTTCACATGTACTCACTTTCAGAACACTTTGAAGTGACTGTAGCCCAGGTATGGAGGAGCTTGAAACCTGGAAATTTGCATGAACTGGAAAGATCATTGAAGGCATTGGAGAAACCTTTGGAAAGACTGAACAAAAGAGAGTTTGGAGCAATTGGAGAAAAGGTAGAGAGAAGTATTGAGCAATTGAGGAGAGCCCAAGAAGAAGCAAACAAAGATCCACAATACTTATGGAAACGGGAGAAAGAAAGAGAACACAGAAGGGCAGTGGAGAAAATGCAAGAGGTGGAAAAGAGATTTTTGAACCATAAATAAAAAAATGCAGTGGCTTAATTAAGAGGATAGGCCAACTGAAGTGTTCTATGCAACAGTGAAGGCAAAGCAATGGAGAGGCAATATAGTGACACTGAGAGTGGGGATGAAGTCTTTACAAATCAGGAAGGAATTGAGGAAAACCTGGTTAAGCATTTTAAATCTCAATTGGGTAAGACTGTTGAAACAAAGAGGATACACAGAGATTTGGTGAAATATGGAAGGGTGGTAAGTTTCTATTAGCAGATGGAGATGATCAAGCCAGTGAAAACAGCTGAGATAGTGATGGCTCTAAAGGGCATTAAATCCACTAAGAGTCCAGGTGTGGATGGTTAAACAAGCCAGTTTTTCGAAGAGGCTTGGCATATTGTTGGGGATGACGGGGTGAAAGTTGTGACTGGATTTTTTGAAGGAGATAGCATTCGAGAGAGGTTCAGTGGGGCAGTTATCAGTCTTGTGCCAAAAATATATCAATTCCAGGTACCCTCTGATTATAGACCAATAGCATGCTACTCGGTTGTTTATAAGATCATAACAAAAATTACATGTGCTAGATTAAGGAATGTACTGCTTGAAATAATAAATGTGAATCAAAGCGCTTTTATTAAAGGTCGACATATAGCCCACAATCTCTTATTAGCACATGAACTGTTATTCAGATTTAAAAATGAGACTATGAAGCCCAGATGTGGTTTGTAGTTGGATATTAGTAAAGCTTTTGACAATATAAGCTGGAAGTTTATGAAGGAATGGCTGAATGAGTTAAAGTTTCCTGAATTAATGGTTGAATGGATAGATACATGTATCAGAAGTTATTCTTTTTGTCTGCCTAATAATGGCAAGTATTCAGAGTTTTTTAAGGCAGAAAAATGGGTGAAGCAAGGGTATCCCATGTCCCCGTTGCTGTTTGTGATATGTATGGAATACCTGTCTAGGGTGCTGCTTAGAGCTTATGGGGAAAAGATGATTGATTATCAGCAAAGAAGTGGTAAAGCAAGAGTTCATTCATTTCTCTTTGCAGATAACCTGTTGCTATTTTGTGGTGCAAACAAGAAGTCTGTTGAAGGGGTTCAAAAGGGTTTGATGGAATTTCAAGATGTTGTGGGCTTGGAAGTGAATACAAGGAATTCAAAGCTGGTTTTCTCAAGGATGGATGAAGATGAAATAGATTAGCACCAGTATTGAAAATTAAGAGAAGTGAGTTCCCAATGATGTATTTGGTGTTGCCTTTGTCACAGTCAAATGGAATAAAGCTGATTGTGAAACCCTGATTGAGAAAGTAAGAGGGAGAATCAACTGTTGGGGATCCAAGAATCTATCGCATGCTGGTAAATTGCAATTGATTAATTTAGTATTACTCTGAATAACAGGTTATTTGAGTGGTATCATGAAACTGGCTGAAAGTATTAATAGCAGAATTGTCAAAATCTGTAGTATCTATGGGGCAAGGAGGAACATGAAAGGGGATACACTGTTGTATCATGGAATGCTCTCTATTTAGGGAAAACGAAAGGAGGTATGAGAGTGAGAGATCCAGCCATATGGAATTTGGCAGCTATATGTAAGCATGTCTGGGATATTGACAGAAACGAGGACATACTGTGGATACAATGGCTGCAGTCATACTATATGAAAGGGAAACAGTTCAAAGAGTGTAAGCCTTCTACCTCTCACAGATGGGTTCGGAATACTTTGTTAAGATTGAGAGGTAAGGTACATAATGAGCTAGAGAAATGTTGTGATTCTAAAGGAAAACTAAAGGTTGCTTATGTGTGTGATTTGTTAAAATGAGGAGATGAAGCAAGAGCAAAATCACTGATTGTCTGGCATAAGTTAATCCACCCTAAACACAGGTTCTTCATCTGGATGTTCTTAAACAATAAGTTGGTAACAATAGGCAGGTTAAGTCAGTTTGGTATAACTGGGCATATAGTATGCTGCTTATGTGACCAAGAAAGGGAATCTGCACACCATCTGTTTATGGAGTGTGAGTTTGCTACAGGTCTGCCAAGCTAGGGCTGCGTTTGTGCAGAAATTTAAGGGAGCAGAAACCGTTAATGTATCAACAGGCAAAAAGAAAGCAAGGATTGATGAAAGCAGTGACTGCAATGTATGCCATATGGATGTTAAGAATCAGGACGACTTTTGAGAAGGAGAAAACGGAGATGCTCATAGTTGTGACTCAGATTCTCATGGAATGTGAATGGAGGGACAAAAGAGATAAAAATTGAGGCTGAGTAAGGAGATGGAAATTTAGCAGAAGGAAAAAGAGATGAAAGGCAGTGGAAAGAATGACTCTGAAAAATGGAGGCAAGGGTAGGGCTGGACTTAGACGGGCCGGTGGTGGTGCAATTAGGCTGAAGAGTGTTATTTCATTTTTCAATTATGGGCCGAAGAAATTTGTTTATGGATCAGGATGTATGGTTATTTGATGATGTGTAAAGAGTCTAGAGTAAAGGACTCCAATGGGGTAATTTTGGGTTGAAATGTTAATATGCAAATCTTTTCATAAAAAAAAGGGAAATGGGGTTTAATAAAATAATAAAAAGGTAAAAAATTTTAGTTGAAATATTAAAATTTTAGCATGCAACGGGTAGTAGTTATAAAGTTAATGACTCGATTGATGCAACCTAAAAATTATTTTTATTTTTTCTAATTTACAATTTAAATCTTAATTTTTTCATAAATTATGAAAAATCATCTTCCAAGAAACATACTCTAATCAGAATTCCTTATTGAAAATAAAAGTTCAATTAAATATATCATTGTAAGTGTTATAATAATCAAAAATTTAACGCAGACAATTAACCAGTGGAGTAAGGGCTATTCCCCTAAATTTATTTGCAATTCAATTCAATCGAGTGAAAATTTGATTTGAAATGAATTTATCTGAATTTACTAGACAAGAGCCAAATAAAGAAGCTGGCTACAAATGATCAACATGGCCGTTATTAAAATGAAGTTACACAAAAGAAGTTACACCGTATAAAAGTCAAAAGTATTAATTTCTACTCATGTGAATTTAACAAAAAGATCCTTATCTAGTTACCGACATTCTCCTATAAATACATTGTTTTTTACTTAAAATTAAGTGAGACAGTTTACTGTAAGTCTCTGGCGTTCTTGTATAAACCACCTCAAAACACAGTCCAAATCCAAGTTCAGCCATGTCCAATCCATCTCCTCACCGACCTTTCATCATCTTCCTCGTCTTCTTCTCTGTAATATTCGCAACCTCATGGTATTACACCAGAACGAAACCCGAAAATCTAGCCTGCCCCGAGTGGTGCAGTTTCATCTGCAGAAAAGCAAAGCCTAAAAACAGCTCAATAATCATACAAAAAAATCCATTTCCAATGCCCAAACCCGAAAACTTGTCCGCCGCCATTCCTCTGCACCCGCTGGACCCTTTGACCGCGGTGGAAATCAACCGGGTGAGATCCATTCTGTCTTCTTATGGACCCTTTTCATCCTCCTTTCCGTCGATCCATTCTTTATCCCTCGACGAACCGGAAAAAACCCGGGTTTTGAAATGGAAAAAAGGAGACCCGATTCCGGCGAGAAAAGCGTCGGTGATCGGGATGCTCTCCGGGGAGGTCCATTTACTGGTTGTGGACCTGGACTCGGGTCGGGTGGAGAGCCATGTCCGAAACCCCGGACCCGGGTACCCGACGCAATCCATGGACGACGTTACTCTCGCTATGCAAATCCTGTCATCAAGCGAAGAGTTCAACAGCTCAATCCATGCCCGGGGACTGGAGTTCCAGCAAGTCACCTGCTTAACGCCGTCGCCGGGATGGTTCGGTGGCGACGAAGAAAACCGCCGTATCATAAAGCTCGAGTGTTACTCAACTGAAGGCACTCCCAATTTCTACATGAGACCGATCGCAGGCCTGATAATCACCATCGACATCGACCATCGGAAAATCATCAACCTCTCCGATTCAGGCAAGGGAATCCCCATCCCGAGCCCCAACCACACCGACTACCGATACCAGTCACAAAACGATCCTCCGAGAATGAACCCATTAAACCCCATTTCCATGGAGCAGCCCAGAGGACCGAGCTTCCGGGTCGAAGACGGGCACATGGTTCGATGGGCGAACTGGGTTTTCCACGTGAAGCCAGACCAGCGGGCCGGGATGGTGATCTCGAGAGCCATGGTTCAGGACTCGGAAACCGGGGAGTTCCGGAGCGTGATGTATCAGGGGTTCGCGTCGGAGCTGTTCGTGCCGTACATGGATTTCAGTGAGAGTTGGTACTTCAAGTCGTACATGGACGCCGGGGAGTTCGGGATGGGGGACACGGCGATGTCGCTGGTTCCTCTGAATGATTGTCCCCGGAATTCGTACTACATGGACGGAGTTTTCGTCGCCGCCGATGGCCGGCCGTATGTTCAGGAGAATGTAATCTGTGTATTCGAGAGCTATGGTGGCGATGTTGCTTGGCGTCATTCGGATCTTCCGGTCTTTGGTCCTGAGGTAGGTCAACTTACATCTGGGACATACGTTATCATATACCGACGTGTGTCAAGTAAAAAACATACTCCATCTGATATTATAATATTGGCTCCCTTTTCTTTTAGGGAAGATTTTTTAATATTGGCTCCTTGTATTTTCAATGCAATCCTCACTATTCATTTCACTCTTTGAAAAAAAAAGTGCTCAAAAGTAGAAGCCAATATTAAAGGATTAGAAGGAGTAGTAGAATTAAAATATGACCCCACTCACTTGCCACGTGCACGGCATCTTATCTCCGCACAAATTTTCTGATTATATACTTCTTGAGCGGCAAAATAGTTAGAATTAAACCATTTCTTATTATTTAATAAACAAATGTGCAAAAATAATTTTAAAGTATACTTTTTATGAGTGTTAAAATAATCTCGAGTTTTTCCAAAAGTCTAAAATAACCTCGGCTCATGAAAATGCCAAAAAGCATTACCTTTTACCTTTTTAAGTTGTAGTATACTGTACTCCATTGATTAAAACTAGTCCGGAAGATAGAAGTACAACACATGTGGTGTTAATTAAGTTTTTAAGGTACTGCTTTTCCTTTTTCTCTACTACTACAAGTCTACACCTCAAGTGAGAAAAGCCTTATTTCAACTTTTCAGCCATGTTATTTCATGGGAAAGAAAAGGAATTCTTTATTCCTATGTAAAATGTCTCTCGTATCGTATTTTGCTTTTTAATGAGAAGCTAAACCATATTTTATCTGTACGTGCGCTTTTTGAATGCTAACCACATTTCACCGATTTTGTGACTGGATTGCAAATAGATCAGAGAATCAAGGCCAAAGATATCCCTTGTAGTTCGAATGGTAGCATCAGCTGGAAATTACGACTACACATTCGATTGGGAATTCCAAACAGACGGCTTGATCCGGGTTAAGGTCACAATTTCAAACCAACTTCTTCCTTATTTAGTACTCCCTCCTCCATAGTCCAATTTGCAAATTTTTTTAATCAATTTTATCGATAAATTTCAATTATTATATATGCATTAGTATCATAATGTGAAATATTGCTATATTTTCTGCATCAAGAATTTTATAAACATCAAACTTTAATACACTGCTTGTACACTATGTGTCTAAAGATACTAGTGATTAAATATGATAAGAGATTGGTGACAAAAAAAAAGTGGCGGGGAGTAACAAATTAGAACTGCCTACAGTAAACTAACAACTGCAATTTACAACAGGTGAGCTTATCAGGAATGCTAATGGTGAAAGGGACCCCATACGAAAACATCAACCAAGCACCACCCTCGACCGGCACCGGTGCCCCGCTGGTGTCAGAAAACGTCCTCGGCGTGATCCACGACCATTTCATCACGTTTCGAATAGACATGGATGTGGACGGCCCCAACAACACGTTCGCTAACGTTAATCTCGTCAAGGAACAAAACAGTACTTGGCCGGGGAAGTCTCCGAGGAAGAGCATTTTGAAGGCCGTGAGACAGGTTGCGAAAACCGAGGAAGATGCAAGGATCAAGCTGAAGATTTACGATCCCTCTGAGTTTCACTTTGTTAACCCTTGGAGGGTTTCGAGGCTGGGGAATCCGAGCGGTTATAGGGTGGTTCCGGGCGCCAATGCCGCGAGCTTGCTTGATCTTGATGATCCCCCTCAGCTCAGAGCAGCTTTTACCAATAATCAGGTCTGCATTTTGTTTCAGTTCATGTTCTGAAATCTGATGAAATGATTATATCGGGGAATAATTTGTGAGTTTGTATTATTTGATGTATGATAGATATGGGTGACTCCATATAATCGATCTGAACAATGGGCTGGTGGACTGCTGGCTTATCAGAGCCATGGAGATGACACACTTGCTGTCTGGTCCAACAGGTGAGGGCATCTATCTTTATGTGATGGATGACATTTACATGGTGTAATTGATTTCTTTTGATTTGTTTGTTCGGGAGAAACATGAGTTACTTTTGGACTTAGGGGTATAATAGGAATTGTGCATTCTTCTCCCGCTTTGATTGCAAATGTAAAAGGGAGCCATAAGAAAAAATCCTTCGAAAAAAAGAAGGCGCAATATTCAGAGACTGTACTCTTATGTTAAGGTATTTCTTAAATATCTCCAAGATATAAGACTTCACTTGTTACTTAACTTGAGGAAATAGTGCAGTGATAGCTAATTTTTTATCTCAACTATTTCTCCGTTACAGAGGGTGGTATTGTGGAGTAGATGATTTTCTAAAATTGAAATCTGTCGTGATTATTGTACCAATTAACAATCTTGGTTTTTGTTATGTCAAAAGTAATGACTGTTTTCGTTTTTGTGGATTGTTGTTGAGCAGGAATCGTTCGTTAGTGGAGAAGGATATAGTGTTGTGGTACACGCTGGGATTCCATCACATTCCATGCCAAGAGGACTTTCCAATAATGCCAACAGTGGTTTCTAGCTTTGATCTAAAGCCCGTTAATTTCTTTGACAGGAATCCCATCCTCAGAGCTATTCCCAATTTACCCCAAGACATGCCTTTATGCTCCGCCTCCCCCTCGCGTTAACATCGCCATAAATCTTTGTTTAGAGACTTAGAGTTTACTCTGCTCCTGAAAGTTGAAGTTATTGAGGGAGCTTCGAAATCTGTTCCTCAGCATTGCTTCAAATGAGCTTTAAAATAATTAGTAGACGATTTAGTAATGGCCGTGGACATTAATTTCATGATCGATTAGCTACATTCCTTATTTAACTGTCCAGATTAATTCTGGCTTCACCCAAACTCCAGTACAAAGCACATGCAGAAAATCTTCGCTCATCCTAGTAAGGAAATTATGTTATAATAGAAATCAGACATGAGCTCAAATAGAGGAAAGAGATGTGCAGGAGACTCAACATACAATACCGGCAATGTTCCATTCTAAAATCAATTGGTTATAGGAGGAGTAACCCACCAAATTTATATGTGGGACATCTATCTTCTCCACTTTCAATGTGTGATACTCTAATTGTTAGAATTTGAGAGGATACAAGAAGGAAAACTAATGGAAGAAGATCCGTAATTTGAAGGACTACAATAGTAGTCAAAAGAAAATCACATTAGTGGCAGCAGTTTTTGAGATAGGAAGAGGCTGGTTGGGGATTAGGCAATCAAAATGCCAATCTTTAGCAACCCGGCCAAGAGGAAAATAGAAAGGAATAAAGTGCATTTATGCCCCCTAATTATTGTGTTTGTGCAGATATGCCCTCTACTTTTTTTTGAAAGAACACATATACCCCTAGGGTCATCTGAAAATTTGGTCTACTTTGGTCTTGCCTGGATTTTAATGAAATCATGAAATTCCAAAATAGTGCAATGTTCTTTGTGCCCCCTCTTTATTCTCCCATAGTCACATCATTTTTCTCTCCCACTCAGAACACACGTTTCCTTTTCACTCTGACTTGCAAAGGAGAACTAAACCCTCAATCTGTGTCTTTGTCGGCGTTTAACTTCACAGAATTTGGCAGCTAGTGCGTATTGGCGTATCAATGATACACGTGACGGTTTAGTTTGAAGAAGCGAATGTTGCACTATGATAAGGATTTGTTGCAGATTGAACATTATTTGGTATTTTTTTCATTTTGTGTTTCAACAGAGCCCAAACAAAGTGACGAAAGCTGTTATATTTTTCCCCCATTCATTATAAAGCTCTGGTTTTTCATGTGAGATTACCAATATTTTGGGATTATGCATGTTTATCATTGTCGTCAATACATTTTTGTGCAATCGGTTGTATCATTGTGTTCAAATCCTATTGGACTAGGGTTTTCGAGTTAAGGAATGTTTCATTTGAATAGGGGTATTTTTTTCTATGGTTTCGTGTTTTTGATCGTGTGATATTAAAGTTAGTTGTAACGTTTATCTGCTTTGAACATTCATGGTTTTATGACCATTATATACTCAAGCATATTTTGGATTGTTGATTGATGCAAGAAGAGTTTGGCCCAGTTTGCAACCTAATAATACACTACTGGGATAAGTGGAAGGTTCACTAGTGTTGAGGGGGTGTCAAAGGCAGTACTATTGGACCATTAAAGACACTTTCCTTGTGCCTTCTCTAGCCCTGCCATCCATCGCCTGTCATTAGAAGGCGGTTCCAAAACCGCCTTTAAAAAGGCCAACGAAGGCAGTTAAAAACCGCCTTAAAAATCATGCGGGAACCGCCTTTAATTCTTTCCGAGTTCAGAAATATCCTAACGTCCACCGTGTCGATGATCATCTTTCGGAGTTCGGGCCGTCAAACTTTCTGAGTTTGGAAAAAATGTAATTGGCTCTTCGTCACTAACAACCTGATTTCCAAGCTCATGTTTACATTCCGTCTCTATTCTATCCAACGATTGCTCCAATTTGTCATAATGAATTATTGTTTATGAACTCGGAAATATATTCATGGGTATTCTTTCAAAGCTTGGAATTGATAATTGTGACTATGTAAAAATTGAAGTGAAGTTTCCGATTTTGGAAAGTTGATATGCTCATATGATAAATGAATATTTCTTCCAAATGTCTCCAGCTCCAAAAAAAGGCCTCAATCCACAGCAGCAAATATAACACACAATACACGATAATATCTTGTATGTTGACAAAAATCTATAGATATCGTTAACCTAACAATAATCTATAGATATGAATAGAAAACAATAGTAATCTATTCCAATACTTCTAAGCTTCATTATTTATCTAATTGCGTTACTTTTGAAATATTCGGATCCCTAAGAGTTCCAAGCCGACCGATTTAGTATTAGATGTCTCGCCAAATAATTCCTCACACTGTTGATTTCATCATTAGAATAGGGCTTCTATTTCTTCATGAAAATCTATCAATAACTAGTTAGTCGGAATTATAAGAAAACTTTGTTATATTAATTGGTTACTAGAAACAATTGTACGCGCACCTTGTCAATCTGGATGTAGTCATCTTTGACCTCATGAATGCACTCAGCCGCGTAGAGCATGACGTAATAGCCGTACTCCCAAGTCTGTGCTTGTTTCTTGTATGGGTTTTAATAAAAACAAACTCCTTAATTATATTCTTATCAAAATTAATTAATATAAATTGAATAAAAAATAATCATAGCCCACCTTGACTTCGACCACCTCGAAATGATTTTTATTTTGGTCGCTACCATTCTTCATTGCCAATTCCAAAATCTCAAAAAATGCATCCGATGGTTGGAAGTGCATGGGATCCATCCAATAAACCCGGTTATGGGCGGGAGCAATCAAAATCAATCTCCAATGTCCCTAAACACAAAAATTGAAATTATGCACGAAATGAGTGATTTGTGTAACCGTTAAGTAAAACAAACAATCCTAGTATATATTAATCTTTCTATGAATGGTGCAATGAATACCTTCTTATCATTCCGCCCTAGGCTCTTACAGATATAGTCGATCCTCTCTTGTTTTGTACAACTAACTTCTTGAATCGACACTGGGCACATGTATCCAATCCATCCCTTGTTTTGATTATGTGTAAAGAACATGTACCTTTGAAATTTCATTTTGCTTTAGTACCTTCTAAGTATTAATAAGAACATTGAAAAAAACTAAAATTTATAGAAATAACTCACAAGGTTTAGATGGACTTGATCGTTTGATTGACTTGCTCACATATCCACAGATCTTCAAAATCACTCCACAGCGCAATGATACCCGTTTGCATCCATATACACATTCATTCCCCAAGAATGAGTAAGTTGAGATTTTATCATGCGGTTGAAGCCAATTAAACAGGACCCTTACGAAGTGTGGTGATTGTCGAAGGACTTGTGCTCTTTCAGTTGGAGCTTTAAGCTTCATGGTTGTTGTTTAGACCGGTTTAGGCGTTGGTTTGATAGGTCTTGGTGTTATTTTCACTGGTTTAGGGGAGGCAGATTCTATTTCCTTCAAATGTCGATCTGTTACAGAATCTGCGTAAATAAGTCAACGTGGCCATAGTAAGAACATTCCCCGTGCAAGACCAATCTTCTTGTATTCTTCGTCGGTGACTGGAAACGTGGCACCCATCACCAACGGTTCCTCCAATAAAACCCTAGAAATACCCTCACCAATAGGTACATAGTGATGGCTTTTCATCGATTCATGCAGAATTCCATTAGCTACATGGAATGGTTTACCATCTATGCCTTGGTCTATAAAAAGCTCACACAGACGTGATTTCTACATTCCCACAAAAATATATGTTAATTTACAAATTAATTTAATTGTAAACAAAAATTGAACAAATACAGTAAGTGTATACATTTTTTCAATTGGTTGTAATGCAGTGTCCACATTGTCTGGTTTGAACAATTGCCGCTCGATTCTTGGCGTTCTCACAATAGCTTCTCGATTCACCTCAATACCTCAGGGGGAGTGACGTGATCCTCTAGATGGTGGCGTCCAATTGGGAGTCAAATTATCTAAGTTGTCCGGAAGAACAAGACCGGTTTGTTAGATCAACCTACGAATGATGATGTTTTGCTACTCAATTCGTTTGTCTTGAAGAATGTTTTTTTGTAGTATGTGGACTCTTGAGGGTTCAGCACCATCGTAGGACCTTACAATGTCGAAAGCCTCCCGTTGGCTCATGAAAGATCCCACTCCCCTAGCATGCCCCAGGTGGTCAGGTTTTTCGGTTGCTTCACAAAGGATTTCGTGCTTATCAGTTGGAATGAAGTTCCCTTGTAATTGATCAAGAAAAACATGCCCAACCTAATATATTCGCTATAATTTGTACTTACAATTATTTCCGCAATCAAATTTTCTTCATGTTTGACATACTCCCCGTCTTTGTTTTGCCAGCCTCTGAGGAATAGATCGTGCTATCAATGACATCTGCGTTGATTGGTTGCACAGTTTCCCTAGCCTTATCTTCCTTCATCCCATCCTCTATTGCAATTTGGACAGCATCTTCAAAACATTATTTCACAAGGTCCAATGCCACCTTGGCATAACTCTCGTGGCTCAATCGGTGATGAATTTTATTCTTCCCCGCTATTAGTTGTTTTCTTCCCTCGTGCCCTAAGTTATGATGCTAGACTTAAGTTATCACTGTAGACATGTGTTAATCTAAACTCATTAATAATATAAAAAATTAGGGTTTACTAACATTATCATTATTCTCCCATGCTCTCCTTTTTTTGGATCTCCCAACTATCGGGTTAAATGTGAGTGTAAGTTTGCCACGGGTGATCTCCCTTCTTATCACTAAAAATGTAGCCCCTTGACAATGTGTATTTATTTTAACGCCAACTCTTGGACATCATCAAAATAGCCTTCTTTCTCAAATCATCCATGTCTGGTGATTCGATGACAAATGTCCTCTGTGAGGGTTTTTCACTCCATAGGGCCAATCATGGAAATACAATTTCAACCAATGACAAATTTAGGTAAATAAAAATTCACTTATTTTACCTTGCATTCCATCCATAAAGTGGCCTTGTAATCTTTGGGGACTTCATGTCAACTATCGTATTTGATGTCCACCCTCGTTCTATCCACCTTTCCTACCCAACTAGACCATTTAGCGCATTGGACCGACACACAAACGTTAGACTTATTGAATACCAACAAATTTAACTCTTTCCTAGCCATTCTACGTTCTAAGTTTCTACAATGAATTCGGGGTATTCCTACACCTTTGAATCTTTTATCCCTATCCTCATCCATACCGCCACTTGTTGTGGGTGGATTTTCATTTTGTGTTAGTGAAACTTGATCACGAGTCCTCCTGCTAGATGCCATTTCATACACTACATTAGAAAATGTACCATAAATTTACTTAGTCGTTAAAGAAGTAGCTACATATCCAAAAACATTACTAAACAAAAATTAGATTAAAATAACGTATTCAATACATTTACCCTAATGATATGAAATGTATAATACATATCTCAAATGCCTAAATTGAAAATTCCAACAATTAAACCTGTCATGTTTTGGTTACTTAATACAAAACTAATACACTAAAAGTCATACAATAAATACTAAAATTCTAATCGATTGAAGGAGATTAACATATGTAACTAATATTTGAAATTGGAGTCAATAATCCATACAACGTAGAAAACTTAAATAATCTTAAACCATTGTAGTAAAACTAAATAAACTTCATGGAAAACCTAGGGTTTTGGGTCTCACAAATTGAACCCTAGATTTTGGCATTAAACAATGACTAGCATTCTTCTCAATCAAAGATTATTAGGTGACTCCCTTGTAGCTTCATTTGCAAGGCATCTTTGACAAACCCTAGCAATATGACAACATTGAGTAGAGAAAATTGAACATTAGAGAGTTTAGGTTAAAAACATGATGAAAACCTACCTTGTTGTTGAAGAAGATGAAATCTTGGAGTGATGATGAGGTAGAATTGAGGTTTTGGGAAAGGAAAATGGTGGGAAAGGGTGGGGGTTTTCAAATGGGCAGTAAATGCTCTCTGGAAACCCTTTTGACGCATTTTTTTTTCATGTCTAAAAGGGCTTCTGAACTCAAAAACCCTGTCAGGGTCATTTTCGAGTTTGTAAACATGTTTGTCCTTCCTAATTTGAGTACAAAGTCATTTCCGAACACAAAAATGGATTTAATATATAAAAAAAGGTCAAGTGGATTAAACCCTCAAAATTAACCTCTATCTAAACCCTAAATTCCAAAAATCACTTCCCTACCACAACTGCCAAACCCCAAAATTTCCAACAATGAGTGATAGGAGTCATCACCCGATGAGGGAGATCGGTCAATCCCTGAAACTCTTCAATTCGAAGGCTGGGGCGAGGTATATAGCTTTTTCGAAGAGAAAGGTAATATATTCAAATGGTTTTGATGTGTCTAAGACTGGAAATTTAAGGGTAGATGATTTTATAGCCCATTTTAGAATTCAACATCTAGAGAAGTTGCTTTACATTGGAGAACTCATTCATGTGGATGAGGTGATCCAATTTTACGCTAATTTTGATCAAAGTCACAATAATCGTGAATTAACTAGAGTGAATAGGGAGGATGTTATTGTGTCTAAGTATACCATAAATGAAGCCATGTAATGCCCATGCACAACCCCCAAAAAATTGAGACTCGATGATCCCCACGGTTCCCTAGAAATCTACCATACTCATTGTTGGCCGGGGGTGTGTGATGCAACCCCCCTCTATCCTATGGAAATGGCATATAAATATTTTAAGAGTTTGGGTAGTAATGTGGGGAAGGCCGAGTCCTATGACATTAGTGTTTTGACCGCTGAGTAACGACTCATTTACGAGTGGATTTGCCTTAATGTCTTGCCAACGGGTGGCCACACTTACGAGCCTATGGTTGGTACCTTGAAGTTATTTTACTATGTCATGGAGGGGGTAAAAATTAACCCTGGCTACACTATCATCTTGTTCATGCTTAAGGCGGCTCACACGAAAAAAAACCTACCCTATGGTGGATTAATCTCTGCGATGTTGAAGAAGACGGGAGAGCAAGAAGTCAACAGGCTTTCCACCATTTACTATTACGATGAAGCTTGGTTCCAACACAAACAACTTCATCAGAACTTCGCTGGTAAATTGATGCCTAGGGTAATTCCCGGTCAACAGGCGAAGAATGCAAAGAGAGCTCGTGAGGCAGACCTTGATAGAGACGAGACATCGAGCTCTACTAAGTTATATTGTAACATTTCTTTTTTCAAAAAATTTAGGATAATGTCAATATAATCTATTTTTTAAATACATTTACATTGATAGGTTCACAGACCGGTTGGAAGGCTAGAATGAGGAAATATTTTGATTACTTGCGTGCTGACGTTACCGAGACACATGAGATGTTGAGCCGGGCCCACTTGCACCATGTGGCGTTCATGGAATCCCAAGGACTTCACCTTGAATTAAGCAAAGATAAAGAGGGCATAAACTTTGAGCTTGTTTTCTCAGAGACTAGTGATGAGGAGGAAGTCAACATGGACAAGACACGGTCAGGGATGGAGGTCAAGGCGGGGAAGAAACTAGCGGGAACCCGGGGACTCAAGGTCCAAAAGAAGTCAGCAGTAACCCAAATGATGAGACGGACCCATAAATTGAAGACATGTTCGAAGAAGTGTAATAGGAGAGTTTAGGTTGGACAATGATTTTCTTTGAAGGAGATTTGGATTGATGCTACCATTATTTTTTGGATTATAAACAATGGCTTAGTGTTACATGTTTTGATTTAATGTTTATTTTATATAACTATTATTTTCATTGTCTATTTATGTACTTAGAAAGTGTGACGAGCGAGTATTATCTACATTTTATTGAGTTGTGTCGAAATAGATCTGAAATCCCAACACTTTTAAAGATGACCATTGGTGCAGAGCTAGTTCCAAACTTGGAATTCTGTCTCCCCTTCACATCGACGGGATAGAAGCATTTTTGAACTTGTAATTGTTGAGGTTCAAGAAGACCATAAGGCCTGACCAACTTTCCAAACTCGGAAACCTAGTTTCGGGCTCGTGTGCAATATCCAGACCACCACTGGAATTGAACGATGAGTAAAACAATAGAAATTAAATTGTTACCGAACTCAGAAACTCGTTCGAACCATATTTTAAAGGTACAATTCAGAGTTTCCAAACTCGGAAACTCTTGCCCTCTATAAAAAAATCAAATCGATTTATTCATTCACCAAAATCCACCCCCAAATTCTTCAACCCTAGGTCAATTTTGCGAACTCGCAAACTTAACTCCCTTCAAAATCCTTCTTAGTACCAACAAATTCAATCAAATGGCAATAGGAGGAGCATCCAAAAGCGGAAACCCTAGGTCACAATCCACCGCCAATACAACGGAGACGAGGTTTGCTTCTACTTTTGCACAAAAATGATAGGAAGAATTACGTGAAGATGGGAGGATTTTAAATTGCTACTTGATTGATTTTCAACAATTTCTTTTTATAGGTTTAGCTGACCCTCTTAGTAAATTTAGTGAACAACATGTCGAGACGTTGCTATCTTGTAATGAGGGCAATTTTTTTGACCTAAATGGTCAATTTTATGCTAATTTACATGGAGTTGGTAATGGGGACTTTGGAACTATGGTTGGGAGAATAGACATTTCAATTAGCCAATGGCATATCAATAAGTTGTTGGATTGCCCATTATCTCGTGCCTGAACTAGTTTATCCGAAAGATACAGATGGCCCTTTGGATGATTGTTACCATAGGGAGAATTGGTCGTTAAATAGTGAGCCCCCATATGTTGACTTTGTGGAATGTAGCGTGAGATGTTTTGGATGCGATAATAGGGGTTTAGGTAGACCAGAAACTTTTGATATAGAAGGCTTGCTAATTGATCGTTGTATCACATATGAGATTGTTGCTAGAACTCTCAGTCCCTCAGGTGGACACGTAACTGAGTCTAACTTTCCCACACTCAATCTATTATATTACATTATAGAGGGTAGGAGAATTAATCCCGAGGCAGCAATTTTTAAGCATATGTTACATATTGCTACTTCCAAGATGTTGATCAAAGGCCTCCCATTCGGCCATTTGATCACACTAATTTTGAACATTGACGATGGGGTGGTTATTTGTGGTGAGGAGAAGGGCCCAAAGTATTTTTACAAAACATAATTCGAAATGAAGGATTGAGTTTTTATTAATCGGAAATAGTTTCAGAAGGTTGAGGAAGCATCAGGTGCCTAACAAAAGGCCACTAGAGGAGGAAACGCCACAAAATGAGGAAGGTTAGTGAAATTTGATATGTAAAATATATTTTGTCCAAATTGATTGATTCATTTACTTATAAAAATTTTCCCATGAAGGTACCGAAAAAGCTTATCTAAAGGGTTTCAGAGATTGCTACATGACCTGCCCTTGACCCGGTCATCGTTAAAAACACGAGTCGAGGAACTTATTGGTCAAAATATGAGAGATTTAAAATTCTGCACCCGTTATTACTGCTAAGCTACCAGGGGGTAGTAAGCGGCAAGCCGATTTATCTACAAGGATGATAGGGCTCAAGTACTAGTTAAAAACACAACCTCGTGTGGGTCGTCAATCCACATGAGTGAAAGGAACAGCTAGTAGTGTAGACATGCAACTAGGGGGGAGGTGGCGGTGGTGGTTTGGTGTTTTCAACTAACAACTACAAGCATGTAATTGACAAACAAGTTAACTATTTATACTAAGCACTTGGGAATTATTTAGAAACATGGTAGTTCTAATGCTTCAATCCTCGACTCAATCACATATAGACATGCAAAAGACCTATCAGTGTGTTTACAACACGTGGTGTGGCCGATGCCATACACTTCCCCAACCCTGTCACAGTGGGTGCGCTTGCAACCCTCCATTGGCACTTCCATCATAATTAGGGGAGTACAACGGGGTCCGACCATCATTGCATGTCTGTTTCTCCCCCCTGCTATTATATCCCGGGCTTCTACCATGAATGCAACTACTCCCCCCGGGTCCTATATACGCTAGGCCAAGTTCGTAGGCACCTTATCCGTGATACTAGGGTTTCAACACAACACCTAGCTTGCTACTATTCACTATCACTACTCTTAACATCTTGGACAACAGTTACAAACTCAGCTAATACTGGTACGACAACAAAGAGGTCAAAGCATTCTCGAATCCCACGTGCATACACCCATGCAAACACATTCTCCCCTACCCATTCTAACATCCAGGTTTCTCTTCCCAAGGGGGCATCAATAATTGCACCATACATGAGTATATCCCAAAGTGTGTGATTATATGTGGTGTACTACTAGGGTCCTATATATAGTAGTAGGAGATTAGGCCTAAAAATAGGTCCATAATAGGCCAAAAGTAGCAAAACACTAGGTCAGCCACTAAGGTTTCACAGACCGGCATGGATGTCAGGTCCGTGAATCACGCATAGCCACGGAATGCCAGGTCTGCCAAGGTCTGTGAATGTTCATAGCTGTGGCCTGTGGGATCTGGTAGAGTTTGTGAAGCTGGGATCGTGCCACAATTCGTGAAGATTTTCATAGATCTCAAGAAGGATGCGGTTTTTTCTCAGAGTTTTCCTGCAATCCATAAAGGTTTTCATGGGTCGCGAACAACTTGGGGCTTCTGCTAAAAAATTTCTTCATGGCCCGTGAAGGTCTTCACAGACCGTGAGTAGTTTTTGGTCTTGCTTAGAAGTCTTCTCATGGTCTGTGAAGGTTTTCATGGACCATCTCTATACTTAGCCAAATTCTTCAACTTTTCACCCACTTGCTTCACGGCCCGGTGCTTTTATCACGGCCCGGTGCCTTACCTCGTGATGGTATCGTTCAGGTCTTCACGGAACCTCTGGATTCTTGTGTAGTGTGGGCCGTTAAGATTTTCGCGGGCCACTGGTACTTGACTATGCTCAGACTGTGACCGGTCGTTGTTGCTTTATTAGCTGAACTTCGTTTGCTTGTCACAGGTGAACTGTTAGTCCAAATCGGGAGTTATAGTAGTCAATTTTGTAGTACTCGAGAAGACAAATTCAATGGAACCAGCCTTAAAGGCTAATTCTTCCTATTTCATTATCGGACTAAGGCAACACTCCTCGGACCACGATTCACCATTTTCTCCTTTGACCGTCTTATACTCCGAAGCCGCCTATCTTTGGCTTCAATCTCCTCCTACCATGCATTGATGTTCGTGGCCTTTGTCTAGTACAATTCACATGTGAATGGCCTTCAAATCTTCTACCGTTAAAAGAAAATGGCCTTCGCAAAAATGTAATGTAACAAATAGCATTCACGGGCAACCTACTAAAGGTACTAATAAAGAAGACCAAGGAGCCCGTGAACACGACATGTTAAGAATCACTAATTAAGTATACAAAATGCGGGATTTAGAATAGAAAACCAAAAATGGTTGTCTAAACCCCTTGTCATTTAAACTCAACTAATGTCGCCAAACCGCCAACTAAAAGTAACTAAAAACTATGTCAAATGCATTGGCTAAAGCATGCTAAATGGTGTAGATCAGACTCCTCACACTTAAACCATTACTCATCCTCGAGTAAATAAAATCAAAGAAAAAGGTTCAACCGGAATGAAGCATGCAAAAATAGCCAATGCATTCCACTTATTCCTAAGCTACCCTAGTTTCCCCAAGAAGGTGAAAATCTCACAACTCTCACACTCCCCAAAGTTTCTAAAGCAACCAAACCACCCAAAGCAAATAAATGTGTATGGAAAAAGATAAGTGAAAAAAGATCGGAATAAAGCCAAGCTTACTTTTTCCAAAAGTAGTCCCAAAAGCAATCAAAGAGAAATCCTCAAGCAAAACAATCCACCAAGGAAATCAAAAAGCCATCGACTTGGTTGCAACATAGGAATAACTCAAGATTCTCGACCTAGTTGCAACCAAAGAGTCTAATGTATCGTCAACCTAGTTTCTTGTATTTTTTCATTTTTTTCTCTCAATTTATCTCATTTTTCCTAGGAGCCATTTCAGGTTTTCATTCTAACTTAATCCCACAAAACGTTCTCACCTGTCACCTTTTTCCACACGGCCTCTCACTTTTGCCTAGACTCGTAAGTCTAGCCTGGCCAAGCCATTCACTTTTACCTAGGCCTTTCGACATATCTGGGTTTTTTCTAATGTTACCCAAGTCGCCCTTTCGGGTTTTTGACTTGTCCAGGTTTTAATTTTTTTTTCAATTTTTCAATTTTTTTGTGTAGTATAAAATTGACCCAAAAGTGAGCTTCATACTACAAAAGATAAGCAACAAACCAATACACCACCAAATCCTAAAGCCACATTCCACATGCAAACTAGAATCCTAAAACTCTAGCATAACATGCAAACCACCAAAATTTTCCAAAAGCATCCCAATCACAAGTAAACAAAAATCGACCAGTAAAAACAAACAAAGCATGCATGCACGAAGAAATCCATGAATGATAATTCCTAAGTACTCACTGATCCTTTCCTCACACTTAAACAATGCATAGTCTCTTATGCATTATCATGTGAAATCAAAGGTGAAGTAGGGAAACTAGTGACACTTATGCTTCCTGTCTCGATGGGGCAACCTCCTTGTGACTAGTGAAACACCTCTCAATGAATTTAATTGCTTGGATAGTGGCCTCAAGGAAATACACCCTCGTGTTTAGCTCATCAACTTGTGCCTTCATTCCTAAAATAGCTTGAACTATCTCCTGAAGCACTTGGGAAAAACTTGAGAGTTTCTTCCCAAGTAGGTGTATTTGATTCATAATGCTCGTGGGAAGATGAAATCAGCTCGAAAGTGCTCTCGAAGATATCTATCCGTCGGCATCGTCTAGGTATATCTTCGGGTTGGCCAATACTCTATAAAGTCCTTCTCGAATCATGAGTCGGGTTCAATGAACAAGTCATCAAGGCTCGTATCAAGGTTGATAGAGGTGCGCTCCAGCTGCGGAAGAACCATGAATTTGCAAGTAGGTTCTCCACCATAAAGCCACACAAATCTATCCTCCAAATTTTTAGTTCCCACCATGAATTCCCTAGATAACTTCTCAATTGTATAGGTTGATCTCGACCTACCAATATTGGCCAACGCCCTATGCAAGATAGGATGTCCCAAATGTCGAGCCAAAAGGCCAACCATGCCTCCCATAGAAATTTTCCCACTCTTCTGCTCTCCCATAGCTATGCATTCTTGAACAAAACACTAACCAAGTCCGGGTAGATGTTCCCCTTCAGTGTCATCGCCCAAAGAAGGTGTACATTGGAGCCCGGACAATGCGTTAATTCACTGTGGCATAGAACGCTCATAGAAAGGAGTTGATGAACATAATGTATTGCCGGGTGGACTATAGTTGTGCTCTTGCTCAGATTCTTCCTGTAGGTCCCGGTTAGTTGTCTCCAAAAATTTCCAAGAGAGAATGACATTCCTTGGTGATGAGTCTTTGGAATGTCACTGCCGCTCTTCCACCCAAAAGCTAATGCCACCTCTCTATAGGTCATTCAGTACTCCTTGTAATCTAAGTAGAACTTAATCGCCTTGTGGCCCTCCTCGTCTGTGACCTTCCAAATAGTAGCCAGAAACTCTAAAGTGCACCTCGTGTAGGTTTTTGAGTGCACATCAAGAAAACCTTTTAGGCCTACCCGACCCAAAAGAAATGTCACTAGTTCAAGTAAACCTAGAGCCTTCAAGGTGCTCTTGTAAGAAAAAATAGTCTCCAAAATGCTCCTCTTTTGTTACCTCAAATTCCTCCATCTCTGGGCTGCAGTCCCAGTAATGTTGGTCAAACCCATAAACTCATCGGCCACAGACTTAGGGTTGTGAGAAACGGGAGTTACCAATTTAGGGTTTGCACCCTTTACTGGCTTCTTCCCCTTCTCACCCAGCGAAGACTTCTCTTTCTCCGAAGTACCCTTTTTTGGAGGCATCCTAACACAGTGAAGGAGAAGAATGGTAATGTGATAATAAACAATGCATGACCCATGATGTCATCCAATAAAAAACATTCTCCCGAAAGACCAAACATTCAAAGCATGATGGTATAAGCATAAAAGCCATTTAAAACTAGAATATTCTTCATCAACCAATAACATCATGTATGCATTTCACTAACCCATCAATAGATTCATGAAAACAAGGTTCATGCTCTCTCTAATCACCCACAAATGAAGAACACATCATTCAAGATCAATAGCAAATTCGAGACTCTCATAAATTCATCATCACAAGTTGGACACACAAGCTCAAACAATATCACATCAACACATGCTCATTCAAAAATCATGCTTTTCATAGCAACACCACAATGTCAATCAAGCATATATACAAAGAGATCAAAGGTTTACCCAAAATTTAAAGCCAAGAAGTGTAAGATCCACACAAGAAGAAGCAAAAATTGCTAATTTTTTGGAGAAATGCTTCCATTTTTTCGAGCACACCAAATAGTGTGTGTGATTGAGTGTTTCTTGAGAAGAAAGAGTGTGTAGATGATGAAATTAGGTGGATAATTGTACCATGTGAATGAAATTTCAGCATAGGTGAAAAAGAGAGAGTGAGGTACAATGTAGATAAATATGGGGGACAAGTAGTACAATCAATTAATGTTGGAAGTACTAATTGCATAAAAAATCCTAAGGAAATAGGAAATCTCACTGCTTGAATCAAAATTGCATTTTAAATTTTGAAATCCAAACTTCCTTTTCGAAAAGTTGCATTTTTGAGACAAGTTGCGGGTGGAAAATAAAAATTTGACAAAAAGAATTTTCTCCCCAGTTTTCCCACCTTCACGAGACAGAATCTCGTGACCATCGTCATGGCACGAGACCTGCCCTTCATGACAAGCATTGTCATGAAGCAAACCCCAGATTTTTCACTATTCCTTAGTTTTTCTCAATTTTTGAAAGAAAACTATGTCACCCATCAAAATCCATTCCTTCTACACATAAGCCCACATTTTCACATCCAGATCTCCAAATCAAGCAAAAATTTCATTCAAATGATCTTTTATTTCAAGTAAGACATGCAAATTCTACCAAGTCACTACTTCAAACAAGAAAATAAAAGAACCATGTATATTTATTGTCGTCATCACGACTTATTTCCTATTCACGCATTCTAACTTGAAGCACTTACCGGTGGGTCTCCGGAATCACCACCGGAAACTCCGTCCACGATGATTTCGTTGTGGAGAGGTCTCCACAACCAGCCATCCTTACCTTTGTAACCCTTTTCGGCACCTAGAAATGTCCCTCCTTGCTTTGCCAACCTTAACTCCTTGAATGTCACTTTGGGGTTCGGAGGAGGTCAAGAAGGTATCAAATCCTTGACGCTTCCCTTTTCCCGCTGAAGTTTGTTTAGCATAGAAAAACAGTCTAGTATGGACATATCATTGACCAAATTATGAAATTCATCAGGGTCCTCCACAAACTTATCAACAAGAGATTCATGCTATTTGGTAACACAAGAAGGTTCAAGAATATCATGCTCATCAAAAAGTGTCACACATTTACACATAAGAGAAGGTTTTGTTGGATCATGCCTAGATTTATAAATGTTGAATTCCACTTTGTCTATGTCATCCTCTAGAGTTAGATTCCCGAGTGGACATCAATTTTAGTCCTAGACGTTTTTAGAAAAGGTCTCCCCAAAAGGATTGGGGGTGCACTTCCGTCGTGCGCTATGTCTAGGACATAAAATTCCGCAGGAAAAACCAACTTGCCTACTCGCACCATCACATCCTTCACTAGCCCACGAGGGCTAGCTTGGGAGTAATCGGTGAGTTGAACAATCACTCTAGTCTCTTTAAGTTCACCAATTTCAAGACATTCAAATAAACTAAATGGAATCACATTGATAGAAGCTCCTAAATCTATCATGACATGTTCAACAAGTGTTCCACCTAAAAAAATTAGGATAGAAAACTTTCCGGGGTCATCACATTTCTTAGGAAAAATCTTATGATTCAAAATGGTGACTTCCCCATTTTTAGCTTCCCTAACTTCTTAGGCGGTCTACACATTTTCTTAGTATATGCAACCTTAAGAAATTTAGCATATGAAGGCACATTGTCAATCCTTTCCAAGATATGGATAGATACCTCCACTTTTTCGAAGACTTTCCGAATGTTGGCCTCATTTGTCTCCACCTTCAGCTTTCCCCTCAAACCACTTGGAAATGGAGGTGGAATAGAAACTTGTGCCTCGGGTGGTGGGAGCTTCTTGGAGGGTGCTTCCTTGACAACTATCTTTTCTTCTTTGAAATATGCGTTGGTGGCCTCCACTAACTTGTCATCCTCTTGTGTCACATTCTTCTCGATTTTGCAAACTTCCTTCCCACTCCTTAGCTTGAGTGCCCTCACATTTCTTGGATTCACCTCCGGTTGGGAAGGTAGTTTGCTAGAATCTTTTCCTTCAAGTGGTTCACCGAGGTGGTGAGTTGTCCATCTTGAATAGCAAGGTTCTTGATACTTGAGAAGGCTCTAGTACCAAGGTCTTCAATTTCCCTCCAAGTTCTTTCCACGAAGATCTCATGTTTCTTCCCCAATTGACCAATGACATCCAAGATCTCCTCCCTATCCGACTTGTAAAGTGGGGTATGATTGTTGGATGGACCTTCACCCCTAGGATAAGGTTGAGGTAGTTCTTGTCCACCCATATATCTTGAGGTTGATTAGCATCCCTCCATCAGAATTAGGGTGATCTCTATACCTCAAATTTAATGTTTTTCATAGGGGTCCGGTCTATCTTCACCTTGGTTCCCCCGGAACCTTAGTTGTTAACCCCCCTTCCCCAAGTAAATTGAGGTTTTTCCTGATTTTTCTAGTCCACGACGTTCACTTCTTGCACATATCTTGACTTGGTACATATTTCCTCGCAAAAGCTCTTTTATCATAGATGCAAGAGCTTGGACTTGCTCCTCCAACATTGGTGTGTTTTCGGGTTAATCCAAGACTTTAACCCTAGACCTTGTATCAAATTGCCTCATCCCATTGGCCATCTTTTCAAAAAGTGCCATCACATTCTTTGAGATCTTGTTGGCTATAGAACCGTTGCATGCATCATTTACCATCCTCATGTCTTCGTCACAAATGCCTTCAAAGAAGTAATAAACCAAATCTCCTTCCTTGAATGAGTGGTAGGGGAAACTAGCTAGGGGTATCTTAAACCTCTCCCAATAATCATATAGGCTCCCGGTCGCTCCTTGAGTAATGTTGGACAATTGCTTCTTCAACCCGTCTGACTTAGATGCTGGAAAGTATTTTTCCAAGAATCACCGCTTTATATCCATCCACGCCCCAATGAAACCCAGTGGTAGATAATACAACCAATCTTTTGCTCCATCTTGCAATGAAAATGGGAATTCTCTCAAGTATTAATCATCTTCCGACACTCGGCTTCATATTTGTGTACACCAAATGGAATTCTAACAAATGTTTGTTCGGATCCTTTCCCGCCATATCGTGGAAAGTAGGAAGGCAATGTATCATCCCACTTTTCAGCTCACAAGTCACATTTGGAGGCAAAGGTGGGAATGTGATACATGAGGGTTGGCTCTCTAAGTTTGGGGCCATAAGCTCTCTCAAAGTGAGGTTATCTTCTGCTATCTTGTGCGATGCTTCATCAAAATTCAAACCTTTAGGTTAAGCCTCCGATCTAGTTCTCCTTATCCTTCTCCTCCAATTACCTATGGAATTAGTTAGAGAAGGCAAACCACCTAGACTTGTGGTCCGGGTATGTACCATAAACTAGGGTCACACTATCTTTCCAATGTCATAACAGCAAACAGAATTAAAGTAACAAGGACACTATAACCAAACTCCACTCACAGCAAACAAAATAAACAAAAGAAAAACAATAAAAGATACTACTAACTACTCTGCTAACATGTCATGCTCAACTAATACTTGAACTGAAAAACATCCCTGGCAACGGCACAAAAATCTTGACCTGTCCCCGACCCGGTCGTCATTAAAAACATAAGCCGAGGGACTTATTGGTCAAAATATGAGAGATTTATAATTCTGCACCCGTTCTTATTACTAAGCTACCAAGGGGTAGTAAGCGGAAAGCCCTGGGTTTGTCCACAAGGATACTAGGGCTCAAGTACAAGTTAAAAACACAACCCCGTACTGGTCGTCAATCCACACGACTAAAAGGAATAGCTAGTCGTGTAGACATGTAACTGGGGGGTAGTGGATTGGTGTTTTCAACTAACAACTACAAGTATGTAATTGACAAACAAGTAAACTATTATTATTAAGCACTTGGGAATCATTTAGCAACATGGTAGATCTAATACTTCAATCATCGATTCATTAACGTATAGACATACAAAAGACCTATCAGTGTGTTTACAATACATGGTGTGGCCAATGGCATGCACTTCCTCAACCCTGTCACAGTGGGTGTGCTCGCAACCCTCTATCGGCACCACCATCGTAATTAGGGAAGTACACGAGGTCCGACCATCGTTGCAGGTCCATTTCTCCCTCATTCTATTACATCTCGACCTTCCACCTCGAATGCAACTACCCCCCCAGGTCATATATACGCTAGGCCCAAGGTTTGTAGACACCTTATATGTGATACTAGGGTTTCAACAAAACACCTAGCTAGCTACTATTCACTATCTCTACTTGCAACCTCTCAACCAATAGTTACAAACTCAGTTAAGACTAGTGCGAAGGCAAATAGGTCAGAGCATTCTCGAATCCCTTGTGCACACACCCATGCGGACGCATTCTCCCCTACCCATTCTAACACCCATGTTTCTCTTCCAAAGGGGGCATCAATAATTACACCATATATGAGTATATCCCAAAGTGTGTGCTTATATGTGGTGTACTACTCATGCATATATAACATTCAAATTAAATCACAATAATATCATAAACACAAAGATAGAATTAATCTAATAAATTTCATAAAGCATTTAGAACATACCAAGTTCCAAAATGAATCCCAAGCTAATCTAACTACTCCCTAGACATGGAATTCAAATATAGATTTGAATTCCACATCTTTGGGATAAAGAAAGAAGAAAAAAAATAAAAGATTACAAGACCTACAAAAGGAACTCCTTCCTTCTCTCCAAGCTCTCTCCTCTCCAAATGTGTTTCCACATATGTTCCAACCTCCCTAAATGAGTAGACTGGGGTCCTATATATAGTAGTAGGAGATTAGGCCTAAAAATAGCCAAGGTTTAACAGACCGGCACGGTCCTATATGTAGTACTAGGAGCTGCCAAGGTTTCACAGATCGGCACGGATGCCACAGTCTGTGAAGCATGCATAGCCACGAGACGCTAGATCTGCCACAGTCCGTGAATGTTCATAGCCCCAGCTCGTGGGATCTGGCACGGTCCGTGAAGCTGGGATCGTGTCACGGTCTATGAAGGTTTTAACGGACCACAAGCAGTATGGAGTCATGTTCATTGTTTTCCCACGGTCCGTGAAGGTTTTCACTAACTGCGAACAGCTTGTGGCTTCTGCTCAGAAATTTTGTCACAACCCGTGAAGGTTTTCATGGATTTCGAGCAGTTTGTGGTCTTGCTCAGAAGTCTTCTCACAGTCTGTGAAGGTTTCCACGGACCGGCTCCATTCTTAGCCAAATTCTTCAACTCTTCATTCCCTTGCCTCATGGCTCGGTGCTTTTGTCATGCCCTGACACCTTGCCTCGTGAAGGTCTTGTGCTGGTCTTGTGCAAGTCTTCATGGAACCTCTGGATTCTTGTGTAGTGTGGGTTATGAAGATTGTCGCGAGCCGGTGATGCTTGACCATGCACAGTCTGTGACTGGCCATTGGTGCTTCGTTGGTTGAATTTTGTTTGCTTGTCACGGGGGAACTGTTAGTCCGAATTGGGAGTTCTAGTAGTCAATTTCGTAGTACTCAAGAAGAAAAATCCAATGGAACCATCCTTGAAGTCTATTTATTCCTGGATAGTTCTTGAACTAAGGCAACACTCCTTGGACCACAATTCACCATTTTCTCCTTTGACCGTCTTGAACTCCGAAGCTGCCTATCTTTGACTTCAATCTCCTTTTACCACGCATTGATGTTCATGGCCTTCACCTACTACCATTGAAATATGAATGGCCTTTAATCTTCTACTGTTAAAAGCAAACAGCCTTCGTAAGAATGTAATGTAACAAATAGCATTCATGGGAGACATACTAAACATACTAATAATGAAGTCCAAGGAGGCCGTGAACACGAGATGTCAGGAGTCACTAAAACAAATATACAAAATGTGGGATTTAGTATAGAAAACCAAGAATGGTTGTCTACACCCCTTGTCATTTAAACTCAACTAATGTCGCCAAACCGCCAACCAAAAGTAACTAAAAACTATGTCAAATGTATCGGTTAAAGCATGAGAAATGGTGCAGATCACTACATGTGGATGCACAAAGAAATTTGTGCAATGATGTCAAAAATTAAATTCTTGGAGAAATCACAAAGAGCTTACGAGCGGCACCTCGCGTCAACCTCCCACCCACGAGTCAACCGTGACACTTCGACGGCCACATTTGAAAATGAAGAAGAATGACATGTTTGTGAACGTCAGAGACTTTTGACTATGTTACATTGATCGAAGTTTTGTTACGATTATTTATATGTTTTGACTATAACTTTTATTTGACTATTGATATATTTTTACTTCAAAATTGGTTTGACTACGATTATTCCTATTAAGTGATTATTGAAAGTAGTGACTTCAAGGTCGAGCAATGATATTTTGTTACAAACAACCCAAACAGTGATACCGAACTCAACAAGTTAGATAACAAACTTCAAGGATATACCATTAATCACTTATGCTTCTTCTTCCTCACCACCTTCTTAGATTTTTTTTCTTCTACGGTTAAACTTCCCTCTAGCGTCAACCCACATACGCTCTTCACGGTCATTGCGGCCAAGGAAAGCGTGAAGACTCGTGTCATCCTCTCGAAGGAAAATATCATCTTGACATCCACCACTCGAAGTATGTTTCCCGAATCCAATTATCTTCTCTAATTCATTCTCTACGACAAAAGCTCACTTTCCTTGAACAACAACATCCCACCTCAAATATACAGGGTCCCTAACACAGAAAACCGGGCGCGCTTGAGACGCCAAAATGAATGGATCATCATTCCAACGCATCCTACTTATGTCGACAAGGCTGAAACCCAAATCATATGTGCATTGACCCCTGTTAATATCCATCCACTGAAATTTAAAAACAGGGACCTCTATGGTGACATAGTCAAGCTCCCAAATTTCAATGATCATACCAAAGTAACACTTTTGAGTGTACGTTGGATTCTCTTCACTTCCATCTCCTACATGCAATGCTTCAGAGACGAGTGACACACCACTGTTCTGAGAGACACTCTTTTCATCATATTCTTTTGTACCAAAAGTAAAACGGTTGATGTCGTAACTGATGTAGGAAAAAATGGTTTGAAATGGTCTATGAGCCAACCATTTAACTTTAGAGGAATGTTCCTCGACAGCTACATGGTCTCTCAACCATGAGGCAAATGTCCTAGTATGCATTTGGAGGACCTAAGCCTCATTGAAATGTGGGTGCGCAACTCGTATGACATCCATTTGAACCTCAATGTAAGGGACCAATTCTTCATGGTTCCGCAATACATAAAGATGAGCAGTAACTAAATCTCCAGCACTAGGACTAAACAGTTTCCCCTGTCTCACCCTAAACCCTCCAACCTACCATCATGTCTACCTGATGGAACACCAACAGATTCAACTTGCTTCATATAGTCAGTGCAAAACTTAAAGGCCTCTTCTGTCACATACCACTACACAATACTAGCATCTGGCATGTACCAAATTTTCACAAAATGTTTGAATATTTCATATATCGCTAAAAGGGGTACATCCATCTGAAAAAAATTAGACCACATAGCTTTATCTCCCGAACCAAATGAACACACAGGTGGACCATAATGTAAAAGAAAGAGGGTGGGAAATACATCTCCATTCGACATAAAACTTCAACAATCATTACTTGCAACCTATCCAACTTTGAAGTACTTATACTCTTGCAACAAGTTGATTTAAAAAACAAACATAGCTTCATAATGCACAATATCACATGGGATGGGAGTGAAGCTCGGATTGCAATGGCATTCAGTTCCTACATAAGGTTATGACAATCGTGCGACTTCAACCCAACCAACTTCAGCTTTTTAACTGACACACAAGTGCTAATGTTGGACGAGTATGCACCTGGAACCTTCACACTACTCAATGTGTCACAAAAGTATTTCTTCTCTGACTGCGACATAGAATAGCATGTAGGGGGCAAATAACAATGTCGCCTTCCTTGACTGGCCCTAGATTCTTCTGAATTCCCATCTCAACCAAATCAAGCATGGATTTCAACCCATCATTTGTTTTCCATGGGGTATCCAACAACGTCCCAATTAAAGAATCACATACATTCTACTCAATGTGCATGACACCCAAACAATGTCTAACATCCAAATCCATCCAATAAGGGAGATTGAAAAAAAAATAGAGCATTTCTTCCAAGGACCATCTACAACCGCTTTTCTTTTGTTCTTCCCAAAGTCATTGGGAAAGTTCTTCACATTATCAAAAACCTCTGTACCATTTAGTGGCATAGGAGGTCCTCTATCCTCCACTTTCCCATTGAACCATATATTTTCCAAGCGTCATGGGTGCCTCTCCGGAAGAAACCTCCTATGTTCCTGATAAACTATTTTACAATTGTATTCTTGTTGACAAAAGTTAGTATTTCTATCACAAACGGGACAAGTTAAGTTCCCTTTCACAGAATATCCAAACATATTTCCAAATGGCGGGAAGTCATTAATGGTGCAAAATAAGATAGCTTTCAAAGTGAATAAATCTTCAACCAGACCATTATACATTTGAACACCATCTTTGAACAAAGTCAACAGATCCTCCATGAGAGGAGCAAGATGCATATCAATATCATTACCCGGCTGCTTGGGTCCTGATATCATCAAAGACAATATAACATATTTGCGCTTCATGGTCAACCAAGACGAAAGGTTATAAATTACCGACATAACAGGCCAACTACTATGTGTGCTGCTCATATCACCAAATGGATTCATACCGTCTATACACAACCCTAACCTCAAATGGCGGGGATCTTTGCCAAAGTCAGGATACAAGGCATCAAATTTCTTCCGTTGCCCACCATTTGAAGTATGTCTAATCACATCATCCACCGGCCGGACCCTATCCACATGCCAACGCAGAAACTTTTCATCTTCCCTACAAGCATACAAAATCTCCAAATGGGAAATGATAGGGAGATAACATAACACTTTTTACGGTGTCTTTTTCTTTGATTTAGACACAACTCTGCACCTACAACAATTCCCTCGCTCTTCAACTTGTACCAAGACTCGCCGTAAACCCGATTGCTTTCTCAATCTTTGTCTAATCCCCCCCAATACAACATACAATTATTTGGACATGCATGAATTTTTTGCAGTTCCAATCCCATGGGGCATAGAATATTTTTGCGACATACAACCTATCAGTCAACACATTGCCTTCCGGAAGTAAATCCCTAGTTAACTCGAGAACCTCAGTTAAAGACTTATCAGTCATACCAAATTTTTTCTTCAAATTCATTACTTGCTTCGCACTCAAAACCGAGTGTTTACAACCATTGTAAAAAGGCATCCCTTTGTCATTAATCAGTGCCTGCAACGACTCGGGTTTACCTTTGAACTCCCTTGCAATATCTTCCACCGTTTTATCAAACTCAACATTGTCATCTAATTCATCTCCCACCTTCGTGTTCTCCATTTTAATAGTTTCAGAGGGATCTTCAATTACTTCCCCGTGCCATACCCAATAAGTGTAGGTAGTTTGAAAACCCATCCTTACGAGATACTCCCGCATCTTCTTCCTCCCTAATTATGCATCATTTCTACAATCCTTACACCGGCATCGTGCTCGTACCCCACCTTTTTTAGAAGCATGTACTCGGGAGATTTTCTAAGATCATTACCAATGAGTTCATCTCGATCCATTATCCTACAAGTCAATTACAATGCAGCCCATGACCATTCATTCAAAAATTATCAATCCCATATCACAAACCTTATTTTAACTTATATATATCATTGAAATAATCTCAACCGCCTTTCAAGGGAAAACCTTCAAATTACCAACTTACTTTATGATATTATTCTCTATCAAAATTTGATAACATATTTAAATATATATATATATATATATATATATATATATATATATATATATATAAAAGACATAATATTATCCCTCCTTTAAAACAATTTCCCGATCCTATGAAAGATATTGGGACTTGTGCTGGCCCGCGAAAAGTATAGAGTGCATCTTCGGTGTGCCTTAGGAATCTCAGCAAAACAATTTCAAACAAATACTATATAGATGCTGGAATCTTGGCGTGTCTCACGCCACTGTTTTACGCACTGATAGAAGGTGGGGTAGCGTGGATCCTAATCATTAAACACTCACCAAAAGTTATCTGTTTAAAGTTTAAACCACTGAATTTTAAATAATAAAAAAATGAAAAGTGGATCTCCTGATAGGCGGCCTATCCATAAGTTTATGAACAGGCCATTTATTTTTTACCTTATACATTGCATTTCTTAAATTACATATAAAATTTAAATTTTTGAAAATATTTTTATATATCATATATTTTTATATTTTCACCTTCAAATACATAATATTACTTGTTTTAACTTATAAAATACAATATTTAAATTTTATAAAAAATTACAAAATTTAAGGCAAATGCCCTTGAGGACTGTCCTTAAGCTTATGGAAAGGTCGCCTTTCCTAAGACTTTCCCAAAAACGAATTAGCACTCATCTTTTTTCTTATTTTGACACACTAATTTTAAGTAGAGTTCGTCTCTTAAAATAATGTCTTTTCATAAGTTACAAAAATGTCAATATTTAAATTATAAATTAAAAAAAATGAAAATAAAATTTTTGGATTACTTTAAGGCAAAGTTTTGGAAAAGATCATCTTTCCATAAACATATGAAAATATGGGGTTTAATTAAAATTATAAAAGGCAAAAGGTCTTAGTTGTAATATTAAAAATTTGTTATTCAACATGTCGTAGTTATAAAGTTTATAACCCGATTCATGCAACCCAAGTTTTTTATTCATTTCTTCTAATTTGCACTTTAAACCTTGGTCTTTCTATGTCTTATTCAAATATCGTCTTTCAAGAGATGGACTATTGCTTTAATAAGCTCATAAAACTTATAACTACTGCACGTTGCATAATAAACTTTTAATATTGCAACTAAAACCTTTTACCTTTTTATTACTATAATTAAACCTCGTTTTTCTACAGGCTTACAAAAAGACGATCTTTTCCAAAATTTTATCTTTTAAGTATTAATTTTTTAAATTTAAATATGTTCTGATAATTAGATAGAGAATAGAAAATCAATGTGTGAATGGAAATAATTTATTTTCTATCATAAAAGAAACATAAAATCTTATTTTATAACGCGTAATTAATCGTTAGACGAAGTCATTTCTTAATTAATATAAGGGTAAAATACAAATATAACCCTATTATTTTTTAAAAGTGCCTATCTAACCCTTTATAATCTGAAAGTGTAATTTTAACCCAAACTTTTTCATCAAATGTGCCGATATAACCTTTTGGCACTATTTTGGCATTAACTTGGCATTTTCCGACATTGACCAAACCTAACAAACTAAAACACCCCTAGTCTTAAAACTACAAAATTAATGAAAAAATACCCCATATGGCTCTTCTTCTTCGTCTCCAAAACTAACGCCACCGCTACTCCGTTGCTCTGCCACTACCAACCGCCGCCATCGGCTGTCGAAATCTGGAAAAAACACCACTAGAAAAAACATTCTGATAGCCCTACTAGAGAAAACACCACCGGGATTCATCCCCATCACAGACACAACTGAGCCCACAAACAGATCAAACAACATCAAAAAAAGAAGGGAAGAAAGGGACTGCTCTGCCACCGGAATCTGGAAAAAAGAACCATCGCCGCCAAATCCCGAAAAATGCCATTCTTCCGCCACCTCCACCCGCTGCCAAAACGTCATCCCAACCCAGCAAGCCCCGCCCGATGCCACCCAGCCTCGTGACACCAAGACGCCACCCTAGCTAATCCTACCCCGACACCACCCATCCTGATACCATGGTCAAAACCTAGCCCACCGACTCCACCCCACCTGATGCCACCCAGCCCTAGTGCCACTTCTACGTTGCCCTAGCCAATCCCACCCCGGCGCCACCCCATCCCAATGTCGTGGCCAAAACCCTAGCCCAACGACTCCACCCCACTAGGCGCCACCCTGCCTCGGCGCCATTGCGATGCCACCCCTAGCGAATCCAACCCCGGTGCCACCCTATCTCGGCACCATCGCTAGGCCACTTTAGCAAATCCCACCCCGATGCACCCAATCACAACGCCATGGTCAAGCCCACCCAGGCCCAGCGCCACCGTGACATCACCCTAGCCAGTCCCACCTCGACGCCACCCCATCCTGATGCCATGTTCAAAACCTTAGCCCACCAATTCACCTTATCCAACGCCACCTAGCACCGGTGCCATCCTAGCCAACTGGGAGAACGTGGAAGTTAGATCTTGTGTGAATGGCAAGGTGGGATCTTGTATGAATGAGCAAGGTGGGATCTAGCGTGAAGAATAGAGGGTTTGCTGGGGCAATGTAGTCTTTTCCAAGTTTTCCAATTTTTTATTTTTTAAAATAGGGGTATAATAGTCAATTCACAAAATTCTGGCCAAATTCAGGTTCTTAGGGTTAGATTAAATTTTTTGATCAAATAATAGGTTTAGAATTGCACTTTCGAATTTTACAAGGTTAAACTGGCACTTTCGACCAAAACATAGAGTTATTTTAGCACTTAACTCTCAATATAACTAATGAGGTGATTTGATGTTGGCAAAGTCTTGGGAAAGATCGTCTTTCCACAGGGTTATAGAAAGACGTGGTTTAATTAGAATAATAAAAAGGTAAAAAGTTTTAGTTGCAATATTAAAATTTTATTATGCAACATGCAGTAGTTATAATTTATGACCAGATTAATGCAACCCAAAACAATTATCTTCATTTCTTCTAATTTGGAGTTTAAATCTTGGACTTTCCATAATTTGTGGAAAGACTGTCTTTCAAGATACAGATTCTTTGATGTTTGTTTACATCTAAGTTTTTCATAATTTATGAATATTTTAAAATATAGTTTGAATTATAAAATAACTATTAGAATGCCTTGAAAAATATAGGAATGCTATTTATCATGATTGTTCTAAGGCAGTCTAACTAAAAACTTTCACTAAACAAACAATCTAAGAAAACAAGAAATTCTTTTTTTAGACCGCCTAACAGTTAGACCAATCACGGAAAACCTAGTTTCGATAACTTTTATTGCCAGACTATAATTTATTTATATTTTTGAGATATATATTAATATTCTTCAACATTATAGGAATCTCATTGCAATAAATAGAAAAAAATATATAAAATCACCACATTGATCACATTAATTATAAAAATGACTTTGTTTAACGGTTAGACTATCTAAAATACGATTTTGTACAAAAAAAGTACTCCTTCCATCCCAGCCAAATTTGCACACTTTTTGGTCAACTTTCTCAAGATATGTTTGACCATAAATTTCAACTAGTATATAGACATCAATATTATCATGTGAGATATTGTTGGATTCCCTGCATGATGTATTTTCTAAATATCAATTTTAACACAATGTTAATATACGTAACTAAAGTTATTGTTGGTCAAACATTACTTGTGAAAGTTGAATTTTTTTTTTGCATCAAACCATCCAGAGATGGGGAAAATTATATTAGGCATTCCCAAGCCCATAAAAAGAAAACATAAATACAAGAAAAGTGAAGCGTAGAGCTTAGTGAAGTTTTTACAAGAGTGAGCATGTTGCTCTTGAAGCAACAATAGTTGCTTCCAAAAGAAGTAGAAGTAATGAAAGAATAGTTAAAGGATTACAAGAAACTTCTAGCCATTGAGAGTGTCCTTTGAGCTTATTAGTGAATCGATAGACGAAACACATATCAGCCAAAAGAACACCAATGAGGCTAGAAAGTGTATCCCTTATTAGGAAAAAGTGTGACAGTGTGAGGCAAACTTCTGTATGTTTTGAGATCCAGCAGCAGCATCCGGAGGTGTGAGTAGCAGGAACATTAGTGAGATGTAATCCCACCAGAGCTCATCATGGTCAGCATCATGGATCCTCTCAACTTGAATGGATCTTCTCAGTCATGGTCAACTTGAAAGGATCATCTAAGTCAGAGGTGTGAACCTGTCAGAAAACAAGTAAAATCAGTAGAACCCATTCAAGTTGCAATTCTGATAGTAGGTACACCAATCTGATCAAGTCTAATCAGTCCTTGTACAGTGTTAGAAAGGGAACTAAAAGATAGGTTTGAACAAGATTGAGCTTGGAGGCATGATTTTGCTATGCTATTAGCAACTTGGTTAGCTTGTCTATATACATGCATTAGGGTAATATCATTCATAAGTAGGTTAATGTCATCAGCCAACTGGAACAATGTCCAATGAGCAGTTGATGGGTTCAGAACAAAGGAGACTGCATTAAGACAGTCAGATTCAATACAGATAGGAACTGAATAACATGCAACCAGCAACCTCTGAAGAGCAAATAAAATTGCCTTAAGTTCTGCTTCTAGAGGAGTTTCAGCATTTGTATATTTCCTGTGTGCATCAATGAAACCACCTCTATTATCTCTGATGACATACCAAGACCACACATTGTAGAAAGACCACACCATGCAGCATCAACATTAACTTTAAAACCTATGCACGGTTTAGACCAAGCAATTTAAAATTTTTTTGGCTTAGGGGCAGATTTGATTAGAGGAAGAAAGGAGTGATCTGCAATACCCAAGTCAAAAACAGAAGAAACATAAACATGTTTAGCACTGAAAGCATAGAAAATCTGATCCATGATCTGGGAAACAACTAAGCTGGTCAGTGGAGGCACATTGTCATATAGATATTTATTTCTCACCTTCCAGAGGTTCCAGCAGGTTATTGAAGGTGCTAATTTAATGATCAAGGAATGTAAAGAGCTGAGGCCAGAATATGTGAGGTAGCATGATAGTCTTTCCCATATGGATGGAAAAATTCTATCCCTAATACCCATAAACTCATGCACTGTCTTCCAAATGTGAATGGCAAAAGGATAGGAATTAAACAAATGATCTAGAGATTCCTCATGTTGATAGCATATACAACATCTTGAAGGCATGTAAAAACTCATCCTTTTCAAAACATTATCTAATGGGAGGAAAGAATTAATCAATCTCCACATAAAAACTGAGACTTTCTTTTGAACCCTTGGATTCCAAAGGTGCTGAATTGAGGCAATATTACCTCTTTGTTATCTGAGCAATTGATATGTAGAGTGAAAGGAGAATCTTCCCTTTTTGTCAGGTTTCCATATCAACCTATCCTGTCTGTGTGGAGAGAGTGTTGCACCCTGCAAAAGAGAGACAACATTAGGTGAGAGAAAAGGGGAGATTTTAGGAAGAAGAATGTCCTTGTTAAAGATGAAATTAGCCACTGAACAGTCATATGGAATGTCAATAAGACTCTGGTCACACAGGTCCATAACAGGGACGAAGTCCAACCAGTTGGATGACCAGAAATTGCATGAACCTGTACCAACTATCACTCTAGAATGAGACTCTGCCCATGCATTAACATAGAAAATTATTTTCCAATTTGATGAGGTTCTGTAGGAGGGGGCAGAGAAGCAATAAAATGGGTCCACGGGGCATCAGCAATTTGATATTTCCACCACAATTTTACTGAGCAGGTGGTAATGATGGTGGGAATTGATCTGAAACCTAGGCCATTTTGGTTAATGGGATAGCAGCGAGCATCCCATTTCCTCCAGGCCCTTTTAGGTTTCAGATCATGTACCCCCCAGAAAAATCTACTCAGTTTTCTCTCTACAGTGTGAACAATCTCCTTTGAAGGTTTAAGAACAGACCAAATATGCTGTGGAATAGAATAAATACATGACTGAATGAGAGTGATTTTTCCCCCAGTTGAAAGCCACTTATTTTTCCAACTATTTAACCTAGAATCAATCTGTTCCATTAATGGTTGGAAAAATTTTTTTTTGCAATGCCATGAAAGATGGGGACACCTAAGTATTTGAAAGGAAGTTTACCAATTTTCATGCCAAGAATTGTCCTAACGGGGGTAATTTGATGAACAGAAGCATGCCTACTAATGAAAATATCACTCTTGTTGTAGTTTATCTTTTGGCCAGTAGTATCCTCAAACTTAGATAAGAAGGCTTTAAACCTAATCAATGTTTGAGTATTGGCTTTAAGAAAAACCACTGTATCATCTGCATAAGAGAGGTGAGAGGTTTGAAGAGCCTGACCAGGTAAATCATAGTAGGCTAGCTTACCATTTTGAAAAATAAAAGCTAAGCTCCTGCTAAATGATTCTGAAAAAATATCGAACAAGAAGGGAGAGAGAGGATCACCTTGTTTAATACCTCTTGATGCTTGGAAAAAACCCACAGGCTTACCATTTATCAGAATTGAAAACCATGACTGTGACAGATTCTTCATAATACTAAAAATGAATTGAGCATGGAAACCGAATTTAGCTAGCACACAATATAGAAAAGACAACTTAACTCTATCAAATGCTTTCCTAAGGTCTAGTTTAACAATACAATTTGGTGCTCTATTTTTCCTGTGCAAGAATCTAACCATTTCTTGAAGATAGAGAACATTATCAGAGATATCTCTACCTTTAAGAAAGGCAGTTTGCTGTGGAGAGATACTCTTGGGCATAAGTGGTTAAAGTCTTTCCATAAGCACCTTAGAGCAGATTTTATTCACAACATTAGAAAGACTTATTGGCCTATAATCATCAAAAGAGACAGGAATATCCTTTTTAGGGATAATTGTGATCCAAGTACTGCTAATACCCCTAGGAATGTTGCTGCTAGAAAGAAAATCATGTACCGCAGACAATAAATCATTGGCAATGACATCCCATGATTTGATATAAAAATTGGGAGTGAATCCATCAGGACCAGGAGTTCTATTTCTATTCAGGCTAAAAACTATTTCTTTAAGCTCAGAAAGTACAACAGGTTGTAGTAATTTAGCATTGTCTTCACTGTTGATCAATTTAGGGATTTGGCATAAGAAATGAGATTGAAACAGGTTGCTGTCAGGGGTACTATCTTCAGTTAAGAGATCCTTGTAATAGTTAATGGCTTCATTTTCAATGTCTTGCATGTTATCTAGCCATTGGCCATTACTACTCTTAATTTTTGTGATGCCAAGCCTACTTTTTCTTTCTTTAACAGAGTTATGAAAGAATTTGGTATTACTGTCCCCTTCCTTTAGCCATTTTACCCTAGCCTTATGTTTCCAAAAATTCTTTTGCTCTGTGAGAGCTTTGACCAACCTAGCTTTAGCTTCTTTTACTCTAACCAGATTTTCAATGGAAACATTTATATCATATTCAGATTCATGAAAACCTAGAACTGATTCAGCCTTAATCACATTCTCATGGACATTACCAAAGTGGTCCCTATTCCAAATTTAAGCTCCTTCTTCAGTCTTATTAATTTAAGAAAGAAACCAAGCATTCCTGTTTCACGGATAGGAAGATTCTAGTTCTGTTTAATAACATCCCTGAATTCATTCCTTTTATACCAAGTATTCAGAAATCTAAATGGCCTAGGGACAGATTGAATATCACTGCCAATGGAAAGAATCATAGGATTGTGATCAGAGGAAGCTCTATTTAAAACTTGAACAGAAGAATCAGGAAAAGTGGATGACCATGATGATGTACAAAGACCTCTGTCTAACCTTTGTCTAGTAGGGTTCCTAAGTCTCTTGTTGCTCCAAGTAAAAAAATTCCCAACAGTGTTTATTTCATCTAGTGCCATTACATTAATAAACTCATTAAAATCCTTCATACTACCAAGTTTGGGAGTAGAAGGACCTTTATATTCGTTTATAGATGTAATAGCATTGAAATCTCCAATAAAAATTGACTCAGAGTGAACGAAAGACCTAAGGTCAGACCATAGATCTTTCCTACCATTTCTAGTTCTCAAACCATAAATAAAAAATGCATCCATACTTTTATTGAGAGTCAGAAAATTCAAAGTTACAGCTAGAAACTGAAGATTATCAGCTTTAACAGATAGTGACAAGTTGGATTTCCAAAAAAGCCAAATCTATCCATTACTGGCGTACATGCAATTATCATAATGAAGTAGCTGTCTATAATGTTCACATTGCATGTTATCATGTTTAGGTTCAATAATGCAGAGAAGTTCAAAGTTGTGCCTAGTGATTAGATTAGAAAGTCTAAGCATAGAAGTGTCCATTCCTCTTAGATTCCAAACCAGGAATTTTATTTTTAAAGTTGTGCTATTCATAGAGAAACATCATTAGTGCTTTTTGATCTAGTCATGATAGTATTTAACTGAGTTAAATAGGTCTCATTAACTGAAGTGCTAGATTTTCCCTGTTTGTCTAATTTAGCAGGTTTCTTAGACTTAGAGGACTTTTTTGGTTCTTTGTGGGACTTACTTGAGCCACATGGTGTGACATATCCTGAGGAGGATTTAAAGCAGGAATTTCTGGAACCTTAGTACTAGGAGCTGGAACCTCAGTACTGGTAGCAGGAGCCTCAGAGACAGATTCAGAAACTTCCTCGGGGTTTTCAGGTTCAGCCAGGAGAAGGAACCTATTTTGTTTGGATCTCTGCTGAGAGAAGATAAAATTTTTAGCAGCCAAAATTGTATTCAAAGGAGAGAAAGTCTTACCTCTTCTGGCCGGGGTGTCATCCCTAGCAGATGCTTTCTTACTGTTAAAATGTGGTGGTGCAGAAAAGGAGGACTTGCCAGTATAGGTTTTAGAGTGAAGGTCCTCAGGGGGCAATGACTGAGACTCTTCATTGATTTCTTCCTGTTGAGAGGTATCTTCTTGTTCAGTGATGTCCACAATTTCAGGAACCTCCATAGAAAGATGTGCATCATTCACAACATTAAATAGAGGTTTTGGTTCCCCATTATCCTCAGTGATGACTTCGGTGACCTTAGTGACCTCAGTGGCTTTAGTAACCTCCTCAATAACTCCATCTTCAGTGATTACAGCCTCATTCTCAACCATCTGGTTATCAGCAAGTGCTACTTTTGTTTTTGGCACATATTTGGATTTGTGAGCCTTTTCCTGGTACTTAAGTGTCTGAACCTTGTCTTGAGCATAAACTCCAGATGAGCCAGCATTCAAATCAGGATGAACCACATCCTTTCCATCTCTATGTAGCATAGTGGCATCAGTGGTAGGATGAACTCTCTTAAAAAGTCTACTTCTCTTAAGTTCAGGGTGGAGATGTACACATTGATTGTCATCGTGACCTATGGATTTACAATGGTAGCAGTACAGTGAAAGCTCTTCAAATTCTAGAGGGAGTTTCATCACATTATATTCTACCCCATCCTCCTCTATTCCTACTCTAATGAAGGTAGGCTGTTTTTTCTTAAGATCTATTTCCACACATAGCTTGACAGCAGATGGCCTAGATAGAGCCTCAGTAGCAGCATCCATTTTTATGAAATTACCAATTTGATTGCCCATCGACTTTATCATTGCAGTATTGTAGAAAAACACAGGTACATAAGGGATAGTGGCCCATACCGGAACGATTGAGGATTCTGCTTCTGGAGAAAAATCCATTGTCCATTTCAGCACTTTCATATGAGCACCAAGGAAAATCCAATGGCCTTTTAGCTAGAAACGCCGGTAGTCTTCTTTTTCTTGGAACCGTATCAGGACATGTCTGAAATCAATAGAGCCGAGTTGAAAGCTACCTTTGAAACCGACAGATTGAAACGCCTCATTTAGCTTGATCATCGGTGGCTTGCCTCTTGCAAATTTGCCAACGAGGGCATTATCATAGTGTGATGCGAGGATTTCGACTTCTTTGCGCATGACTAGGCAAGCTATATCTCCTTTATATAGCGTCTTGGGGAAAATTTTAGGATTGGACGGAAGGATAGCATTCAGTGGATGGGGGCGGTTTGCGAGGGCCTGAAGAAAGGTTTTGCCCGCCGCATTGCCGCCGCGTGCAAGCAGATGTGCCGCCATAAGAAAAGGGGAAATCTGTCCGTTTATGACCGTTAATTGTCAGATAACGGTAGGGCTTGGGCATAAGAGATAGGTAGATTAAGGGCAATTGGAGGTGGCTCTGCTATAGCGGCGGTGCCGGAGATCCACACCTGGCTGCTGCGCGAGAATCGATCTCTGATTTTAGCCTTTTCTAGATCAAAACATTCACAGTGAAAGTTGAATAAAAAGTTTGCACATTCGGGTGGAATGAGGGGGAGTACTAAAATCAAAAGTGTGACGGTTTAAGAAAAAAAAGAAGGAGTATAAGTCTTTAACAAATTTAGAATTATAATTTCATATTCCCTTTGTCCCTATTTAACTTTTACGTCTTAAAATTTTAAAAATAAAAAATTATACTTTTAACTCTAAATTGCTATTTCCTTTTCAACACATCAAAAGTTAAGTTATGTTCTATTTACTAAAGTTTACTATTAAAAAATTCATAAACTCAAACATTTGAATTATAAAAATATCCAAATGTCTATAAGTTTAAATAAGGTCTCCCAAAAAAATTCTATGATCCCATTCTCTATAATTTATTTGCACTTTAGTTCAGTCCATTTTAATTTAATTCAGCTTTTTTCTTATAAACTCACGTAAGTGAGGGGGTGTATATTTGGCTCCCTAGGCCTTTCAACTGTTCAAGACGTGTAATACATTAGTGGAAGCTAATTACAAGCTGAAGTTTACCCAAAACCTTCATCTAAACCCTATCTCAATGAAGGAGTTGGCCCTATATCCCGTTCGAGGACTAACTATGGCCTTACACTTTCTAGCCTCCACACCCAGTGTTGACTAGAAGAGGTGACCTTCCATAGTGTCCCCTTGCAATCATCTTCCCCCGAAGATAATTACTGAATTTTGGAGATTGTGTGCAGCAGCTGCTCTCAGCACCTTGTATTTGGTCTTCAGCATTCCTCTCTTCTCCATCTGGAAAGAAAGGTACACCCAGCAGTAAATAGTTCGAGATGATAAAGAGACCTGATGTTACATACTCAAACTGAAAGTTCCAGTGACAAAGTACATCAGCATACATCAGGATTATATGCTAATAAAATTAGCTAAATTCTTCTAATAGAAGGTAAACCCTGTTTATCTGCAATGATTATAGCTTTCAGCTCTCTCGGTAATTGAGCAAATGATTTGTAGGTATTTACCTGATTTGAACTAACCATTTTGGCTAGAAAATCTGCTGCTCCATTTGCTTCTCTATAAATATGATTCATAGTGACTGTAATCTGTTTCATTAGATCCCATATTATTCTAACTTCATCAATTATATTCCAGTGAGGTTGCAGTTGTTTATTTACAGCCTTAATGAGCATGTGATTGTCACTTTCAATTTGTAAGTGACTAATACCCATGGAAATTGCCAATTGTAAACCTGCTCTAACTGCCACTGCTTCAGCATGAAGAGGAGAGGGGCTAGTTAACTTCTGGGCATCAGCTATTAGTATGTCATCTAGTGAGTCTCTTATGATTATTCCCATTCCAGCCTTATTTGTATGTTTCCATGAACCATCTATATTTAGTGTGGAGATGGAGCTGTCCAGGTAACAGTGACAAGGCTGACAGGTTCTATGTGATTGTTTATTAGTAACCTTGGCAATGCATTAGATAAATCCCATTTGAAGTTTAGTTTGTAGGCTAACAAAATATCATTGAAGAGATGTAAAGTTTTCCTAAACATCATTATAATGTTAGGTTTTACACTTTCATGATAGTGTTTGTTCCTAAAACACCATATAGTCCAGACTACTAAGCAGGGGATAATTGGAATCAGTTTTTTGTGATCAGGAAAACTGTTGTTATTCCAGTAGTTGAAGTATCTATCCCAGAGATATGGAGAATGCTTTGTTGGAACATTGAAGACAGTATCAATCCATGTCCATAGTTTTTTAATTTATGTGCAAGAATTAAAACTATGGTGTATACTCTCTTCATCTCCTAAACAAAAACAGCAAATGGATGGAAGATTGAAAGATAGATCCTCTAATACATCAGGTAGGGGGATTAATCTGTTAAGCATTTTCCAGTTCATAAAGCTTATTTTCCTTGGCATAATTGTGGACCAGACATGTTTTAAGGAGGATACTCCTGTTCTTTTCTTTCTGATAAGTTCATAAGCATTTTTCAGAGTAAACTTATCATTTTGAGAAGGTTTCCATATTATGGTATCCTCATATTCATGGAAAATTCCTTGATCTTTGTCCAGTTCAGTAATTATGTGCTCTGGGAGTAGGTGAATCAGCTGGTTAATATAATCTTGTTTGTTAATTAGAAGTTCACCGACTGTTAAGTCAGGGAAAGGAGTAGTTTGACTATTATCCCATAACCTATACAGTGGACCACAGTTTGTCCAACCAGAATTCCAGAAAGAAACCTCCCTTTTCCCTATTTGTACTTTTGAGTTTAGAATGGCTATTTCTTGAATATTTTTTATTCTCTTCCAGGTTTTGGAAGTTTTATGGTGATCAGGAATTGACCACATAAACTGTGACCAAATGGATTTTCCCACTTGTAGCTTCCACCATAATTTAATAGAGAAGCTTTGAACCAAAGTCTCAATATTTTTAAACCAAGGCCATTTTCTTCAAAAGGAAAACATAAATTTGGGTAAGCCCTCCAAACTCTTTTCCTTTGTGAGGTTTCTGAGTTGGAGGACCATAAGAACTTGCCAGGAATTTTATTAAGTACATAAATAATGTGTTTGGTCGGTTTTAGAACTGTAATATGATGTATGGGGATAGAGGATAATATGTGCTTGATCATAATTATCTTTCCAGCTTGAGATAACAATATATTTTTCCAGCTATTAATTCTGGACTGTATTGATGATATAATACTTGAGAAGTATACATTTTTGTTCCTACCAATGTAAACTTGACATCCAAGATATTTGAAAGGAAATGTACCCTGTAACATTCCTGTTGAGGATTTTATATCACCAATAGTTCTGAGTGGGCAGTGTTTGGCAATATAAAATGAGGATTTTTCAAAGTTAATCTTTTGGCCTGTAGCCATTTCATAGGATTGTAGGAAACAATTTAGTGTTTTAAGACCTGATTTGGAATAATTTATGAATATTACAATATCATCTGCAAAGGAGAGATGAGAGTTCTTCTTAATTAGGCTAGGAAGCTTATAAAACTTTGGGTTTGAGTATTGAAACATGAAGTTTATGTTCCTTGAAAAAGCTTCTGTCATTAAGATGAATAGAAGTGGAGATAGAGGGTCTCCTTGTTTTAACCCCCTAGTTGCTTGGAAGAAACTATATGATGATCCATTTATTAAGATGGAGAAAAAGGTTGATTTTAAGTTCTTCACTATTAGTTAAATTATTTTGATGGAGAAGCCCATCTGACCTAATAACTTGGATAAAAAGGTCCAAGAGACTCTGTCGAATGCTTTCATCATATCAAGCTTTATGATCTTGTTAAAACCTTTGGTTTTGGTATTAATGAAGGAAGCAAGTTCTTGCATTAGAAGTATATTTTCTAAAATATCTCTTCCTGTGAAGAATGCTGTTTGTTCTGGGCTTATTATGATATCCATAATTGGTTTAAGCCTTTCAGCAATGATTTTTGGTTAAGATTTTATTAATAAAATTACAAAGACTAATTGGTCTGTAGTCTTTAAATGATGAACAAACTTCTTTTTTAGGTATAAGAATAATTAAAGTGGCTGCAATTGATTTTGGGATGTTGGTTGATAAAAAGAGATCATGTATAGCATGTAGGACATCAGTGCTAATAATGTGCCAGCATTTTTGATAGAAAAAACCTGAAAAACCATCTGGCCCTGAAGCTGAATGTCCATCCATTGTTTTAATTATGTTAGTCAATTCCTCCATTGTTACTGGTTTAGTGAGTTCACAGTTCATTTCTTCAGTTATTAGCTTTGGAATATTTCCTAATAACCAAGCAGTGTTAATTCCAGAAGGATCTTTGTACTCTTCCTATAATAGGTTAGAGAAGTATTTAATACCCTCTTCTGCAATTTCCTCTTGAGTGTTTAAGGTTATACCATTTTCAATTTTTACTGAGAATATGATTTGTCTTTTATGCTTAGATTTAACTCTTTGATGGTAAAATTTTGTGTTTTGATCTCCTTCTTTAAGCCATTTTATTCTTGATTTCTGCCTCCAATATGTTTCTTGATTATTCAATGCCAGTGTTAACTTTGCTTTAGTTTTATTTAAGTGTTCCAAGTTTGCTTGTGTTTCATTTTGTTGAAGGGCAGTTTCTGCTTGAAGAAAATCTTCTTCACATACTTTAACTGTGTCAAAGATATTTCCAAAAGTGTGTTTATTCCAGAATTTAAGAGCAGTTTTCAAATTTTTTAGCTTGAATAAGAAATTGTCAATTCCCAATTTGTTAGAGGGGATGTTCCATGAATCTTCTACAATCTTCATAAAGGTTGGGTGATTAAGCCAACATTCTTGGAACCTGAAGGGGGAAGGTTTATTAAATAATTTTGTTTCACCTATGGTAAATAGCAAGGGGGAATGATCTAATTGCCCTTTTGCTAATGTTTTAATGCCAGAATCCTTAAACAAGTCCCACCATAAATTATTAGATAATCCTCGGTCTAACCTTTTCCAAACTCTTCCTTTGGATCTCATACCTGTCCAAGTAAAAGTAGACCCAGATGTTGGAATTGTAGACATGTTTTCTTTTTTATGAAAATTATTAAAATTTTGGATACTTTTTGTGTCAGGTTGAGAATGTCCCAGGTATTCCTCTATGGAACTTATGACATTAAAGTCTCCTATTAAGCTTGAGGGTGAATTATTATGGTTCAAAATTTGTTTCCATAGTTTATTTCTTTCATTTATAGTATGTTTGACATAGATGAAACCTGTGAAACAATCTTGGGTTAATAGTTGATTATTAAATTTGGTTAATATCATTTGTTCATCCACTGAGATGATCTACATTTTAATTGAGTCATCCCAAAGAATCCAAATTTTACATTTTGGATCTGAGAAGTGATGTTCAAATTGAGTCTGGAAGGCCACCTTCTTGATGGAGTTGGCTTCCAACATTGGCTCAATTATGGTTAGGATATTAATTTGATGTCTTTTTTTAATGTCTTTTAACCTGTTTATGGTGGAAGAATTTCCCACTCCCCTAGCATTCCATACACATATTTTTAATCCTATCATTGAGAAGATTTATTATGTGTCGATGTTGAACGGGTAATGACTGTTTTAGGGGTTTGTGTATAAGATTTTTTATTATGTTTTCTGTTCTTGTTTATGTCAAGGTTATCTAAGACATCTTCTGAATTTATTAAAAGATTAAAGTTATTTTGGGATTCCCTTAGAGATGTTTTGGAGTTTTCAAAATCTTGTACAGACAGAGAGTTAAGAGTTGATTTTGAACTGTTTTTGGTTTTGGAGTTGGAAGATAGAAGTGGAAAATTTCCTCCGTTTATTTCTATGAAGGCTTCTTCATTACTTTCTGTTTCTTCTGTAGTATTATTTGACTCAGAATTTAGGCTATCTTTTTGGTGATTCTTATGGGTCTTATTATAGTTATTTCCTGATATGGGGGCTAATTTTAATGTCTTGTTTGGGTTTTCAACAATTTGGTTATTGTTGTTCATATGATCATTAACAGTTAGTGTAACTGTTTGTTTCATATTTTGATCATCAAGGTCATAATCTGAGTTCAGATTTTGATCATCAGTAGAATCATCAGGTACAAATAAATTGTTTACTGGAGTATTAATATCATTTTCCAGAAAGAGTGTGTCTGTTTCACCATTGCTTATATTATCAGTAACCTGATCTGTACTCAGATTTACTTGTGATGAGTTCCCAGTGTTCACATTTCCAATAAGATGAGAGTTTAAAGGAGAGACCTGGGAACCTTGACCAAGGTTCAAGACTTCAGAATTTGTCTCCTGTATCCCTTTCTGAACATCTGTATGAGTGGGGTTATTGCTGCATTTGTCTGATTCCTTATTGAAAGTAGCTTTAGTAACCTGCATTTGATTGTTAGATTTGTTCTTGCTGACAGGTATGTATATTTTTTCCTGAGAAGATAGACCTGAAGAGGAAGTTTTAATGCCCTTACCAGTAGGCCTTCTCTGTTCACCTTTTGTGTTATTATCTATATTGGTGGAAGGCCTCCAGGCATGAAGTGTTGACTGGATTTGGTCATTTCTACAGGAGGCGATAGTGTGTCCTAACTTAAGACATTTAGCACAGTATTCAGGCATATTCTCATATTCTAAATATTGCTAGAATCCTACACCTCTAAACTCAATCCAGATCCTTTCCAGTTTTATTTTCGTGATGTCTATTTCCATGCAAACCCTAGCTACATGTGGTCTGGATCGATTTAACGTAGCTTTATCTACTTTTACTGGTTTACCAAGAATATTACCCAAAGACAACAATACCCATTCATCAAAGAATTGTTGGGGGAGACCATACATAGCAATCCATACTGGCCATATAGGTGAATCAGCATTTGGTGAAAAATTAGGTTCCCATTTAGTAATTCTAAGTGAATAAGAGCCGAAATTCCAAACCTTGTGAAGCCAGTAGCTATAATAGTCCTCCTGCAAAGAGAAGCGAATCAGTACCTGACGGTTATCTAAAAGCAAGATATCCGTGTGACCTTTGAAATTGGCAGTTTGGAAGTCCCTTCGGAGACGATCTAGTTATGGTCTGCTCCGAGCAAATTTTCCTGTTAGGGTTAGCCGAAGAGGAGCCTCGAGCCTTTCGCATTTGTCAATATTGAAACTCAATCCTGGTTCTCCTAGATGTTCTATAGGTTGTTTTGGATTGAATGGAACTCTAGGTTGGGAAGGTTGGGAAAGAGCGGATTCAGAGGTAGAACGCAGAGATCGAAGCAGTTCTTTGCCTAGGGCTTGGTTGTAGGAAAATGCCGGTTGAGGTTCCGGTGGTGGTGGTGGGTCCGCCATAGGCGTCACCATTGATTCGGTCTGGAGGTAGGGTTTCAGAGCGGAATGGGAAAATTGCCTCAGAGCAAAAAATTGATAGATTTAAATTTAATTTAATTTATTATTACTATTTTAGTATAGTTATTTATAGTTCAGTTCATTCAATTTAATTGATTTTAGTCTGCTTCATGTAAGAGAACATGGATTACCTTAATCCATAATAAATCTTAATGTTGAAAGGGACGTGGCAACCTAAATATCTTTATTCGCTCTTGCATCATAGGTTTTGTTTGGTAGAGATGTGTTTATAAGGAAATTGATTTATTTTGAAAGTAGGGGAGATCAGTTTCTATTTTTTTCCCAAAAATAGTTTCTGCCTTCAAAATGACCTGTTTTTTTTAGCAATTTACCAAACACTAAAAAGTGCTTTGCTTATAAGCAAAGCAGTTTATAAGCCCCGCCAAACAGAGCCTATAGGTGTGTTTGGCAGAGCTGTGCTTATAAGTAAAGTTGGCTTATTTTGAAAGCAATGGGAAACCCGTTTCTACTTTCCCCCAAAAAAAATAGCTCCGGCTTCTTAATAAGTACTTTTTTTTTTATTGTTTACCAAACACAAAATAGGTGGTTAGATTATAAGTAAAGCACTTATAAGCCCTGCCAAATAGAGTCTATATACTCCCGGCTTAATTGGGGCAGTAGTTAACTTTCATAGGTCCGAGCTTAATTGAAGAAATAATTTAAATGTCTTTCAACTACAATAAAAATATTAGTAACATTGGTTCTCAAGTAATTAATGTTTATCTATGAAATATTTATTGAATATCTATTAATGCAAGACAAAATTTTCTTAGAGCATTTCCAATAGTAAACTACTATATCTTGTACTTAATTCCATCTATTTTTACACATTTTCTTATTTAGTCCATACCAACTAAATATGCACACTTTTCATTGAAAGAAATATTCTACACATAATAAGACATAAATACCCTTGAATTAATTGAATATTACACAGAAAACCCTCACCTACCCTACCTGATATGAATCTCCTTTGCGGAAACTCACGATTGCGGAATTAATATCTTTGATCTATTGAAGGAATCTTGCAAATCTTCACTATCTCGCACGAAATTCAGGAGACTAGCTTCCGGGGTACGCCTAACTTCGACTTGCTCTCTAACTAGCCACCAGGATCAGATAAAAGTGTGTAAGGTAAAAATAATGTTGAAAACCACCCCTATTTATAGTACATAGGTATGGTCTTCAAAATACAAAAAAAAAGAAACTGAAAAGGATTATGACAGCTTTAAGAAGCTAAACCCATATTTAACTAGACTGCCTAAAATAAATGACTATATTCTTCAAGATATTCAAGATAAATCTTGAATGAGTATTGTCTTATCTAATATTACCAAATCTAATTCTAATCAAATCAAAACTGAATATTCTAAACCCTAAAATAAATGCATGACCGAAACATTAATTCTTCCATGGCCAACATGGCTGAATAATGGGCCTTATTCTAAAATAAAATAAATGATCACACTACCTCATTAAAAAATCCAATGGGAAAAAGAGTATAGTGTTATCCTACTAAAAATACTAAACTAAGAAAACTGTAAATAAATGATATTTTGACAGCGTATCATTCCCTCCAAGGCCGAAAAGTTTCATCCTCGAAATGTGAACGATCTTCAAAAATAAATGGAGATAAAAGTCTCACGCCATCCCTGCAATGATAATAAACGATGACTGGATGCTAATTAGGCAGTGACTGGATGCTGACTAGGCTGAAAACTGCTTCAACTCGTGCTAAGGAGAGATCCGATGAGAAAATGCAATAGTTCGCGATAAAATGGATCAACCAACGATAAATTCAGCAGCTCGCGATAAACTGAGACCTAGCGAGATGAAGATATGGGTTGTGTTTCTCACGCGTGTCACAGACGCGACTTTAATGGGATGTGCACGTGAATCTCACGTGCCTCTGTTACTGCTTGAGCGTGCGTTTCACCCCCCGACCTTCTTCTTTGCTTATGTTGAAGTTTCTTCTTCCTCGATGTATTGGATTTGCAGATGCTCGCTGGAGTTAAGCGATGATGGGAACTTGCAGGCTCACGCTGAACTGAGAATGGAAAATCACTTCACGTCGGAGGAGACACCCAAAAAAGGTCACTGGAGGAGGTGGATTCATTGGCAGTGGAGAACGTTGTGGAGCGGCCGAAGAAGAAAAAAAACTGGAACAAGGAGTAGCTCATCGGAGTCAATCGGAGATGCTGAGCAGCAACGAGCAGAATGGCAAACTTAGGACTGTCAGTAAGAGATGGAGAAGTGACTGGCGCGGCAGCGGCGGGATCATCGAAGATGAAGACAGCGGAGAACACGGTGGATGTCTGGCAGTGGAAGTTGCATGATGAATTTTTTTTTGATAATAAATTCAAAAAAATTGAAATCCATGTTGAATTTTCGGTCACTAGGAATTCTTTTGCTTTGCTCTAATACCAACTGATATGAATCTCATTGCGAAGACTCACGATTGCGGAATTAATATCTTTGATCTAGTGAAGGGATCTCGCAAACCCTCACCATCTCGCAAACCCTCACCATCTCGCACGAAATTCAGGAGTCTAGCCCTCGGGTACACCTAACTTTGACTCACTCTCTAACTAGCCCTTCGGATCGGATTACAAGGTTTATTGATACTTAACTAGCCCTCGAGGTTAAGCGATAATGGAAGAAGCTCACAAGCAAAGAGTATGAACTCAAAAGGTTGTATGTTTTATTGATAAAAGTGTGTAACGTAAAAATAATGTTGAAAACCACCCCTATTTATAGTACATAGGTATGGTTTTCAAAAATACAAAAAAGAAATTGAAAAAGATTATGACATCGTTAAGAATGTAACACCATATTTAACTAGACTACCTAAAACAAATGACCATATTCTTCAAGATAAATCTTAAATGAATATTTCCTTATCTAATCTTACCAAATCTAATTCTAATCAAATCATAACTCAATATTCTAAACCCTAAAATAAATGAATGACCGAAACATTAATTCTTCCAAGGCCAACATGGCTGAATTAATGGGCCTTAATCTAAAATAAAATAAATGATCACACTACCTCATTAAAAAATCCAATGGGAAAAAGAGTATAGTGTTATCCTACTAAAAATACTAAACTAAGAAAACTGTAAATAAATGATATTTTGACATCGTATCACCACCCCTTAGCAACCCTCACGCCTCACAAATCTTCCCGCCACCTACCCTCACAACTCATGTATTCCTCTCTCTCCCTACCCACTAGGGGTGTTCAAAAATACCCAGCCCGCACTACCCAACCCGTCCATTCACTGACTCAGTTTAAAATAATTGGGTACTTTTTCATTTTTTTTTAGGGTCGGCTACCCGGCCCAGAAATTTACATTTTAAAGGGTTCGGGCCATGGCCACAAATGTTATTTCCGGGTACCTAGGATACCCATATATATGTAATATTATTTGTTAAATTATTTGAATTAACATAATATTTAAGTGATAAATTTTCAATCATTCTCTTTCAACCCGAATTCGATCTCAATTGTTCCTTCTGAATTCTCCCTTTTCCTTTCAGCCTCAAAATTTTCTGTTGGGCTCACGACCACAACCTTATTTAGCTGTACGTCTAATTGAATTTTTTACATTTTTTTCCATCACAAATTTCATATCGAACCTCCATAACATTTCCTCTAAATTAAAAAATATTAACACAATCATTTGTTCCCGTCATTTCAGCATATTTTATTAAATTCATCCAAACTAGGGAATGATATTGATGATTACGGACTTGTTACTTTTAATGATCATTATATGCTGAATTTTTAAACGATAACAGGTGATAATTATTTGTGCAAAAAAATGTCACAAGAATTCAATTGTTAAATTACATTGTCATCATCTTAATGATATATTTCTTGTACTACTATAAATTTATGTAACATAATGAAATAATAATTTATCTCAAAATATTTAATCTTAAATGAGTCAACGACTACCCTATTACCCGGTTCGATCAATGCGAGTACCCGAATTCCAGTCATGGGCCACATTTTTAACTACCCGCACATGTGGGTACTCGGATGTGCGGGTACCCGCATTTGAACACCCCTACTACCCACTCCCTCCATCGGTAACTTCTCCACTACTCTCTAGCGCTGTGTGCTACTTCAAGCTCACGGATAAGCTCCGGCGACCCACCTCCTCAGATTCAGTGACGCGTGCTACTTCAAGCTCACCGATAAGCTTCGACGACCTGCCTCCTCAGAGCCGACCTTATCGCGGCCTCAATGAGATCCTGCACTAGGACCAGGTCGATGTCTCATTCTTAAGGTTTTTACGGTGATTCAGGCAATTTCAACCCAGCGTTGGTGGTGGCATGCTTAGTCTTCGCGATGATGGGCTAGGTTAGGGTCGAGATCGACGATATGGTCCTCTGAGTTTTTAACCGATTTGGAGTTTTCATCATATTTAAGGTTCTCATCATTTGGTTTAATGGATTTGGGATTTTCATCAACTTTCATCATTTGGGTTCTCCGATTTGGGGTTTTCTTTAATTGTGTTTACGGAATAGTTGTGATGTAATTTCCGTTGTGCTTGAGTTTTTTTTATTTAACTGAAGGTTGTTACTAGTTAGTGGTGATGGTGGAAGTGGTGGTGGTTGTGTCTGATGGTGGAAGGGTAAGAACATTTCAATTGGTAGAAAATGTTTCTTCCAGTTTCTCTTTTTGCAAGTTTGGATTGGATAGAGGGAGTAGTTTGTCTTGATATATCACTTTTTAAGGGATGAATTGGTAAGTTACACATTTCTCCAATGGTTAGTTTGTACTCTTTAAAACTTGATAGATCATATTTGATTTTTAAAAATATTTTAACATAATTATATCATAGTAAGGCTATGTTCTCTGAAGCTGATATGATCTGATTTGATCTTAACTGAATTGAATTAAAATAAGTTTTAATATACTGTACTGAACTGAAATAAGTTTAAATATACTGAACTGAACTGAAATAAGTTTAAATATATAGAACTGAAAAAGTGAAATTTAAATCTAAAAAGTATTTGTTAACCAAAATAAAATTTCTTTTATTATATAAATTTATTTACAATTTTTCTAAAATTTATTTTTTAATTTTTTTTATACATGATTAAAATACTAAAAATATAAATCAGTTTAAAATAGTGTAAAAAGACAAACATTTATCAAAAGAACTAATATAAACTTAACTGCATTGAGATGAACTGTACTGCATTGATCTGAACTATATTAAAATTACAAATGTATTGAAAAATAGTAACAATATGACTTAACTAATCTAAACCCTAACATTCATGTTGAACTGAATTGAAATAAACTGTTCTGAACTTAAACGAACTGAACTGAATTGAATTGAACTCAAATGAACTGAAGTGCAGATAAACTCTAAATAACATGAATTTTCATATTAAATACGAAAATTCTCACAACAAATACGAAAATTCTCATGTCAAACATTTTTTTTATTTTCGTTCTTATTTTAAATAGGCAAAGTCTTGGGAAAGACGGTCTTTCTATAGGCTTATGGAAAGACGGAGTTTGATTAGAATAATAAAAGGTAAAAGGTCTTAGTTGCAATATTAAAGTTTTAGTATGAAACATGTAGTAGTTATAAAATTTGTAACCCGGTTCATGCAACCCAAAAATTTTATCTTAATTTCTTCTAATTTACACTTTAAACCTTGGTCTTTCCATAACTTATGGAAAGACCGTCTTTCAAGAGACGGACTCATTTAAATATGGACTTGTAATATTTTATTTTTTCAATTTTAATAAGGCAAAGTCTTGGGAAAGACGGTCTTTCCATAGGCTTATGGAAAGACGGGGTTTAATTCGAATAATAAAAGGTAAAAGGTGCTAGTTGCAACATTATAATTTTACCGTAGCCTTATCGAAAGATGTGGTTTAATTAAAATAATATAAGGTAAAATGTTTGAGTGTGTCTCTTGAAAGACGGTCTTTCCATAAGTCATGGAAAGACCAAGGTTTAAAGTGTAAATTACAAGAAATTAAGATAAAATTTTTGGGTTGCATGAACCGGGTTATAAATTTTATAACTACTACATGTTGCATACTAAATTTTTAATGTTGCAACTAAGACCTTTTACCTTTTATTATTCGAATTAAACCCCGTCTTTCCATAAGCCTATGGAAAGACCGTCTTTCCCAAGACTTTGCCAAAATGTTTTAGTTGCAATATTAAAAATTTATCACACAACGTGTAGTAGTTATAAACTTATGAAAATATCGTCTTCCAAGAGACAGACTCCTTCTTGATCACGCTTCAAGACTTCATTCTCATGGAGTAACTTGGGATACAACATTGGGATACAACGTAGTTCTTGATCACGCTACACAACTTCATTCTCATGGAGGAACTTGGGATACAACGTTGCTTCACAACTTCATTCTCATGGAGGAATTTGGGATACAACGTTGTTGTAGAGCATGATTTGGGATACAATTTGGGATAAACGTTCAAGTAAATGTAGATGCAGATTTGTACCACAATGGAAATAAATCAATTGGAATGGATATAGCAACGAAATTTATCTCTGGTAATATAGAGACTAAATAGATGAATGGTATTGAATCAAGTATGTAATGTTATGTATTTCAATAAAAACTACTTGTAAAAATTCCAACTTCTTAAACCGTGAAGATTCTTGGAATATATATAATATGTTTACTTTTATTTAAGGTTTCAATCTCGTACAAAAATAAATTGGCAGAGCTTTAATCAGATATACGTATGGCTATATTTTAAGAGAATAAATTAATTAAATGGTATTGCCATATTTTACCTTAAATTTATTATTTACAAAGAAAATTATTAACATTAATAAAAACATAGCATTATTATTTTTTCAAGTTGTAGATGGGTTGAATATTACTAAAACTATAGTTTTCTTATAAACTAAAATTTAATAATAAATAATATTATTTCTTAATTTATACTATAAATAATAGTTATATTATTTTAATATAAAAATATATTATTTTATTATATAAAAAATAATTTACAATTTTATATTATAAATAAAATTTATATTATTTTATATAAATATTACTATTTTATATATCGTAATTGAGTTATAGTTTATATTTATTATCAAAATAAAAATTACAATATTATGATTATTATTTCAATAAAAATATTATTTTTGGAGTTGCATATGAGTCGAGTTTAAATAAAACTATAATTTTCATATGAATTGGTTATTTAGTAAAAAAATCATATATTTTTAAATTTTATAAGAAGAATAGCTAGATTATTTTTATATAAATACTATTATTTAATAAATCTATAATATAAATAGTAATAAATTAAGTAGTAATATATACTCTAACTTAAATAAATTGAAGATAAAAATATTAATATCATACGTGAAAGAAGTAATATAATAAATTTAGTTTTGAGTTGTATATGGGTCGAATATTAATAAAATTAATACTATTATTATTTTTTATAAAAAATAATATTGTTTCATAATTTATACTATAAATAATCATTACAATATTTTAATATAAATATATTATTTTATTAAAAAATAATATTGTTTCATAATTTATACTATAAATAATAATTACAATATTTTAATATAAATATATTATTTTATTATATTGATAATTTAATTTATGATTTTGATTGATTAATTTAGTTCCCCGTTCTTAAAGTAGTTTACTTGATTAACATATGTATGACCATGGGTTTTTAAATTGCAGTGTACAAAGGGAATGAATGAGAACTTGATTCCCTTTCCATGGTTGAACCAAATAGTTTGAGAAATCCATTATCATTCCTTTCCTTTCTTTTACTTTCCTTTTTCTGATTCCATTGTCTTTCCCCTACTTGAACCAAACAGCCCCTTAGTACTTAGCTTTAAAGGAACTTTAGCGAAAGAAAAGTAAATGTGATTTATTTTTGAATTGAAATAGCTTGCACAACTTAAGTTATTACACAACAAAAATAAACAACATTTAAAATGCCTTTCTTTTTAAGAATACTAGCTGGTGTATACCTAGCCCAAAGGTTGGGTCATAGGCCCGAAGTTGCAAGCAAGCCCAAGACCAGGCCGCGATGCCAGCAGAGGTAACTCACGTACCGTGAAAAGCGGAGATCATGGTCAGGCACCGACCACGAACCGTCTTTCTCGGAGCCATGATCAAGCACACGATAACAAACCCAAGAAAAATGGAGCCACATTCAGGGCAAGCTATAAAAGGACCAAAGAGGTCACAGATAGAGGTAAGTGCAACCAAACTAGAGAAGCTTGATTTCTGAAAAGATGATACTGACTTGAGCGTTGGAGCCTTTTCCCCAGAACTACTTCCGGGATCTCTTTTGCAAGCATACCATAGTGGACCACGATCGATTAGCTGGATTGGGAATACAACGACATTTGGCGCCGTCTGTGGGGGCATAATCTTTTTTCCAGTCGTTCATCCCCAACGAGGTTGATAATGGTGTTCACCAGAAGTCAAAGCCATCACACTCAAGAGAAAACAACTTGGAGAGATAGAAATATACATTTCAGCCAACAGCATGATAGCATTTCAGTAGAGAGCAAGAACATTCTGGGGATGACACAGAAGATGAAGAAGTGACAAAATCCCCTAACATGAACAAGGAAAAAAAAAGGAGAGTGTTCGCGTCATTTTTAGAAGCAAACAAAGAGCAACTGTATAATCATTTTCTAGCTAGTCTCAAACCAAAATCCCTCAAGGTAAGTCAAAAAATGTCCAAAATAATGAGGGCCTTAAATATGGGGACGAGTTGAGAGACATTGTAGCAGATGAAGATGCGGACAAGTCACCACTAGCGCCATATCTTCGCAACTTCAGGATGCCAAATGACTTGAAGTTACCATTAAATATCAAAATCTATGATGAGACGACCGACCAAAAGGAATTCTTACATTCCTATCGTAATAGCATGAGGTTCCGCGATGCTGAAATCGAGTTGGTATGTAAGTTGTTCCCAATATTTTTGTCTGGAATTGCGATCACATGGTACAAAGATTACCAAATAGAAGCACCACATCTTGGGCACAAATGTTAGATCTGTTTACCAAAGGATTGCAAATATAAACAATATAGGTCAACAAAGCGATGAAAGTTTGGTAGAATATCACAAGAGGTTCGTTACAGAGAGTCTGCAAGTTCGGGACCTATCATTTCAATCTTCTTTAGGTGTGTTCATAGGAGGTATGCGATCAGGAGAGTTCTACAAGGAACTAACAAAGAACATGCCAAAAAATCCAAGGGACCTACAAAAAATGATAGAATAGTATGTGCGGACCGAGAAAGCCAACAATTGCAAATAAAGTGGAAGCGAGGCGATAAAAGTGTAATCGAAGACTCGCAAAGGAATTTGGAAAATAAGGGGAAAGGAAACTTCGATTTCAAAGGAAGAGAAGTAGGAACACCAAACCCCTTGTCCTAAGAGACACTGCTAACAAAATCATGGAGAGAGATATGGAAAGCAAACAAATATCTATTTCACAAACTTACGCCAATGGTAGCGCCTCCAGATAAAATATCAAGAGAATACTATTGTGCCTTCCATAAAGATCACGGTCATGATATCGAGTATTAAAGAGATCTACGGAGGTAGATAGAAGATAACTTGAAGAATAGTTATCTTGGGCAATACAAGAAGGAATATGGCAGTAATGGATACAACGAAGCGGGCAAGGCAGGAAGCTCCATGGATAAAACCCAAGCCACGGCAAAACTCAGAACAGAAATCAAAAGATGACATCGACAGTAGATTATGAAGAGGATGCGCCCAACGAAGCCTCGGAAAAAGTAGCTTTCTCCATACATGGGTCAATAGATTCCTTTCAAATAATGCCTGGAAGGCTAAGGCCGGGTATTCACCTCCACATGAGCCCATAGATAAAATGTTGCGTATTGAAGAAACAATCACATTTAGTGAAGAGGACGTTCCTCCTAATGCCTCGCCACACAATGATCTCATGGTCATTATAGCTAAAATTGGGAATGCGACTGTTCATAGAGTGTCTATCGATGATGGAAGCACAGTATAAATCCTTTTTATGGATTGTTTTGACAAACTTGTATTCAAGAGAACGGACTTGAAAAAATCCAAGTCTGCGCTCATAGGATTCACAGGACAAGCAGAGACACCACTTGGCAATATTCAGCTGCCTGTAACAATTGGGGAGAATGGAAGAAACTGCACTATGATCTGTGACTTAATTGTCATGGATGCTCCAAGTTCATTTAACGCCATTATTGGCAGGCCATGGATGAACAGATCCAAAGAAATATGGTTTACATACCATTTAGTCATTAAGTTCCCTACCCCAATAGGGATTGCAACGGTGAAGGGGAAACCAAAAAACCACCAGGTAGTGTATGGTCATCGCAATGAAAGCGAGAAGAACTGTGGAACAACAAAAAATGGTCAGTACTATCACCAACAACGATTCCCTTAACCAAGTGGATCACCCAGTAGAGACAGGGGAACAAATTGAAGATGTCATTCTGAATGACAATGATGCGTCTAAATGTGTCAAAGTAGGGAAATATCTTCCAGATAAAGAGAAACTTGGGGTGATACAAATTCTGAGAGATCACAAGGACACGTTCGCATGGAATGTACATAGCATGGGATGAGTAGAGTGAAGTGTGGCAACTCATTCTCTGAATATTGTTGATTCGATCAAGTTGGTCAATCAAAACAAAGAAGCTTTGCCAGTGATAGATAAAAGGCAATTGAAGAAGAAGTAAAGGCATTGTTGCAAGCTAGGATTATAAAGGAGGTAATATACCCAACATGGCTAGCGAACCTGATTATGGTGAAAATGGCAGACTCTGGGTGGAGAATGTGTATAGATTTCACCAATGTAAACAAAGCATGCCCAAAGGATTGTTACCCCCTGCCAAAGATCGATCTGCTAGTAGAAGCAATCTTAGGGTACGAAGTCCTCACATTCTTGGATGCCTATAAAGGGTATCATTAGATATTGATGAATCCTAAAGATGCAGAAAAATGGCCTTCATAACAAGTTTTGGGATATCCTGTTAAGTGAAGATTCCATTCGGATTGAAAAACACGGGATCAACACATCAAAGAGTGGTTGATAATGCATTTCACGGCTAGATTGGGCGCAATATAGAGGCGTATGTGGATGATATGGTTATAAAAGGTAGGCGAGCGTGTGACTTTGCGGATGACTTAAAAGAAACCTTGGATACATTAAGTGAAATTGGAATGAAGCTAAATCCTAAAAAGTGCACAATTTGGTGCTGGTAAATTCCTGGCATACAAGGTCCTCTCGAGGAGAATCGAGGCTAACCCAGAAAAAATACAAGAAATCGTTAACCTCTCCCAACCACGAACAATGAAGAAAGTCCAAATCTTGATGGGGTCGCTGGTTTCGCTCAGTAGATTTGTGTCAAAAGCAGCTGAAAGACACTTCTAACTATTCAAAATCTTGAAGAAGGCCAACAGTTTAGTTGGAGTGAAGAGTGTCAATCAGCATACGAATCACTAAAGGACCAACTTCAGACACTTCCAACCCTGAAAGCACCAATTTAAGGGAGAGACATTATACTTGTATTTGGTGGTTTCACTAAATGCAGTAAGCTCAGTTCTATTAAGGCAAAAGAGACAGAAATAGATAACAGTGTTCTACACCAGCAGAATACTACCGCAGGCTGAAATGGCGTATCCTTCAATTGGAGAGATGACCATAGCATTGATATATTTGGCAAGACGACTGTGAACCTATTTCCACATTCATATGATTGTTGTTTATACTGACTAACCAATTAAGAATGTCTTGATCAAGCCCGAGTCATTTGGGAGAATGACCGAATGAGCTCTTGAATTGGGACAGTTCGAGATTCAATTTCAACCCTGAACCTCAATCAAAGCACATGCTTTAGCAGATTTCATTTCCAAAATGACAAGTGTGGGAGTGCGACAGGAGAAAACACAACAGTGTCTTGACAAAGACAAAGGAAATGCCAATTGGGAAGACGTCGCATGGAAACTATTCATAGATAAAGCATCTAGAAAGGAATGATATGGAGCAGGACTGGTGTTGATTAACCTAGATGGGGGAGAATACATATACTCTCTATGCTTTGATTTCTCACTTACCAATAACGAAGCTAAGTACGAGACGTTAATATGTGGCTTAGACCTCACGGTTAACATGATGGTGAAGAGCATTCGAGTGTTCAACGATTCACAGATAGTGATCCAACAAGTGTGAGGAGATTACGAAGTGCGAGAAGAGCAACTGATGAAAAACTTAACTAGGGTTCGTCAACTCATCGCTCACCTTGAATACTTTAACATCCAAAACGTCCCAAGAACTGAAAACATGAAGGCAGACGCCTTAAGTAAGTTAGCAACATCAGGTTTTGATTCCTTAGTAGACCACAAATATGTGAAAGTGGAAGTCATTCCTGTTAGAAGCACAGTGAGGACAATCGTGTCAACAGTTTAAGCATAGGAGGTAAACTAGATGATGCCACTGATTGAATACTTGGACAAACGGAAGCTACCAACAGTTAAGGTACAAGCCAGAAAGCTAGAAATACGATCTCACAACTATGTTTATGAAGATGGAACCTTGTACAAGAAAGGATATCTATTTCCATGGGTAAAGTGCATGGGACCATCACAGGAAGGAGAAATCTCTAAAGAAGTACACAAAGGATTGTGAAGATCACATCAAGGATCTCGAATGATCACAATGAATATCATTCTAGCTAGATTCTATTGGCCGACCATGTTCAATTATGCATACATTTTTGTCGTTGAATGCAGAACTTGCCAGATCAATGCTCCAATATCACACAAGCTGCAGGCAGTATTAGCAGGAATATATGGAGCTTGGCCTTTTGATAAATGGGGAATTGATCTTGTTGGACCTTTTCCAAAAGGTGCTGGCAGGTCCAAGTTTTAAATTGTGGAAGTCGACTACTTCACAAAGTGGGTAGAAGTGAAGCCCTTAGGAAGTGTCACGGCGGAAGCACAAAGAAAATTTGTTTGGCAGAATATAGTTTGCCGCTTCAGAGTACCATAAACTATTGTTACCGACAATGGCACGCAGTTCACAAGTGGGATCTTTATAGAATGGTGTTTAAAACTGGGAATCACGCAAAAGTTCACTTCTGTAGGTCACCCCAAGCCAACGGAAAGTAGAGGTAATGAACGAAACGATCGTTCAAGTTATCCAGAAAAGATTGGAAGGAAAGCGAGCAGGCTGGGTTGGTGAGATACCCAATACCTTGTGGTCGTATAGAACAACAATGTTGGAACCAACAGGTGAAATTCCATTGGGAGGTCATCGCCGTACCTCTCAAAATTAATACTTTTAAGCCCTAAATGCTTCCTATCTACAATTAAGTAGATAATGGCAAGTCGGGGTCGTCCACGAGAAGAGGGATATTTTCAAGTGTTTTAAACATATATAGGAGAAAACATACTAAGCACTTATATACATAGATACATATGAAAGCATGTAAACAAGGGGGGGCGTTGGTTGGTTTGATTCTAAGTTAACAAATTAAAGTACAACAACTAGCAAAGCAAGAGAACAATGCTAATCATGCAATACAACTAAAGATAGGATGAAAATAACAATTTACGGAACCTTGGGCGCAATTGACTTCCACTTCCAAACCTCTTATCCATCATTGAACATGCAACTTATTTACTACTTTCACTACTTGTTGTGAAGACTAAACTTCTATCCTTCTTAGATAGTAGTTTGCAAGAGTGAATTCGACATCTCTTGTCAAACCTCACCAATGACTCCCATAGTCGAAACACGACTCAAGGTATCCCATTGATGGCATTTAGCACGAAGAATGAACAAGCTCGGCAACACTTATAAACACTACACCGTGTCTAAGCATTTAACCGATTTATGCATTTACACAAGATTGGTCAAGAACGATCAACATTCATAGACTTCTCTCATTTGCTACAAGCGACAAACATGACAAAGAGTTCAACATTATCATATTCACCTAGCAATTATCAATCCATCAACACAATCAAAAGCTCTAAATCATACTCATAGATTCCTATCAAGAAAGGGGGGGGGGGGAAATCAACTCACTTCCCCCAAACCTTAGCAAGCAATTCATACAAGTATTTCATATACGCAAGCTTTCAACAACATTAATGATATCAACAAACACATTCAATGCTCCATAAATGCACAATAGTAAGAGCAATAAATAAGCTACAAATTGTTCTTAAGACATGGGCTTGGAAGCCTTAGTTAATTGCTCCCAAGAGATAGATTAGCTACAAGAGTTTATGATAATCAATGCTAAACAACTAATCATAAAAACAAGAGAATTCAAGGATGAAAAATGGAAGAAAAAGGGTTTGAAACAGTACTGAAATCGCAGCAGAAGAAGGTTGTGAATTAGAGGAAATAGAGTGTTATTTATAGTACAAAGAAGATAAGGTGAAATTCTGGCCGCCCGTTGGTTGCGACTCGCGACAGTTCGTCGCGACGAGACCATCGCGACTCGCGACGGGTGCCAGAATTTTGCATCGTGTCTTTTTCTTCTTCTTTTGGCATGTAGTCATCTTCATAGTCATTCCTCTCAATCTCCAAGTCTTCAATGGCTCCAAAAAATGGTCTTCAATGGCCTCCGGTCTTCATGTCTTTGAAGCAAGTCTTCAAAAGTTTTCGAAAGTGTGGTCTTCAATGGCCTCCGGTCTTCATTGCCTCCGTGTTCTTCCCTTGTCACACAAAATCCACTTAGAAGGGGTAAAAGAGCATAAAGTTTCTCTTAGCCCCCCCCAAGAGAATTTCAAGGTAAAACACAAGCTCTTGATAATAAAAGAGCACAAAAATGACCCAAAATAGTACTAATATATGCATATAAAATGGACACATCAGCCGTACAGTTTGGTATATGGGCACAAAGCGGTAATACCAGTTGAAATCGGACAATTAAGCCTTTGAGTCGAACAATACAAAGAGAACATCAACCCAGAGAGGGTGAGGTTGGACTTGGATGAGCTCGAGGAAAAGAGACAAAAGACGTCAATCAAGGAAGTAAGGTACAAAGAAAGGATAACCAGAGCTCACAGCTAGAAAGTCAAGGAAACACAATTCCAAATTGGCGATTTGGTGCTAAGGAAGAATGAAGCTAGCCTAGTCGAGGAAAAATGAAAGTTGTGCCCAAAGTAGGAAGACCCGTATAAGATAATGAAGACGCATTGATCTAACTTCCACGAGCTAGAGAGAATAGATGGTAGCAGCGTTCGTAACACTTGACATGTAGTCAACTTAAGAAAGTTTTATGTGTAGATTCAACAGAGAGACAGTAAGACCCGTATAAGATAACGAAAATGCATCGATCCAACTGCTACGAGCTATAGAGAATGGATGGTAGCAGCATTCCTAACACTTGGCACATAGTCAACTTAAGAATGTTTTATGTGTAAATTCAACGGAGAGACAAAAAGTCCTTGTTTCCATGTACATAAACCATGATATAATCATTGAGTGTTCGTTCCTTAGTTCTACGCGATATGATCACAATATAAATCTTTCGGAGTACCATCTCTCCTTTTAAACAACCGTACTTTGCATTCACAAAACTAAGTTACAAATTCTTAGCACATGAACACAGGATGATATAATTATCATTTATGAACATCACTCAACTTTCCTCTTTGCAAAATACAAAGAAAAACAAGTCATGAACTTTGCAATAAGGCAGATATGCCAACAACAAAGCAACAAAATTAAGCCATAGATCTTGCAGCTTCACACTATCAATAAAAAGCAAGCTATTAATTTTGCGACCAGGAAAACCTGGCTCAAATACAATGACAAAAGAAAGCAATAGATCTTGTGGCTCGCACAATAAAGCAAGCAATAGATCTTGCTACTTGGCAGATATGCCTATGATGCAGCGACTAAAGCAAGCTATAAATCTTGCGGATTTGCGCAACAAAGCAAGCAGTAGATCTTGCTGCATGGCAGATATGCCTATAATGCGGCGACTAAAGCAAGCTATAGATCTTGTAGCTTTGTGATAAATAGAGCTAAAATACAAAAAAAGAGATGGATATATGAGAAACAATTCCTACGAAGAAAAATGAACTACCCAGTCAAGAGCATTCAAAATTGTGAAGATAGATAAAAAAGGGGGACAACCACAACATCCAAATCTCACAACAAAAACAACATCATCGGAAAATATCATCATGTTTTATCTACGCCTAAACGCTAGTGATGAACTAGAATAAGACGAACCACCATTGTAAAGAACTGTACTCAGCTTCGCGATATAGGTGCTTAGCCCTACGCCAATTTTCTTCAGCCTCACTCTCCTCACTAACCATATAGTCATATCTCAATTTCATGTGTAAATAAGTGGGGTGGCGTGTTATACCCTTTCATTTCATATGGCCGAGATACCTAGCATAATACGCCTTTAAATAGGTTATAGAGCCAAACTCCTCGTGGTCCAGCTGCATACTCATCACATTAATGGTCTCCTCATACCAATTCATTTTAGCCCTTAAATTCCACACTTCGTCCTCTAAGATGTGAATATGCGATCGGAAAGCCTCAGACAAATTGATCTGTTGATCACTGGTTCCCACAGTGAGATCTCCATGGCTAGTACCTTTGCGAGATGAAGAATGGAGAGCCTGAAGTCTAACTTTGTACTAAACACAAGTTTGCTTGAGTTGGTGCACTGATGAATAAAGCCGGTTGCACTCAGCGCGAAGTTGTTCATTTTCACTTTGCATTTGTATGTTTATAGCAAACTGCTCGTCAAACTTACATTGCAAACCAAGTGCAGAAGAACTTAAGTGATCACACTCATCCTGCTTTTTCTTCAACTTGTCGAACAAATTATCAATACGAACACATTGTTTATCAATGATCAACTTCTTCTGATGGACCTTGCTAGTCTTGCTAGTAGTATAATTCTTAGCATCTTCATGTTGTAAGAGCATCTTCACCATAGCCAAATATTGACAGTAGATAAGACCATTCTGCTCGTTACAAATCCTACGCAAATAGCGCACAACATCCTTGGTGTCTTTCATATCCTTGCCCCATTTCACTTCAAGATTATTAATACCTAAGAGCATGTATTTCACAAAAATACTTAGAGAAAAAGCCCACTCCTGGACTCGAGTAGGGAGATTAATAGATCGCATGTATACAATAGTAGATTCAAGATCAAGCAGCTCATGGACAATATCTTTTCCAAGTGATTCAACATTGTACCCATCAGGAACAAATTGAGTACAAGGACATTGTGTAGATGTAGATGATGATGCATTGGAAATAGGAAGTTTCCACCCAAGGCATAATGGAAGTGACTTAACACGACAGAAACGATCAGAAGAAACAATCTCTCCATGTTCTTTAGCAAAAGACTGGGAAGCACGAATCAATCCAATAGGGCATTGAAAATCAGAGGGCGAAGATCCATAGTGATCGGAAAAATGATCACCATATCCAAGAAAGTCAAGACATTTCAATAACTTATGATCAATCAAAATATTGAAAGCCTGCATATAAATAGGTATAATGAGAGGCGGCAAAAAATGAATGATAAAATAGCAGTGATAATCCCAATCACACAAATAGTACAACCATACAACACAATATTGTCTCAACTTACACTTCAAAATCTAGTAGAAATCAAATACACTAGGAATTAACTGACTTTGGAGGTGGAGGTAGGTGAAGGCTAAACAACGATAGCAACGACTTCTTGGCTTAGTGGCTGAGCGGGAGCTTCCTGGCTTGGCTGCTAGGCGGGGGCCTCAATGCTCGCATTAGCCTCAGTGGTCACACTTGCACTAGGGTTAGGAGTTGAAGCAATAATGCCAGTTTTAAATGGAAGATCCTCCAAGTAATCCACCTCGTAACCTTTTAGTTCAGTTGCAGAAGGAAGACAGGAAAGGCTGGCAAAATGCGAGAGCAAAGCATAGGGATGCCTCCCATCAGTAATTTTTTGATAAAAAATTTGTTCAGCTTTTCCTTTTGCATATCTGGTGTCTCAGTACACTTCTTCAACAAGGGCAAACTCTTCAGGAAAGAGGTTGGATTCCACTTGCATTGATCCTTCACAGCCTCATAGTACCCAACGGTGCGAGCATTGCTGGAAAAGTCCTCAAATAACTTACAAAAAAACTTAGTCTTGCAAAATCCATATACCAGAATTTGAGGATAGTTAGGAGAAGCAAGTCCATGGGTATGCATCCCCTACAACTCAGACCGAAGCTGAGTCATTCTTGCCTCCGTGACCTTTGCACACTCCAGAGCGGCTTCCAGGGAAGTCTCTATATTCGCAAATTTTGTTTCCTGTGTTTTATACTTCTCTTTAAGCGACTCATCAACAGGGGACAGACTTAGAAAGCTGCTCACTTACGATCTGAAGGCTTTGGCCAACCTGAAAAAACGATAACACATAGGACAAAGTTAATCACACTTTATATATAAGGTATCATGGTATAGAAAGAGCCAGTAAAATCTAGGTGTTACCACAGCCACTGTATGAGGCAGTGAGGGGTTCGAGAGAATGTCAGATATCATTCCCTCTGCTAGAGGATTCTCGGTTTGCAGCAGAGTTTGAGAGTGAGATGCATTGGGACCACGACCATTTTTCATGGGAGGAAGGGAATGGCCCGAAGGACCTTCACTTCTATCCCTTTTGTGCTTTTTCTCTTTCTTCCCACCAACGAAGCAACGCCACCTATCTTCCCATCTTAAGAAGACTTACCTTTATTACCAGCGTCAATTTTACTACCACCCTGCCGGGTAGTGTTACTTCCAGCAGCATTATCAGGTTGAACAAATGTTTCAGCCACCTCCTCATCATCGCCATCAAAAAGAGATCTGTCAATCTCACCTATAGATAGATCCATGTCTGAAATAAAATGAACATTATATATCAAATGAACGCATGAAAAAAATAATCGTTCACCAATATAAAAGAGAATGTAGACCAAACACATCAAAACAATAACGAACAAAACACCTTCAGCGTTAGAGTCGCTATGGCGAAGATGTTGGGTATGAGCACGAAGTGTGACCATGATTTCCGTCTCAGCAGTAAAATGGACACTCAGTCCAGGAAGCTTAGACTTGGGAACCTTGTGGTTCCAAGAAAGCACAACCACTTCGGGGGTTTGTTTTAATTTTATAAAAAAATATTCCGTACACCACAGACCAACATTACTAGGGAAACCACTAACAAGCTCAGCCCCAACAATCACAAGATAAAAGGTGTATTCATCTACTATATTTTTAACTTTTCCCAGATGATAGAAATTGAAAAACAATTCAAGAGAGAAAGGAACATCTGTTTTCTCACAAACCTGAATAAACCCCATTATGATAGTGATGCTCTTGGGGTGAAATTGGGACAATGCAACCTTGTAAGAATGGATAAGCTCAATCACATGATCAGGGAGAGGAAAATAAAGGCCAAAGTTTAGGTAGGCTAAATAACATGAAACATAACCAGGCGAAGGAGTGCAAACGTACTCACAATTCGTAGGAGCGCGAAGCAAAAAAAGAGAGCTAGAAATGGGAAATAACTCTTCAAGTCATCTAAATATGAACCGGACAGCATATTGCGTATGGCATATGATCAAGTGATAAGACCGGAATCCCCATCGGAGTGAGCATCTTCTACGGGAGACTTAAAATGGTTAGGGGAAGACATACGGATAGGAGAGGGTCCTAGATTTGGAAGTAACAACCTTAATTAGGGTTAAACACCAAGGACACAAATTTTTCAGAGCAAAGATTAACAGAAAACAAGCCGAAGAAGATGACCGGAAAATTCTTGGAAACACTACTAAAATTACTAGAAATCGAAGAACCTTAACATATCAAGTCCATACTATGCAGCAAAGAAATTGGAAATTAAGTTACTAACAAAACTTACTCTTGAAGATGATGAAGGAAGATGATACGAAGAAAACCTAGGAATGCTCAGCAAGATGAAAGCTTGGGCAATGGAGGAGATAAAACCGAAATGACAATGACAAAGGATACTTAAATATCAACAAGAAATGACAAGATCGAGGAAAATAATCGATTCAGAAAATGCAATGATGATAATCTAGCACAAAAAGCAAGTTACCTTTTGCTTATATCAAGACGGCAGTGGTATATGAAAAGATAGCGCACTAAATGAGGGCAACACTAAAATATTTATTTCAAATTCCTCATTTAAGAGGTAAAGCAAGAACAAACATAAAAATATACGGACCAAAATATTGAAAAATGAAGATCGAATCTCGGCCTTTAGAAACAAAATCTTTGGAAATATAGCCTTATCACAAGGATTTCGAATTCAAAAATTGAATTTGAAGGAGGATCAAGGACACTGGTATAGCCAAAAAGCTAATGTAACTTCGCAATGAAGACAAAAGTAGTATTAAATGACGAACAATTTGTTGACGAGCAACATCAGTTCGCATTTAAACCACAAAGCCACGCCATTACTCCATTTCTTTTAGTCTTCATGGCTAGGGGGAACTTATGGTGTATACCTAGTGCACAAGTTGGGCCGCAGGCCCGAAGTTGCAAATAAGCCCAAGACCAGCCCGCGATGCGAGTAGAGATAGAGGTAACTCACAAACCGTGAAAAGCGAAGATCATGGCCAAGCGCTGACCACGAACCGTCTTTCTTGGAGCCACGATCAAGCGCACGATAGCAACCCCGAGAAAAGTGGAGTCACTTTCAAGGCAGGCTATAAAAGGAACAAAGAGGTCACAAATAGAGGTAAGTGCAACCAGACTAGAGAAGCTTGATTTCTGAAAAGAGGATACTAACTTGAGCGTCAGAGCCTTTTTTTCGGAACCATTTTCGAGATCTCTTTTGCAGGCATACCGCAATGGACAATGATCGATTAGCCAGATTAGGAACACCACAACACTAGCAGAGTATCATCGCGTGTTGCGTGATATTATTAATCAAAATATTAGAATTAAGTTTTATGTACATGTTGTGTCTTAAATTTAAATTGAAAACAAATAATTTTATTTAAAATTTTAAAGTTTAGTCATCTAAGGAAAGCTATACGAGATAGTTAAAAATAGTTAAATATTGAATACAGTAAAGTTTAATTATTTTTATGATATTTCATTCAAATTATTTAAAAGTAATTATTTATATGTTGAAATTTATTTTTAAAAGGCTATCATAATTATATGTATCTCATTGCAATAAATAAAAGTAAATATCAAATGATCTTATAGTCTCACTAATTATAAAATGTTATTATTTAACAGTTAGTCGGTCTAAAATAAGACTTTGTCATATATAAATAAATGAATAGTATATATACATATTTCTATCAAATGTACTCTATCAATGTATAAAAAAAATCTGAACATTTTATTATTTCAGATTATGTGTTTCTTTGAATTTTCTTGAGACTTTCTCTTTCTATTATATGGTGATTGGAATAATCTAAAACACGTTTTTGCTTTAGTCAACAGAAATAGTACATTAAACAAATGAGTTTTCAACAATGTCATAATTTTATTTCGGTATTTTTCTAAAATTATTATTCTATCTTAAATAACAAAAAAAATAATTAATAATTAATCTTTTCACTTTTTCACTTCACACTTCATGTATTTTAACTTATAAAAAAAATTTGAAATAACAATGTGTCAGTCTAAAAAGAAAAATGGACAATATGCAGAAAAGAATAGTACTCAATTCTATTTTGCCAAACATGACACCATTGATATGGCACAAAACATTAAAAATTACTCTTATCCCACAATGTTTGGCTTGTTTATTTTTTTTCAAATTAAATTTGGTAACACTTAATATAAATTAGTGTACCTATAATAAAAATATTATGTGAGATATTATTATAATTGTCTTATCAATTTGTTATATAAAATTATTGTATATATAGCTAATAATATTAATGGTCAAATATAATTACTGAAAATCGTGAAAAAGTAAAAACTACGCCAACTTGCAGATGGAGGTTGTATAAAATAGGTGAAGAAAATAAAAGATTGAAGAAAAAAAAGGTAATGCTTTGGTAAGCTTAGTTGACTTATAAGTGGAGATATGATCCCCGTTTTTTTTAAAGTACAGATATACTAAAGATGGCTTGTGGAGTTCTCGGTGTCGAGGAGTACACTTTCTCACCCACAAATGTTTGGTTCTTGATGATTTAGTGTCAGTTCACTTAGGAGCAATTTTGACCTTGGTAATTTTTTGAAGTTGTATTCTTCCTATTCAGCCAAAAACTATAACTCTTAGCTTTTGCATGCGAAATCCCGCTCAAATTAGTGTTGTTTGGTTCTTTTCAGCACATCTTCCCCCACATTCAACCACTTCTACAGATCAAAAGGTTTCAACACTCGTCTCCCGGTAAACTATAAAAGAAATCCTCCAAACCCAATGGTTGACACAATAGTCGTCAAGGGTATTTCTGGTATTTCTGGTATTTCCATCTTTGTGTGTTGGTTTACGCTGCTTCACTTCCCATCCCATGTGCCCTCACGGGGTAATATGGTAAATAGTATAGACGATGGAACATTCGACGGGGCCCCCTGAGGGAACAGGAGACCCCGTATAATACAAAAGTCATACATGAGAAATGCAAACCCTACACTAAATGGTGAAAATCCTAGGGAGAACTGAGATGCCGGGGGGAGGGGGGGAGGATGGTGTCCAATGGACACTCCCCCCCCCCCCCCTCCCCTCCAGAATGCGAACCCTAAGCTAGATGGTGCTAAGCCTGGGGAGGTACATGCTAACCCTAAGCTAGATGGTGATAAGCCTAGGGAGGTAAATCCAAGTTCAGAATAGAACGTAAGTCTGGACCTATACATAGCAACCAAAACGTGTGCTGGCTCTTCAAATGATCTCTTCCTCGCAGCCGAGAAGTGGGTCTTGGGTCTTGAAGAGGAGGTAGTGGTGAAGGGCAGCCAGTGCTTGGCATAAAGTGCAGCCGAGTGTTGTGGACTCGGGTCTTGTGTGGTCGCCATGTTGTGCCGGTGTTGCGCAATCCGTGTGAAGCCAGGACCGCCAATCCGTGTGAAGCCAGGACCGCTATAGGTGGAGCAGTTTCTACCATATACACCCCTAAGATGAAGAAAAAGGAGTATTTTTGGCCTTCAACGTTCCCGTGTTTTGAACCGGGGTAATTTTTGAGGGTAAGGGTGTCCGTAGGCGGTGCCAATAACCCTTATGAATCTCCCAAAAATTGCCCTCCTAGTGGATGAGAGAACAGACACACTTGTACGGTGCGTGTCAAACCTGGCGGTTCTATAACCGCCCACTCCATTTTAAGCAAATGGACAACTTTATGCTAATTTAACACAGAAAAGTGTAGCGCGAGCATAGGGCGCATGTTCCGTCAAATCCGAGTATCAGTGTTAGCAATGGATTAATTAACTCCGCGTATGGTAATTAATTAATCCACTACCCATTGCACATGGTTGTACAACCCGATGGTGAAAGGTTGCATTCCACGAAGCGCAATTTCATCCCAAAAGGGAAGGCCGAAACTCACTGAAAACCGAGTACAATTTCAGCCTAAAAGGTAAGGCTGAAATATGCTACTGCCTGGGAGAGGTTTTTTTTTTGAGTACTCGAATACCTGTTACTTCGTCCTCGAGCATTCGAAGGCAGTGTGTCACTCGAGGTTAATCACCCAAACCTCGAGATCAAACAAACCCTCGCTTACTCGAATGTCTTCGTGTGGAGCACATCCATCCCCCCGAGTACCTCCAGGATTTGAGTACTCGAATGTACTGAGCCCTCGAATACCACATTTCGACTACACATCTTCTTCAGGTTCTCGAGATAGTTATCACTCGAGATCAAACAGCCTCTCGCATACTCGAATGCCTTCGTGTGGAGCACATTCATCCCTCGAATACGTCCAGGACTTGAGAACTCGAATGCATTTATCCCTCGAATACCTCATTCCAGCTGCATCCCAAACTTGAGGACCCGAATACCTGCACGTCGTCCTCGAGCACTCAAAGGCAGTCTATCACTTGAGGGAAATCACCAAACCTCGAGATCAAACAGCTCCACGAGCAATCGAATACCTTCACAAGCACGAACCACCCACCGAGTCATTGTTCAGTCCGTGGATCATCTTTTTCGGCACCGGAGGTGGCCGGAAACTAGGCAAAAATCCCAGAAAAAGGAGACAATTTTGAGGCTCCTTAGTCTCTTCTTCTCTCCTCACCAACTCAGCTCTTTTGAAGATTCTGCTCCTCCTTACATCTTGCTCAGGGAATTATCATAAGATTGATGAAAAAGACAACACTTTGGGTATACCATCATTGGTGATTCCAGTTAAAAACAATCCACCGTGGTCGGCCGCCGAGGGACCAAATTGGCTAGATTCAACCAGCACACAACAGAACCTCTCCTAACATCAATTTTGAATCTGACTAGCCCCAAAGGTTATACTTCATCCCGCAATGACATTCAACACCCCTAATCAAGATTTCCATATGAATGCTCATGGAAGAGTAAAATAAATCCGTGTTCCCATGATAGAACATAGCCTGTCGTTGTGAAAACCAACTGAACCAAGTAAACGAGGTCGGGTAGCTTCCAGGATCTAAGCACAAGTGAGGCTGGGGGTGGCCGGGATCTGGACACAAGCAAGGCCGGACGTACTAGCCGGGGTTTGAACACTTGCAAGGCCGGAGTTGCCCCAGGTTTTGAACACAAGCAAGGCCAAAAAATGACCGTTATCTGTGCACTAGCAAGACCGGGTGACAAGGCCGGGATTTGAACACAAGCTAGGCCGGTCGGATACCCGGAGTTTGAACATAAGTTTACCTAAATCAATTGGGAACTCACCCGATTACTGACACTCTCTACGCCTGGAAGCCTGTGATTAATCCTAACCTCCCTTGAACTTCATATTACTGTCCTCTTTCCATATAATCTAGCTTACAAAACTGCACAGAATCTTCATAAGTCTCCTCATCTAAACTCTTCAAACCAGCCCAGAATTTCCAAAAAAGAATTCTAATTTAGAGTTCCCACAAATGTTGCCATTTGCCCAAAATTCTGCAATCAGAGTTCTACACAAAATAGAGTTCTACAATGTACAGACTCTGCCTACCATACTTGTAAACTAAATGCTACACAATAACAATCCCCACGCATTAGTCATTCCCATACAATAACAAACCTATACATCCATACGGAGTGGTGTTACACATCCACACCTCGCCACAATCTGCAAAATTGACCACCAGCAAAATACAAGTAGTTTTGCCAGAATCCGCCCAGTTCAATAACAATCCGCATAAAATCATAAAACATATCCCACAATAGATACATCCGTACAAATTGGTACAACAAAATCCACACAAAATTCAGCACATAAATCCGCACCATTATCATCAAACCGTAAGGCCACATAAAATTACCGAGCAAGACTTCGTGGGTGTACGCCAAGCTCTCCTTATCAGTGACCCAGATTGAGGACCGGATTCTTCAACCCTAGTTTGCGATGGAATCGGGTCTAGGAAAAGTCCATGATCATCTTCCTCTATCCTCCTCCAGAATGCTCCACACTTAAAGACCGATGTGCAAGTCTTTTTCCAAGAAAATCCATCTTGAAGATATGGGTCTTCGAAATCCGAGTTCCCCAAGTTCAAAGGTCAAACTTGGAGAACCCTAAAACTCCATGCTTGAGGACCGGACGGCAAGTCCTCATCCCAGAAAACCCATAAAGAAGGTATGGGTTTTCGAAATCTAAGATCGAAAAGCAGATCTTCTTCCAAAAGTTCAAGATTCGAACTTTATTTCACAAAAGAGAGAAACCCATATCTAGAATTCATAACTTCGAAAACGAAAGCAAACCATACATCAAAGGATTCCCGGCGAGGAGCCCAACATTATTGCGGACTCCTCGCCGGAGAAGAAGAGCAACGGACAAGAAACGATGAGAAAATTGACCACGATGAACAGTGGCAGGGTTGCACTCTATTTTCGCCCTTTCTTCGATTGAGAGCCCTAAAGCTCTCATGTGCCCTCACAGTTGCACCATAGGTGGTTGCACGAAACGATGTCGTTTTGCATAAGCCTTTTTCAACTTTTCCCTATTTCCTGCCTTTGCGCTCAATCTCTCATTCTCTCTGCCTTGCCTATGTGAAGAGTTCTCAAAATCCGGATTGAATCCCCTTAAATCTGGTTCCAAACTCAGCACGTTCATACTTCATTCTTTGCAATTGCCCCTACCAAAATCCCTCATATTTGAGTCGGTTTGTTTAACCTTGGGATATCGAATTGAAGATTTGGTGGTGCGGGGTGGCGGTGCGGTGTCTGGAGTTTCGGTGTTGGTACAGTGGTAATAGGTCGGTATTGGTGGTTCGGTGTTGATCCATTGTGTTTTCTCTCATTTTCCTTTCCTTCTTTATTTCCACCAAAAATATGCAAAACGATGACATTTTAATTTTTCTTGCAAGCCTCTTTTATTCTGTTCTCTTCCACCACCCCTCTTCCTCATGTACGATTTCCAAAATCGTGGTCGTTGTTCTTCTCTCGGTAAATTCTTATGGTTTTCTGAATTTCAGGTCTTTGCCCAGCTCCCGATTTCAGAGGCCGATTATTTTTTGGATAATTGTTCGAATTCTGCCACGAAAATACTTAGGGTTTTCTGAATTTTAGGTCTATTTTTTTTTATCATTGTTCGAATTCTACTTTCCAACAAAGTTATCCAGCCTACTCTCGGTCAAATATGCTAGGAGGTATGGAAACAAAAATCTCCTACTTCAATTTCAACACTTCCCTATTTTTTTCGTAGCTTGGTGTTGATTTTTTCCTTCATTTTAATGCTCAATTATCCATCTGATGTAAGTTGTAACATTAAAAAAATTTCTCATCTGTGCTATGTTGAGCTAGGATAATATGCTCTTCCTGAAGATCCCTATTTAAAGCCAAACAATTTCCCGCCACTATCGTATTAAATATAGCACTGCTTTGTTTGATGTGCTTAGGAAGCTTTGTGTATATGAGTTATGGTTAATAACATAGCTCATTCTGGCATGTGAGTTAGTGATAGATAACACAACTCTTTTCTTGGATTTTTCTTCTTTTTTGGGTGGAATTGGAATTTTTTTTATTGGATGTTCAAATTTGTGATTTGTGAATATGTGTTTAAACAAGATGGTTGTGAAGGAAGTGATACTAGCATAAATGAAGAAAGAGCACGACGAATCAGTGTGAGTGGAGAGGAAAAGGGAGATTCAGATTGGATTTTGTTGAGGGTGTTGGTGGTTAGTGATGGTTCAACAAACAATTACTCGCGAACCCCGGGAAGTCTGTCGTGGACAAGTTCCAACTTCTTCCTGAGTTCTTAAAGGTGTGGTTATATAGTTTTTAAAAGAAAATAGTAGTGAATTTTGACTATGTAGCTATCTTTTCTGCTTAAATTATGTTATATAAACTTGAAAAATGAAAGAAATTGCAGAAAAATTGGCGCTTTTTGGAATAGTACTATTGTTATTGCTATTATATATTTCTTGGTGTTGTAGGTGAGAGGATTGGTGAACAAAGCTATGGCAAAGCATGTGGAGGCAGAGACCAGAGTAAAGCTGGACCCAAATATCAACTTGAGGTAATTCTATCACTAGGACTATTTCTTTTATATTTTTATTTTTCAGTTGAATTTTTTCAAAACTTGGTTCACTCTGCGGCTGTGTAATTTATATTTGTCCTTGTTCTATATATAATTTTGTCATGGAAGGTACAAATAAGTTTGCATTGTTTGATGGTGATTTGGTCGTTCAGTGGTGAGGGGTACTGATGGTGGTTGTTTGATGGCAGAGTTAGTATGGTGGTGGGAACTGGGCCAAATGACATTACACCGGGAGCTCTGAGTTGATCGATTTTGATTTACAAATTTGTATCTCAAATGTTCTTTCATCGTGCAAGAAACCTATTTTGTTGTGTGGTTTTCGAAGAAATGACAAGAGGTTTAACTTGCTACTGGTACTTATTCATTATTACTAATGTGTGTTATTGGAAGTGGTCTATTAAAATTTCAGCTGAATGTCAGTCACACTTTGAGTACAATCAAATTGTATATTAATATGGCGCAGAGTGGTGATGAGAGTAGTGATGGTGGCAGTGTCAGTACGATGATGGGGTTTGGTGGTGACGGTTGTTTGGAACTTATCGCCAACTCCATCGACCTGCTCGAGGTATCATTGACCTTTGTTTTCCCCTCCACTGTTGGAGTGATTTATTGCAATATTATGTATCACTCCGGTGTAACTTTGTCCAGTGATATTATTGTCCTTATTTGTATGTTTTTTTTTCTTTCAAATGTATAAATATAAACGTTGCATTTCATTTCAGGTTCACATAACTCAAGGAGATCGCAAAAGAAAAGCAGCTTCTTTCTGTAAAGCTCTCCGTGTGATTGAAAGCTGGTAATGGATTTTACATCACTGTGAACTATGTGGTCGTGTATGGTTAGAGGTCATTTTTTGTGTTGATTTACAAATGCTTAGAAAAATACCGATAGAGGCCAGTTACCGGTCAGAGAGAAACGCTAAGAGGAGGAGAGGGTTCGAGTGGAGAGGTTCAATTGGAGAGGGTTTGAGTGGAGAGGTTCGAGTGGAGAGGATCGAGTGGAGAGGGTTCAAGTGGAGAGGGTTCGAGTGGAGAGGTTTGAGTGGAGAGGGTTCGAGTGGAGAGGGTTCGAGTGGAGAGGGCTCGACTGGAGAGGGCTCGAGTATAGGGTTCGAGTGGAGATGGTTCGAGTGAAGAGGGTTTGAGTGGAGAGGGTTCAAGTGGATAGGTTCAAGTGGAGAGGTTCAAGTGGAGAGGGTTTAAGTGGAAAGGGTTCAAGTACAGGGTTCGAGTGGAGAGGGTTCGAGTGGAGAGGGTTCGAGTGGAGAGGGTTCGAGTGGAGAGGGTTCAAGTGGAGAGGTTCAAGTACAGGGTTTTGAGTGGAGAGAGGTTCAAGTAGAGAGGTTCGAGGTTCGAGGGTTCGAGTGGAAACGATTCGAGTACAAGGTTCGAGTGGAGATGGTTCGAGTGGACAGGGTTTAAGTGTAGAGGGTTCGAGTGGAGAGGGTTCAAGTGGAGAGGTTCGAGTGGAGAGGGTTCGAGTGGAAAGGGTTCGAGTGGAAAGGGTTCGAGTGCAGGGTTCGAGTGGAGATGGTTCGAGTGGAGATGGTTCGAGAGGAGAGGGTTCGAGTATAGGGTTTATGTACATGGTTCGAGTGGAGACTGTTCGAGTGGAGATGGTTCGAGTGGAGAGGGTTCTAGTGAAGATGGTTCGAGTGGAGAGGGTTCAAGTGGAGAGGGTCGAGTGGAGGGTTCGAGAGAAGAGGGTTCATGTGGAGAGGTTCGAGTGGAGAGGGTTCGAGTGCAAGGTTTGAGTGGAGATGGTTCAAGTGGAGATAGTTCGAGTGGAGAGGGTTCGAGTGGAGAGGGTTCAAGTGGAGAGGTTCGAGTGGAGAGGGTTCCACTGGAGAGGTTCGAGTGGAGAGGGTTCAAGTGGAGAGGTTCGAGTGAAGATATTCGAGTCTAGAGGGCTCAAGTAGAGAGGTTCGAGTACAAGGTTCGAGTGGAGAGGTTTGAGTGGAGATGGTTCAAGTGGAGATGGTTCAAGTGGCGAGGTTCGAGTGGAGAGGGTTCGAGTAGAGAGGGTTTGAGTGGTGAAGGTTCGAGTGGAGAGGTTCGAGTGGAAATGGTTCGAGTGGAGAGGGTTCGAGTGGAGAGGGTTCGAGTGGAGAGGGTTTTAGTGGAGAGGTTTGAGTAAAGATGGTTCGAGTGGAGATGGTTCGAGTGGAGATGGTTCAAGTGGAGAGGTTTGAGTGGAGAGGATTCGAGTGGAGAGGGTTCGAGTGGAGAGGGTTAGAGTGGAGAGGGTTCAAGTGGAGAGGTTTGAGTGGAGATGGTTCGAGTGGAGAGGGTTCGAGTGGAGAGGGTTTGAGTGGAGAGGTTCAAGTGGTGAGGTTCGAGTACAAGGTTCGAGTGGAGATGTTCGAGTGGAGATGGTTCGAGTGGGGAGGGTTCGAGTGGAGAGGGTTCAAGTGAAGAGGTTCGAGTGGAGATGGTTCAAGTGGAGAGGTTCGAGTGGAGATGGTTCAAGTGAAGATAGTTCGAGTGGTGAGGGATCGAGTGGAGAGGGTTCGAGTGAAGAGGGTTCAAGTGGAGAGGTTCGAGTGGAGAGGTTCGAGTGAAGAGGTTCGAGTGGAGAGGGTTCAAGTGGAGAGGTTCGAGTGGAGAGGGTTCAAGTGGAGAGGTTCGAGTGGAGAGGGTTCACGTATAGGGTTCGAGTGGAGAGGTTCGAGTGGAGAGGGTTTGAGTGGAGTGGGTCAAACATGTCAGGAACATATCAATGAACACATTAGTGAAATCAGGTACAGTGTAGTACTGTTCCACCTTCTCCTCAAACTGTTTGTTGACCATAATGTTTCATCATTTTCCCTACTCAAATAAATAAACTATGCATAGAGCACATGTCACTTCCCACTGACATTGTTCTTTTTTTTCATCCAAACCCTTTCCAAAAAATTTGGAAAAGGTACTGTTTACTCTACAGTTAGCCCTACTTTATTGGGTTCCTTTTTTCCTTTCATCTCTTTTTGCACAGTTTCTTCTACTCTATATTCTTATCTTATTATATATATATATATATTATTATTATTACTATAATATATTTGCGTAGATATATTAGCCTTTCTTCCCTAACTTCATAATAATAAGAAGAAGAAGACTCGGCAACTGCTCTGAAGATAACATCCTGCAGCTCCTCCGAAAATAACATCCTTAAAAAAATTAAAGGAAGATCTTTCACTCCTGGTAACTTCCTTTAAACCCCTTTCCTTATTTGTTCTCTCTTTTGTTCCTTTAACCACTTCGATCAAAGGCGAAAAAGAACCTTCTTTCCCAACTTGAAAGTGAGGAACTTGAACTATCAAGGGCAGACGAGAAGAAACCAAAATTAGGCTGACTCAAACATAAGCCTACATATATGTAAATAGCTTTTGTCGCATCTTTAAGATGTCTTTTGTTGAAAATAACCTCTATGCCTAAGAAATTAAGGTTGTAGTAGTGTGTTAGGATAAATTCAGCAAGAACCCATTTCCTTATAACATCTCTTTTGCAAACTTGGATCGCTAAAAGCATGAAGGTAACATACATGTGTTTATAGTTTGGAATAGTCTAATTATGTAATCAGATATGTAAACAATGCTTATTAAAATGTCATTAGTAGCTTCTACTATGAAATGTTTACCTATTCCTACATGAGAATGGTACATTGCTTTAGTTGATAGCTCAAGTTAATTATGAGCTTAAAATACATGTAAACTTGGTACATTTGTAGCTTCAATTACAGCTCTTTTAACATTTCCACATTGTATCAACATTCCTATAGTACTTCTATAATTTGTTATCAAGCTCACCGCGTATCGTGCGGTGTTACCTAACTAGTTCAATACAACTACAAGAGTTGGGAGGTGTCATACTCTAACAACACAATAAGTCGATAAGCAAGGCATTAAACCTAAATGGCTAGACAAAAATGGTTAGGAATACGAATCCCACGAGATATCTATTAGCCCGAAAAGATGGGTAACAAAGAAAACGTAAAGAAAATAATATACACAAGGATTTACGTGGTTCAGTCAAGTTGACCTACATCCATGGCCGGAGGAGACCGGAAGCTTCACTATATATGGAGAAAGTATTACAAGGTTTTGCCTACTGCTTATGAAGGAATTATGTGGCAAAATATAAAGATGATGGTTTTGGCTTCTGCAACTACAAAGGAGAACTAAAGGGAGAAGAAAACAAGTAGCAAAGGAATGCTATGCTTAAGGTGTGTTTATACTACTAAGTTCATCCCCTATCTATACTACTCCAAGTTCACCAATGGCCAAGAGCTCTCAAACAAAACTTATCCCAATATCCAAAGAAATCCTCCTTCTTGCTTCAAGCATGGGTTGTAAACATTACTTCCAAATGGTTCTTGCCAAAAAAACCATGAGAGTTGAAGCCCAATAGTCAAAGAAATAATGCTTCAACTTGCTAAGCATGAGATGAGAATAGTGTTGCAATTTAATGCTTTGAATGATTGTCTTTGCTATCCTCCAAAGAAGTGAATGTCTATGGACAATTGGGTGAAGATCACATTTCTTCACAAATTTCCACCTTGGTCTGAATCCCAAAAGTAATAGCTTACTCACCCTATCCTCTGGAATGTCCTTAATGGGCCGAACCATCAACAATGAACACCAATCAAATCCAAGCACTGCTTGAGCTTAAAATAGGGAGGAGCCTTCAAGAACATATCAGTAGGATTATCCTTTGTATTGATTTTCTGAACAAAGACCTTCTTCTGTGAAATAATATCACAAATGAAGTGGTACTTAATATCAATATGTTTCGTCCGCTCATGATACATCTGATCTTTAGTCAAGTAAATTGCACTTTGACTATCACAGTGAATGGTAGTAACCCTTTGTTGTAGAGTTAGTTTTCCGAAGAGACCTCTCAACCATAAAGCTTCATTGATTGCCTCTGTGACTGCCATATATTCTGCCTCAGTAGTAGAGAAAGCAACTACATGTTGTAGAGTAGCGTTTCGGCTAATTGAACAACCTCCAATGCAAAATACATAACCTGTAAAAGACCCGCACTTATCAAGATCACCGGCAAAGTCTGAATCTACAAAACCAACCAGAGTGTTATTGGTTCTACCAAACTCAAAACATATGTTCGAAGCACCCTTTAAGTATCTAAGAATCCACTTCACAGCCTGCCAATGTGATTTGTCCGGATTGGCCATATACCTGCTAACAACACTAACAACTTGTGAGATATCAGGGCGATTAAAAACCATTGCATACATTATACTCCCAACTGCATTTGAATAAGGAACTCTAGTCATATAATCTTCTTCTTCCTCTGTTTTCGGTGATTGGGAAGCAGATAGCCTGAAATTGCTACCAAGAGGAGTGCTAACTGGTTTGGTATCATGCATGCCAAATTGCACCAAAACTTTCTTAAGGTAACTCTCCTGGGTATTGTACAAATTTCCAACTCCTTGATCTCTTCTTATCTCCATACCAAGAATCTTCTTAGCTACACCCAAGTCTTTCATCTCAAATTTACTATTCAACAAGGCCTTCAACTCATGAATTTTCGCAAGATTCTTAGTCGCAATGAGCATGTCATTAACATATAATAGCAAATAAATGAATGAGTTATCTTGTAACCTCCTGAAGTAAACACAATTATCATACATGCTCCTGGAGAAACCATGACCCAACATAAATTAATCAAACCTCTTATATCATTGTCTTGGAGACTTCTTTAATCCATACAAGGATTTCTTCAACAAGCAAACTCGGTCTTCCTAACCTTGAACTACAAAACCTTCACCATGCAAGAAAGCTGTCATGACATCCAGCTGTTCCTTACCTTGACTAATATAGATATGTTCATCTAATTCACCATGTAAGAAAGCTGTCTTGGCATCCAGCTTTTCTAACTCCAGATCATGCATGGCAACCAAAGCAAGCAATACACGAATTGAGCTATGTTTCACAACAGGTGAGAAAACATAGATATGTTCATCTAATTCACCATGTAAGAAAGCTGTCTTGGCATCCAGCTTTTCTAACTCCAGATCATGCATGGCAACCAAAGCAAGCAATACACGAATTGAGCTATGTTTCACAACAGGTGAGAAAACATCATTGAAATCTACACCATGTACCCGACTGTAGCCCTTTACAACTAATCGTGCTTTGTACCTTGCATTATCAACACGTGAAGTATCTTCCTTTCTCTTGAAAACCCATTTGCAACCAACAATTTCCTTTCCTTTTGGTGGCACCACAAGATCCCATGTTATATTCTTGTGTATAGATTTCATCTCATCGTTAATAGCCACCAACCATTTGTCTGAAATAGCACCTGAAACTGCCTCTACATATGTGGAAGATTCCTCATCTCCACCTGTTTCGTGTGCCACTGATAAAGCATATGCAACCAAATTTGCATACCTCAATGATGGTCGAATGTCACGTCTCAGTCTATCTCTGGAAATGGAATAATCCTCATCTCCCAGTTGATTTTCAGCACATTCATATCAGATTCTTCAACCACTTCTTGGGTTGGATTTCTCCTGGAAGAACCACCAATCTCTAACTCCACCAGCTTTTGTGCACTATCCTCTTTTTCTGAATCACAAAGATTACAAAACTCTTTTCCAGGATGTAACATATAAGATTCATCAAATGTAACATCTCTACTAATTGCAAATTTGGGTGATTTGGGATCAGGATACCACAATCTATATCCTTTCACCCTTGAAGCATAACCGAGGAAAATACATTTCTTAGCCGCAAGCTCTAGTTTTCCCTCTTTAACATACATATAAGCTGGACACCCAAATATTCTTAAATTAGAGCAATCAGCAGGAGTACCTGGCCAAACTTCCTCCAGAGTCTTAAAATCAAGAGGTGCACATGGAGAGCAGCAGACGATGTGACAAGCCGTAGATATGGCTTCTGCCCAAAAGTCTAATGTCAACTTGGCATTTGAGATCATGCACCGAGCTCTTTCCAAAAGAGTATGATTCATTTGCTCTGCCACACCATTCTGTTGAGGCGTCATTCTAACAGTACGATGTCAAGCTACTCCTTCATTTTTTCCGAACTCATTGAATTCACTTCCACAAAATTTCAACCCATTGCCAGTCCTCAGTCGCTTAATTTGTTTTCATGTCTGTTTTTCAATCAAAGTCTTCCATTGTTATGTTAGGAAAACATCACTTTTAAGCTTCAAAAAATATACCCAAACTTTTCTTGAATAGTCATCAATAAAAGTAAGCATATATCTTACACCACCCTTAGAAGGAACACGAGAGGGCCCCCAAAGATCAGAATGAATGTAATCCAAAGTACCTTTTATTTTATGAACTGCATGTGAACGAATGCTAACTCTTTTCTGCTTTCCAAAAATACAGTGTTCACAAAAATCCAACTTACCAAAACTTTGACCACAAAGTAGACCTCTCTTGTTTAACAATGTTAAGCCTTTCTCGCTCATATGTCCCAACCTCATATGCCACAATTTGGTGATGTCTTCATCTGAGGAAGTTGAGACAGCTACTGCCCTAGTTACTGTAGATCCCTGCAAAACATACAAAGTGCCAACTCTGCAAGCCTTCATTAGCACAAGAGCACCTTTACAGATTTTCAGTATTCCACCATCACCTGAATATCTGAACTTGAGAGCATCAAGAGTTCCACGAGAGATGAGATTTTTCTTTAAGGCGGGAACATGCCTAACATTCGTGAGTGTCCTAATAATGTCATTGTACATTTTGATTTGAATTGTTCCCCTGCCAATAACCTTACAAGGAGCATTATTACCCATCAAAACAATTCCACCATCTCATTCTTCATAAGTGGAAAAACACCCCCTATCATAACTCATGTAATAAAAACAACCTGAATCTAAGAGCCACTCACTAGAAGACCTTGATTTATTATCCATGGCCACAAATACTATTTCATCACTCTCATCTTCCGCTACACTAGCTTCACCAGCATTGCTGTTATTATGCTCATTTTTATATTTTTCTTTATTTTTCAATTTCAAATATTTAGCTTTAATGTGCCCTTTTTTCTTGCAATAGTTACAAAATTTATTTTTGTATCTAGACTTCGACCTCCCTTCGGATCTACCACCTTCTGAATCTCTATTTTCACCTCTACCCCTCACAAACAAACCCTCAGCATAAGTTCCACTCGATTCCCCCGTAATGTCCTTATCATCTGCTATTTAGATTTTAATGCAGATTTTATACTATTGTATAAGACCGACTATTTCCATAAATCATAGTATCTCGAAAATACTTAAAGGACATGGGAAGGGAACATAACAATAAAATGACTTGATCTTCTTCATCAACTTTAGCATCTACATTATCCAAATCCAAAATGATTGGAATCAAATTTATCAAGATGTGAGAGTATAGATGTACCTTTCGCCATTTCAACTTGTATAACTTTTGTTTCAAATAGAGGCGATTCTCCATTATCTTCTTCATGCATGTAGATTTCAACTGATCCCACATACCTTTGGCAGTTCTCTCACTAGCAACTTCCTGCAAATCCTTGTTAAAGAGATTTAAAATAATGATCGATCTAGCCTTCTTGTCTAGATCACCAAAATCTTTTGGCAACCTGTTCGCTGGCCTTTCCTCCACTCCTTCAAGAGCTAGCTCACATCCATCCTGAATTAGGATGGCTTCCATCTTGAGTTGCCACATACCGAAGTTTACACTATGGTCAAACTTTTCAATAGAAGTCCATGTTACAGTCATGATGGCTAATAGATCAAAATAAGATATGGCTCTGATACCAATTTGTAAGGAATACAAATCTCATGAGATATCTATTAGCCCAAAGAGATAGATTACAAAGAAAACGTAAAGAAAGAAAAGAAAAAATAGACACAAGGATTTACGTGGTTCGGATAAGTTGACCTACATCCACGACCAGAGGAGACCGGAAGCTTCACTAAATGTGGAGAAAGTATTACAAGGTTTTGCCTACCACCTATGAAGGAATTAAGTGGCAAAATATAAAGATGAGGGTTTTGGCTTCTACAACTTCAAAGGAGAGCTAAAGGGAGAAGAAAGCAAATAGCAAAGGAATGCTATGCTTGAGGTGTGTTTGAACTACTAAGTTCATCCCCTATTTATACTACTCCAAGTTCACCAATGGCCAAGAGCTCTCAAACAAAACTTATTTCAATATCCCAAGAAATCCTCCTTCTTGCTTCAAACATGGGTTGTGAACATTACTTCCAAATGGCTCTTTTCGAATAAACCATAATAGTTGAACCCCAATAGCCAAAGAAATAATGCTTCAACTTGCTAAGCATGGGATGAGAACAGTGTTGCAATTTAATGCTTTGAATGATTGTCTTTGCTATCCTCCAAAGAAGTGAATGTCCATGGACAATTGGGCGAAGACCACATTTCTTCACAAAAATTCATTGAAGAAGATGACATGAAGATTGGAGACGTTGGCTTCTTCGAGCTTCTGAAGTCCACTAAGCGGAAGATCATTTTCAAAGCTAATATAATCATATCCAACTTGTCTTCCTCCCTTTGCTTGATTTAGGGTTTCTAGGTTTAGATTAACAAAGACGTTTGTTTAGTTAAGTATTTCAAAATTTGTTTGAAAACCTTGATCCCCGATAATTATAAGGAATGTGATGTTAAGTTTTCTATATTTGAAGTTTGTTTCATGTTTTTTGTTATTATTGATAGTAGTAGTAAGGTTCATGTGAATGTATGAACTGATTAAATGCTTGAAAAAAATCAAACTAAATTTGTGCACAAAGATTTCTTTTTTAGAAATTTCACACCACAGACAATATTCGTTCTTCCATCAATTGACCGATACCAAATTGGCATATTGCCAAGGTCAGCTTCATAAACCACAACTGACATCGACCGTCCCGTCGAACTATCTTTTGATCAAGCAGGCATAAGGCTGATATCGGATGTTTGCGTTGATTACTCTCTGGTTAAGATTCCCAACAATCCGGCATTGGCATCTTGTCGGTATGGAATCACCATGATCACACATGGAACCGACATCGAAATAAGAGAACTACTCTAGGTCTTCATACAACTTTGAATGCTCCCCGACATCAGTTATCTACGATCTTCCGATATCTAATTGACAGATAACTGACGTAGGTTCTTCAGTGCCTTTTTACCTTAATTCTTATCAAATCGAGGTAAAAATCCAACCTTAAAGTCGAGGTAAAAATAATAAATTTTAATGTATTTTTTTCTAAAGAAAACGAGGAACAAAGAACCTTTTGTGTCGGTTTTGAACCAAAGTTTTCTAAAAATTGAGGTAAAGTAAAAAATATATTTTCTTATAGTGAGCGTTGGAAAATTATATCCTACCCTCAGGATATATACGATAAAGATTAGTATCTCTAGAATCATTAAAGATAACTAATAAAATTTATTCTGAAATTCAGGAACACCTCCTAAAATAATGAGAAAGTCTCATGCTAGACCGACTAACGGTTAGACAAATTATGAAAAATCTCAATAACTTTTAAGGTCAAACTATAATTATTTATACATTATGATATATTTTTAAAGTTTTCTAAAGTTATAGAAAACTTGTTGCAATAAATAAAATCAAACATCAAATCACCCTCTCAGCTACACCAATTATAAAATGATACGGTGTAACGATTAGTTGGTGTAAAACAAAAGTTTATGTAAAATAATTGATAGTGTAAAACATAAAACAATTAATGGGGATACGATTTGTACTGTATCCCCAATATACATATACGAATTGGTGAGGGTTAAGATTTTATTTATCATTAACAAAATAGAATAGTCTCTTTGAATTCATATCAATATCAATTCGGATCTCTTTCTATTCGAATATTTTTCATGCATGATCGGATATTTTTCAAATTCGTTAGGTTGGGTCGGATTCAAATTTCGGGTTCGGACCTTATCGGATCTGACATTTCTAGTTCAATTTCAATGTAGTTGGGTGATTTTAAATTTTAAGTCATTAATCAAGTATTACTATTCAAGTGTCTATGTAAGTTGAATTCAAGTACCCAGTTGCCCAATAATTTTTACTTATTTATTTTTTTATGATATTCAAAGACTAGGTTTGACCCTCAAATTCATCTTATAATAATTCTAATTCAAAATTTTAAAAAATTAATATTTAGAAAGTAAATATTAGGATAAATCTAGTAAGATCTCACATGATATTTTTATTATATATATATATGTTGAAATTTAGAATCAAATTTTATAAAATTTAACTTTGAAAAAGTAAATATGTAAGTTCTAGTTGGACGAAGGGAGTATTTATTTTTGGGTATTTGAGCTTGTTCAAATTTTTCTGGATTGCTATATCACGCCCTGTATTTTACTTGTTTACGCCCTGTATTTATACTATGTATTTTACGATATGTATTTGTGATATAATTTTAGTAATGAATATAGTTAATTGCAAATTTAATACTAAACCAATTTAATTTTAGTAATGAATATAGTTATTGCCGGATGCCTGCTGCTGCCGGCCGCCGGAACTCCGCCGCCGAGTGCGCCGCCGCCGGAACTGGGCCGCCGGTGCCGCTGCTGGGAGTGCCCCGCCGCCGACTGCCGCGGCCGGAGAGCGCTGCCGGAAGGCCGTCGCCGCCGCCCCCGGGATTGCGCTCCTGGAAGTCCGCGGCCGGAGTGCGCCGCTGGGAGTGCGCCGCCGCCGCCGGGAGTCCACCATCGCCGCCAGTTCTCCACTCCGGTTCTCCACGGGCAAGTGTCCCCAAATGGCCTTCCGGTTCTCCATGGCCAAGTGTCCCCAAATGGCCTTCCGGTTCTCCACGGCCTAGTGGCGAGCCGGGTATGCTCCGGTTCTCCACGGGCAAGTGTCCCCAAATGGCCTTCCGGTTCTCCACGGCCAAGTGTCCCCAAATGGCCTTCCGGTTCTCCACGGGCAAGTGTCCCCAAATGGCCTTACGGTTCTCCACGGTTAAGTGTCCCCAAATGGCCTTTCGGTTCTCCACGGGCAAGTGTCCCCAAATGGCCTTACGGTTCTCCACGGCCAGGTGTCCCCAAATGGCCTTCCGGTTCTCCACGGGCAAGTGTCCCCAAATGTCCTTCCGGTTCTCCATGGGCAAGTGTCCCCAAATGGCCTTCCGGTTCTCCACGGGCAAGGGGCTCCAAAGTGCCTTCTGGTTCTCCACGACCTAGTGGAGAACCGAGCATGCTTTGGCTCTCCACGGCCAACCTGCTCCAATTGGCCTTACGGTTCTCCTCGGCCGGTGGAGAACCGGGTCTCCCTTTGAAATTTTCAGCTTTCTCCCATAACTACCATCTACCCACATTTAATGTCATTTACATCGAAGCTTACTCCTACCTGCAACGGACGGCTCGTCACGTAGGATTTGAACTTGTCATGGGGTCCTACAAAAAAAATTGGAACGGTCCCCTGAGGATATATTGCATTTGCAATCGGGGCCGAAAAGACAAGGATGTCGATGTGAGCGATTCTGATATTGTCCGACGGAGTAACACTTCGACTAGAAGCTATGACTGCCCATTCACGATTGTCATTAAGGAGAACGGCACAGGGGAGGGTTGGAATGTAGTACTGTGCAAAGATCGTCGGCGAGGGATGCATAACCACCCATTTTCGTTGTACGATGAGGGTCATAGACAGAGCAGCATGCTCCATGCGGTGATCACTTGCGGGCTAGAGAAAATTGTTCAAGGGTTGAACAGGACCAAGCAGTGTTCAACAGTCAGTTGGAGGAGTTGGCATGCAGCGACCCATCGGTCATCCGTCGGATTTCGAGCTACATAGATGAGCAGTTACATCCAGAGGACAGCGGCATTGGAGAGCCGGACAATTGTACACGTGCACGTGGGAGACCGAGCGAGCAGGTCCCCCGCTCAAGATCAACCTGACGATCACCGAGCTACCACGAGCACGTGAACAGGCGGTACAGGCCATCTGTTAGCGGGCGTAGTTCAAGGTCCCCTGGGCGAGGCACATCAGGGAGTGGTAGCCGGCACGGTAAGTACAAACATCGTTCTTCCTATTGAATGCCTCATTAGACTAAAATTAATCTTAATGTTTTCTCCTCCAGCGACATTCCCGTACCCCGACAGTGTCCCCCACATTATCAGGCGATACATCGAAGGTTGGAATGATGTCTTGAGTGATGGAAATTGTGGCTTCAGATGCGTTGCTGATGCGTTCCATGTAGATGGCGAAGGTGAATGGTCTGGGGCGCGCCGGGCAGTATTTAACGAGATATCGACGCATTGGCCTGACTATGTTCCCATATACGGTTCGAAAGTCAATGTTGAATTAGCAAGAGCCCGTATACACCACACCAAAGGTCCATGTGGACGAGAACACTAGTTTACGGTCATTGCGGACATGTTTCCTGTCGCCACCTACTACAACACGGTTGTAGTTTTATATTACATTCTGGAGAATGGTTCGGCAGACTATTGCTGTACAGTCCTTCCATTGAGGGCAGGCGGGAGCGAGGATGGAACGAGGAGGGAGCTACACATTGTATACATTCGTAGTGCAAGGCATTTCGTCGGGTTGATCTTGTAGGAGGATGATAGCTTGGACCAAAGCATACACGTCTAATTGTTGTAGCCAATGTAACAGTTCGGCATGTACTCTACCGTAAAAATTGTTATCAAAGAGTTCCGATTACAAAAATGAACAAATCGGATGCAAACAGTGTGTCCATACATAAGTGATCCGGTCACCTAGGGGATTGGTTCATAACCATGGTGTCTGCGATACTCGTCGCGTCGACTGATCCAAGTAGTTAACAATTCCTTGATACGCGACTGGTCAAGAACGTCAATGGAGCTAGAGTCAAACGGATCCAGGTCGCTCATCATGTCATTCAACATCTGATGCATATGAAAAACATATTATCTCAATAAATTAAAGCGAACAGTTCTGGAAAACTTACCAGTGAGTCAAACTGTGTCCTATCTGGTCTACAACTCGTGGCATCATGTATGGGATTCGTGATCAATGGGTGCGAATGATTCAAACAGTGCATAATTTCAAACAACTTATAGAAACTACATATTCTATAATGCATAGAAAAAAGTGAATATAACATAAAAAACCCCACTCTAAACAGCACATTTAATTCTTTTGCAATCCCATACAACGAACTACACAGTTTTATTAATTGCAAATTATAAATTACATTACTAAATCATTGTACAATAATCTGAATTTTTTACCACATGACACTAATATTAACATTCAAAGAAACAATTGTTAAAACATATCATAATCTTTTACTACACAATTGTTTTCATCAGATTAATAAACTAGATTTTCATAATGTTAATTTAAATAAGATTATATTCTATTATGTTACATATACTTTCCAAATTACTAAAATAGTTATCATTTCCAAATTTAAACTAAACAATTTCTAAAAATAACAATTTATTCATTTTAATTCCAAAATTCATAAAATTCCTAATATCAGATTTTTCCACTTTATTTTACTTTTTAATTTCCTATTATCTGATGAAAGAATTTAATTTAAGATTAAACCCTCCTATTTTCTTATATTTACAACCAAACCCCTCATCTTCCTCATCCCTCCACCCTCCGCCGCCGGCGTCCTCCTCCGCCGGCGTCCTCCTCCGCCGGCGTCCTCCTCCGCCGCCGGCCTCCTCCTCCGCCGCCGGCCTACTCCGGCACCGGCCTCCTCCGCCACTGGACGACCGCCAGCACCTCCGCCCGCCAGCTCCTCCCCTTCTCCTTCTCCTTCCCCTCTACCTCTCCTTCTCTTCCTCTGCGACGCCGCCATCCCTCCGCCACCGGCGTCACCACTCTTCCTCTCCTCGGCCCGATGCGCGCCGCCCAAGGCCAGACCCGACGCGCGTCCCTCCGCCTCGCCACGCGCGGTGCGCCGCCGCGCGAAACTCCTCTCCGCCGCGCGCCTCGGCCCAGCCCGGTTCACCTCCTCCAGCCCAACACCACCTCCGGCCAATACGCACCACCAACCCAACATCCATTCCAGATTTACTAAATTTCTAACAAACCCAAATTCTAACAATTCCAACAAGTTCAACAAAATTCGAATAGATGGGCAACATTCAGGCAAGATCCATACAATTCGCACGAAAATTAAAAATTTTCCCTCTAAAACTTACGTTTTCCGGCGGTCGGCGGCGGCGGCGGAATCCGGCTACTGGGAGCTGCTTGGTGGAAGAAATGGAGAGAGGCAACAGAAAATTAACGTTGGCCAAATGGAAGAACAACACCACTTTTATACTACTTTCTCCAATTACATTTTTTAATTTTAAATTATAAATACGTGTATTTATACGTATTAGGGTGTGGATAGTAAAATACAGGGCGTGATATAGCAATGCCCAAATTTTTCCTGGAAGTCCGTCTCTTGAAAGACGGTATTTCTATAAGTTATTAAAAAATTAAAGTTTAAACTATGAATTAGAAGAAATCAAGATAAAATTTTATGTTAAATTAATCGAGTCAAAAACTAATAACTACCTCACACTTCATAATAAATTTTTAATATTATAACTAAAACCTTAATAATTTCAATTTAACTCATCTTTACGTATGCAACAGAAAAGTGTGTTATCCAAAAAATTGCCTTTGTCCGGAGTATGTGAATATTAGGCGGATGCAGGTAGCGGGAACATTGAATACCTACGGAACGAGTCTCTTGGTACAATGAATACCTAGGGATATATCTAGCGAGAACATTGAATACATAGGGATATAAATTTTGACAATTACAAAGTCTTCAAAATTACCGTTCTTTAAATTTAAGGAGCCTAACATATATTCCTCCCATTAATAGGAGTTTATCTGAAAAAAAAAAAACTTACGGAATGATTCTACCGGAAAACAAAAAAATGGACCCCGCTTATAGCTTAGTGCTCAACTAAAATCTAATCCCAGTCTTATAATACGACACATAGTCACACAGTGATCATCCTCATCCATAACAAAATCACACTATACGGAGAGCTGTGAAGAACAGCATAGCACCACCACACCCATGGAAGGAACCTACTACTTCCTCCGCCGCCTATTATTCCCCTTCGCCATAATCATCCTCCTCTTTTTCACCATTCTAAACCTCCCTTACCCGCCGGCAAACACCTCCGTCGGCTGCGCCGCCAACGCGCCGTGGTGCACCTCCGCCAAAAACCGTCTCCAATCCAAAACCAAAACCCCACATGTTCACAATAAACCCATTACGGAATCCTCCAAACTCCGCCGCCACGCTGCCGCCGTGCCCTACCACCCGCTGGACCCACTCACCGTCTTGGAGTTCAACCGGGTCAAATCGGTCCTTGGATCCGAGTTCCGCCGCCTCTTCAGGAGCTCCGACTATGCGCTCCACTCAGTGGTTCTGGAGGAGCCGGATAAGGAGGTGGTTCTGAAATGGAAGAAGGGGGACCCGCTGCCGGCTAGGAAGGCGTCCGTGGTTGCACGCGCTAGTTGCTTCTCGCATGTTCTGACAGTGGATTTGGATGCCGGAGCTGTGACGGTGGAGGAGACCGGTCAACATTCGGGTTATCCGACGATGACGATGGAGGACATGATGACAGCAACATGGGCCCCGCTAGGAAATGTTGAGTTTAACCGCACTATTATTAACCGCGGGGTTGATTTGGCTGATCTTGCCTGTTTGCCCATTTCTCTTGGCTGGTTCGGTAAGTAATTTTCTTTAAAATACATTATTTGGCGGTGATGCATTAATCTTTTCTTATATAAGGACATAATCCCTCAATTTCATAACTATTGGCCTATTTAGGCCATGCTCGCTCTCTAAAGCTTATTTGAAGTGATTTGATTTGAATCTGATTGAACTGAAAGTAAGTTTATTAAAAAAGTAATGTATGACTAAATTAATTTGAATTTTACCAAAAGTAAATTCATTCTGAACTGATTTGAACTGAACTGAACTGAATTGCAGATAAGATCTAGAGAACATTATCTTACTTTTTCAAAGTCAAACTTGGTAAGCTTTGAACATGAATATAAAATTAATATATAAGTATCATGTGAAATGTTGTTAGATCATCTTAACATTTACTTTCTAAATATCATTTTTATGTCGAAATGTTATACTTATCTAAATATTTTGATGGTCAAACATGATTATTGAAAACCGTAAAAAAAGTAAATAGACCATTAATTGTGGGACGGACAAAGTAATAGCCAAAAAACTTTTGATCTTTCTCTATGTATTCCAAATTTTTTCTACTATTCTAGAATTTTTTTTGGATTAGACAGAGAGAGATATTTTGGCCTGTATCTACTATTATTTTTATAAGGGTGAACACTAACATTGTAGTTGGGCTTCTCATTTTGATCCAACCATTAAACAATGTTGAGTGTGGCTGATTTTTTGTATAAGATGACAATCAAGCTCTTTCAACAAAATTTAAAAGTTAACGAAACTAATATTTTTAGCTAGCTTTTGAAATATTAAACAACAAATTATTATTTTCAAAACAAAATTTACAAAATCAAACCGCTAATATTGCTGTCAATCAGGCATCCAAACCAGCTAACAACTTATAGCCATATGCCAAAGTTTTAGGCCATGTTTGAGTGTATTAGCTATTGGTAAATGATTGTAATTGGTTGCTAATTGTTTTATACAAAATATATATTAATTAACTAGTTTTCTAATGTATGTTCATGAACACACGTTAAATCAATATGACATTTATTTTTGGATAGATTTTCTGAAAGGGAAATAATTTACATTCTTAAATAGGTGTACAAGAAATGTAAAATAAAATGAATGAAGTTCTAAAAATACATAGAGGTTATTCTAGAATAGAATTTGCATACTATACCATGAACATACGCACACACTATGCAATGAATATAAATAATCTGCATAATAAGGCTCTGTTTAGCAGAGATTATAGGATATTTTTCTTATAAAAAAAATTTACTTTTTAGTGTTTGGTAAAGTGTCAAAAATCAACTTATTTTGAAAGCATGAACTATTTTTGGAGGAAAAGTAGAAGCTGGTCTCCCATGCTTTCAAAATAATCTAGCTTTGCTTATAAGCATAGTTCGGCCAAACACACCCTAAAATCCCTCAAGCTAAACATGGGATTCGATGATATGCAAAACATGGACAAACTACTTAAACGTAGGGCAAGGTAAGCTCTTTGTAAATATGTCAGTAAATTGAAAAGAGCAAAGAACATGATTATAACGCAGCTTGCCAGAGACTACAAGTTAGCGAAAAAATATAGTCGATGTGTTTCGCTCTCTTATGAACCACAATATTCTGCACAAGGAAGATATCACTGTTATTATCGCACAATATTACTGGAGGAGAAACCAAAGTGACATGAAGCTCAAGTAAAAGGTGACGAACCCAAGTAAAGTGTGATATTGAGACTCGTAGTTGGACCGAGAGACGGTATGCTGCTTCTTAGCACTCCAGGAGACAAGGTTTCCACCGGGAAAAATGACAAAGATGAATGTGGAACAATGAGTCTCGAGATGCCGAGCCCAATCAACATTGAAATAGTCAATAACAGTAAGAGAACCACATGAAGATAAAATGACAAGACTATGAAGGTGCCTTGAACATATAAAAAAAAGAGTGCCCGCTTGATAAGGATCATCCCGGTCCGACGTAAAAATTGGCTAATTGAATTCTCGTCATAAGAGAGATCATGTTGAGTGATAGTGAGATATTGTAAAGGTCTAACCAGTGACCTATATAAGGTGGGATTTGCAGACTCAAAATTGGATGAGCTATGCAATTGATAACCGAGTCCAAAAGGTGTATTTATCGGAGAAGTATTTATCATACTAGCACGCTCAGACTTTCTTTCTGTATATCTAGAGAATTAGGTTGGACATCCACTATGAACGAAAAGGATCCTATATAGTTCGTAACTCTAGATGATCGCCAATATGTGCTAAGTCACTTATGTTCTTGCATATTGAAAATCACGAGTTAAACAAGTATTCAGTTGCCACCAACATAGACGTTGGAAAGTTCTCTTATCGAATTAATAATTTCTATGACATACCTCGCCCGTCACAGAAAAAGACTGATATGAGTGTCAGTTACGTCAAGACCATGAAAATAGAAAAGATCACCCAAGTTTTTAATGGAAAATACATGAGCTTTGCAGGAAATGAGTTGGAGAATCAGCATAGGGTCATATTTTTGGTGATAATAATACATCGATGTAGACCACAAGATACAATAGCAGAGTGCTACGAGCATTAGAAAAGAGCAAATGATCAACAAAAATACAAGTAAAATCGACACTCTTCAAAACTGTACTAAAGCGCTAAAATTAGGTCTGGAATGCCATCTTGTGCTCGAAAATTGCTTTTCAAAATAAATACACATGATTAGGCCTCGGAGGATCACAATAATCAAGGGTTGCTCTATATACATGGGACTATAAAAACATCATTCGAAAAATACTTTTGACATCTAGCTGATGCAAAAGCTAGTGCTAGATAGTGGCACTAGTGAGATAATGTGAATAACTGAGGTGTTGATGATGTAGCTAAAAGTATGAGCACAGTCAAACCCCAATAGCTGAGAAAATCCCTGAGCAGACGGGCCTTATACCGGTCAAGGGAGCCATCCAAACGATATTCACAATATACACCCATTTGGAGCCAACCAGATTATCACTAGTGGGGCGAGGAACAAGATCTCAAGTATGTTGCTGACGAAGTGTATGCATTTCGTCATTCATAGCTGCCAATCATTTGAAATCCTTAAGAGCAGGCTGATACCTTTTAGATTTCGGAAGATAAAGAAAAATAGTTATAAAACTAAAGGCATCATGATAAGGAAATGTACGATGCTTAAAAATGTCTATATAAGAGTGCGTGATCATCCAATGAGAAGGAAATGACGGTGATAGAGAATGATCACTAGCAGGTGAAGTGCCAAAATCATTACTAGAAGAAGCAAAGAGCTAGGATCATCAAGTACTTAGGGAGTAGGAAGCACACGAGTCTCCGAATCGGGACAGAAACGAAAAGGAGCAAAAGATGTGGAGTCAGCCATATCAATATTTAGGAGACTGATATATCCAGGGATGTAGGATAAGTGGAGGATGGGAAGCAAAATTTATCGAATCGAGCATGTCAAGTGATATGGAGTGTGTTTGACAAAGTTTATAAATCGTTTTGCTTATAAACAAATAATTTTTATATGTTGGTAAAGTGTTAAAAAGAGGATTATTTTAAAAAGAGAAGTTTTTTTTTCTTTGGAATAATAGAAGAAGGTACTCCCATTACTTTTAAAATAAGACATCTTTGTTTATATGCACAACTCCCGCAAATACACCAAAGACAGGATGGAAATAAACTCAATTAATAAATAATGTATGACTATGTGAGATATTGTTAGACTATATGTAATGTTGTATTTTTAAACATTGAATTTTTTATGCCATTATTAACGTATTAAATTTTAGAGACAGTTTCTTGTGAGGTATACTAAACTTTAGGCAGAGATCTTTTTGCAAAAACTAACACAAGACTTTATCTTTCCAAAATTTATTTGCAACTTTTTAAAAGAATCCCATCCCCATCAAAATATTAAGAGTAAAGTGCTCATATGATCCTATGTTTTGAGGGTTTGTGCTAATATGACCTTGTGAAGTTGGAAAGTGCTATTGTAACCCCGTGTTTTGCTGAAATGTGCTAATATAACTCTGGAGGCCTGAATTTGGCCGGAAATACATGAAATAACTATTATACCCCTGTTTAAAAAAACCAAAAAATGTTAAAAGACAATTATGCCCTCATTGTTGATTAACCACAAGTTCTCTTTTCTTCTTCTCTTTTCTTCTCCGTTCCTCTTTTCTTCTTCTCTTTCTTCTTCCTCTTTTCTTCTGCTCTTTTTTTCTTCCTCTTTTCTTCTTCTCTTTCTTCTTCCTCCTTTCTTCTTCCTCCACTAGCCTCCGACCCAAAATCCGCCATTAGCTTGGGTCGGACTCGTCCGGATCTTCTCAGGGACTCGTCCACCTTCTACCCCCCGCCACCACCTTTCAATCCCCGCCACCATTGCCCATTCTCCCCAAAAATCAAGCTCCTCCGCTCCACAATATCACCATCTCCATCTTCTCCCAACTCCAAAACACCGTTGAAGCCCTGCCCGACTCTTCTGCTGCCGGCGCTGACTCGAATAAGCCCTAGCTTAGCTCCAAAACGCCGGTGCTGACTCATACTCAAATCTTTGCTGTTATCCCACTCTCTCATTGACCAGCACCACTTCTGGCCACGTTGGTAAGCGTTCTGGCGCCGCTTCCGATCAGCACCCTCCCGTCGATTGGCGTCGCTTCTTTCCACGACGAAGGGTAATTGAAATCGTTGATGTTCATAGCGAGGTGGCGCAGGGGAGAACGAAAGGACAATGACGAGTCAAGGCGGCATGGGAGTAAAGCTTTATTTTTCAGAGGTAAAGGCGGCATGGCGAGTCAGAGGTGGAGGAGGTAACTTTCTTCTTTAGAGGAAAAGCTTCAGCGGCGGCAGCGGAGTTGAGGTAGAGGAGCAGCGGCCGGTGGTGGCAGAGGTAACTTTCCCGAATCAGTCTTTCAATCGGAAAACTTTTCCCATTTTCCGATTCTACTTCTATTTTGTTTTAGAGTTTAATAAAAAGGAAACTTTTCACATATTCTGAATCAGTATTGAAATCGGAAAACTTTGTTAGTTTTTGGAGAAATTCCCAATATGCTACGACAAATTTGTGGTGAAACTGGAATCATTTTGCAGTGAAACCTGAATCTGGGAATTGTTTCATTATTAAATTTCTGGGTATAATTTTTGTCATTTGTGGGAAATGCAGAGGTTGCCAGTGTGTTGAGTGCTGAGTGTTGCCTGGGAAATGCAGAGGTTGACTCGATAAGGTCAGATGTGCTGAGTGTTCCCTGTGTGTCCATCGTGAAACTCCCGACAGGCGGAAATCCATATTCCGACGGTGGTGGGCGGCGGAGGTGGTGAAGCGGCGGCGGAGGTGGTGGTGCGGCGGAGGTGGTGGCGGAACAATGATGGTTGTGGTCATGGAGATGATGAAGAAGAAGAATCTAAGGGTATTTTTGTCATTATATTATTAGGTTTAAGACTAGGGATATTTTAGTCATTTTAGGTTTGGACAATGCCGAAAATTACTAAGTCAATGCCAGAATAGTGGCACAGGGTTATATCGGCACTTCTGATGCAAAACATAGGGCTACAATAGCACTTTTCAACTTCACAGGGTCATATTAGCACAAACCTCCAAAATATAGGGTCATATTAGTATTTTGCCCAAATATTAAACAAATGTATAGTAATCTTGCCTCAACTTTACACTGTATAAAGCAAGACTAGGTGTTAAATTTATCTGTTGTCAATGATCCCTAAAAAATCATGATAAAGTGTCCAGTTCTATTTGAGAAGGAGAGAGAGAATAGTAGTATTATGAAGTCATGTAGTTCTTTTAATGATTTGGTAAATTATAAAATGTCAATTGTTGTGTACAAATATTTGTTCTAAAGTTTGATAAATGTGTACTTTTCAAATATTTAAGTTTTATAAAATTTAGATTGCAAACATTTCAGAAGGTTTGAAAAGCATTTCTCTATACAATTTACAGGGTCAATCTAATGGCCTAATTGTCCACAAAATTCACCCTATGATTAATGTTTTTTCCCCCATTGTTTGTAGGCAAGGTTGAGGAGAACAGAAGGTTGATTAAGGTGCAATGCTACTCTATGAAAGACACAGCCAACTTCTACATGAGGCCAATTGAGGGTCTCACAGTACTTCTGGATTTGGACACAAAGCAAGTTGTCGAAATCATCGACAAGGGCCCACACATACCCATACCCAAGGCCGCCAACACAGACTACCGATTCTCGGCCCAAAACTCCCACCAAAACCTCCTAAACCCAATCTCCATCGAGCAGCCCAAGGGCCCAAGCTACACCATCGAGGCCCAGCACCAAGTGAAATGGGCCAACTGGGAGTTCCACCTGAAACCCGACCCGAGAGCCGGGGTGATCATTTCCCGAGCCCGGGTCAAGGACCCACTGACCGGGTCGATGCGAAACGTGATGTACAAGGGATTCTCGTCGGAGCTGTTCGTGCCGTACATGGACCCCACCGATGCGTGGTACTTCAAGACGTATATGGATGCCGGCGAATACGGGTTCGGGCTCCAGGCCATGCCGCTCGACCCGCTTAATGACTGTCCCCGGAACGCATATTATATGGACGGCGTGTTCCCGGCGGCCGACGGGACGCCGTACGTCCGGTCCAATATGGTCTGCGTGTTCGAGAGCTACTCCGGCGATATTGGCTGGCGCCATTCTGAGAGCCCCATCACCGGTTTGGAGGTAACACAAATGAACACCCATTTAGTCGTTATTGATTATTTGACCAGTTAAGATTGTTTTTAAAATGTTGATGGTTAAACGTGTTTTTCGGGATTTTTGATGGAATTATGATTGATATTTGTATTTCATGTATAATTTGTTTGCTGGGGTTTTGAATTGTTGCAATCATGCTTTATTCTGTACAGTATTTTGCAAGACTGGGACTTGGTTTTGGTGCTATTGCGATTTGATGTTATGTGCTTTGCAGATTAGGGAGGTGAGGCCGAAAGTGACATTGGTGGTGAGAATGGCAGCGTCGGTGGCAAACTATGACTACATTGTAGATTGGGAGTTCCAAACGGATGGGCTCATCAGAGTCAAGGTAGGTTTACTTCATTACTGATTGACCCTTTGTCCCACTGTTGGATTAGACTTATGGTCTCGTTCATTCATTGAAATTTTAGATTTTGATGGTAAAGTGTTTGTCCCATTAAATATATTCGAAATTTTTATTGAACAGATACTGAGTAAAGATGTTGGATCACTAAATATTGAACAAAAAATAGAGTAACATTAAAGAGAATACTGAAATGGATGTGTAGAAATGCTAAGTTAGATAGAAAACTCAGTAGACACCGGAAATCAGAATCATTAATGAAACTATTACAAACATCGTAAGAGTAGGTCAATGAATGGAACAAAATGAAAGGAAAAATGAGATTATATTGAAGGCTTAAGATGCTGTCTTGTTAGTTGTTACAATGGCGATTGGCGAGACATGATTTATATAACCGACTCCACATACTGATGTGAAGCTTGGTTGTTTATGTGCATGTTAATTTTCGCAGGTTGGGCTGAGTGGTATACTGATGGTAAAGGGGACATCCTTTGTGAATATGAACCAAGTGAACGAGCAAGAGAATCTGTTTGGCACTTTGCTGTCTGAAAATGTTATTGGCGTGATCCACGATCACTATATTACATTTTACCTAGACATGGATGTCGATGGCTCCAACAATTCGTTTGTGAACGTTAATATTCAGAGGGCGTATAACTCGCCGGATGTGTCACCTAGGAGGAGCTACTTGAAAGCTGTGAAGAATGTTGCAAAGACAGAGAAAGATGCTCAGATTAAGCTCAAGCTCTATGATCCATCTGAGTTCCATGTTGTTAATCCGTCTAAGCGTACGAGGGTCGGGAACCCTGTCGGGTATAAGGTGGTTCCTGCTGGCACAGCTGCAAGTTTGCTTGATTTAGACGATCCCCCTCAAAAGAGAGGAGCTTTTACAAATAACCAGATTTGGGTCACTCCATATAACAAGACTGAACAATGGGCTGGTGGTTTGTTTGTCTATCAGAGTAAAGGCGAAGATACTCTCGCTGTATGGTCTGCCAGGTAAAATCCCAGCATTCTAAATTTTACTGGCTGCTGCAAATTGCAGATGGTTGAGTTGGAATGGTTGTTTTCTGCATTGTTTTGCAGGGACCGGGCGATTGAGAACAAGGACATAGTGCTGTGGTATACATTAGGCTTCCATCATGTTCCATGCCAAGAAGACTTCCCAATCATGCCAACCGTGTCATCAAGCTTCGATCTAAAGCCGGTTAACTTTTTTGAGAGCAATCCCATCCTCAACATCCCTCCAAACTTCGAGAAGGATCTACCCGTTTGCAATGCTGCTGCCTCTGCTTAATTATTAACTGTATGTTTTTCTTCTCATTTAAATGTGTATGTACATGAATATGATCTTAAGTACCTAACTCTAGATCTTATGCAAATGAAAAACTTAATATGTTTCATATAGGATGAAGTAATGCCAAAAGTTGATCTACTTATCAGTACATAAGCTAGGGATTAAAACTGCTTAATACAATGATGTCGAGCTAGGATAGATGTTGTGTTCGCTTGTTCGGAATGGCTAATAACGGGGTTGTTTTCTTCAAGACAAGTCCAAATTTCTCAGAAAGGTCTTCTTCTTTGCTTATGATTGGTTTCCAGTCAAATGAATGCAAGAGTGAAGCCAACAGATACATGAGCATTTTCTCTGCTAAGGGAATGCCTGGACATACCCTTCTCCCTGATCCAAATGGTATAAATTGAAAATTGTTACCGTTGTAATCCCACTTCTTAGGTTCATTGAGAAACCTTTCTGGTCTGAACTCTAACGGATCGTCCCAGAGTTCAGGATCCCTTTGTAGAGCCCAGGCATTGATGAACACCCTAGTGCCCTTAGGAATGTAGTATCCTCCTACAGTAGTAGACTTGGTCGGACTCCTTGGGAGGAGCAACGGTGCTGCAGGGTGTAAGCGGAAGGTTTCTTTCACGACTGCTTCCAGGTAATGCAGTTTTGAGAGATGGAACTCTTCAACCTCGTTGTCCAATCCAACTACGTTGTCTAGTTCTTTGTGGACCTTTTCCATTACCTCCCTGTAGTGAATGATCTGTGCCATCACCCACTCGGTCATTGTTGCTGTAGTGTCTGTTCCTCCAACAACAATGTCCTATAATATGAAAAAGAGCACGTAGTTAAACATGTTTCTTGGAGATCGTAAAAGAGATTCTGCACGCAATTTAGTATATGAATTTGGAGGAAGAAATCATAAAAGAATTACCAGCAAGATGGCCTTTTTCTGGATCATAGTAATCTCTTCCTCTGTATCTTCCAGCTTCTTAAGATCATGCAGGATTTGGATGAAGTCCTTTTTTCTTCCACCATTTTTCATTTCATCTTCTGCATATTTCTCCACTCTTTCACTCATCACAGCATCCAAAATCTCTTCAACCTCATGTGTAAGAGCCTTGGCTTCTTTCTCGATTCCCTGTATATCAAACCTTTGCAGGATCGGGAAGAAATCCGACAAGTTAGGCTTAGATATAACGTCTACGAGTTTATGAAACAACTCCCTGAAATCAGCTCCAGTTTTACTCAGCTGGTGTTCTTCCAGCGTCCGTCCCCACAGCATCCTCATGATCATGTTAATCTCTGTCAGAAAAGCCAGTTCCCCGATCCCTACTGGCGTTCCAATCCTAACGCCAACGTGTTTAACAGCCTTCAGTACCTCGTCTTTCCTCAAATCATAGCAGGTGTCGAGGTTGCTTCCACTCAGCATCTCCCTGACAAATAGTTTTCGCATGTTTCTCCAGTAAGGCCCGTTAGACCAAACGATGTCAAATCCTCCAAGGCTAAAAGCTTCTGCTGCTACAGTGGGATCACGGTTTGCAAAGGCGGTGTCTTGGTCACGAGTTATCTCTTTAACGAGTGAAGGCGAGCTCAGGACGACATAGAGCTTGGTCCCGAGCTGCAGCTTGAAGATTTGGCCGTATTTACGAGCTAATTCAGTGAACTCAATCTGCAATTCGGGGCCGAGGAACGGCAAGTACCCAACAACAGGCAAGCCCCTGGGCCCTGGTGGCAACGGGGCGTTTCTGTCCTTTGAATTCTTGAAAATCACTGCCATGCACCAGAAGATGGAGATTGCTAGGCCTAGGATTGAAATGATAAGAGTTGCTTGAGCTAGATTTTCCATGTTTAATATGAATCAATCTTATTCTGCTGTTAGTTTCTAGTATAGGAAAAATGTTAGGAATACGAATCCCACGAGATATCTATTAGCACGAAATGATGGATAACAAAGAAAACGAAAAGGAGATAATTGACACAAAGATTTACGTGATTCGGTCAAGTTGACTTACATCCACGGCCGGAGGAGGCCGGAAGCTTCACTATGTGTGGAGAAAGTATTACAAGGCTTTGCCTACCTACTATGAAGGAATTATGTGACAAAATATAAAGATGAGAGCTTTGGCTTCTACAACTACAAAGGAGAGTTAAATGGAGAATAAAATAAGTAGTAAAGGAATGCTATGCTTGAGGTGTGTTTGAACTACTAAGTTCATCCCCCTATTTATACTACTACAGGTTCACCAATGGCCAAGAACTCTCAAACAAAACTTATCCCAATATCCCAAGAAATCCTCCTTTTTGCTTCAAACATGAGTTGTGAACATTATTTCCAAATGGTTTTTGCCAAAAAATCATGATAGTTGAACCCCAATAGTCAAAGAAATAATGCTTCAACTTGCTTAGTATAGAATGAGAATAGTATTGCAATTTAATGCTTCTAATAATTGCCTTTGCTATCTCCAAATAAATGAATATTTATGAATAATTGGGTGAACACCACATGTCGTCGCAAAAAACCATATGTCTGAAAAACACTGTGAAGAACTAATCCTGCAAGAATTCACAAAGTAGCTGATAATTGTGTACACGCATGATTTGGCATGTTCAATTATGACAATGCTTAATAGGGTTTGCATTTGACAAACTTGCAAAGTCAAAAATTGTGAGTTTAAAGATATTTTTAGGATGTCAGCTGTGTGGCTCTAATTTTAGAGATAATCACTTCCATATGCTTCTTTGGAAGAGTAAGAATTGGACTTTATTTGCAAACCAATGCTACCTCAAAGTCTTTCGACTTTAAATCGATTTGGATTTTTGTGTAAAGACCAATCAACTTTAATGATAATGGTGAATAAGGTAATTCTTCGTAAATAGATGTCTGTGAATAATTGAATACATATAGAGATACTATTCCTAGACATATAATATATCTAGACATAAGATCTATTCTAATACGGATATCCCTAGTATGTATCTAGACATACTAGCTCGATAAAGGATATCCCTAGCATACTTAGCCTAACCCAAGAAGAGACCAAAGGCAGTGGAAGAGACCTCCGGACCAAGAAAGTAGCTAAGGGAGCCAAGATCCTTGATGGTGAACTCCTGATAGGTGCGAGAAATGAACTCACGAATGGTTGCAGAGTCATTGCCAGTAAGGGTGATAACATCCACATATACCAGCAGATATAACAGAACATTGCCTCGAGAAAACACAAATATAAATGTGTCAGAAGAATCAAAACCAAGCTGGCGAAGAATGAACTGAACCGATTGAACTAAGCCCTCGGAGCTTGCTTAAGCCCATAAATGGCTTTCCGCAGGCGACAAACATGATCAAGGTGAGTAGGATAACAAAACCAAGCTGGTGAAGAATGAACTGAACCGATCGAACTAATCCCTCAGAGCCTACTTAAGCCCATAAATGGCTTTCCGCAGATGGCAAACATGATCAGGGCGAGTAGGATCCTTGAAGCCAACAGGTTAAGCCATGTACACTGGAGCATCGAGAACACCATTGAGGAAAGCATTCTTCACATCTAACTGGTGCAAGGGCCATTTCTGAATGGTAGCAATGGAAAAAACCGTATGGACAATGGATGCTTTGACCACAAGACTGAAGGTGTGGTCATACTCGAATCCCGGTAGCTGCAAAAATGCTTGAGCAACAAGTCGGGCTTTGTAACGGTCCACCATGCCATCAGGCATATATTTGACCAGGAAAACCCATTTTGAGCCAACAATATTTACATCAGATGGCCAAGGAACTAAATCCTAAGTGTTTTGCTTTCGAAGAGCAGACATCTCTTAATCCATGGAAGCAACCCACTGAGGATCACGAAGAACAGCTCGATAATCCCGTGGTTCAGAGTGGTCAAGTACGGCTGCAGTAAGGCCAACGACAACATAATCATCAAGATGTCGAGGTCGACACAGAATGGTACGAGGCCGAGTGACCATGCGATGAGGCCGAGATGATGGTGGACTAGGAGAGTCATCTGAAGTAGACTCAAAACACACCGGAGAACCAGGGGCTTGATCAGGAGTAGCAGACGGGGGGGTGGCAAAATAGGTGAGTCAGCCGAACACAATGAGCAAGGCGCTAAAGGAGAAGGCGATGGTGATAGCGGCATAATGTCTGGAAGGACTGGATCAATAAATGAAGGTACATCAAGAGAAGAGAAAGCTGTAGAACTCGAAGCGTAGCAGCAAAATGATAGCAAGTTTCATCAAACCGAGCATGACGGGTGATGTGAACTCGACCAGAAGTAGGATACAGCCAGCGAAATCCCTTGTATTGAGAACTATACCCCACAAACACACAAGGAATACTTCGAGACGACAACTTGTGCTCAGCATAGGGACGAACAAATGGATATACTCTACAACCAAAAGGATGGAAGTTAGAGTATGTTGGTGCCCGATCAAACAGAACACCATAACGAGAAGCGCCATCAAGCACCGGAGTGGGAAGACGATTAATGACATACACAGCCATCGCAAGCGCATCATCCCCAAAAGATAGTGGCAGATGTGAATGGAAAAGCATAGTAAGCCCCATTTCTGCCACATGACGGTGTTTTTGTTCTGCACGCCTATTCTGCCCGGGTGTGTACGGACATGAAATTTGATGAATGATTCCTTTTGTCTCAAAATGAGTTCGGAGACATGTGTTCAGAAACTCAGTGCCCCCACCACTTTGAAACACTTTAATCCGAGAAGAAAATTGATTTTTCACAAACACCTCAAATTTCATATATACATTAACAAATTCGGATTTACGACGAAGAGGGTAAAGCCATGTAAATCTCGAGAAATCATCCACAAAAAGAGCATAGTAAGAAAATCCATGACCAGATAAAATGGGAGATGGTCCCCTCAAATCACAATGAATCAAATCCAAAACATGCATAGCTCATTTAGAGTTATCAACAAATGACAGTTTATGACCTTTTTCCATCACACAGGAGGCACAGCCATTAGGTTTAGGCAAATAAGAGGAAACAAATAGTTCACCATTTTTAGCTAACAAAGGAATGGTACTAGGGGCAACATGTCCCAAATGGGCATGCCACAACTCAAAAGAAGCCCATGATTTATTTTGCTTGATAAAGGAAAGTAAAGCTTCTTCACCACGATCTAACACATATAATCCATCCTCACTGTGACCTCTACCCATGACTGCCCCGGTGACTTTGTGCCGAATAACAAAAGAACGGTCATCAAAAGTGATCAGTACATCAAGATCTCGGGTAAGCTTGCTAATAGGTAATGAGTTTTTGGTTATATCGGGAACAACCAACACATCAGACAGTCGCAATGAAGGCGTAAGTTGAGAATCACCAATACCAGAAATACATATATTGGTACCATTTCCAATAGAAACAAAAGATTTACCATTGTAAGGCATGGCACTCTCAAGGTTCGAAGCAGACAAACTCATATGAGCAGAAGCTCTAGAGTCAAGGTACCAATCAGAGGTGACGCTAGCCGGCTCAAGCCGAAGGGAGGACTGAAATTGCTGAGCAAGATTGGAAGTCTCGGATGGACGCTGAACCAGATGGTAACAATGAGCAGCATCATGACTCAGTTTGCGATACAACTGGCATTAAAGACCACGGCCCCGACCGCCTGAGGACTGCCCCTGAAACCTGCCACGGCCATACCCTGAGAACCGGCCAGAATGCCCGGCACATGTGCCAGACGCGCCACCGTCACTAGCTGCACCTGCCAGCGCGTGAGACCATGCGCGGCCTCCGGGGTTGGATTCTGACATCGCGAATGCGACCGGCCCAACTGCAGTACCACCAAAAGCATATTGTCCCTACAAATTGTTCAAAAATGCTTCGTGGTCCTTTGCACGATCAACTATCTCAGCATACAAAGGAGTCGGAGAAGCAGTGATAAATGGGGCAGAAAAATCCTTAAATTCAGAATCCAAAGCAGTAAAAAACCAAAGAAGTTGATCATCATTCGATGCAGGAGCGCCCAAACTAGCAAGTTGATTGAACACAATCTTAAATTGAAGGCGTAAATCATGCACCGAACCATTCTTACGGATAGTAAAGGTAGTGGAACGAAGACGTAGAATGGTCAACTTACTTTGGTTCTGAACAGCATCAATGCTCTCCCACATCTGTTGCGAAGTCTTATAATCGTCAAGTTTAGCCAGGGTTTCCGGAGACAAGGACAAGAACAAGAGACTACAGACTCGCTGATCCTCATCGAGCCATGCTTCGCGTTCAACCAAGGCTTGCTCATAAGAAGCCTCTGATCCTCCTTCATGGAACCAGAAGAAGAGCCAGTGACCGTCGCATAAGAGGGAGATGACAACGTGGAATCCGATGGTAGTGGAGGAAGAATCAGACATGGCTTGGTGCCGTCGAGAAAATCGTACAGTCCATGTGGTTTGAGAATATGAACAGCTTGCCGTTTCCATAGCAAGTAGTTTGTTGAAGAAAGCTTAATGTTGAACATGTGCAAAAGAGTATTGTAGGAAAGCTTGGATGATTCAGCCATGGTGAGAGGAGAGAAAAAAAAGTTGCTTGAGGAGGAAGAAAGAGGGAGCGGCGGGTTGGAGAAGAGAAAAGGAGAGTAGACGCGACTGTTGTGGAGAAAAAAATAAGGATCTTAAAACCTATTCTGATACCATGTGAATAAAGTAATTCTCCATAGATAGATGTTTGTGAATAGTGGAATACATATAGAGATGCTAGCCATAGACATACAATGTATCTAGACATAAGAACCCTATCAAATCTCAATCAAATCTCAATCAATCTCATTTATCCTAACAATAATGACATACTTCTCTGTCCAGGCTCCTTTGTGTTCTTCACATGTATGGAAGAAAACTGTGGGATGGCCTTTAAATTTGTGCTTTGGAGAATGAGAATGTATTCTTATACCAAATATGAGATTATTTGCACATATGATGCAGTAACAGCAAAGTTAATTTACTTATTTGGATACACTTAACAAGGAATAAGTTCCTCTGGCCTTTTTTTTAATGAAAGCACCCGTAGGTGGGGGATTTCCATTCAGGTTCCCCAAGCCTGGTAACCAAAATAAGAGAGTTAGTACATCAGGAAACCTACAAACCGTTGAGACCACATTAGCCTCCAAAAGTCCTAGCAATCTATATCTAGGTTATATGAACAGCTATACATAAGAGACGCTATCTGAACTTAAGTTGCGATCCAAGGAAAGAATCTCCACCCCTCGTGTTAATTCTCCCTTGGCCAGGCAACTTCAAAGTCAGGTAGACGTTGGTAAACAGAGGTAATACTACATCCAAAAGTAAAAAAATAAAAAGGGGTTTCACTTGCTAGCAGACAGCCAATGCAGCAGAGATATGTACTGAAAACCAGCACTCCATTTGGTACCAGTGTGAGAGAAAACAGCAAGTTCTCCAGTGTAGTTGAGGTTCCAAGAGTGTCCCCAGAGTCCGTTTCCATCTGCATTGAGAGAGTAGCCAAATTAGCAGTATCAATCCTTAGGCAATGGAAAAAATTCTAATATGTGGCGTTTGGAGCTTATCCAATGATATCAGACCCTTGATATTTTGAGATATATTCTGCAGGTTCAGACTATGAGCAGTGCTAAAGTGATTTTTGGCAATGGCATTTGCCACTGCATTGCTCTCTCTAAACACATGGAGTAAAGAGGAAGACCCTAGTAATTGTTTAGCTCTATAAGTAAGATCAAAGAGCTTCCAGTTTGTAGCATAAGGATTTGTATCATTTGGACAGCAAGCAAACAGTCAGTTTCAAAGATATAACTGAAATTAATATCATGAAACTTGTTAAAAGCTTGTAGCAGTGCCTTAATTTCAGCCTCAAGAGGAGATGCAGCAGTAATAGTATCCGAAAAGATAAATAGAGGATCACCTAGAGTATCCCTAGCAATTAGACCAATTGAAGCCCTGTCTGGAAACCAGGAAGCATCTGTGTTTATTTTAATTGTTCCTACTGGGGGCTTTTCCCACTTAACACTAGATATGTTAGGCTTTGGAGGGGGCCGATTGAGGGGAATCCATTGACTGAGAGGAGAGGCCATTGCAGAATGGGTGAAATATGATCTAGGTGAGGAGAACAGAGACAGTTTTATTAGATCCTCTACTTCTTTAGTAATTGCCTCAGTAGAGAATCGTTTAGCATAAAAAAGGAACCTGTTTCTAGCTTTCCAAAGTGACCAGCAGGTGAGAGAAGGCAATATTTTACAAATAAACTGTTTCCAACCTGGTAAGTCATGGCAATCCCAGAACAGAAAAAATCTTAAAGAAAGGGGGTGGTCCTGATTGAGATTGAATTCTACTATGGATGCTATGTTTGTCCACACAGATCTAGCAATATGACAAGATATGAAAAAATGCTGAATAGAGTCTGTACTACAGCAAGCAGGGCATTTAGATGCTAAACTAAACCCACATGTTATTAAAACCTCATCAAAGGGGAGGAAAGATTGCAATAATTTCCAGGTAAAAATGGATATCTTCTTCTGCATAGCATTATTCCAAATATATTTAGGAGCAAGAAAGTTACCTGAGGCTCGAGTTAGTGCTTTATAAGTGGACTTAGATGTAAAATTACCAGAATGGTCAGGCATCCATATGAGTCTATCATCCCTGTCCTCAGTAAGTTTTGGAACCTGTAGAAAAACCAAAGTATCATGTTCTAGAAGAGGGCCAATCTGATCTAAGATAATAGCTTTATCCTTAATAAAATCAGCCACTGAGAGATATGGCCAGTTAGATACTATATGCTCAGGGATACTATTAATGAGAGGGGCTGAAGGGCACCAATTTGCCAACCAGAAACTGCATTTCCCATTACCATGGATAATGTGTGAGTTTTGTTCTGCAAATGAGTTAACTGACACTATCCTTTTCCAAGTGACAGACTTCCTGTGGGATATTGGCAGAGCCCATAACAATTTTGCCCACAAGGTTGCTCCTATTTGGCTTTTCCACCAGAGTTTCGCAGAACAAGTGTCAATAATAGCTTTAATAGACCTAAATCCAAGATCATTCAGCTCGGTGGGAACTGAGATACTAGACCATTTCCTCCAGATTTTATTATTTTTACCCTCAGATTCACCCCAAAAGAACCTTGTCAGTCTCTTCTCAAAGGTTCTGATAATAGCTTTTGGGGGATTTGTTACTGCCCATAAGTGCTGTGGCACAGAGTATAAGCAATATTTGATTAAAACCATTTCCCCCCCTGCACTAAGCCACTTATTTTTCCAACTTTGAAGTTTAGTGTCAAGATTAGCCAGCAGTGGTTGGAAGTATTTCTTTAGTGTTTTGCCTTGGAAAATGGGGCAACCTAGATAAGTAAAAGGGAAGGAACCTTTCTTCATTTTCAGGATTGCCCTAACCTGATTAAACCTTAAATTAGAAGCTCTCCTACTAAGGTAAAATTCAGATTTCTCAAAGTTGAACTTCTGACCGGAAGTAACTTCAAAAACATCTAGGAAAGCCTTGATTTTTATCAAATTAGATTTTGATGATTGCAAAAAAATGATAGTATCATCAGCATACATTAAGTGTGAAACTGCAGGGATAGAAGCAGGCAGCTGATAAGCTGTGATACTATTATTTGAATAAATGAAAGATAAACTCCTAGAGAAAGCCTCAGAGAAAATATTAAAAAGGAAAGGAGAAAGAGGATCACCTTGCTTAATTCCTCTAGTAGCTTTAAAGAAACCAGCTGGATTTCCATTAACAAGAACAGAAAAATATGCCTGAGATAAATTGCTCATAACCGCATTAAAAAAACTCCCATTAAAGCCAAATTTGATTAATATCTTTCTAAGGAACTGCCAGTTTACCCTATCAAATGCTTTCATGAGGTCCAATTTCAGTATACAGTTGGGTATCCTGTTTTTCTTATCAAGGAACCTAATCATTTCCTGAAGATACAAGATATTATCAGAGATATCTCGTTTCTTCAGGAAGGAAGACTGATTAGGAGAAATTAGAGATTCCATGTGAGGTTTCAACTGTTCCATGAGGACCTTAGAGCATATTTTGTTAATGACATTTGATAAACTTATTGGTCTAAAATCTCCAAAAGTACTGGGAGTTGCTTTCTTTGGGATAAGGACAATCCAAGTGCTAGATATGCCTTTAGGGATTGTAGATCCAGAGATAAAGTCATTTACAGCATCAATTAGATCATGTTTAATGAAGGACCAGCATTTTTTGTAAAATTTTGAGGTGAACCCATCAGGTCCAGGGCTACTGTTATTATTTATACTATTTATCACAGCTTGTAGTTCAGTATCAGTAACTGGATCACCTAAACTTAGATTATCCCTCTCAGTCAGTATTGTGGGAATTTGAGATAGAAAATGAGAGCAGTAATCATCAGAAGTGTTATTGTTAGGTTCAGTTAACAGAGCTGTGAAATGGTTCACAGCTTCCTTCTGAATTTCAGGTTGTGTATTTATCCATTGGCCATTCTGATTCTTAATTTTACTGATCTGCAGCCTACATTTCTTTTCCTGTACAACCTTATGATAAAACTGAGTATTATTATCCCCTAAATTATGTCATTTAAGCCTTGCCTTTTGTTTCCAGTATTTTTCTTTGACCTTTAAAGCCCTGAGAAGCAATGCTTTTTTCAAGTTCAGGTTTACTCTTTCAGAAAGGGTTGGGTTCATGTCATAATTTAGCTCCTGGACCCTTAGGGCCTCCTCAGCTAGGGTAACATTTAAATCAATATTCCCAAAACTTTCTCTATTCCATATTTTTAACATCTTTTTAAGCCTAATCAGTTTAAGGTAGGACCTGATCACACCTTTATCCTAAATTGGTTTTTCCCAGTTATCTTGAGCTAAAGTCAGGAAATCTGTCCTTTGGAACCAAGCATTAATAAATCTAAAGGGCTTTGGGAATGAGAGCACTAGATTGGACAGTTGGAGTAAGAGGGGAGAGTGGTCTGATGATTGCCTATTTAGTATCTGGATTGAGGAGGAGGGAAATTTTGAATACCATGATAAAGTGCAAAGACCTCTATCCAACCTCTTAGAGGTCGGACCCCTAAGCCTAGAGTTACACCAGGTAAAGAGGTTTCCCACTGTATTAATCTCCTGAATTCCATTAGAATTAATCCAAGCATTAAAATCACGGATACTACCTAAAGCAGGACTTGAGGGACCCCTATATTCAGTTACTGAAGTTATTGTGTTGAAATCCCCTATAAACACTGTGTCCCCCTTAGATAACCGTTGCAATTATTTCCAAAGATCCTTCCTACCCTCTCTATTCCTTAAAGCATAAACAAAAACAGCCTCCATACAGAGATTAATAGTGGGATGGGCAATATTAACATGCATCAATTGTTCATGAGAAGAAACAAGTGTCACAGCTATAGGGTTAGACCAGAGGAGCCAAATCTTCCCATTGGGCAAAAACAGATTGTTAGAGAAGTTGAGAGCATTCATGTAATATTGTATTTTTGAATTATCATGCATGGGCTCAATTATGCAAAGGAGTAAAACTTTCCTAAGTTTGAGTAGATTAAGCAATCTAAGCATAGATGTTTCCATACCTCTCAGATTCCAAACCAGAAAATTTACATTAACCTTAGCTGTCATATTTCACTTGGTTTATTACCTTTAGTAGCTGATCTTAAAAGCATTTTATTCAAATGACTCAAGTAGGTATTCTTTTTATTTTTGACCTTACCTTGATGAGTAAACTTACCTGGTTGTTCCGAAGTAGAAGCATCATTCAGATCCTGTTGAAACGAGGGGTCTAACTCAAGAGCAGAATCCAAATGCTCAGAAGTTGACTCATTGTTACCTTCCTGTTCATTGGTGGATAAACCTTCATCCTGCAAAACAGAAAATCTGTTTGACATCTTTCCAGGTAAGGAAAGTGTGGGATTGTTAGTAGTATTTTTCAGTGGCAACAGCATTAAGCTAATTTGAAGATCATCTTTAGCATAGATTATCTGAGCAGGTTTGGCATTTTCTGTTTCCTTAAGTAATCTAGAGATGGAATTCTCTGGAATGACCAATGATCTATTTCCTGTAAGCAAAGCATTACCACTAGCAGGAGTTTGAAATGCCTCTAATGGGGAAGTAGTTCTTGAAATCCTAGAAGGCATATTAGATTCAGAGGTAGGTTCAAATTCTGAGTCAGTGATCAGAGGTGGAATTACAAATTTTTTCCCCGTTGCCTGCCACTGTGGTGGAGGCTGAATCTGATCAGGCCTAGCTTCATCAGTTCTATCATTAGTAATCTGTGCCATTGCTCTACATTGGCTCAGAGAATGACCTAATTTAGCACAATGGTTACAATAGAGGGGAACATCCTCATACTCGATTCGATATTTAGCGTTATTAGATACTGAACCCAACCTAATATGATGACACAGAGGTTTCTGTAGGTCCACTTCAACACAAAACTTAATGGCAGAGGGTCTAGTGAGCAGATCAGTAGCAAGATCATTTTTAATGAAATTTCCAATACTGTTGCCAATTGCTTCAATGGACGCAGAATTATAATAATACAAGGGAACCTCCCTGATAATACACCATATAGGAACAATGGGGGATTCCCTATGGGTAGAGAATTCAGGTGTCCATTTTAGCATTTTAAGCAAAATACCATTAAAGTTCCAGATGCCCTTCATCCAGCATCTTTGGTAGTCATTAACATGCTCAAACCTAATTAATACATGTTTATAGTCTAGTGAACCCAACTGATACTTACCTTCAAAACCAATTGTCTTAAGAGCTGTCTCCATCTGATCCATTGTCAGCCTGCCTCTGGTGAACTTACCTACCAGTGCATTGGAGTAGTGTGCAGAAAGCGTGGCGATTTGGTCATCCGAGTACAAACAGGCAAGGTCGCCGAGGTGGATGGATTTAGGGATTAGTTCCGGGTTATTTGGGAGATGAGTAGAGAGTGGTGGGGATTTGGTTTGCAAAGCCGCGGCGAAGGTTTTGGGAGGCGGCATATTATCAGCCATCGAGGCCGGCGATGGCCTACGAAGGGCCGAGACCAACACAGGGATCAGTTCCGGCAATAACAGTTAGAAAATAAGGATTTCAGACCGTTGGTGTGGAAAATGAGAAAAACACACAAATTCGCACCGTGAATCGCACTTAGTGTACAGTAAAATTGAGAGCAAGCAAGCCTTTTAAGTTCCTCTGGCCTTTAATAAAACTCTCCTGATCCGATGACGACAAGCTAGGCTAGATGCTGTGTCTCTTGGTAGGAATAGCTATCAGCGGCGCAGATTTCTTCAGGACGATCCCAAACTTCTCATTAAGATCTTCCTCTTTGGTTTTGGTTGGCTTCCAATCAAATGAATGCAGGAGTGAAGCCAGAAGATGCATGAGCATCTTTTCGGCTAAAGTTATCCCTGGACATACCCTTCTTCCTGATCCAAAGGGTATAAACTGAAAATTGTTACCATTATAATCCCATTTCTTAGGTTCATTGAGAAACCTTTCCGGCTTGAACTCCAGTGGATCGTCCCAGAGCTCGGGATCTCGTTGTATAGCCCAGGCATTGATGAACACCCTAGTGCCCTCAGGAATGTGGTATCCTCCTACAGTGCTGGATTTTGTCGGGCGCCTTGGTATGAGGAGCGGTACTGCAGGGTGCAGCCGGAAGGCCTCCTTCACTACTGCTTCGAGGTAGCGCAGTTTATGGAGATGCAACTCTTCCACAACATTGTCCACCCCGACCACGTTGTTCAGCTCTTCTCGGACCTTTTCCATAATCTCCCTGTGATGAAGGATTTCTGTCATCGCCCACTCGGTCATGGTAGCAGTAGTGTCTGTCCCTCCGATGACAATGTCCTTTAACACGAGAAAGAGTATTAGTATCAGAAAACAGAGTACAGTATTACAAACATGACTTTTCCAGTAGAACGGAGGGAGTAAAATATTTACTTAGTAGAATCACTAACCATCAGGATGCCTTTTTTCTGCATCGTGGTAACTTCTTCGCCTGTATCTAGCTTCTTAATCTCGTGAAGGATTTGGATGAAGTCCTTTTTACTTCCTGCACTTTTCATATCATTTTCCGCATCCATTTCCACTCTTTCATTCATCACCAAGTCAAGAATCTTATCAACTAGCTGTAAAAGAGCCCTGGCTTCTCTTTCAACTCCCTGGATATCGAATCTGCGCAGAATCGGGAAGAAATCAGACAAGTTAGGCTTACCAAGCAATTCTATGAGTCTCCCGAACACAACTCGGAAATCGGCTCCAAGACTACTTTGCTGGTGTTCTTCCAGCGTACTACCCCATAGCATCCTCATAACCACGTTAATCTCTGTCAGAGAAGTCAGCTCTCCAATCTTTACAGGTGTTCCAACCCTATTGCTGACGTGCTTAAGAGCTTTCTTCACCTCGTCTCTCCTTAAATCAGAACACGCGTCGAGGTTGCTCCCACTCATCATCTCCCTGACGAATAGTTTTCGCATGTTTCGCCAGTAGGAGCCGTAAGCAGCCCAGGCAATGTCAAATCCTCCATAGCTAATGACTTCTGCTGCAACAGGGGGATCACGGTTAGCAAACACAGTGTCTTGGTCACGAGTTATCTCTTTAACAAGTGATGGCGAGCCCAGGACAACACAGAGCTTTGTCCCCAGCTGCAGCTTGAAAATGGGGCCATATTTACGGGCCAATTCAGTGAACTGACCATGCAACTCAGTGCCAAGAAAAGGCAAGTACCCGAGAACAGGAAAGCCCCGAGGCCCGGGAGGCAACGTGGAGTTCCTAATCTTCGGGTTCTTGAATATCAGTGTTATGCACCAGAAGATTGAAATGACCAGGATTGAGATGGTAAGAATTGCTTGAGCAAGATTGTCCATGTTTATGGTTTTAGTAGTTTAGCCATGCTGAGGACATTATATACGTGAAAACCAATGGACAGTACTGGTGCAAACTTGTCTGTTTATAAATTTGTTCTAGCATGAACGTAAGTGGTTCACATTATTTATTAACTTATTTGTATCAAATGACGATTTCTCGTTCACGGTGCTTCTACTTGAAACGACACATACGTGAGAGGAGGGTTACCAGGGGTCGAATTTAAATTTATTACTCCCTCCGTCCGTCCCGAATTAAATTGCATAAAATCAAAAATTTAGATAAATTAAATTTTTTTGACTATATATTTGAATAGATATATAAACAATAATATTATTGTATGTGATATCATTGAATTTATTATAATAAATAGTTTCAAGGTAATTTTTTATTTACCGATATTATATATAGTTAAATATATTAATGATTGAAAAAATTTCCAATTTAATTTAAAACAAAAGGAGTATATATTTGGGGGAATTACAGCCATATGTGCTTGGGGGTGAATGGATAAGAATTGGACTTTTAGTGGAGCTGAGGTCCAAATTAGCGCCCATGTACGTAGTTCGGTTGAGCTAAGCCTAGGAGTGACTTGTCCCAGTTTTATACTTCATCAATCCCAATTATATGAGTACAAACTTTTCCCTCCATCCGTCACAACTCTAGTTGCATTAGAATTTTATTATGCTGTTCAAAAAATTTGTTTAAATATTAATATGTTTATCTATGTATAATAACGGTCAAATGTTGATATTTAGAAAATACTTGTTACGACAAATTCAACAACATCATACTCCATCCGTCCCACTTCATTTTGCTTAATTTGACTTTTGACAGTCAAATTTAGCCAATTTCAACCATTAAATTCTATTATTGTATGCGAAAAACTATTACTTCCTCTGTCCCAGCTTATTCTGCACAGAATCTTTTCACGGTCTCCAATAAACATGTTTGACTGTAAATATGTGTGATACAGACAATAATGACACAAAAAAAACTTGATATTTAGAATCTACATGTTACGACGAATCTGACCATATCTCATACGATAAACGTATTGATCATATACATATTCAAATATGGGGGGGGGGGGGGTTTTTAAAAGTTTAGCATTTTTTAACAAAATATTTTTGTGTGGAGAATAGGCTGGGCATGTTATATGTTGTTGGATTCATCATAACGTATATTTTTAAGGTGTTATTTTTTCAGAATTTTTTTACACATATAAATAAAGATATTAATATTTAAAAATTGAAAAAGCCGACTGTCAAAAGTCAAATTGAGCAAAATGAAGTGGAACGGAGGGAGTACCAATTTTCTATAAGTATATCTTAGGCCCGTCAAATGGGTTGGGTCACCCGTTGAATAACCGTTACCCATGTACTAATTTCACTTATTGGATAAGACTTATTGGATAATGACCCATTGGGTTAATGGATATAATTGAGTTGTAGTTATTGGGTTTAGTTGGGTTGGATAATTGGTTATCCGTTGGATAATTTTGGGTGGGTCGAGTTGGGTTGGATAACGGGTGACCCGTGGATAATTTCATATCATAAGATAACAAAATTTTCACAAATTTGATTACGAATAATTTAATTTTTCCCTAACACATATAATCAACTTAGAAACGATCAAATTCTCAATTCATCATATTTGTCGATTTCGGTTCATGTTTTAATCAATTTCTGAACCAATTAAAATTTGATAAATGATCTTGACGAAAGAAGTAGAAGTAGTATTTAAGAAACTTTTACTAAATTTGAAAAATCTCGAAATATGAAGATTTTTAAAAATATTTTCTTTTATTGAACATAAGAAAATAATAAATGAAATTCCCACATTTGGCCACTCGAATAAATATTTCTTTTTTTTGTAGTTATGTACACGATTCAGCCTACATCAAAGAATAATGACGGTTAATCGTAATTTTTCACTCCAAGTAAAATATTACGTGGCTTATCAATTTAAAGTTTAAATGGTTGAAAACACCAATTATCCATTGAGTATATAATGAATTATCCATTGAGTATATACTGAATTATCCATTGAGTATATACTAATTATCCATTGGGTCTATACTAATTATCCATTGGGTCTATACTAATTATCCATTGGGTCTATATTAATTATCCATTGGGTCAAACTAAATGACCAATTGGGTATATGCCATTTATTTGGGTGAAACATGAATTACCCATCAAGTCCGCGTTCTTTCTCAGTTCTCACTTTCCAGACTGCGTTTTGTTTCATCAGTCCGCATTTTGTTCATCAATCAGTCTGCATTTTGTTCATCAATCGGTCTGCGTTTTGTTCATATTCGAGTTCATAATATTATATTATGTAATATAATATTATGTACATCATATTATATTTAATAAAAAAATATATAATATGTTGGCTTTGTAAACTCGACGACACTAACGAACAATATTACTTGGGATCGAGCTCGAGCTCAAATACTGTACGAACTCGAATATTGTACGAACTCAAATACTGTACGAGATTGAACTCGAATACTGTACAAACTCGAATACTGTACGAGATTGAGCTCGAATACTGTACAAACTCGAATACTGTACGAGATTGAACTCGAATACTGTACGAACTCAAATACTGTGCGAGATTGAGCTTGAATACTGTATGAACTTGAATACTGTACGAGATTGAGCTCAAATACTGTATGAACTCGAATACTGTACGAGATTGAGCTCGAATACTGTATGAGATTGAGCTCGAATACTGTACGAACTCAAATACTCTATAAACTCGAATACTCTATAAACTCGAATACTATACGAGATTAAGCTCGAATACTGTATGAACTCGAATACTGTACGGGATTGAGCTCGAATACTGTACGAACTCGAATACTGTACGAGATTGAACTCGAATACTGTATGAACTCGAATACTGTACGAGATTGAACTCGAATATTGTACGAACTCGAATACTGTATGAACTCGAATACTGTACGAGATTGAACTCGAATATTGTACGAACTTGAATACTGTACGAGATTGAGTGAGAATTTTGTACGAACCCCAATACTGTACGAGATTAAGTGCGAATTTCGTACGAACTCGAATACTGTACGAGATTGAGTTCGAATACTGTACGAGATCGAATACTGTACGAACTCGAATATTGTACGAGATTGAGCTTGAATAATTTGTGAATTATAATTTGTATAATTTGTGAATTATAGTGAATATTTATGTTAAATATTACACATGCATTTAATTGGGTAATTTTGGATATTTATTGGGTATTTGTTATGTTCTTATTGAATTAACATAATCTGAAACCCATGGAGATCAAAATTTTTCATTAATACAATTATTTTCATCTCGCTCAATCCCAAAAACTAATGAGCATTTAATAACCGATCTCATTGGATAATGACAACTTGTAACCCAAATTGATAGAAAATGTTTAATGATAACTTATTGGGTTAATTATATAATGATTTATTGGATAATGACTTATTGGATAATATATTTTAACCCATTGGGTCATATGAATATCTCATGGGTTATCCAATGGGTTATCCATTTATGACCCAACCCATTTATGACCCAACTCATTATGACCCATTTAATAAACGGGTTAATTGGATAATGACCCATTGGATAATGATCTATTGGATTTGGATAACGGGTTTATCCAATTAACCCATTTGACGGATCTAGTATATCTAATGATTAATATGTTTAAAATATTATAAGAGGATATTTGATCGTGTGAGACAGACTAAACTTGATGCGGACCGAGCAATAAATGAAATTTTGACGTTTTTGGAGCGATTTGAGAAGCGCAGCACGAGGTAACTTTGAACCGCAGCAAGGGCAATTTTGAAGACAACTTTGATGATGAGCAGACCATGGCTGCATGTTTGTGGAAAAGCTTGATTTTTACGTCTCCTGCATGCTTATCAAATTCTCCTGCATGATTTTTACGTATTTTTCCTTTGCATGATTATGGTAGTTTAATTTGCATGATTGTAGGAGTTTGGTTGTTTTTTCCTTTTGTCGTTTTTTGCATTTTTTTTATATAGATTTTTTGCCCTTAGGGTTTGTATGTTGGGTTGAGGTATCTAACAACATCTCCAATGTAGCGTTCTTTCTTTTAAATTTCTATTGCCACATAGGATTTAGTGACTCTCATTCTATATTTGCTTTTCAACCCAAGGGTCAAATACCATAGTCAGTATTACGTGGACAAAATTTACATCGACCCTGTCAAAGTGACCCTCTCTTCTCTGACTGTGAAATTGACGCTCAATCTTTGCCAAATCAACCAAAAAATTGGGTGGGTGAATCAAATTTCGTTCAGGATTACATTTGCTCTCTATTTCTTCTTCCCGCAGTTGGGGTTTCAGAATCTCAAACTTGTATCCACTTTCCGCAGTTGGGGTTTCAGAATCTCACACTTGTATCCACAAGAAGCAGGTTTTCTTCACCACTTTTTATCAATTTCTAGTTGAAATCTTGTTCGGAATGGGGTGTTTTCATCAAACGTAAATATGATTTGCAGAGTGACAGAGACACAATTAGTTTGTAAATTGTTGTTCTTGCTGATCACCTACCGCCATATATTTGTAGAGACGGTGAAAAGCTTTTGAAGAGAAGAGCATTGCGGAGCGAACTTGGGTTGGTGATTCTTGTTTTTATTTATCGTTTGTTATTATTTACACGCAAATTGCATCAGCGCGTTCAAGTTGACATTTAGTTTGGTGATGCCACTTTTGTGCCTTTCATATTATATCTTGGAACTTGGAAGAGGTCTTGCGTTGTTGTGTGGCTTGTTTTCAACTGTTGTATTGCTCTCTATATTGTGGAAAAGTTTGTGTCCGTGACTTTTTCTACAGTATCTACACTCAACGTTATTCCGTTCCGTCTTATTCTGTTCTAATTTGGATACAATTGATTGTTTGTTATCTCCTCGATTTTGAGTCCACCGTTGGGGATTTTGGAAATATAACGTCTGCATTCTCTGAGCCATAGTCTGTGAGCAGGATGCCTTGTAGGAGATCTGTCTAAGCAAATATTTTTTGGGGCAACATATGAATCATCATCCTTTTGGTTGGTTAGAATATTTGGGAAACCAGGTGGAGGTTCTTCAGCTGAGTTTGTTAGATCCAAGTGTTCTCCAAATTATGTGACCCTGATTGTCCTGTACGTGAAATCTGGTTGTCATCAGTTTGAGTATGAGGCAAACTGCAATGGTCTGTGAGGTACTTAAGAATTCTGAACTGATGGGTTAGTATCTTTAGTAGCAGCCATTTTCACGTGTGCATCAACTCTCACGCGTGTATTTATGTTAGAAACCATGAGTGCATTCACATTAGAAACCATATTAACATTAACATCAGAAACCACGTGTGCATTAACATCCGAAACATCCAAATGTGCATCAGTGTTAAGATCAACATCATAAACATTCATCTGTGCATCCAAATGCGCATCAGTGTCACTGACAGAACAAATTCGTTCTGCCCTGCATTTTTTTGGCGTCTTATTTTTGTCTCTCAAAGATGAGCATCTTTCAGTAAGGAGATGGTAAAATGCTGCTGTCTACGCTATATTCAGGCTAAATTTAACTCCAAGTTTCTTGAAGGCTTTGTGGCATTGCTTCGCGGTTAGCCTTTTCTTTAATTTCTGGCAATTTTGCTCAACAGGGCAGTGTGTTTACTTTTTAGCATTATGGTTTGGAGATAGTAAAATATTGCTGTGTATGATAGATTCAGATTATGTTCTGCATCTCTCCAAGTTTCTTGAAGGCTTTGTGGCATTCTTTAATGGTTATCTTGTTTTTAATTTGTAGTAATTTTACTCAACAGGGGAGTATGTTTACTTCTGTTTTTTCTGGATTATTTTTTTGGAGTTCTGATGATGAATCTGAACATTCTTAACTATGGTCTTGTTCATATTTATTTTCTTAGAATACTCAGTTGATCAGCATGGTGGTGCATTTCTTCAGGATTTGATCATCAGTTTTCTTCTCTGTGCCTCTTAGTATACTTTCTTATTGTGCCTAGTATTTCCTTTCTGTCTAGGACCTTCAGCTGTTGTACTTTATTACTTATGTTTCCTAGTAGTTGTCCATTCATAAATTTCTGGAGCTCATCATTTTCTTGAATCAGAGATAAGAATCTGTCCTTATGTAGGTTGTCTCTTCTATTTCATAGAGCTCATGGATTCTAGAGAGTTTCAGCCAGCTTCTCAGTTAAACAAAACCGATTCCCAGGACACCATAGAATCTCTGAATTCTATTGGAATTCAGTCTCAAAATACTACCACTCAGCAAAACTTTGTTGATTTAGATCAATTTCGCAATGGGGTGTTTTCATCAAACTTTCAATATCAACAAACTTATCCTCAGGTTTCTTCTCAGCCTTCACAACAATATGGACAAAACTTTTCTTATCAAGGTTTACTTAGTGACAGTTCAACGTTGGAGTCTTGGTGAAGATATAGCACTTACAAAAGCTCGACTACACGTTAGTGGTATACATAAAGCGCAACCGAGTGTAGTGTACTCGGGTCTTGAATAGTCGCCATGGTGTGCTGGTGGTGCCGAATCTGAGTGAAGCCGGGACCCCAATGGAGGAGTAGCTTCTACCATATACACCCCTAAGGTGAAGAAAGATGGGTGTTATTGGCCTTCAAACGTTCTCGTGATGTGAACAAGGCTATTTTAGAGGGTAAGAGTGTTCGTAGGCAGTGCCAGTAACTCTTGTGGATCCCTCCAAAATAGCCCCCCTAATGATGGAGAGAACGGACACAACTTATACAGTGTGTGTCAAGCCTGACGATTCTGTAAACGCCCACTCCATTTTAAGCAAATGGACAACTATATGCTAATTTAACACAAAGTGTAGCGCGAGCATAGAGCACGTGGTAACAATCAAATCCAAGTAACGACTGGCAGTGGGTTAATTAATTTCAGTTACTCTAATTAATTAACCCACTTCCCGACTCCTATAGCCGTGCAACCAAATGAAGAAGGGTTGCTTTCCCACCCTCATTGGCCATAGTGAACATGTATTTCCAAGGGGAAATGTGTGATAAAAGCATGGAAAAAATTCATACATCCGCCCAATACAATTTTAGCCCGAAGAGAAGGCCAAAACCCAACAAAAATCTCCAAACAGGGCAAAAAATGAAGCAAATTCGGCCCAAAATGCGGGCCAACAGTCGAGAGTACACGAATACCCACCCCTCAAACCCGTAGTACACCATCCACCACTCGAAAGTACTTCTCGCCACTCGAACTCGTAGTACACCATCCACCACTAGAGAGTACTTCTCGCCACTCGAACCCATTGTACACGAAGCACCAGTCAAGATGACAACATCCACCACTCAAACACATAGTACACGAACCACCAGTCAGGAGTACACGAGATAGTTCACCATCATAGAATCTCGAAAGAGCTCTCAAAGAAAGAGCTCTCAAAATAAGCTCTGAGGCGAAAAAGGGGAGAAAAAAGGCGCAGGCTTTCCTTCATCTTTTGGAGGCAGATTTCTTCAATTTCAATCACTTTTCACCGATGAATTATGGTTTAACGGATTCTCCTTGGATTTTCACACAAAATCATATGAAATTTGTGAAGAGTTTTTGATCTTATTTCGAACTTGGAGTTAGGGTTCATTCAAAAGTTGGAGTTTTTTCACGGATCTTGTTCGTAGTGGTGGATTTCTTGTTGCAAATTCGGATCCAATCTAGAATTTGCAATCGGGTTTGATTCATAGAACAAATCCTTGGTCGATTTGGAGAAGTTGATTAAAAATCCAATCTTCTTTGGGTTTTAGGTTGCGGCAAGGGTTTATAAGGGGTTGGATTAAAATTTTTAGCACGAATTTTAATCAAATCCTAAGCATCTACATCGGATCTACTTAAAGGGAGTTTGCGGCTTTGAAGCACAACAATAGTAGGGTTTAAATCCTTGCGATTGGGATTCTTGGTGATCGCGGTTTCCAGGTTTTGTTGTTTCAATTCAACACATTTTTCATTGTTTATTTGGTTTCCAATTTGGTGCATTGTGTGCATGGTGTGTTGCATCCGATCTATTCTCGGATTGTTTGTTTTGATTCGGTTTTGGCTTGAAGCATTGTGGTGTGATTATTATTTGTTTGGTGATTATCGTATTGATGCATTATTTTTTGGTGAATCCGATCTGTTTATCAGATTATTTGTTTTGCTTCGATTTGATTTTATTTGAGTGCTATGGTGGTCAATGGAGAATCATCTTCGGGTAACAAACCCAAGAATAATCTCAAGAAGCAAGGGCAGGCCGAGGGTGATTATCAGGTGCGGCAAACTCAAAAGATTCATCCGAGGGATTGGAATGATCCAATGCTTAAGAGGAGAAGGTTATGGGATGATCCGGATATCCTCATGAATAGGTTGAATATTGAAATTTTTGAAAACAATGGAGATATTCTTGACTTTGTTCTCACGGAAGAAGAGATTCACAAAGATCTCTATAAACCCTTCTACGGTTTCTTGGGAGTTTTTCCAGGATTCTTTCCTGGAATGTTTGCCATTCACACACTTCTGGTGGAAAAGTGGAATGTAGCATGTACTGTTCGGACAAAGCTCAATGGTTATGTGATGTTCAAGTTCAATAGTGTTAAAGATAGAGATTTGGTGATGAATGGTCCTGACCATTATCTCCATAGGAAGAAGTTGTTCATGATGAAGATAGCTGAATCTGGGTAGTATGATTTGAAGATACAAGCCACTAAGCCAGTATGGATAAGGATGGAGCATTTTCCAAAGACCTACTGACACAAGAAAGCTTTGGAAAAAATAGCTACTTCTATAGGAGAACACATTCTTATGGACAATGGCACTCTCGAGTTAAGGGGCTACTATGCACGCCTCTTACTTTGGATTGACACATCCAAGGAGTTGAAGGAAAAAGGTGAGTTTTCGTGTCCCAAGTGGTGAAGTGCATACACAGAAGATAATCTATGATTATTGTCGTCTTTGGTGTCCGAATTGTGGAGAAAATACCCATTCAATGGAAGAGTGTGAAGATTTCTGGAAAGCTAAAGAAGAGGTGATGAATAACCCCACGGGAGTGAATGATAACAATGGTGAGATGGTAAGGGGGAAGAAAAATCGGAGAACTCGTGATAAGGACCAAATTTGGGTTAAAAAGATGCATGCTACAAACATTGGTGATAGTCCAAGTGTAGGCTCGGTCCAAGGGGGAGAAAATATAGTCATTGAGGATGTATCCTCGGATAATGAAGATTCAGAGAGGTTAAGGAAAGGCAAGGGAAAATTCAATGAAGGCACGAGAAAGAACAATATGAAGGCTGGTGCTGGAAACCGAGCACCTGGAATCATTATTGGTGTTGCACGCAATGAAGTTAAGCAAATGGTTGTGGCGCTGCCAGCAAACAAGGCGCTGCCAGCAAGTCATGCGCCTGAGGTTGAAAACCTTACGCTGGAGAAAATGCTGAACACGCCAGGGATGCTCAGGATGTGCGCCGCAGACGAAGTGTGGATCGTTCGAAAGCCAGGAAAACCCGTGGTACCAAATCTGCCAATGTTGCGCATGAACAAGCACCCGATAAGCAATAACCAGCTTTTGGTGACGATGATCATCCGATTGCTGGAGCTAGAAAATTGCCTCAACAAATCATTCATCCTGAAGTTCGAGGCTCCAGAATTCCGAGGCTGAATAGGAGTAAGAGTAAGAATAGACCCCCTCCTGGTTTAGGGGCTACAACTAGAGCTCGGAGTAAAAGTAGAACTCGCGTTCCTGAACATGAGAGAGCCATTCAGAAGCCTTTCCAATGCATACTAACTGCCACAAGAAGCAATTCTGATAGTTCGGGTAGTAAATCTTTTGAAGGCGGTGGTCCAAAGCCAAAAGGGACTTCGGGTTCCCAATGAATGCTGCATCAATGAATGTTAGGGGCCTCTCGGCCCCTGTACAGAGGAGATGGGTAAAAAATATCATCTCCACTAACAAGGTAGGACTTTGTGGCTTGTTAGAAACAAAAATGGAGGACAAGGTTTTAAGTATTTTCTTGAAGAGTTTTAAGGGGTGGAATTTCACGCATAATTTCGAGCTGTGGCAGAATTCAAGAATTTTCATTATCTGGGATCCGAAAGGCTTCTTGGTGGATGTTCTCGGAAAATCTCCACAATGTATTCATCTCAAGGTGCGTAATCCTTCTACTAGTATTGAGTTTTTCTGCATTTTTGTATATGGTCATAGTGAGGGTAGAGCGGCACGCTTGCCACTATGGGCGGAGTTGAAGTTTTTTGGAGTTAATCTAAATTCTCCCTGGATGGTTCTTGGTGATTTTAGTGCTATCCTTAGTGTTGATGATCATTATGGAGCTACGGTACCAAGTCTATATCCAATGAAGAAATTCCAGGATGTTTGAAGTGTGGATTGAGGGATGCACCTTCTATGGGGAAGCACTTAACGTGGCATAGTGCAGACTGGAGAGTTTGTAGGAAATTGGATCGTGTGCTTCTAAATCATGGATAGGATCCTGATGCTTGCCGAACCACTTTTCTCCACATTTCAGCCCAATCGGATCACTCTCCCATGGTTGTTAATATGGCACAGGAAATTGATGGAAAACAAAGACCATTTCGGTTCCAGAATATGTGGTTAAATCATCCGAATTGTAGGCAAGTTGTGGAGGACTATTGGAAGCCTTCGGTTGAGGGTACTTTGCAATATTCGGTGAGCAGAAAATTATTAAGGATAAAGCTACCATTGAAGGAGTTGGGTGTGATTGATTTTAACCATGTTTCTAAAAAGGCAAAGAAGGCGGATAGTGAGTATAGTGCGGCCTTTGAAAATTTTGATGCCATGATTACCTCGGCTCAGGAAATAGAGGCGTTGAGGACTTTGAAGAAGAAAGCTATGCTCTATTATCCGACGGAATCTTCCTTTCTCTCTTAGAAGGGTAGAATTAACCATATTACCTTGGCGGACAAGGGATCGAAGTATTTTCATACTATGGTCTCGGCAAGAAAAGGTGGAGGCATACCGACGATTATTGATGGAGACAATCGTATTGTGACTTCTAATATTCGCAAGGGTGAACTTTTTGTGGATTTCTACAAAGGCCTATTCGGTACACCAAGGGATAGGGTCTCTATCGATCATGTTATAATCAGTTTGGATACCACTCTCACGGACATGGACAGGGCATTCTTGAACCAGGATATTGTGAGTATCGAAGTAAAGCAAGCTTTATTTGCAATGGCGGATGATAAGTCTCCAGGTCCGGACGGTTACACTGCTGGTTTCTTCAAGAAGCAGTGGGATATTGTGAGAGCGGATTTCTTCCGAACAGGTGATATTCTGGCACAATTAAATCATACATCGGTTGCTCTCATATAGAAGAAACCAGATAATCTAAAAGTGAGTGACTTTAGACCAATAGCGTGCTGCAATGTGGTTTATAAGACTATCACTAAGATTATCGCCAATAGGCTTGAGGGAATTTTGCCCGAGATCATTGACCCATGTCAGGGTGCATTTGTGAAAGGCAGAAACATCTCAGACAATGTCATGTTAGCGCAGGAATTTGTTCGGGGTTATGGTAGGGCAAGGAATTCCCCTAGATGCATGATCATGGTGGATTTGCAGAAAGCTTTCGATACAGTCTCGTGGGATTTTTTAGAAGAAGTTTTAATTGGCCTTGGTTTTCCAGAAAGACTGAAGGACAGAATCATGACATGTGTTCGAACTTCTTCATTCTCGATTGCAGTGAGTGGTAAACTATGTGATCACTTTAAGGGGCAAAGAGGCATTCGCCAAGGGGATCATTTGTCACCTCTTCTCTTTGTGTTGTATGGAGTATTTTTTGAGATTGTTGAAAAGGAGGACTGATTCAAGACACTTCACTTATCACCCGAGATGTGAATTGTTAAGAATCACTCATTTGGTATTTACGGATGATCTCATGCTCTTCTCTAAGGAAAACACGGGTTCAGTTCACATACTTATGGATGCACTGAATGAGTTTCAGCGTACTTCTGGATCAGCCATCAATGCGGCTAAGTCCAAGTTTTTTGGGGTCGGAATAAAGGAGGATTTGAGTTTCACAGGCATTCTATGGGCAACCTTTCCAGTAAGGTATCTAGGGGTGCCACTTGATTCCAACAAGTTGAAGGTGACTCAATTTGGTACTCTACTTGGAAAGGTTGATTCAGAGATCGCCAAATGGAAAGGCCACACACTTTCTTATGTTGGCAAACTGGAGCTTGTTCGATCAATTGTAGGAGGTATTGCATGGTTTTGGATTCAGAACTTATTATACAATCTTCGGTTATAGATGCTCTAGAGCAGAAATGTAAATGCTTCTTGTGGGGAGGAAAGTATAAGAATAAAGTGACATGGAAGAAACTATGCACTCCCAAGTCATTTGGGGGTCTTGGTTTAAGGGATTTTATTACATGGAATCGTGCTTCAATGGCCCAGAGGTTATGTGATATTCATATGAAGAAGGATAGTTTGTGGGTAAAGTGGATACATTCGTTTTATCTTCAAGATGATGGGTTTTGGGATATCAATCCGAGGATCCAAAATGGAAGATTGAGCGAGAGATTTTCAAGCTATTTTAGTGATCTATGTAAGCTTAGGGATGAATTGGGTGTTATATTTCATGGAGATGTCCAAGAGGTTCAAAACCATCTTCGTTCTTGGGCGGGTTCGAGGAGATTCACAAGTACGACTTATGCCTTTATGCATCATCATAAGTATCCGAGATTATATGAGGAGAGTGGTCAAACATATAAGAAGGTTTTTAATAACATTTGGCGTGGGTTTATCCCTCTAAAATTCTCTTTTATTCCATGGTTGGCAGCAATTCGGAGACTTCATACTAAGGATAAGCACCGAACTGAAGAAGATGGAAGTATGGAAAAAATTTGTTCTCTATGCCATCTAGAAGAGGAGACAAATGAGCATTTTTTCTTCAAGTGTGAATTCTCGGAGGCAGTATGGAGGCGAATAAGGAATTGGATTGGGTTAAGGAGAAGAACAAGTACGGTAACAAGCTCTATGAATTGGGTGAAAAGGAAAATAAAGGGTTCCAAAATTCAAAAGAAATATGGTACTCTATCTTTGATAACTACAATTTATCGTATTTGGAGGGAACGGAACAATGTTGTTGTGGATGGTGCTCAACCTAATTCTGATCGGGTTGTGAAGATAATCATGAAGGATTACTACATGGTTATAAACCAGTTGTTTTCGAATGAGCATATGTTTTAGGCAGCCTGATTGATGTGCTTGGTTGATGGCGCTGGGCGCTGGAAACTGGGTACCATGGGCGCTGGGCATAAGGAGCTGGGAGTTGTGCACTGGGAGATGGGATGTGCACTTGCTGTTTGACGTTAGGCGCTGGACAAACTGCCCTGGCGTTGTGTGCTGGAACTGGGCAATTGCCCTGGGTGCTGGGCGCTGGGCATTGGGCTCCTGGTGTTAGCGCTCGGCACTGTGACAGGGTGCTGGGAATTGGGCACTGGGTGATTGCCATTTAGCGTTGGAACTGGACGCTGGTTAGCGCTGTAATGGAACTGCCCAGCGCTGTAGAGTTTTGTTTGCACCATGCTGGAGGATGCGGTTTTTGGGCGACAAGCTGGTTGTTTGGAGCTTGATCGTTGCAAGAAAATTTGATTCCACGGATGAGGTAATAGGTTCTAAAGTAAGGAATTTTGTTCTGTGCTTTGGCACCTAAACCTAGGTTTTGACTATGATTTAACGTTTTTTATGCGCATTATGCCCATGCTACACTTTGTGTTAAATTGGCATAAAGCTGCCAATTTGCTCAAAATGGAGTGGGCAATTACATAATCGCCACACCTGATGCATGCGGTATAAGTGTATCCATTCTCTCATCCTTAGGAGATTAATTTAGCTGGGATTCACAAAAGTATGAAGCACAACCTCAATACACTTTTGCCCAATAGATTCATCTCGGTCCTCATCAAGAGAATGATTGAAGGCCAATAACATCCCTCTTTCTTCACCTTAGGGATGTATATGGTAGAAGAAGATCCCCCCTAGTACCAAAGGTGCAACACGAGTTTTTCAGCTTCACTCATCGATGCATCATCCAAGACCCGAGTACTCTCGGCTGCAATAGGAATTTCAATATTTGGCCACATTGGATTTTTCTGCAACTTCACCAAGATTTCAAAGACTCAACCTCTTCAAGACCCGAGTTTTAACACTCAGCTGCACTATGGAATCCTAATGAAGAAGGCCCCATATGTTAGGGGTAGAAGCAGATTGCATGATTATGGGTAGTGAGTTTGTTCTCACCCCATTTACTTTGTATTTCTTAGCCCGATTCATTTTGGGTTGCTAGCCATGGGTCCTATTCAAATGGGACTTGTTTTGTTTTCTTCCCTTAGCTTAGTTTATCTAGCTCAGGGTTCGGATTTTAAAAATGGTGGGGGGGCTGCCTTTTAGGTAACCCCCCTCTCGGACTTGTTTTGTTCCCTAGGTTCTATATTTAGCCTAGGGTTGGATTACTTTGTATTTGGTAGGGTCTATTTTGGCTCTGCCGCGGCATTCCACTGCTTATCCTATTTACTATATTTACCACGAGATAGTACACCATCCATAAAATTGAAGTAAGAAGCTCTGAGCCAAAAAAAGAGGCGCAGCCTCGCCACTGTTCATCGTGGTCAGTTTTCCCCAGGTTTCTCTCCCGCTGCTCTTCTTCTCCGGCGAGGAGTCTGACATTAATGTTGGGCTCCTCGCCGGGATTCTTTCCATGTATGGTACATCCCTATTCTTGAAGTATTGAAACCGGATCAGGGTTTCTCGCGAATCTTTCCATACGAAGTTTTTCTTGGAATTGGAGTTAGATCAGCCTTTCAATCTTGGATTTTGGAAACCCACATCCCGATTATGGGTTTTCCTTGAAGAGGATCTGTGTTCCGGTCCTGTGAGCACTTCGTTGAAGCTGAGAAATCCGATCTGGGTTTCTCTCTCGAAACTTGATCTCGTATTTCGGAGGAGGATCTGTCTTTTGATCCTAGTTGTTGAAGACCTATACTCGGTCATGGGTTCTATGAGAGTAAGACCTGATTTTTGGTCTCGCAGATTTGGGAGGATGTCTCAAGCGCACTACGGCAGAAAATGATTTCCGGTTCGGACCCAACCACGACTCACATCCGACGCACCATGCGGCTGAGACCCCAACTTGGGTTGCTGAGGATGTTGAGTTCGATGATGAACTAACACTGTCCCAAGTAAGCTCTCAAATCCCTACTGTTAGTTCTGGTACGTACTTTCGATGAAATCAAGGATTTTTTTTGTGAATTTGTGCAAATTTGTGCGGATGGTTATGAATTTGTGCGGATGGGAAATAGATTTGTATATAACACTGTCTGTATGAACAGAGTAGGGAATATTGTTTCTTTTACTCGATTTATCTACTTGATGTGGATTGCTGTGGAAAAGAGGGGATAATATTTGTGGCATGTGTGGATAGCTGTGGTTTGCTGTAGCTCAGGATAATAATAATCTGAGTGGTACATAGGCTATTGCATAATTTGTAAATTTTTGGGGAAACTCGGTCTCTATGAATCAGAGTAGAACTCTGTTCTCGGGCCAGGTGGTTTCATTTGTATAGAACTATATTTTGTGAGATTTTCTGTTGTAAGGGAGGGATTTCTATGTTAAATCTGGCCAGAATGTGCGAGTTGATATGGAACTCTGTTTTTGTGTGGCACTGTTCATTTGGAAGCAGAACAATGATGAAATTTTGGCATAATTAAACATAGTGTTTGGGTGCTCTCATTCCGGCAAACAAGTGTCCAAATCCCGGTTAACCCCTCACCGGCCTTGTTCTGCTGGTTTTGATTGCACACCTCGACCAAATACTATGCTTTTCTATGCCAAATTTCTGATCTATTTTGCTGGCTCAGGAACAACCATTTCTTATAGAGTTTTTTTATGGGAAATCTGAGCTGGATTTATGTGGATAGATGGAGATGTTTTGGAGAATCTGGGTGGTATTCATATGGATAGATGGGATATTATGAGAATCTGTGCGGGTTTGTGCGCCACGCTCTATGCAAATTGGATTATTAACATGATGTTCATAGGAGATTAATATTATTGAAGGGTCTCAAGCATAGAAACTACTAGCACTTGGGTGAGTTCCTAATTGATTTGGGTAAACTTGTGTTCAAATCTCGAGCTCCCGACCGACCTAGCTTGTGTTTAAATCCCGACCTTGTCACCCGACCTTGCTAGTGCCCAGAACCCGGTCAACTTCCGGCCTTGCTTGTGTTCAAAACCTGGGTAACCTCCAGCCTTGCAAGTGTTCAAAACCTAGTCTGCCCCCCCGGCCTTACTCCCGGTAACCCCCCCAGCCTTGCTTGTGCTTAGATCCCGGATAATGCTCGACCTTGTTTACTTAATTTAATTGGAATTTAGACCAATAGGCTATCTTAACTGATTTAGGTGAACTTGTGTTCAAACCTCGGATGCCCGGCCGGCCTAGCTAGTGTTCAAATTCCGGAATGGTCATCCGGTCTCGATATTGACCAGAACCCGGTCACCTTCCGGCCTTGCGTGTGTTCAAAACCTGGGAAACCTCCGGCCTTGCAAGTGATCAAATCCTAGTTCCTTTCCTGGCCTTGCTTGTGTTTAGAACCGGTAAACTCTCAGCAACGCTTGTGCTCAGATCCCGAACACTGCCCGACCTTGTTTTAACTGATTTAGTTGGAATTTAGACGCTCTATGGCAGGAACTCGGATCTAATTTTTACTCACTCATGAACATTCATACGGTGATCTTCATTTTGGGTCTATTGGAATGTTAGTGGTGGATGAGGCGCATACTATGGGGCTATTCAGATTCATCATGGATGTTATGAGATGTTCCACTCTGCATTGGTTGAATCTAGCCGTTCGACGGCCAGCCATGGTGGATTGATATTGTAGGAATAATTAAGGATGGTACTCCCAATATGTTGGCCTTGTTCCTTAGTTTCATAACAATCCCTAGAAGAAGAGGAATAGAGGAGCATATTCTTGTAATTGGTGGATTTTCTCTATTTGCCCAGATTCCGACGACCTACCGATGCCGGAAATACGCGGTCCGGCATCTCACCTAGCAGCTGGTAGCTTTAAATGGTAGCTCGAGTGAAGAAAGGATAATAAAGAGAATCTCGAAAGAGCTCTCAAAAGAGGTGAAAATAGGGCGCAACCCTGCTACTGTTCATCGTAGCCAGTTTATGCCGGGTTTCTCTTTCGCGGCTCTTTCTCTTTGGCGAGAAGTCCGACATTAATGTTGGGCTCCTTGCCGGGAGTGTTTTCATGTATGGTACGTCGCCGTTCTTGAAGAATTGAAACCCGAATCTAGGTTTCTCGCAAAATTTTTCCACTCAAAATTTTGCTTGGATTTTAGAGTTAGATCGGCTCTCCGATCTCGGATTTTGAAGACCCATAACAAGGCGCATCTCAGAGAAGGACGATTTCACAGATCTGTTACTCGATCTTGAAATTGTGTTTTCTACTTTTTCGGATGAACACCCGCGAATACCAAGGAAGAAGCCGCTGAAGGTCTCGACGACCTACAGAGAAGACCATTCTTCTTCGAACACGGAGGAAGATGATTTCTGGTGGGAACCCGACCCATTTCGATTCTGGCGCAATCTACGGTTGAAGACTCCGGTCCTCTATCTGGGTTGCTGAGGAAGATGAACTGCCGAATACCAACACCGCCACAAGTAAGTTCTAATCTCTGAACTCGTGGTCCTATGTTCGGATTGGTACGAATGGTGTGGATTTGTATGAGAAATTTATGTGGTTTTTGTGGAGTACCCATTCGGATTTTGTGCAGATTTGTTGTGCGAATATATGCAGATTGATGCTGTTTTGATATGGAAGTATATGCTGCTTACTTCATATATGAATTGTGTGGATTTGCTGTGCACAATAGGTGGAATAATTTGCAAGTAACTCTGTTTGTCTGAAACAGAGGATGGAAGTATGTTTCTTTGTTTTTTATGCGGAATTACTGGGAAAAGGAGTAGTTTTTGCATGCCTAAATTTTGTGGAATGTGTGGATTGCCGTGGTCTGCTTTAGAACTCAGCTTGGTGTGTTTAAAGTCAATATGGCAGTGATTATTTGAAAGAAAAATAGTGATGAATTTTAGACATAAAAATCCATAGCATTTGGGTGCTCTCATTCTGACAAAGTTATTTTGCTGGTTTGATTGCAACCTTCGACCAAATGCTATGTTTTCTTATGATGAAATTCTGATCTATTGGGCTCATGAACACTCATATACGCTTCCTTATGGAGTTCTTCGTGAAAACTCTGGGCTGCTCAAATAGGAAGAGATGGGTTGTTTACGAGAATCTGTACTATTGAAAGGGGATTGTCAACATGATGTTCATAGGGGATAAATTTTATTGAAGGGTCTCACGTATAGAAATTGTTAGCACCTGTGTGAGTTCCGATCTGTTTTGGGTAAACTTGTGTTCAAATCTCAAGCCTCGATCGACCTAGCTAGTGTCCAAACCCCGACCTTGTCACCCGGCCTTGCTAGTGCCCAGAACTCGGTCACCCTCCGGCCTTGCTTGTGTCCAAAACCTGGGCAACTTCCATCCTTGAAAGTGTTCAAATCCTGGTCTGCCCACCTGGCCTTGCTCCCGGTAACCCACCCAACCTTGCTTGTGCTCAGAACCCGGACAATGCTCGACCTTGTTTACCCGATTTAATTGGAACTAACACCAGTAGGCTACCTTAACTAATTCAAGCGAACTTATGTTCAAACCCCGGACAACCGACCAGCCTAGCTTGTGTTGAGAACCCGACCACCTTCTGGCCTTGCTAGTGCTCAGAACCCGGCCACCTTTCGGCCTCGCTAGTGCTCAAAACCCGGCCACCTTCCGGCCAAGCGTGTGTTCAAAACCTGAGAAACCTCCGGCCTTGCTAGTGAACAGAAATCGGTACCTCTCCCGGCCTTGCTTGTGCTCAGAACCTGGTAAACTTTCAGCCTCGCTTGTGCTCCGAACCCGGACACCACCCAACCTTGTTTCACCTGAACTAGTTGGTTATTAAATGCTCTATGCCGAGTATGTGGATTTAAATAATTTTCTCACTCAAGAACATTCATACGATGATCTCCATTCTGGGTGTACTGGAATGCTATAGGGAGGAAGAGGCACATACTTTGGGGCTATTCGGATTCATCATAGATGTTATGAGATGTTTCAGTGTGTGTTGGTTGGATCTAGCCATTTAGCGGCCGGCCATAGTGGATTGTTTTAATCGGAATCATCAATAATGGTACTCCCAATTTTTGGCCTTGTTCCTAAGTTTCATAAGAATCCCCAAAAAAGAGGAACTGAAGAGCAGATTCTCGCAATTGGTGGTTTTCTCAATTTTCGCCCAGATTTCGGTGACTCAACAATGCCGGAAAAATATGGTCCAGAAACTCATCTACCAGCTGGCGGTGGCAACTCAAATGGTATGCTGGAGAGTAACCTCTCGAGGGGTGGAGGTACGAATACTCGAAGGGAAGTTGATGGATGGTTCGAGGATGGAAGGATGGTCCGAGGGCTGAAGAGATCTCGAAGGGTGTAGCTGGATTCGGTTATTCGAGTGCTGAAGGCATTCGAGTGCTCGAGTAGGGCATTCGAATGCTCAAGAAGGGCATTCGAGTGCTGGAAGTGCTCGAGTACTCGAGGGGGAATTCGAGTTCTGGAGATGCTCGAAAGCTTGAGTGTTTAAGGGTGTTCGAATACTGGAGGGTTCGAGAAGTCAATGGTGGTTTGAGGATAGACAGATTGAGGTATTGGAGTGCTGGAGGTCCTCCAGTACTCGAGGGGGCCATTCAAGTGTTGGAAGCCCTCGAGTGCTTGGTGGGGGGCATTCGAGGGTTGAAGGTGTTCGAGTGCTTTAACCTCGAGGGGGAATAATGGAGTACCCTCGAGAGATGGTTTCTAAACCCTCGAGGGGTGATTTGTATTTGAGGGATGGCTACTGCTAAAAAAAAAACTCCTCTCCCAGGCAGCAAACTTCAGCCTTACCCTTGGGCTAAAATGTACTCAGTTTTCAGTGAGTTTCAGCCTTCCCTTTTGGGCTGAAATTGTATTTTGTGGAATGTAACCTCTCTTCATCTGGAAGAAATGATTTCCTATGGTAGTTGTATGACCATGCAGGTCGGGTATGGGGTTAACTAATTCTGCGTATGCAAATTAATTAACCCCTTGCTAGGTATCACTTGGATTTCACGGTTGCGCTTTTTGCCTGCGCTGCACTGAAAAGTGTAAAATGGCATCCGGCTTTCCATTTGCCTAAAATGGAAAGGACAGTTACAAAACTGTTACATGGGGCGTGCACGGTAGAATTCATGCCCGGTCTCTTATCACTAGGAGGTCTATCCGCAGGGAACAACTAGGAGCACAACAGACTACGGTCAATCTGCTCCCAACCCCAAAGAAAAACCTCAGCCCACATCCAAAGACCGTTATCGAAGGCCAATAACACCTCTCTATCTTCATCTTAGAGGTGTACATGGTAGAAGCAGTGTGCCAGCTCTTCCCGAAGGAGATGACATACTACTTCATTTGAAGGCCAAGACCACTCTCGGTTTGGAAGACACCCGTGGGGAGAAAACCACGGCGAAAGAGCCAGTTCACACCACCGGTTGCATGGATGTGGTACGGAGCGAGGGGGCTAGTGAGTTTGTTCTCATGCCCCCTCTGATTTTCAGGGATTAAGGGAGCTACTGAGTTTGTTCTCATACCCCTCTGTTTCCAGGGATGATTTTCACAGGCCCTGGTCACCAGGACGGGGTAAGCATCTTTTGGCCACCTGGTTGTAACATCTAGATCAGGGGTAGTCTTTTAGGTAACATGTATTAAGGGAGTGGGCCAATGTCCCCACTCCCGTACATTCCCACGGTTTCCCTTTTTTTATTTACCTTACCTTCATCGAGTGAAGAAAGGATATCTCTAATGGTGGAAAGATGCCATTCGAGCGCTGGAGGCATAACTCCTCTAGGGACAGTACGTAAACCCTCGATGAGTGGTATGAAATAAATAGAAAGCTCTCGAGGAGGGTTGAAGGATGGTTCGAGGATTCGAGGAGGGTTCAAGGGGTAGCTGGAATGACTCTCGAATCCAGGGTCTCGAGGGTAGGCGGTTTGAATGGTGGTTCGAGGGTTGAAGTGTGGCTCGAGGGGCGCTGGAATTAGGTATTCGAGTGATGAAGGCACTCGAGTACTGGTACCCTCGAAGGGGCCATACCCTCGAGGGGGCTCTGCCCTCGAAGGGGATATACCCTCTATGGGGCTCTGCCCTCGAAGGGGCTATACCCTCGAGGGGGCTCTGCCCTCGAAGGGGCCATACCCTCGAGGGGGCTCTGCCCTCGAAGGGGCCATACCCTCGAGGGGGCTCTGCCCTCGAATGAGCTATACCCTCGAAGGGGCCCGAGGAAAAAAAAAGCAGCAGCAGCAGCCTTTCCTCATGCTAGTTATCACTTTGATCCCATGTTTAGAAGGCCGAGCCCACTTTCAGTTTAGAAGGCCGTCGCCGTACTTCATCGATGGTTGGGAAGGAGCCCATGGGGAACAAACCACGGTTCGGAAGGCGGTTCACACGTCTGGTTGTAGGGGAACACCATGGAGTGAGGGGCTAGTGAGTTTGTTCTCATGCCCCTCTGTTTTTATTTACGTCCCGATCACCATGAAGGGGCGAGCATTTCAGCCACCTAGTCGTAGCATGTAGACTAGGGATTCTGTATTATGTTTTGTAGTAGTAACGGGAGTGGGACATTGTGCCCATTCCCGTGGAAGCTTTCTTCACGCGTTCTATGCTCGCGCTGCACTTTGTGTTAGATTGGAATAAAGCTATCCATTTACTTAAAATGGAGTGGGCGATTACATAATCGCCAGGTTTGACACACGCCATACAAGTTGTGTTCGTTCTCTTCATCATTCGGTGGGATATTTTTGAGGGGATCACAAGGGGTATATGCACTGCCTACGAACACCCTTCCTCTCCAAAAATAGCTCCGGTCCACAACACGGGAAGGCTGAAGGCCAATAACACTCATCTTTCTTCATCTTAGGGTGTGCATAGTAGAAGCTGCTGCACCTTCGGGGGTCCTGGGTTCACTCGGATTGCGCATCACTAGCACACCTTCTCTTCAAGACCCGAGACCCATGTCTCGGCTGCAAGGAGGAGACCATTTGAAAAGCCAGTACACATTACCGGTTGCATGTTGAGGTATACATTTCCACTCTGGACTTGCATTTACCACCCTAGGTTTCACACCATCTAGCTTAGGGTTGGCAGTATCTCAGTATTTCAGTACTCCTTAGGCTTTTCAACATCTAGCATAGGGTTAGCATTACTATCACTTTTGTATTAGATGGGGTCTCCTGTTCCCTCAGAGGGCCCCGTCGGATGTTCCATCGTGTATACTATTTACCATATTACCCACGAGATAGTACACCATCCATGACTCTAGAGTACATCATCCACCATTCAATAGAGTACACAATCTACCCCTCGAACCTATCCGCCCCTCAAGAGAGTGCACTATCCGCCACTCGAACCCATCCACCCCTCAAACCTGTAGTACACCATCCACCACTCGAGAGTACTTCTCGCCACTCGAACCCATTGTACGTGAACCACTAGTTAAGAGGATAACATCCACCACTCGAACCCATAGTATGCGAACCACCAGTCAAGAGTACACGAGATAGTACACCATCCACCAGTCGAGAGGACAACATCCACCACTCGAACCCATAGTACGCGAACCACCAGTCAAGAGTACACAAGATAGGACACCATCCACCCCTCGAGAGAGTACATTATCCGCCCCTTGAACCCATCCGCCTCTCGAACCCGTAGTCACCATCCACCACTCGAGAGTACTTCTTGCCAATTGAACCCATTGTACGTGAACCACCAGTTGAGAGGACAATATCCACCACTCGAACCCATAGTACGCGAACCACTAGTCGAGAGTACACGAGATAGTACACCACCCACCACTTGAGAGTACAGCATCCGCCATTCGAGAGAGTACACCATCCACGGTACACGAATGGAGGCGGTACTCGAATCACTTGAGAGTACTTGCCTCTCAAATCCCCAGCAGAGATTTGAAACGTCCCAATGGCCTTGACCCAAGTAGCTAGGGTTTAAAACCCTTGACCCGGCTGTCTGCATTAGTGGGTCGTATGACCCGCACCGTCTTAAACCAGGTCGAAACCCTAGGGAGCCTCTGGCCCATGTTTGATGCTAGGGTACAGTGACCCGGTGGCGCTAAAAAAATGGGTCAAGTGCCCAGATCCGTGTCCTCACCGGGTTTGTGTCTTTCCGGTGAACCCGATCGGAAAACTCAAATGCTTCATCCTCCAAATAATCCATTCTTTATGAAAAATATGCTCCTCCATTCATCTTGATTTGGGCATTATAATGAAAGTGAAAAACGAGGAGAATACCTTGGGCAAATCGTCGTTGATGATTCCAATTAAACCAATTCACCATGGTTGGCCGCCGTACCTCAAATAACAGATTGTAAAACTCCGATCACACCTCGATTAACAACATTCATTCAACCAACACATAGAAAATCATCTCCAAGCATCTGTCTTGAATCCACAGGAGGGAGCGACCACAGGAGGGACCGAATGAACATCCTTTTGGGCCACCACAAGAGGGAGCTCCGTGTGTGGAGCGGGCTCTATGGCTGAATCAATGGAGGGCGGTAGCGAGTACTCCTCTAACGAGATGCCACCAATCCACCACCGACCACCGCCAGCGTACGAGTACCAACGGCCATTGGGGGAGACGATCGGCATTGGGAGTCGGAAATCCACATGAATATCCCTGAGTTTCATGGTGGTATGTAGGCCGAGGAGTCTCTCAACTGGCTCGCCAATACAAAGGAAATCCTGGAGTTTTGAGGGGTCCCCGATGATCAACAAGTTGCACTAGTTGCGACTAGACTTCATGGTCGTGCTGCAGCGTGGTGGCAACAGACGAAACTCACCTAGACTCGAATGGGGAAGTCGAAGATCAACACTTGGGAAAATATGAAAAAGTGCCTCTACGCATCTTTTCTACCATATAATTATCAGCGGATCATGTATCAGCGACTGCAAAACTTGAATCAAGGAATCCACACAGTAAACGAGTACACCACGAAGTTCTACCAACTATTAGTGAGGAATGAAGTTCAAGAGACCGAGGACCAGTTGGTCGCTCGGTACATTGGCTACTTGAAATCTCAAATCCAAGAGTCTGTTAACATGTTTGATCCAGCTTCTTTCTTAGTAGCGCACCAGAGAGCCCTTTCGATGGAGAAACAATAGCGACGTAGCAGCTTGGGTCTGCTTACAAATCCATTTGGCAGCGTGCAATCGAGTACACCTAGAAAAAATTCATTGCATGGAGGACAAACCAAATCAGCCACAGATAAACCCATAACACCCAGTTTTGCGAGCGAAGCAAGCACTAGCACCATGAAGTGCTTTGCCTGTAGAGAATAAGGACATCGACAAGCTGACTGCAAGAAGCTCGAAAAGAGATTTCTCGTTGCGGATGAAGACAACGAGGGCATGGAGATCGAAAACCATCCAGTATAAGATGAAGACAGGTATGAGGAGAAGCTTGTCAAGGGCGACGTAGGAATGTCCTTGATCGCGAGTAGGTTATGTTTAACACCTAAGGCACCCGAGGAGGATTAGCTGCGAAACAACATATTCCAATCGCCGTACACTATCCTCGGCAAGGTGTGTCAATTTTTCATCGATGCCGAAAGTTACGAGAACATCATCTCAGATGAGGAGGTGCAAAAATTGAACGTCAGGACCGATCAACATCCAAAACCATATAATCTTGCTTAGTTAAAGCATGGTGGTTGTTGGTTTTGAAAGAAAACCAGAGCACAAAGAAAAAAGTTTGGTGCAGTAAAAATCTTACTACTTTTATTCATTCATTTGGCTATAAAAAGAGTTGGAAAATAAGTTACAAATGTAGGAATAACTATAGCTCCTAAATACTCCTAAATGCTCCTAAATGAGAAGGAGAACATGGGTGAATTGCATGCACCTCCTAAATGCTCCTAAATGCTCCTAAATGAAATGGAGAACATGGGTGAACTAAATGAAAATAAAAAAAACTGACAAGATTATTAATATAACAAATCACCCCCTAATCTTGTCGTTGCTTATGTTGTGTCGGCAACACCAATCTTGCTCCTTAGCTCCTGGAAACGAACTCGTCCAAGTGACTTCGTCAGTAAGTCGGCAAGCTGAGCTTCAGTGTTGACGTGATCGATTTCAAGTTCACCTTGCTCCACGTAATTTCGAATCAAATGGTATCGGGTGTCGATGTGTTTGCTCCGATCATGAAACACTGGATTTCGGCTGAGATCAATTGCCGATTTGTTGTCCACCAGCAGCCTTGGTACTTGTGGTGGCTCGTTTTTCAGCTCTCCTAACAGCCTGCTAAGCCATATTCCTTGACAAGCTGCAGTTGCAGCTGCGATATACTCCGATTCACAGGATGATATTGCTACCACCCTTTGCTTTTGCGACTGCCAACTTACAGGACCTTGGCCGAGGAAGTAAATTAAGCCCGTCGTGCTCTTCCGATCGTCTACATCTCCTGCCAAATCAGCGTCGCTATATCCTGTCAAACTCAGAGCTCCATCTCCTTTCCTGTAAGAAATTCCAAAATTTAGAGTTCCTGCCACATAACGAAGTAGATGTTTCACTGCTGCATAGTGATCCGAGTGAGGCTCCTCCATAAATCGACTAACGTAGCCGACTGCATATGTGATGTCTGGCCTTGTGTGCACCAGATATCTCAAACTCCCCACTAAGCTTCTGTATAATGTGGCGTCAACTAAACTTCCTTCACCAACTTTGCGCAGCTTGAGTCTTGCCTCCATTGGAGCAGCACATGGATTGCAATCAGCCATTCCCGCTCTCTGCAATAACTTCTTCGCATAAGCTGCTTGACAGAGAGTAATTTCACCATCCTTTCTCTGTACCTGAATCCCTAGATAATAACTAAGATTTCCGAGATCACTCATATTGAACAAACTGATCATCTCTGCTTTGAACTTGGTCACTTCTAGGATTGAGGCTCCAGTGATTATTAGGTCGTCGACATAAACACCAACTAGGAGCAGCAGCTCTCCATTACCTCGACGATAGACTGCGTGTTCAGCTTCACTACGCTCAAAACCGAGATCGCGAAGACTAGCATCAAGCTTCGCGTTCCAAGCTCTCGGAGCCTGACGAAGGCCATAGAGAGCCTTTTGAAGTCGTAAAACTTTGTGCTCCTCGCCTTGAATTACAAACCCTGGTGGCTGTTGAACGTAAACCTCCTCGGTCAGTTCACCGTTGAGAAAGGCGGTCTTCACGTCCATATGGTGAATGGGCCAGCCATGGTGAGCAGCGAGTGCGATCAGTACTCGCACTGTTTCCAACCTCGCGACAGGAGCGAAAACCTCATCAAAGTCCACCCCCTGACGCTGCACATAGCCTTTCGCGACCAATCACGCCTTCTGTTTCATCACCTCTCCATTTTCGTCGCGTTTGAGTTTATAAACCCATTTCAGTCCGATCACTCGTTTTCCTGCAGGTAGCACAGAAAGATACCATGTTTGATTTGTCTCAATGCTAGCCAGCTCTTCCACCATCGCTGCTCGCCACCCCTCATCCTTCTCGGCTTCAGTGAAAGACGCCGGTTCGTCAGCGATGAGGAGACACAGTTCATCATCTCTGGTTTCAACAGGGATTGTCGAGTCAAGTAGATTATCCATCGTGCGATACCGTCGAGGCGCCTCGCCCGGAGATGACTCCGTTGCAGCAGTTGGCGGGGATACAAACTCGACCGTTGGTGCAGTCAGTGTTGCAGTCGGTGTTGCAGTCGGTGTTGACGGTTCCTTGTTCGTGTCTTGTTCATCGGTTCCGGTGAAACTCCGGACATGCGAGGACGAGCCATTTTCTGTCGTGTGGTTACCTGCAACAGTTGAGACAAAACGATCGACAGAAAATGTCTCCATTATCGGCGGATTGCGCTTCTCTTTGCCGTCTGCTGAGTTACTCCAATCCCATGCGGTGTCCTCGTCGAAAACAACATCGCGGGAGCACTTCACTCGATCCGTGGTCGGGTCATAGACACGGTACGCCGCTGTACCTGGTTCATACCCAAACAGAACCATTGGCTTGCTCCTGTCGTCCAATTTCTTCATGTGTGGGTCGGTGGTCTTGACGTGAGCCAGGCACCCAAAAACACGCAGGTGTTGCACGCTTGGCCGACGTCCGTGCCAAGCTTCGTAGGGTGTCTTGCCCGCTACACTTTTTGTCGTTCCACGGTTCAGCAAATAGACCGCCGTCGTCACTGCTTCTCCCCAGAACTTCATCGGCATCTCCTTAGCCTTCAAAAGGCAGCGAGCCATTCCAACCACGGTTTGGTTTCGTCGCTCAACTACGCCGTTTTGCTGCGGCGTATATGGTGCCGTGAGTTGCCGATGAATGCCGTGCTCCGAGAAGTAATCACCAAGACTATGGGCGGTGAATTCACCACCGCGGTCAGTGCGCAGTGCCTTCAGTTTGCATCCACTCTCGAGTTCAGCTGCTGCAACTATCTTCTTGATCGCGTCCGCGGCTTGATCCTTTGAAGCAAGCAAAGAAATCCACATATATCGACTATGGTCATCTACCATTAGAAGAAAATATCGTTTACCTCCTGGCGTGGGTGGATCGATCGGCCCGCATAAGTCCGCATGCACCAAGCCGAGTCGCTCATTAGCACGATTCCAAGCCTGCTTAGGGAATGTTGCTCGCTTCTGCTTCCCCGCGAGACAGGCGTCGCACAGCCGCTCCGCGTCATCAATCATTGGGAGACCATGCACTAGGTTGTCACGCGACAAACGCCGGAGTGCCTCAAAATGCATGTGCCCGTAACGTGCGTGCCATCTCCATCCATCCTCGGAGCCGTGCACGGCTAGACACACAGGGCGCGCCAGGTTGAGGTGCAACACGTAGAGACGCCCACAGTTTCTCAGCACCCGCGCGAGCAAATGCCCGTCCTGGTCACGTAGATGGAGCCATCCGTGCCGAATGTGCGCGTCGTACCCGAGTTCGTCCAGCTGCCCCAGGGAGACGATGTTGCTGTGTAGTCGGGGTATGTAGTACACCTCCGTGAGCGTGAGGTGTTCACCATTTCGGCATGTGAAGAGGATCGTGCCAATGCCTTCAATTTCCACTGAGGTGTCATCCAAGTTTGACGGAGCCTCGCACGTTTGTGTCCAACTCGGAGAAGTGATCACGTCTTCCGCACATGTGGGCACTTGCTCCTGAATCCAGGAACCACGTTATGTCACATTGGCCGGCTTGCTTTGTCGACCTAGCTTGTGACCGAACCTCGTTGAGCAACACATGACCGTCAGTTGCCTGAGTCCCGGTTGTGAGAGAGTGTAGTCTCGCCACAAGTAGTGATGCCTCCTCTTCTTGATTTTGCACAAGGTTTGCTCGTCCCTTCCGTTCACGCCGTGGTTCGGGGCAATCCTTGGAGATATGGCCGGCATACTTGTTACAATTGTAACACTTCACATTCGTCATGTCACGATCGCCGCTCGAAGCACGCTGGCCACCGTCTCGCCCGCCGTTTGTTAGCTTCTTCCATTTTCGGAAACCCTTTCCTTTTCCGCTGCTCCCGGGGTTGTTGCTCTTACCACGTGTAATCCATTCTTGTTCCGTGAGGAGGACTTGACCACTTGCGTTGCCCGTGGAATTTATGAAGCACCGCTCAGAAGCCGACCGTAGCCTCCCGATTAGCTCCTCAACAGTCATGCCGTCCAGCTCGAGGAGTGTCTCAATCGAGCACGCAATCTGAGCGTACTGGCTCGGAACCTCCCGCAGGAACTTCTGAACCACCTTCACCTCCTCGACGGCGTCACCCAAAGAGCGGAGGTTATTAACAATGCCTGTGATGCGCATGCCAAAAGCATCGAGTGATTCACCTTCCTTGAACGCAATCTGTTCGAATTCTTTGCGTAGTCGTTGCGCCGTCGCTTCTCGCACGCGATCCACTCCGACTCACATCATTCTAATTGCCTCCCAAGCCTCATGAGCCGTGTTTTTCACGGCTAGGGCTGGCACCATCTCAGGCGGGACTGCTCGTATCAGCGCCGACAATGCCGCCATGTCCTCGCGCTCATCTGGTTCGCCTTCGCCGGAAACTGCCTGCCACAACCCTTGGGCGCGTAGATTGATCTTCATCACAAGGGACCATTCAATGTAATTGGTTGCTGTCAGCGTAGGATACACAATGTTGCCGCCAAGATTTGTCCGTTCGTGGACGATCACTTCGTTATGGTTCCGCCGTGCCATGCTCCGTCCACGCTGCCTTCCACGTCCCCGCGGTGGCGACAGCGAAATCTCGTTCTCACCAGACATTGTCGCCGTGATCGTGCGTGCTCTGATACCAAATGTTGGTTTTGAAAGAAAACCAGAGCACAAAGAAAAAGTTTGGTGCAGTAAAAATCTTACTACTTTTCTTCATTCATTTGGCTATAAAAAGAGTTGGAAAATAAGTTACAAATGTAGGAATAACTATAGCTCCTAAATACTCCTAAATGCTCCTAAATGAGAAGGAGAACATGGGTGAATTGCATGCACCTCCTAAATGCTCCTAAATGCTCCTAAATGAGAAGGAGAACATGGGTGAATTGCATGCACCTCCTAAATGCTCCTAAATGCTCCTAAATGAAATGGAGAACATGGGTGAACTAAATGAAAATAAAAAAAACTGACAAGATTATTAATATAACAGTGGTGAGGTAACAATATCTAAACGAGCTTTAATTTCATTTTCTATTGGCGCAAAGTACCGTGATGAGGTTTGGTGTGATGTGGTGAACATGGATACGTGTCACCTTCTCCTTGGTAGACCATGGCAGTATGATAGGAGAGTGACCCACGACGGCGAGCAAACTCTTACAGCTTTATGTTTGAAAGGACCAAGATTGTTTTAGTTCCGAACAAACCCACCAAGACTGTCGTTTTAGGCAGGACCGCACTTAGCGGGTCAAGTACAAACCTTTTGACCATGGCTCAATTTAGCGAGGAGATGAAAAGGTTTGAGGTGGTTTTTAAGCTTCTTGGGAAATAAGTATTCGAGGCGAGTTTTGTCCCTGACATGATCGCTCCATTACTAGTCGAGTTTGAGGTTGGCGACTCCGTGTGGGCTGTTCTCACCAAAGAGCGTTTCTCCATCAGTGACTACAACAAGTTTGCAGCAAAAAAGATTGGCCCCATAGAGGTTATCGAGAAAATTAATCCGAACGCCTATCGTCTCAAGCTCCCAAGCCACATCCACACCGCCGACGTGTTTAACATGAAGTATCTCATTCCATTCCACGGTGACTCCTCCAGCGACGATGTGGACCTGACTTTGAAGACGAATTATTTCCACCTCGAAGAGAATGATGGGTCCGAGCGATAGACGAACAAGCTTTGACATTTTTGGAGCGATTTGAGAAGCGCAACAAGAGACAACTTTGAAGCGCAGCAAGGGCAATTTTGATGACAACTTTGAAGATGAGCAGACCATGGCTGCATGTTTGTGGAAAAGCTTGATTTTTACGTCTCCTTAATGTTTATCAAATTCTCCTGCATGATTCTTACGTCTTTTTCATTTGCATGATTATGGTAGTTTAATTTGCATGATTATAGGAGTTTGGTTGTTTTTTCCATTTGTCATTTTTTTCATTTTTTCCCTTAGGGTTTGTATGTTGGATTGAGGTATTTAAACCTCATATTATGAACGTGTGTGCGGCACCTTTGACAAAAAAAATACAACAATTTTTCTCTTCATTTTCTTGTTCTTGAAGAGCTTGGATTTGATGCCCAGATCAGGTATTCAAGTGTCTTGAATCAACAGGTTTCAGAAGGATTTTGATTGGAATTCGTGTGCAAATCAACAATCGAAGTCGAATCTGTTCTCGAACCTTCCATCTGCATCAATACTTTAGGTAGAGACATTTCTTCTCCACATCTCTTGCATGGACCTTTTTTTAAAATCTTCTCCATGGACCCATTTTCAATGTTCCCCATTCTCCTCCCTCTTGTTGCAATCTGCAAAAAACATCAAAGAAAATGTCAAATAAATATTAATAAAAAATTGCAAAACATCAACATAATCATCAAATGGAAAATCATAATTATCAACTACAATTAATAATACATTAACATAATCGTCAAACTAAAATTCATAAAAAATTAACTACAACTACAAAACATCAACAATAAATCATAAAACATCAACATAGATTAAATTGTCAAATTAAATATCAACTTCAAAAGAAAAAATTTTCAACAAACTACACATAAACATCGGTTGAAAGTAGTATAAACACTTACATAATAGAATTAACTAAAATGAATAAACATCAAATACAATAGCATAATCATAAAAAATGAAATAAACGTATGAACATCACTAGAAATTTATTTAACATCATCAACTAACAATAATCCAAACAAACGTACAAAACATCAACAAAATAAACCTCAACATTCAATGTGAAACATCAATTGAAAGTACTATAAAATAAACATCAACTACAATAACATATACATCGACAAAACTGAATATAAACGTAAAAAAAAATTAATGAACTAAGCACTAATAAAAGTTGACACTTCAACAGTACTTAACACACTCGATTTAAGCACTCGCCACTCAGATCACCGCCTGACTTCCTCTTCTTATAATCAATTAATCAATTAATCAATTAATCAATTAAAGCTTAATAACGTTAATGCAATAGCAATTCAGTAATCTTCACTTAGATCGAACTACTCCAAACTATGAACATAAATACACTCTCTTGAAACTACGAACCTGGATTGCCGGTAGTGGAGCTGGGAAGACCGTCGACAACCTGGAAGGGTTTATGGATAATGGAAGGGAGCTGGAGAGCTTTATCGAGACAGCTGTTCTAAACCCTGCAGTAAACGGAGGAGAAATGCTCGATGTTCAAAGGCTTGACAGACGTGTAATCACCCTTAGAGAAGAAAGAAGCAACATGCACAACAACCATTAGATTCCGTTAATGGCGTAGCAGTATATTTGGGGCGATTAGAGCAAGGCTGATTACCAACGATTTTCGATCATATCCAGCCATTTTCGACCAGATCCGACAGTTTCAGGTGGTGGTTTCCGACGAGATCAGGCAGTTTCCAACTACAATTTTTGGCTAGAAAAGAAGAAATGAGAAAATAAAATGAATTTATGAAAGGGCAATATAAAAATCTAACCCTATTATTTTCTAAAAGTGTCAATCTAACTCTGTAAAAATCTGAAAGTGCGATTCTAATCCTAAATTTTTCAACAAATGTGTCGATATAACCTTTTCACATATTCCAGTGTTGATTTGGCATTTTCCGGCATTGACTAAACGTAAAAAGGCTAAAATACCCATAATCTTAAAACTTTGAATTTGAATGACAAAAATACCCCTAGAGTTCTTCTTCTTCATCTCCATCGCTGCTCCGCCGCTTCCGCTCCATGGCGGTAGTGGCAGCCAGGATCAGGACCTTGTCAATGAAATCTGGAGTTTCATCACCACCACCCTCCTAGCCCAACCCGTTGTTGCTCGGCTCCATCTTCTCCACCACCTCCATTCTACGTCTCCTCTTTCACGCCCTCGTCTCCATCATCCCACCTCCCTACTCCGGCTCGTCTGCCACCACCCACCACCAGACAACACCAGAGCCTTAATCCCAGATTCTCAACCCAAGCTCCAACAACCTTTGCCCCAACCTTAGCCCCGACTACCTCCGGCCACCGTGCAACACCTAGCCACAATCCCAGATTTACACGAGGAGTTTGGAAATTGAGAATCCAATTTACGCGAAGGGATCCAACCAAGGAAAGTTTGACAGCAGTGACAACCTTCTCATGCTCTGCTTGAACGATGGACAATAGGGTTTTCATTAGCTTCGATGCGGTGACCTAATCAGAGAGAATTTGGTAAGAAAAAAAGGAAAATGGGGAAGAAGACAAGAAAGAAACTAGCGGCGGAGGAAAATAAAAGGAAAGTAAAGGAAAAAATTGGAGGGCGGCGGAGGAAAATAAAAGGAAAGAATAGGGGTATCATGGACTTTTCATTATTATTATTTTTTTGAATTTTTTAATCAGGGTGTAATGGTCATTGCCAGAATTCAGGCCGTCAGGGTTAGATCGACACTTTTTTCCAAAATTTATGGTTAGATTGTCACTTTCAACCAAAACATAGAGTTATTTTAACACTTAACTCTTTATGAAATTATGATATATATATATATATATGGAACAAATTTATTTTATTCATTTAGGAAGCCCTCCACTTTTGAGTAGTTTTTTTTATAAAAAAACTCCATCTCATTAGAACATACTCCCTCCGTCCCACTCTAAATTACTTATTTACTTTTTGAAGTCAAACTTTGCTAACTTTGACCCTAAATATAAATTAATATAAATATAATAAATATATCATGTGACATATTGTTAGATTTTTCTAAAAATCTATTTTCTAAATATTAATTTTTGATGCGACATTATTATATGTAACGGGGAGGTCGTCGCCGTACCTCTAAAAGTTAATACTTTTAAGCCCTAATGCTTCCTATCTACAATTAAGTAGATAATGACAAGTCGAGATTGTCCACGAGAAGAGGAATCTTTCCAAGTGATTAAACAAATATAGGAGAAAACATACTAGGCATATACATACATAGATACATATAAAAGAATGTAAACATGGGGGGGGGGAGGGGTTGGTTGGTTTTTGAGCCTAAGTTATCAAATTGAAAGACAACAATAGCAAAGCAAGAGAACTATGCTAATCATGCAATACAACTAAAGATACGATGTAAATGATAACTAACGGAGCCTTTGGAGCAATCGACTTCCACTTCAAAACTTCCTATAACTCATTGATTCATTCACTCATTCAATTACATTTATTGTCTATGGGGAATGTTATCACTTCTCAATCAAAGATCAACATTCATTCCTCCTTAAGAGTAGTTTGCAAAGACAAACAACGACCATTTGCAAACCTCATTGATGATCACCCTAGACAAACAACATCATAGGGGTATTTTATCACTGGCATTTCACCCAAGAACCATAGGTTTGATAACAACAAGTCTTCCATCAGAGACATAGTCATTTAACCAAATAAATCATTTATTAGGTTAAACTTAGAACAAACAACATTCAAGGTTTAACCTTTCTTTCCATCTATATGATAAATATGAAAACAAACCATATTAACATACTCATCTAGCAAGAATTACCACACATTATACACAAGAAGTTCTAAATCCATGCTTTTGAATTTCCATATCAAATGAGTTAAGAAATTTGCAACTTTCCTAACACTCTAACATTTCAATCTTACAAACATTTCATATACTCAAACAACCCATGATATAAATGAGGTAAAACACAACATTAAGGGTACAATAAATGCTCTCCAATAAATATTCATAAATGAGCAAATATAGAAGCTTACTACATAAGTTTAGAAGCTTCAATCAATTGCTCCCAAGAACTATATTTAGCTACAAGAGTTCATACTAATTAATGATAACAAACCAAACATAATACAAGAGAATTTAAAGATGAAAAATGGTAGAAACTAGGGTTGGAAACAATACCAAAAACACAGGAAGAAGAGATCTGAATTAGAGGAAAGAGAGTGCTATTTATAGTAAAAAAAAGGATAAGGTTAGGTTCTAGCCACCGTTGGTCGCGTCTCGCAATGGGTTCATCGCGACTCGCGACAGGTTCATCGCGCGAAGGGTTCATTGCGACTCGCAACCGGCGCCAGAACTTAACCTTTTTTTTCTTTTCTTCTTCTTGTGTTGAACACTTATCTTCACAATGATTCCTCTCATTTTCCAAGTCTTCAACTCTTTGAAGAAAGTCTTGAAAGTCTTCAAAAATGGTCTTCGAAGGCCTTCGGTCTTCAAGTCTTTGTGTCTTCAAAGTAAGTCTTCAAAGTCTATGAAAAGTGATTTTTTAATAGCCTCTGGTCTTCAAGCCTCCATGTTCTTCCTTTGTCACGCAAAATCCACTTAGAAGAGGTAAAATAGCGTAAAGTTGCTCTTACCTCTCCTAAGAGAATTTCAAGGTAAAACACAATAAAAGAGCACAAAAGTGACCCCAAAGAGTACTAAATTATGCACATAAAATGGACATATCAAACCTCCCCACACTTAAATCGTACTCGCCCTCAAGTAAGAAAAGATCTAAGCATACAAAGGAAATGATGTATCCACATCCTAACTACTATTCCCCCAAATCAATACCTCAAAAAACTCTCACTATCACACATCCCAATGCTAAGGTCAAATGAGAAGTTTTCCACAACCCCCATTCCTAAATCTACCCAAACCATATCAACCTATCAATTCATTGCTATCTCCAAAACATTTTCAAATCTCGAATTGACAATCCCAACTCCAATGGTAAAAGGTGAAGCTAAAGACATGTATAAAGTTCAAAACACATGCTCCACTTTATATCAATAAATCAACCTAAAAATGAAGTATATTAACGATCAAGATTTTCATAACTTACTTCGTCTTCTCCCGCTAAATTTTCCGCTCCCAAGAGGTCCTCAAGATGTCAAGCTACCCGATTCATCTGTATGACCACTACAACCTTATGACTCCAACGCCGGCAAATGAGTGAACACTTAACATTTTTCAATTTCTCTCATTTTCTCTCATTTTTCCTAGGAGCCCTTTTAGGTTTTAACCCTTGCCATACGTCATGTTTCTTCAGCTTACACTCACCTTTTTCCACAATTTAGCCTCTCATTTTTTCCTAAGTTGCCCTCTCAGGTTTTCGACCTATTCGGACCCCCAATGTTGCCAAAGATGCCCTCTTGGTTTTCAACTTAGCGGGATTCTTTTTATCTAATTTTTTTCAATTTTTTTTCATGTTTCTCCAATCCAAAAAGTAGCAAAATGATTTCCAAATGTTAAGGCTAAGAAAAGTGTCAAAGCCAACATTATCCACGTACATCAAAAGAAAAATATCCCAAAAATAAAAGGGATAAAATATCCAAAACAGAACAAAAAGAGTTATACAAAAGTAGCAAAGTCTTCAAAGTATCTCCAACCCCAACCGTGCAATCAGTAGATACCCCTCCCCATACTTAGAACACTACATTGCCCTCAATGTAGACAATAGGGCCAAAGCGTACAAAGTGAAGTATGGAAAGGGTGAGGTTATGGTGCTTATAAATCACTGATGTGAGGAAGAAAGACCACCGCCAAAATAGCACTGCTGATAATGAGCCAGCCGTTCCATACTCCTCTGCCTCCTATCTCTCCGCCTCTCTACTCCCAGGTCGGGGCTTGAGACACCGCCTGCCTGGGACTGCATCTCATGGATGCGAGTTGACAGGTGATCAATCTCCTCATCCACGTCGATCAAGGTTTGTGAGAAAAACACGTTGTGCTCCAGTATCGTGCTGTCATGGCGGTGGAATCCATCCTGTATGGTCTGCATCATCCGCTCATAAAAATTTGGTGGAGGCTAGAGGAGTAGTGTGGTGGCACATCGTCCTCCTGCATCAGCTTGGTCTCTGGTGGAGGCTGCAGGGAGTGCTGCTGTTGTCGGTCGGACAAAGATAGGCTGCTATCATTGTGTCAGACAGGGGATGGACCAAGGTCGTGGAGCTTGCACTGTAAGTTCTCTCTGCATGAGGATTCAGGTGAAATTTCCAAGTATCCTAGAGGTGTATCAAATTCCAGCTTCATCTTGTTGGGCTGAGGAAGTGCCATGAATGTGACATTCCTGACGTCACACAACCAATGGGATACCCCTGTGGTATGGGTGGCACTAAGCATAGCAAATCGAACCAACCTCTCAGCAGTGATGAGGTAGGAATTGCATATTTCTAAGCTCGGAAAGTCAGCCGGAGGAACCAATCTTAGGTACTCCGCGAAGAGGCCTATCATACCTTTGACCATAATCTTCCCCTTTGGCTTTCCTGTGACCTCTATAATTCTCTTCATCCACAGCTCAACCCACAACCCGTATCTTGGTCACTAACTGGTCAAGTGCCACAGAAAGTAAATGTCGTTGTCTGGCACATTTGTCGGCTCCGCCGAGCAAAGTACTATGCCAGTTAACAGTCGGTGCACATAACGAAGTGCAGGGTGGATGATTACACTTCTCTTGTCATGGGATTTCTTTGGCTTCATCTTGATGACACTCCGAAATTGCATGTCATCCCCAATCGATCGCTCCTGGGTCTGTGGGTCCAACCTTGCCCGTATCTCCGCAGTGTTCCATCCAAATGCCTCTTTAATATGCGAGATGGTCATCTGTCGAGATATATCATCCAAGTGGTAACTGATATACCTCTCGCATGGTTGATCATCTCTCATGCTGCATATCTTGACCATGGACAGGAACTCTAGTGTGTATCTCCGGTAAGAGGGTGCGCTCCTGCTCATAAATCCTTCCATCCCCCCTTTGGCGAGGAGGCATCAGATAAGCTAGGTGAGCCCAAGAGCATCTAGCATGGGTACGTCTGCAAAGCTCGTCCCCTTGAGCTGACGACTTTCCAGGGCCTCCTACCTCTCAGCATAGGACCCGGTGACCCAGGTCCAACCCATGTACATATCCAGAGAAGGAGGTACATGGCTCGATTTTGGAGCTGGTGGTGGAGGCGGAGGTGGAGCGGCAGTGCGCCCATCTCATGGAGGAGCTCTAGGTCTCTTTGTAGGGGCCATATCTAACAACCACAACAAAAAAGTCAAACACACAGGATTATGTACATATGCAATATTGAAAATTCATACTCAACCTTAAACTAGTTTTTGTCAATCATCACAAGCCAAATCAAGTCCAAACCAACTAGTTCAAGTCCTAATCACAATTGCACCTACAATACATATTATGTCCAACATGCCTGTACTCTCAAGTCCATGAAGTTCTTACATAGTTGAATATCAAAATATTATATCTCAACATCACAGTCATGCCTAACTAGTTTATCCACTATTAGTACATCCATAATGTCAACATTCAAGTCCTATGACTAAATTACCCTAAGAAAAATAACATTGCAAAGCACAATAACATTTTACCCAAATAACAACTATGTTTAATCAAGGGCCAACATGCTTCATATCCAGCATAAACCACAATCCATCCTCAACCAAAACAACACAAATGGTGCAATACAAGCACAAGACCATACGAGCGACTCAATATGGCCAACCAAACTAAAAACACAAAATATGCACACAATCCCCATGAAATTAAATTGCAAGCACAATACATTCACAAAAATCAACCAAGGTCCAACAATATAATTTCCTAAGGCATTACACATAATCTACACAATATCCAGTAAATAGAGTATACAATCATAATCACAATTGAAGTTTAATAAAGTGAAGACATGTACCAATTAGATGCCTAGGATGAGAAAAGAATGAAGCCCACAAGCAATTTGAAGTTTAATTGCCAAAATTCACAAAAATTCCAAATTCCAGGGTTTTGTGTTCTTGAACAGGTTAAGGGTGATTTGTGGGTAGAGCTTGGGAAGAAGAAGGGGGTATGGAGAGGCGGACGTGAGCGGCACCGAGGTGGAGGTGGACTAGTGGAGAAGATGAAGGGGACTCGCGATGGGCCCTCGGGACTCGCGATGGGCCCTCGGGACTCGCAATGGGCCGTCGGGACTTGCGATGGGCCCTCGCGATGGGCCCTCGGGACTCGCGATGACCCCTCCCTCCCGACTCGCGATGGCCCCTCCCCCGCAACTCGTGACAAGGCCATCGTGACTCATGAAAAGGCCATCGCGACTCGTGAAAAGTGGAGCCTGTGAGCTCCATTTTTCAGCAAAAATTTTGGATCTGGTCGCGACTCGTGATGGTCCATTGCGACTTGCGATGAGGCCATCGCGACTCACGGAAAGTGGAGGCTAAAACCTAAAATGAGTACAAAATTTTCTGAGCCCGTCGCGACTCATAACGAGGTGGTCACGACTCGAGACGGGCTACCCACCTGGTACTTAGAAAATTTTATGCTTTCACCTCTTGTCCAAGTCTTTCCCTCTTGATTCCAAAAATTTCTCCCTTCAAAAGTCCAATGCCTTGGTTTCAAATTGCTACAAAATCATGGAAAAACAACCCGTGAAAAGCACAAAGCAAAAACAATGAAACTAATGAAAAAAATCCAAAACCAAGCAACATCAACGGAAGGTTATGAATGACGTTTTGGACGATTAAAACCAAGTTTATTTAACATCGTCGGCACGAATTACTCTCTTTCCTTGGAGTTTACTCACAAACTGGATTGAGGAGGTCAACATCCTCTCCTTTTTTCGGCCCAAAATTCTCTTGGTAAGGTTTCAAACGTTGTCCATTGACCTTGAATGTATTGGACTTAGCTCAATCTAGAATCTCAACCACGCCATGCATGAATACCTTCACCACCTCAAAAGGACTGATCCATCGGGACCTCTACTTACCTGGGAATAGGTGAAGGTGGGATTGGAATAGGAGAACTTTTTGACCAACGTCAAATTCCTTCCTAATGATTATCTTGTCGTGCCATACCTTTGTCTTCTCTTTATAGATTTTGGTGTTCTCATAGGACTCCCTCTGGATCTCATCTAGTTCATCCAATTGTAACTTCCTATGCAACCCAGCCTCATCTATATTAAGATAAAATTCTTTGACTGCTCGGTATGCCTTATGTTGAATTTCCACCGGTAGGTGAGAGGGTTTACCAAACACTAACCGGTATGGTGACATATCAATTGGTGTCTTGTAAGCTGTCCTATACACCCAGAAGGCATCATTCATCTAAGAAGTCCAATCCTTCCGGTTAGGGTTAACCATTTTTTGAAGGATGAACTTGATTTCCCGATTGGAAACTTCGGCTTGCCCATTGGTTTGCGGGTAATATGCGGTGGATGTCTTGTGAGTAATGCCATACTTCTTCAAGAGTGCCTCTATGGTCCGATTGTAAAAATGGGTACCACAGTCACTAATCAAGGCTCGGGGTATCCCAAACCTAGAGAAGATGTTATCTTTTAGGAATTCTGCAACCACTTTAGAATCATCAGTCCTAGTGGGTTTTTCTTCAACCCACTTCAACACATAATCAACGGCAAGAAAAACATATGTAAAGCAATAAGAACTAGGGAAAGGTCCCATGAAGTCAATACCCCAAACATAAAAGATTTCACAATATAGCATAGCCTTTTGGGGTATGTAATTTCTAGATGAGATATTACCTACTCTTTGGCACTTGTCACAAGCCTTAAGAAATATGTATGCATGCTTATTCAAAGTAGGCCAATAAAAACCACTTTTTAAGACTTTCCTAGCGGCCCTTTTAGCTTTAAAATGACTGCCACATGCATGAGAATGACAAAAAGTGAGAATTGAATGCACTTGATTATCGGGGATGCATCTGCTAACAACTTGGTCTACATAATGTTTCAATAAAAAAAGATCATCCCACACATAATAGTTAGCATAGCTTCTTAGCTTATCTTTCCATGCTTTCGAAAAGTGAGGAGGAAATTTACCAGAGACAAGAAAGTTCACAATGTCGACATACCACGGTTGGAGGTCCCTGATAGCAAACAATTTTTCATCGGGTAACTCCTCTTGTAGTTGCAACTTCATTAATAGATTTACCTCATTATCTTAGCAGGGTGCCAATCGGCTCAGGTGATCAGCCACTAGGTTCTCCGCGTCCATCTTGTCTCGCACCTCTAACTCAGATTCACTCAGGAGCAGGATCCATCTAATCAATATTTGCTTGGCCTCTTTCTTCCTCATTAAATGACAAAGCGCTACATTGTCAGTGCACACAATAACTTTTGTACCAAGCAAGTAAGATCGAAATTTTTCCAAAGAAAATACCACTGCTAGTAACTCCTTTTCTGTGGTGGAATAGTTTCTTTGGGCTTCATTGAGAGACATGTATGTGTAGTAGATGACGTGAGGCGCTCTCCCCACCCTTTGACCAAGCACTGCTCCAATGGCGTAATCACTAGCATCGTACATAATCACAAAAGGCAACGACCAATCCAGGGGTTGTATAATAGGGGCCGAAACTAACCTTCCTTTCAATGTATCGAAGGCCCCTTTACAACCCTCATCCATCACAAATTCCACCTCTTTTTACAACAACTTGCATAAAGGAGATGCTATCTTGGAAAAGTCCTTGATGGCCAAGAAAAGAGCACACTTTGCACACATTTGTAGGATAAGGCAAAGTTTGAATTGTGTCTATCTTTTCCTTGTAAACCTCAATACCTTTAGAGGAAACAACATGGACTAAGACAATACCTTTCTCTACCATAAAATGACACTTCTCAGAATTTAACACAAGATTAGTATCAATGCAATGTTTAAGAACTTGTGCCAAATTTGCCAAACAGTTGTCAAAAGAATTACCATGAATGGTGAAATCATCCATGAATACCTCGACGAAGTTTTCAACAAATTATGAGAAAATGCTTACCATACACCTCTAGAAAGTTGTGGGAGCGTTACATAACCCGAAAGGCATACGTCGATAGGCAATCATACTAAAAGGGCATGTGAAGGTAGTCTTTTCCCAGTCTTCCGGGGCGATACCCACTTGAAAATACCTTGAGTACCCATCCAAAAAGAAATCAAAAGAGTGGCTTGCTCACCTCTTGAGCATTTGATCAATGAACGGCAACGAGAAGTGGTCTTTATGAGTTTCCGCATTTAGCCTCCGGTAGTAAATACAAATGCACCACCCACTTTGAACTCGAGTGGGTACCATTTCACCGTTTTGATTTTTGACTACCATCACCCCACTCTACTTGGATACCCCTTGAGTTTAACACACCCACTTACTATATGAGATTGGATAGATCATACCCAATTGGAGTAACTTGAGGATTTCCGCCTTTACCACCTCCATCATAGGCGGGTTTAAACGGCATTGGGGTTGTCGCACGGGTCTTGCATCTCCTTCCAACAAAATTCTATGCATGAAAGTGGATGGACTTATGCCTTTGATGTTGGCAATAGTCCATCCAAATACTTCCTTGTTCTCCCGTAACACCACCATCAACTTTTCTTCTTGCTCCTTGGTGAGCTTGCTTGAAATGATAACTGGAAGCGTGTTCCCTTCCCTAAGAAATGCATACTTGAGGTCACTTGGAAAAGGTTTTAGCTCAATCACCGGAGCTTTCATGAGTGATGGGAGGAATTCCGATTCTTCGGGTTCCTCTAAGACCAGAGGGTTGGGAATTTACACCACTTTCTTGAGAATGCTTAACTCCTCAATACTTTCCTTAGTACTCATGGAATACACAAGACATGCATTTTGAACATCATTTTCTAAAGCAACTAACAAGGAATCATCACCACTCAATTCAAAAATATCTTGAACAACGTTGTCAACAAATTTAATAGTATGGCAAGAATACTCTTCAAGAGGATACTTCATAGAGTCATTTATGTTAAACTCTACTTTAATCCCATCAAATTCTACAGTGAGGGCACCGTTATGCACATCAATGATGGTCCTAAAGGTCTTCAAAAATATCCTACCCAACAAGATTGGGGCGGCATATTTATCATGCTCCATGTCCAGGACATAAAAATCCACAGGGAATATTAAGGAATCCACCCTAACCAACACATCCTCGACGATACCCTTAGGGTACGCACTAGAACGATCAGCTAGTTGGATCACCACCCCGGTTTTGTGCAAAGTACCCTGATTTAGGCTTTCATACAAAGAGTAAGAAATTACATTTATTGATGCACCTAAGTCAAACATTTCTTTTTCAAAATGTGTATTTCCTATCATGCAAGGGATCGTGAATATGCTGGGATCACTACATTTAGGTGGTAACTCCCTTTGGCATAACGCAGAGACATGTTCATTTCTCCCATTTTTAAGCTTGTGCTTCGTTCTTTGTTTCCTATTTACAACTCATAATTCCTTCAAAATTTTTGTATAGCTAGGAAATTATTCAATTGCATTCAAAAGAGGGATATTTACCTCACACCTACAAAAGACTTTGTAAATGTCCTTATTGGATTCCTTCCTCCGTTTGTCGTTTAGAGCTTCCGGGAACGGTGATTCTGACACATATGGAGGAATTTCCACTACTCTTGCCTTCTTGTGAGGGGGAGGAGGGGATGAAGGTTTGGGAATGGAGGTTGATTTCTCTACGGTGATATCCTCTTCCTTATCCTTTCCCTTCCTTGCTTGCTCCTTGGCCACCTCCTCATTCTCTTCTTTCACTTCTTTCTCAAGCATTTCAAGCTTCCTAGGTTCTTCTTCAACAACTTCATCAACCGGGGGAACTCCAACCTCTTTATAACTTCTCAAAGTGATAACACTTGCATTTTGTTGAGGGTTGATCTCCGGTTGGGAGGGTAGCTTACCCTTTTCCCGGGCTTCCATCCGATTCACCACTTGAGTTATTTGGCTCACTTGAGTTTCCAAGTTCTTAATACTCACCTTGGCTTCATCTTGGAATTTCTCACTTTACTCTGCACACATACCCAACCGGTGAATGGTTTGCATCACCTCATCCTTTTTTAGCCCCGAGCTCTCCCCTTGGTCTCGGGGTTTATCTTGGAGGCTTTGAAATTGTTGTTGAGGAGCCAATATGGTTGAGGATTTTGGCTTCCTTGAGGGTTTCCATACCGGAGGTTTGGGTTATCACAATTTCCTGAATTGTTCGGCTGGTTTTGGTACACTTGATAACCTTAGCAGCCTTGGTGACCTTGGTAGCCTTGCTCACCTTGATATCCTTAGTAGCCTTGGTGACCTTGGTAGTCTTGCTCACCTTGATATCCTTGGTTGCCTTGGTAGCCTTGATTTGCTTGATATCCCATGGCACTCAACTCCTTGACATAGTCCTCTTGCAAAGTAGGGAAAGTGTCCATAGGATGCGCCAAGTAACAAATTTCACATGATTTAACATGTGGCATATTCTCAGGCTTCGTCATCAATGATTTCACCATCATTATAGAAGTAATAAACCAAATCCCCCTCCGAATGACCATGGAAAGGGAAACTTGCGAGAAGCTTCTTGAACCTCACCCAATAGTCGAAGAGAGATTCTTCATGCCATTGGAGGATGTTGCTTATGTCCTTCTTCAAGGTGGAGGATCTAGAGGCCGGGAAGTATTTGGCTAGAATCTTCGTTTTTATATCGAGCCAACTCTTGATGCTCTTGGGCGGTAGGTAGTGGAGCCAATCTCTTGTACCATCTCTTAGTCTGATCGGGAATGCCTTCAACTTATAGAAATATTCATCCACTCTATGGGGACCATACCACCAGACAAGAAGTGAAATTCGGTGAGGTGTTTGTTGGAAATCTCCTATTACCTACTAAGGAAGATGGGTAGCATGTTGATGAACCCCGTCTTTTGCTCAAAGTGCCCATTCGGTCCAACCATAGGATACTCAATGCACATTGGTTGTTGATCAAGGTTGGGGGCCATGATGTCTCTTAACAAAGCTTGCCCTAAAGGAATCTCCCTTTGGTGGAGAGGAGGAGCTCACCCTTGGAGTGGATGATGTGAGGCCCCATGGATAGGGGTGGGCAAAAAAACTGAAAACTGAAAACCAAACCAAAAACTGAATTATCCGAATCCAAATAACCCGAACCGAATTTAAAATACGGTTTTTGGATAACCGAATTGAATAAACCAAATTTTGAATATGGTTTTTGGTTTGGTTTTGGATATTGAAACTCAAACCGAAAACCGACCGGAATACCGAATTGTAAATAAATAAATAAATTAAATATATATAATAATAAATAAAATTTAAAAATACAAAACTAAATCTATAAGTAAATATAAGTGGGAGGACTAATCTATAAATTTTAAAAAAATTACCCGAAACATCTTAACATAAAAATGTGAAATGGATCAAATAGACAATAGACTGATATTCAAGTGTTTTACAATCCATATTCATTATAAAAAAAGTTTAATAAATTAGTTCGTTTAAATTTCTTATAAATTTAAAAACAAGTATATATATATATTCTTATAAATTCTTATTGGAATGAACGTAAACGGAAAGTATGAACTGTAATCAATAAATATCCATATCTAAACTACAGTGATCTTATTAATCACAGTGATAAGATGCACGAATAATTAATTCCTCAACAGTAATCTTTCACTAGACTAAAGCATTCCTCAAACAATGGACATTTTCCTCTGCTCTAAAAAATTAACAAACTACCATGGACTAATAAGAGATTACTTGGTGAAGAGATGAAAACAGTGATTAGCCAAACGAGAAGCATAAACAAGTGAGGATGCGGATCGTTGTGTAATGGTTATGCTTCCGGTAGCATGAAAATGAGCCTATTTCAATCTGATTCGTAATCTCCAGTCTCCACTTCCCATATTCACTAAAACAGAAGAAGAAAATATGTCAGTTCAAAGTCAAAACCAACGTTTAAATCTACTCGTATATAACCTAAAGCAACTAGCCTGGTACAACCTTTATTTAACCGCAGACAGTGGCAGAACCAGAACTGATTTTAAGGACGGGCGGGATGATAATAGTAGAAAAATAATTTCGCATAATACACGAACTAGAATGTATAAAATATCATTTTTACATAAACATAAAGATGTAGGAGATAAAATTAATGATAATTTAGATTTTATATTTGAACTAAATATAATACATTTTAATACATTAACTCTTAGTTTAAAAAAAAAAATACAATTCCTAATAATTTTGATGAATACATCTACTAAAATATGTAATTTTAAACTTTAAAAAAACTTAAAAACCGTAATATATAAATATCATAGTTAATTTAGGAGAAAGTCTCCTATTAGACCATCTAAATGTTAGACTAATCATGAAAAATCTCGTTTCAATAACTATTATGGTCAAATTATAATTACTACATTACTGTACATTTTAAAAGTTATGAGAAATTTGTTGCAATAAATAAAAACAAATATTAAATCAACTTATTAGTTATATCAGTTATAAAATAACCTCGTATAATGATTTGTCAGTCTAAAACAAGACATTGTGTTAATTTAATAGTGGAATTTTTGTTTCACCCTCTAAATGTATTTAAATTAATTATATAAATAGAAGAGAAAGAAACCATAAAATATATTATAAACACATTCATCATGTATGGAAATGGTAAAAACATAAGTCAAATTAACAGGGTAATAATAATAAAAAGGATTTAAGATCAAACGGTATTAAATAATCTTCAGTCACAAAATACTCCTCAAATTAAATAATGTAATAATAAATGGCAAAATCTTGGAAAATACCGTATTTTCATTATTCCATAGGCTTATGGAAAGACAGGGTTTAATTATAATAATACAAAGTAAAAGGTCTTAGTTGCAATATTGAAATTTTATTATGCAACGTGTAGTAGTTATAAATTTTATAACACGATTCATTCAACCCAAAAAAATTATCTTCATTTCTTCTAATTTGCATTTTAAACCATAACATTTCCATGACTTATGGAAAGACCGTATTTCAAGAGACAGACTCATAATAAATTCAACCAAAAAAATGTAATAATAATTAAAGGAAAAGTTGGAAAATTGGAAATGAGTCCATGAATGAAGAGGCTTTGAAACTTGGAAAAGTTGGAAAATTGGAAATGCATTCTAAGGCCAAATGCAGCAAGCAGCCAAGCAACTAAGCAAAGCTTTGAATATTTAGTCCCACATCGAAAAGATGGTGGAGACTTGGCATATCCATCAGCTATAAATACTCCCACATCACTCCTTCATTTTTTCAAAGCAAAGCATTAGCAATTTGAAGCAATTGCTAATTGGGCCTCAAGTGCCAAATTATTTGGTCTTGAAGTGGCAAATTATTTTGGCCCACTATTGATGTGGGCAAAAAAAATTATTTGAATTGAATTTGATTTGATAAAGATTGGAATAATTTGGTTTATTTGATTAAATTCAGTTTTAAACCGAAACCGAATTGTGAATTCGGTTCGGATGACTTTGGTTATTTGAATTATTTGGATCGGATTTGGTTTTTGAATTTTTAGGAAAAAAACCGAATAACTCTGCATTTAGCCTCCGGTAGTCAATACAAATGCGCCACCTGTTTTGAACTCGAGTGGGTAGTATTTCACCCTTCTCATTTTTGACTACCATCACCCCACTCTTCTTGGGTACCCCTTGAGTTGGACACACCCACTTGCTATCTGAGATTGGATAGATTATGCCCGCTTGGAGTAACTTGAGGATTTCCGCCTTTACCACCTCCATAGGTGGGTTTAAACAACATTGGGATTGTCACACAGTTCTTGCATATTCTTCCAAAAAAATTCTATGCATGCAAGTGGATGGACTTATGCCTTTGATGTCAGCAATAGTCCATCCAAATACTTCCTTGTTCTCCCGTAACACCACCATCAACTTTTCTTCTTACTCCTTGGTGAGCTTGCTTGAAATGATAACTGGAAGCATCTTCCCTTCCCCAAGAAATGCGTACTTGAGGTGACTTGGAAAAGGTTTTAGCTCAATCACTGGAGCTTTCATGAGTGATGGGAGGAATTCTGGTTCTTTGGGTTCCTCTAAGACCAGAGGGTCGGGAATTTGCACCACTTCCTCGAGAATGCTTAACTCCTCAATGCTTTCCTTGGTACTCATGGAATACACAAGACATGCACTTTCAACATCAATTTCCAAAGCAACTAACAAGGTATCATCACCACTCAATTCAAAAATATCTTGCACAACATTTTCAACAAAATCAATAGTATGGCAAGAATACTCTTCAAGAGGATACTTCAAAGAATCGTTTATGTTAAACTTTACTTTAATCCCGTCAAATTGTATGGTGAGGGTACCGTTATACACATCAATAATGGTCCTAAAGGTCTTAAAAAATGTCATACCCAACAAGATTGGGGCGGCATATTTATCATGCTCCATGACCAGGACATAAAAATTCATGGGGAATATTAAGGAATCCACCCTAACCAACACATCCTCGACGATACACTTAGGGTACGCACTAGAACGATTGGCTAGTTAGATCACCACCCCGATTTCTTGCAAAATACCAAGATTGAGGCTTTCATACAAAGAGTAAGAAATCACATTTATTGATGCACCTAAGTCAAACATTTCTTTTTCAAAATGTGTATTTTCTATCATGAAAGGGATTGTGAACATGCTGGGATCGCTACATTTAGGGGGTAACTCCCTTTGGCACAAAGCAGAGATATGTTCACTTCTCCCATTTTTAAGCTTGTTCTTCGTTCTTTGTTTCCTATGTACTACACATAATTCCTTCAAAATTTTTTGCATAGCTAGGAATTTGTTTAATCGCATTCAAAAGAACATACAAAAGACTTCGTAGATGTCCTTGTTGGATTCCTTCCTCTGTTTGTCTTTTAGAGCTTCCGGGAACGGTGGTTCCACCACATATGGAGGAATTTCCCCTACTCTTGCCTTCTTGTGAGGGGGAGGGGGATGAAGGTTTGGGAATAGAGGTTGATTTCTCAACGGTGATCTCCTCTTCCTTATCATTTCCCTTCCTTGCTTGCTACTTGGCCACCTCCTCATTCTCTTCTTTGACTTATTTATCAATAATTTCAAGCTTCCTAGGTTCGTCTTCGATAACTTCACCAACTGGGGGAGAGCCAACCTCTTTACGACTTCTCAAAGTGATAGCACTTGCATTTTGATAAGGGTTGATCTCCGGTTGAAAGGGTATCTTACCCTTTTCCAGGGCCTCCATCCGATTCACCACTTGAGCTATTTGACTCACTCGAGTTTCCAAGTTCTTGATACTCACCTTGGCTTCATCTTAGAATATCTCACTTTACTCTGCACACATGCCCAACCGGTGAATAGCTTGCACCACCTCATCCTTTGTAAGCCCCGAGCTCTCCCCTTGGTCTCGGGGATTGTCTTGGAGCCTTTGAAATTGTTGTTGAGGTGGCCTATATTGTTGTTGAGAAGGCCAATATGGTTGATGGTTTTAGCTTCCTTGAGAGTTTCCATACCGGAGGTTTGGGTTATCACAATTTCCTGAATTATACGGCCAGTTTTGGTACCCTTGATAACCTTGGTAGCCTTAGTGACCTTGGTAGCATTGCTCACCTTGATATCCTTGGTTGCCTTGGTAGCCTTGATTCCCTTTATATCCCATGGCACTCGACTCCTTGACATAGTCTTTTTGTAAAGTAGGGCAAGTATCCGTAGGATACGCCAAGTAACAAATTTCACATGATTTAACATGTGGTGCATTTTTGGGCTTCGTCATCATCGATTTCACCATCATTATAGAAGTAATAAACCAAATTCCCATCCAAATAACCATGGTAAGGGAAAATTGCGAGAAGCTTCTTGAACTTCTCCCAATAGTTGAAGAGAGATTCTTCATGCCATTGGAGGATGTTGCTTATGTCCTTCTTCAAGGCGGTGGATCTAGAGGCCGGGAAGTATTTACTAGAAACTTCATTTTCATATCAAGCCAACTCTTGATGCTCTTGGGCGGTATGTAGTGGAGCCAATCTCTTACACCATCTCTTAGTGTGAACGGGAATGCCTTCAACTTATTGAAATCTTCATCCACTCCATGGTGGACCATACCACCACACAAGAAGTGAAATTCGGTGAGGTGTTTGTTGGCATTCTCCCATTGCCTACTAAGGAAGATGGGTAGCATGTTGATGAACCCCGTCTTTAGCTCAAAGTGGCCATTCGGTCTAACCATGACATACTCAATGCACATTGGTTGTTGATCAAGATTGGGGGCCATGATGTCTCTTAACAAAGCTTGACCCAAATGAATCTCCCTTTAGTGGAGAGGAGGAGCTCACCCTTGGAGTGGAGGATGTTGAGGCCCCCTGGAAGGTCGTTGCCGTATCACTCAAAGTTAATACTTTTAAGCCCTAATGCTTCCTATCTACAATTAAGTAGATATTGACAAGTCAAGGTCGTCCACGAGAAGAGGGATCTTTTCAAGTGTTTAAACATGTATAGGAGAAAATGTACTAAGTATATACATAGGTACATATAAAAGCCTATAAACAAAGGGGAGGGGGGGGGGTTGGTTGGTTTTTGATCCTTAGTTATCAAATTGAAATACAAGAACTAGCAAAGCAGAAGAACAACACTAATCATGCAATAAAACTAAAGATACGATGTAAATGATAATTAATGGAGCCTTGGGGGCAATCGACTTCCACTTCCAAACTTCATATAGCTCATTGATTAATTCACTCATTCAATTACATTCATTGTCTACGGGGAATGTTATCACTTCTAATTCAAAGATCAACATTCATTCCTCCTAAAGAGTAGTTTGCAAAGACAAAAAATGACCATTTGCAAACCTCATTGATGATCACCCTAGACAAAAAACATCATAGGGGTATTTCATCAATGGCATTTCACCCAAAGGACCATAGGTTTGATAACAACAAGCCTTCTACCAAGGACATAATCATTTAACCAAACAAAGCATTTATTAAGTCAAACTTAGAACAAACAACATTCAAGGTTCAACCTTTCTTTGCATCTATATGATAAATATGAAAAAAACCACATTAACATACTCATCTAGCAATAATTACCACACATTATACACAAGAAGTTGTAAATCCATGCTTTTGGATTTATGTATGAAACGAGTTAAGAAATTTGCAACTTTCCTAACACTCTAACATTTAAATCTTACAAACATTCCATATAATAAAAAAAACCCATGATATAAATGAGGTAAAACACAACATTAATGACATGATAAATGCCCTCTAATAAATGTTCATAAATGAGCAAATATAGAATCTTACTACATAAGTTTGGAAGTTTCAATCAATTGCTCCTAAGAACTAGATTTAGTACTAATTAATGCTAAACAACCAAACATAATAAAAGAGAATTCAAAGATGAAAATGGAGGAAAATAGGGTTAAGAACAATACCAAAAATGCAGAAGAAGAAGATTGTGAATGAGAGGAAAGATAGTGCTATTTATAGTACAAAAAGGATAAGGTTAGATTCTGGCCACCCATTGGTCGCGACTCACGATGAGTTCATCACGACTCACGATGGTACATCGTGACGCACGACGGGTTCATCGTGACTCGCGACTCACGATGGGTTCATCGCGATTCGCGACGAGTGCCAGAATTTAACCCTGTTTTATTTTCTTCTTCTTGTGGTAAACACTTATCTTCACAGTCATTCCTCTTATTTTTTAAGTCTTCAAGGTCTTCAAAAATGGTCTTCGATGGCCTCCGGTCTTCATGTCTTCGAAGCAAGTCTTCAAAAGTCTTCAAAAATGTGATCTTTAATGGGCTCCAGTCTTCAAGCCTCCGTGTTCTTCCCTTGTCATGAAAATCCACTTTGAAGAGGTAAAATAGCGTAAAGTTGCTCTTACCCCTCCTAAGAGAATTTCATGGTAAAACCCAAGCTTTGATATTAAAAGAGCACAAAAGTGACCCAAAACAGTACTAAATTATACACATAAAATGGACATATCAAACCTCCCTACACTTAAACCTTACTCGCCCTCGAGTAAGAAAAGATCCAAGCATACTATGGAAATGGCATATCCACATCCTAACTATTATTCCCCTGAGTCAATACCTCACAAAACTCTCAATATCACACTTCCCAATGTTAAGGTCAAATGAGAAGTTTCCTACAACCCCCATTCCTAAATCTACCCAAACCATATCAACCCATCAATTCATTGATATCCCTAAAACATCTCCAAATCCCGAATCGACGCTCCCAAATCCAGTGGTATAAGGTGAAGATAAAGACATGTATAAGGTTCAAAACACATGCTCTACTTTATATCAATGTATCAACCTAAAAATGAAGTATATCAACGATCAAGAGTTTCATAACTTACTTCATCTTCTCTCACTAAGTTTTCCACTCCCAGGAAATCCTCAAGATGTCAAGCTACTCGATCCATCCGTATGGCCACTGCAACCTTATGACTCAAACGCTGGCAAATGATTGAACACTTAACATTTTTCAGTTTCTCTCGTTTTCTCTCATATTACCTAGGAGCCCTTTCGGGTTTTCATCCTAGCCCCACATTTTTGTTTGGCTTACATCTCACCTTTTTCCACACATTTAGCCTCTCATTTTTTCCTAGGTCGCCCTCTTGAGTTTTCAACCTATCCAAGCCCGCAATGTTGCCTAAGATGCCCTCTTAGGTTTTCAACTTAGTGAGATTCTTTTTATTTATTTTTCATTTTCTATTTTTTTTTCAAAAATCTCAAAAAATTTCACGTTTCTCCAATCTAAAAACTAGCCACGTTTCTCCAATCCAAAAAGTAGCAAAGTGCTTTCCAAATGTTAAGGCTAAGAAAAGTATCAAAGACAACATTATCCATGTACATCAAAAGAAAAACATCCCAAAAAAAAGAAAAAAATATCCAAAATAAACCAAAAGAGTTATCCAAAAGTAGCAAGTCTTCAAAGTATCTCCAATCTCAATCACCTCAAAGTAGATACCCCTCCCCACACTTAGAACACTACATTGCCCTCAATGTAGATAATAGGGCCACAACGTACAAAGAAAAGTATGGAAAGGGTAAGGATATGGTGCTCACAAATCACCGATGTGAGGAAGAAGGGCCACTGCCAAAATAGCGATGCTAATAATGAGCTAGCCAATTCGTGCTCCTCTACCTCCTAGCTCTCCACCTCTCAACACTGCCTACCTAGGATTGCATCTCGTGGATGTGAGCTGACATGTGATCAATCTCCTCATCCATGTCGATCAAGGTCTGGGAGACAAACACGTTGTGCTCCAGTATCATGCTGTCCTGGTGGAAGAATCCATCCTGCATGGTCTACATCATCCGCTCATAGAAATTTGGTGGAGGCTTGGAGTAGTGAGGTGGCACATCATCCTCCTACATCGGCTCGGTCTCTGGTGGAGGCTCCGGGGAGTGCTGCTACTTCCGTCGCTCAGAGAAAGGTAGGCTGCTATCATCGCGCTGGACAGGGGTGGGACCAAGGTCGTGGAGCTTGCACTGGAAGTTATATCTGCACGAGGAGTCAGGTGGAATCTCCATGTCCCCTAGAGGTGTATCAAATTCCAACTTCGTCTTGTTGGGCTGAGGAAGTGCCATGAATGTGACCTTCCTGGCGCCATACAACCAGTGGAATAGCCCCGTGGTTCAGGTGGTACTGAGCATCTCAAATCTAACCAACCTCTCAGCAGTGAAGAGGTAGGAAGTGTGCCTCCCTAAGCGCAAAAATTCAGCCGGAGGAATCAATCCTAAGTACTCCGCTAAGAGGCCTATCATACCTTCGACCATGATCTTCCCCTTTGGCTTTCCTACCACCTCCATGATCCTCTTCATCCATAACTTAGCCCACAATCCATATCCCAGTCCGTCACTCGTCAAGTGCCACAGAAAGTGAATGTCATTGTCTGACACATTTGTCGGCTCCGCTGAGCAAAGTACTGTGCCAGCCAACAGTCGGTGCACATAACGAAGTGCAGAGTGGATGGTGACATTTCTCTTCTCATAGGAGTTCTTTGGCTTCATGTTGATGAAATTTCAAATTTGCATGTCATCCTCGATCAATCGCTCCTAGGCCTGTGGGTCCAGCCTGGCCCGTATCTCTGCAGTGTCAAATCCAAATGGCCCATCAATCTGTGAGATGGCCATTTGCCGAGATATATCATCCAAGTGGAAAGAAATGTACCTATCACATGGTTAATTATCTCTCATGCTGCAGTTCCTCACCGTGGAGTGGAACTCTAGTGTGTATCTTCGGTAAGAGGGTGTGCTCCTGCTCATGAATCCTTCCATCCCTCCTTTGGCGAGGAGGCATCTGACAGGTTGGGAGAGCCCAAGAGCATCTAGTGTGGGTACGTCTATAAAAATCATCCCCTTGAGTTGACCTGGTGATCCGGGTCAAACTCATGTACCTATCTAGCGGGAGAGGTACAAGGCTCGATTCCGGAGCCACTGGTAGAGGTGGCGGTGGAGCGGCGGTGCACCCACCTCGGGGAGGAGCCCTTGGTCTCTTTGTAGTGGCCATATCTAATAACCACATCAAACAAGTCAAACGCACAGGAATATGTGTATATGCAATATTGCAAATTCATACTCAACCTTAAACTAGTTCATCATCACAAGCAAAATCAAGTTCAAGCCAAGTAGTTCATGTTCTACTCACAATTGCACATAGAATCCATATATGTCCCACATTATCATAATCTCAAGTCCATGAAGTTCTCACACAGTTGAAATCAGATATGCTATATCTCCAAATTACAGTTATGCCTAATTAGTTTAGCCACGATTAGTACATTCACAATGTCCACATTCAAGTTCCATGGCTAAACTATCCTAAGCAAAATACCATTTCAAAGCACAATAACATTTTATCCAAATAACAACTAAGTCTCATCAAGGGCCAACATGGCTCATGTCTAGTATAAACCACAATCCATTCTCAACCAAATCAACACTAATAGTGTAATGCAAGAATAAGACCAATACGAGCAACTCAATACACTCAAAGTGATTATTGATGTTATCCTACATCCAACCAAGCCGTAACCATAAAAAATCCACACAATCCCCATCAAATGAAATTGCAAGCACAACATATTCCCAAAAATCAACCAAGTTCCAACAATCTAATTTCCTAAGGCATCACACATAATCTACACAATATCCAATAAATAGAGTATACAATTATAATCATAATTGGAGTTCAATAAGGTGAAGAAATGTACCACTTAGATGTTTTGGAAGAAGAAAGGAGGAAGCCCACAATTAATTCAAAATTGAATTTCCCAAAGTCACAAAACCCCCAAATTCTAGGGTTAGTGTTCTTCAAGGTTTTATGGTGATTCTTAGGTGGAGATTGGGAAGAGGGATAGAGGTGAAGTGGTGAGCGGCGGCAAGGTGGTGAGCGGCGGCGAGGTGGTGAGCGGTGGCGAGGTGGTGAGCGACGGCGAAATGGTGAGCGGCTGCAAAATGGAGAAGATGGGAGGTTTGAGATTTGTGGGAAAAATGAATCTGCCCATTTTTTAAAAATAGAGCTGTACGCCCATCGCGACCCATGACATGTTCATCACGACTCGTGATGCATTGGTTAAAGAATACCAAAAGTCACTGTTTACGTCGCGACTCGCGGCCACTTTGTCGTGACTCGCGATGGCCCATCGTGACTCGTGACGAGGCCATCGTGACTCGCAAAAAGTGGAGGCCAAGAGCTCTATTTTCACACAAAATTCCTGATTAGGTCGTGACTCGCAACCATTTCGTCGCGACTCGCGATGGTCCGTTGCGACTTGTGATGAGACCACCGCGACTCACAAAAAGTGGAGGGCGAGACCTACATTTTTCATCCAAAATCCCTGATTTGGTCACGACTCTCAACCACTTCGTCGTGACTCGTAATGGTCCATCATGACTCATGACGAGGCCATCGCGACTTGCAAAAAGTGGAGGCTGAAACAAAAAAATCTCACCAAAAATTACTAAGCCTGTTGCGACTCGCGACGATGTTGTCACGACTCGCGACGGACTACTAACCTGGTACTTAGAAATGTTTTTCTGGTTCCTCCTCTTGTCCAAGTCTTTCCTTCTTGACTCCAACATTTCTACCTTCAAAAGTCCAATGCTATGGCTTCAAAATTGCTATAAAACCATGGAAAAACAACCCATGAAAATCACAAAGCAAAACAATGAAACTAATGGCATAATCCAAAACCAAGCAACATCAACGGAAAGTCCCAAATGACAATCCAGATGATCAAAACCAAGTTTATTTAATTTCGTCAGCACAAATTACTCACTTTCTTGGAGCTTACTCACAAAATGAACCGAGATGGCTAGTCCCTTTTCCTCGGTCGGGGTCAAAACAATTGGGATTACATCATCCCCCAACAAAACCTTCTTCAAGTAGCTTAGGGTTTCTTTATGTTCCCTTAACATCTCCAACAACTCACCTTTTTGTTCCATGGTGATCTCAAGCACGTAATCATTCGGTGGTTTCTCTCCTTTTCTAAGGGATGCACATTTAAGAGCTTTCGGTGGTGGTTTGCACTCTTCCACCGAAGTCTACTCAAGAGAAGGAGAGGGAAACACCCTTATTGGCTTACCCGCGGACACACAAAAAGGGTTGGATGCTGTGTTCCCAAGAGTGCATTCGCCGTTGCTTTCCTTCAAGTTAGTACTAACAACATATGGGATCAAATCATCACTCAAAACATCATCTATGGAAACATTTAAGGAACTACCACTTCTGGGCTCAATTTCGTCTTGCTCTTCGTTATCAATAACATGAATAGTTTGGCAAGAATGATATCTACTAGGATGATCAATAGAATTATTAGTGTCAAATTCTACCCTCTGCCCCTTAAATTCCATGGTCAATGTTCCTTTATGCACATCAATTATGGTTCTTGAAATCTTTAGAAATGAAATTCCTAAAAGAATAGGTTTAGCACTATTATCACTTCCCATTTCAAGAACATAAAAGTCTACGGGGAATGTCAAAGAATCCACTTTCACCAACACATCCTTCACAAAACCTTTCTGGTATGTTCTAGAGTGATCAGCTAGTTAGATAACAACCCCGATTTTGTGCAAACTACCTAGGCTTAGACTGTTATACAAGGAGTATGGATCACATTGATTGAAGCCCCTAAGTCTAACATGGCCTTGTTAACACATTTCCTCCTAAATCACAAGGGATTGTAAACATTCTTGGATCATCACATTTGGGGGGCATTTCATCATTGAACATGGCGGAGACATATTCACTCTTCACATTCTTTTTATTATTTTTCAATTGCTATTTCCTATTGACAGTACACAAATCTTTAAGGAAGTTAGCATACCTAGGAACTTGATTCAGAGCAGTTAAGAGTGGAATATTTACCTCGAATCTACGAAAGACTTCGTAGATGTCCTTGTTGTTCTCCTTGGTTATCCTATTCTTTAATGCCTCTGGAAAAGGTGGTTCTGGCACATAGATAGGGATATCTGCTCCTCTTGATTTCTTGTGGGGTGGGGATGAGGTCTTGGGATCTGATCTCGGTCTTAGCACAAATGTCTCCACCTCTGTTTCTTCTCCTTTGTTTCCCCTAGCCAAATCCCCATCCTTCTTCTCATGATCTTATTCTTTTTCAACCTTTTGCTCAACAACAACACTTACTTGGGGCTCCTTCACCTCCCTTCCATTCTCAATGAGATTGCACTCACATTTTTTTGAGGATTGATCTTTGGTTGGGAGGGAAGTTTTCCTTTTTCTCGGCCTCCATCCGATTCACCACTTGAGCTATTTGGCTCACTTAAGTTTCCAAGTTTTTGATGCTCGCCTTGGATTCATCTTGGAATTTCTTGCTTTTCTTCGCACACATGCCCAACCGGTGAATGTCTTGCATCACCTAATCCTTTGTTATCCCCGAGCTCTCCCCTTGGTCTCGGGTTTGTCTTGGAGCCTTTGAAATTGTTGTTAAGGTGGCCTATATTGTTGTTGGGGAGGCCGATATGGTTGAGGGTTTTGGCTTCCTTTAGGGTTTCCATACAGGAGGTTTGGGTTATCACAATTTCCCAAATTGTACCGCCGGTTTTGGTACCCTTGATAACCTTGGTAGCCTTGTTGACCTTGGTAGCCTTGACCACCTTGGAATCCTTGGTTGCCTTGGTAGCCTTGATTTCCTTGATATCCCATGACACTCACCTCCTCAACATAGTCCTCTTGCAAAGTAGGGTAAGTGTCCGTAGGATGCACCAAGTAACAAATTTCACATAATTTAACATGTGGCACATTTTCGAGCTTTGTTATCAAAGATTTCACCATGGATGCAAGGGCCGAGACTTGATCCTCAAGCTTCCCTCTATTTCAAGAGTCACTTTCGGGCATTGGATTTCTCCTTCTCAAATCGACCCTTGAGCTAAAATTTTTTGATTGTTCCACTAGCTCCTCATATAATTGCATAGCCTCGGAGAATGTTTTGTTCCTGAGGGTGCCACCACAAGAAATTCTTACCAACCTTTGATCTTCATCAAGAAGGCCATTGTAGAAGTAATAAACCAAATCCAAATAACCATGGTAAGGGCAACTTGCAAGAAGCTTCTTGAATCTCTCCCAATAATCGAAGAAAGATTCTTCATGCCATTGGAGGATGTTGCTTATGCCCTTCTTCAAGGCGTCGGATCTAGAGGCCGGGAAATATTTGGCTAGAAACTTCATTTTCATATCGAGCCAACTCTTGATGCTCTTGGGCGGTAGGTAGTGGAGCCAATCTCTTTCACCATCTCTTAGTGTGAACGGGAATGTCTTCAACTTATAGAAATCTTCCTCTATTCCATGGGGGACCGTACCACCACACAAGAAGTGAAATTCGGTGAGGTGTTTGTTGGCATTCTCCCCTTGCTACCAAGGAAGATGGGTAGCATGTTGATGAACCCTGTCTTTAGCTCAAAGTGCCCATTCTGTCCTACCACTAGATACTCGATGCATATCGGTTGTTGATCAAGGTTGGGGGCCATGATGTCTCTTAACAATGCTTGCCCCAAAGGAACCTCCCTTTGGTAGAGAGGAGGATGTAGAGGTCCTCTTTCCGGATGCTTATCTTTGTGCTCAATTTGATGTTCCATAGAGAAAGAGGTATCCACAAAATGGTCACTAGGGGGGTGTTATTCACACTTTCCAAAGAAAGCCTCCTAGCCCATCTCAAATTCAACTCTAACTTGGGGTCGTAGTTTAGGGGTTCTTATGAAGAGGATCGCGTATGAACCATACACCAAGAACTCGAAAAATACGTCTCCAAGCCAAGTAAAAATGACAAATCAACTAAGAAATCAAAATAAAAGCAAACTAATAAATATTTACAATTAGCATATAATCACACATAATATGCCCAAATACTAAAAAATAAATGTCTCTTCCCCGGCAGTGGCACTAAAATTTGGGAGGTCATCACCGTAGCTCTCAAAGTTAATACTTTTAAGCCCTAATGCTTCCGATCTACAATTAAGTAGATAATGGCAAGTCGGGGTCGTCCACGAGAAGATGAATCTTTTCAAGTGTTTAAAAATGTATAGGAGAAAACTTACTACGCATATACATATATAGGTACATATAAAAGCATGTAAAAAAAAGGGGGGGGGGTTGGTTGGTTTTTGATCCTAAGTTATAAAATTGAAATACAACTAGCAAAGCAGGAGAACTATGCTAATCATGCAATACAACTAAAGATACGATGTAAATGATAATTAATGGAGCCTTGGGGGCAATCGACTTCCACTTCCAAACTTCATATAGCTTATTTTTTTTTTTTTTTAACTAATCAGTGGTCTTTTTTTTTTTTTTTTTTTAGGCTTCCCAAACCTGTAATAAAGAAGCCGAAGCTTAGTTTGTTTACAAAAAGAGAGCATATAGCTCTTGAAGCAACACCATGTTGCCTCCAAAATAGTTGAGAATAAACCATAAGTAAAACTAAAACTAGAGGGATACTAATGGTTTGGTAAATGACGCTCGAACTTGTTAGTGAATCCGAAGAGACACAATTCAGTCAGAGACGACCTAAACCAAACCCAGAATCCTATCTACCAAAGCTATACAATAGCAACTTTAAATCTTTGATGTCCATACTCATCCTAAGTATGATGTCCATACTCTTCCTGAAAAGTTTAGCCAAACTCTGAGTGAAGTCCTGCCATTTGCTAGTGATGTTCATGATGAATTGTTGCCTTTTGCCCTTCTTCCTTTGGTCATACACTTACTGGATGTCCTCCTCGTGCTAAAATCTGCAATGAAACAAACAAGAAGGAAGCAGTATCTGGCTCTATGTACAACATGTGCTCAATATAACATATAGTTTGTTTAGATTATGTTCCACTTGCTGTTCCTGTTCTGACACCATGAACACCATTTTTATCTAGCCAAATCAGACCTTTAAGAAAAGGTGGAGTGTTGCTTGCATCTAGATCACAGGTTAAAAAATTCTCTCTAGCATATTTGGCCAAAAAATCAGCCACTGTGTTTGCTTCCCTAGAGACATATTGGATTTGGTTTTCTGTGTGCATCTCATGCAGATGATAGTGAAGAGAGAAGAGTCTCCATGAGGCAGAGTAAGGATCATGTATAGCTGTTATTGCTTGCTGACAATCTGACTCTAAAACACTTCCTCTAATTTCCTTTTCTAAGCAGATTTGATATGCAAATAAAATTCCTTCCAGTTCTGCATGAAGAGGAGATTCTGATTTAAAGATTTTAACTCTCATTAGTTTCACATCTCCCCTCCAGTCTCTAATTATTACAGCACAAGAAGAGTCACCCCCCTTTATCCATGAAGCATCAATGTTTAACTTAAGACCATTTTTTGGTTTTTCCCATTTAACTGCTGAGATTGAGATTCCTTTATTACTTTTTAGAGTTATGCTAGGAATGATTCCTGCCTGGATTAGCTTCATGTGTTTATCAGGGTTCCCTTTGAAGGGATGAGCTGTAAAAATTATGAGCAGCAGGTCCTTTATGTTCTGAAAACATGTTTCTACTGAAAAAGGCTGGTTTTCAAAAAGTAGTTTATTTCTGTGTGTCCAAAGAGACCATGTTGTTGTAATAAGAGCAGCTATGTATACTTTATGCAGACTGTTAGTCCCTATCTGAATGGAGAGGTAATGATCAACCAAATGACTGAAGCTCCTAAATGCAGGTGGATGTAAATTCAGAATGCAATTAACTTTTTTCCACACTGCAGTTGTCTGGGGACAGGAATTAAAAAAATGGTTGATTGAATCCGAGTGGTTAAAGCAAAAGGGGCATTTAGAAGCAAGTGAGAAGCCAATCTTACATAGAACATTATCAAAAGGCAATATTCCATTCAAAGCTCTCCACATTAAAATAGACATTTTAACTGGAATAAAATTTGACCATACCTTATGTAAACTTCTGATGGTTGTACCCCTCTGCCTCAGTATCTTGTATGCTGAGCTGACTGAAAAGTTCCCATCCTTAGAAGGCTCCCAGATAAGTCTATCCTCATGAGAATTCTTGATTGCTACCTCCTGCAGTATTAAGGCTATATTGGTAGCCAAATGTGGCTCCAGGGAAATCATATTAGAGTCTTTGTTCTGGATGAAGGTGCTTAAGGTGATATCAGGGAAGGGAAGTTCCACATCCACAGGCCATTTATAAAATAAAGCACCTTCACCAGACCAATTTGCATTCCAAAAGGAGCAACCCCCTTTTCCATGAATTACTCTTGTCAAACTGTTTGTTTTTTCAGTAATGGAACAAATTCTTTTCCATACCTGAGATGTCTTGTAGGAGTCAGGAATGGACCACAGATGGTGAGACCATTGAGTGGTATTCATTTGGAGCTTCCACCATAACTTGCAGGAGAATGAATCAACTGTGGCTTGGAGGTCTCTAAAACCTATCCCATTCTCTTGTATAGGCAAACTCATTTTACTCCAAGCTCTCCATTTTTTCCTAGACTCTGAACTTTCAGTTACACCCCAGAACAGACCTGATGCCATCCTTTCCATCTTCCTCAAAATTACCTTTGGAGGTTTTAGTACAGCAAACAAGTGGGTTGGGATTGAAAGAAAGCAGTGGTTTATTAAAATGATCTTCCCCCCAGTGCTAAGCCACCTATTTTTCCAGTTTTTAATGCTTTTTTCTAGTCTCTCCAGTATAGGATAGTAATATCTCTGAGTGTTCCTTCCTGTGAATATGGGAATACCTAGGTATTTAAAAGGAAACTCTCCCATTGTCATTCCTAAAGATCTTCTTATGATCTGAATTCTATCTGCTGGGGTGGCATGGTCAACATAGAAGTTGGATTTAGAGAAATTTACTTTCTGTCCTGTTGTTTGCTCATATGCATTTAGAAATCTTTTAAATCTGTTAAGATTTTTCTTTTTTCCACTGAGAAATACAGCTGTATCATCTGCATACATTAGGTGAGTTATCTGTGGACATCTGCTAGGTAAATCAAAATTTTCCAGAAAGCCAATTTGGAACAGTTTTTTAATTCCTCTGGAAAAGGCCTCGGATAATATGTTATACAAAAATGGAGAGAGGGGATCTCCCTGTTTAATTCCTCTATTAGATGCAAAGTATCCTGAGGCTACACCATTAATAATCACTGAAAAATGGGCTGAGGCTATATTCTGCAGTATCCGGTTCACAAAAACTCCATGAAAACCAAATTTAAGGAGAATTGAATTAAGAAAAGACCAAGATACCCTATCAAAAGCTTTCTGCATATCTAATTTGATGATTAGGTTCTGATTCCTTGATTTCCTTTTTAACATTCTGGTCATTTCTTGCATCAATATTATATTATCTGTGATATCCCTCCCTTTCATGAAAGCACTTTGCTCAATAGAAATTAGTTGAGACATGAAAGGCTTAATCCTTTCCATCATCATCTTGGAAAAAACCTTATTCACAAAATTTGAAAGGCTTATAGGTCTGAAATCTGAGAATGTGACAGGAACTGTTCTTTTAGGGATTAAAGCTAGCCATGTACTGGAAATAGCATTAGGAATTTTACCATGCATGAGAAAATCATTAGCAGCCTCAAGTAAATCTGTTTGAACACAGTCCCAAAAAGTTGTATAGAAAAAACCAGGGTATCCATCAGGACCAGGTGAGCTGTGTTTATTAAGATCAAAAACTGCAAACTTTAGCTCATGGATTAGAAAGGGAGATAACAGTTTATCATTATCTTGTTCATTTATTATTCCAGGTATTTCAGCAAGAAAATGATTCATATAAGTTCCTTGTTTCTGTGGTACTTCTTCATTAAATAAAGCTCTATAAAATCCCACTGCTTCCTCTTTTATCTTTGTTGGATCAGTTATCCAAATTCCCTTTTCATCTCTAATTTTACTGATTCTAACTTTTGTTCTTCTTTCCCTAATTGAGTGATGAAAATAACTAGTGTTGGCATCACCATATTTAAACCAATTCAGTCTAGCCTTTTGCCTAAGGTAAATTACTTTCTCCTTTTGAGCCCTCATCAGCAACTGTTTTGTGTTATTCAGGTCTGTCAGAATGGATTCAGTTGGTGTTTGTTGAAAAGAAATTTCCAAATCATTAACCTTATTCTCATATTGCATCAGATTCTGATCTACATTGCCAAATTGTGTAATATTCCACTGCTTTATTTCCTTTTTAAGCCTTTTTAATTTGTAAACCATCCTAAACATTCCTCTGTAAGGGGTGTCAAGGTTCCAATTCAATTTCACTAGATTAATAAAATCCTGTCTACTTATCCACATCTCCTGAAATCTAAATGGTCTAGGGGCTTGTTCCTCAGATGATTGTATAGATAATAAAAGAGGAGCATGATCTGATGATAGTCTATTTAAAACCTGTATAGAGCTGTTAGGAAAGGTATCGAACCAGTCTAATGAGCAAAGCCCCCTATCTAACCTTTGGAATATTAACTCTTTACCTCTTTCCTTAAACCTGTTATTGCACCATGTAAAGGAGTTACCTACAGTGGGAATATCATGCAAATCCAGATCTCTTATAAGATTATTAAATTGTTTCATGCTTTTTTTAGGGGTTGACTTCCTTCCTCTATACTCTGATACTGAGGCAACTGTGTTAAAATCACCAATGAATATAGAATGAGAAATATTGGTTGCTTTTAGGTCCTGCCATAAGGATTCCCTGAGAGATCTATGTACACTTGCATAAATAAATACACAATTCCAGCTCAAAGAAGATGATGAATCAATTATATTAACCTGCACATACTGATCTGTCTCACTTAAAACTGAGATACTATAAGACTGGTTCCAAAATAACCAGATTTTAGATCTCTGAGCAGGGTAAGCATTCTGATATCCTATGTCATATTTAAACTTTATGATCTTATGATTTTCTTGCCATGGTTCAATTAGGCACATTATGTCTAACTTATGTTTATGTTTCAAAAACTTAAGTCTCTCTACTGAAGTACCAACTCCCCTTACATTCCAAACTAACACATTCCCAATTATGGTGTGTGTTATCATTTAAAAATTTTGGGGTTGGCTTTTTGTGTGGATCTGAGATTTCTACTGGTCTTAGCAGAGTTTTTACCTTTTTCTCCTGATTTACTATTGTTATTAGTGATCACAGATGTAAGATTCTGCTCTGAGGATCTTACCTGGACCTGTGGCTGCTCATTTTCATTCTCCAAACTTACCATTTCAGGGCAGTCTGATTTTTTCTCATTCAGTTCATCCTCTGTCCTGGAGCTCTCCATTGCTGGATGTTTATGAACTTGCTCTTCTACCTCCATATGTACTTGTTCTTTAAGTAACACAGAGGAAACATTTTGGTTAGTATTAATATCAAGTGGTAGAGTAACTTCCTGTGACTCAACTGTTTCATGGAAAATCTCTACAATCTCCCCTTCGTTCTCTACCTGTTCATCCTCACATTCTTCCAATGATTGAAAAGCATTAGAAATTGAAACCATACTAATTTTTGTTTCCTTTACTTTTGTGGGGGAGTGGGTAGGGGAATGGGTCTTTTTTCTCCAAATGGAAGTGGTTATTGGCTTGGATATGTCATCTAGTGAGTAAAATGGAGCATTGCGTTTTCCATGACTTACCTTAAAGAAATTTATATTGCTATCAGTTATGATTCCTGAGTTTATTGTTTGATTTTGTACATCCTTTTCCTTTTGGGAAACTGTTAGAGCTGATGTCCCTCCCAAGTTAGCTTCCTCTGTTGGGTGAGGGCCAGTTTTCTGCTTAATTGTGGCAACATTTTCTAACTTCTTATTTGCAGTTTTCCTCAGATTAGGGTGCAAGAAGTTACAGCTTGAGTTACTATGTCCAATTATTTTGCAGTGAGTGCAATATGTTGGCAAATCCTCATATTCTATAGGATATTCAGCTACCTTGTTTCCTATCCCTACCATAATTGATTTGGGGAGCTGAGCTAACAAATCTATTTCTACACAAACTTTAATAGCTGAAGGTCTTGTTAAAGCCATTGTTGCTGCATCCATCTTAAGGAACCTTCCTACCTGACTACTTATTCCAATTATAGCAGAGTTATTATAGAAATGGAGTGGTAGTTTGTGAAATGTTACCCAAACAGGTACTATCGAGGATTCCACTGATGGGGAGAAATCTGGTGTCCATTTTTGCATCTTCATTGTGTAGCCTTGGATTGACCACTGCCCCTTCATCCAACACCTTTGGTAGTCTTCATTTTCCTGAAATCGAATCAACACATGACGATAATCAATAGAACCAATTTGAAATTTAGATTTGAAACCTATTGATTTGAAGGATTGGAGCAGTGATTCCATCTGCGGTTTTCCTCTGCTAAACTTTCCGACGAGGGCATTCTGATAATGTGAGGCTAGGATTTCTCCTTCTTCGGGAGGGAGTATGAATGCTATCTTGCCCTTATATTCTGTTGTCGGGTGTAAATTTGGGGTATCCGGAAGGGACGAGAGAAGAGGGGATTGTTTTGTATTGAGAGCTTGGGCAAAGCTTCGAGCGACCGGAGGCTTTGGGATAGGATCCGGAGGCGGAGGAGGCGTCGGGGACGCCATGACTTCCACCGGTGTGACTATCTCGCAGGTGATGAATTTGGGTCAGGCGAGTCAGTGAAAATGGTGAGCTCAGTTGCAGAAAGAAATGGAGGTGAAGAGGAAGAATGAAGACTGTGTGAAATCGCACCAAATTTCGCACTCAGGAACAGTAAAGAGACCGTTAGAACAGCTTTTTACAACTAATCAGTATATAGCTTATTGATTCATCCACTTATTCAATTAAATTTATTGTCTATGGGTAATGTTATCACTTTTCATTCAAAGATCAACATTCATTCCTCCTTAAGAGTAATTTGCAAGACAAACAATGACCATTTGCAAACCTCATTGATGATCACCCCAAAAAAACAACATCATAGGGGTATTTCATCACTGGCATTTCACCCAAAGGACCATAGGTTTGATAACAACAAGCCTTCTACCAAAGACATAGTCATTTAACCAAACAAAGCTTTTATTAGGTTAAATTTAGAACAAACAACATTCAAGGTTCAACGTTTCTTTGCATCTATATCATAAATATGAAAAAAAACCACATTAACATACTCATCTAGCAAGAATTACCACACATTATACACAATAAGTTCTAAATCCATGCTTTTGGATTTCCATATCAAATGAGTTAAGAAATTTGCAAATTTCCTAACATTCTAACATTTAAATCTTACATGTATTCCATATACTGAAACAACCCATGATATAAATAAGGTTAAACAAAACATTAATGGCACAATAAATGCTCTCCAATAAATGTTAAAAAAAGAGCAAATATAGAATCTTACTACATAAGTTTGGAAGCTTCAATCAATTGCTCCCAAGAACTAGATTTAGCTACAAGAGTTCATACTAATTAATGCTAAACAACCAAACATAATACAAGAGAATTCAAAGATGAAAATGAAAGAAAATAGGGTTAAGAACAGTACCAAAAAATGCAGAAGAAGAAGATTGTGAATGAGAGGAAAGAGATTGCTATTTATAGTACAAAAAGGTCTTCGATGGTCTTCAAAGGTCTTCAAGGTCTTCAAGGTCTTTAAAGGTCTTCAAGGTCTTCAAAGCAAGAGAACTATGCTAATCATGTAATACAAGTAAAGATACGATGTAAATGATAATTAACGGAGCCTTGGGGGCAATCGACTTCCACTTCAAAACTTCCTATAGCTCATTGATTCATTCACTCATTCAATTACATTTATTGTCTATGGGGAATGTTATCACTTCTCAATCACAGATCAACATTCATTCCTCCTTAAGAGTAGTTTTCAAAGACAAACAATGACCATTTGCAAACCCCATTGATGATCACCAAAGACAAACAACATCATAGGGGTATTTCATCAATGACATTTCACCCAAAGGACCATAGGTTTGATAACAACAAGCATTCTACCAAAGACATAGTCATTTAACCAAACAACTCATTTATTAGGTTAAACTTAGGACAAACAACATTCAAGGTTCAACCTTTCTATGCATCTATATGACAAATATGAAAACAATCCACATTAACATACTCATCTACTAAGAATTACCACATATTATACACAAGAAGTTCTAAATCCATGCTTTTGGATTTCATATCAAATGAGTTAAGAAATTTGCAACTTTCCTAACACTCTAACATTTCAATCTTACAGACATTTCATATACTCAAACAACCCATGGTATAAATGAGGTAAAACACAACATTAATGGCATTGGCATAATAAATGCTCTCCAATAAATGTTCATAAATGAGAAAATATAGAATCTTATTACATAAGTTTGGAAAGTTCAATCAATTGCTCCTAAGAACTAGATTTAGCTACAAGAGTTCATACTAATTAATGCTAACAAACCAAATATAATACAAGAAAATTTAAAGATAAAAAATGGTAGAAACTAGGGCTAGAAACAGTACCAAAAACGCAGGAAGAAGAGATCTGAATGAGAGAAAAGAGAGTGTTATTTATAGTACCAAAAGGATAAGGTTAGGTTCTGGCCACCCGTTAGTCACGACTCGCGACGGGTTCGTCACGATTCGCGACGGGCGCTAGAACTTAACCTTGTTTTCTTTTCTTCTTCTTGTGGTGAACACTTATCTTCACATTGATTCCTCTAATTTTCCAAGTCTTCAAATCCTTGAAGAAAGTCTTCAAAGTCTTCAAAAATGGTCTTTGACGGCCTCCGGTCTTCAAGTCTTCGTGTCTTCGAAGCAAGTCTTCAAAGTTTTCGAAAAGTGATCTTTTAATGGCCTCCGGTCTTCAAGCCTCCATGTTCTTCCTTTGTCACGCAAAATCCACTTAGAAGAGGTAAAAGAGTGTAAAATTGCTCTTACCTTTCTTAAGAGAATTTCAAGGTAAAACACAAGCTCTTGATAATAAAAGAGCACAAAAGTGACCCCAAAAAATACTAAATTATGCACATAAAATGGACATATCAGCAACTAAAGATATTTATAGTCAAACATGCTCATTGAACACCGTGAAAAAGCAAATAAGCAATTTAAAGTGTGACTGAGGGAGTATAATAATTGCATAATGGTCCTTAACCAATGTTTGGACCCCTTAAAATAAAATTTTGTGTAATAATAATCCTGTATAAAAATTATTATTTGAAATTACATATTATAACAAATTAAAATTATATACAATATTATAAGCACTTATGTACTTATTTAGTGATGTACTTATGTAGTGATGTTAGTAAAAAATAAAAATAAATATTGATTGAAACAATTTGAGTTTCTTGTTAGACTTGTCTTTGACATTCTGCCATTTACTTGTGAATGTGGTCCTTTTGGCACCAGCTCCAAAATAACCATATGTGTTTGAATTCTGAACTTTGTCTGTAGATCAATAGTGTAAAATCAAAACTTGATTTTGAAACCAGACTGGGAATGGTCTGAACATTCCATACACCTTTTTTTTTCCTTTCAGTTTAAAACACTCGTTTTAGTCTATTTTCTTTTAATTTATTATTGCATTCATGCCCACCAGTTCCTTATTTAGTGTGAATATACATATATACATATGCATATATATATACATATATATATATACACATATATATATACATATATATATATACACATATATATATACATATATATATATACACATATATATATACATATATATATATACACATATATATATACATATATATATATACACATATATATATACATATATATATATATATATATATAACACCCTTATATTTACACAATTCCATACATAAATTATAGACCATTGGATTTAATCTCATCTAATCAAGAATTATTTTCCAAATTTACTCCATATTCACTTCTCAGATCCGAGCCATCTTCATGTCTTCCGCAATTTACTCTATTCACAGTACACGCATAATCCTTTAACATACCATTTCTCCACGACTGCACAACAAACCAGATTGCATGTTTTCCTCTTATTCTCTAGAAATACCTGTATCCATAAACATCTTCCTTCTCTTTTTCTCGAGGATCATGTCAGGTATTTCCAAATTTACTCTTTACTATTGGGCTAACTTTTTTTTTGTGTGTGCAAATTTTGGTTTTGTTTTGAAAGATTCTTCTTTGAAAGTAATTTGTTTTTATACACTTTGAAAAAAAAACATGCTTCGTTACATTGATCGGTCCAAGTTGTATCGAAAAATGATGATTTGAAAAATGATGATTTAAGGTTGAGATGATCCCATTATCGTATGATATTGATTGATACGTACGGTAACATATGCATGGATTGAGATTTTGTTAATGCTGAAAAATGTAATGTAGAAATGAGATGTATTGAGTATAAGTTTGGTTACCAAAACTTAATCGGCCAAGCAAAGAAACGTAGGGATCGCAAACTCAATTGTAATTTCATATTGATTGAATTAGTGTATTGTTTTCTGATTGATTAAAAAAGTAATCAAGTTTTATTTCATAGGGACTTCAGACAATACGGAATTACAAACTTTAGATGTAAGTAATATACGAAGTGATACCGAAGTAACTCCTGGCACTGAGGTAAATAGTACGCCTACCAAGATTGTAGAAGATATGGTAGAAAATCCTTATATGGGAAAAGATTTTTGTTCGACTAAATCTGCTAGAGAGTATTACAAGAAGTATGGTTTTTACAAAGGTTTTCATATTGTTAACAGAACTTCTCTAAATACAAGGAATGAACATGATGGGCCCGCGTCGTTTCTTTTTGTTTGTGCTCATTATCGGTCTCATGGAAAGAAAATTGATGAAAAGTCCCGGTACAAAAACGTCATCCCAATACATCAACTATAAGAGGAGGTTGCAAAGATCAGTTGCGGATACTCCTTAATGTTAAAACTAATGAGTGGATGGTTTAAAAGTTTGAGGATAACCACAATCATGTCTTTTATCCACCACCCAATAAAATTCTTTTGAAAACAAGTTATGCCAACATCCCGGAAGAAGCAAAAGTCATGGTGGAATTGTTCAGTAAAGAGAATCTACAAATAAACAAAGTAAATTCCATTATGGGAGAACATGTTCTTGGTTTTAATGATCGTGCTTGCAAGGTCAAGACTATCATATCAGCAGTTTAGAGATGTGGTGACATTTGACACTACTTACAAAATAAACAAATACTGTTTGCCATTTTATCCATTTACATGTGTGAATCACCACTTTCAGACTATTCACTTTGGATGTGGATTGCTGCAAGATGAACTGAAGCATGCTTTTTCTGTTTGTTTGAAACCTGGAAAGAAGCAATGGGTGTGGTTGATCTAACATCTATGATCACTGACTCCGATCCAGCAATGAGAGTGGAAATTCCCGAAGTATTTTCAAATACACATCATAGGCTACGCTATTGGCATATAAAGATGATGTTTGGAGAGAAGTTGGGACATTTTTACTTTAAGAAGTCATCTTTTAAAAAGGAGATGAAACAATGTCTCAAGTATACATACATAA